>CM075961.1:57089363-61889363 GCA_038048745.1 Coluber constrictor foxii | reverse complement strand
TTCCCCGCCAGGAGGAAGATTGCCCAGGCTGCATGTGAAAATGTCACTGGTATTTTCTTCTCTCTCAAGCAGGAAAGCCTGGCGGCCTTCACTCAGGGCATCTTCGTATTCTTGCTCTGCCTGTGTTGAAAAAGAGAGAGAAAGAAGCAAGAACAGGACAAAATCACAGGTAAATAATAATAATAATACAGTGCCCGACTCATAGCAAGGCTTTTTTTTTATAATTTCATTGGTTTTGCATATTAAGAAAATTAGCAGCACGTTCAGGCAAAGTCAATGATACTTTTATTTTAAAATTCTGGAATGGGAAGAAGTGCAACACATCTGTTTTGCTTTGGTACATCCGTTCAACCCTTTAGAACATTTTATATACAGGTAAGCCTTAAAAACAATAGGAAAGTGTAAATAAAAGAGAGAAAATTACAGAAACAATATTGAAGATCATCATAATGAGCTTTAATAGTCAGGAAACCGTATATTCACCTTCATTTGTTAGATATTAGTAACAGTTTAGAACAGACACAATAATTCAAGGCACACTATTAACAAATACTGAAAAGTATAAATAAGGATACATCCAAACAATACATTTTAGTAGTCAAGTAAAGGTAAATACTGTATTCTCTCAGAAAGACTTAATCTCTTAAATATCTTTTAAATGGTGCTGCTGTGAGAATGACCCAGAGTATGTTAAAGATATATAGCAACAATAATGGAAAAGGAGGGAGGGAAATGCAAGGGTAAACAAAAAAGAAAGCAATATATGGATGTATGTTATTTTATAAAACCCAAGATGGCTATGAATAAATAGTGCAATATAAGCAGCTCGGGAAGAAATGTGAAAAAAATTAAACAAGGAAAAATGAGAACAGCGATTGTAAAAGTAGCATTCATAGCCCACCTAAGATCAGACTAAAAGCATACCGTTTAGCAACTGGCAGTTCTTTCTAAATTGAAAAAAAAATATTCACCACTTAAAAACTGCTAACTATTGTAAAAACTAAGAAAATATACTAAAACTCACTAAAGAAAGAATGTGTAAACAGAAAAATTTAGACCAGCTGATTCTAAGGAGAAACATGCAGAATTCTAGGTAGGTACATAATTTGGGTGCATAAATGAAATCTCTGTTGGCTTCACAAAAATGGCCTCTAAATCCCTAAATGTTTTATTACTTTGTACCTGTTTCTTCTCTCGGATCTGGGCCTCAATCCGTGTCCCACAGATCAGACCTTCAAAGGCATAGACTGTGGCTTCATCATCCAGAGGGAAGACAAAGGTTGTCTCCACTGGATTCTTTTCCTCATTCTGGTACTGGAGTTCTGATACTACGTCAGCCACGAAACCTCGTATAATGACATCCACAGAAATGCTTTTCAAAGGCACTGGTATGTGGAAATAGTAGAAAGAGGATGATTAATTTAAAATCTGGCCTGGCCTGGCCTGGCCTAGAGCAAATGCTAAAGACACTAAGACCAAATTAATTGCAGGCACTGTATATCTCTCCCCAAACCTCAAAGCTACCAAATGATCTACAAAGCTTTATAATTACACTTTCACTTTTAAGCAGAATACAACTGGCTATTTACTAACCGGTAATCACGCTCAAATTACCTGGCAGATTAGAGGTGGTGAGGAAGCCATATCTATTTGTAGCTGATGATAACATATTGAGAGAATCCAACTGAGGAAGACAAAAAAATATAATCCTATTTTTAAAAAAATCTGATTAATTTATTGAAGAAGACAGAAGATGTTGGTAGTTTTCAGATGAATAATTTTCTTATTGCTTGTCTGGCTAATTTCAGATATAAATTGTTTTATTTATAACCATTCGTATTTTTCACTTGTATGATTTAGCTAGAGAGATGTTGGGCACAAAACAAACTAGAAATAAGGCAAGAAATAACCTATCACAGCATTATACCACTTCTATGATCAGGTAGCTAACAAAGAATGATCATTTACTATTATAAAACTATGGTTTACTTTCTGAACCAGTATTTATACGATTAATCAAAATAGTCTGGTTTAGTTTTGTTGAGGCTTATTTTTTGTTTAAAATATTTTAAAGAAAATATTGTATTTTCATTCTTGTTTACTGCCAGAATTCACTGGATGGGCAGCTATATAAATTTCTTAATAGGAAACAAAATAAAAAACAGGCTAGATCTTTTTTTTTTAATTTGATTTATATGCCGCCCTTCTCCGGAGACTCAGGGCGGCTTACAATGCGTTAAGCAATAGCCTTCATACTTTTGTATATTTATACAAAGTCAGCTTATTGCCCCCACAAACTGGGTCCTTAATTTTTGAAGGATTTTAACAGGGAAAAAATAGAAGAAAGTAAATATAATATCACTGAACCACTGCAGAAGAGATATAAAGCCCACCTGTTTTATTGTGATTATTGAATGGAGGTAGCACCCATTCGCATGTCTCTGTAAGTATGGTTTGAAGATGGCTTGCTTATTTTTTAAAGATATGTTGCATAATAGAGTCTATCTCATGTCCAGCCCATAGCTGAGGCAACCTAACTTGTTATTTTTTCACATCCAATTCAGAATTGTTGTTTTTCTCTTCTCCTGACATGCACAGTTCTGGTACTTTGGTGACAACTCTGGTGATGATACTAAAGGTGCTAGGATCTGCCCCCTTCCCATTTATAATTTTCATCTGTTGCTGGCATGTCCCCTCATCTCTGATCGTTGCTGATTTTCCTTTATGGACTTTGACTTAGGCAGAGATCAGTCCTTAGGCAGTTGCCCATGTAATGTAAGATGGGTACTTGTAAAGTGCTGGGCACCGAATACTGGGAAAGGCTACTCACTCTCCTGCCTGATGCTTTATCATTAAACACTTGACAACCAAAACATTTTTAAAAAATGGTCCTTGGTCTCCCACAAAAGTGTCACATCTGTGTAAAGAAGTATCTCAACTGATATGCACAGGGAGAACTTTCTCATATTGGAAGTTCTCATCATCACAATATTGTCTGATCCACAGCATTTCTCTTCAGGTTGATAAGATAAAAGTTTCACTAAGTAGCTTCCTTCATTTTATCCCAGTGGCAACATTCATAGCACTGGTGGATCTAGGAGAACTGCTTCCTAGTTCATTCAACTCAGGGGTGGGTTTCACTTACCTTTACTACCAGTTCACTCATTCCCATTGAGTGGTACAAAGAAGCTTCTGCACATGAGCAGACCGTATTTGTTGACATCAAGCTGGGTGGGCCGAGCCTCCTGCCACCGCTGCTACCGGTTTGCCCGAACTGAGGCAAACAGGTAGCAACCCACCACTGATCCAACTTCATTCCACTGTCCAAGTTGCCTTTCACTCAGGGCAGAATTGCAAAAGAAGGGTAGGTAAGTGGCTTCTTTACTGCCTTCTTGTCACTGCCTTCCTTATCACCAGAGAAGAGAATGAGAGACCCACCAACATGCCACTTCACACCCAATCTTTATTGATTAGGTTGCAACAGTGATCTGCAAATAATGATGAATATTGGTTTTTTCTTACCTATTTTATATTCCAATTAAATGCATTCATTTAAATGTATTCAAGGTGATCAATTGAGCCCGATGATCCCAAATTATATCCACCATAATTTAAAGGAAAAACAGTTAGCATATGGTTTTTCTTATTTCAGATCTATTGTCAGAATGAAAATACATGAAGGCAGACAAATCCATACTCAATGACTGAATCAAGACATATCAAAAATTATTTTACACGTTATTCAAGCTCAGGTAGTTTTCTCCTGCAGCTTAGTGGGATAAATCTGAGAGCTCCCCAATCCTTTTTGTTTTAATTTTATTACATGGATGGGGCTTTTGGTTCATTTGATAGAACCTCTAATATCTATATGGGGGTCACCATGTCAAAAATCCTTAGAAGATTTGTAACAATGCCATTTGATACAGAACACCCTTTTCCAGTTAGCCTGGAATTAAGAATGTTGGACTATATACAGTACAAACCATCTCCATCAACACTGTCTGGAAATATGGACACATCCTCCCAAGCAGGGAGGAAGAAGATTTAGCATAGAGGAAACCCCCCATCCCACCCGCCCTATTTATTGAAGGGACCTCAAGTACTAGGGTAAGAAAGCAGTCAACTGTGATTCGGGAGACAGGACACTATTGATTCTAAGCAGAGAAGTGCAACAGGGCAATAAAAGAAATCCTGAAAGAGATGGAGAAGCAAATGTGCTTTTGGTTCTCTAAAGATTCAAACCGCGAGAGTGAAAAAGCAACAGGACACGGAATAACTTTTGCTATAAGCGAAGAAATAAAAGGTATCTCAGAAAAGGGAAGGAAAACTCTCTCCTCCAACGGAGTTTGGCCTACCTGCTTTCAAAGATGGGAAGTTGCGGATCCCTTTACCCTGAAGCAAAAGCGAAAGTAAAGTTTCCGGGGGAATTCTCCGCTATTTCCGCTTCTCACTAGAGAACGCTGCAGATTTTTCAACCAAGTAAGCACCAATCAGCGCGATCCTAACCTTGCTTGGTCCGAGAGTTGCAAGCGACAGGAACCAATGAAGCAGCAGGAAAGACCTTTTGGTCGTCTCGCTCCATCCTTTTGGATTCGTTCCCGTTGTGCCATTTCCCCCCCTCCAAACCAGAGGCTTTGCAGAGGCGTCTTATTCCCCTTTTCTCCCTCTTGCTTTAGTAAGAAGGACGTGCAACCG
This sequence comes from Coluber constrictor foxii, assembly GCA_038048745.1. NCBI lineage: Eukaryota > Metazoa > Chordata > Lepidosauria > Squamata > Colubridae > Coluber > Coluber constrictor. The sequence continues at coordinate 61,884,668 of CM075961.1, read as the reverse complement.
ATATTTTGCAAATCCATATCGGACGATTCTCCACTCCGCTACAAGGACGCCTGGATTACAGCTCCCGTAATCACTCACAGGCTTTGCTTGCTATCAGGATTTAGAAGCACGCGAAGGCCAAAACCCACCACCTTATTTACCCAGAGCGAAACGGAGATTCAGTTTTTCTCAACCAGTGGGTCTTGTAACTCAGTTTTGTTCAGCGAGGGACTACTTAGCGGGAAGGGAAGATAAATCTCCCTTTCCTCGCTTTCCGCTTGCATGAATTGGATTTTTCAGAATTTCGTAGCTGCGCAATAATCTGATAATAATCCGCCGAAGAGGCAGTTTGACCTATATAGATCTTGTTGAGGACCCCTGTCTTTGTATACATGTTCAGTTTGCTAAACCTATACTGATGGTGCATACAGTATTTGAAACAATAGCTGGGGTGGATAATCTGTTCCTGGCATATATCTGCTCCCATATTGTTGGAATAGACATATGTTAAAATTGGCCAAAGATCAGGTATCCTATAAGAGTATGTGGATAGTTAAAAAAACAACAACTGGGTAAACTCAATCTTTCAACAGGCACAATGCCCACATGGGTTTATTTTTTTAAATGAAATGTGGGTGCTTAAATAACTATGCCCTGATTTCCGCTTGTACAGATATTTGATGAAGACGGAACAATTAGTGGGATAAAAACACCTTTATATATTTATTTATTCCATTTCTGTAGCCACCCATTTCAATCAATGACCCTGGGTGGCTTAGAATTCCACATCCTCTTTCTTTCTCACTCCTGCTTCTACAATATTTATTTTTATATGGCCTCCACAATCTCTGAGTCACCATGACAATTGGTGACCAGTCTTGGTCCTGTTTTGACTACAACTGTTTCAAGTTGCAATAAGAAGGATCTCCTTTCTGGAATAGTCTAACCATCCAACCAGATCTCTAGCAGGATGAGCATGTTGCTGATCATGTCAGCCAAAGAGTATAGAGTACTGATGGGAACTGGAAGATGGGTTTTTTCTACAGTGTCCCCTGTTCTATGGAGAATCCACACTTCGGAAATTAGAATGGCTCCAATCCTGTTAGCCTTTTGTAAGCCTAAAAACCTGACTACGTTCCCAAACCCGGAGTGCTGAATGTGATAAGGGCCCAGTTCCTTGGTCGTATTGTTAACTTGCCAAGTATCTTGGCTGCTATGTATATTTAATTTGGATGTTTCTATTGTTTTCTATTATTTTAAAATATTTTTAATATTTTGATGGTAATATACTTTTTGAAGGGAGTACGATGGCTCAGGGGTTAAAGAGACTGAGCTTGTCAGTTGGAAAACTGATAGCCTAAGATCGAGACCTGAGTGCTGTGCGACAGGCTGAGCTCCCATCCTTGCCCCAACTCCTGCCCACCTAGCAGTCGAAAAGCATGAAAATGTGAATATATAAATAGATATTTGGGTACATAGGTATTTACCTTGCCACTTTGGTGGGAAGGTAACAACATTCCATGCCCTTCAGTGTATAGTCATGCTGGCTGCAATGACCACGGAAATGTCTTTGGTCAACGCTGCCTCCCTCAGCTAAGAAATTAAGATGAACACCATTCCCTAGAGTCAGACACAGCTGGACAGGGGGACAGGGACCATGGCCTTTACTTTTATATTTTTGAATTTTAAACCACCCAGAGTAGGTGGCTATAGATATCAAATAAATAAATAAAGTTAGTGCAATTGCCTTTTTGGTTTCTTAAGTAAGCACACGTACTCATTTTGAGTTTGCACCTGGACTGTGACAGAATAAGGGGAAAAAAATTACTAGGATTGTGCAACACTGGTTTTGATAGGAGAGGGAGTAGACAGGGTTGCTCAGGCTGTATCTATCAGCCACTTGTTAAATCAATGGCCTCATTTACAGAATGGCATAATTTGCTGCTGTGCAATCCCAGGAAAAGCCACTTTTAGTTTTATGGAGTTGCTGACAGCCGCTGTCATCATGCCCATGTATTTTGAAGTATTTTTGCTTGTATCTTTTTTTAAAACATAAATTGCATTAACTTTTTTTTAAAAAAAGAACATAAAATTAAATGAATGCAGAATAAGCGGAACAAAGAGAGAAAGGAAAAATAAAAAGTGTGGAAAGGATAAAGAAGAAAAAGAAACAAGAAGCTTCCGATTTCCTTTACAGCAAACACAAAGTATGATTACAAAGTTAACTCTTTATTATTATAAAATACCTACTTTTTTCTATCATCCAATTTTAAATCATCAAACCATTTTTGTTTCATGCAAGAAGTCTGCCAGGGGTTTGCAGTCGGCCATAAATAGAGATATTGTCTTTTCTTTAATCAGAGAAGTTAATTTAGCCATCTTTGCAAGTTCCAACATTTTCATCAATGACTCCTTCATTTTGTGAAGTGTCTACACTTTTAATTGTTAGGCATACAATAATTTTGCTGGCAACTTTTCCTCCTTGAATACAAAATCTTGCACATTTGTAGAAAATACTACTTTAACTAAATCTGATTTGAACCTCACTAACTCATGGGCTGGGAGATAAGATGGACATGAGTGATGAAAGTTGCCATCCCATGTGTGCATTTTGGTCCATGGAGAGAATGGAGGATGGCATGTAGACATTCCAAAGCCTTTGGGATCCTTAATGATGCTAAAGTATTACACCATTGTGTCAGAATGTTAGATGAAAGCTGGTCTCCCATACTCAAATATTCCTGAGAATTTATACTGATGTGATATAATCAGGCTTCACAAATGTCACCAAAATAAGGACAATCAGTAAAATTTGTTTAGTTTTAGTTCGGCTCTGTAAGCAAATTCAATTGGAGAATAGTTCATAGAACATTTTAAACCATAATCAAAGAAACCATATGTAGGTTAATGATTGTGCAAATTCAGCCTGTTGTGTTTCCAAAAGTTATGGTTAATCAAACATTGGACCTAAACCACTATCCTATGCAAAGTTGGGATGGACAGCCTGACATTTCAGAACTGATTTGCTTGTGAACTTTGATCTTTGTTTGCAGAGTCCTTAGTGCAGTTCTTGAAAATTGGCACTGCATTCTATTGGCATATTGAGGTAACAAATATAAAAGCCCTGAGTAATCTAACGGACTTATAATATGGTTTAAAAAATAAAGAGAGCCTTCTGGATTACCAGGTTTGTCTTGCCCACTACTTCCTTGTTTTTTAAATTATTGACTTCAAGATGGTGTTGATTCTTAGTAGCTTCATAAACCTTTTCCAGGATGATCTATTCACAGTTTGGATCTTGAAATCTTCCAATGACATACCCATTTCCATTCTAATCAAGTGTCTCCACCTTGCTGCTGGTCATCCTTTTCTCTTTTCTTTTTTTAAAAACTGTAATATAGCTAAATTAGAGAACCCATTGGAGTGTTGGAAGAAACATCCTTGTAGGTTCTGCTCCAAGTGGGGACAAAGACACTGGAGACATGGAGACTGCTTGGAAAGATGGTTTAATGGTGGACAGGATAACATGGCTTGAGTTCCTGAACAGAAAAAGGGGCAGGATACAGCGAGTTTTCGGGTTTTATGCTCTCTCTGGCTTTGAACTTCCTGAGGCCCAGAAAGAGTATCCTGATTGGTTGTCAGACTCCCAGGGGGTTGGGATCTTATCTAGCCTTGCTGTCTGATGGTCACATGTGCTTCCCAGGTCACATGTGGTGAGTTTCTGCTGCTATTGTGTAGAGGGCTAATCCTATCATAGCAATTCCTACTATGGCTGTGCCTGAAGGAGATAGATCTTTGTTATGTAGAATAGACTAGCCCAGGCCTTAATGGCCCATTGACAAAGGGTGGGGGCAGGAAGATGGGAGCAGCTTCAAAATATGCTTATCCATTTCTCATCCAGGAAAATATAATATTCTGCCTTTAATATTTCCTAAAAATCTTTCATTCTTCTAGGACAGGGGTGGGTGCTAACTTCCTACAGGAGTATGCCCTTTTCTCTTAAGCTTTGGGCATCCTCTTTTTCCAGCACTAAATTAAGATTCAGCTACTAGTTTAATCAGCCTCTATATCTAGGATGAAAGAAGATGTGATCTGGTCTTTAAGGTGACAACAGTTTTGGGCTAGCCCTGGTGTGTCATAGCCCCATGAATTTGTACAGTTCCTGCAGAGTTTTAAGAGGCTCTTGGAGTCTTCCCAGCCCTGTTATAAAAGCATGGTATGATTGTGAGCTTGAAATGCACACATATGAGAAAGTGCATCAGTTCTTTTTGATTCTGAAGCATTGGTTTTAGAAGGCAACAGTATACTAGGAAAGAATAAAACCCACAAGATTAAGATTACATAATCGGCCTATAGCAGGAGAGAAAAATATTATAAAATCACAATAATTATTTAATTAAGAGTACTGACTGTACCAAGAAAACAGATAGAAACTCCAGAGATTCCTTAGATATTAGCTCTTCACATGGCATGCTTAGCTTCCAAACCAGATTAGTAAGCCTTTGCACCACCATTTATTTTCTGTGGTAGGTCCCACAGAAAATAAATGGTGGTTTATACAACCAAAGTATAGGTTTGCAAATACTAAACTGTAAATTCACAAAGGATGCTAAAATAAACTCAAAGAAATTATATAATAACTCTCTTTGGCCATCTTCCATGAGACATTGAAACCAGAGCTCTGTAAAGCTTGAATTAATGGAATGAATCATTGACTGAGTTAATCCATATTAAATTATTGGGTAAAAGAAACCTTGGTTTAGCATCAGTGAAAATAGATATATTACTTTATAAATATTACTTTATTTATTTAATTCAGTTTAGGCCAGTTTAATTCAGTTCAGTTTTCACTTGATGGCAATTGACTTTGGTTTATGGCTAAACATTGCGTGCATATCTTATTCCATAAATCTTATTTCAATAATTAAAAACCATTTCAAAAATGGTAGGGGAAATTAACCACAGTTTATAAAATTGCCTTTCTTAGGTTGGTGGCTTCTCCTCCCATCATTCTTAGTCCACCATTGTCAATGACTAATGGAGGATAAAACTGAACTTCCCCATAGTACAGCGAAGTTGGCGAAGATTGCTTTTAAAAAGTAATAGATACAGTAGTCAATTTATTGCAACAGGAAGCCTTTGTTAACATTTTTGGGGAATTTGAAACTGAAATGTATCTGCTATGAAACTCTCCTATCTTTTCGTCTGTTTTATAATGTTTAATAAGCCAGTGAAACAGTGATTCATAGCTTAAACATTTTTGAAGCAAACTATCTCAAGCAAACAATAATGTGTACAAAACCCAGGTCCCATTCCCATATAACTGAAATGTCAAGGATCTTCACACCAATTGTATTCACAAATTTGTGACTACTGCAGTATCACTGCTGTCTTCCGCAGTTCGTGAGATCATGATTTCTGATGTTCCTGCCAGTGTCTAATAAAGTCAATGGGAAAGTCTGCCGGAAGTCAAAAGTTGCTCTTCTCCCCACTGCTTTTTTGCCTGCCCAGTGCCCATGGTCATTCAATTTCTCTGTTTAGATAAGGAAACATCTGAAAGGATGACTCAATAGGTCATGGGTTGTCTAGCTGAAAACAAATGTTTTCTGAAAAATATTTTTTTCAAATAGCACTTACCGTACTATAATTAAACTCTGAAATTCGCTAGCGATAATTGTGGTAATGAAAGCTGATTTGAGTGGTTTTAAAATGACACTAGACAGATTCTTACAAGGCCAGGATTAGTGGTTACTAAGTGTTTACATAGACTGGATGAACTAATGGTTGTATCCAGCAGGGCTTTTAAAGTTTTGTGGGCCACTCCGCCAGGGCTCAGTGATTATTGATATTGCAGAATGCAAATTGTTGAGAGTGCAGTGTCAGTTTGCATAAGATCATGAATAAAATTTATTAAATTTTATGGAATTTTGTGAGTCAGTAGCAGAGCTGAGCTAGCTTCTGTGCCTATGTCTAGTGATACAACACTAGACATTAGAGTAACAATGATGCTGGAAAAGTCAAGTCTTTAATATTTACTAGCATATCATTGGGTTTGTATGTTCCTAAATGAGCAAATCACTTTTTGAAATAAAATTGAAAAGAAAACGTATATAGGCAGTATGTATCGCAAGAATGATGTAGGTTCAAAAACATAAACCAACTCAGATGTTAATTTCTTTCTGTAAAATGTATGCTGACAGTTTTTGGCAGTGCTGATATGACTCACAGACTTTTCAATATGCACTGTCAGCATGGTGCTAATGTTCCAAATTAGCCACACAATTCCTGGGAAACCTGCTCTTCCAGTGCTTTGCATGTTGGTTACTCTCCTGAGAGGTCAGCTAGGATAGGGAGGGAACAGAATGGAAATTGAATTTATATTTACATTGCATTGGAGGCACAGTGATTTCAACATAGTTTTTAGGTAATGATGCATAGTAACTCTGCACTGTTGATTTATGTGAAAGGAAGAGAAAAACTAATTCTGGTAAAGGATGGGTGGAAATGTTTATATATATAATAATTAGATAATGGTCATGAATGACCTGAACCAAATGTTTTAGTGATTGAACTGTTAGTGAACTCTTGAGATTCAAGCAAACATTTAAGTAAGATCTAGAAACATAACTGGGAAGTAAGAAAGGGGAAAGAGGCAGATGGCAGCAATAGCACTTAGACTTATATATCTCTTCACAGTGCTTTGCAGCACTCTAAGCAGATTACAGAGTCAGCATATTGCTCCCACAATCTGGGTCCTCATTTTACTGACCTTGGAAGGATGGAAGGCTGAGTCAACCTTGAGACGGTCAGGATCAAACTCCTTGCAGTGAGTTGAATTAGCCTGCAATACTGCATTCTAACCACAGCACCACTACAGCTCCTAGTATGTGTTTAAAGGTTACTACTTTTTATGGGAAAAACCCCCATTGTTTTCTGGCATGGATTATGATGTTAACTGTATTGACATCTGTTATTGGATAATATATAAATATGCTATTTGGGAGGCCTATTTACCTTTTCCTAAGGTAGAAGGTCTTATTTTCTTGAAGGAAGAAAATAAAATTTTTGTTTTACTGAGTCTTGTTAGATTTTCCAGACTACAGAGCCAAAATCCTAGAGGTAGAGATGTCTCATTAACCTGAAAATGTAATAGCAATGAATCTGCTTATTAGTTGATCTGGCTTTATCCACAATACTGTGAACTAGCAGTCAAAGTTCAAATTCTAGGTAGTTAGCAGGCCATGTTCTGAGCAGAGGTTTATTGATTTTTACTTGTATAAATCATCATCATCATCATCATCATCATCATCATCATCATCATCTGAAGCTGAAGCTGAAGCTGAAGCTGAAGCTGACAAGCAAAACTGAAATGATCTATATGTTAGAAAAAGACCACAATAAGATACTCAAAGGGTCATTTGAGTGTGTTCCTTGATTCTTAGTTTGTGTTTGCTTACCTAATTCACATTTCATGTTTCCTTAGTATTCTAATAAAGAGAAATCTATTCAGTAAGCTTGATTTTAGCCTACCTCTGTTCTCTGTATATAGAATATAATAAGCATAATAATTTATTTTAAGACATTAAGACTCATACCAATAGATTATTCAATTTTTTTTACAGCAAAGCTTATAGGACGTTATGTTACAAACAAGGTTGAAATGAAATAATTGAGGCTGAGAAGATAATGGTTTGTAAAGGTCATTACTGAGTTGATAGTTATAGAGAGATTTAAGTTATGGACAATTTGTGATATGCAAGCCAGCTGCTACCCTACATTTAATGCGTTCTCATAGAACTGCCCTCCTCCGGGTTCCATCGGCTAGACAATGTTGGCTGGCGACCCCCAGGATGAGGGCGTTCTCTGTGACTGCACCGACTCTCTGGAAGGGATTGCCCACCAAACTCCAGACGGCTCCCAATCTCCGCGCGTTCCGCACTGGCCTGAAGACATGGCTTTTTCATCAAATTCCCTGACCGATTATGGCGTTTTAACTTGAGGATTTTAAATTTGGACCGGATTTTAATATAGTATTGTTGTTTTTTTTGTGTGAGCCATCCCGAGTCCTACGGGAGAAGGGTGGCATATAAATTTTAATAATAAATAAATAAATAAATAAATAATAAACAAATAAATAAATAAATAATATATAATTAATTAATTAATTAATTAATTAATAATGAAGAGGGGGACCCAGCTATACATGGTCAAAGATGCCTTCATAACAGGTAGTTTGGGGTATTCTGGGTTTTGAAGTCCACACATCTTAAAGTTGCCAAATTGGAAAAAAGTTTGTGCACATAACAGACTGAAGAGACCCTAATTCAAATCTACCCTCTGGCATAGTACTATTGAGCACAGAGATAGCATTGAAGAAGGCATGCAACAGCCATTATATAACATCAACTTAGCCCTGAAAAAGAGTAAGACTAAGGAGGAAATTCAAGATTGCTCTGTCTTGAGTCTCATTGGTATAAGAGAGGGAAGAAAGAATCTCTTGTTAAGCTTGCAAGTTTCTGTTGTTATACCCTTTAATAATAAAGTGGTAGCTAGATGCTTTTGTAGTATCTCTTTCCTGATCTGGCCTACCTCACACAGAGCTGGCACACATAAGAAATTAAGGAAATTCAGGCAAGTTATTTTCTTTCAGCCCAATTTATTCCATAGGGTTTCCGTTGTATGCTATGCCATCGGTTTCCATTGTAAGCTATGCCATTGGTGAATCCTTTTGGACTGGCTTTGATATGACTTTGAAAGTAGCTGACTTTTTCTTCCAAAGTCTTTCCACTTCAATTCACAAATCTTGCAATTTTGTTATAGATTTTTCATCAATTTGACTATTTCCTGGCATTGCTGCATCTACATTGCGAGCCACACTTTTTTTTCAATAGTAGTGTCTCATGTGTTGGTTTTCAGGTATCTATCAGTCTGTGTTTTAAAAGTCTCATATTATCTTGATCATATTTTCTAAGATTTTTTCAGGTATGTGATCTAAGTAATTTTTGTTAACTGTAAAGCTAAACTTCCTACATAAAATCAAATGTGCATTATTTTCAATTCTACCAATGCATTGTAATTGTTATTTAGAGCCGCTGTAGTTAGCTTATGTTTTGATGTGTGCCTGAATCCACGAAGTTAATTCAGTGAGCCATGATTGAGCCATGTAGTTTAACCCTTATGCTAAACTGTAACATATATCTGAAGCTTACTATTTCATGGAACTTTGGCTTGGTTTTGTGAACCAAGGTTTTTGGGCCTATAAATATTTATTACATAATCCCAGCTAATTATTGTTCGGTATGATATCTGAATTATGTGTTAGTGCCATGTTACCATGCCTCATTTTGACTTGAACTTAAAAAAAAGGATGAGTTTTTAGGAATAGATTGTTCATCTTTAACAAATGAAGGCAAATATATGTGTCCCAGGATAATATTGCAGGATCCAATGTGGGTCGGTCACCAGGACCAGAGGTGTAGTCTTCTGAGCTTTCAGACTCTTGCTGGAGCCCATCCTCAAGGAACTTCTTTCTCATCAGAATATGTATCACACCATCTGATAAGATCGAAGTTCCCTGAGGATGGGCTCCAGAATGAGTCCAAAGCTTCGAAGACTAAATTTCTGGTCCCCGTTAACTGATCAAGATTGGATTATGTTCATCTTTGAGTTTGCAAGTTCCAGAGACACTGAGACTACATCTTCCAGGCATTAAAATTTTTGTTACCAGCATCCTGCATAGTGCCCGAAAACTATATAATGCTAATTCTTGAAATATTAATTATAATTGATACTTTTTCTCTTACCTTCAATAGCAGGCTGCTATAAGATAATTGTTCATATTACTCCAAATTACTTAAACCATTTCACCCCACCCAGAGGTGGAGATAGAATAGTTGGGATAACTTGATTTCCGGCCTGTGAGTAGGCTGTTCAACTTGCCCCACTGAAAAGCTGGGGGTGGAGTGAGAGAAGGACAATGCTAAGCAGCTCAGGTCTCTTAGGCAGTCTGCTTGATATTAAGCAACAGTTAAGAGATTGCTCCTTTGGTTCTCTGCAAATCCTGGGTTCTTGACTTGATCATTATAGCCCAGTGTGCTGTCCTCTATACCTGATCTGCCTTAGGACTGGATGACTGAACACTGCTAGTCCTGGACAATGCTGTGTCTCTGTTGCTCTCAGATTGTGCTTCTATTTCTGTTGCTGAAAGGTGGGTAGCCAGGACAGAAAGTGTCTTCTCTCTCTCTCTCCCTCCCTCCCTCTCTCTCTCTCTCTGAATATGTGAAAGTGTGTAGAGGTATTTTCTATAGTTATTGGGATGGTATTTGATCACCTAGACTAGTGCTGTGGAATACACACCCAGTCTCTGTTCCATTTGAGTCACTGATCCTCTCTTGAAAAGCAAAGATTCTAAACCACTAGCTTGTCTGAGCAGATGGAGAGAAATCTGAAAAATTGTTGAACTACAACAATGGGTGCTGGATGAGTTGCAAAACCTGAGACATTTTAAGCATTGATTTCTGGGAAAAATGGGGAATATGTGGATTCTTCCAGACCGTTGGAAAGGAAATCTGGAGCATGAAGGCTGAAACATCCAGCAAGTATTGTTTTCCTTATGATTAAAAAAAACGTTAAGGGGGGAAAAAATTACTGTATTTCACTAGTCAGATACAGGTAGTACGGTAATCCAGTTTTGTAAGGAAAGTGCATATGTATGTAGATTTCTACACTTGGAAATGCAGATGGGTTTTATTTTCTCTCCTTGTAGCCATTACATAACAATTGATCACTTTGATGTATTATGCAATTGACAAATTACTGGACTGAAATAGTTTGTGTGCATGTGGGTTCATAGGAAGTTTGGGTTATTGTTCTCTTCCTATTTCTGTAACAATAGGTTAGATCAGATTTGCTGCTTATCAGTGTTCAGAGAAAGATCTATTGCAGTTACTAACCAAGGAATTTTCTTAATGGCATCTCTTTTACTGGCCTGGCCTTATGTGCCATGTTGAAGGCCTAAATTCAGTTAAATTCAGGTTTGGGAAAGATTTCTGCAGGCTTTTGATAGAACATGTTTGGTGAGTCAGAACAATGCAAACCCATGCCATCTGATCTCCTCTCAGGCTAGTCTTTTGCATCAAAAACAACTGAAAGGTTTGTGGCATGGATTAGAAATACCTACAGATATTGTTGAGAAAGGAAATGGTAAGAGGAGAGGTGACAATGTAAATTAACCAAATATCGAGTTCATTAACAAAAAGAGCTACGACATAGTGATATGTTACAGATGAGCTGGTTACATATGCAGAGAGCCCTCATTGAAGATGCTTAATCTGTTTACGGATTTAACATCTTTTCTGGTTTTGCATAACAAGCTATCCAAGTCTGGGTTTTCATAACCCAGAGCAGGGGTGAAATGTTCCCGATCCGGTAGCAATGGCAGTGGGTTCCCTGCTTCCCCCATGCCCATCTGAGCCACGCAATCATCAGAGGCTTTTTTAAAAAAATTTAAAAGCATTTTTGATACAAACTCTTTGGCGAAATGCTTCTAAAACTTAAAAAAAAGCCTCTGATGGGATCGTCAGAGGCTTTTAAAAGCATTTTTTCTACAATCCTTTCGGCTGAAGAGGTTGTAGAAAAAATGCTTTTAAAAGCTTATGACGATCTCATTTAAGTTGCCTTATCATCAGAGGCTTTTAAAAGCATTTTCTTACAACCTCTTCGGCTGAAGAGGTTGTTTAAAAAATGCTTTTAAAAGTAAAAGTTAAAAAAAAAACTTGGCCACGCCCACCCAGTCACTACCCCCCCCCCAACAAACCATGCCCACAGAACTGGTAGTAACAAATTTTACATTTCACCATTGACCCAGAGCCACTAAAAAACAAACGATAATACTAACTAAGCTTATCTTGTATAATTACAACTACTTGGTCTTTAACTAACCCAGTTAAACATTTCACATGTGGCCATATTTAACTATTAGACAGGTTGGCTTAGCTCTTAAAGCAGTGGTTCTCAACCTGTGATTTGCCGACCCCGGGAGTCTGTGAAGTCTTGAAGAAATGTTATGATTTAAATCTTGAGTTAAGTCTTGGGGGTCTGTGGCCATGGTCCGTGGCCATGAAAGATATTTAAGGGGGGGTCCGTAGTGAAGAAAAAGTTGAGATGTACTATCCTAAAGAAATATTATTCAGCTTTTTTTAAATAAAAGTAATTACAAATAAAATTCTTTTCCCCTACAAGGATGGCAACCTTGCTGTTGTGAAGAGTGTTCTGGGGAGTAAAAATATTGACTCAGGTTTTTTTGGTAACCTAACTCCTGATCTCTATTTTCTAATAATAATGTTTTTTCATTCCATCACTTTGACTTTATTTATTGTATTTTTAGGCGTGGAAAACACTGATGCTCAGAAAGGTAAGAACACATCTCAGTAAAGGATAGTCAATGTAATAATGGGGGAGGAAAGACCTAGAGAAAAGATAATGTCATAAAATTGAGTTTAAGCACTCTAAACATGGTTTTCCAATAGTTTTGTTACTCTTGTGTTATTCTGACAAAAAAGAAAGGAAGTGTGCAACTAAGCTTAATTAGTTCCTTTATATTTGTATACATACTTGTCTAATTTCAAACTTACTTTACTAGAATAAGCTATGCCCAACAAGACTATTCATGTTACTATGCCCAACAAGGCTATTCATGTTACCATGCCCAACAAGGTTATTCAAATTACTATGCCCAACAAGGCTATTCAATTAATTATGCCCAACAAGGCTATTCAATTAATTATGCTCAACAAGGCTATTCAACTAATTATGCCCAACAAGGCTATTCAGGTAACTATTTCCAACAGGTTGCTGTAAGTATTGTTGCCCAACTAGACTACACATTCATACAATACTCACATACAATCTCAAGTGATCAGACTGCGTTCGGGCTGGAAAGCAGATTCGGGGCATCCCCTGCTCCAACAAGAGCTGACTCACACTCTGGGGGTCTAGGTCCATTCCAGTCTTCTCTTTATATCCAGCTTGTTTACTCTGAATCCATATGTATGGTACATCTTGCCCTGGTCTTGTCAGGAACTTTACATTCTTATTCCCTGTTCCATGACTCCATGAAAAATACAATCCAGGATCTTTTGTTATCAGTAATACACACATCCCAGCAATGTGAGTTTCCCAGCGGGTTCAGGAAAATGCTAGATATGGTTGTTCTACAGGCCCACTATAGTCATGACTTTTTCTAATATATATTATACATTATGTACCATATATGTAATATATTCATAGTATATATTATTATTTATTAATCATATTTCTATGCCGCCCACTCTCCAAAGACTCTGGGCAGCTTACAAAAATCGACAGTATACTAAATAGCATATTGCCCCCAACAATCTGGGTCCTCATTTTACCCACCTCGGAAGGATGGAAAGCTGAGTCAACTTTGAGCCGGTGAGATTTGATCTGCTGAACTAGAGTCAGCTGAAGTAGCTGCAGTACAGCACTCTAACCACTCTAGCCACCTCGGTTCTTCTTACATACCATATAACATATGATATGTAACATAAGGAATAATTTTCAGACTTATAAATAAGCCTTTACAATCTCTCTCTCTCTCTCTCTCTCTCTCTCTCTCTCTCTCTCTCTCTCTCTCTCTCTCTCTCTCTCTCTCTCTCTCTCTCACACACACACACACACACACACACACACACACACACACACACACACAGAGTATACATTCTCTCTCTCGCTCTCTTGTATAAATGTTACTCTTCATTTAATTCCACTGTTTACATTTTTGTAAATTATATGTAGCATAAAAACTGAGTATTGCTGAACTCCGGTAAAAATTTCAGCAGAAATTCCAGCATCCCTTATAATTGGCCATGATAATTAAGAATATTAGGAACTGTAATTAGCAAAATTTGGTTGCTGCCTCCATCTAACTATTGTTGTTTGATCAACACCCATCTGCCCACATTCTTTCTACAGCTCTTTCTTTCTATCTAGTGTTAGATATAATTTGTTTCAGTGTAATTACTTTTAGTTATGACTCATCCTACTCTGTAAACATATGGCAGTTGTCAACAACATCTTAAGGGAGAAAATATATGACACCTGGCTAAGCAAACACAAAATGTTTTTAAACATCAGTAGATAATTGGGTATCCTTTAATACATTTGCCCTCATTCCCAATCAATGGAATGGCAAGGAATTAAAAGAGTTGTCTAAAATATCTGGAAGAGATATTAGTTTGTCTGCTGGTCTCTAACAATTTTAAAAAAGATGCCTGGAGGCCCCAGATATTTTATCATTATGAAATTACCTGGAGAACCCCTATTTTTCTTATGTACCTATAATCAAAGGTTTTCTTGCTTATTATAGATAAATGATAACATATTCAGAATAGTATAAAATAAAATAGGAGAGTTAGAAGGGATCTTGGAGGTTTTCTAGTCCAATCCCCTGCTTAGGTAGGAAACCCTATACCATTTCAGAGAAATGGTTGTACAATCTCTTCTTAAAAGCATCCAGTATTCAGGTAGACATTTAACATATTTTATTACTATATGTGGTTATTAATCTACTGCTATTCTCATATGTCTTTCTGGTAATCATTTTTCTTATCTATATAGCTGAGATATCTTTCCTCACCCTAACTAGCATCCTTAGCTCTTGTTACCTGTAGGGGATAATCAGACTTAGCCTGAGGGAGGGGTCTAATGCATCATCAGTCATGAGTTCCCTTCATGCCCATGAGATCTAAGTCCAGCCCACTTCGAATTCCTTCTACTTTTACCTTCCACTAATTTCCCTTGGTCATTAGTAATTCAGATTCTTGTAGACAGCTCAAGCTTACAATTAATCTTTATACTCATTTGAACTATCTGGATCTCCCAAGTTTCTTGGCAGTTGACATTTCCCCCTCATATGAACTAAGTAATCATAACTCTTTCATTTTGTTGATTCATTCTAATCATTTCATTCTTCCACCACCTGCTTACAAATTCCCTACTATATGTAGGATGTCCACCTAAGTGGAATAGGACAAGCTTGTTATTTGGATGGAAAACTGTCAGGAACTGAGAAGTGAAAAAAAGCAAGAAGACAGTTGCCATTTAAATATTTTTACCAAGAAAACCATCTGGATGTGCCTGTGAAATCATGAAGAATAAAGACCTGGCAGTCAACTTTACCTATAATATTTTTTAAGGATTGAACTGATGTGAAAACACTCGCATCTGAATCTTAGAGCTTCTTTCCTGACTATATTTTGAAACAGAAAGTGAAAAATGCCATCTATTTATCAATCATGGATAAAAAATTAAGAATACAAAGAAAACCTATGTTGTTTTCACTTGCCCAAATGTGATTTGTGATTTCACGAAATAATAATAATAATATAAAAAACAATATGTGAGCTGAATTGTTGCAAGCTTACTGTATTGGTTGTAGACAGGCAGTAGCGCTACCCGTAATATGATCTCAACAATTTCCTACAGCTCTCATCTTCTCACATTTCTCTTTTTTTCTTTTATAGTCTGTGGGCGCCCCAAAGTACATTCCCCTCGAATTGTTGGTGGGAAGAGAGCTGAAGAAGGGGAATGGCCATGGCAGGTCAGCATACGAGAAAACAGACTTCACGTATGTGGTGGAAGTCTCATTTCCTCCCAGTGGGTGGTGACAGCTGCTCATTGCTTTGACGGGTAAGTAGCAGGTTTGCATTAAAGAGACTGTGTATCTCAGCCAGTTTCTCTTCTTTAAGGAAATCAGTAATTGAAGATGGAGCTATAGCATTAGGGAACAATAGCAATTCAACTAAGTTCAAAAATTTGGCAGTGGACCAATTTTATCTTGACTTTATGAAGATAGTATACAATATTAAAAGAGCCAAGAAATCTGAATCTCTACTTTGATTCCTCTTTCCTGATGCTGATCTTTGATCATAATAAAGATTTGATTTGATGCATAAATATATAAATGATGCCCTCCATAATGCCCAGTGAACAAGATAGAGCAACTACATGGTAAATACATTGTCTGGAGCACATAATTTGAAAGCACCAGATTTCCTGTTGAGTTTCAGAGCCGAACAAGGATGATAGAAGACTGATTATTTTTCCCCTTGGCTCCCATAGGCCACTAGTTGCATCCAAGTATCGAGTACATCTGGGGGAGTACGAACTCCCCAAACCAGCATCCACCATGGTCTCATCTGCTATAAGCCTGATTGTAGTACATCCATATTATGCTGGAGTTGGGCTGAGTGCTGATATTGCGTTGGTGAAACTAGAGGAGCCTGTCCATTTCTCCCGAACCATCTTGCCTATCTGCTTATCCACTGTTGCAGATCCTGAACCTTTCCCTGTAGGGATGATGTGCTGGGTCACTGGCTGGGGGGACCTCTATCCAGATGGTAAGAAAAAGGCGGGGTCTTCTTGATCTAAGTGCATAATTCAGGCTTCTGCAAGGCATGTGCTCTCCATTTGGAGGAGGAGGATGATTCTTCCCCCCCCAAATATTTTGAGCGTCATTAAACTTTATGGAGAGTTAACACATTTATATTATGTATAATTTTGCTTATTGTTGTAAAAATATTGTTTTTGCAGCAGTTGATTTGACACTGAATTTTGGTGCCATGATTTGGAAGGCTCTGTAATAAATGAGTTGTGGGCACATGTAACCCATGACTTAGAAGTCCTCATAACAGGGCTAATTACATCCATTGTTTTTGCAGTTGCAATATTTGTTTGTTTTTTAATCAGCCACTTAGTGGCATCAAGAATGTTGTTGGTTCAATGACATAATTGCAAAGGGTGTGGAACTCGAAACATTTGGTGGATGGACTGGAGGAGTTGGGAGCGATTTAAAATGAGGCCCGCAGACTAAAGCATCACAGATACTTCCACTTACCCCTTTGATCTTTAAAAGCAAGTGGAGAAAGGCTCCACCCTTAAATGCTTAGGAGTTGGTATTCAGTCTCAGAGTTTCCCTTTTTAAATTTTTTTTTTGCACCAGCCTCTTTCGTCACTCGGATTCTACAAAAATTGGAAATGCCAATCCTAGATGTTGATAAGTGTGATGAAATGTACCATAATGACTCCAGCAGCTCTGACATAGATACTGAAGTTTTGCCAAAAAACTACAGGCTAATTTATGATGACATGATCTGTGCTGGATATCCGGAAGGAAAGAAGGATTCTTGCCAGGTAAAAATAGAGGATAAGAGCCATGGACCAATTACGATTTGTAGCAGATATTACACTAATATAGAATTTGAGTCTGAGAACTAGGGCATTGCAATTTATTTTATAACCATGCTGAGCGAAATGTGTGAAACCAGCCATTTTTTTCCCTTCAATAATGACCAATTCTTGGTGACTTGCCTATTGGTCTCTGCAGCTTACCTGGCAAGGTTTTTCAGAAGTGGTTTGCCATTACCTCCTTCTGAGGGTTGAGAGAAAGTGACCAACCCATGGTCACCTACCTGGCTTTTTATCTAAGGCAGAACTAGAACTCATGGTCTCCAGTTTCTAGCTTGATTAATACATTAAACTGATTCTCCACGCAATGTATACAGGATGGAAAAAGAAATCACTGGAACAACTGTGAATCATAATGGTCATAATTCAGATTATACAGATTAACAGAGTTGGAAGGAACCTTGTAGGTCATCTAGGCCAACCCCCTGCCCAAGCAGACCTTACACCATTTCTGACAGATGGCAGTCCAATCTCTTCTTGAAAGTTTTCAGTGATGAAGCTCCTACAATTTCTGAAGGCAAGCTGTTCCATTGGTTGATTGTTCTCACTGTCAGAAAATGTCTCCTTATTTCCAAGTTAAATCTCTCCTTGATCAGTTTCCATCCATTGTTCCTTGTCTGGCCTTCAGGTGCCTTGGAAAATAGCTTGACCCCTTCCCCTCTGTGGCAGCCCCTCAAATATTGGAACACTGCTATCAATGTCTCCTCTAGTCCTTCTCTTTACTAGACTAGCCATGCCCAGTTCCTGTAACCGTTCTTCATATGTTTTAGTCTTCAGTCTGCTAATCATCCTGGTTGGCCTTCTCTGCACTTTTTCTAGAGTCTCAACATCTTTTTTATAGTGTGGTCTTCTTGTTTGTAAGTCAGGGTTTACCAGTAATATGAGTAATTATATTATATGAGTAATTATGATTTACAATTGATCGTGATTGTTAAGCAACAGCAATGTTGGGCATGAAAATAGAAATAAGCAGCTTAATACAACCGAAAGGCTGGTACTCTAGCACTGATTTCACTCTGAACTGTTCACATTTTTGCCAAGCCTCATATTTCTTACAGTGAAGCCTACATATGGTCTATTTCTTGAATACGGCCTCTGATCCCAAAATAGTTGCTCACACCTGCTAATTGTTGATCTTTAGTTGGCTAAAAGTTAACATGAAAAAGTTTATTAAATTAAGAAGCAAAAGATTTTCACTGTTTATAAGAAACACTAAGATAATGCAGTAAATTGCAGTATATGTACTCCATTTTTTTCATCTCCTGTGCTCAATGAGCACAATCACAATCATTAAATATATCTGCTCCTCCCCCAAATATTTTTTACTAATAATTTTATTTGTTTATTCAGTTCATAAATTACAGGGATTTTAACAACAACAACAACACATTTTTGCACATGCATTCTTGTGGATCCCCATTTAAAATAAGGAAATTAATCTAGTTCCCTGTTCCCCCCAAAAAGTAACAATAAACAATCACCTTAAAACACTTTTCCATATCTAATTCTTCCTCTAAATAGATTAGGGCAGAAATGGTTTTGTTTCCTGTTGATATTTATAACATGTCTTAGATTAATGACTAATTAATAGATTAGTCATTAGAGATGACTCTAATAGATTAATTAGAGATTAATTAATAAAGAAAGTAAATTTGATAAGTTATGTGATGAAGCTTGAATTTAAACTATAGTTTCTCAATCTAAAGAATGTACTGTTTTTGCAGTACATTCTTAATGGCAGTATATTTCCTCCCATAAAACAATTTATCCAAAGTTTTGATTTTACATACTCTGTTTCCCCCAAAATAAGACATCCCCTGATAAGAAGCCCAATCGGGCTTTTGAGCACATGGCAATAAGGCCAAGCGCTTATTTCAGGGTTCAAAAAAAATATAAGACAGGGTTTTATTTTCGAGGAAACACGGTAGTCCTTCTGAGGCAGATGGTTCCACAAAGCAGCAAGGAAATTTTCTCCAGTATGTCTCTGATGATGACATGATTTACTGAAAGCAAAATAACAAAGACTTCTAAGCATGCCAGCACTATTTTTAACTAGCCTTCAAACTCATAACGAAGACACTTAAGATATAATATTGATTCTCCACATGATCGTTTTCATATTTACTTTTAAATCACCATTATCATTTCCCTCTTTTCAGTAGTAGTAAGGGCTTGGCTACGTAACAGTAAGAGGAAGTGGTGAATGGCCATATTCATCTTAGATGTAAACTCAAAATGCATATTATTTCCTTAGGTCTTACTGGAAGAATGTTCTTAGTTAACTCCTTTCTTTCTTTTCAGGGTGACTCTGGGGGACCCCTGGCCTGCAAGTTGAATGGTACATGGTTTCTAGCCGGTGTTGTGAGCTTTGGGGTGGGTTGTTCTGAACCCAACCGACCCGGAGTCTATACCAGAGTAACTTCTTATATGGACTGGATTCAACACACTATAGAAAAGAACTCAGTTTCCAGTGGTGGTGTCCCTCATCCCAGTAGGACTTCTGTTGTCTTCTTTTTAATTTTTCTCCTGAGCACTTTCCATGTAAGTGCTATTCATTTATAATCAGTTGTAAATGTAATTGTAACACAAGTATTGCATAGGACTTAATACAATATTGCCATTCAACTACAATGTAAAAATACTTAATTCAAAGATAAAAGTACAACCCCCATTGTGGATAATGAAAAGTTTTCCAGAGTTCTGACTACATTAACCTCCTATTACCTCTTTCTCTTATTATTAATCATTCTCAGAATTCAGACTTGCTTATACATTTGATAATAAATAAAAATTCAAAAATTCCAGTTTCTTTCCTTGAATCATTAGGGGCAAAAAGAAGTTCTTTGTGCCATGAGATATAAGGAGTTTCCAATTAAAATGTCAACGAGTCTCATAGAGTCTCTTCTACCATCTACCCAATAGTGGATATGTTCAGACAAAAGGATAACTACATAGTAACCTCTACCTTGCCTTGCTGTGAATGTGTAATTATGGATTAGGTTGATTTCTTTTGTAGTTCTGTCATCCACCATTAATTTCTGCTTGTATGGAACAGTTTCAGAAAAGAGAAAAATACTCGGTAATATTGTTGTGGATCTAAACCAGATTTCGCCGAGTATATAAAATATTGGAAAAGTTGTAGCTGGCCTCTTTCTTATTTTTGTAATTTCTCCACAGAGTTAAAGAGAGAGAAATTCTTAAAGTGTTCTCATGATTTTCATCCCAAGGTAGAGGATGGCAATTGGGATTGCAAAGAAGCTTGTAAATAGTGACAGGTACAAGAAACAAGAACAACACTGCAAGCTGATCAGAGTTGCTTTTTTTGTTGCCTATACCTATTTACAGGAATCTCATCAGACTGACTACATTCTCTTGGGAACAGCCAGATAAAGGCTTTAGGTATTTGGGGGTGGGGAGGGGAGAGAGTGGGGCTGGCCTTCATCAGTTCCTTTCCTGCAAGGATTCCAAGCTCACTGCTCTTTTCACTCATTCCTCTATTCTAACTGGAGATTCCACCATGTCACATGACCTTGGAATACGGTGGTATTGCAGTCATATGACCACAAGATCATATACCACAAGTCTCTATTTTAGGCCCAGTACTCTTCAACTTCTTCATCAATGACTTGAACCATTGATAGATGGGGAACTAATCAAATTTGCAAATGACACCAAGCTGGCAAGAATAGCCAAAACTCCAGAAGATAGGCTTAAGATACAGCAGGATCTTGACAGACTTGAACATTGGGTGCTATCTAACAAAATGAAATCCAGTGATGAAAAAAATAAGGTTCTACATTTAGGCAAGAAAAACAAAATGTACAGGTACAGTATATGTGGTATCTTGCTCAATAGTAGTAACTGTGAAAGGGATCTTGGAGTCCTAATGGATAACCATTTAAATATGAGCCAGCAATGTGCAGCAGCTGCCAAAAAAGCCAACACAGTTCTAGGCTGCAGAAGTAGAGGGATAGAATCAAGATCACATGAAGTGTTAATGCCACTTTATAATGCCTTGGTAAGACCACACTTGGAATACTGCATTCAGTTTTGGTCGCCACGATGTAAAAAAGATGTTGAGACTCTAGAAAGAGTGCAGAGAAGAGCAACAAAGATGGTTCGGGGACTGGAGGCTAAAACATGAATGGTTTCAGGAACTGGGTGTGTCTAGTTTAATGAAAAGAAGAATTAGGGGAAACATGATAGCAGTGTTCCAATATCTCAGGGACTGCATTTTCCAAAGTTGGACAAGAAGGGTAGGACAAGAAGCAATGGGCAGAAACTAATCAAGGAGAGAAGCAACTTAGAACTAAGGAGAAATTTCATGAAGCTAGAACAATTAATCAATGGAACAACTTGCCTCTAGAAATTGTGAATGCTCCAATAATGGACGTTTTTAAGAAGATGTTGGATAACCATTTATTTGAATTGGTGTAAGGTTTCCTGCCTAAGCAGGGGGTTGGACTAGAAGACCTCCAAGGTACCTTCCAACTCTGTTATTCTAAATTCTAAATATGCTGCAGTGGTTGGAATTTCAACTTATCAGTAATAAGTTTCAAAGGTCACCAAGCAAGGTGTTATGTGAGAGTAATCATTGTTACTTTCAGAAATTCCTATTTGATTTTATGGACCTGTGCACTTCTCTCCTCCCCTTACTGTTCTTCTAAAGAACAGTAATCTATTTACAAAATTATGTAAAATACTAAGCATATATCAATGGATTGGTATACCTGTATATATTTAACACAGCTACAAATGGCAAATCTAGACAGCATACTAAAAAGCAGAGACATCACTTTTCCAACAAAAGTGTGCATAGTAAGGCTATGGTTTTACCAGTTGCAATGTATGGTTGTGAAAATTGGACCATAAGAAAAGCTTGAATGTCAAAGAATTGAGGCATTTGAACTATTGTGCTGGAGAAGACTCCTGCAAGTCCCTTGGACTGCAAGGAGATCAATCTGGTCAGTCCTAGAGGAGATCAACCTTGAGCTCTTCCGAAGGCCAGATTCTGAAGATGAAACTGAAATACTTTGGCCATTTAATGAGAAGGAAGGACTCACTGGAGAAGACCCTAATGCTGGGAACTATTGAGGGCAAAAAAAAGAAGGGGATGGCAGAGAACGAGGTGGCTGGCTGGAGCCACTGAAGCAGTTGGTGTGAGCTTAAATGGACTCTGGGGAATGGTAGAGGACAGGAAGGCCTGGAGGAAAGTTGTCCATGGGATTGCGATGGGTTGGACATGACTTTGCAACTAACAACAACAACAACAACAACAACAACAACAACAACAGATGGGAACATTGGATATTTATGCTGAAGATTATTTCCTGTTTGTTACAGGAAGCATCAATGAAATTAGTTAATCTCTTATTGCTCAGGAAAAAAAAAAAACTATTCGTCTTACATTTTTAGCCTGTCTCCTCATTCTTTCCAACCCCTTTTGTGGCAAACACAACTATGAAGTTACTTGCAATTGAGATGACAAAACAAGAAGATAAATAAATAAAAAAATCCCCATAAAAGAACAATAATAGAATAAGAGAAGTTTCCTTCATCAAACACTTTCAAGATGGAGGCATATGTTTTCTTCACAGTAACCTAGAAATAAATTTTAAGCTAAGTATCTAATGTTCTTTTCTCTGCTTTTAAGGGAGACAACACACATTGTAGAACAAAAGCCAATGATTTCTAAGTCAATTTTTAAATTATACTTTCTTTTTGAGGCAAACTTATTTTCATAATGCAAAACCACATTTTATAAACTCATTTTACACAAAGAGTTAGGATAGATGCATATGTATCAATTATATAATTATTGACAAATATGGAAAAAAGACAACCAAGTCATTGCTATACAAATTTCTGAAAATGGTACTTTAATTAAAAGAGCTGCTGTATTGACATTGTCCATATAGAATGAGCTATACACCTCAGTTAAAGATGTTCCTGAAGCCTATAAATCAGAAATACTAGGCTGTAAATCAATATACAGGAAATTTGGATTCTTGGGACTACCATGCATTTTAAATTTCTGAATGATTGGGTGAAAGGACGTGGAATATACATCTTGGAGACAAAACTAATAATTAAAAAAAGGTTGATAAAAAGAGCTTGCCTCCAAATATAAGTTGCACAACTGGCTCTGTAGAAGATGAATGATGCTTGGAATGATGCTTTAATTCAAATAAAATATAATTAATTTTAAGACTGCATGCTACCATTTTTGGAGATCCACATAATCTAGCACTAAATATACCAATAATGTAAGAATGGATTGTGAAGATGGTAGTGTTTGCAGAAATGGCTAAATTGCCTTTTTTGATTAAAGGCAAAGCAACAGTTACTTTTGCTGTAAATGGATTAAAAAAAAAGGTGATTTGGGAGTTTATTGAGTAAAAAGGTTTGTTTATGGGAAGAATGGAATTATATAATTTGAGAGGATGGAGATAGCAATTACTATACCTGTAACTGCTGCATAGAAGCTTGGAAGTCATTCAGATAACTTTCCCATTTTTCTTTTATTCTTTCATATTTCCATCTTTTTTTTACTTTTCTTTTTATTATCAATAGTCTTCAATCTTACATAAATCTTCTTTTAATAAACAATATATATTAAAAAAAGAGATGCTTCAAAGGAAAAGGAATGCTTAGTAAAGTTCAACTTTAGAAACATCTACCTATAGCCATACTTTGCATCTTCTAGAAGCATGACTAGGCTAAGCGTATTCCTGAGACTGATCCTAATCTTTCGTAATTTTGGCATTAAATAACATGGATCAATATACAGGATGTGTTTATGTAGTAGTTAAGGTGTTAATGTTTGACTTAGCAAGTTCCTAGCTTGACTGTGAAAACTTTTGGTTAACTATGGGCCAACCACCATACCTAGGGGTGCGATTCAACTGATGTAATAACTGCTTTGCTCGTATGTGCGCCAAACACATGATCTGCGCATGTGCTAAACGTGCATTTCAAACAAGCACTAAAATGTACTTTCTATTGAAGTCCCAGTGAATAAAACAGCTGAGGCACAGCAATCCGCTCTGCTGCACCAATCAGCTGGGCTTCAAAGAAAGGAATATAGGTCAGTATAGTGCAGGAGTGGGCAGCAGGCCCACCTAAACATCAGAGCGAACCGGTTCGCTCTCAGTTGGTCCTCGGAGCTACTGGTACACCCGAACTGGTAGAATACCAGCCCTGACCATACCTCAGCTAAGTCTAGTTCACAGGATTGTTTTAGCAGGGAGAGCATAATAAGAGATCCCTCTGGATATTACTCTGAGGTTCCCTAGGAAAAAAAAAGGTGGGGGACACAAATGTAAAATACCAATATATTTTAATTTTTCTTTAAAGTAAACTTGTAAGATGGTTGACAATAGCTCAATGAGCTAGAAAAAGTCTTTTGTCAGTATATTAGTCAGAGATATAAAAATTACAGTCACGGTTCTGGGGCAAAAAAGCACACCCTTAACTGACAGATAGCTGCTACTTAATTAGACAAATAACCTCCCTTTATTGCTGTTAATTGTAATGCAGTATTTTTAAAATGTCCTATAGTGCCCTCTGCTGACAAGCTTTAATATTTATTCAGATGCATAAATTCCTCAATGGGAAAAAATTGCAAAGTGGTACTGGCTTAACAGGTGGCAGGCACTATAAGGGATTCAGAATATAACCAAAAAAAGGAGGATTGCCAGGAAATAGGAAATGAAAGCAACCCCAAGTAAACAGGTATCTCTAAACAGAGGTATCTACCCAAGTTCATTCAATACTTGGAAAATTGCCTTCTTGCTCATTTGTGTACATTTCCTTTACTGAGTTAAAACAAAAGGAACTTTGAGCAAGATCCCAAGAGTTCTTTTCATTTTCATTCCTTAATTGCCTGTATGCCATTATTTCCAGTTTAGTTGATGTCTATTCAGTAGCATGACTTGTATATCAGAACTAAGTTACCTAAGGGAAGGGAAGATGAACCCTCATTTGGTCAAGGTGCACAGACTTACAGCTTGTATCATGTTGCTTGATCAATCCACCCTGAAATGTGATGGAGCAGCACTAAACATTTTTCTGTTCGGACATTGTTAACGTAGTGGAATCCTGTTAGCTTAGGTGTAAAAAAGAACTATTTTCAAGAAGAGAGATAAACATAAGACTTTACATTCTGAGTTGGAGAAAAAAAAAATCAGGACAATATCAGGTGATCAAGGTGGGGACCTTGAGGTTGTCAAGACAATCTTATCCTGATATAAATAGAAGATTAAAGAAGGGTATGAAACTCTAACTCTTGCTATTAATTACAGACTTTGGGGAAGAAATTGAGCTGCATTGGTTGCCGGTGGACTTCCGGGTGCGTTTCAAGGTGTTGGTTATCACCTTTAAAGCGCTCCATGGCTTAGGGCCAGGGTACTTACAGGACCGCCTTCTGCCACCAATTGCCTCCCACCGGCCAGTTCGCTCCCACAGAGAGGGCCTCCTCAGGGTGCCGTCAGCCAGACAATGCCGGCTGGCGACCCCCAGGGGGAGAGCCTTCTCTGTGGCAGCACCTATCCTCTGGAATGATCTGCCTCCAGAGTTAAGAACAATTTCTGACCTCCTGACTTTCTGGTGGGCTTTAAAAACTCATCTTTTTCAACTTGCCGGCTTAGCCTGATTCCTGTAAATATTTTATCACTTTTAGAGTTTTTACTATTTTTAATTGACTTAGTTTTAATTTTACGGCTATTTATATTTGTTTTTTACGAAATTTTAATTTTTGTGTATTTGTTTTTTAAATTGGCTGTGCATCGCCCTGAGTCCGTAAGGAGAAGGGCAGTATATAAATCTGATAAATAAATAAATAAAAGAAATAAAGAAATAAAAACTCCAACATTAATTTTGCTATTCCCACTCCCAACCTGTTTCAAATTTTGTTGTTTAATGTCCAGGATGATAAAGAAATTTGTAGCATGGTAAAGCATTTCCTTGACTAAATGCCATTTTAGTTGTGACTTAAAAACAACAAACTCTAGAAGAAAAGTCATCGTTGACAAATTGGAATGGGTTCAGAGTTATGCAACAGAGCATTATCATAGCAGGGCTGGTTGGAAAGAAGTGATATGAACTCAGCCAATGTTGTCTTGTTCCTACAAGACTGACCTTTGATTTATGACTTGCACACAGAACTGGCTTGCTATCGCCTCCTGCTCTGGAAGGGGAGATAAAATTCAGCCATTTTTGCTTATCATCTATACCAGTGTTTCTCAACCTTGGCAACTTGAATATGTATGGACCTCAATGCCCAGAATTCCTAGTTGCTGGAGAATTGTGGGAGTTGGAGAAATGTGGGAGCTTGGCATCTTCAAGTTGCCAAGATCGAGAAACACTCCTCTATATCTTTTGGAGCACACCATCTAAGTATTACCAATTGCTAACTTTCTTGAAGTACCTTAAAGACATTGCTACAGCAATCCATCATTATTTTAAGCCATGATGAGGTTTATCTAGGTTGGCTTAATATGTCATTGAAGAATACAAGTGTATTTCTCCAGGCATATTCTGTAAAACTATGATATTTAAAACAATTGTTTCTTATTACTCTGATTAATTACCTCAATCAAGAAAACATTTAAAAACAAAACAGATCAAACCCCAGTAAGTTAACTCTAACAGCAATAAATATATGAATCCTGAATAGAATATATATATATATATATATATATATATATATATATATATATATATATATATATATATATATATATATATAATAAATTTTATTATATTACATTATAGTACAATAGAAGTAAAATCGGTTAGACAGTGGTATTTTCTATACAGATTAGATTCATTCTTTTGTTATAGTGCCTCCTTATTTACCTATTCGTTCTAGTATTTAAACTATCTCTTATCTCTCCCTTATTTGATTATCCATCCATCTATACCAAAGTACCACACCATATAGTATTCCAAATCCTCTTTCTCATTTAGCTCTAACATCAGTTTACTCATCTCAACACACTCTAAAAACTTTCTGGATTATGTGGAATGAAACATATTTTATTTTATTTTTATAAATCATTTCCTAAAAAGCACCAGTGAGCAGAAGAAGAATTACAGATGTTAAAATGCCATGAAAAATTGCTGGGCCAAGCCGATGATTCTGCAGGAACTCTTGTGAACCTGGGACCTGGGCAAGGTTATGTTGATGCAAATGGTAAAATATTGTGCAGTGATTAAGATATTAGACAAGTAAGTTTGCTGGGTAAATTCCATTCTCAGTATTTCTCAGCTCAGCCTAACACAAGATAGATTTGGTAAGGGCAAATCTGTATAAAATATGATGATTTGAATATGTGCCCTTCATAAACTTCAAGGAGAGGAGAGATTCCCATGCTTATGTCATTCCATGTAATTGCACATTATCAAATCTAACCCTATCTATCAGCTGTAGCCTAAACTAATTTTGCAAGACACTAAAATTGAATTTTAATAATAATGTAGGATTGATTAAATTTTGGAACTGAAATAAGGCCTATAGCAAAATAAGCACGCTTTGGAGTCTCCTTTATTTAATTATCAGAAGATATACAGTATTGTGATGGCTTTGGAACATCTAAAATCAAGATAAGTGTTCAGCTGATATCTTTAACACTATCCTTGCCTACGTCAAAAGAAAAGACTATTTATTACTAAAGAGCCTCTTCAGGGCAGCCTTTACCTCCTTATTTCTTAAAGTATATATAAGGGGGTTGCAAAGGGGAATGATGACTGTGTAGAGCAGGGAAAGTAGTTTGTCAATCTTAATAGAAGCTGTAGTTTGGGGATGTAGGTATACCAACATTCCTGAGCCATAGAAAAGACTGACCACGATCACATGAGATGAACAAGTGGAAAAAGCCTTCTGGCGCCCCATGGATGATGGCATGTGCAATATAGTCCTAGTGATATAGAAGTAGGAGATTAAGATGACAACTAGAGGAACCAGAGCAAATATAACATTCTCCATATATACTACCAACTCATTGGTAGAGACATCAGCACATGCCAGACTGAGGACTGCTGGCATGTCACAGAAGAAGTGATCCATTTCATTAGGGCCACAGAAAGGGAGGGAGAAGATGAGTCCAATTTGCACCAACTGCATTGGGAGGCTGAGAACAAAAGAACCAGACACCAGTCCTATGAGCATCCTTTGATTCATTATGGTCATATAGTGCAAGGGTAGGCAAATAGCAAGATAGCGATCGTAGGCCATGGCAGTTAGTAAGAAACACTCAGCACCACCCAGGAACAGCATGAAGAACATTTGGGAGGCACAGGCTTCCAAAGAAATGGAATGATCTCCTGTGGCTAGGCTGGTTATCATTTTGGGAAGAGTGACTGAAGTGTAACATATCTCAAGTCCTGATAAACTTCTTAGAAAAAAATACATAGGTGTATGGAGGGCAGGATCCCTTGTTGTCACAATCATAACAAGGCCATTGCCTAGAACAACAGTCAGATAGATAGCAAGAAAGGCAGCTAAGAAGAGCACAGGGTGTTCATGAAATCCCAGTAAGACAAACTCATTGATAGCACTTTTGTTCTCCCAGTGTCTGGCCAGTTCAGCATTCATCTAGAACAAAGGGAAGTGAAAAGGATGGGCTTCAGGGAGTGTCATGTCATACGTTTATTTGTCAAGCATATATAAAATAAGAGGTAAAAGTATAAACATAATAAAGCCTAGTATTTTCAGTTTTGTCAGACTGAAATTCTCAACATTTATCTCACCAAGACATTTTTAGAGTTTAAGTTGTAAAATTGTAAAATATACTGCTTGATCCCTTCACTCCTCCAAGATACTTTCACAGGAAACTGAGGTTGCCTGCAAAATCAATTCACGAGCACATTTAATTTTGAAATCACTCACATAGGCTAAACCAAATAAAATCTAGGCTGAATATATCCCCAGGGAGGAAACCAAGAGGAAATTTGGGGTCAGAAAATAACAAAAATGCAGAAGTTAAGTTTCAATAACTTCAAGTTCTTAATCTTCAGCTTTTGTGCCCCTCCTCACTTTGACATTGAAAAATGTGTACTATTATACAGTTTTGTTATAGATAATCTAGAATCATGTATCTGGTATCAAATGAAATGCTGTGCATCTCTTGGTGTAAAGATCATTGGACCTTTTAATATCGTTGTTTCTTAAATTATCAATAATATTAATAATAATGCTTGTTAACTTCAGTATTGTGTTCATGTAAGCGTAATATGGGTAATATGTTTATGTTCCCTGAATCATCTCTTAGCATCCTCTGAACTTTTCATCACAGGATGTTAAGAAAACTGGACAACATTAATTTGAGCATGAAAGTTGTTCCTGAACTTTAAAATATATATCCATCTTAAGATGTAGAGAAAATGCAGCATTTATTTAATATTGCATTGCATTTAGTTGTATCCCACCTTTATTATTTTTACAAGATAGTGAACATATCCAATACATCTTCGCCCTCCTATTTTTCCCCACAATAACCCTGTTGGGTTGAGAGAGAATGACTGGCCCAGTTGTCTTTCATGGCTAAGGCAGAATTTGAACTCATGGTTTCCCGCTTTCTAGCCTGGTACATTAAAATAATAATAATAATAATAATAATAATAATAATAATAATAATAATAATAATAATAATAATAATAATAATAATATACTCTATGTATCTTAGCTATACATTTTACAGAGTTATCAAGTTTACGTAGCAGAATTTCTAGCACATCTAGAGTGCACTACATCTAAAGTCGACCTATATTTCATTTCTACCTCTGTAGTATTATCACTGTTTTAAAATTATACTATGCTGTATATCTTGACAGTAAAATATTAGTGCCTGGAAGTGAACAAAATTCAACTGACTTCCTATTGATGAGCTATGAAAGTGTACTGTCTACCCTGATTTTCAGGAAGGGGTAGTGGGGTTCATTTCTCAAGTATATCCAAACAAATCTTTAATTATTTAATTTTCCTTCCTTGTTCAGGGACTTTCATGAGGTTTTAGAATAATCTTTACTTTCCAATTACAATTGTTTTGTGTTTTCCTTCTCTCTTTTCTTTCCTGCTATTAAAAAGACATAGAAGAAAGAAGTTTTTTCTATGTACAATGCTAGGAACTGGAATCACTTTTGTTTTCAGAATTTGGAGCCTCTAGTATCTAGACTTATGTAAGATTGAGAGAAATAATAAGAAATCAGAGAGGACAACAAATTGCAAAATGCAACGAATTGTCACAAATATTTCAAAGGAAATCACTCTTCTATCTATTCATTTGAAGTGATATCATTCTACAACTGTATACCCTTAAAAAAAAAGAAATCTAGTTCTTTTTATTGGATATTCACATACCAACTGAGAAAGTAGAATGAAATCACTTACCTTTGATTTTGTCACTCTTAATGGCTAAACAAAATTGACTGTAATTTTTTTTCGTATATCTGTTTTTCTCTACTTTGAATTATGCTACCTTCAAAAGGAAGAAATCAGAAATCAGTTGCTTTGATTGGCAATCATACAGACAAAGGAAATTGAAGTAATGGATGAATAAATTGTATGGGAATAATAGATTTGGGTTCATTTCTCTTAAAAATTCTTACTAAAGTACCATAGAAAATGAGGGATATTTACCATTTTTATAGCTGATGTGTCCCTGTTTTCTGCTCTAGGTGCATTTTGTCCTGATGGTCCTCATTAACAAGTTTGTCCTGTTATTCCTCCACAGTGATCAATAGATATCTAGGGTCTGTATTCATCATAGGAAAGCTGGCTATGGAAGTTCCATAGGAATTGATAGCCTTTGGGAACAAAAGACGGTGATAAGGGATGAATTTTTTAAAAAAAAGTTATAAGCTTTTTACATCCGGGAGCATGTGTGTGTAGCATAAGGTTATAACTTGTTCCTATGGTAGCCAAATACCGGCCATGTTCATGGTATAGAGAGAAAAATCTTCAAAAAGCTTAAGACATTAAAAGTTTCTATTTACAATAATTGGCCTAAGATACTAATCAGGTGGGGATAGGAAGCAACATGTGTAAGAGACAGGGTTATTCATATGAACAGCAAGAGAGGCAAATGCACAAACTCTTTTCAGCTATCAACCCATGTTCCAGGAGGATGGTGTGAATAGTGCAGGCTTACAGCATTTACTGCTATATGAATAAAATGGATTTAAATTTACTTGACCTAATTTAAACAAATTGCTAACAAGTTTGATCACAATAATTCAGATTTCTGGTGAATTCTGATTTATCATCCTTTTTGAATGTAGCCGAATGAATAGTTATCTTCTCAGATGCAATCAAGAATGTGAATAGCCCAGAGTAGATCTTGGTGTCCCAATATTTTCTTGCATACCTCATTCCTTTAATGTAGAGGTGCTCTATTTCATGGTACCCCTAGGCTGTTCAATAAATAATCAGAACAAAATTAACTGTAATTACTAGAACTATGAAATATAAAATAAAATATAAGCATAATATTATTCCAGTGCATTTAATGTTTTGCCTTTCCCCTTTCTATTAAATAGAAATTGCAGTTCAGTGAGAATTTTGGAAAGTCGTCTGGAATCACACCCAAAGATTAGGACAAGGGCTTTCATTTGTACATTTCTGCTTTAATACTTGATCTTTCACATGACAAGTTTAATTGGGCTAGAATAAGTTATTACAGGAATGTCAGAATTTTCTCAGATAAAAACTTATGGAAGCTTAATAGCATACAGTGAGGAAAATTCCAGTATCACCTGGAGTTCTGATCAAGAAGTCTCGATATACAACTAAATGGACACCAGGCTGGCCAATATGTAGAAGAATATTCATCTGTTTTTAATCTAGCCTAATTTAGCTAATATAAATCTATCTAGCTATTATTATTTAGGTTATAGATAATCTAAATCTACAATCCAAATTTATTTAGCCGAATTCAGAATAGATTCTGCCTGTTACTCCATTCTATTTACCTTTCATCTCTTGCACTGCGAAAAGCAGATATTTTTGAATGTGAACACTTGTGTGTCTATTTATTAGATTTTTATCCCATCTTTATTATTCTTATAAATAACTCAAGACAATGAATATACATTATACTCTTTTCTCCTTCCATTTTCCCCAGCCAGCTTTTCATGCCTAAAGTGGGCCTAGAACTCACAATCTCCTTTCTAGCATGGCACAAGACCAAATTGACTCTCTAATTAGATTATCTACTTTTCACTGTGCAAGAGTTGAAAGGCAGATTGAATGATGTAACAGGCAGATCTCTTTTGGATTTCTGGGCATGTGTTTCCAGGAAGCAACTGAAATGGCAACTCTGGATGACAAGAGGAATTAACCAATGGTGCATTGCCCCCAGTTCGGACCCGTTTACAAGAACTGGTAGTAAAACCAGCGGGAGGCCCCACCCACTGCCCCGGATGTCATCCTCAGCGATCTGCGCATGCGCAGAAGCAAGGCGTGTGCATGAGCAAAGCGAGCACATGTGTGCGATCCCGTTATGAACTGGTAGTAAAGATAAGTAGAACCCACCCCTGGTATTAACACCTGTATTGTCAGCCCTGGAACAGGTCACTTCCCTATATATAATGCATAGATAAACATAGCACAACAAAGTCAACTGTTCTCAAGAGTCTGCTATACTGAACCTTGAAGGATCAAATTAAAAATATAAAATAATAAAAATACAAATCAAATTTTCAGTTAGTATACTCACATTTGATATAGTTACTTAGTAAAAAAGAGTGCTCTTTTAA
The DNA here is from genome assembly GCA_038048745.1 of Coluber constrictor foxii. Classification (NCBI taxonomy): domain Eukaryota; kingdom Metazoa; phylum Chordata; class Lepidosauria; order Squamata; family Colubridae; genus Coluber; species Coluber constrictor. Next base: position 61,851,668 of record CM075961.1, on the reverse strand, counting down.
AAACAACTGAACTTTGTTTAAACCACCTATTTATTACAGATACTAGAACTATGCTACAAAAAATGATAATCACTGAATTGTAGCAAAGAGTTTCCTTTATCATTTAGTAATCATCCATCGTTTTATAATACAGAATGACATTGTCTTATTATTGATGCTATACTAACGAGAGAGGGGGAAAACACACCACTTGGTTTAGGATACATATATCTTTTAATCCATATAAGGTCATTGGAAATTTACAAGAGACTAATATTAGGGAATAAAGACTAAAGTTGTATTTCAAGATTCTGAAAACTGTATTCAAATGCCTGGAAGCATTTGATTGAAACATCTTTTGTGGCACTGGCTGGGAAAATCTGCAGAGTATTTTGCCTGCAGTAGAGGAAATAGGACAAGAATAAAGGAAAATTGTAATAATTGGAATCTAGTAAATTGAGAAGTAGGCCTTTCTGCAATTTCCTTCATAGTGCAGAACTTGATACACACAATCTGTTTTTAGTATAAACAATAAAAAGAAGCAGAGGAAAAAAAATTAGATTGCTTGTAGGTGAAATGAAGCCTTTTAACCATAACCTGGGACTTTCAGTCAGTAATAATTATTTTGGTTTTACAAGCATAATGTAAAAGCCTTTTTTTAAAAAAGCATATTTTTATGAAAATGCTTTCAGGGTAGGTTTTTGTGATATTGCAGTAATAATTACAATAACTGTCTATTTCTGATTTTCAGTAATTTATGTTTTCTGCAAAGAAATCAGTTACTACTCTTCCTTCCTTCGTTCCTCCTTCCTTCCTTCCTTCCTTCCTTCCTGTCACTAGGTCTGTTTAGAGATGAATAGGGAGGAACATGCTATCCTCAAATGATTGCAACCAAATTGATTGATTATGACTCTGTTAATTGATGCTTGTTACTCTTATTAGATTAACATTACAAATTGCTCAGAATATGCAGAAATAGTGCCTCAAATAGTATTAATATTATTAATACTAATGCATCATGTAAAATATAAACATCATATAATAATATATTCATATATCAAATTTATGTGGCCACTGATCTCACAAAAATTGACTCTGTATAACAATAAATAAAAACAATAAATTAAGAAACAATAAATATTTAAAACCAATTGCTATACATTTATAAAAGTTGTTAACAATGAAAAAAACACTTAACAAATTTAAAATATAAAATCTCACTGAAAGAACAGTAGATCAACTACAATGGAGCCAACTAAGAATATCTCTGGTTCAGTGTTGGGATTCAAATTTTTTTACTACTGGTTCTGTGGGTGTGGCTTGGTGGGCTTGGCATGGCTTGGTGGGCGTGGCTTGGTGGGCATGGCAGGGAAAAAATACTGCAAAATCTCCATTCCCTCCCCACTCCAAGGGAAGGTTCCTGCAAAATCCCCATTTCCTCCCGATCAGCTGAAACTCAGGAGGCAGAAGATAGATGAGGGCATGGCAAGTCAGAGGTGGTATTTACCAGTTCTCCAAACTACTCAAAATTTCTGCTACTGGTTCTCCAGAACTGGTCAGAACCTACTGAAACCCACCTCTGCTCTTGTTCCTTGAGTCTCCCAGGTCTTTTGCTATAACAAGCTCTTGAGGAATTTCCAGCATGATTGCACGGCTGGGGCTAACCTGATTTTGGGGAGGAGAAATAATCAATAGGACAGATGCCATGGTAGAGAATTCCTGTCTCATGGGACCCACCAAATGTAGGTCCCTGGAAGAGAGTACTGGCAACACGGCTTCCCTGCCAGATCTAATGGGATGGATAAATGTAAATGGGGAGAGGAAGCCATGAAGCTCTTTAAAGATTAAAATCACCATGTTGAATTGGATCCAGAAGCAAGTTGACAGTCAATGCAGCCCACAGAGCAGAGGTGTAATATGTGCTCTTCTGAGAGCATATGTGACTGTCAGCATCACTGCATCCTGAACCAGTTGAAGTTTCTGGATACTCTACAAGGACAGCCCCATGTAGAGTGAATTAGAAGAGTCCAATTTGGAGCTACCTAGGACACAAGTGATTATGAGTAGTGAAAAACTGCAAGGATAGGAATTATGTAGAGAAATAGGGTCTGCCGGAAATCTAAAATGTAAAATTGGTAGGATAGGAAGACTCTAAACCAGTGATGGCTAATATTTTTGCCATCGCGTGCCAGGAGGGGTGGGCAGTGGGTCGCACATGTGAATGCCCACACCCATAATTCTATACGCCCTGCCCCCGCACATGCGCGCATGACCCCCCTTCCCCCGCTTTGGCACGTGATGGCCTGGTAGGCCTGTTTTTCTTTCTCTCTTGGCTCCAGGGCCTTTCTATGAGTCTGGGAAGGGTGAAACAGCCTTCCCTATCCCCTTGGAGGTCCTCCGGAGGCCAAAAATGGCCTGTATGACGACTTCTGGTCCCACTGGAAGTTGTTAAATGGGCCATTTTCAGCCTCCGGAGAACCTCAGGGGGGGGGGGGAGAAGGCCATTTTTGCCCTCCCCAGACTCCTAGAGAAGTCCTGGAGCCATATGAGAAAGAAAAATGGGCCTTCCCCACACCCCCAGGCCCTCCGGAGGCAGGAAACAGCCTGTTTCCTTACTTATGGTGGGCCCAAGAGACCCAAAATCAGCTAGCTGGTGCATGCATGTGTGCTGGAGCTGAGCTCGCGTGCCACTAATATGCTAAGTGTGCCACCTGTGGCACGCTAGCCAGAGGTTCGCCATTACAGCTCTAGGCTAACAAGAAAAAGTTGATGGGAACACTGAGGTCTCTATGGATTCATCCCTGTATCTTGCTAACCAGGGCAAGTAGATGCTGTGCTCATTTTAGAGACTCTGCTCTCATCTTACCTTCAGTTCAGTGGTGGGATTCAGCCAGTTCGCACATTTTCGGGAAAACCTGCTGTTAGAAAGTTAACAGCCGGTTTTCCTGAAAATGTGCGAACTGGCTGAATCCTGCACAAGCAGTTCAGAGAACCAGTTATTGGAAGAAATCTTATTTGTTTTTTTCCACTTTACAGGGCTAATTGTGTAAGGAAAGCGGGAAGAAAACATTCTGGTGTTGTTTCTAGTCTAATCTTTATTTCCTTGCTTACAGAAACTCTCTCTGGTTAACCTTTATTACATTGTAACAGCTAAGGTGAAACGCTCATTGATGTGAGTGACATTGAGTTGGCTACATCCACACGGTCATATGACCACCGAGCCATACCTACCCAGCTGGTCATTAGGGCAGTGAACTGGTTATTAAATTATTTGAATCTCATCACTGCTTCAGTTGATCCCAAGCCTATTACAGAGAAAACCCCAAACTATATTTGTCTCTTCCAGTTAAATTTACTAACTATTACAGTTTTCCCTTTTCTTCTGACACCAAGACTTGATGTGCAAACAGTTTTTATAACACCTGCCTTGCAATATTGGTGTTTATGCCAGTGTTTCTCAACCGTGGCAACTCTAAGGTATGACTTCAACTCCCAGAATTTCTCAATCCAGCATTAGATTATGTGGTCAGGGCCTGGATATGTCCAATTTATATTGCCCATTTTAGTTGCTGTAGGCATGACTTCTTTTCCCTTGGCAATTGCCTCCATGATCATTTTGGCATAGACAACTGGAGAAACCAAATAATTGGCTGGGATAATACTTGTAATGTCCATGAAATGCCTGACAGGCATTACATAGGGTCCTTATGTACATGGAGCTGGTATGTATTCTGAAAGTGCATCCACCTGAAGTTATCCTAAACTACTAGATGGGAAGCATATACATTTAATAAGTCAATTTAAAACATGTTTTTAAATACCTATTTAGCAATCATTTAAGAGCCTGGATAGCTCTGCAAACTAAGCACCCTAATTAACATTCAGCTCTCTGCAATTATTGCAAGTTCAAATCTCACCAGGCTCAAGGTTGACTCAGCCTTCCATCCTTTCTAAGGTAGGTAAATTGAGGACCCAGTTTGTGGGGGCAATAAGATGCTTTGTATAAATATACAAAAGTGTGAAGGCTATTGCTTAACGCATTGTAAGCCGCCCTGAGTCTTGGGAGAAGGGCGGCATATAAATCAAATCAAAAAAAAAAAAAAGAAAAAAAAAAAAGAGGATTGCATTGGAGGCTTTAGTTGTTTAGTATTGCCTTGTGTTACATACAGTGTACCACTCAATATGTTATATACAGATTTTCTATTGCTTTGGCCAGCTACAGGTTTCACATGGTAGTGTTTTTATGGGTTCTATTATTTTGGAGGACATGCATGCCATTTTGCTTTGCTTCAGTGTTGTTTTGAATTCTCTACAGATTGTTGCCAGGTGCTGCCAGTTGTGGCCACTCATTGCCATTTTTTTGCAGTTTGGGATAACTTGGAAGTTGGTGGAATGGAAAAAACAATGCACTTTCCCCTTTGTAACCCAAATGACAAGTGACAAGTGACAAATGACAGATACAGCCAAAGGCCATGAGCCACAACTGGGCTAATATTTTATGACATGGATTTAATGTATTTCCAGAAGAGTGCAGGTCATGGGCCTAAACAGATCTAGCTCAGAAGAATAGTAGATCAATGTACAGAAGTTGCCCAAAGGAGAGTTCAGCAGCATGGAGAACGTTTGCAGCAGGGGTGGGTTCTACTTACCTTTACTACTGGTTTGCAACGGAAGCACACACATGTGCTTCGCTTACATGTGTGCAATTTTGTGCTTTGCTCTCGCGTGCTTCTGGGCATGCGCAGATCGTCAATTATGACATCCGAGCGGATGGGTGGAGACTGCTGCTGGTTTTACTACTGATTCTAAAGAACCAGACAGAACTGGGAGCAACCCACCTCTGGTCTGCACCTGTTCATATGAGTACATTGTGTACATATATATGATGACCTATTACTCAGACAACTTGAAGGGTAGTTAAATCTCTCTCCTAGGCACTTATACCACACATAGTCACTCAATATAGTCCACTACATTTTTAAAACTAGTCCCCCTCCCACTAGCAGATATCACTGGGCTGAAGGGGACATGCAGTGGGAGAATTCATTAATTGCTGCCCTTGAGTTCTCCCATATTAAAACTGTAAGGACGGTGTCATCATTGAGGCAGAAAAGGGCCTGTTCACCGGGGCAGTGCAGTTTAAAATATATGTCCAAGTCAGGAACTGGAAGAATAAATGTTAATACAACTTTGAGAAACATTCATAAGAAAATGAGTTGTTTAGTATTCATTATAGTACAGTGTATGTGTTTACTGTGTGTTTATATGTAGATATAATACAAAAGAAACAGAAGCTGTCTAACATCAGAAAAAAGCTTTTGAGGTCTTTGACATCTAAAGAAATCCATAGTACTCTGGGAGGAAAATTCCTCTTCTGTATGGGATTGTCAAGGAACAGTACTGACTAAAAAATATACTCTTCATAAAATTAAGTTGCATTAAAATCATATGTTTGCCTCATGCTTAGATTGATTAGAACATCTAAGTGTGCAATGTAGAACTGATTACACTGGCCTGCATTGTGTTGGCAGGTGTGTGTGTGTACATAAATTAATCTGAACTATGATTTACCTTTGTACAACACTTCTGTGTTTCTTCTGACAGCAGCTGTCACATTTACTTATTGCTTTCATTAAACAGCAAAGTAAGATAGCGAACAGCTGCGGCCAGGGGATTTGAGAATTGGTCTCTGGACTACTAATCAACTCCTTGTCAAAGTTCAATCCAAACTTAGTTTGTAAGTCTGACTCAAAACATAATTGAGTACCTGTTTGCATCGACCTCTCAATTATAGCTAATTACAGGATCTTGGCTTGGAATGTGCTATTGGGAGAAGCCACTTTGGGAATTGACACTAACTAGTGAGAGTAACATTCAGGTAAACAAGATCACAACAACAGCCATTCACTAAGTTGGAGAGTTCTGAATTGCTGTTTCAATACAAGATAATAATAAAAAAATATAATTAACATTTTTGACTTCGCATTTTCTCTTTTGATTCTATTAGGCATCTGATATGATGAGGGCACTGGATATTTTGGGCTCTTTAAATGCAAATCATGTCCTAGAGCAACAGGCATTATTTTAGATTAATAAAAAGATTAATAAAACCCACTTACATGTAACAGTTTTCCCTTTCCACAATAATTTAATGATTTCCCCCCATCCTAATTTTTGTCGACTTTCCCATCAGTCCTTCTGTCCCTGTTCATCTTCTCTCCCTGTTCATGCAAAGATGGCTCTATTATAGAAAATACATATTATATAGCCATGAATAAAAAGTCACTTTATTTGTTTTCTCACTACATACTTATAGACAATTATTCTCTCTCCTAATTTTGGATCAAGAAATACATAGAGAAATAATTTGTTGTGACAGAAATGTATTAAAATTGAGACTTAGCATGTATAATAAACTGATCTTTGGCTGTAACGAATAAAATGTATGCTTTTTATTCCATATAAAACAAAGGAAGCACATCGTATAACAAGAATCTATACATATCATATAATAAAATTATTTTTATATATGCCACACTTTAATTTTCTGAAGCCTAAGAAAGTAAATAAGATTCTCATGGTTTACCATAAGCTTTTTTGATAATAGTCTGGTTTGGTTTATTTATAGTAGGGGTTGACTAAGTAGACTTAGAGAATATGTCTTTTCAGGATGATATGGTGTCACCTGTTTAAAGGAAGTAATAATTCTTTACTCCTTTTTAGAACCAGAGAATTTGGGCAAGAATTGCCCGATTGCAAATCCCTATATTCAATGGTGAAATCTGAACCAATTTACTACTGCTTTGCTGGCCACACATGTGTTCCACATGCCAGATACACGCTGTGTGCGTGAAGTGGGCACCAAAAGGAGGCTGGGGAAGGTAAGTAGAACGGCACAGGGGAGGGAATCAGCTGTAGTGCGCGATTGTGGGAACCTTTTTAAAAACTTTTAAAAAGCATTTTTTACTACCACCTCAGGCAAGTAGGTAGTAAAAATGCTTTTAAAAAAGTAATAAAAAAAGTTCCGATGATCGCGCAGCACAGCTGTGATCATTGGAGCCTTTTTTTTTACTTTTTAAAAGCAATTTTTACTACCTATTCGCCTGAACTGGTAGTAAAAAAATGCCTAAAAAGTAAAAAAAAAAAGTTCTGATGATTGCGTGTCACTCAGCTGATCATTGGAAGTTTTTTTAAAAATATTTTTTACTACTGGTTCAGTGAGCCAGTAGCATTTTTTACTACTGGTTCGGGTAAACTGGCCTAAATAGGTAGCATTTCACCCCTGCCTATATTTTGGGTAAGGAACTTAAGAAGGCCTGTATCCCTGGAGCAATTATGAATGTCCTTGACAGAGACAGAATGAATTTTGTTCATTCTGAGTTCTGCCCTGGATGTGGAAGAGAATTAATTATGACTGAACTGATAAAATACTTACATGAGAGGGAGATAGAGGGAGTGTGATTCTCTTTAGGCTGCTTGATTTCTCAAGAGTTTTTGATATCTCTCGATCAGTGGTGAAATGTAAAATTTGTTACTACCGGTTCTGTGGCCATGGCCTGGTAAGGGGTGGTGGTAATGTGACTGGGTAGATATGGTCAACTTTTTTTTTTTACTTTTAAAAGCATTTTTTCTACTATCGTAAGAGGTTGCAGAAAAAAATGCTTTTAGAAGCCTCTGACGATCAGGCAACTCAGCTGGGATCGCCAGAGGCTTTTAAAGGCATTTTTTTTCTACAACCTCTTCAGCTGAAGAGGTTGCAGAAAAAAATGCTTTTAAAAGCCTCTGACGATCCCAGTTGAGCTGCGTGATTATCAGAGGTTGTTTTTTTACTTTTAAAAGCATTTTTTCAGCCAAAGAGGTTATAGAAAAAATGTTTTTAAAAGTAAAAAAAAAAACCAGCCTCTGAGTGCAGCTCAGCTGGGCATGGGGGTGGGGGGGTTTGCAGGGATTTTTGCTACTAGTTCTCTGAACTACCCACCGCCATCACTACCGGATCAGGTGATCCAGTCCAAACCGGGAGCATTTCACCCCTGCTCTCGATCATGTTATTGTCCTAGACTCAGGTTGGAATTAGAAAAGTTTGTTAAAGGAATTGCTGAGGCAGAAAGTTGCAGTTGTGAATACCAGTAACAATGGTGGGACACTATTGCCTAGCAAGAAGAAAGCAACAGGAAATTTACAAGTTAGAAGGACATGTTAGAAGGATGCTGGCTAAGGAACATAGATATATAAACTTTGGTAACTTCTAGTTTATTATAATAATAAATCACACACCTCTTTTGTTTAGCATAAACATGTAATATATTCTTAGGGTGTTAACTTCCTTAATAATAGCTATATACAATTTGTATTTGTGCATTGTTCGGGATCTTGGTTCCTTTAGCTGCTAAGACCCTTCCAATAAAAGAAGCTGAAAATGCCTTTACTTGTGTTCGGTGGTCTTTATTGGTTTCAGCGCCAGGTGCCAGGGCCCATTTTGGGAATAACACCATCTCTAGGAACTGAAGCACTATATTAGATTGGTTCTGCTCCTACTTGTAGATCCTGGGTCAATGTGTCTCTATTTCTGGAAATTGGTGGGTTGTCAAGTGGCAGGAATGTTTAAAGGCTTACAGATGAATGTAGAAAAACATTATAACTGTTCAAGGATATGATGGACTATCAGGTAGATAATGGGGCAGAGTTCTTCAAACTGATTTTCACAGATCAGAAAAAAGAAGAATGGACTTAAATTACAAGGAAACAGTTTGTGGTTGGACATCAGGAAAAAAATCCTAATTCTGAGAGCTCCTTAATGATGGAACAGATTTCCACGAGAAATAGTGGATGTATTTATTTAAACAGAGGCTGGATGTCAGGGATGCCATCTGTCAGGACCATCTGTCAGGGATGATTTAGTACAGTTTTCTTGCAATAGATGATTTTTCCAATCCTTACTGTACAGTATATGCTTCTAATCTGCTCATACTCCACATCCCATAATATCTAAATTAGAAGCTGTACATGTTCTCTGAAAACAGTGATGGAGCAGATGATGGTCAATTAATTTCAATTAAATCCTGAGAACACACAGGCATTATGGGTGGTTGTTCCAAGATAATGGAACTGTGAAATTTGGCCATAGTTACTGGAGCTTCATATAGTTTCAGGAGTTTCACTTGAAACTCCTGAAACAACAACAGAAACTTCTATACTTGAAAAACAACAGATACTTCTATACTCATAATTATTATTGAAGATCCAATAATTTCTGTGGTCAGAAGCATTTATTAAGATGCAGTTAGTGGCTACAATTATGCCATTTCCTGACAAGGACAGGCTAGCTATAGGCTGTCCATGCACTTGTAGGTTTTTTTGATTTCATCAAATCATTGTATGGACTTTGTATTTGGTCCAGAAATTGCCATTGGAATAGAATAAAGCAAGCTGGTTTTGATGCTTTGCAGAATGATAGAAAAATACACCCTGTGGTGATACAGGTATTACTTGGTTTACAACCACAATCAGGATTAAATTTCCATTGCTAAGCAAGATGGTTGTTAAGTGAATTTCTGTAGTCACTGAGTGAATCAAATTGTCATTATGTGAATCCAGCTTCTCCCATTGAGTTTGCTTGTTGGAAGCTGGCTAGGAAGGCCCCAAATCATTATCTCATGACCTAGAGACATTGCAATTGTTGTAAATACATGTCAGTTGTCAAGCACCCAGTTTTGATCATGTGACTTTGGGCTATTGTGATGGTATTAAGTGTTTGGACCAGTGATTAATCACTGTTTTCAGTGCCATTATAATTTCGAAGGGTCATTAAATGAATGGTTCTAAGTCAAGAACTACCTATATTTTTAATTTCCTTTCTAGAAATTTATATTTTTGTAGTCTTACTTTCTCAGTGATAATAACCTGCTAAAAATGGTTCTCTCGATGGAACTCTGAAGCTTTCATATTGAATTTAATCTACAGGCAATTTGAAAATTCTACATAAATCTGATTACTTAGCTTTGTTCTATATTCAACAAAGTAGTAAAATGATTGATATTTTCCCACCAATTCAAAAGGATTCAGAAAGAGATGTGACTTCTCATGAACAACTGTATGAATAAATGAAATGAATAAATTCATCATACAGATGAAACTCCACTTTTATGACTGCACATTTGCTATAGAAAGAATACACTGTCATTTTCAAATGACTATTGTTGCTAGACTGATGGAAAAGTTATGAACCAAGAAAAATATTCATCCAGTCAGAAAACTGGACAAAAAACCCAAACACCAGAGAATCAACCTAAATTTCATTTATTAAATGTAAAAATCCTTATAAATTCAGTTATGTTAACACCTTTGTAAAAATCAGCTTTGTTTTATTCTTCTGTTACACTATTGCTTCATTGCTCTACCTGTAAATGCAGAATTAGAGGTTTGGCTGTTTCTATTTTGAAACTGTCCACAAAGACTGTTCCACTGTCTTTGTGATTGTACAAGGTATTTTTAGAAACACTTGTCTTCTTCAACAAATTAAAAAAACCCACACTTTATTCATTTCTTTCTTTACCTATGTATATCATTCAGAAATAAGTTTGATCAAGAGAAGAACATAGCCTTGAATTTTTTATTTTGTTGCAAAATATGTGTAAGATAGACATGAGCAGGAAGTTGGATTAGAAGACCTCCAACTCTGATATTCTGTTGGTTCTATATAGTTCTGAAATGGTATAACACTACTGTGGTGGGAGAAAAGTTACACATTTTTTCCTTCTTCAAAAGGCAATACAGTTCTGGAAACACACAATTTACATCCATCCATCCTATTGAATCATAATATAGAAAATTTGTTTTTGATTCAACTCCGTCACAAGAATTTTTGAACCATGGTTTACAAATTAAGTGACTACATATATTACCACTCAGGGAGCCTGAGTGGTGTAGGAGACTAATGTCTCCTACTAAGGCAGCATTTAACATTCAGCTGCCTGCAATTACTGTGAGTTCAATTCTCACCAGGCCCAAGGTCAACTCAGCCTTCCATCCTTTCTAAAGTGGGTAAATTGAGGACCCAGTTTGTGGGGGCAATAAGCTGACTTTGTATAAATATACAAAAGTATGAAGGCTATTGCTGCCCTGAGTCTCCGGAGAAGGGCGGCATATAAATTAAAATTAAAAACAAACAAACAAAACTATTTGCATTTTTTTTAGAAGAGTGCAATTTGTTAGACATGCATGGTATATTAGCAATATTTTGCTCCCAGCCCAGAACTTTTCTTTTCTTTTTTTTAATTGAAAAGTTTTAACACAAAGTTTACATATATATCCCCCTCCCCTGCCCCTTCCCCAACCCTTTCCCTTCCCCCCTTCCCCCTCCCTACTTCCCAGAACAAAATACAGGGTATAACATTTGACAATCATAATCCATCATAATCTAATTAACTATAACCTCCTAGATCTCTCTAGTTCTTTAACTCCCCAATTACCATACTAAATTTAATTACCTAATAATATCTTCTATTTATTCATAAACTATCTGAATTTTTTTAATCATATATTTACTTTGAATATAATCTATCCATCTTCTCCATTCGTTCACATATTTTTCATTTGAATGGTCCTTCAAATGCGCTGAAACTTTTGCCATCTCTGCCAAATTTGCTACTTTAAATGTCCATTCTTGAATAGTAGGCAAATCTTGCTTCTTCCAGTACTGCGCCACCAACAATCTTGCTGTGGTTATTAAATTCAGAATCAAGTTAGTCTCTATAACCATACAGTCCGTGACTATACCCAACAAAATCAACTGTGGAGTAAACTTTATCCTCTTTTTAACAATATTTGAATAATCCACCAAATTTTTATCCAAAATGCTTTAACCTTTTTACATGTCCACCATACATGAAAATAAGTAGCATCCTCACAGTCACATCTCCAACATTTAGATTGTAAGTTCAGATATATACACACTAACTTTTTGGGATCTAAATGCCATCTATAAAACGTTTTATATAAATTTTCTCTTAGATTTTGCGCTTGTGCAAATTTTACATTTCTTACCCATATTTTTTCTCATGTTACCATCATTATTGGTTGTTCAAAATTTTGTGCCCATTTTATCATACAATCTTTAACTAACTCTGTTTCTGAGTCTATTTCTATCGATATATTATACAACCTTTTAAAATGCATTTGACTCCGGTCTCTAATTTGTTTTATCAAGTTTTCTTCACTTTGTGTAATACCAATTTTCTGATCTCTTCTCCATCTGGTTTGTAATTGTACATACTGAAACCAAGTTTGAATTATCTTTTCCTCTTTTAATACATTCAAAGGCTTTAATTTTAGTATACCTTTCTCTATATTAAGAATTTCTTTATATGTAATTACATCCTGTCTTTGTTCTATACTTATGTTCTCTATCGCGTGCCTGGGTACTGTCCATATAGGTATCTTATCATTTAATTTATATTGATATTTCTTCCAGACATGCAATAAAGCATTCCTATATGACTTTTAAATGTCCTATCCATCTTTTTATCATACACTAAATAAGCATGCCAAACATATACCAAATCATATCCTTCAATATTCAATGTCCTTTCATTTGTTAAATTAATCCAATCACTAATTGCTGATAACACAGCTGCTTCGTAGTATAATTTTAAATCGGGCAGTTTCAAATCTCCTCTTTTCTTAATGATGGACAAAGGAGGGAATTTTTTTTTAAAAAATCGTTTAGATTACTAGTTTTTTTCCCTGAACCCTATTCTTTTACAATGAGCATAAATTTAATGGGGCTCTCAGTCTGTGTCTCTTCCTCATCCAGCCTCAAATGTCCTTTATATCCATCTTCTTTTTTTCCCATGTCCTGCATCACGTTGCATTAGGCAGCTGGAAGTGTTGCTCTGGAAAGAAGAGAAATTGACATGACTCCGGGGGGAGGAATGGGGAGGAGAGGGAAGCATATTGAAAAGTGCAGCTGTTCTGCCTTTGTGAATGCCGTTGCTTGTCCAAATAAACTGCCATGACATCATCAGTGTCTCACTTCCCTGGAGTTCAGCTGCAGGTGTAAAATAATAATTCACTGAGTTGTCCACTGTTTTTGCCTTTTTTGTGAGTATATCATTTTGTTCTTGAATCTTCTTTGAGGGATGAATCACTCTCATTCTCACTCACTGTCATCTTAGTGATAGGATGTTTAAGAATAAGGTAAAGATAAAGATTCCCCTTGCACATATGTGCTAGTCGTTCCTGACTCTAAGGGGCAGTGCTCATCCCCGTTTCAAAGCCGCAAAGCCAGCGCTGTCTGAAGACGTCTCCATGATCATGTGGCTGGCATGACTAAATACCAAAGCACACAGAACGCTGTTACTTTCCCACCAAAGATGGTCTCTATTTTTCTACTTGCATTTTTTATGTACTTTCGAACTGCTAGGTTGGCAGAAGCTGGGACAAGTAATAAGAGCTCTCACCATTACGCAACAGTAGGGATTTGAACCACTGAACTGCTGACCTTTCAATCGACAAGTTCAGCGTCTTAGCCACTGAGCTACTGCATCCTTTTTCTTTAAGGATAGGTACAGGCTAAATTTAGAATTGACTGAATAACAGAATAACAGAGTTGGAAAGGACATTGGAGGTCTTCTAGTCCAATCCCCTGTTTAAGCAGGGAATCCTATTCCATTTTAGACAAATGGTTCTTCTTAAAAACCTCCAGTGTTGGAGTACTCACAACTTGACCACCCCTGACCACCCCAATGATGCCCTCAAACTAATGTCCCAGTGCCTTGAAGCTGTGCAGATCTGGATAGGGAGGAACAGGCTTCGTCTCAACCCTTCCAAGACCGAGTGGCTGTGGATGCCGGCGTCCCGGTATAGCCAGCTGGTGCCATCGCTGGCTATTGGGGGTGAGTCATTGGCCCCCACAGAGGGGGCTCGCAACTTGGGTGTCCTCCTGGATTCATGGCTGTCCTTGGAAGGGCATATGGCGGCCGTGGCCAGGGGGGCCTTTTATCAGTTTGCCTGATGCACCAGTTGCTCCCCTTTCTGGATCGGGACTCCATGTGCACAGTCACTCATGCACTCGTCACGTCTCGCCTGGACTACTGTAACGCTCTCTACATGGGGCTCCCCTTGGGGTGCACCCGGAGGCTCCAACTGGTCCAGAATGCGGCCGCGCGGGTGATTATGGGAGCAACAGGGTGCTCCCACGTGACACCTCTCCTGCGTGAGCTGCACTGGTTTCCAGTGGTCTTCCGGGTGCACTTCAAGGTGTTAGTATTGACCTTTAAAGCACTCCATGGCATGGGACTGGGGTATTTGCGGGACCGCCTGCTGCTACTGATAACCTCCCACCAGCCAGTACGCTCACACAGAGAGGGCCTTCTCAGGGTGCCATCAGCCAAGCAATGTCGGCTGGCGGCCCCCAGGGGGAGAGCCTTCTCTGTGGGGGCACCCACCCTATGGAACGAGCTGCCTCCTGAAATTCATTTGATCCCGGACCTCCATGCTTTCCGAAAGGCCCTTAAGACTTATTTATTCCAACAAGCCAGCCTTGCTTGATTGATTTTAATGGGGTTTTAAAATTTTTGGTACTATTAATCTCTGGGGTTTTAAATTGGGTATTTTAACGGGGTTTGAGACTTTTATTTTGGAACGCCAATCGATTTAATCTAATTTTAAATCCTTTTAATATTTGTATTATATGTGTTTTAATTTGGTTGTTCACTGCCCTGAGTCCCCCTCCTGGGGAGAAGGGTGGTATATAAATTGAAATAAATAAATAAATAAATAAACTTCTGGAGGCAAATTGCTTTAACATTCAGAAAATGTCTCAGTTCAGGGTTGCTCTTCTCCTTGATTAGTTTTCATCCATTGCTTCTTGTCCTGCCTTCAGGTATTTTGGAGAACAGGTTGACCTCCTCTTCCTTATGGCAGCCCTTAAATATTGGAACACTGTTTTTCAGATTTTGATATTTTGGTGTATAATAACCATAATAACAGTTTATGAAATTCAGAAACAGATATACTCTAGACTGCTATTATGTGGGCTAAAATAAGCCTTTTTTTCTATCATTCCCACTGTAGACATTTTTCTTTTGGAATTAAGGAAGGAATCTCTACCCACCTAATAAAAGATATGGCTGAAGCAGGACGTGGACATGCTAAATTCATCAAACTCCAGGAGAAAATGCCATCCAAAGTGAGTTACAAGCATTTTACCTTCTTCTGCAAAATCTTTTAGATCCCACGCACACTTGAACAAGAGCTGAAGATTTCTGGAAAAAAAATCCCCACCCTTTAAGTTTAAGGGCCTTAAAATCCAGGTATTTTGAGTTTAAGCGGGAAAGATCTGAAGCCATGAAAGTCTGAAACCCTGAAAAACTCACATATTGCAATAAACAAAAAGTTGTGTTTTTTAGTTTGTCATGAGGGAGAACAATCTTTTAATAGCCAAGGATCACACTTAACATTTGTTGGGATAACATTTGTTGGGGTAGATTGTATTACAAATTGCTTAACGCATTGTAAGCCGCCCTGAGTCTCCAGAGAAGGGCGGCATATAAATCAAATTAAAAAAAAAACTAATAGGCCCAGAGTCAGCTGCATTTTCCTCCAGATTTGGGGTGATCCCCCCCCCATTTTTTATGATATAAACTTATTAAATTTACTTTAAAACTCACACTACAATTTATTGGCTTTCTTACTATAAAGTGAGAGGAAATTCTGTCACCCATTTTTCAGTTCTGGTGGACAGGATCCAAAGTTTGCAAAAAGCAAAAAACTTTCAAGGGAGTTCTATTCACCTTGGGCCTCAAGTTGCCATATCCTGGTTTTTGATTTCTTATGATGCATAAACAAAGTCACTGGATTTGTAAACCATGCTTTGTGGCCCAGTATGTCATATGAACCAGTCTACTATAGCTTGATCTGCAAAACCATATGTGAATTCAGGCAGTGCCCATGTAGACTAGATGAGACGAGACGAGATGAGACGCCTCCATAATCTCAACTGGTAAGGTATTTTCATATCACCTAGTTTTCTGAACCTAGTAAAAACAAAATATGGTATATAACTGGCATTCGTCCCCTTAAAAAATCATGAGAACCTTTTACTGCAAGATCTTCCTTCTAAAGGCCTTGCACTATGAAGGACATCTCTATTCATTAGGATTTGCCTTCTTGGCTTGAGGTTATGCTTCAATATGACCCCACAAATCATATTTACACTCATCTATGCTCAAATCAGCAGGCAGGTATTTCAATTTCTTTCATCTAAAATATTAGAAATGAGTAAAATTGATGTGTGAGCTTCTGTGCTGTAAGTCTAAGAGGCATACAGAAACATGCTGTTACTTTGTGATAAAAATGGATTGGATGATCCATTGCATATTCATTTAGATAACTACTTCTAGTCTGCATAAAAGTAAAAAATAGTGTATCCTATGCACAGAAAGCTATATAGATATATAAACTGTAAAATGTATTTTTAAAAAGAAAATATAATTTCCATATAGGAGTTGTTCAAGCACTGGTGCAACGCCTTCCTTGCAAATCCATCTGGAAAGGAAGGAATCTCAAGTTGGTCAACCATGGAATGTACATAGCCCTCCAGGTAATTTGCTGAACTTACACTTTGTATTAAGACATGGTCGTAGCTGGGATTGTGTTTCTCAGCTCACCATTGGCATTATTGATGGAAACACCCCAAAAGAACAAGGACAGGGAGCATCTTGCTTTTGCAGTGAGAGTTGCAAACTGACAAACTTCACCAATCTTTTCCTGATGAAGTTTGTCAAAGTTTGTCAAGAGATGTTTCACCATTGTTCCTTTCCAACCCTGCAATCCTTTTCCATTATCTTTTTTTTAACCCTAACATCCTAGAAGCAGAAGGAGATGGAATCACCCCATCTGTAATCAGACAAATTTCATTCATTGGCCTCTCCCTCTTGCTTCCAGGTTCAAGGGGTCACTAGATTTTTCCTAGTTCTTGATCTGGCTGTAGCTTGAAGAGGAAGCCCCCCAATCTTTGAGTACAGACAAAAATCACAAGAATCCAATGAGTCCTGTAAGCATTGTATTGTGGATTTCAGAAAATCTTCTGCAATCCTGGGTGATAATTGAGTGCTAGGCATACAATATATAATCTAGAAAATGTCTTTAAAAAATTTGTAAACATGATTATGGATACCTAAAAAGAAAATAATCCATTGCAAATTCCTCCCTTCTCTACTGATACTTATAAAATTTTCTATAAAATAATCTCCACGTCTGGCAAATTAAATGATGCTGTGGATGTCCTATTGAGGTGTCCAGAGGCTATAAGGACCTGCTTTCAACTGAATCATCACAAGATTGAGAGACTTTGATTCTGAGACTTTATATCTTTGCTACAAGATGGGAATCACCCTACCCCCAATGGACACTGTCTGTAATCTAGATATCCTCCTGGACTCATGACTCCTGTTTGTGACTAGGAGGATCTTTGCACGATTTTGTATTGTGCAGCAGTTGCATCCATTCCTGGATCAAAGAACCCTATTCTTTATTACTTATGCCCCGGTCACCTCCCAATTGGGAAGTGCGATGCGTTCTACTTGGGGCTGCCCCTGAAGAGTATCTAAAAACACCAACTGGTACAAAATGCAGTGGCACAAACAGTTTGTTTGTCTTTGGTAGAACACATATTACACCTTTGCTGCATGAGGTGCAGTGATTATCAGTTCCAATTAAATTATCAGATCCAATTAAAATTGCTAATGTTGATCTATAAGACCTACATGGCATGGGACCGGTTTACTTGAGGGACTACCTTTCCACAATTTCATCTGTTTGACCTATTTGCATGGACATGTTATGGATTCCATCATCTAGAGAGCTACATTTGGTAGGACTTAGATGGTGGGCCTTTAAATTGGATCTGAAAACAGACTATTTTAGCTCTTCAAATAGTTTTTTAATGTTTTATTTTTTGTCATTGATTTTAGATATTTATTGTTTTAGTCTTGTTGTATAACACCTATAGTTATTAGAATTACTTAATAACCATCCATCCATCCCATATAGTTGCTCTCTTGACATGAGATTCAAGGAAATATGCACAATTAAAATCAATATAGTTTGAGAAAATAATGATGACAATGATGGCTATTATAAGAGAAAAGGGATACAGTGATATTACAATCTATATATTTTTGTTTTTACAAGTCTCAGATTAATAGCAGTGTTTTAGAGTTATTCATATGCCACTTTATTAAAGGGAAGGATTTTGAGGGGAACAAAGAGAGGGGCATCAAAGATAATAACTTGGCTTTACAGTTAGTGGATAACATTTGCACAGTAGAAAACAAAACCCCAGTTTTGTATTCAGAGATTATTAGATGGTTCTGGTTTTATAAAGAAACTATCTTCTAAAACTAACACCAGATTCAGATGTGGATATGTCCTATGACATGATCACATCAAAGGGACAAAATAAGTACTCATATTTTATTATCTTTCTTTATTATATTTCTTTATCATCATTCTCCTCTTATTAAGCTGGTGGCCTTAGCACAAGAATATAGCATTTAGGGAAACAAATGCTACCCAATAGCCCAGCACTGGATGATAAGATGGAGAAGATCTCCACAGCTTCCATGTATTTCATGGTGGCAGCAACTGACAGCAAACATTGCAGAAGACCACCATCCTGAAAGCAATGAATCTGGATTCATTAAAACTGGCAGGTAGCTTCCTAGCAAAAAAAGGAACACTGAAACTGGTAATAGCCAAAAGACCCAAATAACCTAGCATATAGCCAAAGAAAAAAATAATTTGTTCATCACAAGCTCTTATGATTTTCCCTTTCAATGAATGCATATCCATATGTGGCAATGGAGGAGAAGTACTTAACCAAACTATGAAAAGTCCTGCTTGAATAAGAGGAAAGAAAAGGGCAACAACGATTGCTAATCTTTTCTCCAACCGCTTCATCACCCAGGATTTAGTAATTGTGAATGCCATAACTATGGTGATTGTTTTAGCCAAGAGATGAGAGAGCAACAGAGAAGATGATACCAAATCCTGTCTGCCAGGTAAGGCAGGTCAATATCTTTGGCTCACCAATAAATAGCAAGGGGCAGAGAAAGCAAAACAGGAGGGAAATAAGAAGGATGTAGGTGAGGCCTTTGTTAGTAGCTTTGATGATGGGACTGTCCTGGTGCTTCAGAAAGATTGCAAACACAACTGCTATGATCAGAGCAAAGACAATGGCAGATGAAGCTAAAGTGATCCCTAGGGGATCATTATATGACAGGTAACTTATAACCTTGAAAATGCATTGGTCTTGATCCACATTTGAATATGGATAATTATCTTCCAGACAATTAACACAAACCTCTTCACCTGGAAAAGTAAAGGAAAAAGAAGAACAGAAGACAAAGTTGTTAGTATAAATACACAGACTCCAAGATGGAATGTACCTGACTTAGTGCTGCCTTATTTAAGAGCTCAGGCTTTACAAGCCATTTTGGGAATGAAGGAAATGGTTGCTGATCTGAAATAACAATGGGGATTGTGATTGGGGTGCAAAAGTTCTCCTAAAAAGTATTATAGACAGACTGCAATAATCCACACTTTGAAACTTCGAACACTTCAAAACTTTGAACACTTTGAAATCCACACTTTGAAACATTGAATAGTTTCAAAGTGTGGATTTTGAAAGAAGAGGGGTGATCGCTTGTCCTGCCAGAGATGTTGAATAAATAAAAAGACTATCTTATGGGTAAATGAGATACTTAAAATTTTTCTTCTGTGAAATGTTTTTGAAAGAATGGAAAGGGACTGTTGTCATTTGACACTATCAAGGCCATTTGCACCCCCAACTCCCACTGGGATCAACATTAGATGCTATAAGGGACCATTATTTTTAAGGAAAAAAAATAAAAACTGGTTCTGAATATAACTAACCTCATCAAATCTAAGGTTTAGCTTTCTAAAGATAATTTCCTTTCTTGATTCCTCCGCTATCCTCTGCCCCAAAGTACTACAGTATATCTACTATTTTAGGTATGAAAGTCTTGCAAGACTAAAACACTAGTCTGGTACAAAAAGGGAACTATTGTGTAGTAATTTTAAGATGTTGGACTACAACAGTGTTGGTGAACCTTTTTGGCACTTAGTACAGTGAGTACCAAAATGGGAATGCACACATATGCATGTGATGGAAAGCGGAAGATCATCTTCCTGGCATACGCATGCGTGTGGGGAGCTGCTCTTCCGGTTTCTGGCGCGCACATGGTGGCTCTCAGAGGACTGGCTATCACATCTGTAGTTGGACAAAAATCTATGCCTGGTGGAAGTGTTCATAAATGTCATTTATGAACACTTCCACCATAAGTGTTCATAAATGTCATTTGTGGATCATGATAGCTGTCATAGATGTGGAATCCCATTGCGGTGTTTGGTAAAATGGAAGGATTGTCACTTTTCCTTTATTGCAAACACTAAAGCAAGATCAGGCCAGAGGTGGGTTCCTCCCAGGTTGGCCCGGTTCTGCCGAGCCTGTAGCAGTGATGAGCCTGTAACCAGTTACTGAACCGGTTCTGCCCCCCATCCCCTGCCCCCCACCCCTCCTGTGTTATTCTTACCTTTTATTTGCCCCCAACCCCAATCTATTGCTGCCTGCTGAGTCCCAGCTGATGGGCTATAAGGAAAATCTTTTAAAACTCTTGCCGTGGGGCTTCAAAGGGCCGCCCTACAGCTGATCAGTGGTAAAAGGCAGTTTGGTGGTAGACCGGTGCCTTCAAAAACAAATGAGTAGACCGGTGCCTGTAAAAATAAATGGGTAGACTTACCTCATATGACTCTTGTGGGATAAAATGAGGGATTTATTTATTTATTTATTTTATTTATTTATTTATTTTATTTCTTCTATATAGAGGAATACACTATATATACTTGTTAACTTTTGTCAGAAAATTTTGAAATTTTCAGGGGACAACTGTTAAGGTATCAAGGCAGGTATTTTTCTCCGATTCAGTTCAGTTGTATAACTTGCAATTGGCTTATTGGATATTTGTATTATCAATTAAACTAGAGAATTAAAAGAAAGCACATTTATAAATGTAATTAATTGAGAAAATAATAATTTGAAGAAATTTTTGCCAAAATGTGGCAAAATTATAATACTATAGGCATCATATGAATAAAGATATTTTCATTTTTTTAAAAAAATTTTTTATTGAGTTTTTAAACATACACATAAAAGTAAACAATACATACAAACAATACACCCACCCCCACCTCACCCTTCCCACCACCTATTGTGAAACTAACATATAGCAGTTTTTCTATCAACAGGTTTTATAATTCTCTGTATATGTACTTCATTATTATATAACCCATATCAAAGGTAATATCTTTCCTATAACCTTTCTCTTCTCTTCTATACCCTAATTTTTATTCTTGTTTTTATTTCAGTTCTCCTTTCAAGTCATTTCTGCCATTTGTGCCATACCGCATAATATTCACTATCCTCCTTATCTCGGAGTTCTAGCGTTAATTTGTCCATCTCGAATAAAGATATTTTCAGGTAAATTTCATTTTCTCGCAAACTTATGAATAAATTAATAGTGAAATCTATGGTTCTAAGAATACTTGAATACTATGTCATTTATATGTTATGACTAATCTATCATATTTCCTACCTTTTGAAACTCATAACAAGGCTGAAAGTTACCAAAACTGGGAAAAGAGGCAGATTGGTATACCTTCATAGAAAAAGGAACATGTCCAGATTTTTAATCAAAAAAATTAAAAATTTTTTGTTCTGCCATCCCATTAAATTGTCTACATGTAGTTTTGTTTAAAGTTAAGCACTTGCTGGAATATGTCCACTATAACCTTAACTTTCTATCATATAAATACTATTATCCTGAGCTGTTAATTTCTTGTTTCTTGGGTTAAATATTTTTAGTCTAATTTAAAAATTCAGGGGGAAAAATCAAAAGGAAAAGATTTGTTTTCTAGATGTTTGGGTTTATTATTTTGCTTTTTGTCTTTTAAATTTACTTTTTCCTAATTGTTCTCTGTTGTTCAGGTCAGGCCTGAATAAAATTATGTAGCATTTAGGGGAAAAAATGCAACTCAACAACCCAGCACTTGAAGTTAAGATAGAGAAGACTTCAACAGCCACCACATATTTTCCTTTAGTGCTTAGATACATTGGACCAAAAGACAACCAAACACTGCAAAAGATCAACATGCTGAATGTAATAAATTTGGCTTCATTGAAACTGTCAGGTAACTTCCTGGCAAAGAAAGCCACAGAGAAGCTGACCATGGCCAGAAAACACATGTAGCCCAAGACAAGACAAAACATGGTAGTAGAGCCCTCATTGCATTCTAGAATTATTTCTTTGCGGAGAGAGTTTAAGTCCCTATCTGGAAATGGTGGTGAAGTAAACAGCCAAAGACAACAAATGCACACTTGGATAGAGATGCAGGAAATAATGATAGTATCTCCCAACTTTCTTCCTACCCATTTCTTTATCTTGGACCCAGGCTTAGTAGCCACAAAGGCTAGAACAACAGTAATTGTTTTGGCCAAAACACTGGAAAGGGCCAAAGAAAAGACAATGCCAAAGGCTGTTTGTCGGAAAATACATGTGGTAGATGTTGGTTTTCCAATGAAGAGGAGAGAGCAAAGGAAGCAAAGAAAGAGAGAGAAGAGAAGAATGTAGGTGAGGTTTCGGTTGTTTGCTTTGACTATAGGAGTATCCTGGTGTTTCCAAAAAGTTCTAAAGACCCACACTGTTGTCAGAGCAAAAGCAATTGAAGAGAAAGCTAAAGCTTTCCCCAAAGAACCTTCATATGAAAGATAGTTTAAACCCTTGGGAATACACTGAGTTTTGTCTGGAGCTGAATATTGATCTTCATTGCAGTCATTGCAGAAATCCATATCTGAGGGGAAAAAAAGGTATAATAATGGTGAGAGAACATAATAATTTGATTCTCATTCATTTTCCTTTTTTGATATCTCCGGTTTACAGGTATTTTCTTTCTGAATTTATTATTTTGATTTCCTGTTTTTCTTCCAAGAGGTATAATTGTTATCTATTTTCTCTCCAACCATTATCCTCATAATAACTTTATAAGGTAGGATTAGTTCGAGAGAACATGATTGCCCAGGTAAATGTTGTTGTGGAATTGAAACTAAAAGTAGTTTTTTTCCACTCATAGTCTGATATTCCACTTTTAAAACAGAGGACTTTTTGGTACCAAAGTAGTTTTATTTTGTCATTTTTGCATATCGTGGCCATCTTAGATACTGAGATTGAAAATTGAAGAACTTCATATGCAGGGCTATTTATTTTCTAATATTCATTCTCAATACCTCAACATTTATGAAGCATATGATATCTCCTGTTTTCATGGGAATTTTGGGAAAGCAGACATGAAGTCTTACTTTTGAAAAGTTGTCACTTACCTTTGTAAAAGGAAACTTTTCCTTCTGGACATGGAATACAAACATAACAGCAAAATGGCTCTCCTTCCTTTTTTTCCTTGGTGTTACCAGGATGGCAGTGGTCATTACACAGAGAAATGGGTGACTCCTATCCATAATATCCATAAATACATTTTTAGAATTGGGAAAGGTTTGAAAGTTATGGTTTTAGAAGATAAAAATGACACCATATCACAACTATTCCTGACTTCATATTTATTGCTAAACACAGTTAAATCTCTAGGAACAAGCTATAAATGATCAGTTAATGAGTGGTGCAACCTGTTAATTATTGGAAGTTCATACAGAGTTCTGAGAATGTAGCTATAAAAAATAAATTAATTAATACAGATTAAAGTAATAAAAACTAGATCATTCAAGGAGAATCAAATTCCATTCAAAAGTATTTTTGATCTATTTATTCAGTTTTGCCAGTTTCCCTGCTGAAAACATCTCCAACTGCAGTTTGTTTCAAATCATTTAAAAATATATCTAGCTGTCCAAGACTTCTATAGGTTCTCTGATCTGAGGAGGATCCTAAATTCAGTAAAGCTAGAAGGATCTTACAAATCATAATTTGAAGCCATATCACTTTCTAAAAGAATAACAATCCCCTCTAGTACACATAATGTATTCTTCCTGATGCAAATGTTACTATAAATTATATATAAGGATAACCAATATTTTTCTGTCCAAAAACTAAATTTAAAAGTGGATTGGAATGGATTACTATTATTACTCTTTTCCCAAACAATTGTGTGAATTTTGTCACTGATAATTGTGAATTTAAAAAACAAAACATTGTTTTTTTTCTTACCTGATTAAATCTTTTATGCCACACAATTTTTTCATCTTGGATTGATAACTTTTTGCTAAGAGGATCCATCTTTCCAACTATGACTCGATTAAAAGTTTCATTGGGGAAAGTTATCCAATTTGTGATGTCAAAATCTATTATTAATTCACCATTTTCATCAAAATGCACTATTTCTCCAGCACTATTGTTGAATGAGATTCTCTTTAGAAAGGGATGAGCCTATCTTTTCAAAAAGAAAACAAGAATGTATTGTATTTCATTCATAATGAAACTGATTAGCTTTTATTGCAGAAGGATTTACAGTTTTAATATCACTAAAAGGAGCTATCTTAAAACTTGTTTTGGACCTGATAGATGATAGACAATGGGAAATTTAAAAAAAGTGGTAGTGGCAAATAATTTCTGTATTATTAAATTTATTTATTAAACTTCAAATGGTTTAATATTACAATTAATATTTGTTTCTTTATGAAACAAATTTATATATTTGATCTACTCATACAGTGTCTTCTTTAAATATTACTACTTTGTAGTATTATATAAACACTAAATAGCAATATGACCATACACTATATTTCAAAAAGAAAGCTATATTGTAAACAGGAAACAAAAAAGAAATAAACTATTTCAAAAAAAAAAGAAGAAGAAAAAGAAATAAACTATATGAAACTAGGGAAGAAAAAAATTAAAGAGGAAAACTAATCTTAGGAAATAGCATAAAAATCCAGCATAACCAAAACAAACTAGAAACAAAGCCAACCAAGATTCTAAACTGTATGAAATTTTATTTTTCTTTAGGGTGATCAGATTATGTTCCTATTTTTAAACAATGAAATATATCTAGGTACCATATGGAATCATATGGTCTGGTCTTGCTTCTCCCTTGGTGCAAAAGTTTCTGTATTATTGTCAAAATTGCTACATGGAAGTAACTGTTTTGTTCCTAGGAATCAGGTTCAACTTGAGAGAGATTCCTCTTTACTATTATGATAAATTATGTATAAAAATAAAACCGGTCTTTTGGAGTAACATTACCTGCCATGGCTGAAAGCTCAAAACTTCCAAATTTTTTTGTGCAGCTTTTGATCTGGATTTTGACCTAAAGTCATGCATAACATGTAATGCATGGGCAACAGCATAGACAGCATTGTAGACATTATAGCTGTGTCCAGTCATTTTCATTTCAAAGAAAGTCCTTGGAAGACTCTCTAACTTTTCTTCTCCTGTGCAAAGTTTCTTGGGCTCTTCCCCTGTAATTATATTGTAATTTTTCACTGAACAACTAAAAGCATTTTCCCAAAAGTCCTGAATAAAGCCATCTTCTGTTTCCCATGAAGGATTTACATTTTCAAGGAATTGTTTAAATCCTGGTATTTCACTTGAATGAACTGAGAATGATATAGCACCTTGGAAGAATTGAATATCCCAGTTCTTTTGATAGGCACTTAATCGGAAATCCCACTGCTCTGTCACAATCCACACTTTGCCTAGGTTTGAATCAAAGACTGCCATATGAAGATACCAGCTCAAATTTAGCATGGAAGGAGGTGCACCATGGACAACAAAAACATTTGCTTTGCTTTCCATGAGAGAATGAAATTTATCCAAGTCATCTAAAAACAAGTCTAATATATCAGCAACGTATGTCCATTTGGGTGTTCTTTTGATAAAGGCAGCACAGATGCTATTTGAAGAAAGCATAGGAACCAATGTTTGGAAAAATCTTTCTCCATTGTCGTCATCCACTGCAAAGAGTCCAACCCAAGTCCATCTGAAATGTATCAGCAAGTGGACAATGCCAGAATACTGTAGAATTTCATTTGGAACCATTTGGTACAAGGAAGCAAGCAGTGTTTTGTCATTCATTCCTGAGACAAAAGATCCATACGTAATCTAAAAACAATTATTCAGTACTTTGTTTAATGTAATAATTATTGTACAACTGTTGTATTTTAAAAGCACTTTTGGACATACATTGTGTTTTGCTAGACATTTCTGAGAGTGAAGTGAAGTTTTAATTTTAAATCCTGAAAAAACTTCAAAATGGTATAAAGCTTGAATTTTTTTTTAGCTTGAGGCCCCTAAGTCATTTGATCTCAGGAGTTTCTCTGCTCCTATTCAGGTATTTTAAGTTTACCTACCACTTGCTCAATTAAGGATCTACAAACCTGGGCTAAATTACAGCAACTTTAGTAATCCATTCTCTGCCTGAATATCAATTGAAGAAGATGCCTTAACTTTCTGAGAAAGTCTGATTTAGTGTCAGATGTCATTGTGGACAAGCTAACAAAAACCGCTTTCTGTTATTTCTACTCGTTCTTTGGAATTAGAGGGAACGAATTTCAATTCCATGTACTTGAAAACATCCACAAGAATAGTTTTTTCCTCTAATCTCTCTCACACAAAGAGTGATACACTCTCAAACATATTACAAACAGCCACATAAAGATGCATTTACTGTGCCTTCTTCAACTGTACTATTCAGAGACAGATTTACCACTTCATATGCCACTTCTGAGAAGTAACCTTAAAATGTGTACAGCTTTAACTCCTTTAAATGCCATTCTATTTTCCTCCCTAATTGTTTCTGTATATTTTGTCAATATTATTTTTTCATCCATCATAAATTGTCATCTGTGACCATGACATTTTTAATTACTGTATTTTTTGGAGTATAAGACACTCAGAGTATAAACCACACATTAGTTTTTGGGGAGGAAAACAAGAGAAAAAATTCTGCCTCTGCCTATCAATATTCATCTGGCTAGCGTACTTGCAGCAAACAGCCGGTAAACTTCAGCCTGATTTAGCATGAACAGTTGATTGGCAGTTGGATTGATCTTCCAGAATATCACCAATCAGCCATTCCAGGCAGCGGGGATAGCCCAGCATATTGCTGCCTTTGCGAGTTGCATTTTTGGCCTCCAGGCGTCACATTTTTGGCCTCCACACACCCCGTTTTTGGCCTCCACGCATTGCATTTTTGGCCAGTTCCAAGTGGTGGGGATACCCACCACTTGGAACTGGGAGAAAATGCAATTCATGGAGGCAAAAAATGTGACATACGGAGGCCGAAAACGCAACGTACGGAAGTGGCGATTGGCAGTGATGTGCTATGGTGATCCTCGCAGCCTGGAATGAGTCCAAAATGCGGTGTGCAGAGGCCAAAAACATGGCACATGGAGGCCAAAAATGGCTGAAGGATGGGTGCCAGCAGGTGGGCTTCAGCAACATTTGGTACATAAGATGCACTGCAATTTTCACCCACTTTTTTGGGGGGTGTCTTATACTCTGAAAAGTACGGTATAAGCTTTTATTAGAGAAGTTGCACATTCCCTCTGTTCCCCATCGAACTCTACCTGTGGAATTTTGTAAATAGATAACACTGTGGCCAGATAGGAAGAGGTTTCAGAATCAAGTCCACCGATGACAGCTGCCAGCTGGTCCTTAACATCACATGTGTAGTTAGGGACAAATCTCTTTTTTGCAGATAGTAGGCGGAGGACAGTGTTATATGTGAGCTGTCCATTGTAGTAATTGTCAAAGATGTTAAAACCCAACGTGACATTATGAAGAAGCCTGGAATTCTCATTTATCTCTTTTATGGCAAATACAAGAGCCAGAATGTGCTGGTAGTTTTTTGGCATCACACTGAAAAGTTACATTAGGTACTTTTTTTTCACAAAAAAAGAAACATGTTTTCATGCTTTAGCAAAATTCAAACAAAGCATCTTATGTCAGTACGACTAACAAATTTAGAAAATCTTGACTTTAGTGCATGAAAGAAAATATTATACTCTGAAAAAAGTAAAGCCTTACTTGTGTGTATTTTCCATAAGTAAAGCCTAAGAGATTTCCTCATCTATAACGTTTTATACAATCTACATAACATTTCACATGCTGGATTTTAAGTGTGAAACAGGAATCTTTTCTACATATGCTGATATAGTTTCTGCTCAAGCTAGAATCACATTCACATAGGATATAAATTCTGCTTAGTGGCTATATACATAGGACAGATTTATCATTTGAAAAACCATGCTCAGTGGATTGAGAATATTATGAAATGGAGGGAATCAGAGAAGCAAGCTTATCATTCTCCTTTCTGAAACTGTAAGATACACCTAAAGTTGCAGGAAAAGCAATTAAATTTAGAACAAGCACAGTGCTCTCTCTTTACCCCTTCCCTGCCTTTCCAGCATTAGATTTCCCATCTATTCTTTGGATGCTGTAATAAAATATATTCTATGTATAGAATGGCTCAAAAGAAGAAAGCAGAGTTTGGCCAAATACAGTCCATGAATTCTTTGCTAAAATGAAAACTAGGAAGTAGACTTTTTATAAACCAAACACAAAATACAGCTATTCAGTGATTCAGATATTAGTTCCATTGGGAAAATCGAACAGTGGAACAGGCTATGTTGCAGCTTCAAAGTATAGCTAATCACTGATTGCTAACAGTTCAGAAATGGAACTTGTCATGTAATTGGTGACCCATTGATAGAATCTAACCATTTGAATTGTTCTGATATAAAAATCAGATTTGCAAAAGTCTGATGAATCAGGCAACATACAAATAATTGTAATAAATGAATAAGAAAAATGATTATAAGTCTGGTTGTACTAGTAAAATTGTCACTAGGACATGGTTTTAGTGACGAAAGCACAACTACTGATTTATTATAGAAAAATTAAAGAAAGAAAGAAGCTATGGAAGAAATCAGTAGAGTTTCAGATGAGACAGCACAATAAAGCCTCTATGAAATACTGAAATTTAAATAGACAAAATTAAAATGCAGATTTTCAGAAAATGACTGACTGAATGAATGAAGAGCTTGAGAATCAAGAAGATGGTGATAAAAAAAAAGCTGACAAGCAAACATTGAAGTATGAAAATGCTACTAAGGCAGCATTTAACATCCAGCTGCCTGCAATTACTGTGAGTTCAATTCTCACCAAGCCCAAGGTCGGCTCAGCCTTCCATCCTTTCTAAGGTGGGTAAATTGAGGACCCAGTTTGTGGGGGCAATAAGCTGACTTTGTACAAATATACAAAAGTATGAAGGCTTAACGCATTGTAAGCCGCTCTGAGTCTCCGGAGAAGGGCGGCATATAAATCAAATTTAAAAAAATAATTAATAATTGCAAATATAAATGGTGTCTTCACCAACTGTTTAAAATAAAACAGTTGTGATTCTTCAATAATAAGGAAAAATTTCACTCAAAAGGCAGAAATCTAGATTCTGAAGAAATTCATTCATTTTTCTTTTGCTCAGCATGGGATAGAAATGGCTTACATGGCTTCTTTCATACTGATCTCTGAGGGCTTTTCTCTGAAATCAATTGACAAGTGGAGGAAAAAGACCTGGGAAACAATCTCTCCAACAGCAAGGTTTCCTGGCTGGTAGAACTCATGTAAAATTATGACTGGATCACTTAAGCTGCATACAATGGAAAGAGCCTTGCTGGAAAAGTAATTTGTATTGAACACGACTGGACATAGTGAAAAGAATGAAACAATGGTGATGGTACCCAATGATGCTTTGCAGATGAGCATTTTGTTGATTTCTTCATCAGTATGAAGGACTACTATTATTACTAGGCTCGTAGTTTAATAAGGGGGAAGCATGCAGATAATTATAGTGACAGGACTGCAGATGCTGAAGTTGTTGACATCTGGAGAAATATTGTTTTCTTTTAACAAAGACTTTAAGGGGACCTGTCTAAAATATTATTTCTCAAATATGAAGCAGAAAATGGTAATTGTCACATACATTAGCTTCAACCAAAGTAACTAATTTATGAATGTATTAGGAGCAGTTACATATGTACGTATAAATGTACATCTATGAATGTATCTTAATTCCTAGATAAATTGTTTATTAGATGACCCTGCATTGTCTCTTTATTAGTTGATCTTTGTTGTTCAGTTCAGACCTGAATACAATTATGTAGCATTTAGGGAAAAAGATGCAACTCAGAAGCCCAGCACTCGATATTAAGATAGAGAAGACTTCAACAGCCACCACATATTTTCCTTTAGTGCTTAGATACATTGGACCAAAAGACAACCAAACACTGCAAAAGATCAACATGCTGAATGTAATAAATTTGGCTTCATTGAAACTGTCAGGTAACTTCCTGGCAAAGAAAGCCACAGAGAAGCTGACCATGGCCAGAAAACACATGTAGCCCAAGACAAGACAAAACATGGTAGTAGAGCCCTCATTGCATTCTAGAATTATTTCTTCACGGAGAGAGTTTAAGTCCCTATCTGGAAATGGTGGTGAAGTAAACAGCCAAAGACAACAAATGCACACTTGGGTAGAGATGCAGGAAATAATGATAGTATCTCCCAACTTTCTCCCTACCCATTTCTTTATCTTGGACCCAGGCTTAGTAGCCACAAAGGCTAGAACAACAGTAATTGTTTTGGCCAAAACACTGGAAAGGGCCAAAGAAAAGACAATGCCAAAGGCTGTTTGTCGGAAAATACATGTGGTAGATGTAGGTTTTCCAATGAAGAGGAGAGAGCAAAGAAAGCAAAGAAAGAGAGAAAAGAGAAGAGTGTAGGTGAGGTTTCGGTTGTTTGCTTTGACTATAGGAGTGTCCTGGTGTTTCCAAAAAGTTCTAAAGACCCACACTGTTGTCAGAGCAAAAGCAATTGAAAATCCCATTAAAGTGATTCCTGGTTGCTCTCCATAGGACAGGTAGTTTAAAAATTTTGGGATGCATTGGTTCTGTTGAAAATTTGGATATTCATCTTCTTGACATTCAGTGCAGAAATCCATATCTGGAAATAGGAAGAAAATGTAGATTTTAAATGAGAAGAATATAATGTGGAACAGTCTAGGAAGAAAAAGGAGATTTCAATGCCTTATTGAAGAGTCAAAAGGGGACTCTTCATTTTAAATCTATTTCTTTATCCTTTATTCTTTATAGTTTTATAAATACATTGAAACTGGCTTATATGGTTCTCTCCTCTCTTATCATTTCAGCAACTATATGATATTGGCTATATTGAAATCTAACTAAATGTTATCTATTGCAGGAGTCACTAACCTTTTGGGCCTCAGGGACCACTAAATTCATAATTTTAAATCCCATGGGCCACTAATAATGCTTAATGATTGGCTGGGTGGGCATTGCTAGGTGGCCATGTGACTGGGTAGGCATGGCCAACTTAATGGCGTTCACATTGAGGGGTGCCTCACTGGCGTCTACTCACCCCTCCCCTCCCAGCCACTCCACACCTGCCCACCCAGGCTCCTTAGGGCCCCAAGAGGAAGCAGCCAACATGAGAAAGAGTTAGCAAAACAGCTCAGTTCAATTTGGATCTGACCGAGAAGGAGGCTCAGCAGAAACAGCTCACTGAGGACTAGGAGCATAGGCTTTCCAAGCAAAGGGAAGAACTGAAGTAGAAGGCCAGGTACCAGTGCCTGGAGGCTCAGTTGGCTGAGATGGTCAGCTAGTTCCAGGCCATGATGCAGTCCTATTGGAACAAGGCCCTCCGGCTCTTCTCCACCAACGGCGCTTCCCTCCGGCCTTCACCCAAAGCCCTGCACCAGGAGGCTGAAGCAGACCCCAAGTCGGAATTTCTGCCCTCCTCTGACCCACACAAAAAGACTCCAAAGGGGGAGACTCTCTGCAGCAACACAAATGTTCATTGCACATATCCGTCCCAGGGGCCGTAGTTTGAGGACCCCTGATTTAGTGCAATATAAAAAATGCAAATAATTTTTCTGCAGACTGCCAAAATTTTCTCACGAACCACCAGTTGGTGACTGCTGATTTATTAGACACATGAATATCTTTTCACATACCTTTCTGGTTAGAAATCTTTCTTTCTGGACATGGTACACAAATATAGCAGCAAAATGGTTCCCCTTCCTTTTTTTTCTTATGATGACCAGGACGACACTGGTCATTACATATAGAAATTGGTAATATCTAAGATAAACATGTGGAGAGTATTTAGGATTGAGAAATATGACCAAATATGAGAAATATACAATGTGCATATGATCATAACGGAACTGAAGGAATTATATTTATTCTATATCAGGTCCAATTCATGGAGTTAATAATTTTTAAAACTCTAAATTCCATTACAATATATGAACAGAATTACATGGGAAGAAGACTTCTTCCCATATAATTCTGTTCATATAAATGTAATAGAAAAATGACATATTTTTTTTAAAAAAGAATCTGAAATGATAATTACAAATGGTTAAGAGTTGAAGAAATAAGGAAGACATTCAGATCAGTGTATTTAGAATTGAGAATACAGTATATGTTTTGATACTTGAAAACTGGGTTGAAAGGAATATACTGGAATGTGTTTGCATTACTTTTGAGTAATGTGTCCAAAACTGAGTTCTGCATAGGCATTGTGTATGTGTTTACATTTGTGAGTGTATGTGTGTGCATGCACACATGTATGTGAGTGTACTGTACGTATGTGTTTTTGGCCTGCTGGTGTACTGACCAGCCTTAGCAAAAGCAAGAAACAGACCCATTGTCATGAAAAAACACTCTTCATTTACCTCTTGTGAAGTATTGCATTCACCCATCAATTAAGTCCTCTTCAAGGACTTAATTGCAGTACAAGCCTTATCAGTTCCTTGCAATACGAAAGGCTGCAAATTAAGTTCTGGCAAGCAGTTTTTGTGGCATGAAACACAATGAGCATAATCTTCAGAAATACAAACTGTTGTCTCCTATGACAACCACTCTCCTTTCCTTCTATTTATTTCCCAGCCAGGGAGGGCCGATTCAGCATCCATGTGTGCTTTGTTTCCCAAGTTGACTTCTTGTCCTCATCTCTTCTAACTACTGGAACAGGCCCCAGCTGTTCTTCTTCTTCACTCATATCAACCTCCAAAGGCAGCTGCGTCCCTGGTGGCTGGGAAATGTTGGACGGCCCTGGTTCTATCTCTGCATCCAATGCAGAGCATCCACCAGAGCCTTCCCCAGGCTCGAGCACTGGTCCAAGTTCCTTCCCAACCTCCTCCTCATCCGAGTCTGCCGCCAGCTCCACTGACAACTGGTTAAATACTTTTACTTTCCTTTTCATTACAGTATTATTGGATTTATGTATTTAGGGAGATATAGCACTTTTATTCTGCTTTGGGAATCATTATTAATAAGATAATTTATAAACCATACACCCACAAACACACAACTGCAGAAAATAAAGAGGGATTTGTCTGAACTCATATTTCATATAGATACTCCTCAACTTATAACTGTAAGTTTTGCCAGTTGTTAAGTGAGTATGTGACTGACCCAATTTTATAACATTTTTTTACAGTGGTTGTTAAACAAATCACCTTGGTCATTAAGAAAATTAACCTCATTAAATGAACATGTTGTCCACAATGGGCACCCTGGAAACCAGAAGTCTATTTTATTCAATATCCATGTTCTGAGTCATCTTACAAAATAATCAAGGCTGTCTCATTTTCCAGACTTTCCCTTTAGCTAAGTGACCACACATAATGATTATGTTTCTTACTGGCATTTAAAGAAGACAGTCTGAACCATTCCTTTTTTGGAATCAGGAGTCTGAGATAAGTTTACACTTTCTTAAATCAAGAATTGAAGTTTTTTTTCCTTACCTGGTTAAACATTCGATGCCACACAATACTTTCAACACAAATGGATAATTCTTTGCCTTGAGGTGCCAGAGGATCCAGA
Organism: Coluber constrictor foxii; assembly: GCA_038048745.1. NCBI lineage: Eukaryota > Metazoa > Chordata > Lepidosauria > Squamata > Colubridae > Coluber > Coluber constrictor. Next base: position 61,817,698 of record CM075961.1, on the reverse strand, counting down.
CTTCCAAATTTGACTCTAACATATGATTGATTGGGAAAAGTTATCCAATTTATAACATCAAATCCAGTTACTAGTTTACCATTTTCATCAAAATGCACAATTTCTCCAGCACTGTTGTTGAATAAGATTCCTCTTAGAAAGGGATGGAACTAAATCAAAGCAAGAAGAACATTCATTGTGGAAATCCTGAAAAACAAACTAAGCATGTTTACTGCAGTAGGATTATTTTGTAAACCTGTTAGAAGCATCTGGAGGCCTATAGCATTAAATAGGCATCTTCAGATTAACTGTAGAAGAGAAATAGTAATATGGGGGAATAAATTGTGTTTTCTTATAAAGTTGTACTGCATATAGTTCTGGTCAATTTATGATAATAAAGATATTCATTTATTTGTATAAAAGAATCTGATCCAGCGTTGACCTCCAGCTACTTAAGAGTCCATTGCTCAGATAAAATAGAATAGAGCTGGAGGGGACTTTGGATATCTTCTAGTCCAACTCCCTGTTCAAGCAGAAGACCCTATACCATTTCAGAATGGTACTTTGGAAAATGAGTTGAGCTCTCTTCTTTGCGGCAGCCCCTCAAATACTGGAATACTGCTACCACATTATCTCTAGTCCTTCTTCTCTCTAGACTAGCCAAACCGAAATCCTACAACTGTTCTTAAATTTCAGTTCCAAGCTAGGCACAGAGAGAAAAGGTTTGAAATAAGTGTTGGATGATAAAAAAAAGCTGGAGGAGTTCCTTGGGAGTTGTTTGTGGCAATGTAAACATAAAGGAAGTAATGTTTGAAAAAAAAGTCTGGATAGTTTGAAAAGCAAGAAATGTTGCAGTGAAGACTAAACAAGTATGACCATAGGAAACACCTATCTTTTCTGTTTTCTTACAAACTAATATGCTACATCTCTATGTAAATATACTGTATACTGTTACCGGTTCTGCAACCTTGGCCAAATTTCCACCAATGGTTTGCACAAACCGGTCTGAACCAGTAGCAACCCACCACTGCTTTGCTCTCTTATTCTACTGCATTTCTGTAGCTTTGTGTTTGTTTGAACCACAAAGTGAAATGCATCTGCTTAACTATAGTCCCTAGGATCAAGAGAGGGAAGAGTGAGGGTATGTTGGAAAGAAACAATCTGCAACATTTTGAGCCATTGCCTAATTGCACTTCCTTTAGAAAGGAAATGCAAAGGAATTGGGATAACATTTTTCTGATTATTTTTTTTTTCTCAGCAGCATCCTGTCTTGACACAGTTCATTTTAGAATTCAAACTTTCTCTTTCAAGCGTCTTCAGTGGGAGACTTACCCAACTGATAGAAAGTCCTTGCCCACTTTACTTAATTTCCAGCAAATCTTTGGATTGGAGGAAAATATGTGAATACAGTTGGCAATATTTCAAGTGCCACAATAGACTGTGTGGTGGCTGTCTAAGAAACATTATATTATATGATTACATTGTTCTATGTGAGCAAATAATAGCAATAGCACTTAGACTTACATACTACTTCATGGTACTTTACAGTACAGCCCTTTCTAAGCAGTTACAGACTCAGCATATTGTCCCCAACAATCTGGGTCCTCATTTTACTGACCTCAGAAGGATGGAAGGCTGAACCTTGAGCCGGTGACTCAACCTGCCTAATTGCTGACAGCCAGCAGTCGGCCTACTGTACCGTATTCTAACCACTACATCACTACATCACTACATCACTACGTCTCTTAATAATGTTATATAGTTCAAACTTCAAATAAAAAGAACATTACTAGACCATTAACTGCCATCCTAGCTTTCTATCTCTAATAGCCTCTAAAGCTATTAAAATTCTTCCAGGGTGATTTCAATTTTTTCTTTCCTCTACTTTGCAATTGATACTTGAAATCTCCTTAAAGTAACATTCATAATATGTCCTCCTCCTTTTATTTTAAAGCAAAGGACTGTGGCCAATACTGGATATGGCGATGCTAAATTTTATAATCTAGATAATGTAACTGTTGTGAATCTACTGTCATATGCCCTTGTTATGAATTCCATATGAAAACTAATTTTTTTGGATGCTAATTACCTGCCATGGTTGGAGATTCCAAAACTGTAGGAGTCTTCCATGCACCCTTCTCCTGTATTTTGCTTTAGTTTCACAAATAGTGTGTAGAGTATGTGCAATGGCATGGGCAGCATTGTAGATATTGTAGCTTTGGCCAGTCATTCTCATTTCAAAAAAAGTTCTTGGAAGGCTCTCCAGCTTCTCTTTTCCTGTGCATTTTTTCTTGTGCTCCTCATCTTCAGTTAACGAACAGCTAAAAGCCTTTTCCCAAAAATCCTGGATAAAACCATCTTCTCTTCTCCAGAAAGGTTTTACATTCTCAAGAAATGCTGTAAATCCTGGTATTTCATTTGAATGAACTGAAAAAGATATAGCACCTTGGAAAGGAAGAATATCCATGTTCTTTTGATAGTCAGTTAATGTGAAATCCCACTGTTCTGTCACAATCCACACTTTACCAATGTGTGAATCCCAAGCAGACATCTGAAGATACCAGAATAAATTAAGCATGGATACCAGAGAACCATGGGCAATAAATACATTAGCTTTACTTTTCATGAGACTAGGAAATTTCTCCAGATCATCTAGAAACAAGTCTAAAAGTTCACTCAGATCAGCCCATTTATGTGTTGTCTTGATAAAAGCAAAACAGATATGATTTTCAAAAAGCATAGGCACAATGACTTGGAAAAACCTTTCTCCATTGTCATCATTCACTGCAAACAGGCCAACCCATGTCCATCTAAAATATATCAGTAACTGAATAATCCCAGAGTACTGACTGTATTCATTTGGAACCATCCGATATAAAGAAGAAAGAAGAATTTCATCACTCAATCCTAAAACAACTGATCCATATGTGATCTAAAATAAAAATGACATAATTTCCGTAAGACTGATATGCATATGAAATTACTTTTTAACATGCAATTGTAACCAAAATATCTTATAATATGGGTTCACACAGAACTTCAAGCACATCAAGCTTGAGAATTCCAGTTTACTCACTACCTTTATATTTTATTCTAGAACTTTAAAATAAATATATTCATGCCTTTACAAATTAACCATGTACTGAAGAAAGGGGATTAGATACTGTCCTCTGACAATTTCATTACTACCTGCAAAGAGTGTTTTGCAAGGGAGACAGAGTTACAATCTGAAGTGCTGTGCTGGAAACTATTTTGAAATGTCTCTCACATGAAGGATATGCTTTTTATATGTCACATATTAAATTTTACTTACGGCATTGATTTATATCTCTATGTTTAATAAATATTAATTGTCCTTCAATGTCTTATAAATATACCATAGCATTTTATTTATGTAATATTTTGCAGGTACCCTCCCCCCCCAAATATTACCTGTGGAATCTTGTAAAGGTTTAATATTGTGGCCATATAAAGAGAGGTTTCAGAATCAAGTCCTCCGATGACTGCTATCAAATGGTTCTCAGGGTCATATTTGTAGTTGGGGATAAACCTGTTCTTTGTGGAAAGCAGGCGCAAAGTGGCATCATATGTGATCTGTCTACTACAGTAGTTATCCAAGATGCGCAAACCCAAAGTGACATTTGGAAGAATCATGGAATCCTCATTGATCTCTTTTATTGCAAATACAAGTGCCAGAATGTACTGGTAGTTCTTTGGTATCACACTGCAGAATTACATAAAGTGCAGCAAAGCAAGTTTAGAAAGAACACATAGAGTACTTTAGCAAAACAAAACTTTTTTCTTATGCTATAAACAGTAGAAAATGTAGAATGTCATAAATTGTGTGGAGAAAACTCTACCATGCCTGAAAGAAATAAAGTAACAGAATAATAGAATAATAGAGTTGGAAGGACCTTTTCTCACTGTTGAACTATATTTTCTTAGATGGGCCCAGTGTTCAAGTGTGTCGAGATCCTTCTGGATCTTGAGCCTATCTTGTGGAGTGCTGGCTATTCCTGCCAGCTCAGTGTCATCTGCAAATTTGATGAATCCACCTTCCATTTCTTCATCTAAATCATTTATGAAGATATTGTTGAATACTGAGCCTAAGACAGAACCTTATGATACCCCATTGCTTACTTCCCTTCATGTAGATGTAGTTCCATCTACACTTGACTACACATTGAGTGAGATTTGTTGGCTTGTTATGAATCCATTTGGTGGTGATGCTGTCTATTCCACATTTCACTTGGTTTTTCTAAGTTAGAAAACTGTTTACTTTGTCAAATGCCTTACTAAAATCCAAATATACTATGTCCACAGCATTTCACTGATCCACTAATTTAGTCACTTTGTCAAAGATTGAAATAAGATTTTTTTGGTATGATCTGTTTTTGACAAACCCATGTTGGCTTCTGGTTATAACTTTGCTTGCTTCTAGGTGTTCAACAAGTTTGCTACTGAGCAAGTAAGTTGAACAAGGGTAAAATGTGTTTCCCAAAATTGAGCAAATACACTCACTTGTTTATTGTGAAGCATGCAGACAGGCATTACCTTATACGTTTAATTCATTGTTGCTTGACATAAAGCTTTCAATACTGGATTTAAAGTTCTGAAATAGAACATACTCAAACATATGTTAGCTTGGCAGGGTTTTTAAAAAATACCTGTCACTAATTTATTCTGAAAAGCTACAGATATAGAGTTCTTGTATCAGAAGTCCTTGCCTATGCATGCATCATGACAAATATGCTGAGAATTTTGGAAGTACTATTAAATATATAAGCACATTCATAAAGTAGGGAAGAATTTGGTAAAGAAAGAAAGAACAGGGAAAAATAATTTGCAATGGATTGAAAAAATAACTGGAACATGAGAAACTGACAATACAGCACAACAAAGCCTGAATAAAAGGTGGAACTTTTAAGAAATACAACCAAAGAGCTTTATAGCTTTATTCAATGAGGAAATGTTAAGAGCTCAGGTTAGTAAAATGAAATAGGTGAATGAAAAAGTTAACAGAAAAGCAGTTGGTAATGAGAACAAAAAATGACATGTGAAATGATATATTTCACTTTTTAGATTACCAGTAAATACTGCCATCAGAAATAAATGAAATTCTAACAAAATACTGAAAATAAAATAAACATAATTCTCTAGGAGTAAGCAAAAGCATAATACAAAGAAAGATCAACAATAATATCATAAAATGAAAGTATGCATTACCTTCAATTCATCAAAGTTTCTCATGTTCTCAGTTATTTCAGTCCTAATGAACGGATGCTTAGGGATGAGGGAGTTGGCAGAAAAAGAGAATGAAATGCTTACATGGCTTCCTTGATACTAAACAGGGATGGTTGTTCATTGAAATTAATTGAAAAGTGAAGGAAAAAGATTTGAGAAGCAATCTGCCCAATGGCAAAGTTTCCCAGCTGATAGAATTCATGTGAAATTTTGACTGTGTCCTTTATGTTGCATATAATGGAAGAAGTCTTAGTATTGCTAGAAAAGGAATATGCCTTGAACACGATTTGACATAATATGAATGATATTAACATTTTGAAACCACGATTACTTTGCGGATTAGTATTCTGTTTTTTTCAGTAATATCTAAATTATTCTTACTATTGAATGAAATATCTGCTTAATGTCTGCCAATGTTCTTGGTATTCATACTGATTCTAGTTTGATTTTCTACACTATACTTGTATTTATTCATTTATTTTATTTTTACTTGTTTATAGGTTATGCAGATCAAGCTCTTGAGGGAATACGTTTTCCAACTGATGTAACAAATTTGATGCAAGCTGAGCAGGTACACTTTTGCTGAAAAATCAAAAGGATAAATAGTCAATTGCTTAGGTTACATATATTTTTCCTTTCCAGAATTCACAAGACCCAAAAGTAAATACTTCAGATATATTTTGGTTTCTGAACATTTATTCCATCACCTACAACTAGAGAGAGTCCCTATGGGTCTTGTTTAGATATTATTTTTTTCCTACAACTCTCAATTCCCCTTGATGCTCATCTAGTAAATGAAATAATTAGAGTGGATGATATAATAATGAATTTTAACAGGTCCTTTAGTGCTGAAGGTGCAGTTGACATTAGAAAAATGTTTATTCTCAACCTAAATACCATGCAGTTTATAAAAATTGTTTCTAAAAACACAAAAGCAGGAAGTGTCCGTAATTTAATATATCCAAATGGTCTTTGTGTATAGCCAAAGTGAGAGAAGCCTACTATAATTTATGAAGTTTACTGCTGCAGAGTACTGTGCTGTCATGATGCAAACTCAACCATTTTTGTATTATGTCTCATTCACCTATTAAAGGAGTGGATTATGATGTGTCAGATCCTATGGATGCTTCTATATTTTAGACAGTGGACAAATGTATAGAATGGATTCCATCAAAACAATAAATTTGATAGTCCATAAATTAAGTATATGTAAAACCTTGTGGTGATATGTAGTCTGATTAGCTATGGAAAGCCGTGGTGGCACAGTGGTTAGAATTTAGTACTGCAGGCTAACTCACTGCTCACTCCAGGAGAGAGCACCAAGGACCCCCCACATTTAGCTTTGCCAGCTCATCATCTCCATGTTTGCTGAACAATAACTTATATTCCAAAGCTTTTTAGGACAAAGAACATTTCACTTCCCATATGTTCTTGAAATAGGATATATGAACTAAAGACGCATGACATTAATATACAAATAGGCTGAATAATAAATTTTGTCTGGCTCATTAGCCATCTCACATACACTGTCCTTTTAAGGCATTACTTTCTCAAAGTTCTGATCTGTTTCACAATCAGGTAGGCAAATTAGAGAATCCAAGTCAGGGATGAGAAAATATTCAGCAAACTATTATTAAAAATGAACAGAGAATAAAAACAGTAGAGACAAAAATGGAACAAATAGATAAAAAATTGGAAATAATGGAACAGAAATGTGTGCTCTCAAATAGAGACTTAGAGAAATCGATTGTCTTTTTAGAGATGAAAAAAGCATCTTTCTTCTTAAGATTCCAGAATATTGTAAAAGAAAAAGAGGAAGATCTAGGTGAGACTATGGCAGAACTATTAGCAGATGCATTACAGAAGAATAAACAGGATATACGAAGAGATATAAACGAAGTGTACAAAGTGCATACAAACTATGCATGCAGACACAGGTTACTGAAAGAAGTCTTTGTGAGGTTTATGGAAAAGGCGATAAAATGAAATATACAAGAAAATGAGGGAGGAATCAATAACTTATAAAGGAAAGGAAATACAAACTCTGAAACAAATACCGAAGAGAGTGAGAAACCAAAGAAGACATTACTAGTTCTTAACCACACAAACTAATTAGATATAATGGGATGTTCTGATGGCTGGTGCTGGAAGGCATTCTGATTTCTTGGCAGGAGAAAAAATTTAAAATAGATACTTTCGATAAAGCACAAGAGTTCTTTGAACATTATTTTGCAACTGAGGAAGAGCAAGAGAGTAGAGAAGAAGTTGAGAGTAGGAGTCAAGAGGAATACCAAACAGAAGATAATGAGAAGGAACAACAAGAAGAGAGAAAACAAGAAAAAGAATGAATAGAAAGAGAAGGTACAAGAGGGAAAATACACAGAGAGACAAGAAATACAAGGAAATTAAGAATGATGTATAAATAAATAAGGAAATGGAGGGGGAAATTAAGATGGTCTCAATAAAGATAAACATAAATGGATTAAACTCACCAGTGAAAAGAACACAAGTACTCACAAAACTACAAAGCTTGGATATGGATATCGTATGTTTGCAGGAAGTACATATCAAGAAACAGTATAGTAAACTACTAGAAAACCCAAAGAAAGGGAAACTTTATGTATCACTAGCATAACAAATAAACAAATAAATAAATAAAAAGAAAAAAAAGAAGAAGAATTGCAATATATATCAAGGAAAGATTAAAAGTGAAACAAGTATATGCAGATGAGGAGGGAAGAATTCTAATAATTGAGATAGAAACAGAGCAAAAACAAATATTACTTACCACAATATATGGACCAAATAACAGTCAAAATGAATTTTACGGAAAAGTACATAATAAAATAATGGAATTAGAACATGAAAACATGTTTAATTGGTGATTTCAATGCAATTACAGATATTAAAAAAGATTACAAGATTACAAAAGCAATGAGAAAAATAAGACAAAGAAAAGAACATTATCAGACTCGTTTTTCAAAATAATGCAAGAATTAAGTCTACAAGATGCATGGAGATAAATAAATATTAAAAGGAACCAATACACATTCTAATCAAACCCACATCAATTGTGACCAAGGACTGATATAGCATGGATGACCCCGGGATTAAGAAGAGAGATTGAAGAGATAGAAATAATGACTAACACTTGGGCAGATCACAATCCAATAAAAATGATATCATTTTTCAGAAGAAAAAATGGAGATGGACAATGAACCAAGAAATACTGAAAGAGAAAGAATACACACAAATGATTGAAAAGGAACTGAAACTATTATTTAAGATAAATACAAAGGAAGATACATCACTCCAAAATCTGTGAGATACTACCAAAGCATATACAGACTTAAAATAGCATATATGACAAAAAGAAACAAGAAAACAAAATAAAACAAGATACCTTGCAGGAAGAACTCAAACGATTAGAACTAGATTTGCAGAATGAACCCCAAAATAACAAGATGAATGAAAAAAGAGATCTAATAAAACACAAGTTGAATTTGATTACACAAGATGAAATGATACAAAAAGTCAAAATAGCAAAGCAAAACTTCTTTGAGCACACAAACAAACCCGGGTAATGGCTAGCATATAAATTTTAAAAAAGAAAAGGAGAAAAGAACAATACATCAACAGCAAGAGGAGGAGGGAGTGATACACCACAGAAGAGAAGAAAAAAAGAACATAACACAACAATTTTTTCAAAATTTTTATTGCCAAGAAAACATTACGGAAGACAACATTAAAGAGTACTTAGACAAAATGAATTTAACTAAAATAACAGAGACAAAAAGAGAGATGTTAAATGGAACAATAACCATGATGAAATTAAGGAAGAAGCAAAATAATAATAAAACACCGGGTCCAGGTGGATTTCCTGTGTAGCTATATAAGACTGTACAGGAATCGTTGGACAAGTTAATGCTGGAAGTATTCAATGAGGCACTTGTAGAAGCTAAAATACCTAATTCTTGGACAGAAGCACTCATCACACCCCTCCCAAAAGAAGACACAGATCAGCAACAGATTAAAAATTACAGACCCATTTCATTACTGAATGTGGATTACAAACTATTTTCATCTATAATTTCAGAAAGAATTAAAAAAGTCCTAAACAAGTTCATCCACCAAGATCAAAATGGATTCTTACTAAGAAGACAAATAAAAAACAATATGAGAACCATTATAAACACACTAGAATACTATGAAATCTATTTATTTATTGGTTCAATTTATATTGAAGGTTGGTGCTGGCCTCCCGGGAGATTCCAGGAGATTATAAATGCTTCTCTGAGTGAGGGTGCCTTTCCCGCCTCCTTGAAAGAGGCAGTGGTGAGGCCCCCTCCTGAAGAAGCCTTCCCTGGACCCTCTGTATTAGCAAATTATCATCCAGTCTCCAACCTCTGGTTTGTTGTGAAAGTTGTTGAGAGTGTGGTGGCACGACAACTGTCCCAGTACCCAGATGAAGCTGTCTATCTGGATCCGTACCAGTCGGGCTTCAGGCGGGATACAACACAGAAATGGCATTGGTCGTATTGGTTGATGATCTCTGGAGGGCTTGGGACAGGGGCTGTTCCTCTGTCCTGGTCCTATTAAATCTCTCAGCGGCTTTTGATACTATCGACCATGGTATCATGCTGCAGCGGTTGGAGGGGTTAGGAATAGGGGGCACCGTGCTGTAGTGGTTCTCCTCCTTCTTCTCCGGCCGTTCGCAGTTTGTGTTGGCAGGGGGGCAGTGGTCGACCTTGAGGCTCCTTGTTTGTGGGGTGCTGCAAGGGTCAGTCCTCTTACCCCTTCTGCTCAACATTTATGTGAAGCCACTGGGTGAGATCATCCATGGTTTCGGGGTGAGGGTCCATCAGTACGCTGACGACACGCAGCTGTACATCTCCACCCCAGATCACCCCAATGATGCCCTTAACATGATGTCCCGCTGCCTGAAGGCCGTATGGATCTGGATGGGGAGGAACAAGCTCAGACTCAACTCCTTGAAGACCGAGTGGCTGTGGCTTCTGGCGTCCAAGTATAGTCAGCTGGTTCCTTCGCTGATTATTGGGGATGAGACCTTGCCCCCACAGAGAGGGCTTGAAATCTGTGTGTCTTCCTGGATCCACGGCTGTCTTTAGAAGACCATATGACAGCCATAGCCAGGGGGGCCTTTTATCAGATTGTGTCCCTTTCTGGGCCGGAACACCCTGCGCACGGTCACTCATGCCCTTGTCACCTCCTGTCTGGACTACTGTAATGCTCTCTACATGGGGCTCCCCTTGAAGAGCACCCAAAGGCTCCAAGTGGTCCAGAATGCGGCTGCACGGGTGATTATGGACGCTCATGTAACTCCTCTCCTTCGCGAGCTGCACTGCCTCCCAGTGGCCTTCCAGGTGTTATTCAAGGTGTTGGTTACCACCTTTAAAGCGCTCCATGGCTTAGGACCTGGGTATCTACGAGACTGCCTTCTGCCACCAAGAGCCTCCCACCATCCAGTTTGCTCTCACAGAGTGCCCTCAGTCAAATTATGCTGACTGGCAACCCCCAGGGGGAGAGCCTTCTCTGTGAGAGCTCCTGCCCTTTGGAATGAATTGCCTCCAGAGATCAGTAACATCCCCAATCGTCATACTTTCCGCCGTGCCCTCAAGACCCCGATGTTCCAACAGTGGGGCTCACTATTTAAACAATTTTTAATTAGATATTTTAATTTTGGGTTTTAATTCTATTCGGCCAAATTGTTTAATAATTTTAAAATTTAATTTTATGATGTTTGTGTGTTTGTGTTTTTACCTTGGCTGTATATCACCCTGAGTCCTCTGGGAGAAGGGCGGTATAGAAAAATAATAAATAAATAAATAAATAAGTCACCCTTCTCTAGAGACTCAGGGCGGCTTACAATGTGTTATGCAATAGCCTTCATACTTTTGTATATACCTGCTTAATAAGGCTTTTGCCCCCCCCCAAAGTGGTGTTCTTTTTTATACAAAGTCAGCTTATTGCCCCCGCAATCCGGGTCCTCATTTTACCTACCTCGAAAGGATGGAAGGCTAGGTCAACCTTGAGCCTGGTGAGATTCGAACTTGCAGTAATTGCAGGCAGCTGGTGTTACTTAACAGCACTTAGTCTACTGTGCCACCAAGGCTCACCAAGTCTACCCTGAAAAACAAGCGGCATTAATTTTCTTTTTTTTTTTTATTGAAAAAGTTTTACAATACAAAATTTTCCCCCTTTTTCCCCCCTCCCCCTCCCCCTCCCCCACCCACCCCTCCCCATCCCCCCCAACCTCCTCCCAACCACACCCCTTCCCTTCCCCTCCCCCCCTGACTTCCGCTACACATTTTTTTTAAAAAGAGAAACAACAAAAGTTTATAACAAAAAGAAAAGCGAAAACTATTATATATTCAATATATTCAAAAAAGAAGAGAGAAGAAAGAGAAAAAAGAACTAAAAGAGTATTAAGAAAAAAAAAGAAAGAAAAAGAGAAGAAAAAATCCATACAAATAAATGTTTATCTAAAATTAACAATACTATAATAAGAAAAACACCCCAAAAATAACAACCATTATCATATTTAGCAATTTAAAAAATTTCTGACCTTTATATAACCCATTAATATTAACATTACAAGTCATATACCTAACTCAATCCCCCCAAAATAGTGTAATCTACGCATTCATATCAAATAATATCAAGCAATTTGGTCCCAACTGCTCCCCTTAGTTAAGGAAAAAATAAAAATAAAATAAAAAAAAAACACTGAAGAACAAAAAACAAAAAAAAAGAAAAACACAAAACATACAGTATAATGCAATTATGCATATATTATAATTTTCCATAATCCAAATTACAATCTTCTCTTTATCTTGATTGAAGTTAAATATTCTTTCTCCACATTTATCCAATTCCAATAAGCTTCGTCTTCTATCTGCCCCCATCAGTGAAATAAAACATTCCACTTAAACCCCCCGTGTGACCTTGTATAAACAATATGCAACCACGAAGATATTCTCTCCTCTAGGTAGAATCATTCAAACTAATTTATACTATTTCAACAGGAAAAAAAAAGAAAAATCCAATGCAGCTCCACCAATCCTTGAGATAAAGATCAAACAAAAAGGAAGAAAAAATCTCTAGAAACTGCATTCCCAGATGTTTTTTTTTTAAAACTCTTTCAAATCCTGCCACCCTTTGTTATTCACTCCTTCTGGCTGTAAGATGTTTTCGTTTCCATTCTTTCCTCCTGGATGATGAATTCCAAAAAAAGAACTTATAATAGGGTAATCACAGATTGCTGCTACTACTGCAGCAATCTGTTAAACTTACTCAGGATGATAAATCCAATTCCAGATAGTACAAATTTTTGTAAACCTCCAACTCCGGATGAAGTCATTATAATCCATAAATCCAACTTAATATAGACTTTAGAAAATTTTTATAAACTTTTTACCACACTTTCCATATATTCTGATAAAGACTGCAGATGCTGAAGGACTTCACGAAACTCATTGGTACATACCACTTGACTTTTCTCATCGGTTTCTTCCTGCTGTTTGACATCACCTTCCATTTCTTGGGGAGCATTGGACCCCTGCTGCTGTTCATCTCGAATTATAAAATTTTTAAAATCTTGCTCCCGCAGTTCAGGATCCGGTGCTCCTGCTCTGAATTCACCAGGATATTCAATTTTCCCATCTGAGAAGTCCTTAATAGAATCCTCTAAGAAACCACCTTGTACTCCTTGTACTTTTAACATTCTTTGGTTCATACTTTGAATCTCTTCCTTCTGTCTGCCTTTTACAGACTCTCTTTCTTGTTTCTTGTTCTTCCCATATTCAATGGCTCCCTTAAAGATATTTTTATAAAAGTGTTCTGCTTTTCCAATAGTATTCAAACAATATCTCACACCATGATATCTAACAATTAAGCCAACTGGTAAGTCCCATCTAAATGGGATATTACTTTTCTTCAGTTCCTTAGTTAAAAAAGCAAATTCTTTCCTATTCTTTAAAACCTTCGATGGTAACTCTTTGAAGATATTGATTTGTGCACCTTCCACTTGCACCCTGGCAGAGTAGGACTTTTGTAAGATGTCATCTCTCAACCTTTTATCAGTAAAGTAAACAACCACATCTCTAGGCAGATTCCGTTGTTTGGCTACTCGTGAGTTGACTCTATAAACTTTCTCTATACAACCAAGAATTATCTCATCTTCTTTCTCAAGTAATTCAGCAAAGACCTTTGCAGAAATTGCTTTTAAGTCTTCTCTCTGATTTTCTCTAATACCTCTCACTCTAATCGCTGATGCCATAGTTTTGATTTGAAGCATAATAATATCATTCTGTATGGTCTGATTTCGAATCTGAGCTTCCACAAACTTTCCTTGTATTTTTTGTATCTGAGAATCAAATTTACCACTGATCTCAGTCACTTTCTCCTCCATTTCAATCACCACATTTGAAAGATCTGAGATTACTTTAATAATAGTTTGACTTAATTGGTCTTGCTTTCCAGCAATCAAGTCCACAAGATTCTTCTGTGAATTTTTAATTTTGTCAACTATGCTTGGTAAGGAAGTTGTTATAAGATCTTTTAAGTCCCCTTCTGCCAATCCACACAAATGCATCATCTCAGCTTTATACTTCAGCTGATTCATGGGGGAGCCCCCCCTTCCTTTAGTCATCTTTACTTTACTTTGAATTGCTTTACTTTGCTTTACTTTATTTTGCTTTACTTTACTTTAATTTTTTTTAAAAAGAAAAAAAAAATTATCCAAAAAAAGAATAAAGAAAAATTCTTCTTACTTTAAGTGCCTTTCCCATAACAAGATATTTATTTCAAAGCCTCCATTTCCGACACTCTGGCAATTCTTCAATTAAAACCAGTCGCCATCTTAAAAAACTTTCTCAAGAACTTTCACTTCTCAGAATTACTCAGGCAACTACACTTCTCTTCCTCTCCTCCCCTCTTTCCTCTTACAAAAAAATCAGGAAAAAAATCAGTAAAAGAATCCATACTTGCTCCGACTTTTCTTCTTTCTCTTTCAGCTTGCTCAATAGACGCTGTGGTGTTGCTTCCAGCGTCTGGCTCCGCTAATTAGCGGAGGACAGGCTTGACGCGGAGCATTCTCTGGAGGGTATGGAGGGGGCCATCCTTCTGAGCCCTCCCCAGGACAAACGAAGCATTCCTGGGGCGGCTCAGGGGGCCCAGCCTCACCCCCAGAAGCTCTCCCTGCTCCTCCCGCTGAGGAGCAGGTTGTGCGAGCCGCCTGCCAGCTGTGAGGCGCCTCTAACGCGCCAAGGAGCCGGCGGGCATGGAGGAGCCCACCGCCGACGAGGAAGGCGCCACCGGAAGTCAAGCGGCATTAATTTTCTTGGATGCCCAAAAGCCTTTTGATAATTTAAATTGGAGGTTTATCATTTTACAATTGAAAAATATGAATTTTGGAGGGAAGTTTGTAAAGATTAACAGTAATCTAGAGTTACTGTTAATAAAAATTAGATGTGAACAGGAAATAAAGGACTTGAAAATAAAAAAAGAAGAATACAAAGTCCAAGCATTTGCGGACTATTTAGTATTTATTCTAGAGCAACCATTAGAGACAGAACCTAAATTAGTAAAACAAATAGAAGAATATGGTAAAGTAACAGGACTTAAAATCAACAAAAGCAAAACAAAGGTAATAATGAAAAACCTCAGTAAAAAACAGGAAAGAGAATTGGAAGAAAGTATGGGCATACAAACGACTAAAGAAGTAAAATATTTAGGAATCTGGGTATCAGCCAAATGTTCATCAATCAAAGAAGATAACTATAAGAAATTAATTCAACAGATAAAAAAGGATTTGGAAATCTGGAAAAAACTACAATTGTCTCTCATTGAAAGGATAACCTCCGTTAAGACGAATATTTTACCAAGAATATTGTTCCAAGAGTACCAATAAGTTTAGGGAATTTTCCTCCCAAGATTTAAACAAATTAATAACGAAATACATTTGGCTGGGGAAAAAACCACAGATTATAGTCAAATTACTGCAGGACAGCAGAGAAAGAGGAGGCTTCGGGCTCCCAGACTGGGAGATATATTATCAGGCAACGGGACTCACTTGGATCAGATTGGATAGAGCTAAAAAACAAAAGGATTCTGACATTACAATGACATGACCTACATGGATGACACACTTTCATATGGGATGGGAAAAATAAATTTCACAGCTACTTCCAGGAACGCATTACTACAACTATGGCAAAAAAATTTAAAAAATCATTACAACAAAATACCAAATTGGCTATCAGCAATGGAAGAATTAATCTACCCAAATGTATTAGATATGGACAAAATAAAAAGATATAAAGACTTACTAAATCTTCAGGGGGAACTGAAAACAAAACAAAAACTAAAAGAACAGGATATAGACTTCGATTGGTGGCCATATATGCAGATTCAAATTAGACATAAGAAAGATTTAGAACAAAATGGATTCCAAAAAGAACCACAATTAGATAATTAGATAAGATTTACAAGGCAGAGGACAAATTGATTAAGAAAATATATAATTACCTACTGCAATATAGAATGCAGGAGGAGGTAGTCAAAGAAACTATGATAATTTGGGCCAAAAACTTCGGCTACAATATTGAATTGGAAAAATGGGAGAAACTCTGGGATAAAAATTACAAATTGATGATATCAGTAGCCTATAAGGAGAACATGTATAAAAAGTTCTACAGATGGTATCTTCCACCAGCGAGATTGGCCAAAATACATCTCCAAACTGCTGGAAATGCAGACAAAATCAGGGAACATACTACCATATGTGGTAGACGTGCCCAAAAGCAAAACAATATTGGATTAGAATAAGAAAGTGGCTTGAAGAGATAACTAAACAGCAAATAGATTTGAAACCAGAATTATTTTTATTAGGAATATTCACAGGAAATTATGATAAAAAACCACAACATTTAATTTTACATAACAGCAGCAAGACTAATGTATGCACAAAACTTGAAGAATAACACTATACTACCAGAGGAAAATATGATAAGAAAGGTTTTAGAGTGTGCAGAGATGGATAGACTTACAAAAGAAATAAAAGGTAAAGGAGAAACGAAGTAGTATATGGTATGAATGAATGGTACAAATGGTTAGAAGATAGGTGTAAAGGTTAAGAAAAGATCAAATGAAGAAGATTTAGAATTTAGAAATTAATAACAAATCTTTGTAAATAGATACAACAAAAATGAATGATTGTAATTTAGTATATTAATATGTTAATATGTATAAAAGATAATGGAACTACATGTATAGATAAAGGTAAATTGCAGTAGTGGGAGGGGGGATGGATATATAATGAATGTATATCTGTGTGGAAATGTTGTAAAGAAGAAAATTGTCAAAAAAAATTAAAAACTGTTTCATAAAAATTATTAAAAAAAGAGAGAGAGAGAATCCAAGTTAGGAACAATCATTTAGAAAATAGTGAGTTCAACTTTCCAGAACAGGCACCATAACAAGCTAAAATAGGAACTGATATTAGTGTCCAATCTCATAGGTTGAAACTTGTGCCTCCCTCCAAATCACCTAACCTATCATGACATAACCAAATCTCATGAGAGTTGTTATTCTTTGCTACCTCTCCCATATAATATTGCTTATAATTTTTGCCTTCTTCAAATCCAGAAATATTTTAAATCCAGAAATATTATGACATTGATAATATTTATTAATATTCACCAGGATTTGCACCTGGTGGAAAATTTCTGCTGGTTTCAGGGCCTGATTTGTGGAAGCCCAATAACACGCACAGCTGGGTGGAGTTTGATAGAACTTCTATTCTGCACAAAAGAAAGGACACCAGGGGATATGTTCTGAAGCTTGTGTGCCCCTCGCCTCCTTGGTTCCTACTTGAAAGGAACAAAGGGTTTTGAGTCATATTCCTGTATGCATGCATTCATTGTTAATTACAGCATTGAGACAACCATTTCTCTCTTTCCCATATCTAAATTCTGTTTTTGTGTCTGCGTTCACCTTGTCCTATGATACAGTGGAATTACATGTCAGCAAGTATAATAGGATTAGAAAACCTGAGTATAGCATTTAAATCATTCATCTTTAAATTTGAACAGGGTAGACTAAACAATTTGGTATGTGGTCTTAAGGCCTTTGTCTATCAAATAAAGAAAATCATGCAGACAAATCAACTATGGAGAAGAACTATGGTCAAACAACTCCAAATCTCAACCAACAAATGCTCTGTCTTACATATTGGCAAAAAAGTAAAATAAAAAAAATAAAAAAATCAGAACACAAAATACAAGCTGGGCAGATATGACCTCATAGACAACGCTCACTCTGTCAAGGACATTGGAGTACTCATCTCTAATGATCTAACTGCCAGAGCCCACTGTAACAACATTCTCAAAAAGGCATTAAGAGTTGTTAACCTAATCTTGTGTAGCTTCTTCTCTGGTAATATTGTACTGCTAACTAGAGCATATAAAACATTTGCTAGACCAATTCTCAAATACAGTTCATCTGTCTGGAACCTGCATTGCATAGCGGACATTAATACAATGGAGTGAGTCCAGAGATATTTCACGAGAAGAGTCCTCCACTCCTCTGCTTGCAGCAGATTACCTTATGCCACCAGGCTTGAAATTTGGGGCTTAGACAACTAGAACTACACCTAGAACTAAGCATAGTGCACAAAATTATGCTACAACGTCCTACTGTACTTATCAATGACTACTCTAGCTTCAACCACAACAATACACGAGCACACAATAGATACAAACTTAAGGTAAACTGCTCCAAATTTGATTGCAGAAAATACGACTTTAGCCACAGAGTGGGAAATGCCTGGAATGCACTACCAGACTCTGTAGTTTCTTCCCCAAACAAACCCCAAAACTTTAACTTTAGATTGTTTACTGTTGATCTCACCCCATTCCTAAGAAGTCTGTAAGGGGCATGCATAAGCACACAACCTTCCTACCGTCCCTGTCCTAATGTCCCCTTTTACTCGTATCCATTTCATGTATTCATAATCATGTTTATACTTATATTTGTTATCTAATACATGCTTGACAAATAAAAAAATAAATAAATTATAAAAATAAAATAAACATCATCCTAGAAGCTTCATTGGTTCTTGCAGGATGGTGAGGGCTATGGAGGGATTAGTTCTGACAGGATGGGGGAAGAAGGGTTGGAAGGATCATATTTTTTTGCAGGCATTTGGTCTTAGCACTTTTCCTGACAGCTCTTGGAAGGTTTATCTGTGCCTTCAGGGTCACCCATATCAGAGTACAAATGGGGTGGAATCTTGGAACTGATGAAAGGACTGTATAGGAAATAGGAGATAAGAAACAAGTGGTATCTCCCTTTCCTTTGAGAGATACCTCCTCCCCATCCTCCTTTTTAAAGCAATTTTATGCTTTCCCATTTGTTTAGAAATGTTCTTTTCTGAATCACAGAAAAAACAATTACAACAATGAAATTTCTTTATTTTTTTCCTTTATTTAATTAACTTGGATTGTAATTCTTGTGACAAAATGACATAAATGACAATTAAGAGAAAATTGAAAAAAAATTAATATATTTTCCTTGTGGACCCTTTTCAGGTTAATAGTGCTTTTGGATGAACATAGTTAATTAATATGCATTAATATAATTTCCTTTCAGATAATCTATTTCAACATGGAAAGATTGGAAGAACGCTTGTTGGAGATCTAATCCTTGTTTCTTCTCCATAGTTAATGTTGCTTGAGGAGAGCTTTTATCATAAATAAACTTTTGCACTGCATTGAAATCACATAAAATAAACAATAACAAAACAAACCATAAAACAATATTATGTAGATACACTGTATACCTTTTTCATATTTTGTGGACCACATTTATTATCTTTCACCTGAGGAAGCTTCAGGAATTGGTTAGAAGCCAGCCACTTTAACCAAGTAAACTTTATTATACAAACCAGAAAACAATGTCTTCATAAAATACTGAATTTAACTCAGAGACATATTATTTTGTTGTCTTTCACTTTTGAATGCATCTCAGTCTTTTCATTTGGCAAATTAATCTGACCCAACAAGCAGACAAAGGTCAAGCTAGATTAGAAATCTTGAATCTTCCATTTTTAAAATAAAGTTTCTTATAATCAGTTTTCACAGCCCATATTTTTCCTTGTTAGATGGTCCTTTTTATTCAGTTCAGGCCTCATGACAATTATGTAACACTTAGGGAGAAAAATACAACCAAGTAATCCAGCACTGGAACTCAGTAAAGCAAAGATTTCCACAGCCACCATATATTTTCCCTTTGAACTTAGATATGTTGGAACAAAAGATATCCAAACATTGCAAAATACTAACATGCTGAAAGTGATGAATTTGGCTTCATTGAAACTATTGGGCAACTTCCTGGCCAGGAAAGCCATAATAAAGCTGACAATAGCCAGAGATCCTAGATAGCTCAGAACACAATAAAACATAATAACTGAACCTTTGTTACACTCAAGTATAATTTCTTCAGTTAAGGAGATCATGTCCATATCCGGGTAAGGACAAGCTATACAAAGCCAGGAAATACAAATTCCTATCTGAATTAGGGAGCTGAAGAGGACAATGTAATTTGACAATTTTTTTCCTACCCATTTCTTTATAGCTGATCCTGGCTTAGTGGCCATAAAAGCCAGAACTACAGTGATGGTTTTTGCCAATACACAAGAGATAGCTACTGAGAAAATGACAGCAAAAGCTATTTGTCGTAAAGGGCAAATCACTTCCCCAGGACGGCCGATAAATAGCAATGAAGAGAGGAAGCAAAGAAGAAGGGAAATTAGGAGAAGATAAGAGAGTTCCCTATTGTTGGCTTTGACAATGGGAGTATTTCTGTGCTTAATAAAGATTCCAAGTACTGCAGTTGTGAGCAGAGCAAAAGAACAAGCTGAAAGGGCTAAACTGATACCCAAAGCTTCATCATATGTCAAAAAGTTTAAACTTTTTGTCAGGCATTTATCTTGAGGTCTGTTAGGGTACTGATCTTCTTGACACTTGAAACAGTCATCCATATCTGAAGAACAGAACAGATTACATTCCAAAGTCTGTCAAGCATAGTACAGTTATTTCATTTACACAGATCTTCCTATAGTCAAGGTTAGACAGAGATTTATATTGGATCCTCATAATATTTTACAGGCTTTTCTCTATAGAATTTAATGTGGACACCTAGGAGGCCTGGTACTTGTAAGTCATTCATTTATGTATAATAAAATTGAAACTTACCACATTTGGATATTCACCTTTTTCTCAGTTTATCATGCATGGTCTAATTTTTGTTTTAAACTGAGATGTTCAAAACTATACATATTAAGGGAAAATAAATAGGTCAGTGAGTATGTGGATAAATCAGTAGGTCAAAAGTATACCAGGATAAATATTTTATTTATTTATTTATTACATTTGTTTGCTGCTCCTCTCATTGCGATGCTTCTGATCTCTACAAATTATAAAGAGTTTTTATAAAACATTTTCAAACTAATTTAAAAAAAAAATAAGAGTGGGATAAAATTGTCTGTAGAAAAATGAGAAGGGACACAATCAAAATGCATTTTCTTTATAAACCAAATACTAAATTGGCACGGGGCTATAATTTATAGAAAAAAAATATTCACTTATCTTGAGACACTGTTGAGTTACACTCTTTATTCATTACTATTTGAAAATTATAAAAGTTGTAAGTAGTGTTTTCCTTGTTCGTTTGTTTATTTATATTTTTTACCACCCATGTCACTACAATATTTAAGTCCAAAGATATTTAATTTGTACTAGAAATAAAGAAACAAATTTTGTTTCCTACTTTTATGTAAAGTAAGGACAAACATCTGGTTTATGTCTAAGAGTATTCTTAACCTTTTGCAGAACAATCATGAGTGGAGACATATTAAACGTGATTAAAACTGGAAATAGAAATACTTGCATATTTTCTTTCTTTACTTTTAAAATCATAATGTATCTAGTTTATAGTTTATGCTCCAGTTTTCATTTATTTCCAGTCCCAGATCAAAAAATAATACTGTCAGCTTTTAGCAAACATGGTTAGAACGGCTACAAATAGGCATAATTTGGTCCAGATGCAATCAAAAGACCTGAGATTTCACAACCTACCTTTGAAATAATGTTTTTGTATTACATTCATAAATAAAAGTTTATGAAGAAAAAAAATCCTAATCTTGTTATATTGTATTTGCATATATGATTAATTAGAGCTAATTAGAATTAATTAGAATCTAATTAATTAATTAGATTATTGTTTCATGGTGATACATTTCCCACTGTTAGGTGCTTATGGATTTTTAATACTTCATTGAATTTTTATTTTTATTACTTTAAAAAGTAGTTACGGAAGATATATACAGCTTTGATCTGTAATAATCCCTACAAATAAAAAATAAAAAAAAGTCTTAAATTAGTTTTTGATTTATCCCATCAATTTCTTTATTTCTTCCAGTATGGAATTTCCTAGAGTTCCTCCCCCACACATGTTCCCTCTGAAATCCTTTGAATTACATGTCTTCTTTGAAAGAATAGGAAGTTCTTGAATACTTTGTGTGATGTGTTCTTATTACAATCATTTGAGTCAGGCTTGATTCCTGGTGACCCCAGGAACAATTCTATGCAGTTTTCTTGGTAATATTATTCAGAAGTTTTTCCTAGCACAGAGAGAATGACTGATCCAGAATTATCCATCAAATTTTCATTCCTAAAGTGGGAATGGAGTTCACAGTCTTTCAGGTTCTTTCAGGTTCTAATCCAGCACTTTAAACCATTACACCAAACTGTCTCTTAATAAAAAGGGAAGGAAGAATAGTTACCTTTCTGATCTGAGATCTTTCCAGCTGGACATGGAATACAGTCATAGCAACAAAATGGCTTCCCTTCCTGCTTTTTTCTGCTGTAACCTGGATGACAGTTTTCATTGCAGACAGCAGTTGGTGGCACCTATGTATAAATAGAAAACTGTAGAAATTTATTAATTCTTGAAACAGTTTTTGCTTCTCATGTTATGTGGGAATGCTCTTATTTTGAAATGCTCTGGCATGTGCTTTTATTCATTTGATCCTTCCTTAATTCTCTCCTCTGTCTTAAGCTTTTTGGTACAGTGATATCCCAAGTGTCATTTGAACTTTTCAGATATAGTATTCCTTCCACTTCATTCCTGAACCTCCCCCTGCAAATCTCCCTTTCCATAATCAGGATTTCCTATCCATAATAGGTGTTGTGGCAGTTGATAGAAAAGCAAGCATAGTGACTGATTATCAGATTTGTAGGCCTATTTTATGATTGGTGAAAAAAAAATGCAACCAAACTATGATTCCTGAAATACCTTCCCAGTCTCTTAGTATTTCTATTAAATACTAATAGATTCTATTTCTATTAAATAGAATCAGATTATGTCATTATCTTGCCTGAACAATTTATAATTTTGTGTAAAAATAAATTTGGTAGGTGAATATGAGGTGTATATGAGGTAGGTGAATATGAGATACAAAGACTGAATGTCTAGGTCAGTAAAATGAGGACCCAGATTGTTGGGGACAATATGCTAACTCTGTAAATTGCTTAGAGAGGGCTGCAAAGCACAAGTTTGATAATATCCATCTACCAATATTAACAGTGAGAATGAGAGACTGAAGTCCTTCAGAATCTTATGGAAACCTGCAGAGCAGATGAGAGTTTATAAAATAAGGGACATAAATGCATCTTGAATATGCGATACCCCAAGACAACTTCAGGGAAGTTTTATTTGCCTTTAAAAAATACTTTGAAAACTGGTTATTGTCTACCAAAGTTTAGAATGGCATATTTTATAAAACCACAGTTTCATTAAGAGATTTATAAAACTACCACTTCACTAACTATCATTAGGAACATACCCACTCTATGTGCTAAAGGATGAATGCCAAGCATCAATTTTGCAATACCTTCCTCATTTGAATTTATATATAGAACATATACTTTGGTCTAACCTTCTTAAACTCTTTGTGCCATATGATAAGATCTTCATTAATAATGAATGGTTTGCTGGGTGAAGCCTCTGAATCAATCCTTCCAACTTTGATATTTAAATAGGATTTGTTTGGATAACCAATCAAATTTGTTATGTCATAACCAGATCTTAATTCACCATTTTCATTGAAAGACACATGGTCACCAACACTGTTGTTAAATGAGATTCTGCTCAGGAAATGATGAAGCTGATTTGGAAGAAATAAAACATTCAGAGTTTAGCAGATAATTATTTCTTTGCTTGCTCTTATGTTTGTCCTACGGCTCTATCTCTGACTGTCTCTGACTCTGTCTACATCTATGTATATCACAACATATATCTCACTAAAAATTAATTGTATGAATGAAGAATCTAAAGCTCTCTATGAAAGTTGATGGAATTCAGTTTGTAATAATATCATCAAACATAATTCATGATGAGGTCTGATGGGAGTTTTGGTTATACCTCCTACTACTACTGGTACGTAAAGAATGGGAACAGAAGTTCCCCATTTGTATTCCATATTTTGTATCACATTCTACAGCAATTATTTCATTTATTATTTATGCAGGATAGTTATCTACAGCATACAAATTGGAAAATAAAGAAACAAAATAACAAATAGGACACTGAATGTTTTCTTACCTTCCAAGGATCTAGATTCAGAAAGTCCACTCCTGCTTTATCTCTCCTTGGTTTCAACCTAAATCTGGAGGACTTCAAGTTATGTAAAACATGAGCAATGGCATAGACAGAATTGTAGATGCTGTAACTTTGACCAGTCATGCTTATTTGAAAAAAAGACTTCGGTAGGTTTTCTACAGTTCCATCCCAAACACACTTTTTTTTGTTTTCCTGGTGCATATTAAAACAGGGTATCAAACACTCCTTCTCCCAAACGAACTTGGAAATGCTATCTTCTTTTGGCCAGTGTACATTAAGGAGCTCAAGGAAAGGCTGAAAACCTGGTATTTCATTAATTCGAATTGCAAAGGATAAAGCACCATGGAAAATTTCTATTGCCATCTTTTTGAGAAATGTTGGTGATCCAAAGTCCCAATGAGCTGTGGTAATCCACACTTTGCCCAAACTTACTTCTCCCAACTGTAACATATTTTTGAAGCTCCACATGGTTTGAGTATCTGAATATATGACAATTACATTGGTTGTGATATTTTGGAGAAAACGGGTCATACTTTGAATATGTTGTGTCAAATGAATAATGTGGACTAAATCAATTAAGGGTTGTATTCTTCCTGTGAAAGCTGCACAGATTCCATTCTGGGAAAACATTGGTAACATGGTTGCCATAACCTTCTCTCCTTTATCTGAATTTGTTACAACAATTCCAACCCAAGTCCATTGGAAATGGAGGAGCAGCTGAACAATTCCATGAAACTGCTGTGCTTCACCAGGAACCATACGATAGAAGTAAGGTATCCTGTTGCCAGTATCCTTCTCTATAGCAAAAAAGCAATAAGCAACCTAATTTAAAAAGAAGCATTTTTTTTAAAAAAAACAATCAGGTAAACAGTTAATTTATCTTATAAATTCTCCTATAGAAATCTACAAATTAAAGTTCATGCACCTTTATGTGTCATTTAATTAAATTATATTGCTGTTGTATATGCAAAATTAGACATTTCTATTTTCTTAATAAATGTTACAATGCAGAAATTTTATTTTGTTTTTGATATTAAAAAATAGAGGTAAAAGGTGATTTGAACTGGAGTGCTTTTCCCTTATAATTTGTGATGGTTTTGTAGGTCTTATCTTGACTATTGAATCAAATACAATAATGGTGAAGCATTTTTACGTTGCTTAGTTTTATTTTTTTCTTCCCATGAATGTGTGCATGCGTGCGTGTGTGTGTGCGTGTGTGTGTGATTTTATAACTGCTTAAAATTTGAGTTTTTCACGTTGAAGGGAAGAAAAAAGTACAACTCTCCCTGTTTTGTTTCATTTCTATCATAAATCATTTGATAACTATTGTTTAGTTTTCTTTTTCTGTAGGCACATAACAGAATAAATATTCATGGAGAAAAAATCTGACTTGAAGTTTTTGAAATGTCACTGTTACATATTTGATGCATTTAAAACCTACAGAGTAAATGTAATATGAGAAACCGAAACAAACCTTGACAGGTTTGTATTTATTTCAATGTTTTTTAAAAGATATATGTACATGTGTTATTTGTATTTACTAATATTTGCCATACATGTATATGAACCTGAAATCTCTTTAGAATTTTCCATTTTTGGACATAAGCCATAAAGAGAATTTTAATAACTATAAAGGGAATTTTAGATAAATAATCAGATCCCAGCAACTGATTGTAAATCAATTTTTTCCCATATTCTTTTTTCTTGGTTTTCTGAAGCCCTAGAAAGAGCTAAGAAAGAATGTGAAGTAGGATATCAAATTTTCTTGTTGTCATATCCTACCTGTGGAATCTTGTAGGTGATTAAGATGTTGGCCATCAGAAGTGAGTTTTCAGAGTCTGATTCTCCAATGACAACTGTTAACATATTCCATTTTTCACAACTATAATTAGGGATAGTCATTTCTTGGCTGGATAGAAGCTTCAAAGTATTCAGATATATCATCCTTGCATCAATATAGCTATTAGAGATGTGGAATCCAAGGCTAATGTTTGGTAAGATTTTTGGATTCCTATTGATCTCCTTTACTGCATATATTAAGGAGAGTATATGTTGATTGTTTATTGGCATTTCACTGGAATGAGAAGTTGTATTCTTTATCATATGGTCACACTACAAAGAGAAACAAAAAAGAAAACAAGGAGAAGAAACAAAGAGATGGAAATTGCAGGCAAAAATGGAGGATTTACATAAATTAAAAAATGCAGAGAAGGGTGAATGAGAGAGCAGAGACAAACAATTGCAATATCAAGAATGTTATCTTAAAGTATATTGACAATGTGTAGCTCAGCCTATGCACGTTTCAGAGTGGCATATTTAAGTTATCATTGTTCTCTTTACATTTGTAATGCAAAATGCAATGATTAAAGACTACTATGAGAATTGCCATGTATCCCACAAACTGAACCTTGGAGATGACAATATTCCTCCCAACATGTTCTTTAGTATCCATCGAACTCTCTTCCCTATCTAATTTTATTTTAAAATTCTTTTAGTTAAAAGTCTATATGTATAACAAAGCAAAACAAAAAACAAAAACAAAACCACCTGGCTTCAAGGTATCTCAAGGTGCTTTTTCAAAAGGCAACTGGACTGTTTTTTCCTTGAGGAAGAAAAAGAAGATGTTTCACTTATCATCTATCAGCTGATAGATGATAAGTGATAGTTTAGAGATAGTTAGAGATAGTTTTTTCCAACAAGGATTCAGAGTTCCATACTTGAACCAGAGATATTCTTATAAAACAAAATAGGAGTGATTATAGTTCTGAGTTTGCTTTCAGCTTTTGATATGATTGATGTGATTGAGAGACTTCAGCCTTACAAATTTCTCACCCTTAAAATTTACCACTCCACTAAACAAAAGTTAAGGAACAGACAGATAGATAGATAGATACTTACACTGGTGATTCAAAAAGCCATGGATTTGGATACTGCTTGAAGTCTATTGTATCTGAGAATGGATAGGACTGAGAAGCAACCCCACCAATGATAAAATCACCAATCTGATAATATTCTTGTGGTTTCTTAAAGGGGTTGCTCAGTTTGCATATAGTGCCATATGCTTTGCCTAGAGATACAAGCAACAACCACACTGAAAGCATAAAAAATGTCATGTCCATCCCTGTGACTGATATTGGCCTTTTTCTTTTCTTTTAAATGAGATGATAATGCCCATCAAGCTCCAATTTTTCCTTGTTCTTTGCTTTGCCATCTATATCTGTTTATAAATATGCTTCATTAGCTTTTAAAATTTTAACTTTTAAAATGTATGTGAGTTTGGGAGAGACTGAGATTGAATCATAGTGATCTGAGATAATGATAGGTTTTTTCATGAATCTCCAAAGACTATTTGTTGGAAAGCATCATGTCATGTCAAATGTTTAAATGTTCAAGATAGAATGCTATTCTGTTATACAAAAGTAATATTTACATGTTATAAGAATTACAACAAGATCATCAAGTACAGGGGAATGAACTGTACTTGGTGATCTTGCCAATTGTGACCTTCCAAAAAAATTCAGCTTATTCATAGCCACATTTAAGAATAAGTAGAGCAAAGAAATGAATGAAGTAGAAAAAACTAAAAACTATTTTAATATCAATTAAATTAACTTTAATTTGATTAAGTACAGTTAATATAGTTCTGATCTATTATATCCTACATTTCCTAATGCCTTCATCTTAAAAATAAAAAAAAATTATATCAATTTTGTATTGTTTGGAATCATATTCAAGCTGCACAGTATGTGCATACACTGTAATGGTATGTGAGAATGACCTTAGGAGACAGGAAAAAGAAACATAAATTTGACAAACATAATGTAAAAGATATATCAATCCACAGAAGGAGAAGGGATATAGGAAGTGTTTCAGAAGGTACCCTCCCTAGTTTTATGGAGAATGAAAGTAGAGAAGGGGGAAATAAATATAGACCAGGTGTCTCGCTAGAAAAACTCTCCCTCTCTCTCTCATGGTGGAATTCAAATTTTTTTACTACCAGTTCTATAGCGGTGGCTTGGTGGGCATGGTAGGGAAAGGATACTGCAAAATCCCCATTACCTCCCCACTCCTGTGGGAAGAATACTCCAAATCTCCATTCCGACTCCACTCTGGGGCCAGCTAGAGGTGGTATTTGCCAGTTCTCTGAACTACTCAAAATTTCCACTATTGGTTCTCCAGAACCTGTCAGAACCTGCTGAATCCATGTATGTATGTATGTGTATACACACACACACACACGTGTGTGTGTGATTGAAGTTTAGGAACTGTTAGACAACTAATTTAGCAAAAGAGAGAGGAATCTTGAAGGTTACATTCTTGGGTACTGAAAGTGACTTGACTTGATTTTGGTTTACGTTAGACTTTCACTCCAGGGATTTTGCATTGTATTAATTTGCAAAATATTTATTTTTAATTTACAGACAAAGTATAATTAATATTCTTTCTTATTTTTCCAGGTATGTGCTGTATACTTTATTTCAGCTTCCTTATAGAACATTTACACTAATATATGGTAACAAAAATATTTTACTATTGTTGTACCAGATGGTTCCAAATGTCTTTCAATACACTGAGGGTATTCAAGTAGTTTAGCATTTTGGATGGACATGGGTTAATCTCTTGGCTGTGGATGATGATTTTGAGCCCATGAGTTTGTTGAAAATTGTATCATTGCTCCACTACATTGCCCCAGACAACATTTGTTATGATTTCATACTTAGAAGACACAGTTGACCTATGTCGATGAATACATACACTTGATTTCAATAGTGTTAAGATATGTTTTTTTTAAATGTTGTATTAAGTTAATGTTGTATTAATGTTGTATTAAGTTCAAAAACTTAATATATGTTTTATATATGGAGTTTATCCATCCATGCAAAAGTTGAGAGTGATAATCTTTCTAGCATGTTTGATTTGGAGAAAGGAAATCCTTAAAGGCGCATATATTTCAACATGAAAGGATGGAAGTGTCTTATTCAGTTTAATGTGAATGATGATTACCTGTACATAAGTTTTAAATGGTTTATTAAATTTCAAATATAAAAATTTGAAATATAAAATTACAACAAATAGAAAAAAGTAGGCAGGGGGTGACAATGAGAAGAGCTTAAAACTCATCATATAATAATAAAAACTCTTGTTTTAGTTTAACTAAAAGCAGATGCAAATCTTAACGTAAAAAGTATACATATCTAACAATCAAATGATACCAATAAATAGCATCATAGTTTCTGATTCTAAATAAACATATAACCCATAATAGCAGTTCCACAAATGCACATAATAGTACTAGGTATTTAATCAATATCTATACTTTAAATTTAATCAAATTCATAAAAGCATTAAATAAATGTTGATCCAATTTGATTTGGTGGTTCAAGCAAGAGGCTAGAAACATTCTTGCAGTCACTTTGAGCACTCTGATGCAAGTAAAAAAAAATAGATGGCCAATATTTGAAAGTGTGTCTGATTAAACATCCCATTATCCCCTCCCATAACTAAAAAAGAAAAGAAAAGAAAAGAAAAGAAAGAAAGAAAGAAAGAAAAAGAAAGAAAGGGAGTTGTTTTATATATAAATTTCCAAATGAATGCAGGAATTCTATTGACTGATGAGCATGGCAGATTGGATGGAATGGAAATTAATTCACATGGAATTAAGACTTTGATACTGGGAATTGATGCTCCAACAGAAGACAAAATTGTATTTTATAAATAATCTATAAAGAATTAACAGGTTTTCTTATGAAAGTTGGTGTTTGAGTGGGGATTGTAATACAATGATCACCCACAATTCGACAGAACTTCTCATAAGAATATTAAAATTACCCAGGGCAAATTACCAGATCTTTGATCTTGATGGGTTATTAATGTAGCATGAAAATGAATCTAGTATACTAGATTTATCCAGTATTCTGTATTTTTCAGAATATAAGATGCTCCGGAGAATAAGACACACATTAGTTTTTGGGGAGGAAAGCAAGAAAAAAAATTCTGCCTCTGCCTACTAGCATCCATTAGCATTCATCTTGCTAGCGTCCTTGCAGAAAACAGCAAAAATCCTGGTTAGCTTCAGCATGTTATCTCAGCCTGATCAGCATGAGCAGCTGATTGGTGGTTGGATCAGCCTTCTGGAATACCGCCAATCAGCTGTTCCAGGTTGCGGGGATCGCCACAGCCCATTGCTGCCTCAGTGTGTCACATTTTTGGCCTTTGGTGTCACGTTTTGGCCTCCACATGCTCCGTTTTAGCCCTGTTCCAGGTTGCTGGGATTGCCTCAGCACATCGCCACTGATAGCTGCCGATCACCACTGATTGCTGCTGATGCTGCATGTCATATTTTCAGCCTCTGTGCATCACATTTTCGGCCTCCACATGCCCCATTTTTGGCCTCCGTGTGTCACATTTTTGACTGGTTCCAGGCAGCAGGGATTGCTGCAGATCCCCGCCACCTGGAATGGGTCTAAAATAGAGTATGTGGAAGCTGAAAACACAACATGCAGAGGTCAAAAACGGCTGAAGGGTGGGGGCCAGGTGGGTTTGCGGGGCTTTGGCAACATTTGGTGTATAAGACGCCCTGCAATTTTCACCCACTTTTGGGGCAGGGGAATGCATCTTATATTCCAAAAAGTATGGTACTTTTAATCACTGCTATCCATTTATTGTATTTATTGCTCATGGCATTTTCATGGTATAGAAAGTATCAAAGGAAACTACTCATTAAATACAAACTTATAGCTTTTTCTCAGGAGAGATGTGCAAAATATTGAGAATTGAAGAGGACTTAATTGTTTCCCCAATTGTTGTCAAAATTACAGGTTCCTTCTTTAGCATTACAGATGATATTGTTCTCAATTTTTCAGCCTACTAAGAGTGCTTTTGCCTATTTTCAAAATATAATTTGTTGAATAGTATATAGAAAGCTATCTTCTATTCCAATCCTCATTTCATATTCCAAGCTGTTTTATCTCTATTTCATTTCAATAGTTACATAGGCCATATATATAAAGTAATAAAAATGATGCATTGTAGTTTAATAGGATAGAGATAGGATATATTTCTGTGCAGGGACATCTATGTTTTAAGGAAATTATCAACACTGGGATAGAGTTGATAGCAATGATGCTTCTTGTGTTCCTGTTCTGTATTACATGCAAAACTTATGCTATCAATTGTAGCATACCTGATGACCCTATTCCTATAGCCCATCAATTTGCTCAGCCAGGAAATGTTATTTTGGGGGCAATTGTCCCTCAAGCCTTCTTCTTTCATGACAGGCCTTCCTTCACAGAAGATCCTTCTCGGACATTAATCAATGAAGCGATGTAAGGAGTTCTATTTTTTTTCCTTCGCAATAGTAAGTGCAAAATAATTGAAGTGTGTGTGTGGGGGGGGGGGGGAAGAAGAGTTAAGCAACAGGTTTATAAAGTAACAAGTTTTTGAAAATGTTCATACCTATAATGTTATTGGGAATTTTCTATTAATTAGTTTTCTCTTCTTTTGAAGTGTAAGAAGTTGGCTACTGAGTAGAAAACTCGTCATGCATTCACACAGTGCACAAAATTCTTTTATTCTTCTTCTGAAGTTCACTTTGTGATTCATAAAACATTTGTAATAGTTTATGACAATTTGTCAGAAGGCCAGGCTAATAATAGCAGTGCTTCTTTCTATCTTCAAAATATCATTTGTTGAATAGTGTATAGAGTGAACAGTGTATTTCTATTCTAGCCCTCAAATAATATTCTAGTATGACTCTAATAGAGATATGATCCAAAAAGTCATACTCTGTGCATTTGTTTATTTGATCTCTTTTAGGTAAGGTAATTTATCTTTATCAAGTGGTGAGATTATGGAAGGGAAAATAAACACATGGAAGCTGTATTAACTGTTATATATGGTAACCCGTGCAGAATCTTATTTAGTTTAAGGTCAATGAGGAAAATCACAAAGTAGCTTCTGAAATAGGAGTGATTCTATGAACTATTTAGAACTTTGAGGCATACTGTTTTTTATGTATATTTTTTTTATTTGTTTCCAAAGTTAAAAGAAAAATGAAAACAAAGGAAAGGAAAGCAAATGTATAAGACAAAATATTAAACATTCATGAAATATGCCCCCCAACTCCCCTGGAGTACTGAGAAATATATTTCAGCAAAAAATAATTGTTTTCCCCTTGCAAAACAGGTCCATAATTTGTGAACTTCTAAATCTATATTAGAAAAATTACTATATGACATTAAAAATATCGCAAATATAGACATCTATTATCAACCAAACTGTTTGATCTACCATCAATTTACTATATAAAAACCAGTTAAAAGGTGATTCCAACAACAAAGCCGATTCCACCACGACATCAGTCGGAAGTTAATAGTTATATTAATAGTTTTTATTGCAGTTCTGTACCAAAGGCATATCAGCACATCCTTTCTTTGGTATTTGCTGTCAAGGAGATTAATAGGAACCCTGAGCTCTTACCGAACATCACATTGGGTTTCCACATTGTGAACAATTACTTCCCTGCGAAGATAACTTATAAGGCAACCTTGAGCTTACTTTCTACACAGCAGAAGTTTGTTCCCAACTTTACCTGTGATTTAAAGAAAACATTTATTGCTGCCATTGGAGGATGTTTGACAGAGAACTCATTCAACATGGCCACAATTCTTGCCAACTACAAGATTCCACAGGTAGATCCTTGAGATGATTCATTAGAAATGCAAACTTTCTTTAGCATCATTTATTTATTTATTTATTTATTTATTTATTTATTTATTTATTTATTTATTTATTCATTCATTCATTCATTCATTCATTCATTCATTCATTCATTCAATTTATATGCCACCCTTCTCCAGACACTCAGGGCGGCTTACAATGCGTAAAGCAATAGCCTTCATACTTTTGTATATACCTGCTTAGTAGGGCTTTCGGCCCTCCCAAGCGGTGTTCTTTTTTTATATAAACTCAGCTTATTGCCCCCACAATCCGGGTCCTCATTTTACCTACCTTGAAAGGATGGAAGGCTGAGTCAACCTTGAGCCTGGTAAGATTCGAACTTGCAGTAATTGCAGGCAGCTGGTGTCACTTAACACCACTTTAATCTGCTGCGTCACCAAGGCTCTATTTTCTTAAAGCACCTTTAGAATTCTTTAAAGAATTGATTTTCATAGGGCAAAATTAAGAGAATATTATATTACACATTTAATTAACATAAATATAACTGCACGAATGATTAAATATTTAGAAACTAAGGACTCTTTGCAATTTCCCCTAAATATTGAAGATTAGCAAACCCCTGTTGGCATTGAGTTTTGAGTGGTTGACCACTACATGTTGCTTGACTCCCTTCAGGCAGTCAAACTAGAACTTTTTTTCAGATCATATATGCCTGGCTTTTGATATTATGCTATGGCTTAAGGATTTTCACAATCAGTTAAAATGGTCACAGAAATACATAGGAAAACCTTTTAACTTACAATATTGCAATGTATATGAACTGAAATATATAATTTCACCACACTTCGTGCTGACTCTGCTTTAGTTAAAATGCATCCCATTTCATATTCTTAAATAATTGTTCTGATTATTTGGTATATATTGCCTTTCAGCTTGCCTATGGAACATTTACTCAAGTAAATAGAGACGAAAATGTATTTCCATCCTTGTACCAGATGGTCCCGAATGAAATGCATCAATACACTGGGGTTATTCGATTACTTAAGCATTTTGGATGGAATTGGATTGGGATCCTGGCTGTGAATGATGACTATGGGGACCTGTTTTTGCAGAAAATTGAACCGTTGCTTTCCCAAAATAGTATCTGTTATGCTTTTGTACTTAGAACACCACAGAAGGCATATATAGATGAATATGTACAGATGATTGCAACGGAGTTAAGATATGATCAACTCTTTACGGATGATAAAGTCAAAGTGTGTTTAATCTATGCCCTAACTCCAGCCATGGAAAATCTGAGAATTATCATTTTTGTAACATCTTGGACTTCATTGCCATCTTTGGGTAAAGTGTGGATTATAACATCCCATTGGAATTTTGAATCACTGTCCATTCAGAAAGTTTGGGATATACAGAGTTTCCATGGTGCTCTGTCATTTGCAGTTCGCTCAAAAGAGCCCCCTGGATTCCAAGAATTTCTTCACAGTGTAAGGCCATCTTGGGCAAAAGAAGACAATTTCATTCAGAATTTTTGGGAGCAGGTATTTGACTGCCCATTACACCCTTCTAGTTTAAATGAAAATAGCAACCTATTATGCACTGGGGATGAGAACTTAGAGAATCTGCCAAGTATATTATTTGAAATGAGAATGAGTGGTCACAGTTACAACATTTATAATGCAGTGTTTCTTATAGTACATTCTTTGCATGCATTACTCAAATCCAGACCCAGATGTAGAAATGGAATAGGAACAGAACGAGTAATATTTCAGAATTTAAAACCATGGCAGGTATTTTATTATGTTTCTAACACCCAAAGATTGTTTGTTTAATTGCATTATGTAGCGATACTACTGGTAATGATATTACATAGCACTCTTATACCAATGAATTCTGTTAAATAAAAAAATGCAAATTGGGAAACAATATAACTATTAATTTGAAAGATTACCTTTGGTTTAAGAGAAAGTGTTTTTCTATTCTACATTTTTGTGTTAAATTTATGTTTACGATCAAAAAAGTAGAGAGATTAATATAGATCTATTTCAAGCTATTTATCTCTCGTTAGGTAGCTATAACCTTTCTGGGATTCAACCTGGGCTGCTTATATATTCTGTAGATGTATTGAGTTCTAAGCCACAGATTCTCCTCACTTTGCTCACTATCCCAGGGGAGAGATTAAGTGTTTTTTATCAGGGCAACCAGATCTACCCAAATTCTAGGTTTGAATTCCAGAAAAGTATGACTGACGAAATCTAAATAGCTTGAAATAGATCTATACTGGTTTCCCTTTATTTCTTTGCTGATAAACATAAATTTAGCAAAAAAATAGTTTGTCATGAAAGAGACTCTTTGCGAAGGCTCCTGAACTGGGGTTGAAAGGCGAAAGTGGAAACAGTATGCTCTGGGACATATTTGGGTAGACCAGGTTGCTCTTATAAAAAATACTCCTATTCTACATAATTTACTGTCTTTTTCCAGAGATGGCCATTGTTGTTTTCCCCAATAGCTGTAATTTTACATGTTAATTTGTTTTGGATTCCATAGAAAACATGACAAACTATGAAGTAATATTGGTGAAGTGGAAACCAATAATATATTAAGCTTTATTTTTGTTATTTGGAGGTTTAGAATGCAGTAAAGGTAATACCATGCTTTCTAAAGTTCGGGTGCTAAGGTTCTAAAGTTCAGGTTAGGTTATTAAATGTAGATGATCCATCTATGTCAATGAAGATTGGCCATTTTGTCATGGTATTTGAGAAGCACTATTTGAATAATCATTGTGAAGTGCATTCAGATTCTATGCAACCAAAAACCCTGCACGTTTTGTAATTAGGCCTATCTAAGGTCAGTTGGTGACCTTAGACCAGTCATTCTCTCTCAGTTCTAGAAAGAGGGGGCTGCGGTGGCTCATGCGGTAAGACACTGAACTTGCACTCTGCTGAGGTTGGCAGCTTTATAGCTCGATTTCCGTCAGCGATTAAACCATGTAGGGACAGGAAAGAAGCCTCCCCCGACTGCATACTGACATTCAGGCAACCTGTGGACAAGATAACTCTGCCCGAAAAAAATCCTTTCAGAAAAGCAGCCAGCTACTTTGGTTATCCCTGGCTGACCCGTGCCATAGGTAATTTTTTTTTTTAAAGTGCAAGGGCAAACCGATTCTGGACATCTTGCCTAAAACACTGCAGACTGTTGTTCAGACAACAGTCAACAATGATTTGAAGATACCCATAATCCTCATTTTCATTTTTCAAAGCAGGATAGTTTAGTTTGAAATAATTCTATGTGATTGTGATTTCAAAGTCTTGCTGTTAATTTCTTTCTTTTTTTAAAAAAAATACAGCTTCATTCTTTCTTGAAAAGCATCGTATTCAACAACAGTATGGGAGACACTATTACATTTGATGAAAACAGAGAACTGATTATGGGTTATGATGTTGTAAATTGGATTACTTTTCCCAATAATTCCTTTTCTCGAAACAAGGTTGGAACATTGGAACCTCGAGCTCCACCAGGCAGAGAATTAACTCTTAATGACAATCAAATTGTATGGCACAGGAGCTTTAATCAGGTGAGAAGAAGCTGTAGATTCTCAGTTAATAATAAAAGTACTCTTTCAAGCAATTGTCAAATACATGGCAGTAATTGAAGAAAGTGATTTTTTGGTCTTTGGGAGCTTTTCTTATTTTAAAAACTTTTTTAAAAAAAATATTCAAAGAAAGTTAAAATACAAGACTCCAAAAATGTTTTTAAAGAAACAATCAAAGAAAATATATAAACCAAACAAGGCATTTTAAAATGCCTTGTCCAGCAGGGGTTAAAATAAATTAGCATTCAACCAGTTAAAGTTTAGAAATAAGAAGCAAAAAAGAACAGAAACTTAAGAAAGTGAAGTGGAAACCTAGGCATGCTTAAGAAAATGAACTACCAAAAGGAAAGATGGATGATCAATGACTTTTCAATCTATCCCACAGGAAAATGCAACCTTCAAGATTACTTTTCCAAGGTGGGCTCTTGATTGTTTGAAATATACTTGAGTTATTCCTATGTGCTCCCATTATATCCAGGGAGCAACATTGCCAAAAAACAAGCTTTGGCAGTAAAATCAGCAGATTGTCAGTTAGAGAGAATTAACAATCATGTGATTCTCTTTACAAAAATTTTAAAAATGATTGCAAAATGGAATTTTTAGTGTCCAAGTGCAACAATTTATGACTGAAATTCTGCACCTCATTGTGGTTGTAAGTCAGGACCTACTTGTAGTACAGTATAACATTTTGATTTTAAACATTTTGGCTGCAAATGAATTTTACACATGAGCAAATGCAATCTGGATTGCAATTGCTCATGTGTAAAAAAAAACCTAATTATTTCCTTAGGACTAAACCAAACATCTGTCTGGATCCTATGAAAACATACTTTTCTGCTATTCTGGTCGACTCCCAGGACATCCAAAGAAGTCAATGCCTATTCCAGTTAGCTCATTTTCATTTTCTTCTGCTTCTTCATCCTGGTTGTGGGTTTCTTGTTTGAGAAAGCTATATTAATGCAGGTATTTTATTCTCTAATAATCTCATATCCATTACCTTTCAGGTGCTTCCTCTGTCTGTGTGCAATGACCACTGCTATCCAGGCTCCTGCAGAAAGAAGAAAGAAGGAGAGAAATTTTGCTGCTATGATTGTGTGCAATGTTCAGAAGGGCAGATCACTGATGAAATAGGTAGGACAAACAGGTGGGAGGACATTGGCTAACTGACCAGCAAAACTCCAGTCCAATGTCCTGATTTATTTAAGGGTACTGTATTTTCCGGCATATAAATCGACTGGGCGTATAAGACTTTTCCTGTTAAAATATAGGGTTTGGGCTATACTCGCCATATAAGACGACCCTTTTTCCAACGCACACCAAATAAAACTTAAAAAACATCAGATTTGATTTCGATATGGTAATTTTAATTCAAATGCTTATGATATGCAGGTACTTAGCAGGAAAACTGTCACTTATAAACATACAGTCATGGCCGTAAATGTTGACACCCCTGAAATTTTTCCAGAAAATGAAGTACTTTTCATATGTTACTGAAAAGTATTGCAGTAACGTATGTTTTGCTACACACATGTTTATTCCCTTTGTGTGCATTGGAACAAATCCCAAAAAGGGAGGGAAAAAAAGCATATTGGAAATAATGTCACACAAAACTCCAAAAATGGGCTGGACAAAATCATTGGGATGGAAGGCGGAGTTAACCTTGAACCGGTAATAATTGAACTGCCAAACTGCAGGCAGCCAACAGGCAGCAGAAGTAATCTGCAGTACTGCATTCTAACTACTGCATTACCACAACTCTAGGTGCACTGATACAGAAGGCTGAAACTCTTGCACTCTTAAAAGAATAACTCCAGGTAATATTTCTCTCTCCCCCTGCCCTGCTCCCAATCCTTGTTGGAAGAAGAAAGTATTGACTCTTTATATCACTATACCAGAATCTGCTAATATAAGAACAGAAAACATAGCAAATGCCATTAGCTTCCAAATACTGCTGCAAAATATCCTCCTTCCAAAGTGAGGTGAGGAAAGTAATTCAGTCCTAAATTAGTTCTCTAATATCAAAAAAGGAGATTTAACAGCTCTCTGGAGATGGTTGTAATGCTGGAA
This sequence comes from Coluber constrictor foxii, assembly GCA_038048745.1. Classification (NCBI taxonomy): domain Eukaryota; kingdom Metazoa; phylum Chordata; class Lepidosauria; order Squamata; family Colubridae; genus Coluber; species Coluber constrictor. Next base: position 61,779,435 of record CM075961.1, on the reverse strand, counting down.
AATGGAGGGGAAAGAGGAGGATGACAAGCAGCAAGGTGGATAGACTCAATTATAATGGTGATTGGGGTGTTATGGGAAGATCTCAACTACCAGATTAGGTACAGATCATCATTGACAAAATCTATGAATGTGAACCCTAAGAGTTGGCAATAACTTAATGGCATGAAATCAAAGGTCAGATCTAGCATCTCCCTTCACTACACTGATGCTAATATGGAATCAGTAACGAAATAGTAACCATTACATTAGGAACTTCTACTCAATGACAATTACTTCTGTGAATCAAAGTTCCAACTAATAAACCAGAGGTTGGTTCCTTTTGATCCTTCTGATTTTGCCCAGCCTAATGCTATTTTCTCAGGGAGGAAGAGCAGCATGAGAACTGTTGGTATTCTGGTAGAAATGCCAATGAGATCCGCTACTGGCATTATCCCAGAGCTATAATTGCACTCAACAATGAATTAAAGGGCCACCATCAATGAGCTGTTGGACAGCATTACTTGGTCTGTTGTGTGGATGCTTGGGTGGTTTAGGGGTGGGGAATTGTGCTGGTTGGGAGTGTGTTTGGGGATTATTATGTGTTGGACCCGGTCTTTAGGTGTTAAATGAATTTCGTTGTATGGGTATACTGTGTATACACGTACAATGATAATAAAGTTATTATTATTATTATTACTGCCCATTATACCCATGTGAAAAAGGATGAATATGAGTAAAGCAAAAGTTACATTGCCAGTTGGAAATCTAGCACTGGAAAGGAACAGTGATGGGACTCATCAAATAGGGGCAAGCTAGCTAAACCAGATTAAGTTTGCAAGCTTCATATTTTCCCATTCCTGTTCTAAAGTGGATGTTGGATAACCATACAAATAATACTATTGTTAATTAGGTAGCATAATTAATTGTGGGCAGGGGAATATTTTTTTAAAAATGAGTGTTAAATTAAGTATTGGTTCATAATGTATACAGGGAGAACAGAATTATAAAAGTATGATAGCAAGTATTAGTCACATATTGTGAAGAACTGGTATCTTTTCCAAAATATTTATTAAAATTATTTTCCCATGTATTATAATAAGTTGGATTCCCAGAAGTTTACTAAGGCTCTTTGTGATTTTCCTGTACATACTTACAGATAACATGCCATAGGGAAGGATTTCAAATTTATTCAAATAAATTACATTGCACCTGTAAAAGCAATTTAAAAATAATAGTTCTACTAATGGTCCTTATTGTTTTTATGTTCTTATCAGAGATTTTATTCCTCGGTTCTGAGTACAAAACAGATACTTAAAGAACTTCTTAATGCCTGACCCTGCGGGTTGCTGCGCAGAGCTTCCATGTGGCTGCCTGGGACGGCTTGCACCCTTGATGAAATAGGCACAGCTTCCCGAATCTGAGTTGCCGGCGCTGACCAATGACACTATGGGAGCGCCGGCAACTCAGATTCGGGAAGCTGTGCCTATTCATCAAGGGTGCAAGCCGCTTAATGCTGGACCCTGCGGGTTGCTGCACGGAGCTTCCCCCAATGTCCCAGGCATCCACGTGGATGCTCCGACTTCCCCAGACAGCTGGGGCTTGCCATCACTGGGGGCCTGGGGAAGTCGGAGCGTCCACATGGATGCCTGGGACGGTGGGGGAAGCTCTGCGCAGCAAGCCGCAGGCTTATATCCGGCGTATAAGACGACCCCCGACTTTTGATTTTTCTTTGTTAAAAAGTCGTCTTATATGCCGGAAAATATGGTAACTATATCTACAACAGCAAAACAATGAAAGACAAGAAAAAGACCCTCCATTCTCTCGTTCTTTTTCCCTCTATTTTGCTCTCTTAATTATCACCTTCTCATGCATGCATGTATGTAATTAAAATTTTAAATAAAAGTTTTTTATGATGACATATTATAGTGTAATCAGCAGCACATGCATGAATTTGTATGGAATTCATTCATATGCCAAGGCAACACCACTTTTAAATGAATTGAGCAATCTGGCCCTGTATTTATCCTTCCACTGTTGAAGGATAAATGTCTCTAAGTAAAAAGAAAAGCATGTGGGATTGATTTTCACTGTTTCCATTTAATGGGTATGTGGTTCAAAAATATGTATAACCGAAAATGTTAAATTCTATCTCATGGTCAAATCAATAGGAAGGACAAATTAATACATAAGATGTGAGAAAAGTATAATTCAGTGAATCATTAGTCTCTTTACATCTGGAATTACATTGGAATTCAGTCTTTCTCAGTAAAAATATAGTTCTATATAATTACTGGTGTAAAAATATAACAGTAGTCTACAATCCATTAAAACTTTTAATTTGGGTGTTTTGATTATTTCCATAATACAGATAAAATAAGGTTCTCCAACTTTTTATTCCATCCATTACTTAAAATGCCATTTGAAATTGATTTATTAGTATAAAGTATTTCTTCAAAATTGTAATCAGCTTAGTTTACAAATGAACAGAGGAAAGAGGAAACAGTTTTTATCTGCTTTTGTTTTTCTAACAACACGGTCTGTGCATAACACAGGACTGCAGCTTAAATTGATGTTATGAGAATGATGAATGTTTTGGCAATAAAAAAAAATAACCGTAACCCCAACCTTATCATTTTGTCACAAAATAGATATCAATTGTTCTGTATGTATTTTATACAGATAGAAACTTTGTTATATTGGGGGAAAAAAATCTCCTTTTTTCTTTTTCCAGATATGGACGCCTGCATGAAATGTCCAGAAGATGAATATCCCAACACTATCCAAAATCAATGTATTCCCAAAATGTTGACCTATCTCTCTTATGACGAACCTTTAGGAATCCTCTTTGTTACTTTGGCTATTGTTTTCTCTTTGATTACAATCCTCGTGTTTGGACTATTTTGGAGGCATCAAGAGACTCCAATTGTCAAAGCCAACAACTGGAGCCTCACTTGTATTCTCCTTTTCTCCCTTCTTCTCTGCTTCCTCTGCTCCTTCTTCTTCATGGGAAGACGTGAAAAAATGACCTGTCTTCTTCGACAAACAACCTTTGGCATTATCTTCTCAGTGGCCCTTTCGTCTATATTGGCAAAAACCATGACTGTGATTCTGGCATTTATGGCAACCAAACCAGGCTCTGGACTGAGAAAATGGGTAGGGAAAGGACTGTCCAATTCTATTGTCCTTTTGGGTTCCTTCATCCAGGTGGGAATTTGCACAGTTTGGTTGAGTACCTCTCCTCCTTTCCCAGATACAGATCGACATTCACTGAAGGGAGAAATCATAATGGAATGCAATGAAGGCTCCGTGATCATGTTTTACTGTGTCCTGGGTTACATGGGCTTCCTGGCTATTGTCAGCTTTAACATTGCTTTCCAAGCCAGGAAGCTTCCCAGTAGTTTCAATGAGGCCAAGTTCATCACTTTCAGCATGTTGGTCTTTTGCAGCGTTTGGCTGACGTTTGTTCCAACCTACCTGAGCTCCAAAGGGAAATACACGGTAGCTGTGGAGATCTTTTCTATCTTATCCTCTGGTGCTGGTTTACTGGGGTGTATATTTTTCCCCAAATGCTACATCATTTTACTGAGACCTGAGATGAACAAGAAGGAAAATTTAATAAGGAAAGAAATGTAATTTTTTTTTTATATTTGGGTTCAATGTAACATCTTTAGATTATTTGTAAAGTGCTTTTTCTGGGATTTTTTTTCTGCATTAATTTATTTTTAAGGAATCTGGGAAGATCCCCCAACCTTGTTTTACCTTCATTCATATTGAAAACTTGATATGGAGAAAAGATGTTTTTAAAAAGAGATTTGTTTCAAGATCAAAGAATGGATATGTCCTATCTAATTTGATATGAATGAGGATTATATTTTTATTGACATATATTTATTGCCCAAATCTGAAAGAGTTGTCATATACATATGCAGAAGTTTTCTTGGTTGTGGATGACCCCATTGGATATTGAAGAAAAAGTTTAATTTGGAGTATATTGGAGCTTTATATGATTTTCATAGTGATTCATTAATGGGATAGTTTATAGGCCCTGTTCCTTCTTATGCTACATATTAATGGGAATATCCATGCCCTGATTGCTATATAATATTCAAATTTTCAAATAAATTCTCAGTTAAATCATATGCTGCTTCAAAGTAGTCTCAACTACTTCTGTATATGATTTGAGGTTTAAAATAATTATGGGTTTAAAAACTTACTGTCAGCGTTCCAGAAAACCCCAACTCTGAGTAAAGATGTGGAAGCAAACATTTTCCAAAGTTCTCTTTACCAGAATAGGTAAACTGGCACATCTGGGGAAACCCGAATCTGAAAGGCCTGGGGTGTTTTCTCAGTAAGTTAACCCCCCCCCCCAACCATCCCCTCACTCACCAATTGATTACATGCTCCAATCAATGTCTATCACATCTCGACCCAATTCCCTGACCACTCCTTCTCCAGATGCTGGATCACCCTAATCTTGACCGACAGGAAGAATGCTATTATGTCTACTAACCCCTCTCTTTAATCCCCCCTCCTACTTTCCCACATATGAGAAGGTGGCAGCATTGAAGCTTCTGGCCTAATACGGCTTCCAAAGCTGACAGGCATCCCACCCTGCAGAAAGAACCACATCATGAAAAATAAAGCAGACAAAACACAAAAGAACAGAGGACCCCTTAAGCCCCTCCTTAACCCTAGGGGGACCTTTTGGTTTCTCAGGAAATTTATCAGGAAATTGTTTCACTAGACTATCAGCATTTACATCCGAACTTTTCACCCACGTAGTTTCAGATAAAGGGTAACCTTTCCAGTGTACCAAATATTGTAAGCGACCCCTGTAGAGTCTGGAGTCCAGGATCTTCTTCACCTCATAATGAGTTCCACTTTGCACTTCCAAAGGAGGGGGTGGAGCAGCTGGCAAGGGTCTTAAATTAGATTCTCTGGCTGGCTTCAATAAGCTACTGTGGAAAACAGGGTGTACTTTCCCTAATATGCAAGGGAGGCTAAGTTGGATAGTCACTGGGTTAATCACTATAGGGAAGGGACCTATGAATTTGGGTCCAAATTTCTTGCTAGATAACCTTAATCTTAGGTACTTGGTTGACAAATACACCTTATCGCCTATTCGGAAAGGTGGTTGGAGGGACCGGTATTTGTCGGCCTGGGCCTTATATTTTTCTGCTGATTCCGCTAAAACTTTCTTAGTATTCTCCCAACTGTTTTTCAATGAGGTCATCCATTCTGTTAGGGACAGAGAAGTGGGCAGCTCTCTTGGTAACTCAGGCAATGGCAGAAAATCCATGCCTGTAGTTATCTGAAAAGGAGTCAACTCAGTACTGCTGTGTACTACATTATTATAAGCCACCTCTGCAAACTGTAGTAAGTCCGCCCAGTTTTCTTGTTGATAATACACATAACACCTAGCGTATTGCTCCATATTGAGTTTAATTTTTCAGTTGATCCATTAGTTGATGGGTGAAAAGCCGAGCTAAGCCCCTGGGACAACCCAGTGGACCATAGAAACTCTCTCCAGAACTTAGCAATAAACTGGGCCTCGCAATCCAATATTATTCTCCTTGGGACTCCATGTAGCCTGTAGATGTGTTTCACAAACAGCTTTGCCAGTTTCTTGGCCGAGGGTAGTCCATTGCAGGCAGTGAAGTGTGCTTGCTTGGAGAATAAATCAATGAGAGTCCAAATCACCCTGTTCACCCCACTGTCAGGAAGATCAATTATGAAGTCCATTGCAATCTCCTCCTAGGGCTTGGTGGGTTTGGCCATAGTCTGGAGAAGCCCAGGGGGCTTCCCTGATTTGGGTTTCATGGTGGCGCAGGTGACGCAGCTCCTCACAATAGTCTTCCACATCAGCTTTCATCTTTTGCCACCAGAATTGTCTCCTAGTCAAATGGAAGGTTTTTAAAAATCCAAAGTGGCTCCCTAGTCGAGAATCATGACCCCTCTTTAGCACCAGGAGTTTCATGCTGTGGGGCACATAAAGCTTACTTCCCTTCCATGCAAACCCTTCTCTTAGAGTGAGGTCTGCCTGGCTTTCCTTGAACCAGGAATCAATCAAGAGCATCGCTTTTAGGTCTGCTGTCAACTTGCCTTTGGGGAGGTTGGAACCATGGGGCGTTTGCGCTCCGGTGTGGGCTTGGGCAGCTGGTTGAGTCTCCGAGATCATGGCATGAACTATCTCTTCCCATCGGCTGTCGAACTGGGGCTTACGGGAGAGAGCTAAAAGGTTTCCCCCCTCGGGATGTATTTCAGGTTAAAGTTAAAGCATTTAGAGTTTAGAGTTTTATTGCATTTATATACTGCCCTTCTCCCTGAGGGGACTCAGAGTGGTTTACAGCCATATTAAAACAATCACGTATAAAAATTAAAACTAATAAAATAATTAAACTATTTGGCCGTAAAATTTAAAACCTCTAAAAACCCCCATTAAAATTAACACTAATTTAAGTCAGACTGGCTTGATGAAATAGTAGGGTCTTCAGGGCTCGTCGGAAGGCACGGAGGTCAGGAATCTTTCTTATATCCGGGGGTAGTTCATTCCATAGGGCTGGGGCTCCCACAGAGAATGCTCTCCCCCTGGGGGCCACCCGTCGGCATTGTCTGACAGACGGCACTCTGAGGAGGCCCTCTCTGTGAGAGCGTATCGGGCGGTGGGAGGTATTCATTGGCAGAAGACGGTCCTGTAAATATCCCGGTCCTAAGCCATGGAGCGCTTTGAAGATGGTAATTAACACCTTGAAATGCACCCAGAAGACCACCGGAAGCCAGTGCAGCTCGCGCAAGAGGGGAGTTACCCGGGAGCGACGAGTCGCTCCCATAATTCACTCATGTGGCCGCATTCTGAACCAGCTGAAGTCGCTGGGTGCTCCTCAAGGGGAGCCCCATGTAGAGAGCATTACAGTAGTCCAAACGGGAAGTGACGAGAGCGTGAGTGACTGTGCGTAGGGCGTCCCGATCCAGAAAGGGACGCAACTGGGCAATCAGGCGGACCTGATAAAAAGCCCCCCTGGCCACGGCCATCATATGATCGTCTAAAGACAGCCGTGCATCCAGGACACCCAAGTTGCGAACCCTCTCTGAGGGGGGAAAGAGCTCATCCCCAATAGCCAGTGATGGCACCAACTGGCTATATCGGGGCGCCAGCAGCCACAGCCACTCTGTCTTGGAGGGATTGAGTCTGAGCCTGTTCCTCCCCATCCAGATCCGTACGGCTTCCAGGCAGCGGGACATCACGGCAAGGGCATCATTGGGGTGATCCGGGGTAGAAATGTACAACTGCGTGTCGTCAGCATACAGTTGACACTTCACCCCAAAACCACAGATGATCTCACCCAGTGGCTTCACATAAATGTTGAACAGGAGGGGCGAGAGTTCACCCAATGAACCTGCTTGGGTGAAAGTTTCCTTGGTGTCTTCAGTGCCTCAAGATTCTTGTGGTCAGTCCACACTTCAAAAGGCTCAATAACCCCCTCTAGTAAGTGTCTCCAGGGTAGGAGAGCCCATTGCACCGCAAAAGCCTCTTTCTCCCATACCGCCCATCTGAACTCAGTGCCCATTAACTTTCTTGATACATAAGCACGCAGCATTAGATTGTTTTGGGGATTCCTTTGCAATAGAACAGCAGCCACTGCCACATCACTTGCGTCCACCTGAACCACAAATGGCTTATTTGGGTCATGATGCTGTAGGATCGGCTCCACCGCAAATAGGAGTTTCAACTGTTCAAAGGATTTTTGACAGCCCATTGTCCAAGCTAGGGGTTGACTAGGTTTTGGTTTGGTGGGAGACGAGCCAATTTTTAGCAATTCTGTCAAAGGGAGCATAACCTCAGCAAAGGAAGGGATGAATTGTCTGTAAAAGTTTGGAAACCCTAGGAAGCTTTAGAGTTGCTTACAGGTTCATGGGGGCTGCCAGTCTCGCACTGCCCTCACCTTCCCTGGGTTCATTTCAATTCCCTGATTTGACACCTTGTATCCCAGGTAGTCCAAGGATTCCTTATGGAACTCACATTTGGACAACTTTACATAAAGCTTCACCTCTAGGAGCTTTTTCAGCACTTTTCTGACCAATTTCTTCCATACTTTTGCTGAATATAATCAACATAAGCAAGGACCCCCTTATACAGGGGGTCCTTGTTTTTGCTCATGCAAAACTTTGTTGATCAGTTGTATGAAGACTACGAGGGCCCCTAGGAGCCCAAAAGGCATTACCCGGAATTGGAAGCTGCTCAGGTGGCAGTTAAAAGCAGTCTTCCATTTGTCTCCTACTTTATGTGGTAGTAGGCTTCTCTTAGATCTAGCTTGGTGAAAATCTTGTCTTTTGATTGGTGGTTCAACAAGTCCTTCATCAGTGGGAGGAGGTAGATATTTTGTATGCAAATGCAGTTCACACCCCTAAAATTGAGGCATAATCTTAGTGTACCATCTTTTTTTCCTTGTTTCTCAATTTCTCAATATCTAATTTAACCACTTCACTAATATGGGTGGCAGGGACCTCCCCCCCCAATTAACCTTCTATCCACCTGGTGAAATTTAATTGGGAACTTTAAGGCTGTTGTTCTGATCCCCAATTGTTCCACAACTGGAAGTCCAATTAGACATCTGGTGCAGCCGGTATCTATTATTGCTGGCAGTTCTTCTTGTTTCCCTGTCTCTGGCAGTACCAGTTTCACTTTAATTGAAAAATGGGGGATGGGTGCACTCACCATTGGGTCTTCATCTTTGCAAGCCTTGCCAGGAGGGGCTTCCTTAGCCAGAGGATCCTCGCTCTCTTCACTGGGGAGGGGAACCTCCATGGCTTGTCTGGTGAATTGGCTGGTGAATTGGCTGGTGTTTGGGGTTTTCCTTGGAGCCCCCCTGCCTCATGCAGCTGTGACAGGGCATTGTTGTGGAACTGGGGCAAGGGCCAGTTGCTGAGAAGCTCAATGTCCTGATTGTCCACACTGATAGCATTTAATCACCCCTGCTGGTTGAGAGTGTGTGTGATATTAGTAGCCTTTGAAATGGACCATCTAGATAATACTCTCCAAGTTGGCTTCTCTGCTGGGGGTTTTCTGTGGTGGTGGTCTTCTCTGTCTAGAGCTATGGACATTGTATACCAGTTGTGGAGATGCTCAGGTACCTCCTGGATCCCACAGTCTTTTCCGGCTCTTGGTCAATAGCTTCTTTAAAATAGTGTAGGAGTATGCGGTCAGGCCAATGCCCCAGATTCCCTGCAACCCATCTAAAGTCCCATACAAAGTCTTTTATAGGTTGATTGCCTTGTTTTATGGAAAGTGACCTCAGCATGGCTAAAGGTCACTTTCATTTATTCGGTCTGGGTCTTCAAATTGGGAACGGAGCATGTAATAAACTCACTGGCATCATTCAGTTCTGCAGCGCCCTCATTGTGCAGCTAGGCTATCAGAAATCTCTCCCTCATTCATCCCATCAGAAATTGCTGACACCAAGTCCCGTTCCGGTTTGTATTGGTCCCCGTACTGATCCACGTGAGCCCACACCCTGCTGAGGAAATAAACCAATTTGGCAGGCATCCCATCAAAGGTTACTCTGAAGTGGGGTGGCATTGGCCTCGTGGGTGAGGGGCACCCAGCAGTTGCTGGCTGGGATAGAACTTGCTGCAAGGCTGCTGGATTAGTCCCCCCTGTGGTGCTGGGATCATTGGGCCATAGGGGGGCCATGGGGATCCCTGGAAGCTTGGAACAGATGGCGCAGGATACCACTGACACTGGACCCTCCCTGGCTGGTAGTATACTCTACAGCCTGGTGGTATACTCTCAGCAGATGGTAGTGCAAAGGCAGGCTAGTGAGGGGCCCCAAAAGGGGGTTTTTGCATTCTGTATGCTGACTGTGCCTGGTGTCCCACAACTGCAGGATGGCCATGCTGCGCTGAACCCCTCATTTTGCTCCTGATCAGGTAGAGAGAGGTCTGCGCCCTACTGATCCCCCTTCATGTCCTGGATCAGGGAAGGTGAATGTAGGTTGCGCTAATCTCCATCTGACCTCAAGAGGTTGGAAGGTGGGTGCATAACTTCCCACTTCCATCTGCTCAAAACACTCCGGGAACCTAGTTAAGGACTGGCTTCACATTGGGTGCAACAGGTCGCAGTCCTGGAAGTCTCCGGATCTCACAGCTGTCCCTATCCTCCACTCTGGCTCATGGGGCAACTTCATTTCCACTCCTGGAGCTGGGTCAGACTGTCAACTCTTTCAGGAATCTGACACCTAGGGCCGAGCCCCCAGCCTTAGGGTTTCCTCTGCAACCTCAATGGCTTGCCCCATTACTTCAGAAGGAGATAGCAAGAGGTCAGTAAATCCTTGAGCATTCGGTCCCCCTGGTCCCCTCTCTGATTTCTCCTTTCTCCTCCATCTTCACTGAGTCTTCACACCACCCAAGGTTTAGGTAGCTGCTGGGTCTCAGCACCCCCGACAGCCCCCTTTCAGGATGCTGTTAGGCTTTAAGACAGATTAGGTTAATGTCAGAATTCTAGAAAACCTCAACTTCGAGTAAAAATGCAGAAGCAAACATTTTCCAAAATGTTCTTTACTAGAATGGGTAAACTGGCACATCTGGGGAAACCTGAATCTGAAAGGCCCAGGTTTTCTCTCAGTAAGTCAACCCCCCAAAACCATCCCCTCACTCCCCAGTTGATTATATACTCCAATCAATGTTTGTCCCATCTAGACCGAGCCCCCTGACCATTCCTTTTCCAGATGCTAGATCGCCCTAACCTTGACCAACAGGAAGAATGCTATTATGTCTACTAACAACCCCTCTCCTTAATTCCCCCCCTACTTTTCCACACATGAGAAGGTGGCAGCATTGAAGCTTCTTGCCTAATATGGCTTCCAAAGCTGACACCTACTTTGCAATTCAAAATGAACATGTATCTATTTCAAATATGTTTTAATTGGAATTAAATTTGAGAAATAAGACAGACCTTCATTGGAATATGCTTATATACACCATTAAAACAAAAACAGACTTTTCATTCTTTGAAAAATAGAATAGAATAGAATAGAATAGAATAGAATAGAATAGAATAGAATAGAATAGAATAGAATAGAATAGAATAGAATAGAATAGAACACAACTGAACCAAACCAAACCGAACCGAATAGAATTTTATTGGCCAAGTGTAATTGGACACACAAGGAATTTGTCTTGGTGCATACGCTCTCAGTGTACATAAAAAAAAATATATGTTCATCAAGAATCATAAACTAACTTAATGTTAGTCATGGAGTACAAATAAGCAATCAATCATATTAGGAAATAGTCAATATAAATTATAAGGATAATTTATCCTTATAAATTAAGTATAAAGTTACAGTCATACAGTCATTAGTGGAACAAAGTTACAGTCATACAGTCATTAGTGGAAGGAAATGGGTGATTGGAACAATGAGAAGATTAATAGTAGTGCAGACTTAGTAAATAGTTTGACAGTATTGAGGGTATTTGTTTAGCAGAGTGATGGTGTTCAGGAAAAAACTGTTCTTGTGTCTAGTTGTTCTGGTGTGCAGTGCTCTATAGTGTCGTTTTGAGGGTAGGAGTTGAAAGAATTTATGTCCAAGATGTGAGGGGTCTGTAAATATTTTCACAGCCCTCTTTTTGACTCATGCAGTCCTCAATGGAAGGCAGGTTAGTAGTAATTGTTTTTTCTGCAGTTCTAATTATCCTCTGAAGTCTGGGGCTGTCTTGTTGGGTTGCAGAGCCAAACCAGACAGTTATAGAGGTGCAGATGACAGACTCAATAATTCCTCTGTAGAAGTGTATCAGCAGCTCCTTGGGCAGTTTGAGCTTTCTGAGTTGGTGCAGAAAGAACATTCTTTGTTGTGCTTTTTTGATGATGTTTTTGATGTTAAGTGTCCATTTTAGATCTTGCGATATGGTAGAACCTAGAAATTTGAAGGTCTCTACTGTTGATATTGTGTTGTCTAGTATTGTAAGAGGTGGAAGTATGGATGAGTTTCTTCTAAAGTCTACCACCATTTCTACAGTTTTGAGTGTGTTCAATTTCAGATTGAACACTGGTCACACCACTAGGCTAGTTGTTTAACCTCCCGGCTGTATGTGGATTCATCATTGTCTTGAATGAGAACAACCACTGTTGTGTTATCTGCGAACTTCAGTAGTTTAACAGATGGATCATTAGAGATGCAGTCATTGGTATATAGAGAGAAGAGAAGTGGAGAGAGCACAAAGCCTTGGGGCGGGGGGCTGTGCTAATTGTACAGGTATCTGATGTGATTATGCTTAGCTTCACCTGTGCTTCCTGTTTGTTAGAAAACTTATGATCTGCTTACAAGTGTGTTCAGGTACCTCTAGCTGGTTTAGCTTAGTTAGAAGAGTGTTTAGAATGATGGTATTGGATGCAGAACTAAAGTCTACAAAGAGGACCCTTGTGTAGGTCTTTGGAGATTCAAGACATTGTAGGATGTAGTGCAGAGCCATATTAACAGCATCATTTGTTGATCTATTTGCTCTGTATGCAAATTGCAAGGTGTCTAACAGTGGATCCATGATGGTTTTCAAGTGGGACAGCACTAGCTTTCAAAGGTTTTCATGACTACAGATATTAGAGCAACTGGTCTGTAGTCATTCAGTTCATTGATGGTGGGCTTCTTTGGCACTGGGATGATAGTAGAGCATTTGAAGCAAGAAGGAACATAGCATATCTCTAGAAAACTGTGGAAGATTTGGGTGAAGCAAGAAGGAATTATCTTGTTTGGGCCTAGAGGTTTTCCTGGTTTTTATCTGTGAAAAGGTCTTGCACTTCCTTTTCTGTGATCACTAGGGGTTGTGAACCCAATGTGATGGGTCAGTTGTAGGAGGCTTGGCTGTTGTTTGTGTGTCTGAGATGGGGTTGTAAAGTTAGGTGGCTGTTAATAAATAAATTGACACTTGCAACAAAGTTTTCTTTTGTCTGATAAGCAGTTCGATATGTGGTTGTAGATTCTGATTAAATATAGTATTGTTGGACTTGATTTGCTACATGATGAAAAGGGTAGGTGTTTTTCATCCATTAAGTGAACCAACTTTGTTCATTTTTCTATTAAAATTTGTCTATGTTGTATTCAAATGATATAATGACCTCTCAGATAGATCTTCAGACACATAAATTAAACATAATCAAGGCAAACTTTCAAAATCTTTTTTTTTACTAGATAGAGAATTTTATAGATTTTTTTGGGGAGGAGAGGGTAGGCTGTGCAAGAGAATATATATTTTATGAGAAAGATATAAATTGCTTTAATTTTTTTATATTTCAAAAGACTTCCAGAGGCACACCATTGCATTGATTAATTATTCTTATAGTCAGCAAATTTCTCCTTCATTCAAGGTTGTTTCTCTCTTTAATGATCTTCTACCCGTAACTTCTTTCCTGCCCTTAGGTACTTTAGAGAATAAGTTGTCTCCCTCTGTGACAGCCTTTCAAGTCATTCTCTTTGTTCATTATATAGTTTACTTCCAGACCCATTATCATCTTTATTAATCTTCACTGCACACTTTCTTGGTTCACATTGTTGCTGATTTTCCATGGTATATGCCCAATAATTCAAACACAGTTTATTGAAGGCTAAAACATATTTATTTTATTTCTCACTCTTACAGAAGATTTCACCAGACAAAGAACAGAAATGCAAAACATCGGTATATATACACAGGAGGCGGAGCTTAAAAGATAAGGAGGAGTCAGTGGGAGGGACATTGGGTACATCTGTGATTTAAACCTTTACATATTTACATATATACACAGTTGAAGTATTTTCATCTGTAACAAATCCCCCTCTAAAATACCCAACCACTATTGATTAGTAGAATTCTGAATATATACATTAAGTTTAGAAGTTAAATAAGCATGCTGTTTGACAGGTAAAGTTTAGTCAAAATGTCTGCGATCTGTTCACTTGTTTCACAATGTACCACCTTAATAAAAACCTATATAAGATAGCTGCCTAACATGTTTGTATTTTATATCTATATGGCGAGATCTTTGGCCAATAGCTTCTGATGTTGAAATGTCTGTGGCAGTTTTATTGTCTTCATTGATAATTATAGGATAAACAGGTTCAACCCAAATGTTAGACAGTAGATCATCAAACCATGTCAAATTGTTGGATGCCTTGGACAAACAAATATATTCAGCTTCTGCAGTAGAAGTAGCTATCAAATTTTGTTTACCAGTATACCAATGAACAGGGCAATTATTTATAAGAAAAACCTATCCAGATGTGCTTTTTCTACTTATGGTATCCCCGGCCCAATCAGCATCAGCATAGCTTGTCAGAATAGGTTTCTCAGAATGAGTTGGTTCCAAATATAGACAAGCATCAACACTAAATTTTAAATATCTGAGAACTCTCTTTATCCCTTCCCAATGGTAGGTATTAGGATTGCTTACATGTCTTGACAAAAGATTTATGGCAAGAGCAATATCAGGTCTGGTCCAATTTGAGATATACAATAATGACCCAATAACAGATCTATACAAAGTATTGTCCTTGAAGGGTTCACACTTATTATACATGTTTTTGGTAAAGTCAACTTGCATAGGGGACTCACATGGCTTGGAATTCATCATATTACATCTTTCTAGTAATTCTAATATTTTTTCTTTTTGGGATAATTTGAAACCTTTTTTTGTTTTGTCAATATGAACTCCTAGATATTTGTTTACCTTTCCTAAGGACTTTAGGGTAAAGTGTTTATTTAATTCCTTTGCGAATTCATCCCATCTATGCTTGTGTTTACCAAAATATAGAATGTCATCCACATAAATAAGGACATATTCTAAAGAGTCACTAGTTTTCCTGACAAAGAAACATAAGTCTACAGAAGTTGCTGAAAAACCCATTTCATTGAGTATTTTTGACAGACATTTGTACTATCTTTTTCCTGATTGCCTTAATCCATATAAGCTCTTGTTCAATAACCAGGTGTCTCCTTTTTGAATGTCTTTTCCAGGGGGTGCTCTTACATAAATTTCTTTATCGAGTTTTGCATGCAAATACGCAGTTTGAACATCAAACTGGTATACATCTAGATCTAAAATTGATGCAATTACAAGCGCGCTCTTGACACTCTCTGATCAAACTGTGGGTGAAAAAGTGTCTATATAGTCATCTGGAAACCTTTGGGCGAATCCCTGAGCTACTAATCTGGCTTTATATAAAAATTTATTGTCTTCTAATTCCTTTATTTTAAAAATCCACCTGGTATCTATGGTCATCTTTCCTTCTGGTGTTTGTGCAGGAGTGTACATGTTTAATTCTTTTAAGCTATCCATTTCTTTCTTCATTGCCAGTTCCCAAAGTTCTCTTTCATCTTTGGGCAATTTTAATATTTCTTCATATGTATTTGGTGTAATTTTATTGGCATTGATTGATAGTACATAGTCATCAAATTTTTTTGGTTTTATGTTTCTATTGCTTCTAACTGGTCTGTTTGGATATGTATCTGTATCGTGCATGTATTTGGCTTCCTTTTCTGATAAGGGTTCTACCTTTATGATTGGATGATTCCCTTTCCATTCATTTGAGTTTACCTTTTGATGTATTGGCTTTTCAATTTCTTTTGCCTTGGGTTTAATAGTGGATGACTTGTGTTCCTTTTCAGTGTCTACTGTGTTTTCTGTTTTATGGAAAATTTAATTAAGGTGTATCCTAGACCAATTAGCGTGTTCATGAAATGTAGCAGTTCTGGATATTACAAATCTATTATTCTTATCTATAAACCGATATCCTTTGGTTCCTGATTCATACCCCATGAATCGTAGCCTCTTAGATACTTCTCCCCTTTGCGCCTTAACTGTTTTGGAACGTATACATCAGCAGTAACACCAAAGACATGTAAGTGGCCAATTTTGGGTTTCCTATTATACATTGCTTCGTATGGTGTTTTTCCAATCACACTTGACCATAATCTATTTATGGTGTAATTTGAGTACGTAAGAGCCTCAGCCCAAAAAATTTATCTCAAACCAGCATCATCAAGCACACATCTAACCATGGTTTGTAGCAAACCATTCCTCCTCTCCGAAATGCCATTTTGAAAAGCAGAAAATGGCGAAGATTTAAAATGTAGTATTCCCTGTGATTTAAGCCAATTAGAAAATTCCCTTGACAAAAATTCAGATCCTCTGTCAGTCATAATTTGTTTGATTTTTATATTGTGTTTCTATTTTTTGTGAAATTCCTTGAATTTTTTGAATGTTTCATGTTTATTATTGAGAGTGTATACGTATCCGTATCTGCTAAAATCATCAACTATTAGAAAATATTTTTTTTTATATTTAATCGATGGTTTCAGGGGTCCAACTAAATCCATGTGCACTAATTGAAATATGGATTGTGTGGTGTGTGTTGCCTTTTTTGGTCTAGGCTTACTTCTGATTTTTGAGGATTTACACACAGAGCATTCCAAATAATTTTTACAATTTTTAACTTTTGTACCTTCAGTGCATTCTAACATTTTTTGTATAACTGGAAAACTGGCATGTCCCAATTTCCTATGAAGTAAGTGAGTACATTCCACATGTATTGGTTTACCATTACACAATTTTTCATTAGAGGTTATATCATTTGTATTGCTATCTTTAAACCTATCCTCATATTTGTTTATTTTAGTGGTTATATATAGAGACCCATGGTTTTCTGGTTGTAGGTAAGTTAGCCCCTCCTTATAAATGATCTTCCCTATGTTAGTTTCGTTTTTAGTCATATACACTTTTCCTTTTCTAAAGGTAATTTCTATTTCCTTTTCTTCAGTCAATCTGATAGTTGACAAGATGTTACGAGGAATATCAGGGATGTATAGTACCCCCTTTATTTTTCCTATACCTTCTATATAGGTGTTTCCTATTTCTTTTACTAGTACTTTGTCTTGGTTAGCTAGTTTAATGTAATAGTTTCTGTTGTTGAAATCACTGAGAATTTGTTTGTTATTTGTGGTATGATTTGTGGCCCAGGGTCAATGAGCCAAGAATTGTTTGAATCTGTGAGATTGTTTTTACTGTCCCCCAATCTATACATTGATCCTTTCCTACCTTCTCTGGAATTGCTTCTGTATTTTTTTTAATCCATTGGATTGGAATAATTTCTTTGTTTGTGTCTATAGTCAGGTGAATACCTTCTTGAGAGGTTTCTATTTCTCTCATGTCTATCTTTATAATAGGATTGGTCTCTGCTTCTTATATTTTTAGGGCAGTCCCTTGTGTAATGGTTTCTTGAACCACAGGTATGACATTCTGTAGTATATTCATCTCTGTTTTGAGATTCTACTTTTTTGCTATTTCTACCTTCTCTGTGACTAATAGATTACTTTTCTAAGATTATCTTCTGCAATTAATTTATTGATAAGAGTTTCTAAGGCTTAGGCTGTCTAAGAGGGTTATATAATTGTCCCAACTAGTGAACTAATGAATTTATTATTATACTTTTCATACTACAGTCTGAAATATTTTCACCCCTCTGAATAAGGTCAGCTCTAGTTGCATTCAATTTCAAAATATGTTCACTCATTGATGTTCCATTTTTTAGCTTTGCAGAATAAAATTCCCTAGAAATTCGGGTTGTGGTAGCAACACTTTTGCTATAAAATATATTATACATTTTTTTGTAATATTTCAGAAACAGTTAAATTGTCTTGCAGGCTGGGATGAATGCTGGGTGAAATGGTTGCAATAATAATATAATATGCTTTATGATGTAAGCAGTCCACTTTAAGGGTCCAGGGCTTATTAGGAGGTTTATTAATAAAGAGTAACATACCTTCTCTTAAATATATAACTTGACTCCACTCCTGTAAATTACTGCCATCTAATTTTAATTTTATATAACCTGAAGGTAGATTCCCTGAATGATGTGAGAAGTTGTCTGCAGCCTGTTGCTGTCCATGGTCAAAATCGTAAGTATACTCACAATATGGTATTGGTATGGAGGAGGCATATCTGTACTGACTTGTATTTATGTTCATTTCTTTTTTTCTTTCAGCTGCAATCTGCGCATGCCCAGAGCTCATTTCTCTCCAGCAGTCACCGAGGGAGGATCTCTTGCTTGCTGCTTCTTGAGAAAGGCCCCAAACTACAGGCTGGTCTTCTAGGTTGATTTTTGGAGGCCCTGGATAGTTGGAGTTTGCCTGGGAGATGGTCTTAGCTGCGGAGGCTTCCTGATGGCTTGGCTCTTCAGCGCGGCGGCTGTATGGGCCCTGATCCTGGTCGTCTTCTTCCAGATAGGTGAATTGGAAGCACCACTGCCTTTCATTTGGTGAGTAGTCTCTTCTTTTTATTAATTCTTGCTTGGCTGGTGTGAGTGTCTGGTAGCGGTTTCTTGTAGGAGACAGTGTGAGGTTTTTTTTGCTTTCTTCTTCTTCTAGGTAGTTTGGCTTTGAGTTGTATTTTTTGTAGCATCATTTTTAAAATTAGTTGGTAGTTTTAGTTTATTTCCAAATGCCATGGTTAGCACTTCCATGGCATTATCTATTTCTCTGGCTGAAGGCTTTTTATTTTTAGAAGTTGTTTTATTTGCATTTTGTATCGGGTAGCTTTTTTTATTTTCGGCTTAACTTCGCGCCTCAGGATTTAAATCGGTGAATTCTGTTGGTGGTTGGTCAGTCATAAATAGTGGACTTGGTGTACAATATGGCCACCATGAAAAAGGTGGGAAATCTTCGCGGGCTTTTTTGTGAGGGAAATGGTCAGCATTTTGTTTCTCTACATCACCTTTTTTATTTAGGCTGTAATCTATTTCTTCATCATCTGTTGCTGCTCCATGATCTTCTAAAGGATTGCGGAGTTTCATAAACAGATTTTGATTACTTGTAGTGCTTTCTATTATATTAATCAGTCTCTTTTTTATGTTTTCTTCTTCTTTAGTGTCAGTGGTTCCGTATTCGAATTCAGCCCTTTGGTCTTTAAAATCTGTATCTTGCAGTTGCTCATCTTTTTTGTTTTCTTCAGTAGTATTTATTTCTATTGGAGTTAGTTGAGCTGCTATTGTTCTTTTTAAGGATCTGGTGATAGGTCTTCTTTTTTCTTCATTGAGGTTTGATGTTTTTTGCATTTTTTTATTTATTGGGCATTCCAACCGACCTCTGCTACCAATTTGTTGCTGATTTTCCATGCCCAATGATTCAAACACAGTTTATTGAAGGCTAAAACATGTTTATTTTATTTCTCACTCTTACAAGATTTCAGCAGACAAAGAACAGAAATGCAAAACATCGGTATATATACACAGGAGGCGAAGCTTAAAAAGTAAGGATGAGTCAGTGGGAGGGACATTGGGTATATCTGTGATTTAAACCTTTACATATTTACATATATACACAGTTGAGGTATTTTCATCTGTAACACACATCTATTTTATACCGTGGTGTCCAGAACTGGACACATTAATAAGTAATGCAAATTACTCCCCAGTGCAAAGCAGTACTATGAACTATCTCTGTATTCATGCAACCTAGTACTGCATTAGGTTGTTTGGCAGCTGCATCACACTGCTGGCTCACACTTAATTTGTGGTCTACTAAGACATCTCTCCATAGTTAAAGTCTGTATTTGTCTGCTTCTACATAGTCTGTATTTGTGTATTGTATGGCACAGTGTTCAAATCTATCAAGGTCTTTCTGAATCTTGAGTCTATCATCTAAAATATTAGCTATTCCATTTTGGTGTTTTCTGTAGATTTGGTTTTCCTTTTATCACCCCATCTAGATAATTTATGAAGTTGTTGAAGTATACTGGACCTAAGACAGAACCTTGAAGTATCTATGCTGTGATGTTATTTCAAAATAACAATATTAAAACATAGAATGAAATTACAGATATGTTAAGATGGAAGAATCTACAAGTGTCATTGCTGGGAAGAATTCTTTGATTTTGATGGGCAACTTAGGGTAATTAATATATGCATGAAAATGAATTCAATATACTAGATTTACTTCTCAGTTTTAATCACTGTTATCAATTTATTGTATATGAAGTTTGCCTTGTGTATCTGTTTGGAAATTTGATTAAAAATGGCTGATAGCACTTTTATGGTGTAAAAAATATCAAAGCAAATTACAGTAATTAAATACACACTTTGAACATTTTTCTCAAGAGAGATTACAAAATATAAAGAATTGGAGAAGACTTGATTATTTCCCCAATGGTCCAAATGATAGGTTCCTTATGAAACAGAATTTTCAGAAAGTCAGCTTATTATGAGTGCTTTTACCTATCTTCAAAATATATTTTGTCGAATAGGGTATAGAAGCTATAACTTGAAGAATCTCTATTCAAATCTTCATTTAATGTTCCAAGCTGTTTTATCTATATTATATTCTTAATAGTTTCTGTATTTTTTTCTTCTTTTTCCTTCTCCCCTCTCCTATTTCTTTGTAGTACTGTGGCAACCGACTTAGAGACCATATATGAAAGGATAATGAAAAACAAAACAAAACAATGCTATGGGTAGAGATAGGATACTTTTCTGTAAAAGGACATCTATCTTTTTCAGGATGGAAAATATTAACAGTGGGGCAGAGTTGATAGCAATGATGCTTCTTGTGTTCCTTTTCTGTATTACATGGAAAACATATGCTATGAATTGTAGCATACCTGATGATCCTCTTCCTATAACCCATCAATTTGCTCAGCCAGGAAATCTTATTTTTGGAGCAATTGTCCCTCAAGCCTTTTTCTTTCATGACAGGCCTTCCTTCACAGAAGATCCCTCTCGGACCTTGATCAATGAAGTGATGTAAGGAATTTTACTTTTTTTTCCTCTTCCGACTAGTAAGTGTAAAATATTTGTGGAAAAAAGAGTTAAGCAGCAGGATTATGGTACTAAATCTTTGAAAATTTTTCACACCTAAGTTGTCATTGGGAATTTTCTGTTAATTGGTTTTCTCTACTGTTGAAGTGTGCATAGTTGGCTACTGAGGAGAAAACTCCGTGTGCCTTCACATGCTGCACCAAATATGTATACAATTCTATTTATGTTCTGTTTATGATTAATAAAACATTTGTAAGAGTTTATGATAATTTGCCAGAAGGTCAGGTTTATAATAGCAGTCCTTCTACTTATCTTCAAAATATCATTTTTTGAATAGCATATAGAGAAGTGTTATTTGAAGCCTTTCTATTCTAATCTTCGTATAATATTCTAGTATTATTCTTCTAGGAGTAAGTTACAAACAGTCATACTCTATGTATTTGCTGATTAGATCACTTTAGATAAGGAAATTTATCTCTACCAAGTAGAGAGATCACGGAAGGGAAAGTAAAGTGTATAGAGTGAATAGTATATTTCTATTCTAACCCTCATATAATATTCTAGTATTACTCTAATAGGGGTATTATTGAAAAAGTCATCTAGGTGAATTTGTTGATTAGATCATTTCAGGTAAGGTAATTTATCTTTCCCAAGTGGTGAGATTATGAAAGGGAAAATAAACACATGGAGCTCTGTTAATTGTTAGATATGGTAACCCATACAGAATTTTATTTAGTTTAAAGTCAATGAGGAAAGTCATCCCGCTTGAAAATCACAAAGTAGTTCCTGAAATACAAAATCATTTCCCCCCAGTGGCATTAGTTCAAAGGGCATTAAAGTATTGAAAGAAGATGGAAGTACACAAAAACAACACATACGTGCAAACAGATTGCATTCAGACAGTGGGGGGAAAAGAAATCTGTTTGGATAAAACATTGTAGCACTGTGGTAACTTTCTTAGAGGCCATATATGTTGTAGTAGTAGTAGTAGTAGTAGTAGTAGTAGTAGTAGTAATAATAATAATAATAATAATAATAATAATAATGCCAGAAGTTTGGATTTGAGTACAGCAAAAACCACTGGGAACATCAAGTTGAGAAAGTTTTAGAGAATGAGAAACTCAAGATCTTGTGGGACTTTAGGATTCAGACTGACAGGCACTTGGTCCACAACACACCTGATATAACAATAGTTGAAAAGAAAAAAAAGTATGGTTCATTGACATTGCAATATCTGGTGACGTACGGATTGAAGATAAGCAGCAAGAAAAAATCACAAAGTACCGGGAATTGCAAATTGAAGTTGAGTGACTATGGAAAAAGAAATCATGTGTTGTTCTGATTGTAATTGGAGCCCTTGGAGCAATACCCAAAGGGCTACCCCACTATTTAGAAATTCTAAATTTACCAGACTTGAACATTTTGACTCTACAAAAAAGTACCTTACTCGGAACAGCTTACATCCTCCAACAATACCTTAACAGTTCCTAGGTCCTTGGTTAGGACTCGAGCTGCTGAGCTATTAACCAGCCTCAAAGACTGTGAATCTCACTACAGATTAACCAATAATAATAATAATAATAATAATAATAATAATAATAATAATAAAGATATAATAGAATTTAATTTTGTGGAGATAGGAAATTGTATGTATAGGATGATCTATGTTGGGTTGGATGGCAGTCATCAACAGTTATGATGAGATAACAGAAGAACATATTTGAAATGGACCTTGGATTTAAGTCCAATCCCCTATGTCATTTCAGACAAATAGTTGTCAAATCTCTTTTTAAAAACATCCAGCGTTGGAGCACCACAACATCTGGAGTAAGTTGTTCCACTGATTAATTGTTCTAGTGATCAAGAAATTTCTCCCTTATTCTAGATTTGTTCTTTCCTTGATTAGTGTCAATCCATTAGTTCTTGTCCTGGTTTGGAGAATAGGTTGACCCCCTCTTATTTTTGGCAGCCCTTTGAATAGATAACAAGATGATGTTATCCATTCAATCAAAGTGGCAAGAAGGTAATAAGCAACAGAGAGAAAGCAGAACTATTTAACTCATTTTTTGCATTCACTTTTACACAAAGGGAAAAAACAGTCCAACCTATTGAAAACAGTACTGTAAAAAACAGATTAGAAACAAAGTAAAAATAGACAAGAAAATGGTAAGTGAGCATCTGTCCACCCCAAATAAGTTTAAATCACATGGACCAGATGGACACCCTAAGGTTCTGAAGGAACTGGCAGATGTGATCTCAGAACCACTGAACTACATCTTCCAAAGATCCTGGAGCACCGGGGAACTACCAGAGGACTGGAAAAGAGCTGATGTAGTTCCCAGCTTAAAAAAGAAAAAAAAAAAGATCCAGGACACTACAGACCTATCAGCCTGACCTTAATGCCTGGGAAAATTCTGGAAAAGATTATCAAGTAACTAATCAGTGAACACTCAGAGGCAAACAAAGTCATAACCAAAAGCCAACATGGGTTTGTCAAAAACAGTATGCCAGTCAAATCTTACTGCATTCTTTGACAAGGTAACAACATTCGTGGACCAGAGGAATACCGTGGATTTCAGAAAGGCATTTGATAAAGTAGACCATAACCTACTACTAGATAAAGTAAAAAAAAAGTGTGTTAGACAACATCACCACCAAATGGATTCTTAAGTAGCTGACCAATCATACTCAATGAGTAGACCTCAATGGAACTGCATCCATATGGAAGGAAATATGCAGGGGGAAACCCAAAGCTCTGTTTTAGGCCCAATACAGTTTAACATATTTATCAATGATTTGGATGAGGGGATAGATGGGGAACTCATTAAAATTGCAGACAACCACAAACTGTCAGGAATAGCCAACACTCCAGAAGATAGGCTTAAGATTCCGAAGGATCTTGACAGACTTGAACATTGGATGCTGTCTAACAAAATGAAATTCAATGGTGAAAAAAGTAAGGTTCTACATTTAGGCAATAAAAATCAAATGCACAGGTACAGTATAGTGGTACCTTGCTCAATAGTAGTAACTGTGAGAGAGATCTTGGAGTCCTAGTGGACAATCACTTAAGCATAAACCAGCAGTGTTCTGCAGCTGTCAAAAAAGCCAACTCAATTCTATGCTGCATTAACAGAGGGATAGAATTAAGAACATGTGAAATGTTAATACCACTTTATAATGTCTTGGTAAGGCGATACTTGGAATACTGCATCCAGTTTTTGTTGCCACAAAGCAAAAAAGATGTTGAGATTCTGAAAAGAGTGTAGAGAAGCATAACAAAAATGATTAGGGGACTGGGGGCTAAAACATATAAACAATGGTTGCTGGAATTGGGTATGTCTAGTTTAATGAAAAGACGGACTAGGGGAAACATGATAGCAGTGTTCAAGGGTTGCCACAAAGAAGGGAGTCAGGTTATTCTCCAAAGCACCTGCGGGCAGGACAAGAAGCAATGGATGGAAACTCATCAAGGAGAGAAGCAACCTAGAACCAAGAAGAATTTTCCTGACAGTTAGAATAATTAACCAGTGGAACAACTTGTCTCCAGGAGTTGTGAATTCTCCAACACTGGAAGTTTTTAATAAGAGATTGGACAACCATTTGTCTGAAATGGTATAGGGTTTCCTCCCTGAGCTGGGGGTTTGACTAGAAGACCTCCAAGGTTCGTTCCTTCTGTTCTGTTCTGTTCTGTTCCGTTCCGTTCCGTTCCGTTCCGTTCCGTTCCATTCCATTATTTCTTGATGATTCTATGGGCCAATCTCCCATAACTACTGTTCTTCAACTACTTCTTTGCATTTTTCTATGCTTGGCTGGTATTACCAACAACAGGATGAGATGATAGCAGTGAAGCTCTAAGTGTTCTTGTACTGTATTATGTGCAAAACACATGGCATTGGTTGTACTATACCTGATGGTAAAGGATATTCAGTAATAAGGTTACATGTTAGACAAGAAGGGTAACATTTAGAAAAAGATGCAAAGCCGTTTCTTTCAAAAGACAAATTATCTCAGGAGATTAAATTAAAAAAGTCTTTCCTTTTATTTGAAGAGGTACAAATTACTTTGTCACCCAAAGGCACCTCCTAGTCCCTTCAGACACACATCTGAGGTGACATTGAGTTTTTCCTTGAGCACTTGCAATGAAACAAAGCATAGGAACTCTTTTGAAGAGTTCAGTTATTTAAGGGTTTTAGCATCTCTTCCATCTACTACTGCTGAGTTTAGGTAACTATAGCTTGAAGTGACTGCATTTCAGTTAATTGTAGGGCTGGTTCTATGGATGACTTTGAACTTTGAATGCAACTTCATTGCATTCAGTTTTATAGCTTTGAGTACAATGGAATGATCGGAGACACTTTCAAATGATAGTTTTTGTTGCAGTTCCGTGCCAAAGATGTATCAGCACATCCTTGCTTTGGTGTTTACTATCAAGGAGATCAATAAGAACCCTGAGCTCTTACCGAACATCACATTGGGTTTCCACATTGTGAACAATTATTTCCCTGTGAGGATAACCTATAAGGCAACCTTGAGCTTACTTTCTACACAGCAGAAGTTTGTTCCCAACTTTACCTGTGATTTAAAGAAAACATTTATTGCTGCTATTGGAGGACGTTTGGCGGAGAGCTCATTCATCATGGCCACAGTTCTTGCCAATTACAAGATTCCACAGGTATATCCTTGAGATGGCGCCCTAAAAATCCCAATTTCTTTAATTCCTGCAATTCTTATAGAACATTTATGCTGCATTCCAGAGTTGACTTTCACAGGGGCAAATCTAGGAGAACACTATATTGTACATAGCGTTAATATAAGTATGAATAAATTATAGGGATGATTAAATATTTAGAAATTCTTTGTAGTTTCACCCTATTTTTGAAGATTATCAAACTCCTGTTGGCATGAATTTCAAAGTGGTTGGGCCACTACAGAACATACAAATTCAGGCAGCCAACTAGAAGACTTTTGTAGATCATAAATGCCTGGCTTTTGATATTGTGCTGTTTTAGGGCTTTTCACATTCAGTTAATATGTGCTCAGAAACAGATAGATAATCTTTTTAACTGATGTAATGCTGCATGTATATGAATTGACTGCATAATTTCCACCAACATTTGAATGCTTACTTTCTGTCTTAGCTATGTTGAAAATGAATCACATTTCATCTTCTTATGTAATGGCCCTAATTATTTGCTACATATTGGCTTTCAGCTTGCCTATGGAACATTTTCTCCAGTACATGGTGAGAAAAATCTATTTCCATCTTTGTACCAGATGGTCCCAAGTGAAATGCATCAATACTCTGGGATTATTCTATTACTTCAGCATTTTGGATGGAATTGGATTGGGATCTTGGCTATGGATGATTATTATGGGGACATGTTTTTGCAGAAAATTGAACCATTGCTTTCCCAAAACAACATTTGTAATGCTTTCATATTTAGACCACCACAGAAAGCATATATAGAGGAATATATACACTTGATTGCAACGGAGTTAAGATATGATCAACTCTTTACGGATGATAAAGTCAAAGTGTGTTTAATCTATGCCCTAACTCCAGCCATGGAAAATCTGAGAATTATCATTTTTGTAACATCTTGGACTTCATTGCCATCTTTGGGTAAAGTGTGGATTATAACATCCCATTGGAATTTTGAATCACTGTCCATTCAGAAAGTTTGGGATATACAGAGTTTCCATGGTGCTCTGTCATTTGCAGTTCGCTCAAAAGAGCCCCCTGGATTCCAAGAATTTCTTCACAGTGTAAGGCCATCTTGGGCAAAAGAAGACAATTTCATTCAGAATTTTTGGGAGCAGGCATTTGACTGCCCATTACACCCTTCTAGTTTAAATGAAAATAGCAACCTATTATGCACTGGGGATGAGAACTTAGAGAATCTGCCAAGTATATTATTTGAAATGAGAATGAGTGGTCACAGTTACAACATTTATAATGCAGTGTTTCTTATAGTACATTCTTTGCATGCATTACTCAAGTCCAGATCCAGACGTAGAAATGGAATAGGAACAGAACAAGTAATACTTCAGAATTTAAAACCATGGCAGGTATTTTATTTTGTTTCTAACATCCAAAGATTGTTTGTTTAACTGCATCGTGTAGTAATACTACTGGTAATGATGTTACATAGCACTCTTAATACCAATGAATTCTGGGCCATTGTCTGAGGGTTGTGGACCACTGATGTAGATGATACATCTGTGGCAATGAACACTAGCCACTGTATCATGGAATTTGAGATACACTATTTTAAGTGTCCTTTCTGGAATGGATTCATATTCTATCCAACCAAAAAAACCTGCATGTTGTTTAATTAGGCCACTCATTGTGGGTTCTTCGAAATTCTATTTACCGTAACACCTATTATAATTTGTATAGCATAAATATCTGCCTTGAATATAACAACTATATTTAGTACTTTGTAAAAATTGAGGCTAACGTAACATTAAGGAAAGGAAAGGTTAAAAGGAATTAACAGTTAACAGTTAATCTGAAACAGAGACACTGCTTGTCTTCATACATGTTCCATTTTGTAAAATATAGAAGATGTAGGATGGCAACCATTTTGGTCTAGTGGTTAAATCACTGGACTGGGAGATATAACTTCTGCAGGATCCAATCTGGGTTTGCCATTGTGACCAAAGGTTTTGTCTTCTGAGCTGTCAAACTTGTGCTGGAGCCAGAGTCCGCTAGAGAAAAGTTCCACTAGAGAAAAGATGAGCTTTAGCATGAGTCTGAAAGCTCGGAAGACAAAACCTGGTCATGATGGTTGACCTAGATTGGATCCTGCAACATTAGCTTGGGACATGTAAATTCTCCTTTGTTCTACTCATGTAGCCAGCTTGTGATCTTAAGTCAGCCACTCTCTCTCAGTCCTAGAAAGGATGCAATGGCAAACCAATTTTGTACATCTTGCCAAGTCTTGCTCAGACAGCAGTCAGTATTGACTTGAAGACAACCTCAATCCTTGTTTGTGTTTTACAAAGCAGGAGAGTTCAGCTTGAAATAATTTTATGTAGTTGTTACGATTTCAAAGTCTTACTGTTAATTTCTTTCTGCAAAAAATACAGTTTCATTCTTACTTGCAAAGCATCGTATTCAATAACAATTTGGGAGACACTATTACGTTTGATGAAAACAGAGAACTGATTATGGGTTTTGATGTTGCAAACTGGATTACTTTTCCCAATAATTCCTTTTCTCAAGTCAAAGTTGGAACATTGGAACCTCGGGCTCCACCAGGCAAAAATTTAGCTCTTAATGACAATCAAATTCTATGGCACAGAAGCTTTAATCAGGTGAGAGTTCTCAACTAATAATAAAAATAAAACAATTGTCAAATATATGGCAGTAATTAAAGAAAATTATGTTTCTGTCTTTTGGAATCTTTTAAGATGATGTATAACATTTTCTATATACAAATTTGAGTACTAATATGTCCATGGGAAGTTTATGGCAAATGGTTCTGATTGCGCTTGGGACAAAAATTGCCAAGTGCAACTGCAGATATCCCTAGAAATACAACTGTTCATTTAACAACCTCTGGGGAAAAAAGTCTTTTATGACCTGCCATCGAAGCAGAGATTTCTGCCTTGCTTGTTGTCATGTAATTACATTTCAGGCACACAGTAACTTGCTTGGATTTGTGAACAGTTGCAGTGTTCCATGGTTACATAACTGCACGAGTCAAAAAGAGGGCTGTGAAAATATTTACAGACCCTTCGCATCCTGGACATAAATTGTTTCAACTCCTACCTGCAAAACTATGCTATAGAACATAACTAGGAACAAGAACAGTTTTTTTCCTGAACACCATCACTCTGCTAAACAAATAATTCCAACATCACTGTCAAAATATTCACTAAGTCTGCATTACTATTACTATTAGCATCTCATTGTTCTTATCACCCATCTCCTCCCATTTATGACTGTATGACTGTAATCTTGTTGCTGGTATCCTTAAGATTTATATTGACTGTTTCCTAATATGATTTGATTGCTTATAATGGGGCAAAAAAGTATTTAGTCAACCACCAATTGTGCAAGTTCTCTCACTTTAAAAGATGAGAGAGGCCTGTAATTGACATCATAGGTAGACCACAACTATGAGAGACAAAATAAGAAAACAAATCCAGACAATCACATTGTCTGATTTGGAAAGAATTTATTTGCAAATTATAGTGGAGAATAAGTATTTGGTCACCTACAAACAAGCAAGATTTCTGGCTCTCACAGACCTGTAACTTCTTCTTTAAGAGGCTCCTGTGTCCTCCACTCATTACCTGTATAAATGGCACCTGTTTGAATTTGTTATCAGTATAAAAGACACCTGTCCACAACCTCAAACAGTCACACTCCAAACTCCACTATGGTGAAGACCAAAGAGCTGTCGAAGACACCAGAAACAAAATTGTAGACCTGCACCAGGCTGGAAAGATTGAATCTGCAATAGGCAAGCACAGTTGAAAAAAATCAACTGTGGGAACAATAATTAGAAAATGGAAGACATACAAGACCACTGATAATGTCCTTTGATCTGGGGCTCCATACAAGATCTCACCCCTTGGGGTCAAAATGATCACAAGAACAGTGAGCAAAAATCCCAGAACCACACGGGAGGACCTAGTGAATGACCTGCAGAGAGCTGGGACCAATGTAACAAAGGCTACCATCAGTAACACACTACACCGCCAGGGACTCAGATCCTGCAATGCCAGACATGTCTCCATGCTTAAGCCAGTACATGTCCGGGCCCGTCTGAAGTTTGCTAGAGAGCATTTGGATGATCCAGAAGAGGATTGGGAGAATGTCATATGGTCAGATGAAACCAAAGTAGAACTGATTGGTAGAAACACAACTTGTCATGTTTGGAGGAGAGAGAATGCTGAGTTGCATTCAAAGAACACCATTCCTACTGTGAAGCATGGGGGTGGCAACATCATGCTTTGGGGCTGTTTCTCTGCAAAGGGACCAGGACGACTGATCCATATACAGGAAAGAATGAATGGGACCATGTATCATGAGATTTTGAGTGCAAACCTTCTTCCATCAGCAAGGGCATTGAAGATGAAACGTGGCTGGGTCTTTCAGCATGACAACAATCCAAAACACACAGCCTGGGCAACAAAGGAGTGGCTTGGTAAGAAGTATTTCAAGGTCCTGGAGTGGCCTAGCCCATCTCCAGATCTCAACCCCTTTCAACCCCTTTGGAGGGAGTTGAAAGTCCATGTTGCCCAGTAACAATCCCAAAACATCACTGCTCTAGAGGAGATTTGCATGGAGGAATGGGCCAACATATCAGCAACAGTGTGTGCCAACCTTGTGAAGACTTAACAGAAAACGTTAGACCTCTATCATTGCCAACAAAGGATACATTGAGATGAACTTTTGATATTGACCAAATACTTATTTTCCATCATAATTTGCAAATAAATTCTTTCCAAATCAGACAATGTGATTGTCTGGATTTGTTTTCTCATTTTGTCTGTCATAGTTGAGATCTACCTATGTCATCAATTACAGGCCTCTCTCATCTTTTTAAGTGGGAGAATTTGCACAATTGGTGGCTGACTAAATACTTTTTGCCCCACTGTATTTGTTCCCTATGACTATCATTTATTTATTTATTTATTTACCTATTTACCTATTTATTTATTTATTTATTTATTTATCTATTTATTTATTATATTTCTATACCGCCTTTTCCCCGCAGGACTCAATGTGGTGTACAGTCAAGAAAAAATAAAAGATACATAAACATCATAAAATTGATAATTAAAATTATAATATAGTTTAGCCCAAATTAAATAAAACCCAGAATTAGATAATATTTTAGTCATTCCCAGTTAACATGTTTAGTCCCGCCTGATTGAACATCAGTCTTGAGAGCACAGTGGAAAGCATGGAGATTAGGGATGTTTCGTATATCAGGGGGCAGTTCATTCCAAAGGGTTGGAGCCCTTACAGAGAAGGCCCTCCTCCTGGGAGTCGCCAGTCAGCACAATTTGACTGATGGTACCCTGAGTAGTCCCTCCCTGTGAGAATGAACTGGTCAGTGGGAGGCTATTGGTGGCAAAAGACGGTCTCGTAAGTACCCAGGTCCTAAGCCATGGAGCGCTTTAAAGATGATAACTAACACTTTGAATTGCACCCGGAAGACCACCGGGAACCAGTGCAGTTCGAGGAGGAGAGATGTTACATGGGCACAATGAGATGCGCCCATAATCACCCATGTGGCTACATTCTGGACCAGTCGGAGCCTCCGGATGCTTTTCAAGGGGAGCCCCATGTAAAGAGCATTGCAGTAGTTCATACGGGAGGTGACTAGGGCATGAGTGACTGTGCGCAAGGCATCCCGATCCAGAAAGGGATGCAACTTGTGGATCAGGTGAACCTGATAAAAGGCCCCCCTGGCCACGGCCATCAAATGGTCCAGGAGGGCACCCAAATTGTGGGCCCTCTCTGTGGGGAGCAATCTCTCATCCCCAATTGTCAGTGATGGTACCAGTTGACTATATCGGGATGCTGGAAGCCACAGCCACTCAGTCTTGGAGGGGTTGAGTCTGAGTTTGTTTCTCCTCATCCAGATTCATACGGCCTCCAAGCAATAGGACATCACAGTAAGGGCATCGTTGGGGTGGTTTGGGGTGGAGATGTATAGCTGAATGTCATCATCATATTTATGAACATTCA
The DNA here is from genome assembly GCA_038048745.1 of Coluber constrictor foxii. Lineage (NCBI taxonomy): Eukaryota > Metazoa > Chordata > Lepidosauria > Squamata > Colubridae > Coluber > Coluber constrictor. The sequence continues at coordinate 61,747,965 of CM075961.1, read as the reverse complement.
CCCCGAAATTTTTCTAATGGTATTCCTACCGAATTTATCAGTGATAAATTAATGGGTTGTTTGCTGACGACCATGACCTTGGTTTTTGAGGTGTTAAGCTTCAAGCCATATTTTTCACATATTTCTGAGACTCTGTTCATGAGGAGCTGAAGGTCTTCATATTTACTGGCAAGCAGAACTGAATAAGCAGCATATCTTACATTGTTGATCTGAACATCATTTACTTTGAGGCCTGCATCAATGTTTTCCAGTGCTTTGTTGAAAATTGACTCAGAGTAGATATTAAATAATAGCGGAGACAGAATACAACCCCGTCTGATCCCTCTACATATTTCTGCATCATCCGAATATTTTTGGCCTAGTCTCACATTTGCTACTTGATGTCAATATAAATTCTTTATGATTTGGATGTCTTTGTCATCTAGTCCCACTTGTTTCAAGATTTGTAATAGTTTGCTGTGTCTTATTTTATCAAATGTTTTTTCAAAATCGATGAAGCACATGAAAGCTGGGACATGACCTCTGAAGTAAAGACAAGGATAGAGAAAGCTCGAACAACATTCTTCAAAATGAAAAAGGTATTCTGCAGTCACGACATAAGTCTAAGGCTGAAAATCAGGCTTGTCAGATGTTCTATCCTGCTCTATGGAGTTGAGAGTTGGTCTTTGACAGAAAGTCACTTAAAGAGATTAGAAGCATCTGAAATGTGGATTTACAGGTGGTTGTTATGTATAAGCTGAGTTGATAAAATAAAAAATGTGGAGGTGATAAGCTATCTGGGAAAGTCAAGGGAAATCATCAAAACCATAAAAAGGCAAAAGTTAGAATATTTGGACATGTGATGCAACACCCAGAAAATTATGACATACTTCACTTAATTCTCCAGGGAAAAATTGATGGCAAATGAGGTCCAGGCAGAAGGACATCATGGTTTCAAAATATAAGGAACTGATTTGGACAAAACAGCACTTTTTCATGTACTGTTGATAAAAATAGGATTGCCAACATGATCGCCAACATCCTATAATGGATATGGCACAAAAAGAAGATTCACTTTGCTACCATTGTAAATATGGCTGAAAAATTGAATTTTTCACTTAGTATCCTGGCTTCCAAGTGCAACATGTCAGCTGAGGGGGCTGGACATCAGTTAACCACCGTGAGAGGAGGGCCCGGTGTCGAGGTCCCTGGAGGCCAAACCGAGATGATTTCACGTTTGCACCTTGTCAGCGGAGGGGTCTGGACCAGCCGCCGTGAGAGGGCGGTTTTTTGGACCTTGACCCCTGGATGCTGTGGTTGGCACTGGTTAATTGCTGCCATTTCACCACAAGAGGGGGTTTGATCAGCTAACCTAACTACTGTGAAAGGGTAGTTGGACTTTATTTCCCGCCCCCGGACTGTGGTCGTCTTGGAATCTGGACTTTGTCCTCTGTGGTGAGAGGACAGTGGACTTGGCCCTGTGAACAGGTCTTTGGGACCCCTCCATGTCTTCTTCTTTTCTTCTCTCCCTTGGACCTTTATGGACCCTCAGGCTATGGTTGTGTTTACCCGTTATAATCAAGATGTACTCAGCAGCGGAGCTTAGCTTCTTGGTCTGCGAGATTCCCCCCTCTCACAGGCTTGGCCCTCCACTCTATCGAGGGCCTACCTCAATGACGGGTTTTGGAACAGGGCGCTCCCACATGACACCTCTCCTGCGCGAGCTGCACTGGCTTCCGGTGGTCTTCCGGGTGCGATTCAAGGTGTTAGTTTTGACCTTTAAAGCACTCCATGGCATAGGACCGGGGTATTTGCGGGATTGCTTGCTGCTACCGATAACCTCCCACCGGCCAGTATGCTCACACAGAGAGGGCCTCCTCAGGGTGCCATCAGCCAAGCAGTGTCGGCTGGCGGTCCCCAGGAGGGTGCCCTGTGGAATGAGCTGCCTTCTGAAATTCGTTTGATCCCGGACCTCCGCGCTTTCCGAAAGGCCCTTAAGACTTATTTATTCCAACAAGCCGGCCTTGCTTGCTTGATTTTAATGGGTTTTTTAAATTTTTGGTATTATTAATTTCTAGCGTTTTAAATTGGGTATTTTAACTGGGTTTGAGACTTTTATATTGGAATGCCAACGATTTAATCTAATTTTAAATTTTTTAATATTTGTATTATATGTGTTTTAATTTGGCTGTTCACCGCCCTGAGTCCTCCTCCCGGAGAGAAGGGCAGTATATAAATTGAAATAAATAAATAAATAAATAAATAAATAAATAAATAAATAAACAAACAAACATCTTATGACTGAAATCCAGCACTCCATTGTGATTGTATGTCTGGGACTATCTGTATTGCCATTTTCTGGTTTTAAACATTCTGGCTGCAAAGACCCTATATTGCATTTGCTCATCTTTAGAAAAAAGTATTAACTAATGAATCCATTAGGAGTAATCCAAACACATGTCAGATCCTATTTATCATAATTTTCTTCCCTTCCAAGTCTTCTACTAGAACATCCAAAGAAATCAAGGCCAGTTCCTTCTTATTAACTCAATTTTCCTCATTTTCATTTTCTTCTGCTTCTTCAGCCTGGATGGGGGTTCTTGTTTGGGAAATTTATATTAATGGAGGTATTTTAACCTCTGACTCTCTCATACCTCTTATTGTTCAGGTGCTTCCTCATTCTGTGTGTAATGATCACTGCTATCCAGGCTCCAGCAGAAAGAAGAAAGAAGGAGAGAAATTTTGTTGCTATGATTGTGTGCCCTGTTCAGAAGGACAGATCTCTGATGAAATAGGTAGGGAAAAAAAAAGATATGAGGACTTTGGCTAGCTGAACAGCAAAAATCCAGTCTGGCGCATGTATGTATGTATGTATGTATGTATGTATGTATGTATGTATGTATTTATGTATGTATGATGGTTTCCAAATCCCGTTGCTACCAGTTCACTTGTGCGAGTGTGCATGCGCAACACTTCCACACAATGACAGAAGCATCCTGCTGCCACTGCTACCAGTTTGCCTGATCCGGTGAGAACAGATTGCAACCCACCACAAGTATGTATGTATGTATGTATGTATGTATGTATGTATGTATGTATGTATGTATATATGTATGTATGTATATATGTATGAATGTATTTGGAATAAAACAAGAAGAAGACCCTCCCCCAATAATATACTTTCTTCCCTCACTCTATCTTCCTCTATTTTGCTCTTCTCATGGATGTATATGTAATTAAAATTTTAACTAAAGTTTTTTTGTGAAGACATATTGTCGTTTAAGCCAGAAATGCTTAAATGAATTTTAAATGAATTTATTCATAGGCCAAAGCAACATCAGTTTTAAATGAATTCAGCAATTTGGGTCATATATTTATCCTTCCACTGTTGAAGGTTAAATAAGTCTCTAAGCAAAAAGAAAATATATGTATATCTTTCCATTGTATAAATGATTTCCGTTACAACTAGTGTCTCTTGATTCCTCGAAATAGTCCAAACACAAGGGCTGTAAGCAAAGAGAAAACAATAGACAATGTAATAAAGAAAAATTCCAAAGGTTCATTATAACATTCATTATATGACAGGGGATGTTTGATGGGATACAAACCTATTTGTCTCTGAAATTGCAAATATTGCTCATACAAACAGGAATGGCACTTAAGGATCTATTTGTAAACCCCTCAAATGCAGATAGCAGACATAAACGCATTTATCTGCTTTTGTTTTTCAAACAGCATTGTCTGTGCATAACAAAGGATCTCAGGTTTAAATTTATGTTATGAGACTGATGTATGTTTTGGCATTAAATTATCAACATCAATTGTTCTGTACATATTTTATACTGATAGAAAGTTTGTTATATTGGTAAAAATATCTCCTTTTTTCTTTTTCCAGATATGGATGCCTGCATGAAGTGTCCAGTAAATGAATATCCCAACAGTATCCAAAATGAATGTATTCCCAAAGTGTTGACCTATCTCTCTTTTAACGAATCTTTGGGAATCCTGTTTGTTACTTTGGCTATTGTTTTCTCTTTAATGTCACTCCTTGTGGTTGGAATATTTTGGAGGCATCGAGAGACTCCAATTGTCAAAGCCAACAACTGGAGCCTCACTTGTATTCTCCTCCTTTCCCTTCTATTCTGCTTCCTCTGCTCCTTCTTCTTCATGGGAAGACCTACAAAGATGACTTGTCTTCTTCGACAAACAACTTTTGGCATTATCTTCTCAGTGGCCCTTTCATCTATATTGGCAAAAACCATGACCGTGATTCTGGCATTTATGGCAACTAAACCCAGATCCAGATTGAGGAAATGGGTAGGGAAAGGACTGTCCAATTCTATTGTCCTTTTGGGTTCCTTTATCCAGGTGGGAATTTGCACTGTTTGGTTGAGTACCTCTTCCCCTTTCCCAGATACAGACCTGCACTCACTGAAGGGAGAAATCATAATGGAATGCAATGAAGGCTCAGTGATCATGTTTTACTGTGTCCTGGGTTACATGGGCTTCCTGGCTATTGTCAGCTTTAACATTGCTTTCCAAGCCAGGAAGCTTCCCAGCAGTTTCAATGAAGCCAAGTTCATCACTTTCAGCATGTTGGTGTTTTGCAGTGTTTGGCTGTCATTTGTTCCAACCTATCTGAGCACCAAAGGGAAATACATGGTAGCTGTGGAGATCTTTTCTATCTTATCCTCTGGTGCTGGTTTACTGGGCTGTATATTTTTCCCCAAATGCTACATCATTTTACTGAGACCTGAGATGAACAAGAAAGAACATTTAATAAGGAAAGAAAAGTAATTATCTTTCTGTATTTGTATTTAATGAAATATTTTTAGATTATTGTTGACTGTTCTTCTTGGGTTTCTTTGTACATTAATTCACTCTGATGGAATTTAGAGAAATCTTCCCAATCTTGATTTAACTTAATTTATGCATAAAATTTAGGGAAAAGAAGTATAAAAGTTTAAAAGGAGATGTGTTTCAAGATCAAAGAATGGATGTGTCCTATTCAGTTTAATGTGAATGATGGAATTTAAATTTTGATTAACATCATCTGCTGTGTTCATATATTGCCCAAAGCTGCAAGAGTTGACATATAGAGATATGAAATTATATATCATTGGCATCCTTCAGTCTCAAGAGACTATGGTATTATGCTCTGGAAAGAGGTCCTAAAACAGCATCTAGTGTGACTAAAAAGGCCAATTCAAGAATGGCAATCCGTTCCACACTGAGGACAGATATGTTCTGTTCCCTGCCCAGCCCCCAGATTTCACTGGTTTCGGGACTGCCTCTTTGCCTCAGCCTGCAGAACAAGTGTCTCTTTGAAGTGGAGAAGGCTGTGTCTTTAGCCTCCAAGCTGAACGATCAGAGGTCAAGGTTTCCCAGTTGTTAATGTCCATCCCCAGGCCTTTAGGTCCCTCTTGCAGGTATCCTTATATCGCAGCTGTGGTCTCCCTCTGAGGCGCTTTCCCTGCACTAATTCTCCATACAGGAGATGTTTCAGAATCTGACCATCAGCCATTCTCATGACATGCCCAAGCCAGCTTCGCTGTTTCAATAGCATATACATGCTAGAAATTCCAGCACGTTCTAAGACTGCACTATTTGGAACTTTGTCCTACCAGGTGATGCAAAAATTTGTCAGAGACAGCGCATATGAAAGGTGTTCAACTTTCTCTCCTGCCGTGCATAAAGGGTCCAATACTCACTGCAGTACAAGTGTATGCTCAGGACACAGGCTCTGTAGACCTGGATCTTTGTATATTCCAGCTTCTTATTAAGCCATATACTCTTTGTAAGTCTGGAAAATGTGGTGGCTGCTTTATCAATATGTTTATTGAGCTCAGTATCTAAAGAGACAGTGTCAGGGATAGTTGAGCTGAGGTACACAAAGTCATGGACAACCTCCAGTTCTTGTGAAGAGACTGTAATATAGGGAGGCAAATCCATGTCCTGACCCATGACTTGTGTTTTTTTCAGACTAATTGTTAGTGCAAAGCCTTGGCAGGCCTTGCTAAAATTGTCCATAAATTGTTGAAGGTCTTCAGCAGAGTGAGCAGTGATGGCAGCATCATCAACAAAGAGGAAATCCCATAAGCATTTCAGCTGGACTTTAGACTTTGCTCTCAATCTAGAGAGATTAAAGAGTTTTCTGTCTGATCTGGTCTGGAGGTAAATACCCTCTGTTGCACTTTCAAAAGCATGTTTCAGCATGACAGCAAAAAAGATCCTGAATAAAGTTGGTGCAAGGACACAGCCCTGCTTCACTCCACTTTGAATATCAAAGGAATCTGATGTTAAGCCATCAAAAACTACAGTGCCCTTCATTTCCTCATGAACGGACCCGATGCTGTTGAGGAACTGAGGTGGACATTCAATCTTGGGGAGAATTTTATAAAGGCTGTCCCTGGTAACCAAGTCAAAAGCCTTTATAAGTCGTATATGAAATTATATGTGTGTGTGTGTGTGTGTGTGTGTGTGTGTGTCTGTGCGTGTCTGTGTCTGTGTGTGTCTGTGTGTCTGTGTGTCTGTGTCTGTGTGTCTGTGTGCCTGTGTGACACACAGGCACACAGTGTGTGTCTGTGTGCCTATGTGACACAGGCACACAGACATACATACAGACACACTGTGTCTGTGCCTGTATGTGTATGTATGATGTTTAGGAATTGTTAGATAACCAATTTAGCAAAAGAAAGAGGAATCCTGAAGGTTGCATTCTTGGGTACTTAAAATGTCTTGACTTGATTTAGTTTTATATTAGACTTTCATTACATGAATTTTGCATTGTATTAATTTGCAAAATATTAATTTTTAATTTACAGACAAAGTATACTTAATATTCTTTCTTATTTTCCCAGGTATGTGCTGTATACTTTATTTCAGCTTGCTTATTGAACATTTACACTAATATATGGTAACAAAAATATTTTACCATTGTTGTACCAGATGGTTCCAAATGTCTATCAATACACTGAGGGTATTCAAGTAGTTTAGCACTTTGGATGGACATGGATTGATCTCTTGGCTGTGGATGATGATTTTGAGCCCATGAGTTTGTTGAAAATTGTACCATTGCTCTCTCCAAATATTTGTTATGCTTTCATACTTAGAAGACCACAGTTGACCTATGTCGATGAATAGATATGCTTGATTTCAATAGTGTTAAGATATGTTTCTTTAATGGATAAAAAAATTAATGTATATTTTATATATGGAGTTTATCCATCCATGCAAAAGTTGAAAGTGATAATCTTTCTAGCATCTTTGATTTGGAGAAAAGAAATCCTTAAAAAGGGGATATATTTCAACATGAAAGGATGGAAATGTCCTATTCAGTTTAATGTGAATGATGATTAGTTTTAAATGATTTATTAAATTTGAAATATAAAATTATAACAAATAGGAAAAAAAAACAGGCAGGGGTTGACAATGAGAAAAGCTTAAAACTCACCCAAAGAAATAGACCTCTCCTTGATATGGGTACAATTATATAATAACATAACCTCCTGTTTTAGTTTAACTAAAAGCGGATGCAAACCTTAACATAAAAAGTATACATATCTGACAATCAAATGATATCAATAAACAGTATCATAGTCTCTGACTCTAAATAAACATATAACCTGACTCTAATAAAACATAAACATATATAAACATATAACTGCTATATAAATAGCAGTTCCACAAATGCACACAATAGTACTAGGTACTTAAATATTGATACTTTAAATTTAATCAAATTCATAAAAGCATAAAATAAATGTAGATCCAATTTGATTTGGTAGTTCAAGCAACAGGCTAGAAACATCCCTGCAGTAACTTTGAGCCCCCTGATGCAAGTTAAAAAAAAATAGATGGCCAACTTTTGAAAGTGTGTCTGATTAAACATGCCATGACACCCCCTCCCGTAACTAACTATAACCCATGCAGAGCATTTAACCTTGCATGTTGGGAAAACTTCTCATAAGAATATTAAAATCACCCAGGGCAAATTACCAAAAGATTTCTTTGATCTTGATGGGTTATTAATGTAGCATGAAAATGAATCTAGTATTCTAGATTTACCCAGTATTCCGTATTTTTTGGAGTATAAGATGCTCCAGAATATAAGTTTTTGGGGAGGAAAAAAAAATTCTGCCTCCGTGTGCCACCATCCATCGGCATTTATCTTTCTAGTGTCCTTGCAGCAAACAGCAAAAAGCCTGGTCAGCTTCAGCATGTTATCGAAGCCTGATTCTACATGACCAGCTAATTGGTGGTTGGATCTGTCAGAGCAGCAATCAGCCCCGTTACCTTGCATGGGGTAATTGCCCTCAATTTGAGTTGGATTGTGACTTTCTCCTTGTGTATACTCTTGAAAAATAAAACCAGAATACATCTTCTAATTAAACTCATATTTATTGTAAAGAAAATAAAACATCTCACTAATCTAATTAGTTACATTTTTGGCAAATGTCCCAGCCTGACCTTAGCTGGCCGGATAACAAAGAAAAGTTTTCAGAAGAAGAGAAAAGAATGCGGACATGCGCAGTAGATACTGATAAGAAACTTGGCAAGCTATGGTAAGTCTGACAGTTCAGAAATAAGAGCTCTGCTAGTTAAATACAAAAACGCAGTGACAGGATCAGCTTCCCAGAATACCGCCACAGCTTATTGCTGCCTCAGCGTGTCACATTTTTGCCCTTTGCACATCACATTTTTGGCCTCCACATGCTCCATTTTAGACTTGTTCCAGGTTGCCGGGATTCCCACAGCACATCACCACCGATCGCTACCAATCACTGTTGATTGCTGCTGATGCCGCCTCTGTATGTCACATTTTCGGCCTCTGCACATCACATTTTCGGCCTCCATATGCCCCGTTTATGACCTCTGTGTGTTGTACTTTCAACCGGTTCCATACAGCAGGGATCGCCACCGATTCCCGCTGCCTGGCATAGGTCTAAAATAGAGTCTGTGGAGGCTGAAAACACAATGTGCAGAGGCCAAAAACATATGAAGAGTGGGGGGCTGGTGGGGGGGGGTGGGACTTCACAACGTTCGGTGAATAAGAAGCATTGCAATTTTCACCCATTTTTGTGGGGTGGTGGTGGAAATGCATCTTATATTACAAAAAGTACAATACTTTTAATCACTGCTATCAATTTATTGTTATTTATTGCCCATGGCATTTTTATGGTATAGAAAGTATCAACGCAACCTACTCATTAAATACAAACTTATAACCTTTTCTCAGGAGAGATGTGCAAAATATTGAGAATTGAAGAGGACTTAATTGTTTCCCCAGTTCTTGTCAAAATTACAGGTTCCTTCTTTATCATTACTGATGATATTATTCTCAATTTTTGGAAAGTCAGCCTACTGAGAGTGCTTTTGCTATTTTCAAAATATGATTTGTTGAATAGTATATAGAGAGCTATCTTCTATTCTAAACCTCATTTCATATTCCAAGCTGTTTTATCTTTGTTTCATCTCAATAGTTATATAGGCCATATATGTAAGGTAATAAAAATGATGCCATGTAGTTTAATAGGGTAGAGATAAGGTATTTTTCTGTGCAGGGACACCTATGTTTTTAAAGAAATTATCAACACTGGGATGTAGTTGATAGCAATGATGCTTCTTGTGTTCCTGTTCTGTATTACATGCAAAACTTATGCTATCAATTGTAGCATACCCGATGACCCTCTTCCTATAGCCCATCAATTTGCTCAGCCAGGAAATGTTATTTTAGGGGCAATTGTCTCTCAAGCCTTCTTCTTTCATAACAGCCCTTCCTTCACAATAGATCCCTCTTGGACAATGTTCAGTGAAGTGATGTAAGAAATTCTCTATTTTTTCTCTAAACACTAATAAGGGAAAAATAATTGGGGGAAAAAGAGTTAAGCAGCAGGAGTATAGTGATAAGTTTGAACATTTTCATACCCACAATGTCCTTGGGAATTTTCTGTTAAATAGTTTTCTCTCTTCTTGATATGTAAGAAGTTGGCTACTGAGGAGAAAACATAATGTACCTTCACACAATTCACCAAATTTATATACGATTCTATTGTTGTTCAGTTTATGCTTAACAAATTATTTGTAATAGTTTATGATAATTTGTCAGAGGTTCCTGCTAATAATAGAACTGCTTCTTCCTATCTTCAAAATATCATTTATTGAACAGTTTAGAGAGAATTTTCATTTGAAGCCTTTCTATTCTAATCCTCATATAATATTCTAGTATTACTCTAGTAGGACTAAGATAGAAAACAGTCATACTCTTTGTATTTGCTGATTAGATCACTTTTCATATGGGAAATAGATACTATTTATCTTTAGAATGTGCAGATATCACAGAAGGCAAAGTAAAACAATTGAAGCTTTAAAAAGTGTAAGATATAATATCACATGAAGAATCTTATTTAGTTTAAAGTCAATCAATAAAATCACCTCACTTTTCTCTCCCTCTCCCCCCCCCCCAAAGAAAGAAAAAGAAAGAAAGAAATGAAGAATGCAAAGTAGCTTCTGAAATATAAAATTTTATTTTTCCCCCTAAGGGCATTAGTTCAAAGGCCATTAAAGAATTGAAAGAAGGTGGAAGTACAAAGAAACACACATGCATGTACACAGACTCTTAATCTCTTTTTAAAAATCTCCAGCATTGGATAATCACAACTTCTGGAGTTAAATCATTCCACTATCCATTGGTTCTTGTCCTGCAAAGCACAGCAACCATTTTAAAAAGTTTGGTTATTTAAGGATTTCTGTGAATCTTGCAACTCTTGCTGCTGACTTTCAGCACCTGGAGCTTGAAGTGACTGCCTCTCAGTTAATTGTAAGGTTGGTTCTACAGCTACTTTGAACTTTATGGAATTCAGTTTTATAGCTTTGAGTAAACAAGTACAAAAGAAGAATAGGACAGTTTTATTAAATTGATAGTTTTTATTGCAGTTCTGTGCCAAAAGTGTACCAGCACATCCTTGCTTTGGTGTTTGCTGTCAAGGAGATCAATGAGAACCCTGAGCTCTTACCAAACATCACATTGGGTTTTCACATTGTGAACAACTACTTCCCTGAGAGGGTAACTTATAAGGCAACGTTGGACTTACTTTCTACACAGCAGAAGTTTGTTCCCAACTTTATCTGTGATTTAAAGAAAACATCTATTGCTGCTATTGGAGGACGTTTGACAGAGACTTCATTCATCATGGCCACAGTCCTTGGCAACTACAAGATTCCACAGGTAGATCTTTGAGATGGTTCCCAAAAAATCCCAAGTTTCTTTAATTTCTTCAATTCTTAAAGCACTTTTAGGACTATTTTCAGAGTTGTCTTTCACAGGAAAAAATCTGGAAGAATGCTATGTTGTAAATTTAATGAATAAAAATAGGAATAAGGAATAGGAATGACTAAATATTTAGAAATGAATGACTCTTTGTAGTTTCCCTCAAATATTGAAGATTAGCAAAGTCCTGTTGACATTTAGTTTCAAAATGGTTGGGTGACTACAGAAAATGCTCTGCCTCCCATACATACTGCTTGATTCCCTGCAGAAAGTCAAACAAGAAGATTTGCAGATCATAAATTCCTGGCTTTTGATATAGTGCTTTTTCTTGTGTTTTAAGTGCTAACCAATTTAAATGGGCTACAGAAAGAGATAGACAACCCTTCTAAGTGATGTAATATTGCAGGAATATAAACTGATTATATAATATCTAGCAACACTTTAGTGCTGACTTTCTGCCTTACTTATGGTGATTATGAATCCCATCTCATAGTCTCACATAATGGTTTTGATTATTTTTTATACATTGCCTTTCAGTTTTCTTATGGAACATTTTCTCCAGTACATGGAGACACAAATATATTTCCATCCTTGTATCAGATGGTTCCAAATGAAATGCATCAATACACTGGGATTATTCTATTACTTCAGCATTTTGGATGGAATTGGATTGGGATCTTGGCTGTTGATGATGACTATGGGGATATGTTTTTGCAGAAAATTGAACCATTGCTTTTCCAAAACAACATTTGTTATGCTTTCATACTAAGAACACCAAGGAAGACATATCTGGAGGAATACATACAGTTGATTACAGTGGAGTTAAGATATGATCAACTCTTTCTGGATGATAAAGTCAAAGTGTGTATAGTTTATGGACTAACTCCAGCTGTGGAAAATCTGAGAATTATCATCTTTGTAGCATCTGTTTTTTCATGGCCACTTTTAGGTAAAGTGTGGATTATTACATCCCACTGGAATTTTGAATCACTGTCCGTTCAGAGACTTTGGGATATACAGAGTTTCCATGGTGCTCTGTCATTCAGAGTTCATTCAAAAAATCCTCATGGATTCCAAGAATTTCTTCATTCTGTAAGGGCATCCTGGGCAAAAGAAGACAATTTCATTCAGAATTTTTGGGAGCAGGCATTTGATTGCTCATTTCACATTTCCAGTATAAATGAAGATACCAATCTATTATGCACTGGGAATGAGAAGTTAGAAAGTCTGCCGACCATATTATTTGAAATGACCATGAGTGGTCATAGTTACAACATTTATAATGCAGTCCATCTTATGATACATTCTTTTCATGCATTAGTCAAGTCCAGATCTCGAGGTAGAAATGCAATAGGAACAAAAAAAGTACTATTTCAGAATTTTAAACCATGGCAGGTATTGTATTTATTTCTAATACACAAACCCTGTTTGCTTAATTGGGCCATCATGTTTCGCTAATCCTAGTGATGCTACTGGGAATGATGTTATATAGCACTGTTTACCAATGAATTTTGTTCAATAAGAACTCTTCCTCTTACAAAAAATAAAAACTTTTACATTAGTAGTTGTATTTCATGGATATTTCTTTCCTGTTTGGAAACAATATAACTACTAATTTAAAAGATTATCTTTGGTTTAAGAGATAGTGTACTTCTATTTTACATAATTTCCTGGGTCCACAACCTTTATCCAGAAATGGCCATAGTTGTTATTCCTAAGACCTGTAGTTTTACATGTTAATTTTTTTTGAATTCTAAGAGTAATAGGACATAGTAGACTGTGAAGTGATGTTGTAGAGGTAGCAAAAAATATATATATTAAGCTTTATTGTTTATTATTTTGGAACTTCAGAATGCAAAAAAAGTAAAACTATGACTTCTAAAGTTTGGGCTGGTTTTCAATTTTGGGTGATCCATGAGTGTTGACCGCTTTGTCCTGGAATTTGAGAAGCACTATTTAAGTATCCATACTGATGTGTATTTAAATTTTATGCAGCCAAAAACCTACAGGTTTTCTAATTTGTGAGTTAATTTCCATCATGCTCCTCAAAATTCTTGGAGACAGATATTTGTCATAACACCCATAATAATTTGTACAGATACCTTGACAATAGCATCTAGTACAATATTTTGAAAAAAGAGGCTAGCATATTAATGGGCTCTAAGAAAAAGACTGTGATGATAAAATATGAAACATATGATGACAAAAAAGTTGGTGTGGTCATTAAGACATTGGGCTAGAAATTGGGAAATGTAACTTCTAATCCTGTTTAGGCCCAAGGTCAGCTGGTGACCTTAGGCCAGACACACTCTCTCTCAATCCTAGAAAGAATGTAATGGCAAGCCAATTCTGGACATCTTGCCAAAGGAACTGCAGAATCTTGTACAGACAGCAGTCAACTTTGACTTGAAGACACCCTCAATCCTCATTTGTGTTTTTGAAAGGTGTATTTCAAGCTGTTCAGCTTGAAATAATTTTATGTAGTTGTCATGATTTGAAATTCTTCCTGTTAATTGTTTTCATTTTTTTAAAAAAAATACAGTTTCATTCTTTCTTGCAAAGCATCGTATTCAACAACAGTATGGGAGACACAATTACATTTGATGAAAACAGAGAATTGATTGTGGGTTTTGATGTTGCAAACTGGATTACTTTCCCCAATAATTCCTTTTCTCGAGTCAAAGTTGGAATATTGGAACCTCGGGCTCCACCAGGCAAAGAATTAGCTCTTAATGTCAATCAAATTGTATGGCACAGAAGCTTTAACCAGGTGAGAAGAAGCTGCAGATTGCCAGCTAATAACAAAAAATAAAGCACTGTTTGGAGCAATTGTCAAATACATGGCAGTAATTGAAGGAAATGATATTTCAATCTTTTGGAACCTTTGAAGATGACGAGGTATAATATTTTCTATATATGTTATGGCATAAGCTTCCAATTGTGCTTGGAACACAAACATTGCCAGTGTAACTATAGGTAGCTGGGGGCATATGACTGTTCATTTAACAACCCTTCTAATTTACAAGGATCTGAAAAAAAAGCTATTTATGATTCTTCCCCAAAGAACAGACTGTTACCTTCCTTGTTGTTACATGTTCACATTTTGGGTATATGGCAATTCAGATTAATGAACAGTTGCTAGTGTCCCATGGTCATATAATCATCAGCTGCAGAGTTTTTAGTTAGTTTTCAGCAAAATAATGTCCATTTTCCTAAAAAACATGCAATTGATTTAACAATCATGTGATTCACATGACTGAAATTCTGCACTAAATTGTGGTTGTAAGTCAGGAAGTGTCTGTGATGCCACATTCTGTTTTTAAATATTCTGGCCAAAAAAGAACCTGGATTGTATTTACTCATATACAGAAAAAGTATCAGCTAAAGAATCCATTAGGAGTAATCTAACACTTGTCAGATTTTATGAATGGATAACTTTCTGCCATTTCAGGTCCATTCTAAAAACTTCCAGAAAAGCCAACGCCAATTCCTTCTCATTAACTGAAGTCCTCATTTTTATTGTCATCTGCTTCTTCAACCAGGTTATGTGTTCCTTTTTAAGAAAGCTCTTTTAATGGGGGTCTTTTATTCTCTGATTCTCTCATACCCATTACTATTCAGGTGCTTCCTCTTTCTGTATGCAATGACCACTGCTATCCAGGCTCCAGTAGAAAGAAGAAGGAAGGAGAGAAATTTTGCTGCTATGATTGTGTGCCTTGTTCAGAGGATCAGATCTCTGATGAAATAGGTAGGACAAAGTGAAGTGAAGTTTTGACTAACTGAGCAGCAAAAATCCAATCCAGTGCTCTCACTCACTCACTCACTCACTCACTCACTCACTCACTCACTCACTCACTCACTCACTCATTCAGTTATAAGAAACAAGACAAAGATCTTTCTCTAATTATATTCTTCCTTCTTTTACTCTGTCTTCCTCTATTTTGCTCTCTCATTTATGTCTTCTCATGCATGTCTTGGAGTCACTAGGTTGCCGGTGCAAACTTGCAGGGAATACACACAGCCTAAGATTAGTGAATCAATCCTGGTTTATTTGCTAAGTACACAACAGGTTCTACTCAAAACCAGATTGCTAATATGTCTAAAGTCGGCGCTGAGAGTGTCTGCTACTCAGCGCCTTTTTTATCGGTCTGCTGTGTCTCTAATCATTTCCAGCTGGAGGGCGGTTTAGTTTATATCTGCCGCTTCCAGGATCGCCTGATTGCCAGATTATGACATCACCATTTCTTACTCTCCTCAGTGACATTCGCTGGCCTCAATCCCCACACAACCCCTCTATGCCCAGCACCAATGATGAATAACTCTTTTCATGGTCCCTAAACCTCGTTACCATCACCCATGCCCGCATTCACCCAACCCGCTTCCTCATCTGGGTAGTCTGTCACTGATGTTTGTCTGCAAGGTGATGAGGGTTGCTTGGTGCTCAACAGGTGCCCCCTCCCCATGAGACTTCTGCCTATGAATGAGAAAAGGGAGAGGTTAGCATTTGCTCAATGGACCACCTGGCATATGCCCTGTGGAACTTTCATGGTAATCTAGGAGCATTGATATCCCTAGATATCCCTTCCACTGGATAAGGTATCTAACCTTCCCTTAATAATATTGAGAATCAATAATGTCCTTATTCTCGTACTGTTTACCCGCTATAGGCCCGGGATAAGTACTGGGGTCTTGGGGATTTGTTACTGGTTTTAGTAGGCTATAATGAAAGACCGGATGTATCTTACCCAAGAGAGGAGGCAATATTAATGCCACTGTGACTGGATTTATTATTCTCTTTATGGTAAATGGTCCTATATATTTGGGACCCAGTTTTTTACTAGGCATGCGTAACTGTAGGTACTTTGTAGATAAATACACTTGATCTCCTATCTGGAATGGTGGACAGTCGTCCCTCCTTTTGTTTGCCTGATGTTTGTACTCCTCTGATGCCTTCTCTAACACTTTTTTCCTGTGGGGCCAGACTTTCTGTATTTTCTCTATCCAGTTGGATGGTGAGGTGGATTCTTCTCTTTGATTGTCCAGTTCTGGAATATCTGGGAAATCTTTCCATGTTACTATCTTGAATGGTATATATCCTATACTACAGTGAATTGAATTATTGAACACTATTTCTACGAATAATAAAAGGTCACACCTGTCATCCTGTTTTTTTTATTTTTTTATTAAAAACAAACTATTAAACATAAAAAGATAAAATACCATATCGAGTACATACAGAATACATTTATATTAATCCGAACAGCATTACTTACTTACCACAAAAAAAGAAAAACAAAACAAAAAAGAAAAAGAGAAAAAAATGTAGAAAGTGACTATGTCACTTTATCACATCCTTTATCTTGCTGAAGGTGCCTGTTTGTTCATTTTATTGTCTTACAAAATTTTACATTTACTCTCCTTTCTTTTGAATTATCCAATCTTATCATCTATTCCATGCTGTGTAGTATTTTGAGTCTACCTTATCTTTTAACTCAAATGTTAATTTATCCATTTCCGCACAATTGTAAATTTTTGGGATTATTAATTGATCTGTTGGCAATTGATCTGTTTTCCAATATTGAGCTAGTGCAAATCTGGCTGCCATAATTATATATAATATTAAATATTTTACTTCTTTCCTATGGTTTTCTTTGATCATGCCTAATAGGTAAATTTCTGGTTTAAACTCTATTTCCTCTGCTGTTATTTCTGTTAGCCAAGTTTTTATTTTCCCCCAGTATTTCCTAATTTTTGGGCAAAGACACCAGACATGAAAGGAAGTGCCCTGTGCCTGTTTGCATTTTCAGCAAGTTGGGTTTAAATTTGGATACCTCTTCGCTAATCTCAAAGGGGCCAGATACATCTATACTACATTTTATACTGATTCTCTTTATAAATTGCCGATTTTGTCATGATATAATTAGTTTCCCACACTCTGTCCCAGTCCTCTAATTATTTTAGAATATTATTATTCTCCTTTAGCAATTATTTAACCAAGGCTTAACTCCCATAAGAAAGCACTTCGTGTATTTTATCATTAGATTAATTTCATATTTCATATTTCATGTCCATGATTTATTATCTAGCCATTGGTAAAACAAATCCCATATCAAATAGTATTGTTTATCTTCCTGTTCTCTGATTTCAAATGTCAATTTACTCATTTCAGCACAGTCCATAATTTTCTTAATAACTTGATCATCAGTAGGTATCTTCTCTCCTTTTCAGTTTTAGCAAAAACAATTCTAGCTGCTATTAAAGCATTCACAATTAAATATCTCAGTTCTTTATTACTTTTACATTTAAATATCTCAGTTATTTATTATTTTTACATTTCTAGTAAACTCCCTAATAAAAATATCTCTGGTTTAAAGTCAATATGATTATTTGTTATTTTTTCCAATCATGTGTGGATTTTAGTCCAAAATCTTTTAGCTTCTGCACATGTCCACCACATATGATAATATGATCCTGACATCTGGTGACATTTCCAACATTTCTCCAATTTGTTCTTGAACATTCTGGTTATTCTCATCGGGGATAGATCCCACCTGTAAAACATCTTACACAAATTCTCCCTATATGCTGTAGACATTGTCATTTTATAATTTTACAACCACAATTTTTGCCATTTCTCTAAATCAATCCCATGGCCAAATTTCCCCCCCCCCATGCTATCATTGTTTCTTTAATTTGTTCTTCTCCCAATTTTACGTCTAATAAATAACCATATAATTTTTAATTACATAGTCATCAGAACCCATTAAAATCTTATTTAAATTAGTCATAACATTATAAAAACCTTCTTGTTTAAAATCTTCTTTATATCTAGAACGTATTTGCAAGTAAGTAAACTAATCCATCTTAAAACCTTGTTCTTCCAGTTCTCGTTTTGATTTAAGTTTACCCTTTTCATCCATTAATTCATTATATCTAACAATTTGTTCCCTTCTAAATATTCCTGAATATGAAAGTGCTTTGATTGTTGATAGCCAGACTGGAATTTTCAAATAGCATTTTTTTTAATCTTCTCCCAATTTGATAACAAAGCCTCATGTATTTGATGTCTTCTAAAATACCCCTGTATTTTTGTTCCTTTATACCATAAAAAGGCATGCCACCTCATCAACAAATCATGACCTTCTAAATTCAATAATCTAGTATTTCTTAACCTTATCCATTCTTTAATCCACATCAAACTTGTCACTTGATAGTAAAGTTCCCAATTAGTAGACCAAAACCTCCTCTCATTCTAGCATCTTGTAACAACTTTAATTTTGTCCTCGTCTTCTTTCCCTTTCAAATATATTTTAACACCATTTTATTCAATTCATCAAAAAAATCTTTCCCAATCTAATTGGAATTATCTGGAACAAATATAAAATTCTAGGCAAAATATTCATCTTAATGGTTGATACCCTTCCAGTCAAAGAAACTGCAAGTTTTCCCATTTCGCCAAGTCTTTCCCTATCTGTTGCTTAAATTTATTATAGTTATTTTCTTTAAGCATGCTACACCTTGCTGTCAAGTATATACCCAAATACCCAAATATTGATGGATATATCAAAGATGCAGGTCACAAATAATCTGCATCTTTGATATATCCATCAATTCTTCTTTTTGCTTTACCAAAATATTTTTATGTTGGTAAATGACAAATCTTCATTTTGTCTTTATTGATTTTCAAACCAGCTACTTTCCCAAACTCTCCAATTTTATCTATCAATGTAGTTATTGATATTAATGGGTCTTCAAGAATAAAGACCAGGTTATCTGCGAATGCTTGCAGTTTATATTCTTCTTTTCGAAGGTTCATTCCCTTTATGTCTTTTTCTTCTCTGATATTTCTATGTAGCACTTCTAATGTTAATATGAACAACAGAGGGGAAAGTGGACATCCTTGTCTAGTACCTTTTTCTATCTCAATAGAGTCTATCAATTCTCCATTTATCATTACATTTGCCTTTTGTTTATGATATGTAGCTTCTATTGCTTGAATGAATTTTCTGCCAAAACCCATCTGTTCCATTTGAAACAACATAATTGCCAATTTACATTGTCAAAAGCTTTCTGTGCATCTAAAAATATCAAAGCCATTTGCTTTTCAGGATGAGCTTAATAGTATTCCAAAGTGTCCAGAATTATTCTCATATTGTCTCTAATTTGTCTTTTTGGCAGAAACCCATTTTGATCTGAATGTATAAAATTATTTAAATATCTTTTAAGTCTTTCTGCCAATATTGAAGAAAAGATTTTATAATCTAAATTTAGGAGGGATATTGGCCTATACTTTTGATTTGTTGTGGGTCTGTATCCTCCTTGGGAATCAATGTAATATATGCCTCAGACCATGACTTCGGTATTTCCTTCTTGGTCATCACTTTATTCATAACTTCTAAAAATGGGAGACTTAAAGATTCCTCCAAAGTCCTATAATATTCCACTGGCAAACCATCTGGCCCTGGTGCCTTCTCATTCTTTTGTTTCTTGATTGCTTCAGTTAATTCCATCATCGTTATGTTTCCCTCTAACATCTCCTCAATGTCTTTAGGAATCCGAGGTAAATTTGCATTTTGAAGATATCTTATCATATTTTCGTCCTCTATCTTTTCTTTTTTCATACAGTTGTCTATAGTAATCTTGTATAATTTTTTTCTTCTCTTTATTTCTAAATTTACTTTGCCCTTGGTCATCGGTTAATTGTATTATTTTCTTTGATTCTCTCTCTTTTTTCAATTCATACGCTAACCATCTTCCTGGTTTATTAGCATTCTCAAAGTAGTTCTGTTTAATACTTCTAATTTTTTGAGCTAGTTCTTCTTTTTCCAGTAAGTCCATTTTATGTTTTATTGTATCTATTTTCACTTTAAATCTTTTTTATGTGGACATTTCTGATGTTCTTTTTCAAATCTCTTATAATCATCTTCCAATATTTTGTGTGTTTGTCTTTTCTTCACATTTCTCTTCCTTGTATAGTCCATTATCAAAACTCTAGCATAGGCCTTCATCGTGTCCCAAAGATTTTGTGTTGAAGTATCTTCTTTCCTATTCTTCTTGAAAAACAAAGCTAATTCTCTCTCCATTTTCTGTACAAAATCCTTTTCTTTTAATATAGTATTATTTAAAGTCCATCTAAATCTTCTCCTTTGTCCTTTCCATTTCGCTATCACTGGATTATGATCTGCCCAGGTATTTGCTTCTATCTTAATTTGTTCTATGTTTAAAGTCAATACCATTGTTGTCCATATCATATCTAATCTAGACTAAGATGAATGTCTATCAGAATAAAAAGTATATTGTCTATTTTTTCCATTTCTATCTCTCCATGCATCTTTTAAGTTTATTTCCTCAGTCATCTTAAAAAAAGATTTTGGTAATATCTTTCTACTATGTCTTATTGTTTTATGTTTTTTATAGTCCAAGTCTTCATTTACTATACCATTAAAATCTCTCATCATATAAATATTATCATATTCCAATTCAATTATTTTCATGTGTAATTTTCTATAAAAGTCACTTTGATTATTATTTGGAGCATTGCTATTGCTACTAAAAGAATTTTCATATTGTTATCTATTATCTCCACCATCAGAATTCTTCCTTCTTCGTCTGCATATATTTGCTCAGCTGGTATTGCATTTCTAATATATAAAACCACTCCTCTTTTTTACATTGTGGCAATGATGTGAAGATTTTCCCTAATTTTGAATGTACCAATAACTGTTCATGTTGCTTTTTAATATGTACTTCTTGTAGGCAAATTATATCAAATTTTAGTTTTTCTAATTTGTGAAATATCTTTCCTCTTTTAACAGTTGAATTAAGCCCATTTATGTTTATTGAAATCAATTTTCTCTCTTCCATATTCATACTTTATATGCAGGCTTTACTGCTCTAGTTGATCTTAATTCATGTTATTCTTTGTATTCCACAATCCCTCCTACTGCGCCTTCTGCTTTTTCAATCATTGCTAGTTCCTCTTCTTGGAATTCTACTGGCACTACTGTCATTTGAAATTCCATTTCCATTTCCTTCTCTTTGAAAAATTCTGCATAGAATGCTTTTGCTTTGTCTATTGTATCTATTCTATATCTTTGAAGTTGCCACATTAACACTAATCCTTCTGATACCAGCCATCTGTAATTCATACCTTTTTGAAATAATATTTTAGTCAAAAATTGGTATTCTCTCTTCATCTCTCTCACTTTCCTTGGTATTTGCTTCAAAACCACAATTTCTTTTTCCTTATACTTCAGTGTTTCTGAAGTATATGCACTTTTCGTGGTAACTTATTGCGCATTGCATACCTAGTGTAAACTCGATATATCTGATCCACACCATCCATCATCTTCTCCTTGGTAATTTCTCCAATATTCCTATCATTATTTCTGCCAAATCTCTCCTTTCTTGTCTACATTTTGAAATCTGAGATAAAATTCTGATCTGTCAATCTCCCATCCAATTAGTTCCCTCCTGTCATGTTCAGCTTCTCCCAATCTGTTATCTATATCTTTAATTTTTTCCTCCTTTTGCTTCTCATTTTTCTCAAGTTTTTGCAGCCTCTCTTCATATTTCAGCATCAATTGCTGTATACTCGTCATTTTTTCATCTGTCTTGAGTTGTTGTTGTTCATCCTCTGGACTATTTGAAAAATCATCTGTAGTGGTATCGTTCTCTCTTTCTTTTTCTTTTTCTTTGTCCTTCTCCAGCTGAAGCATCATCTGAATTGATCGCTGTCCTGATTGGGACGAAGAGGGCGTAGTTGAGGAAGATCCAACTATTGCTACTTTTCTACTCATTCTGTCCAGTAGCCACCAAAACAAAAAAAGAAAAAGCCCCAAAAAGTAAAGAATGTGGAAGAAAAAAAGAGAAAATAAACAATTCTTTAGGTTCTTCAAAACTCTAATCCATTTTGAGAGAAAGAAAAAAAAATCCCAATAACAATAAAAGTACACTAAAGGAAAGTCAAATTAAAAAGGAAAGAAAAAAAAAGAGAAAAAGGAGGCCAAATAGCTAACCAATGAGAAAAATCAAAATCAAAAATCAATCTTCAGGCACTTATACACCTTACTCCATCTCAATTATATAAGAACAAAGAAAGGAAAGTCCATCAGAAATATTTAAGCAGGGGAAGTGTACAGAGAGTTATCATTTAACAAGAACAAAAGGAAAAAAAAGAGAAAATAAAAACAGGATTTCAATTTCTTCTGCAGGCATTAATAAATCTCTCATTTACCTCAGACTCCTACTTCTGATAGTTCCCCGAAGAGCACCCGAGTAAACAACACAGATAGTTCCAACTCCCACAGATATCCTTCCAACAATCTTATCAGCCAGAAAGTTCAGAGTCCTTGAGTTATAACAACAATGTAATACAATTGTTTCAACTTGCTGCTTTAATAGAAAAGAATAACAAAGTTTCCAATCCAGTAGATTTATTTATTATTGATTGATTGATTGATTGATTGATTTATTATATTTCTCCCATAGGACTCAGGGTAGTGTACAGGAATAACCACTCCTGCCTTTTGGCAGCTCTGCATGCCCATGCATTGAGAAGAGGTTTCTCCACTTCATCCTCTGCACTTAAAAGAGGCTCCTCTACTTCATCCTCTGCACTCTGGAGGTTCTGAAGACCCTGGCTGAATCCCTGCCTCTGGCACTGCATTTTCTTCAGCCTCCTTGCTGTCCGACGCAAGCGCAGCACCACAACAGTCTCCTCCTCATTGGGATCAGCAATAATCTGTGCAGGCCATAGGCGGGCCACAACAACGACAGTATTACACACTCTCCTATCTTCTCTGCCATTATAATCCAAAAATTCTTTGTCAGTAAAATAGCAAATGAAAAATTAGAACAACCTTCAGAAAAGAAAAAAGAAAAATTAAATCCAAAGAGAAAAATATTTTAAGAAGAAAGCACAAAGGCTTACAGATGTTAAACTCTCAGTCTATCAATCCTTTTCAATCCAGTCCCATTCAAAAGCAAAACAAAAATTTAATTATCACTTTGATCTCAGAGTGTTCTTTACATTGATTTAAATTGAAAGTCTTTCACTGCATCGACTCACTGTCTTTCTATTCTTCTTCCAGAGCTGTCCCAACTTCAGCAGCTACTATGGCTGCCACCCCACTGCTAAAAAAAGGGCTTCTCCTGGATCAACCAGGGACTTTGCAGTGTCCCTGGGATCGTCAGGATGTGCCCTCCACTATCATGGTCAAAACAAGACTGTGAGGTCTGAGAAGGACTGTCCGGCTGCCGGGCTTTTGGCAGCGATCCTGGAGCCCAGGAATCCTCTGACCATTCCATTGTGACGTCAGCTCCTCTCTTATCACCAGTCATCCTGTTGATATGATACATAGGATCGTAAATATCATTCCACTATAGCATTGGCATGTTCAGCAGCCCTGTTAGTACTAGGGTGGAAGGCAGAACTTAAGCCCTGCTTTGATCCAATGAATTGTAGAAATTCCCTCCAAAACTTGGCGGTAAATTGTACCCTCCTATCATTCAAAGAATATGTAAATATTAAATTCTATCTCATGGTCCAATTAATTTAAAGGACAAATTAATATATAAAATGTGACAAAAATATAATTCAGTGAAGCCTTGCTTTCTTCACTTCTGCAAGAACATGACAATTTAGTCTATTCCAATAAAAATACAGTTCTATCTAATAAAACAGTTTATGATCCATAAAATTGTTTAATTTGGTTGTTCCAACTAATTTCCATAGCTTAGACAAAATAGCGTTCTCCAGTTTCTTATTCATCCATTCCTTAAAATACCATGCCAAATTGATCTATTAGTATCAAGTATTTATAATATTTATTTTTAAAAACTTGAATCTGAAGCTGCAAATATTGTGAGTCCAAACTGGAATGGCAGTTAAGAGTTTATTTGTAATCACCTCACTTTACAAATGAAGAGGTGGAACAGGAAACAGATTGGTTTGCTTCTGATTTTCAAATAACATTCTCTGTGCACAAGGAAGGACCTCAGACTTAAATTCATGTTATGAGACTGATGTATGATTTTGCATTAAAAAAGAATAGAATAGAATAGCAGTTGGAATGGATCTTTGAGGTTTTCTAGCCCCCTCCCCACCACTTAGCAGGAAGCCCTACAACACTTCAGACAAATGGTTATTCAACATCTTCTTAAAAACTTCCAGTGTTGGAGCAGTCACTACTTCTGGAGGCAAGTTGTTCCATTGACTAATTTTTCTCATTGTCAGGAAATTTCTCCTTAGTTCTGAGTTGTTTCTCTCCTTGATTAGTTTCCAGCCATTGCTTCTTGTCCTGCCCTCAGGTGCTTTGGAGAATAGCTTGACCTCTTCTTTGTGGCAGCCCCTGAGATATTGGAACACTGCTATCATGTCTTCCTTAGTCCTCGTTTTCATTAAACTAGACATATCTAATTCCTGCAACCATTCTTCATACCCATAGCTTTCGGACTATAAAATGCACCAGACTAAAAGACGTGTCTTAATTTTGGGGGAGGAAAATAAGAAAAAAGGAATTCTGCCTCTGCCTACCAGCATCAGGACCAGTGGCTTCCTCACTTCCACTCAGATTGGCACAGATCTTTTTATCCGTTTAAAACAAACCCTATCACTGTACATGCATTTAACTGGAGGTGGTGGGGTGGGGTATGATTTTCATGGGGACAGAAGAGGAACATTGCCTGCCACATGCCCCATTTTTGGAATCGGGGAGGAAAGTGTTTTTGGTGGCAGCGCTTTGCCTTATGCCCCCTGTGCTGTTGCCAAAAAAGATAAGAAGATAAAAGGATCTGTGCTGCTCATTATCAAAATCCAAGTGGAAGTGAGGATTCCAACCACCTGGAACCATCGGAAAATATGACTCGCAGAGGCCGACAACTTCTGAAAAGTGGGGGCTAGCAGGTGTGTGGAGCTACATTAGATGTATAAGATTTTCACCCTCTTTTTGGGGGGAAAAAGGTGCAGTTTATACTCAGAAAAATACAGTATGTTTTAGTCTCCAGTCACCTAATCAATTTTGTTGCTCTTCTCTGCAATCTTTCTAGAGTCTCCACATCTTTTTTACATTTTGGTGACCAAAACTGTATACAGTATTCCAAGTGCAACCTTACCAAGGCATTATAAGTGGTATTAATATTTCTTGTGATCTTGATTGTATCCCTCTGTTTATGCAACCTAGAACTGTGTTGGCTTTTTTAGCAGCTGCTGCACACTGCTGGCTCATATTTAAATGGTTGTCCACTAGGACTCCAAGATCCCCCTCACAGTTGCTACTATTGAACAAGGTACCACATATACTGTACCTGTGCATTTTGTTTTTCTTGCCTAAATGTAGAACCTTATTTTTTTCACCATTGAATTTCATTTTGTTAGATAGTGCCCAATGTCCAAGTCTGTCAAGATCATTCTGTATCTTGAGCCTATCTTCTGAAGTGATCTCTTTGTCCAAGTCATTGATGAAGATGTTGAAGAGTACTGGGCCTGGTACTCTACTGCATATTTCCCTCCATGTAGATGCAGTTCCATTGAGGACTACACATTGAGTGCAGTTGGTCAGCCAGTTATGAATCCATCTGGTGGTGATGCTGCCTAACTCACATTTTTGTACTTTATCTAGTAGTAGGCTATGGTCTACTTTATGCCTTACTGAAGTTCAAATAAATTATATCAACAATATTTCTCTGGTCCACTAATTTTGTCACTTTTTCAAAGAATTCAATAAGTTTAGTCTGGCATGATCTGTTTTTGACAAACCCATGTTGGCTTTTAGTTATTACTTGGCTTGCTTCTAGGTGTTCACTGATATCATGAGGGAATTGATACCCTCTCTTTACAAAATAAGTAACTTGTATCAATATCAAGTTCGATACTGATAAACAGTATGGTATATTGGAAACATAATTTCTTTTTTCTTTTTCTAGATATGGATGTCTGCATGAAATGTCCAGAAAATGAATATCCCAACAACATCAAAAATCAATGTATCCTCAAAGTATTTACTTATCTCTCTTATAATGAAACTTTGGGAATCCTCTTTAATACATTTGCTATTATTTGTTCTTTGATAACAGTCCTCACGCTTGGAATATTTTGGATGCATCGAGAGACTCCAATTGTTAAAGCCAACAACTGGAGCCTCACTTGTATCCTCCTTTTCTCCCTCTTCCTCTGCTTCCTCTGCTCCTTCCTGTTCATAGGAAGGCCTGAAAAGATGACTTGTCTTCTCCGGCAAATGACTTTTGGCATTATCTTCTCAGTGGCCCTTTCATCTGTATTGGCAAAAACTATAACCGTGGTTCTGGCATTTATGGCAACTAAACCAGGCTCTGGATTGAAGAAGTGGTTAGGGAAAGGACTGACCAATTCTCTTGTCCTCTCAGGTTCTATCATCCAAGTAGGAATTTGCACTGTTTGGCTGAGTACCTCTCCCCCTTTCCCAGATACAGACCTGCACTCACTGAAGGGAGAAATCATAATGGAATGCAATGAAGGCTCAGTGATCATGTTTTACTCTGTCTTGGGTTACATGGGCTTCCTGGCTATTGTCAGCTTTAACATTGCTTTCCAAGCCAGGAATCTGCCAAACAGTTTCAATGAAGCCAAGTTCATCACTTTCAGTATGTTGGTCTTTTGCAGTGTTTGGCTGACATTTGTTCCAACCTACCTGAGCACTAAAGGAAAATACATGGTAGCTGTGGAGATCTTCTCTATCTTATCCTCCAGTGCTGGTCTGCTGGTGTGTATATTTTTCCCCAAATGCTACATCATTTTACTGAGACCTGAAATGAACAAGAAGGAACACCTAATAAGGAAAGAAATGTGATTAGTGTTTTTTGTATTCAGATTTAATTAAATATCTTTAGGTTATTTGTATTTGCTTTTTGTGGGTTTTAAAATATTAATTTACCTTGAAGGAAATTCATGGTAAATGCTGATAAATTCCTTTGGGTAGATTCCTGACCTTGGATCAACTTCATTCATACACAAACTTGATATGGAGGAAAGAATTCTATAAAAGGAGATCTATTTCAATATCAAAGACTGGATGGGTCCTATCCAGTTTAATGTAAATGCTGTAAATTTTGATTAATATAATCAGATGTGTCCATATGTTGCCCAAATCTGAAAGAGTTGCCAAATACAAATATGCAATTTTATTAGGCTATGTATGGCTAATTTGGATATTAAATGAAAATTTTGTTTTCATTTAATATCCAAATTTCACATTTTATATATTTTTCATAGTGGTTCATTAATGGGATAGTTTATAATCAGATTCCTTCTTTGACTATTTATAAATTGGAATGCCATTGCCCTGTTTGCCATGTAATATACAAGTATTTTCTTGAAGTTTTTTTTAAACAAAACTTAAAACAACCACCATCCAACTACAGAAAGTGTATTGATCAGTTACAAATCTTTTGTGCTTAATCCCATATCCAAAATTCTCTTATTTGACAATTTATTATATCCCTTTGCATTATTATTCTCATTTACCAATTATTTAACAGTGGCTTATCTCCCATAAAAAAGCCACTTTATCTATTTTATTATTACATCCATTTCATATTTCATATTTCATTTCCATGCTTTATTATCTAGCCATTGATAAAATAAATCCCATATCAAGCAATATTGTTTATCTTCCTGTTCTCTAATTTCAAATGTCAATTTTCTCATTTCAGCACATTCCAAAATTTTCTTAATAACTTTATCATCAGTAGGTATCTTCTCTCCTTTCCAGTTTTTAGCAAATACAATTCTAGCCCCTGTTAAAACATTCACAATTAAGTATCTCAGTTCTCTATTATATGTTTCTGGTAAAATACCTAATAAAATTATCTCTGGTTTAAAATCAATATATTTCTTTATCATTTTTTTCCAATCGTGTGGATTTTAGACCAATATCTTTTAGCTTCTGCACATGTCTACCACATATGGTAGTATGAACCTGGAATCTGATGACACTTCCAACACTTCTCCAATTTGTTCTTGAACGTTCTGGCTATTCTCGCCGGGGGTAGATGCCACCTATAAAACATCTTATACAAATTCTCCCTATATGCTGTTGACATTGTCATTTTATAATTCTGCAACCACAATTTCTGCCATTTCTCTAAATCAATCCCATGACCAAAAATCTCTCCCCATGCAATCATTGTTTCTTTAACTTGTTCTTCTTCCAGTTTTACTTCTAATATATATATATATATTAGATATATATATATGTGTGTGTTAAAATTTTATCTAAATTCATCAAATTACTGTAAAAACCCTCAGCTTTAGAATCTTCATCATATCTAAACTGTATTTGCATATATGAAAACCAATCCATTTCTATCTCTTGTTCTTCTAATTCTTGCTTCAATTTAAGTTCACCCTTTTCATTCAATAATTGACCATATCTAACAATTTATTCCTTTCTAAATGTTACTGAGTGTGAGAATGCTTCAATAGAAGATAATCAAACTGGAATTTTTAAGTAATGATATTTTTTGATCTTCTCTCAATTTAATAACAAAATCTCTCATATAATACATCTTCTGAAATAACCCTGTGTTTTTGTATGTTTATACCAATAAAAAACATGCCAGCCCAACAACAAGTCATGCCCTTCTAAAGTCAACAGTCTAATATTTCTGAACATTACCCATTCTTTAATCCACATGAAATTACAAGCTTGATAATATAGTTCCCAATCTGGCAAACCAAAGCCTCCTCTTGATCTAACATTTTGTAATAATTTTAATTTAATCCTCGCCTTTTTACCCTGCCAAATATATTTTAACACAATTTTATTTAGATCTTCAAAATATTCTTTTCCCAATTTAATTGGAATTGTCTGGAATAAATATAAGATTCTAGGGAATATATTCATTTTAATAGTTGATATCCTCCCTATCAATGATAATTGCAAGTTCTCCAATTTTGCCAAATCTGTCACTATCTGTTGTTTAAGCTTATTATAATTATTCTCCTTAAGTGTACTGCATCTTGCTATCAAATGTATCCCCAAGTACTGTATCCTTGATACTTCCTCCAGCTCTTCTTTTTGTTTTTTTAACATATTTTTTTATCAAAATGTTCATTTTATCTTTATTTATTTTCAGGCCTGCCACCTTACCAAAATCTCCTATTTTATCTATCGGTTTATTTATTGATAGTGGATCAATAAATAAACACCAGGTTTATTTCCAGAATAAACACCAGGTTATCCGCAAATGCTTGCAATTTATATTGGTTTTGAATTTTCATTCCTTTTATTTCTTTTTCTTCTCTAATATTTCTGTTTAGTACTTCTAGCGTTAACACAAACAACAGTGGTGACAGTGGGCAACCTTGTCTCATTCCTTTTTGTATTTCAATAAATTCTATCAATTCTCCATTTATCATTGCTTTTGCTATTTGTTTATGAAATATAGCTTCTATGGCTTGAATAAATTTCTCCCCAAAGCCCATCTGTTTAATTGTAATATCATAAATCGCCAGTTCACATTGTTGAAGGCTTTATGTGCATCTAAAACATCAAAGCCATTTGCCTTTCCGGGTGTGCCTCACAATATTCCAAAGTGTCCAGTATTATCCTCAAATTGTCTCTAATTTGCCTTTTTGGCAGAAATTCATTTTGATCTGAATATATAAAGTTATTTAAATATCTTTTAAGTCTTTCTGCTAATATTGTAGAAAAGATTTTATAATCTGAATTTAGCAGAGATGTAGGCCTATAGTTCTTGACTTGTTGTGGGTCAGTATCCACCTTTGGAATAAGTGTAATATATGCTTCTAACCATGATTTGGGTATTTCCTTCTTTGACATTACTTCATTCATAACTTCTAACAGTGGGAGACTCAGTGATTCCTATAAAGTCTTATAGTATTCCGCTGGCAATCTGTCTGGGTCTGGCGTCTTCTCAGTATTTTGTTTTTTGAGTGCTTCAGTCAATTCCATCATCATTATATTTCCTTCTAGCATCATTTCAGTATCTTTT
Organism: Coluber constrictor foxii; assembly: GCA_038048745.1. NCBI lineage: Eukaryota > Metazoa > Chordata > Lepidosauria > Squamata > Colubridae > Coluber > Coluber constrictor. The sequence continues at coordinate 61,717,724 of CM075961.1, read as the reverse complement.
GAAATGTGGGGTAGATTTGCCTTATGTAGATATTGTTTAACACTTTCCTCTTCTATATTTTCTTTTTCATATAGTTTTTTTATAGTAATCTTTTATAATGTTTTTCTTCTCCTCATTTCCAAATCTATTTTGTCCTTGTTCATCTAATAATTGTGTTATTTTCTTTGATTCTCTCTCTTTTTTCAATTTATATGCTAACCATCTGCCTGGTTTATTTGCATCTTCTAAGGAATTCTGTTTAGCTTCCTAATTTTTTTGTGCTAAATCTTCTTTTTCTATTAATCCCATTTTATGTTTAATTGTATCCATTTTCATTTTAATATTTTTTTTTGTGGGAACTTGTAGTTCTTTTTCAAATTTCTTATAATCATCCTCTAATGTTTTATATGCTTGTCTTTTCTTAATATTTCTTTTTCTTGTATAGTCAATAATCAGGCCTCTGGCATAGGCATTCATAGTGTCCCACAGATTCTGCATTGATGCATCTTCTTTTCTATTTTCTTTGAAAAAAAAAGCCAATTCTTTCTTCATTTTCTGTACAAAGTCCTTTTCTTTTAATACTGTAGTATTTAAAATCCATCTACACCTTCTCCTTTGTCCTTTCCATCTCACCATCATTGGATTGTGATCTGCAAGATAGAATAAAATGTATATTATCTATTTTTTGCATTTCTTTCTCTCCATATGTCTTTTAAATTTATTTCCTCTGTCATCTTAAAAAAAGATTTCGGCGAAATTCTTCTCCTTTGTTTTGTTGTCTTTTGTGTGTTATAATCTTTTCCCCTTCCCCAGTCCATTAAAATCTCCCATCATTCAAATGTTGTCATAATCCAATCATAATTTCATGTGTAGTTTTCTATAAAAATTGTCTTGATTGCCACTTGGAGCATATATCGCTATTAACAATATTTTCCTGTTGTTATCTGTCATTTCCACCACCAAAATTCTTCCTTCGTCATCTGCATAAATTATTTCCGCTGGTATTATGTCTTTAATATACAAAACCACTCCTCTTTTCTTACATCGTGGCAGTGAGGCAAATAATTTCCTAGTACCAAAAGTAGTTCATGTTTTTTTTTTAATATGCACTTCTTGTAAACAAATTATGTCCAATTTTAATTTCTCCAATTTGTGAAATACTTTTCTTCTTTTAGTTGTTATATTAAGTCCATTTATATTCATTGTAATCGTTTTTTTCTCTTCCATATTTATACTTTATATATAGGCTTTGCTGATCTAGTGGATCTCAATTCACGCTGTTCTTTGTATTCTACAATACCTCCTACTGCGCCTTCTAGTGCACTCTCCACCTTTTCAATCATCACTAGATTGTCTTCTTGTAATTGGAACAATGTCTCTTCTCTTCTTGATTCTACATCCTTTTCTCTTAAGTATTATGCATAGAATGCTTTGGCTTTATCAGTTGAATCTATTTTAAATCTTTGCAATTGCCATGTAAACACCAAACCTTCTGGTATCAGCCATCTCTATTTCACTCCTTTCTGGAGCAGTACTTTTGTCAAAAATTGATATTCTCTTCTCATCTCTCTCACTCTTCCCAGTATTTGCTTCAGCACCACAATTTCCTTGCCCTTGTATTGCAGTGCTTTCTCTTTTGTAATCTGCACTATTTGTGCTTTAATTGATTTCTTAGTAAATCTTAAATGGACTTCTCTTGATAATTTGTTTCTCATTGCATATCTAGTATATACTTGATACATCTCATCAACACCATCCAACATTTTTTCTTTAGTAATTTCTAGTGCTTCTGCAAGAATTACTATCATTTTTTTCTGGCAAATTTTCTCCCTTTTCTTCTTCCACATTTTGAAATCTTAAGTTGAATTCTGATTTATCCATCTTCCATCTGCTTTTGTCACATTCAACTTCTTCTAATCTACTATCCATGTCTCTATTTTTTTTGTCTCTTTGTTCCTCCTTTTCTTCAATTTTTTCAAATCTGTCCTCATATTTCTTCATCATCTGTTATATATTCTCCACTTTTCCATCTGTTTCCTCTGTTTTTTGTTCAATTTTCTCTAATTTTAATTTTATGTCTTGTATTCCTTGTAAAATCATCTTCATTGTCGCATCCTTTTCTTTCTTCCATTCTTTCTCTTTTTCCTGCTGCAACATTGCCTGTATTGATCATTGTACTCCCACTGGTGATGAAGAAAGGGTCAATCCAGCAGAGCTAATAACTGCTGCTTTTTTACTCATTTCTAAATCAAATCCAAATCATAACAGTAAAATAAAATATCTTCAGGTTCTTCTTAACCCTAATCCGTTTTTATGAATGGCAAGTGTTATCCCAAGTAACCATATGAGAAAAATGAAAAAAAGAAGAAAAAAAACAAAAGAAGAACAATTTTCAGGCTCTTGTGTGCCCTAATCCAATTGAATAACAAGTTATTCGAATAACAAGGTAAAAAACAAATTTAAATAATAGTCTCCAATCAAGAGGGGAAAAAGAAAAAGGAGTATAAAAGAAAAAAAATTAAAAAGAAAAAGAAAGTGATAAATAGGAAAAAAGTGACACCAGCTGCCTGCAATTACTGCAAGTTCAAATCTCACTAGGCTCAAGGTTGACTCAGCCTTCCATCCTTTCAAGGTAGGTAAAATGAGGACCCAGATTGTGGGGGCAATAAAACTGACTTTGTATAAAAAAGAACACCGCTTGGGAGGGGCAGGGCCTGAAAGTCCTACTAAGCAGGTATATACAAAAGTATGAAGGCTATTGTTTAAAGCATTGTAAGCCACTCTGAGTCTCCAGAGAAGGGTGGCATATAAATTAAATTTTTTTAAAAAGAGGGGGAGGCAAAGAGTAATTTCTTCAGGCTCTTTTATGCCTTAATCCAATTGAGTCACATGTTGTGGGAAAATAAAAGGAGAGAAAAAAAATCTATTTCAAAAATTTAAAAATAAAAATAATTAAAGAGTGAAGAAGTGGAAATAAAAAAGGAAAACTTTCTATCTTATTTAAAAGTCCACCACTGTGTAGCATTCAAAGGCTCTTTCATATATTTCACTCAATTTTACAGCTCTCTTTCCGGAGTCGCTGTTATTGTCTTCTTTCAGATTTTAGCCACCCATCAGCAATATTTTCTCCAAAGAGCACCTTATAAACAATTCTGTAAACACTCTTTAATGTTCTTTTAAATTTTATCTATAGGCAAGCACATTGATTTTGAAAAATAACATAGTTCCTACTTTTTTTAATCAGTGGGGGAAAAAAGAGACAAAAAGAAATACAATGTTTCAATCCACTAGAGGGCATTGTTTCTTGTTTATTCCACTTCTTCTTTTATCTCCAATTTACAATAAAGCCAATGTAAAGACTTAAAATGTAAAAATCAACCCGAAAAGGAAATAACAAAGCTAATCCAAAAATTTATAGACTCAAAATGCACCAAAAATTTAATATTTGAACAAGTAAAAAAGAAAATCTCCTTTCCAATAAAGTCCAGTCAAATTTAAAAATAGAACTTTCCACAAGCATCCACAAATGAAAATAGTTTATATTTTAGGAAAATTAACTCAAGTTCAGGCTCCATTCCGCCGCTAAATTATTTCTAACTTCAATTCTAGTTGTATTTGCATTTCAGAGTGTTCTTAAAATCCAGATTTAAAAAGCCTCTCACCAGATCCTAACATTTTTACTCATTCTCTTCCGATTGGAGCTGTCCCAACTTCAGCAGCTTAATGGCTGCCTCTTCAGCTCTGGATAAAAGGTCTTCTCTTGGATCAACCAGGAGATCAAGATTGCGGTGTTCCTGGGATCAGCAGGATGTGCCCTCCTCTATCACTGTCTCTACAGGACAGTGAAGTCTAATTTGGACCATCCAGTGGTGAAGATATCAGCGGTGGTTTCGGACCGCCGAAACTTCCAGTCATCCTGTTGCAATGTCAGCTCCGCCCCCTAATATACAAGTTTGTAATATACAACTTGTAATATACAAGTTTTGAAATAAATTCCAGGTCAAGCACAGATACTATTTTTAAATAAATCATATATTCCTTCAAAAGTGATTTTGACTTCTTCTGCATATGGTAAATGCAATTGTATATGCTTCTTATCGGAAATGTTTTTTGATGCCTACCTGGGAAGAATGAATAACCAATTTGTAGGATTATGCCTTGAAGTTTAAAATTAATTATTTGTTTAAAAACTAACTTAAAATCAACAACTTTACTGTTCAAAATAAGTAAATGTTAAAGATCTATTTCAAGTTTATTTTAATTGGAATTAAATTAAATAAACAAGATAGACATTCATTGGAATATGATTTATTTACTTTCAACGAGTACAATAAATATAAAAATAAAGTTCTATTTTTAAACATCTTTGACCTCAAAACTGAAAGGAAAAAATCTGTTTTCAGTTTTATATTTATTTTAAATGCAGGACTGGGGGGAGGATTCTTCTCGGATGCAGCATGAGTGAGGTGTGTTACCAAAGCCCTAGAGGGAGTGGCAGCTGAAAGGATGGTGGGCCTTCACAATAGCATCTCCCCCCCGCTGAGAAATTATGACCAATTCATGAGAGTCCTAGAATGCGTTTTAAGGACCCCCTAGCTAAATGAAAGGCGAGAATCAGAATGAAGGGCATTCACCAGGGCTGGAGTTCGGTGGCAGAGTACACCCAGGAGTTCCATGAACTGGCATCCTTCATAAGAGGGTGGTCAGAAGTGGCCCTATTAGAGAATTATAAAGATGGATTGAATGAGGACATCTACAAAGATTGCTGGGCCTGGGGGATCCCTGAAGATCTGCAGAGTTGGTACGTGGTAGCAGCGGATGTGGAGATCGATCTGGCCCGAAGCCGGATCCATGGTGGTCGTGCCTGGGACCAGTCATCCTCCTCATTCCACAAGGGGGCACCAAAGGTAGCAGTAAGGAAGACAGGGCTCAAGACAAAATTCTCCACATGTTTCAAATGTGGAAAGGAAGGGCACTGAGCCGCTGAGTGCTTCTCCAAGCCATCACCCAAAACGACTGGCCCCGAAGGGAAGAAGGCTGATACAGCAGTCCTGAAAGCCCACGAGACCGGCCTGAAAGGAGAAGTCATTGAGTTTGCTCCCCAGAAACAGGGTGAGTTGGGAACTCCAAACATCACGGACATGGGGGAGGAAAAGATTCCAAAAGAGTATTGGTACCTCTGGGAGTTTTCAGTGAAAAGGCCTCAGACGTGCTGCCCCCCACTGGCCAACGGACTGTACCATTGAAATACTTCCTGGAGTAAAACTCCCTAAGCCAAAAATCTATTCCATGACCCCCCCCCAGGAGCTGGGGGAACTACGAAACTTTATTGACAAAACCTTAGAACAGGGTTTCCAACCAGCCAGACTGAGGGTGGCAGCACCAGTACTGTTTCGGGAGAAGAAGGATGGGTCCTTTCGCTTAGTGGTTGACTACAAAAATTCTGAATGCCATTTGTGTAGAAAATGTCTACCTCCTGCTGCTCATGAAGAACATGCTAGCCCACCTAGGCAAGAGGAAAATTTTCACTAAACTGGATTTACGTGAGGCCTACTACAGAGTTCGGATTAAGGAAGGAGATGAATGGAAAATGGCTTTTAACTGTCTACTGGGATGTTTCCAGTTTTGGTTGCTCCCTTTTGGACTTAGACTTCAATGAGATATTTAACAAACTACATCATAGCTTACTTCTTGGTAAGATAAAACAATGTGGGACAGATCTCAGGAAGTCAATTTATATATGAGACCACAGCCTAATTTTTTGGTAAAATAGAACAATGTGAAATAAATAGTACTATCACCAGATGGATATGCAACTAGTTGTTTTGCCTCACTCTGTGGTAATCATACACCTATGTGGAGGGAAGCATTCAGTAGGTTACCTCAAGATTCTATCTTAGACCCAGTATTCTTTAACACCTTCACAAATGATCTAAATGAGGGGATAGAAAGGAAATTAATCAAATTTGCCACCATTGGCAAGGGGGCGGGGACGGGGGGGCGGAATGGCTAATATTTATTTACTTATATGATATTTTATACTTACTTATGGAATATCATGTATGATACATGGACTAGCAATATAAATTAACATTTCAACTAGATTACTAAAATTGAATAACATAAATGTCTGGTGTCTGGTCATGTGACATTTTGTCATGGGACCCCACAGTCACACTGAGTGGAGGATACTAGGCCCCATTTATACAGAGAATCCTGGCAGATGTTGTGTGAGTGAAAATCCTATTCAGGATATGGCGATGGAAGCCACAATTAAAGAATCTGAGAAATTTGGATTATCAATATTTAAATTGGCATATTTACAGGCCAAATACACCATTAAAGGAAAGAGAAATTTCATTGTTTGAAAAAAATAAAATAAAACCACATTTGCAACAAAGTTTGACTTTATCTGATGAGTAGGTCAATATGCAATTGTGGAATTCTGACCTGAGTGAATGAATCTAGTATTGCTGACCTATGTGGTACATGATGAAAAGGGTAATTCCCCTCTCTATTTAATGAATCGTGTTTGTTCATTTTCATATCAAAGTTAGCTGATGTTGATATATTAGAATGGTATAATGATCCCTCAGATAGATAGATCAAAGATTTCTTTGATTTCATAAGTAACTAGGGTAATTAATGCGTGGAAATGAACCCGGTATACTAGATTTACCTAGTATACTTTTCAGTTTTAATCACTCTATCAATTTATTGTATATGAAGTTTGCCTTGTATATCTGTCAGGAAATTTGATTTAAAAAAGGCTCAACATACTATTATGGTGTTAAAAAAATCAAATCAAATTACAGTAATTAAATTCACACTTTGAACTCTTTTCTCAGGAGAGATTACAAAACATTTAGAATTGGAGAAGACTTGATTTTTTTCCCAATGATCTAAATGATAGGTTCCTTATGAAACTGAATTTTCAGAAAGTCAACCTACAGCGAGTGCATTTACCTAACTTCAAAATATATTTTGTTGAAATATATAGACAACTATCATTTGAAGGGTCTCGGTTCAAGTCTTCATTTCATGCCCCAACATATTTCATTCTCAATAGTTTCTGTAATTTTTTCTCTTCTTCTTTTTCCTTCTTCCTCTCCTATTTCTTTGTAGTACTGTGGCAACTGTCTTAGAGACCATATATGTAAGGATATTAAAAACAACTGATTACGGGTTTTGATGTTGCAAACTGGATTACTTTCCCTAATAATTCCTTTTCTCGAGTGAAGGTTGGAACATTGGAACCTTGGGCTCCACCAGGCAGAGAATTAACTCTTGATGACAATCAAATTGTATGGCACAGAAGCTTTAACCAGGTGAGGAGAAACTGCAGATTGTTATAGTAATAATAGAAGAAAAAGTGCTCTTTGGAGACATTATGAAATACATGGCAATAATTGAAGAAAATGACATTTCCTCAAAGCAGAGATTGCAGCCTTCCTTCTTGTCACATAATTACATTTCACATGATTACATTTCTGGCTCATGCAACTGGCTCAGATACAGTGTCCCATAGTGTCCTATAGTGACATAACCCTGATTTGCAGAATTTTTAGCCAGATACCGGCAATATATATAAGCCGAAAACTGAAAACACCAGCCTGAAGATGATGAATGACACTTCGTCAAAATGTCGCCAAGACACTTCCAATTTTATGTGGGAGAAAACCCAAATAACCAAAGACAGACAGACAGACAGACAGACATATATATATGTTTTTCTTTTAAGCCATGTTTTTCCTACGTAGCCAAGATTTTTCTGGAACCACAATTGAGCAAAATCACATTCACTACTTTCTGAGTTCTTTCTTCATCTTTTCTTTCTGGCAGCAAGCAAATTTTGTGCTGCATTGTGGCACAAACAATGGACTCCGGAAAATCAAGCTCAGAAGTAATATTAATCTATTTTAATCCTAGGGACTTTTTGTAAAAAATTGCAGCACCACCACCTCTGTGATTTTCATGGTCTGACCGAAAAACATGAAAATCACTTGTGGTAAAAAAAAGTGTCTAGAAATGACGTGTTCAACCAAGTCTCACAAACAAAAATGATGTCAAAAAGGGACTTGTTCAAGAGCAGAAGGAATTCAGACATTTTTGTCATATAATATGCAGATTTTGAAATAAATTCTCATTCCCAGGACAGATATTAATTTTAACTAAATCATATGCTTTTTCAAAATAGTCTTGATTACTTCTGCATATGGTAAGTGGTGTGTTATATGTTTCTTACTGGAAAAGGTGGCTAGTTGGGAAGAAAGAATATGAAAGTAAGTAGGAAAACAGTGGGGAGGAAAGCGGGGGGGGGGGGGGGGAAGAAAAGTGAGAAAGCATTAGGAAAAAGAAAAAGAAGCATTGACTTCCAGGTCTCTCTGTTACAGTAAAAGTATAGTAAAATGAGGCATTAACATCAAATCACAACTTTTTGTTTTTTTCATAATAATATAAACTAGTCATTTCTATAAGGATTTACCAGTCTAATTGGTAAAATCCAAAATCAAAGCTTCATTCTTTTCCACTTCAAGCACAAAGTTCAGAAGTGATCTCCATGTGGAAACAAATGATATTATATTCTTTTCTTTAATCAAAATAGTTAATTTTGCCATTTCAACCAACTCCATCAGCTTCTGCAACTATTCGTCCATGGTAGGAATCAAAGTTTCCTTTCATTTTTGTGTGCTCAATAGTCTTGCTGTTGTCAACTTATATAGTAACAAAGTTCCAATTTTTTTCTCCAGGTCTTTTTCCATAAGGCCCAAAATTAAAGATAGAATAGAATAGAATAACAGAGTTGGAAGGGACCTTGGAGGTCTTCTAGTCCAACCCCCTGCCCAGGCAGGAAACCCTACACCACTTCAGTCAAATGGTTATCCAATATCTTCTTAAAAGTTTCCAGTGTTTGGGGCATTCACAACTTCTGCAGGCAAGTTGTTCCACTTAATTGTTCTAACTGTAAGAAAATTTCTCCTTAGTTCTAAATTGCTTCTCTCCTTGATTAGTTTTCACCCATTGCCTCTTGTTCTACCCTCAGATGCTTTGAAGAATAGTTTGACTCTCTCTTTTTTGTGGCAACACCTGAGATATTGGAAGACTGCTATCATATGTCACCCCTAGTCCTTCTTTTCATTAAACTAGACATACCCAATCCCTCAACTGTTCTTTATATGTTTTAGCCTCCAGTCCCCTAATCAGTTTTGTTGCTTTTCTTTGCACTCTTTCTAGAGCCTCAATATCTTTTTTATATTGTGGCAATCAAAACTGAATGCAATATTCCAAGTGTGGCCTTACCAAGGCATTATAAAGTGGTATTAACACTTCACATGATCTTGATTCTGTCCCTCTGTTTATGCAGCCCAGAACTGTGTTGGCTTTTTTGGCAGCTGCTGCACACTACTGGCTCATATCTAAATGGTTGTCCACTAGGACTCCAAGATCTCTCTCACAGTTACTACTATTGAGCAAGGTACCACATATATGGTACCTGTGCTTTTTGTTCTTTTCCCCTAAATGTAGAACCTTACTTTTTTCATTGTTGAATTTCATTTTGTTAGATAGTGCCCAATGTTCAAGTCTGTCAAGATCCTTCTGTATCTTAAGCCTATCTTCTGGAGGGTTGGCTGTTCTTGACAGCTTGGTGTCATCTGCAAATTTAATGAGTTCTCCATCTATCCCCTTGTTCAAGTCATTGATGAAAATGTTAAAGAGTACTGGGGCCTTAAACAGAGCCTTGGGGTACTCTACTGCATACTTCCCTCCATGTATATGCAGTTCCATTGAGGACTACATGTTGAGTGCAGTTGGTCAGCCAGTTATGAATCCATCTGGAGGTGATGCTGCCTAACCTGCATTTTTCTACTTTATCTAGTAGTAGGTTATGGTCTACTTTATCAAATGCTTTACTGTAGTCCAAGTAAATTATATCAACAGCATTCCTCTGGTCCACTAATTTTGTGATTTTGTCAAAGAATGCAGTAAGATTAATCTGGCATGACCCATGTTGGCTTTTGGCTATTACTTGGTTTGTTTCTAGGTGTTCGGTGATTTGTTGTTTGATTATCTTTTCCAGAATCTTCCCTGGTATTGAGGTCAGGCTGATAGGTCTGTAGTTTCCTGGATCTATTTTTTTTCCTTTTTTGAAGTTGGGAACTACATCAGCTCTTTTCCAATCCTCTGGCAGTTCCCCTGTGCTCCAAGATCTTTGAAAGATATAATTCAGTGGTTCTGAGAACTCATCTGTCAGTTCCTTCAGAACCTTGGGGTGTAATCCATCTATCCTGGTGATTTGAATTTGTCTAGGGTAGACAGGTGTTCACTTACCATTTTCTTCCCTATTTTAACTTGTGTTCCCAATCTGTTTTTTGTGGTACTAGATGGATAGATTGGACCATTTTTTCCTTTTGTGTAAAGACAGATGCAAAAAATGAGTTAAGTAGTTCTGCTTTCTCCCTTTTACTTGTCACCTTTTACCACTTTCTCCCAGCAATGGGCCAATTGTTTCTTTGACTTTTTTCTTGTTTTTAATATGTTGGAAGAAGCTTTTTTTGTTATTTTTTACTTTAGTCGCAAGCCTTTGTTCATTGTGAGCCTTAGCTTTCCTCACTTCATCTTTACAGGCTCTGGCTATTTGCTGATTTTCTGCCTTAGTTATTTTCCCCTCTTTCCACTTTTTATATTTGTCCTTTTTGTCTTTTAATTTGTTAGAAAGTTCTTTATGCAACCATGCTGGTTTCTTTTGAGATCTATTATTTTTCTTCTTCATTGGTATTGTGCTGGACTGGGCTTTTATAATCTCACTTTTAAAAATTTCCCAAGCTTCTTGAGTTGTTTTTCCCTTGAGAATTCTCATCCATGGAATCCTTCTCAAGCTCTCTCTATGCTTTGAGATTTAAAATAACTATGAGTTTAAAAACAGACTGTCAAGTCTGGAAGCCATATTACTTGTGTTCCTTGAGAATCCAGGCCTGCCACAATCATACCGTGGGAAGTTGGAATGGGGGATTGCATGAGTGAAGTTTGTTATGGCTATCTTTACTTAAAATCAAAGTATGCTTTGCTGTTGAAAATAAACATGTATTAAAAATCAATTTCAAATATATTTAAATTGGAATCAAATTGGAGAAACAATGCAAACCACTGGGCTAAACTTTATTTACGTTCAAAGAGTGGAATATATAATAACAAAGTTCATTTTTAAAAAGCTCTCTGCCATTAAAACTAAAAGGAAAATGTCTGTTTTCAGTTTTATATTTATTTTTACATTCTTTTGAATTAGGATAAAAATCAAATCCCAATATTTTTTTTTATTTTGTCATATGGCCACAGAGAGGTTGAAAATATCTCCTTTACAATTGCATTTCCGGTATATATATTTAAGTCCTTTATACATCCTTAACAATGTTTCAGGAGTTAAGTGCCAGTAATACCTAATCTTATTGAAATTTCTTTCAGATTATAATTCAATATAAAATTTAGTCCAAAAAATTCCACATATTTTCCCATTTCTCAATCATTACATCATAGCCAAAACCATTTATCCATTGAATCATGAAACCTTTATCATAGTTCTTTTCCAAGTTCAGTTTCAATAACATTTTGGAAACTTCATCCCTAACATGTTCATCATTAGCATACCATGCAATTTCATATTTACTTTATCCAAATTTAAAGCCACATCTTTTCTTATCTAAATTAAAGCTATCTCTTTACTGTAGATAGGTGAACCACTAACAAGCTTGTCTTTCTGTTCCCAGTTCTTCCTCCTTGTTTAAAATAGGTCACTTTAAATAAAACATTCTTTTTCATTTAAGGGTTTAATCCCCCTGGTTGATATTCTATAAAAATAGAAGTGAATGTTTTATTCCACTTGCCCACTGACCACATTTTAATAATTTTAATTCTATGAAATGTTTAAAGAATTTTACTTTGCCTTCATTTATGCATAAAGTAACATGCTTTATGTATGATAAGAGATAAAACAAAGAAGACAACTAAAGGAAGCCAGGATGGGTTAGTAAAAAACAAATAAGGGCAATGAAATCTTATTGCCTTTTTTGTGATTTGTGACTAAATTATTGGATAACACAGTTTATTTTCACTTGTTTTAATTATACCTTTACAAGCAATGAATGTTGTTTAAATCTTTTTGACTTGAATAAATGCATTCCTATTGTGACCCTGCATGTAGTCCACTTCAAGTTATTTACATCACTTGTCAAAGTAAACTTCATTGTCCTACCTTGCAATTCTCTGGAAAGCTGCTTTTTACTTCTTCCTTGCTACCATGGCGGCTTTTCTTTTCTTAGCTATTTTGATGGTTTCCTCTGAGAACCACTTGCACCTTTTCTCTGGCTTCTTGTATGGTATAGAAGAAGCCAGAACTGCAATCAACTGTTGAACTGCAGTTTCTAATAATTGTTGACAGAATTTCCTGCCATAGTTCATTAGCCGTCTTCTCAGCAATGTCCAGTAGTTCAAACCTGTCTCAACAACTGAGCTATCTGTTGTCCTATTGTTGGGCAGCCAATCTGACATGCCTGGGACCTTTTCCATAGAATTTTCTTAGTGAGTTTATTGCAGTCTCATTGTTGTCTCATCATGGTTAACGGGTTATGGATACTCTGATTCCTCAGCTGAGACTGTCTGGCTTGGGTGAGCCTTCATGGTATACTTTCTGGTAGTATACCTTCAGCATATCTCTCAAGTTTAACAGAACACACAAGCACTTTCCCCATGACAAGGGAATATCTACATGAAAGTAATTGCTACCTATGAATTAGAACTAGATTCATTTCTAATAAAATTAAAAAAAATGAATATAAGTCTCAAAAAGAATCTCAACATACTATCTTTGAATAAATCTGGATCACAAATATCTAAATTGGAATATCATAGTTAATGCACCATTAAAACAAAAAGAAAATTTTCATTATTTGTAAAATAAAATAAATAAAAACACATTTGCAAAAAAGTTTGTTTTTGTCTGATGAGCAGGTCAATATGAAGCTGTAGAATTCTGACCAGAGTGATTAAATCTAGTATTATTGGACTTTATGTGCCACATGATGAAAAGGATTTTTTCACCATTTAATGGATCAACTTTGTTTATTTTCATATCAAAATTAGTCTGTGTTGCAGGATTAGAATGATGTAATAACCCCTCAGCGAGATAGATAGTAAATTAAAATAATCAAGTAATTAAACGTGATCAGGGCAAACTTCCAATTTTTTTTTCTAGATGGACAATTTGGTAGATTTTGGTCAAAAACAGCTGTGCAAGAGAATATATACTTTATGAGAAAGATATAAGTTGTTTTCAAGATTTTATATGATAAGGATTTCAAAAGACTTCAAGAGGTGAAACCATTGCACTGATTAATTGTTCTTGCAATTAGGAAATTTCTCCTTCATTCTAGGTTGTTTCTCTCTTTAATGATCTTCTACCCATAACTTTTTTCCTACCCTCAGATACTTTGGAGAATAAATTGACTCCCTCTTCTCTGTGACAGCCGCTCAAATGGCAGTCACTCTCTTTAAACCAAACAGAATTTTCATCATATGGTTAGCCTCTAGACCCCTTATCATCTTTATTAATCTTCACTGCACTCTTTCTTAGTTCACAAAATCTATTTTATACTGTGGTATTCAGAACTGGATGGATGCGGTGGCTCAGTGGTGCAATCTAATATCTTTCTAATGTTAGATAATAATATTAGAGATATTATTATCTTCAGAGGGTGTGTTTGAACTTCTCCAACATTGAGCAAATCCAATCTTGCTGCCATTGTCATATGTAGTATAATATATGTGGGGTTTTTTTTCATATTTCTTTTTCATTATTCCTAGAAGAAACAATTCTGGTGTATATTCTGGAAGCCTGTTACTTCCTGTATCCAGCTATGTATTTTCATCCAAAATTTTTTTGTTTTGGAGCATAAACAACTTGTATGAAAAAAGGTACCATGCTTTTGTCCACATTTCCAACAGTTGGGGTTTATATTTGGATATATTTTTGCCAATCTGGAGGGTGCCAAGTACCAACGGTAAAACATTTTATATTGATTTTCTTTATATTTTGTTGATCTGGTTAATTTATAATTTTTGTTCCATATTATTTCCTAATCCTCTAGTTTGATATCATGTCCAATATTCCTAGCCCAGGCTATCATAGTTCCTTTTACTATGCCTTCAGCTCTATCAAATTCTAGTAAATAATTATAAATTTTGGTTATTAATTTTTCATTTGGGCCAATCATTATTTTATCTATATATAAAATATCAATATTCCTCCCATCTTGGTATTTTCTGAAGATTTGATAACTTTCCTTCTATCCCCTCATCTAGATCATTTATGAAATTGTTGAAGTGTATTGGGCCTAAAACAGAACCTTGAGGTATCTATGCTATGATGTTATGACAAATATGAATTGTATGTTACTTCAAAATAACAATATTAAAACATGAAATGGAATTACAGATATGTTAAGATGGAAGAATCTATAAATGTCATAAATGGACAGCTTTCTTTATTTTGATGGGCAATTTAGGGTAATTAATGTATGCATGAAAATGAATTTCATATACTAGATTTTCCTAGTATACTTTTCAATTTTAATCACTACTATGAATTTATTAGATATGAAGTTGCCTTGTTATCTATCAGGAAATTTGATTTAAAAAAGCTCTTGGAAATTTCATGTTATAAAAAATCAAAGCAAATTACAGTAATTAAACACACACTTTGAGACTTTTTCTCAGGGGAGATTACAAAATATTTAGAATTGGAGAAGACTTGATTATTTCCCCAGTGGTCCAAATTATAGTTTCCTATTAAAATGAATTTTCAGAAACTTAGCTTATTATGAATGCTTTTACCTATCTTCAAAATATATTTTGTTGAATATGGACAGTTATCATTTGAACGGTCTCTATTTAAATCTTTGTTTCATGTTCCAACCTGTTTAATGCTATTTCATTGTTAATAGTTTCTCTAATTTTTTCTCTTCTTTTCTTTCTCCCATCTCCTATTTCTTTGTAGTACTGTGGCAACTATCTTAGAGATCATATACATAAGTATAATGAAAAAACAATACCATGTAGTATAACAGGGTGTGATAGGATACTTTTCTGTATAAAGACATCTATCTTTTTCAGAATGGAAGATGTTAACAGTGGGACGGAGTTGACAGCAATGATGCTTCTTGTGTTCCTTTTCTGTATTATATGCGAAACATATGCTGTGAATTGTAGCATACCTGATGACCCTCTTCCTATAGCCCATCAATTTGCTCAGCCAGGAAATGTTATCTTTGGGGCAATTGTCTCTCAAGCCTTCTTCTTTCATAACAGCCCTTCCTTCACAGAAGATCCCTCTCGGACCTTGATCAATGAAGTGATGTAAGGAATTCTACTTTTTTCCTCTTCAGACTAGTAAGGGCAAAATAATTGGGGAGGGGGGAGAGTTAAACAGCAGGTTTATAGTGATAAGTCTTTGAAAATGTTCACACCTATAACATCTTTGGTATTTTTCTGTTAAATAGTTTTCTTTCTTGAAATGCAAGAAGTTGGCTACTGAGGAGAAAACATCATGTACCTTCATGCAATGTACCAAATGTATATATAATTATACTGATGTTCAATTTATGATTAATAAACCATTTGTAATAATTTATGACAATTTATCAGAAGGTCAGGCTAATAATAGCAGTGCTTCTACCTATCTTCAAGAGATCACTTGTTAAATAGTGTATAGAGAACCTTTCTATTCTAATCCTCATATAATATTCTGGTATTACTCTAATAGGACTAAGATAGAAAACATTCATACTCTCTATATTATTCTAATAAGAATAAAATACAAACAGGAGTAAAATGCAGACTGAAAACTTATAGTGGAAAATAAAAAAGGATATGTTTGGAGAAAACATTCCAGTACTGTGGTAACTAATTTAGAGGCCATATATGTAAGAATAGTCAGAAATGTCCCATGGAATTTAATCTGATAGACATAGGAAAATTTTATGTACAGGAAATTCTACATTTCCTTTGGTGGCAATTGTCAAAAATTTTGATAATGATAATAACAACAGCATAATAGAGTTGAAAGAGATTTTAGAGGTCTCAAAGTTTAACTCCCAACACCATTTCAGACAAATGGTTGTCAAATCTCTTTTTAAAAAGAGATAAGCACTAACTACTGGAAGCAAGTCATTCTATTGATTACTTATTTTAACTGTCAAGAAATTTTCCCTTAGTTCTAGATTAGTTATCTCCTTCATTAGTTTCAATCCATTGTTTCTTGTTCTGCCCTCAGGTGCTTTGGAGAATAGGTTAACCTGCTTTTCTTTGTGGTAGCCTCTTGAATGGATAATATGATGGTGTTATCCATTCAGTCATTTTTCACACTTGGTTATTCTATGGGCCAATTCCCTACAACTATGAATCTGAACTACTTCTTTGAGTTTTTCCATGTTTGTCTGATATTACCAAAAATAGGATGGGGATGGTATCAATGATGCTCTAAATGTTCATGTCCTGTATTATATACAAAACACATATTAGACAGAAGTGTAACAATTAGATATGGATTCAAAGCACATTTCCTGTCTATGAGCTGTAAATTGTTTCTTTCCAAAGACAAATTATGGCAGAAGAGTAAATAAAAAACAACTTTCCTTTTTTTTTTGGAGTGATACAAATTATTTTGTCACCTCAAGGAGGTAAAATAATTTATTTCTCCTCCTCCATTCATAAGAAAACTAAGATCATGGCATCTGGCCCTTTCAATTTCTCACAAATAAATGGGAAAGAAATGGAGCTAGTGACAGATTTTATTTTCCTGGGCTCCAAGATTACCGCAGATATGGATTGCAGCCAAGAAATTAAAAGACCCTTGCTCCTGGGGAGGAAAGCTATGGCAAATCTAGATAGCTTACTAAAAAGCAGAGACATCACCCTACCAACAAAAGTGAGTATAGTCAAGTCTAGAGTTTTCCTGCTTGCAATGTATGGCTGTGAAAGTTGGACCATAAGAAAGGCTGAGCACCAAAGAATTGAAGTCTTTGAACTATGGCGCTGGAGAAGACTCCTGCGAGTCCCTTGAACTGCAAGGCAATCAAACCAGTCAGTCCTAGAGGACATCAACCCTGCCTGCTGTTTAGAAGGCCAGGTCCTGAAGATGAAACTCAAATACTTTGGTCACCAAATGAAAAGGAAGGACTCACTGGAGACGAGCCTAATGCTGGGAAAGACTGAGGACAAAAGAAGAAGGAGACAACAGAGAACGAGGTGGCTGGATGGAGTTACTGAAGCAGTAGGTGTGAGCTAAAATGGACTCCAGAGGATGGTAGAGGATAGGAAGGCCTGGAGGAACATTTTCCATGGAGTCATGGTGGGTCGGACACGACTTCGCAGCTAACCGCAACAAAAAGTCCATTCAGACACCAATATGAAGTTACATTGAGTTTTGCCTTGGACACTTGCAGTGGTCATAACAGCTCTTTTGAGGTGTTTAAGGGTTTCAGCATCTCTCCCACCCATTACTGCTGATTCCTACCTATTCAGCAACTGTAGCTTCAAGTCACTGCCTCTCAGTTAATGGTAAGGCTGGTTTATAAATGACTTTAAAATTCATGGCATTCAGTTTTATAGCTCTGAGTACAAAAGTACAAGAGAAGGACAGGAAACAGTTTAGTTATTTTGATAGGCTTTTTTAACAGTTTATTTGTATAGTTTCATTTTATATACATAGGTGCTTAATGAACAGGGCATTGTCTGAGTCATTTTTAAAAATATATAATAATAGTTGTCCCATTCCTAATTTCTACCTCTACTATCCAACCATTTGTAAAACAAACCCCATGTTCAAAAATACTCTGTATTTTCTTTTTCTTTCATTTTTAGTGTCAAATCTATCCATTTCTGCACAATTTTTTAAAAATTATATCTTCTGTAGGTGTTTCCTCATTTTTCCAGTACAGTGCAAGTACAATCCTTGCTGCTGTCAAAACATGTAATATTAAGTATAGATTCCCTTTATAATATTTTTCCAGTATTATGCCTAACAAAAATATTTCTGGTTTATAATCTATGTGTTGTTTTAACACATGTATGTATTTTTGTCCAATATATCTTTACTTTTGCAAAAAAAAAAAAAAAAAAAAAGCCCACCACATGTGTTAATACGTACACGGTGTCTGGTTACACTTCCAACATCTGGCAGACATGTTTTTAAACATCTTTGCCACCTATAAAACATTTTATATAGATTTTCCTTATACGTAGTTGCCATTGTCAACTTACAATTTCTTTTCCAAAGTTTTTGCCATTAATCTAATTCCACAGCATATTCAATTTTTTTTGCCCATACTATCATTATCTCTTTTGCCTGTTCATGTTCAATTTTTAAGCTTAAAAGAAAATTATACATTTTCTTTATTAACTTTCCATCTATCCCTAACATTATTTGATTGAATATTGTAAGCTTTTTGTAAAAAACATAGTTCTTAATATCTTTCTCATATCTCGAATGTATTTACATATGTGGCCACCATGTTAATTCGACACCTTGATTCTGTAACTCTTGGTTCCCCTTCAACATTTAGGATATCTTTATATGTCAAGATGTTTTCCAAAATATATATTCCAGTTTGGCTCTCAACAATAGAAGATATATATAAACTTTCACCTTTTCCCATACTAAAAGTAGAGCATTTTTTACATAATGTCTTCAGGGGTAAAATAATGTAAAATTTGATACTACCAGTTCTGTGGGCATGGCTTGATGGAGAGGGTAATGTGAATGAGTGGGCGTGGCCAACTTTTTTTAAAAAAAAGTTTCAATGCATTTTTTCCTAATGCTTTGAAAAGCCTCTGATGATCAGGCAACTCAGCTGGGATCGTCAGAGACTTTTCAAAGCATTTTTAAAACCACCTCTTCGGCCAAGAGATTGCAGAAAAAAATGCTTTGAAAAGCCTCTAATGATCCCAGCTGAACTTTTTTTGTTTTACTTTTAAAAGCATTTTTTCCTCAGAAGAGGTTGTAGAAAAAATGCTCTTAAAAGTTAAAAAAAAAAGCATGCGGCTTAGCTGGGCATGGTGAGGGGGGGGGGCACAGGGAATTTTGCTACCAGTTCTCCAAACCACCTGCCGCCATCGCTACTGGATCAGGTGATCTGGTCCAAACCGGGAGCATTTCACCCCTGAATGTCTTTGAAAATATCAGTGAGTTTTGCTTTTGTCATACCATAAAAAAGCTTGCCATCCTATTCAAGATTGTGACCTTCTAAAAACAGTAACCTTTTATGTCTAAGAGTAATCTACTCTCTCACCCATGTTAATATAGCAGCTTAATAAAAAAAAGCTTCCAATCAGGTTGCCCAAATCTCCTATTATTTTTTGACTCTTGCAGCATTTTCCATCTTTACTTATATAGACAGTTTTTGTTTTAGCTCTCTCCCAAAGATGTATCAGCAAATTCTTGCTTTAGTGTTTGCTGTCAAGGAGATCAATAGGAACCCTGAGCTCTTACCAAACATCACGTTGGGTTTCCACATTGTGAACAACTATTTCCCTGCAAGGATTACCTATAAAGCAATCCTGAGTTTACTTTCTACACAGCAGAAGTTTGTCCCTAACTTCACCTGTGATTTAAAGAAAACATTCATTGCTGCTATTGGAGGACGTTTGACAGAGACCTCATTCAACATGGCCACAGTTCTTGCCAACTATAAGATTCCACAGGTAGATCCTTGAGATTACTCTCTAGAAATCCCAATTTCTTTAATTCCTTTAATTTTTAAAGCACCCTTATGTCCCTTTCCAGAGTTGATTTTCAGAGTGAAAATCTAGGAGAACACTGTGTTGTACATTCAATTAATATAAATATGAATATAGGGATGAGTAATTATTTAGAAATTAAGGACTGTACAGATGATTAAATAGTTAGAAAGCAAATTTCCCCCAAATATGGAAGATTAGCAAACTTCTGTTGGCATTGAGTTTTAAAGTGGTTGGGTCACTACAGAAAACACTCTGCCTGTCCTACATGGTACTTGATTCCCTTCAGGTAGTCAAAAAATAAGACTTTTGCAGATAATAAATGCCTTGCTTTCAGTTTTGTGCTGTTTTAAGTGTTTTCACATTCAGTTAAAATGTACCCGACACAGATAGACAATACTCTTAATTGATATAATATTGCTGGCATATGAACTGACTGTATAACTTCCAACAACATTTTTCAGTGCTGACTTTCTGCCTTATCTATGATGAATATGAATCTCATTTCATATGTAATGGTTCTGATTATTTGCTACATATTGACTTTCAGCTTGCCTATGGAACATTTTCTTCAGCACATGGTGACAAAAATGTATTTCCATCCTTGTACCAGATGGTCCCAAATGAAATGCATCAATATACTGGGGTTATTCAATTACTTCAGCATTTTGGATGGAATTGGATTGGCATTTTGGCTGTGGATGATGATTATGGGGACATGTTCCTGCAGAAAATTGAACCATTGCTCTTCCAAAATAGTATTTGTTACGCTTTCATACTTAGAACACCACCAAAGGCATATCTCGATGAATATATACACCTGATTTCAATGGAGATAAGATATAATCAACTCTTTATGGATGATAAAGTCAAGGTGTGTTTAATATATGCCCTATCTCCAGCCATGCAAAATCTGAGAGTGATGATCCTTGTAGCATCTTGGACTTCACTGCAACCTTTGGGTAAAGTGTGGATTGTTACGTCCCATTGGAATTTTGAATCACTGTCCTTTCAGAGACTTTGGGATATACAGAGTTTCCATGGTGCTTTGTCATTTGCAGTTCGCTCAAAAGAGCCTCCTGGATTCCAAGAATTTCTTCACAGTGTAAGGCCATCTTGGGCAAAAGAAGACAATTTCATTCAGAATTTTTGGGAGCAGGCATTTGACTGCCCATTACACATTTCTGGTATAAATGAAGATAACAAGGTATTGTGCACTGGAGATGAGAAGCTAGAGAGCCTGCCAAGTATATTGTTTGAAATGAGCATGAATGGGCACAGCTACAACATTTATAATGCAGTTTATGCTTTGGTACATTGTTTGCATGCATTACTCAAGTCCAGATCCAGATATAGAAATGTCATAGGAGCAGAACAAGTAATATTTCAGGATTTACAACCATGGCAGGTATTTTATTTTATTTTTAATACATAAAAATGATTTATCTAATTGCACCATCATATATTGGATTTATACATAAAGTTCATGGGAATAATGTTACACAGCACTGTTATACCAATGAATTCTGTTGAATAAAATACACTTTTCCTTTTGAAAATAAAAGCTTTTATATGAGTAGTTGTTTTATAAGGATATTTCTTTCCTAAATGGGAAAAATATAACTACTAATTTAAATTATCTTTGGTTTAGGAGAAGCGTTTTTCTATTCTACAGAATTTACTAGACCCACAGCTTTTATACAGGGATCGCCATTGTTGTTTTCCCTAAGAGCAGTAGTACATATTAATTTGTTTTGAAATCTAAGAGCCATAGAAAACATGCCAAAATATGAAGTGAGGCTGTTGAAGTGGGAAAGAACAATATGTTAAGATTAAGTATTTATTATGTTTATAATTTCATAATTCAGATAAACTGTCTTCTAAATTTTCAGTTAGATTATTAAATGGAGATCAGTGGTCCCAAACCTTTACAGCTTTGGAGACTGGCGGTGTGGGAGAAAAAATGGTTCTGTATGAGTGGTAGTTATGCAGCTCCACTTGCATAAGTGGTAGGCACTCTCATGTGCGCATCAGTGGTGGGTTGTTCCCAGTTCGCACCGAATCGCAAGAACCGGTAGTAAAAAAAATTTAATAGTTTGGAGAACCAGTAATAAGAATGGCTGGCCATGCCCTTGAACCAGTTCCCAGCCCGGTCGCCGCTGCCTCCTGAGTCCCAGCTGATGACTAGAGGGAAAAAAACTGTTTAAACTGTTTAAACTATTGCCGCAGGGCTTCAAAGGGCCGTCCTACAGGTGATCAGTGTTAAAAGAAAACAAATGAGTAGACCGGTGCCTGCAAAAATAGAAAAAACAGCCCCTTTCAGCTTCAGCATAGGTTAATTACCACAAGTTGATTAGATCGACCTCCTACTCTCAGCTGATTTGCTCTCAACTGTTTTGCGCAGGAGTCTTTTGCTAGGTGCAAACAGTGCTGGAGCAGGTTTTTTTCCCCCTAGCTATGCTGAAAAAGCGAAACTAAAAGTAAAGCAGGGTCTTTGCTGCAATGTGACAAAATGAGGCAGAGAGAGATTTCTATTTCTTTTTTCTCACCAAAAAAGGTAGGTGCAAAACTGTAAACAATGGGAAATTTAGGGCAAAAGAGGAGAGTTCAAGATTTTAAAACACAAAAGAAAAAAAGCTCTATTTAACTAGGGAATTGTAATAATTGAGATACTATTAATTATATATTGTGTTGAAAGCAGAAATGGTTAAGTTGTGGTATGGAGGAATATATGGGGGAAATTATTTGGTTTGTCATTATTGATAAATATAATTAATTGCTTTGTAAGAAATTGGATTGCATGGAAATAATTGGAATATTCATGTTCATATTGATTAATATACCAAAAAGATAGTGATATAACTAATTGATTTATATTAAAATGTGGAATTTTTATTAAACAACTAATATTACATAATTAACCAATGTGAGGATGGATATAAAAATAGATAACAATGGGAAGGGGTATAATATAGAATAGGAGGGAAAAATTGAACTTGATTAAGATTAGAGATGAGGATGAAGGGTAATATTGGTTTTTTTTAAAAATAGATGAGGAATAAATATGGCAAAAAGGAAATATAGAAATTGTAAATGTAATTGAATTGACTAAACACTGTTTAAATTTGTGAACCGGTCAAATACTCTGTTCAAAGAAAATACATTGTATGTTTGTATGTGTGTTTCTAATTATTGCTATTTATTCATATTTGTTCTCTTTTATTCTTTAAAGTTTAACAATTCATTCTTTATCTTAATATCTTTATATTTGTTTGGGGTTGACTTTCTTCCCTTTCATCTTTTTTATTGTACAGCAATCTTTCTCCTCAAACCTACCACCTCTCTCTTTTCTTTCCTTCTTACTTTCTCTTCCCCCCCTCTTCTTCTCCTCCCTACTTCCTCTTCCTTTCTCCTTCTTTTCCTCTCTTCCTCCCTCTCTTACCCTCACTCCTACTCTAATTTCCCTTCCCTTCATTCATCCCTTTCTATTGCTGTATCCTTTTATGCATATGGACTACTCAGAGGGCTGAAAAAGTTATTTTTGACTGGTCCTCACACTTTTGACCAGTCCTTGAACTTACGACTGTCCTCACATTTTACGCTTTTCCCCTATCTTGTCACTATGGTGAAGAGAAACAGTTATGAAATGAGTGACACGGTTGTTAAGAATGCTACAATGGTCACAAATGATGACCAGTCATAAGTGTGAAGACCGCTCAAAAGTGTGAGGACTTGTCAGAAATCACTTTTTTCAGCCCTCTGGGTAGTACTTTTGTGCATATGGACTACTCAGAGGGCTGAAAAAGTTATTTTTGACTGGTCCTCGCACTTGTGAGCAGTCCTTGAACTTACGACTGTCCTCACATTTTATGTTTTTGCCCTATCTTATCACCATGGTGAAGAGAAGCAGTTGTTAAATGAGTGACATGGTTGTTAAGAATGCTGCATGGGCATAAATGTGAGGATGGTCATAAGTGTGAGGACCAGTCAAAAGTGCGAGGACCTGTCAGAAATGTCTTTTTTCAGCCCTCTGAGTAGTCCCTATACACATAGCCATGGCCATCCGGTCACATGACCAGCTAGCCACGCCTACCCAGTCACATGACCTCCAAGTCACAGCCACAAAATAAGCCACACCCACAGAACCGGTAGTAAAAAAAATTAGAACCCACCCCTGGTGCTCATGTGAAGGACTATTTGTTCAAGCAATGGGCTTCATGGATGAGAGTGCATATCCATTGATTCTGCAAATGGAGCTGCAGCTGCACTCACCATCCAGTAATGGGATATGGCCCTGAGGTTGGAAACCCCTGATGTAAGTAATTCATCTGTGTCAATGAGGACTGGCCACTTTGTCATGGAATTTGAGAAAATATTTGATAATCCATTCTGCAATGTATTTATTTGTTTATTTTATTTGTTTATTTTTTATTTATTTTTAAATTTGTATACCGCCCTTCTCCCTGAGGACTCAGGGCAATGAACAGCCAAGTAAAAACATAAACTACAAACATTAAAATACAATTTAAAAGATATATATAAATTTGGCTCCTTGATTAAAAATAATAACAAACAATTAAAAACATTTAATAAAGTGTTAGGCCAGCCCAGCTTGCTGGAAAAAGAAGGTTTTAAGGGCACAACGGAAGGCACCGAGGTCTTGGATTCTCCTTAACTCTGGGGGCAGCTGATTCCAGAGGGTAGGTGCCCCCACAGAGAAGGCCCCCCCCCCCTGGGGTCACCAGCCTGCATTGTTTGGCTGATGGCACCCTGAGGAGGCCCTCTCTGGGGGAGTGAACAGGTCGATGGGAGGCCGTCGGTAGCAGCAGGCGGGCTCAAAGATAACTAGTTCCTATTCCATGGAGCGCTTTAAAGGTGATAACCAACACCTTGAAGCGCACCCGGAAGACCACTGGGAGCCAGTGCAGCTCATGCAGAAGAGGTGTGGGAGCGCCATGCGGCTCCCATGACCACCCGCACGGCCGCATTCTGGATCAGTTGGAGCCTCCAGGTGCCCTTCAAAGGGAGCCCCATGTAGAGAACGTTGCAGTAGTCCAGGCGAGAGGTGACGAGGGCATGAGTGACTGTGCACAGGGAATCCCGATCCACAGAAAGGGCCACAACTGGCGGATCAGGCAAACCTGACCAAAAGTCCCCCTGGCAACAGCCGTCAGATGTTCCTCCAAGGACAGCTATGTATCCAGAAGGACTCCCAGATTGCAAGCCCTTTCTGAGGGGGCCAAAGACTTACCCCCAATAGTCAGAGATGGAGTCATCTGACTATATCGGGATGCCGGGAACCATAGCCACTCAGTCTTCGAAGGGTTGAGTTTGAGCTGGTTTCTCCCCATCCAGATCTGCACAGCCTCCAGACACCGGGACATTACTTCAAGGGCATCGTTGGGGTGGCCAGGGGTGGAGATTTACAGCTGGGTGTCATCAGCGTACTGATGGTACTTCACCCCAAAGCCACGGATGATTTTGCCCAGCGGCTTCACATAAATGTTGAACAGAAGGGGTGAGAGGACCGACCCCTGAGCTACTCCACATATAAGAGGCCTCGAGGTCGACCTGGCCCCCCTGCTAACATGAACTGTGACCGGTCAGAGAGAAAGGAGGAGAACCACCATAACATGGTGCCCCCTACCCCCAACTCTTCCAACCGGTGCAGCATGATACCATGGTCAATGGTATCAAAAGCCGCTGAGAGGTCTAACAGGGCCAGAAAATTTATTTATTTATTTATTTATTGGTTCAATTTATATGCCACCCTTCTCTGGAGACTCAGGACGGCTTACAATGTGTAAAGCAATAGCCTTCATACTTTTGTATATACCTGCTTAGTAGGGCTTTCGGGCCCCCCAAGCAGTGTTCTTTTTTATACAAAGTCAGTTTATTGCTCCCACAATTCAGGTCCTCATTTTACCTATCTTTTTTTTTTTTATTGAAAAAGTTTTACAATACAAAATTTTCCCCCCTTTTTCACCCCTCCCCCTCCCACCCCTCCCCTTCCCCCCCAACCTCCCCCCAACCACACCCCTTCCCTTCCCATCCCCCCTGACTTCCACTACACATTTTTTTTAAAAAGAAAAACAACAAAAATTTATAACAAAGAGAAAAGCGAAAACTATTATATATTCAATTCTAGATTAAAAGGAAGAGAGAAGAAAGAGAGAAAAGAATTAAAAGAATATTAAGAAAAAAGAAAAAAAAGAGAAGAAAAAACCCATACAAATAAATGTTTATCTAAAATTAACAATACTATAATAAGAAAAACACCCAGAAATAACAACCATTATCATATTTAACAATTTAAGAAATTTCTGACCTTTGTATAACCCATTAGTATTAACATTACAAGTCATATGCCTAACTCAATCCCCCAAAAATAGTGTAACCTACACATTCATATCAAATAATATCAAGTAATTTGATCCCAACTGCTCCCCTTAGTTAAGGAAAAAAACAAACACTGAAGAACAAAAAACAAAAAAAAAGAAAAAAAAAGAAAAACATAAAACATACAATATAATGCAATTATACATATATTATTATAATTTTCCATAATCCAAATTTCAATCTTCTCTTCATCTTGATTGAAGTTAAATATTCTTTCTCCACATTTATCCAATTCCAATAAGCTTCATCTTCTATCTGCCCCCATCAGTGAAGTAAAACATTCCACTTAAACCCCCTGTGTGACCTTGTATAAACAATATACAACCACGAAGATATTCTCTCCTCTAGGTAGAATCATTCAAACTAGTTTATACTATTTCAACAAGAAAAAAAAAAAGAAAAGTCCAATGCAGCTCCACCAATCCTTGAGAAAAAAATCAAACAAAAAAGAGAAAAAAATCTCTAGAAACTGCATTCCCAGATGTTTTTTTTTTAAAGACTCTTTCAAATCCTGCCACCCTTTGTTATTCACTCCTTCTGGTTGTAAGATATTTTCATTTCCATTCTTTCCTCCTAGATGATAAATTCCAAAAAAAGAACTTATAATAGGGTAATCACAAATTGCTGCTACTACTGCAGCAATCTGTTAAACTTGCTCAGGATGATAAATCCAATTCCAGATAGTACAAATTTTTGCAAACCTCCAACTCCGGATGAAGTGATTATAATCCATAAATCCAATTTAGTATAGACTTTAGAAAATTTTTATAAACTTTTTACCACACTTTCCATATATTCTGATAAGAACTGTAGATGCTGAAGGACTTCACGACACTCATCAGTACATGCCACTTGAATTTCCTCATCGGCTTCTTCCTGCTGTTTGACATCGCCTTCCATTTCTTGGGGAGCATTGGACCCCTGCTGCTGTTCATCTCGAGTTATAATATTTTTAAAATCTTGCTCCCGCAGGTCAGGGTCCAGTGCTCCTACGCTGAATTCACCAGGATATTCAATTTTCCCATCTAAGAAGTCCTTAATAGGATCCTCTAAAGAACCACCTTGTACTCCTTGTACTTTTAACATTCTTTGATTCATACTTTGAATCTCTTCCTTCTGTCTGCCTTTTACAGACCCTCTTTCTTGTTTCTTGTTCTTCCCATATTCAGTGGCTCTCTTGAAAATATTTTTATAAAAGTGTTCTGCTTTTCCAATAGTATTCAAACAATATCTCACACCATGATATCTAACAATTAAGCCAACTGGTAAGTCCCATCTAAATGGGATATTACTTTTCTTCAGTTCCTTAGTTAAAAAAGCAAATTCTTTCCTGTTCTTTAAAACCTTTGATGGTAATTCTTTAAAGATATTGATTTGTACACCTTCCACTTGCACTCTGGCAGAGTAGGACTTTTGTAAGATGTCATCTCTCAGCCTTTTATCAGTAAAGTAAACAACAACATCTCTAGGCAAGTTCCGTTGTTTGGCTATTCGTGAGTTGACTCTATAAACTTTCTCTATACAACCAAAAATTATCTCATCTTCTAGCTCAAGTAGTTCAGCAAAGACCTTTGCAGAAATTGCTTTTAAATCTTCTCTCTGGTTTTCTCTAATACCTCTCACTCTAATCGCTGATGCCATAGTTTTGATTTGAAGCATGATAATATCATTCTGTATGGTCTGATTTCGAATCTCAGCTTCCACAAACTTTCCTTGTATTTTTTGTATCTGAGAATCAAATTTACTGCTGATCTCAGTCACTTTCTCCTCCATTTCAATCACCACATTTGAAAGATCTGAGATTACTTTAATAATAATTTGACTTAATTGGTCTTGCTTTCCAGCAATCAAGTCCACAAGATTCTTCTGTGAATTTTTAATTTTGTCAACTACGCTTGGTAAGGAAGTTGTTATAAGATCTTTTAAGTCCCCTTCTGCCAATCCACACAAATGCATCATCTCAGCTTTATACTTCAGCTGGCTCATGGGGGAGCCCCCCCTTCCTTTAGTCATCTTTACTTTACTTTGAATTGCTTTACTTTGTTTTACTTTATTTACTTTACTTTATACTTTATTTTACTTTCCAAAAAAAAAGAAAAATTCTTCTTACTTTAAGTGCCTTTCCCATAGCAAGGTATTTATTTCAAAGCCTCCATTTTCAAACGCTCTGGCATTTCTTCAATTAAGACCAGTCACCATCTTAAAGGACTTTCTTAAGAACTTTCACTTCTCAGAATTACTCAGGCAACTGCACTTCTCTTCCTCTCCTCCCCTCTTTCCTCTTCCAAAAAATCAGTAAAAAAATCAGTAAAAAAATCCATACTTGCTCCGACTTTTCTTCTTTCTCTTTCAGCTTGCTCGATAAATGCTTCGGCTGTGGTGTTGCTTCCAGCGTCTGGCTCCGCTAATTAGCGGAGGACTGTCTTGACGCGGAGCATTCTCTGGAGGGTATGGAGGGGGCCATCCTTCTGAGCCCTCCCCAGGACAAACGAAGCATTCCTGGGGCGGCTCAGGGGGCCCAGCCTCACCCCCAGAAGCTCTCCCCGCTCCTCCCGCCGAGGAGCAGGTTGTCCAAGCCGCCTGCCAGCTGTGAGGCGGCTCCAACGCGCCAAGGAGCCGGCGGGCATGGAGGAGCCCGCCGCCGCCGAGGAAGGCGCCACCGGAAGTCCCCTCATCATTTTACCTATCTTGAAAGGATGGAAGGCTGAGTCAATCTTGAGCCTAGGGAGATTTGACCTTGCAGTAATTGTATTCATACTGTATTCAGCCAAAAAATGTTGGGTTTTCTAATTAGGTAAATCATTGTGAGTTAATTTCTCTTATGTTCCTGAAAAATCTGTTTATCATAAAACCATTATAATTTATATAGCATAAATCTTTGCTTTGAACAAGCAAAGCAACAATTACATTTAGTATTTTTTAAAAAATGGGATTAACATAGCGGTGGTTAAAAGGGATAAATAGTCAACAATTAATGACTTGAAAGACAGACGCTGGTTGTCATCATACATTTTCCATATTGTAAAATAGGATGTAGGATATAGGATGACAACCACTTTGGTTAACGTACCAGACTAGAAATTGGGAGATGTGACCTACTCCTGGTTAGGCACAAAGCCAACTGGTGAGTTTAGACCACTCACTCTCTCTTAGTCCTAGAAAGAATGCAATGACAAAGCAGTTGTGGACATCTTACCAAAGGACTTGAAGCACATTCAAACCTCATTTGCATTTTTCAAAGCAGGCTAGTTCACCTTGAAATAGTTTTATGCAGTTGTTATGATTACAAACTGTTGCTGTTAATTTCTTTCTTTTTTTAAAAAAAATATATAGTTTCATTCTTTCTTGAAAAGCATTGAATTCAACAACAATGTAGGAGACATTATTACATTTGATGAAAACAAACTGATTACGGGTTTTGATCTTACAAACTGGATTACTTTCCCCAATAATTCCTTTTCTCGAGTGAAGGTTGGAACCTTTGAACCTTGGGCTTCACCAGGCAGAGAATTAACTCTTTATGACAATCAAATTGTATGGCACAAAAGATTTAACCAGGTGAGAAGCAGCTGCAGATTGTCAACTAATAATAGAAGTAAATAACTCTTTGGAGCAATTGTTACATGATCACATTTCTGGCACATTGCAACTGACTCAGTGTCCCATAGTCAGATAACAATAATCTGCAGAATATTTAGCTAATTACCCCCCCCCCAAAAGCCAATTTGGCAGATTTTCTTAATGAATACGCAAAAATGGTTCATATTGAATTTTTGTTGTAAAGTTATTGCAAAAATTAAATATTTCATGCAGTATCCTGACTCTGAACTGTAGCGTCCTATGACTAAAAGTCTGCATCCCATTGTGTTTGTATATCTGGGAGTATCTGTAGTGCCACATTTTGGATTGCATTTGCTTATCTTCATAAAAAATATAACTAATCAATGTGTTAGAAGTAATCCAAATACCTGTCAGATCCTATGAAAATCCCGTAATTTTCTGCCATAATTCCCCGTAATTCTAAGTTCTCTGCTAGAACATCCAAAAGAGTCAATGCCAATTTCCTCCCATTAAATCACGTTTCCTCGTTTTCATTTTTTTCCTGCTTCTTTGTCCTGGTTGTGGGTTCCTGGGAAGTTCTATTAATCCAAGTTTTTTATCCTTTGACTCTCACATATATATTACTGTTCAGGTGCTTCCTCTTTCTGTGTGCAACGACCACTGCTATCCAGGCTCCTGCAGAAAGAAGAAGGAAGGAGAGAAATTTTGTTGCTATGATTGTGTGCCCTGTTCAGAAGGACAGATCTCTGATGAAATAGGTAGGACAAAAAGAGGAGTTTGGCTTACTGAACAGCAAAAATCCAATCCAGAGTTCTGATTTATTTAAAGAGAACCATGTGAACCACAGCAAAAACAAAAGCACACAAGGAAAAGACCCCTCCATAATCTTCTTTCTTTTCTTTCTTGGTTTCTCCTTGTCTTGCTCTCTCATTTATCTCTTTCTCATGCATGTATATATGCAATTAAAATTTTAAACAAAAGTTTTAAAAATAGAATAGAATAGAATTCTTTATTGGCCAAGTGTGATTGAACACACAAGAAATTTGTCTCCAATGCATACACTCTCTGTCTACATACAAGCAATATGTGATATATTATGATCATAGTCATCTGAAAAATACATTCATAATAAATTATAAGATATAACACTTAGTGATAGTCATAGGATACTATCAGGATAATGACGATTTAATGCTGATCAGCCAATGTAAAGCTGATGAAATGTAAAGCTGATGAAATATAAGGTTGATACAATGGTAGTGAATCAGCAGTGGTATAGCCAATTTGGCTCTGAAGGAGTCCACAAAGTCTTTTACCACTTTAAGAGATATCTATATAAAGGCGGCCATGAGAGGGCATATCTGTCTATATTCGTGTATATCTTCCCATGTGTCTGGTATCCTTTGCTAAATTCTCCATGTAGAGAAGATTGATTATTTGTCAGGTATTTGCTACCACATATGTTTCTATACATATTTTGTATATAAGCCACTCTTAATTGTCTAAGTCTCTGTGTGCTGTATTTTGCTCCTGGGTTTTCATGCTACTAGGAGTCATGCTGCAAACCCTCTGACAGATACAAAATAAAGAATAAATATAAATCATACTAGGATACTAAATAAACAATATAAATAATAAGATATAAGCAACAAAGTTGTAATCATAAGAAGATAATGAGATAGATAATAGAAGCAGACTCACTAGTGTTGACAGTGTTGTAGGAATTAGGAATTGTTTAGCAGAGTGATGGCATGTGGGAAAAACTGTCTTTGTGTCTAGTTGTTCTGGTATGCAGTGGCCTACTGCATAGTTTTGAGGGGAGCAGTTGAAACAGTTTATGTCCAGGATGTGAGAGGTTTGTAGATATTTTCACAGCCTTTTTTCTGACTCGTGCAGTACATAGGTCATCAATGAGGGGCAGCGTAATATCAATTGTTTTATGATGACATATTGCAATGTAATTAGCAGGGCATAAATGAATTTTAAAAGAATTCCTTCATAGGCTAAGGCAACACCAGGTTATAAATGATCTGAGTAATCTGTGACCTATATTTATCCTTCCACTGTTGAAGGACTAGTCTCTGAGCAAAACAAAAAAGGAGGTGGGATTGCTTTACATTATTCAATTATGACATTCCATTTAATGAAGATGTAGTTCAAAAATATGCTAACTGAAACAATTAAATTTGTCAAATTAGTACATAATACCAATTTGGTCAAATTAGTACAAAGGACAAATTGATGTATAATGCTTAAGATGTGACAAAATATAATTGAGTGAAGTATTACTTTCTCTACATCTGCAATAATATGAGAATTTAGAGTTTTCTACTAAATATAAATTCTATCTCACAAAAATAGTCTATGATCCATTAAAACTTTTAATTTGGCTGTCCAATTTCTTGTTCCAACAATTTCTTAAATACCCTTAAGAGTCTATTAGTAACCTCATTTTACAAATGAAGAGAGGGGACAGAAAACACTTTGATGTGATATAGAATAGAATAGAATAGAATAGAATAGAATAGAATAGAATAGAATAGAATAGAATAGAATAGAATAGAATAGATTTTTTTATTGGCCAAGTGTGATTGGACATACAAGTCCAATCTTGTCTTGGTGCATATGCTCTCAGTGTACATAAAAGAAAAGATACATTCATCAAGAATCATAAGATGCAACACTTAATGTTAGTCATAGGGTATAAATAAGCAACCAGGAAACATATCATATTGATATAAACATACATTTATATCAATATAAATCATAAGGATACAATCAATATAAATCATAAGGATACAAACAACAAAGTTACAGTCATACAGTCATAAGTGGAAGGAGATGGGTGATGGGAACTATGAAAAGATTAATAGTAGTGCAGATTTAATAAATAATTTCACAGTGTTGAGGGAATAATTTGTTTAGCAGAGTGATGGCATTCGGGAAAAACTGTTCTTGTGTCTAGATGTTCTGGTGTGCAATGCTCTATAGCATCATTTTGAGGGTAGGAATTGAAAGAATTTATGTCCAGGATGTGAGGGGTCTGTAAATATTTTCACAGCCTCTTTTTGACTTTTGCAGTATACAGGTCCTCAATGGAAGGCAGGTTGGTAGCAATTGTTTTTTCTGCAGTTCTAATTATCCTCTGAAGTCTGTGTCTGTCTTGTTGAACTTGCAGAACCAAATGAGACAGTTATAGAGGTGCAGATGACAGACTCAATAATTCCTCTGTAGAACTATATCAGCAGCTCCATGGGCAGTTTAAACTTTCTGAGTTGGCACAGAAAGAACATTCTTTGTTGTGCTTTTTTGATGATGTTTTTGATGTTAGTTGTCCATTTTAGATCTTGCAATATGATAGAACCTAGAAATTTGAAGGTCTGTACTGTTGATACTGTGTTGTCTAGCATTGTAAGAGGTAGAAGTATGGAAAGGTTTCCCCTAAAGTCTACTACCATTTCTATGGTTTTGAGTGTTCTGGTAACACCACAAGGCTAGTTGTTCAACCTCCTGGCTGTAGGCAGATTCATCATTGTCTTGAATGAGACTGACCACTGTTGTTTCATCTGCAAACTTCAGTAGTTTAACAGATGGATTGAAGTGGCTGAGCAATAACAAGCAGCACAGGCAGGATAGTGACAACAGCTCTTTATTATATGGTGAGACTTGAGCAAAGTATGCAGGCAGCAGCACTCTTTATATACACTTTGGCTGCTGGTCATCAACCAATCACAAACAACCTGTAGTTTGAAACTCCCACTCAAAACAGTAACAGCATAACACCCCTCCCAGAATGCATTTTATCACAATTATTTACATATTTACAAATGTAGTCGCGCAGGTGACCTGGGCGTGTCTTATTCTTAGTCGACCTGCGCAGTTCAGTTGCAGGCGGGGCGTTCTTTTTTTTAAAAATTTGATTTATATACCGCCCTTCTCCGGAGACTCAGGGCGGCTTACAATGCGTTAAGCAATAGCCTTCATACTTTTGTATATTTATATTTATACAAAGTCAGCTTATTGCCCCCACAAACTGGGTCCTCAATTTACCCACCTTAGAAAGGATGGAAGGCTGAGTCGACCTTGAGCCTGGCTAGGATTGAACTCACAGAAATTACAGGCAGCTGGTGTTAATTGCTGCCTTTTAGTAGGAGGCATTAGCCCCCTATGCTACACAGGTGTTGAGCCAGTCAGAGGGACCTCCCGTCTCTCCTGGCTCCACCAATGGCACCTCCAGGAACCCTTCGGAGATGTGACTTTCCCCGGTTCGGAGGAGTGGCTCGCTGGGGAAGCGTTGGAACTCTGGCTTGCCAGATAAGTATTCCAGCTCACTCAGGGTTGAGGTAGCTGTATTGGAAGGACTCTGGAAATTAGGAATGAGTTTGGACTTGAGGTCTGCATTTTCACCGACCAGTCTTTTTCTTAACTGGTCGATGTGTCACCTCCAAATTCTACCTTGGCCGATATCGATCATATACAATTTTGGACCTGACATCCCAGTGACTATAGCCTCAACCCATAAGGGACCGGTTGCATAATTTCTTGCAAAAGACTGTTGTGCCAATTGGGAAATGCCTGAGACCTCCCTCTTCCTCCTTGAAGGTATCGGCCGAATAATTAGGATGCAACCGGTCAAGGACACATCTGAGTTTGCGGCCCATCAAGAGTTCGGCCGGATTATGGCCGGTTGCCGTGCAGGGAATGGCGTGTTGCACAGCTAGGAATTGGTCTAGCTTGGCCTGCCAGTTGCCAGAATCTAAACGGGACAAGGCCTCCTTGGTGGTCTGAAAGAATCGTTCAGCCTGTCCATTCGAGGGATGGAAAGGGGCCGACAGGGAATGCCGGATGCCCAATTCGGCAAGGTAGCTTTCGAATTGGACCGAGGTGAATTGTGGCCTGTTGTCTGATACTAAAGTATTGGGCAGACCGTGCATGGAAAAGAGGCGGCGGAGGACTCTAATGACCGCCTCTGAAGTGGTCAATGGCATGAGAAAAACCTCCAACCACTTGGAGAATGCATTGACCACTATTAAGAAAGACTGACTGTGGAACGGTCCAGCAAAATCTATATGGAGTCATCCCCATGGGCCCTTAGGTTTTTCCCATTCCCTAGCAGGGGCAACCGGGGGATCTGGACGGGACTCCTGGCAGGGCCTGCACTTCCCCACCCACTCAGAAATGTCTTGGTCCATGTGCAGCCACCACACGTAACTTCGGGCAAGACCCTTCATCCTAACCATGCCCGGGTGACCCACATGCAACATCTCTAGCACTCTATGTTTACTCTTCTCAGGCTGAGGACACTGCAAAGCTTCCGACGCCTTCGTTGATGCCTTGTGTGCCCTGGCCTCATCTAGGGCACCAGCGAGAGTCAACCCAGGCTTCGCGAGCAGTCGCCTCTGACGCTGGGTGTCTCGAATGCCGCATATTAACTGTTCCAGCAGCGCATTGTCCAGGTTGTGGTAGTCATAGTGTGTTGCGGCTCTTCGAAGGACTGCCACATATACGGTTACCGATTCCCCCTCCTTCTGCACTCGCTGCCTCAGCTGGTGGCGCTGGACGAACTTGGATGGTGCAGGGGCGTAGTGTGCCCTTAGGTTTGCTTGGAGTGTGTCCCAAGGAACCGTTTGCACTGGGGTCGGCTCACACAACGATTCGGCCATTTCGAATACATCCGGCCCGCAGTGGCTAAGAAACGGCTCGTTTGCGGTTCGCAGATAGCCCTTGCATGTTGCTGGCTTCGAGCGAGCATTCAAAACGAATCATGTAGGAGCCCTATTTTTCTTGGGCTGGATCAAACGGTGTAGGCAGAACATACGTGGCCATGGCTGAAGTCTATAGTTTATCGTTAGGTCTTTTTGATATCCTCCTGTGTGCAATCCCACCTTCGTCGCCAAATGAAGTGGCTGGGCAATAACGAGCAGCACAGGCAGAATAGTGACAACAGCTCTTTATTACATGGTGAGACTTCAGCAAAGTATGCAGGCAGCAGCACTCTTTATATACACTTTGGCTGCTGGTCATCAACCAATCACAAACAACCCCTAGTTTAAAACTGCTGCTCAAAACAGTAACAACATAACATGGATCATTAGAGCTGGAGTCATTGGTATAAAGACAGGGCCACCTGTGCCAATTGTACAGGTATGTGATGTGATTCTGTTTAGCTTCACCTGCTGCTTCTTGTTTGTTAGGAAGCTTATGATCCACTTACAAATGTGTTCAGGTACATCTAGCTGGTTTAGCTTAGTTAGAAGGGTGTCTGGAATGATGGTATTGAATGCTGAACTTAAGTCTACAAAGACAATTCTTTCGTAGGTCTTTGGAGATTCAAGATATTCTAGGATGCAGTGCAGAGCCATATTAACAGCATCATCTGTTGATCTATTTGCTTGGTATGCAAATTGCAAGAGGTCTGAAAATTTTGATTTTCAATAAATACCCTGTGTGCATAATGAAAGAGCGTAGGTTTAAATTTACATTATGAGACGGATGTTTGGTTTTTCATTGAAAAAAATAATTGACTCTCTTCACAAAATAAATCACTTGTATTAAAATCAACTTATATAGTCTATACTAATAGAAATTATGCTATATTGGAAAGATAATTTCTTTTTTCTTTTTCTAGATATGGATGTCTGCATGAAATGTCCAGAAAATCAGTATCCCAACAATATAAAAAATCAATGTATCCCTAAAGTGTTGACCTATCTCTCTTATGGTGAAGCTTTAGGAATCCTCTTTGTTACTTTGGCTATTGTTTTCACTTTGATTACAGTCCTTGTGCTTGGAATATTTTGGATGCATCAAGAGACTCCAATTGTCAAAGCCAACAACTGGAGCCTCACTTGTATTCTCCTTTTCTCCCTCCTCCTCTGCTTCCTCTGCTCCTTCCTGTTCATGGGAAGACCTGAAAGATTGACTTGTCTTCTCCGACAAACAACTTTTGGCATTATCTTCTCAGTGGCCCTTTCATCTGTATTGGCAAAAACCATGACTGTGATTCTGGCATTTATGGCAACCAAACCAGGATCCAGACTGAGGAAATGGGTAGGGAAAGGACTGGCCAATTCTATTGTCCTTTCAGGTTCTTTCATCCAGGTGGTGATTTGCACTGTTTGGCTGAGTACCTCTCCCCCTTTCCCAGATACAGACCTGCACTCCTTGAAGGGAGAAATCATAATGGAATGCAATGAAGGCTCCGTGATCATGTTTTACTCTGTCTTGGGTTACATGGGTTTCCTGGCTATTGTCAGCTTTAACATTGCTTTCCAAGCCAGGAAGCTGCCCAGCAGTTTCAATGAGGCCAAGTTCATTACTTTCAGCATGTTGGTATTTTGCAGCGTTTGGCTGTCATTTGTTCCAACCTACCTGAGCACCAAAGGGAAATACATGGTAGCTGTGGAGATCTTTTCTATCTTATCCTCCAGTGCTGGTTTACTGGGGTGTATATTTTTCCCCAAATGCTACATCATTTTACTGAGACCTGAAATGAACAAGAAAGAAAATTTAGTAAGGTTGGAACAGTAATTTTCTTTTTGTATTAAAAAAAACAAACATTTTTAGATTACTGTGAACTGTTTTTGTGGAATTTTTTGTGAATAAATTTAGTAAATTACAAAATTACATTTAGAAAAATGATCCTGTCCTTCATTTAACTTAATTTATACATAAAACTTGATATGGAGAAAGAAGCCCTTAAAATAGATCTGTTTCAAGAGCAAAGAATGGATGTGTTCTATTCAGTTTAATGTGAATGATGATTACCTGAATGTACATTTTGATTAACATATACATAAGTTTCAGTAATACCTAATCTTACAGAAATTTTCTTTCAGTTTCTAATTCAATATAAAATTCATTAAAAAAATCCACATATTTTCCCAATTCTCAATCATTATACTATAGTAAAAAATATTTATCTATTGACTCATGAAACCTTTATCATAGTTCTTTTCCAAATTCAGTTTCAATAACATTTTATAAACCTCATCCGTAACATGTTCATCATTAAGACACCATGCAATTTCAAATTTACTTTTTCAAAATTTAAAGCCACATCTTTTCTTATTTAAGTTAAGCTACCTCTTAATTATAGATATGATACGTAGATATGTAGAACTTGTCTTTCTATTCCCAATTCTTCCTTCTTGTTTAAACTAGGTCACCATAAATAAAACATTTTTTTCACTTAAGGGTTTAATCCCCCTAGTTGATATTCTATAAAAATAGAAGATGCTGTTGTATTCCACTTGACAAGTGACCACGTTTTAATAAGAGAAGAGGGATTACTGATCTATGAAGTGTTTAACAATTTTACTTTGCCTTCATTGTTGCATAAAGTAACATGATTTATGTACAATAAGGGATAAAACAAAGAAGACAATCAAAGGATGGGATAGTCAAAAACAGATAAAGACAATGAAAGCTTATTGTCTTTTTTAACATAGTGACTAAATTAGTGGATAATACAGTTTACTTAGATTTCAGTGGGACATCTGACAAAGTAGATCACAGCTGACATCTTGATAAGATAGAACAATGTTCTGTGATGAACCACTTGGTGGAGCTACACTGCCCTGAGTCCTTTGGGAGAAGAGCGGTATAAAAATAAAATAAACTTAAACTTAAACCTACATAGAGGGAAGTATTCTTCATTTTTTAAATCAAGTTTTTTTTAAATTTTTGTATAGTTTATACATATCATTATGTGAATGGTGTGGTATCTGCATATCATACATTTCAATACAAATAAATATAATTATTACATTCCATTTTCCTTTTTCCTTATTGCTTTACCATCCTTCCATTCTAAACTTTCTTTAACATTTCCCCCTTCACATTATTATATTCAAAGACATGATAATCTGTTTTATTATTCATATTCTCATTATTTAACTCTTCCTCTCTCTATAAATTATTTCCTTTCTACCTTCTTTCCATTATTTAATATCTCAGTAGTGACTTCTAATATCAATCACAATCATTTAAAGCATTCAACATATTCCTATTCTATCTTTTTTCTAATTTTCTCATTCAAACTCTAGTTTTCCTGTGCTATTATTAAGCATAGCTATATCTACTTATCACATTACCTACACAATAGTCATATTTTACACACTTTTGATAATACCATCATTCAACCTCCCATTTCCAATTAATAGTAAATTGTCATTTATAATTTTTCCATAATTACATATCCACTTATAGTAAAATGTTTATCCTAATATTTATTATAATGCAAACAACTAATTATCCAGCCTATATCATTCTAATATTAATACAATTATTAAAATATGATCATAACATATTTTTAATTCTTTTTCTCTCCATAACTATTATCTCTTGTCCACATCCAATCTTTTTTTTTTGAGTTGTCTCCCATATTTTTCTCTTAAGTCTTTTATTCCATCTACTTTGAGATTTACAGTCTGAATCAGGGATGAAATGCTCCCGGTTCAGACCAGATCGCCTGATCCAGTAGCAATGGTGGTGGGTGGTTCGGAGAACTGGTAGCAAAAATCCCTGCGCTGCCCCTCCCCACCATCAGAGACTTTTTTTAAACTTTTAAAAACATTTTTTCTACAACCTCTTCCGACAAAAAAATGCTTTTAAAAGTTAAAAAAAAAAGCCACTGATGATCGCGTGGCTCAGCTGGAATAGTCAGGCTTTTCAAAGCATTTTTTTCTGCAACCACTTCACTGAAGAGGTGATAAATAAAATGCTTTGAAAAGTCTCTGACAATCCCAGCCGAGTTTCCTGATCTGCATATGCTTTTCAAAGCATTAGAAAAAATGCTTTGAAAAGTTAAAAAAAAAAAGTTGGCCATGCCCACCTAGTCCAAGCCATGCCCATGGAACCGGTAGTAACAAATTTTA
Organism: Coluber constrictor foxii; assembly: GCA_038048745.1. Taxonomy (NCBI): domain Eukaryota; kingdom Metazoa; phylum Chordata; class Lepidosauria; order Squamata; family Colubridae; genus Coluber; species Coluber constrictor. Next base: position 61,678,122 of record CM075961.1, on the reverse strand, counting down.
CATTTTACCCCTGGTCTGAATCCATAATTTAATTTTTTCTCCTTGCCCAGCCCTTTGCCACTATTTAATTTAATCTGTTCTAAATCCTATCTTTCCTCCTAAACTCTTCCTGTTCCTCCCATTTCTTTTAAAAATCTTTTAAAGTATATTCCTCCTGATTTAGTTCCTTAATCCTTATTAATTTTAAAAGTGCCTCCTTCTTGTTATCTTCTTTTTCCTGGTTTCTCATTTCTAATTTCCTTCTATTCCAACTGTTAATTCCATTCTTTCCTTCTGGTCCTGGTCTTTGCTCCTTGTCTCTTGTATACAATTTTCCTGTATTCTATCTATACGATCAAATATTTCCACCTTGTGTAGTTCCAGTGTAAGGTCATTAATGCTTTGAATCATTGACCCCATTCTGTTTAAATCTCCACAATCGTCACTTCAGAAACCAAGCCTCCAAGTCAAGTTTTAATGTCTCATCAATGTTCAATCAAATCAGTTAGTTACTTCAGGGATCCACCACTCCTCAAGCCATTTTTCATATATCCAATAATATTCAGGGGTCTCCAAACGCAAAATCTTATTTAATATTCTAGTCTCCAGTGGTAAATATGTATAGTTCAATAGTTATTTTCGTTTATTTCAATGTTTACTCCCAAGTTGCAAAAATTCATTTTCATCAGCAGATGGCACTCTTTACTTCATTCTGCTGCCTCTCTGCTTTTATTTTGACAAGTCTGTTTCTTTGTTACTTGTTTGTTTTAATTTATAAATCCAAACAATTAAAGCAAATTATTTGAAGAAAAAGTGGGGTTATGGTCCCATCATCTTAATATATTTTCTTAATATCATACCTTTTGTTTTGAATATTCAATTTCTAGCTTAGTTTTCTTTTTAAACAAATATTTACTTTTAAAATTTCCAGTGCATTTTTTCACAATAATTGCATCCTGCTGTAACAAATCATTCTAAAATGTATTCCCCTTGAATTTTTTGGGGGGAGGGGGAACAGGTCAAGCTTCAGCAATAAATCTTTTCTCACCCAGACAACGCATCATTCACCATTTCTCTTTTCCTGCACAAATTTATGGTTTCTGGATGTTCCTTGGCTTCATGGCAGCCATTTTGACTGCCACTGCTCCTAGTCTTTGGATTACTGTATTTTCCGGCATATAAGACGACTGGGCGTATAAAACGACCCCATTCTTTTCCTGTTAAAATATAGGTTTGGGCTATACTTGCCATATAAGACAACCCCTCTTCCAACGCACACCAAATAAAACTTAAAAAACATCAGATTTGATTTCAATATGGTAATTTTAATTCAAATGCTTATGACATGCAGGTACTTAGCAGGAAAACTGTCACTTATAAACATACAGTTATGGCTGTAAATGTTGACACCACCGAAATTTTTCCAGAAAATGAAGTATTTCTCACAGAAAAGTATTGCAGTAACATGTTTTGCTATACACATGTTTATTCCCTTTGTGTGTATTGGAACAAATCCCAAAAAGGGAGGGAAAAAAAGCATATTGGAAATAATGTCACACAAAACTCCAAAAATGGGCTGGACAAAATCATTGGGTTGGAAGGCTGAGTTAACCTTGAACCGGTAAGAATTGAACTGCCAAACTGCAGGCAACCAGCAGGCAGCAGAAGTAATCTGCAGTACTGCATTCTAACTACTGCATTACCACAGCTCTAGCTGCACAGATACAGAAGGCTGAAACTCTTGCACTCTTAAAAGAATAACTCCAGGTAATATTTCTCTCTCCCCCTGCCCTGCTCCCAATCCTCGTTGGAAGAAGAAAGTATTGACTCTTTATACCACTATACCAGAATCTGCTAATATGAGAACAGAAAACATAGCAAATGCCATTAGCTTCCAAATACTGCTGCAAAATATCCTCCTTCCAAAGTGAGGTAAGGAAATTAATTCAGTCCTAAATTAGTTTTCCAATATCAAAAAAGGACATTTAACAGCTCTCTGGAGATGGTTGTAATGCTGGAAAATGGAGGGGAAAGGGAAGAGGATGACAAGCAGCAAGGTGGATAGACTCAATTATAATGGTGATTGGGGTGCTATGGGAAGATCTCAATCACCAGATTAGGTACAGATCATCATTGACAAAATCTATGAATGTGTACCCTAAGATTTGGCAATAACTTAATGGCATGAAATCAAAGGTCAGATCTAGCATCTCCTTTCACTACACTGATGCTAATATGAAGACAGTAACGAAATAATAACCATTACATTAGGAACTTCTACTCAATGACAATTACTTCTGTGATTCAAAGTGCCATCTAATAAACCAGAGGTTGGTTCCTTTTGATCCTTCTGATTTTGCCCAGCCTAATGCTATTTTCTCAGGGAGGAAGAGCAGCATGAGAACTGTTGGTATTCTGGTAGAAATGCCAATGAGATCAGCTACTGGCATTATCCCAGAGCTATAATTGCACTCAACAATGAACTAAAGGGCCACCATCAATGAGCTGTTGGACAGTATTACTTGGTCTGTTGTGTGGATGCTTGGGTTGTTTAGGGGTGGGGAATTGTGCTGGTTGGGAGTGTGTTTGGGGATCGTTATGTGTGTTGGGCCTGGTCTTTGGGTGTTAAAATAAATTTTGTTGTATGGGTATACTGCGCATACATGTACAATGATAATAAAGTTATTATTATTATTACTGCCCATTATACCCATGTGAAAAAAGATGAATATGAGTAAAGCAAAAGTTACATTGCCAGTTGGAGATCTAGCACTGGAAAGGAGCAGTGATGGGACTCATCAAATAGGGGCAAGCTAGCTAAACCAGATTAAGTCTGCAAGCTTCATATTTTCCCATTCCTGTTCTAAAGTGGATGTTGCATAACCATACAAATAACACTATTGTTAATTAGATAGCATAATTAATTGTGGGCAGGGGAATATTTTTTAAAAAATGAGTGTTAAATTAAGTATTGGTTCATAATGTATACAGGGAGAACAGAATTATAAAAGTATGATAGCAAGTATTAGTCACATATTGTGAAGAACTGGTATCTTTTCCAAAATATTTATTAAAATTATTTTCCCATGTATTATAATAAGTTGGATTCCCAGAAGTTTACCAAGGCTCTTTGTGATTTTCCTGTACATACTTACAGATAACATGCCATAGGGAAAGATTTCAAATTTATTCAAATAAATTACATTACACCTGTAAAAGCAATTTAAAAATAATAGTTCTACTAATGGTCCTTATTGTTTTTATGTTCTTATTAGAGATTTTATTCCTCGGTTCTGAGGAATAAAACGGCAACTCAAGATTTGGGAAGCTGTGCCTACCTCATCAAGGCTGCAAGCTGCTTAATGCTGGACTCTGCGGGTTGCTGCACGGAGCTTTCCCCACCGTCCCAGCCATCCACGTGGATGCTTCGACTTCCCCAGACCCCCAGTGATGGCGAGCCTCAGCTGTATGGGGAAGTCGGAGCGTCCACGTGGATGCCTGGGACGGTGGGGAAAGCTCCGTGCAGCAACCCCAGAGTCCAGCATTAAGCGGCTGTGGACGCTCCGACTTCCCCATACAGCTAAGGCTCGCCGTTACCGGAGATCTGGGGAAAGTCTCTAGGGTTTGTTTTTAAGCATAACCTTACTAGCATGTGAAATGAGTGTGATGGTGTGATAGTTTGAACATTCTTTGGCATTGCTTTTCTTTGGAATTGAAATGTAAACTGACCTTTTCCAATACTGTGGCCACTGGTAAGTTTTCCAAATTTGCTGGCAAATTCAGTGTAGCACTGCATCGTCTTTTAAGATTTTGAATAGCTCAGCTGGAATACTATCACCTCCACTAGTTTTGTTGTTGCTCAGATTTCCTAAGACCCTTTTGAACTTCACATTCTAGGATGTCTGGCTCAAGGTGAGTGACTATGCCATCATGGTTATCAGGGACATTAAGCTCATTCTTGTATAGTTCTTCTGTGTAATTTTGCCACCTCTTCTTAATCTCTTTTGCCTCAGTTAGGTCCTTGCCATTTTGGTCCTTTATCATGCCATCTTTCCATGAAACGTTCCCTTCATATCTCCAATTTCTATGAAGAGATCTCTAGTCCTTCCTATTCTATTGTTTTCTTCTATATCTTTGTAGTGTTCATTTAAGAAGGCATTCTTATCTCTTCTAGCTATTCTCTGGAATTCTCATTCAATTGGGTGTATCTCTCTCTTTCTCCCTTCTTTCCTCAGCTATTTGCAAATCTTCCTCAGACAGCCATTTTACTTTCTTGCTTTTTTTACCCTTTGGTATGATTTTAGTTGCTACCTCTTGTACAGTGTTGCAAATCTCCATCCATAGTTCTGCAGGCACTCTGTCTATCAGATCTATTTCCTTAAATCTATTTGTTACCTCTACTGTATATTCATCAGGGATATGACTTAGTTCATACCTAAGTGGCTAAGTGCTTTTCCTACTTTCTTCAATTATAGCTTAAATTTTGCAACAAGAAGCTCATGCTTTGAGCCACAGTCAGTTTCTGGTCTTGTTTTTACTGACTGTATAGAGCTTCCCCATCTTTGGTGCAAAGCACATAGTCAATTTGATTTCTGTATTGGCCGACTGGTAATCTCCATGGATAGAGTCGTCTTTTGGGTTGTTGGAAAAGAGTGTTTGCTATGACCATCATATTCTCTTGACAAAATTCTGTGTCTGTGCCTTGCTGCATTTTGTGCTCAAGACTAAACTTGCATGTTATTCCAGATGTCTTTTGGTTTCCTTCTTCAGCATTCCAATCCTCCATGATGATAAGGACATCATTTTTTGGTGTTAATTATATAAGGTGCTGTAGGGCTTCATAGAACTGGTCAATTTTATCCTCTTCAGCACCAGTAATTGGGGCATAGACTTGGACTACTGTGATATTGAATGGTTTGCCTTGGATTTGAACTGACATCATTATGTTGTTTTGAGGATTATATCCCAGTATTGCTTTTCCTACTCCTTTGTTGACTATGAAGACTACTCCATTTCTTCTGAAGGATTCTTTCCTGATGGTCATCTGAATTAAATTCATCCATTCCTGTCCATTTTAGTTCACTGATTCCTAAGATGTCAATGTTCTGTCTTGTCATCTCTTGTTTGACCATGTCCAGCTTGCCTTGATCCATGGCTCTTATATTTCAGATTCCTATGGAGAATAGTTCTTTACAGCATCGGACTTTCCTTTCACCACCAGATGCATCCCCAGCTGAGCATCCTTTTGGCTTTGGCCCAGTTGCTTCACTCTTTCTGGTGCTACTAGTACTAGCTTTCTGCTCTTTCCCAGTAGCATATTGGACACCTTCTGACCTGTGGGGCTCATCTTCCAGCGTCATATCTTTTTTTTCCTTTTGGTACTGTCCATGGGGTTTTCATGACAAAGATACTGGAATGGGTTGCCATTTAATTCTTCAGTGGATCACATTTTGTCAGAGCTCTCTACTATGACCAGAGCTCTCTCTTGGGTGGCCCTGCACTGCATAGCTCATAGCTTCATTGAGCTACACAAGCCCTTCGCCATGACAAGGAAGTAATCCATGAAGATGTAATCCATAATGGGCTGTCACTTCACACACTGTCAATATATTTCTGAATCTTGAATCTATTATCTAAAGTGTAAGCTATTTCCCACATCTTGGTGTTGTCTCCAGATTTGATGGGTACTGCTTTGGTCCCCTCATGTAGGTCATTTATGAAGATGTTGAAGAGTACTGGATCTAAGACAGAATGTTGAGTTACCACACTAAATGCTATAATATTATGACAAATATGAATAGTATGTTATTTTAAAAGAACTATTTTAAAACATGGGATGAAATTAAAGATATGTGAACATGGTGTTGTGAAGAATTGCTGTGATAAAAATGAATGTTCTGCTTAGTACATTTTATTTATTTATTATTTATTTATTAATTAGATTTCTATACCGCCCTTCTCCTGCCGGACTCAGGGCGGTGAACAGCCAATTAAAAACCAATACAAAAAAGTTAAAAACATACTAAAACCAATATAAATTAGGCTGAGAGTATAAAACAGAATAAAACTCTAAAAAATTTAAAAATAGAAGGGATCAGGCAAGTCCGGCAAGTTGAAAGAGATGAGTCTTCAGAGCCCGATGAAAAGTCCGGATGTCAGCAATTGTTCTCAGTTCTGGAGGAAGATTGTTCCAGAGGGTGGGGGCTACCACAGAGAACGCTCTCCCCCTGGGGGTCACTAGCCGGCATTGTCTGGCTGACGGCACCCTGAGGAGGCCCTCTCTGTGGGAGTGAACTGGCCGGTGGGAGGCAATTGGTGGCAGAAGGCGGTCCCGTAAGTACCCTGGTCCTAAGCCATGGAGCGCTTTAAAGGTGATTACCAACACCTTGAAACGCACACGGAAGTTAACCGGCAACCAATGCAGCTCACGCAGGAGAGGTGTCACGTGGGAGCACCCCATCGCTCCCATAATCCCCCGCGCGGCCACATTCTGTACCAGCTGGAGTCTCTGGGTGCATCCCAAGGGGAGCCCCATGTAGAGAGCATTGCAGTAGTCCAAGCGAGACGTGACGAGCGCCTGAGTGACTGTGCGTAGGGAGTCCCAATCTAGAAAGGGCCGCAACTGGCGTATCAGGCGAACCTGATAGAAAGCCCCCCTGGCCACAGCTGTCTTATGGTCCTCTAAAGACAGCCGTGGGTCCAGGAGGACGCCCAAGTTGCGCACCCTTTCCGTGGGGGCCAATGATTCGCCCCCAATAACCAACGATGGAGTCAGTTGGCTATATCGGGACGCCGGCAGCCACAGCCACTCAGTCTTGGAGGGGTTGAGTCGAAGCCTGTTTCTCCCCATCCAGACCCGCACAGCTTCAAGGCACTGGGACATCACTTCCATGGCATTGTTGGGGTGGTCTGGGGTGGAGATGTACAGCTGAGTGTCATCAGCGTACTGATGGAATTCCACCCCAAAACCATGGATGATCTCACCCAGCGGCTTTACATAAATGTTGAATAGAAGGGGCGAGAGGACCGACCCTTGTGGCACCCCACACACTAGGCGCCTCGGGGTCGACCGCTGCCCCCCCGTCAACACAGATTGCGACCGGTCGGAGAGGTAGGAGGAGAACCACTGCAGAACGGTGCCCCCCACCCCCAATCCCTCCAACCGGCGCAACATAATACCATGGTCGATGGTATCAAAAGCCGCTGAGAGATCTAACAGCACCAGGATAGAGGAGTACCCCCTACCCCGGGCCCTCCAGAGATCATCCACCAACGCGACCAATGCTGTTTCGGTGCTGTAACCAGACCTGAAGCCGGATTGGAGCGGGTCTAAATAGACAGCTTCATCCAGGTACCGGGGGAGCTGCCATGCCACCACACTCTCAACAACCTTCGCTAAAAAGGGAAGGTTGGAGACTGGACGATAATTTGCCAAAACAGCTGGGTCCAGAGAGGGTTTCTTGAGGAGGGGCCTCACCACTGCCTCCTTCAAAGCGGTCGGTAGGGCACCCTCACTCAGAGAAGCGTTTATAATCTCCTGGAGCCAGCCTCGTGTAACCTCCCGGGAGGCTAGCACCAACCAGGAGGAACACGGGTCCAATAAACATGTGGTAGCGTTCAGTCTTCCCAGGATCCTGTCCACGTCCTCGGGAGCCACAGGATCGAACTCAGCCCAGATAACACTCTCAAGACCGGGCTCAGTCACCTCACCTGAACTAACCCAGTCAGCAGCCAAATCATCCCGAATCTGAGTTATTTTATCATCCAGATATTGAACAAAGTCCTCAGCACGTCCCTGCAAGGGATCCTCCCGCGCTCCCAGATGAAGGAGGGAGCGGGTCACCCTAAACAGGGCGGCTGGGCGATTATCTGATGATGCGATAAGAGCGGCGAAATAATTAGATTTCGTTGCTTTTATTGCCACTAAGTAAGTCTTAATATGAGCTCTTACTAGTGTCAAGTCAGATTCAGAGCGACTGGCCCTCCAACCGCTCTCTAGACGTCTTTTCCGGCGCTTCATCTCCCTCAGCTCCTCGGTGAACCAAGGAGATAAGTGAGTTCGGCACAGGGTCAGAGGCCGCAAAGGCACGACACGGTCCAAGGCCCCACCGGCTGCCCTGTCCCAGGCAGCCACCAGGTCCTCAGCCGAGTCGCGTGTCAGTGTCTCAGGAAATGGCCCAAGCTCCATCTGGAACCTAGCAGGATCCATCAGGCGCCTGGGGGGGAACCACCTAATTGGTTCCGCCTCCCTGCGGTGGGGTGCAGCGGTCAGAAAGTCGAGTCGAAGGAGCGAGTGGTCAGTCCATGACAAGGGTTCCACACCTATGTCCCCAATATCAAGACCACTCAACCACTGACCAGAGACAAAAACTAGGTCCAGGGTGTGTCCACCAATGTGAGTCAGGCCCTGAATTACCTGGGTCAGGTCCATGGCCGTCATGGAAGCCATGAACTCCCGAGCCATCTCAGATGTTTCACTGATAGATGGCAGGTTGAAATCCCCCATGACTATAAGCCTGGGGGTATCAACCGCCACCTCGGCTATAACATTGAGAAGCTCGGGCAGGGTCGTTGCCACGTGACAGGGAGCCAGGTACGTGACTAACAGACCCATCTGCCCACCAGGACCCCACCTCACAAAGATGGACTCACACCCGGCTATCTGAGGTACAGTGGCCTCCCTCGGACCCAGACCTTCCTTAATAATGACCGCTACTCCCCCACCCCTGCCCTGAAACATTGTTCAGTTTTAATCATTACTACCTATTTATTGTGACTGAAGGCTGACTTGTCTATTTCTTAGGAAATTTGATGGAAAAAAAAAGTATCATAGCACTTTCAAGAGTCAAAATATTTAACATTTTCTGAGCCAGAGAAAGATTTGATAGTAAGGCCACATATTACATAAAACAGTAATTTTGAAAATAAATTCAATAACCCCTCTCTGTCAGTGAGTCATTACCTGTTTTTGTCCAATGCTAACCAAGGCAGGGACAAATTTTGTTCTCTTTCAGTCCCCTCAGTCTTTCTGAATTGTCATTGGTAACTAGCAATTGGACAAGACTTAGCAACCATTTTGAAGAAGTTAGACTAATTAAGGGTGCAGGACATTTCAGGGTTTCCTTCATCTCCTCATGCTGCCCTTCAATAACTATAACTATAACCCAATTTACTAAACTTTTAATCAGTGGTGTGATTCAAATAATTTAACAACTGGTTCTCTGCCCTAATGACTGGCTGTTGGGCATGGCTAGCGGATTTTTTCACATTAACACAGGAATTGCATTGACTGATAAACATTCGAAATTGGCTGGGTTGGAAGTTATTTTACATGAAACTTAGGTATTGATACTGAGAACTGAGGACAAACTAGTGTTTTATAAACAATCTACAAGGATTTAATAGGATTTCTTATGAAAGTTGGTGTTTGATGGGAGATTAGAATTCATTGATTATTCAACAACTGGACAAAACTTCTCAGATAAATATTAAAATAACTCAGGGCAAACTACCAAAACAATTCTTTGATTTTGAAGGACAACTTAGGGCTGACTGATGTATTTATGAAAACCAATCCTTTACCTAACATACTTTTCAGTTTTAATAACTTCTATTAATTTATTGTATATGAAGTTTAACTTGAATATTTGTCAGAACATTTTATTTAAAAAAAGGTGTCAGTGTTCCAGGGCTGACATAGAAGTGTGAGAAAGAATGTGACATTTCACCTAGAAAAGCCTTTCGGTGATTTTAGTTTCTTGGGAGACGCATGGGAGGGGTGACATTCCTGTGAGCTGAGGTGGGAGAGTAGAGAAGAATGATTTGGAAGACAGTCAATGGGGAGCAGAGAATGGGGGCCAGAATGGGAGGTCTTGGGGAGCCAAAGTTCAGTGCTAAATGCACAGAGTCATGGATTAGTTTGTTATGCCCAATAAAGACAAATATTTCCACAAAGAACGGGCATTTGGAAATTCATTTGTTTTCGGAGATAATAACGGACCGTGACAAAAGGCTCATGGGACTTTCATGGTGTCAAAAAAAAAAAAAAAAAAAAAAATCAAAGCAAATTACAGTAATAAAATACAGATTTCTAGCTCTTTTCTCAGGAGAGATGTGCAAAATATTGAGAATTGAAACGGATCTTGATTATTTCCCCAATCGCCAGAATTATAGGTCCCTTCCTTAGCTTATTAAACTCAATTTTCAGAAAACCTAATAATAGGAGAGCTTTTTCTTATCTTCAAAATATAGTTGGTTGAATAGTACATACAGCTATCATTTGAAGCATTTCTATTTTAATATTCATTTCATGTTCCAGGCTATTTTATCTCTGTTTCATTTGTAATAGTTTCTGGATTTACCCCCTTTTTTCCTCTTTTCCCCTTTCCTATTTCTTATTCTAATGTTCATAAGTGGAAGGATAGACACTAAGAAAATTTCTTCCTGTGTAGTGACTGCTCAAATCACTTTTAGCTAAAGGAATTTAGCTAAAAATCAAGCAAGCAAGAAATGAAGATTGCAAAGTAGCTTCTGAAATATAAAACATTTCTTTAAAAAGTGGCGTTAGTTTAAAGTACATTAAAAAACCGAAAGCAGAACAGACAATCCAAAACTGAAATCTGTTTGTAGAAAATATTCCAGTAAGGTTGCAAATGTTTTAGAGGCCATATATACAGTATAAGGATAATGAAAAATGATGCCCTGCAATTTATCCTAGAGATTGGATATTTTTCTGAATAGTAACAATTGTCAATAATAGGGTGGGATTGACAAGAATGATGCTGTTTGTATTCCTGTTCTGCATTACATGCAAAACATATGCTATCAATTGTAGTATACCTGATGACCCACTTCCTATCCCTCATCAATTTGCTCAGCCAGGAAATGTTATTTTGGGGATGATTACCTCTCAAGCCTTTTTCTTTCACAACAGCCCCTCCTTCACAGAAGATCCCTCTCGGACATTGATTAATGAAGCAATGTAAGGAAAACTATATTTTTTTCCTTCAAACCAGTAAGTGCAAAATAATTGAGTGAAAAAGAGTTAAACAGCAGGATTATAAATCTTTGAAAATTTTCATCCCCTCAATGTCATTGGGAATTTGATGTTAATTAGTTTACTCTTTTTCTGAAGTGTAAAAACCAGGCTACTGAGAGCCTTCACACACTGCATGAAATGCATATATGATTCTTCTGATGTTTACCTTGTGATTAATAAAACATTTGTAATTGTTTATGACAATGTGTCAGTAGATCAAGCTAATAATACACTGCTCAAACACAAAACTACTGTATGTAAAAACAAAGTATTTAATAAGGCTATTTCATTCATTCAGATCTCGGATTTCTTCTGCTTGTGTTCTTCTTGTGTTCCCTTTATTTTTTTGAGCAGTGTATGTGTGTGAGTGTGTATATGTGTGTGTGTGTTTTCATAGATTTTCACAGGTAGAGGTATGCAAGTTTTGGTTTATTTGGCTCTTTTCTGTGTAAGATGAAGAGTATCTTGGTGACGTTTCGACGAGGTCCCACTCGTCATCTTGAGGCTGATGTCTTTGGCTTCATACAGGCATGAAGCTGAAGACACCAGCCTGAAGATGATGAGTGGGACCTCGAGTGGGATCTCATCGAAACGTGGCCAAGATACTCTCAATCTTACACGGGAAAAGATCTAAATACACCAAAACTTGCATATATATTCTTTTTTTATTTGTTTCCCAAGTCAAAATGAAATAAAAAAGACAAAAACAAAAAACAAAGACAAAGACAAAGGAAAAAAGTGTATAGGACAAAATATTAAACATACACATAAAGTGTTCTCCTCAATTGAATACTGATAAATATTTTTTCAGCAAGAATAATTGTTTCCATCTTGCAAAACTGATACACAATTTATGAACTTTTAAATCTATATTTGCTAAGTTAATACTTGTGTATAATATTAAAATATTAAAAATCATTATCAATCAACCAATTTGACCTACTATATATCTACTGTATATAAAAAGTTAACAGGTTATCCCAATAACATACCTACATTTCAAAGCCCTCTTTTAATGTATTTTTGTATTTTACTTGAAGAAAATCCACAAGTGGGTTCTAATATCTCAGCAACCCACTACAACTATCATCTATGATATGTCTAGGATCAAATACCATCAATTGATTCTTAATAATAAAAACAATTCCTTCCAGTTTATCCTCTTTATGTGGATCTCCATTGAAGATATGTCCATAGCATTTCTTGTTTAGTAAATTTTCCTGAAAATTGGGACACAGTGTCTCTTGACAGCTGTCTGCAGATTCCATTAGTTTTCTGATCCACTTCATTAATGCCTCTTTCAACCTCCTCTAGCAAGTGTCCGGTTTCCAAAGAAAACTCCTTTTTTTTCAAATCTGTTAACCTCAAATTCATTTCTCAGTACATCCAATTGCATGACTGATTTAACTATTGCTGCTTTATATGGATGTCTTCTTGATGTGAAACATTAGGAATTCATCAAACACTTTATGTAATTTTACACTTAAAGCTTTCAAAAGTTTTCAATAAGTCTTTAATGTTTAAAACTGCTGAGTCCCATTTATCATTTGTATTTCGTTTTGGGAGCATTATAGAGAACATGTAATATATAATATTCCAAGATTTTCATTTATTATTGCTTTGATTTTAATATAGTCCAAGTCTCTCTTATAGCCAAAGTTACTCAGCCAAGTGTTTAAAGGCAGAGAGAATAGATATCAGTCACAGAATAACACAGAAGCAGCTGAGAGAATAATTCTCACAACAGAGAGGATGTTCTATTGGCAAAGCATTTTAGGAGGCCATTGCAGCCCAAAATGGAGCTTGGGTGTGCCATCTGCGACAGTCCCAAGCTCTTTTTTCATTGGCAGAGGCACAGCGGGCTGGTCCTTTACTGTTTCCAGGAAGGCCCTGTGGGACAGATCTAAGCATCCCGTAGGCTGGATCCGGCCAACGGGCCTTGAGTTTGATACCCCTAGTCCAGGCTATTAAGAATTAAACTTCAAAAGTGATGTTAAAAACAGCTGCAACTATATAAATAGAGATCAAACCTTCTGACTTCCTTTACCGAGAATAGCAACACTCTAGATTCATTTCTTAGGCAAATATGTAGTCATCCAAGGGTAATCATGGGTAGTTCCTAGCTGCACCCATTCAAATCTGGGAACTGCATTCCTAAAGAATTAGCTTTGGCAGGAAAGTCGATTGTTTGTTGGCAGGGAGAAAAAAAAATGTCCCGCTGCTCAGTGTTGGCTTACAGTATTATAAGTCTGTGTACACAAGTACAAGAGAAGTATAGGATACACTTTTTATGTTGTTTAATTACATTGATAGCTTTTATTGCAGTTATGTGCCAAATGCGTATCAACACATCCTTGCTTTGGTATTTGCTGTCAAGGAGATCAATAGGAACCCCGAGCTCTTACCTAACATCACATTAGGTTTCCACATTGTGAACAATTACTTCCCTGCGAAAATAACTTATAAGGCAACCTTGAGCTTACTTTCTACACAGCAGAAGTTTGTTCCCAACTTTACCTGTGATTTAAAGAAAACATTTATTGCTGCTATTGGAGGACGTATGACAGAGACCTCATTCACCATGGCCACAGTTTTTGCCAACTACAAAATTCCACAGGTAGATCCTTGAGATGGCTCTCTAGAAATCCCAAGTTCCTTTATTTCTTTCCATTCTTAAAGTACATTTAGGGCCCCTTTCAGAATTGATTTTCCGAAGGGAAAATCTAGGAGAAAATCTAAGTATAGCATTAGACGTATATGCCACTTCACAGTGTTTTTCAGTCTCCCTAAGCAGTTTAGACAGTCAGCATATTACCCCCAAAAATCAGAGTCCTCATTTTACTGACCACGGAAGAATGGATGCTTTTTGTATTGTCCGTTCAACTAGTGTAAACCTGAATAAACTGTACAGATGATTAAATAGTTAGAAACCAAGAATTCTTTGCAGTTTCTTCCAAATATTTGAAGATTAGCAAACTCCTGTTGGCATTGAGTTGTTGGGTCACTACAAAAAACACTTTGTTTTCCTACATGCTGCTTGACTCCCTTCAGATAGTAAAACTAGAAGACTTTGCAGATCATATATGCCTGCCTTTTGATCTTATGCTATTTTTAAGCGTTTCCACAATCAGTTAAAATCGGCTCAGAAACATATAGGCAATCCTTGTAACTGATACAATAATGCAAATATATGAACTAACTACATAATTTCCAGATACACTTCAGTGCCAATACTTTTTTTACGTTAGTTATATAAGAATGAATCCCTTTTTAAAATCTTACATAATGGTTTGTATATTTGCTATATAATGTCTTTCAGTTAGCCTTTGGAACATTTTCTCCAATACATGATGAGAAAAATGCATTTCCATCCTTGTACCAGATGGTCCCAAATGAAATGCATCAATACACTGGGATTATTCGATTACTTCAGCATTTTGGATGGATATGGATTGGCATTTTGGCTGTAGATGATGATTATGGGGACATGTTTTTGCAGAAAATTGAACCATTGCTCTTCCAAAACAGCATTTGTTATGCTTTCATACTTAGAACACCACCAAAGGCATATCTAGATGAATATATACATGTGATTTCAATGGAGATGAGATATGATCAACTCTTTATGGATGATAAAGTCAAAGTGTGTTTAATATATGCCCTAACTCCAGCCATGCAAAATCTGAGAGTGATCATTCTTGTAGCATCTTGGACTTCACTGCAACCTTTGGGTAAAGTGTGGATTATTACTTCCCATTGGAATTTTGAATCACTGTCCTTTCAGAGACTTTGGGATATACAGAGTTTCTATGGTGCTTTGTCATTTGCAGTTCGCTCAAAAGAGCCTCCTGGATTCCAAGAATTTCTTCACAGTGTAAGGCCATCTTGGGCAAAAGAAGACAATTTCATTCAGAATTTTTGGGAGCAGGCATTTGACTGTCCATTACACATTTCTGGTATAAATGAAGATAACAAGGTATTGTGCACTGGAGATGAGAAGCTAGAGAGCCTGCCAAGGATATTATTTGAAATGAGCATGAGCGGACACAGCTACAACATTTATAATGCAGTACATGTTATGGGGCATTCTTTGCATGTCTTACTCAAATCCAGATCCAGATGTAGAAATGCTATAGGAGCAGAACAAGTAATATTTCAGGATTTACAACCATGGCAGGTATTTTATTTTATTTCTAATACATTGTTTGTTTAATTGCACCATCATTTAGTGGGAATGAGATTACATATAAAGCTATTTAGAATGATATTGTACAGCATGTTTTCACCAATCAATTGTGTTAGATAAAAAACACTTCCTCTTCAAGAAAATAAAAACTTTTTCATTAGTAGTTAACAGTTCTTTTCTAATGAGCAAACATTATAACTACTAATTTAAAAGGTTATCTTTGGTTTAGGAAGAAGTGTTCTATTCTACAGAATTTACTGGGTCGCAGCCTTTATCCAGGGATTGACATTGTTGTTTTTCCTAAAAGAGATGTTCTTTTACATGCTACTTTGTTTTGAATTCTAAGAGCCACAGAGAACATGGCAGACTATGAAGTGATGTTGTAGAAGTGAGAAATAATAATATATTAAGCTTTATTTTTGTGTTATTTTGGAAGTTCAGAGTGTAGAAAAGGTAAAACCATGCCTTCTAAAGTTCGAGCTGGCTTATGATTATGTAGATGATCAATGTGTGAAATGTGTACAGGCCTTTGTCATGGAATTTGAGAAGCACTATTTGATATCCATTTTGGATAAACTGATGCACATCAGAATGGATACCGAAATATATTCATATTATAAAATATGAAACATATATGATGTTAACTAGTTTGATGTGACGATTAAGGCACTGGATTAGAAAAAAGAAGAAGTTTCTTCCACTCCGAATTAGGCAGAAATCCAATTGGTGACCTTAGGCCAGTTATTCTCTCTCAGTCCTAGAAAGAATGTAATGGCAAACCAATTCTGATATCTTCCCAAAAAAACTGCAGACTCTGGTCCAGATAGCAGCCAACACTGACTTGAAGACACTTTCAATCTTCATTTGCATTTTCCAAAACAGGATAGTTCAAGCTTGAAATAATTTTTTGTAGTTGTTTAATTTCAAAGTTTTGCTGTTAATTTCTTTCATTTTTTTTAAATAGTTTAATTCTTTCTTGAAAAGCATCATATTTAACAACAGTATGGGAGATACAATAACATTTGATGAAAACAGAGAACTGATTACGGGTTTCAATGTTGCAAACTGGATTACTTTCTACAATAATTCCTTTTCTCGAGTCGAAGTTGGAACATTAGAAACTCAAGCTCCATCAGGCAGAGAATTAACTCTTAATGATGATAAAATTATATGGCACAGAAGCTTTAACCAGGTAAGAAGAAGCTGCAGATTCTTAACTAATAACAAAAGTAAGATACTCTTTGGAGCAATTGTCAAATACAATTGAAGTAATTGAAGAAAATGATGTTTTGGTGTTTTGGAGCTTTTCAAGCTGATGAGGTATAACATTTTCTATATATACAATTGAGCACTGATGTGTCGATGGCAGGTTTATGGCAAATATTTCCAATTTTGCTTGGGATGCATAGATTACCAATGTAACCACAGATAGTTCTTGACTTATGATTGGTCATTTAACAAACTTTCAAATTTAAAATGGACTAAAAATAGCTATTTACGACCTGCTGCTATCTCCCTTGGGCACATAGCAAGTGACTCAGATAAAGGAACAGATGTAGTTTCCCAAGGTCACATGACCATGATTTGAAAAGTTTTTAGCTAGTTTCCAGCAATAAAATGCACTTTTGGTGGAATTGATTTCACAATGAACAGGCCATTGAATTAACAGCCATGGATCACTTTATTGCCATTGGTAAAAATGGTTGTAAAATCACTTTTTTTCACATAGTATCCTAACTTTCAAGAACAACATCTTATGATTGAAATTCTGCTCCCCATTGTGGTTGTAAGTCATGGACTACAACTTGTAAGTCAGATGTAGTAGTGGTGGGATTCAGCCAGTTCTCACCACTTCGGTAGAACCGGTTGTTAACTTTCTGAGCAGTTTAGCAAACTGGTTGTTGGAAGAAATCATTAGGGCAGAGAACAGGTTGTTAAATTACTTGAATCTTACCACTGGGTGTAATGCCACATTCTGTTTTTAAACATTCTGGCCACAAAAGAACCTGGATTACATTTGATGATGTTCAGAAAAAGTATAACTAAATTTATTCATTAAGAGTAATCTGAACAAGAGTAATCCTATGAAAAAGATAACTTTCTGCCCTTTCAGGTCCTCTGCTAGAACATCGACAAATGTCAATGCCAATTTCTTCCCCATTTTTATTTTCTTCTGCTTCTTAATCCTGGTTTTGGTTCCTGTTTGGGAACACTCTATTAATGCAAATATTTTATCCTCTGATTCTCTCTTACATATTTCTGCTCAGGTGCTTCCTCGTTCTGTGTGCAATGATCACTGCTATCCAGGCTCCAGCAGAAAGAAGAAGGAAGGAGAGAAATTTTGCTGCTATGATTGTGTGCCATGTTCAGAAGGACAGATCTCTGATGAAATAGGTAGGACAAAGACTTCGGTTAACTAGCCAGCAATATTCCACTCAGCCTTAAAATACTTTATCAAATTGATCTATTAGTACCAAATATTTATAGTATTTATTTCTACAAACTTAGTTGTCTCTGAAACTGCAAATATTACTAGTCCAAACTGGAATGGCACTATTAGTAACTCCCTTATTTTACAAATAAACAGAGGACATATAATACTTTTATTTGTGTTTCATTTTCAATCAATGTCCTGTGTGCATAATGAAGGGTTAAATTTAGACTGATGTATGTTTTTGAATTAAAAAATAATTGTTATTCTCTCTTCCAAAAAACAGGCAACCTGTGTCAACATTGATTGTACTCTATACATTCTAGACTGATACAAAGTTTCATATATTGGAAAGATAACTTTTTTCCTTTTTTCAGATTTGGATGTCTGCATGAAATGTCCAGACAATGAATATCCCAACAACATTCAAAATCAGTGTATTCCCAAGGTGTTTACCAATCTCTCTTATAATGAACCTTTAGGAATCTTCTTTGTTACATTGGCTATTGTTTTCTCTTTGATTACAATCTTTGTGGTTGGAATCTTTTGGCGGTATCGAGAAACTCCAATTGTCAGAGCCAATAACTGGAGCCTCACTTGTATCCTCCTCCTTTCCCTTCTTCTTTGCTTCCTCTGCTCCTTCCTCTTCATGGGAAGACCTGAAAAGATGACCTGCCTCCTCCGGCAAATGACTTTTGGCATTATCTTTGCAGTAGCCCTTTCGTCTGTATTAGCAAAAACCATGACTGTGATTCTGGCATTTATGGCAACTAAACCAGGCTCTGGAATGAGGAAATGGGTAGGGAAAGGACTGGCCAATTCTATTGTCCTTTTGGGTTCTATCATCCAAGTAGGAATTTGCACTGTTTGGCTGAGTACCTCTCCCCCTTTCCCAGATACAGACCTGCACTCCTTGAAGGGAGAAATCATAATGGAATGTAATGAAGGCTCAGTGATCATGTTTTACTCTGTCTTGGGTTACATGGGCTTCCTGGCTATTGTCAGCTTTAACATTGCTTTCCAAGCCAGGAAGCTGCCCAGCAGTTTCAATGAGGCCAAGTTCATCACTTTCAGCATGTTGGTCTTTTGCAGCGTTTGGTTGTCATTTGTTCCAACCTACCTGAGCACCAAAGGGAAATACATGGTAGCTGTGGAGATCTTCTCTATCTTATCCTCCAGTGCTGGTTTACTGGGCTGTATATTTTTCCCCAAATGCTACATCATTTTACTGAGACCTGAGCTGAACAAGAAAGAATATTTAATAAGGAAAAAAATGTAACTGTTCTTTTGTGTTCATGTTTAATGAAATATCTTTAGAATATTGATGTAGTATTTTTTGTATATTAATTTAGTTTGAACAAATTTAGAAAGATTTTTTCTGACCTTCATTTAACTTCATTCATACATAAAATGTGATATGGAGAAAATAAATCTTTAAATGGATATCTGTTTTAAGATCAGAGAATGGATATATCCTATCTACATAACTAGTTTAACCTGAATGATGATTATATGAATTAAATTTTGATTGACATATGTCCACATATTGCCCACATTTGAAAGAATTGCCATAAAGAAATAAGGAATTTTACTAGATTGTGTATGGCCCCTTTGGATATTAAAAGATAATGGGATAGTGAATATTCCTTCTTTGGCTATATATTGATTGAAATATCCATGCCCTGTTTGCTGTGTAAACTGCAAATTTTGAAACAAATTCTCAGCCCATCACAAATATTAATTTTAACTAAATAACATACTCCTTCAAAGTAGTCTTGACTACTTCTGTATACGGTAAGTGCTGTGTTATATACTTACCAGAAAAGATGTTTGATGCTTACCTAGGAAGAATGAATAACCAAGCTGTGGGATTATGCTTTGAGTTTTGAAATAACGATGAGTTTAAAAACCTACTTAAAATCAAAGTATGTTTTGCTGTTCAAAATAAACATGCATTAAAATATATTTCAATTATATGTCAATTAGAATTAAATTAGAGAAATAAGACAGACTTTCACTGGAATCTGCTTTGTTTATTTTCAAAGAATGCAATATATAATAACAAAGTTCTATTTTTAAGCTGTTTGCTACAAAAACGAAAAGGAAAAGTTTTGTTTTCATTTTTATATTGATTTAATTTTTTATTAAGATAAAAGTCTGATAAAAGTTTCTAGCTTTGTCATAGATCTTCCAGAGATATTAAAAATACCTTCTTTATAATTACATTTCCAGCATATATTTGAAACATCTTTATAGATCTTTGACAATTTTTCAGTCCAATGATACATCATCTTATAGAAATTTTCTTTCAGATTATAATTGAACATAAACCTCAGTCCAAACATTCATATATTTTCCCGTTGGTAAATCATTACATTATAGCCAAAATTTTTAACCTATTGAATCATGCAGGTGGGATAGATAGTACCACCACCAGATCAGTGGTGTGTTGCCGCCAGTTCACACCGGTTCTATAGAACTGGTAGTAAAACTGGCAGGAGGCTCCGCCCACCAACCCCAATTTCATCAAAATGCTCATGCGCGTGAGCGAAGCAAGCACACACGCGGGGCCCTGCTGCAAACCAGTATTAAAGATAAGTAGAACCCACTTCTGCCAGATGGATTTGCAACTAGATGATCAACCACATTCAATGGTTGGAACTACACTTACTGGAGGGAAGCATTCAGCGGGGTATCTTGATGCTTTCTCTTAGGTCTAGTACTCTCAATATCATCATCAATCATCTAAATGAAAAGATAGAAAGGGAACTCATCAACTTTGCAAGGGGGAGATAGCTAACAATATGATAGACTCAAGATTCAGAAGGACCTTGACAGATTTGAAACCCGGGCTTATCCAACAAAATACAATTTAGTGGTGAGAAACAGTATTATACCATAATCTTTTATTATTTTTTTTGTATTTGTTTGTTATATAAGAGAGAGTATTTTCTGATAACATATTTTCACTGTCTTAGTGATTTCCTTTCTAGACTTCTTATTTTTATTAGAATTGCTTTGGAAGAAGGATTGGACTTTTAAAGCAAAGAAATAAAAGCGGACTTTTAAGGTCTTCTTTGTTGCTGGGAGATAAACTATGAGATTTTTAAATACAAATTTGTCTACATATCTACATTTTTAAAATAGTATTTGTTTTTATGGATCTTGGCATTTTTTTTTCTTTTTGCCTACTTTCCCATGATAATGTTTTTTTTCTGCTTATCTATCTCTTTATGGATTGGATTGGAGCTATCAAAATTTGTGAGTCAATGTTTTTTGTTTTAATTTATTTACTTTTTCTGACAATCTAGCATAAATTATGATAAATTTGATAAATTATCAAAGGAAGGACTCCTGGCTCTTCTGTAGTCATGTGATAGTAATTCAGGTGCATGGCATATTGATTGACATTTGCAATCAGTTGTAGTATCCAATAGTCATATGACCATAGTTTGCAGTTTTGGTTTTTAACCAACTGTATATTCGACAGAACTGATTCATTTATTGATCACATGATTCAATTATCAACCATATGATTTGCTTTATGCTCATGGTGATTCACATTACAACCATTGTAAAACCAGTTGTATAATGAAATTTGGACATACGATGCCTTGACCTATGACTGTAATGACTGGTCTTAAGTCTTTGACTATCTGTAGTGTCACCTTCATGCTACTAATGGAAAAAGTCTGACACAAAGGGAACTTTGACATTTGTGCCCGAATTTTCTAATTTTTAGAAACAACAGTAGCAGTAATAAAAAAACACATTTCAGATCCTGTGAACATGAATTATTGCTAATTCCCTTCCATTAAAAGAAGTTTTTAAATTTTCCTTTTCTTTTTGTTTATCACAGTTGTGGGTTCCTTGTTTGGAAAAGTTCTATTGATGCAGGCAAATTACTTCTTGATTCTCTCTCATATATATATATTTTAAGGTACTGCCGGTCTCTTTGTGCAATGACCACTGTTATGGAGGCTCAAGTAAAAAAAAGAAGGAAGGAGAGAAATTTTGTTGCTATGATTGTGCTCCATGTCCAGAAGGAGAGATTTCTGACAAAATTGGTAGGACAAAAAGTGGTTAGGACATTGACTAACTATTCAACAAAAATCCAGTCAAATGAGCATTTGATGAACCCACTGAGCAAGCACAGTTGAGACGATCCAATCTCTTTATGCAAAACTTTATTGGATACATCATGTCAGCTCACATTAAGGCAAAATAGCTCTAATTAATTCCCACACAATCCCTTATAATTAAAGTATAGAATTCTCCCTCTTCCTATTAGTGTAGGTCACATTGTCCAATTAAATGTCATTGAATTGTTATGAGAAAATGTTTCTGATGATCTTAGCCACCTGCTACTGTCCTTGGCTCTCACAGTTTGCTTTCTTGATGTCTGGAGCCTACATTCTATTTCTCCATTCCCTCCCCCTTAGTTCGTTGGCAAGCTGAGAAGTGATAAAAGCTGCAATAAGCATAAGTGCACTTTGAAACTTGACCAAAGGATCTCAGCTTTAAGTTATGAGACTCCTGGATATTTTTGTGTTAAAAAATGAGAATTCCTATCCTATTTTCACAAAATAAGTAACAACTATTAACATCAATTGTGCTCTATATATTTTGTATTGATAAATGATTAATACTGTATATATGAAACACATCTTCTTTTGTCTTTCTTTTTCTAGATATGGATGCCTGCATAAAATGTACAGAAAATCAGTATCCCAACAATATCCAAAATCAATGTATTCCCAAAGTGTTGACCTATCTCTCTTATAACGAACCTTTGGGAATATTCTTTGTTACATTGGCTATTGTTTTCTCTTTGATTACAATCCTTGTGGTTGGAATCTTTTGGAGGCATCGAGAAACTCCAATTATCAGAGCCAATAACTGGAGCCTCACTTGTATTCTTCTCATCTCCCTTTTCCTTTGCTTCCCCTGCTCCTTCCTCTTCATGGGAATTCCTGAAAGGATGACCTGCCTTCTCCGACAAACAACTTTTGGCATTATCTTCTCAATGGCCCTTTCGTCTGTATTGGCAAAAACCATCACTGTGATTCTGGCATTTATGGCAAACAAACCAGGCTCTGGACTGAGGAAATGGGTAGGGAAAGGACTGGCCAATTCTATTGTCCTTTTGGGTTCCTTCATCCAGGTAGGAATTTGCACTGTCTGGTTGAGTACCTCTCCTCCTTTCCCAGATATAGACTTGCATTCACTGAAGGGAGAAATCATAATGGAATGCAATGAAGGTTCTGTGATCCTGTTTTACTCTGTCTCTGTCACACTTTCAGCATGTTGGTCTTTTGCAGTGTTTGGCTGACGTTCATTCCAACCTACCTGAGCATCAAAGGAAAATACATGGTAGCTGTGGAGATCTTTTCAATCTTATCCTCCAGTGCTGGTTTGCTGGGGTGTATATTAAAATGCTACATCATTTTAATGAGGCCTGAGATCAACAAGAAGGAACATTTAATAAGGAAAGAAAAATAATTGTCCTTATGTATTCATATTTAATGAAATATATCTAGACTATTCCTTGGATTAATGGGGATATCCTTTTTTTTTGTTACATATTAAACAAATATTGAAATATAGGCTTTCCTATAAAATGGTAAAATTAATCAGACAGAAGCACTGTGGATATAGAGTAGTTTGCTTATATTTCACAAGGTATTTGACAAGATAGGCCAGCCTACTTCTTGGTACTATAAACAAATGTGGGATAGACAATGCCACCACTAGTTGGATTCACAACTAGTCTACCAAGTACACTCAGTAGGCTATCCACAATGGAGGTACTTCTATATAGAGGTAGAAGGTTAGGGGTACATAGGAGATTCGTTGGTGACGTCAGCATGATAGGAACCGAGGGGACAACACTCCGTTCCCTAGGTCCCAATTTTCGGTCTGAAAGCTTATTTTTTTGGCTCTATTGACCACGAAGAGATCAATAGATTAAAGGGAAAATCCTGAGGATCTCGGGGGTATCAAAAATTGCCTGAAGGTTCAAGGAAAGTCCCTTAATTTAGCCTGGAAAAAAACCAACCTCTTGTCGGTTGGCCAGAACGCTGACAGTTGCTTAAGAAAAAGGGAAGTGAGGATCGAGCAAACAGTGTCAATAAGAATAACTAATTGCTCTTATTCTGAAAAACTTTGAAAGATACAACATTTAAAACAACGGATACATAACTAAAAGAGAGACTTCAAACTGATCGGCAAAGTAGAATTGTTAAGAAGAAACGGAGTGAAAGTATAACGGAGTGAGTTAACGAGCCTAATTGAAGTGTGAGGGGGCGAAACTGACAGGCAATGGAACTGAGGTGATTTTAAGGAGCCACAATGGAGAGGTGTGGATTGGAAATAAACACATAGTTAAAGATTTGACAGACAGAAATTGGGAAATAGACAAAGATTATTCATCTGGGGAAAGGAATACCGATCCAAGTGTTGGACTTATTTTAAAAAAGAAACGGAGGTGGTGCGGAGACAGAAGAAGAAACAGTAACTAGTTTCGGGAGTGACTGTGAGGGATTTAAAATATTTCATCATCCATATAATAACAGCAGCACGAATAATTTTTGCACAAAATTGGAAAAGTAGTGACACACTGACAGGTGATAGAGTAATTAATAAGATTATGGAATATGCAGAAATGGACAGACTTATAAAAGAATTACAAGATAAAGAGGAACATGATTATTATCTAGTATGGGAAAAGTGGTATACCTGGTTGAAGAATAGAAAAAAGAAAAAAGAATAGGGAGTAATTGGAGTTACAGAAACAGGAACATAAATCACTAACATAAATTAATAATGAATCACAAAAATAGATATATGAGTAAGATCAAACAAGGAAGAGTCAAAACACAATAAGAACATACATTACTGTTTATTTGATAATATATATTTGACAAAATGTATATTTGAAATCTTTGTTTACATGTTTCGTTCTGTATGTTTTGTTGTCACTTGTTCTGTTTTGTTTGTACTTTTAAACAAATAAACATTTATTTAAAATAAAATAAAAAAAAGGTTAGGGGTACATCAAGGTTTTGTATTAGTGCCCGTATCCTTCAATATCTTCCTAAATAATCTAGTTGAGGGAAATTTATCAAATTTGTAGGTTACACCAATGTGGGGAAATATACTTAATGTAATGTAAAAGATATTTTAGATCAGAGTTCCCCAACCTTTACAGCTTTTCAGACTGGCCTGGGTGGGAGAAAAGGGGATGGTTTTGTGTGAGTGGTAGAAAAGTGCAAGCAAATGGAATGCATGCACCTGTGCTTGCCTGCTGCTCGCACAAATGGAGCTCATGTTCCTGTGCTTGTCTGCACCCATACATCCTGCCATTTCCATGGTCCAGTTCTGAAGGATTTAAGTGGGCTGGATGTGGGGAATTGTAGATCCCTGCTTTAGATGATAGATTCAAGATTCAGAAGGACCTTGGCAGGCTCCAACACTGGCTCCATGCAATAAAATGCAATTCAGTGGAGAGAAAAGTAAGGTCCTTCACTTATGCAAGAAAAAACCAACCAACCATTGGTTTTTAGCATACATGTAGCAAGTATGAGAGAGATCTAGGTTTCCTAGTAAACCAGTACTTAAGTATGAGACAGAAGTATACTGCAACTGTCAAAACTGCTAACACAGTCCTAAGCTGCATCAACAGAGGGATAGTTTCAAGATCACATGATGTGATAATATTAGTTTATACTGTACTGGTGAAAGTGCTCTTGGAATATTGCATTCAAAACTGGTTACTAGGATATTAAAAAGTTGTTGGGATCTTAAAAAGAGTAAATAGAGAGGAAAAAAGAAACAAAGCTGGTAAAAAAAAGCTTGAAGGCTAAACTATAAGATGAACTAGAAAGGAACTTGAAGGAACTAGGTATATTTAGTTTAAGGAAGAGAAGTACTAGGTGTGCTATGATAACAGTCTTACAGTATATGAAGGGCTGTCACAGAGAAGAGAGAGTCAGCTTATTTTCCAAAGCTCCTGAAGGCAAGACAAGGATCATTAAAGAGAGATCTGACCTAGGACTAAGGCGTAAATTCTTACTATATCCTGGTATGTAAAACCATAGAACTCAAAGTGAGTATGCTTACTTTTTCACAAAACTGTGCATTGAGGGAAGCATGGAATTAGTTACCTCAAGATTTTGTCTTAGGGCTGGTACTTTTTTTTCATAAGTGATCTTGATGAAAAGATAGAAATGCAGATTACCAACCTAAGAGCCAGAAGGATCTTGACAGGTTTGAACAATAGACCCTAGCCAACAAAATGCAATTCTGTGCTGAGAATAGTAAGGTCTTACTCTTATAATCCTAATCTTATAATCATAAATTTATTTGTCAAGCATATATAAGATAACAGGTAAAAGTATAAACATAATTTGAATAGATGAAAAGAGTAAGTAAAAAGGAATATTAGAATAGGGACGGTAGGCATGCTGGTGCACTTATGCACATCCCTTACAGACCCCTTAGGAATGGGGTGAGGTCAACAGTAGACAGTTTAAGGTTAAAGCTTTGTGGCTTTGGGGAAGAAACTACAGAGTCAGGTAGTGCATTCCAGGCATTATTGGAGTCATATTTTCTGCAATCAAGTTTGGAGCGGTTTACTATGAGTTTGTATCTATTATTTGCTCGTGTATTGTTGTAGTTGAAGCTGAAGAAGTCATTGACAGGAAGGACATTGTGGCGGATAATTTTATGTACTATGCTTAGGTCAGAATGAAGTCGGCATAGTTCTAAATTGTCTAAGCCCAAAATTTGGAGTCTGGTGACATAAGATATTTTATTGCGGGTAGAGGAATGGAAGACTCTTCTCGTAAAATATTTCTGGACTCTCAATTGTATTTATGTCCACTATGCAGTGTGGGTTCCAGACAGATGAGCTGTATTCAAGAATTGGTCTAGCAAATATTTTGTATGCTCTAGTTGGTAGTACAATATTACCAGAGAAGAAGCTATGCAAGATTAGGTTAACAACTCTTAATGCCTTTTTGGTAATGTTAGGCAAATTCTTACGCAAAGAAGAAACCAAATACAGGTAGGTAAAAGAAACCAAATACATATTCTCCAAAGTACCTGAGAGCAGGACAAGAAATAATGGGTGGAAAATCATTAAAGAGAGATCTAACCTAGAACTAAGGAGAGGTTTCCTGACAGTAAAAAAAATTAACAGTGACATGGCTGTATTTTATTGTATATTTTCATATTTTTTATTAGCAACCTATTTATTAATTTTGAAATCTGCTATTGCTCCTTCCTTTCTTCCTCCATCCCTTCCTCCCTCCATCCCTCCCTCTCCCTTCCTTCCCTCCCTCCCTCCCATCCTCCCTCTCTTTCATATCTTTTGATAGGGAATAACTTCTGTTTGAGTGATTTCTGACATTTTCTGACTTACTATTTTTTTTTTCATTAGAATTGTTTGGGGAAGATGGATTAGCCTTCTAAAGAAAGAAAACAAAAGGGAGACTTTTAAGATCATTTTTGTTGCTGGAAGCAGAATCTTTACAGTCTTTATAAAAGTTTTATATGTTTTAAATATTTGTTGTAATGGGTCCTTTTTCTTTTTTGCCAAATTTCCCATGATAATATTTTTTTCAGTTTATCTGTGTCTGAATGGATTAGATTGGAATTATGAAAAAATGTGATTTAATACTTTTTGTTTTAATTGGTTAACTTTTAATTGACAATATATTGTAAATTGCTTTTTGGTCACTCCTAATGTTTCCTTTATTTGTATCTATTTTATGTATTCAATTCATGCTTATACTTGAATGTTTATACTTTAATAAATTATCAAATATGGTCTTGACAAATAAATAAATAAAATAAATAAATAAACTGATCCAAACTAGAATGCAGAAAATACAACTTCAGTAATAGAGTTGTCATCACCTGGAATGCACTAGTATTAGTATTATATAAGAGTAAGATTATTTATTTCTATCCAATTGAATAACTACTGCCAGTCTCATCAAATTAGTTATATCCCCAAGGTATTTGGCAAAATCACCAAAGATTATACTATTTCCTGCAGACACAATAAGACATAATCTGGCCATTGGAGGTTTGTAAACATACATAATGGTAATATTCTGTAATTCCTTGGATAAACAGAAGACATTCTGACTAGTAGCTGTATAATTGAAGGAAGGGCATTACAACTGACAAAATCAGCCCTGACATAAATTACAATTTCACAATTACAGTGGTGCAATGCTGTTACTATTTTATATCCAAAGATTTTAGCCTTAACTGACAGTTTGTGATCATCCTCTGTGTGTATTTTCTGAAGTACCAGAATATTAATGGAATAATTCAAAAGGATCTTCGCCAAGTATTCATTATTGACTCTGCTGGGTCTTCAGTGATAAGCTTGACGATAATTAATTTGGGCCCAAAAATTCATGTGTGTAATGCTAAGCTAAGCATGAATTCATGCACTTGTGTTTCTCATGGGCATGAGGCGCAAGAGGATAGTATGGCTATTTAGGTCAGGGCATTTTTAGGGAAATTAAATCTTGTTTTCCAAATAATTATTTTTGTTTTGAGGACCATTCACTCCATTTATATTGCACATTAAACATTTGTAATTTATAACCAAAAGCAAAAACTTAGAAAAATCAATACTTGTACCATCCAGTTCAGTATCCTCCCTTTCATTTTCCTATTGCACCTTTTGGAATTTTAGTGCTGTCTCTTCTGACACCTCCATTTGAAATTCTTCCTATTACTTATTTAATTTTTGTAAAAAAATTCTTGTCTTTTGGACAGAATACAGTTGAAAACTCTGCTGTTTAAATAAATAAATAAATAAATAAATAAATAAATAAATAAATAAATAAATAAATAAATAAATAAATAAATAAATAAATAAATAAATAAATCCATTTTCAAAAGCTATCAGTTTAATACAATATTGTTTAGGTAATTTTCTGATCACTTTCTGACATATTTTCAGAAGTAAATCAGAAAATTCCTCTCTTTGCAGGTTGCTCTAAGCATCCTCTCCTCTCTCCATTTTTTCCTGCTTTTCTAGCAGTCACCATTAAAGGTAAAGGTAAAGATTCCCCTCACACATATGTGCTAGTTGTTCCTGACTCTAGGAAACGGTGCTCATCTCTATTTTAAAGCCGAAGTGCTGTTCGAAGACATGGTCATGGGGCTGGCATGACTAAATGCCAAAGGAGCATGGAACCCTGTTACCTTCCCACCAAAGGTGGTCCCTATTTTTATACTTGCATTTTTAATGTGCTTTCTAACTGCTAGGATAGCAGAAGCTGGGACAAGTAACGGGAGCTCACCCTGTCATGTGACACTAGGAATTGAATCGCTGAATTACTGACCTTTCGATCAACAAGCTCAGTGTCTTAACCACTGTAATAAAAAAATGTGTTTCAAAATAGCTCCCAAGGAATTCAACAGGCTACTCAAGAGAAGCCAGTGCCTACTCCAATATTTCTTTGTTTTGTCATATATCCACTATAAGTGATAAAAGGTCCCTCCTTTACTTTTGCATTTCCAACATTCATTTGAAATACCTTTAAACATTCTTGAAACTTATCTGATGTCAAATACCAATGATACACCATTTTATATAAATTTTCTTTTTAGTTTAATGTAAACTAATGTAAGAGATAATGTTTTAGTTTAATGTAAACTAATGTAAGAGATAATGAAGTTAATATCTTGAAATATTCATCTATTTCAAACACATCTACCTACTGCTGTTTTTAAGAATTAGAATAAAAATTATGGAAAGACTTTTTGATAAATTCATTATCTGTTTTTGCCTTATTACCTTCACAAATTTTCTCAATCAGTCTCCTTTCACTTTCCTTTCTTAGTTTATATGCCAACAAGCCTCCTGGTTAATTTGCAAACTCAAAATGTATTTACTTCACATAATTCAGTTTTATTTCTATTTCTTGAACTGTTATCATAGACAATTATTGAGGTAACAATTTAATTTGATGTAAAATTTGAGTCCATAGATATCTTTTGCAATTTCTTTCTGTTTAATTTCTTCCAATATCTTTTGCATCTTTTCCTGGACTTTTTTTTCTTCTCCAGGCAATTGTATTGAATAAAATAACCCTTCATAACAGCTTTACTGGCATTCACATCTTAATACAGAATATTGTCAAAGTGAATATAAAAATAAAACCAGAATTTTTTTGGGACTTAATGGAAAAAGACTTTGAAATTGTTTTGGGTACTTTGATGCTATATATGTTAACAGTAGCAATATTACTTTATGCACAAAAAAAGGACACTTTGATTTCCACAATGGATGAATGGCTACAGAAATTGATGGAGTTAGCAGAGATTTCCAAACTGACTGCTTTGATTAAAGACAAAAACAAATACTTTTTTTCTACTTAGAAACTGCTTCTAGACTTTGTGGCCAGGGTGGGGAAAAAAATTACATGTTGACTTTGGGTTTTACTGATTAGATAGATTTGTTGTTATAGAATAGTTTATGCTGGGGTGTCAAACTGGATTTCTTGGAGGTCTGGATCAGTATTTTAGTTGTCCTCCATGGGCTGGTGGTGGTGGATTATGGGGCAGATGGCAGAAGGAATGGATGCCTCCTGCAGCATCCTGCTGGCCAAAATAGGCTGTGGGGGCCCACTCACAGCCCATTTTCAGCCTAGATGGCCTCCTGTAGCACTCTGCCAATATTGGGCACAGGGGGAACATGGGCAACCCCCCCCCCATATTCCATTTTTGGCCTGGACAGCCTCCAGCAACATCTTGCCAGTCAAAACAACACCCTGCTGGCCAAATTCATTCCTAGTTATTATACCTTTAGAAAAAGGCTGTCAAACTCTCAATATCACATTTTATTACCTCATTGAAACTGCTGGGAAGCTTTCTGGCTTGGAAAACAATTTTAAGGCTGAAATAGCCAGGAAGCCCATGTAACACAAGACAGAGTAAAACATGATCATGGAGCCTTCATTGCATTCCATTATGATTTGTCCTTCAGGGAGTGCAGGTCTGTATCTGGGAAAGGGGGAGAGATACTCAGCCAAACAGTGCAAATTCCTACTTGGATGAAAGAACCTGAAAGGACAAAAGAATTGGCCAGTCCTTTCCCTACCCATTTCCTCATTCCAGAGCCTGGTTTAGTTACCATAAATGCCAGAATCAGTCATGGTTTTTGCCAACACAGACGAAAGGGCCACTGCAAAGATAATGCCAAAAGGCATTACTGGAGAAGACAGGTAATCTTTTTAGGTCTTCCTAAAAGGAAGAGGAAGGAGCAGAGGAAACAGAGAAAAAGAGAGATGAGGAGGATACAAGTGAGGCTCCAATTATTGGCTTTGACAACTGGGGTGTCTTGATGCATCCAAAAGACTCCAAGAACAAAGACCGTAATCAAAGAGAAAACAACAGCTAATGTTATAAATAAGATTCCCAAAGGTTCATTATAAAGAGAGATAGGTGAACACTTTGGGAATACATTGATTTTGGATATTGTTGGAATATTGATTTTCTGGACAGTCCATGCAGATATCCATATCTGGTAAAGACAAAAGAATATATTTTTCAAATGTATCAAATCATCCTGTATTTTTATACAGGAATTATAACTGAAAGCTCAAATCTTTCATTAAAGACACAAATGGGGAGCAAAGGAAAGGAAAATATATTCTATCCTACTAGATTTTTAATGTAGCTGATAGTTATTAACAGACTCTTTATGTACTCTACTACTATCTCAGTTTGAACTAGCAAAAGGTGCAGCTTAAGAGATATATACAGTACGTTTGTAGAAATAAATATAAATACTTTAATTTGATATGGAAATTTGAGGAATAGATGGAAGAAAGTGGAGAATCTAGGACTAAAGAAAGTAAGACTACGTTATTATTAGAGATGGGATAAGAATAAAGTTTCATTGAAACACAACTTTTTCTTATAATTTATATATTAATTTTACTTTGAGATCCAATTTCATACATTCAATTGCAGGTATCTTTTGGAACTACATACTCATTGCATGGAAACTGATAGCTGAATTATAGAAATGGATTCTCTGTTCTTTACTTTTTGTTTGGAGTAGGGATATAATGTTCTTCAACATTGGAAGAATAATTATATAAATGAATCTATGGCCCAGATTATTCAATTCTTTTAAAAGCAAATATTGCCTTTAAATACTTCTAAAATTCATTTATGTCCTGCTGTCTTGATAAAATATATCATCTTAAACAACTTCAGTTTGGAATGTTATATGTACAGTGCATGAGAATCAGATGGGAGAGTAAGAGAAACTTAGTAAGAGTAATAGTACTGATTATCTGTTCTTCATGTTTCTGTACTTAAAGAAATAAGGGCTCTGGGCTGGAATTTTGTTGGGCAGTTAGCCAAATCTCTTTTTGTCCTACCTATTTTGTCAGAGATCTTCCTTCTGGACAAGGTGCACAATTATAGCAGCAAAATTTCTCTCCTTCTTTCTTTCTTTCTTTTTTTTTTGCTTCAGTCTACATCACAGTGGTCATTACACAGAGAGACAGGTAGCATCTTACCAGAAATACATATGAAAGAATCAAGATATAAAACACCTGCATTAGTAGCATTTTCTCAAACTAGGAACCCACAGTTGTGATGAAGAAGAAAATAAAAATTGAAGAATTTCAATTAATGGGAGAAAATAGGCAAAAAAGTTACATTTTCACAAATTCTAAAGCTTTTTTTAATTACTCCTAATGCTATTTCTGAAAATGAGAAAATGCCAGCGTGAACGTCGAGGTTCTATTTCTGACAAAAATTTTCAATAAGTAGCCTAAATAAGGAATTACAGATATGTGTTGATTGAGTCATTGCAGTCATAATTCAAGGTATATGTGATCACATTTGATTTTACAGCTGGTTTTATAATGGTTGTAATTTGAGTCACTATGGGTGTGAAATAAATCACATGATTCATATTTGTTTTATATGGTCAATAAGCAAATCAATTGTGCCAAATGTGCAGTGACAAACATGTAACTTTTGGTCTACGCAACTGGTTATAAAAGTGAATTGGTTTGCCAAATGCCTGATCATATGGCTGTAGTGGAGCTAGAAGTTGTAACTTGAATGATAAATAACTTATTAACTCTGTTTTAAATAAAAAAAAATTAAATGACTGAGACAATAACTACCTGTGCCTAAATTGACAATCTTGCTTTCCCAGTCAAAATTGTAAGCAGTTCTTTTAAGACATGTCATGGACACATCAGTGCTCAAATGTACATGTAGAAAATGTTATAGATCATCATCTTGGAAAGCTCCAAAATATCAAAATATCATATTCTTCAATTATTTTCATGCATTTGACAATTGCTTTAAAGAAGGATTTCCTTCTGTTGTTATTTGAGAATCTGCAGCTTTTTCTCACCTGATTAAAGCTCCTGTGCCATAAAATTTGATTGTCATTAAGAGTTAATTCTCTTTCTGATGGAGCCCAAGGTTCCAATGTTCCAACTTTGACTCGAGAAAAGGAATTATTGGGCAAAATAATCCAGTTTACAACATAAAAATATGTAATCAATTCTTTGTTTTCATCAAAACTAATAGTGTCTCCCATACTGTTGTTGAATACCATGCTTTTCAAGGCAGGGTGAAACTATTTTACATGAAAAGGAAAGTAACAACAAAAAATTGAAATCACAACAACTACAGAAAGAGTTATGAATCAGATATCCTGATTTGAAAAATACAAATGAGGGCTCAGGGTGTCATGGATGATGATTATATTTTTGTGTGTGCATATATTTGCATAATGTATTCAAATCAGTGTTGATTCCTGATGACTGCATGGAGAAATTTCTACAGTTTTTTGAGGAATATTTGAAAGATTTCCAGTTGCCTCCTTTTTAGGGCTGAGAGACAATATTTAGCCCAAGATCACTAGCTAACTTTGAGCCTTAATGATTACACCAAATTGGCTCTCTTCATAGATGATCCATATTTCACAAATACAGCCATTTCTTTCAACACATAGACATTGGATTCATTACAGATTTAGTGTGCAGGTTTAATCTACTATACATTAACATGCTTAGCCCATTTTTCAAAACACTGAATGTATTATTATCTTCAAGAAGGAGATTTGTCATCCTAGACAAATTATTATAAGTGTTTTAAGAAATCATTCAAGAGAAGTGGAAAGTATGCAGAGAAGAAAATGAACAAATTTAAACAAATAATACAAGATAAGAAAATAATACAAGAGCCATGGGGTACAGTGGTTAGAGTGCAGTACTGCAGGCTACTACTGCTGATCACTGGATGCCTGAAGTTTGGCAGATCGAATCTCACCATACTCAAGGTTGACTTAGCCTTCCATCCTTGCAAGATCAGTAAAATGAGAACCCAGATTGTTGGGGGCAATATGCTGACTCTGTAAACTGCTTAGAGAGGGCTATAAAACACTATGAAGTGGTATGTAAGTCTAATGCTATTGCTATGTCTATAAACAAATAAATATAAACAAATAAGAATTATTTATAAGAATTGTTAAGAGCATCAGGAAAATTCATTCGCTGAGTTTGGCCTAGTTACATACAGTTTGTTTGCTGTGTACAATCTGAATAGAGTATATATGGGGCACTCAAAAAGAGCTGTCCAAATTCCATTACAAAGTGACCAATCCTCATGATACAAAGGTATCATCTACTACTGTGTTTCTCCAAAAATAAGACCCTGTGTTATATTTTCTTGAACCCTGAAATAAGCACTGGGCCTTATTTTTGTTGAGGTCTTATTATTCTGGGGTGTGTGGAATAAGACGAGACTCCTCTTGCTTCTCACCTGATTTCCAACTCTGTCTTCCTAACCCTAACCAGAGGAAATGGTGGGGACCGGCTGTGCATGAGGTTAAATATTTTCAGGGAGGTCAGGGGAGGTCTTATTTTTGGGGCAGGGTTTATTTTTTTGGGGAGGCTTATTATCCAGGGAGGTCTCATTTTTGGGGAAACACAGTATTACTAACTCAACCTGAACTTTAGAAAACATGGCTTTTTTCACTGTATTCTGAAAATCCAAATGAACACAAAAGGTTAACAAATTCCTGTATACCTTTCAAAATAACTACAGATTTTTGGAAACTAATAGGGACTAAAGACCCAATGACTTTTGTGGAATAGATGATCAATTTCTCCTACAATGAAATGCTTTTAAATTAATGCTTGCATTTTTTTATACTAGGGAATACAATAAATAACTAAAAGGTTTTTCTTTCACATAAGTCATGTTCCTTTCTATAGGATTCATTGGGACAGCAGTGCTATGAAACATCATTCCCAATAACATTATTAGGGTTCAGGGAAACTTGATGGTCCAACTGCATACACAATATTTGCATATTTGAAATAAAATAAAATACCTGCCACGGTTTTAAATTATGAAATATTAATTGCTCTTTTCCCATTAAATTAGGAGCCTGAGTAGCGTAGGGGAGTAATGCCTCCTACAAAGGCAGCATTTAAGATCCAGCTGCTGCAATTACTTGTGAGTTCAATCCCAGGCAGGCTCAAGGTCGACTCAGCCTTCCATCCTTTATAAAGTGGGTAAATTGAAGACCCAGTTTGTTGGGGGCAATAAGCTGACTTTGTATAAATATAAATATACAAAAGTATGAAGGCTATTGCTTAACGCACTGTAAGCCGCCCTGAGTCTCCGGAGAAGGGCGGCATATAAATCAAATTTTTAAAAAATGTATATATCTGGATCTGGACTTGAATAAAACATGTAAAGAATGAGCCACAATATAGACTGCATTGTAAATGTTATAACCGTTACCACTCATGTTCACTTCAAATAATATATTTAGTAAATTCTCTAACTTTTCATTCCCAGTGCACCATAATTTGTTATCTTCATTGACACTGAAAGTGAATAATGGGCAGTCAAATGCCTGCTCCCAAAAATTCTGAATGAAATTGTCTTCTTTTTCCCAGGATGGCCTTACAATGTGAAGAAATTCTTGGAATCCAGGGGCTCTTTTGAATGAACTGCGAATGATAGAGCACCATGGAAACTCTGCATATCCCAAAGTTTCTGGTGCAATGGTTAAAATGCAGTACTGCAGGTTACTATTGCTGGCTGCTGGCTTCTAGTTAATTGTCACCAGCTCAAGGTTGACACAAGATTGCTGGAAATTATGTAGTCAATTCATATACCTGCAATATTACATCAGTTAAAAGGGTTGCCTATGTGTTTCTGATCCCAATTTAACTGAATGTGAAAATATAGCACAAGATCAGAAGCCAGAAGCTTTATGATCTGCAAAAGTCTTCTAGTTTGATCACCTGAAGGGAGGAAAGCAGCATGTAGCCAAGACATCGTATTTTCTGTAGTGGTCTGCCTGCTTTGAAACTCAATACCAGACAAGCAGCAGGTGGAAGAGATTATTTTCTGTAGTGGCATCACTAGGTGAAATTCAATGCCAATAGCAATCAGTAATATTTGAAAGAAATTACAAAAAGTTCCCAATTTATAAATGCATTCCTCCAATTTATCCATATTAATAATAATTGAAAATAAAATAGCATGTTCTTCTAGATATTCTCCTGTGAAGTCAACTTTGACAAATATCCTAAAGGTGTTTTAAGAATTCAATATTTTTTTTAAAATGTGGGATTTACAGGGACCCATTTCAGGGGCCTACCTGCGCAATCTTATAGTTGGCAAGAATATTGGCCATAATGGATGAGGTCCCTGTCAAACGTCCTCCAATGGCAGCAATAAGTGTTTTTGTTAAATCACAGATAAAGTTGGGAACAAATTGCTGCTGTGTAGAAAGTAAATTCAATATTGCCTTATAACTTAATCTTTCAGTAAAGTAATTGTTCACAATGTGGAAACCCAAAACAATGTTCGGTAAGAGTTGAAGGTTCCTATTGATCTCCTTGATAGAAAACACCAAAGCAAGGATGTACTGATATGACTTAGTCGAAGAACTGCAAAAAATAAACAAACAAAAACCTTGGAAAATACCTTGAAGAACTTCTAGTCCAACCCTCTGCTCAAGCAGTAGATCCTAGACCATTTTGGAGAAATGGCTGTCCAATCTCTTCTTGAAAAACCTTCAGTGATTGAGTATCCATAACATCTGGAATCAAACCATTAACTTTTCTCAATCACAAGTAATTTATCCTTAGTGCTAGTTGGATTTTCCTTGGATAATTTTCATCTTTTACTTTTTGTACTGCCTTAGGTGCTCTGGAAAGTACTTTGACCCCTCTCTTCTGTGAGTCAGCCCCTCAAATATTGTTTTCATGTCATCCCTAGTCCTTCAACTAGTTCCTTCTATCGTTCATGGTATGTTTTAGTCTTCAGCTCCCTAATCATTTTTATTGCTCTGTTCTGTGCTGACTTCTTAATGTTTTAGAAGAATTGTATATTGATTTGGTGCAATGTGTGAAGCACTTGGACTTTTCTACTTAGTAGAAAATTTCTTTTCAAAGAGATAGAAAAATAATTAAAAATAATTAACAGAAAATAATTAACAGAAAATCCTAATGACAATATAGTTATGAAAATTTTTAAAAGTTTACCTCTTTATAATCCTGTTGTTTAACTCTTCCCCCAACCAATAATTTCCCCCAATTTCTCCTAGTCTGAAGAGGAAAATAAAATAAATATTTTTACATCACTTCATTGATCAATATCCAAGGGAGCTTTTCTGTGAAGAAAGGGCTGCTCTGGAAGAAGAAAGCTTGAGAGAGAATTGCCCCAGTGATAATATCTCCAGGCTGAGCAAAGTGATGGAGTATAAGAAGTGGATCATCAGGTATGCTACAATTGATAGCATATGATTTGCATATAATACAGAACAGGAACAAAAGGGGCATTATTCTTGTCACCCTTATCCTATTATTGACAATTTATATCCTGAGAAAGATACATTTTCCTTAAACAGAAAAATATATCTACATGACAAGACAGCTCTCTCTATACATAGTACGGCAAATGATATTTTGAAGATACTTAAGACACTGCTATTATTAGGCTGACTTTCTGAAAATTGAGTTTAATATCATCAGTAATTTTTTATAGTGTTGAGGGTAAAACTTCCCTTTGCATAGTAGGCAACAGACCAGACAGCAAAGAGATATGTTACTGTTTAAACACACAGATACTCACAGACTCTGAACGGTGAAAAATGAAAAACAGTCTTTAATCTTAGTGAAAAAACAAAAACTTGGTTTGTCAAAACAATGATAACATGTCTTCGAATAATTACTCTCCAACACAAAACATAGTTTGCTTACAGTTCTCTTCAATCACACACAGTCCCTCTTCAGAAAATCAATCATCAAAAACAGGAGCAGAACTCCCGGGCTTCCTGTCTAGCTTTATGGCTGCCCACTAATAGTACAGCCAATCATTCTTCTTATATCATTTAAAGTCATAAACATAATTTTTCAATATATTAACTACCCAACCATGGGATGAATATCCAACATACAGTAATCAGTAAAGACAAAACCTGCAATTTTCATAATTCAGAAAATAATCAGTTCCCTCCAGTTTTCACTATTATGCACATCTTTCCTGAGAAATGGGCTAGACCTGTTTATTTAAGGACTATAATTTGCTTTGATTTTTGATACCATGGAAGTGTCATTCCCCTTTGTTACATTATATTTTCTGAGAAATATACAAGTCTGCTTTCAGGCACAATAAAATATAACATACTATATATGTTGTTACAATTACATACAATTATATACATACTATATATTTGTTACAATTAACAAATATAAATTAATATTTGTTAATTGTAATCAACATCTTTTAAGATGTCATATTCTATATAAGAAGCAATGCATAAATCAATTTTAAGGCAACATCAGGTTTTAAGGGAATTTAAAGGCAACATCAGGTTTTAAATTAATTGAATAAACTGGGCCATATATTTATCCTTCCAATCTTGAAAGACTAGTGTCTAAGCAAAATGAATAGAATGGGAATTTATTTCCACTATTCAGCTATTAATTTCCATGGATTGACTATGTAGTTTGAAAAAATATCTGCAACTGAAAATAGGAAATTCTATATCAAGCTCAAGCTAATATACAGTTTATAACAGAAAGATAAGTTTCAGTGAAACATTACTATTTTTATATCTCTAAAAACATAATGATGTTGTCTGTCTTTTTCAGTAAAAATTATATCCAACAAAAATCTGATCTATTAGATACCTTAACATGGTTGTTAAATTATTAATATCAACTATTATATAACTTATTTCTGAAAATTTAGATGCCTCTGAACTTGCAAATGTTGTTAGTCCAAAATTGGAATAGCCTGTTTCCACAAAAATAAGACATCCCCTGATAATAAGTCCAAATAAGACATCCCCTGATAATAAGCCCAATAGGGCTTTTGAGCGCATGCACTAAAATAAGAGTCCCCTGAAAAATAAGCCCTCTCTGGAAATATTTAAACACAGAGCTGGAAACTAGGTAAGATGGCAAGAGGAGCACCATCTTGCTCCACGTGCCCCAAAATAATAACCCGTCCCTGAAAATAAGGCCAATTGCTTATTTTGCGGTTCAAGAATATGACAGGGTCTTATTTTCGGGGAAACACAGTAGTAGTAATGTATATAAAGAATATATTAATAACTTCTTCATTTTACAAAAGAACAGATAGAACAGAACACACTTTCCTTTGTTTCTAATTTCTAATTAACCCTTACCTGTCCCCATGTATAATGAGAAATCACACCTTTAAGTTTTATTTATGTACTAGCTGATTACCCGGCATTACCCGGGTATTTATTTATCCCAATCTTGTATTAGACAGGAAAAGGAATGATTATATCTTTAGTGTCCAATTAAAGCAATTTTATTCACAGGGTTTTAAACGTATAAGCACAGTATACAAATTATAAAGTAAAATATTATTCAAATTAAGAATAATATTAATTTAAGACAAAACTTGATTATAAACAACATTTTTAGTTTTACCACCAGGAGCAAGAATAAAGTTAAGAATAGAGTTATGCTGGAACACACAGAAACACAGATATACACACACACACAGATATACACACACACACACAGTTACACGCACACACACACACACACACACACACATACACACACACACAAAGACAAAAGTGGGGGCGTGTCTTACCCCCCACAGAATTTGTTTCCAGAGAGTAAGTCATCTGTGTACCAAGTTTGTTTGAAATTGCTTGAGCTGTTCCAGAATTATGCTGGAAAACACCCACACCCACATCCACAGAGGATGTTAAGAGTTTGTTTCTTCCAGAGTATTTGTTTCCAGAGAGTAAGTCATCTGTGTATTAAGTTTGATTGAAATTGCTCAAGCCATTCCAAAGTTATGCTGGAAAACACACACACACACACACACACACACACACACACATCAGGGGTGTCTTATCCCCAACAGTATTTTTTTCCATAGAGTAAGTCATCTGTGAATCAAGTTTGGTTGAAATTGTTTGAGCTGTTCCAGAGCATCAGTGTACCAAGTTTGATTGGATCAAGACATTCCAGAGTTATTCTGGAAAACACACACACACACACACACAAACACCAGGGGTGTCTTATCCCCACAGAATTTGTTTCAGAGAGTAAGTCATCTGTGTATCAAGTTTGGTTGAAATTGCTTGAGCTGTTCCAGAATTATGCTGGAACATACACACACACACACAAACCAAGGGGTGTTAGGGGTGTATAAATCCTTACAGAGTATGTATGTATGTATGTATGTATGTATGTATGTATGTATGTATGTATGTATGTATTTTTCTTTAGCCACGTTTTTCCTACGTAAACCAAGATTTTTCTGCAGCCCTAGTTCAGTGAAGTCACATCCACTAGTTTCTGGGCTTTTTTCCTTCTGGCAGCCAGCAGGCCCTATGTTGACCATTGGGAGACTTATATAGATCTATTTCTGGTTCATTAGCCTTCATCAGTAAGCTACACCCACATCTCATGTATCCTCCCTGTATAATATTTATTTTCTTACTTTTTCATAGGATTTATGTGTATTTTTCTTTAGCCAGGTTTTTCCTATGTAAACCAAGATTTTTCTGCAGCCCTAGTTCAGTGAAGTCACATCCACTAGTTTCTGGGCTTTTTTTCTTCTGGCAGCCAGCAGGCCCTATGTTACCCAGGCCCTATGTGCCTGCTGGCTGCCAGAAGAAAAGAAGTTCCAATTCTAGATACACTTAATGCAAATATTATGCAAACATCTCTCTCTCTGTTTTTGTGTGTATAACTGTCATGCTTTTTTCTCATCTATTGTATTTTGCAGAATAAATGAGTCCCATATTTTATAATAGTTGTCCATACAAAGTTTTCATACAGTTTATAGGCAACCTGATCATCAGTGGCAAGTGTTCAGGCCTTTGATTCATTGATTGAATGGGGTCATACATTTATAATGAATTTATTATTATAATTTGAACAGCACATAAAATCTCAGCTTTGTTTGGTGTTGGTCTTCATTCACATTGAATTTTTTCCAGGAATGTAGGATGCCTGCATTCTACATTGGTGTAGTATATGTGCAGATCCAAGCAGTATGGCCTTTTGCAATTGACAGCAATTTTTAAATTTGATTTTGTAACTGACAAACAATTATTATTATTTTAGAAGGGTTTTTTTTAGAACAAGAAACTTTTAACATAACTGAAACAATTTAAAAGTTCATTGTCCAACAAAAAATTAATAAAGGTCCTTGCAAAGATTTGATTCAACTCCAATGTTTAAAGCTACATCAGAAGTATTTTGAATTAATTAATTCAATTAGTAGAAAGGAACACATGCTAAATTCCATCAAAAAATGATGGAAAAAGTGATTTGTCTCAAATAGCAGGTCAGGGTTTGTGGTTTTCCAGTGAACAAGAATGAGGAATGGACACACAGCAGGAGAGATATAAGTAAATAGTAGGTTAGATCCCGATTGTTGGCTTTGACAATGGGAGTATTCCGATGTATTGTGAATATCCAAAGGACCCAAACTGAGATTACAGATAACATCACAGCCAAAAAGAGTAATGTGATTCCCAAAGGTTCAGTGAAAGAGAGGAAGTTAATTCTTTTAGGAAGGCATTGATCTTTGTTTTTGTTCGTATAATGATCTTCTGGGCACAGGAAACAATCATCTGCATCTGAAAGACAGGATATGTACTGTGTTAATAGCTAGAGAAAGACATATCTTGCCCTATGATTCCCATAAAATATATGCTTGAGTAAGCAAGAATCCTGTGAGCTTACAAGATGGATGGCATAAGGAACAAAGCTTTTACAGAATCTATTAGTCCTATTATAGATACTTTGAAAACTGCTCCCAGAGGAGAGCAACAGAAACAAACCATGAAGTGGATGTGCAGGGTCTCTAACAATGCTTTGAGTTCTAAGCCCATACTGCTTATAAGCAGTATCCTGAATAAAGGGAAGCTAGGTTCCTATAATCTTCTTATTATTTATACTGTCAATGAAATAAATCATTCTGGCAAGGTTACTAATTCAATTTTGGATTGATTAGGTAACTAATCCATTCTTCCTAGGGTAACTGGTTTTGTAATAATAAGTAGTAATTCTAATAAATATATATTCATGTAGCAAATGTAAGATGTCACATAAGATAAATAACAGGATGCCAGAAGTTCATTACCTGATGTTAAAAATAGATTTGGAAAGAATTATGTTTTAGAGGACAGCAGACTTGTTAAAGTGGAAAAGTAGATATACAGTATTTTTTACACTGTAAGATATAGCTGACCAGAAGACACACCTAGGTTTAGAGGAGGAAAACAAGAAAAAAAATATTCTGAACTAAGTGGTGTGGTGAGGGCAGGAGGCGGAGCCTGAGAGGACCAAAGATAGGTGTCCTCTCATGTCCCAGTTCTGCCTATTGACTCTAGTGCTGCGGAAAAGAGACAGAAGAGGCAGGCAATGACAAAGATAGAAGAGGCTGAGTTCAGCATTGTAAAAGGACCCCACCAGGCGCTGAAATTCTCCCGGTTCGGATCAGATTGCCGGATCCAGTAGCGATGGCAGCGGGTGGTTCGGAGAACTGATAGCAAAAATCCCTGCGCTCCCCCCCCCATGCCCAGCTTATCTGTGTGATCATCAGAGGCTGGTTTTTTTTTTACTTTTAAAAGCATTTTTTCTACAAACTCTTTGGCTGAAAAAATGTTTTTAAAAGTAAAAAAAAAGCCTGTGATGATCACATGGCTCAGCTGGGATCATCAGAGGCTTTTAAAAGCATTTTTAAAAAAGCCTCTGATGATCCCAGCTGAGTTGCCTGATTTATCAGAGACTTTTATAAGCATTTTTCCCGCAACCTCTTCAGCTGAAGAGGTTGCAGAAAAAAAATGCTTATAAAAACCTCTGATGATCCCAGCTTAGTTGCCTGATCATCAGAAGCTTTTAGAAGCATTTTTTGACAACCTCTTTGGCTGAAAAAAATGCTTTTAAAAGTAAAAAAAAAACAACCCCACCAACATTGGCCACACCCACTGAGTCACATTACACCCCCCCCCACAAGCCATGCCCCCAGAACCAGTAGTAACAAATTTTACATTTCACCACTGGACCCCACCAACATGGCCTGGCTGCTATTCATCAAAGGATCAGCACCAGTGCATTGTTGGGGACCCCTGAGGTTATACATTTCACTGTCTGTGATGCAGTATTCACTCTGTAAGACACACAGACATTTCCACCCACTTTTGGGAAAAAAAGTGTGTC
The DNA here is from genome assembly GCA_038048745.1 of Coluber constrictor foxii. Classification (NCBI taxonomy): domain Eukaryota; kingdom Metazoa; phylum Chordata; class Lepidosauria; order Squamata; family Colubridae; genus Coluber; species Coluber constrictor. The sequence continues at coordinate 61,634,725 of CM075961.1, read as the reverse complement.
TTACGTAGCAAAAAATATGGTAATTAGAAACTACTTTAATCACTGAGATTATATTTATGATTGGTATTTTGCTGTGTAGCATATTTGTTTCTTACTCAGTTTTTTTTTTAAAGTTAAAGAATAGATCAAGTAGCTTTATATGTGTCAATGAAATTTTTGGCCACTACATTGTCAATTCTCTGGGCCTTTCAGTCTAAAACTAGGAGCTACATCATGAAAAGCACACCAAATTTAGGAAACCAAAGTCATGCAGCTAATACTTCCTTTATTATAAGGTTATAGTATAGTATGACACTGCAAGTGTTTTCTGAATGTGCTTTCTCTCATTCTACATTAATCTTCACGAGAATTAAGGATGGTCCTCAATGACATGCTTTCCCAGATTACAGTTCTGACCCAGAGTCAGATTTCTGTTATATGACCATTGCCTTAGCAATGGTTCATCTTCCTCTTTTTCAAGATCATTCCTTCCTTCTGCACATTGCACAATAAGAATCTTTATAATTCTTAAGTTCTGTGAATAGTGTTATACTACTACTATTAAGCTAAATGAAAAAAAAAGTTTGCAAAATATAGTCAAAATAAAACAATTACCATATTTTTCAGACTATAAGATACACCAGAGTATAAGATGCACCTTAGTTTTGGGCGAGGAAAATAAGAAAAAAGCTGATTGGGTGTGGATCAGTCTCCCGGAATACCCCCAATCAACTGTTTCTAGAGGTGAACTTTAGCAACACGTTTATTGGTTGTAAGCTCTGTGCCTTGGGCTACATTCAGACTATAAGACACACCCAGATTTCCATCCTCTTTTTTTGGGTAAAAAGGTTTGTCTTATACTCCAAAAATAGGGTAATAAACTTTATGTCTTAAAGTATAGATGTACACTTATAATTTATGGACTGTATAAATATATATTTAAAGATGTAGACAATGTATCCTTACCTTAGGATAAAAGAGCTAAATGAAATTATTTTTATTTAAAAAAATATTTTGACTTTAATAAGATGCATCCCCAAAAGACATAATACTACATGTGTTTGAGGCAGTATACTCTCCTAATAGCTTTGGCAAATATCCCTGATAACACTGTTGATCTTGACAGTATGAGGAAAATAAAAATGTTCCATCCATTTTTATATAGTGAGCATTGGAGAAAGATGGACTTGGAAGTCTCAACTTGCCCATTTTTACAAAGTCCTCAGTATCAGGGAAAGTTACTTGAAATATCTGAAATAACATTTTCCAAGGTATTCAACATCTTTGATCACTGGGTCACACCTGCAACCCCTATATACTTCTGTTTAGTGATATTACATGAAATGTCAGATAATTGACAAAAAATAGATATAAAAGTACCAGGAGAGTGTTGTGGCAGTTCTCAGTTCTCAAAAATGTGATTTCAGAGAAGTGCTCTTAAAACAAGGTTGAATATACACAACATGCTAAACCCAAATGTAGTTTCTTTGGCTTTGCTTAACAGTTTATGATAGGTCATAAATCAGATCCTGGAAGTTCTTCCTTCTTAAAATATATAGGATATACCCTTGCTCCTTAAAAACAATTAAGGAATCTTAATCTTGTGTTGGTCTTCATTCACATTGAGATTTTCCCAGGAATCTAGGATGCCTGTAATGGTGTGCGATATGTGCAGATCCAAGCAGTGTGATCTTATGCAATTGATAGCTATGTTTTAAATTTTATTTTGTAATTGATAATCAATTGGTATTATTTCAGAAGGTTTTTTTAAAAACAAGAAACTTTTAATGTAATTAAAACAATTTAAAAGTTCATTATCCAAAGCTCATGGCAAAGATTTGATTCAACCCCAATGTTTAAAGCTACATCAGAAGTCTTTTCAATTAATTAATTCAATTAATAGAAAGGAACACATGCTAAATATAATCAACAAAATGAAAAGGAAACATGATGCATAGTTCTTTATATAGAATTTTGAATGAAAATATGTTGTTAAATAATAAAAAAAGTAAATGTGAGCTAATACATGAATGCTATTTCTTTCTAATGAACAGATCCTTGCTGTTTAATACAGGCTGAAACAGAATTATATAGCACTTAGGGAAAAAAATACAGCCCAATAATCCAGCACTGGAAGCCAAGATGGAAAAGACCTCCACAGCCACCATGTATTTTCCCTTGGTGCTCAGGTAAGAGAGAATAAAAGAAAACCACACACTGCAAAATACCAACATGCTGAAGGTGATAAATTTGGCTTCATTGAAAATGTCAGGCAGTTTTTTAGCAAAATAAGCCACAGTGAAGCTAACAATGGCTAGAAAACTCAAGTAACCCAGAACACAATAAAACATAACATCTGATCCTTCCTTGCATTCCACCATGATTTCTTCAGCCACAGTGTGAAAGTCAAAATTTAGGAAAGGAGGAAATGTCCATAACCATACAACACAAATCCCAACTTGAATCAGGGAGCAGCCAAAAAGAATGAAGTTGGCCAGTTTTTTTCCTATCCATTTTTTCAGTTTGGATCCTGGCTTTGTGACCATGAAAGCAAGTACCACAGTGACAGTTTTGGCCAATATGCAAGAAATAGCTACTGAAAAAATGATGGAAAAAGTGATTTGTCTCAAATAGCAGGTCAGGGTTTGTGGTTTTCCAATGAACAAGAATGAGGAGTGGAAACACAGCAGGAGGGATATAAGTAAATAGTAGGTTAAATCCCGATTGTTGGCTTTGACAATGGGAGTATTCTGATGTATTGTGAATATCCAAAGGACCCAAACTGTGATTACAGATAACATCACAGCCAAAAAGAGTAATATGATCCCCAAAGGTTCAGTGAAAGAGAGGAAGTTAATTCTTTTAGGAAGGCATTGATCTTTGTTTTTGTTTGAATAATGATCTTCTGGGCATTGGAAACAATCATCTGTATCTAAAATATAGAATATGTATTGTGTTAATATCTAGTGAAAGACATATTTTGCCCTACTATTGCCATGAAATGTGTGCTTGAGTAAGCAAGTTAACCAATTTTTATTTTTAAAAATTGTCCTAAACCTTAATGTAAAATACAATGTGTGGAGGCATCTCTGAATTGGATGTGAGCTCAAATTTCTCAAAAGATATCAGGAAAAAAATTGTGAAACTAATTTCTGACTCAGTTATAACAAGACTGAGTGGCTGGGGATGTTCTATTTTTGAGATTGGTTGGCATGGCACTTTTCTCTTTATACTTTCCTCTTCAAGTCTGGTAAATAATCTGGGAGTCTTTTTGGTAGTTGTCAGCTGTGACCAGGAAGATCTTTGCACAACTTCACCAGATATGGAAATTAACCTCTTTCCTAGACTGGGTGCCCTTCAGATACTCACTTATGTCATAGTGACCTTATGGTTTAAGTGTGCAAGGTGCTGTACATGGAAGTGCTTAGAAGACCACTTGGAAACTTCCATTGATCCAGAATGAAACGGTGCAAATAGTAACAGTCTTGTCCATATAACACTTCCGCTTCATGGGCTGCAGTAGCTATCATGCAATTCAAAGTGGTTTTTTTTAATTGATAAAGCACTATATAGCATATGGGGCTGATTATTTGAGGGCATTTTCTCCCATAACATCTGGCCAACAAATTCAATTTTGCAGGATTGGCAAAACTCTGCGGTTTTTTTAATTAAATAATTCCAAGGTCTATTAGGATCCTGGAAGCAGCATCTACCCGCTGTAATGGAATCCCCCTTGAGATTGGACAGCTCCACTCTGCTACTGTTTAGAAGAGCCATGAGGTTCTGGCATTTCACCCAGATCTTAAGTGAAGGTGATTACACCTTCTCAATTTATCACACTTGGCATTTTCATCCTTCAGTTTTATTGGTTTCATTGTAATTGGTTTGATTGTTTTGTGTCATCTGGAAACAATGAAATTTCAGTAAATGATTACCTAATGATGTTGTTACTAACAGAAAGAATAGTAAATATTCTTAAGTATAATTTAAGTTGTATTAATTTAACCGAATGAATTTCTTTGTGATTTAATCTATACTTAATCTTTGTAAGAGAGAAAAGGAGGGAGGGACGGAGGGAGGAAAGGAAGAAAGGAATAGTTCTCTGAGTGCAAATGCTGATTTAGAACTTTGGGGAAAAGATCAAGGTGGGAGTATCATGTCTCATATCTGATTTTTTTTAAAACTAATGGTCATCTCACCATATTGTGTTAATTATCCACACCTATTTTCACATAATAAAACACATGCTATATATAGATTTTTTTAGCTTTGATAAATGGGATAAATTTTCTTTTTTTCAAAGCTATTCATGTAGAGACACACAAACTTTTACTATCTTGCCCAGTTCTCCAAATAGTGTGTATTCATATTAATAAATATACAATGCCATAAGGGGATATCTCATTAAGGGATGGTTAAGTTGGAATTGTATCTTATCCTACCGATCTGATCTGAAATTTTTCCATCTGCACATGGGACACAATCATAGCAGCAAAATGGCTTCCCCTCTTTTTTTCTTCTGTGGTAACCCAGATGGCAGTTCTCATTGCAGAGAGAAACTGGTTGTACCTGTCCACAAAGGAAAGCATATAAATGACATAAGCATTATGTCATGAATGCTGCAATTTTTCCTAATGTCATATGAAGTCATGCCTGAATATCAGATTTGTTGAAATACAGCATAATTAAAATAAAGATAATAAATAATATTATATAAATAAAATAACAATAAAACATAATACAATTAAAAAAACAAAACAAATGAGATTGCTCCCACCTCCTACATGAACCTGAAGACCTGGTTCTACCAGATGGCTTTGGGCCCACAAACTCCTGTATATTCATCTTTCTTGTCTCCATTGTCAGTTATAATTGATGTTTTATTATAATTTTAATGTAATTTTTGTTATTTATTCATATATTTATGATTATATTTTAATGTTGTAAATGTCCCAAAATCACCTTGTGGTGAGATTGGTGGCAAACAAGTTAAGTAAACAAACAAATAAATAATTTGACTTCTGGTTGATGTCATGGCTCTATCGGACAAGAAAAACGGGGCTCTACAAACTCATGCCAAATCCCTTCATTGGACGGCCCCATCAGGGGCTGAAGTCACCTTGTAGAGGTGACAAAGACTGGAAGAGTGGATTGCGGAGAGTGGCAGCTTTCCTGCTTGATCCAGGGCTAATTTGCTCTTAGCCGACAATACAGAGGAGTGGCAGTCATTATGGTTACTATGAATCTGGGGCAGTTGGAGAACAGTGACTGGAACTGTGTGATTTTTTTCTATTTAAAACCTCCCTCAAAGAAAATAAACTCTGGAAAAGGAACTCTTTGAAGAGTTTGTTTAAGTGGTGACCAATTACAGACAGAAAAATCATAGACCCAAAAGAAAAGAAAAGGCTTTAAGAAGGGAGCCTGAGTAGCGTAGGGGAGTAATGCCTCCTACAAAGGCAGCATTTAAGATCCAGCTGCTGCAATTATTTGCGAGTTCAATCCCAGGCAGGCTTAAAGTCGACTCAGCCTTCCATCCTTTATAAGGTGGGTAAATTGAGGACCCAGTTTGTTGGGGGCAATAAGCTGACTTTGTATAAATATAAATATACAAAAATATGAGGGCTATTGCTTAATGCACTATAAACTGCCCTGAATCTCCGGAGAAGGGCGGGATATAAATCAAATTTAAAAAAAAGAGAGAGAATGCAGAACCTTTAAAAACACAGAAAGATTGAATTTTTAATTTTTAAAACGCTGGAATTACTTGTCAGAATTTATAAACAGAACCTGTTTGAACCTATGCAATGTTGAAGTTAAACTGAAGGTGCCATCTACTGGTGAATAGAACACATTTCATCCTTACAACCTTGAGAAAAATACTAATAAAACAGGAGAAAGTGGAAATAACACCTAGAGGACTGCTGTGCTATCCATTGCTTTATACTTATTTATTCCATGCCTATTGGAGCTCTAACATTGAAAATATGTAAGACATCTAAGTAAAATGACTTTTAAATATCAGGAGTTATGACTGAATTTATAGCAGGGATTTAAGGAGACATTTGGAAATTTTCCTGGATTGCCTAAAAAGAGATAAATTGACTAACTGTGTAACATAAAGAACCATATTACTGTATTTCCAGAGGAGCTACACAAGGACTGAGTGGTTTCCAGATCAACTTTCTGAGGGCAAAAATAATTTAGACACTGGGTCAGTGATAGATTATCACTGATAATCTGACAGATGACAATCTGACAGATAATCTGACAGATTATTGAGTGATGTTTGGATTTATCAAAAAAGAAGGCAAGATGTTTCAGCAGGGGTTGCAAAAAGAATTGTTGGCAATGTTTCAAAGCATCCTGGATACTATGACAAGGAACCACAGGGAGATAATGGACTTAATAAATAACATAAATAGGAAGTTAGAAAGTGTTCCACAAGGGATAATGAATAATGATCAAAAAGCCCAGGAAATAGAGGAGACAATGGAGAGACCAGGGGAAAAGACAGAACTGAAAAAGAAGAAGAAGATAAGAGGGAGAAGGTAATAAAAACTTATGAAGCAATTCTTCATAAATTCTTCATAAGAAAATACATGTTAAAAGATCAAAAAACGATACTAGATAACCAGAAAGAGATCTTTGAAAAGAACATGGGCAGTTGGGCAGATTCTCTGGAAGTTTGGTAACAAAAGATAGTAGAAACGGAAGAAATACTTAAATTAAACAGGAAACATGTAGATAGAGAAGAAGATCCAAGGGAGGAATTTGGGAGGCAAGTCCAAAAATGAATAAGAATCAAAATTTTAAAATGGGCAAGAGATACCTCCTTTATATTAGGTTTTAAATTTTTATAATTATAATTGGATTTTTAAACTGTTGAGCCAAATTATTTAATTTGTTTTAATATGATTTTTAACTTTTGTATTTATTGTATCTTATTCTGGCTGTTCACAGCCCTAAGTCCCGTCTGGGAGTAGGGCGGTATATAAATTTAATAAATTTAATAAATAAATAAATAAATAATAAATAGAGGAAATGTTGTGTAACACCAGATTGGCTTTACTAGAAACTAGAATAGAGGCAGACACAAGAAATAGGGGGAATATTATTATGCATATTTTAATATAATATATTAAAAGTAGTAGCTAGATATAAAGATTAGAGGTTGAAAATGATGATACTATGTACATTCTAATGATACTGTTATTACTATTAGAATGAGGGATTAAAATGTTGAACAATTAAATAATGAAGGCTTATATTTTAAAACAAATATGTATAAGAATATTATTATAATTATGTAAGTATGATTTAAATAACAAATAATATTAATACTATCATTACTACTTGTATTCAAATTAATGATATCCAGATGCCCCGCTGTTCATGTATTGATATATATTTCAAAAATAATAATAAGATAGATTCCAAGAATTTTAAAATGAAGAAATTAGAAACAAACAGATGAAAATATATAGGCAACTTAAAAGGGAACATAAGGTCTGGAATGTTTTCAAAACACGTAGATAATTTTTCAAACAATCACTTGGGAATAAAATTCTTATCATGTGATGTGTTTTAGAGTTGGTAAAGTAATGGGATTGAGAATGTTAGTGTCAGTGATAAATAATTACCAGTGAGATAGTATTTAACTGAAATTATTCAAACAAGACATGGCAAAATCTTCAAAGACTATTTTAAGAGAATTTCTCAGCTAACTTGACATTTCTGAAGTCAATTGGCATCTTACCTGGTTAAATGAATTATGCCATGTGATGTTACTTGTTTTAATGATGAGTTCTTTGTCCTGTGGATTCATCTTTCCTACTCTCACTCTTACAAAGGATTGATTTGGAAAAACAACCCAGTTTAGAATATCATATCCAGCTGTTAATTCACCATTTTCATTGAAAGACACAAGATCTCCAGCACTATTATTAAAAGTGATGCTCCTCAGAAAGGAGTGAATCTATAGAGATAAAGGCACATTTCTCTAATCACTGTTTCCACTACATTATTCTTGTTTTTATCTCAGTTTCGGAATTCATTCATACAAGTTTAGCTTTTCAGAATTATAACGTAATCAGTCAAGAAATAGAATATTAAGTTTATACAGGCATCTGCTATTGTAGTCTGAAGATAATAGACTCCTGAAAAGATACCGGCTAAGCTGAAAATCAAATTATTTTATCATCAAAATTCTTTGATAATGCCTTCTGAATATAAATAACTTGGAGCAACCTAATCTCTTCATCTAACAGTAGGGATAGTCTGTTCAAAGGGATCAGATCAGGAATCCTTTTTTTAAAAGGAAAAGGGATAGTTTATGATGTTATTTCTTTTTTCAAATGTTAAATAAAGGGATGGAAGGGAACTATTCAATAGATATAAACAGAGATTGCAAATAGAAATTGATATGTCTTAGTATGAAAATATATTAGCATGTGCTTTTGGTAATGAATATACTAAAATATGTCATGCAACTCTGAAACAAATATTGGAGATGCAAAAAAATAAAAAAATAAAAAATCAGCCAAAATACCCCAACCCATCAGTGCTTTATACTACTTTTCGTCCATTATATCAAAACTGAAAGAGCAAAAATACATTACCTGCCAAGGTTTCTGATCCAGATGATGTCTGTTAAATATAGCTCTCATTCGTGGCCTGGGTTTGTAGATGTCATGCAAAGCATACGCTAAGACATAAATAGCATTGTAAATTCTGTAACTCTGGGAAGTCATGCTCATTTCAAAAACAACTCCTGGCAAATGGCTCAGCTTCTCTTGCCCGGTGCATTCTTCTTCATTATGACTAGAAAGGGAACAGCCAAATGCCTGTTGCCAGAAAACCTGGATAAATCGATCATTGTTATCTGAATGAAGATCTAATTCCTGCAGAAAATGAGTGAACTCCAGCAGTTCATTGGAGTGAATTGCAAAAGATAAGGCACCACGGAAGAACATCATATCAAAACTTTTCTGCAATAGGTCTGTTGAGAAATCCCAATGGGCTGTCATAATCCAGATTTTATTTACTGATTTAGTATCATATTCTTCCAGGAGCTCATACATAAACATCAACCATTTAATACATGTTATAGTTCTATGGTTTGCATGTAGCACAAAGACATTAACTTCAGATGAAGTTAATAACAGGGATTCTGGTGATGTGTGCATCAATAAGTCATAGTAGTTTAAATAATGAGATAATGTTGGTATATTTGCAATGATGGCTGGGCAGAGGCCATGCTGAGAGAGCAGTGGAGTTAAGGTCTGTACAAACTTTTCTCCATCATCATCATCTGTTGCAATGATCCCAACCCAAGTCCACTTGAAATGCAAAAGAAGTTGTACAATGCCTGAATATTGAACTATATCACTTGGCATCGTTCTATACAAGAAAGGGAGAAATTTGCTAGCATTCATCACTGGAGCAAATACAGAATAAGCAACCTGCCAAGAAACAAAAAGGCAAACATGAATTTTCTCAAATACTTGTCATGATTTTATTTCCTTTTTGGTGATTATTCTAACACGATTAGCCACTCCACTGAATAAATCATTTAGAATAAGACATCTATTTTTGAGACCAGGCATACATTTTTATTGTGACTGATTTGAACATTCTTTAAAAATATAAGGATATCAACACAATAATTGTATTTAACATGATTAGCCACTCCACAGAATAAATCATTTGGAATAAACTCTTTGAAAATCCTTCATCTTCTTTGAGTGGAGACATTCACAATATTTCAAAGATACAGTATATCAATTTCTCAAAGCCTTTTAAAAAAATATTCTCATGAATTATCAAATCTTTCCTCTGTGATGAAAATATATCATTTGGTACAATGATCAAAGATCTTAAATCTATCCATATGTAATGACATTGCATGGAAGACATCTTTTTTTGAGACCAGACATACATTTTTCTTATGGAAATATTGACTTAGTAACATTTGGGAGAACTGTAACAATTAGAAGATGGAAGGCTGCATGTAGGAAAATGAAATCTGTCATGTTTATTGTGCCAGACTGGAACATTCTTTAAACATATAACACAATTATAGTGTTTAACATATTAAACACAATAAATTGTATTTAACATATTTGATTAAAATGTAAATTATATAAATGCAAATTTTAGTTTTATCCTGGCTTTACTAAGAAGTAGAGTGTATCACTCAATGATCGAATGCAGCCATTGATCTGAAAATTGTCTTTTACAAATAAAAAGATAGAATATTTTTATGGAAAAGTTTTGTGAAGCAGTCATTATATTACCTGAGGAATTTTATAGAGGTCTGTAAGCGTAGCCATGTAGAAGGAGGTGGAAGAGTCTAACCCCCCAACCAGGGCTATTAATTTTTTTGCCTTGTGACAGCTATAATTAGGAATGGTTTTTTTCCAAGTGGAAAGAAGCTTCAAAGTATTGTAATAAGTCATCCTTGGACTGGAATAACTGTCATAGATGTTGAATCCTAGGGTAAGGTTTGGTAAGATTTGGGAATTCTCATTGATCTCCTTCACTGCAAATGCCATAGTCAGGACATGCTGGTAGTTCTTGAACTTCAATCTAAAAGCAGAGTTACATTATGAAAAAAATATAGTCATTGGTTGATTTTATGTCAGTTTATATATAGAAAACCAAAAGCAGTCCTAATCCATATGGATAAGGAAAGATTGATATCTGAACTATAGCAAGAAGTAGAGGGTCACTTATATGGATAAATTATTCATAAGTTCTTCCTTATTTACTAAGAGGTAAATTTATATGCCTCTCCTCTCGTCTCCTCTCCTGACAAAACCTTATTTTTTTTAAAAAATTATGAATATAGAGAAACAACTGCAAATCTCTTTATTTTCTAATATATGTTTATTGTGTATAATTACTAATTCACATTATCCATGGTCTACAACTCATTTTCTCTAATGTGTAATCTGTAAAGATTGTAAATATAATTGTATATTCTCCTCCCAACCTAAATAGTATGCATTTGCTTTTTAATTTCCTGAAAAACATAACATGACTCATTATGTTCATGAAGATTCATATACATTTTGAAATATGAAATGTGTTAAATTTTCAGATGTCAAAAAATCCATCTCTTTTCATTTCAATAAAATCACCTAAGAATTTGCAGTTAAATCTAGTGGTGGTATTAAAATAATTTAACAACTGGTTTTCTGCCCGAATGATTTCTTCCAACAACCAGTTCACCAAGCTGCTCAGAAAGTTAACAACTGGTTCTCCTGAAGTGGTGCAAACTGGCTGAATCCCACCATTGGATAAATCCACAGTGTAATGAAGATAAAGAATAAAAAGGAATGTTGGATATGATGAAGGAGAAAAAAGTATAAAATATAAAGCTATGAGAAACTGAACAACAATATCAAAATGCAGAATCATTTCTAGAAGTCAAGAGACATGGCAATAGTCTCAAGGAAACTTGAAACTCAAGGTTAAAAATGAGATTGATTAACAGGACAAGATAGAAAGAAAGGAAGGGGGTAGAAAGGGAAAACTGTATGGTGTCAAAATTAACACAAACACTGAGTTGGATCTAGATTTTGGAGCAGACCTCAGCTTAGGACATACCAAACTTAAAATTCATTGACCCAGATCATAATACAGAACAAGACTGATTGCACCATTGGAAGGTGCAAAAACATTCAATTTTTGTCTATTTGTGTTTTAAATTTAAAAAAAGGAAAAAATATCCATACACAAGGTCACATAAAGGCTTCATTCTGAAATTTTCATTGAAAGATGGTACATCAAATACACAGTTGTACTGAGTTGTAATTGCTCCTATGATTAAGTCCCCTGTCTGACAATAATCATTCAGTATCTGGATGGGCTCATTAATCATACATATAGTACTGAGAGTTTTGCATTTAGCTGAATGCTGCTGCAACCACAGTATGAGCAGGAGCAACAGAAATATTTTTGCCATTCCATCAAAAAGTAGTTCAGATTTCATACATCAATAGTGTCATCCATCATTAGCTTGGATATACCACATTGTCTTGAGTGGCTTCAGATACTTTTCAAAATGGTAAATTTTTAGAAGTGGTCTGACACGCTTCAATAGTCACTCAGTTTAAATTGGAACCACCCAGAGATACAGTAGTTAATATAAGCTTTCACAAAGTGCTAATGTTGTATGTGTTTGACTTCAGGAAAGTGTCATATCGTTTGCCAAGATGGGGATAATTACTAGGTTATAGTGTAAACTACTCTGTGTTACACAGGGGAAAAATTTATTTATTTATTTATTTATTTATTTATTTATTAATCAAATTTCTATACCACCCTTCTCCTTCCGGACTCAGGGCGGTGAACAGCCAATTTAAAACCAATACAATACAATAAGTTAAAACGTACTAAAATCAATATAAATTTAGGCTGAAAATATACCGAATAAAACACTAAAACTCTAAAAATTTAAATAATTTAAAATATTTAAAAATAGGAGGGATCAGGCAAGTCCGGCAAGTTGGAAGAAATGAGTCTTCAACGCCCGACGAAAGGTCCGGAGGTCAGCGATAGTTCTCAGATCTGGAGGGAGATCGTTCCAGAGGGTGGGGGCTACCACAGAGAATGCTCTCCCCCTGGGGGTCGCCAGCCGGCACTGTCTGGCTGACGGCACCCTGAGGAGGCCCTCTCTGTGGGAGCGAACCGGCCGGTGGGAGGCAATAGGTGGCAGAAGGCGGTCCCACAAGTACCCTGGTCCTAAGCCATGGAGCGCTTTAAAGGTGATTACCAACACCTTGAAACGCACCCGGAAATCAACCGGCAACCAATGCAGCTCACGCAGGAGAGGTGTCACATGGGAGTGCCCTGTCGCTCCCATTTTCCCCCGCGCGGCCGCATTCTGTACCAGTTGAAGCCTCCGGATGCATCCCACGGGGAGCCCCATGTAGAGAGCATTACAGTAGTCCAAGCGAGACGTGACGAGCGCCTGAGTGACTGTGCGTAGGGAGTCCCGATCTAGAAAGGGCCGCAACTGGCGTATCAGGCGGACCTGATAAAAAGCTCCCCTGGCCACAGCTGTCATATGCTCCTCTAAAGACAGCCGTGGATCCAGGAGGACGCCCAAGTTGCGCACCCTTTCCGTGGGGGCCAATGATTCACCCCCAATAACCAACGATGGAGTCAGTTGGCTATATCGGGACGCCGGCAGCCACAGCCACTCGGTCTTGGAGGGGTTGAGTCGAAGCCTGTTTCTCCCCATCCAGACCCGCACAGCTTCAAGGCACTGGGACATCACTTCCACGGCATCGTTGGGGTGGTCTGGGGTGGAAATGTACAGCTGAGTGTCATCAGCGTACTGATGGAATTCCACCCCAAAACCACGGATGATCTCACCCAGCGGCTTTACATAAATGTTGAACAGAAGGGGCGAGAGGACCGACCCTTGTGGCACCCCACACACTAGGCGCCTCAGGGTCGACCGCTGCCCCCCTGTCAACACCGATTGCGACCGGTCGGAGAGGTAGGAGGAGAACCACCGCAGAACGGTGCCCCCCACCCCCAATCCCTCCAACCGGTGCAACATGATACCATGGTCGATGGTATCAAAAGCCACTGAGAGGTCTAACAGCACCAGGATAGAGGAGTACCCCCTACCCCGGGCCCTCCAGAGATCATCCACCAACGCGACCAATGCCGTTTCGGTGCTGTAACCAGACCTGAAGCCGGACTGGAGCGGATCTAAATAGACAGCTTCATCCAGGTACCGGGGGAGCTGCCGCGCCACCACACTCTCAACAACCTTCGCTAGAAAGGGAAGGTTGGAGACAGGACGATAATTTACCAAAACAGCCGGGTCCAGGGAGGGCTTCTTGAGGAGGGGCCTCACCACCGCCTCCTTCAAGGCAGGCGGAAGGACACCCTCACTCAAAGAAGCATTTATAATCTCCTGGAGCCAGCCTCGTGTAACCTCCCGGGAGGCCAGCACCAACCAGGAGGGACACGGGTCCAATAAACATGTGGTAGCGTTCAGTCTACCCAGGATCCTGTCCACGTCCTCAGGAGCCACAGGATCGAACTCAGCCCAGATAACACTCTCAAGACCGGGCACGGTCACCTCGCCCGAACTAACCCAGTCAGAGGCCAGCTCATCCCGAATCTGAGTTATTTTATCATCCAGATATTGAACAAAATCCTCAGCACGTCCCTGCAAGGGATCCTCCCGCGCTCCCAGATGAAGGAGGGAGCGGGTCACCCTAAACAGGGCGGCTGGGCGATTATCTGATGACGCAATAAGAGCGGTGAAATAATTAGATTTCGCCGCTTTTATTGCCACTAAGTAAGTCTTAATATGAGCTCTTACTAGTGTTAAGTCAGATTCAGAGCGACTAGCCCTCCAACCACTCTCTAGGCGTCTTTTCCGGCGCTTCATCTCCCTCAGCTCCTAGGTGAACCAAGGAGATAAGTGAGTTCGGCGCCGGGTCAGAGGCCGCAAAGGCGCGACCCGGTCCAAGGCCCCACCGGCTGCCCTATCCCAGGCAGCCACCAGGTCCTCAGTCGAGTCGCGTGTCAGTGTCTCAGGAAATGGCCCAAGCTCCGTCTGGAACCTATCAGGATCCATCAGGCGCCTGCGGCGGAACCACCTAGTTGGTTCCGCCTCCCTGCGATGGGGTGTAACGGTCAGAAAGTTGAGACGAAGGAGCGAGTGGTCAGTCCATGACAAGGGTTCAACACCTATATCCCCAATATCAAGACCACTCAACCACTGACCAGAGACAAAAACCAAGTCTAGGGTGTGTCCACCAATGTGAGTCGGGCCCTGAATTACCTGGGTCAGGTCCATGGCCATCATGGAAGCCATGAACTCCCGAGCCATCTCAGATGTTTCGCCGATAGATGGCAGGTTGAAATCCCCCATGACTATAAGCTTGGGGGTATCAACCGCCACCTCGGCTATAACATTGAGAAGCTCGGGCAGGGTCGTTGCCACGTGGCAGGGAGCCAGGTACGTGACTAACAGACCCATCTGCCCACCGGGACCCCATCTCACAAAGGCGGACTCACACCCGGCTATCTGAGGTACAGTGGCCTCCCTCGGACCCAGACCTTCCTTAATAATGACCGCTACTCCCCCACCCCTGCCCTGGGCTCTCGGCTGGTGGAATGCAAGGAAACCCGGTGGACACATCTCCACGAGGGGAACTCCCCCCTCGTGGCCCAACCAGGTCTCGGTAATACCGGCCAGGTCCGCACCCCCCTCTTCAAGAAGATCACATATGAGGGGGGCCTTGTTTACCACGGACCTCGCATTGCACAACAACAGCCGGAGCCTCGGGTCCTGAGACTCTAAGCAACCCGGGGAACAGGAATAGCTCCGGGGACCGGGGCGCGCAATCGCTCGAAGACAGCGAGTGCGCGCCCCCCGCACATGATATGGTCCCCTGCTCTCGCCATATCTGCCCCTCCCACGTAACGTAGTTATCACACCACCCTCGACAGATAAAATAAATAAATAAATAAATATAGTTGTTCAATTTGTCTCTAACTTGAGACATCCATGGCAAGTGTAAACAATAGGATCTAGGTAGAAATAAGAACATTTTTATGCTTATGTCAGGATGAATGGATTCTTGAAGAAAATGGTCTGTATAACAAGTAGGACAGGTTACTACAATTGTCACTTTCTTTTCATACCTGAACATATCTAAAATAACTTAATAATTAAATCAGGTGGGATAAACATAGGAGTTGTAGTAATGTTTTCCAGTTAAATTTGGCTTCCTAATCCTATTTCAGAGCCTTAAAGAAATTGTGCTTTTCTTCAGGGACATAGTTTATTAAACGAGAATATTTGTAGCTCAGGGTTGAAATATGGGGTCCTTTCTACTCTCTGAACTTGGCTGTTTTCTTGTAGACATTTTATTACCCAAACTAGGTAAAATCATCACTGCTAGTTTAGACTACCTAGCTTGGATAATGAAATGTCTGTAAGAAAGCAACCAACTGAAAGAACACTAGTGATCCCGCACGTAGTATTCTACAGATCTGTGATCTGTACATTTATCTTTCCCCTCTTTTCATTCACTTGATATTTGTGCTATGGCTTGAGTTCTATGCCATATAATAGTTGGGCAACTATTTCTGCTGTAAATAATTTAACCACAGCTGGGACATATTGTTGCATATGAAATTTTATTATTGTTTGTGCGCTCTTTGGGCAATAGAAAAGACATATAGGTAGTCCTCGACTTACAACAGTTCATTTACTGACTGTTTGAAATTACAATGGCACTGGGAAAAAATGATTTATTGCTATTTTTCACACTTATGACTGTTCCAGCATCCCCATAGCTATGTGATCAAAATTCAGATGCTTGGCAACTGATGCATATTTATGACATTTGCAGTTTTTCTGAATTGTGTCATCTCCTTTTGTGACCTTCTGACAAGCAAAGTCAACATGGAAGCCAAATTCATTTAACAGCCATGTGACTAATTTAACAACTTAGGTGATTCACTTAACAAATATGGCAAGAAAGGTAATAAAATAGTGTTGTGACCAAGGCCCAGGTAGTGATTACCAAACACAATTCAGTCCTCAATAAACTTATTTTACTAAACAGCTTAGAATTAAATCATTTTCAGCTTAGTCCAAAACAAAATTCTTAATAACCAGCACGTTGGTCTTATTACCAACCTTTGAGATCTTTGGCAACCTGCCAAAGGCTTTTCTTGGCAACCCCCCTCCCCCACAAAGTTTAGGAGATGCTGACAAAAAGCACGGGAATCAACACTACAGAACCTCAACTACAAAGAATCCAGCAGCTCATTGCTGCTTTTTTAAGCCTTATGGGAGTGGCCAATCATCTTCTGGCCTTACTCCTGAGTTATCCTTTTTTTTCTTCAGCTGATCTTGCCTTCTGACAGCTCTTCACATGCATGCATGAGGAATTCCTCTACCGCTCTGCTGTCCACCCCTGGAGGCTCTGGACTCAGATGGCCTTGGCCACATTTCTGCCTCTGATGCAGAGCCCTCGTCCGGGCCTTCCTCTGACTCTAGGACTGGCTGATTGTCCTTCCCAGTTTCCTCACTGTCCAATTCCGCTGTCAGGTCTGCAGGCTGCTGGCGGACCACAACAAATAGGGCAAAACTCATTTAACAAATATTTCACTTAGCAACATAAATTTTGGGCTCAGTTGTGGTCATAAATTGAATACTATCTGTAGTTTACATGTGCTCTTAATTTTCCCATGGCCTGTAATACTATGCCAAATATTTAAAGCAGGGGTGTCAAACGCACGTCATCACGGCAGCATCCTGTAGCGTATCATGACTCCCCCCCTTCACTAAACTGGGCATGGATGACCAGTGTGTGATGCATCTGGCCCATAGGCCATATTTAAAGCATTCAATCTATTCCAGTTCATAGGAATCAATTCCCATTGTACTTTTGTTTTTTGTTAGAAAAGATTAGCATTTTAGAGTTGTCATAATTAATTATTAATTGCCTGAAGCAATAATTATCTTGGACTAACACAGCCATCAAAAATCATATTTAAATGCTACCTTCCATGGATGCACATCTTGGTGATCCAGTCTACCTCTACCCTTATCAATTTTGTTGTTGATTTCAATGAAAGAGTTTTATATAAAGTATGCACTATGATATGGACTGCATTATGGCTGCTATAGTTTGGCCCGTCATGCTCATCTTAAAAAGAACACCAGGGAAAGTCTCAAGTTCCTTATGGTGAGTGCATAGGTCTGTGCTCTCATATCTGTTTGAACTGGAAAACAGGCAACCAAATAGCAATAGCAATAGCAATAAACATTTGGAGATATATATATATATATATATATATATATATATATATATATATATATATATATATATATATATATATATATATATATATATATATATATATATATATATCCATAGTGCTTTACAGTACTCTCTGAGCGGTTTACAAATGACAATATATTGTCCCCAACAATATAGCTTTTATTAACCTTGGAAAGATGGGAAGACCGAATCAGCTTGAGCTGGTCAGGATTGAACTCTTGGCTGAGGACAGTGTTAGCCTGTAATATTGCTTTCTAACCACTGCAAAACCATGGTTTCAAATGCTTATTCCAGAAGATCCTGATGAATCAGTCTCCTTTCTCAATTAGTGCAAATATGGATTTTGAAGAAAATATTGAAAGCCCAGCAGATTATTGTTATCAATTATGTGTTATAACATTCAGTGGAAGATGTGGCTATCCAAATCTTTATGCACTGTCTGGGATGAGAAATTAGAGTTGGCTGTTATAATCCATATCTTACTGATGGATGCATTTATCAAGCCTTGGAGAATCCCATAATATAGTAACCATTTTACTTTCTGAGAACCAGCATTCACAACAAAAACTTTGATGTTGGAATTGGCTAATGAAAAAGCCATGCTTATTAAGAGTTCTAATGACTGGAATTTCATCAGAAGAAATGATGCTTTTATAATTTTGACAGTATGGATGTCATGTCTTATAAAGCAATGGTATTAATCCCTGCACAGTTTTCTTCTTTGTCATTGTTGGCTGTAATTATCCCAATCTATGTCTACTGAAAATGTTGAAGAAGCTGGACAAACCCTAAAAATTGAAATCTTTCATTAGGCAACATTTGATAAAAGAAAGTAAAATTGCTTCTAATGTTCATTCCTGGTGCTAAAGAACAGCATGTTATATAAACAAATATAAATTGTTTAATTTTTTTTAGGTGGGATGGGCTGCATATTTTTTATTTATTTATTTATTTTTATTAAATTTGTATACCGTCCTTCTCCCGACGGACTCAGGGCGGTGAACAGCCAAAGTTAAAATACATTCAATATAAAATTTAAAATAATTAAAACCAGATTAAATTAATTTGGTCAACCCAATTTAAAACCCCTACCTATAAAATTTACCTATTACAAAATTCTTCAAACCCAGCTTGCTGAAATAAAAAAGTCTTCAGGGCCTTGCAGAAAGTACGGAGATCTGGGATCAGTCATATTTCTGGGGGTAGCTCATTCCAGAGGGTGGGTGCCCCGACAGAGAAGGCTCTCCCCCTGGCCAGTCGAAACTGCTTGGTCGACGGCAACCTGAGGAGACCCTCTCTGTGGGAGCGTATTGGCTGGTGGGAGGTTACTGGAGGCAGAAGGTGGTCTCGTAAGCCATGGAGTGCTTTAAAGATGAGAACCAATACCTTGAAGCGTACCCGGAAGACCACTGAGAGCCAGTGCAGCTCATGCAGGATAGGTATTATCAGTTTGTAATATCATAAATTTTATTTATGGAACCCTGGAAAAAGAGAAGCCGCATATATTTTCATATAGGTCAAAATCGAAAGAATAGAGATACTAGAATATAAAATAGGAGCAAACCCAATTTCCTACAGCCCTGAGGATGTTATCTAGTTTGGGTAATGAAATATTTGCCGGAAAATTATCAAGCACACAGACTACCAAGGACCTCTAATTTCAACCTTGAGTTATAAGTGTTCTCCTATATTTATCTGAAGAATTTTGTAATTTTCTCACATACATTATAGAAACTCAGAATGTTCATTTCTTTTAATAATATGAAATATAAATATTCAATTTTGTTTTATTTTATTTTGTTTTGTTTCCCATATTTTTTTCCATAGTAAAATATAAAGGATTACACCATTCCCCATGGACAAGTCTTTGAACATAGTAATTATTTTAGATTATTATGGTTTATTCTTCCTTTGCCAAACCCAGATGCATTTTCTCAAGCCAGTGAACTCCTTCAGTAACAACATATGAAAGTTAATATAAAATATTGTGGTGCATTTGAAACTAAAAAATAAGCTCCGAAGATAGGTAGGGTCCAATCAGTCTGAGGTTTCACTTATCAGAAGAATCCAGTACTGTTATATCTGATGACCTTCAGAATTTGTTTGGATCAAAAATTTTGTCATTAATTAATCTAAATTGCCTTTCTCAGCGCAATATATCAAGAATAAGCTGCTTATTTGGATCATACATTCATTTATTTATATGTTGCACTTCTGCACTTAAAATGTACTGCAAATTTTAAAAACAAAGAATGAGGAGAAAATGTGCATTTGGGGAAAATAAATCTAAAATGTGTATTTTAGGGTAGCTGTATATATTCAAGAAGAAATCCAAAGAAAAACCCAATTTTATTAAAATTGCAGATTGATTGAAATATTTATTATCCTTTTAAAATTTATAGTGTAATGTAGACTGAATATTGACAAAACAGGTAGACTCAAAAAATAGGCAGTACTGGACAGTGTCTTAAAGCAATGCATGCCATGGAAAAGGTATTTTTGCTGCAGCTTTTCCTTTGGCAACTGCCCCACCTGCTCCTAACAAATTTCAATGCACATGATAACATCTGCTCTTTGAGTGATCCCTTCCAGTTTCCATATGAGTATTCCAAACCAGGGGATATAATAATCGGAAGTATTGCTGCACAATATGATTGCCTGCTGGAAATAAGAAACTTTGAGGAACATCCCAAAACAAAGGTGGTAGAAGAACTCATGTAAGGAAATTTCATCTGGAGGTAGCAGTGACTGGAAGTAGGAAGTATTCTGAGTGTGATCTAATTCATTAAAAAAAGTTTGAAAAAATTATTTTTGAAATGTTTGTTATTGTTAGTGTTACAGAAATAAATTTTAATTTACCTGGTTCTACATTCAATTTCTATATCATGTCAAGTTTTGATTTCTTCTATTACTTGATAGTTCTTATCTTACAACTTCCTTCAAGGTAGTATCTGTGTTTATTACTACTTTCAGATTTCATCTTCTTCCACTAAAACAATACTAGCGTTTCTATGTTTGTTTTTCAAGCCTTTTAATTCACTTTACTTTTTTAAACAGATCACAATATCATATTTTATTGTTCAAATTTATATATATTTCAATTTATATTGATTTTTTAATAATTTGTTAGGATCAAGCTAATTTGTTTAAAGGTACCTGCGACTGTATAAATATTTTTACCTGTTCTATTGGTATTACATAGATTAGACCCTTTCTTCTGATATTCCACAGATACGAGTTTCAGTGCGCAATAATAATACTGCCTCACTTAAGACACTTTAAACTCATTCATTTTAATAAGGAAAAATCAATTAATTACATCACTTTTTGGTGGTGGGGGAGAACAAAATTCACAAGGTACATCTTTTCCCTTTGTGTGAAGAAGCAGCCTACAATTTCAGAAAAAAATTGAATATTGGATACATCCTACTTTTGAATCTGTTTCCAGTGTGACATAACTAGAAGCAGACAGTGAGAAAGAGAGGATAGGGAGATGGGGGAGAAGAGAAGAGAAGAGAAATCTTATCTACAACTCTTCTTTTCTTCAAGGAAAAATTCGGCAAGGCATTACTTCTGTTGAAAGTTTTTATCACTGTAGCAATAGAAATATATATTTTGCCCCTTAATTCTATTAATTTTAAAAAATAAAAACCTAAATACAGGTTGTTTTTGTGGTTGCAATACCCCAATCACATACTATTATTGGTTGGATTTTAAAACTTTTCTTTTTCCATACTTTTCATTGCTATTGAATAAAACATATATATGTGAAATAAATTAGCTTTGACTTTTGGTTTTACAGATAATATTTAACCACTTATCTATCCTTAACTGGTCATAATGACTAAGAGTTTTCAGGCTTGCTTATTATTAGGAGAGGAATCTATAGGATTTCTAGATTGGAATGTTGATTAGACTGTAAGTAGAGAAAAATCACTGATGGCAGAGACAGGTTAGTTCCTGTTAATGTTTGAAAGAAAGCTATATTTGGGTCCTTGAAAACACTAAATCAAGCTTAATTTTAGAGCAGCATTTTTTTTTTTAAATTCAACATGGCTTGGAAAAAATTATAGTTTAAAACTGAGTCACAAAAACGCTGTTATTTGTCAGACAGTACTCAAAGTATATCTATGAAAATTTATTTCTATATAAGCCTATTTGTGACTTTTCAAACATTTAAATTTGCTTATAGATGCAGTAATATGCATACAAAATAATGCGGTAGTTATTTCATATGTTACATACATTTTTCCTTAGGGCAATATTAAAGAATTACCAGCATGTCCTTTCATTAATATTTGCTGTGAAGCAGATCAATGAGAATCCCAAAATATTGCCAAATATCAGCATAGGCTTCCACATTTATGACAGCTACAATAATGCAAAGATGTCTTATCAGAACACCCTGAAACTTCTGTCTGCCCAAAGGAAGACTATTCCAAATTACAACTGCAAGAAGAAAACTAATTTGATAGCTGTCATTGGAGGGCTTGATGCCAAAGTCTCTCTTCATATGGCTACTGTTTTAGGTATCTATAAGATTCCACAGGTATGTGCAGATGGGCCATGAAGTTTTCAATGCAATGCTGCTTGTTCAGTTAATACAAACTGAAAATAAATGCCTGTGTGAATTAAATAAAGGCACTATGATTATGGTCAAGAAATATACCTCTTTTCAGGTAAAAATAATGAGAAAAGGGAGTGGGGTACTAGTCTTCTTTGCTAAATCTTTAAGGAATAATCACATTGACAGTTTAAATAAACCAGGAATGTAATTTAAGGATAGTCTTATGGAAGTCAATTTTAGATCTCCCCTCTAGCTTCACATTTCACCAAAGATTATTAGATGCAGATATGATCGGTCAAATTTACTTCTCACCCATTTTACTTCTAAAGTTTTTAACAACAATTTAGCTTTCAAGAATTCTTAATCCTTGTAATGCTTACAACATTATGTAATCTTAAACGATCTTAATAAAATTACATCCTCATATGGATTTTGGAAAAGATTTCCATTCTTTTCTTGTTTTGTATTCCTTTCTGGAAGAAGGAGATTACAGGGATTACAGGAGAATATAACTTTAGTTCAGTCATGAAAAAGGACAATTATTTTGTTTCAACAAATGTAAAATGATGTGGGATCTTCCCATTTGCAAACAGTCATGGACTCAAATTACCGCTTTTGATGGTGGTTTCCCCAAAAATATTATTTTTTGCCTCAAAATCTTTTATCAGGGCAGTTTATCCAGAACTAAATTTATGTCCATTGTATGGAAACATTATGCTTCAGAATATTAAAACCAATCTTTTAGTAAAATAAGACAATTTTGTTCAGATATGTGTTTACTGTGCAGGAAATAAATTATGGCCCTTTTTTAATAATTCTACCTGACTTTCTTTCTTTTAATAATTTTTTGTTTCTTTTGCTTTTGCTTAGATTGCTTGCTGTGTGTTTGCTCCAGTGACAAACATTAAAACAGAGCTCCCTTTTTTTTACCGGATGATCCCTAGTGAAACAAATCAATACATGGGACTTATTCAGCTGCTCCTTTTTTTCCAATGGAAATGGATTGGAATTATTTCACCAGATGATGATCAAGGAGAAAAATTTGTGCAGGCCTTGTTACCCATGCTTTCCCAGTATGCAATCTGTGCAGCAATCATTGAAAGAACACTAACACTTTCTGGTGTTTTAGAGAATTTTGAATCATTTGAACCTGTTTTTGAAATGGCTGCTTCATTATCCAAATCCAATGTTAAGGTCTATATTGTAAATGCAGAACCCCAAGCTGTCTCATGCTTGAAATGGCTAGTATACGTTTATGGGAGCATACAAAAGTCAATACAACTAACCAGAGGCAAGATGTGGCTTATGACAGCCCAGTGGGATTTCTCATCAGAGGCATTACACCGAAATTTTGATATACATTTTTTTCATGGTGCCTTGTCTTTGGCAAGTCACTCAAAAGAAGTGCTTGGATTTACAGAATTTCTACGTTCTATACAACCTATGTGGTCAAAAGAAGATGGGTTTATTAGGATCTTCTGGGAACAAGCATTCAACTGCCTTTTTCCTAACTCTAAGGAGGACAAAAATAATAATTTTTGCACTGGAAAGGAGAACTTAGAAAATCTTCCTGGAACTCTCTTTGAAATAACTATGACCAGTCAAAGTTATAGCATCTATAATGCAGTCCATGCCATAGCACATGCTTTGCATAAGATGTTCTTATATTCCATTGGTAGGTTAGATCCCTCAAATCTGTTACATTGGCAGGTAATGCTTTTCAAAATGTAATTCTCTTTATTATTATTTAGCCGATATATAATATCTATTGCTTCTGAAAAGTTATTAAAAAGTCTATATTTCTTTACAATATTCTGTTTTCTTGTGTGTGATGAAATATCTTTCTTCCCCAGCTATCCCAGGCTGCATAGAAGCAATGAAACTATATTCTAGTTCATGGGACTAATCCAATATTTATTTTCCTATTCTTATCTATCTACCTACCTATTTGTCTGTTTATCTAATTTTCTGTCTATTTATCATAGAGCATGGTATACAGCATATATGCAATAAAGAACAACAACAATAACAATAACCATAAGTCAATGCAAAAGGCCACTTTACTTGGAACAGCTTACATGCTATGACAACATATTTAATACTATCTGCCTATGTCCAGTCCTTGGGAAAAAATATAATAGATGGATAAAAATGCTAAACTCTGTCTAAATATCTGACTGACTTTGTAAACAGACATGACAATGAACAGCACATAAGCTGACTAAAAACAACACATGACAAAATAGCAATAACGATACACTGGAATATCTTTAAGTAATGCAATTTGTCTACAAGCAAGAAGTGGTGGTAACATAAAACATACAAAATAATAGGAAATCAAGAATCTAAATTCATCTAGGACTTTAGAATTTAAACAGACAAGCCATATATCACCTAACACATATCACCTCATACTTAACAATTGTTGATATTAAAAAGAGAGAAAAATCTGGATAGTAGATGCTGCAATATCTACAGATAGCAAAATAGAAGAGGAAGAATTGGAGAACTATATAAAATACAAATTCTGCAAATAGAAGAATTATGGCTGGCAAACAGGAAGAAAATATGGCACATTGGGTGCAATCTCAAAAATTCTGAACCACCTCTTCAATATCAACAAAACTGAAGAAATGATGGTACTTCAATTGTATAAGGCAGCTTTATTTGAATTAGTTTAAATCTTGTGACAGTACCTTTGACACTGTGAAACTGCCTTTCCCAGGTTCTTGGAAAGGACTCAAAAGAAAGACAAAAATGTCAAAACTAATCTAAACATCTGGTTAACATATATGCTTTGTATGCTCAGAGACTTTGGACAGCACACTAACTACCATAGTGCAAGGGACATTAAATATTCCTTTCCTTTGTTTTCTATTTGTACAAATTGAAGATATTCAGTAGATTTCATTTCAAGCATAACTAGGTTTCATATGGGTAGAGGTAATATAATGTGTTTCAAGTGTATTTGGAAAGTTGATAAATATCCTATCAACCATCTCAAAATGGTAAACTTGAGTTCTCATTTGAGATTCAAAATCATCTTTAAATCTGTTTTTCATGCAATATTCTGGGGTAGGGCAGGATTGTATTCTATCCAGTGGTGGGTTCCTTCCGGTTGGGCGCGGTTCTCCTGAGCTGGTAGCAGTGACAATATGATGTCACCAAACCAATTCTGTCCCCCCTAACCTAACCCTAACCCTAACCCTAACCCTAACCCTAACCCTAATCCCTTTCATGTCAGCTTCACCGTTTTCTGAAGACCATGACATTTAACCACAGTGCTGGAGATACCATATCTTTTGATGAAAATGGTGAATTGGTAGCTGGATTTGATGTTATCAACTGGATTACTTTCCCAAACAAATCTCTTCTTCGTGTGAAAGTGGGATGGATGGATCCACAAGCTTTAAGTGGTTTTCAATTAACTCTTCACAAAGAGACCATCACATGGCACAGTTCATTTAATCAGGTAAAGTACAAATAAAATTTCAAATATGGAAAGCTAAATGTGAAAATGCCCAGTGTTTGTAATTCATAAATGATTTCTAGCCAGTAGAGCTTAGAAGTAAATCAGTGAATATTTTCTTATACTAATATGACTCTAAATGAGCTATAAACAGAAAAGAGAAAAATACAACAAGTGCCAAGAAAATCAGGAGATCCAGACAGTTCAAATGAGTATAAAAATTTATTGTAAACTTAAGCTTTCTATAAGAATTTGAACTACTAGTGGTCAAAAGAAATTAGTGGGAGGTAAGAGTAGAAGGAATTCAGAGTGGACTGAATTTAGATCTCTTGTGGAAGGGAAGAGGCTCATGACTGATGTTACAATTGATCCTTTCCTCAGTCTGGTAATCTCCTACAAAGTATTCTTTTGATTTGTCCCCCCCCCCACATCCCGATTCCAACAACATAAATTTTTTTTAGAATATTTAGAATTAGTGCTTTATCACTTTCTTTTACATACAATATGAAAACACATTCATTTCGTGTTCAATTTGTTGATACCCAAAGGCTCTTTATAAAATGAGCATATTCTAATCTAGCAGGCAAAGCAAATAATAACAAGATTTGCAATGGCTAGAAGCAGGAAAATTGAAGAAACAAAGATGTTAATTCTGGCTGTATAACAGTGGTGGGTTGCTCCTGGTTCTGTCTGGTTCTATACTGCTGGTTTTATGGCAGTAAAAGTGATGGGAGGTTCCACCCACCCACTCAGACAATTTGCACATGTGCACGTACTCCCATTGTGAACCGGTAATAAAGGTAGTAGAACCCACCCCTGCTGCATAAGACCAAGCCTTGATAACAAATGCATATGGACTTCCGGTTTGGTGTCACAACGAGACAATCGTGGGTTTTCACGGGTTATTATGAGTGCCGCGAAAACTCCAGCTGCTGAACCGCCGCCAATGGGTCTTCAGACCAGAACCATTCTGCAGGGATGGGGGAAAAGGAGGGGTACCTTGGACAACCAAGAGGAACAGGCAAGTTCCTCGGAGGTCATAGGGAACCTTCTATGAGTCATTGGAGGGGGGCGACAGCCATGGCAGCTACCATGAAGCTGGGACAACCAGACTAAGAGATATGCAGGAGGAAAGTGGATTGAAACGGAGCATTTTGAAGCCGGGTGA
Organism: Coluber constrictor foxii; assembly: GCA_038048745.1. Classification (NCBI taxonomy): domain Eukaryota; kingdom Metazoa; phylum Chordata; class Lepidosauria; order Squamata; family Colubridae; genus Coluber; species Coluber constrictor. The sequence continues at coordinate 61,607,708 of CM075961.1, read as the reverse complement.
GTGACAACCAACCCAAGCTTGCACAAAGCTTAGCTTAAAACAGTGGCTGAACAACAAAGGGGTTATGGAAAGTTTAAAATATAATCTTACAGAGACAAAGACCTGACAAACAACTAACTCTAGAACAGAACTAATCAATTAAATATCAAGACATGGTGAAAAGACTGGATATTTTAAAACTGGAATTGGATTTAAAAAAAAGAAGAAGATTTGATACTTTTAAAATAAAAAGAAGTGTAATTAAACTGGACTGTTATATAATTGCAATAAAATGGATTCTTGTATGACTAATGGAAAATGTGGATTGTAGAGGAACATCTTTTGGTCTAAAAAGGAACATTGTAACTCATTTTTGTTATAGAAAATTTTGAACTCTACAGATAACAGTCTTGGGATTTTGTGTAGGAGGTTTTTTTTTCTCGTCTGCAGGCAGTTTGAGTTTGATGAAGAGAAAAGGAAACTAAAATGGAACTCCTATAATTGGAATAATAACAATTTAAAAAACTGGCACAGGAACAAAAGAAGGTTTTAGCGCAGGCTCAACGAAGGGAACTTGATGCATTTTATCCAGATTAAAAATAAGATTAATATGACATATGGAGGACAAAATTTGAAGACTTTGAAAATGGAAGGAAATATGCTAACAGGCGAGAAAGTGAAGAAACTAGGTAGTCATGGCTGGGAAAAAAAGAAAAATGAATTAAAACAATGTGATTAAAAATGAAATAATGTATAGGTAGTAGTAGTAATAAAAAGGAGGTTTTTATAAGATAAATATGGATGGATAAGAATACGAGAAGAATATGACATAGATATATAAAATTGAAATATTGATGGAAATTAGAATATAAGAGAAATTAAGCATATTAAAAGAGGTTTTTAAATATATACAAAGTTATGTTTTAAGCAAGAACCACGTCTCAAGGTTAAATTGTCATAAAAAAGGATATTTATAATCATATTTATATATGATTAACTGAAATAAGCAATGTATAGATGGATGGAAACAACAAAAAAGAGGAGGATACTGGGATTAATAGCAAAGCTAACTATGATCATGCTATGATTTAACAGCCAATAAACAAAAAAGAATATGCTGTGTTTAACAACCAAATAAAATAAAAATGCTATGCTGTATTTAACAACCAAAAAACAAAAATGATTATGCTGGGGGTAACAGTAAAATGAAATGATTATGTTGGTTTAACAACAAAGACAAAGATAAAAATGTTAGGTTTAATTGTAAAAATAAAATGATTATGCTGGCATTAACAGCCAAAAATAAAAAAATATTATGCTGGGTAGGACAGCAAAAATAGGGAGGAGTATGTTGAGATAAACAGTAAAAATTAAATGTATAAATTGGATTTAACAACAGAAATAAAGATTATAATGATGAGTTCAATAGTAAAATAAAATGATTATGTTGGAGTTAACAGCCAAAAAATAAAAATGATTACATTGGGAACAGTAAAAATGAAATGATTGTGTTGGGATTAATAGTAAAGTAATGAAGATTATTATGGGAGTAATAGTTAAAATACTTTTTAAATGTTTACAATAACTGTAATGATTTATATTGTTAAAATATATCCAAGCAAAAAGAAAGAGAAAAATGGAATGATATTTGGTTAGGATTTAAGATTTAAGGAACGGGTTTTTGGGATAATGGCATAGTTAAATTGATAGAATTTAAAGAAATAATTGAGTAAAATATTAAGTTGTGTTAATTGTAAGTTAAGAATTGTTAGTGATTTGTACTAATATGTGACCAGATCAATGTTTTGTTTTGGAAAAGATGTGTTTTATGTTTGTTTGTTTTTTTAAAAAAAACTTTTTTCAAAAAAAAAGAAAAGAAAAGAAAAGAACAAATGCATACAAAGCCAGCATTGAGAAGTCAGCCACAGATGCAGCCAGAATTACCAAATGACATTTCTACAAAGAAAGTGAAGAAACAATGGACCACTTAGTTGCTGCAAGCTCGCACAGAGTAACTACATGACAAAGTAGCAATAATGGTACATTGGAAAAAGTACTATTGACTTGCAAGCGAGAATTAGGAGGGCTATAAAATAAAGAAAATCATAGGAAATGAACATTGCTCTGGGACTTTAGAATTCAGTCGGGCAGACACCTGCCACAAAACACCCCATATTTTATAATTGCTGATAAGAAAGACAAAAAAGTCTGGATAGTGGAAATGGCAGTATCTGGAGACAGCAGAATATTAAGAGAAAGAACTGGGCAAGATAACTAAATACAAAGTCCAGCAAGAGCTGAGGTGGCGCAGTGGTTCGAGTGCTGTACTGCAGCTACTTCAGCTGATTTATAGTTCAGCAGATCAGCAGATCAAATCTCATTGGCTCAAGGTTGACTCAGCCTTCCATCCTTCCGAGGTGGGTAAAATGAGGACCCAGATTGTTGGGGGCAATGTGCTATTTAGTATACTGTTGATTGTTGTAAGCCACCCAGAGTCCTCAGAGTGTGGGCGGCATAGAAATATGATTAATAATAAAAATAATAATTAATAATAATAAAAATAGGAACAGAACAACTCTGATAAAATAAAGCAAAGATAGCACAATAGTATACAATCCCCAAAAAATTGGAGCACCACTTGAACACCATTGAAAAAATCAATATCAGTCAACTGCAAAAGGTGCTTTACTTGGAACAGCTTACATTCTATGATGGTACCTTTAATACTGTCAAACATCAATATCTGCTTATGCCAGAAGAACTTGATAGATGAATGAAAATGTCAAATCCAATTTTTTATCTTGCTGGCTGTATGAGAAACCATAATAATAAACTTATAATATTTAGTGTGGGGACTGAAGACTACATCATTTATACAGAATAGTCAAGATTATTGGCTAAAGGGGCATGTAATATTATAAGTTAAATATAATATAAAGTAGAAAGGTAGAGTAATCCTGGGACCATTAGCTGTGCTTAATATCTATTTAGGAATTGTAGTCATTGACCTAATGCTGAATTTCCAAACTCACCTAGATTTTAATTTTTCCACTCAGTTACAAAAAAATACTCCACAGATTAAAAAAGTAATCCACAGTATGTAGACTACTATGTTTTAAAGGACATGCTTATTTATTTATTTGCTCTGTGGATAGATCGTGCCTGTGGCTTTGTGTAATGAGAACTGCCATCCAGGTTACAGACGAAAAAAGAAGGAAGGACAACCATTCTGCTGCTATGATTGTGTTCCCTGTCCAGATGGGAAGATTTCAGACCAGAAGGGTAGGAAACATAATAATTAATATTATGAATTATAAATTGAATATACACAAGTAGGAAAAAGAAAACACAATAATTTATTTACTGGTACTAAAGTCAATAAAATAACTTCGAATGTTAAAAAAAACTCACACCAACAATATCTAAAGCGTTGTTTCATTCTCCTGAATCTGAAGAAATCAAAATATTTATAGAATATTTTATCTATCTATCTATCTATCTACCTACCTACCTACCTACCTACCTACCTACCTACCTACCTACCTACCTACCTATCTATCTAGGGTGAAATCTAAATTTTTTCCTTACCAGTTCTGTGAGCATGGCTTGATGGGAAGGGGACTTGTGACTGAGTGGGTATGGCTGTGAGTGACATCGACTTGACTATGCCCACTCAGACACAAGACCCCTTCCCATCAAGTCATACCCACAGAACTGGTAGGGAAAAATTTTTAAATTTCTATTCTGCCAGCGTGTCCTTACCTTTCTCCTGTGACACCGCCCACCCATCCCATTCCCTGGACTCAGTGAGGGCTGTGCAGGGATTTTTGCTACTGGTTCTCTGAACCACCCACACATGCGCACGAGAGAGATGATAGATGAATAGATATCCCAAGACAAGATAAGAACTTTCCGTCCCTCCTAGGATAAGCTTACTTTTTCTTTGATTTAGAGTTTGGGTCAAAGCAACTAATTGTTGCAAACCATAATTAGAAACCATTAATGACACTAGTGAAAATCCATAGTAGGTTTAGAACACAAAATGCTTATTAGGTACTAGGTAATACATGTGCCATTTGGTCAGCTCTATAAAATAAATACACAACATTCTTATAAATGTATATATTTGTAAAGTAGCAGATCCCAGAAATTGGCTCTTGACTTCAGGGTAAAATGTCCTGAATAGAATTAAGAGAAAATCAGCTATGGTTAATATTCTGACACTTCAAACTTAATTTCTATTTCTTGTCAAAAATGTTTATGTAAAACCTGAGAGAAAAGGCTATTCAGTCTATTGCATTATATACCTGCTTATATTTATTTTTAGACATGGACAACTGTTTCCAATGCCCAGATGAACAATTTCCAAATGAGAACAAAAATCAATGTATTGCCAAGAGATTACATTTTCTCTCTTTCCTACATCCTTTGGGGATTATTTTAGCATTTTTGGCTTTCTTTTTTGTTCTGCTTACAATTCTGATACTAGGAGTTTTCGTCAAGAACCAAAACACTCCCATTGTCAAAGCCAACAACCGGGACCTCACCTACTGTCTGCTCATCTCCTTATTGCTTTGTTTTCTCTGCTCCTTCTTATTTATTGGCCAGCCACAAATAGTGACTTGCTATTTACGACAAATTACTTTTGGTATCATTTTCACAGTGGCTGTTTCTTGTATATTAGCAAAAACAATAACTGTAGTTCTCGCTTTTATGGCCACGAAGCCAGGATCTAGGATAAGGAAATGGGTTGGGAGAAGATTAATCATTCTCATCCTGTTTGGTTGTTCCTTCATTCAGACTAGTATTTGTTCTGTATGGCTATGCACAGCTCCTCCTTTCCCAGAGTTTGATATGTATTCCCTTCCTGGAGAAATTATAGTGCAATGTAATGAAGGATCACTTGGTATGTTTTATTATGTTTTGGGCTACTTGGGATTTTTGGCTATTGTCAGTTTCACTGTGGCTTTTCTAGCCAGGAAGTTACCAGATACTTTCAATGAAGCCAAGTTCATCACTTTCAGCATGCTGGTCTTCTGCAGTGTCTGGCTGTCCTTCATTCCTTCATATCAGGGCACTAATGGAGAATATATGGTGGCTGTGGAGATCTTCTCTATCTTGGCATCTGGTGCTGGATTATTAAGTTGTATCTTTTTCCCTAAGTGTTACATCATTATCCTAAAACCTGAACTGAACATCAAGGAACAGTTGATAAAGAGAAACACTTAAGCAGAAATTTCAATTTGTAATAATCTAAAATAATATTAAATTATTCAAATATTGCATTACAGATACCACTACCCTTTTTTCATTCCTAATAACATAATCCTTTGTTGAGATCTGTAAATTATAAAATTTTCAAATATGATAAGAATGACTTGGTGAAGTTTTAAAGTAATAGCTGAAGCTTTTACTTTCACTTTTGCCCAATTGTTTCATGTAAATGTTAAAAGAAGCTGTACCACATAAAAAAGGGGACATGAGTTGAACCTCTTGCTACTATCAAAACTGATCGGAACTGACCGTGGAAGAAGTGAACTAGCACAAAGTTTGTCACTAAACTCCCTATGATAGATTTAAAGTATACTATGGTTTATAGCAGGGGTGTCAAACTGGCAGCCCTCAGGCTGGATGCATCACCTGCAGACCAAACCCATCCCAGCTCCATGAATGGGAAAAACATCACAAAACCTCATGTGACAGCAATGTGACACTATGAGTCTGACACCCGTGGTCTATAGTTTCAAAAGCTGCCAATATTTCAAGAAAACAAGGATGGATACACAATCTCTATCCCACTCTCACCAGAACTCATCCGTAAGAACAACAAATGCTATTTCTGCCCTTTACCCTGGCCTGAAACATGACTGAAAAGGGTCCAGGTAATTTGTTTCTTCCATGAAGCTCTGGAGGTACAGTGTCACTGCCTTCTCAGCCAACTTCCTAAAACAATGGTGGCTTTTACATTCTGGAGGATCTGAATCAAGTCCTCCTCCTATATCAGTTGGATTATTTAGTTCAGGGCTGTCAAACTCCCAGCCCGCGGGCTGGATTTGTCATGTACTGGCCACACCCTGTCCAGTTTAGCAAAGGGGAAAAAAGTCTGATACATCACATGATGTCGTCATGATTTTGACACCCCTGATTTAGTTTATTACAACAGAAGTTACCATAATCATTTTCCACATGTATAGAAATTTTTAAAAGTACTGAAAAGTCATCTTTTTATTGTAACAAAAGAGAGAAAGGACAAGAAGGCTATCATAAACATTGCAAGATAGTTCAAGTCTGTTGCAGTTCAGCCTAAAAAGAAACCTACCTGCATAGTAGTATTTAGTAGCAAATCTGCCAGAGTTGCAATTTATGAGATCAAGTCTGTAAAGGGCTTGTGATTTTAAAAAGAGCCAAGTCAGTGTAACAGAATTTTCAAACATTATGATGAATCAAGTATGTCCCAAACACTAAGGTAATAAATGATAAAATAAAATCATATCACTCTTAGAAAAAAATGTTTCATTCGTTTTAAAAAAAATAGAACCTTTTTAATAAATATGAACTGGTTTAAGAGCTGATTATGCTGTCTCTCCTTAAGGCTTAACATACGTTTGAAAACGAAACCAGTTTTATAGATTTTAGTATCTTCCTTCACTTTGTTGTATTTCCAACAGGCAATCAAACTGTGAACACTCACTTTGATTGTTGTCTACTTGTACCAGCATATTCCCTGTTCTGCAATGCTCTTACAGGAACTGGAAGAGGTCACTCATAGAGAAGATGATATTTTCTGTTTTCAATTTAGTTAGGACAGAGTGCAATAGTTGCCAATGGAAAGGCTACAGCAAAAACACCCTTTCCATGCCATGGATTATATTACAACACTGTACAAACTTGTTGTAATATTCTTGATTCTACTTGTTTTGCCATTAATCTGCACTGGGCTGTGTATTTTCAAAGGATGCATAAAATTGTATTTCAATCAAACCAATAAATTTAATAAAAAATTATTTGTATGTACATCATCCAAATAAACAGATTATTATCAATATTTTAGGCTAAAAATACAATTTATATCATTTCATTACAAATTCTCAAATCCATTACTCATAACAATACTAAGTTTTCCTGAGAAAGTAACTGATTTCATTTTGCTTGTATTCTAGCCTTTATTATTTTTTTTACTTTAAGTGCACCAGAGTATTCTACATAAACATAAACTTTCATAAATATTGCTATTTATCAATATATTGTTGTTTTTACTTTGGTGTTTTATCTGTTGTATGTCACCCAGTTACTTTTGCTGAGATGGCCAGCTATATATTATTAATTTATTTATCTATCAAATTTGTATAAATAAAACTTCATCTAACATAAATCATATGTCAATTAGGTCAATCAATCATTCAATAAAATATTGCAACTGAAAGTATTTGCTGACTTGATAAAATTCCCAGGCAGAGGATAAAATTCAGAAGAGTAATATAGATTAATCTAACACAATGTTCCAAGTTATGTTCTCAAGGAATGGTGCAGTGTGTTGTGTTATACAATCTGCAACAAATGCCTATAATTAAGGAAAGCCCACAAATAGCTTATTTTATCTTTTCCGTTTTATTATTTCATCTCTTTTGTTTAGTTCTGGCCTCAGCAAAATAATGTAGCATTTGGGGAAAAAGATGCAAGCCAGAAGTCCAGCAGTGGAAGCCAACATAGAGAAGATTTCTACCACCACCATGTATTTTCCCTTAGTGCTCAAGTATGTAGGAATAAAGGATATCCAAACACTGCAAAAGGTGAACATGCTGAAGGTTATGAACTTGGCTTCATTGAAACTGTCAGGTAACTTCCTTGAAAAGAAAGCCACAAGGAAGCTTACAAAAGCCAGGAAGCCCATGTAACCTAGGACACAATAGAACATGGCAGTTGACCCTTCATTACACTCTAACACAATTTCTTCAGCCATTGAGTACATATTAAAATCAGGAAAAGGGGGAGTAGTAGCCAACCAGATAAGGCATATACCTGCTTGAATAAAAGAACAGAAGAGAATTATAGCATTGGTTAGTTTTTTCCCCATCCACTTTCTCATTCCAGATCCTGGTTGGGTGGCAAGGAAAGCCACAATCACAGTAACATTTTTTGATAGCACACATGAAATAGCTACTGAAAAGATGATTCCAAAAGCCATTTGGCGGAAGAGACAAGTCAATTTATGAGGTTGGCCAATAAAGAGTGATGAAGACAGGAAGCAGAGGAGAAGGAAAACAAGGAGGATGTAGGAGAGGCTCCTATTGTTGGCTTTGACAATAGGTGTGTTGCGATACTTTATAAAAATCCATAATATCCAAACTGTGATGAAAAAAAAGAAATATGCAGAAATGGCTAACCCCATTCCCAAGGGTTCCTCATAAGACAAGAAGGAAAACATCTTAGGGATGCATTGATTTTGTTCCTTGTTAGGATAACGATCTTCTTGACAAGTGTTGCAGTCATCCATGTCTAAAAGAAAGAAAAATTGAACTGTAAATGTTGTTGTTTTAACCATTCAGTCATATCTGACTCTTGGTGACTTTATAGGCAAGTCACCTATGCTGCCCTGTCAAGCACAGCTTCTTTCAGTTGTTGGATGTTCATCTTTTCATCAGTTTTGACATCATCAAATCATATGTGAATAAGGTTTTACATGTTCTGTTTTTTAGCTGCAGAATTTTTGCCAAGGTATGTTCTTGATATCTATTATGGAATCAGAATCCAAACTGGTATGGTTATCCCTATAGGCTGATACCATAACAAATTTATTTATTTATTGGTTCGATTTATATGCCACCCTTCTTTGGAGACTCAGGATAGCTTACAATGCATTAAGCAATAGCCTTCATACGTTTGTATATACCTGCTTAGTAGGGCTTTTGGCCCCCCCAGGTGGTGTTCTTTTTTATACAAAGTCAGCTTATTGCCCCCACAATCTGGGTCCTCATTTTACCTACCTTGGAAGGATGGAAGGCTGAGTCAACCTTGAACCTGGTGAGATTTGGACTTGCAGTAATTGCAGGCAGCTGGCAGCTAAGTGCTACTTAACAGCACTGTAGTCCGCTGCACCACCAAGGCTTGGTGTAAGTATTGAATATTTCCCCCCCTAAATGTTGCTCATATTAGTACATTGTACACAGAACTTGGAGGAATAGGACTATTTGAAAAGAACTTAGATACCTGGTGATGCCATCAACTCGGAAATGAAGGATTAAGATAAGAATTCTAAGAGATCCCAGCAAAACGTCCTGAAGCAAAATTCCAAAGCAAGGTGATTTATCTTCAGAACATTGGAATGTGATAGTTCCAAACGAATTCACTAGGTATTATTCTTAGATATGTCAGCGTAAACAGAAAATTTAAGAGTGTAGGAAACTGCCACTTTTATCTCATTTCTTTTTTATTAGAATTGATCTACACAGAAGGTTTAACAATATCATGGACTAGAAATATTATACCTGCTTGAGGAGAAACCTTTCCTTCTGGACATTGAACACAATCATAGCAGCAAAATGGCTTTCCTTCCTTCTTTTTCTTATGACAACCAGGAGGGCAGATGCAATTGCAGAGAGAAAGGGGTATTACCTGTTTGAACATAATGAAGACAATACTACCAAGAAATAAATCCTTTCAGAATCTTTAAATGTAATGGTCTCTCATTACATAAAAACATCACTTTTCTGAGTGTTGTTTCTTTGGATTTGAGAAGAGTAAAACATTTGGAGGCATTATGTTTTCTGATGTGATTTTCCTTAGCTTATAAACCCAAGATAGTAGCCACAGTAAGTAATTTAGTAATTTAGTAAGTAAATAATATAGTAATTTACAATACATTCAGTGAATTTTTAAGACAATCAATTTAAATTGCCAATGGATTCACTATTTATATTGCTGCTATAAATTTTATTTCATCCCTATGATGTTCCATTGAGTGGGTATGATTAATTAGCAAAGAATTGTATACGAAGGTCACTTTTAGAAAATCTTTTATAAATGAATGTTTGATTCTAAAAATGGTAAGAAACTCCCACCTGATTAAAGTTTTTAGGCCAGATGATAGAATCCTCATTGACACTGAACTCTGCAGCTTGACTTGCCCAGGGATTCATTTTTCCAACTTTTATTCTAACAAAGGATCTATTAGGAAAAGTTATCACATTTGTAATATCAAATCCAACAGTAAATTCTCCATGCTCATTCAAGTGAATGATTTCTCCAGCTGTGTTGTTAAATGAGAAGTTCTTTAGTATGAGATGGAGCTAGGAGAACAAAATTCATGACTGGTTTAGAACAACAGTTCTAATTTATAGAGCTGATTTTTTACTTATGGCCCAGTTATTTACAGCATAATTCTAGGCATGCTTACTTAAATGTTTCAATCATCTCTATAATGGTTAAAACAAGATATATTAATCCAATATTATTAGATTACAAGAATTAACTAGTTGTTTAAAAATATACCGTAATATAGATTCTCTTGAGCTGAAGTCCCAATGATTGCATGTTTATTGGATGCTCTTGGCAATAATATGAACTTTGCTTAGAAAAAGGGCATTTGGAAAGTTTGGAATATCTGTTTGTGTCTTCTGCATATTAATTATTCAAGTTAGAGCTTAAATCAGTGGGATACAAAATATCCCACTGATTTACTTAATACGTTGTCTATAGGATTGTCCATGGTCATATTATATTTCCATGGGTATTGTCCATGGGCATATATACATTGTCCCGGGATCTGTATGGGTCCCTGGGTATATTGTCTCTGGGTACATTGTTCATGAGTACATATACATTTTGTCCATAAGTATATGAACACCACATGTTTTTTTTTTATTGAAAAAGTTTTACATTACATTTTATTATAAAAAAACCCCTTCCCCCTCCCTCTCCCAACCCCCCACCCTATCCCCCCTATCCCTCCCCCCTCCCTTGACTTCCGCTATTTGACAAACATCAACCTTAACATATTCAACAATCTTTAAAGGTGAGATCCCTTTAAATAAGACACTTAATACTTAGCAATTAATTAACTATTAACAATTAACTAACACTAAACATATTTAAAAATCTAAGAATATATTTTAAACAATTTAATTAATTAAACTTCTTTAAAAATAGATATACTAACATTTGGTAACCTACTTAATATGTAAAAAAGAAAATTTTTTAATACATTCTCTGGCTTTTAATCTATACATCAATCATATACTCTTCACTTTAATAATAATAAACCATATAACAATACCTTTCATTTAATTGCTTAAATACATAGAATTCTAATTCAACTGAGCACTAATTGAAACTTCTTGCTTTGATATTTATTCTTCATATACTCTACCCATTTCCTCCATTCTTTAACAAAAACTTCATGGGTCCTTTCCTTTAGGTATGCAGAAATTTTTGCCATCTCTGCCAAATTAGACATCTTCAATATCCATTCCTCTATAGTAGGCACTTTATCTTTCTTCCAATATTGACCTATCAGTAGTCTGGCTGCAGTAATCATATACAATATTAATCTAGTGTCAATTACTGAACAGCCCTTAACTATTCCCAGCAAGAGAAACTGAGGAGAAAACTCCAACTTCTTCTTCAGAATGTTCTGCATCACCCACCAAAGTTTAATCCAAAATGGTTTCAACTTCCTACATGTCCACCAAATATGAAAATATGTTGCATCCAAACAATCACACCTCCAACATTTAGGTTGAACATTTGGATACATACGTGATAACTTTTTTGGGTCTAAATGCCATCTATAAAACATTTTATAAAAATTCTCCCTCAAATTCTGTGCTTGTGTAAATTTAACATTCTGGACCCAAATCTTTTCCCATGTTTCTAACATTACTGGTTGATCAAAATTCTGTGCCCATTTTATCATACAGTCTTTAACTAATTCCCCCTCTGAATCTCTCTCTAACAATAAATTGTACACTCGTTTAATATGCATCGGTCCTTTACATTTTATCTGAGTTCTCAGCCGTCCTAGGCTAAGCACGGCAACACCAAGAAACACACGCGCACAGGTCGGTGCTATGCTGGTTTATTATCCGGCTGGCTCCAGGAACGTACTGCACTCGTTAAACGATTTGAAATTAGCGCTACCTTCCGTAGGCATGCAGCTGTTTTATAGCAAAGAGCTTGTTACTGTGCCGCCCCGCCCTGTATTTAAAGCCACACCCTCCCTCCTCTTTCCGGATGCTGGTCTCGGTGTCTCAGCGTTTTCCCAGCCTCTCCTCATGCCAGCGTCTCTGCAGTGAGGGTGTCAGCAAATACAGCAGTTGGTGTGTTGAAGTCCTAATACCGTCGCCCCGTCTTCCCCACCCCGCACACGTCCGCCTATTCCTGAGTGCTCCCATCACCAGTGCACCCCCCCCCCCTGTGCAGGTAATGTTGTCGAGCCTGTTGCTTGGCTCGACAGGCGGCTCCTCCTTCACCACGAGTCCTTCTGTAAGGGAAAATCACAAGATTAGTAGCCTATCGCGGCTTCTGGGGATGCGTCTTATGAAACTGTTTGACTAATCGTTTAGCGTTTACGTTTGGGGCGGACACCCAGGATGCCTCCTCATGGGGATATCCCTTCCACCGAATCAAGTACCACACTTTACCCCCTTTCATTTTGGAGTCTAAGATTTCTTCCACTTCATAATGGTCCCCTGTGGTTGGGCCAGGACGGGTATGCGGGTCTGGGCCAGGGGGAACGAGCTTCAGGAGACTTATATGAAACACGGGGTGGATTTTTCCCAGTAATGGCAGCAGCTTGAGCGCTACTGTTACAGGATTTATGAGCTTAGTAATCGGGAAGGGCCCTAGGTATTTAGGCCCTAATTTACGACAGGGTACTTTCAATTTAAGGTACTTGGTTGATAGATATACCATATCCCCTATCTGTAATGGACGGCAAGGGGCCATCCTCTTTTTGTCGGCTTGTGTTTTGTAGTCCTTTGCTGTCCTCTCTAGTGCGTCCCTCACTTGTGGCCATACGGCTGTGAGCTTTTCTGCCCATTCTGCTGGCATCACCGCCGTCCCTGGTGCCTGATCTAGCTCTGGGATGGCTACAAACTCCCGCCCTGTTGTTATACGAAAGGGGGTGAACCCAGTGCTACTGTGAACCGTGTTATTATAGGCCACTTCAGCGAAGGGTAATAACGTTGCCCAATCGTGTTGTTGATAGGATACGTAACAGCGGAGATAACGCTCTATCATCGCATTTGCCCGCTCTGCTGCTCCATTCGTGCTGGGATGGTAAGCAGAGCTAAGTCCTTGAGATGACCCTATAGCCCGTATAAAGTTGCGCCAGAATCGGGCCGTGAATTGCACCCCCCTATCAGAAATAATACGACGGGGGACACCGTGTAACCTATAGATGTGTTGGATGAATAGTTTCGTCAGGCGTCGAGCTGTTGGTAGGCCATGACAGGGAATGAAATGGGCTTGCTTCGAGAACAAATCAACGATAGTCCAGATCACGGTATTCCCATTGCTTTCTGGTAAGTCTACGATAAAGTCCATTCCTATGTCTTCCCATGGCTGGGTAGGTGTAGTGACTGGGTGTAAGAGGCCGAGCGGTTTGCCAGGTCGCGCTTTCGTTTTCGCGCAGACGGAACAGCCTCGGGTATACTCTTCCACGTCCTGTCGCATATGCGGCCACCAGAACTGCCGTCGGACCAGACGGTACGTCTTCAGGAAACCAAAGTGTCCCGCAGCCCTGCAGTCATGGCATCGGTGTAATACGCTCGTCCGAGCCCCCAAAGGGACGTATATTCGCTCCCCCTTCCAGAAGAGACCATCCCTTTTGGTAAGGACGTGTTGGTTGTTTTGTAACCAGTCATCTGTTGTCTCCTCCCTTTGTAGTCGAGTCCTCCACTCGTTTGTGTTGTGCGCTATGAGAGCTGTTGTCTGTGGGTCGGGCTGTACTCCTGGCACCATAGCTTGAACCACCTCGTCTCTCTGACTTTGGAATTGTGGCATGCGTGACAAAGCATCCGCTAGGAAGTTCCTTCCCCCTGGTACGTGCTTCAGAGTAAAGCGGAACCGCTGAAAATACTGAGCCCACCGCACCTGTTTGGGGGACAGGCGGCGGGGTGTCTGCAATGCTATTAGATTCCGATGGTCGGTCCATACCTCAAACGGGATCTGTGCCCCCTCTAGTAAATGTCGCCACGTGAGCAGGGCCCAGCGAACAGCAAAGGCCTCCTTCTCCCAAATGGCCCAACCCCTCTCTGTGGGGTTGAACTTTTTTGACGTGTAAGCACATGGCCTGAGGTGGCCCTGGGCATCCGTTTGCAACAAAACAGCTCCCACGGCCACGTCGCTTGCATCCACCTGTACGACAAACGGCTTTGTTTGGTCCGGGTGCTGTAGCACGGGCGCCTTAGCAAATTGCCGTTTTAAAGTTTCGAATGCCTCCTGGCACTCGAGCGTCCAGTGCAGGCGCCGCCCGGGACGTGGTGGTGCCTCCCCTTTGGTGCGCAGCAAGTTAGTTAGTGGTAGAGCGATGTGTGCAAACGTGGGTATAAAACTGCGATAAAAATTAGCGAAGCCGAGGAAGCTTTGCAACTGGCGTCGGGTTGTGGGTGCTTGCCATTCCAGAACAGTAGCCACTTTTTTGGGGTCCATCTCCACCCCGTCCTTTGAAATGCGATACCCGAGGTAATCCAACTGTGTACGGTGGAACTCGCATTTAGACGCTTTCACATAAAGTTGAGCATCTAGTAGCTTCTGCAACACCCGCCGGACTAGTGTAACATGTTCTTTCATGGTTTTCGTGTAAATCAGGATATCATCCAGATAAACTAGAACGCCACGGTAAAGAAACTCATGCAGCACCTCATTAATTAGCTGCATGAAGACAGCAGGTGCGCCCTGTAAGCCGAAGGGCATCACACAGAATTTGTAACTCCCTAGGGGGCAGTTAAAAGTGGTTTTCCATTTGTCCCCTTTCTTGACCCGAACTCGGTAATACGCTTCCCTCAAATCCAACTTAGTAAAATACGTTCCGGTCGCCAAGGCTGCCAGGAGATCTTTCATCAAAGGAAGAGGATAAAGAGGTTCCACACTGACGGCATTCAAACCGCGACAGTCCACACACAGACGAAGTCCGCCATCCTTCTTCTCCCTGAAGAGGACGGGGGCGGCCAGGTGCGAACGGCTTGGCTGAATGAACCCTCTTGCCAGATTTTTATCAATGTACGCCCGCAACTCCTCCACCTCCCGCGGCGTCATGGCATACATGCGTGGCTTTGGGAGTTTGACGTTTGGGATTAGTTTGATAGCGCAGTCAGTGGGTTGATGCGGCGGTAGGATATCACACTCCGTCTCATCGAACACCGCCGACAGGTCAGCATATACTTGTGGTATGCCAGCGGCATCTAAATCGACGGTCCCCGCTCCACCTGCCCTCAACGAGCTGTCAGGTATGTGTTTCGGTTTTGGGCCAGGGTCGAGCCGTAGCTTCCGGAAACCCCCTTCCCACCAAATGGTAGGCTTCCATCTATCCAACCACGCTAAACCCAAGATGACAGGTTCGATCATGGTCTCTATCACTATAAAGCGCAGTGTTTCATGGTGTGGCCCAATGGTCATTTGTATGGGCTCGGTTACGTATGTTGCCGGTGCCCCACCTAGGATGGATCCATCCATCTGTTCGAAGGTTATGGGGGTTCGCAAGGGCCGCACTCGCACCTGTAATTGTGCAGCCAAGGAACGCCGCATCAAACAGCGGGTGCACCCCGAGTCCACTAGCGCTTCATGCCGTAAGGGCCCCGATCCCCGTAGGGATGTCAAGGTGATTGGGATAAGGAACGGGTGTATGGGGCCACTTACCATAGGATCATCAAGGTCCTCGTCATCCTCACTCTCCGGTACCACCACCGGAACGACCCCGGGATGGGTGGTGTGTTCCTGTGGGAATGTCCCATCTGTGGTTTGTCTAGGCTGCGAGATCCCTTTGGTCTTCTCTGGTGGCGCCCGTCCTCTGTTCTTCCCGCCTGCCGCTGGAGTCGTTGGTTTGATGGGCTGGACTGGAGGTAGTGGGCACTCCAAGGCTCTATGACCCACCTGATTACACTGAAAACACCGCAACGGCGGCCGGCGGGTGGGATCTGTTGACCGTGCGTCCCGTTCCCGTCCCCCTGTGCTGGGCAGCAGTCTCTCGGTCTGTCTCCGACTGGTAGGTGGTCCCACAGTCCCTTTCGTTCGGAATTCCCTCAGACCGACATCCAAATCAATGGCCGCTCGACACCAGTCTGACAGCCGAGGCGGCAATCCCCTATACACGCATGCCTGTCTAAGGTCTCTATCTAGGCCCAGGTGAAAATGGTGGACCAGCATGCGTTCGGGCCACCCCCGCACTCTCCCTGCTAATCGCTTAAATTCCTTTACATACTCTCTCACGGGGCAGCCCCGTTGTTTAATAGCCACAAGGTCCCCCTCCGCTATTTGGGCCCGGGTCTCATCTTCAAACCTCCCCCGGAGCCCCTCCAGAAATAATCCAACGTCAGTGAGTTCATGGGCATGGTCGGTATGGAGATCTGCTACCCAGTCAGCAGCCTCCCCCGTCAACGTGGTAGTGATAGCCACCACCATAGACCATTGGGATGGGTAGAGGCGACCATAAAGGCCAAAATAACTTATGACCTGACTTAAGAACAGGGCCACCCGGTCCGGGTTGCCATCGAAGGAAGCTTGTAGGGGAGGCGGGCCCCACACTGGCTGTGGTCCCCACACTCCTGCACCCACCTGGCTACCACCTGGCCACCCCTGGCTAGGACCACTTGGGGGAGGGCCCCCCCCAACGTCTGACGGCCTGCTCTAGACCCAGACTGAGGCTGTCCCTCAGCTGCACGCAGAGACTGGGGCTCAAGTGGCCGGGTAGCACCTGCATGAGTGCCCACCCGTAACTTGGGGCTAGCCAAGCGGAATCTAGTTCCTGTCCCTGCAGGCTGTTTGTGCGAACCCCCCCCCAGTCTCCACCCCTGCCAGCCACGGCTGCCAGGATTGCGCATCCCTGAAGCTGGCTTCTCCAAACCGTTCTCGAAGTAATTCCATCGTGGATTGGCCTATTCCAGTGGAGTAACTCCATTCTCCGTCATCCTCTTCCACCCATCGCCTTTCTCTCCACTTCAGGAACTGCTCGCTGAAAGGGGGGGCGGTGGGAGGGCCTCCCGGGACAGCCAACGCAGGGCTTTGCCACCACTCTCCAGACGCTGCCTGGGAAGCCACACCCTGCGCCCCGTTTGGGTCACTCATTTGGGCGCAGCTCCGGCGTGGGCTCTGTTCTTTCGGGCGAACTGCTAGCTGACTCGCTACCTCAGGGCTTTCTTCCCGTGGCTCATCCTGAGCTGCATTCTCTTCTGCCAACACAGTGAGCTCAAGTGTGTCCTCGCCCCCCTCCGCCATCCCAGAGCTGCGGGACAGGGTTTGATGAGGGTAGCGCTAATTTCCTCTCAGCCGTCCTAGGCTAAGCACGGCAACACCAAGAAACACACGCGCACAGGTCGGTGCTATGCTGGTTTATTATCCGGCTGGCTCCAGGAACGTACTGCACTCGTTAAACGATTTGAAATTAGCGCTACCTTCCGTAGGCATGCAGCTGTTTTATAGCAAAGAGCTTGTTACTGTGCCGCCCCGCCCTTTATTTAAAGCCACACCCTCCCTCCTCTTTCCGGATGCTGGTCTCGGTGTCTCAGCGTTTTCCCAGCCTCTCCTCATGCCAGCGTCTCTGCAGTGAGGGTGTCAGCAAATACAGCAGTTGGTGTGTTGAAGTCCTAATACCGTCGCCCCGTCTTCCCCACCCCGCACACGTCCGCCTATTCCTGAGTGCTCCCATCACCAGTGCACCCCCCCCCCTGTGCAGGTAATGTTGTCGAGCCTGTTGCTTGGCTCGACATGAGTCACCAAATCTTCTTCATGTAGCATTAATCCAATTTTCTGATCTTCTCTCCATCTTGCTTGAAGTTGAAAGTACTGCAACCAAGTTAAATTCACTCCATCTTCCAACAGAGTATTCCAAGACTTCAAACACCAACTGCCCCCATCAATAAAAAGTATCTCTTTGTACAACAACCCCCCGAGTGACTTTATTTTTGGCATAATATGCCCAAGATCCAACCACAAAGGTATTTTGTAATCCAATTGAAGCTGGTGCTTCTTCCAAACTCTCAGCAAAGCATGTCTCAAAATATGCCTGTTAAATACACTGTCTCTCTTATCTTCATAAAGTAAATATGCATGCCATCCAAATTGCAAATCATGGCCTTCTATATTCAAAATTTCTCTTTTAGTTGTTCCAATCCAATCTCCAACTTGTATCAATACTGCCGCTTCATAATATAAACGTAGATTTGGAACTTTAAGGCCACCCCGTTCACGTGCATCTTGCATGATCTTAAATTTAACTCTTGGTTTCTTCCCACTCCAGATAAATTTGTTTAAGCCTGCTTGCCAATCCATCAGGTATTTATCATTTTTAAGCACCGGAATCATTTGAAACAGAAACAAGAATCTAGGTAGAACGTTCATCTTAACGACTGCTATTCTACCAAGCAAGGAGAGTTGCAGCTTTTTCCATGTATCAAGATCCTTTTGAATCTTATGCCAGAGTTCTTCATAGTTATTTTGAAAAAGTTTTCTATTAGATGCTGCAACTTGAACCCCTAGATATTTCACCTTTGTAGCTATTTCAAAGCCTGCCACCCTTTCAAGCTCTTTCCTTTGTGGTTCCATCATATTTTTAACTATCATCTTAGTCTTTTTCTGGTTCAGGCTGAAACCTGAAACCAGACCGTATTCCTCTATAATGTTTTTCATCTGTATGATTGATTCCAAAGGTCGTGTTAGGGTAACAATCAGATCATCTGCAAATGCCTTTGTTCTATAATCTCTTTGCCTTACAACTATACCCTTCAATTTGTCCGAGTCCCGTAGAGCGTTCAACAGCACTTCCAAAGTCAAAATAAACAATAGTGGAGATAATGGACAGCCTTGTCTTGTCCCTTTCTGTATATTAAAATTAGTAGTCAAACTGCCATTAATAATAATCTGTGCTGTCTGTTCTTGATAAATTGCCGAAATTGCTTGTATAAACTGTACCCCAAAATCCATCTTATGCAAAATCTTTTTTAGAAAATCCCAGTTGACTCGATCAACTGGGATTTTCTCCGCATCCAAAAACACCAGCACCACAGAGATCTGTTTCTTTTCCTCAAGATATTCCAACAAATCTATGAGTTGCCTAACATTGTCCTTCATATATCTACCTTCTATAAAACCTGCTTGGTCTTCATGAATCACATCTTGAATAACTGGCATCAATCTGTTGGCTAATACTTTAGCATAAATTTTATAATCCGTATTCAGGAGAGATATTGGTCTAAAATTTTCAGGTTTAGCAGAGTCTTCTTCTTTAGGTATCAATGATATAAAAGCCGTCTTCCACGAGGGAGGTATTTTACCCCCCTGTTGAATATTACAAAACAAGTCTTTAAGAGGCTCTACCAATTCCTCTTGCAAAGTCTTATAATAAACTGCAGTCAAACCATCTGTCCCAGGAGCTTTGGATACTTTCAATTGTTTTATTGCGTATAAAATCTCTTCCGATGTTATAAGTCGATCCAGTCTATCACTTTGTATACTAGAAATTTTTGTAACTCTCTTCTTCTGCAAGTATTCATCGATAAGATCTTCTTTAACTTTATCAGCTTGGTACAATTTCGAATAGTAGGTTAAAAAAGCCTGGTGTATTAAGTTTTGCTGATGCATTCGTTTCCCTTTATACTCAATAACATTTATCATACGAGAATTTTGCTGTTTCCTCAAGGTATAAGCCAACCATCTGCCAGGTTTATTAGCATTACAAAAAGTATTATGTTTAGCAAATTGCAGATTAGTTGCTGTTTGTTCAGCCATCAACATTTGAAATTGATCTTTCAAAAGTTTTATAGTTAGTAGTACCTTTTCATCAGTCGGGTTCTTAATAAGCAATTGTTCTTTTTCCTTTATCTCTGTCTCCAAGTCCATTCTCGACTTCTGACAAATTAGTTTGTGTCTAGAGTTCATATGTATCAGTACACCCCTCATGTAAGCCTTACATGCATCCCATACTATCTCAATGGTGTACCTTTATTCAAATTAATGTAAAAAAATTCTTTAACATGTTTCTTGAGATCCTTAATATACTTTTCGTGTCTGAATATATTTTCATTCATGCGCCAAGATCTCCTTTCTCTCTTGCCTGGACTTATCTCCATCCAGACTGGACTATGATCTGTTAAAGTTCTAGGAAGTATTTTTGTCTTGGTCACTATAGTAAGTAAGTCAGTAGTAGCCAACATAAAATCAATTCTCGAAAAAGATTTATGTCTATCTGAAAAAAAAGTAAAATCCAATTCGTTGGGATGATGAATTCTCCAAACATCCTTCAACTCTAATTCTTCTTTCATTGAAAAAAAAGTCTGTGGTAACTTATTCCCTTTCTTGGCAGATGTCTTTTTATCTAGTGTTACATCAATCACCCCGTTCCAGTCTCCCATGATCAAAAAAGATTTGTAATTCCACTGCAAAATTTTTTCATTCAACATTTTATAAAAACTTTCCTGCTGCTGATTCGGGGCATAAATGCCGATTAGAAGCATCTCAGCATTCTGTGCAGTTATTGCAACAGCAATATATCTCCCCTCATCATCCGCTTCTATAAGTTTAGCTGGTATTCTTTTAGAAATATAAAAAACAAGTCCATTCCTTTTAGCACTACTAGAAGATATGAATTGTGATCCAATTTTTGAGATTAAAAGTTTCTGATCCTGGGTTCTGATATGAGTTTCCTGCAAACAAACAACATCATTATTATATTGTTTCAAATAATGAAATATTTTTCTTCTTTTCTGCGGTGAATTCAAACCATTCACATTCCAGGATAAGATTTTAAGTATCATTTTGAAGATGGTTGAAGCCCTTTAAGCAATTCGCGAAGACTCTCACCGACCGCCGACGTCTTCGGTCTTGCCCCTCCCACAGCTTCAGAGTATAATTTTTTCCCATTTGCTTCCTTCTCCTCCTGTGGTATCTTCCCCTGATATGTTTCCAATCGTTGCTTCCCTGCCGCTCTAGTTATACGCTGGTTCTTGGGTTCTTGCATCAGTAAATCGGGTTCCACCTCTCTTGTAGCTCTAGATTGCTTTGGTTTCACCTCAGGAAATTCTATTAATGAATCTTCTAAAACACCTCCTACCGCACCTAGAATTTCCTCCCTTGGAACTTCTTGACCTTCCTTTAACAATCCCTCTTGAGGAGCCTGCTCAACTGAGATATCTTCAATAGGTATGAGTGTAGAAGAGCGGGGTGATGGAATTTTTTTCAACACATTATTGTAAAACTGTTCCGCCTTCTCCACCGAGTTGATACGATATCTCACGTCTTCAAATTGTAAAACAATACCAACAGGAACATCCCACCTAAATGGGATCTGACGCCTCTTCAACTCACTCACAAGAAAACCAAAATCTTTCCGATCCCTTAACATCTTTGGTGGTAGCTCTTTAAAAACCCCGATTTGATTACCACCATGTAGAAGCGTAGTCTGGAAAGAACATTGCAAAATATCATTTCTCAATTTCCTCTCAGTAAAGTAGATTACCACATCTCTTGGCAAATTTCTCTGTTTTGCGATACGTGAATTAGCTCTGTACAGCTTGTCTATTCTGTTATCAACCACCTCTGGTTCAAGTTTCAAAATCTTCGCCAGCACCTCCACACAGGTTGCCCTCAGGTTTTCACGATTATTTTCCCTTAAGCCTCTTAATCTTAAAGCGAACTCCATATGCCGAAATTGTAGCATGGTAATCTCCTCTTCAAGCCTCTGGTTCTGCACCCCCACCTTAAACATCTGTTCTTTTATTTCTTTTTTGTTAACCTCCACTTCAAGATTTAAATCCTCCACTTTTTTCTCAATCACCAGTAAGGCATCAGTGAGAACTGTGGCTACTTTAGTTACACTCTGTTGTAATCCTTCAGTTTTTTCTTCCACCAGCTCCTTCACTTCCCCCACCACTGTTTTCATTTCTTTTTGATTTTTAGTCAACCTTTCCTCCAATTTACTCATTTGGCCAGAGAGCTCTCCCATATATTTATGTATAAATGCTTTCAGATCTTCTGTATCACTATCCTGTGACTGTTTTAACTGTTTTGAAGCTGACACTGGCTTTTCCTTTGTCTGATGTGTGGGGGAATCCCCCCCCGTTCTCTTTGAAGTCATGCCTGAACAGAGCTTAAATCTTGGAAGAAAAGAAAAAAATCTTCCTCCTTTTCCTGATCTCCCCAGGTTTACAAAAGAGGAGCAAATTCCATTAACTTTTATAAGAAAACTTGTAAAACTTGTAAATAAACAAAGTCCAATTACAGCCAGACACACTTTCGCTTTCTTGTTACACTTTCTTCTTTCCGCTTTCACTGACTCTGCTTTAATCAGCCGCCATTTTCAAACACTTTTAGGTTCAGACAGCTTGCTTTCCAAAATTTAAAAAGAAGTCATTTAGAAACTTTATATTCATCAGAAAAGAATTTCCAGATCTCACCAAACTAGTTGTCTTTCACTTGGAAGTTAGCTTCGTTCGTTTCGATTCCTCCCCGTCTTGTTCTGACTTGCAGAAGTGCCACGCCGCACGGAGATCCAGCAGCTTGAATGGGGAGCCCCAACAAAGAGCGCTTACCAGGGCTTAAAAGCTACCCTGGCAGCACTTCTGGGGCTCAACCTGTTGCTGCCCACTCTTGCTCCCCCTTATTGCAAAAGGGGAGCGTTCCAAGCCGCTTTTAGGAGAAAAAAGCGGCTCTACAGGCGGCGGGGGCGGCGGACGAACGAGCGAGCCGCCCAGCGTCGAGGAGATCGAAACCGGAAGTCCATGAACACCACATGTTGTCACCACAAATCTTTTTAAACCGGTGCACTTGAAAAATTGTTCCTGAGGTGCATATAATTAAATCTGGTTAAATGTTTCTTGGCCATTTACCTAAGGCCAAGTGTGTGTTTATGTAAAATATCAGGCCAAATATCCCTCATTATTCTTCTGCTCACAATTATCTACTGTAATTTTATATAATTGTAAAGCATATCTATCTATCTATCTATCTATCTATCTATCTATCTATCTATCTATCTATCTATCTATCTATCATCGTCTGTCTGTCTGTCTGTCTGTCTGTCTGTCTGTCTGTCTGTCTGTCTATCTATCTATCTATCTATCTATCTATCTATCTATCTATCTATCTATCTATCTATCTATCTATCTATCTATCTATCTATCTATCTATTCAATTTATATGCCAGCCCTCTCCGATGACCCAGGGCGGCTCACAATATGCTAAAAAAATCACTATAAAAAGACTTAAAAATTAAAAACATTAAAACCCATTTGCACACTTCATGGACGGATCTCATCAGATTGCAAAGCGAGATTAACAGCCCCAGGCCTGCTGGAAAAGTCAGATCTTCACCACTTTTTGGAAGGCCAATAGGGTGGGGATGGTCTGGATCTCAGGAGGAACTGGTTCCAGAGAGCTGGGGCAGCTATAGAGAAGGCTCTCCCCCACGGGCCCACCAGTCAGCATTGTTTAGCTGATGGGACCCAGGGAAGACCAACTCTGTGGGATCTTACTGGTCGCTGGGAGCTATGCGGTAGAAGGCAGTCTCGAAGATAACCTGGCCCTGAGCCATGTAGGGCTTTAAAGGTAATAACCAACATCTTGAATTGTGACTGGAGACCAATAGGGAGCCAGCAGAGCTCACAGAGAATTGGTGTAATGTGGCTGTACCTAGGTGAACCCACGACAGCTTGCATGGCTGCGTTCTGCATACTTCAAGTACAAAAGTTCAATATAAAAATAATACTGAATGACATTGAAGATTATTGTGGAGGAACAGCATGTCAATATGTTTTTCAAAATATTAAGAGAGGATATATATTTCTGCAAATATGTAATCTTTATAAACTCATTTGAGCAATAATTTTTAAAGACAATGACCTGTAATGATGTGTTAATTAAGAACTTGCCATAGATATTTAAGAGCTATTACCTGCCATGGCTGCAGAATCCCATTTTCTATTCCCCTTCTGGCAAATCTTTTTCTGAATGCTGAAATGCTTGAATAAATGATACGTATAGAATTTGCCAAGGCATAGACTGCATTGTAAATACTGTAACTGTGGCCAGTCATGCTCATTTCAAAGAAAGGGCCAGGTAAGCGTTCTAGTCTCTCTTCCCCAGTGCAGCTGTCATCAATGTTCTCCTGAATATTTGTGTTTAGAAAGAAACAACCAAATGCCTGTTCCCAAAATGTCTGAATGAAGCCATCTCTCTTAGCCAGATAGGGATTTAGGCTTTGAAGAAAAGGATGGAATCCTGGTACTTCATGAGTGTGAGGTGTAAAGGCTAAAGCACCGTGGAAGATTTCTAGATTCAAATCCTTATGTAAAACCAGTGCTGCAAAATCCAACTGCACTGCCATAATCCATACTTTACCAAATAATTTCTCATCATCAGTATGTCTTGAATTCAGCACAATCATTAAAGATAACATGGTCCTAGTTTCTCCATGGACAAAAATAACATTGGCCTTACTCTTTATAATATCTAGTAATATTTTGTGCCATTTAATCTGTGCATTTGCATAGTCATCGAAAAAAACTAATACAGAAATTCTTGCAATAAAGGCAGGACAGATGCCATTTTGAAAAAGTATTGGAAGCATGTTCTTCAAAAAAAGCTCTCCACCATCATCATTGAAGATCATTAGGCATATCCATTTCCATCTGAAATGAAGAAGTAACTGTACAATTCCCTGGTACTGATGAATTTCATTTGGTACCAGCCGATAGAGAGAAACAAAATGGGACTGATCCCTCATCATGGGAGCAAAATCACCATAACTAAGCTGGAATTGAGAAAAAAGGTGAAATCACTGTTCTATGAACAAACTAGACACTCAGATAATATATCTATATTCTTGTATTTTGAAATGTTAAGATTTGTTTTTTAAATTATTTCTGTTTCCTTCTGAATAAAAATTGCAAAATAATGCAAACTCCTTATTCTAATATCAAAAGATTTTGAAAGACGTTTGTTAAGTTTTCACAATTGATTTACTCATATAAATAGTATATAATAAAAATAACTAAGCACACCTGCAAACTATAAGGAGATTTGTAATAAATTCACAGCAAGCTAGGATGCTGGATCATGATCAGCAAAATGTTTCTGGAAAAAGGAGACCTTGTGAAATTGCCCATAAGTGATTGCAGAGACTGAAAGTCAAAGGATTCCATCTTAACTCAGTCATAATGCAGCCTTTATAGACAAAAAGCTCAACTGAGCATAATTCTTAATCACTTTTGGAATTATTTTTTTTATTCCTTTTGAAATATTAAGAACCTCTGGAATGATTAAGTTTTTATCACATTCACATCAAAATAGTACTTATAGTGTTGCTTTTGGAATATCGAAACCAGACTAGGTATCTGGATGGATTTAATATAAGAATTTGAAATTAATTATAAGAACCCTTGCCTTAGGAAAATGTCAGACATTGAGGGAATCAGAAAAAAAAGCTAAAAGTTACAATTAAAGAGGGGAAAAAATAAAAATGCTACTACAGAATGGAGATTTTATGGAGATTTGTACGCAAAGGACTCAAAAATTAATTTTAAACATATTCTAATATCATAGATCAATAATATATAAAAAATGTTACAGTAGAGGAACATGATATATTGGATAAGAATGGAATTGATTTGAATATGGATTTAAGCATGACAAATTAAGAGATTGATATAAAAAATGATATACTGGATACATAAATGAAATTGGTTCACATTTTAGTATTTAAAAGGGGCATGCAAATAAAAAAAACTAGAGGGCTGATTGAGATAACTTATTTTTAAACTGAATTTACAAAAAAAAATCTTAAAAAATTGAAGTTTTTTTTTCTGAGAAGAAACAAAAATGAAAAGAAACAAACAGGATATTATTTGAAAGAAATAAAAATCAAAATGTTGAAAATATAGAGAAGGACTATAGTATGCTTGTTTGATCAAATTTAAAATAGATGTGATGTTTCTTCTGTAAGCCCTTAATGAACTTTTGCTGACTAGGTATGAATCATGAGGTTTAAAGTTTTTGTTTATACTTAAGAGATGAAATATGAGGAAAAATGAGAATTTGTTGTATTTTAAGATAAATTACTAAAATTGTTTATAGTTGTTGTGATGAAGGGGAAGTTACTTATTTATAGTTTTCTTTTCTTTTTCTTTTTTCAATTTTATGGGCTTTCTTTTTTCCCCTTCATTCTTACATTTTTGTTGGTTTGTATTAGTTTTTATTTTATTAATTGTAATCTGTAATAAAAATTCTTAAAAAAGAAACACTGTAAGAAATTATTTAAATAATTAAGAATCATTCAGCACTTATATGCTTTGTGAGTATTTAAATGTGCAAATATACTACATTGCTTTGAGTAAATATTTATCAGGTTCTGCTACATTTTTGTGCTGTCTATCTATTTTAAACTCTTGTCAACCAGTTTAAAACAAAAACATTTTTTCCCAATTTTCTTGCAGAAGAGTTCTTAAAAGGGAATGGAACATAAGTTTAAACAATTTTCAGCAACTTCACTACTTTCAATATAGAATCCAATCTATCTATCAGCTTACTAAATTGGGAACCTTTTCAGCAATTTGATTCATGGCTTCTATGAAGCAGTGAGGAAATTCAATTCCACAAAACTGTGTAATATGAAGGTGGATAAAGGACACATCTATTGCAGGGTCTGAAATTGTCACTGCAAGAAATGATTAAGAAAAGTATGATAATTTATTAGACTATTAGTCTAATACTAGTCACAGTCAATCAGATGTTTAGATGGGATTGGCATTTTTATCCAGCTACTGAGTGCTTCCCAAGGACTTGGGTTAGGCAGATGTTTGATAGTATTAAAGGTATTGTCATAGAACATATGCTGATTATTGTTATTGCTAAATATGAGTGCTTTTTAACATCCCAATGGAAAAAAACTTTCATTCAATTCCCTTTCTGATAGGAAAATAAAACATCGTGATAAATCATCATAAAACTTGATATTCTACTTCTCTTTATACCTGAGGTAACTTATAGATGTTTAAAATGGCAGCCAAATGCCGGGAAGTATCTGTGCCCAATCCCCCAATAACTGCAATCAGATTGCTCTGATTATTGCACTTATAATTAGGAATTAGTGTATACACTGCTGAGAAAAAATCTAGGGCGATGTGATAGTATCTTCTGGCACTGAAATAGCTCTCCGAGATATGGAAACCCAAGGAGATATTAGGCAAGAAATGTTGATTTTCATTTATCTCAGTTACTGCAAATACCAAGGCTAGCACATGCTGATAATTCTTTGTCACAACTCTGTAAAGAAGAAAGGACGAAAGAAATTCAGTATTAGCAATTAGAGAAATGGAATAGTTCTAAAGTTTTAAAAGAGATAATATTTACCCCCCACCCCAAAAAAATCAAGAACATTTAAAATGCAATGCAGAATATATTTTCAATGTTTACTGACTAAATCGTAAAATCCTGGTCAAGGAAGAAGGAGGAGACTAAATTACAGGATGTCCAACAAAACATTTCTCATCTCCATTTGAAAGTATCAAATGAAGTCCATTATCTATTTAAGTGATCAGCTACATGTCTCACAGTGTAATTAAAAATGATATTATCATTCATAGGTTTACCAATGAATTTGCTACTCTTAAAGATTATCTATGGAGATTCTGAATCATCCAAGTCATGGTTGTCCCAAAGATGCTTTTTCAAGAAGCAACTGTACTCTTAAAGATTAATTTATCTTTTTAGAGTATAAAATTTGATGGATCAAAAAGCTTATATTCCGTAAGATTTATATAATAAATGGGTTCACGAATGAATGAATACATACACGCTTACAAATGGAAAGTGAGAGCAAAAGAAAGTTCCATGCATCTTGTTGTATATATTATTAAATGAGTTTATACATTCTAAAAGTAAAAAAAAAAAACTTTTAAATCAACAATCCAGCACTTTGTTAATATTTGAGTAGTAAACATACAGAAATAGTTGACAGTGTATGAGGAAAACTGCACAAACAATATTAAAAACAACTGATTCATTTTAAGCAATGTTCAGCCACAGGAAAAAGAAGAAAGAAAAATATTCAGATTCTTGCTGCAGGGATGAAAGCCAAAGTTTTGGAAATTTTATAACAGAGAGACAAAGAGAGATTTATAAAATTTGTTATTCATATAAAGTATATACGTGCTAAAGAGGAATAACTTTCTGCCCAAGTATAACATATAGAAGAAATACATAGAAAGAAGGTTTTCTGAGGTTTTTTTTTTAAAGCTTGTATATAGACTTCCATTCTGTGTTCCTTTGCTTCCTCAACCAATGTTCTGGAGCTGGAGACTGAGATCATAGCAAAGGATAAACATTTTTCTGATTCTAGATCCATGTGATAAGGTGAAATTCAGTGGCTCTTCCATGTTGAGGAGCCCAAGCAAGCCTTGTTGCTCAGGGAATCAGGATGAAGGTGTCTGCTGACTCTTAAGGCATTGTACTGGTGAATTTGGGATCAACTTTGGCAGGGCTTGCCTGGGGCTATAACACCAGTGAAGGACCTCAATAGGCCACTGATTCCATGAAGATGACACTGGTTAGGCTGAATTCCAATTGAGTAAGGATTGTGGCTTCAAAAGAGATAAAGAGATTTCTCTCTGATATGAGCAAAAAGGATGACAAGTGAGGAACAAAGCTTAAGCTTGGTTGTCAAGATCTGATTTTTTTCCTGAATGACTACAACTGAAAGTCAATATAAAAAATGGACAATAGCAGAACCAGACAAAGATCAAGCTAGTCAAATGGATTTTTCTTTTTCATTTTAAAAGATTTGTCTGTTCTGAAGCAAAAGTATTACTAATCCAGGTAATCTTATTATCTTGTAAGAAACCAAAGAGAAAGAGCAAGCAAACAAGTAATCAAAACAATTTACAAACTATAGAGAAAAGAAGAAGAAAACCAGATGTGTCTCTGACAAGCACATGACTTTTGGCCAACTTAACAAATAAATGCTTTAACAGTCTTGAGATAATTACATCTATAGCTCTATATATCTATATTTATACATCCATACATTTATATCTATCTATATCTAAAATTAATACATACTTACATTGGAGAGTCAACATCAGGGGCAGGATACTCCTTAAAAGAAAACTGATCTATAAATACTATCATTTGAGAACTGGTGCCACCAATCACAAAGTCACCACTTGTGAAATATTTATGAGGAATATAGACCCTGTTCTGAGTAGCACAAATAGCATCAGTATGTTCCTGGAATTCAAGGCATGGTATCTGCAGAAGAGAAAAAAATAGCATTTTCAGCCACCCCATCTTGCTTTTCAGATCCTTCTAGGTGCACCACTCTGACTTTGTAGTTCTGTTATATCAGATGTATTGTTCTGCTTGTCCATCTTGAAAGGCATCTGACTTAAGTGTTGAAATATTTGAAGCTCTTGACATATTTTCTCCCCTCTAAAAATATAATAAATAAAATAATAAAATGATGAAAAAAACTAAAGTGAAAGAATCCTGGATTAACTCTAGTTTTCAGTATTGAGAAAAGCTTTTAAATACATTTTTTGCAACTTTACTGTATTATAATATTGCAATTTCAGCAAATCCTCATGGGGGTTTGATGATAATTTGATGTGGAGAAACATATTGAGTCATTCATAAGCTCCAGAGATTTTTGTGACAATTATGGGATATAAATGGAATAAAAAAGATATATGATTATTGTCTCCCTAGAAATTTGGCCTAAATGCCATTTTCCTTATAACACATCACAGTGAAAAATAATAATAATAGTAAAAGTTAATTACCCTGAAGGAAATGTGTTCTGACTTTGTGTTGTAAAGTTACTTAATGAAAAATATCCTTTAAAGGAACTATAGAAAGTTTTTTTTGTTATGGAACTACCTATTGCATATGTGTTAGTTTGCTAAGTAATTTCATTTTTAATTCTGGAAATTCTTTTTATTTCTATCATCCATCTTGAAGATGTAGAATTTTTTTTGTTTTTATTGATGTTAGGCAAAGATGGCAACTTTTAAAATTATGTGAGCATATGTTTACTTGGTACTTATATTTGGCGTAATTTAATCTTATAGAACACCAAAAGCAGAATATAAGAAATCTAGCATCATTAAAATGATCTGGTAATTTTCTAGCAAGGTTAGTTACAAAAAAACTATCCAAAGCTAGGAAACTCATATAGGAAACAAGAAAATATGCTCAAAGTTTCCTCAGTACACTCCAACTTAATTTCTTCATCTGAGTACATACCGCATTTTCCTGAAACTAGGCCCTCTCCCGATAATAAGTCCAATTGGGCTTTCGAGTGCATGTGCTAAAATAAGCCCCACCAAATATAAGCCCCACCAATATTTAGACACATGTGCAGCTGCCCTTAAACAACATGGCATAAGGAGGTGAGACCAGAGAGGAGCGTGGCTGGCTGGGGAAGGGGGAAAGGGGAAGCCCGCAGTCCCAATGAGTGGATTTTGCAAGCAGCCTCCCTCCTCCCTTCCTGTCTGACTGGAAGGCAGCACAGGGGGCTTCTGCCTTGCTTCCCCACCTGCCTCTCTGGCTCCACACAAAGGGAGGGCATGGAGATGTCCCACCGCTTCCCCATGTGAAAAGGAGCCAACCGTGGTTGGGTGGAGATTGGCTCCTGTGGATACCAAAAGCCCTGTGGCACAGGAGGAAGAGCAGGGAGGGGGTCCCTCAGCCAACCCTGGGGTTGCAAGGGGAGAAGTGGGAGGTTTGCCTTTCCCTTCTGCTTGCTGCCCACTGCCAGCGTCCCCAACCCAACCTCACCCTCAGCAAACCTTTGTGTGTGTTTGTGTGGTTTGGATGCCACAAATGGCCTCAATCCACCAGGACCAGAGCTCCAAGATGGAATTTTATAAAAGGAGCTAATTGAAAGGTTAATTGGCATGGGTGCTGACAGCTGAGGTCCTTCCCCATTCTGGCTCTCTTTCTGTATCTCTTTTCTCTTTATAATCTGCTATTGGCAAATGGGAAACAGAGGGGTTTAGGAGGAGGAGCTGCTTTGATGAGCCCACCAGTCAGGTTAAACACTTGGGCAGCAGAAAGAGGTGGGGGTGGGGAGAAAGCAGCCATGATGACAATGCTGCCGATGATGCTGGGATGCCAGAGTCCCCATGGGGGCCGCTCCGGCATCTGATTTAGCTAGGCAATCCCCAATGAGCAGAAGCCAGAAAAGGGAAGGAGGAAGAGGAGGAGGCTTGTTTCTCTGCTACCTCACCCCTCCTCATCTACCATTCCCCATCACTGGTTGAGATCGGCAAGCCAGATTCGAGGAGCTGAACGCACTGCTGCTGCCTGGGAGGAACAGAACATGAGAAATGGGCTCGCTTGTAGGCCTCCTCTCCCTCTCTTCTTCTCTTGAGTCTGGCTCACCGAATCTGGCTTGCTGAGCTTTAGGGATAGGACCCCCCCCAATAATAAGGCCAAGGTGATATTTTGGGGGTCAAAAGAAAATAAGGGTCAGGGTCTTATTTTGGGGAAAACATGGTATAAACACCTGAGCATTGGAGATACCACATACATGCTAAGC
Source organism: Coluber constrictor foxii (assembly GCA_038048745.1). NCBI lineage: Eukaryota > Metazoa > Chordata > Lepidosauria > Squamata > Colubridae > Coluber > Coluber constrictor. The sequence continues at coordinate 61,575,991 of CM075961.1, read as the reverse complement.
CAACTCTTTCAAACCTCTTTCAAACCTCCCAATTAATTTGGAAACAATCAATTAAATAAATGCTCTTAGAATATTTGGGCAAAGCAATATTAATTTAATCATGTGGAGCTTTAAGTTAAAAAAAAGAAACATTTATGTAGATAGAGTATAGGAGTTAAAGTATCTTGGAAGATTTTAGTCTCTAAAACGATATGAAAGGCCAAATTCAACTGTGCTGCCATAACCTATATTACACCAAACAGTTTCTCATGAAATTCACACTAATCATTGCACTAAGTATGATTATCAAATGTAACACAATTGCATTTTCTGCATGGATAATAATAGCGCATGCCTTAACATCTAATCATATTTTGTGTCATATTTTTTCATACAGGAACAATCTTTAAAAAACTATAAACTCTTTTTGAGGAAGGCAGGAAAGATGCCATTTTGAGAAAATACGTAGGTTCTTCCTAAAATGTTTTTCACAAGATTATCAAAAAACTTTAGCCATAGCCATTTCTATCTAAAAGGCAAATGAGAGGAATATCATTACTGAACTGAAAAATCTGTATTTCTAGCCTGTGAATTCTTCCTACTATATATACTTCCAAACTATACATACAATCTATGTATAGTTATAAGTACTACACATACTTCCAATCTATACATATCCAAAATGGCAGTTGCCTTATGGAAAATCTCAGAACCTTGCCAATCAGTTATTCCTATTAGGTTGCTGTTAACGTTGCAATTCTAGTTGGGGGATTACACTTTATTGTGTAGAGAAAAATATCCAGCACAATCTGGTAGAGTCTTAGTGGAAGAAAAATTGTCAAAGATATGGAATCTTAAAGAGATTTAAGGTTTTGGTGACTTCATTTGCAGCAGTACAAAGATTAAGATAATTTGATAATTTTTTGCTAATCTCTTGCAAATAATACATCAATTGATTGGCACCTTAATTAGCTGTCTCACTTGTTCAGTCTTTCATAAATCAATACCTGTACATTCATACATAAATATTGAATAAATAAATTCAGAAATGTTGTATACTTCTACAGAATACGATAACTCAAAATTAGACCAAGTTACAGATATGATAATGATAATTGTTTTATTTTGCTACATTGTATTGAATAATCCGTAATTAGTTATAGCACATGATGTGTTAAGCCATAAAATCAGGTTTATATATAAAATCACAGTGTCTATATTCTCCTGTTATACTGTCAAAGCCTAAAAGTAAAAGCAAAGTATATATGAAGCAGATAGAGACTAAAGACCATTTAAAACAAATTTCAGAATAGGATTTTATATATCTTTCAATTACAAATAGTCTTTGATTTAAAACTACAATTGGGACTTTTAAAGTTTTAAATTATTTTAAACTTTTATATTATTGTATCTTATTTTGGCTGTTCACCGCCCTGAGTCCCGTCTGGGAGTAGGGCGGTATATACATTTAAATAAATAAATAAATAAATAAATAAATAAATAAATAAATAAATAAATAAATAGATAAATAAATAAATAAAGGTGTTAAGCAAATCTAGTTACCCCATTAACTTTGCTTCTAAATTCATGTCTGTTGCTAAGTCCTTGAATGTCAACCACATGACTGCATTTTAAAACATATTTGGGGAAAGTTCTCATATTGCTATGCTTTAGTAAATTCACACGAGGACTTGCTCAAAGGAAAAAGTATTGTAGGATCCAAAGATACCTTTATTAGAATTGTGATATGTAATTTAAATAGGAAAAGGGACATGATAACTATCTCCTTGGGAATAATGAACATATTGAACCAATTCCCAAATACATGACAAAAACAGTTGAAGTAAAACAACAACAACAACCCTGAAAATATGTACTGAGGCATAACAGTATCATGTAATACAATTGTGACCTATAACTATGAAGCTATAATTGACTACGAGCACTAAAGGTGCTCTGCGTAAGATGTTTTGCAAATTATTGCTTGCAGGAATAGCTGAACTTAACCAGTACTCTTAATATGACAATTTGACTCCTTAAATTAATAATCAATTGAAATATTGGATGTATGTGTATTATATATCTTTCTAAATGCAGATTCTCATTTCGCTGCTGAATCTGCCTTGCTTCAACATAACAAACATCTATTCAAATTCCAATATTCAAAAACTTTGGAGACAAATGTAATAAACATGTTTCTGAGCAGCAGTTTTACAGAAACCTCATTAACTGATTAGCAGTTATTTCCTCCTGCTTTTATCAAATGGAATGATTATGATTAATTCAGTTCTTGCCAAATCCCCGTAGAGCTCTAACATTTGTCTAACATTTAAACTACTGAAACATAAAATGTTCTATATATAACCCTTGCATTATTCTGAATGATAAACATCATTATATACCTGCCAGGTAGGACGATACCTTAACAAAATACTTTTTCTTAAAAGCAATTCATTCTTTCAAGCAATAAACTATATCCAAGTATTATCAGAAATGCCTATTCATGCAAATGTTGGAATATTTGCAAAAAAGATGATGATTTTAGTGCTTTTGCCTCATACAGTATGCAAAGCAAAAGCAGAGAGCTGCACTGTAACTGAACCAATTCCTATTCTGCACAAATATTATCAGTCAGGTAATTTCATCATTGGTGGCATTATTCCTCAAATCCTTCGGCCATATAATCCAATAGACTTCAGTGACCATCCCCATCATGCAATGATTGATGACCTAATGTAAGTAATTAGGATTTTTCCCCCCTGATATATCCTATTTAAGGTCACAGTCTAATCTAGACCCAGTAGAATTATTATAAATCATATATTTACTTATAGTAAACCATTCGGCATCCTTTACTCCTCGTACCATAGATGCTTGGAATAAAATTAAAAGGTTATTATAACAATCCTGAACCATGGTTCAAATTTAATGTAAAAACACAATATCAGATTATTACCAATAATCAACTTTAAGGATTTAAAAGAGAAACACTAGAATCTTTTCATGTCCTGCAACTGAAGATTTAACACAAGAATAATTACTTCATTATAATATATTGATATGACTTTATGAAGTTACCATCAACAGCATAATGTTTACAGTATTTTTTCCTAATATTCTGTATTATTTTATAAATTAATAAACTTTTTCTTAAGAAATAATTTTATCCATTTGAAATGTCATCATATTATTAAATTTATCAAATTATCCCCTCTGTGTGTAAACATTTTGTTAACTTTCTTATTTTGCTTGTGTTGCATACTTGTCTCTGTTGTACAGAAGGACATTGTCATGACATTGTCTTCTTCCTTTATAGCTAACTCATAATAAGACTAAATATATTATACAACAAAGCAAAAGCTTTATAATTATTTATGTGTACTATAAATTGAAGCCATATTTTTTGTTAAAGCTTCTTGATGGGGTCAATCTTCAAGATTCCAAGTAATAGTGTAATTATAACTGTTTGTTGAAAATATGGATTTTTTTTTTACTTTTAAACCATCACTGGCCATTTACTTTATTTTTAATTGTTGGTTGCAAGGAGGATTTTTAGAATTGAACTCTTGATTGGTGTTAAGTGTACTGATTTACACTCAATTAAAAGTTGGGCAGAAATGGACATTCTTATTGTCTAGGGATTATTTTAGTACACACACACACACACACACACACACACACACACACACACACACACACACACACAATTTTGTTAAATCACTTTACTTGTTAACTTTTTTACCAATAAAAAGCTGTTCTTTTGGGATTATAGTGGGATTTGGGATTATAAAATGTAGTTATTGCAATAGAAAATGTTATGTGATATTCTTTGAATACTACTAAGAATGTCATATAAAGAATGTCATATAAGAATGTCATATAAAGACTAGTTATGACTGCCTTTGTCTTTGAGTCAGCAAAGTTTTTCATTATCTTATGTTTGAATTCTTAGCTGTGTCTAATTAACGCTAGCAATGACCGTTTGTCAAAAAAGCATATGTTATCCTTGAAGGTATTATCAATATTTAGAATTAAGCAAGGACTGTCCATACTTCACACATAGCAGGTGGCCAAAATCATTCTTATGCAGTGCAATGTAATGAATTCATGTTTAATTTGAAATAGTGGCTTACTGTTCTACTTGCTCAAACATTCTCTTTATTACCTGTTTGTCAAAAGTGTTCAAATTCCTCTTGCATTGTTTTGTCCATAATATATATATATATATATATATATATATATATATATATATATATATATATATATATATATATATATATATATATATATATATATGTATATATATATATATATGTATATATATATATATATATATATATATATATATATATATATGTATATGTATATGTATATGTATATATATATATATATATATATATATATATATATATATATATATATATATATATATATATATATATATATATATGGTTAATATTTGTATAGCAGTAAATTCTGAATATGTATATCTTTGAGATTGCCGTTATTGTTTTAGTCTCATTAAAACTATGTTTATTTATTTGATAAAGTTAAAGAAGGTTTTCTATTCATACTATTAACTGTATAAAAGTTAAGTTTAAGTTTAAGTATTCAATTATATAATACAAAAATGTTAATATCATTTTTGATAGGTTAGAATTTCTAAACACCGATTTTCTTTTGCTTTCTTTTTTTTAAGTTGTCTTTTTGCCATTCTATTAAATACAATGGGAATAAATTTGTTCAGATTAAAATAGTTTTATCTTCCAATGGAGTGCCAGCATTCATCTCCCCACCCCCCAATCTTCTATTTGTAAATGAATCTATTTATTTTAAAATGTTTTTAGAGCAATTATCCTCAGGATACTCTCAATAAGAGAAGGTAAAGGTTTCCAAGTAATTTATTTCCAAGTAAGCAATTTATCATATTGCTATAACACACCTTGCTTGCATATCTTATTAAGAAAAAGCCAATAGTTGATTTAGTGTAAGAAAAGATTTATCCTTGATCATAATAGTTATTACTATCTTGCTTTATTTTCTGGGAATTGTAGAAGACTGCAGTTTGAACAAAGAGAACTTGTTTTTTAAGTTGTATATAACTTTAAATTACTACTTATTGCTTATTCTTTTCTCTGATAATACACTGTCTTTGTCTTTTTTCTAGTATTTTAAGAATAGTTTATTCTTGTGTAACTTTGGTTACATCTGCTAGTTTTTGCCTCTGTGCTTTCTCTATATCCTTTGTTCATCCATTCACAGAAATAACACTTATGCTAAGTCTTCATTTTATTGAAAGTTATACTCTGAAAACTGTAACTTCTGACCAGAGCAAACCCAACCCAATCCAATCCACTGTGTAGAATTTCCATGTGATATGATGTATCTCTGTTATTTTCAGTGTACTGACTAAAAATTATCAGCATACGCTGGCCTTAATATTTGCTGTAAAGGAGATAAATGAACATTCACAGATCTTGCCTAATTTTACATTAGGTTTCAACATTTATGATAGCTATTATGAAGCAAAATGGACCTATCACAGTGCAATGGAACTTCTCTCCACACAGAAAAGATTTATTCCCAACTACAGGTGTGACATCCAGAATAATCTGATAGTTATCATTGAAGGGCTTGATATTGATGTCTCACTTCCTATAGCAAATATTCTGAGTATCTACAAGGTTCCACAGGTTGGTTGAATTCTTGCTATGATTTCTTTTATTTTTCTAGATTCTATCATTTGAATTCAATAAAAATGTGCACTTGAGATAAATAGGGAATTTAATTACTTTTAAAAATAATATAAAAATAATTGAATCATCATTCTCTTGACCTTAAAGGAGACACATTCTTAGCTGTATGAATACCTTTCTAGGAGTCAGGAAGTCAGATGAGGTTCTGATAAATTGAATGCTTCCTTATAATATTTTATTTATCTGCCATAATTCAAAAATAAGACTATTTTTGCTTCAATTGTTTAACAGGGTTCCTTCAAGAGAAATCATATAATGTTATGCTCCTTTATTCAACTCTTCTAGCAGTGCCACTCCTCTTCATTGAGCTTAAAAAGGAGATTTATTTTCATGTCAAATTTTCAGTTTTTCAATGTCTAAGATGTATATACCGCATATATAAATATATTTTAAAATACCCACTTTGTTTTTAAAATGTGGTCAGGCCTTTTTTTTTTGAACTGAAGAAATATTGCTGGAAAAATATAAATATATCTTATTCACAATATACAGTATATTACACAGTGACAACAGTGTAATATTTACACTGATTGTAAATATTCTCCTGATTGTTTAAACTTTCCAAATGACCAACTTTTTCTTTCCTTCATTTGAGTTCTTTGATTATGACTATATATAAAAGTATATTTTTCAGAACGATGATAGCTACTCCTTGAAAACCAAACTATACAAGTTTTGTCATAAATACTAGAAGTTTGCTTTAGATTTATGAATTTGCTCTAACTTTTAAGTAAAATACAGTTTGTGTAATATAATGATCATGAAAGCTACATTATGAATAAATAGGCTACTAATCTGAATCCAACTATTTGCCAGTATATATTTCCCCAGATATCAGGGTATTAAATTGTCTCAGATTTGAGATTTGATTTTAGGATTTGATCTTAATCAAAAATCAAACAATAGTCCTATGTGAATAAATACCTTTCTCTTCAAATACATTTATTTTATTCATGATGAATAATAAACTATTTAAATATCCTAGTCCATAATAAGCGCAGCCATGTAATAAGCAACTAATATTTGTTCTAGACAGGGCCAACTAAAAAATTTAACAAATAGGGTAACTTTTTCATAATCCAAATATAGTCAGCAAAAGGATTCCTCATCCCAACTAATTACTTTCATTTGAAGAAACATTATATCAATGTTTTTTGAATTTAATTTCAATTAAATCTGTTGCTATTGATGGACAATGTTAAAATCCTAAAATAAGCAAATACATATTCTAAATCCATCTCTCTTCTCTGTCTCTCTCTCTCTCTTTCTCTCTCTCTCTCTCTTTCTCTTCCCCTTTCTCACCTTCATGTATGGTTGTATAGTTCACATACGGGTCCACTACAGTGATGAATAATCACAGAGAATCACTCCCTTTCTTTCGGATGATTCCAAATGAAATTTTGCAGTATAAGGGTATTCTTCAGTTACTTCTGCATTTCAAATGGATATGGGCTGGAATTGTGGCAATAAATGATGACAATGGAGATAGATTTGTGCAGAGAATTCTTGCAGGATTTCCTATGAATGGTATCTGTTTTGACTTCATAAAGAGAATCAATATTCCTTTCCTTGATGATTATATTAGTTCAGTTAGTGAAATGGTTGAAATTATTTACAAAATTAAGAGAAGTGAAGCCAATGTGTTGGTTTTCTATGGAGAAACTCGAACAATGATATATTGGAGATGGATGTTTCGACTATTTGAGGTGAAAGGCAAGGTATGGATTATGTCAGCCCAGACTGATCTCTTCTCCTTACCTTATCAAAGAGAATGGGACATTGAATTCATCAATGGAGCACTATCTTTCACTGTTAAATCATGCAAGCTTCCAGATTTCCAACATTTTTTTCAAAGCAGAAAACCTTCCAACTCAAAGGGAGACACTTTTCTCCTAGCGTTTTGGGAACAAGCATTTTCCTGTAAATTTTCAAATCCCCATGCAACTGGGGGCATTTGCACGGGAGAAGAGAAGCTTGAGGATCTTCCTGGTACAGTTACTGAAATGTTCATGATGGGACCTAGTTACAGCATCTACAATGCTGTTTATGCTACAGCTCATGCACTTCATTTGCTGCAGAAATCCAAATCCAGATATGAATTAATGGCAGTTGGGCAAAGATGGAAGCTTCAAAATCAGCCATGGCAGGTGACTCATGCTAATAAATGAAATTAAAAGTGATATACCTATGAATGCAACAGTAGAATTCTAGCAGTGCAGAAGACACATGTGGTCTCTATGTTAGATTGTAGGCCTGCACACATTTACCTGAAACTTTTAGACCCATTAGAAAAATTACACAAATAGATATGCTATTTTTAATGCCATTCACATTTCTACTGAAGTATCTACCATTAATAGTTTGCCAGCTTTTATTTTTATGTATATAAATAAATGCATATTCAAATAATGTCAGTCCCATATTTCAGGATTCTGAAAAGCAGATATCCTATAAAATAATTTTTAGTTGTAAATGCACAGACAGTATGACATTGATCTTAGTGACTAAAACAGTACTACAATTGTGTGCACCTGTGCATGCACTACACTGGAGATTGAGCTTGATAATCAAAAATGATATTTTATTCTATGATTCAATAAATAACACATCTGATCTTCCTTTTCTTTAAGTTTCATCGATTGCTCAGGGGTTTTTCATTCAACAACAGCGGTGGAAACAAAATTTCATTTGATCACAATGGAGAATTAATAGTTGGGTTTGACATTATAAATTGGGTCACATTTTCAAATCAAACATTTCTTAAAGTGAAGGTTGGAAAAATGAATTCTATGTCCACATCAGAACAAGAGTTCAGCATTAATAACCATGCAATCACTTGGCATGACATTTTTAACCAGGTAAGTAATGATTATATCCAATTTAATACTGAAATGAGGTGCAGAAATTACTGCTTTGTATACTGTAATTATAGTAATAATAATATTAGAATATAAACTTGAAATACATAATCTAAAGGTAATATTCTAATATTATATGGGCACTTAAAATTTCACAACTATCAAAATTTAAAATGCTTTTAAAAAGAATGTCATCACCTCATTTTAGAAAAATAGCATTTAAACTTTGGACAATTTCTTCTCCTTGGCTACATATTAATAATTGAATTTAAAAAGTACAGTATCTCTCAAGGACAAAAAGCAGATTTTTATTAGTAGTGTTCTGGTAATAATCTAATAGTAGCTTAATTCCAAATTAAGTTATATAATTTTCCCTGAATTGCATTGACTCCTGTTCAAGCCATCAACAACTCCGCTTATAATTCTCCAAACACAGGAAATCTGTAACCCTTCTGATATTGCAGAACTATATCCACCTAGTAGAAACAGCCAGCATAAATTAATGGGAATGATATTTAAATTGTAATTTGGCAACATATGCGTGGTCCAGTGGTGGGATTCAATTTTTTTAACAACCGGTTCTGTGGGCGCGGCTTAGTTGGGATGTGTGGCTTGGTGATCATGTGACTGGGTGGACGTGGCTAGCTGGTCATGTGACCAGGTGGGTGTGGCTATGTGTATAGGAACTACTCAGAGGGCTGAAAAAAGTCATTTCTGACTGGTCCTCGCACTTTTGACCGGTCCTCACACTTATGACCATCCTCACATTTAGGCCAGTTGCGGCATTCTTAACAACTGTGTCAGTCATTTCACCACTACTTCTCTTCTTGTCACCATGGTTGACAAGCATTTTTCATAAGATAGGGTGCAAAATGTAAAATGTGAGGATAGTCGTAAGTTCAAGGACTGGTCAAAAGTGCAAGGACTGGTCAAAAATAACTTTTTCAGCCCTCTGAGTAGTCCATATGCACAAAAGGACTACTCAGAGGGCTGAAAAAAGTCATTTCTGACTGGTCCTCGCATTTTTGACTGGTCCTCACACTTATGACCATCCTCACATTTATGCCCGTTGCGGCATTCATAACAACCATGTCATCATTTCACAACTGCTTCTCTACACCATGGTGACAAGATAGGGCAAAAACCGTAAAATGTGAGGACAGTTGTAAGTTTGAGGACTGGTCAAAAGTCGAGGACCAGTCAAAAATAACTTTTTCAGCCCTCTGAGTAGTCCATATGCACAAAAGGACTACTCAGAGGGCTGAAAAAAGTCATTTCTGACAGGTCCTCGCATTTTGACTGGTCCTCACACTTATGACCATCCTCACATTTATGCCCGTGCGGCATTCTTAACAACCATGTCATCATTTCACAACTGCTTTTCTTCACCATGGTGACAAGATAGGGCAAAAACATAAAATGTGAGGACAGTCATAAGTTCGAGGACTGGTCAAAAGTGCGAGGACCAGTGAAAAATAACTTTTTCAGCCCTCTGAGTAGTCCATATGCACAAAAGGATTACCCAGAGGGCTGAAAAAAGTGATTTCTGACAGGTCCTCACACTTTTGACTAATCTTCACACTTATGACCATCCTCACATTTATGCCCGTGCAGCATTCTTAACAACCATGTCATCATTTCACAACTGCTTCTTTACACCATGGTGACAAGATAGGGCAAAAAACGTAAAATGTGAGGGCAGTCGTAAGTTTGAGGACTGGTCATAAATGCGAGGACTGGTCAAAAATAACTTTTTCAGCCTTCTGACTAGTCCATAAGCACATAGGGACTACTCAGAGGGCTGAAAAAAGTCATTTCTGACTGGTCCTCGCATTTTTGACCAGTCTTCGCACTGGTCATCATTTATGCCCATTGTAGCATTCTTAACAAGAATGTTTCTCTTCACCATGGTGACAAGATAGGGCAAAACCATAACATGTGAGGACAGTCATAAGTTCGAGGACTGGTCAAAAGTGCGAGGACCGGTCAAAAATAACTTTTTCAGCCCTCTGAGTAGTCCATATGCATAAAACGATACAGCAATAGAGAGGGACGAAGGAAGGGAAGGGAAATTAGAGTAGGAGTGAGGGTAAGAGAGGGAGGAAGAGAGGAGGAGAAGGAAAAAGGAAGAGGAAGTAGGGTGGAGAACAAGAGGGGAGGAAAGAGAAAGTAAGAAATAAAGAAAAGAGAAAGGTGGTAGGTTTGAGGAGAAAGATTGCTGTACAATAAAAAAGATGAAAGGGAAGAAAGCCAAGCCCAAACAAATATAAAGATCTTAAGAATGAATTGTTAAACTTTAAAGAATAAAAGAGAACAAATATGAATAAATAGCAATAATTAGAAACACAAACATACAAACATACAATGTATTTTCTTTGAACAGAGTATTTGGCTGGTTGACAAATTTAAACAGTGTTTAGTCATTTCAATTAAATTTACAATTTCTGTATTTCCTTTTTGCCATATTTATTTGTCTATTTAAAAAAAAAAACCCAATATTACCCTTCTTCCTCATCTCCAATCTTAATCAAATTCAATTTTTCCCTTCTATTCTATATTATACCCTTTCCCATTGTCAACTATTTTTATATCCATCCTCACATTGGTTAATTATGTAATATTACAGTTGTTTAATACAAATTCAACATTTTAATATAAATCAATTAGTTATATAACTATTTTTTTGTAAATTAATCAATATGAGCATGAATATTCCAATTATTTCCATGCAATCCAATTTCTTACAAATCAATTAATTATATTTACCAATAATAATAAACCAAATAATTTCCCCCATATATTCTTCCACAATTTAACCATTTCTGCTTTCAACATAATATACAATTAGTAGTATCTCAATTATTACAATTCCCTAGTTAAATAGAGCTTTTTTTCTTTTGTGTTTTAAAATCTTGAACTCTCTTCTTTTGCCATTTGCCATAAATTCCCCATTGTTTGCACCTACCTTTTTTGATGAGGAAAAAGAAAAGAAATCTGCCTTTCCAACGTTGCAAGCAAACAGCAAAGCCAACAACTTGCTTTACTTTCGCTTTCGTTTTCAGCTTGAATTGCACAAGGACAAAAAATATCTGCTCCAGGACTCTTTGCAGCTAGCAAAACACCCCTGTGCAAAACAGCTGAGAGCAAATCAGCTGAGAGTCGGAGGCCGATCTAATCAACATAGGTAATTAACCTATGCTGAAGCTGAAAGGGACTATTTTTCTATTTTTGCAGGCACCAGTCTACCCATTTGTTTTCTTTTGACAGCTCAGCTGACTGATCAGCTGTAGAGCGGCCCTTTGAAGCCCCGGGGCAAGACTTTAAACAGTTTTTTTCCCTCTAGCCATCAGCTGATACTCAGGAGGCAGCAATAGATTGGGAGTGGGCAGGGTAAGGAACCAGCGAAAATCTGGACTTTTTTAAAACGCCGTGGGACGCGGAACAAATTGTTAAAAATCGGGACTGTCCAGCCAAAAGCGGGACATTTGGTCACCTTACACAATTGCCTACCCCTGGCTAGGGTAGGCTGGCGCCGCGTGGATGGTAGGCAGAGCGGGGTGAGGGGCGGGTGAGCCAGCAATTTAACAAATGGTTCGATGTGCTGCGAGGCCAATAAAATTACAAAAAAACACTGAACCATTTGTTAAATTGCTAGCTCGCCCGCCCCTCGCCCACCACTATATATTGGCAATAAATAGTGGTGCGGAGGGGTGGGGCAAGGGGTGAAGCGAGCCAGCAATTTAACAAAGGGTTTGGCCGAACCCCCTAGAACCAGCAAAATCCCACCACTGGTGTGGTCATGGAGAAGTCCATTATATTTTTCCACTCTTTCTATCTAATATCCTAAAGCATTTGTCTTTCTTTTCTACTATATTGTGCCTTTGACTTGGGTTAGATCTGAATAAGTCCTACTGTTATTCAGGTTGATGTCATGTGACATCTCAGAATACAGAGGGTTAGTTCTGGAATAAAAAGAACAAACAAAGGAAAATATATATTATGCATTTAGGAGGAAGATACAGAATTGCTGTATCATCTGGGATTGTCATGATTAGGAAATAATGATATAACATCTCTATTCTCATTTTTTCCTCTCCCACTCTTTAGTTATCTCAAGCATCCTTATGACTAAATATATTTCATAATCTTGTTCTAAATACTTCTTGTAATTTCTGAAACAACCTCCTCTTCCAGAATTCACCCTATAATGGTTAATGATCTAAAAATAAGGATGAATTCTAGGATAGAATTCCATCTATCCATGGAAAAGGGGAATCTGAAAGATGCGTTTTAGAGATTAGAATAGAACACTTTATTTGGCCAAATGTGATTAGGCAGACAAGGAATTTGTTACTGATGCAGAAGCTCTCAATAGAAAATTCGTATTGAAGTTCACCCTTGAAGTTTAATAGGTATTTTGGGCCAGTGATGATTTCTTAGTCCAATACACTCCAAACATTTGCTGTAAGAAAAATTGAGATAATCACCATCTTGAAACTTTGAAGGAAAATTCAGCCATCTACCAATTTATTTCACTATTCTATATAAATGATTTTATATGATTATTAGAAGATGATCTGCAAAAACACCTCTACCCAAACTATCATTGGAAAATAGTCAATATACTGGTATTTCATTTCTATAGACATTGCCTCTCTCAGTTTGCAATAACAATTGTCAAATGGGCTATAGACGAAAAAGTATTGAAGGAAAGCCATTTTGCTGCTATCATTGCAATCGATGTCCTGAAGGGAAAATTTCCAACAAGAAAGGTATGACACATATTGTTATGCTGAATGCAGATAAAATAAAATTTATAGTATCCCAGTTTCTGCTTCACAGAATTTTATATGAGTGAATTTAGATATTTTTTATTCTACTGTAACCACTGCCATACATAACTTATTCAATAGTAATGGCCTATAGCCACATTGCTATGTTAGAAAATGTTATGAATAGTAATTTCTAACCTATCCTTCCAAACACAGTAAGAACATTATTACATACCAAATAGAACTATTTAATAAAAGTTACTGTCAGAGACGCATATAAGGCATTGGCAGTAAGTTGGTAGATCCAGAGATCAAATGCCTTCAGGTAGGTAGGTAGGTAGGTAGGTAGATAGGTAAGTAGGTAGGTAGGGTGGGTGGGTGGGTGGGTGGATGGATGGATGGAAGGAAGGAAGGAAGTAAGAGAGGGAGGCTTTTCTTTAAAAAAACATCCTCTTAGGACAGTGGTTCTCAACCTTCCTAATGTCGCGACTTTTAATACAGTTCCTCATGTTGTGGTGACCCCCAACCATAAAATTATTCCTAAAACCATTGAAAATATGTATTTTCTGATGGTCTTAGGCCAGGGGTCCCCAAACTTTTGGACCTCAGGGACCATCAAGTTCATAATTTTAAATTCTGCGGACCACTAATACGAATCCAGTGCGCTGCTTGCTGAAGCACCTGGACTCCCAGTGACGGGATGGAGTCCTTCAGGCACTCTCCCTCCTCTCTCTCTCTCTCCCACTCTTTCCCACTCCTTCTTTCTCTCTCCCCCACTCTCTCTCTCATTCTTTCTCTCCCCCCTTTCTCCCCCCCACTCTTTCTCTTTCTCTCTCCCCTCTTTCTCTCTCTTCCCCACTCTTTCACTCTTTCTCTCTCCCCCACTCTTTCTCTCTTTCTCTCCCCCTCTTTCTCTCTCCCTCCCCACTCTCTCTCTTATCCTTTCTCTCCCCCTTTCTCTTTCTCTCTCTCCCCCTCTCTCTCCCACTCTTTCACTTTCTCTCTCCCCCTCTTTCACTCTCTTTCTCTGTCCCCCACTTTTTCGCTCATTCTCTCTCTCCCCACTCTCTCTCTCATTCTCCTCTTTCTCTTTCCCTTTCTCTCTCTTTCTCCCCCCTTTCTCTCTCCCCCCACTCTTTCTCTCTTTCTCTCTTCCCCTTTCTCTCTCTCCCCACTCTCATTCTCTCTTTCTCTCCCCTTCTCTCCCCCACTCTTTCTCTTTCTCTCTCTCCCCACTCTCTCTCATTTTCTCTTTTTCTCTCCTCCTTTCTCTCTCTCCCCATTCTCTCTCTCCTTCTCTCTTTCTCTCTCCCCCTCTTTCTTTCTCTCCCCACTCTCTCTCTCATTCTTTCTCTCCCCCCTTTCTCTCCCCACTCTTTCTCTTTCTCTCTCCCCTCTCTTTCTCTCTCCCCCACTCTTTCTCTTTCATTCTCTCTCTCCCCACTCTTTCTCTCATACTCTCTTCCCCTTTCTCTCTCTCTCCCACTCTTTCTCTCTTTCTCTCCCCCCTCTCCCCCCTCTCTCCTTCTGATTCTCTCATTCTGATTCTCTCTCTCTCTGATTCTCTTTCATTCTGTCTCTTTCTCTGTCTCTCATTCTCTCACACATTCTCTCTCTCTGATTCTCTCTGTCTCTTTCTCTCTCTCTCATTCTCTCTTTCATTCTTTGTCTCTTTCTCTCTCTGTATCATTCTGATTCTCTTTCTTTCTCTTTCTCTCTCATTCTCTCTCTCTTCCTTCATCTTTCCCTCTTTCTCTCCCTCTCTCCCTTCCTTTCCTGCTTTTTCTCCTGCACCCAAATCAGGAGCTTCAGGCTATGGCAGGCAGAGGCAGGGGTTGAAACGGGAGCTTCAGGGGGCACTCCCCAAAACTTCTCCTGCATGGCTTTTGTCACTGCAGGCATCGGCGGCGCAGCGGCAGCAGGGAATCCCTCAACTCACCCACCAAGATTTTCAATGCGGCTTTTGCTGCTTCAGGCATTGGCGGCAGCGGCGGCAGCAGCAGGGGGGAGTCCCTGAACTCCCCAGGACTTTTCCTGCACTAGAATCTTTTCTAGTCACGTGCGCGCACACCCACATGCATGCACACACGCAGGCAATCTCTCTCCGCTCTCTTTGCTTATGTGTGGGGCAATGCGTTGCATGCTGGGATACACAGCCCTCCAACAGAGACAGAGGGTGAGGATGAGTGAAGGCGGGGTGGGTGGGAGAGGGCTTTGGCGACCCCTGTGAACTGGCCATTCGACCCCCAAAGGGGTCGTGACCCCCAGGTTGAGAACCGCTGTCTCAGGAGAACATGAAAAAAACCTGTCTCTTATGAGAATACAATTAAAATGTTAAAAAGCAGAAAATGTATGGATTCTGGACTGTATTATGTAGCAAATTAAATAAATCCAAGCAAACCTGTTTTCACAGTCCATACAGCAGACCTTTACCTAACTTTTTTAAAATGTAAAAAAATATTAATCTTAATGGACATCAACCTTTCAAAGCAAGAAATTAACCCTAGTGAATATTACTTAATTTTTACCTAACAGAGGAGAGCAAGGGGGAAGGATACTTGAAGACCAATGATTTATTAAGTAGTTGGAAAATATTATATTCTCTAATTTATACAATATGAATAGTTTGTTTAGATTGTTGTACACTGCCTAGAAAAATTTGCCCTGACAAAGCAGCCATAGAAATTACACACACAAATATACACACACACCCTAACAAACATATTCTGTCTTTTTCAGATATGGATGATTGCTTTAAATGCAAAGAAGACCAATATGCAAACAAAGATCAGTATTTATGTCTTCCTAAAGTCAGAACTTATCTATCTTATGGAGATCCTTTGGGAATGAGTTTAGCTTTGTCTGTTACTGCTTTTGCTGTCCTCACAGCTCTGGTGCTTGGAATTTTTATGAAGCATCACAATACTCCTATTGTCAAAGCCAACAACCGAGATCTCACTTATATTCTCCTCATCTCTCTCCTTCTTTGCTTCCTTTGTTGTTTGTTGTTTATTGGCCAACCAACAAAAGTAACATGTCCTCTACGACAAATGAGTTTTGGCATCATCTTCTCAGTGGCTGTTTCTTGCATGTTAGCAAAAACCATCATAGTGGTTCTGGCTTTCATGGCCACAAAGCCAGGGAACAGTATGAGAAAATGGATGAAGAAAAGTTTGGGGAGTTCCATTGTACTTTCCTGCTCCTTGATTCAAACATGTATTTGTGCTGCATGGCTTGCAACCTCCCCTCCCTTCTCAGATGTTGACATGCATTCAGAAGTTGAATATATAATACTGAAATGCAACGAAGGCTCTTTGATTATGTTCTATTGTGTCCTAAGCTATTTGGGTTTCCTGGCTATTGTAAGTTTCACTATAGCTTTCTTGGCCAGAAACTTACCGGATACTTTCAATGAAGCCAAATTCATCACTTTCAGCATGTTGGTTTTTTGTAGCGTATGGTTATCTTTTATTCCAGCTTATTTAAGTTCCAAGGGGAAATACACAGTAGCTGTGGAGATCTTCTCAATCTTAGCCTCTACTGTTGGGTTGTTGGGTTGTATTTTTTTCCCCAAATGCTTCATAATTTTATTGAAACCTCAATTAAATAACAAAGATCAGCTAATAAGAAGAATAACATAAGTTGTATGTATTTGTATATTTTACAACTTTAATTTGTATTAGGGATATATGAATTAATTCTAATCCAGTTTCTAGTTTGTCAATTCAAACTCGGTAATTATTTAATTATTTATTAAATTGACTTGGCACTTCTGTTTGAGCTCCTTAATTGCATGTTACACAGATGACACTATATGATTGTGAAAAATGCAAAGGATCTGCAAGTATTAAAAGTCAGACAGCACAGTAAAATAAAGGAACTAAAATTAAGCATAATATTAATCACAACAATAGAACAACTGGCCTTAGAATTGACTGTGAAAATATGGAAAAAGATGGGTAACTTCTGTCTTTTAGATCAGCTACCAGCAGTAAAGAAACAAATAATCAAGAAATATTCTACAGACTAGAACGTGGTACAGCAGCCATACATGGAAAAGACATTCAAGTACTGTAATGTATCTATATCTACAAAGATTAGAATTATGCAAACTAAGGTATTACCTGTGACACTCTATGGAAGTAAAAGTTGGCATTTAAAGAAACAGAATAGAAATGTATTGATGTCTTGGAACTTTGGTGTTGGAGGAGATTCCTAAGAATATCATGGATACCCAAAAATATAATTTAATGATCCATTTAAAGATAATCCATGCAAAATTTTCACTTGAGGCACAAATAACTAAGTTGAAATTTGTTGTTGTTGTTGTTAGTTGCAAAGTCATGTCTGACCCATTGTGACCCCAGGCCTTCCTGTCCTCTACCATCCTCTGGAGTCCATTTAAGCTCATGCCTACTGCTTCAGTGACTCCATCCAGCCACCACATTCTCTGTCATCCCCTTCTTCTTTTGTCCTTAATCTTTCCCAACATTAGGTTCTTTTCCAGTGAGTCCTTCCTTCTCATTAAGTGGCCAAAGTATTTGAGTTTCATCTTCAGAATCTGGCCTTCTAAAAAGCAATCAGGGTTGATCTTTTCTAGGACTGACCAGTTTGATTGCCTTGCAGTCCAAGGGACTCACAGAGTCTTCTCAAGCACTATAGTTCAAAGTCCTCAATTTTTTGACACTCAGCCTTCCTTATGATCCAACTTTCACAACCATACATTGCAACTGGGAAAACCATAGCCTTGACTATATGCACTTCTCCATTGTAGTGGAGGCAGCATCCAGGCATGGGTTGTCCTCGTTCACCAACCAAAGGGACTGAGACTGTCAAAGCTGCGAGGACATGCCTACATCAACGGACTTCTGTCTCAGTCCTGGCTGTGGATAGTCATGTCTTTATTGATCTCCCATTCCTGAATGTTTGGTGTTGTTGGATTTTTTATTTTTCTCCTTCACCTTTTTGAAGGGGCAGTTTGTCTTTTATTTTTTTCTTTGAATTTCCTTGACAAGTTCCAGTGTGACATGAGCCTGCTGAAGACCGCATGGCAGTAGTCAGACCACCAGCCAGTGGTCCTGACAGGGCAGCCAGTTCGAGCTTGCTCCAGTGCTGACCTAGAGCCTGGACAGAGACTCGATTGCATTCCAGCTCAGCGGGAAGCTTTGCATTCCACTTTTGAGCTGAAGGACAGCCAGGCTGTCAGCGAAGCCTGAGCTGTCAAAAGACAGCTGCCGCCAGAAGACAGAGTCCGTGTCTGATTCAGACACACTCTCTTCACCCCATTTGGTCACTAGAGATCAGGGGCCTGATTCCCAAGCCTCTGCTCGCTTGCGGGTACACTTGGAAGCCACCACAGCTGCAGTGAGGCTGCCTTTGATCCCAACTGTTCAGCGGTGGATCGTAAAATGGTGGGTGCGGTTCCTGCTGTCAGCCTATTTTTCAAAGAGTGTTGCTGGAGTTGTCTGAGGGGCCCAAGAAGGTAGCTAGAGGGGCTTTAGCCTCTGAATCCAGGTCAGCTAGTCAGAAGGCGGTGGCTAAGCTCTCTAAAAGATCCAGGAAACACGCGAAGCCATCTAAGACAGCTGAAAAGGATGCTGCCAGAGGCCAGAAGGCACTTGAAAAACAGGTTGCCAGGGCATCTACTAGCTCGAGCGGAGTTTTCCAGTGTCAGGCTTCTGGGGATTCCCACCATTATCCCCTGGGGATGACAGCCAGTTTTTGCAGCCTCTGTCACCAGATCACGCTCCTGAGCAGTTTCTGACTGGTAATCTGTCTGACAACAGGCCGGCTCTATTTGGCTCTCTCTCTGATCCCTCTCCTGCCCAAGTGGCATGGCAACAGCCTATCAGGCATAGATCCTCTTATCCAGAGGCTGCCTGTCCTCCTGTGTTACCAGGGACTAATTCAGGAGAGAAGCAGCAAGGCCAACTCCCATCTAATATGGAGGCCATCATTTCTCAAAGTATTGAGAGGAGGATTGCTGCTAGTTTACAGCGCAGCCACAATCACCGTGAGGCTTCCCATCGCTCTGACCTCATAGATGCCCATCAGGAGCCAGGCTTCAGATGAGATGATTCATTCCCAAAGTTCCTATTCCCCTGATCACCCCTCAGATCAGGAAGACTCCTTTGAGGAGGTGGACAGGGAGCTTGACCTTTCAGAAGATGAGGGCTTATTTATTTTATTTTATTTATTTTGTGATTTATATGCCGCCATTCTCCCTGAGGACTACATAAAACAATCACCAGTACAAATCACAATAAATATAATTAAAATAAGATTAAAATCCAATAACAACCGTTAAAATTATAAAAACTATACAACCCCACAATCAGAGAATTGTTAGAATAGCCACGTCTTCAGTCTGCAGTGAAAGGAGAGGAGGTCGGGGGCCGTCCTGAGGTCAGTGGGCAAACTATTCCAGAGGGTCGGGGCTCTGACAGAGAAAGTCCTCACCCTGGGGGCCGCCAGCCGACATTCTTTGGCTGATGGCACCTGAAGGAGGCCCAGTCTGTGGGCGCGCACTGGACAATGGGAGGAAGGCAAGAGGTGGTCCTTTAAGTACCCCGGGCCTGAGCAATCCTCCTTTGTTGGCCTTTTCCGGCCTCAGCTGTTTAAGTCCTTACTATATAAGACCTCCAGCACTGTCAGACAGGCAGGGCACCTGCCAGCAGTGGATCTGGCTTCTGGATCTGGACAGCATAGTGACTCTTTGTTTTCTGAGCCCAAGGCAGAGGCTGAGATGGTTCCAGCTCCCCCACTATTCACAGGGGTGGTCCACTGGCGACATGGTATGTCCTGTGCTCATCCAGTGCTATCTGAATGACATTCTAATCCAATCCGCTTCTGAGGAGTTGGCGGATGCGGACCTCAGGGTCATTATGCAGGTACTTCAGGAGCAAGGGTTGTCTATTAACCTAACAAAAGTCATTTGATTCCTACCACCTGGTTGCTACATCTAGGGACGGAGATTGATACTATTGAATGCAAGGTATATCTTTTGTATCTCCTACGATTGTAGAGCAAGTCTAATTGATTTGGTTCATCAGGTCAACAAAGCATGTTCGGTGTCCCTGGCAACACTTTCTCATCTGCTGGGCAAGATGGTATCCTGCATATCAATTGTACCATGGGCCCGTTTGCATGCCAGGGCCATATAGTGGTTTCTCCTTCCTTAGAGGGCAGGTACGAGTATTTCTCTACACAAGGTTAGATTGCCTCCACACATTCTGAGGAAGCCACTGTTAGGGCTGATTGGCTCAGCAGGGCTACAATTGACCACACAGAGTGGTGCCTGCAGCCAGATCTGTTTCAGGAGCTGATGGAATGCTTCGGATAGCCGACGGTGGACCTCTTTGCCACCCTGGACAAGGCTCACCTGGACAGATTCTTCACAAGATTTGCGGTTATGGGGGCGGAGAAGGTCAATGCACTTTGCAGTCCTTGCTCTTGCTCTACAGAACTGCTCTAAGCCTTTCTCTTGCAGTCCTTGCTCTTGCTCTGCAGAACTGCTCTAAGCCTTTCCACCTCTTCCCCTCATCCTGAGGGTGGTACGGAAGATCTTGCCAGAACATGCAGAGGTGATCCTGCTGGCACCACACTGGCTGTGGCGGCCTTGATTTGCCAAGTTGGTGGCCCTTTCGGTGGCCAGGCCTTGGAGAATACCACAGCCAGGGGGCAGTGGTCCACCCAGACCCTCAGTGGTTCGCTTGACTGCCTGGTGTTTGAGCTCTGAGCCAGGACAACTATCCCTCCGAGGTCATTGATACCATCCAGGCCTCTGGTTTTTTGCTGTCCCTAGCCTCTAGAGCTTCTCTAGGAGTTTCTGGAGATGGGGAACAGCAAAAAACATCACTTCCTATCCCATTGGGAGTTGGGAAATGGTCCCTTTCAGGCCTCCGGAGGGCCTCCAAGGGAGTGGGAAAGGCTATTATCAAATTTGTTACTCAGAAAATTCCTGATTGGCAAACTATTATTCTTGAAAGAATGAAAACAAAGTGCTGACAACAGTCTAGAGTTTAGGGGCAGTTAAGATCATTATTATAATTAATTTTTAGAACCATTTGTATTCTAAGATTCAGAACAGAACAAACATCATTATAAGAACAGAGAGAGATTCAGTTCAACCTAGTCAAATTTTAGAGATGCTTAAGTATTACATGGAAATGAGAGACTTTATCAAATTGGGGTTACTATTTTTTATGATTGTATTGATTCTTTTCCTGCAGCAATTGCCACATATAGCTTGCAAAACAGAGATAAGAAAATGCAGAATAAGAGATCCTATCCCAATTGATCATAAATATTTCCAACCAGGTGACCTAATCATTGGTGGAATTACTTCTTTTGTCTTCATAACTAGAGATGTAGGAAGCTTTGAGGATGATCCCCATCATTCTCTACTTGGTGAATCCCTGTAAGATATTTTTTTATTTATATTGTCTATATTGGTCTAGATAAAATAATTTAATACTTCTATTCTATGAATCATAATTATCTAGAGTAATTTAAATACTCTTCCAGAACTGAATGCTATTTTTAGCTTATACATTATTTTCTTATATTTTCTAAAGGGAACCCACAGTTAGAACCTACGTTCCTTAATTATTTTTTAATCAACCTCAGGGCTATTTCATTTCTCTCCACTCCTCAGTCTCCTTGGGGTGAAAATTTCACCATCAGTAAATTTTAAAGTTAATATTTATTATTTTAATATTTAATGTTTTATTTTCTTGTTTAACTTGTTTGTAAGCATTGCCTCTTTATTTCCCCCCCACAATTTCTTCATTGCAACAGGTTCTTAAAATTAAGCTTATTAAGGCTATCAATGTCACATCACTACCATCAATAATTTTTTAAAGGAAGAGAGTCTGAATTTTGATTAAATTGTAATAGAATTTCTAATACTCAGACACTTTTAAATTGTTTCTTAAAATGATAGAAAAAGTTACATTTATTTATTTAGCATACAGCATACGATGTCAGGAAATCTACAAATGCTAGACACACTGCAGTCCTTACAGTCTCTATTGTTAGTTCATTGTTGGGGGCAAACTAGCTTTAACACCCTAGTTTAGGTACAATTTATACATTACTGAATTATGCAAAACAGTTGTGTGCTTTAAAAATCAATATTCCTTGTCCTTCAAAAAGATATATGAAGTCCTCTTGTTGAAATAAGACTAAATTCTACTTCTATGTTACTTTTGCCTTTAAAAAAAATCAGTTACATTAAAATGAAATCACCTCACATGTAAGAAAAAGTGATTAATGCAATTTTACTTCCCATTTAGACAATGCTATGTTACATGCTTAGTAATGATTCTGATCAGTTTCACATAATTTGAATAGATTACAATTATCAAAAGGATAGAAAAAACTGCCATTATTCCTTTCAAAAATAATTACACAATATTTATATCAAATAATATAAAATAAATCAACTAACATGAAACAATAACTGTTACCTCCTAAATCATTATTTTTATGGAGTTTAACCATTATCTTAACATGAAAGATTGATTATTAGTTTGTAAGATTTTTGTAAGAGTTTATTTTATTGTTCTTAGAAGGACAATTCTACTGGTCTTTAGAAAGACAATTTCATTTGTTACAACTTTGATTCTAATTTTTTTTTGGCAGAGTCCTGACTAAGCATTATCAACATATATTGACAATGATATTTACTGTGAAGAAGATCAATGAAGACCTCCAACTCTTACCTAATATCACTTTGGGCTTCATAATCTATGATAGCTATGCTGGGGCACAGACATATCATGCCACGTTGGAACTTTTTTCTGCTCAGAACCAATTCATTCCCAATTACAAGTGTGGCATCCTGAATAAACTTATATCTGTTATCGGAAATATTGATCCTGGAATCACTTTTGATATGGTAGATATTTTAGATTCTTTCAAAGTTCCACAGGTAAGATGGATTGCTTTGTCTTTTCAGGTATAGGAGATTGCAAGACCTCAAGATATAATTGACTTTCATATACATATGTATATAATATGGTCTCTATGGATCATATTAAAAAAAGGTATTTAATATATCATAAAATAAAAGCAAATTCAACCTCAGAATTTGACACATCATATGATCATGCTAGACCTATAAGTTCACCTCTGCTTCTGTCATTAACCAAATCATCATGACTGTATAGCAAGACATTATTTTATCACGACTTGTGATTTCACTTCTGTGTGCTCCATCAATTCTGCTTGTTGGAAACCAATTGTGAAGTCTGTGAAATGAGATTATGTGGTGGTCATAAATGTGCACCAGCTATAAATTCCCCCAAAATGATCATATAAGCATAGGATACTGTAAAAATGGAAAATGGAAGGGCTGTTTTTAAATCATTATAACATCAAATGGTCACTAAACAAAGAAGTCAGTTAGGGAGGACAACATGCATATTTCTGTACAATTATTAGATAAGGTAGGTTGAAATAAGAAGGAGAGACTGACCCAAAGTTAATCATGATTGATAACATGCACCAGGTTCTTCTTGCTCATCATCCTGAGCGAATATATCATACTTGTTTTAAAGCAAGGGTCATCATAATGGAAGTTAATAAAGGATATGGCTGTCAGTATGTCTGTTAGTCAGGGAGACAATTTTGGTGACAGATATGGATGATGAAAAAATCCCTGTTCGAAAGTAATAGGGAAAGTAACATTAAATCTTGGTAAACAATATATTTTAATGAAGAAAGATATCCTTGAACTTAAAACCAGATCAGAATAATACAGGAGATGCCATGTGAGCAGAATCAGAAACTTCATTACCAGTTACAGTGCAACTTTGTCACTTTTCTTCAATATTTCCATATATCAATATATTGTATGAATGTAAACTTGTCATGAAACTTTGTTGTTCTTTCTTATTTGAGATTGTATCATTTATTTATTATTTCATGGTTATTATACTTTACTTCATTTTTCCAGGTAATATGTTGCCCAGAGTCCTGGGGCAAGGTAAAAATACTCTAAGTATGTAAGTTAGTCACTAAGTAAGTACAAATATAAATATTAAACCAAAGCATGAGTTCACACGTCAGGCTTTTTACAGAAGCAAATTCAGGGAATTGCAAAAAAGATAATTATAGAATTGAAGATTTAGAAGGGAACACAACCTTCATCTAGTCCAACTATTGTCTTATAAGTATCTTGAGTATAGAAATCATTTGAAACATATATTGAGATATTTCAGAACTATTAATTTAGAGAGGATACACATTTTCTTTTGCAATCATGTTTTCTCCTCTCTATTTTTCTATTTACACAATCAGTTTTTATTTCCATAGTTCCCAACTGGTTCTGCTCCAAATGAAAGCCCTTTCTACTACCACTTAGTTCCAAGTGAAGAAGTTCATTATAAGGGGATCATTCAAATACTTTTGCACTTCAAGTGGACTTGGGTTGGAGTACTTGTAAAATACCTTAGAAGAAAATTTGAGCATCTAATCTTTTCAATGTTTTCTCTTAATGGCATCTGCATTGCCTTCCTGGAACAATTCAAACCAATTTATTTCAATACTTTTTTTGATAATTTGAAATGGCTTGTTGAAACATTTCATCTTCTTGTTAACAGCAAAGCCAAAGCTATTATAATCAGTGATAATTATCTTTTAAATTTAAGATGGCTATTACGTCTACCTGAAATGGAAATAGTTTCTGTAAAGCCGAAAGGTAAGGTGTGGATTGTGGCTTCCCAAGTGGGTCTTGCATCATTCTTTTATCAGAAAAGCTGGGATATCCAAGTTCTCCATGGTGCTCTGACCTTTGTAGCTTACTCAAATGAAGTTGCAGGATTCCAACATTTTCTTCAGACAAGAAACCATTTCTCTTCAAAAGAAGATGGTTTTATCAAAAATGTGTGGGAGCAAGCATTTGGCTGTGTGTTTCCAAATCCATCTGGGATTGAGGAAATGGATGGTTTGTGTACAGGGAAGGAGAAACTGGAGAGCCTTCCTGGGACTTTTTTTGAAATGAGGATGACCAGTCATAGTTACAGTATATACAATGCAGTGTATGCTGTGGCACATGCTTTACATATCATGAACCCGAGCCAACAACATAGAGGAAAGCTGAGTGGTAGAAAACTCAATCTTCAGGTTGTCCAGCCATGGCAGGTAATTTGGAAATGGGAATTGAATGCCATTGATTCTCCAACATCTCACACCTGATCACAAAGGGCAGTGAGATGTAGGTGGAAACTTTGTAATGACTTGCAGGTTTCTTCCTTATTTCGCTCCTTTTGTGGAATTAGTAAATTTAATGTACTTTCTTCATGCTTTGAACTTCTCAGGCCACTTAAACTCTATCTCTCTTTGTGATAGTTTGTAGCTAGTTCAGATTTATACTTTGCCTCTGCCTCTGCCTCTGCCTCTGCCTCTGCCTCTGCCTCTGCCTCTGACTTCTACATATATGGGAATTATTTCCTAACATGCTTTACAATGGCTTTCTTACTCAAGATAAGTCTCTATTTTAAATGAGAAACATACTCAGAAGTATTTCAGTCAATATGGGTATGTGCCCAAAATAAGGAATACAATGGAAAACTTTTACTCATGTAGGAATTGGGGTAATTAAAAGTTTCTACTTGGTTTTTCAAAATGAATATGCTTCTGAGGCCACAAGGCAGACAAAAACAATCTATGAATGAAGAGTGAGATTCAAATGACTACAAATGACAGAGCAGCATGCATGAGTGCATGGTGCACAACTCTACCTTAATTCATCTATAAGATTTAGATCAGTCCGAGCATATCTGAAATCCCTTTCATTATGTATGAAAAAAGGAAAATGCCTTGTTAAAGATATTTTAATAGAGGCCATTAAATAAAAGCATAAGAAAAGAGAATTGAATTAGTATGTGCATGAAATTCAAGAACCAAGAATGCATTTTAGAGACAAGGTGCAAATATATAAATAGAAATGTTTCTTATTTTGATTCTAAATTCACTACCAGAAAGTTCTGATATTCTAGTGCATATTTTAGAAATGAGGTATGAAACTGAACAATCTGAGGACCCAGATTGCTGGGGGACAATATGCTAACTCTGTAAATTACTTAGAGAGGGCTGTAAAAACACTGTGAAGTGGTGTATAAGTCTAAATGCTATTGCTATCTTGCTCATTGTCCTCAGAAATTTATGCTAGACTCTTTTTAAATTTGGTTTCTTCTCTATATACAAGAAAGGATGGTCAAAAAGTAAATTGAAAGCCAATAAATGTAATGAAAAGTAGCATTAAATTTAATGGATTATTTGTAGTGAATTGTCCAAGAATAACACCCAAGAAGCAAAATGTATACAGTCACAAGAATTGTTTAAGCAAAGGGTTCAGACAAATTGTGCATAAAACCTAGAAGTGGGCACAAAGAAAGCAATTTAGCAAAGAGGCTCAGAAGGCAATTATATGAGCCATTATTCAGCATGAAATGGTTGGAATAGAAATTTAATAAGCAATCAACAATAAAATGTGCAGCCCAAACAATGATACTTGCTATTTAAAGGCAAAATGACTGAGGTTACATTCTTTGAAAAAGAGGACATGAGAAGACAGAAGTTGAATTTCATTATTTACAGAATCAAAATGCAGCAGCGCCATCCTTTTTAACATTAGAGAAAGATAATAACATTTTGAAAAATAAGTCCAGCCCTTCCCTACCTCTTTGCATAGTTGTTTTATTTTAAAGTGATTTGATCTACATTGATCATTCTGTCTCTAATAACAGCAGGAGAAGTTTCTTAAAATCTTGCAAAAATAATACAAGCTTGATTATATATATATTTGTTAAATAACAAGTTTGTCAATCAGTTATATCTTTATATGTTAACATATGCTTTCAAGACCTGTATTATGTTGAATTATTTTAAGTTAATAGACTGTAAGCATCATTTTTATATAGGACCACAGATAACCATCTTTGAGAGGAACACAAGTACATTAGAGTAGAATGTCTTCTGTTTCGTAAAATGTTTTTTTAAAGATTAACATGGTATCAAACAGTTCGATTTCTTAACCATGATTTATTTTTGCATATTTATTTCATACTCAGCTTCACTTCTTTTTGCAAAGAGTTTCATTTAATAACAATATTGGAAATGAAATTTTCTTTGACAAGAACAGAGAACTGATTACAGGACTAGAAATTGAGAACTGGGTCACATTCCCCAATCAATCCTTTCATCGAGTGAAAGTTGGGAAGCTGGATCCCAGGACTGCTGAAGATAAAATGTTCACCATTCATGAGGAAGCCATCAGTTGGCCTGGCACTTTCAACCAAGTAGGTTCTGAATGTAATTGATTTTGTTTAAATGTTCAGGTGATATCAATATCATTTAACATTGAAAGATTATGAAAAACCTGGGAATAACTGTAAGCAAGGTAAAAATTCAAATTTCTGAAAAGTAGGGATATCTAAATGATTATATAAATTAGTATTGGCTTTCAAAATATTGCTGTCAAGACAAAGAAGTTGTTAAAAAAACAAAGATACATAAAGTATTCATACCAACATTATAGTAGAGGATGAGGGCCAGTTTGGTGCAGTTGTTAAACCACAAGGCTAGAGTCCTAACTTCGGCACTCCACCCAACTCAAGTGGAGTTGAGCCAATCAATTTCTGTCATCCCCCCCAAATGTCCTTTTTAAAGCATATTCTACTAAGTATACAATTGTTTTTTTTAAATGGTTTTGTACACCATTTAGAATTTGTCTGAGATAAGCAGCTATAACAATATATAACAATGAAGAATGGTTACAGAAATTAGGCATGGCTAGTCTAGTGAAAAGAAGGACCGGGGAGATGTGATGGCAGTGTTCCAATATTTGAGGGTTGTCACAGAGAGGAAAGAGGTCAACCTTTTTTCCAAATCACCTGAAGGCCAGACAAGGAATAATAGATGGAAACTGATCAAGGAGAGATTCAACCTAGAAATAAGGATAAATTTTCTGACAGTGAGAACAATCAACGAATGGAACAGCTTGCTTTCAGAAGTTGTGGAAGCATCATCACTGAAGGATTTCAAGAAGAGACTGGACTGTCATCTGTCCGAAATGGTGTAGAGTCTTCTATTTGGAGTGTGTGTGGACTAGATAACCTACAACATCCCTTCCAACTCTGTTAACTTAATTAGAATTGCTAATTGTGAGTGAGAGGAATGGCATTTAAATAGTATATATATTGAAATAAACCAATAATAAAAGGTACAGAAACCTGTCTCAAACCTGGCTCAAAAACAGTAACTGTGAAAGAGACTTTGGATGATCCCTTAAATATGTACTTTAAATGTATACTTTACATAAATGAACTTTGCAATTATATTATAAGCAACTGCGTTCTCTTCGCTGATGATGTAAAACTATTCAACACCATCGACAATGCTGCTACCCTACAAAAAGACCTTGACTATCTATCAGAATGGTCAAACAATTGGCAACTCCAAATCTTAATCAACAAATGTTACGTTCTACATATTGGCAAAAAATAAAAATAAAAACGCTAAATACAAGGTTGGTGGACACGACCTGGTAGATGACCCTCACTCTGTTAAGGACCTCTGTTAAGGACTCATCTCAAATGATCTAAGTGCCAGAGCTCATTATAACAACATTGCCAAAAAAGCATTAAAAGTTATTAATCTTGCATAGCTTCTTCTCTGGTAATATTGAACTGCAAACCAGGGCATACAAAGCTTTTGCAAGACCAATTCTTGAATATAGGTCATCTGTCTGGAACCTGCACTGCATATCAGACATTAAGTATTTTGTGTTAATTTTTATGGTTGATAAATTCTTTAATTCTTTTTCAACAATTCTTTTTCATAATATGACTCATTATGTCCTAAATTGGAGAGAAGGCTTATTAAAGTGCCTCAGAAACTGCAAGATTTCTCAGCAAGATTTGTTATTTTTGATATGGACTTGTTGAATTTTTTTTAAAAAAATTAGATTTATATGCCGCCCTTCTCCGAAGACTCAGGGCGGCTTACAATGTGCTAAGCAATAGCCTTAATACTTTTGTATATTTTATACAAACTCAGCTTATTGCCTCCACAAACTGGGTCCTCAATTTACCTACCTTAGAAAGGTAGGTAAGGCTGAGTCAACCTTGAGCCTGGTGAGACCCGAACTGGTGCAATTGCAGACAGCTGAATGTTAATAACAGGCTTTGGTCTGCTTATTAGCCTGTTGAGCTATCCAAGGCTCTTTTTGAATTTGAAATAATTAGAATCATAAGCAATTAACCAAAAACAGAAAATTATTAAACAATATGTTTTTACATGCAGAAGATTCCAAGTGAAATTTCCTTCCCTTTTACAGAACCATTTCCAGTTTGGAAATTCAATCACCGCATTAGATAATTTATATAACTCTGAAAAAAATGTTTATTTTTCTTTAAATTTAAAATTTATGTAATATTCAACAAGAAATTTAAGTGTATTGAAAATTTAGAAACATAAAAAACTGATGGCAGAAAAAGACCAAGTAGTCCATCAAGTCTGCCCTCTGAGGTTATTATATTTTATTATATTTATTGTATGTATTGTAATTATATTACATTACATTACATTACATTACATTACATTACATTACATTACATTACATTATTATTATTATTCATCTTTGATGAGTTCCAGTGAAATCAGTCAATACTTCTACAATTGGTAGAACTGAAAAAATAATTCAGTCTTGAATAGTTTCATATTGAAGTTGATGTAAACACTTTAAAATTTGCATTATTTAAATTTATACAATATTGATTGACCATGCTTTTCCAATTTTATTTTCCAAAAATTGGATTAAATGCTAACACTTTCTTTCTTTTCTTTATTGTACAGACCTCCCCCATTTCAGTTTGTACAGACAGCTGCTTCCCTGGCTATTTCAAAAGAAAGCAGGAAGGAAAACCATTTTGCTGCTATGATTGCCCTCCATGTCCCAAAGAGAAAATGTCAACCCTGAAGGGTAAGAACCAAGCTGACTTATAGTTCTGCAGGTTAGCCCAGGCAGATCCATGAACACAGACATATAGGAGCTAAATTATATGCTTTGTCTATTCAGGATAGATCATTCTAGAGCACATTTATTTATTTCTGAACTAATTTAAAACTTTTAGATGTGATTTATACAAAAAACAGCAAAACTACCAAACTTTAGGCAGAATAGATTAAAATAACATTATTTCTCTTACATTGGGATTGTGGTATTCTTTTTCTTTAAAAAAAATCCATTCTAACGTCTACACAATCTATTCCACTTGATTCAAAAAGCTTCTGAAATTTTTAATGTAAGGAGAATATATATATTTCTTCCTTCAGCAAAGCTTGTATTTTTGCTTGTAAACATTACTTTTATTTTATTATACAGGAATATAAAATGGAAGAATATTATAAAGTATCTGATAGAAAGAAAATCCTATTATATTTATTTACATTTATATTATTTTCAATAATAGCCTCTAGGAAGCCTTGTGAAGAACAATGTAAAAGTAAAAATAAGAAATACATAGAGATACACAATATAAAGAAAATATAATAAATAAGCAACATGAAAGGAAGTCATTATTAAGAAGGCAGATAAAAACTTTATTTTCATAATTGACCAATAAATGTTTATTCCATAAAACACCAAACTATCCCGTAACAAAAAAAAAAAAAGAAAAAAAAGAAAAAAAAGAAAAAAACCATTAGCAATCATTTGTGGATGAAAGCTTACATAAAATCTAGCGAAACTGTGCAACTTTCAGAGAAATAAATGTATCATGATTGTTTAACAAATAGTATAAGTAAGAGGTGCCCTGGAAATTTAAATAAAAGACACACAAACAACTGATGAAAAATGTCCCTGAAGTACTGGAAATATAATTCTGACTGCCAGCATTTCCAATCTCACTGGCTCAAGGTTAACTCAGCCTTCCATCCTTCCAAAATTGGTAAAATGAGGACCCAGATTGGGGGCAATATGCTGACTCTGTAAACTACTTAGAGAGGGTGTAAAGCACTGTGAAACAATATATAATTTAAATTGCTATTGCTATTACTACGATGTGTGGTGCTTTCACTACACCCAGATCACAATCAGGGATTTCAGCTCCCCGACAAAGTATCATTCAACCCTCTCCTTATTACGGGACTCCCATGTTCTTCTATGTTTGCTATTTCTCAACTACAAGAGCAGAAAGTCAGAAAGATAAGTAATAAAAGAACTAATTTTACATTCAGAAAACAAATATATAAGATTACTAAGAATGATATGACTATAGATTAATGGATATGCATTTATATATTTCAATTCTAGACATGGATGACTGTTCAAAATGTCCAGAAGGTCAATATCCAAATAAAGACCAAAATTCATGTATTCCCAAGAAAATATCTTCCTTTTCTTTTAAGGAACCAACGGGAATAAGTTTAGTTACTCTGGTGTTTTTTCTTTCTCTCTGTACAATTGTGGTGCTGGCAACATTTTTGAAGTACCACAATACTCCCATTGTCAAGGCCAATGATCGAAATCTCACCTACATTCTACTCATCTCCCTCCTCCTCTGCTTTCTTTGCTCACTACAGTTCCTTGTTATACCAAGCAGTATAATATGTCTCCTCCGACAAATTAGTTTTGGCATCATCTTCTCAGTGGCTGTGTCTTCTGTTCTGGCAAAAACCATCACAGTGATTTTGGCTTTCATGGCCACGAAACCTGGATCCCGTCTGAGAAAATGGGTGGGAAGAGGATTGGCCACCTCCATTGTTCTTTCTTGTTCCTTAATTCAAACAGGAATATGCACAGTATGGTTACTCACATTTCCACCTTTCCCCGATGTAGACACCCATTCAGAAATTGACGAAATCATACTCCAATGCAATGAAGGCTCATCTGCCATGTTCTATTGTGTCCTGGGATACATGGGTTTCCTGGCAGCTGCCAGTTTCACAGTAGCATTTTTCTCCAGGAATCTCCCAAGCAGTTTCAATGAGGCCAAATGTCTCACATTCAGCATGCTGATCTTCTGTAGTGTGTGGCTGTCCTTCGTTCCAACCTACCTGAGCACCAAAGGCAAATACATGGTAGCTGTGGAGGTTTTCTCCATTTTGGCATCTAGCACTGGATTGCTGGTCTGTGTATATTTCCCTAAATGTTATATAATTATTTTTAGGCCAGACCTAAATAGCAGAGAACAATTAATAAAAAGAAAATCTTAATAATATAAAAAATAGCCCCTTTTTATTATTTTTCTCTTTAGTATCACTTTTTTAAAGTCTCTATACTTTAAACCGCTGATTTGGGAAGGATGGTCAAAATACTCAGGCATGCAATTTATATATGAGCAAAGTTTTCAAATTCACTATAATTCAATTATAACTGAAAATATGAGAAATGAAGAGGGTATGGATCTATTTAAGAATACATCTAAGAATTTGAGGAAAACTTGATTGGATTCATGTTGTTTAAAGAATTTAAAGGCTCAAATAAGAAAAGTTTGTTTTTAATCTATATGGGGATGTATATGTATACTGCAGTAGTGGGTTGCAAATCCCATCACTACTCGTTTGTTTGTGGGAGTGCACATGTTCACGCATGTGCAGAAGTAGCCGACTGAGTGGGCAGAGCCTCCTGCTGCCACTGCTACTGGTTCACCCAAGACGCAATGAACTGGGAGCAACCCACCACTGGGATATATAACCTTGCCTGGGTACAGATCAATGATGGGTTTCAGAAATTTTTGCTACTGGTTCAGTGGGCGTGGCTAGATGGGGGACATCTTGATGTCACTCATGCTCATGCCCACCTACCTAGCCACGCCAAAGAGGCTGTAAAAAAATGCTTTTAAAGCCTCTGATGATCCAAGCTGAGTTGCCTAATAATTAGAGGCTTTTTTTTTCTTTTAAAAACATTTTTTGTACAACCTCTTTGGCTGAGGCTTTTTTACTTTTTTATTTTTAAAAGCATTTTTTTCAGCCAAAGAGGTTGTAGAAAAAATGCTTTTAAAAATAAAAATAAAAGCCCCTGATGATCGCGCGGCTTAACTGGGCATGGGGGAGGGGGCAGGGATTTTTGCTACCGGTTCTCCAAACCACCTGCCTCCATCGCTACCAGATCGGGCAATCCGGTCTGAACTGGGAGCATTTTACCCCTGATGTTACATAACATTTTGGCTTTCTCAGCAACATATTTCCCGACTTAGAATTCCCCCTTGGAGGGGCATTTCCCCTCCAAAAATACCCTTTCAATATGTCCTTAACTAAGACAATTACATTGGCACAGGATATCTTCCTTCTTTCTTCTAATTTAGCTTTGGTCAGCCTGACCCAGCTCAGAATGTATTAACTTAAGTTTATGGCATTATTTCCTCAGAAAAGGCATCCTACATACTTCCCCTTTCTAAGTGTCTTACACAGCTAAATAGTTTAGTGTTAGCACAGATTATATAAACGGTAAATATGGAGACACTCAGGCTATATTCTTTACAGGAATAATTCCATTTCTCTCATCTGGTATGATTAAAATAGTAAAAGAGCAACAACATTAAATTATGTGGAAAACATTTTACATTAGGTAGAAAAAGTGATGACATACTGTGTTATCACTTTTTTCAAAGAAAATGATTCCTTTGTATATTTTTTAAATACATATAGTAGCAATGAAGGCTATACAAAATTATCCAGATTTTGTAGATCCAGAAAGAATTTAAATTATATTGATCCCATGAATCAAAGCATCATAGTGCATCTGTCTCCCTTGTTTCCTGGATTTTATTATCTTGATTCATTATTCCTTGTTGCACATTTTCAGTCTTTTCAGTTATGTCGTGTAGTAAATCTTTTATCTCCCTGAAGCTTTTCATAATTGTATCATAAAAATCTTGGAGTGTCAACATAATCCCTGTTCTTCCTAATGAGCCATCTTGACTTATTTTAAAAAGTCCAAATATTATTCAATGTTCTGTCAATAGTCTATCACCATTCAAAAGTCTATTCCTTTTAATTTCCCGAGGCCAGCAAGTTACTTAAACTTAACATTGTCCACCAGGAGATACAATAGTTATAGTTCTTTATATCCCACAGTTAGTTAGTCAGTTTGTTCCATTCAAAATAACTCCTTAAATCCACTCTTTAATTTGTAGTTCCAGTATTCAAAAGTCATTCCATTAGATATCCTCCAGGTTATCAAGGTTGACCCTCTGGTAATCATAATGTAGATAAGTATAGAACAATAGATAATACAGCAGACCTCCAGATGTTATTTGGTTTTCTTTTCTTTTTATCAGAATTTTCCAAGGTTATTTTTGTTATTCTAGGAGTATGACATAGTATATATGCAGTCACCAGTAGATGGCGTCTTCATCTTTAAATTCAACAGTAAGGTTATTCTGCCAGTTATTTATTTCAAGTTGATTTGAAAAAGTATTCAATAAACAGTCAATTATACAGCTTTTTAAAATGCCTATTCAAAGTTATGCCAGTTACCCAGTCTTTCTGTATTTTATAGCCTTTATTTATTTCATGTTAGGGTGCAATTTCTCTCTATCTCTCTTTAGTTGCCACTTAAAAGCATTGCAGAGAGCCTCTTTCTCAGATTTCTTTTCTTTTCTTTTAGAATCAAGTCCTAAGCAAAAATTAAAAATCACCTCACCCAGCTTCTATCACTGTCCACTCACACCACTAAAGCACTGTTATGTTCGGCAAAAGAGCACTTGTCACCAATAAAGAAGCCGATTGGCCCTGCCGCAGGGAGCTTTCCGGTGGGAGATTGAAGTCTTACGATTGGCTGAGCCACTGACAGCTCGAGTATAAAAGAGCTGTCAGCGATGGAGTTCTTGCTCTCTCCCTCTAGCAAATTAGTTGTTTGTTGCAGTTAGAATAAAGAGTGTTAGATCGTTCAGCCGAGTCCTCTCATTTATAGCCTGTTGTTCCCAAAATAGAACACTGGCAATGAGGGTGCAGATTTAATGAGCTCACTCTCATCTGTCTTTCACGGAGTGCTGCTGAGGCGATCAGACACTGCACAACTATAATTACCTCAGGTGTCTTCCTTTGATCATGCTACTTGCTACGTTCATGCCATTCGACCAGGCACAGGAATCCTGGGACTGTTTTATCGATAGGGTCGATTGTTTCCTTGCTGCAAATGACAACAAGGGGCTTCCAAGTGACAGGAAACTAGCAGTATTTCTTACTTTATGTGGGCATGACATATTTGAAACAGCTTGGGCACTATTGGTGCCTCAAAACATTCAAGATGTGCCCTGGGGGGGGGGTATTATTGGCCAAGTTGAAGAGGCATTATTCTCCCTTATTGGCAAGGATAGCCAGGCGCCATGCATTTCAGCACCACTATCGGAACTAGGGAGAATCTATCAGTCAATACATGGCCATGTTAAGAAGGGCTGCCCTTTACTGCAAATTTAGCGATCTAGATGACATTCTTCTGGATCAATTAATTTGTGGAGTCAGGGACATAAAATTACAATGTCACTTGTTCTCCAGGACTGACCTCACCCTTCAGGCTGTGATAGACGAGGCCCAAACCTCGGAACTGTCTGCCAAGTCAGCTGCAGAAATTAGGACCCAATTGAGCTCCATTGTGATTTCTAAACAGGCAACTGTGCACCATGATGAGGTAGACTCTGACCAGATACCAGAGGATGGGAAAGACATAAGCCATCTTAAGACAACTCCCAAGAAGGATTGGGAAATGGGGGAAAGAAAGCCTCCGAACCCATGTCTAGGCTGTGGTGGTAACTGTTAGATCGGCGCAGGAATGAAGATGAGACCAGCGGAGTTCATGCAACAAGTTTTATTCAACAGGAACAGAACTGGCACGGCGCTGCCGGAGCTCTCCTTATATTTGCTCCGTCAGCCGCACCGCCCCCTGACAGGGATTCAAAACTCCCGCCAGAGGATTTTCTAACCAATCCCCGGCGGATGTCCTTATTAGGACATAACACTCCTCCCCCCTAGTTCTTAGGCTGTCCATCAGTCACAAAGTCATTTAAATAGGCAGGCCGTCTGCGTGTTCTACTAGACCTGTGCAGTCCATTTGTCGGTTGGTGACCCTCTGCTGCTCCCGGTTCCCTCCCTGGACCTGGGTTGGATCTGGCCGTCGAGGTTGCGGGCGGTGCTTCCGTACCTCCGGCCGGGTCGTTGACCTCCGCCTGCGGGCGATGCTGGTCTTCTCCGTCCCTGCTTCGATCGCGGAAATGCCATCGCAGGTCCCTGCTCCCGACCGGTCCGGAACTCCTGAGCCATGGTAAGTCCCTGGGTTTCCCTCCGATTCCTACTGGGTCGAGGTTAGTCGGGTCCGGTCGCAGGTGCAGGTCTGGCGGCAGTGACTGGGTCAGTCCCCAGGGTTCCCTGGTTGAGTACGGTCCACTCCCGGGGCTGCTGGTGGTGCGGGTTGGCGATGGCTCGACCTCGCTGGGTGTTGCAGGCCTCCTTCGCAGGGGTGGTGTAGGCCCTCTCTGCTGGGCTGGCACTGCTGGGGTGGTTGAGGACTCTCGCGGCCATCTCCGCAGGGGTGGCATTGGCCCTCTCTGTGGGGTTGGTGTGGTTGTGGCGGGTCGCCTTGGTCCGGCTGGTGTAGGCCTCCCTTGTGGGGTGGTGGAGGCCCTCCTCGCAGGGTTGGTCTTCGTCCTGGCTGGGTTGTTGTTGCGGGGGCCTCTGCTGGGGTGCATGGAGGTCTCACTCGCCGGTGTGTTGGTTGCCGACCTTGCAGGGATGCTGTTGATGTCCCCCGGCCCTGGTCTACCGGCTTCTTCTGTCTTTGCCTCTCGCTTTCGGACTGATGCCGTCCAATCTCACAGGGGTGTTGTTGGGCATCGCGGTTGTCGGGGCTTCGGTCCCCATAGCTGCCGTCGCCAATGGCTGGGTCTCGGGTGTCAGGGTGTTGATTCTGGTCTACCCTGGGGTGCTTCGGGGTTCCCTTCAGACATTGTCCCTGGTCTACTTGCGCTGTGTCTTCTCTGGCTTGGGCAGGGATCGGCAGGCCCTCTCTCCCGGGGTGTTGTAGGCCTACCTCGCTGGGGTGTGGCAAGCCTTCCTCTTCGGGGTGTTGTAGGCCTACCTCATCGGGATGGTTTCTGTCCGATCCCTTCCACCTTTTGCGGAGCTGGTCAATGTGACATCTCACGACCTGTCCATCTTCCAGCTCTACCCAATAGGATTTCAGGCCGGTTGCGCTGTGGATCTTGCCTTTCAGCCATTTCGGTGAGCTGTGGAAGTTCAGCGCATAGACGGGGTCTTCCACGGCAAAACAGCGGAGTTGGCGGCTGGCGGTTGCGGGCACCTCCGAGTCGTATTGGGGGTGCAGTCTGTCGAGGGGTGACGGAGTCTTCTGCCCATCAGCAGCTCTGATGGGCATTTCCTGGTGGTTGCATGCAGTGTTATATGTTGGGTGAGGAGGAAGGTGTCGATGCGCTCCTGCCAGTCACCCAGTGCCATCTTGGTGAGCGCCTCCTTGGTGAGCCTCACCATCCTTTCAGCTTGGCTGTTTCCGGCCAGTCTGTACGGTGCGGAGAGGGCATGGTCCTGCCAGGAAGGCCTCCATGGGCACGGACGTAAGTTGGGGACCGTTGTTGGAAACCAAAATGTCCGGGAGCCCATATGTAGCGAAAAGGCAGCGGAGAGCGCGAATGGTGGCTTCTGAGGTGGTTGATGCCATGGGAACCACCTCGAGCCATTTGGAGAATGCGTTGACCACGATGAGGAGGTGGCACCCCTGCATCGGACCCGCAAAGTCGATGTGGATCCGAGACCAGGGGCTGCTGGGCGTCTCCCATGGGGAGGGCTCTGCTTGGGGTGGCGCTGCTCGAACTTCCTGGAACGGGCCACATCTGGCGACCCATTGCTCATTGTCCTTGTCCAGTGATGGCCACCAGACGTAGCTCCATGCCAGAACCTTCATGCGGATGATGCCAGGGTGCCCGTTGTGCAATGTCTCGAGCGTCTTCTGTTGCAGCGCGGCGGGGATCAGCACCCTGTCTCCCCGTAGCAGACAGCCTTTCATCGTGGACAGCTCCTTCTGCTTGCGGCTGAAGGGGCTGTATTCTTCTCTGCTTATCTGCGCCGGTCACCCTCTCAGGATCCAGGACTGCACTTGGCGGAGTGTGAGGTCTTTTCTGGTGTGCGTGGCCACGTCTGTAGATGTGACTGGGCAGCTCCTGTCGTGGTCGATGTGAAGGAGCTCGAGGGTGCGGGCGGGGTCTTCAACGGCGTCTGCGGATGGGCATCTGCTTAGAGCATTGGCATTCGCGATGGCTTTTCCTGGTTGGTGGGTGAGCGTGTAGGAGTAGCCGGTGAGGAAGATGGCCCAGCGTGTCATTCGCGGCAACATGAACGTGGGTGTTTGCTTGTCGCCAGCGAGGAGGCCCAGGAGCGGCTTGTGGTCAGTCACTATGGTGAAGCTTCTTCCGTATAGGTATTCGTGGAAGCGCTTCACCCCTGCGATGATTGCCAATGCTTCTTTGTCCAGTTGGCTGTAGTTGCGTTCAGCGCTGGACATTGTCTTTGAGAAGAAGGCGATGGGGGCCTCTGTGCCATTGGGCAGGTCGTGACAAGACCGCCCCGACCCTGTATGGCGACGCGTCGCAGGTTAGCCGGATGGGTAGCGTTTTGGTGTACTGGATGAGGACGCTGCTGGATGTCAATAGTCCCTTGATGGCTCGGAAGGCTGTTTCCTCTTTGTCGCCCCACTTCCAGGAAACCATCTTCCCCAGCAAGCGATGTAGCGGCTCAGCAACTGTGGCTTTCTGTTGGAGGAATATTGCATAGAAGTTAAGCAATCCAAGGAAAGCCTGAAGCTCTGCTTTGTTTTGGGGGCTGGGAGCTTCATGGATAGCCTTAACTTTTGATTTGGTGGGGTGTATGCCATTGCTATCAATGAGATAGCCCAGGAACTCAACCTCCTGGACCCCGATGATGCATTTATCCCATCTGACTCTCAAGCCCTTCTCTCTGAACTGCTGCAGGACGAGCCTCAGCCGTTCAAGGAGTTGTGCCTTTGAGTCTCCGGAGATCAAAACATCATCAAAGTAAGGCACTACCCCTGGAATGCCTTGAAGAAGGCGTTCTATCATTGATTGGAAGATTCCAGGGGCGGCACTGATTCTGAATTGGAGACGGTTGCACTTAAAGGCCCCCCTATGTGTGACAATGGTTTGAGCGTCCGCCGTTTTAGAGTCCACTGGCAGTTGCTGGTAAGCCTGGGCCAGGTCCAGTTTTGCAAAAATTGTGCCCTTGCCTAGTGAGTGCAGGAGGTGCTGCACCACTGGCACAGGGTATGCGCTCTGCTGCAACGCTCTGTTTATGGTAACCTTATAATCAGCGCAGATGTGCACAGATCCATCCTGCTTCATTGGGGTCACAATGGGAGTCTCCCATGAAGCATGATCGATGGGTTCCAGAATGCCTTGGGCGATCAGCTTATCCAGCTGCTCGTCTACTTTAGGCCTCAAGGCGAACGGAACACGGCTTGAAAGAAATGGGCTTCCCTATGTACTTCCCCAGCTTACCATCAAAGACTTCTTGGAACTCTTCGATGAGTGAGTCGAGTTCATCTGCCCTAATCTGGTGGATGCCTCCGATGGAAAGCCCCAGCGGCTGAAACCACTCCACGCCTAGCAGGTTTGGGCGGCTGTTCTCCACAACGGTGACTGGCAGCGGACCCTGGAACTTCTTGAAGACAATGTGGATGTTGGTCCTGCCCAGGACGCCAATGGGATTTCCACCGAAATCCACCAATCTGGACTGCAGGGGCTTGAGCTGGCTCTTGATGATTGCCGGCTTGAGTCTCTTCAGCTGCTGCCAGTCGATGATGGTGTAGACAGAACCAGAGTCTCCCTCCATCGTGCAGGGTGAGCCCTCGGCCAACAGCGTCACGTGGAACTTGGTGGTGCTGTTGTTGCTGGTGTGGGCTATAGTGGTCTGATTTATCGCGCCGTGCCGGGAATCATCATAGCCGTCGCTTCTGGGCTGGTGTGAGGACCGTTTGGATGTCCTCTGGTTGTCACAGCGGTTTTCACGATTCCGGGGTCTGGGCGGTTTCGGGGCTGGATCGGTGGCTCGGCAGGCCTCGGTGATGTGTCCCCTCTTCAGACATCGGCAGCAGGTCGCATCCCGCCATCTGCAGGACGTCCTGGGGTGGTCGCCCCTGCAGCTGCCGCAGTGTTCTCCTCATCAGCCATTTTGAAGATTTTCCCTTGTGGACGACCATTTCCCCATCTGAGTCGGATGGCGTGGCTGAATTTTTGGAAGATTCAGGGATCGACTGGTGGATCTTGTGGATCCCTTTCGCCTTCAGCATCTCTGCAGCTGCGTGCTCTGAGGTTTCGGCGGCAGTGGCCTCTTCGAGTACATCCTTGAGCAAGATTCGTTTTCTGCTCAAGAATTTCTTCTGGAGGCCCGCGTCCCACATGCCAAAGACAATGTGGTCCCTCAGCGCATTGTCTACATTATCAAACTCGCAGTTGGCTGCGATTTGGCGAAGTGCGGCGACAAATTCTTTGATGCATTCACCCTCCCGTTGGTTCCTCTGATGGAAGGTGAATCGGTTTGCGATGGGGGTGCCCGTGGGAGCGTAATGTTCCTGCAGGGCGGCTTGCAGATCTGTCCAGGACATTTCTTCGATGTCTCGAGGTGTGACGAGGTTCACGGCCAGCTCCAGGACATCAGATCCACAGTGGGCGAGGAAGAGAGCCCTCTTCCTCTCGTCGTCGAGGTTGCTGTAGCCGTTTCCGCAGAGAAATTGGTGGAAACGAATCATGTATGAGCTCCATTTCTCCCGTCCGGGGTTGAATGGAGCTTTGGATGCGAAGAGCACTTGCGGTGTTGCCATCGTGCGGATCGGCGGCGAGTCTCTTCGGCTTGGAGATGGCAATCGTGCCACGCGGTCAGTTCCTTCTCTAGTCCTTCATCGCCAGTGTTAGATCGGTGCAGGAATGAAGATGAGACAAGCGGAGTTCATGCAACAAGTTGTATTCAACAGGAAGAGAACTGGTGCGGCGCTGCCAGAACTCTCCTTATATTCGCTCCGGCAGCCGCACCGCCCCCTGATAGGGATTCAAAACTCCCGCCGGAGGATTTTCTAACCAATCCCCGGCGGATATCCTTATTAGGACATAATAGTAACCATCATCGTTCTTTATGTAAATTCAAGAACGTAGAGTGTAGGAGTTGCGGAAAAAAGGGTCACATCGCTCGGGTCTGTATGGCCATGCTGCCCACCAATTACAATCACATGAAATCCACCCGCTATTTCAGACAGTGGAATAGAGCAGAAAGGATTGAGGAAGAATGTAATTCACAGGAGTAATGAGCAAGGGGAAGGGAGGATAAGCCATGCCCAAACAGGATTGAGGAAAAACATTTATCTCACAGTTTTACTCAAAAACAAGCCATGTAAAATGGAGATTGACATGGGATCCTCCTTGGCGACATGAAATCTCCGTCACAAGAGGCTGTTTAATCTGGGGCTCCATGATCATAATTCTGGAAGAACTACGTAAAAGCATTCTTCACATTTTGCATGAAGGCCATGTATTGACCCCACACGAAGCAACCCGCTGACTTACCGCCCAAGCTGTGACCAGACCTGATGGAGGAGGTTCCATCCCAAGCAACCAAGCAGTCTCTGGGGGTACCTGCAGATCCTGCACTGTCTCCACCTACCCTGACAGGGCCTGCTGAACTGCGCAGGTCTGGTCGAATCAGGACATGGACAGCTATCTGTCTGATTATGCATGTGCAATCCGGGGCAGAAGAGCACGTGTCACCAATAAAGAAGTTGATTGACCTTGCCACAGGTTGATTGAAGCCTTATGATTGGCTGAGCCACTGATAGCTCGAATATAAAAGAGTTGTCAGTGATGGTGCTCTTGCTTTCTCCCTCTCGCAAATTAGTTGTTGTTCGTTGCAGTTAGAATAAAGAGTGTTAGATTGTTTAGCCATGTCCTCTCATTTATTGCCTGTTGTTCCCAAAATAGAACAAGCACAATCTTGGTTTCTTCAACTGCCCCTGCTTCATGGTAGCCATAATGGCTGCTTCATCTTTGTCTTTGGCAAAGAAAGAAGAAACCCTGGGCCCAGCAGGAGAACTGTGGCTTTCCACGATCTGCAGGGTGCTCCTCCTTTGTGTGTCACTCAAGCAGCCCTGCTGTGAACTGGTATAAAGGTAACTAGAACCCATCCCTGATCCATACATATTTTTAACATAACAACAGATAGTATTACTATTTAACATGCATTGCTACTTTGTTTTAAAATGTTTTAACCACAATTTTTGGGTGGCTACAATACTGGCCTACCTTGAATACAGAGTGAATATGAAGTAAGATCATCCAACTTAGGCATCACTGTGCCAGATATTGGGGAATCAAGATGATCAGACAATAAGTGGGCAACTGCAAAGGAAAAAATGAACTTTGTTGTAAAGAGGTTAAAAGAGGTTGGGTTGTTCATGCTCTTGTATTCTCTAAATTTCTTTGAGGTAGTTGTGGTGATAAAGATGCTGGCCTGTTTTCTGAATGCAGCACAAATATCTCAATCTTTACCATTACTATCTTCAAAAACTTTTCTGACATTATATGATGACATATTGGCTCATTCCCACCTTAACTATTTCATTAATAATTGGAAGGTTGCAATTTTCTTTTCCTCTTATAATTGTCCAAAAAGACTGTTATTACCTCTGCTGTTTCTTAAAGCCCTGATTGACAAATTATTGTACTTGGAAAAATTAGCACTCAGTGCTGATAGACAAATAAATAATTAAAAATGTAAGGACAGGTAAAATAATTAGAATGTTTTTTTTTTAGAGCCATTTTTTTCAGAGCCATTGGCATTATAAGATGTGAGGAACAGAGAGATTTATTTCAACCTCATCCTATTTTAAATATTCTTGAGAATTTTGTGGCAATTTAAAATCCTATTTTAAATATTCTTGAGAATTTTGTGGCAATGAAACAAACTTTGTCAAACAGATTAATATTTATTATGATGATACTGAATTTTCTCCTACTGATATTGCTACATATGGCTTGCAAGACTCAACTAATAAAATGCAGTATCCAGGATCCTATTCCAATTGATCACAAATATTTCCAGCCAGGTGACCTACTCATTGGTGGTATGACTTCTTTTGTTTCCATAACTAGAGATGTTGGACATTTTGTGGAAGATCCCCATCATTCTCTTGTGGGTGAATCCCTGTAAGACAATATTTTCTTACAATAGCTATTAATCTAGATTACATTATATAGTACCTATTCTGCATGATATATTTTGCTACAGTGATTAAAAGTAAGAATTAATGTTTAATTGAATGATATTTTTCAGTTTATAAATTATTTTCTTCCATTTGAAGGGGAAAACAGGAAGAACCTATATTTCTTAAATCAAGTTTTTAAGAATTTAACTAACCTTCCATAGTTTATGTGTACTAAATTCAGATAAAACAGGAATCCCAGCCATCACTTCTTTTGCTTGGGTTGGGAATTATAGCACCATATTATAAAATTGACTTCATTAAATATAAAATTGGACTGAACTACTGGAATGTAGTTTGGTCAGAGATACAGAATATTTTATCTCAGTAAATGTGATATTCTTACAGGAATAATATAATATAATATAGTTTTATATAGAATATTTAGTTTTATATAGAATACTACAGTTTTCTGGGGTGTACGGGAGTCCAGACACAAATCTATTTGCTGTCAATGTTCTTTTATTAGTAAAATCCTCATTTTAAAAAATTAGTAAAATCCTCATTTTGCCTTTCTTAGACCACTTGATTTTTAATTCCCAATTTCTCCATTACATTGAAGATTGGCATGGCTAAAAGTATCACCTATTTTTACAGATATTGTGAGTGAAGAAAAACTCTTTGATTTTCAGTCTAATTGTAGTGGAGGTCCTAATATTCAAAAAGAATTATGAATTGAATTATGTTTTAAAGTCACTTAAATTAAAATAAAAGCACCTCCAGTATAAAAAATAGTGATGAATAGTGATTTTGCTTGTGAAGTGTATGAAGCTAATGTCCATGCTCCGTTTGGTAATGATGCTGGTCAGCTTCACATAATAATTATTTTTAAATTGTAAAGAGAGGGAGAAAGTTGATTATTCCCTTTAAAAGTAATTCCACAATATTTATACTGGGTAAGGGTATAAAAATAAAAACATAAAACTATGAGTATTATCTTCTAAATGATTGGATAGAACTTAACCTTTAATCAGTTAACATGAAATAGATTTTTTTTCATGGGGTTACTTTCATTA
The DNA here is from genome assembly GCA_038048745.1 of Coluber constrictor foxii. Taxonomy (NCBI): domain Eukaryota; kingdom Metazoa; phylum Chordata; class Lepidosauria; order Squamata; family Colubridae; genus Coluber; species Coluber constrictor. The sequence goes on along the minus strand of CM075961.1, from coordinate 61,531,330 downwards.
TCCTTTATGGATGCAGAATATAGTATTTAATTCCTGTTGCAGAGTCCAGACTAAATATTATCAGCATATCTTAACCATGGTATTTGTTGTGAAGAAGATCAATGAGGACGTCCAGCTTTTACCTAATATCACCTTGGGCTTCAGAATCTATGATAGGTATGCTGGCTATCATGCCAAAATGGAACTTTTCTCTAGCCAGAACAGATTTGTTCCCAATTACAAGTGTGGCACCCTGAACAAACTAATATCCGTTGTTGGGACTGTTCATCCAGGAATCGTTAGTGATATGGCAGATATATTAGAGACTTACAAAGTTCCACAGGTAAGATGGATGGCTTTGTCTTTCCAGATATATGGAATTGCAAAACCTCAAAATATAATTAACTTTTGTTTATATTTCTCCAATGATCACATTTAAGGAAGTATCTTTAATATAGCATAAAATTAAAAAAAATCAGTTTCAGAATTTGGTGGTACTATTATTGAGTTTCAAAGATGATCTGTTAAACATCACGTTGCTGAGAAAAAAATCCTATGTAATGTTTCTGCTTTTAATTTATTTCTATTTTATTTTATTAATATATTCTACCATTCATTTAGTTGCTTAAGGAGAGCTTTCTCATCTTACATGTAGCACTCACTTACCAATCACAAATGGAACTGGAAATCCTATCACTAAGCACTATGATCAGTAATTGAAATACTGTATGGCTATGCCTTACTTCCAGGGTGAAATCCAGTAGGTTCTGACAGGTTCTGGAGAACCAGAAGCAGAAATTTTGAGTATTTCGAAGAACTGGTAGCAGAAATTTTGAGTAGTTCAGAGAATGTCACCTCTGGCTGGCCCCAGAGTGGGGTGGGATTGGAGATTTTGCAACATTCTTCCACTGGAGTAGGGTGGGAATGGGAATTTTGCAGTATCCTTCCCCTGGAGTGGGGTGGGAATGGAGATTTTGCAATATCCTTCTCCTGCCATGCCCACCAAGCCCCACCACGCCCACCAAACCAGTAGTAAAAAAATTGGATTTTACCACTGCCTTACTTACACTTTCACTTCTACTTTTATTGTTAAGCAAATTACCATGGTTGTTAAGTGAGACATCATGTTATCATAACATAGGATTTCACTTATGTAGGCTGCATTAATTCTGTTTGTTGGAAGCAAAGTGATATGGTGGTCACATGACCTTGGGATGCAGCAATGGTTCTAAAATTGTGAAGCACCCAAATGACAATCATACTGTATGACAATTGTGCTGTTGCAATATTCAGAAGTGTAAGCACTGTTTGCAAAGTTGTTTTATTTTTAGCAATTATGATCTCTGATTCTATGTTCTATGAAAGGGTGCTGGGAAGAACTCCTCTTTCAGTGACATGTTTTAGTAACCATGAGGAACAAGGGTCTAACAAAAAAGTACTTATGTTGACATTCCTAAGGACCATCTCTATTTTTTTAGGTCCATTGGGATATAACTGCTCTAGGATATGTCTGATCCCTGGGCTTCTCTAATGGATGCTTGGAGTCCAACTAAGAGTGAATGTGAGCAATTTTTTCCAGTAGGTGTTCCACAAACACCTCTCTGTGTGTCTGCAGATATTTGTCTGAGCCCTCCTTCCTGAGGAAGGACCTGGTGACAATAAACAGGGCTGCTGGGTGACACTGTGAAATCACAACAATTGCTGGTATTTTGCTGTTCTTAGCACCATGAGGCAGGCCTTAATATAACTTTGACCCATTTCCATCTGGATTAATAATTTGCTTTCTTCCTCTGACTTCCTACCCAACTTTGCCATTTTCAGCACCCTCAGCTCCTCCATGAACCACAGAGGTCATAATGGTGATTGGCCGGATGAGGGTCTACAGGTGTGATATTGTCAAGGACCTCAGCTGCTTTCTAATTTCAGGATCCACACAACCAGGTAGCAGTATCCCCAGGATTTGGAAGTCAGGATCTTTAGGGAACCAAATTCAGGGGAAGGAATCCAGATTATCATAGAATTGTAGATCTGGAATGGAACACAGCGGCAGTGGTGAAATTCTTCTTCTTTTTTTTACTACCAGTTCTGTGGGCATGGCTTGGTGGGCATGGCAGGGAGAGGATACTGCAAAAATCTCTATTCCCACCTCATTCCAGGGGAAGGATACTGCAAAATTCCCACTCCCTCCTCACTCCAGGGGAAGAATATTGCAAAATCTCGATTCCCACCCCACTGTGGGGGAAGCCAGAAGTAGTATTTGCTGGGTTTCCGAACTACTCAAAGTTTCTGCTACTGGTTCTCCATAACTTGTCAGAACCTGCTGGATTTCACCCAGTGGTGGGATTCAAATAATTTAACAACCAGTTCTCTGACCTAATGATTTCTTCCAACAACCAGTTCACCAAACTGCTCAGAAAGTTAACAACCGGTTCTCCCAAACTGGTGTGAACTGGCTGAGTCCCAACACTGATTTCACCCCACACTATGGTCTCCTTAACATACTGTCCATAGAAATTATGTGAAAACACATGTGACATATTTTTAAACTATTAATTTAACATTAACAGTAGCAATTAGACTTATCCACTGCTTCACAATGCTTTACAGCCCGCTCTAAGTAGTTTCAGCATATTACTCCAACAATCTTGGTCCCCATTTTATGGAACTCAGAAGGATGGAAGGCTGAGGCAACCTTGATCTGATGAGAATTGAACTGCTGAACTATTGGCAACCAATAGTCAGCAGAATGAGCCTGCAATTCTGCATTCTAACTACTGAACCACCACAGCTTTTTATTTAGAAATGACATAGTGGTGGGTTGCCCCTGGTTTAGATTGGTTTGAAAGAACTAGTAGTAAAACTGGCATGAGGCTCCGCCCACTTACCCAAATGTCATCTAGGTGATCTGTGTCTGTCTGTCTGTCTGTCTGTCTGTCTGTCTGTCTTTGGTTATTCGGGTTTTCTCCTAGAAGCACGAAGCTGAAAACACCAGCCTGAAGATAACAAATGAGACTTTGTCAAAACGTCGCCAAGACACTTCCAATTTTATGCAGGAGAAAACCCGAATAACCAAAGTCCTACATACAAACACCTGCGAAAATATATATATTTACCTCCATAGTTTCCAACCGGCTCTTCCCAATATGAAAGCCATTTCTACTACCCCATGGTTCCAGGTGAAGAACTTTACTACAGAGGGATCATTAAACTACTTTTGTACTTCAGGTGGACTTGGATTGGGGTACTTGGAGAAAAATTTGACCAGCTAATCTTTTCAGAATTTCCTCTCCATGGCATCTGCATTGCCTTCTTAGAAAAATTCAGACCGGTTTACATCAACAATTTTTTTGATAATTTGAAATGGCTTGTTGAAACTTTTCACCTTCTTGTTAAAAGCAAAGCCAATGCTATAATACTGAATGATAATAATCTTTTAAATGTAAGATGGTTGTTACGCCTACCTGAAATGGAAATAGTTTCGATAAAGCCGAAAGGTAAGGTGTGGATTGTGGCTTCCCAAATGGGTCTTGCATCATTCTTTTATCAGAAAAGTTGGGATGTTCAAGTCCTCCATGGTGCTCTGACCTTTGCAACTTACTCAAATGAAATTACAGGATTCCAAAATTTTCTCCAGACAAGAAACCATTTCTCGTCAAAAGAAGATGGTTTTGTTAAAAATGTATGGGAGCAAGCATTTGGTTGTGTTTTTCCAAATCCATCTGAGAATGAGGAAACAGAGGATGTCTGTACAGGGAAAGAGAAACTGGATAGCCTTCCTGGGGCTTTCTTTGAAATGAGAATGACCAGTCATAGTTACAGTATATACAATGCAGTGTATGCTGTAGCACATGCTTTACATGCCATGATATGTGGTCAACAACATAGGCAAAAGCTGAAAGGCAGAAAACTCAATCTTCAGGAACTTCAGCCATGGCAGGTAATTTAATGAATAATCAATTATGTTGGAAATGGGAATTAAATTCCACTGACTCTCCAGCTTCTCACAGCCTCCTGACCATAAAGAGCAGTCAGAATTAGATAATAAATTAGCAACATTTTTATTTGTTATCTCTTTCTCACCTTTTGAAGTATAACCTCTATGAATTTTCATCATACTTCCCAGCTCACTTGTTCTCTAGCTCTTGTCCATAGATAGTTGGTATGTTTGTTTTACATTCTCTCCTTCCTCCCTGCCTCATCTATCAACATATACAGGAACTATTTCCTATAATAAGCTTTATTCTTTTCAAGGTGACAAGTGTTGCTTGTTTAAGTTAAGTCTCCCTTTTAAGAATTTCAGTCAATAACAGTATAGGTTCAAAATAATGAATACAATGCAAAAACTGTAATCTGTGTAGAAGCTGGAAAAAGTAGAAATTTTTATTTGGTCATTCAAGATGAAAATACTTCTGAGACCATGAAGGCAAATAAAGACCCGTGAATGTAGAGCAGGATACAATCATTGTACATACTACAGATGACAGAGCAGCAGGAATAATTTGTCTTGGAGTATAGGAATCAATCTTTGTACATCTATGTAATCTAGATCAATCCAAGTATACTTGTATACCTTTCACATGAGAAAAGGAACATGCTTTTTAAAAAAGAATATTTTAAAGAAGCCATGAAATGAGAACCTAATTAGCATGTACTGTAAATGAAATGCTCATTGTCCACAGAATCATGGTAGAGATGATAGAGAAATTAATCAGCTTGAATCCAAACTATATTTCTGTGCTGAACAAAAGGAAAGACAGTCAGAAAATAGAATAAAATGTAGTGTAAAGCAGTCTTAATGTTTGAAATGGATCGTGCAAAGAATAAAGCCAGAAAAGCAAAAAGAATGTAGGCACCAGATCTATTTTGTTGTGTTTCCAGACAGATTCCGTACAATTTTTACTTATTCTCAAATAAATCAATTTATTTATTTAGGGAGGTCACTGTCCCTCAGATAGGTGGTTGTGAATCACTTCTGTTGAAATGGGACTCTGGAGTGCAGCTGGCTCTGTTGATTATGTACCTGTCTCCTAGCTGCGTGTCTTTAGTCCTGCCTGCACTGCTCGAAATCATAGCTGAACTGACGGTTGAGCTCCCCAACCTGATGATTGTGGGAGATTTTAATCTCCCGTCAGTTGGTGAGACATTGGAATTGATTCGGGAGTTCATGGCCTCCATGATGGCCATGGACCTAACTCAAGTTGTACAGGGCCCAACTCACAGTGGTGGACACACACTTGACCTGATTTTTATCTTGGGGCAATGGATAAATACTCGAGGTAGGGCTGACATTTTCCCTGTCATGGACTGACCGTTCCCTCCTTAAACTAGATTTTCCATCTGCCAACCCACATCGCTGGGAGGTGGAACTGACTCGTTGGTTCCGCCCTAGGCACCTGACCCTGATAAGTTCCTGACGGAGCTTGGGACATTTCCCACTGATCTTTCCCGTGATTTGCCAGAGGCCTTGGTGGATGCCTGGGAATGGGCTGCCACTAGGCGCTGGATCTAATTGCCCCTTTGCGGGCTCTCCACCGACAGGGATCCCGGCTTAGTCCTTGGTTTTCTGTGGAGCTGCGGGAGATGAAGTATAGGAAGAGATGCCTAGGGGGCCATTGGAGATCTTCCCATTCCGAATCTGATCGAACACAGCTAAGAACCCATATTAGGTCTTACCTTGTGGCGATGGAAGTAGCAAAACAGGATTATTTCACTGCTCTCATTGCATCTGCAGAAAATCGCCCAGCAGCCTTGTTTCGAGTGACTTGCTCTCTTCTCAATCAGGGAGTGAGGGAGGACCCTTTACAGGGCAGTGCTGAGGATTTTGTACAATTTCTGCAAAACAAAGTCTCTCAGATCCAGACGGGGTTAGACTCTGACTGGGCAGAATGCGATGAGGAAATGGGAGCAGGTCTTGAAGGTGACATCTGGGTTGAGTTTCTATCCTGTTTCCATAGATGAAGTGGACAGGATTGTGGCTAGATTGGGAGCCTCCACATGTCTGTTGGACCCATGTCCCTCCTGGCTTGTTGTGGCAACCGGAGGGGGGACTGGAGACTGGATCTGGATGATTACAAATGCTTCTTTGAGGGATGGGGTCTTCCCTGCCATACTTAAAGAGGTGGTGGTTCGTCCCCTCCTCAAAAAGCCAATGCTGGATCCAGCCTCCTTAAACAATTTTCACCCATCTCCAAGCTTTGCTTTGTAGTAAGGTTGTTGAGGCTGTGGTGACCTACCAACTTCCACAATTCCTGGAGGAAACTGATTACCTAGACCCTTACCAATTGGGTTTCGGGCATGGTCACAGCATGGAAATGGCATTGGTAGCCCTGGTGAATGATCTCTGGTGGGCCCGGGGTGTGGGTTGTTCCGCCATTCTGGTGCTACTTGACCTCTCAGCGGCTTTTGATACCATCAACCATGGTATCTTACTGTGACGGCTTCGGGGTTGGGAGTGGGGGGCACTGTTTTATAGTGGTTCTCCTCCTACCTCTCGGGCCATACACAGTTTGTTTGGGTGGGAGGTCAGAGATCCTCCCCAAGACCCCTCATTTGTGGGGTACCATAGGGGTCAGTTTTCTCCCCCCTGCTCTTTAACATTTACATGAAACCACTGGGTGAGATCATACGCTGATGATACCCAATTGTACATCTCCACCCTGGATCAACCCAGGGATGCCCTTTCCATGTTGTCTAAGTGCCTGGAGGCAGAATGGGTCTGGATGAGTAGAAACAGGCTCAGACTCAATCTTTCCAAGACCAAGTGGCTGTGGATCCTGGCATCTCCTGATCTAATCACCCTGTCACTTTTGATGAGAGGGGAGTTTCTTATTCCCTCTGAAAGGGCTTGCAATCCTGGCATCCTCCTTGATTCATGGCTATCCTTGGTGAATCATCTAATGGCCATGACAAGGGGGGCTTTTGCACAGTTTTGCCTAGTGCACAGTTGTGGCCTTTCCTAGACAGGGATGCCCTCTGCACAATCACTCAAGCTCTAGTCATCTCTCGGTTGGATTACTGTAACGCCTTCTACATGGGGCTGCCCTTGGAGTGCACTTGGATGCTCCAGCTGGTCCAGAATGCAGCCGCACTGGTTGTTACAGGAGCTTCTTGTTACTCCCGTGCAACACCTCTCCTGCACTGGCTGCCAGTGGCCTTCTGGATCCACTTCAAAGTGTTGGTACTTACCTATAAAGCCCTTCATGGCATGGGCCGAGATACTTGCAGGACACCTCCTTCCACCCAGTGCATTCTCATAGAGCTGCCCTCCTCTGGGTGCCATCAGCCAGACAATGCCGGCTGGCAACCCCCCAGGATGAGGGTATTCCAGGATGGGCCCAAGGTACTTGCAGGACCACCTCCCACCGCCCACTGCCTTCTCATAGAGCTGCCCTTCTCTGGGTGCTGTTGGTCAGACAATGTTGGCTGGTGACCCCCAGGATGAGGGCATTCTCCGTGGCTGCCCTGACCCTTTCTTCAGATGATTAATTTTGAAATATTTTACATATTAAAATTATCTGGTACTCTCTGGTCAGTTTCTCTTTAATAAGAGAATACAAGTTTCATAAGATTCTTGTAAATATAAGGCAAGATTGATAAATTATGTATTTCCCAAATAAGTTATATTTTGCATATTAATATTTGTATGGTTTTTTGTGGAGGGCTGGATTATTTTTAATTTTTGAAAGTTAGAGTATAAGAGAGTGATTTTTAATAGGAACTATAGATGACATGAACAGTAGCACATGAGTGTAGAGACAGTCTGATACATATTTAAATGATTCAAGTAAAAATACTGATATAACATAGTTCTATAGTTCTTGAGCCTGGTGGCACAGTGGACTAAGTGCTGTTAAAGTAGCACTTAGTGGCCAGCTGCCTGCAATTACTGCAAGTTTGAATCTCACCAGGCTCAAGGTTGACTCAGCCTTCCATCCTTTTGAGGTAGGTAAAAAGAGGATTCGGATTGTGTGGGCAATAAGCTGACTTTGTATAAAAAGGACACCTTTTGGGTGGGGGGGAGGCGAAAGCCCTGCTAAGCAGGTATATACAAAAGTATGAAAGCTATTGCTTAATGCATTGTAAGCAGCCCTGAGTCTTTGGAGAAGGGCAGCATATAAATCAATCAATCAATCAAACAAACAAACAAACAAACAAATATTAACCTTGCTTTCTTATTGCATATTTGTTTCATATTCAGCTTCATTTCTTCTTGAAAAGAGTCTCATTTAACAACAGTGTTGGAGATAAAATTTCCTTTGATGAGAATAAAGAACTGATTACAGAACTAGATCTGGAGAACTGGGTCATTTTTCCCAACCAGTCCTTCCATCGAGTGAAAGTTGGGAAGCTGGATCCCTGGGCTGCTGAAGACCAAATGTTCACAATTCATGAAGAAGACATCACCTGGCCAAGCATTTTCAACCAGGTAAGTCATGCATCATTGCTTAAATGATTTGGATGTTATCTAAAGAGTAGCTTGATAACATTTAACATACAGTAATATCAAATACTGGGAGGAATTGTCAGCAAGGGATATCTTCTGCTATGTTGTCATCTATGGAAGAAGACAAGCAAGATAAAGAGTCTGAAAGAGAGGTTGAGGAACAATGTGTGCAGATTGAATTACAAAATCAAAATAATCAAAGTGTGTTAGAAGAAAAAGGAGCGTTAGGTGGTTTTCTAGATGATCATATTATGGAATATCCAGATTTGAAAACAAAGCATTCTAGAGATTCAAGAGAAGTGGTACTGGGCCTTGAACTGTTGAAGCAAGATGAAAAACAAATATTTCTGAGACAGCAGAGGCCCAGTATTCCACAAGTGGAAAAGTATGATGAGGAGAAGCAACAGAAACTACAAGTCAAGGGAGGAAAGAAATTGAAAACCACTGAAACTGAACTACAGCCGAAAATGTGTCTTTCGATGGAATTGCATGGTGAACCCTAAAGGTTAATTTTGAATAGATGGAATCCATTACATAAAGGATTATTTGAAATAGTTTGGAAGATAACCATTGTTATATTTAATTTTTATATGATATTGGACTTAAAATTTGTTACAAAACTCATCCTGATTTGGATTTGACATCTTGAGAAAGTTAAACAGATCACTGCAAAATATGCAGAAGATCTGTGATTACCCTATTATAATTTTATTGGAATTAATTATCTAGATGAGGAACTTGAAGATGAAAACATCTTGGAAACCCGAAGGAAGGAGGCGGAAAGGTTGGCAGGATTTGAAAGAGTTTTAAAGGAACATCTAGGAGTGCAGCTTGTATAAACTGCATTTGTTTTTTCTTTTAACGGATACATTAGGAGTCAGGTTGATTGATCTACCTAGAGGATTACAAGATACCTTCGTGGTTGGATTTTACAAATACTAAGTCACTTGGGGGGATTTATACATGAAGAGATGTTTGTTGCTGATGGGGGCAGCTTGAATAAGAATAAGAACTAGTTTATAAATATTGTGTCAGAAGATAGTTGTCCAACTTTAATCAAGATCAAGAGGAAGAGAAGATGAAAATCTGGTTATTGAGATAGAAAATTTATTTGATAAAGTTACTCGGGGGGATTTTTATATGGAGAAATGTTTTTTGCTGATGGAGACAGCAGGAATTCGAAGCTTATTAGAACTATGTTGGATAAACTTCAATCAAGATGAAGAGAAGATTGAAACATGGATTATTGAGATAGAAAATGTTTGGATATAATTGTATAATTATAATTATATATGTATAATCATATATGATATTTTATTAGAATAGAGAAATGTTTTATGTTTTTGTTTAATAGTTGATGGGCCTAGCTGGGATAAAATTAGTTGATATGGATATGGAAGTGATTTATTATATTTTATTATTAGGGGATCGATTTTGGTATATAATTAGTAATATTAATATCAATGGATTAGAGAAAGGCATGATATTTTTTAATTGGGTTTAAATATTATAAGTATGGTACTGATTGATAATCTGTTTTTTAGTTGATGGGTGTAGTTGGGATAAAATTATTTGATATTGATATGGATATGGATGTGATCTATTATATTTTATTTATTTATTTATTTTTCATTTAAAAAGTTTTACAATACAATTTTAATATCCCTTCCCCCCCAACTCCCCACCCCAACAACCACCCCCTCCCCTCCTCCCTCAGCCTCCCCCTTCCCCCCCCCCGACTTCCACTATTAAACAATCATATATTGCAATCAACAACCATCAACTTTTTAGGTGAGATCTAGCTAACAATATAACAATTTTAAGCTTAATTAATACAAAAAATATTCTAAACTTATAAAATCTATTACCCCCCAAACAGATATATAACCACATGGATCATTTATAAAAAATCATAGAAAATTTCGCATACTAAAAATAACACTTATCTTTAAAAAAAAAATAAGATAATTTTGAGCATCTTAAGTTTTGGATTAAAATGTCATATAAATCCCAAAATTTATATTTCTTAATCAATCAAATATAAAAGTCAGCATCAAATATAAAAGTCAAGTATAAAAATCAGCTTTAAAGAAGATAAGCAAAAAAGCATCAAATAAGATAACAAATTTAACCTTTTAAAATAGAAAAAATTAAGCTATTTTTTTTAAAAAATATATCAAATTCAAACAATACATCATCATAAAAATATAAACTCAATTATATATTTAATAGACGTTATTATAACTCAAGTACTTCTTGAAACTTCTTACTTTGATATTTATTTTGCATGTATACTACCCATTTCTTCCACTCCTTAATAAAAGCTTCATGGGTCCTGTCTTTCAGGTATGCAGAAATCTTAGCCATTTCTGCAAAATTAGACATCTTCAAAATCCATTCCTCTATAGTAGGTACACTGTCCTTCTTCCAATATTGTCCAATCAGTAATCTAGCTGCAGTAAGCATGTATAAAATTAATCTCGTTTCAGTTGATGAACAGCCCTTAACTATTCCCAACAAGAAAAACTGAGGAAAAAATTCAAGCTTCTTCCTCAAAATATTCTGCATTACCCACCAAAGTTTAATCCAAAATGCTTTCAATTTTCTACACGTCCACCAAATATGAAAATATGTTGCATCCAAACAATCACATCTCCAAACATTTAGGTTGAACATTTGGATACATACATGATAACTTTTTAGGATCTAAATGCCATCTGTAAAACATCTTATAAAAGTTTTCCCTCAAGTTCTGTGCTTGTGTAAATTTAACATTCTGGACCCAAATCTTCTCCCATGTTTCCAACATTTCTGGTTCTGCAAAATTCTGTGCCCATTTTATCATACAGTCTTTAACTAATTCACCCTCTGAATCTCTTTCTAACAGTAAATTATACACTCGCTTAATGTGCATCGGCCCTTTACATTTTATCTGAGTCACCAAATCTTCTTCATGTAACATTAGTCCAATTTTCTGATCTTCTCTCCATCTCGCTTGAAGTTGAAGATACTGCAACCAAGTTAAATTCGTTCTGTCTTCCAACAGGGTATTCAAAGGTTTCAAACTCCATCTGCCCCCATCATTAAAAAGTATCTCTTTGTACAACTACCCCCCAAGTGACTTTATATTTGGCATAATCTGCCCAAGATCCAACCACAAAATATTTTGTAATCCAATTGAAGCTGGTGCTTCTTCCAGACTCTCATCAAAGCATGTCTTAAGATATGACTGTTGAATACTCTGTCTCTCTTATCTTCATAAAATAAATATGCGTGCCATCCAAATTGCAAGTCGCGGCCTTCTATATTCAAAATTTCTGTTTTTGTTGTTCCAATCCAATCTCCCACTTGTGTCAGAACTGCAGCTTCATAATATAGACGTAGGTTTGGAACTTTAAGGCCACCTCTTTCACGAGCATCTTGCATAATTTTAAGTTTAACTCTTGGTTTTTTCCCATTCCAGATAAATTTATTTAAACCTGCTTGCCATTCCATCAGAGACTTATCACTTTTAAGCACCGGAATAATTTGAAACAAAAACAGAAATCTAGGTAGAACATTCATCTTAACAGCTCCTATTCTACCAAGCAAAGATAGTTGCAGCTTCTTCCATGTTTTAAGATCCTTTTGAATCTTATGCCACAGTTCCTCATAATTATTTTGAAAAAGTTTTATATTGGATGCTGCAACTTGAACTCCTAGATATTTCACCTTTGTAACTATTTCAAAGCCTGCCACCCCTTCGAGTTCATTCCTTTGTGGTTCCAACATATTTTTAACTATCATCTTGGTCTTTCTCTGGTTCAGGCTAAAACCTGAAACCAGACCATATTCCTCTATAATGTTTTTCATCTGTATGATTGATTCCAAAGGTCATGTTAGGGTAACAACCAGATCATCTGCGAATGCCTTTATTCTGTAATCTTTTTGCCTTACAACTATTCCATTCAGATTGTCCGAGTCCCGTAGAGCATTCAACAGCACTTCCAAAGTCAGAATAAACAGTAATGGGGATAATGGACAGCCTTGTCTTGTTCCTTTCTGTATGTTGAAATTAGTGGTTAAACTGCCGTTAATAATAATTTGTGCCGTTTGTTCTTGATAAATTGCCGAAATCGCTTGTATAAACTGATCCCCAAAATCCATTTTGTGCAAAGTCTTTTTTAGAAAATCCCAATTGACTCGATCAAAGGCCTTCTCCGCATCCAAAAACACCAGCACCACAGAAGTCTGTTTATTTTTCTCAAGATATTCCAATAAGTCTATGAGTTGCCTGACATTGTCTTTCATGTATCTACCTTCTATAAAACCTGCTTGGTCTTCATGAATCACATCTTGAATAACTGGCATCAATCTGTTGGCTAATACTTTAGCATAAATTTTATAATCCGTATTCAGGAGAGATATTGGTCTAAAATGTTCTGGTTTTACAGATTCTTCTTCTTTAGGTATCAATGAAATAAAAGCCGTCTTCCAAGAGGGGGGTATTTTACCCCCCTATCTATTATATTTTATTATTAGGGGGATTGATTTTGGTATATAATTAGTAATGCTAATATCAATGGATTAGAGAAAGGTATGATTTTTTTAAATTGGATTTATATATAAGTATGGTATTGATTGATAAATGAATATTAATATTGATTAATGAGGTAAATCATTAGGGGGAGATGGGGGGAGAAGGGGGAGATGGGGGGAAATGGGGTGGGGGGGGAGGCATGGGGGGAAGGGGGTCCTGGGGGGGGAAATGGAAAAATTTTGTATTGTAAAACTTTTTCAATAAAAAAAAAGAATTCAAATTTTTTGAAAATCAGGGATATATAATCAATTACTTAAATTAGTATTGTTTTTTCAAGCATTTTCAAAAAGACATGGAAGATGTACAAACAGGGATGAAATCAAAAATTTGTTACTACTGGTTCTGTGGGCATGGCTTGGTGGGGGGTAATGTGACTGGGTGGGCGTGGCCAATTTTTTTTTACTTTTAAAATCATTTTTTACATGTAAAACCATGTAAACATGTAAAACCATGTAAACATGTAAACATATAAAACCATGTAAAAAAATGCTTTCAAAAGGCTCTGACAATCCCAGCTGAGTAGCCCGCCGATCAGCCTGATTAGCAGGCAACTCAGCTGGGATCGTCAGAGCTTGGCTCGTCAGAGCTTGGCTTGTCAGAGCCATTTAAAAGAAAAAAAAGGCTCAGCTGGGCATGGGGGGAGGGCGGGGGCAGGGATTTTTGCTGCCAGTTCTCCGAACTGCCTGCCGCCATCGCTACCTACTTGCCTGAGTCAGTCCGAACCGGGAGCATTTCACCCCTGTGTACAAAGTACACTAAATATTGTAAAGAGAGACAGTTCAGTGTAGTGGTCAGGCCACAAAGCTATGGTCATGTCTTAGGCAAGAAGCCAACTGGATAACTTTGGACCAATCACTGTTGTTGAGTCGTAAGAAATAGGCCCTTTCTAATCAGTGTTGGTAGGAGAGGAGAAGTCAAACCCTAGTTCCCTTCCATGTGGTTTGCTTCATGACTTGAGTCTGTCACAACTCCTTTTAACATCTAAATAAAACTGCAAGAGGAGATGATTGGTCAGTCTGGGGTGTGTTATCATCAATAACTCAATTATACATCTCCAACCCTAGCTAGACAAGTGATATAGTGGCACTGCTGGCTATGGTTTTGCCTTAGGAGGAACTGCCAGAAACTCAATCCTGGCAGATGTAGTGGCTATAGGTTTTGCTCCTCCTCCTCCTCCTCCTGGTCCAGATGATTCTTCATGTTTGACCCTGAACAGGGGGACAGTATCTGCACTGCCTTCCAGTTTCTTTCCAGGTGAATTTTATGGTCCCGATTGTCACCTTTAAGGCCCTATATGGTAGAAAGTCAAACTATCTGTGAGACTGCCTTTCCATAAAATGTCTATCTCTTCTACCAGGTAAGATAGGGTGGGCATGCTCTTAGTCCCTTCCCTTCTAATGACCTTCATTGTTTTATCAATATATAAAATAACAAGAAAAATAGAAAATTAAAGGAAGGAAAAAGAGTCCCTTCCCTAAATGTTGCCATTGGCTGGAAGTTAGGACCTTTTCCATGGCAGCCCCTGCCCTATGGAATTTTCTACCCCCTGAACTTTGGCCGATCTCCACCCTTTTAGCCTCCCATAAAGCTTTGAATTACCTGAATTTCTCCCCAAGCACTGAAATAAGACTAGCACTTTAGAACTTTGTTTTGGCACAAAGTTTTTGTTATTTTTAATGTTTTAATTGGTTTGGTTTTATACTTTTAGTATAAATTTATAAGTCTTTTGGTTTTTTTATTTGGAACCAGATAGGGCTGGCTCCTAAAGCTCCTAAAGGTCAGCTCTTCCTGTAATAATTCTTTTCTCATCCATGATTTCATTTTCCATGAAAGGATAGAGCATCCAAACTTTGGACTCGTTTCTGCTTTTATTCAACACAATCTTCTACCTCTTAGCGCCGTATAGGATGCTACTGCAAAAAAAGTTTTTCTAAATTCAGCTGAAACAGCTGAGCTGTTTACTTAAACAGTTTATTTTCATTACAAATTACTATGTAAATTAAATTCAGTTTAAAAATAATCAAAGATACATGTAGATAAAAGCTCATGCAACTTTTAGAGATTATGACACTTTTTAAAATATAGTTTTACTTGTACCTAGTTCTCAAATGCTTCCTTGAGTAAATACTGTATGTTGGACAGGTTTAGTTGATCAAAGGTTTATTGCAATATAACAAAATAAGTTCAAAGCTTTAAAAATGTTTTTCCTCTATATTTTAAAGCACAAACATTAATTTTATTAATAAGAAAAATCAGTCTGTATATGTTATAACTTCTGGATTTTTACTGATTTAACTAACAATGTCATTTACATTTGTTTTCATGATTTCTCATTACTTAAGATATTAAAAAGTGGAAAAGAATACATTTAATGAAGCCTAGAGATTTATATGATTTCTTCCTCTCTTAAGACCATCAAAAATAATGTTATTACAAAAATCATTCAAGTATTGAGTAGTATTGTTAAACTTTAACAAATTTAAACAATATTTAAAGTCATCAATAGTTAAACATACATTATTTAAATATTGAGGTAGTTATTGCCCTATTTTTCTATCTCCCTATCAATTATTTTAACACATAAATTTATTGCCTTAGTACTACAAACTGTTTAATTTTATCTAAAAGTTTTGTATTATCCATCAATAAACGTGGATATATTTCTCTATCTTGAAAAAAAAATTCTACAGTGCTATTGAGTCACACTGAAATAATTTTAGCACCGTGGACTAGCTTGAGTGTGTAATATATAGTATTTGTCATTTTAGAGTAAACAAGGCTAGCTGTATAATTACTAAAACTAAAAAAACAATTCAATCTTGAGTAATTTTCATGATGAAGTTGATGAAAATAAACACAAAATATTACATTGGCTTTCTTTTTTTGTACAATAGTGGTCAACCGTGATTTTTCACACACACACACCCCAAATTTTGTAAGGCTAATATTTTTCCTCTTTCATTTATTGGGTAGACTGTACCTGCTTCCTTATGTACTGAGAGTTGCCTCCCTGGGTATTTCAGGAAAAAAAAGGAAGCAAAGCCATTTTGCTGCTATGATTGCCTTCGATGTCCCAAAGAGAAAATGTCAAATCAGAAAGGTAAGAGAAATTGTTAATCCATTTGATGGTTCTGTAGGCTAATTTAAGTATATATAAGTACAGAAGTTTAATTATATTATATATAGTTCAGATTATTTTCATTTATTGGTCAGTCATTAAGTGAAGCAGATGGTAAGTGAAACCATAATTGTGCTTACAAAGTTATTTCTCCTTTCCTTTTCTCTGCAGATTTTAAAAGCATTAAATGTGAGGACTGATTACAAAGTTACTTTTTCATTAATGTCATAACTGCAAACAATTGTTAAACGAGGCTGTCACTAAATGAGGATTCTTTCTTGCACTCCTCACTCTTTGGAATACTCATCCTAGAGCTTGGATGATTAACAAGAAATAAATTGATGTTTGTATATATATTCAATTGAAGGAGAATTGAAGGCACAAAAATGGAGAATAAATTTTGAAAAGAAGTCAGTAGTGTTGACTATTTGATTAGCACAGTGATGAAAGTGATCAACAAATCACACAAGAGGCAAATAATAGTCTTTAGTATGAACTAGTTAGGCCTTTTCAATCTCTGGCAGCAAAGTATGCCAAAATGAGGGTTCCAATAAACTAATTCAGGCAATCACTTTATTCTGTGATGGGAGAAAGAAAAAAAGGGCAGGCACAAGATAATATTAATGGAAAACCCAAACTGAGAAAGAAATGCTATAAAGATTGTAAATATGGATCTTTATTGCAAAGATACTTTTTTCATCATCATTACTCTGAATCATTGCAAATACATAGCGACAACAGAAATAATGAAATGATGTCATGAGTAAGTAACATTCCTTTCCTTATTCTGTGTTCCCTTAGGTTCCAAATATAAGAGTAGAAAGTCTAGGAAGTCAATCAAATCCTGATTCTAGAAAAAATACTATAAATAATACTAAGGATAGCATAACTGTACAACATAAATAAATGTGTCTATTTAAATTCTAGACATGGATGACTGTCTGAAATGCCCAGAAGATCAATATCCAAATAAAAATCAAACTTCATGTATTCCAAAGAAAATATCTTTCTTGTCCTTTGAAGAACCAATGGGAATAAGTTTAGTTATCATGGTACTTTTCTTTTCTCTCTGCACAATTGTGGTGCTCACAACATTTCTGAAATGTCATCATACTCCCATTGTCAAGGCTAATAATCGAAATCTCACCTACATTCTACTTATCTCCCTCCTCTTCTGCTTCCTTTCCTCACTGCAATTCCTTGCTGCACCAGGTGATATAATATGTCTCCTCCGACAAATTAGCTTTGGCATCATCTTCTCAGTGGCTATGTCTTCTGTGCTGGCAAAAACCATCACTGTGGTTCTGGCTTTCATAGCCACAAAGCCAGGATCCAGGATGAGGAACTGGATGGGAAGAGGACTGGCCACCTCCATTGTTCTTTCTGGTTCCCTGATTCAAGCAGGCATCTGTATGGTGTGGCTATTCACATTCCCCCCTTTTCCTGACATGGACACCCATTCAGAAATAGAGGAAATTATACTAATGTGCAATGAAGGCTCATCTACCATGTTCTACTGTGTCCTGGGATACATGGGTTTCCTGGCAGTTGCCAGTTTCACAGTAGCGTTTTTATCCAGAAATCTCCCCAGCAGTTTCAATGAGGCCAAATGTCTCACATTCAGCATGTTGATCTTCTGCAGTGTATGGCTCTCCTTTGTTCCATCCTATCTGAGCACCAAAGGCAAATACATGGTGGCTGTGGAGGTTTTCTCCATATTGGCATCTAGCACTGGATTGCTAGTCTGTATATATTTCCCCAAATGTTATATAATTATTTTTAGACCAGAACTAAACAGCAGAGAACAATTAATAAAAAGAAAATCTTAATAGTACTGTCATTTACACTCACTCAAACATACACTTCAAGGTCTGAAGTCTTTGCTGAGGCTTTGTCAACCTCAAATACTATCCCCCAGGATTTTCCACACACAGGAATCAGTAGAAACTCAATGAGTCCAATTCTCCAATCTGGGAACATGAAACAAATCCATAAAGTTCCCACCAAAGTTCAAAGTCAAAACACGTCTATGATCAAAGTTCAATTAACAATGCTAAAATCCGAGTCCAAGTTTCCAGAAGCAAAATCTCCAATCTGAGAAGCAGAGTCCAAATCTAGCAGTAGAGTTAAATGCATAGCAAGAATCATGGCAGCTGAACAAATGCACAGCAAGAAGCAGACAAGTTGTTTCCAGTGTTGTTTTTTCGACATGTTGGGCTGGCTGGTGTAAGTTCAAAGGAGGGTTGAGGCTGCCACCTTACAAATAGCTTTGCTAACCTCCATTGTGCCTGCCTCCTCTCAGCTCTTTACATTCACAGGTCAAGTGGAAGAAGAAATTGTTTGTTTTCTTTCTTTGTTTATTTTATTTATTTAAATTTTGGAAAATTTATATAGCCATCTAGCCACTCATGGTGACTCAAGGCACCTTACAAATAAAAATGCAATATAAAGGAAATAATAATAATAATAATAATAATAATAATAATAATAATAATAATAAACCAAATTAACACAAAAATAATAACTTCCCCATCCCCCTCTCCAGGGATAACACAGACTCATATATCAGCCACTTAATACATTCCATCCTACACTGGGTTCCACAGGCCCGCTGGTAGAATGACGATTCAGGGCCTTTCAAAAGAGTGTTAGAGTGGGGGCCAGTATAATTTATGGAGGGATGATGTTCCAAGGAAGGGAGCCACTATAGAGAAGATCCATCCCATGGACCTACTTAGGGGATGGGGTATGCAATAGTTCTTGCCTCTTTGCCCTAGTGCAGGGTTGTCAAACTCAATTTCATTGAGGGCTGCATCAGGGTTGTGTTTGACCTCAGGGGGCCAGGGTGGGAGTGGCAAGCTTGACGTCAGTTGTGTCGGGGACAGCTATGGTGGTCCGAGTGCTCTGCCAGCTAAAATGGACTCCTGAGCTCCATTTTTGGCTGCAATGGCCTCCTGCAACCTTCTGCCAGCAAAAATGGAGCTTGGGAGGCCCTCCTGAGCTTCATTGTCACTGGCAGAGGTACTGCGGGGCACTCCTTAACTGTTTCCAGGGCAGCCCCATGGGTCAGATCTAAGCACCCCATAGGCTGTAATGGCCCAAGGCCTTGAGTTTGATGCCCTGGTCTAGCAGGTCAGATGGATGTGACTGGCAAGAGACATGTAAACTCAACGGAAAATCAACAAGAATTCAGAAGTAGCTCCTGCTACCACTGCTCTTTGCCCACTCTTCGTCATTCTATTTGTCTTTGAAATAAAGAAATATCTCTGAAACAATAAATGAATGGGGCAAAGGTTATCCAATTTTCACTGTTTTTCTTGTGTAGTATTACTTTTAAATATCCATTATTTTCATCCTTGATGTTTACACAGTATGGATTCTTTAGCGATTTTTGTATTGAACAGATAATTCTTGGAAGAAGTCTAGAATAAATTAAATGTTGTAAATCTTCATCAATCAACCACAATTCAAATTGTTTTGAACAGAGTTGTGATTTAATTTAAGAGACTAAATTAATAAATGAGTAAATTAATAAATCATAACCAGCAAGGCAGAACTATCAAAGTGCTATTGCTCTTTATAACCTGGTATGATTAAAATAGTAAAAGAGCAACAACATTAAAGTCTGTAGAGAACATTTACTCTGTCATGACTTATGTGAAAAACATTTTTTTTAAAAAAAATGATTCACTTTGTACCATGTTTAAACAGATATAGCAGAGATGAAGCATATCCAACATTTTCCAGATTGACCAGAAAGATCTTTATTATACTGATACCAAGAATGAAAGCATCATATTGCATAAAATCCTGCCTCTGCAGTTACTTGGGGTCTTGTGTGGGCACTGAACATTGGAGTGGATGATGCATTAACTAAGAAGAGGCTACTGCTAATCTTCCTTTTTTTGCCTCTTGCCTTTGGATTTAATGTTTTATTACATTTTATATTTGTGATTTTAATTGGAAGTCATGCAATGTTGCTTTTCAGAATTAGATGGGCAGCATATCAATTTAATCAATAAATAAACTTGACATACACAAGAACTATACATTTAAGTTTAAGTTTATTCAGATTTATATACTGCCCTACTCCCCGAAGGGACTCAGGGCGGTGAACAGCCAATTTAAAATACAATATAATACAAAAGTTAAAAATTTAAAATAAATTATACAATTAGGCTGAAATAATTAAAATCCAATTTTAAAAACATTTAAAACCCAATATAAAACCCATTTATAAAGGGAGAGTTAAGCCAGGCCAGCCTGATAAAATAGGAACGTTTTCAGAGCCCGGCGGAAGGTATGTAGGTCCTGTATCCTCCTTATCTCAGGGGGGAGCTTGTTCCAGATGGCTGGTGCCCCCACAGAGAAGGCTCTCCCCCTGGGGACCGCCAGCCGACACTGGTCGGTGAGAGGCTATTGGTGGCAGAAGGTGGTCCCGAAGATACCCTGGTCCCAAGCCATGGAGCGCTTTGAAGATAGTAACCAGAACCTTGAAGTGCACCCGGAAGACCACTGGGAGCCAGTGCAGCTCGCGCAGGAGTGGAGTCACATGGGAGCGCCACGTCGCTCCCATCACCACCCGCGCGGCTGCATTCTGGACCAGTTGGAGCCTCCGGGTGTTCCTTAAGGGGAGCCCCATGTAGAGAGCATTACAGTAGTCCAGGCATGAGATGACGAGGGCATGAGTGACTGTGCGTAATGAATCCCGATTCAGAAAGGGACGCAACTGGCGAATCAGGTGAACCTGATAAAAACTCCTCCCAGCCACAGCCGTCATATGCCCTTCTAAAGACAGCTGCGAGTCCAGGAGGACGTCCAAGTTGCGAGCCCTATCTGTGGGGGACAATGACTCGCCCCCAATAGTCAGAGATGGTGTCAACTGACTATATCGGGATGTCAGAAACCACAGCCACTTGGTCTTGGAAGGGTTGAGCCTGAGTCTGTTCCTCCCCATCCAGATCCGTATGGCCTCCAGGCACCGGGACATCACTTTGAGGGTATCGTTGGGGTGGTCTGGGGTGGAGATGTACAGCTGGGTATCATCAGCATACTGATGATACTTCACCCCAAAACCACAGATGATCTCACCCAGCTGCTTCACATAAATGTTGAACAGAAAGGGCGAGAGGACCAACCCTTGTGGCACCCCATATACAAGGGGCCTCAGGGTCGACCTCTGTCCCCCTGTCAACACAGACTGCGACCGGTCGGAGAGAAAGGAGGAGAACCACCATAACACAGTGCCCCCCACTCCCAGTCTTTCCAACCAGCACAGCATGATACCATAGTCGATGGTATCAAAAGCCGCTGAGAGGTCTAACAGGACCAGGACAGAGGAGCAACCTCTGTCCTGAACCCTCCAGAGATCATCAACCAACGCGACCAATGCCATCTCCATTCTGTACCCGGACCTGAAACCCGACTGGAATGGATCTAGATAGGTCGATTCATCCAGATACTGAGGCAACAAAGCGAAGGTTGGAGACCGGACGATAATTTACCAACATTGCCAGGTCCAGGGAAGGCTTCTTGAGGAGGGGTCTCACCACCGCTTCCTTCAAAGCGGCAGGAAAGACACCCTCACTAAAAGAAGCGTTTATAATCCCCTGGAACCAGCCTCGTGCCACCTCCCGGGAGGCCAGCACCAACCAGGAGGGACATGGATCCAATAAACATGTGGCTGTGCTCAGACTGCTCAGTATCCTGTCCACGTTTTCTGGAGTCACAGAGTCAAACTCTTCCCATATAATAGTCTCAAGACCTGCCCCAGTCACCTCCCCTGGATCTACCCATTCGGGGTTAGAATCCAGTTGTTCCCGAATCTGGGCGGTTTTGTCATACAGATATTGAACAAAATCCTCAGCTCTACCCTCCAAGGGGTCCTCCCATGCCCCTTGTTATAGCAAGGAGCAGGTCACCCTAAACAGGGTGGCTGGGCAATTATATGATGATGCAATAAGAGTGGAAAAGTAACTCCTCTTCTCTGCTTTTATCGCCACTAGGTAAGTCTTAATATGAGCTCTTACCAGTGTCCGGTCAGATTCAGAACGACTGGCCCTCCAACTGCTCTCTAGGCATCTTTTCTGGTGCTTCATCTCCCTCAGCTCCTCAGTATACCAAGGAACCAGGTGAGATTGGTGCCGGGTCAGGGGCCGCAAAGGCACGACTTGGTTCAAAGCCCCAACGGCCGCCTCATCCCAGGCAGCCACTAAGTCTTCGGCCAAGCCGTGTGCCAGATCCCCAGGAAATGGCCCAAGTTCTGTCTGGAACCTATCCGGATCCATTAGGCACCTGGGGCGGAACCATCTCACCGGTTCCACCTCCCTGCAGCGAGGTGCGGTGGTTCGAAAGTCTAAGCGAAGGAGGGAGTGATCTGACCATGACAAGGGTTCAATCACTACATCCCCTATCTCAAGATCACTCAACCATTGTCCAGAGACAAAAGCCAGGTCTAGCGTGTTTCCTCCCATGTGAGTAGGGCCATAAATTAACTGAGTCAGATCCATAGCCGTCATAGAAGCCATGAACTCCTGAGCCATCTCAGACATCTCACCGATTGATGGCAAGTTAAAATCCCCCATGACCATAAGCCTGGGGGTATCAACCACCACCGCGGCAATAACGTCGAGCAGCTCGGGCAGGGCCACTGCCATGTGGCAGGGAGCCAGGTACGTGACTAGCAGGCCCAACTGCACCCTATGACCCCACTTCACAAGGAGAGACTGACAGCCAGCCATCTGAGGAACAGTGGGCTCCCTCAGCATAAGACTCTCGTTTATAACAACCGCCACCCCCTGCCCCTCTGTGACCTTGGCTGATGAAATGCACGAAAACCAGGTGGGCACATATCAACAAGGGGGACCCCCTCTCCTGACCCAACTAGGTCTCTGTAATACCCACCAGGTCCGTGCCCCCCTCCTGAATAAGATCACAAATGAGGGGGGGCTTTATTTACCACGGACCTGGCGTTGCACAGCATCAGCCAAAGGCCGTGGGACTGAGGATCTGTACCAAGGGAACTGGAAGAGCATTGGGGGGTGGAGCATGCCACCGCTTGTAAGTAGTGGGGGCGGATTCCCACAACCTGATGTGGCCCCCTGCTCCCGCCATATCTGCCCCTCCCACCTACAGTCTCGATGTAATAGCCATCCACAGGATTGGCTCTAACTCCCTCCTTGGACCCACCATCCGTATCTCCCATGCCGCAGTTCCTGGCTGGCCCAGGTACCCTCCCCTGAGGGCTCTCCCCCAGACCCACATAACCCACCCCCATCCCAGAATCTTTTAAAATTTTCCTTAAAAATTTTGTTAAAAAACCTCTCAACCCCCTCTTCGCTGCGTGCCATCTCTTGGGGTTCCAAAACCCGTCATCAAGATAGGCCCTCGATAGAGTGGAGGGCCACGTCTGCGAGAGGGGGGAATCTTGCAGTGCACATAGCTCCGCTACCGAGTACATCTAGTAAAAAAAACAGGATGGGAAAGTGGTTTCCCATCCTGTTTTTCATTCCATAAAATCATTAGGGAAATCCAGTAGATAACCACAAACTCTATTCTCTACCAGGAGAGTCCAAAACAGTCTATGGTCACATGAGCATAATAACCCAGGAACTGGGTTTTTTAGGGTTTTTATAGACTGATCAAGGCATTATAATGCTGTATATTATAAATACCACTATTGGG
This sequence comes from Coluber constrictor foxii, assembly GCA_038048745.1. Classification (NCBI taxonomy): domain Eukaryota; kingdom Metazoa; phylum Chordata; class Lepidosauria; order Squamata; family Colubridae; genus Coluber; species Coluber constrictor. Next base: position 61,507,528 of record CM075961.1, on the reverse strand, counting down.
AGATATATAGTAAATTGTAAATAAATAAATAAATAAATAAATAAATAAATAAATACATACATACATACATACATACATACATACATACATACATACATACATACATACATACATACATATTGTAAAGGTTGGAGAACAACAAACGTATAAGCTTTCTCTTCAACCATAGAAAATAGAGATATATGAAACATCATTAATTCATTCTGTTATTATTAAAGTAATTAACTGGATTATATTTTTTGAAATGTAATTTTTGAATATTATGCTTTTCCTGATTTATAGAAAAGTTATTGCCATCATCCTTATGTATCGTGTGTCCATAAAGGAAGATTTAAGACAAAATTGATAACAGGAAATATGGAGCAGTATGCTTATTTTGTTCATGTATCCCAAAGGGGATTTTTCTCAGCCAGAATATTTTGGTTTTTTATGTAGGGATCTAAAAAACTGTCAGGGTCATTTTAAGTGCAACCAGGTCATCTTATGGTGATTTGGGATCAGGTCTTCTCTGTTATTTTCCCTAGTTTATAGAACAGAATATCATAATTCTGATTTGACCAGAGGTCTTCATGAAAGACAAAGAATTCTTATTTTCACATTATAATAATATTTAATTGTTCTAGATAATTTTAATATTGATCATAATAACCACTAATCCAATCAGTCAGCTTTGTTTGAAAGTGTGGAAATGGTGGAAATTTCGATGCAAGCTGTCCTGAGACATTTTCAGAAAGCTGCTTAGAAACTATGTTGAATTGTTGTCAAGTGTCATCACTAGGTCCTCTTCAGAACTTTTATATTTATTAGACTGTAATCTTCCTCAATTTACAAGAAAGAAGATTTTAACTCAAGGACTAAGGATGTCTTAATTTGCAGTTTTTTCTTAAAGGTTCTATTGGTAAAAAATAAATAAATAAATAAAAAATTTAGAATAGAAGTGGAAAGGACTTTGGAGGTCTGCTAGTCCAGCACTCTGGTCAAGCAGGAGACCCTACATTGTTAATTGTTCTCACTATTAGGAAGTTCCTCTCTAATTCCAGGTTGTTTCTCTCCTTGATTAGTTTCCATCCATTGTTTCCTGCCCTGCCCTCTGGTGCTTTGAAAAATAAATTAATCCCCTCTAGTTTGTGGTAGCCCCTCAAATACTGGAACACTACTATCATGTCACCCCCTAGTCCTTCTCTTCACCAGACTAACCACACCCAAATCCTGCAATAATTCTTCATATGTTTTAGTCTCTATTTTTTAATTTTTTAAAGTATATTTAACTATATTAAATTTTTCTATTTCTAATTTTTCTATTTTTAATTTTTTAAAAAAATAATTCATTTTTTAAAGTTATACTCAAAATATTAACATTTTGAATTTTCATTCCTGGTAATGGGCAAGTACCTCATTAAGCCAAAGAAAACTTTTTTTAAAATCTCACTGCAGCTGTGAAGACAACTGCAATGGAAAAATTCACCTGGTTGCAAGGAGTTGCTATGTTTATGCCTTCATACTCTTTCAAACTTTTTTTTTCTAAATTCTTTAGCCTGGCTTTAGTACGTAAAATGAATTTCTCCATCTTTGCTATATCTAACTTTCCATAATCTCAAAAACTTTTCCTCCGCTTTACAGTGGTTAATGACTCATTCTGCCCTTACTATTTGATTAAAAGAATGGAAATTGTAATTTAAAGGGTAACATTTATCTCTTCATTATAATTATCAAAAGAGTATTATTAACTTTGCTGTTCCACAAACCCCAATTGCCAAGTTATTATTCTTGGAAGAATGAGTAGTAAGTGCGGATGGAGAATTAAATATTTAAAATTTAGGGAAGGTAAAATAATCAAATTCTCTCTTAGAGCCATTCTAAGATTCAGAATACAATGGAAGTGTTTTGTGGAACAGAGATTTGGTTCAAGTTAGCCCAATTTAGGAACTCTTAAGTATTAAATGGAAATGATGGAAACTGTCAAACTGGAACTAATATTTATTATGAAGTTATTGATTTGTCTCCTACTGTTCCTGCCACAAATGGGTTGCAAAACTCAACCAATAAAATGCAGCATTCAAGATCCTATCCCAATTGATCACAAGTATTTCCAACCAGGTGATTTAATCATTGGTGGAATTACTTCTTTTCTCTTAATAACTAGAGATGTAGGAAGATTTGAGGATGATCCCCATCATTCTGTTGTTGGTGAATCTCTGTAAGTCATCATTTTCTTCCTGTAATCTATGTCAATCAATTTTTAAAAATGTTACCTAACTAACTAAAATAGGGATCCCTCCCCTCCTTTCCCCAATTTCTTCCTTTGGTGTGGGAGTTACATCAGCCTCTAAAATTGATTCTGCAGGAATGTGAAAATTATTGAATCTTAGGAATAATGATGCTCAAAATACAACATATTTAATCTCAGTAAGTGAGACATGCAGTTTTCTTCCTGGAATAATTTTGTTACAAACTGAAAAGGTCTTTGGAGGAGATATGTGTTCTCAATTTTCTTTTATTGGTAAAAACCCCAATTCTACCTTTCTTATTGCTCTTAATTATTCCCCCTCCCCCCAATTTTCCTATTTCCTAGTAAAAGATTCTTACAACAAAGCTTATCAATTTCATAAACACATCAGTACCACCAATTTTTACAGATATTATGAGGGAAAAATTCTTTGAATGTTGATCCCATTGTGGTAGATTCTTTAGTATTCTGAGAGTTTTGAGCTGCTTTGTTAATGTAATAGGAAAAAGATATAATTTATGTTTTCTTTAGAAGCATTTGAGATGCTATAAAAGCATTGCTGCTTATGCTTCAACAAGATATAATTTTCTACAAAAATCTTGCAGAAGCCAGACAATTTTTTTAAAAAAAATATTCATCATTCTTGTAATCATTTAAATTTAAATTAAATCATGTCTAGTGTAAGAAAAAAAAGATTAATCCAAATTCAGGTGCCACATGTGCAATGTTACATTTTTGGTAACAATTCTGGTCAGCTTCATATAGTTAGAATAGCTTAAGAAGAGTAAAGAGAAAAAAAATCCTCTGTGATTTTTACCCCCAAAATTAATTCCACAATAATTGACAAAATTAGTGGACCAGAGGAATACTGTCGATATAATTTACTTGGATTTAGTAAAGCATTTGATAAAGTAGACCATAGCCTACTACTAAATAAAGTAGAAAAATGTGGGTTAGACAGCATCACCACCAGATGGATTGGTAACTGGCTGAACAACTGCACTCAACGTGTAGTCCTCAATGGAATTGCATCTACATGGAGGGAAATATGCAGTGGAGTACCCCAAGGCTCTGTTTTAGGCCCAGTGCTCTTCAACATCTTCATCAATGACTTGGATGAGGGGATAGATGGGGAACTCATCAAATTTGCAGATGACACCAAGCTGGCTGGAATAGCCAACAATCCAGAAGATAGGCTTAAGAAACAGAAGGATCTTGACAGATTTGAATATTGGGCACTATCTAACAAAAGGAAATTCAACAGTGAAAAAAGCAAGATTCTACATTTAGGGAAGAAAACAAAATGCACAGGTACCATATATGTGGTACCTTGCTCAATAGTAGGAACTGTGAGAGGGAACTTGGAGTCCTAGTGGACAACCATTTAGATATGAGCCAGCAGTGTGCAGCAGCTACCAAAAAAGCCAACACAGTTCTGGGCTGCATAAACAGAGGAATAGAATCAAGATCATGTGAAGTGTTAATACCACTTTATAATGCCTTGGTAAGGCCACACTTGGAATATTGCATTCAGTTTTGGTCTCCATGATGTAAAAAAGATGTTGAGACTCTAGAAAGAGTGCAGAGAAGAGCAACAGAGATGATTAGGGGACTGGAGGCTAAAACATATGAAGAACAGTTGCAGGAACTGGGTATGTCTAGCTTGATGAAGAGAAGGACTAGGGGAAACATGATAGTAGTGTTCCAATATCTCAGGGGTTCCACAAAGAAGAGGGAGTCAAATATTCTTCAAAGCACCTGAGGGTAGAACAAGAAGCAATGGGTGGAAACTAAGTAGAGAAGCAATTTAGAACTAAGGAGAAATTTCCTGATAGTTAGAACAATTAATCAGTGAAACAACTTGCCTGCAGAAGTTGTGAATGCCTCAAAACTGGAAATTTTTAAGAAGATGTTGGATAACATTTATCTGAAGTGGGGGTGTCTGAAGGGTTTCCTGCCTGGGCAGAGGGTGGACTAGAAGATTTCCAAGATCCCTTCCAACTCTGTTATTCTATTCTATTCTAATATTTATGCAGGTAATATATGAATTAACATGAAGCAGTGACTATTACCTTCTAAATGTTATTTTGATGGGGTTTAATCTAATAATTGGTTAAGATGAAAGAGTGATAATTTATAAGACACTTTTTTCATGGACCTTAGTTTTACTGTCCTTTTTAGAGGCAAGAATTCATTTGATACACCATTTATTTGATACGTCATATTAATTCATTTGATACACCCTTTGCAGAGTCCTGACTAAGCACTATCAGCATATCTTGAGCATGATATTTGCTGTGAAGAAAATCAATGAAGACCTCCACATCTTACCTAATATCACTTTGGGCTTCAGAATCTATGATAGTTATGCCGGAGCCCAGACATATTATGCTACAATGGAACTTTTCTCTGGTCAGAACAATTTTTTTCCCAATTACAAATGTGGCATCTTGAACAAACTTACATCAGTTGTTGGGGATCTTGATCCTACCATTTCTTTCAAAATGGCAGATATTTTAAGCACTTACAAGGTTCCACAGGTAAAATGCATTCATGAAAACATATGCATACTTTGCTTTATATTTTCAGATACAGGTGATCGTATCTGATTGTTGGAAAATATATTCAAAACTTATAATAATGTCTTAAAATGTACTTCAATATATTTATATTATTTCATTTTATTTATTTATTTGTCAAACGTATAAGATAACAGATTATGAATACAGAAAATGGATACAAATAAATGGGGACAGTAGGACAGGGATGGTAGGCATATTGGTGCGCTTATGTATGCCCCTTACACATCTCTTAGGAATGGGGTGAAGTCAACAGTAGACAGTCTAAGGTTAAAGTTATGGGAGTTTGGGGATGTAACCACAGAATCAGGTAGTGCACTCCAGGCATTGACCACTCTATTGCTGAAGTTGTATTTTCTGCAATCGGGTTTGGAGTGGTTTACCTATTTATTATTACTACTACTACTACTACTACTACTACTACTACTATTACTATTATTAACTTTATTCACTAAACATGAAACTCAGTCAACTGAACATTAAAAAATGCATCACAAATACCATTGCTAATGGTTGATACAGGTTGCTGCTAGCATCCTAGGTATCAACCAAGTACCTTCTTAATATGTACGATGTTCCAAATAGCATAGTTTTTTGTATTTACACTGGTGTTATTGCAGGAAGCTGAAATTTGTTGATGTATCTTATAAAATTCTTGGACATGGTATCATGTGCCCCAAATGGATATTATTGTTACATGTTTCATCCATAATCTCGTAGTTTTGTTGGCCAGGTCACGATATTTCGAGATTTTTTCCAGTTCTTTTTCTTCGACTCTGGCATCTCCTGGTACCACGATGTTAATAAATTGTAGGTTTTGGTTTTCGACCAAAAATGTCCATCTGTCTGTATTCGTAAGTCCTTCATCTTCAGAGAAGATCTTCATCTTTTCATTTTCTATAACTTTTTTCACTTTATGTTCCAATGATTTTTTTGGATACAGGTAAATTATATTTTTTATATAATGACCAGTGAATTAATTTAGCAACTCAACCATGTCTAGCTTTGTAATCAGTTTGTGCCATTTTGCTACATTCACATATTAAATGTGAAATAGTTTCGACTTTATTATTGTAAAGTTGGCAGTTTTGCTTGTTGGTGTATTTTTGTATCTTCGCTTTCATGGCATTAGTTTGTGGTGCTTGTTTACTTTAGTGTTTAATACTGTAGTGAGTATTAAACCTTTCATTTCTTTCTTGATGGTTCCCATCTTAAGTCATGCCCATGTAAAGTTGTCATCACATTTTCCTTCAATGTTTTTCAAGTGCTGTCCACGCAAAACTTTGGTTTTCCATCTATTTAATCTGTCATCCAGCTGTTTTTTCTTATATTATGCCTTTATTTCTGTTGTTTTTATGATATTCTCCGTTTTCACAGCCTACAGCAATATTTCTGTTCTTTGGTTCACATAATCATTCAAGCTTCGTTTTTCTTCTACAATTTGATGGATTTGCAATAGTCCTCTGCCTCCTATTTTTCTTGGCAGGTACAACCTGTCAATGTCACTTTGTGGATATAAAGCGTGGTACATATTAAAAAGATTGTGTATTTTCCAGTTCACATTTTCCAGCTCAGCCAAAGTCCAGTGAATGATTCCAGCTGAGTAGCATATCACTGGAACTACTCATGTATTAATGGCTTTAATTATGTTTCCAGCATTCAGCTTTGATTTTAATATTTTGTGGACACTCCTGATGTATTCTGTGGACCCTCCTAATGTATTCAAATGTTATTGTTGTTATTAATTAGCTATGAGATCATAGTTGGATTTATTAAAGTTATAATTTGGGATCCCATCATTATGATCACCTTTGTAAGGACATAAATTTGAAACAAAAGTCAATCATGCTGTGGTCACTTTTGGACCATAAATTCTTTGTAGACATAAATTAAGTTTAAACTGTTGCAAAAGATGAGATCAAGGCAGTTGTTGAGTGTAGTGTTGTTTGCTACTAATTGATCCAGTCCCAGATTAGTAACAGTATTGGATAGGGTTGCATGAATGGGTTCAGTTGTACATTTGTTTAGGGTTCAATTAATAAGAGGTAAGTAACAAAGAAAAATAAGTGTGGGCAGGAGACTGCCCATGTTAGTAGTAAAGTTAGCTTGTTTGCATGAACAAGGTCATAATCAGAGGCTCCATAACATACTAAGAAGTGAAATGTGGTATTTAAGGACAGCTTGCAGACAATGGTCTCAGGAAGAGCAAGCTCCTGTGTAACTTGAATATTTTTAAGATTTAGGAACTTTTTATAGAACACAGCAATAACACCCCCTCTATGGATTTCATGGTTGGACCAGTAAACATGACAGTCTCTTACTGTGATAATGGAATCAGGGAGGGATGCATTCAGCCATGTTTCACAGACAAATATAATGTTGAATATAACCATATTTAATAAGAGGAGGAATTCAGGTATTTTGTTTGTGAGGCTTCTTGCATTAAATAGCTTGCATATAAGGTCTGTAATAGTGGATCTTGAGGAAGTTAGGGGCTTGCGTGCCTACTTCTGGTTGTTGTGGGGTGGTTGTTGTTGGGACGTGGGACGTTGGTCTTACTTTTGATACATTCAGAGTGGTAGTCAATGTACAGGTCAGTCTCTCCTTGATCTTGAGGTCTTTTGAGTTCTGAGCGGAGTTCACGGGAGTGGCATATTGCAGTATGGATAGATCGGGTCATGAGCGAAGTTTGTTATGGTTGATATTGCTTTTGGCGATTTATTGTTTATTGTATATTATTGTATAAATGAATTTGCATTTATATGTATATATGTACTATAAACTTCTAAAGAAGTTTTGTACGTGTATATTTTTCCAAATAGTATGCTGCCAAGAACTCTTTGAATCTTGGACAAAGTAATAGTTCTATAAATAAAAAAGGAAGTAAATACATATATGAATATAAACATGCCAAAGCAGGAATTCAAAAGGAAATTTTATGGAAGCCAATTCAGAGGACATGCACTGAGATAATCATAGAACTGTAGATTTAGAAGGGAACACAGAAGTAGAAATAGATAATTAAATGATTATATAATACATAGAATAGTAGTATATATAATTAGAAATTATGTTAATTATGTTAATATAAGTGATATCGATATTGAAATATTGTAATGAGTGAAAATGTCATTTTTTTAAAGTTGAGATATGTTTAATAAAATTTATTTATATATAAAAAGAAGGGAATACAAGGATCATTTAATACATCCAAAGTATCATTAGTATCATGTGCAAAGAAACATGACAAATTTCAGGACTTAAATTTAAAGTTTTATTTTTTTGATCATTTATATAATCTGGTTATTTTTTAATTCACCTAACTTTTATTTGGATAGTTTCCAACTGGTCCATCTTCAGATGAAAGCCCTATTTACTACCGCATGATTCCAGATGAAGAAGTTTATTACTTGGGGATTATTCGACTACTTTTGCATTTCAGATGGATTTGGGTTGGGATACTTGTGAAAGGATTTAGAGGAAAATTTGAGCATCTAATTATTTCAAAGTTTCCTATCCATGGCATTTGCATTGCATTCCTGGAACAATTAAGACCATGTTACTTCAATACTTTTTTTGATAATTTGAAATGGTTTGTTGAAAGCTTTCACACTATTGTTAACAGCAAAGCCAATGCTGTCATAGTCAATGATAATTATCTTTTAAATTTAAGATGGTTGTTACGTCTACCTGAAATGGAAATAGTTTCTATAAGGCCAAAAGGTAAGGTATGGATTGTGGCTTCAAAAGTAGGTCTTGCCTCATTCTTTTATCAGAAAAGCTGGGATATCCAAGTCTTCCATGGTGCTCTGACCTTTGCAGCTTATTCAAATGAAATTGCAGACTTCCAACACTTTCTCCAAACAAGAAACCATTTCTCAGCCAAAGAGGATGGTTTTGTCAAAAGTGTGTGGGAGCAAGCATTTGGTTGTGTATTTCCAAATCCATCTGAAAATGAGGAAATGGATGATTTGTGCACTGGCAAGGAGAAACTGGAGAGTCTTCCTGGGACTTTTTTTGAAATGAAGATGACCAGTCATAGTTACAGTATATACAATGCAGTGTATGCTGTGGCACATGCTTTACATATCATGAACCTGAGCCAACAACACAGGGAAAAACTGAGCGGTAGAAAACTCAATCTTCAGGATCTTCAGCCATGGCAGGTAATTTAATGCATAATCAAATATGCTGGAAATAGGATTTGAATAGCACTGATTCTCCAGCCTCCAGAAAAGTGGAGCTGGAAAGTCATTAATGTTAGATATTTCTAACTGGTCCTTCTGATATTTCTAACAGGTTTTCCTGACCTCTTTCCAGTGGTGAAATCTAAAATTTGTTACTACCGGTTCTGTGGGCATGGCTTGGTGGGTGGGTGGGGGTAATGTGACTGGGTGGGCATGGCCAATTTTTTTTTTTTACTTTTAAAACCATTTTTTTCTACAACCCCTTCAGCAAAGAGGTTGTTAAAAATGCTTTCAAAAGGCTCTGATGATCCCAGCTGAATTGCCTGATCGGCAGAGATCTTTTTTCTTTTAAATGCCTTTAACAATCAGGCAATTCAGCTTGGATCGTCAGAGGCATTTAAAAGAAAAAAAAACATGTCTGCCAACTTGAGATATTTATAAAAATAACAGAGAGGAAAAAATAAATATATAAATAAAAATAAACAGAAATCTGTAGCACAAGGTTTATCTTCCTTTTCCCATCATGGCATCTTATAGTAGCAATTAAAATAAAAATTGGCACTTTATTTTTTATTGAGTTCATTATCTACTGAGTTAAAATGCATCATTTTGAAACATAAGTTCAGCTCCTGCCTATTATTTTCTACAGCTGTTTAAATGTTACTTTAGGTAGTAAAATAATCTGATCTTCCCTGATCACTATGTCTCTAATAAGAGCAGAATCTATGCTTCTTAAAATTCTTGCAAAACTAATGAAAGCATCATTACATTTATATGTTAAATAACATATTTCCCCAATAAGTTATATTTTTGCATATTAAAATAGACATGATTTTCTTGGGTGGATTTTTCTTTTTATTGTTCAAAGTTGTAGAGTATAAGAGTCATTTTTGATCAGGAACAATAGATAATGATTCCTGAAATAAACAACAGCACATCGAAGTCAGGACTGTGTGCCACCTATTCAAATGGTTCAAGTAAAAAGAATGATAAAGTATCACATAGTTGTATATATTAACCATGCTTGATTTTTACATATTTTCTTTTCATATTCAGCTACATTTCTTTTTGAAAAGAGTGTCATTTAACAACAGTGTTGGAGATGAAATTTCCTTTGACAAGAATAGAGAACTGATTACAGGATTAGATATGGAAAACTGGGTCACATTCCCCAACCAGTCCTTCCATCGAGTGAAAGTTGGGAAGCTGGATCCCTGGGCTACTGAAGATAAAATGTTCACCGTTCATGAGGAAGCTATCAGTTGGCCCAGCACTTTCAACCAAGTAGGTTCTCTGGCAAGCTACTGTAATGTTCAGAATGGAAACTCAGCTGGCAAATACAAATAACACAGTGTTAATGCTTTTGTCTAACTAGTTAGGATGAATAGCTCAAGATCATTTAACAAAGAAATAATAACAAATACTATGAGGAATTCATTCATTTATTCATTCAATCAATTAATCTCTATGGCCAGTCATCTCAATGAATTACTCTGGGAGGATTACAATTCAAAAAAATATAAACAGTTAAAAATACTAAAAACATTTTAGTAATAAAAACAATAATACCAAGAACACTAAAATTCTCCAAAGTAAATGTGCATAGGAGGTTAGCAATATAGCCAGGAAACGAGGCCCTTGAAATATTCAGCACCCCAGCTCAGGAACATAAACAGGTTTTTAGGGCTTATGAAAGACTAATAGGGTTGTGGCAGAAATTGTCAGGGGTAAGAATTCAAAATCTATGAAAAGCAGGGATATCTAATCAATCACCTAAATTAATATAGATTTTCCAAGCATATGTTGCTGTCAAGTTTAAAAATACTAGATAAATTATTTACAAATATTATTTTAATGGATGAAGGACAGTTTCATACAATACTTAAGCCACAAAGCTAGTCCTTTGTGGTTTAAGTATTAATCTAGACTTGTGATGGCGAACCTATGGACTGTGTGCCACAAGTGGCATGCAGAGCCATATTAGTGTGCATGCCAGCTCAGCTCTGGGGTGCATGTGCATGCTGGCCAGCTGATTTTCAGGCTTTCTGGGCCTACCAGAAGTAGGAAAACAGGCTGTTTCCTGCCTCTGGAGGGCCTGGGGGTGTGTGGGGAAGGCCCGTTTTTCTTTCTTATTTGGCTCCAGATCCTCTTTATTTATCTGGGAAGGGTGAAAACAGCCTTTCCCACTCCCTTGGAGGCCTGAAAGGCCCATTTCCCAACTCCTGGTAGAACAGGAAGTGACTTTTTTGCTGTCCCCAGCCTCCAGAGACTCCTGGAGAGGCTCCTAGAGACTCCTAGAGTGGCTCCTAGAGAGTCCTAGAGAAAATGATTAAAAGTGAGATTTGCTCCATTTTACAACTTCTTGCCAAAGTGAATCATTGGATCTGTTAAGTTAGTAACATAGTTGTTAAGTGAATGTGGCTTCACCATTGCTTGTCATAAATCACAAAAGGGGATCACACAATCCCGGGACACTGCAATGATCATAAATACATGCCATGGCTACAATCCTGAGATTGTCAGGTGATCTCCCATCCAAGTACTCTGTTTAGAAATATCAGATAAGGCCAGACTGCTGCTGCCTCTCACAGGCAGGACAGAGGCTGAGCAATGAAAATCCTAGTCCTGATTGTGGTTGTAAATTGAGGGTTGCCCATATTGTCTGGTAAATTAAATAAATATTTGTGCAATTATTTTTCTACTTTATAACCTATAAAATCCAATTTAGGAAGACTGGAATTAATGAGTTCTCTTAAAAATTTCATAAGGGTCTTGCTAGTGTAAACTGTTTTTCACTGATATATTCAGGAGCCAATTAATATCTATTTTTTAAAAGACTTGAAAGGATAATCTGCTTAATTAGAGACACGAGTCTATGTAAATTTATCATCTGACTAAAAATGTTATTTACATTTTTAATGATTTTGATAACCCTCCATCACGTAAGATATTAAGAAGTGAAAAAAATATTGACCTATTAATCTTTAAACATTTTAAAAATTCTTTGGGACTTTAATAATATCTAGAGATTTTGCCATCCTTTAACTTCATGATATATAGAACAGAATAGAATAGAATAGAATAGAATAGAATAGAATAGAATAGAATAGAATAGAATAGAATAGAATAGAATAGAATAGAATAGAATAGAATAGAATAGAATAGAATTCTTTATTGGCCAAGTGTGATTGGACACATAAGGAATTTGTCTTGGTCTCTCAGTGTACATAAAAGATACATTCATCAAGAATCATAAGGTTAAACACTTAAATGATAATTAGAGGGAAACAGTCAATATAAATCTTAAGAATACCAGCAACAAGATTACAGTCATACAATCACAAGTGGGAGGAGATGGGTGATAGGAACAATGAGAAGATTAATAGTATAATGCAGACTTAGTAACTAGTTTGACAGTATTGAGGGAATTATATGTTTAGCCGAATGATTGCGTTCAGGGAAAAACTGTTCTTGAGTCTAATTGTTCTGATGTGCAATGCTCTATAGCGTCGTTTTGAGGGTAGGAGTTGAAACAGTTTATATCCAGAATGTGAGGGGTCTGTAAATATTTTCACAGCCTCTTTTTGAGTCATGCAGTATACAGAACATTCTTTGTTGTGCTTTTTTGATGATGTTTTTGATGTTGGGTGTCCATTTTAGGTCATGAGATATGGTAGAACCTAGAAATTTGAAGGCCTCTACTGTTGATACTGTGTTGTCTAGTATTGTAAGAGGTGGTAGTATGGGAGGGTTTCTTTTAAAGTCCACCACCATTTCTATAATTCTGAGTGTGTTCAGTCCAAGATTGTTCTAGTCATACCACAAGGCTGGTTATTCAACCTCCCGTTTGTATGCAGACTCATCTTTGTCCTGAATGAGGTGTCACTGTTGTGCCATCTGTGAACTTCAGTAGTTTAATAGATGGATTGTTTGAGATGCAGTCATATATATATATTATAAACTTATAACATATATTATAAACTTATATTTAAGTTTATATTATAATATATATTACAGTATATTATATTATAATTATATACTGTAATATATATTATAAATAATTTCAGTACTAGTTAATTATCAATATAAGTGGTAGAACTGAAAAAGGAATTCAATCTTAACTAGTTTTCATGATGAGGTTGATAAAAAAAATGCTTACCATAATCATTCTTTGTTTGCATAATATTGATCAACTAATATTTTACATTTTTTCTCAAAACATGTTCTTTATGTTAACCTTTTCTTTCTTACATTTATTGGGTAGATCTTACCTGTTTCAGTCTGTACTGAGAGCTGCATCCCTGGTTATTTCAAGAAAAAGCAAGAGACAAAACCTTTTTGCTGCTATGATTGCCTGCCATGTCCCAAAGAGAAAATGTCAAGCCAGAAGGGTAAAAGACATTATGAATTAAGTTAACAAGTTAATTTAGTTGAATTTTAAACTTGGGGCCTAGATATCCCTGCACAAAGAGGTAGGTCTCAACATACAATGACAAGCGAGACTGGATAGCTCAGCAGACTAATGCATTGTAATTTAACTCCAGCTGTCTGCAATTAGTAAATTTGAATCTCACTAGGCTCAAGGTTGACTCAGCCTTCCATCCTTTCTAAGGTGGGTAAATAGAGGACCCAGTTTGTGGAGGCAATAAGCTGACTTTGTATAAATATACAAAAGTATGAATGTTATTGCTTAACACATTGTAAGCCGCCCTGAGTCTCCGGAGAAGGGTGGCATATAAATCAAATTAAAAAAAAAAAAGATCAGAATTTCCATTGCAATCATAAGTCAATTCATCACATGATTGGATCTGATTTTTCATGATAATTGTAATTCAAATCATGTGATCGTAAGCGTGACTCAACTTTAATCAAAGACGATTACCAGCAAAATTTGCAAATCAAGATTATGTAAGATTATGTAAAAGAGCCGAGGTGGTGCAGTGGTTAGAGTGTAGTACTGCAGGCTACTTCAGCGTAGCGAAGTAGCGACTGCTACCTGCAGTTCAGCAGTTCAAATCTCACCAGCTCAAGGTTGACTCAGCCTTCCATCCTTCTGAGGTGGGTATAATGAGGACCCAGATTGTTGCGGGCAATATGCTGACTCTGTAAACCACTTAGAGAGGGCTGTAAAAGCACTATGAAGTACTATATACGTCTAAGTGCTATTGCTATTGCTATATGACAACAGGATGCTGCAACAAGTCATAAATGTGAGTTTATTGCCAAGCACCTAAATTGTAATCATGGGACCTTAGGGTACAGGAGATAGTCATAAGTTTGAATTTAGATCATAGCTCATATTTTTAGAGTCTGTAATTTATTCAAACTGTTGTTAATTGAATGATCATAAGCCATGGACTCCCTGTATCATTATAGTACACAATGACTTATTTTTCAAGTTATCTAAAAGTTTTGTATATTATCTCCCATTAAAAATTTTAAGAACTAGTGAAGATTAAAAAATCTTAAACAAAATTAAGAAAGGTGATTTTTTAAAAAAAAGAATACAGGTAGCGGACACTTAGTCATTAACTGAAGCAGTTGCTAAGTGAAACTGCAACTGGGCTTATGATGTAGGCACAATTTTCAGTATTTATATTTATGTATTTATAGATGTCATAATTAACTTTTATTTTATCAAACAGAAGTCCAAAAGAATATTAGACATTATCTGATACAGAGACAATTTTATTATATTTATTTTTATTTGTATTATTTTCAATTATATCTGCTAAAAGACATTGTTGACAAACAGTGTGAAGCACAAGTAATAAATAAGCAACTTAAAGTCATGAGCACATAACATTTTTCCTCTTAGTATAGAGTTTTCATGTTCTTTTGTGTTCCTTTATGTGCTAAATAAAAAGTCAGCTGGATAACATCACACACATATATATATTTAAATTCTAGATATGGATGATTGTCTGAAATGCCCAGAAGTTGAATATCCAAATAAGGATCAAGATTCATGTATTCCCAAGAAAACATCTTTCTTGTCATATAAAGAACCAATGGGACTTGGTTTAATCACTCTTATACATTTCTTTTCTCTCTGCACAATTGTGGTCCTAGCAACATTTTTGAAACACCACAATACACCTATTGTAAAGGCCAATAATAGAAATCTCACTTATGTTCTCCTTATCTCCCTCCTCCTCTGCTTCCTTTGCTCTCTGCAGTTCCTTGTTTCACCAGGCGACATAATATGTCTCCTCCGACAAATTAGCTTTGGCATCATCTTCTCAGTGGCCGTGTCTTCTGTGCTTGCAAAAACAATCACTGTAGTTCTGGCTTTCATGGCCACCAAGCCAGGCTCCAGGATGAGGAAATGGGTGGGAAGAAGACTGTCACTGTTCATTGTTCTTTTTGGTTCTATGATTCAAACGGGAATCTGTATGGTGTGGTTGTTCACATTTCCCCCTTTCCCTGATGTTGATACACATTCAGAAAGGGAAGAAATCATATTGCAATGCAATGAAGGCTCATCTACTATGTTCTACTGTGTCCTGGGCTACATGGGTTTTCTGGCAGCTGCCAGTTTCACAGTAGCATTTTTCTCCAGGAATCTCCCCAGCAGTTTCAATGAGACCAAATGTCTCACATTCAGCATGCTGATCTTCTGCAGTGTGTGGCTCTCTTTTGTTCCATCCTATCTGAGTACCAAAGGCAAATACATGGTGGCTGTAGAGGTTTTTTCCATTTTGGCTTCCAGCGCTGGATTGCTGGTCTGCATATATCTCCCAAAATGTTACATAATTATTGTAAGGCCAGAACTAAATAACAAGGAACAACTAATAAAGAGAAAATAGTAATAATATACAAACCCAAATAATCATATTATCATTATTTCTTCCTTTTAGTATCTATTCTTTTAATTCTTTCTATACTTCGTATTATTGACTTGTAGGGGGTTGAAATTATTAGGAATTGTTTTTGGCATATGAAAAAAGCTTTGTCAAATTAGTGCTTTTTATTAAAATTCAAAATCTCAGAAATGAAAAGGGATTAGTCTTTTTAAAGAATGTAGCTCATGATTTGATTAAAAATGAATTGCAATAAAGTTGCTTAAAGCTGAGTAATTTCCACAAGCACCAGCTCATAGTCCATCTGCTTCTTACAACCTCATGTGCTCCTAAAATAGATTTATACATTATCATATTTTCTTAATAATCAGTTCCCACATTTGTAAATTGCAAATTCATGTCAAGAAATGAGTCTCAAAAAGATACTTGTTGGAATTTGTCAAGCTCCTGAAAATGGAATTTCTCTGGATTGAGCTATTTCACAGGTGGTATTCAGCTAGTTCGGACTGTTTCGGGTAAACTGGTAGGGGAAATTTTGAGTAGTTTGGAGAACTGGCAAATACCACCTCTGGATGGTCCTGTCCCTGCCTGCCTGCTCTCCCTCTCACCTCCTGTTCTGCCCCAGCTACAGACCCCAAGAATGCAGCACACACAAAGTCTGTACAAACCTTATTTTACTAATTAAGGACTACTAATGAGCTTTTTTAGTAGTTGTTTGAACATAAATACAGTTTAAATCAGTCTTTTCTGAACAAGGGCTGTTAATTTAACTTCATTAACAGCCGACAAGAATCCAAAGAATAACTCAGTTCTGAGGCACAGTATTTCAGATAACTGTAATCTTACTGTGGTTGGCAGAATGCCAAGAAGCAATTTGCAGAAAAACTGACAAGAGAAACAAGAGCCAAATCAAATGTTTCTGGAATCAAGATGCGAAGGAATATGAATGAAGTTGTTTCCTGCAAATTGCATCAGTCGTCGCCCTTCCTTAAATAGTTTAGGGAACTGGCCAATTAGCCCCAAGCCTTACTCTTCAGGAGACATCCTCCTGAGGAGCCACTCCTGCCTTTTAACAGCTCTGTGCGCACGTGCATCGAGAAGAGGTTCCTCCTCTTCTTCCTCTTCACTTATGGGAGCTTCTGGAGATTCTGAAGGCCCTGGCTGAATCCCCACCTCTGGCACCACATCTTCTCCAGCCTCCTCATTCTCTAACTCAAATGTCAACTGCACAGGCTTCTGGAACATCACCACCCCAGCCTCCTTGCTGTCAGAATCAGATGCTAGCTGCACAGGCCGCTCACGGCCACAACACCCTTGCCTGCCCGCTTGCCACTCACCCTGTTCCACCCACCCCAGTCAGTCACTCTTCATCTCACATTCCTGGCATAGCATACTGTGTGGCTCCTCGCTTGCCTTGACCACACAGTCTCTGCAGCTTGCCTGCCTTCCCACATGGTGACTGCAGCCCAATGGAGTGGCCTGATCTGCCTGGGTAAGTAAGTTTGTGAGTTGTGGCTTAGCTAGCTGTCTCTGCCATCGTCCCTGGCCTCCAGTTTGCCTGGCTTGCTTCACTGTCATGGCTCCATCCCATGCAGTGTTGTGGTCTAGCTAGTACCCACCCACACACCATCCCCATCCCCGGCGTCCAGCTTGCCAGACTTGCTTCATTATTGTGGCTCCATCCCACATGATGCTGTGGTCTAGCTAGCTCCCCCCCCCAACCATCTCCGGAGCTTGCCTGGCTTGCTTCACCATTTGTCTCAAATGGTTGGGGAATGCACCATTCCCAGGCTCCAGCCTTGTCCCAGAGCCTCCACCTGTTTGCCATTTGCCTTGGCCTGGTTCAGGAACACGCCATTCCCTGGCACCAGCCTTGCCGCGGAGACTATGCCCACTTGCTGTTCACCTAAGTCAGGTTGGGAAACATGCCAATCCACCACTCTGGCCTTGCCCCAGGCCTCCGCTTGCATGCCTCCCCACTCTGGCCTCAAACTATGCACCCTTGTGCCAAAGCAATTTATTCAACCTACAGCCTGCCACACTAGGTCAAAGGGCCATGGGGGGGGGGCGGCATGGGCACAGGAAGGCTGAAGCATTTTGGGCCTAGAAGGTTTCCCTGCAGCCTCCTGGGAACAAAAATGGGCCATGGGGTGGGGGGCGCTGCCCCAGTAATCTGTTTTGGCCCTAGTAGGACTCCATGAAACCTCCTGGGTGCGAAAATGGGCCATGAGGGGGCGGGGCGCACCACCTTCTGGGAATTAAAATGAGCTGAAGGGAACACACTGTTCCCTTCCCAGGAGCCCTGTTTTAGGCCCAGGAGGGCCCCATGAAGCCTCTTGGGTGTGAAAATGAGCTGTGGATGGGCATACTACCTCCTGGGAATGAAAATAGTCCACAGGGAGATGCACTGTTCCCTCTGTGACCCATTTTGGGCCTAGGAAGCCTCCCTGAAGTCTCCTGAAAGTGAAAATGGGCTGCAGAGGGGCCCATCACATCCCCGTGCCCCATTTTGGACCTAGGAGGCCTCCCTAAGCCATCTGAGAGTAAAAACAGGCCATGTGGGGGGCACACAGCACCCTCACACCCTGTTTTGGGCCTTGGAGGCCTCTTACCTGGGAGCAAAAATGGGGTGCATGGGAACTCCTGGAAGGGGTGGGATAGGGCGGGGCCAGCCAGAAATTTAACTACCGATTTTCCCGAACCAGCCCAAATTGACTGAATCCCATCACTGCTTGCGCTCTAAAATCGCTTTCACAGTTACTGGCATTGAGCCATGTTTCACCTCATTTTTACCTATCCAGTATACCTATAGAATATTTTCTGCTCAGAAACATAAAAATACAGTTCAAGTTTTTAGATCCCATCACTTGGTACTGTTAGAAACTGCATCTTAATTAAATACTAATCTGATGGAGACAAGGATTAAAACACAAGAACACCTCTTCAATTTAAAAGGGGAGAAACACAACTACAGTTATCTCACTTTACAGTTCCTGTTTTAAGATCCTCTTTGTATGAACATTGATATTACTTGATATTACTTTGCATTTTCCATGATAGTAATAGATAAGTGCCTCATTAAGCAAAAGATATTTTTTTCCCTAAAATCTCACTGCAGTTGTCAAGGCAACTGCAAAAGAAAAAATGAACTTTGTTGCAAAGGGGTGAAAAGTTAGGTCATGATCTTGTAGTCTAAATTTCTTTTAGGTAGTAGTGGTAAATATTTTGACTGGCTTCTGAATAAAGCATGAATATCTCTATCTTTGCCATGTTTATCTTCATCTCAAAAAGTTTTCTGACCTTGTATGAGGTTTTATTGACTCATTCCAACCTTACTATTTCATTAATAATTTGAAGGTTGCAATTTTATTTTCCTCTTATCAGTATGAAAAATATTATTATTAAGTATGCTATTCCTCAAAGTCCTGATTGACAAATTACTGTACTTGAAAGTATTAGGACAAAGGGCTGATGGATAAACAAATGATTAAAAAAACGTAGGGACAGGTAAAACAGCCAGTATGTTTTTTCAGAGCCATTTGCATTCTAAGATTCATTACAGAGTAGAGGTTATGTGAAGAGCAGAGAAATTCACTTCAAGCTTGTCTAGTTTTAGGAATGTTATAGCAATCAAATAAACTTTTCAACTAGATTACTGTTTATTATGATGATATTGAATCTTCTACTGCTTTTGCCACATATGGCTTGCAAGACTCAATCAATGAAATACAGCAACCAGGTTCCTATCCCAATTGATCACAAATATTTCCAACAAGGTGACCTACTCATTGATGGCATGACTTCTTTTTTTTATAACTAAAAATGTTGGAAGTTTTGAAGAAGATCCATATCATTCTCTTGTGAGTGAATCCCTGTAAGACAATATTTTCTTTTTATAGCTATTAATCTATATTACATTATTTAGTAGATAATACATAAAATATTTGCTACAGTGATTAAAAAAATAATCCTTTAGTGTTAATGTTTAATTGGATGATATTTTTCAGCCTATATTTCTTAAACTTTTAAAAATTTAACTAATCTTCCAAATTTCATGGCTACTAAATTAAAAAAAGACAGGAATTCCAGCCATTAGCCCTTTTGTTTGGGTTGGAAATTATACCATCAAATTATGAAACTGATTCTGCAGAAAATGTGAAATTGCATTGAACTATGGGAATAATAATGTTTGTTTAGAATACAGCATATTTTATCTCAGTAAAGGAGACATTCAGTTTATTGTAGGAATAATATTCTAATGAGTTATAAGGCTTTTCTGAGGAGTAAGAGGACTACGGACATATGAATTCTTGATCCCAATATTCTTTTATTGGTAAAATCTTCATTTTGCTTTTCTTTGGCCATTTCATGGTTTTCTTCCCAATTTCTGCATTACAACAAATATTTCCATGGCTATAATTTCACATCATTACACCTATTTTTATAGATGTTGTTTGGGGGAAAAAGTCTTTGATTTTTGGTTTAATTGTAATAGAATTTCTAATATTCAAAAAGTCTTGAATTATGTAATAAAATAATAGATAAAACTGCAATATGATTCTATAAATGGTTCTATAAAATTCATTGTTGCTTTTAGTCTTCTACACTTATTCTGTTGAAGACTGACTAAATTCTAAATGTAGATCATTTTGCCATTTTTTGCAGTGACTTGAATTAAAATGAAATCACCTCTATGTTTAGTTTGTTTGTCAACAAGTATAAGGAAACAAATAACATCATAGACATAGACAAGGATACATAAAAAAAATTGGCACAAATAAAATGATATAAATAGGCAAAACATAGCCATAAACACATAGAATGATTACATATAAAAGGGGACAGTAGGACAGGGATGGTAGGCACACGGGTGCGCTTATGCACACCTCCTTAGGGACCTCTTAAGAAACATGAACGGTCCATGGTAGATAGTTTAAGGTAAAAGGTATGGGGGTTAGAAAGACTAACAACAGGATCAGGTAGAGTAGGTTTTCTACTCTATTGCAGAAGTCATATTTCCTACAATCAAGATTAGAACGATTTACATTGAGTTTGAATCTATTGATAGCCCTTTTATTATTACAGTTGAAATTAAAGTATTCATTTAAAGGTAGAACATTTGGGTAAATAATATTATGAACTAAGCATAGGTCAGAATGTAGACAGTGTAGATCGAGGCTATCCAGATCTAAAATTTGAAGCCTGGTGGTACAGGAAATTTTATTTCAAGCAGAAGATTTGAGTACTCTTCTAGTAAAATATCTCTGGACTCTCTCTAATGTATTGTTGTCTGAAATACAGTGAGGGTTCCAGGCAGGTGAGCAGTATTCAAGTATAGGTCTGGCAAAGGTTTTATATGCCCTAGTTTGAAGTATAGCGTTACCAGAGAGAAAAATTCACAAAATAAGATTGACAACTCTTAATGCCTTTTTTGCAATGATGTTACAGTGAGCTCTGGTACTTAGATCTTTTGAAATGAGTACTTTTCATGAAGGTAGTTCCATTGTCCTTTATAGATGCAGAATTCCATTTGATACAGCATCTAATTTCTGTTGCAGAGTCCTGACTAAATATTATCAGCATATCCTGACCATGATATTTACTGTACAGAAGATCAATGAAGATCTTCAGCTCTTACCTAATATTACCTTGGGCTTTAGAATCTATGATAGGTATGCTGACTATCATGCCAAAATGGAGCTTTTTTCTATCCAGAACAGATTTGTTCTGTTATAAATTATAAGTGTGGCATCCTGAACAAACTCACATCAGTTGTTGGGACTGTAGATCCAGGAATCGTTAGTGATATGGCAGATATATTAGAGACTTACAAAGTTCCACAGGTAAGATGGATGGCTTTGTCTTTCCAGATGTATGGTATTGCAGAACTTCAAAATATAATTTAATTCCCTTTTATTTTTCCAATAATCATATTTAAGGAAGAACATTTAGTACAGCATAAAGCTAAAAAAATCAATTTGCAAAATTTGTTATTACTATTATTAAATTTGAAAGATTAATTTTAATGATCATTGGAACTCTGGATCCCTGTAGTCTTCTCATGTAAATTGTTAATGTGATGGGGAGAACTATATAATCTTTCTACTTTTTATTTATTTATATTTTATTTTATTAATATATGCTACCTTTCAGGTGCTTAAGGAGGCATAAGTAAGTGTTTTTCCTTTTATATAGCCCTTACTTACCAACCACAAATGGAAATGGAAATATATCACAGCACTGTGATTGCTAACATCACATGACTATACTTTACTTAGAACCTCACCTCTGCTTCTGTTGCTAAGCAAATTATCATGATTTTTAAGTGAGACATCATTTTATTATGATGTATGATCTCACTTCTGTGCTTCATTAATTCTGCTTGTTTGAAGCAGATTGTGAAGCCCATGAAATAGTGGTCTATGATCTTGGGATGCAGCAATGGAACACTAAAAATACACAAATTGTGAAGCATCCAATGGCTATCATATGACAATTGTGCTGCTGTAATATTCAGAAGTGTGACCATTGGTTGCAAAGTTGTTTTATTTTCAGCAAATATGACCTCAAATAGTCAGTTGGTAAACAAGAATTCCTCAATATTTCTCTAAGACTACCAGATAGTTTGGGATAAGAAAATGAGACTGACACAATTACTTTCACTTAGAGACTGAAAGATATTAAAACAATAAATCTTGGTGAATCACATATTTTAGGAAAAGTGAAAGATATTCTTGAATTTGGAGCCATGCTAAATCATTGTAGTGGATGCAATGTGAGCAGAATCAGAAGCTGCATTACCAGTTACAATAAAGCAGAAATTCCTCCCTGTTCCCAATAAATCCCCTGGGATATTTTGTCCCTTTCTTCCAATACCTCATCTTAACATGAGCAGAACAGATGCTTGAAGAGGAATTGGCAGAACTATCATTGGAGATGCAGTGCCACAGCTAGTTAATTTAGTATTCTAAATCAAGAAGCACATAAGTAATAGCAGCATTGAAGTCTAAAATAGGGTAAATCAATATTTAAATTTAAGAGTTTTTTTGGAAAATGGGGGAAAGTATTTAAACTGCACAATTAAGTAATTAAGATAGCATGTTATGTATGTATATACTTTGTTTATTTATATATTTATTAATTTTATATGCCACTTATCTTGCTGTCTAAACCAATTCTGGGCAGCTTACAATATAGTAAAAATAGAGATATAAAACCAGTCATAAATATAAAAACAGATCATTTTTGCAAAAGATTAAACACAGATTAAAAAGCCATGGGCTCAGAGTGGAGCAGAATAGTGTGTTCTTTGTCACTACTCCTATGGCCTATAGCTTCTCTATCTGGGCACCACAGCTACCAACAAAGCCAGTTTTAAGGCCCTATCTGAAGGCCAGAAGGTTGGGTGTGGATCTCATGTCAGATAGATGTTTCAAAAGGTGAGTGTCATAGCAAAAATGCTCTTATCCTTGACTCCACCAGCTGAAATCTGTGGCTAATGGGGTCCACAGCAAGCCTCTTGTGCCAATGGGAGTGGGGAGCAGTTCAATTGGCACAAATATATTTCTCAGCTATCCTGGATCCATATAGACATTAAAGATGATAACCAACACCTTAAAATGGATCCAGAGTCAAATCAGTAGCCAATTTAGACGGCGTAATAGTAGTGTTACAGTTGCATTCTGGATCAATTGTAGCTTCCAACTATCTTCAAGGGAAGCCCCATGTAGAGCATGTTGCAATGATCCAAATAGGACATGACTGGAGCATAAGCGATTGACCACAGAGCCTCATGATCCAGAAAGAAGCACAACTGGTGCACAACACGAAATTGCACAAATGGTCTCATAACCATGATTGCCAACTGCTCTTTGAGCAGGAATTCTGAGTCAAGAATGTTAAGAACAAGCTTACAGATGAATATAAGCATCACAAACAAGGCAATGTAGTACCCTTCCCAAGGATGGTTGTGTCATCACAAAAGGGAATATTTTACTAGCAAAGGCTAAAATTACAGATGAACTGTATCAGCAATGAGGTGGTTAATACTGCCAAGGAGGAAAAATACTAAAATTGCATTCACACATGGCACAGATTAAATTAAAGAAATTAACTGAGAATGACTATGCAAGTGGAATAAAAATTAGTGATCAAATAATAAAACCCAACAGCTGTATAAAAGAAAAGATGACAAGAAAAGCGTTTCCAGAGTGGAGCAACAGCAGAGCTGAAAAATATCTGGTCTCAGTTCAAATGAAAACTTTGTGGTCAAATGAAAAATTGACTCCAGGAAAGCGCATAGACAGTAGAATTAATATATAGGTGAAAACACACAAATGATTCTCTGAAAGCATGATATAAAATTTCAAAGTACTGTACCATTCAAACCAGAACAACATGAGTTTTCAGAAAGAGGGAATCATAAAGAATCAAAAAACCATGTTTTTTGATGCTGGGGGCGGGGGGAGGGGGGAGAGCATTTATAACTGCATGCTATCTCCAAAGTCGACTACCATAAAAATCAACTGAGAAAACCCCATATGAACTGTGGGATGGAAAAGTCCCAAATTTAAGTCAACTAGAAATTTTTGGAAGCAATGTCTATGTACACATCCCAAAAGAAAAGTGTACAACATGGAATGCTTGTGAAAAGGAAGATGTACTTGTGGGATAAGGTGAATCTCAAAAGGGATGCAGAATTCTATACCAAGAAACAAACAAGATAATCATCAGTAGAAGTGTAATTGTTGATGAAACTTCAGTGTGTTCAAAGTTTCAGGGACAGACTAACTGAGGAAAATTCCACATCGGCATCACATGAAGAAAAGCAACAAAATGAAAGAGAAATAGGAATCAATGCAGACTATCCAGATCCTGTAAAAGAAGCCAAGCTACAAGAGGTTTCAATCAGGAGATCCACCAGAAGCAATAAAGACATCCCAACCAAACATCTGTGCTATGTTGCTCATGTAGCATTAAAACCAGAGCCAGATTCATGGGATGAGATGCAATGACTTCCAACCAATGAAAAACAAAAGTGGATCAGAGTTGCTGATGAAGAGATGACATCTCTTAGTAAACTGCAGACAGGTAGCCCTTTCAGAGCTACCTCATGGTAAGTGTACAGTCATCTACAAATGGCAACTCTGAAGACAAGGTCTATAGGTACAAATCATGGTTAGTGACAAAAGGATATTCACAAAAATTTGGTGAGGATTACGATGCTACTTTTGCTCCAGTTGCAAAACAAAGTACTTTCAGAACACTATTGACAATGCTGGTTTGTTGGAAACACAATATCAAAACAGCCTTTTTTAATGGTAATATTGAAGGGGAAATATATAGACACAGTCATAAGGATATATCAAATATGGAGAAGAACATCTTGTGTGCAAGTTGCAGAAATCTCTTTATGGAGTCAAGCAATCAGCTTAGCATGGAATTTAAAAATAAACAATGCTAGATGAAGGATTCATAGGAAGCAGAGCTGACTCATGTCTATACTCAAAATGTGTAGATTCTGAATATATGTATATTTTTCTTTATGTAGATGACTTGATTGTTGCTCACAAAAGGGATGAGAAAATTGCAAAGTTCATTGCAATGCTTAACCAGCATTTTGACACTAAAGATCTTGGAGATGTAACACATTACCTAGGAATTAATGTACAGTATAAAGAAGATGCCAGCTTCTTGTTAAATCAGAAATATAAAATTGAGGCAGTGCTTCAGCATATTGGTATGACTGAAACTGAAGAAATACTTCCATGGATACAGCATATCTAAAAACCGAAGGGGATGAGAATCTTCATTCTACTAATGAACAGTACAGACACCCAAGCAGTGGGTGTCAACTTTGAAATGAATTGGGCCTATTGCAGCGACTTTCTCCATTTCTCAGCTTGACACACTTTGGGAACACTGGAATGTCAGACCAAACATCAATACCTTACTATCTCGTGAGAACCAAGATCATCCTAACAAGTGCTGGCCAGACACTGGAAGAGGTTATCAAGGATTTGCCAAAACACTTAATTGGACAATGTGACATATGACCATGTGATAAGGATGGAGGAAGTGATCTTCAGTAATTATACTGAAAGTGTGGGGAATAGCTAGAGCTGGTTTGCTTTCAAATCTGCTGATATGATGTACTCCATAAAACAGTCCTTTGAGAAGGCTGAAAGTCTTGGAGTGCTGAATTGGGTTGGGTTCATTAGTCCGAACCTTGACATTGGGGGCATTGCTATATATTGCAACCATTAAATATACAGACATCACAGCTGCCATGTCACTTCTTTATAGACGCATGAATGAACCACGTCAAGGAGACTGGACATCAATTAAGAGAGTCATGAGATATCTCAAACAAACAAATGACTTGAGTCTGAAGCTATCTGCAGTTGATGATTTGAACCTTGCAGGATATGTGGACTCTGATTGCGCAGGTGACCCACCCGTAAATCCACAAATGGTTACTTGTTCAAATTAGGAAGCAGTCCTATATCATGATCCAGCAAGAAGCAGACCTCAGTGGTTTTGTCTTGTACAGAGGCAGAATACATTGCTGCTACTTCTATCAGTCATGATGCTATGCGGATACATCAATTATTTGAAGATTTTGGAGAGCCAATGTCCTAGCCTATAGTTTTACTCTAGGATATATCAAGCTTTCTATCAATGAGAAGATCAATGCAAGCACAAAGCATACTGATGTCTTACTGCATTACATGATCTAGTTGAACAAAATGTAATCGTGTTTAGATATTGTGAAACTAATAACATGATTGCAGATACTTTGACAAAACCATTTCTAAGAAACAGATTTATAGAACTGACATCCGAAATGGGACTAATATAAGGAGTAATTGTTGAGTGGGGGACTTGATTGTTGCTCACAAAAGGGATGAGACAATTGTTGAGTGGGGGACTTGATTGTTGCTCACAAAAGGGATGAGAAAATTGCAAAGTTGACTGCAATTGTTGGAATTGGAATTCCAATAGTTGGAATTCATTGTTGGAATATATTTTTATGCAACAACTACAATAGTATTTAGCCAGTAGATGACAGTGTTTTCAAGTTTGGATCTATAGTATATTCTCTATGCTCTTTTGTTCTAAGTAGAATTTCTTGTTTTCTATTATAGTAATATAGATGAGCAGTAAAGTGCATGGTGACTGTACTCTTTGCTCTGTGGTGCTTTATATAAACAAAATTTCTAATAATAAGAAATGATACTAAAAAAGCAAACCTTGGTAGTTGATTCAGGACAAACTATTTATAACTTTTGGGATGACTTCAAATAGATGTCATGATAAACTTCCTATGAGTGGATAATAGTTTGTTAACAGAGATTTTTAAAACTTTAATTTTGCTTTGTTTTAATATTAATATTCTTCCTGCTAACTACTTTGTGACTAATATAATATATAGAAGATAGGTCAATAATTTGCAACTAGATTTATTAGTTTAAAAATCAGGAAGACCTGTTTCACAAGGGATGGAAATTAATTTTGTACTAATATATTAATAAGTATTCAACTACGGGGTTTAATATGTGTACATGTGTTGGTCTTTTTTTTTTAAATGCACCTTTTAAAAAATTAATTATTTTTTCTTTTCTTTTCTATCCTTTGGGATTTTTGGGTGATTTTTGTACTTTTGTATTTTAACTTTGTCATGAATAAAATAAATATACATATATTAAAAAACAAATTAGGTGGAAGCATATGCTGACATATCTGGAACTATTAATTAAGAGATGATACACATTTTTCTTTTTGGACCATGTATTTTTCCTTGCTGTTTTTTCTACTTACCCATATAATTCTTTTTATTTCCATAGTTCCCAACTGGCTCTTCACAATATGAAAGTCATTTCTACTACCCCATGGTTCCAGGTGAAGAACTTTATTACCGTGGCATTATTTGACTAGTCTTGCACTTCAGGTGGACTTGGGTTGGGATACTTACGAAAGGACTTGGAGGAAGAACATTTGAGCACCTAATCTTCTCAATGTTTCCTATCCATAGTATCTGCATTGCCTTCTTGAAAAAATTCAGACCAGTTTATATCAATAATTTTTTTGATAATCTGAAATGGCTTATTGAAATGTTTCATCTTCTTGTAACAGCAAAGCTAAAGCTATTATAATCAAAGAAAATTATCTTTTAAATGTAAGATGGTTGTTATGCCTACCTGAAATGGAAATAGTTTCTATAAAGCTGAAAGGTAAGGTGTGGATCGTGGCTTCCCAAATGGGTCTTGCGTCATTCTTTTATCAGAAAAGCTGGGATATCCAAGACCTACATGGGGCTCTGACCTTTGCAGCTCACTCAAGTGAAATTATAGGATTCCAATACTTTCTCCAGACAAGAAACCATTTCGCCTCAAAAGAAGATGGTTTTATCAAAAATGTGTGGGAGCAAGCATTTGGCTGTGTGTTTCCAAATCCATCTGAGACTGAGGAATCAGAGGATGTCTGTAAGGATGTCTGGGAGGGAGAAACTGGAGGATGACTGGGAGGGAGAAACTGGAGAGGCTCCCTGGGGCCTATTTTGAAATAAGGATGACCAGTCACAGTTACAGTATATACAGTGCAGTATATGCTGTGGTACATGCTTTACATGCTATGATGTTTGGCCAGCAACACAGGAGAAAACTGAATGGCAGAAATCTGAGTCTACAGCTTCTCCAGCCATGGCAGGTAATTTAATGAATAATCAATTTTGTTGGAAATAGGATATGACTTGAACTGACTCCCCAGCATCTCACAGGCTTCTGATCATAAAGAACAGTCACAATTAGATGGAAACTTATTAACAGGTTTATTTTTTAAATAATATTTTTAAAATATTTTTCTCACCTTTTGTGGGATTTGTATAATCTTTATGATTTTTTTTAATGTTTTCTGGCTCACTCTCTAATTATTTTCCTTAGGTAGCTAGGATATATGCTTTACATTTTCTCCCCCCGCCCCACATCCAATACACAGACACACAGATACAGAGGAACTATTTCATATAATAAACGTAATTCCTTTCAAAGTGACAACAGCTGGTTTCTTAAATTAAGTCTTAAATTATGCATTTCAGTCGATAGGCATATAGGTTGAAAATGGTAAATACAATGCATACATTTTAATCTGTATAGGAGGGTGGAAGAAGTAGAAATTTCTATTTCTGAAAATACTCCTGAGACCACAAAACATTACCTTTCTAGGCAAAGAAAAATCCATGGATGCAGAGTAGGATTCAATCACCATGGACACCACAAATAATAGAGCAGCAGGAATTATTTGCCTTGAGGTAAAGGATTCAACTATGTAATTTAGACCAATCCAAGGATTGATCTATGTAATTTAGATCAATCCAAACATATTTGGATCCCTTCCCTATTGTAGGAACAAAGGACCATGCTTAAATGAAAGTGTAATAGCAAGTACATGACCACAAAGAAAGAAATCAGAACATAGAATATGTATGCGTGTAAGATAGAGAGGTAGAGTGCAGTAATTAGTAATCTTTCTATTTTTTAATGTCAATTGTAACAAAAGAACAGCCAATTGCTCATAATACATCAGCAGGATTTTGCAGAATCTTATGTTCTTTTATGTGCTCTCAATCTGATTTAAACTCTCTCAGACTACTTTTTTTCCTCCATTCTTCCTAATCATCCATATATCCCACAAAGATTCAATCTGAATTTAAGAGTCATTTTCAATTTAGAAGAAATATGTTTATAATACACTTTATCTTCCATTCTCCATCATGGCATCTTATAGCAGCAATAAAAATGGATGTATTCGATTTTATGGATTTCTTTATTTATCAATGTATCAAATGCATCAATGGCAGACTTTATAGCATTAAAGATAGATAATTATTTTATTTTTAAAAGTCAGTTTAACCTGTTCATACTATTCCTTTCAGTAGATAATTTAAATTAAATTTTCTTATATATTAAAAGGATATGGTACTCTCTAATCAGTTTGTTTCTAATAAAAGCAGATGACAAGCTTCATAAGGTTCCTGCAAATATAAGGCAAGCTCAGTTATATTTATTTGTTAAACAATGTATTTCCGCAATAAACTATATCTTTATATATTAACTTTTGTATCACTTTAGAGGCTGGATTATTGTTAATTTTTGAAAGTTAGTGTCAAGCCCGCTTTCTGCGCTGCTCGACACTCACCAGAGGAAGAGACAATCCCAAGTGTTCGCCGGAGCCGTGTCAACTGAGGACAGGCACCATGCTATTCGGGTTTAGCCACGGTGGCGGGTTTTGGTTTGTTTATTCATAATGGTGGTGGTTAGAAGTGATTAGGCTGCGGAACTCATCAATTCATATAGAAACCAGTATTACCAGCCACAGCAACGGAAGCCGAAGAATACTCCATGGACTGCTTTGCCCTCCTGAAAATTGGAATCGCTATGAAGTGCAATTAGAAGGGTGGGGCGCAAGACGTGGTTGTGCAGTATCTTTAAAAGTAGTTTAGCAGATGGAAAACTCAGAGCTGTCTTTGTTTCACCTGCATGAGCTCAGAGTTTGCTGGTGCCGGTTGGTGTGAAGAATAAACCGTTGATTCTCCAAGCCGTTGTTTTGTGTTGGTGTTTCATTCTCAAACCTTTCCAATGCCCAGACGCTGACTGGTAGAGCTGAGAGAAGGTCAGCTCTATTTTTCATTTTTCCTCTGACTGTTGGGACGTCTAGAGGCAGAGGCAAGTTATCATGACTGTGGGATTAGAGGCGGCTGTGTTGGGGATTGAAGAAGAGGAAGAGAGTGTAAAGGTGATAGCGATGGAGGAGCTAACCATGAAGGAATGTGATGCTAGGGTGCTGCAACCCAAAGAAAAGAAATCCCAAACAATGGATCCTTCTTTCGAAAACTGGGAGGACACGGAGAAGGGGGCAAAGCAGACTGATTCTGGTGACTGGTGGCACAGTTTAGCTTTAGCGGGACAGGGAGATTCTCACACCCAAACTCCACCCCCATGTCAGAGGCTATGTTCCAGGGCTGGAGGGAATGGTGGTGGATAGAAAATGAAGACCAGGAGTGGAGTTATGCCACGGGCCCTGGAGCTAGTTTCGCCCTCTGAAAAATCGGAATCTGTGTGTGAAGCTGTGAAGTGCAATTAGGGGGGTGGGGCACAAGGCATGGTCACGGGGTATCTTTAAAAGTAGCTCGGCAGATGGAAAACTCAGAGCTGACTTAGTTTCACCTGCGTGAGCTCGGAGTTTGCTGGTGCCAGTTGGTGTGAAGAATAAACTGCTGACTCTCCAAGCCGTTGTTTCGTGTTGGTGTTTCAACATCAAACCTTTCCAATGCCCAGACACAGACTGGTAGAGCTGAGAGATAGTAGACTATAAGCGAAAGATTTTGGATCAAGGATCACAGACAATCACCCTTGAGACGAATGCCTTTGTGTAGAGACAAGCTGCCACATATTTAAATGGTTCAACTAAAAAGATTAATATGGTATCACATACTTTTATGTATTAAGCATGCATTTTTTCTTGCTTTTTTCATATTTAGCTTCATTTCTTTTTGAAAAAAAGCTCATTTAACAACAGTGTTGGAGATAAAATTTTCTTTCATGAAAATAGAGAACTGATTACACAACTGGATCTGGAGAACTGGGTCATATTCTCCAACCAGTCTTTGCATCGAGTGAAAGTTGGGAAGCTGGATCCTTGGGCTGCTGAAGACCAAATGTTCATCATTAATGAAAAAGCCATCAACTGGCCCAGCACTCTCAATCAAGTAAGTAGTTGATTTGTTTGAATTATCGGGATGATATCCAAAGAGTAGTTCAATATCATTTAATATACAAATAATATCAAATACTGGAAAGAAATGCCAGCAAGATCTCTCCCTGCCCCCCCCTCTCTCTCTGTTTCTCTTTAGCCAGGTTCTTCCTACATAAACCAAGATTTTTCTGTAGCCCTAGTTCAGTGAAATCACAATCCACTAGCTTCTATGCTTTTTATTTCCTTCTGGCAGCCAGCAAACTCTCTGCTGCCAGGAAAAAAAAAAGCCTAGAAACTAGTGGTTTGTGATTTCACTGAACTAGGGCTGCAGGAAAATCTTGGTTTATGTAGGAAGAACCTGACTAAAGAGAAATACACATAAAAATACATCAAAAAATCACTACTACCCTTTTAAGGATATGTTTACATTTACATGGGAAGAAACCGGAGATATTAACTGTACACACACACACACACACACAGAGACACACACACACACACACGTGTATGTGTCTCTGTGTGTGTGTACAGGTAATATCTCGGGTTTCTTCCCGTGTAATTGTAAACATATCCTTAGAAGGATAGTAGCGACGTTTCGATGAAATCACATTCATCATCTTCTGGCTGATGTTCTCGGTTTGGTGCTTATGGGCAAACTGTGTGATCTTAACTGACATTTTTCTATGAAAAGAGGCAAAGGTGTATTCTGATTGGTTGACAGTGTTGTTTTATTCTGATTGGCTGATGATGTAGTTGTATTTTGATTGGGTGGAAGCACTGAAAAACAGTTGCAAAAATAGGCTGGTGTTTTCGGCTTCGTGTTTCTAGGAGCAATGTGTGATCCCACTGTTTCTTCCTTTTAACTGCTAGTGGGGTGTGAACTGATGGGTGGGAGCTTGGCTGTGTTCTGATTGGGTAGATGTGTTTTCTGATTGGTTGGGGGCTTGGCTGTGCTCTGATTGGATGGAGGGGTTGGCTGTACTCTGATTGGCTGGGAGTGTGTTCTGTTTGAGTGGGGGTTTTGTTGTGCTTGGGTTAGTCGGAGTTGCAGGGGAAATTGAGCTGGTGAGCTGCATTGCTGTTGTTTGGCTTCACGTTCATGGTCGTGCCACATCTTCATGGTGGGTGTCAGTCTGCTTCATATATGGATTGGAGGGGTTTAAAGTGACTAATGATGCAGCTGCAGTCTGGCTTCTGGTCCGTGGTGGTGGCACATCATTGGTGTGGGTTTGAATCTGCTTTCCATGTGGATATGTGGTGGTGAAATCCTGTGTGGCCCTCATGAGTGTGGTCTGGTGTCATTCCTCGTGTTAGGGACCTGTTTGTCAATAAGGGCTGGTTTACAAATCACTGGTAGATGGGAGGTATCATCTTGTTTATTCATGCTGTGTGGGCGTTTTTCTATCTTGATGGCTTCTCTGATTATTCTGTTGTTAAAGTGTTCAGTTTTGGCGATAGTTCACGTCATGAAGCAGACTGATCCCCATCATGAAGATGTGGCACGACCACAAACATGAAACCAAACAACAGCAAATGCAGCTCACCAGCTCAAATCCCCCTGTAACTCAGATTAACCCCCATCCAATCAGAGCACAGCCAACCCCCCATCTAATCAGAGCACAGCCAAGCCCCCAACCAATCAGAACACACTTCCACCCAATCAGTTCACACCCCCACTAGCAGTTAAAAGGAAGAAACAGCTGGGATTACACATTGCTCCTAGAAGCACGAAGCTGAAAACACCAGCCAGAAGATGACGAATGAGACTTCGTCGAAACGTCACCAAGACAATTCCAATTTTATGTGAGAGAAAACCTGAATAACCAAAGACCTACATACAAACACCCGCGAAAACCTCAGAATATATATATTTATCAGCAAATATTCATATTTGCTGATAAATAAAGGGAGAGTAGTATAGATTTATTTCAAGCTATTTAGCTCTCACCAGCTAGCCATACCCTTACTCAGATTCGAATTTGGGCTGCCTGCATATTAGGCAGTTGTATTAACCTCTGAGCCACAAGTTCTCCTCCCTTTATCAGCTGAACCAGGGGATAAATTAAGAGTTTTTCTGTCGAAGCACCTGGTCTACGCAATATGAGAGGGAGCATACTGGGTGAAAGGGAAGCAGTGTGCTCCCTCCCATATTGGGATAGACCAGGTGCTTCGACAGAAAAACAGTTTACACACACACACACACACACACACGCCAAAGCATTACATTAGCTTTATTTATTTCTACAGTATTGGTCAATCATAATTTTTTAACTTTTCTCCCAAATACATGATTAAATGCTTACATTTTCCTTCTTTTATTAACTGGGCAGTCCTTACCTACCTCCATGTGTACTGAGAGCTGCCTCCCTGGTTATTTTAAGAAAAAACAAGAGACGAAGCCGTTTTGCTGCTATGATTGTCTTTGATGTCCCAAAGAGAAAATGGCAAGTCAGAAAGGTAAGAGGCATTATTAATCGATTGTTCTCAGGACAATCCAAGAAAATCTATGAAGATATAAGTACAGGAGCTGAATTATGTTATATACAATTCAGGTCATTTTTGTTTAGTGGCCAGTCACTAGGTGAAGCAGATGCTAAGCAAAATCACAAGAGTGCTTTATGAAGTTATTTCATCTTTCCATTTCTCTGCAGATTTTTAAAGGTCTTAAATGTGATACATGACCACAAAGGTACTTTTTCATTACTGTCATAACTGCAAACAATTGTTCAATAAGACAGTCACTAAACAAAAAGTGCTTTTCCTGCATTCCCCCACTCTTTGGAATACTCATACTAAAGCTTGGCCAATTAGCAAGAAGAAAATTGATATTTGTATTTATATTCATTAGAGATGAAATGATTGAAGGAGAACTGCAGGCACAAAATGGAGAACATTTTGAGAAGCAGACACTAGTGTTATCTGTTTGACTAGCGCACTAACAACCGTGAGCAATGAGTCACAAAGAAAGCAATAGCCTTTAATATGAAATTGGTTAGAGTCCTGTCAGTGTCTGGCAGCAAACTATGCAAGAATGGGGTTCCAATAAACTAATTCAGGCAATCACTCTATTTTACAATGGAGGAAAGGAAAAACAATGGATCAAGTACAGGGTAATATATACCAATTGCTGTAATGGCATATAAACATATGACTGAGAGAAAAACGAGGTAAAGGTTGTAAATAGGGCCTTTATCACAAAGTTACTTATTGTTCTCACCATAGTTATGAATCATTACTATTTGAAGCAGTTGCTAAATGAGGATTACTTGTAAAGCATTCCATTTCTCTTAGTTTAGGATTATACTCTACATTCAATTTTAACAATGTATCATCCAAACTTGCACAAAATCTATTCCACTTGATTCAGAAAGCATCAGGATTTTTGCTTGAAAGGAGAATAGGAAACTCTTTCCTTCAGAAATATGAATAATATTAAATCTAAATCATCTGATACAAAGATAATCCTAAAACATGTATTTTTATTGATATTATTTAGAATAATGCTTTTTAGAAAACCTATGGAAGACCTATGTAGAAATATATAGAGACAGCCCAAGTAATGTAATGAATTCATAATTAATTAATTAGTTAATTAATTAATTAATTCGATTTATATGCTTCCTTTCTCCAGAGATTCAGGGCAGCTTATAATGCATTCAGCAATATTCCTTTCATTAGCAGAGAAATCTCATCTTCTCCTGTGCTCCCTTAGGTACCAAATATAAGAGTAGAAAATCAAATCTAGACAATCAAAGAGACTACTGCTTCCAGAAAAAAAACATAGTAAATGATACTAAGTACTGTATAAGCATACAGTATACATAAATTTATATATTTTAATTCTAGACATGGATGACTGTTTGAAATGCCCAGAAGATCAATATCCAAATAAGAACCAAACTTCATGTATTCTTAAGAAAATAACGTTCTTGTCCTATGGGAACCAATGGGAATAAGCATGATTATTTTGGTGCTCTTCTTTTCTCTCTGAACAATTGTGGTGTTGAGAACATTTTTGAAGTACTACAATACTCCCATTATCAAGGCCAATAACAGAAATCTTACTTATCTTCTGCTCATATCCCTTCTCCTCTGCTTCTTTTTCTCATTGCAGTTCCTTGTTGCATCAGGTAATATGATATGTTTCCTGCAACAAATTAGCTTTCGCATCATCTTCTCAGTGGCTGTGTCTTCTGTGCTGGCAAAAACCATCATTGTGGTTCTGGCTTTCATGGCTATCAAGCCTGGATCAAGAATGAAGAACTGGGTGGGAAGAGAACTGGCCACCTCCATTGTTCTTTCTGGTTCCTTGATTCAAATAGGTACCTGTATGGTGTGGCTATTCACATTTGCTCCTTTTCCTGACATGGACACCCAGTCAGAAATTGAGGAAATAAAGTGGATAATGTTTTTAGAAGTCATATACTCAGAAATTCCTTGATGAGAGTTTGGAAGAAGCACCAGTTTAATTTGGATTACAAAATGCCTTTGTGGTTGGATCTTGGGCATATTACAAATATAAAGTCACTCGGTGGGATTTTATATAAAGAGATACTTTTTACTGATGAGGGCAGCTGGAACTTGAAGTCTTTAAAAACTCTTTTGGAAGAAGGGATTGATTTAACTTGGTTACAGTATAGTCAACCACCTCCTCAGGGTGCCGTCAGCCAGACAATGCCGGCTGGCGACCCCCAGGGGGAGAGCCTTCTCTGTGGCAGCATCTACCCTCTGGAATGATCTGCCTCCAGAGTTAAGAACAATTTCTGACCTCCTGACTTTCCGGCGGGCTTTAAAAACTCATCTTTTTCAGCTTGCCGGCTTAGCCTGATTCCTGTAAATATTTTATCACTTTTAGAGTTTATTATCTTTTAATTGAACTAGTTTTAATCTACGGCTATTTATATTTGTTCTTTTACAATATTTTTTAACTTTTGTGTATTTGTTTTTTAAATTGGCTGTGCACTGCCCTGAGTCCATAAGGAGAAGGGCGGTATATAAATCTAATAAATAAATAAATAAATAAATCAAGATGGAGAGAAGATCAAAAAACTGGTCTGATGCTGTATGAAGAAGATTTGGTAATGCAGATAAAACAGAAAGGGCCGATGCATATAAAAAGGCTTTATAATATATTGTTAGAAAGAGATTCAGAGGATAAACTGGTTAAAGATTGTATGATAAAATGGGCACAAAACTTCACAGAACCAGTTATGTTGGAAACATGGGAAAAGATATGGGTTCAGAATGTTAAGTTTACTCAGGCTCAGAATTTAAGGGAAAATTTTTATAAAATGTTTTATAGGTGGCATTTAGATCCAAAGTGATTGTCATGCATGTACCCTAACGTTCAACCAAGATGTTGGAGATGTGACTGTCCAGATGCTACATACTATCATATATGGTGGACTTGCAGAAAAGTGAAAGCTTTTTGGATTAAACTTTGGTGGATTATGCAGAACGTTTTGAAGAAGAAGCTTCACTTTTCTCCATGACTGTTTTTACTGGGTATAGTTAAGGATTTCCCAATGAATGAAACAAGATTGATATAATATATGATCACTGCAGCCAGGTTACTTATAGGGCAATATTGGAAAAAAAACATTTTACCTACTATTGAAGAATGGACTTTGAAAAT
Source organism: Coluber constrictor foxii (assembly GCA_038048745.1). NCBI lineage: Eukaryota > Metazoa > Chordata > Lepidosauria > Squamata > Colubridae > Coluber > Coluber constrictor. The sequence goes on along the minus strand of CM075961.1, from coordinate 61,470,344 downwards.
CCAATTGTCCATCAAGAGTTACTCCTTATTCTTCCCAGTATAATAATGGATTAAGAACTGCAGAATGAGGATTTTACCCATAAAAGAACATCGAGAATATGTGGTTCTCCTGTCTGACTTCCTCTATTCCTCAGAAAAAAATACTTTAGTTCATTAGAATATTACTCCTCTATTTAGTTCATAAGAATATTACTCCCGTGCATGTACTGATATAAAATATGCTTCATCTATGATCGTTATTCCTTTGGTTCAACACTATGTCACATCTTCTATAGAGTCAATTCTAGAAGCTCATGCTGCAATTCCTTTGGATGGGAGTGGGAGTGGGAAGATTCCCATCTTGTCAGAATCTAGGAGTCATGAAATATTGAATGATTTGGATTAATTTTAAAAAAATGATTTAAGGAACATAGGTTCTAGCTGTTGATTTCCTTCACAAGAGTACAAGAAAATAATTTTAAGTGAAAAATATATCATTTATACTTTGCTGGAAAATATTTCTTTTAATTCCAATAACTAATTATGGCATATAAAAGAGATGTACTAAACAATTTTATCTAGATAAACTATAGATTATAAAAAGAAAGTTATGTCTTACAGAGATTCACCCACAGCAGAATGATGGGGATTCTTCTCAAAGCTTCCTACATCTCTAGTTATGAAGACAAAAGAAGTCATGCCACCAATTATTAGGTCACCTGGTTGGAAATATCTGTGATCAATGGGGATAGGATCTTGGATGCTGCATTTTATTGGTTGAGACTTGCAAGCCATAGCAATAGGAAAAAACAACAGCAGTAGCAGAACAATCAATATCATAATAATCCCAGTTTGACACATTTTCTATTGTTGGCATGAAATTCTTAAGAGTCCCCAAAATTGGATGGCCTTGAACTGAATCTATTCCTCATATGACATCCATTCTGTAATGAATGTTGACAGATAGGTGTTTCTCGGGGATGACTAAGATTATTTCACCTGTCTCCTAATTTTTAAAATATTTAATTGTCCATCAGCATTTAGTCCTTATCCTTCCAAGCATAATAATTTGTCAGTTAGAGGTTTGAGGAACATCAAAGTTAATAATAGTCTTTTTGATAATTATAAGATAAAGAGGAAATTGCAACCTTCACATTTTTATTGAAATAGTAAGGGTATGTCATCATATAATGACAGAAAAGTTTTTGAAATGAGCTAAAATTAATCATGGCAAAATTAATCATGATATTCTTGCTACATTCAAAAGCCAGACCATCTTTATTCTACCTATGATCCAAAAAAATCAGAATACTTTGTACCTTTTTGCATCTCTTTGCAACAAAGTGTATTTTTCCATTTGCAGTTGCCTTCTCACCTGCAGTGATATCCTAAGACAGTGATGGCTAACCTTTTTGCCATTGTGTGCCAGGAGGGAGAGCAGGAGAAGTTTGTGCATGTGTGTGGCCACACCCATAATTCTATGCACCCCGCCCTGCATATGTGCGCACAACCCCCTCCCACTCCCACTCCTGGCACGCGATGGCCCGGCCTCTAGAGGGCCTGAGGGGGTGAGGAAGGCCCATTTTTCTTTCTCATCTGGCTCCAGATCCTCTCTATGCATCTGGGGAGGGTGAAAACAGCCTTCCCCACCCCCTCAGAGGCCCTCTGGATGCCTGAAATGGCCCATTTCCCAACTCCCGGTTGGACAGGAAGTGATGTTTTTTGTTATCCCCAGTCTCCAGAGCCTCTCTGGCAGTTTGAAATGTTGTAGGACCTGAAGAACTTCACTGCCATGCCTGATATGATTTCTAGCAGCTGACGCAAGACGGTTGCTATAGTACATCAGCAATTCCAAATGATGCATGCCAAGTCAGCTTGCATTTTCCAATGTGGTCATGAATAAAGGGAGACTTATTATTTATTAAGTGACCCTGCATTTACCAGAGTAGCTGAACATCCAGCCTTCTGAGGGTTTGTTAGATGGGGCTGGGTATGTTCTGGCTGGGGGCCAGAACATGACTTTGGTATCAGATATTTTACTTGTAATGGTAGGGTGTATAAAATTTTTCAACTTTCAATATCTAAACATTAGGAGTGTTCAAAAGTCATAACATGCCTTGTGGATTGTAAAGATATTTTGGTTACTTTAATAAATTTAAATGTGCTTGATAAATAACTACATAAATATCGTAACTTTTTAAATATTTTGTTTGTTTCATTTCACAGGTTCAGTTGTCTTTTTCTTTTTGTTAAATATTATTTTATCTGAGAGTGTTAATACTGCTGGCCTTGTTTCCTGGGAGTGTGATAACTAATTTGTAATGGCTTCTAAAAACCAAAATTGGGACATTCACTCATATGAGCAACCTAATTGGGACTGGCAGAGACTTGTTGCTGTCTGAACTCCCAACACTATGAGACATTCTCAGATGTGATCTATGTTAAGAGAATAAAGTGGTGATAATGCTAGAAACTACCCTGAAGCCAATCTTGCAAGAGGTATATATTCCCATTTTGAAAAGTGGGAATGAGCAAACAGTTCTTTTGTGATTCCTGTTGTAAATTCATGATTGACAATCTTGAACAAGATCCAAGAGAGCTGAGATCAAGCCAAAAACATATCTCTTGATAGAGGAAAGCTAGATGTCAAAGAGACTTCCACTGTGAAACTTAACATTACAAAACTGTTTGCAATCCTCAACTGCAAATGTCAAATTTTTCTGTGTGCTGAATTTGGCTGCCCTGCTGGCTGCAAAAAAGAAGCTCACATTAACTGTGTCTGCCCTAAGGAGCTGAAGATACCTTTGAAGGAAGTTACTTTCATTAAAGGTCATAGAGACAAGATTGGTTCTTTTGGATCACACCAGATTGGCTTGCAAGATGTGCCTGAGCAGAAACGACTAGTCATAATGTAAAAGTGGCAAGATGATGAGAGACAAAGGCTGGCTAAATATAAACAGAGTATTCCAGATATTTCAATATTGACAAATTATTATTATTATTATTATTATTATTATTATTATTATTATTATTATTATTATTATTATTATTATTATTATTATTATTATTATTATTATTATTATTATTATTATTTCAATTTGTATACCGCCCTTCTCCTATTGGACTCAGGGTGGTACACAGCCAAGAATAAAAACATATCAATACAAAATTTTAAATCAATTAAAAAAATTACACGATTTTGGCCCACGATTTAAAACAATCGAACTAAAAGCCAATTGACACTTAAAAACTACAAACTGCAAAAAGACTAAAAAAGGCTAAAAAGGGGGGAGGGTTACGCCAGCCCTGCTTGATGGAAAAGAAAAGTTTTTAGGGCACGGCGAAAGGCCCGGAGATCTGGTATCCTTTGTATCTCCGGGGGCAGATCATTCCAGAGAGCAGGTGCTGCCACAGAAAAGGCCCTCCCCCGGGGGGGGGGGGAGGGATCGCCAGCCAACATTGCCTGGCTGATGGCACCCTGAGGAGTCCCTCTCTGTGGGAGCCTATACCTAATACTAAAATTAAATATTTTAGAAAATAGGGACAAAGTTTCTCTCATTTCCATATAATGCTTTAAAGTCAAGCATTATAAGAAAATGAGAAAAATTCTGTGAAACTGGGATTAACTAAATCATGTGCTCTTCTAAAGACAGCCGTTATTATATATACTGCTTCACAGCAGTGGGGGGTTACTCCGATTTGCCCCGGATTGGGCAAACTGATAGCGGCAGTGGCAGTGGTGGGAGGTTCCACCCATCAGCCAGGATGCTCCTGTGCATGTGCAGAAGTGTCGTATGAGCGAACCGGTAGCAGACTAAATTGAAACCACTACTGCTTCACAGTGTTTTTACAGATCTCTGTAAGTGGTTTACATAGTCAGAATATTGCCCTCAACAATCTGGGTCCTCATTTTACTGATCTCAGAAGAATGGAAGGCTGAGTCAACCTTGAACCAGTGAGATTCAAACTGCCAAATGCTGGCAGTCAGCAGAAGTATTCTGCAGCACTGCATTCTAACCACTGTGCCACTGTGGCATTCTAAGAAAGGGAATTTTTCTTAGGATCTCATTGTAGCTGTGAAAGAAACTGAAAGTGGAAAAATATTGCAGAAAGATTGTTGCAAAAAGATACTATATTTATGCCCCACATTCTGTGAAACATTTATTTTTCATCTAAATACTTTTGGCCTTAATTTAGAATGCAGCAGGATTTCTCCATCTTGCCATGTTTAACTAGCTGCTTCTTCATTCTGTGAGGATTGTGACTCATTCCACCATTACCATTTCATTAAAAAGGATGAAACTTAAACTTGAACTTGAATTTTAAAGTTTACAATTATTTTCCCCTTATAATTATCAAAAAGTCTATTATTAACTTTGCTGTGTCTCAAAGCCCTGACAAGCAAATGATTATGCTTGGAAGAACAATGACAACAACAAATACTGCTGGACAATTAAATTTTTTACAATTTAGGGACAGTTCAAATAGTCAGGATAATTAGAATTGTAAGATTCAGCATCAAATGAAGATCATGTGAAGAACAAAGAGAGATCCAGCTCAAGTTTGTATAATATTCGGGATTCCAAAGCATTAAATGAAAATGAGAGAGACTTGGTTAAACTGAGATTAATATTTATCATGATGATACTGCTTCTTATTCTACTGCTATTGCCATATATGACTTGCAAGACTCAGCCAATAAAATGCAACCTCCAAGATCCTATTCCGATTGATCACAAATATTTTCAACCAGGTGAACTAATAATTGGTGGCATGACTTCTTTTGTCTTCATAACTAGAGTGGCAGGAAGCTTTGAGAAAGATCCCCATCATTCTACTGTGGGTGAATCTCTGTAAGACATAACTTTTTTCAATAGTCTATATTGATCTAGATAAAATTATTTAGTATATCATTTCTATATGCCATAATTAGCTACTGTGATTAAAAAAATATTTCTAACCATTGAATGATTGAAGGAAACTTAACCGCTAGAACTTATGTTCCTTAAATAAAATTAGAAGAAAATTAAGCTAATCATTGCTAGTAGATTCGGATAAGAAAGTATCCCTTCTCCTTTACCCTCCAGTCCCTTTCCTTGACATAGGAATTACAGCATCAACCTCTAAACCAGACTTTGCTGATGATCAAAATTGCACTGAACCATAGAAATAATAACTCTCTTTAAGCAGAATTACATATATTTTATGTAGGCAAATAAAACATGCAGTTATTGCAGGAATAATATTCTTTTTGAACTCATTCTTTTTTCAGAATATTAAAAGGAACCACCTCAAGTTTAAGAAAAAATAATTAATCCAATTTTATTTCCCAGTTATGCAATGATAATGTCTACGTTACATACTTGATAATGATTCTGGTCAGTTTCACATAATTAGAATTCATTACAAAAAGCAAAGTTTTTTTTTTTAAAAAAAAGCTAGTGATTATTCCTTTCTAATATATTTCTGCCATTTTTATAGGTAGTAACAATATAGTGTGAAGTGATGACTATTACTTTCTGAAATCATTTTAATAAAGTTAAATCTATTAATCATATAACATGAAAAAGTAATTATTGGTTTCTTTTTTTTTCAAGGAGTATAGCCATTTTGCCCTTTTTAGTTGCAGAATTCTATTTGATACAGTATCTAATTCTCTTTGCAGAGTCCTAACTAAATATTATCAGCATATTTTGACTATGATATTTGCTGTGAAGAAGATCAATGAAGAGCACCAATTGTTTCCTAATGTTACTCTGGGTTTCAGAATCTGTGAAAAATATGCTGGCTATCATGCCAAAATGGAATTTTTCTCCAGTCAGAACCGATTTGTTCCAAATTACAAGTGTGGCATCCTGAATAAACTCACATCAGTTGTTGGAACTATTGATCCTGGAACCTCTTTGATAGATATTTTAGATACTTACAAAGTCCCACAGGTAAGATGACTTGGATTTTTCTTTTCAGATTATAGTGGAAGGCAAGACATAATTAATGTCCTGAACATTTCTGTATTTTTAAGTAAAGATATATAATATATTATAAAATAAAATAATATATCTTTGAGCTTCAAAGATTAGCCATAAATGATCATTACAAATTACATATACAGTATGTTGCTGATATGCTGAGAAAAAAAAACTATACGAAGTTTATGAATTTTATTTATTTATATTTTATGATGTCATTAGATTTATATCTTTTTTTCATTGTGGTTAAAGAGGCATAGCTAGCATTTTCTTCTCCTAGAGGTAGTCATCACTTATTGATTTCAATTGGGATTGGCAGCTTTATCAGTAACTTCCAGAGCTGCTGACTGGAACAACACTTGATCATGCCAGACTTACAACTTTAGCTCTATTTCCATCATTAAGTGAATCACCAGAAAGACAACATTTCATGTCACTATTATTACTTGGGATTTCATATCTGTGTTCTCCATTAAATCTGTTAACATTGTTAACATTGTGAAATGATAATTATGTGACTTTTGATGTTCAAACATGTGAACTAGTTCTGAAGTTTGCGATTGGTGATCATGACTGTAGACCACTGTGACAATCATAAATGCAGTGATTCACAGAAAAGCTCCCCCCCCCCAACTGTTAGAATGCCAAACAGTGGCTAAATGAGACAGTTGATAAGTGAGGACTTCATATTTATCTATAACTATGCAATGAGTTAGTAGTTAAGTTAAGAAAGTGGGATTGGCCAGAACAGAACAGAACAGAACAGAACAGAACAGAATTCTTTATTGGCCAAGTATGATTAGACACACAAGAAATTTGTCTTTGGTGTATATGCTCTCAGTGTACATAAGGAGAATAAAATACATAAAAAGATACAACACTGAGTGATAGTCAAGGTTACTAATAAGCTATCAAATCATACTAGGAAACAAAAATAATATAAATTGAAAGATATAAGCAACATGGTTATAGTAATAGGTGGAAAGAGATAGTGTAAGGAAAAGAAGAATAATGGTAATACAGGTTTAGTAAATTATTTGACACTGTTGTGGGAATTAGTTGTTAAGCAGAGTTATGGCAGTTGGAAAAAAAATGTCCTTGTGTCTAGTTGTTCTGGGGTGCAGTGCCCTATAGTGTCATTTTGAGGGTAGAAGTTGAAATAATTTGTGTTCAGGATGTGAGGGGTCTGTAGATATTTTCACAGCCCTCTTTTTGACTCGTGCAATATACAGGTCCTCAATGGAAGGCAGGTTGGTGCAATTTTTTTTTCTGCAGTTCTAACTATCAGTTGAAGTCTGTGTTTGTCTTGTTTGGTTGCAGAGCCAAACCAGACAGTTATGGAGGTGCAGATGACAGACTCAATAATTCCTCTGTAGAACTAGATCAGCAGCTCTTTTAAAGTTATCCAATGAGCAGTCATGGTTGAAAACAAGCAACAGGGTCTTCTTAAATCTTTATCCAAATTTACTCAAAATATTTCTTTGAAGCTGTGGCCATCATGATGGATGTTAACAAAGAATATGCCATTCAATCAGGGAGAAGATTGTTGTGAGAAATGAATAAAGAGAGGTATTCAAGCTCTAAATCTTGGTGAATGATACATTTCAATGTATGTATGTATGTATGTATGTATGTATGTATGTATGTATGTATGTATGTATGTATAATTTTGAACTATACTGAATTATTACAAGAGATGCCATGTAAGCAGAATCAGAAGCCTCATTACTATTAACAGTGCAGAATAAAAATATTGCCTCTCCCTAGTAATACCTCTTTGATGTTTCGTTTCCTTCCTCCAATATCTCATCTTAACTTGAGCTGATTAGATACTTGAAGATGAATTGACAGAACTGTTCTTCAAGATGCAATATAACAGTTGGCTAGGAGGGAAGGAGGGAAGGAGGGAGGGAGAGAGGGAGGAAGGAAGGAAGGAAGGAAGGAAGGAAGGAAGGAAGGAAGGAAGGAAGGAAGGAAGGAAGGAAGGAAGGAAGGAAGGAGGGAAGAAAGAAGGAAGGAGGGAAGAAAGGAAGGAAGGAAGGCAGTGGTGGGTTCTAAAATTTTTTACTACTGCTTCTTTAGATGGGGGGCATGACTGATTTGGCGTGGCCAATGTGACATCACTCATGCATTCAGTCACATGACCCCCCCCAAGCCATGCCCACCAAAAAGGTGACTAAAATTTTTGGGACTTTTTGACAATTTTTTTTTTTGACACTCTGGTCCCATATCCAGGTCGGGATGCAATGGGGTGGCGGTGGTTGTCTCGGCTTTCCCTCTATTGCCCTTCCTGGCCAAAAAGTGCCCCTTCTCACCTCTGACAGGCTTTCCCCATGGTTGCAGCTGGAGCTCAGGGCAACCTCCAGCTCAGGGCAGCAAACTCAACTGCAGTCCAAAGAAACAGAGGAACTGCAGGGAGCCTCCCATGTGTTGCACCCCCTCCCAGCCTTCTCCCTGTGCCTCTGTGCCATTTTCGGGTACCCAGCATACTGGGCTGCCTCCCTGCCTGTTACAGCAGCTTCAGGAGACACTGGCAGCACAGAGGCATGGGCGAAGTCTGGGAGGGGGTACAACACATGGGAGGCTCCCCACAGTTCCTCAGCTCATCTGGGCTTCAGCTGAACCCACTGCCCTGAGCTGGCGGATAGAGGCACCCCTTCCCATGCAAATCTTTTCAGATTTGACTTAGAGGCACAGTTTATTGCTGCTACATTTCATTGTGTTGCATGAGCAAAGGGGAAGAAACCAGAGATGGTTTCGCAGCCATGAGCTGTGCTTTCCTCTAAGTGCTGTGAGTAGCAGAGGGAAACAAATGCTTCTCCCTGCACAGAGCTTTCTGGATGAGACTTGAAGAAAAGCGCAGATCATGGCTGCTAAATTTCACTGTGCTGTGCTAGCGAAGGGGAAGAAACAGCTAGTGGAGAGCACACAGTCCATGTATTCTCCAGGTCAGTGGCTGTTTCTCTCCTTTGTTGCTGTTTATGGGAAAGTGTTTAGCAGCCACAAGTTGCAGTTTCCTCCAAGTCTCATCTAGAAAGCTCTGTGCAGAGAGAAGCACCTGTTTCCCTCTGCTACCCACAGCGCTTAGAGAAAAGCACAGCTCATGGCTGCTACTGGCTGCCCCAGTCCCTATTGTGGCTCCAGCGGCAGTAGCTTCAGGAAATGCTGGCAGCACAGAGGTGTGGGTAAAGTTTGCAAGGGGGTGCAACATGTGGGGGGCCAAGTCCACTCCCTTTTGCCTCCCCACCCTTGTTTACCTGTCCCAGAGAGCTCGGGCTATGTCTCCCTCTGACCCGGCCACCTTCCTTGCCAGTGTCACTCCTGAGTGAACTCTTCCACCGTGGGCTTTTGCAAAAAAGCAATAGCTCTGGGTGCACCACACCTGCTTCATTCTCTTTGAAAGCCACTTTGCACTTTGTTTGCAAAGCTGCTCTCAAAGAGAAAAAAGTGGGTGTGTCACATCCAGAGCTGCTGCTTCTTTGCAACAGCCAAGGACTTCTTCTGCTTGGAGCTCCAAGCTGTGGGGAGGGGGGATGGCTGCAACGGCAGCAGCTTTGGTGGGCTCCTTCCCTCAATGGTTCATTTTCTTTTACCTCGTCTACGCAACTTTGTCATTGAAGGCTGCTCCACACCTTTTGATCTTTCTCGGACATGGAGGAAAGCAACCCTGTGTGAAGGGACTGAGCCTGCTGCTGAATTTGAAAGCTGAGAAACTTCTTTTTCACCCAGCCACTTGCACACAGCGCTGGAAAGACCTCCAGTCACTGCCGCCATCTTCATGCATGCACAGCTTTGCTCAAGAACTTCGTGGTGCCCTGCGGCCAGGCAGCTGATAGGATTCTTTGCTTCGGTCAGCTTACCATGCAGCGACTGGGGGACTGGTTTGGGGCCATGGCCTGGCTGCCATTACTACCTATTCAGTAGAACAGGGCCAAAACGGTAGCCACCCACCACTGAAGGAAGGACATATGTAAATAATAAGCCAAAATAGGGATTCTTTATGGAGGTAAATTCAGGGTATGAATTCAGATGATAAGATTGTAGTTTTCAAAGGGAACATAAGGATCATCCAGTCACACAATAGTATCATTAGCATCTTCCGCATAGAAATTATGTGATGATGTTTTTCAGAACTCTAAACTTAAAGTGGATACATATTTTACTTTCTCAATCATATCTCCCCCCCCCCCCAACACACTAGTTCTTAAAATTTATTTATGTATTTAATTTTCATTTCATTTCCTAGTTCTCAACTGGCTCTTCTGCAAATGAAAGCCCTTTCTACTACCACATGGTACCAGGTGAAGAACTGCATTATATGGGGATTATTCAACTACTTTTGCACTTCAGATGGACTTGGGTTGGGGTCCTTGTGAAAGGACTTGGGGGAAGAACATTTCAGCACCTAATCTTTTCATTGTTTGCTCTCCATAAAATTTGTGTTGCCTTCTTGGAGCAATTCAGACCAGTGTATTTCACCAATGCTTTAGAAGGAATGGAATTGCTTGTTGAAACTTTTCATCTTCTTGTTAACAGCAAAGCCCAAACTGTCATAATCAGTGATAATAATCTTTCAAATTTAAGGTGGTTGTTGTATCTACCTAAAATGGAAATAGTTTCCATGAAGCTCAAAGGCAAGGTGTGGATCATGGCTTCCCAAATGGGTCTTGCATCATTCTTTTATCAGAAAAGCTGGGATATTCAAGTCCTCTATGGTGCTCTAAGCTTTGCATCTTATTCAAATGAAGTTGCAGGATTCCAACATTTTCTTCAGACAAGAAATCATTTATCCTCCAAAGAAGATGGTTTCCTCAAAGATGTGTGGGAGCAAGCATTTGGCTGTGTGTTTCCAAATCCATCTGTGAATGAGGAAATGGAAGATGTCTGTACAGGGAGGGAGAAACTGGAGAGCCTTCCTGGAGCCTTTTTTGAAATGAGGATGAGCAGTCATAGTTATAGTGTATACAATGCAGTGTATGCTGTGGCACATGCTTTACATGCCATGAAGTTGAGCCAAGAACATAGGCAAAAATTGAGTGGCAAAAGGTTTGGTCTTCAGAATCTTCAGCCATGGCAGGTAATTTGTTGAATAATCAAATATGTTGGACATGGGATTTGAGTTCTACTGATTTGCCAGAATCTCACAAACTCATGAATGCAAAGAGTAGTGAGATGTAGATGGAAAGTTTACCTTTCCTCTTTATCTCTTTTTCTCTTTTTAGATTGGGGTGGTAACACTTTCTTTGAATATCCCACCTCACTTACTTTCTACCTCTATCTTGAAGGTTGTATCTGTTTGGACATGTCCTTTGCCTATACTCTCTTCCCCCCCACTTGTTATTGTAACAAGTTTTATTTTTGGTAGAATTACAAGAATGATTTCATTAGGTTAAGTCTCTATTGTAAGAAACATTCTCAGGAGCATTTCAATTAATAAGATTATGGGCCTAACATAATGAATACAATAGGAAACTTTCAGGATGTGTAGAAACTGGAAAAATAGAGAATTCTATTTGGTGTTTTGTAATGAAAATACTCCACAGGTGACTGTCCTCAAGAATGAATGACCCATGCATGCAGAATGGACACTATGAGTGACGCAACAGCAGGAATGCTTTGTCTTGGGGTGCATGGTTCAATCTTTATTCATCTATGAATTGAAATCAGTCCATGTCTATTTAAAATCCTTATCACACCATATAGAGAAAAGGACCATGTTCTCAAAAAGATATATTTTCAGCAGAGTACGAAATGAGAGTATTTCTCTGAATGAAATGTGAATGAATTAGTATGTGAAAGAAACTAGAAAACATCCTAAAGAGGAGCTTCCGGTGGCACCGCAGGCGTCAAGTCGCTCCTTTTAGGAGCGCTAGCCCCGTAATCTCGTAAAGCCGCTAGAACAGAGAAAATCAACTGTCTAATGGCTAAGAAACTTCCCCTTTGGGAGAAGAAGGGGAAAAGAGCAGCCACTTGAGGGTAGAGCTCCCCAAGCGCCCTAGAAACAATTCTGGGACTCGAAGGGTGAGAGTTCCCCAGGAACCTGGCTAAGCTCCGAATCTGGGACATGTCTGCCTTTGCAGAACAAGATGCCACGACCATCCCTGCAAGCTACTTTTTGACAACATTGAAATTCAAAGCAGGCAGAACAAAGACAGGAGACATCATAATTGCAAGTACTTAGCTTTAACTCCAGCTGAGCATTATTTCTTTTCGAATCTTTTAAGAGTGGGGAAGTTGAAAAGAGGGGGGAAAATGGCACTGGTTTGTTAAGGGCAAGGAAAGGTGAGGAAAGTGAAAGTTAAAGAAGAAAGTGCTTGTTAACTCATTAAAGCTGTTAATCCCGCTCAACTTTTATGGATTTGCTTTCAAAGAATTAAGATTCTAGGATTAAAGAACAGGATTTATTAAAAGGCTAAAGACTAGAACTAAAAATACTTTTGATTTTTGATTCATTGGGCTGGTTGTTGGAGAGTGTAATTTTGAAATAACTTTGAAGCAAATAAAACTTGGTGGGACAAAAGGGGTTGGAAGTGCAGGAAGTTCCCCTGCTCAAACAACTAGATTGCAATCTTTGTTGGCCCCAGCAGATACACAAACCCAAGCACAAATGCAAACGCAAGTATTAACACCTGAAATGCTCCAAGGAGCTTTAAAGGAACTGCAGAGGAAAATTAAAGAAGAAATTACATTTGCATTCAAAGAAGTGTCTGAGGAAATGGCTGAAATTAAGGAGATAATTAAAACCTGAAATAAACAAATAAGAGAAGATATTGTGGATGCATTTCAGGGTTTGGTGGGTCATGTGACATCATTAGAGGAAAAGGTTGAAGAGATCAATCAAGCTAATGTGAATTTGGAGAGTAAAGTGGATGAGGCTCAAATCAAGATTGATAAAACAGAAGCAGACATTATGATGACACAGTACAGGGCGATGGAATTTGCTTTGAGAGTGAGAGGCTTGAAAGAAAATACCCAAGAAAATTTAAAAGAGATTTTTGTAGAAGCCCTGGCACGTTGACCGGAGGATCTAAAGCAGAGTGTGATTGGCAAATTGATAAAATTTACCATGTTAACTCATGGATTGCTGACTACCAGCTGACTACCAGCTGACTACCAGCAAGATAACTACCAAGAGATATTGTGATCTATTTTGTTTCCAGAAAGATAAGAAATGGGATTTTACAAGCCTCCTATAAAAATAAATTACAAGTGGCAGGACAGGAGGTTGCAGTGTTCAAGGAAATTCCTCCTAAAATGTTGACATCCAAAAAAGACTATGCATTCCTAGTGGATGAACTTAGAAACCATCAGATACAGTACAGATGGGAGGTTCCAGCTGGAGTAGTGGTGAATTATTTATGAGAACGGTATCATCTTAATACAATATGGAAGGCAAGAGATTTTTATGCCAATATACTAAAGGCTGGATACCCACCATCCCCGGGAACTAGAAAAGGGAAAGAAGCAGCAGAGGGGAAGAAGGAAGGTATGCAGGCACAAGCTCAAGGAGGTGCTATGAGTATGCAAGAAGAGTTATTGCAACTTCTGGGTGCTGTACAAGCTTGGGAGCTATCTGAAAAAAATAGATGTTAAAGAACAAAGACAAACTAGAGCAGCAAGCAAGCGGAAAGAACAAGAATTAAAGATGCAACAAATTCAGATAATAATTCAAGAAAGTACTACTACAAATACAGAAGCTGTGGGGGGAGGGCAAGACCGAAGAAGAAGTTCCAGGAAGACTTCCAGTCAGTGCTCGAAAAGCTTCGGGAGGCCAAAGATGGCATCTAGGTTCTTAACCTGGAATGTTAATTCTTTTTCGAGAATTGACTTTATACTAATTACAAATGATTTTTTTTCCAGAGTGAAGAAGATGAAGATTTGTTCCAGAACTTTAAGAGATCATAGTCCAGTGTGGATTGAGTTGGAATATGGAGAAGGGTCTAGGAAATCTTGGCAATTAAATGAAAATCTATTTAGATATGAGAAAAATGTGATAGAATGTAAAAAATTAATGAAGGGATTTTTTGCTTTAAATATGCATAAGGGAACATCTATGGAAATGATATGGGATGCTAGCAAAACATATGTGAGAGGTGTTTTAATAAACTTGAAAAATGCATACAGACGTAGACAAGAGGAAAAAAAGAGAGAATTAGAAGAAGAGATAAAGAAGAAAGAGCAGGTGTTAATATACAATCCAGAGGATAAGAAAATTAAAGAAGTGATTAATTTACTCCGAGGGCAGTTTAATATGTTGATATCAGACCAGGTGGCAACTAATTTGCAATATGCTAAACACAATATTTTTTGTAATGCAAATAAGCCAGGTAGATGGATAGGATATATGTTGAGGAAAAAACAAAAATCCTGTACTATAGAGAAAATAGATTATAAAGGTAAAGAGGTTTATCAACAGAATATGATTAAAAAGGCTTTTTTAGAATAATATACAAGATTGTATGCTGCAGATAAAATACAAGGTATAGATATAGATAGATATTTGGAAAAGGAGAATATTCCTATAGTTACAGAGGAGCAAAGGGAACGTTTGAATCAGCCAATAGTTGAGAGGAAATTCTTCTGGCAATTAAGCAGCTAAAAGTTGGTACAGATGGACTGACGGCGGTGTATTACAAAAATTTACAACTGGAAAGGGTAGAACCCCTTAGGGAATTATTTAGTAAAATACAACTGGGAGGAGGGGTACTACCATCCTGGAGAACAGCCTTTATTTCCTTGATTCCGAAAAAAGATCAAGATCATACTCAGCCAAAGAATTATAGGCCTAATTCATTACTTAATACAGATTATAAGATTTTTGCCAAGATATTAGCAAATAGGTTAATGTCGGTAATGCAACAAATGATTCACAGTGATCAATCCAGTTTTATACAGGGGAAACAAATGAAAAATAATGTAAGGCAAATTGTTAATATATTGGAGTATTTGGAAAGGAACAACCAAATCCCTGTGGTGCTTATATTTTTGGATGCTGAAAAAGCCTTTGATCGATTGAATTGGCAGTTTTTACTGAAAATGGTGCAAAAGATGCAGTTTGGAGAGTATTTTACACAATCTATTAAGACAATATATCAGGAACAGACAGTTCAAATAATAATGGTAGTTTAACAGAAACCTTTAAAATTGAAAAAGGAACAAGGCAGGGGTGTCCCCTGTCTCCGTTATTGTTTATATTAACTGTGGAATTATTGTTAAATAAAATATGTAATTCAGATAAGATAAGGGGAATTGAGATTAGGTATTATGATTATAGATTATGAGCATTTGCAGACGATTTGGTTGTAACCTTAACTCAACCAGTGAAATCAGCTATAGATTTGATGGAGATAATTAATCAATGTGGTCAAGTATCTGGGTTTAAAATAAATATTGGGAAAACAAAGATAATAGTTAAAAAGATGACAATAAATCAAAAAGAAGAATTAGAAAGAGTAATGGGATGTGAGATAGTTAAAAAGGTTAAATATTTAGGAATTTATATTACAACTTCAAATGGGAAACTATATAGGCATAATTATGAATTTTTATGGCATAAAAAGAGACAGAGATGGATAATTGGAAAAAATTAAAATTGTCTTTTTTTTTGGATAGAATAGCAGTAGTAAAAATGAATGTTTTGCCTAAGTTTTTACTTCTTTTTCAAATGTTACCAGTACTTAAAAAGGATGCTAATTTGCAAGAATGGCAGAAGGGTATTAATAAATTTATTTGGGCAGGGAAGAAACCAAGGATAAAACTAAAAATAATGCAAGATATATGTGAAAGAGGATGTTTGAAAATGCCCAATTTAAAATTATATTAGGAAGCAGCTGTTTTATCAGCAATTAGTGATTGGATTAATTTAACAAATGAAAGGACATAGAATATTGAAGGATATGATTTGGTATATGGTTGGCATGCTTATTTAGTGTATGATAAAAAGATGGATAGGACATTTAAAAGTAATATATTAAGGAATGCTTTATTGCATGTCTGGAAGAAATATAATATAAATTAAATGATAAGATATGAACAGTACCCAGGCACGCGATAGAGAATATAAGTATAGAACAAAGACAGGATATAATTACATATAAAGAAATTCTTAATATAGAGAAAGGTATACTAAAATTAAAGCCTTTGAATGTATTAAAAGAGGAAAAGATAATTCAAACTTGGTTTCAGTATGTACAACTACAAGCCAGAGGGAGAAGAGATCAGAAAATTGGTATCACACAAAGTGAAGAAAACTTGGTAAAACAAATTAGAGACCAGAGTCAAATGCACTTAAAAAGGTTGTATAATATATTATAGAAATAGACTCAGAAACAGAGTTAGTTAAAGATTGTATGATAAAATGGGCACAAAATTTTGAACAACCAATAATGATGGAAACATGGGAAAAAATATGAATAAGAAACGTAAAATTTACACAAGCGCAAAATTTAAGAGAAAATTTTTATAAAATATTTTATAGATGGCATTTAGATCCCAAAAAGTTAGCTTGTATGTGTCCAAACTTACAATCTAAATGTTGGAGATGTGACTGTGATGATGCTACTTACTTTCATGCATGGTGAACATGTAAAAAGGTTAAAGCATTCTGGATAAAAATTTGGTGGATTATTCAAAATATTCTTAAAAAGAGGATAAAGTTTACTCCATAGTTGTTTTTGTTGGGTATAGTCATGGACTGTATGGTTATAGAGACTAATTTGATTCTGAATTTAATAACCGCAGCAAGATTGTTGGTGGCGCAGTACTGGAAGAAGCAAGATTTCCTACTATTCAAGAATGGACATTAAAAGTAGCAAACTTAGCAGAGATGGCAAAAATTTCAGCATATTTGAAGGATCATTCAAATGAAAAATATGTGAGTGAATGGAGAAGATGGATAGATTATATTAAAAGTAAATATCGGATTAAAAAATTTCAGATAGTTTATGAAGAAATAGAAAGATGTTATTAGGTAATTAAATGTAGTATGGTGAATGGGGAGTTAAAGTATTATAGGGATGTAAGAGGCTATAATTAATTAGATTATGATGGATTATGATCGTTGAATGTTATAACCTGTATTTTGTTCTGTGAAGTAGGGAGGGGGGAAGGTGGCAGGGAAAGGGCTGGGGAGGGGAGAGGGAAGGGGGGATATATATGTAAACTTTTTAAAAAAACTTTTCAATAAAAAAAGAAAACATCTTAAAGATCAGTTTATATACATATAACAGAAATATTATATTATTATTATTATTATTATTATTATTATTATTATTATTATTATTATTATTATTATTATTATTATTATTATTAATTTATTTATTTATTGACAGTTTTTTCCATTGTTCTTAGAAGTCTAACCATGGTAGAGAAGGTAGATAAACTAATCAGCTTCCATCTAAATTATATTTCTCCTGTGAAAAAATGGAATGAGAACCATTAATATGTAGTTGAAAGCAGACAGTTATGGTTTGTGCGGAGAGGCAAAAAATATAGTGTTACCAGTATTTTATAATTCTGCAAAGACAAACTGTGCATATGATGTAGAAGAGGATCAGAAATAATGCAGTTTAGCAAAATAAAAAAATTTAAAAAATCCATGCAAAGCCCAATGAAATATCTCTTTCTATTTAAAGGCAAAAGGGAAGAGACATTCATTGGGAAAAAGGAAGGGAAAAGAGAGTCAGAAGAAAAAAAAATCAGATATCGCAATTAGTGAGCTTGCTGTTTAAAGGAAAAATGTCAGAGATAGAAAGGGAGGGAGGGAGGAGGGAGAAAGAACGAGAAAAGGGAGGAGAGAACAAAGAGAGATAACTGGTGGGGGCAATTGATAATCTCTCCATTTTGTAATCTTTTGGTCTGATGACCAAAGCAATCATTTCCTGAGACGATTTCTGCAGTATTTTCCATTCACTTTCTTTTCCTAATCTTTCTTTTCTTATGTGCTCTCAATCTGATTCAAACTGCTTTCAATTTATTTTGTCTCCCCTCAATTTCTCCCTTAATCATACCCCCTGTGATTTAATAACCTGATTCTAAGTATTATTCTCATTTGAAAAGAAATATTCAGTAACAAAATTATTTTCCTTCCTTTTCACATCATGGTATCTTATAGAAACAATCAAAATTGACTGCTGAAGGCATAATCTATCCCAATGTGTTGGACATAAACAAAGTAATAAGGTATTCGGAACTTTTAGATGAATTTGGAAACTTAAAATCAGAGCAGGATTTAAGAAATCAGGGTATAAAAATTGATTCGTGGTCATACCTGCAAATTAGAACAAAAAAGACCAGGAACAACATGGTATAAATCAGGGGTGAAATGCTCTCCTGTAGCGATGAAGGCGGGTGGTTTAGAGAACCGGTAGCAAAAGTTCCTGCTCCCCCCCATACCCAGCTGAGCCGCCCAATCATCAGAGGCTTTTTTTTTAACTTTTAAAAGTATTTTTTCTACAACCTCTTTGGTTGGAAAAATGCTTTTAAAAATAAAAAAAAAGCCTCTGATGATTGCGTGGCTCAGCTGGGAGGTTCAAAGTCTTTTAAAAACATTTTTTCTACAACCTCTTCAGAGGTTGCTAATCAGGCAACTCAGTTTGGATTGTCAGAGGCATTTAAAAGAAAAAAAAACTTTGGCACACCCACCCATCACATTACCCTACCACAACCAAGTCATGCCCACAGAACTGGTAGTAACAAATTTTAGATTTTACCACTGTTCTATAAATATAGAACAATTGGAACTTGACAAGATATTATTAGGAACAGGGGAAGAATGTTTAGAAAAATGTATACTTTTTTTGGTAAAATTCAAAATGGAAGAAGAAATCATGAAAGAGACAATGATTAGTTGGGTGAGAAATTTTGATCATAATATTCAAATAGAGCAATGGGATAGATTGTGGGAGAGAAACTAATGATATCAGCTGCTTACAAGCAGAAGTTCTATAAAATGTTTTATCTATGACATCTGCCACCAGTGAGATTGGCTAAGATGTTCTTGAACAGCTCTCCGGAATGTTGGAGGTCCAGTCATAAACAAGGAACATTCTACCACATGTGGTGGACCTGCCCTAAAATCCGAAAATACTGGTGTAAGATAAGAAAGTGTCTGGAAGGGATAACAGAACAAAAAATAGAGATGAAGCCAGAACTTTTTCTCATGGGCATTCTTGAAGGGAAAATGGAGAAAAAATTATAACTGTAATGTTATTAACTGTAAGTAGAATTGTCCTAGCACAGACCTGGAAACAGATATTCCTCAGATCAAATTATAATTAAAAAAAATCTATGATTGTGCAGAAATGGACAGATTGTCCATGGAAATGGAGAGGGAGGAAACTGAGTACTATCAAATTTGGAACAGATGGTATTCCTGGCTTGAGAGGAGATGGAAAAAATAAGAGATAACTTGTTCAATATAATACATAGAAGGTAAAATTATTGAAGAAATATAGAATATGAAATTGATCTACAAATAGAAGTAACTATAAATATAAATAAGGATGTAATTTAAGATAGAGATATATAGAATTAGAAATTTTATAAATATGTTCATTATGATAGAGATATCAATATAGAAAAGCTGTTATTAGTGGAATTTTTTTGTTATGTTGTTTTTCTATGTTGTTTTTCTTCTTTCTGTGTTGTACTTTTGTATTGTGTTTTTAAATGTTGGAATTTCAATAACTACTATTTTTTTAAAAAAGAAAGAAAATTGACCCTTTCTTTTTTATTGATTTTTTAAAAATTTACAGTGTCCAAATACATCAACAGCAGACTGTTTAGCATTACAAAATGGTAATATTGACTAGTAAATTCAAGTTTTAACTATTCCTTTCTTTGGCTGATTAATTTGAAAAGTTACTTTAGATATTAAAGTGATTTGATCTCTCTGATCAGATGGTTTCTAATAATAACAGGAGGCAAGTTTGTTAAAGTGATGACAAAAATGATGGAAGTTTGATTATATTTATTTGTTGAATAACATGTTTTCCCCAATAAGTTATATTTTTGCATATTAAAATATGTATGGGTTTCTTGAACTGCATTATTTTTAACATTTGAAAATTAGTAGACTAAAAGAGTGATTTTGGATCAAGAATCATAGATAATTATGCCTGAAAGAAAGTCTACCACTTTAGAATAGGAACAGTCTTTCACATAATCTGTTACAAATAAAAAGATAGATATGCTATTTATTTACTATATTTTTATCCCACCTTTACTGCCTTATAGTTCTATATATTAACCTTGCTTTCTTTTCACATATTTGTTTCATATTCAGCTTCACTTCTTTTTGAAAAGAGTCTCATTCAACAACAGTGCTGGGGATGAAATTTCTTTTGACCAGAATGGAAAATTGATTACAGGCCTGGAGATTGAGAACTGGGTCACCTTCCCCAATCAGTCCTTGCATCGAGTAAAAGTTGGGAAGCTGGATCCCTGGGCTGCTGAAGACAAGAAGTTCACTATTCATGAGGAAATCATCAATTGGCCCAGCACTTTCAACCAAGTGGGTTAAATCTGAAATGTGTGAGATGATATCCTAAGAGTAGTTCTAAACTGAAACCCGTGGAGTTGTTCCTTCCTATTATTAAATCCAATTTTCTATAACCATTTAGGAAGCTACTTCAGAAACATTTCTCTACATTTGGCTACTACATGAATTTGTTTTAATTTCAAATTATTATATAATTCAATATTTGTTTAAATTGTAACCATTTTAAAATAATCAACAGTACCTGTAGATAAACACGTATGTAACTTAGACATTCTGTCACTTTCTGACTGTAGAGTTTCTGTAGAATGTTTTGGTCTCAACATTCCTTTAAATCTGAGATATTTTGTGATAATATTTATAACTGATGAATTCTATTAAAATGCATTTTTTCTATATTATAAACCATCATTTCCAATTTAAGAAGAAGGACTGAATTAATGAGATCCTATAATAGTTTTCTTTTAACACCTCTTTACCTCTTAAGATATTAAAAATAGAAAAGAATGTTGAGCTAATAATCATATGTTTTATAAATTATTTGGAAATTTAATGATACAATGAGATTGTATCATTTTACTATTGAGTATTGCTAGTTAAAATTTAATTATTAAATTCATTGACGGGGTCCAATAGAATTTATTTAAAGCCTGAAAAAGAGATTTCCCTATCTCTGTATCACCCTACTTTCTAAAACCTTAAAATATAAAAAAATCTAAAAACTATTTCTCATTAGCAAATTAAAGAAAGAGAATCTATTATCTTTCCTTTTTTAATTTGTTAAATTAACTACTTAGAATTCCCAGTTAAAAATCTAAAAACTTATTGATGGTTTTCATTGCTCCCCATTGAGTATAAATTTGACTATTGCCAATTGGCTATTGTTTAATATCTATTTATTTTTATTTTATTTATTTATTTGTCAAGCATATATTTAAATGTCTTATACCTATATCTATATCTATACCAATATAACTCTATCTATCTATCTATCTATCTATCTATCTATCTATCTATCTATCTATCTATCTATCTATCTATCTACTCCACAACTTCAGTTTTATTCAACATTTGGCATCTTTTTTCAGTATGATGTTTACTACCTGTAGAACCATCACCTTCTTATAGATTTTTTTTCAAATATTTAATTGTATTCTGCATTACATTCTTTTTCATTTAAATAAAAGAACTCTTAAATAACTCTGAAATACGTATTCCTCTTTACTTGCAGTAGATATTTTCCAGTGTTTTTTTAGAAACTTTTTTTTGGTTCCACTGAATAATTTCAGCACTAGGGAATGGACAGTGTAAAATATTTCCAATTAAGGTTACCTATATAATTCATAGACTTGGGGAAAAAAAATCAATTTTGAATAGTTTTGGTAATGCAACTCATGAAAAAAAATCTCAGATTCTTACAATTGAAACTTTGTAGAATTTCAATCATGATTTTCAAACTTTTCCCCCAAAATAAATGATTAACATTTTCCTTTTGTCATTTATTGGACAGACCATACCTGTTTCAGTGTGTACTGAGAGCTGCCTACCTGGATATTTTAAGAAAAAGCAGGAGGAGAAGCCTTTTTGCTGCTATGATTGCCTTCCATGTCCCAAAGAGAAAATGTCCAGCCAGAAGGGTAAGAGACATTGTAAACCGAATTTCCGTATTGTTCTCCAGGTCACTCCAAGCAGATCCATGAACATATAAGTACAGGACATGAATTATATTTTTATCAGTTAAGAGACTTTGCTGTTTTGATAAAGAGAAATTTTCCAACTTTTCAAAGAAAGACCTCCCACAGAGTTAAGAATTTAAGGGGTTTCACTGGTGTAAAGTGTGAAATCTTCATATAAGTTTGGCACCTTAAGTGACTCAGCGTACGCTCCCATTGTGAACCGGTGGTAAAGGTAAGTAGAACCCACCCTTATTCTAATCAACTAATTAGTATCCAGAGATGTGTTTCTTAATAGTTGCTAGTACTTTCACAGGACCTCAGAAAACAGCAGCTTCTTCAAACAATTCTGCTCTGAGATGGAACAGGCATGGCATCAACTAACTGTAATATCAAACATGTCTGAAAGACATATACTGTCAACTTTCACAAAATCTTTTCTATTTTATTCAGAAAACTTCAGAAATTTTTCATGTAAGGAGAACCAGGGATACTTTTCCTTCTGAGCATTAATTTTGTTTTATCATACAGAAATATAAGAATTGAACATTAAAGATAAATTATCTGAAAGCAAGAAAATTCTGATATATTTATATTTAGTAATATTTTCTTACAAGACCTTGTTGAAGATAGAAGTAGAAGTAGAAGTAAAACTAAATAAATTAATAGGAAATTAACAGATTAACAAATAAAAGTTGGAAGGGGCCTTAGAGGTTTGAAGAATGAGAACTAAATAAGCAACATGAAATAAACCATGACAAACTAATATTTTCCCATATTTTCCTATGTTCCCTTATGTCCCAACTACAAGAGAAAAAGGTAAGATAGAAATAGCACTTAGACTTATATACCACTTCACAGTGCTTTAGAGCCCTCTCTAAGCAGTTACAGAGTCAGCCTATTGCCCCCTTCAATCTGGGTCCTCATTTTATCAACTCAGAAGGATGGAAGGCTGAGTCAACCTTGAGCCTGGTGAGATTCGAACTGCCAAATTGCAGGCAGCTGGCAGGCAGCAGAAGTAGCTGGAATACTGCATTCTAACAAGGAGTGGTATTCACTTACATTCGCTACTGATTCACAAATGTTAGCAGGCATGTGCAGAACCTTCTGTGCATGCACAGAGCATCAAAAATGGGATGTGGTGATGTCCGGACAGATGGGCAGAGCATCTCGCAGCCACCAGAACTGGTTCGCACGAACCGGAAAGAACCAACTGAATACCACCACTGATTCTAACCACTGAGTCAGTACTGCTTCTAGAAATAACCTGTGCGATGATTCTAATAACAGTATGATTAATAAACAAATATGTATACATATTTCTCCATTTAAATTATAGATATGTATGACTGTTCAAAATGCCCTGAAGATCAATATCCAAATAAGGACCAAGATTCATGTATTTCAAAGAAAATTTCTTTCTTGACCTATGAAGAGCCAATGGGAATAAGTTTACTTATTCTTGCACTTTTCTTTACTGTCTGCACAATTGTGGTACTCACAACATTTTTGAAGTACCACAATACTCCCATTGTCAAGGCCAATAAC
Organism: Coluber constrictor foxii; assembly: GCA_038048745.1. NCBI lineage: Eukaryota > Metazoa > Chordata > Lepidosauria > Squamata > Colubridae > Coluber > Coluber constrictor. The sequence continues at coordinate 61,446,678 of CM075961.1, read as the reverse complement.
CGAAATCTCACCTACCTTCTACTCATCTCTCTCATCCTATGCTTTCTTTGCTCACTGCAGTTCCTCGTTGTACCAGGCAATATAATATGTCTCTTCAGACAAATTAGCTTTGGTATCATCTTCTCAGTGGCTGTGTCTTCTGTGCTGGCAAAAACCATCACTGTAGTTCTGGCTTTTATGGCCACCAAGCCAGGATCAAGGATGCGAAACTGGGTGGGAACAAGACTGTCTACCTCCATTGTTCTTTCTGGTTCCCTGATTCAAGCAAGTATCTGCACGGTGTGGCTGTTCACTTTCCCCCCTTTTCCTGACATTGATACCCATTCAGAAATGGAGGAAATCATTCTACAGTGCAATGAAGGTTCATCCACCATGTTCTACTGTGTCCTGGGCTATATGGGCTTTCTGGCAACTGCCAGTTACACAATAGCGTTTTTCTCCAGGAATCTCCCCAGCAGTTTCAATGAGGCTAAATGTATCACTTTCAGCATGCTGATCTTCTGCAGTGTGTGGCTCTCCTTTGTTCCATCCTACCTGAGCACCAAAGGCAAATACATGGTGGCTGTGGAGGTTTTCTCAATTTTGGCTTCTAGCGCTGGATTGCTTGTCTGTGTATATTTTCCCAAATGCTACATAATTATTTTTAGGCCAGAACTAAACAACAGAGAACAATTAACAAAGAAAAAATAATAATTCTGTCAAAAATCCTATTTCTCTTAGGATTTTATTATCCTATAGGAACCTTGGGTGTTAGCAAACAACTATGTGAATAGGTTGTGTATACATTTGTGCTGTGTCATTGTATAGACTATTTTGGCAACTTGTTTAAGTTTAAAATCTAGGTGGGCTAAGGCTAAGAATAATTGCTACAGAATCTGGCAATTTTCAAGCACTCAGCAGACAGAAAAGGCTCTGCAGATTTTCTCTATGGATTCAATAATTAGGATTTTGTTAGCCAAAGGTGATGATTACCATGGACCAGTGAGGTTTGTGATCATAGATATACTCAAGCCTCAGCCAAATGGGAATGCAATATATGGAACCTAAATGGAGCTTGACCAGGGAGATGATCAAGTTCCATATGCTATTCCTTTTTCACTCAGCCAAAGTTAGAGACTGTTGAGGTTGGCTATCAATAATTTCAACAACCAGTGGCAATTGAATGGCATACAAATAACTGAGAGACCATTTGTCTCTAATTGTTTCTTTCCACCCAATATGTTCCGGAAGAGTAGGTTCTATATCACCTCTATTAAATATTGCCATCATGTGGCATCTAGGATTCATACATTCTCTGTTGTGATCCCTCAACATGCCTCCTAAATTGACGATGATGCCCCCTTTCCTAGGTTCTTTGAAAACTTGGCCTTGTCCAAGATCTGGGTTTATGTTTATTTGATTAAGGACCCAGATTATGTTTGATGGATTTTGATAGAGCACTGTAGATCAGGCTATTGATTTGATGTCATACTTTTTTTTTTAGTTTTGTGCACCATCAAGGCCTACTGCAGTTATTAAATAATTATAAATGTGAGATTTCTTGCTTTTCAGACAACCTTTGCAGTGACTTCAAAGCTCAACCTAGACTGGGATTGACCTCCTAAGTATTTTCATTAGGATGAAGACCCAAATGCTTGAGGGGAATTACTCTTCAGATTTGGACTTGAGTTGCAAATATTAAACCCCAGTCCTGTAGCCTATCTATGTAGGGCACAGGTGTCAAACTCAATTTAATTGGGGGCCGCATCAGGTTTGTGTTTGACCTTAGGGGCAGGGTGGGCATGGCTAGGGGACATGGTCAGCTCTGGGCATGGCCAGGGGACATGGCCAGCTCAATGTCACTCATGGGGGTTGTCTGTAGTGGCCCAAGCGCTTTGCCAGCAAAAATGGAGCTCCACTTTCACTGGTAGAGGCACTGCAGGATGCAGTATTGTTTTCAGTGTTGTTTTTGTTGTTTTCAGGGTGGCCCCACTGACCACATTTAAGCACCTCACAGGCCAGATCCAGTTCAAGGATCTTGAGTTTGACATCCCCGATGTAGGCAATGCCAATTTCCTGATACAGTTGGGTTTCAACAAGCAATCTGATATTTAAACACAGACCTTTATTTAGTCTTCTTAGCAAGAATATTGTGTGGCTGGATACTTCCACTTGCATGGACTCTCCAGCAGGATGTAGTGGATAGCACTTTTGTGTGTGTATGTGTGTGTGTGAGAGAGAGAGACCTTAAAGAAGCATCTTTGGCAGAAGTAGAATAAGTAAAAAAATGCCAGTGATCATGTGAAGAAGTAAACAGGTAATCCTAGAACTGATTTTAAAGATTAATTTTCCATTTCATTAATTAATATATTGCTATTTAAACTAAGGTTATGGAGCAGAAAGATTTTTTTTCATTCTAGCTACATAATGAAGAACAAATTAAAGGCATCAAGAAGAAAAGATCTATATATATTTTGCAGTAGACATTCCATCTTGTATTAGATGCTCTCAGTTAGTAAACTATTCCAAGGGAATTGAGCTTTAATGTTCCAAAGTAATTTATTGTATTAGATAGATGCAATCCTAATGAAAGAGTCCTAGGGATATTAAATGAAAATAAAGTTGAGAAGGTACCTGATGCTACCTTTCAGTAGATCTGCCTATATCATGGTTGGTGAAAGCCTCCATGATAATAAACTCCAAGTGATTTCAGGTAATATGATAAATTGATCACTGCAAGAGGAACTTGCCCAGCATCTTTTAAGGAGATCCTTTTGTGATGGGATCTGAGTTAGGTGATGCAGACTTATCTTTTTTGATTTTTTTCTTCAAAGTCATGTAGGAGATTACCAGGCTACACCCAAGGAAAGGGCTGAATGCATCATCAATCTCTAATCCCTCTGTCCACACAAGAGATTTAAGTCCATATAGTTGACTATACATATAGTCAACTGTTTCATGAAGTGGAACATTCATGAATAAAGACTGAACATCCACCAAGCACATGATATCATTTTTTACATTGAGGGCATTCAACTGCATATATTTCCCCGAATGTTAATAATTATTGTTAAGCCAGAGTTAAACAACAACGAACAATTAATAAAAAAATATTAATAATACAGAAATCAAAATAATCTTTTTCCTTTATTTCTCGGTTTTAGTTTAGGATTTTTTGGGAATGGGACATAAATTTTTTGAAGAAAAGCAGAGGCTAGTCAAATTTTTCTTAGCTAAATTAAAATTGAAACCCTGAAATGAATAGGGCTTTAGTCTATTTAACAATGTAGCTCAGATTATGAACAAAAATTTATTAGATTCAATTTACTTAATTGAAAACTAAATTTAATTGAAAATTGAATTTACTTAATTTGGAAACTGGGATACAGGTTGTGTGTGAGGACTCCACTTCTATAGAGGGAAGGATTTTCCACTTTGGCATAAAATGGATTTTTTCAACTCTCTCTCATACCATCTATCTTCTTTGTCCAAAATATGAACAGCTAAGGGATGAAATGGGTTCTAAGATTGAGAATTGTTGTGACAAACATAAATGGCATGTTATTTCCAAATAACTATGTAAACATATGAATTGAAGTTAAAAGAAAGATATTAAGGTCAGATGAGTGTAATTGTCCCTGTTGGGAAGCATTTCTGTGAATAACAATAGCAATAGCACTTTGTATCACTTTACAGCCTTCTCTAAACGATTTACAGAGTCAGCATATTGCCCCCAACAATCTGGATTCTCATTTTACCAACTTTCGAAGGATGGAAGGCTAAGTCAATTTTGAGCAGCTCAGGATTAAAGTACTGGAGTGAGCAGTGAGTTAGCCTGAAATAGTGCATTCTAACCACTGCAGTATCATGGCTCTTACATGAATAGCATGAATGTTTTAGCTGAAATACTACAGGTATTGCAGGTCTTTGATTTATGACCATAACTGAACTCAGGTCGTAAGTCATTGCAATCATTAAGTGGGAATGCTTTGCTCAACATCCTCAATACCAGCACTTCCAATTTTGACTATTAATCAATTGCATTTAGCAAATGAAATCCTACCATGGGGCTGTATTGGGGTGGGGGAGGAAAGACTCTGGGAGGTCCATTGCAAGCCAAACACAACAGTATGCTGCACTGCACCATTTTGTTCTTTCTAGGTTGATATTATTCCAATTGAAGTTACGTTGTCCAATTGAAGTTACGTTTCCCTCAAAACCAAAACACTTGTGAACAAACAACTCCTTAAAAAATTCTCACATGCTGTTATCCCTTTCAGAGTCCAAGTTTTTTTCCAAAACAAAGATTCAGTGTTGTAATAATTTATTTTCTCCTGAAGATGGCTCTCTACAATCGACAATTACAATCAACAAGCTTGAAAAGCCCCCTTTTTGTTTGCAGTCCGCTTTAACAGTTTTTACTTATTTAATTTTTCTTCTTCTTTTTCACCTTTATATGCACCAAATCAATTTAAAATTTCTGCATATGAGTTAGATGTCACTCACCCGGCATCAATATTCCATTCAGTTCTCCACTTCTGCACAATGCTTAGTTCGGTTGCCCCAGCTTACTGCTGGTCGTAATGGCCTCTGCCCCTCACTGCAGAGTCAGAGAGAATTTCCCCTGACTTCCAAGGAATGTGCCTGTTCCTCTTGGTCTTCCAAGGTGCCTCTCCTTCTTCCCTGTCCTTAAAGGACAGATCAAAGATCCCTCTGCAGCAGTTCATCAGCCCAGGATTTCGTGGAGCTCATCAGAGTCCGCTAATCCCTGACTGTCTCACCATGAAACACAACTCTTTATCTCGCTCTAATTTCTCTTTCTTTTAAAATATTTTTAAAATATTTTATTATAACACAGTATGACAAACACATAACATACAACATATAAATATGTCTTTTTTAAAAAACAATATTTCTTGGTGGTCTTCTTTCCGTTTTGTATCTTTCCCCCCATATCTCTTTTATTATTTTCTAGTGTTAGAAAATACAATCTAAGCAAAGAAAAAGGGACAATTAAGAAAAAGAAATAATAATCTCATTCAAATTTCTCAATTCTCTTTTTTTATTTTTTTATACATCTTACATTTTGTCTTGTGGCTTCCATTATCTTTTTTTGTTGTGTTGTTTGAACATCCTCACCAAAGCTTTCCTTTGTCTCAGGTTTTCCTCTTCTTTCCTTTTGACTGGTTCTTTTTTAGGGGGAGTTTTCCCCCTTTCCTCTCTGCTCTTTTTACATTCCCAACCATTTCTGTAATGCTTTCTATTTGATTTCTATTTTTTAATATTTTCTCTTCAACATTGTTAATTTCTTGTTTCTCATTTAAATTTCCTTCTTCCAACTTCTCTTCATTTTGTTTTTCTGTATATTTAAATGAATTTTCTTTTTTGCTTATTAAAGATTAACATATGCTTTTAAACATCAAAAGTAACTCTTCATACATCTGCAACTCCATTTTATGACAATTTAAAAGGATTGCTAATACGTTCCCAATTATATCTCTATGCACTTAGCCAAAATTTTAAGTCTGTATAATTTTCTTATATCTCCTCTTCTTTTCTTCTTCAATTATTCCTTTGTTCTTTAAAGTTAAAATGTTCTTTTCAATTATTAATTATTGTCCCAATTCAGTAACAGTCAAATCCAGTTATAAAACTATCTTCCAGAAGAGAAGGGAAATAAAACAACCACCCAGATGTAAAACACAGTCACTCCTTAAATATTTCCACAGTGTCCAAATTATCTTCTTCTATACTGCCAACACCAAAATTTCTAGGTGCTATTTCTTCTGTTTGTCTATTTGAATAGAATATTATAGTGCTTTTTCTTTCCTCCAGCAAATGGCACTCTCCATTTCTACTTCATTACAAAACAGGCTATTTTATCCAATTGTTTGTCAAAATGTTAAATAATTTTTCAAAGTTCTCTTATAATTTATTGTTTTCTTCTGAAAATCATTTTCTTTCCTTTTTAAGATCTTTTGCTTTTCAAAGTGTTCCAAATCCAAGACTTTCTCTTAGATTCTTTATATTACAGTTCATGCCTTCTCTTTGTTCCATGTGTATGTTCCCCTCTCCCACTGCCAGATAGCCACTAGTTCAAGCACAAGAATTCTTTTGAAACTTTAATTTCAATTTTTCTTAATATAAATTGGCATTTATCTCACTCAGTTCTTGCACTCCGTCCAATCACCACCCCTGCACAATTCTTCAGTTCGGTTGTCCCAGCTTCAAGGTGACCACCATAAGATGGCCACCACCCCACTGCCTCTTTGGCAAAGCTGTTTCTGTTCCAGTAAGGAAATTGCCAATTCCTCACAGTCCATGAAATGCATCTCCTTTCATCACCATCCCTAAAAGATGGCTATAGCTCGAAAGGCTCCTGGCAGTGATTCATCTGGCTAGATTTCGTGTGGCTCATTAGAGCTGGCTATTTTCTGTTCCTGCTGCGATATCAACCAGAAGTCCTCCATAATTTGATTTTATGTTTACTCCAGTCATGCAGGGAGGAGTGTCAGAATATTCATGACTGGGAAGACATAGTAACAAGGTCAGCCAATGAATAGGCATAGTAACTAAGTCAACCAATTGTGAGCTGAGACAGACTGGAGCCAGCGTGTGTCTTAGTCTGCAGCTTCTGAGTCTCTGCAGTGTGTGTGTGTGTGTGTGAACTTGCCTGCTGATCTGAGCTGAAATGAATCTGTTCTCTGCTGTTGGTATTATATATATATTCTTGCATATAAAGAAGTTAATGAATCCTGTTGAATCAGTTTTATCTGTGTGTGCCTGTGGATTTGATTTTTGCAAGAAACTCTGCCAAGCCCAAAAAGATCATTTAAAAGCTCCAGGACATGTTCCTCTTGCATGATAAATTTATCACTGCATGAACCCTTCTAGAGATCACTGTCCTGGAGGTCACTATCCTTTTCATCTAGAGATCACTATCCTTTTCAACAACCAGAAGGCAGAAGCATCTAATTGACAAGTAATTTGTGCCAGCAACATCAACAGTGCCAACAGGACCCCCTCAACTTTATCAAGCCCGTCAGGATCAAACTGTTTACTCCCTGGGAATCTCAAACAGATATGCTTGGATTCCAATTGAACAGACTCACCAGGTGACAGTCTATGGATGCAATAAGAGTGACAAAAATATTTTGTTTTGGCACTTAGTGCCATAAAGTAGGTCTTCATTGTAGCTCTGATCCAAATCAGATTCATCTGTCATTTCTTCCAGTAGCACTCTTGGCCCTTTTGACCTCCTCCAATAACCATAAGGAAGGATAAGTTAAGAGAAGCCACATAAGTGTGATCTGTTTCAGACCCTGAGATGCTTTCTGCTTCCAGTTGCAGCAAGAAATTTGGCTACTTCCAGTGGCAGAAATTCTGGAATATCCCCCATTCTTTTTGGAACATTATTGGGTCCATTAATCACCAGGAGTAGACTGTTGAAATCAATTCAGTCCTGAGCCACTTCTGAGACCAACATCAGGGATTTGAAGTGTCCTAGGGCCTGAGGATCTCCACTCAGGAGAATTGATATTTGTATTTATAGTCAATGCAAGATAGTTAGTCGGCACACAATGGAAAAATTACTTTGAAAGGAAGATGGTAGCTCTGGTTTATTGGTGGTGCATTGTTCACTGTGAGCCACGGGGGACTTAGAAAGCAAATACAAGCCTTTAATGTGAAACTGATTAGGATTTTTTTTGAAAAAGGTTTTTTTTATTTTTTAAAAACACAAACATAAAACACATCTTTTCCAAAACGAAGTATTGATCTGGTCACAAATTAGTACAAATCACTAACAATTCTTAACTTCCAATTAACACAACTTAATATTTTACTCAGTTATTTCTCTAAATTCTATAAATTTAACCATGCCATAATCCCAAAACCCCATGCTCATTAAAATGCTTGAACATTGATGTAGTAACACACACACACACACACACACACACCCCTGCACAAGTAATAAATATCAGAAAATGAACTCATGAGTAACATTTTCTCCCTTAGCATTGAATCCCTAATTCTCTTACATTGAAATTCAAATGAATAATGCCAGTGTGAGTCTTGCTTTTTTAAAAAATTTTGATTTATATGCCACCCTTCTCCGGAGACTCAGGGCAGCTTATAGTGTGTTAAGCAATAGCCTTCATACTTTTGTATATTTATACAAAGTCAGCTTATTGCCCCCACAAACTGGGTCCTCAATTTACCCACCTTAGAAAGGATGGAAGGCTGAGTCGACCTTGAGCCTGGCTAGGATTGAACTCACAGTAATTGCAGGCAGCTGGATGTTAACTACTACCTTAGTAGGAGGCATTAGCCTCCTACGCCACTCAGGCTTCCATAAATATCTTATAGAATGATACTAAAAATAGTATGACAGTAGAATAAACATATATGCACTAATTTATTTAAATTCTAGACATGACTGACTGTTCAAAATCTCCAGAAGATCAATATCCAAATAAAAACCAAGATTCATGTATTCTGAAGAAAGTATCATTCCTGACTTATGAAGAACCAATGGGAACAATTTTAGTTACTCTGGCACTTTTCTTTTCTCTCTCCACAATTGTGGTGCTGGTAATATTTCTGAAATACCATAATATACCTATTGTCAAGGCCAATAACCGAAATCTCACCTATGTTTTACTTATCTCCATCTTCCTTTGCTCACTGCAATTCCTTGTTGCACCAGGAAATATAATATGTCTCCTCCGACAAATTAGCTTTGGCACCATCTTCTCAGTGGCTGTGTCTTCTGTGCTGGCAAAAACCATCACTGTGGTTCTGGCTTTCATGGCCACCAAGCCAGGATCCAGGATGAGGAACTGGGTGGGAAAACGACTGGCCACTTCCATTGTTATTTCTGGTTCCCTGATTCAAGCAGACATCTATATGGTGCGGCTGTTCACATTTCCCCCTTTTCCTGACATAGACACTCATTCAGAAATGGATGAAATAATAATGCAGTGCAATGAAGGATCAGCAATTATGTTCTACTGTGTCCTGGGTTACATGGGCTTTTTGGCAATTGCAAGTTTTACAGTATCATTTTTCTCCAGGAATCTCCCCAACAGTTTCAATGAGGCCAAATGCCTCACATTCAGTATGCTGATCTTTTGCAGTGTGTGGATCTCCTTTGTTCCATCTTACCTGAGCACCAAAGGCAAATACATGGTGGCTGTGGAAGTTTTCTCCATTTTGGCCTCTACTGCTGGATTGCTGGTCTGCATATATTTTCCCAAATGTTACATAATTATTGTTAGGCCAGAGCTAAACAACAAGGAACAATTAATAAAGAGAAAATAATAATTTCACACACACACACACACACACACACACACACAAATCCCATTTCCATTTTTTTTATTTCAGTATCCTTCCTGTTAAATCTCCAAATTTAAACCAGTGACTTTTGGAAGGACACATAATTTCTTAGAAGAGTTTTTGATATATGTGTAGAAGCTAATAAAATTACTCCTAGTTGACTTAAAATTGAAACTAAGAAAATAAGATGGCAGGGGTGAAATGCTCCCGGTTCGGATCAGAATGCCCGATCTGGTAGTGATGGCAGTGGGTGGTTCAGAGAACCGGTAGCAATAATCCCTACCCTCCCGCATGCCCAGCTGAGCTGCATGATTATCAGAGGTTTTTTTTTTTTTTTTAACTTTTAAAGGGATTTTTTCTTCTGCTGAAAAAAATGCTTTTAAAAATTAAAAAAAAAGCCTTTGATACTCGTGTGGCTTAGCTGGGATCATCATAGCCTTTTAAAAGCATTTTTTTACAACCATTTTGGTAGAAGGGGTTGTAGAAAAAATGCTTGTAAAAGTAAAAAAAAAAAGTTGGCTACATCCACCCTGTCACATTATGCCCCCACCAAGCCATGCCCACAGAACTGGTAGTAACAAATTTTACATTTCACCACTGGAAGATGGCATGGGTTTTATTTAAGAATGCAGCCTGGATTTTGAGGAAAAAATGATTTGATTCAAGTTGCTTAAAGAATCTAGACTGAATCCCAGAAATAAAAGTTTGCTTCTATTTTATAGTGAAGTTACAATGGTGCCTGGAAATGGATCACTTATTGGAATGATATTGTTTAGGCCTAAGCAAGAAAACAATGGCAGTTAAGAATGGGGAAAAGATTAATAGTGTACGCAAAAAGACTCCTATTTCTATTATTTCAGTCATTGTGGATGGATGTGACTTGATAGAAGAGATTCAATAATACAGAAACAATTAAAGGCTGTAATGTTGAATGATCAAAATGCCTGTCATACTTTCTAACTTGGTTTGATGAAAATGGCAATATAGCAACTTAGAATGATTTTAGTTAAAAAAGAATGGAATATGTTTTTCTGTACCTGTTTAAACACAGATACCAGAAAAGCAATATTATCCAAATTGATATGAAAGATCTTGAATTTCAGCAATTCAGTAATGTGGAGCACTATTCTGCACAATGGCTATGCAAGGACGTACCCTGGAATCAACCCTGGAAATAGAGGAACATATTTTCTCTAGAGCAAGCAGTTGTTTGGGCATGAGGTGTATTTGAAGGGCACGAGTAGACATGGGAATAACTAGGTTTTATTTCATGTATCTGCTGCATGATATTTAAGGGACAATGGATATCAGCAAACCTATCTGGGATTATGGTTATCTATATTCTTGTAGTTTCTATAGAGTCTAACAAAGTTCAATGTGCCCCCCAGGAAATGTCACATTAAAAATGCAGCTAGATTGCAAGCACCTTATCTCAGATGATGTAGTTCTGTTGCATCAATATGAATTTCTGAGAGAAGTAAACAGACAGGAACCAATGGATGAACAGATGGGTGCCAGCTGACCTGCATAATATCATCCCAATTGCTATGTTGGAAGCATACAGTATATTTCAAGTACAAATGATGAAAAAGCCACTGTATAATGGAGTTCAATGAGTGGCTAAAAGAGTGTTGTGGAGTAGAAGGTTTTGTTTATGATGTGGAAGGAATGGAAGGTTTTGTTTATGAATATCATGTTAGTCATGATATTCAATATCATGAATATCATGTTAGTCATGATATTTGCAACTAGTCTGATGAAAAGCTGTACAAAAGAGATGGTTTGCATCTGTAATAGAAAGGAACCCAGATACTCTGGAGAAACTTTAAACTATACATGAGGACAGAGAGTTAATTGATACAGAACATTTATGTCCCCAGAAATCTAAAACTAAATAGGGTTATTAGCACTTCTAACCTAGATGTTTATGTGGTTAAGAATATCAACCATGCTATCAAGGAAAATCGATAGTGTGAGATATACCATGTGCACTAATCAAACAGGTGATAAGATTGAAAGGGAACTCAGACACAAAACAGGTGATGTACAAAGTATATACAAGATCAGTCAAAAAGGACTCAGATGTGTATACATCAACATGCTAAGTATAAGGAAGAAACAGGATGAATTAGAAATTCATGTACGTGAGGGAAGATATGATATTGTTGCCATTACAGAAACTTGATGGGATGAAACCCATGAATGAAATGTATAGTTAGAGGGATTTAAATTATTTGAAAGTAGGAGTCTTCTTAAAAGAGGAGGTGGAGTTGCACTACAGATAAGAAATAATTACATCTCTACAGAAATACAACAGGTCAATGATGAAAAGAATGAGGAAAATCACCTTGAATGCATTTGGGTAAATATAAAAGGGAAAAAAAATGACATTGCCATAGGTGTATAATACAGGCCACTCAACCAATCAGAGGAAATAGAAGCAAACCACAGTAATATACAACGGGGAACTTTAACTATTCTAGCATCAACTGAAAGACAAACTCTGCGCAAAATGGAATCAAACAATTTCCTGACAAATCTAGCAGACAACCTTGCCTGTTAAAAAGTAGTGGGCATTGATATTGGACTTAATTCTCACTTGCAGAGATGAAATGATAGAAGGGGTTGAAGTTATAAGAACCTTGGGGGTGGGTGATCATGAAATATTGGAATTCAAAATTATGCAAGCACAAGCAATAGAACAAAGTCAAACTAGAATTTTGGACTTTCAGAGAGCTTGGGAAGGATTCCATGGAAGAGAATCCTCAAGGGAAAGTCAACCCAAGATTCTTGGGAAATTTTGAAAAGTGAGATTTTAAAAGCCCAGTCTAGCACAATTTCAGTGACAAAAAAAACTAAGACATCTCAAAAGAAACAAGTATGTCTGTACAAAGATAATTTATCTCTGATAAATTTATCTCCAATAAATAAAAGTAAAGGTTCCCCTTGCACATATGTGCTAGTTATTCCTGACTCTAATGGGTGATGCTCATCTCCATTTCAAAGCCAAAGAGCCAGTGCTGTCTGAAGACATCTCTGTGGTCATGTGTCTACTGTGACTAAATGCTAAAGGCTCACGGAACACTGTTTACCTTCACACCAAAGGTGGTCCCTATTTCTCTACTTGCATTTTTTATTTGTTTTCGAACTGCTAGGTTGGCAGAAGCTGGGACAAGAAACAGGAGCTCACTACTAGGGATTTGAACTACTGAACTGCTAACCTTTTGATCTACAAGCTCAGTGTCTTAGCCTCTGAGTCACTGCATCCTTCTCTGATAAATAAAAAGGTATAAAAAGTGGAAAGATGGGCTAAAAACTAAGGCAGAATATCAGCAAAGATGAAATCAGGAAAGCTAAGGCTCAAAATAAACGAAGGCTTGTGACAAAAGTAAAGAATAACAAAAAAGGCTTCTTTCAGCATGTAAAAAAGAAGAAAAAAATGTGACAAGCAATAGGGAAAAAGCAGAACTGCTCAAGTCATTGTTTTGCATTTGTCTTTACAAAAAGGAAAAAATAGTCATACTTATCAAAAACAGATTAGGAATACAAGTTAAAATAGGCAAGAAAATCATAAAAGAGTACCATCTTTTCAAATCACCAGAACCAGATGGATTACACCTCCACGTTCTGAAAATTCAAATCACCAGGACCAGATGGATTACACCTCCACGTTCTGAGGAACTGGCAGATATGATCTCAGGATCACCGAACCATATCTTTCAAAGATCCTGGAGCATCAGGGAACAACCAGAGGATTGGAAAAGGATTTTTAAAAGAGGGAAAAATGGATCCAGAAAATTACAGACCTATCATTCTGACATCAATATTTGGAAGGGTTCTGGGAAAGATAATCAAGCAATGAACCTGCAAACACCTAAAGGCAAACAAAGTCATAACTAAAAGCCAACATGGATTTCTCAAAACTATATTATGCTAGACAAATTTTAATACAAACTTTGACAAAGTGACAAAATAAGTGGACGAAAAAATTGCTGTGAATATAATATATTGGAATTCAGTAAGACATTCGTTAAAGTAGACCATGAAACCTATTTGAGAATATGAAAAAAATGTAGGTTAGACAGCATCACCAGTAGATGGAGTCATAACTGGTTGACCAACTGCACTCAACATATAGTCCTTAATGGAACTGAATCTACACAGAGGGAGGTATACAGTGGGGTTGCCGAAGGTTCTATTTTAGGTACAGTACTCTTCAATATCTTCATCAATGATTTGAATAAGAGGATAGAAAGGAAAGTCATCAGATTTATATATGACACCAAGCAGGCAGAAATAGCCAACATCCAGAACATAAGCTCAATAAACAGAAGGATCTTGTCACAGTTGAGCACTGGGCCTATCTTACAAAATGAAATACAATGTTGAGATAAATAAGGTTCTACATTTAGGCAAGAAAAATGAAATGCACAGGTATAGGTGATATTTGGTACCTGTGAGAGGGATCTTGGAGTCCTCATGAACAATCACATAAATATGAGCCAGCAGTGTGCTACCACTGTCAAAAAAAGCCAATGGAGTCCTACACTGCATTAACAGAGGAATAGAATCAAGATCATGTGAAATGTTAGTACTACTTTATAATGCCTTGGTAAGATACACTTGGAGTATTGCATCCAATGTTGTTTGCTGTGATATAAAAAAAGATGTTGAGACTGTAGAAAGAGTGCAGAGAAGAGCAACAGAGATGATTAGTGAACTGGATACATATGAAGAATGGTTGCAAGAATTGGGTATATTTAGTTTAATAAAAAGGATTAGAGGTAACATGATAGCAGTGTTCCAATATCTAAGGGGCTGCCACAAACAAGAGAAGGTCAACATATTCTCCAAAACACCGGAAGGAAGTACAAGGAAGCAATGGATGAAACTAATCAAGGGGAGATCCAATTTAGAACTAAGGAGAAATTTCCTGACAGAATTAATCAGTAGAACAAGTTGCTTCCAGAAATTGTTGATGTTCCAACACTGGATGTTTTTTTAGAAGAGGTTGGACATCGATTTGTCTGAAATGGTATAGGATTTCCTCCCTGAGTAGGAGGTTGGTCTGTAGAACCTCCAAGTTCCCTTCCAACACTATGATTCTATGAAATTGCATGGGGAAAACTGTAACAAGGAACTATGTTTATGCCCTCATATTCACTGAAACATTATTTTTTGTGGGAGGGGGTGGCTAAATACTTTTATCTTTAATTCAGAAAGCAGCAAGAATGTCTCCACCTTTGCCATGTTTAACTTCCTCTCATCTGAAAAACTTTTTCTTCACTTTATGATGATTGCAATTCATTCCACTCTTACTATTTCATTAAAAGAGTGAAACTTGAAATTTAAAGTTTGCAATTTTCTCTTCCCCTTATAATTATCAAAAAGACTATTATTAACTTTGTTGTGCCTCAACACCTAGACAAACAAATTATTATACTTCAAAAAATGGTGACTAATTGCTGATGGACAATTAAGTATTTCAGAATTTAGGGACAGGTAAAATAATCAGAAATTATAAAATTCAGTTCAGAATAAAAGTTGTGAGGAAGAGAGAGATTCAGTTCAAGCTTGTGCAATTTTGGAGAATCTAATTACATTACATAGAAATTAGAGAAACTTTGTCAAAGTGGGATTAATATTTATTATGATGATATTGATTCTTCTACTGCTATTGCCATATATGACTTGCAAGACTCAAGCAATAAAATGCAGCATCCAAGATCCTATCCCTATTGATCACAAATATTTCCAACCGGGTAATGTAATCATTGGTGCCATCACTTCTTTTATTTTCACAACTAGAAATCCAGAAAGCTTTGAGAAAGATCCACATCATTCTCTTGTTACTGAATCCCTGTAAGTCATAAATTCATATCAATAGCATATATTAATCAAGATAAAATTATTTAGTATATTCACTCTATGTATCATAATGAACTACTGTGATTTTAAAAAATCTTTCTAACATTGAAAGATGGAAGGCAACCAACAGCTAGAACCTTTGTTCGTTAAATAAAATTAGAAGAAAATTAAACTAATCATTGCTAGTAGATTCCAACAATAAATAACCTCTCCAGTCCTTTTGCTTGAAATAGAAATTACAGTCTCTAAAACAGACTATACAGATAATGTGATTGAACAATAGGAATAATATCTCTCTTTAGTCAGAGACACAGCATATTTTATCTCAGTATATTAGGCATGCAGTTTTCTTTCAGGGATAATATTCTTCTGAACTGATTTTTTTTCCAGACTAAAATGAACCACCTCATGTGTAAGAAAAAATAATTAATGAAAGTTTATTTCCTAGTTATTGTATACAATGCTAATTTCTGTGTTACATGTCTAACAATGATTCTGGACAGCTTCTAGACATAATTAGAATTCATTGCAAACAGCAAAGAGATTAAAAAAAACCTTATGTTTATTCCTCTGAAGATATTTCTGCCATTTTTATAATGAGTGTCAATATATCAATCAATTAGTATGAAAGGATGACTATTACTTTCTAAAATAATTTTTAATGGGGATAAATCTATTAATCAGATAACATGAAAGAGTCATTATTAGATTGTAAGCCTTTTTTTTTAAAGGGGCATAGCCATATTGCCCATTTTAGGTGCACAATTCCATTTGATAAAGCATGTAATTCTCTTTGCAGAGTTCTGACTAAGTATTATCAGCACATTTTGACTATAATATTTGCTGTGAAGAAGATCAATGAAGAGCACCAACTCTTACCTAATATCACCTTGGGCTTTAGAATATGTGATAGATATGCTGGCTATCATGCCAAAATGGATTTTTTCTCCAGTCAGAACAGATTTGTTCCAAATTACAAGTGTGGCTTTTTGAACAAACTTATATCAGTTGTCGGGACTATTGATCCTGGAATCTCTTTGATAGATTTTTTGGACACTTACAAAGTGCCTCAGGTAAGATGAATTGGATTTTTCTTTTCAGATTATAGTAGAAGGCAAGACAATAAGATATAATTAACTTTCATGTACATTTCTGTATGGATTTATTTAAGAAAATATATTTAATATTACATAAAATAAAATATCTCTGAATATCAATGATTAATTATGAATGGTCATTAAAATTACATGTAAGGTGCTGATGTGGTGAGAAATACAATTCAATATTTCTGAATTTTATATATTTATATTTTATTAAGTCATTAGATTGATACCTTGATTTCAGTCACTGCTCAAGGAGGCATAGGGAGCACTTTCTTCACCTAGAGGTAGTCATCACTTATTGACTACAATTGGGATTGGCAACTTCATCATTAATTTCCACAGGGAACTAAAACAACACATGTCCATGCTAGACTTACAACTTCATCTCTACTTCCATCATTAAGTGAATTGCAATGGGTATTAAGAAATACAACATTTCATGTCATTATTATTTGGGATTTTACATTTGTGTTCTCTATTAAATCCGCTTGTTAGAATCTGGTTGTTAACTTTGTGAAATAGAAATTATGTGACTTTTGGATGCTATGAGGGTCATAAATGTGTACTAGTTGTGAAATTCTTGAATTAACATATGACTGCGGGCCACTGTGATATTCATAAATACTGTGATATTCATACATTGCAGAAAAACCATTATAATGACAAACAGTGGCTGAGATAGATGATAAGTGACAAATTTAAATTTGTCTATGGCTATTATATGAGTTGGTTTTAGTTAATAAAATTGGATTGACTCTGAAATATCCAGTGAGCAATCACAGTTGAAAACTAGCAACAGAATACAGAGTTTTTCCAGAGTTTATTCATAATATTTCTTTGAAGATGGAATCATCCTGATTGATCTTAACAAAGAATATGCCATTCAATCAGGGAAAATATTGTTGTGAAAAATGAACAAGCACGGGTATTCAAAATCTTGGTGAATGATACATTTTAGTAAAAGAAAAAGATATCCTTGAATTTGGAACCCAAATGAATCATTACAAGAGATGCCATGTGAACAGAATTAGAAGCCTCATTATGCAGAAGAAGAAAAATCTTCCTTCTTCTAGTAATTCCTCCTTAATATCTTCTCTTTCCTCCAAAATCTCATCTGACCTTGAGCTGATCAGATACTTGAATTGACAAGACAAGATGGAGTATAACAGGTGACATGAAAGGAAGGAAGGAAGGAAGGAAGGAAGGAAGGAAGGAAGGAAGGAAGGAAGGAAGGAAGGAAGGAAGGAAGGAAGGAACATATTTCAGTAATATATCAAAGCATGGAAGCAAATTGATGGCATAAATTCAAATAATCATAAGTTTGTAGATTTCAAAGAGAACATAAGGATCAATCAGTCCTACAATGCAGGAAAATGATATAAAAGCATTTGCTGACATATTTCAGAAATCTAAATTTAGAGTGGATATACAGTTTCTTTTGTCAGTTGTATTTTTCCACACACATACTAGATTTTTTTTATTTATGTATCTATTTTTCATTTCCTAGTTCTCAACTGGCTCTTCTCCAAATGAAAGTCCTTTCTACTACCACATGGTTCCAGGTGAAGAACTGCATTATATGGGGATTATTCGACTACTTTTGCACTTCAGATGGACTTGGGTTGGGATACTTGTTTATGGATTTGGTGGAAGAACATTTCAGCATCTAATCTTTTCATTGTTTGCTGTCCATAAAATCTGTGTTGCCTTTCTGGACCAGTTCAGACCAGTATATTTTACTAATTCTTTAGGGGGTTTGCAATTGCTTGTTGAAACTTTTCGCCTTCTTGTTAATAGCAAAGCCCAAACTGTAATAATCAATGATAATAATATTTCAAATTTAAGGTGGTTGTTGTATCTACCTGAAATGGAAATAGTTTCTATAAAGCTAAAAGGTAAAGTATGGATCATGGCTTCCCAAATGGATCTTGCATCATTCTTTTATCAGAAAAGCTGGGATATTCAAGTCCTCCATGGTGCTCTAAGCTTTGCACCTTACTCAAATGAAGTTACAGGATTCCAACATTTTCTTCAGACAAGAAACCATTTCTCCTCCAAAGAGGATGGTTTCCTCAAAGATGTGTGGGAGCAAGCATTTGGCTGTGTATTTCCAAATCCATCTGTGAATGAGGAAATGGAGGATGTCTGTACAGGGAGGGAGAAGCTGGAGAGCCTTCCTGGAGCCTTTTTTGAAATGAGGATGAGCAGTCATAGTTATAGCATATACAATGCAGTATACGCCGTGGCACATGCTTTACATGTCATGAAGTTGCGCCAACAACATAGGCGAAAATTGAGTGGCAAAATGTTTGGTCTTCAGGATCTCCAGTCATGGCAGGTAATTTTATGTTGGACATCAATTTAAATTCTACTGACTCTCCAGCATCTCACAAGCTCCTGACCACAAAGAATTGTGATACATACATAGATGGAAAGTTAGTAAAGTCTAAGTTTCTCCTTTCTCCTTTTCTCTCCTTTTGTGGAATCGGTAATAGCAGACTTTTTAACATTGCAAAATGATAATGTTGACAAGTAGGTTCCAACCTTGACTATTATTCTGTGTAGTTGATTAATTTTAAAAATTATTTTAGATAGTAAGTGATCTAATCTTCCCTGATTAGTTTATTTTTAATAGCATCAGGAGACAAGTTTGTTAGTTATTGCAAAAAATAATGGAAGCTTGGTTTTATTTATTTGCTGAGTACCATGTTTTCCCAAATAAGATACATTTTTGCACACTAAAGTATGCATGATTTTCTTGGACTTGATTGTTTGTTAGTAGACCATAAGAATGATTTTGGATCAAGAATCACAGATAATTGGCTTCCGGTGGCGTCTCTGTCATTGCTGGATGGTCTTTTTATGACCGCCGTCTTCGTCGTGCGTTGGAGCTACCTCACAGCTGTCAGGCAGCTCGGAAAATCCGCTCTTCAGGATGGAAGAGCAGATAGAGCCAGTGGGACCAGGTAGAGCCCCCTGAGTTGCCCCCAAGATTCCCTTTTTGTCCTGGGGAGCGCTCAGGGTGAAGGCTCCCTCTCCAACCCACTGAAGCTCCGCGTGGCGAGGGACCTCTGTTTCAACGGCAGAGCCAGATGATGAGAGCAACTCCACCAAACATCAGACGTTTATAGTGAACAAAATTTGGTGAAATCTGGATTTCTTCAAAAGGGGAAAAAAAGCAAGTATTTGTTTTTTTTAACAATTTTCAGTAAAAGAGTCTCTGGGAGAAAGTGCTTGAGAAAATGGCGACTGGCTAAAATGGAAGAAGTAAAGTGAAAAGTGAAAGTGAGAGTGATTCATTATGACCAAGCAGGATTTATAGAAGGCAGATACATGAAGGATAATGTGAGGCAACTCATAGACTTATTGGAATATCTTGAGAAAAGTAAACAGATCTCTGCAGTGCTGGTGTTTCTGGATGCGGAAAAGGCCTTTGATCGAGTTAACTGGGATTTTCTAAAAAAGACTTTGTTTAAAATGGACTTTGGGGATCAGTTTATATAGACGATTTCAGCAATTTATCAAGAACAGACAGCACAAATTGTTATTAATGGGAGTTTAATGACTAATTTTAATATACAAAAAGGAAGAAGACAAGGTTATCCGTTATCCCCACTGTTGTTTATTCTAACCTTAGAAGTCTTGTTGAACTCAATACGGGATTCGAATAATTTGAATGGAATAGTTATAAGGCAAAAGGACTACAGAACAGGGCATTTGCAGATGATCTGGTTGTTACCCTAACCCGACCTTTGGAATCAATCATCCAGATGAAAAACATTATAGAAGAATATGGTCTGGTTTCAGGATTTAGACTAAACCAGAAAAAGACTAAGATGATAGTTAAAAATATGTTGGAACCACAAAAGAGGGAACTGGAAAGGTTGGCAGGTTTTGAAATAGTTTCAAAGGTGAAATATCTAGGAATCCAGGTTGCAGCTTCTAATATAAAACTTTTTCAAAACAACTATGAAGTTCTGTGGCGTAAGATTCAAAAAGATTTGGAAATTTGGAAAAAACTGCAACTATCGTTACTTGGCAGAATAGCAGCAGTTAAGATGAACGTTCTACCTAGATTTCTGTTTCTGTTTCAAATGATTCCGGTGCTTAAAAGTGATAAAATCTTGGCCGAATGGCAATCAGGACTGAATACATTTATCTGGAATGAGAAAAAACCAAGAGTTAAATTCAAAATAATGCAAGATGTTCATGAAAAAGGTGGCCTTAAAGTTCCAAATCTACATTTATACTATGAAACAGCAGTGTTGACACAAATGAGTGATTGGTTTGGAACGACAAAGACTGAAATTTTGAATATAGAAGGCCATGATTTGGACTTTGGTTGGCATGCATACTTATTTTATGAAAATAAGTCGGACAACGTATTTAAAAGTCATATACTTAGACATGCTTTGATGAGAGTCTGGAAGAAGCACCAGTTTAAATTGGATTACAAAATACCTTTGTGGTTGGATCTTGGGCATATTATACGGAATATAAAATCACTCGGGGGATTTTATACAAAGAGATGCTTTTCAATGATGGGGGCAGCGGGAGTTTGAAACCTTTGAAAACTCTGTTGGAAGAAGGGACTAATTTAACTTGGTTGCAGTATACTCAACTTCAATCAAGATGGAGAGAAGATCAAAAAATTGGGTTAATGCTGCATGAAGAAGATTTGGTGACACAGATAAAACGGAAAGGGCCTATGCATATTAAAAGGGTTTATAATTTATTGTTAGAAAGAGATTCAGAGAGCGAATTAGTTAAAGATTGTATGATAAAGTGGGCACAAAATTTTGCAGAACCAGTTATGTTGGAAACACGGGAAAAGATTTGGGTCCAGAATGTTAAATTTACTCAAGCACAGAATTTGCGGGAAAATTTTTATAAAATGTTTTATAGAAGGCATTTAGACCCAAAGAAATTGTCATGTATGTATCCAAATGTTCAACCTAAATGTTGGAGGTGTGATTGTTTGAATGCTACATACTTTCATATTTGGTGGACTTGCAGAAAAGTGAAAGCTTTTTGGATTAAACTCTGGTGGGTTATGCAGAATGTCCTAAAAAAGAAGCTTCAATTTTCTCCACAACTGTTTTTGTTGGGTATAGTTAAGGATTGCTCACCGAGTGAAACGATATTGATTTTATACATGATTACTGCAGCCAGATTACTGATTGGACAATATTAGAAAAAAGATAGTGTACCTACTATAGAAGAATGGACACTGAAGATGGCTAATTTTGCAGAAATGGCAAAGATTTCTGCATATTTAAAAGACAGGACCCAAGAAGCCTTTGTTAGGGAGTGGAAGAAATGGGTGGATTATGTGCAGAATAAATATCAAACTAAGAAGTATCAATTAGCATTTGATTGATAATTAGTTTTACTATATTTACTATATTGATATGTAGAAAAGTTTTAATGTTAAAAATATTTGATATGTTTAAATTATTAATACAGCATATATTTGATAGAATGATTTTATTTTATATATATCTACTATATTGTTATCTAGAAAAATTTTAATGTTAAAAAATTTGAAAATCTTATATACATGTTTGACTGTCAGTATATATTTGATAGAATAATTTTATTTTATATAAAGAATTGTTAGCATTTAACGTTAAAATATAAGATATGTTATTTGGATTTCACCTATACTTTTGTTTAATGTTGATAGACATATAAGAACAATATTTTTTTTTGTGAGGGAAGCCAAGGGAGGGAAGGGAAGGGGGGGTGGTTTGGAGGGGGGAAAATTGGGGGGGGGGGGAATGATAAAATTGTATTGTAAAACTTTTTCAATAAAAAAAAAGAATCACAGATAATTATGCTTGAGAGAAAGTATAGCAGTTTAGAATAGGAACAGTCTTTCAGTTATATAACATGTTCGAAATAAAAAAAAATTATATATTATTTATTTATTATATTTTATCTCACCTTTATTACTTTATAGTTCTTTACATTAATCTTGCATTCTTCTCATATATTTGTTCCATTTTCAGCTTCATTTCTTTTTGAAAAGAGTCTCATTTAACAACAGTGCTGGGAAAGAAATTTCCTTTGATCAGAATGGAAAACTGATTACAGGACTGGAGATTGAGAATTGGGTCACTTTCCCCAATCAGACCTTCCATCGAGTGAAAGTTGGGAAGCTGGATCCCTGGGCAGCAGAAGACAAAATATTCACCATTAATGAGGAAGCCATCAGCTGGCCCAGCACTTTTAACCAAGTAAGTTATGAGTGGAAGTTATTTTATTTGAAAATATTGACATAATATCCTAAAGGATATTCTGTATTCTATTCTATATTCGTTAACGTTAGAAAGAATGGCAGATGAACTTTTTGAAAGAAATTATGCAAAAATTAATTTCAAATAAATTGAATACAAATGTATTTATTATTTTATTTATTTATTAGTTCAATTTATATGCCACCCTTCTCCAGAGACTCAGGGCGCCTTACAATGAGTTAAGCAATAGCCTTCATACTTTTGTATATACCTGCTTAGTAGGGCTTTTTCCCCCTCCCCAAGTGGTGTTCTTTTTTATACAAAGTCAGCTTATTGCCCCCACAATCCGGTCCTCATTTTACCTACCTTGAAAGGATGGAAGGCTGAATCAACCTTGAGCCTGATTTGAACTTGCAGTAATGCGGGCAGCTGGTGCTAGTTAACAGCACTTTAGTCTGCTGTGCCACTAAGGCTCTTCTTGTACTTATTCAAATAATACAAGATTATTCCATGCTTCTTCTAAATAAGTCAAGGCAAATTGAAGAAAGATTGTATTTAACTCTCTTGTGGGCATGAAGGAATTTACTCTGTAAAATCTGTAGAATCATAAACCTATGTTATCAATGCATCATCCCAAAAAAGTTCAGGCCAAATTATTCTCCAGTTAGATATAACACTATATCTATATTATATAGATATAATACAGTCAGGTTAGTGATATATTGAACAAAAATTCGGGTTCAGGATTGAGAAAATATTTAGGGGTTATGTTGACAAATACAAATATAAAATTGTTTCAAAACAGCTATGTTTCTCTTTGGAGGTATATTGAACAGGATTTACAAAGATGGGATAAACTGCACTTATCACTATTGGGTAGAATCTCTGTAATCAAGATTTATTTATTTATTTATTAGTTCAATTCATATATACCACCCTTCTCGGAGATTCAGGGCAGCTTACAATGCATTAAGCAATAGCCTTCATACTTTTGTATATACCTGCTAAGTAGGGCTTTTTGCCCCCACCTCATTCCCCGGAGTGGTGTTCTATTTTATACAAAGTCAGCTTATTGCCCCCACAAACCAGGTCCTCGTTTTACCTATCTCAAAAGGATGGAAGGCTGAGTCAACCTTGAGCCTGGTGAGAGTGGAACTTTGTTATTATATATGTTGATAGCAGCAAGTCTATTGTATGCACAAAAATGGAAGGACACTTGGATTCCTACTATGGACAAATGGTTGCAGAAGTTGATGGATTTGGCTGAAATGGCAAAATTGACTACTTTGATGAAAGAAAAGAACATAAGTACTTTTCTTTCCCCTTGGAGACCGCTTCTGCACATTGTGCTTGAAGTAGAAAAGAATGAAACCTTGATTTTGGATTTTACCGAGTAGATTGATAGATCTTTACAGAAATGATTGGT
Source organism: Coluber constrictor foxii (assembly GCA_038048745.1). Classification (NCBI taxonomy): domain Eukaryota; kingdom Metazoa; phylum Chordata; class Lepidosauria; order Squamata; family Colubridae; genus Coluber; species Coluber constrictor. The sequence continues at coordinate 61,422,724 of CM075961.1, read as the reverse complement.
TCCTATTAAGAAAAAGCAAAAAAGTTGTAATTTGATGCCTTATTTTACTGCAACAGTCAGGAGTCAATGTTTCTTTTTCTTTTTTTCTTATCCTTCCTCACTTCTCTTCCCCTTTTCCTACCCACTGCTTTTCTATTTACTTTTGTATTTTACAATATTTTATAACTCAATAAAAATGTTAAATTTAAAAAATTAAAGAAAAAGAATGGAATTACTCATTATCTTTCCTTTTTTAATTTGTTAGTTAACTATTTAGAATTAATATTTAAAAATCTAAGTTGTACTGATGATTTTAATGGTTTTATCATTGTGTATACATTTGATTATTATCAGTTGTTAATATTGACATCTCTAGTTTTATTCAACATTTGTAATCTCTTTCCAATATATCTACTAGGCCTAGAACCATCACATACTATGCTTATCGATCTCTTTTAACCATCACCTACTTATAGATCTCTTTCAAATGTTTCATTGTATTCTATAATAATTTTTGTCTTATTTAAATAACTCTGAAAAATATATTTCTCTGTCATTACAGTATATTTAATTATTTGCATTATCCAACAGGAAGAATGGATAGTTTTCAATGTCCTGAACAAGAGTTTTTTGAACCCCACTGAAATAATTTTAGCACTACAGAATAGTCTGAATAAGTTTCCAACTTAAAAAGAAACAAGATTGAAAAAAGTATTCAATCTAGAATAGTTCTGGTAATGTGACTGATGGAAAAAAACCCAAATTCTTAAAATTGGAACTATTTATTTGTAGAATGTTGATCAACCATGATTTTTCAACTCCCCCCCCCCAAATACATGATTAATATTTTCCTTCTTTCATTTATTGGGCAGACCATACCTGTTTCAGTGTGTACTGAGAGCTGCCTACCTGGATATTTTAAGAAAAAGCAGGAGGAGAAGCCTTTTTGCTGCTATGATTGTCTCCCATGTCCCAAAGAGAAAATGTCCAATAAAAAGGGTGAGAGACATTGTAAACCAAATTTCCTTATTGTACTAGGTCACCACAAGCAGATCCATGAATATATAAGTACAGGACATGAATTATACTTTTATCAGTTAAGATATTTTCCCCTTCCATAAAGAAGTATTCCCCAACCCTTTCAAAGAAAAACCTCAGAGTTAAGTGTTTTCACTGGTGTAAACTGGAAAGTCTTCATATCAGTTGGGAGCCTAGGTGAACCACAATATATCATTTCCAGGATGCATTCCAGGATGTTTTTGAATTTATCTAAAACTTTTATGTAGAACTTTCCATTAGGAATATCTTTATATGTTTTACAAAACTCCAAGCAACTGACAGACTTGATTAAAAAAAAATACATGTTCTTCTCATTTAATGGCCACAATTGGGGATTATCAGTCAGTCATTAAATGAAGCAACTGTTCTTGCAATGTTATTTCAGGTTTCCTTTTCTTTATAGACCTGCAAATATAGATCGTCAATGAAAAAATTAATGACAAAATTCCTTTTTTATTACATTTACAACTGGGAATAAATAAGGCAGTCACCAAATAAAGATTATCTGCAGCCCTTTTCCCCATTTCCCCATTCTTTGCCATGCTAATCCCAGAGCTGAGATAATTATCAAGAAGAAACTTGATATTTGTATTTGCATTCATTGGAGATGAAGTGAATGTAAGAAGATAATCAGGCAACAGTAAGGAATGCACTTTGAAAGGAAGACAGTTGAACCAGCTATTTGCTTAGCACAGTGGCTGCTATGAGCCAGGGACCACTTGGGGGAAAAACAAAAGCCTTTAGTGTCAGGCCTGTCAAACTGGTGGCTTATGGGCCAGATGAGTCATACACAAGCCAGGCTCACCCAACTCCGCAAAGGCAAAAAAGTCACAAGGTATCAGGTGACACAATCAGGTTTGACACCCATGATCTAATATATGTGAGCCATGTGGATATTTTTAATCAACTAATTAAGGTCCTGAGTTGGTTAGCAGTTGCAGGACTTCAGGAATAGAAACTTTCTTCAAATAATGATTCTGCTCTGAGAAGGGGAAAAATGGGTCAGGCATAGCAGCAACTAACTGTAAATGGCAAACATATTTGTACACAGTTACTTTTTCATCACTGTCCTGTGAGCAGTCACTGACCAAGGCAGTTGCTAGATGAGAAAACATTATGTTTTTGGTTATTCGGGTCTTCTCCCCTGTAGAATTGGAAGTATCTTGGCAATGTTTTGACGAAGTCTCATTCGTCATCTTCAGGCTGGTGTTCTCGGCTTTGTGCTTCCAGGAGCTCCAGCCTGAAGATGACGAATGAGACTTCGTCGAAATGTCACCAAGATACTTCTAATTCTACCCAGGAGAAGACCCAAATAACCAAAGACCTTGCAAAAAAAATTCTACTGGATTAAGAAAGCTTCGGAAATTTTTCAAGTACTGAAAATAAGGGATTCCTTTCTTCTTTTTCCTTCAGTAAAATTGTATTCATAAATGTGAACATTAATTCTGTTGTATTATACAGAAGTAAAAAAAATTGACATAAATAGTCTCAAAGGAAGGTGACGTTGAAGGTTGATGTAGCAATAAAACTAAACAAACAAATAGAAACTTCACAATTTGAAGCATAAGTACTAAATAAGTAATAAGAAATAAACTCATGAAGAAATAACATTTTTCCATATTCTCCTGTGTTCTCTTATGTCCCAAATAGAAGGGAAAAAGTAAGTTGGATAATATCAGGATCAGTGCTTTTTCCATAAATAACTGTGTGATGATTCTAATAATAGTATGACTAATAAAAGATGCTTATAAATTTATACATTTAAATTGTAGATATGAATGACTGTTCAAAATGTCCTGAAGATCAATATCCAAATAAGGGCCAAGATTCATGTATTTTGAAGAAAATATCTTTCTTGACCTATGAAGAACCAATGGGAATATGTTTAGTTACTCTTGCACTTTTCTTTACTCTCTGCACAAGTGTGGTACTTACAACATTTTTGAAGTACCATAATACTCCCATTGTCAAGGCCAATAATCGAAATCTCACCTACCTTCTACTCATCTCCCTCATCCTATGCTTTCTTTGCTCGCTGCAGTTCCTCGTTGTACCAGGCAATATAATATGTCTCTTCAGACAAATTAGCTTTGGCATCGTGTTCTCAGTGGCTGTGTCTTCTGTGTTGGCAAAAACCATCACTGTAGTTCTTGCTTTCATGGCCACCCAGCCAGGATCCAGGATGAGGACATGGGTGGGAAGAAGACTGGCTACCTGCATTGTTCTTTCTGGTTCCCTGATTCAAGCAGGCATTTGCATGGTATGGCTCTTCACATTTCCCCCTTTCCCTGACATGGACATCCATTCAGAAATTGAGGAAATCATACTGCAGTGCAATGATGGCTCAGCTGCCATGTTCTACTGTGTCCTGGGTTACATGGGCTTTTTGGCAATTGCAAGTTTTACAGTAGCATTTTTCTCCAGGAATCTCCCCAGCAGTTTCAATGAGGCTAAATGTCTCACATTCAGTATGCTGACCTTCTGCAGTGTGTGGATCTCCTTTGTTCCATCCTACCTGAGCACCAAAGGCAAATACATGGTGGCTGTGGAGGTTTTCTCCATTTTGACTTCTACTGCTGGATTGTTGGTCTGCATATATTTCCCCAAATGTTATATAATTATTGTTAGGCCAGAGCTAAACAAGAAGGAAGTATTAATAAAGAGAAAATATTAATAACACACAAACAAAAGAATCCTATTTCTATTATTTCTGTCTTTTACTTTTTAAAAAAGTTTTTTATTAGTAGTTCAAAATTAAAAATTAGATTAGATTAGAATGATATATGTTTTTATAGATAAATATGTATTGAATATATGTATATATGTATTGAATTGTATTTCTGTTTTTTAGCATCCTTTCTTTTAAGTTCCTAAACTTTAAACTGACTTTGGAAAGGCAGCAGAAATTTGGAATCTTTTTCGTTTATGAATAAAGGATGGTTGGTTAGTCCAACTTCAATTAAAATTGAAATTCTGAGCAATGAAGAGGGACTATGTTTATTTAAGAAAGCAGCTTTGGTTTTGAGGAAAAAATGACTGGGTTGAAATTACTTAAAGAACCTACTCTAAAGTTATTCCTAGTTTATAGTAGGAAGATATGAAGAGACCTAAATAAATCACATTTTATAATGCTGTTGTTTAGGAATGAATTAAAACCTTATGGAAACCTTAAGAAACAAAAAAAATATTAACAGTATAAGATTAGGAAATTTTGGAGCAAGATTAAATATGGGCTGGATGTACTAACAGGGCAAAAAATAGAAAGAAAGCCGGAATTGCTTCTCCTGGGTATTCTGGAAGAGAAAATGCAGAAAAGAATACTATATATCATATTACACAAAGTAACGGCAAGTAGAATTGTGATATCACAAAATTGGAAACAATCAGACACCCCTCCAGATCAAATCATCATCATCATCATCATATATATATATATATATATATATATATATATATATATATATATATATATATATATATATATATATATATATATATATATATATATATCGGGTCTTCTCCCGTGTAAAATTGGAAGTGTCTTGGCAACGTTTCGATGAAGTCTCATTCGTCATCTTCAGGCTGGTGTTCTCAGCTTCGTGCTTCTAGGAGCAATGTGAGATCACTGCTGTTTCTTCCTTTTAACTGCTAGTGGGGGTGGGAGCTGATTGGGTGGGAGCTTGGCTGTGTTCTGATTGGGTGGAGGTGTGTTCTGATTGGTTGAGGGCTTGGCTGTACTCTGATTGGATGGGGGTGTGTTCTGTTTGGGTGGGGGCTTGGTTGTGCTCTGTTTAGTCTGAGTTGCAGGGGGATTTGAGCTGGTGAGCTGCATTGCTGTTGTTTGGCTTCTTGTTTGTAGCCATGCTAGCTTTTCATGGTGAGTGTCAGTCTGCTTCATGTATGGATTGGAGGGGTTTAAAGTGGCTAATGATGCAGCTGCAGTCTGGCTTCTGGTCCTTGATTGCGCATCATCATCAGTATGGGTTTGAATCTGCTTTCTGCGTGGATGTGTAGTGGTGACTTCCTGTGTGGCTCTCGTGAGTGTGGATCTGGTGTCTTTCCTTGTGTTGGGGACTCGTTTGTCAATAAGGGCAGGTTTCCAAATGGCTGGTAGGTATCATCTCATTTGTCCATGCTGTGTAGGTGTTTTTCTATCTCAATGGCTCTGATTATTCTGTTATTAAAGTGTTCAGTTTTGGCGATAGTTCTGGTCTTTTTAAAGTCAATTTCATGTCTTGTGGCTTTAAGGTGTTGGACCAGGGAAGAAGTTGGTCCAACTCAGGTGAACAGTGTAGGACTTACAGCAGTTTGCATATGTGTCTCCCACTTGTTAAGGGACCAAAAGTAATGGGACAATTGCCTTCTCAACTATTCCATGGCTAGGTGTATGATATTCTCTTGTTACCCCAATTTCAATGTGCAGATAAAAGGCCCAGAGTTCATTTCAAGTGTGCTATTTGCATTTGGAATCTTTTGCTGTCAACTCTCAATGAGATCCAAAGAGCTGTCACTATCAGTGAAGCAAGCCATCATTAGGCTGAAGAAACAAGACAAACCCATCAGAGAGCTAGCAAGAACATTAGGCATAGCCAAAACAACTGTTTGGAACATTCTGAAAAAGAGGGAACGCACTGGTGAGCTCAGCAACACCAAAAGACCCGGGAGATCGCAGAAAACAACTGTGGTGGATGACCGAAGAATTCTTTCACTGGTGAAGAAAATACCCTTCACAACAGTTAGCCAGATCAAGAACACTCTCCAGGGGGTAGGTGTATGTGTGTCAAAGTCAACAATCAAGAGAAGACCACACCAGAGTGAATACAGAGGGTTCACCACAAGATGTAAACCATTGGTGAGCTTCAAAAACAGGAAGGCCAGATTAGAGTTTGCCAAACAACATCTAACAAAGCCTTCACAGTTCTGGAACAAGATCCTATGGGCAGATGAGACCAAGATCAACTTGTATCAGAGTGATGGGAAGAGAAGGGTATGGAGAAGGAAAGGAACTGCTCATGATACCACCTCATCAGTGAAGCATGGTGGTGGTAGTGTCATGGCGTGGGCATGTATGGCTGCCAATGGAATTGGTTCTCTTGTATTTATTGATGATGTGACTGCTGACAAAAGCAGCAGGATGAATTCTGAAGTGTTTCGAGCAATATTATCTGCTCACATTCAGCCAAATGCTGCAGAACTCATTGGACGGCACTTCACAGTGCAGATGGACAATGACCCAAAGCATACTGCAAAAGCAACCAAAGAGTTTTTGAAGGGACAGAAGTGGAATGTTATGCAATGGCCAAGTCAGTCACCTGACCTGAATCCCCTTGAGCATGCATTTCACTTGCTGAAGACAAAACTGAAGGGAAAATGCCCCAAGAACAAGCAGGAACTGAAGACAGTTGCAGTCGAGGCCTGGCAGAGCATCTCCAGGGATGAAACCCAGCGTCTGATGATGTCTATGCGTTCCAGACTTCAGGCTGTGATTGACTGCAAAGGATTTGCAACCAAGTATTAAGAAGGGAAAGTTTGATTTATGATTATTATTCTGTCCCATTACCTTTGGTCCCTTAACAAGTGGGAGGCACATATGCAAACTGCTGTAAGTCCTACACCATTCACCTGAGTTGGATGTACATACCCTCAAATTAAAGATGACAGTCTGCAAGTTAAAGCACATTGTGTTTGTTTCATTCCAACTCCATTGTGGTGGTGTATAGAGCCAAAGATTTTAGAATTGTGTCGATGTCCCAATATTTCTGGACCTGACTGTATAAATTTGTATATAAGAATAAGAGTATATATTTTATTCTTTCCTTGTTGTTATTTAATGCTCCTTCTCTTCTTCAATCTTGCTTCTAGTTGTAATTGTAGTTATTTTCTATCATGCAATAACATCAGTCCTTTTTCTAATCTCGGTCTCTCTTTTCTTAAGTCTGTTACAGTCACCAATAACACTTTAAGTCCCACAAATTTTTCAAGAGTTCCTTAATTTCTTCTTTACCTTTTAGAATTTCTTAGTTTCTCTGGTTTTTCGCCCTCTCCAATTCTCTCCATCTCCGTCTCTGTCTTGGGGTCTTAAGCCTGTCACTCCTCTGATTCTGCTGGGTTCCTCCTTCACCCACACTGTTCTCTTTTCTCTCCTGCTGCGCTTCCCCCTTAATCCACCACCACTTGTTAGTCCGTCCTTTTTGTACCCATCTCAGTCCATACTTCTCCATGTTATTTCAATTCCTCTTTCAGGTCTATTTCAATCTGCCACTTGAAACTGTATCTTCACTCTTTGCTTCCCTCAAGATAGCCGCCATCACTCCTATCCACCTTAAAGGCTGACTTCCTCTCCACCAGTTTTAAAGGAGTCTGTCCTTTGTCCTCCCTGGCGATAGTGTGTTGCCCAGGGGCTTCGGGACTTTCCCTTTTATTTCCTGATCCCTAAAGGATGCCCTAAAAGAGCTTCCAACAGAGAGTTTTTTGGGTTCCAGATATGGTGCTCCATTTCCTCACCCTCTCCACAATGATGTCACTGCCGGAAATCTTAGTTGAACAATGTTATATACTAACAACTCTAGTCATTCTCATGTAGTTAGAATTTCATAGAAATAAGAAAGGAAGTTAAAAAGTTGTGTTTATTCCCATCAAAATTAATTCCATCAAATTTATATTTCATAATAATATGTAGTTCAATTAACATGAAATAATGAATTTCACTTTGATAGAGCTTAATCTATTAATTTGTAAGACACTGCTTTTTCATGATATTTAATTTTCCTGTCTCGTGCAGATTTTTATTTGATTCAGAACCTTATTTCCTTTCCAGAGTCTTGATTAAATACTATTAGCAAATCTTGACTATGATATTTGCCATGAAAATGATCAATGAAAATCTCGATCTTTTACCTAATATCACTTTGGGATTTAATATCTATGACAGTTATGGTAGGGAATAGACATATCATGCCTCAGTGGAACTTTTCTCCAATCAGATACAATTCATTCCCAACTTCAAGTGTGTCATCCTGAACAAACTCATATCAGTTGTTGGGACTCTTGATCCTGCAATTTCCAATGATATGGCAAATATTTTAGTTCTGTACAAATTTCCATTCATGAGGTGCATTAATGATACATTATTCATGCTTTCCTTTGTATTTTCAGATGGGTGTGTGTGTGGAATTGTAAGACCTTAAGATATTTTTAATTTCATGTACATTTCTCTATGAAGTATACTTAAGAAAACTTATTTACACAAGATAACACTATGTGAACACATTTCAGAATTTATATATATGAATTTTATTTATTTTATTTTCTGACATTATTAGATTTATATCATCTTTTAATTCTAGTGCTCAAGAGGCAAAGGAAGTGCCTTCTCCTACTATTGGTCATTACTTACTGAGTAGAGTTGGATCCACTATCATGTTTTGTCCTTTTTCCCCAATATCTCGCATTAACTGGAGAAAAAAACCAAGAGAAAAAAACCACATACTTAAAAAGGAATTGATAGGACTTTCCTTGGAAATATACTGTAGCCCATAAGTAATAGCAGTTCATATATCATATTTTGCAGAGTATAAGATGCACCTGACTATAAGAGGCACCTAGGTTTTAGAGGAGGAAAAAAAGAAAAAAAATATTCTGAACCAAATTGTGTAGTTATATATTTAATAAAATATAGCAGAATAATAATTCAACCATGCAAAGTCAACAGTGGTATTAAGAACCATCATCACTGTCATTAAAAATGAGGAGAGACTTTAAGGGTGAAGCACTCTTCCAATTTTCTGGAAACCCAATGATGAAACTCATCATTGCTAGTGTCAGAATTTAGGAAACTCAATTGCTCACAATCACTGATATCACTTTCTTCGCTATCTTCATATATGATATCATCTTCAGTTCCATCTAAAGAATTGCTAATGTCACATTTTTTGAATAACTATGCAACAATTTTGTCCTTCACTGAGTGTCATGATGTTTTTACCCATTCACGAACTTGCGTGATAGTGAGCCTCTTCATTCATCCAGTAGGTGTCAGATCGTGATTACCAGCAGCCATCCATTTGTTCCACTCTTCTTGCATATAGACTTTAAATGGTTTGTTGATGGAGGTTGCAACTGGCTGATAAGACATCCAGGAATTTCAGCTAAATGAGTCTTCACTTCTTTAAATCCCTTCTTTGTGGTTTTGTTAATATGTGCTCTAAACTGTTTGAGAACTAATAAAGTGAATTTTTTCAGAAACCCTCCAGGACATGTGGACCATGTTTTTCAACCCATACTCTCATTCCATTTTCATCCATCCATCCTTTCTCATGGACATGCACGACAACACCTTTTGGGATCACTTCTTTTGGAAAGGTTTTCCTTTTGAATATTAACATCGGTGGCAATTTGGTGCCATTTGCACAGCAGGACAACAGACCTGTGTTATGTGTTTTCTCATGTCCTGAGGTTTTCACAGTTATGCTTTTGGCACCTTTCAGATCAACAGTCTTATTAGATGGCACATCAAAAGTTAATGGGTCTTCATCCATATTCTCAATCTGACCAATTTCAAAATTATTTTTCTTCCTAGCATCTATTATAAATGTATCAAAAGACAGAATCATAGATTCATATTCTTTTAGCATTTTTTGTACAATTCTAGTTTTGGTGAGCGTAGCAAGGCCATATTGCTTCATAAATCTGAAGCATCATGATGGTGATCCAGTAAAATCCTGAATGCCTTTCTCTATAGCATTGTGTTTGGCTTCATATATTACCATTTTTGTAGAAATTGCAAAGCCATTATTCCAGTAACTTGTGATGCATTCTTTTATGTCCACCTGTAACTGTGGCCACTTTGCAAGAAACCCATAACAGTTGTGTTTGCTTTTATCTTTTACTTTTTACAGCTGATCCACCAGTTTCCTCCACTCTCTTATCATATTTTCAGTTGGAGGTGGTCCAACATGTTTCCCCGCTGCTCTCTTTCTATGTTCCTCAGCAATTTTTACTACTCCCAGTTTAAAAGAAATTTTATATGCTTGTCTTTTTTGTTTTGATATCTGGGTACTGATATGTAGCATGAGGAGGTACCGTAGTATTTTTCTGCAAGAAAGAACTGTCTCCTGTCAGTAATGTCTCCTTTATTGTTATGAGAGCACTGTAGCTGAAACCAAGTTCATACATTCATACACAAGATACCATGTACAGTACTTGCCACACTAGCTCATTACGAGGGAAATATGAGGAGCAGGGAAGGAGGAGAAAGCAGCCTCCTTTCCTCAAGCTAGCTGCTCCATTGCCCATTTCTCCATTGCAGTGCAGCTCTTCTGCCCTCAAAAGCCTCATCTTTGATGACTGATGCCAAAGCAGAGAAAGAGCTGCCAGGAAGAAGCCAGTCAGCCCGGGAGTTTGGTATTCTTTCTCCCCGCCCCAAACTAACAATAGCAAGCTGAGAATTTTAGGACATTGGTAATTCTTTTTGTTCCGAAAAAAAATCTAGTGATATTATCTTTACAAAGACAAACAGCCAGGCTCTAGCATACCTGCTCGTGCTAATAAAACACAGTCTGCCACCTCCAAATTGCATTGATGGCTGTGGAAACGTGAGGGGTAGGAAGTCAAGTCATCCTCAGCGATGGAAGAAAAGGGATGGCTAGAGTATCCCTGTCTCACCATGCGCCCCAGTGAAAGGCAGTGGCAACCTGGCAGCCTGGGCACTTCCCTTGCCAGCCCTCTCTGGCACTGGAAGCCAAGCCATACTTCTTTCTTTCTGTGTCTCTGGGCTCACAGACTACCACACAGGCCAGGAAGGGTGCACTTGCACAGGGGTGTCAGGCAGCGGTGGGGTGGCAGGTGATGGCAGGGTTCTTCAGCAAACTGCTTATGAACAGGGCAGGCAGACATAGAGTGTGCCCAGGCCAGCCAGTGGTGGGATCTGCCTGTTCTCCAAACTTCACACAACTTTAACAATCTGTTTAGCCAAACTGGCTGAATCCCTCCTCTGCATTGCTGCCTCAGCTGGGGAATGCTAGAGCCTTTGAAGCTGATTGGCGGTTGAATTGGCTTCCCAGAATACCACCGATCAGCTGTTCCAGGCAATGGGGATTGCTGTTGCCTGTTGCTGCCACTACATCAACTCCCTCCCTCCAGGTATGGCAAACCCAGCTGATGCAACATTCGATGGATAAGACAAACAAAAATTTTCACCCACTTTTTTGGGGGGGAGGAGTGAGTCTTATGCTCTGAAAAATACAGTAATCCAATTTTACTACTTGAAAGTACAGTGATACATTCTTGGTAAGAATTCTGGTCAGCTTCTCATAATTTATGTTTTTTTTTTTAGGATTAGGGATTATAAAAAATTTGTGATTATTCTCCTTAAAATATTTCCACAATATTTATACTGAATAATAATAATATATAAATAAATTAACATGAAACAGTGATTATTACCTTCTATCTTTTATTTCAAGTTTAATCTATTAATCAATTAACAGGAAAGCATAATTATTGTTTTGTAACACTTTGGATTTTTTTCCTATGAAGTTTAGTTTCCTGCCCTTTATAGGGCAGATTTTCATTTGATACAGCATCTAGTCCTTAGGAATGAATGAAAATACTTCTGAGGCCACAAGGCATTCCCTTTGTACTAGCAAAAGATCTATGAACCCAAAGTGGGATCGAACTATCTTGGACAGTACAAATGACTGAGCAGGAGGAATGGTCCATCTTGCAATCCATGATTTTATCTTCATTCAAATTTGTGATTTAGATCATTCTGGATATATTTGGCAAACCCTTATATACTGCATAAGAAAAAGAGCATGCTTTCAAAAGGTATCTTTTAAGACGCTAAACTAGTCAGAGCTTAAGTGAAGTGAACTGAATCAGCATATGAATGAAGTATAAGAAATTATAAGGCACTTTGAATGGCAGGGACTATATATATGTATATAATTATGAACGCATATAGAAATACTTATTATTCTGCTTCTAAGCTTCTTTCCAGACAGTGGTCTAGAAAGGAGAGATGGAACAGATCTTGTTTATTATACTCAGAAAACCAATCATGGTAGAGAATGTATTGAAACTAATCAACCAGCATCCAAATGGTATTTCTCATATACACACTAGGAAAGCCAATTTGAAAATAGAATGACAGCCAATAAAATATACCAGTAGTGAAAACTCTTTTGAGAGTGATTGTGCAGAGAATAATTAAAGTGATCTGGTGTCCCTATTCGGTTTATGTCTAAAAAACAACAGAGTAGAAGATTCTTATTTTTTTTAATATTTCTGACATATTAATATATATGGTTTCTTGGGTTTTTAATTATTGACAGTCAGAATGTAACAGAATGATTTTGGTTTAAAGACCACATTTAACAATTATGGAGAGGGGAAACTGAAACCTTAGAGTAAGGACAGCTTGCCACATATTTAAATGTTCTGAGTAAAAAGATTAATATGTATCACATAGTTTTATACATTAAGTATGCTTTCTTTCTGCTTTTTTCATATTCATATTCTGCTTCATTTCATTTTGAAAAGAATTTCATTTAAAAACATTGTTGGGGATTAAAGTTCCTTTGATGAAAATAGTGAACTTTATATAGAAAAGTGAGTCACATTCTCCTTCCATTGGAACAGTCCTTCCATTGAGTTAAAGTAGGGGAGCTGGATCCTTGGGTTGCCAAAGACCAAAAGTTCACCATTCATGGGGAAGACATCACCTGTCCCATCAGTTTTAATAAGGTAGGTTCTGAGAGCAGCATTTTGTTTAAAAGATTGGGAATAATAGAATAACAGAATTGGAAGGGACCTTGGAGGTCTTCTAGTTCAACCTCAAGGAGAGGATTAGTCCAAACATCCTCAAGGAGCAAATCCTATATCATTTCAGATAAATGTTGGCCAATTTCTTCTTAAAAATCTCCAAAGACATCCAGAGATCTCCAAAAAGTAACTCAACATCATTTAACAAAGAAATAATATCAAATACAGGGAGGAATGTTCAGCAAGGTAAGAATTCAAAATTCCTGAAAATCAGGAATAGCTGATTGATTACTTAAATTAGTATTGTTTTTCCAAGCATATGTTGCTATCAAGCTTAAAAAGACAAGGACATATATAAAGTACTGCATTTACACCAGTATTATTGTAAAGGTTGAAGGGCTGTTTGTGGTGGTGAATTCAAGATTCTCCCTGGGTTCATCCTAGGACAGAAAACTAAAAGGCATTGCTTACATTTGTTGATGACTTTTGGAGGGCTCAGGATGGAGGTAGTGCAGACGTTATGGCTCTGCAGGATCTTTCAGTGGTTTTCAATATCAGCAACAGTAGTGGGTTCCTCCCTGTTCAGCCCAGTTCCACCGAGCTGGTAGCGGTGATGATATGACGTCACCAACCAGTTCTGCCCACCACCACCACCACCCCACCACCCCTCTGCATTATTCTTATCTTTTATTTGGCCCCATCCCCAATCTGTTGCTGCCTCCTGAGTCCCAGCTATCAGCTAAAGAAAAATAAACAACTGTTTAAACTCTTGTTGCGGGGCTTCAAAGGGCCATTCTACAGCTGATCAGTGTTAAAAGAAAACAAATGAGTAGAGTAGTGCCTGCAAAAATAAATGGGTAGGCCAGTACCTCCAAAAACAAATGAGTAGACCGGTGGAGCTCTGCAAGCAGTTAAAAGTCTGGTAGACAGAACCTCTGCTAAATCCTAAAGAATTTAGGGCATCAAGCCATGCCCACAAAATAAGCCATGCCCACAGAACTGATAGTAAAAAAAAATAGAACCCACCCCTGATCAGCAACCATGATATAATTCAGATATTAGGAGTGGTCATTTCTAGTCAGTGTGGGTTGGAGAGGAGCAGTTGTGGCATACTGGTTAGAGTGCAGTACTACAGACTACCTCTGCTGACTACTGGCTGCCTGCAATTTGGCAGTTTGAATCTCACCAGGCTCTAGGTTGACTCAGCCTTCCATTCTTCTGAAGTCAGTAAAATGAGGATCCAGATTATTGGGGGTAATATGCTGATTCTGTAAACTGCTTAGAGTGGGCTGTAAAGCACTCTGAAGTGATATATAAGTCAAAAATGCTAAATGCCATATCTATTTTGATCAGAAACATTGAAATGCTTTTGAGTTTTTCTTAAGTATTACCATCAGGTACTGTTAAATTTTTTTTCTTAATTAAATGCTAATCTGAGGCAACAATTAAACAAACAAGAACACCTTTTCAATTTAAAAGAAGGGAAGCATAAATGTAAGGACTATAGACATCTCAGTTTAGAATTCCTGTTTTAAGATCCTCTTTGTATAACATTATTGACATTATTTTGCATTTTTCCTCATGTTAATAGACAAGTGCTTCAATAAGCAAAATACTTGTTTTTCTAGGATCTCATTGTAGCTGCAAACGCAGATGAAAAAAGGTGTAATGTTCCTGCTTTTGTATTCTCTAAATTTATTTGGGGTGGTGATGGTGGGAAAGATTTTGGCTTGGCTTCCTAGTGCAACATGAATATTTTAATCTTTGACATGACTCTCCTCTCCCATCTCAAAAACTTTTCTGACATTATATGATGACTTATTGGTTCATTCCAACCTTACTGTTTCATTAATATTTTGAAGGTTGCAATTTTCTCTTCCTCTTATAATTATCAAAATGACTATTATCAACTTTGCTGTACCTCCAAACGCTGACTGACAAATTATTATACTTGAAAGAATGAGGACTAATTGCTATTGGACAAATAAATAATCAGAATGTTCTTTTAGAGCCATTTGCATTCTAAAATTCTTCCTAGAATGGAAGTCATGTGAGGAATAGAGATTCAATTCAACCTATCCAATTTTGAGAATTCTTAAGAATTTTATGACAATAAGAGAATCTTTGTCAAACTGGGTTAAATATTTACTATGATTGTATTGAATATTCTCCTACTGCTATTGCCATATATGGTCTGCAACACTCAACCAATAAAATGCAGCATCCAGGATCCTATTCCAATTGATCACAAATATTTCCAACCAGGTGAACTAATCATTGGGGGTATGACTTCTTTTGTCTTCATAACTAGAGATATTGGAAGCTTTGAGAAAGATCCCCATCATTCCCTTGTGGGTGAATCTCTGTAAGTCATTATTTTCTTCCTACAATCTATGTAATAGAATTCACTACAGTGATTAAAAACAATCCTTTGTACTTAAAGGACATCAAGAACCTATGTTCCTTATTTTTTTTTAAAAAAAAAATCAGATTCAGAACAGAATCCCTCCACCCACCTACCAGTTCCTTTTCTTGGGATGGGAATTACAAGATCAGGTTTTAAAACTGACTATGCAGAAAACGTGAAATTGCACTGAACCACAGGAATAATAATCTTTAGTCAAATATGCAGTATATTTTATTTCAGTAAATGAGACCTTTCTTCCAGGAATAATATTCTGATAAATTGAAAGATTTTTCCGGGGAGTAGGGGAGTTCAGACAGAAGAACCATTGTTATTGTTGGTCTTTTATTGACAAAATTCTTATTTTACCATTCTTAGGCCACTTTATTATTTTCTTTCCAATTTCTCCATTTTGGCAAGAATCACCATGGGTATAAATACCAGATCACTATCACTTATTTTTACAGATATTTTAGGGAAGAAAAACTCTTTGATTTGTAGTTAAATTATAGTATTCTTGCATTCAAAAGTTGTGAATTACAAATAAAGAAATAAAAAAGTTACAGTTAATGCATTACTTAAGAAGAGTTTATGGTTCTATAAAATTCATTGTTGCTTCTAGCTTTTACACATATATTGTTGCAGTCAGACTAAATTCTAAATATAGGCTATTTTTCCCATTTTTTGAAGTCATTTAAATTAAAATGAAGCCATTTCTAGTGTAAGAAAAAGTGACCAATTCAAATTCTTTTCTCAGGTGCATGAAGCTACTGACCATATTACATGCATGGCAGTTATGCTGGTCAGCTTCACATAATTAGAATTTCTTAAAAGAAGCATAGAGAAAAAAAGTTAATTATTCCCCTTAAAAATAATTCCACAATATTTATATTGGGTAAGAACACATACTGTCTATTAATTAACCTGAGTGAGTATTACCTTCTAAATGATTATTTTGAAGGAGCTTAGTTTTTTCTATGAAGTTAATTTCATTGCTCTTTATAGCTGCATAATACCATCTGCTATGTCATATAATTCTTGTTGCAGAGTCCTGACTAAATATTATCAGCATATCTTAACCATGGTATTTTCTGTGAAAAAAATTAATGAAGACACCCAGCTCTTACCTAATATCACTCTGGGCTTCATAATCCATGATAGGTATGCTGGTTATCACGCCAAAATGGAACTTTTCTCTAGTCAGAACAGGTATGTTCCCAATTACAAGTGTGGCATCCTGAACAAACTCATCTCAGTTGTTGGGAATATTGACCCAGGAATCTTTAGTGACATGTCAACTATTTTAGACATTTACAAAGTTCCACAGGTAAGATGGGTGATTTTGTCTTTCTAGTTGTATGGGATTGTAAATATCATGTATTTACAATCCCATACATGTATATTTCTCCAATGAGCATATTTAAGGAAGTGCATTTAATATAGCATAACATTTTTAAAAAATCAGGATTGGATGGTACTTTTGAGTTTCAAAGATTAATTATTAATTATCATTACATATTAACCATTGTCTTTTCATGTAAATTGCTAATGTGATGGAGAAAAACTATATAATGTTTCTGCTTTTGATCATTTATATTTTACTTCATTATTATATTTATATTCTATCTTTCATTCAAGTATTCAAGGAGGCGTATGTAGGGCTATTACTTTTTAGAGGTAGTCCTCACTTACCAACCACAAATGGGACTGGCAACCCCATCGCTAAGCACCATGATCACTTATTGAAATATCACATTACTTTGTCAGATTTACAACCCCACCTCTACTTCAGTAATTAAGCAAATGATCATGGTTATTAAGCAAGACAGCACATTGCCATGACTTATGATTTCAGTTCTGTGTGCTCCATTAATTCTGGTTGTTGGAAGCCAATTGTGAAGCCCATGAAATGGTGTTCACATGACCTTGGGATAAAGTAATGATCCTAAATGCATGGAAATAATGGAATGTATGCAAATGGTGACCATAAAAGTATGTGTTGCAGCAACATTCACAAGTGCAAGCACTTGCTGCAAACTGTTTTCTTTTCAGTAATTACTTAGGATACTAAATGAAGGAGTAGGTAAATGAGAACAACCAGAATATTTCTCTAAACCCACCATATAGATAGGTTGGAATAAGAAAGTGACATTGGCACAATTACTTCCAGCTAAAGGTTGAAAGGTATCCATATAGTAAATCTTGATGAACCATATACTATACTTTAGTAAAACACTGAATCATTACAGCAGATCAGTATGAACAGAATCAGAAGCTGCATTACCATTTACAATGCAGCAGAAAAAGTCAATGGAAGTTCCCCTAGATGTTTTGTCACTTTACCCCAATGTCTCATCTTAACAGATGCTTGAAGAAGAATTGACAAACTATCATTTGAGATGCAGTGTAACAGCTGATGAATTTAACATTCTGAACCAAGAATCATATAACAGAATTAAAGAGTTGGAAAGGGACTTTGGCAGTCTTCTAGTCCAAACCCCTGCTCAAGCAGGAAACCCTATGCCATTACAGATAAATGATTGTCCAATCTCTTTTAAAAAACTTCCAATGTTCGAAAATTCACAACTTCACACTTTCTCCTTAGTTCTATATTGCTTCTCTCTTTGATTGGTTTCCATCCATTGCTTCTTGTCCTGCCTTCAAGTGCTTTGAACTTGTGGTTGACCCCTTCTTCTTTGGGGCTGCCTTTTAGATATAGGAACACTGCTTTTATGTCACTCCTAGTCTTCTTTTCATTAAACACAACATACCCAGTTCCAGTTGTGGTGAGCAAAGCTGGATGCAGTATTCCAAATGTGGTCTTACCAAGGCATTATAAAATGGAATTAACAATTCATGTGATCTTGATTCTATTCTTCTTTTAATGCAGCCTAGAATTGTGTTGGCTTTTAATGCACTGCAGAACACTGCTGACTCATATGTAAGTGATTGTCCAAAAGGACTCCAAGATCCCTCTCACAGTTACTATTACTATTGAGCCAGGTACCACCTATACTATACCTGTGCATTTGGGGATTTTGCCTAAATGTTGAACCTTACTTTTTTCATAATTGAATTTCATTTTGTTAGATAGCACTCAATATTCAAGTTTATCAAGATTCTTCTGTATTTTAAATCTATCTTCTGGAGTGTTGGTTATTGCACCAACAATATTGGTGTCATCTGCAAACATTGGTTTGTCTGGCATGAACTGTTTTTGACAAACCAATGTTGGCTTTTGGTTATGACTTTGTTTGCCTCTAGGTGTTCACTGATTTCTTGCTTCATTCTCTTTTTCAGAATCTTCCCGGTATTGATGTCAGACTTGTAGGTCTGTACTTTTCTGGATCTATCATCTATCTATCTATCTATCTATCTATCTATCTATCTATCTATCTATCTATCTATCTATCTATCTATCTATAGATAGATCGATCTATAGATAGATAGATAGATAGATAGATAGATAGATAGATAGATAGATAGATAGATAGATAGATCCAGAAAAGTACAGACCTATCTATCTATCTATCTATCTATCTATCTATCTATCTATCTATCTATCTATCTATCTATCTATCATCTATCTATCTATCTATCTATCTATCTATCTATCTATCTATCTATCTATCTATCTATCTATCTATCCATCCATCCATCCATCCATCCATCCATCCATCCATCCATCCATCCATCCATCTCCATCTCCATCTCCATCTCCATCTCCATCTCCATCTCCATCTCCATCTCCATCTCCATCTCCATCTCCATCTCCATCCATCCATCCATCCATCCATCCATCCATCCATCCATCCATCCATCCATCCATCCAATAGTTCCCCTGTGCTCCAGGATCTTGGAAAGCTATAGTTTGAAATATATAGTTCATTAGTTCAGAGATCATGTCTGCCAATTCCTTCAGAATCTTGGGGTGTAATCCATCCCAGTGATTTGAACTCATCAAGGATGGAGAGGTGCTCTCTTACCATTTTCTTGGCTATTTTAAAATAGCAGTTCATAAAAGTTAAAACAATAAAATCACTGTAAAACAATATTTAAATTTAAAAGATTTTAGAAAAGCAATTGCAAAGCATATTTAAAATTTACAATAAAATATACTAATGTACCAGAGTGTGGTATATATATATTTAGTTTATTATATACTGGACATCTTACAATGTAGTAAAAATAGAACTATGAAGTTAATTATAAATATAAAACCAGATAAAAATTGCAGAAGATAAAATACAGGCTAAAAAACTATGGACTCAAACTGGACCAAAGGTATTGTGTTCTCTGTCACTGCAAAAGGGCAACCACAGCATCACTGGATCATCAGGGATGGAGATGTGAAACTATCATCAGCATAATTCTCTGATTTCATCCAGCAGTTTGATATAGATGTTAAAAGGGAACAGAGAGAATTTCAAGCCCAATGATTTCCATACAGGATGGCCATAGGCTGGATCTCCTGCCCTCTACCAACACCAATTGAAACTGGCTATGGAGAAAAAAACTTAACTGATGTAATACTTCATCACCCAGTGCCAAGCTGAAGCCAGTCCCAAAGAATACCATACTCAATGGTATTGAAAGCCACTGTTACTCAAGAGCCCTGGTGGCACAGTGGTTAGAATGTAGTTTTTCAGGTTAACTCTGCCCACAATCTAGAGTTTGATCCTGATGGACTTGAGATTGACATAGTCTTCCATCCTTCCAAGGTTGATAAAATGAGGATCCAGATTGTTAGGGGCAATATGCTGATATTTTACACTTCTCAGAGAGTACTGAGCAGCACTATGGAACACTATATAAGCCTAAGTACTATGTAACACGAGAAGTGATTGTACAGCTCTATAGTGCATTAATAAGGCCACATTTGGAACACTGCCTCCAATTCTGGTCACCACAAGACAAAAAAGATGCCAAGGCTCCATAAAAACTGCAGAGAAGAGCAGTAAAGATAATAAGGGCTTTGGAGGATATATCACACAATGAACAGCTAAGGAACTAGATATGATTAGCCTAATGAAGAGAAGGCTTAAGTGTGATATGACAGATGTAACTCGAAGGGCTGAAGAGGAAACAGGGGGCCAATTGTAAGGATTCCTGCCTTGGGCTGAGGTTGAATTAGAAGAGCTCCAAGATCCCTTCCAACACTATGATTCTATGTTCTATGAAAGGATACTGAGAAGACCCCATCCTGCAGTGATGTATTAATTATCCATTGCAACCACCCAGAAATTATCAATTGCACTCACCATCCTGAAAGATACCACTATTCATGAGGAACAAGAATCTCATAAACACATAGTTGTGTTTACAATCCCAAGGACACTGTTCACTTCCTCAGGTCCAATAGGAAAGAACTGCTCCAAAATAAGAAGATAAATCTAATTCCTGGGTTTCTCTAACAAATTTATTCTATATTTTGACTCCAACTGAAAGCTAATCAGAGCAATTCTATCTATCAGATTTTTCATAAACTCATCCATGCAGCTCTGGAGATGATTGTCTGATTCCTCTTTCTTGAAGAAGGAGCAGATGACCTTGAACAGGGCTAAGGTGACATTCTATAAATAAAATAAGTGTGGAGAAATACTGGCATTTTGTTGCTCTTATTACCTTAATGAGGTGGGCCTTAACACCAGTTCTGATCTATCTTTGGTGGGATTCTTTCTTTTGTTCCAGCTAGGACTTAATCTGTCATTTTCAACACTCTCAAGTATTCCATGAATCAAGGAAGTGTAAAGGGTGTACAGTCTTGATTCTGCCCAAGCCTGCTGCTGCTTTCTTAATTTACACTGTCCAGAATGATGTAGCAGTATCCCAGGCCTTTTATGAGACCAAACTCAAGGGACAGGAATTCAGATAATAATATAATTGTATATTCTGTATCATGTGTACAGAAATTGTGAAAGCATATGCTGATATATTTTGAAACTATTAATTCAGACATGAGATACATTTTTTTTCTTTTTGGATCATATACTGTATGTCTACT
Organism: Coluber constrictor foxii; assembly: GCA_038048745.1. Lineage (NCBI taxonomy): Eukaryota > Metazoa > Chordata > Lepidosauria > Squamata > Colubridae > Coluber > Coluber constrictor. The sequence goes on along the minus strand of CM075961.1, from coordinate 61,401,515 downwards.
CATTCCCCTCTCCCTATTTACCTATATAATTTTTACTATCATAGTTCCCAACTGTCTCTTCCCAATATGAAAGCCATTTTTACTACAGCATGGTTCCAGGTGAAGAACTTTATTACATGGCAATTATTCGACTACTTATGCACTTCAAATGGACTTGGGTTGGGGTACTTGGATCAACATCTGACACGCTAATGTATTCAAAGTTTTATCTCCATGGCATCTGCATTGCCTTCTTTGAAAAATTCAAACCACTTTACATCAACAATTTTTTTGATAATCTGAAATGGCTTGTTGAAACCTTTTACCTTCTTGTTAAAAGCAAAGCCAATGCTATAATACTCGATGATGAGAATCTTTTAAATGTAAGATGGTTGTTTCGCCTACCTGAAATGGAAATAGTTTCTATAGAGCCAAAAGGTAAAGTGTGGATCATGGCTTCCCAAATGGGTCTTGCATCATTCTTTTATCAGAAAAGCTGGGATATCCAAGTCCTCCATGGTGCTTTGACCTTTGCAACTTACTCAAGTGAAATTACAGGATTCCAACATTTTCTCCAGACAAGAAACCATTTCTCCTCAGAAGAGGATGGTTTTGTCAAAAATGTGTGGGAGCAAGCATTTGGCTGTGTTTTTCCAAATCCATCTGAGAATAAGGAAACTGAGGGTGTCTGTACAGGGAAGGAGAAACTAGAGAGTCTTCCTGGGGCTTTTTTTGAAATGAAGATGACCAGTCACAGTTACAGTATATACAATGCAGTATATGCTGTGGCACATGCTCTACATGACATGACATCTGGCCAACAACATAGCAGAAAGCTGAATGGCAGAAAACTCAATCTTCAGGATCTCCATCCATGGCAGGTAATTTGATGAATAATCAATTATGTTGAAATGGGATATAAATTGAACTGACTCTCTAGTATTTCATAGCCTCCCAAGATCCATTTTCATTAGCAGAGGGATGCAGGAGGCTGTGGCAGCTGAAAATGGAGCTTGGGAGCCCATTTTCACTGGCAGAAGCACTGCAGGCCACTCCTTCACTGTGGCAGCCCCGTGAGTCAGATCTAAGAACCCCATAGGCCACATCCAGTCCCTGGGCCTTGAGTTTGACACTCCCAATATATACGAACTATTTCCTATAACAAGCTTTATTCCTTTCAAAGCAACAAGAACCAATTGCTTAAGTTAAATCTCCCTTTTAATAAATACTCTCAGAAGCATTTCAATCGATGGAGTATAGGTCAAAAATATTGAATGCAATGTGAAGGTTTTAATCTGCGTGGAAGCTGGAAGAAGTAATTCATCTGTCAAGACAGAAATGCTTCTGAGACTATAAGGCATTACTTTACTTCTAAATAAAGATAGACTCATGAATAGTGTGAGTTCCAATCAGCTTGGATACTACAAACAATGGAGCAGCAGGAAGAATCTGCCTTGGGGTACAGGATTCAATCTTTCAATCTCTGTAAAATCACTTCCAGAAAGTTTTGTAGAAATGAGAGATGGTAGAGACAATAGAGTAACCAGCCTGCCTCAGATTGTATTTCTGCTCTGAACAACAAGGAAAGACAGTCATAAATAGAATGAGAGTCTTAATGGACTGTTTGAAGTAGATTGAGGGGCGGGGGAGGAGAGAAGGGGAAGAGACTAATTAGCAATCCCTCTATTTTTCAATCCCAGTCTGAAGATCAGAGTAGCCACTTGCTCATAATACATCTGCAGGATTTTATAGAATCTGTGTTCTCTTATGTGCTCTCAATCTGATTTAAACTGCTTTCTGCTTTGTTTCCCTTCACTTCTCCTTCCAATCATCCCACATATCATAGAAAAAGCCAATAACTTAAATTTGCGTCAATGGCAGATTTTTATTTTTATTTTTTTAGTTTTAGAGAAAGATAATTTTTTACATTTTAAAAAATCAGTTCAACCTGTTCAGGAAATTTCTTTCTGTAGAAGATTTACTACAGAATAAGTAAATCTGCGTATAAGACTACTTTCTAACACAAAAAAATCTTCTCAAAAGTCAGGGGTCGTCTTATACGCCGAGTCTCATTCTCCTGTAACCAGGCAGACCAGCCCATAAGGCTCTGACAAGCCTTAAATGGCTCTGAGGAGGGTCGTCTTATACGCCCAGTCGTCTTATACGCCGGAAAATATGGTTAATTAAATAGGTTTAATTCTAGATATTAAAATGATCTTGTACTCTCTGATCAGCTTGTCTTCAACAACAGCAGAGAATAAACTTCAGAAGCTTCTTGCAAATATAATGCAATCTTGATTATATTTATTTATTTAAAAACAACCAACTAAATAAGTTATATTTTTGTATATTAATATTTGTATGGTTTTCTGGGGCTGAATTATTTTTAATTTTTGAAAATTAATGGACTGTAAGAGAAAGACTTTGGATAAAGAACCACAGAAAATCATTCTGAAGAGGAATAGTAGCACCTTAGAGTAGGGACAGTCTACCACATATTTAAATGGTTCAAGTAAAAAGACTAATATGGTATTACATAGTTCTATGTATTAAGCATGTTTTTTGCCCATTTCTTCAGCTTCATTTCTTTTTGGAAAGAGTCTTATTTAACAACAGTGTTGGGGATGAAATTTCCTTTGATGAGAATAGAGAACTGATTACAAAACTGGATCTGGAGAACTGGGTCACATTCCCCAACCAGTCCTTTCATCGAGTGAAAGTTGGGAAGCTAGATCCCTGGGCTGTTGAAGACAAAAAAATCACCATTTATGAGGAAGCCATCACTTGGCACAGCACTTTCAACCAAGTATGTTCTGAATGTAGACGATTTGTTTAAAAGGTTTAAATTATATCCAAAGAATAGCTTGACATCATTTAACATAAAAATAGTATGGAATATTGAGAGGAATTGTCAGCAAGATAAAAACTCAAAAATTCTGAAAATCGGTGTTATCCATTGAATTACTTAAATTAGTATTGTTTTTCCAAGCTTAAAAGGCTTAAAAACAAGCTTTTGTTTACAAGCTTAAAAAGACATGAAAGATATGTAAACTATTTACACCAATGTTATTTTAAAGGTTGAAGGCTAGTGTTGACCTGGCAGGGGTTACAGAGACCTGGTTGGGCCAGGAGGGATGGTACCCCTTGTTGAAATGTGCCCACCAGGTTTCCATGCATTCCATCAGCCAAGGACTCAGGAGAGGGGCGATTATCAGGGAAAATCTTTGTCTGAGGGAGGCCACTGTTTCTCGGATAGCCAGATGTGAGTCCCTTCTTGTGAAGTGGGGTTGTGGGGTGCAGATGGGCCTGCTGACTACATATCTGGCTCCTTGCCATGTGGCAGCGGCCCTGCCTGAACTGCTCGATGTTATTGCCGGGGTGGCGGTGGATATTCCTAGACTTATTGTCATGGGGGATTTTAACCTGCCATCCACCAATGAAATGTCGGAGGCAGCACAGGAGTTCATGGCTTCCATCACGGCCATGGACCTGACCCAGTTAGTTCAAGGCCCCACTCACACGGGGGGACACATTCTGGACTTGAATTTTGTCTCTGGTCAGTGGCTGAATGATTTAAGAAGAGGGGACCTAGACATCAAGCCCTTGTCATGGTCAGATCATTCTCTCCTTCACTTGAACTTTCGAGCCACTTCCCCCCTCCGCAGGGAGACGGAACTGACCAAGTGGTTCCATCTCAGGCACCTAATGGACCCAGAGAGATTCCTGATGGAGCTTGGACCATTTCCTGAGACTCTGGCTCACAACTCGACTGAAGAGCTGGTGGCCGCCTGGGATAAGGCAGCCACTGGAGCTTTGGACCACATTGTGCCTTTGCGGCCTCTGACCCGATGCCGATCTCAATTGGCTCCTTGGTTTTCCGAAGAGCTGAGAGAGATGAAGCACCGGAAAAGACGCCTGGAGAACGATTGGAGGGCTAGCTGATCTAAATCTGACCAAACACTGGTGAGGTCTTATATTAAGACCTACCTAGTGGTGATAAAAGTGGCAAAATCTGATTATTTTTCTGCTCTTATCGTGTCTGCAGAGAACTGTCCAGCTGCTCTGTTTAGGGTGACCCGCTCCCTACTTCAGGTGGGACTTGCGGGAAGATCCCTTGTAGGATAGGGGTGAGGATTTTGTTCCTTTATCATGCAATTCCTGCATGATAAAGTCGCTCAGATTCGGGAAGGTCTGGACTCCAACTGGGTAGGTCCAGGGGAGGAGACGGGGGTAGGTCCTGAGAGTATTATCTGGAAGGAGTTTGACCCTGTGGCTCCTGGGACATGGACAGGATTCTGGGTAGGCTAAGTGCTGCCACATGTTTATTGGACCCATGTCCCTCCTAGTTGGTGCTGGCCTCCTGGGAGATTACACGAGGCTGGCTTCGGGGGATTATAAATGCTTCCTTGAGTGAGGATGCCTTTCCCACCACCTTGAAAGAGGCATGGTGAAGCCCCTCCTCAAGAAGCCTTCCCTGGACCTAGCTGTATTAGCAAACTATTGTCCAGTCTCCAACCTTCACATTGTGGCGAAGATTGTTGAGAGTGTGGTGGCGTGATAACTTCCCCAGTACCTTGATGAAGCTGTCTATCCATACCAGTTGGGCTTCAGGCCGGGATACAGCATGGAAACGGCATTGGTCACATTGGTTGATGATCTCGGGAGAGCTTGGGACAGTGGTTGTTCCTCTGTCCTGGTCGTATTAGATCTTTTGGGGGCTTTTGATACCATCGACCATAGTATCATGCTGTGCCAGTTGGAGGGGTTAGGAATAGGGGGCACCATGTTGCGGTGATTCTCCTCCTTCCTCTCTGGCTGGTCGCAGTTTGTGTTGGCAGGGAGACAGAGGTCGACCTCGAGGTGCCTTGTTTGTGGGGTGCCACAAGGTTCAGTCCTCTCATCCCTCTGTTCAACATTTATGTTTAGCCACTGGTTGAGATCATCCATGGTTTCAAGGTGAGGGTCCACCAGTATGCTGACAATACGCAGTTGTACATCTCCACCCCGGGCCACCCAATGATGCCCTTGATGTGATGTCCTGTTGCCTGGAAGCCATATGGATCTGGATGTTGAGGAACAGGCTCAGACTCAACCCCTCCAAGACTGAGTGGCTGTGGCTTCCAGGGTCCTGGTATAGTCAGCTAGTCCCATCACTGAGTATTGGGGAGGAGACTCTGGCCCCCTCAGAGAGGGCTCGCAATCTGGGTGTCCTTCTGGATACATGGCTGTCTTTAGAAGACCATATGATGGCTGTGGACGGGGGGCTTTTATCAGGTTCATCTGATCCACCAGTTGCATCCCTTTCTGGACCAGGATGCCCTATGCATGGTCACTCATGCCCTTGTCACCTCCCATCTGGACTACATGCTCTCTACATGGGGCTCCCCTTGAAGAGCACCGGAGGCTCCAACTGGTCCAGAATGCGGCCACACGGGTGATTATGGGTGCGACTCACTGCGCCCATGTAACACCTCTCCTGTGCGAGCTGCACTGTGTTCCCAGTGGTCTTCCGGGTGCGATTCAAGGTGCTAGTTACCACTTTTCAAGTACTCCATGGCTTAGGACCTGGGTATCTACGAGACCGCCTTCTGCCACTGATAGCCTCCTATCGGCCAGTTTGCTCTCACAGAGAGGTACTCCTCAGGGTACCATTGGTCAAATTATGTCGTCTGGAGGAGAGCCTTCTCTGTGAGGGTTCCTGCTCTTTGGAATGAATTGGCCCTGGACATACATAGAATCCCCAACCTCGGTACCTTTCGTTGTGCCCTCAAGACCCTACTATTCCATCAGGCGGGGCTGACCTTTGAAGGAAGCAGTGGTGAGGCCCCTCCTCAAGAAGCCTTCCCTGGACCCGGCAATGTTGGTAAATTATCATCCTGTCTCCAACCTTCGCTTCGTTGTGAAGGTTGTTGAGAGTGTGATTGCGTGACAGCTGCCTCAGTACCTGGATGAATCGACCTATCTAGATCTGTTCCAGTCGGGCTTCAGGTCTGGGTACAGCACGGAGATGGCATTGGTCACGTTGGTTGATGATCTCTGGAGGGCTCCTGGTCCTATTAGACCTCTCAGGGCTTTTGATACCATCGACCATGGTATCGTGCTGCTCTGGTTGGAGGGGCTGGGAGTGGGGGGCATCGTATTATGGTCCTTTCTCTCAGACCAGTTGCAGTCTGTGGGACAGGGGGGCAAAGGTCGACCCCGAGGCCCCTTGTATGTGGGATGCCACAAGGGTCGGTCCTCTCGCCCCTCCTGTTCAACATTTATGTGAAGCTACTGGGTGAGATCATCCGTGGTTTTGGGATGAAGTATCATCAGTATGCTGATGATACTCAGCTGTACATCTCCACCCCAGACCACCCCAATGATGCCCTCGAAGTGATGTCCTGGAGGACGTATGGATCTGGATGGGGAGGAACAGACTCAGGCTTAACCCGTCCAAGACCAAGTGGCTGTGGTTTCTGACATCTCGATATAGTCAGTTAATGCCATCTCATTGGGGGTGAGTCACTGTCCCCCACAGATAGAGTTCACAACTTGGGCATCCTCCTGGACTCATGGCTGTCTTTAGAAGGGCATATGACGGTTGTGGCCAGGAGGAGTTTTTATCAGGTTCACCTGATTTGCCAGTTGCGTCCCTTTCTGGATCGGGATTTGTTACGCATGGTCACTCACACCCTCGTCACCTCATGCCTGGACTACTGCAATGCTCTCTACATGGGGCTCCCCTTGAGGAACACCTGGAGGCTCCAACTGGTCCAGAATGCAGCTGCATGGGTGGTGATGGGAACGACGTTGCGTTCCCATGTGACTCCACTCCTGCGCGAGCTGCATTGGCTCCCAGTGGTCTTCCAGGTGCGCTTCAAGGTTCTGGTTACTATTTTCAAAGCACTCCATGGCTTAGGACCAGGGTATCTTCATTACAAACCCATTACAAAGGGGAGGTTTAAGCCAGACCAGCCTGATGAAATAGGAACATTTTTAGAGCGCGGCGGAAGGTACGTAGGTCCTGTATCCTCCTTATCTCAGGGGGGAGCTCGTTCCAGATGGCTGGTGCCCCCACAAAGAAGACTCTCCCCCCGGGGGTCGCCAGCCGACATTGTCTGGCTGACGGCACCCTGAGGAGACCCTCTCTGTGGGAGTGCACTGGCCGGTGGGAGGCTATTGGTGGCAGAAGGTGGTCCCGTAAGTACCCTGGTCCTAAGCCATGGAGCGCTTTAAAGGTGGTTTAAACAAACAAACAAACAAACAAATAAATAGTTAGTTAGTTTAGTTTTAGTTAGTTTATTACATTTATATACCGCCCTTCTCCCAGTGGACTCAGGGTGGTGAACAGCCAAGAACAAAAAACACTTCAATACAAAATTTAAAAATATTTGTAAAAGAATTAAACAATTTTTGGCCCAGAAAATTTAAAAAACCAATAGCAATTTAAAATTTAAAACCCATAGACAATTTAAAAACTAAAGGGGGGGGGTGGTTACGCCAGTCCAACTTGACAAAATAAGAAAGTTTTTAGGGCACGGCAAAAAGCCTGGAGATCAGGTATCATACGGATCTCAGGGGGCAAATTGTTCCAGCGGGCTGGTGCTGCCACAGAGAACCACAAGGCTATAGCTATAGTCATGTCATAGGCATGAAGACAACTGAGTGACTTTGGGCCAATCATTATTGCTGAGCCCTAAGAAGAAGGCAATGAGTCAACCATTCTACCTTCAGGGACTAGTCTAGGCCATCATTAAGAATAAGAATTCAGAATTCACTCTGACTTAATGCCAGGGTAAAGTTCCATAAGAACATTGGCTGCATTTGTTGATAATCTTTGAAGGGCTCAGGAGGGTGGTAATGCAATCATTCTGGCCTTCCTGGACCTCTCAGTTATTTTCAATATCATCAACCATGATATCATTCAGGGTTTGGAAGTGCAAGGCACTGTGTTATGTTGTGCTCCTCCATGGCCCTTTCTAGTCAATGTTGGTAGGAGAGTTGAGTCATAAGCTCTGCAATATGGGATGGGTCAGAACTCAAGCCTTTCACCACTTATTTTCAACATCTACATGAAACTGCCAGAGCAAGGTTCATTGGTCAGTATGGAGTTTGTTATCATCAATATGCTGATGATACCCGGAGACTTCCGGTGGCGCCTTCCTCGTCGGCGGCGGGCTCCTCCATGCCCGCCGGCGTCTCGCCGCGTTAGAGCCACCTCACAGCTGGCAGGCGGCTCGAACAACCTGCTCCTCAGCGGGAGGAGCAGGCAGAGCTTCTGGGGGTGAGGCTGGCCCCCCTGAGTCGCCCCAGAATCGTTCCGTTTGTCCTGGGGAGGGCTCAGAAGGATGGCCCCCTCCATACCTCCAGAGAAGCTCCGCGACGAGACTGTCCTCCGCTAAGTAATTAGCGGAGCCAGACGCTGGAAGCAACACCACAGCGTCTATGGAGCAAGCTGAAAAAGAAAGAAGCAAAGACGAAGCAAGTATGGATTTTTTTTACTGATTTTTTATTGATTTTTTGGAAGAGCAAAGAGAGGAGGGGGGAAGGAGAGGAAGAGAAGCGAAAGTTTCTAAGAAAGTTTTTTTTTAAAATGGCAACTGGTCTTAATTGAAAAAATGCCAGAGTGATTGAAAACAGAGGCTTTGAAATGAATACCTTGCTATGGGAGAGTCACTTAAAGTAAGAAGAAATTTTCTTTTCCTTTTTTTGGATATTTTTCTTTAAAACAAGGATTAAAGTGAAGTATGGCAAAGTGAAGTAAAGTATAGTAAAGCCATTTAAAGCAAAATAAAGATGACTAAAGGAAGGGGGGGCTCCCCCTTGAGCCAGCTGAAGAACAAAGCTGAGATGATGCAATTGTCTGGATTGGCAGAAGGGGACTTAAAAGAACTTATTACAACTCCTTTATCAAGTGTAGTTGACAAAATTAAAAACTCACAGAAGAATCTTGTGGATTTGATTGCTGGAAAGCATGACCAATTAAGTCAAACTATTGTTAAAGTAATTTCAGACCTTTCAAATGTGGTGATTGAAATGGAGGAGAAAGTAACTGAAATTAGCAGTAAAATTGGCTCCCAGATTCAAGAAATACAAGAAAGGTCTGTGAAAGCTGAGATTTGTAATCAGACTATACAGAATGATATTATCATGCTTCAAATTAAAACTATGGCCTCAGCTATCAGAGTAAGAGGTATTAAAGAAAACCAGAGAGATTTAAAAGCAACTACTGCAAAGGTTTTTGCTGAACTACTAGAGCTGGAGGATGAGATAATTCTTGGTTGTATAGAGAAAGTTTACAGAGTCAACTCACGAGTAGCCAAACAAAGGAATTTATCCAGAGATGTTGTTGTTTACTTTACTGATAAAAGGTTGAGAGATGATATCTTACAAAGGTCCTATTCTGCCAGAGCGCAAGTAGAAGGTGAACAAATTAATATCTTTAAAGAGTTACCACCGAAGGTTCTAAAGAAAAGGAAAGAATTTGCTTTTTTAACTAAAGAATTGAAGAAAAGTAATATCCCATTTAGATGGGATTTACCAGTCGGCATAATTTTTAGATATCATGGCGTGAGATATTGTTTGAATACTATTGAAAAAGCAGAACATTTTTATAAAAATATTTTTAAGGGAGCTTCGGAAGATCTCAAGAATAAGACACAAGAAAGAGAGTTTGTAAAAGGTAAACAGAAGGATGAGACTCAAAGAATGAATCAAAGAACATTAAAAGTACAAGGAGTGCAATCTGGTTTCTCGGAGGATCTTACTATGGACTTTTCAGATGGGAAAATAGACCATACCAGTGAACCTAGACTAGGAGCACCGGATCTTGAACTGCTGGAGCAAGATTTAAAAAATATTATAATTCAAGATGATCAGCAGCAGAGGTCCAACGCTCCGCAAGAAAAGGATGGTGATATCGAGCAGCAGGAACCAGATTCTAACGAGGAAATTCGAGAGGTAACTAATGAGTGTCGTAAAGTCCTTCATCAGATGCAGCTGTTATCAGAAAGCTTGGACAATCTTGGAAACTGGTTATAAAATTCCTAAAGTTTATATGGATCTGGACTTATGGATTATAAAGTCTTCATCCTGACTTGGAGTTTCTTTTTTTATTCTGAATTGGATTTAACATCTTGAGCAAGTTTAACAGAGGGCTGCAATGGTAGCAGCGTTCTGTGATTATCTTATCATAGTTTTTTTTTGGAATTTATCATCCAAGAGGAAATGAGAATATCTAACAACCAGAAGGAGTGAAAGGGTGGCAGGATTTGAAACAGCTTTATAAGAACATTTGGGAATGCAGTTGCTAGGATTTTTTTCTTTTTTTTTCTTTTTTTTTTTGTCATAAAGGTTTGGCGGAGCTGCATTGGGTTTCTCTTTGTTGTAATAGACTACGTTAGTTTGAATGTTTCTACCTAGAGGAGTGAATATCTTAGTGGTTGGATGTTACCTATATAGTAGCAGTGTTTTGTGATTACCCTATTATAGTTTCTTTTTTGGAATTTATCATCCAAGAGGAAAGAATGGAAATGAAAATGTCTTACAACCAAGACTGAATGACAAAGGGTGGCAGGATTTGAAACAGTTTTTACAAGAACATCTGGGAATGCAGTCTCTAGGATTTTTTTTTTCTTTTTTCTTGATTTTTTTTTTTTTGTTCCTAAGGTTTGGTAGAGCTGCATTGGGTTTTTTTCTTGTTGAAATAGAATATGTTTGTTTCAATGATTCTACCTAGAGGAGTGAATATTTCCTTGGTTGGATGTTATCTATATAAAGTCACACGGGGGGTTTATGTGGAATGTTTGGTTTTACTGATGGGGGCAGATAGAAGATGAAGAGTATTGGAATTGGATACAGGTGAAGAAAGAAGATTTAACTTCAATCAGGAAGAAGAGAAGATTGTAATTCGAGTTATGGAAAATTATAATAATATATGTATAATTATATTATATTGTATACTTTATCTTTTTTTCTTTGAAGGGGGGATTTTTGGGTTTTTGAATTAGGGGGAGCAGTTTGGATTAAAATATGTGGCATTATTTAATATGAATAAGTAAGTTATATAATTTTGGAGTGATTGAGTATGGTATATGATTAGTAATGTTAGTAATGTTTCTTTTATTTTTCTTTTTTTCTGTCTTTAAATTGGGTTAAATATCATAATGGCTATTTTTTCTGGTGTTTTTCTTAATACAATATTGTTAAGCTTAGACAAATATCTATGTTTATGGGTTTTTCTTTGTATTATTTTATTTTATTTTATTTTAATTTTTTTATTTTTTCTTAATTCTTTTCTTTCTTTCTTTCCTCTTCCTCTTAATTTAGAACTGAATATATAATAGTATTTGCTTTTCTTGTTGTTATAAATTCTTGTTGTTTTTCTTTCTTAAGAAATGTGTAGCGGAAGTCAGGGGTGGGTGGGAGAGGGAGCGGGTGGGGTCGGGGGGAGGTTGGGGGGCAGGAGAGGGTGGGGGAGGGGGTAGGGGTGAAAAAAAAGGGGGAAAAATTTTTTTATTGTAAAACTTTTTCCATTGACTGATGGTGAAAATTATACTTCTTATTGTAAAACTTTTTCAATAAAAATAAATAAATAAATAAAATAAAATAAAAAATATGCTGATGATACCCTAACCCTAACCCCCCAAGACACGATGATTCTTTCCTGTTACACTTTGGTTGGGGTAGCATTTCCTAGGCTGAGCGGATGCACAGTTTGGGAATCATCCTGGACTCATGGCTCCTGCTCAAAGGAGTCTTTGCACAGATTTTATGTATTTATTTTTATTTATTTATTTATTTTTGTCAATCATGTATTAGAAAACAGATATAAATATAAACATAATTATGCATACATGAAATAGATATGAAAAAAAGAGAACATTAGGACAGGGACGATAGGCACGCTGGTGCATGCATGCTCCTTAAAGACCTCTTAGGAATGGGGTGCTATAATTCCTAATTATAATTATATAATTATAATAACATATAATTATATAATTATAATATAATTCATCTGCTATACCACTTGCACATTTCCTGAACTGGGAAGCCTTTCTCACACTCACTCATGCCTTGGTCATCTCCTGCCTGAATTACTGCAATGTATTCTACATAGGATTGCCACTGAAACCTCAACTGGCCTAGAATGTCAATATGCACATAGTAATGAGGGCCCCTAGGTTTGTTCATGTAACATTTCAGTTGTGGCAGCTGCACTGCTTCCAGTTTCCTTCTGGGTGCAAGTTTAGTATTAAATAATGCTAGATAAAATTTACTTATTTAAATTCATCAACAGATAGATATAGGGTTAAACAGATAGATATAGGGTTCATCAACAGGGTTAAATATAAATTCTTTAAATATTGAAGGAGTTACTGCCCTATTTATTTATTTATCCATCCATCTCTCTATTAATTATCTAAAATCTTAAAACATGAAATTATTTCTTTAGTATAACAAATTAATTTCTCATTAGGATATTAAAGAGTCTAATTATTCATTTTGTTGGCTAACACAGAATTCCTACTTGAAAATCTGGATTGTGAAGATAGTTTTCATTTTTTATAACTGCACAATTGCCTATATATTTATTGGTTGACTATTGTTACTCTCCACATCTGAAACTTCACACATTTTTTCAATATGAGAACTTTTACCTCTAGAATCATCGTATATCACTTCTAAATATTTTCACTGTACCTTAGATCATTGTATTAGTTTCTCTTATTTAAATAACTTTGAAAATTTTCTTATTCTTTAATTTTATTTAAAATTTCTGTGTTATTCAACAATAAAAGTGAATACTTTTCTTGTATTTTAAAAAATATTACACAGTTTTGTTGAGTCTCACTAAAATAATTTCACACTGGGGAGTGATTTGATCATAACATATATCTATCATTTTAGAAGAAACAAAATTAATTATATAAATGGTAGAACTAAAAAAAATCAATCCAGAATAGTTTCCATGATGAGGTAGATGAAAAAAATAAATAAATCCAAAGTATTACAGTAGCTTTCTTTATTTGTACAATAGTGGTACACCATGATTTTTCAACTTTCCCCCCCAAATACATGACTGAATGTTAACATTTTCCTTCTTTCATTTATTGGGCAGACCTTCCCCATTTCCATATGTACTAAGAGCTGCATCCCTGGTTATTTTAGGAAAAAGCAAGAAGAGAAGCCATTTTGCTGCTATGATTGCCTTCAATGTCCCAAAGAGAAAATGTCAAGTCAGAATGGTAAGAGATAATATTAATCAAGCTGATACTTTCTTAATCAAGCTGATACTTTCTTAATCAAGCTGATTAATAGTTCTGCAAGACAACTTAAGAAGATTCAGAAAATGAAGATATAGATTCAGGAACCTTAATTATATTACATATTGTATAGGTCATTTTTGTTTAGTGGTTTGACATTAAGTGAAGCTCATTCTCAGGGAAACCACAACTCTGCTTATTAATTTATTTCACTTTTTATTTTCTCTGCAGATCTTTAAAGGTCTTAAATGTGAAAAATGATCACAAAGTTATATTTTCATTACTGTCATAACTGCAAATGAGAGCTACCTTTAATGCTTTACCTGCACTCCCCGATTCCTTGGAGTACTCATTTCAGAGCTGGGATAATTATCTTAGGATAATTAGCAATTGTTTTTACATTCATTAGAGATAAGTGATTGAAGGAGATTGCAGGCACACAATGGAGAAAATATTTTGAGAAAAAGACAGTAGTGTTGGTTGTTTGACTAGCACATTGATATCTGTGACAAATGAGTCACAAACTGATTGCCAATGTCTGGCAACAAAGTGTACCAGAATGAGGGTTCCAATACACTAATTCAAGAAATGTCTCTATTCTGCGACAGGAGAAAGAAAAACAATAGGTCAGACACAGAATAGGATAAGATAGGATAGGATAGGGTAGGGTAGGGTAGGGTAGGGTAGGGTAGGGTAGAGTAGAGTAGAGTAGAGTAGAGTAGAGTAGAGTAGAGTAGAGTAGAGTAGAGTAGAGTAGAATTCTTTATTGGCTAAGTGTGATTGGACACACAAGGAATTGGTTTTTGGTGCATATACTCTCAGTGTACATAAAAAGACAAGATACATTCATCAAGAATCATAAGGTACACCTTAATGATAATCATACGGAACAAATAAACAATCAAATCATACTAGAAAACAATCAATATCAATTGTAAGGAGAGAAGCAACAAAGTTATAGTCATGCAGTCGTAAGTGGGAGGAGATGGGTGATAGGAATGATGAGAAGACTAATAGTAATGCATCCTTAGTGAATAGTTTGACAATGTTGAGGAAATTATTTGTTTAGCAGAGTGATGGCATTCACAAAAAAACTGTTCTTGTGTCTAGTTGTTTTGGTGTGCAGTGCTCTATAGCATTGTCTTGAGGGTAGGAGTTGAAACAATTTATGTCCAGGATGTCAGGAGTCTCTAAATATTTTCACTTTTGTGAAAAGTGAAAAGTGAAATATTTTCACTTTTTTTGACATAATTCCCATCAAAGGATGTGATTGCAAATACATGACTGAGAGAAAAACGTTGTAAAGGTTGTAAAAATGGACATTTGTCACAATTGTTTTTGCCATCATAACTCATAACATTCTTGAATCATTGCCATTTGAGGTGGTCACTAAATGGCAATAAGCATTCAATTTTTTCTTAAATTGGGATTATACCCCACTTCTATTTTTAACAATATATCATTCTGACCGTCACAAAATCTGAACTACAGATTTCAAAAAATTTCAGAATTTTTGCTTGGAAGAATAGGGAACATCTTTTCTCCTTTTCCTTCAGTAATATAAAAAGTGAAGAATATCATCTGATATTAAATCATCTGATAGGAAGACAATCCTATAACATTTATTTTTATTGATATTATTTTGAATAATTCTTTGTAGGAGCCCTTGCTGAAGATTGATGTAGCAATAAAAAAAATTAAATGAAGTCATGAGTTAATAACATTCTTTTCTTAACACACAAACCCATACTCTCTTGTGTTCCTTTGGTACCGAATAAAAGAGTCAGATCTAGGGTTAGAGTGAGTGCTGCTTCAGAAAAAAAAAATGTAAATGATACCAAATGTAGTATAACTGTACAACATATATAAATTTATCTATTTAAATTCTAGACATGAATGACTGTCTGAAATGCCCAGAAGATCAATATCCAAATAAGGATCAAGATTCATGTATTCCAAGGAAAATATCTTTCTTATCCTATGAAGAACCAATGGGAATAAGTTTAGTTATCCTCATACTTTTCTTTTTTCTCTGCACAATTGTGGTGCTCACAACATTTTTGAAATATCACCATACTCCTATTGTCAAGGCCAATAACCGAAATCTCACTTACATCCTACTCATCTCCCTCCTCCTTTCCTTCCTTTGCTCACTGCAGTTCCTTGTTGTGCCTGGCATTATAATATGTCTCCTCCGACAAATTAGCTTTGGCATTATCTTCTCAGTGGCCGTGTCTTCTGTGCTGGCAAAAACCATCACTGTGGTTCTGGCATTCATGGCCACCAAGCCGGGATCAAGGATGAGGAATTGGGTGGGAAAAAGACTGGCCACCTCCATTGTTCTTTCTGGTTCTCTGATTCAAGCAGGTATCTGCACGGTGTGGCTGTTCACATTTCCTCCTTTCCCTGATGTTGAAACCCATTCAGAAGTTGAGGAAATCATATTGCAATGCAATGAAGGCTCAGCTACCATGTTTTACTGTGTTCTGGGATATATGGGCTTTCTGGCAGCTGCCAGTTTCATGGTAGCATTTTTCTCCAGGAATCTCCCCAGCAGTTTCAATGAGGCCAAATGCCTCACATTCAGTATGCTGATCTTTTGCAGTGTGTGGATCTCTTTTGTTCCCTCCTATCTGAGCACTAAAGGCAAATACATGGTGGCTGTGGAGATTTTCTCCATTTTGGCCTCTAGTGCTGGATTGCTAGTCTGCATATATTTCCCCAAATGTTACATAATTATTTTTAAGCCAGAGCTAAACAACAAGGAACATTTAATAAAGAGAAAAATCTAATGATACAGATAAAATCCTATTTCCGTATTTTGCTCTTTTAGTATACCATGGGACCCTGGATGTTAGGAAACATCTTTATGTGTATGATGTGTATCAGGCTATATCATTTTACATAAAATTGTAGTCACTTGTTAAGTTTAAATTCTAAGTGAGCTAAGAATAATAACCACAGACTTTGGTGGTGGTTCAGTTTTCAACCAATCTGCAGGCAGAAAAGCCCCTGCAGGGTTTCTCAATGCATTCAATGATTAGAATTTCAAGTTGACATATGATACACAGCAAAATTGGCCAAAGCTGATAATTATCATGGATCACATGATGAGATATTTGTATTCATGGAAATGCTCAAGCCTCGCCAAAATGAAAATTTGAGTTATGAAACCTACATGGAAATCAACCAGAGTAGTGACCAAGTTGCATCTACAGTTCCTTTTCTACCCAGGCCAAAGGTGTATACTGTAGGGGCTGATTATCAATTATTTCAATGATCAGTAGTAGTCAAATAGCATAAAACCTGGATAATTGAGAGATTATTTGTCTCCAATTGCTTCTGCCCATCCAATATGTTCCAGTTGAGTTAGTATGTTCCATGTTCCTTCCATTAAATATTGCTATCATGTGGGAGTTAGGATGCATGCTTTCTATCTTGTTGAGCCTCAGCATGCTTCCTAAGTTAATGATGGCATCCTCTCTCCTAGGTTTCTTTGAAAACTTGGTTTTGTCCAAGATTTTGGTTTGATGTTTGTTATTTGGGTAACACTCTGTTTTTGTTTGGTAGATTTTGTTAGAGCATTGTAATTCAGCTGTCTGTTGATTTAATGTCCTTGTTTTTTTATCTCTTGCTTTTGTGCACCATCAAGGGTCTACTGGAGATAGCCAATAATTTTAAATAAATTAATTAATAAACAAATTATTAAACATTGAGAGTGTCATTGTTCTTCAGCAAACCTTTGCAGTGGCTTCTAAGTTCACCCAAGACTGGATTTGAAAGATTGATGTCAAGTGCAGAAAATCATGAGTCCAGACAGTTCAAATGAATATATAGGTTTTTTCATATGTGAAAACTCACTACGAGAATTTGAACTAGTAATGGTCAAAGTAATTTGGTGGTCAATAGATTTCAAGTTGAGCTAGATCAGGGGTCTGAAACCTTAATCACTCAAAAAGTTATCTGGACCCATTTCTCACAGAAAAGAAAACATTGCGAGCCACAAAACCTGGATGGGTGTGTCCAACTCGATGTCATTCACTTCCACCAGTCACATGACCCTCCCCTAGCCACGCCTACCCAGCCAGTCATTAGCACAGAGAAACAGTTGTTAAAAAACACCGGGAACTGCAAAATTCTTTTGACATCTCTCTCTCTCTCTCCTCCCTCCATCACTTCCTCCCCTTTCTCTCCCCCCCTCTGTATCTCTCTGTCTCTCTCACTCTCTCTCTGTATCTCTCTGTCTCTGCCCCGGCTGCTTCTCCATCCCCCGCCATTGCCCTTACCTTCTCAGGCCAGGCGAGGAGTGACTGGGGAGGGCGAGGGGTGGGGCCAGTCAGTGGTGGGATCACCCAACAGGGAGCCACAGCAGAGGGCCCAAAGTGCTGCAAGTGGTTCTGGAGCCACAGGTTGCTGACCCCTGAGCTAGACTTAGATCTCTTGTGTGCATAAAAGGACTGAAGACTGATGATGCTATTGAGTCTTCTGTCAGGTTTAGCCTGGGCATCTTCTACATAGCCTTGAAGAAAGGAGTCAAACCAGGCAAGACTATGCCACCCAGCCAAAATCCCAGAGCAGGCCTGTCAGAATATTCTTGACTGGGAAGACATGGTCACAAGATTAGCCAATGAATAGAAGGATCTAATTGACAGGTAATTTGTGTGAACAGCATCAACAGGATCAAACTATTTACTCCCTGATTATCTCAAATGGATCTGCTTGGATTCCAACTGATCCATTCAACTTTGTCTATTGGATATTGCATGAAGTCCTCTGCACAGTTCTGAAGCTCTCCTTCCCTAGAAAAACTGTGTGACTCTGAACAGGCCCATGAGGTGACATGCTATAGATACAATAAGAATGGAGAAAGTACTTTGTTTCTGTATTTACTGTTATAAAGTAGGTCTTAACTGTAGCTCTGTCCCATGTCCTGTTGGATTCATCTGTCATTTTCCTCTTGGCCCTTTTCAACACCAGAACTGTGCATAGAGTACAACGTGTTCTGAATTTTTTAGGGAGTGGGGGGGGGGGTGGGGTGGGCAATAAAGATGGACTGGCTTTTGAAGGCAGCAGGAATTTGTCCATCTTTGCCATGACTAACTTCAGCTCATCTGAAAAACTTTTCCATTGTTATAAAATGAAACATTTATATATTCCACCCTTACTATTTTATGAAAAATTTAAAGGTTGCAATTTTCTCTTCCCCCTATAATTAAAAAAAACACCTATTATTAATTTTGTTTTCCTCAAAGGTCTGCATGATGAATTATTATACTTGGAAGAACCATGTCTGTGTTAACATTCATCACAGAATGGAAGCCATGTGACAGATTCAGTTCAAGTTTGGAGATTCTTAAGAATTTCATGGCAATGAGAGAAGACTTATTAAACTGGGATTATTAAAATGATGTTGAATCTTTTACTGCTATTGCCTTTTCTTACTGCTATGGCTTGCAAGACTCAACCAATAAAATGCAACATCCAAGATCCTATCCCGATTGACCACAAATATTTCCAACCAGGTGACCTAAACATTGGAGGCATGACTTCTTTTGTCTTCATAAGTAGAGATATAGGAAGCTTTGAGAAAGATCCCCATCATTCCCTTCTGGGTGAATCTCTGTAAGTCATATTTTTTTCTTTCCTTAAACTATATCAATCTAGGTAATTATTTAGTACATCTTTTCTATATGTCCTAATTCATTATTGGAATTAAAATAAGCTTTTCCAGCCAAAGTTTAAATGAGATCAGTTTTGTTGCTTAAAAATTATTTTCCTACAGTGTTGTGAAGGAAACCAACAGCTAGGCCTATGTCTAATTTAAGAAAAAATTAAATCATTCAATACCTCATAGGTCTTGACAAAAATCTCTCATACCTCAGCCCAAATTCTTTCAAGGGAATTGCAGCATAAGCCTCTAAAGCTGTTTCTGCAGAAAATGTGACATTGTTTGAACCAGAAGAATACTAATGTTCAGTCAGAGATACAGCATTTTTATCTCAGTTTTCTTTCACAAGTAATATTCTTATGAACTATCAGTCTTTTTTCCTGAGGAGGGCCAGACAGGAGAACCATGTAGTCTCAATGTTCCTTTATGATAAAATGCTCACTTTGCCTTTCTTAGACAACTTAATTATTTTCTTCCCAATTGTTCCATTACAACAGTTTCTTACATTGAATATTATGATGGCCATAGATATCATGCTAGTACCACCTATTTTTCAGATGCTATTAAGAAAGAAAAAGTCTGAATTTTGGTTAAATTGTAGTAGTGTTCTTAATATTCAGGAAATTTGAATGTGAATGTAACAGAAAAAGCTACAATTTATGCATTACTGAAGAAGCATTGATACTTCTATAAAATTCAT
The DNA here is from genome assembly GCA_038048745.1 of Coluber constrictor foxii. Lineage (NCBI taxonomy): Eukaryota > Metazoa > Chordata > Lepidosauria > Squamata > Colubridae > Coluber > Coluber constrictor. The sequence goes on along the minus strand of CM075961.1, from coordinate 61,381,921 downwards.
TGTTCCTTATAGTATTTCACACTTACTTTTAAAAGTCAGATTAAATTCTAAATGTAGGCCATTTTTGAAGTCACTTAAATTGAAATGAAAACATTTATTTTATGAAAAAATGATTATTTCAATGTTTCTTCCCAAATGCACAAAACTAATAACACTGTTTCATGCTTGGGAATAATGTTTGTCAGTTTCACATAATTATAATTGCTTAAAAATTGCAGAGAGAGAGAAAACTGACTATTCCCCTAAAAATAATTCCAGAATATTTACACTGTGTAAAATATATATAAATCGATTAACATAAAACTGAATATTATTTTCAAAATGATTAAATTGATGGAGCTTAATCTTGAATCACTTAACATGAAATAATTATTATTAGTTTGTCAGGTACTTTTTCATGGAGTTAGATTCATTGTCCTTTATAGATACAGAATTGATTTGATTGATTCCTGTTGCAGAATGCTGACTAAATATTATCAGCATATCTTGGCCATGGTATTTGCTGTGAAGAAGATCAATGAAGACATCCATCTCTTACCAAATATCACCTTGGGCTTCCAAATCTATGATAGCTATGGTGGTGACAACATATATCATGCCTCTATGGAACTTTCCTCCAGTCAGAAAAAACTCATTCCCAACTACAAGTGTGGACTGCTGAACAAACTTATATCAGTTGTTCTGACCATTGATCCAGCTACTGCGAGTGATATGGCAGATATTTTAGAAACTTACAAAGTTCCAGAGGTAAGACAGATGGCTTTATATTTCCAGCTATATGGCAATACAAGACCTTAAAATATAACTAAGCTTCATGTAAAATTCTCCAGTGACCATATTTAAAGAAGTATGTTTAATATGTCACAAAATAAAACATCAGTTTCAGAATTTGGTGTTACTATTAATAAGTTAATAATAATTAAAAGTTACTTATTAGTCAAGAATTTTGGGTCCCTGTAGTCTTCTTCTGTAAGTTGCTAATGTGATGGGAAAAACTATATAATGTTTCTGCTTTTTATTAATTTATATTTTATTTCATTATCATATTTATATTCTGTTTTTCATTCAGATGCTTACGGTGTCATAGATAGGGCTTTCTTCTAGTACATGTAGTCCTCAATTAGAGATCACAGTTGGGATTGGCAACTCCATCACTAAGTAGCGTAGTGTTTAATTGAATCAATATGTGACAATAAGAGACTTATAGGCTCACCTGTATATTAATCTACAAGTATCAGCCGAAGAAGGTTTAGTTATGAAAGGGGGTGATAATTAACCACTGAGCAATCATGACTGAGGATTTTCACTAAGGTCTTTTCACTCTTCATCCAGAACTTTGGATGAAGGTTGCTGTGAGATATGAAGAAGGAAAGAATCCATATTTGAAAAGTATTCAGATAATAAATTGTGATGAACAATATATTTCAGTAGAAAAAAAAAAGCTATTCTTGAATTTAAGCAAAAGTGGTTGATACTCTACCCAATTATAATTTCACAACTATCTTGTGTCCAGAAATTATATGAAAGTTTATAATGACATACAGTAATTCAAAATATTAATTTAATTTAATTTATCTTTATTTTTCTACATACCTATCTAATGTTTTCCATAGTTTCCAATTGATGCTTTTTCAAATGAAAGCCCATTCTACTACAGCATGCTTCCAGGTGAAGAACTTCATTACAGTGGGATTATTCGACTACTCTTGCACTTTAGATGGACTTGGGTTGGGGTACTTGTTTATGGACTTGGTGGAAGAACATTTCAGCATCTGATCTTCTCAATATTTTCACTTCATGGCATCTGCATCGACTTCTTGGAAGAATTGAGAGCAAATCATATCAACACATTTTTTGATAATTTGAAACTACTTACTGAAACCTTTCATCTTCTTGTTAAAAGCAAAGCCAACGTTGTCATAATCAATAATAACCATCTTTTAAATTTTAGATGGTTATTACGCCTACCTGAAATAGAAATGGTTTCTATAAAACCAAACGGTAAAGTATGGATCATGGCTTCCCAAATGGGTCTTGCATCATTCTTTTATCAGAAGAGCTGGGATATCCAATTCCTTCATGGTGCTCTGAGCTTTGCAGCTTATTCAAATGAAATTGAAGGATTTCAGCATTTTCTCCAGACAAGAAATCATTTCTCATCAAAAGAGGATAATTTTGTCAAAAATGTATGGGAGCAAGCATTCGGTTGTGTGTTTCTAAATCCATGGGAGAATGAGCAAATAGAAGGTGTTTGTACAGGGAAGGAGAAATTGGAGAGCCTTCCTGGGACCTTTTTTGAAATGAGGATGACTAGTCACAGTTATAGTATATACAATGCAGTGTATGCTGTGGCACATGCTTTAAATGCCTTGAAGTTGGGCCAACAACACAGGGGAAATTTGAGTGGCAGAAAACACAGTCTTCAAGATGTCCAACCATGGAAGGTAATTCTATTAATGAACAAGTATATTGAAAATGAGAATTGCACTTAATCTCTGGCATCTTACAGCCTTCTGATCCCAAAGAGTAATCAGATCTATATCGGAAGTTAATAAAGGAAGTCCTCGATTTACAAGCATTTGTTTAATATCTGTTTGAAGTTATGACAGCACTGAAAACAATAGCTTACTAACAGTTATTGCACTTACCACAGCAGTAGCATCCAGTTGTCATATGATTACAAATAAATAAGCTGAATTATTGTAAAACTACATTAACAGAATCATGCAAGGGTGAAATACAAACATCACACATGTCATTTTTAACTATTTCACACAGTTATGTTCTTCCTAAATTTAGTTCTTTGGTTGCTAAATAATTGTGGGTTTCTCTCTCTCTCTCTTGTCTGATATTTAGGAGTGATTTACTTAATAACTATATTGCTTAGGTATAGAATGTCTGTTCTCATTTGTAGTCTTAAAATGAGGACTAACTGTAAAGTATTACAGGTTTCTGCTTTATATCTTTCTTTCCATTTCTGGAATTGGAATTGTCAAAGTGTTTTCCTTTTCCTTTAAAATTCCCAACACATTGACTTTCTAGGACTCTTCCTGATAAGCTATAGCTAGTATACAGATGTTTTTCCTACAGCGTTTCTCACATATATGGGAGCTATTTTCTATCAGAAGCTTTATTCCTGTCAATGTGTCAAGAGCTGCTTGCTCAATTTAAGTCTCCATTTTAAAAACCACACTCAGAAGCATATCAGTCAATGGGCCCAATGGGAATACAATGATAAAGTTTTCATCTGTTTAGGATCAGATAGAACTAGAAGTTTCTATTTGTTTCTTCAAGATGAAAATAATTCTGAGGCCAAACATCACTGTACTTGTGCTGGAAAAAGAATATGGACTAGGATTCAATAACCTTGGACACTACAAAGGACAGCAGCAGGAATGATCTGCTTTGGGCTACAGAACTCAAACTTTATTTATTTATGAGATTTAGATAAGTCCAAGCATAATTGCATCCCTTCCACACTGTATGAAAAAGGACCATGCTTCCAAATAGATATCTTTGTAAGTGGCCAGGAGTTTAAAGTCTAAAGGTATATGAACAAAATTACCATATAAATAAAAATAACAAAATAGCAGGGTTGGAATGGACTTTGGAGATCTTCTAGTCCAACCCTCTGCTCAAGCAGGAAACTCTATATCATTTGAGACAAATGGTTGTCCAATCTCTTTTTTTTTTAAAAAATTTTTTTTTCCATTTTTCCAATTTATGTAACAATAAGCATTTTTAACAGTACTGTGTCATGCGTCTCTTACAGTTATCTACATTTATTTAGATACATTTTTGTTTCTCTGTTCTAACCACTTATACCACTTATCCTAAACCTCGTAAAACTCTGTTTCATCTTTACCTTTTATTTCTAATGTGAACTTATACATCTTGGCACATTCTAATATCTTATGAATAATCCTCTCATTGGCTGGTATATTTTCAAGTTTCCAACATTGGGCATAAACAATTTGTGCTGCTGTTACTATATGTTGGAGTTGTTTCTTTATCTTTTGATTAATTATTCCTAATAATTAATCTCTTCTAAAAGCCTTCAGTGTTGAAGCATCCACAACTTCTGGAGGTAACTCATTCCACTGATTAATTGTTCTATCTGTCAGGAAATTCTAGGTTGATTTTCTTCTTTATTATAATTTCCATCCATTGTTTATTGTTATCCCTTTAGGGGCTTTGGGGAATAGGTTGACCCCCCCTTCTTTTTGGCACCCCCTTAGATATTAGAAAACTGCTATTATGTCACCCTAATCCTTCTTTTTATTAAACTAGACATACACAGTTCCAGCAACCATTGTTTATACGTTTTAGCCTCTAGTCCCCTAATCATCTTTGTTGTTCTTCTCTGCAAACTTTTGTAGAAATGGCAGATAAAACAGTTTTTGTCCATTGTCCTCAGAAGCCTAATCATGGTATAAATGGCTATATGAGGTAGAGAAACTAATAAGCTTCCATCCAATCTATATTTCTCCTTTGAAGTCAAGTAAAGACAAAAAAATAGAATGAGAGCCGTAAAATGAAATGAAAAGCAGACATTTATGGATTGTGCAGAGAACCAAAAAGTATATCATCACCAGAATTTTTAAGTGTGTTGCAAAGAGATTGTGCATAAGATGTAGATGTTGAGAAATAATGCAATTTAGCAAAAAGACTAAGAAGGCATAAATGTGAAGCCCAATCAAATGGCTCTTTGTTGAAAAGCAAAAAAAAAAAAAAGAAGAAGAAGAAGAAGGAGGAGGAGGGGGGGAGGGGGTGAACAGGGACATTTAGTAAGAGAGAGAGAGAGAGAGAAAGAGAGAGAGAGAGGTGGGGGAAATCAGATATGACAATTAGGAAGCTTGCTGTTTTAAGGGAGAAAGTGGGAGAGAGGGAAAGAGAGAGAATACCTAATAATTGGCAATTTACTACTTTTCAATCTCTTGGTCCAACATCTAGAGCAATCGTTTCCTCAGACCACACCACATCTACAGTATTTTCCAGAATTGATCTTCTATGCGTTCTTAATCTGATTTAAATTGCTCTCAATTATTTAGCTTCTCTTCAATTGCTGACCTAATTATTCTACACATTCTTGTATGATTTAATAACCTGACTGTAAATATCACTCTCCTTTTCCATCATGACAAGCTATAGAAATAATGAAAATGGACCCTTTGCACTTGAAAATGGTTCAAGCCTTGACTATTCCTTTGTGAGTTGATTAATTTGAAAAGTTACTTTAGATATTAAAGTGATATGTTCTTCCCTGATCACTTTGTCTCTAATAACAAGAGACATGTTTGTTAACCATACAGCAAAAATAATGAAAGCTTGTTTGTTGAATAACACACTTTCCCTAATAAGTTATATTTTTGCATATTAAAATATCTTGGACTGGCTTTCTTGGACTGCATTATTTTAATGATTGAAAATTAGTAGACCATAAGAATGATTTTGGATCAAGTATCTCAGATAATTATGATTGAGAGAAAGTCTATCACTTTAGAAAAGAAATAGTCTTTCAGTTATGTAACATGTTTGAAGTAAAAATGATGGATATGCTATTTATTTATATATTACATTTTTAGGTCACCTTTATTACTTTATAATTCTATACATTAATCTTAATTTTTCCCCATATATTTGTTTCCTATTCAGCTTCACTTCTTTTTGAAAAGAGTCTCATTTAACAACAGTGTTGGGGATGAAATTTCCTTTGATCAAAATGGCAAATTTATTAGAGGACTGGATATTGAGAACTGGGTCACCTTCCCCAACCAGTCCTTTCATCGAGTCAAAGTTGGCAAGCTGGATCCCCGGGCTGCAAAAGAAAAAATGTTCACCATTGATGAGGAAGCCATTAACTGGCCCCAAATTTTCAACCAAGTAGGTTCTGCATGGAGATTATTTTACTTGAAATTATTGAGAAGATGATCTAAGAGTAGTTCTACACCCTTTAATATAGAAATAATTTCAAATATAGTGATGAATTGTCAGTAAGTAAAATTTCAAAATTTCTGAAAATCAGGGATATCTAATTGATTATATAAATTGATATAGATTTTCATAACATACGTTGCTTAAAAAGTCAGATGAGCTACAGTATATATTGTTTTCTATATAAACAATATGTAAAGGATGAGGGCCAGTTTGATACAGTTTTTAAGCCACAAAGTTAGAATCCTACCTTAGAAATGAAGCCAAATGAGCGACCGTGGGCCAGTCACCTTCACTCAGACTAATAAGAAAACCATATCAAAACATTTCCAAAAATATTTGCAAGAGATTAGTATAGGCAGTTGTTGACAGTTGAGATTAACTAGAAGGCACACTCTTGCATGAAAAAATATAATGGTCAATATGATAGATGATAGGTAGATAAAAGATAGATAGATAGATAGATAGATAGATAGATGGATAGATGGATAGATAGATAGATAGATAGATAGATAGATAGATAGATAGATAGATAGATAGATAGATAGATAGATCAGGAAGAAGGAATATGAGAAACTAGAGAAATATAAGGACTGAAGGAGGAATTGAAGATGTGGAAAGTAAAGGCCAAAGTGGTTCCAGTAGTGGTAGGGCTGTGACTCCTAAACTGGAAAAGGTTCTTAAGATACTACATGGAACAATCAAACTCCCGGGACTCTAGTAAAAAATCCAAGATTTAGGAAGTACCATCCATAAAGGTGACAAGATAATTTATTTTTATTTATATATCAGATATCATTGGATAATGAAAAATAAGCAAAGTTCATACTGTTTATGAATCTACTTCAAATATTGGATTCCGTCAAAACTTAATTAGCATCCCTTTTAAGCTTTACCTGTTCTGAACATACTGTTCATGTGAAGTATTGGAGAAATAAAAATTAACAAACTTAAGTTTTGTATGTGTAATGAAACATAGGTACTTAAGCTTGGAATAAAATCTAAGATATAGAAAACACATGTGATTTTATTTCTAAGCTTATGCACCTGGGATTCATTACATTATAAAATCAGCACACACACACACACACACACACACACACACACACACACACACACATTATCTGAATACCCATGCTTTGCTATGAAACTATGTGATCAGGCTTGATAAATTGACACTTAAAGTTTGAAAATTAATGAACAGTTTAAAAAGGCACTGTATTATTTCATTAGAGATGTAAACTAAGTTTCTGTTATGGATTAAGACATTATTGTAAATCTAACAACAATAAAATAGATTGGCTTAAGCCCTATAGAATAGAATAGAATAGAATAGAATAGAATAGAATAGAATAGAATAGAATAGAATAGAATAGAATGGAATGGAATGGAATGGAATGGAATGGAATGGAATGGAACGGAACGGAACAGAACAGAATTCTTTTTTTGGCCAAGTGTGATTGGACACACAAGGAATTTGTCTTGGTGCATATGGTCTCAGTGTACATAAAAGAAAAGATATATTCGTCAAGAATCATAAGGTACAACACTTTAATGATAGTCATAGGGAACAAATAAGCAATCAAATCATATTAGGAAACAGTCAATATAAATCATAAGGATATCAGCAACAGGGTTACAGTCATACAGTCATAAATGGAACGATGAGAAAATTAATAGTAATGCAGACTTAATAACTAGTTTGATAGTGTTTAGAGAATTATTTGTTTAGCAGAGTGATGGCATTCGGGAAAAAACTTGTGCCTTGTTGTTCTGGTGTGCAGTGCTCTATAGCATCTTTAATCCCACCAGCAACTGTGGCTTTTTTGTCTATGTAACCATGCTAATAACTTGCATGCCATAGACTTTCAATTCCTCCCTCAGATGAATTGCTCAGGATCTCCCTGTAAACAACATTTCTGGTTTTGCTTTCTTGCTGGAGGATGACCAGACTGTCAGGTGACTCTGGAGCACGCCACATACAGTTGGCCATGGGAGAAACAGTCACTTCTCAAATGCACACCAGCCACTTTCAAAGTCTATCCTTCTGCCTTATTGATGGTGATGTCATAGCACACCTTAACAGGAAATTGTAGATGTTTGAACTTGAAATGGTAGTCTGATGGGGTCAGAGGAATTTGGGGTATGAAAACAGTTTCTCCCTGATTGACGTCTGAAAATTGTGGCTTCGGTTATGTGTTTGTACAGGATCTTCACCTGAAGTCTGGTGCCATTGCACAGTTTGGGAGGGGTTAAATTGAGTAATAGCATTATTGGAATGCCAACCTTGAGATAAAGGACATGAGGTGGTAATTCTGGTGGGTTGAGAGTGTACAAGAACTCCATACAGCATGGAGTTGTATGTACAGCATCCTTGACCTCCATTTCCGAGTCCCCAGATTCATACTTCATATGCTCAGTGGACAGCTTCTCCAGCAGAAAGGTGTTGATGCTGTTGGCTAAGTCGTTTCTTGGAGTGATAATAGCTCTTTGCCCAGCCATGAAGTGCAACTCACTCCAGCCTGATGAATGTGGGGTATATCAGTCAAGCTGATCAGATCTCTCACAACATTGCAAAGTTTACTTGGAATAGTTATTCTTCATTCCTCTTCCAAAAGCTTGCCATCACCAATATCAATTTATAAGAAAACTCTTCTGTCTCAAAACCCTTTAAAGGTGGACACTGTCAAGGTCATAACTTTGTCATTAGACCATAAGATGGATGACTTGAGACAGGCCTTGACTTCATCTGCACATGTTACTCATGGCACAACAAGCGACGTCCATCTGAAGTCACCAGCCAAAAGCACTGTAACTCCACCCATAAGGTGATTGCTGCCCCTAATATCCTGAAGTATCCTGTTTAGAGTGTCAATACCTCCTTTGTGAGTCATGGTGCACTCATCCCACACGATAACTTTGGCTTCTCAAAGCACCTGAGCCATGTCACTCTGCTTAGAGATATTACAATGTGCAGATTCAGAATGATTCAGGTTGAGAGGTAACTTAAAGGCAGAGTGAGTCATCAATCAAGGTAGCTGCAGTTCCTGAGAAAGCCATGGCAAAAGCGATATTCCTTCTGCCCCTAATTTCAGCCAGCAATAGTAAATATAAGACATAAGAGTTCTTTTCAGGTGGGGAGGGAGAATTGAATGTCTAGCTCCTGAGCATCAGAGCATTTTAATATAATTTTCCCCAATATTTATTATCTCTTTTTGGTATGACATTTATTTACCAGCTCTAGAATCACCAGGTTCTTGCAGAACTACTTTCAGCCAGCAACAGTAAATATAAGACATTTGGAATAGAGTTCTTTTCAGGTGGGGAGAGAGAATTGAATGTCTAGCTCCTTAGCATCAGAGCATGTTAATATAGGGCAACTGGCAGTTGGGACAGAGTTCCTTTCAGGTGGGAAAGGGGAGTAGAATATTGTTCCTTAGCATCAGAACATGTGAATATAATACTGTATATAAAATACTAATGATCTGATGGTCATTTCAAAATATCCTTTACACAATACACAAACACACACACGTGTGTGTGTGTGTGTATGTGTAATACATTTATGTGTGTGTGTGTGTGTGTGTGTGTATACACAAAAAACACTCACACACATACTGTATACTTCAATACTCCAATACTTCACATATATATTAATGAGAAGTAAAGACTGAAGTGGATTCATGGTTCTAATGAAGATATTTTTTTATTGAACTATCAATTCTTTGAGAACCAAATTGCCAGATGTTCAGAAGTCATGGATTCTGGCTACTACTCCAGCTACCCCTGTAATAATTTTTTTGCCATCCATGATTTAATCTTTTGTGAAAATACAGAGGACCAATAATTTAGATTTGTTCCTGCTATTACTAAAATCAATCTTCTAGCTGTTACAATTACAAGTACAAATTTAGGAAGCTAATTCAGGAATATTTTCCTGCATTCAACGGCTACTTGAAATTTTTTTTTCCAATTCCAGTATCCAAAAATTCTAGTGTAATTCAATTATATATATATATATATATATATATATATATATATATATATATATATATATATATATATATATATATATATATATATATATATATATATATATGTGTGTGTGTGTGTGTGTGTGTGTGTGTGTGTGTGTGTGTGTGTGTATCTTTCTTTATGCCAGGGATTTTCCTACGTATATTAAGATGTTTCATGGCCTAATTTTCAGTGAACTCTCAATTCACCAGCTTTTTAGGCCTTTTTAAATATTACAGCAGCTATATGCTAACTGTTTATGTGGGAGACTAGAATGGACCCATTTCTGCCTCATTAGGCTTTATTCAACTAGCCATGAAAATTAGGCCATGAAACATCTTAATATACGTAGGAAAATCCCTGGCATAAAGAAAGATACACATAAAGACCTACGAAAATAAAATAATAAATAATAAATATATATATATATATACACACACACAGAGTAATACACACTTTCCTTTTTTCAATTTATTAATTAATAGTTTGGAATTCCTATTTAGAAATCTCAGTTGTACTGATGGTTTTTATTACTCACAATTGCCTATAAATGATGATTGCCAAAAGGCTATTGCTAATCTCCACATATGCAATTATTTTCCCCAATATTTATTATCTCTTTTTGATATGACATTTATTTACCAGCTCTAGAATCACCAGGTTCTTGCAGAATTACTTCACTGTATTCTCCATTAGATTCTTTTTGTACTTAAACAACTCTGAAAAAAATATCTTTAATTATTTGTATTATCAAGTAGTAAGATACTTCTCAGTGTCTTGAAATAAAAACTAGTGTTTTTTTGTGTTCCACAAAAATAATTTCAACACTAGAGAATAGCCTAACTGTAACATATTTCCCACTTAAAAAGAAACAATAATTGGTAGAATTGAACAAAGAATTCAATTTTGAGTAGTTTTGATGATGAGACTGATAAAAAAGGTCTCAAAGTTGAATAATTAGAACTCTTTATTTGTTGAATATTGATCAACCATGGTTTTTCAACTTTTTTTCCAAAATAAATGATTAACATTTTACTTCCTTCATTTATCGGCCAGACAATACCTGTTTCAGTTTGTAGCAAGAGTTGCCTCCCTGGATATTTCAAAAAAAAGCAGGAAGAGAAGCCATTTTGCTGCTATGATTGCCTTCCATGTCCCAAAGAGAAAATGTCAAACCAGAAGGGTAAGAGACATTGTGAGCCAAGTTGAATTACAATTCCTCAGGTCATCTCAAGCAGACCCATGGGCATATAAATACAGGAACTGAACTATATTTTTATCAATTAAGTTTTTTTACCCTTTCTACAATGAAAATTTCCACAACACTTTGGAAGGAAAACTTCTGGCACAGTTAAAGGTTTAAAACTGGCTGAAGTCTTCATATGATTTTAGGGCCTAGATGACCCAGCATCTTTTCCAGGGTACCTTTTTAAAATTCATTTTAACGAATTTAAAAGCGTTGTACATTACTTCCAAAGAAGAAAGCTCCTGATGTGCCTCATAAAATTCCAAGCAATTAATATATTTGATTGAAATCAGTACAAGTTGTTCTCATTTAGTAGACACACATAGTATTGGCCATTTGTTCATTAAGTGTAGCAACTGTGCTTATGATATTCTTTTAAGTTTTGGTTTATCTACAGATCTCCAAATGTCTTCAATCCATGGAATAGTGACACAGTCCATGCTGTAATTGTGCATAGATACTAAACAAGGCAATCACTTTTTCCTCACTTCTCCATTATTTGGTATGCTCATACCACAACTAGAATAATTAGCAATAAGGGAATTGATATTTTCATTTATATTCACTGCAAGGTAATCTGCAATGGGGGGAGGGGGGAACGAGTCAGTAGATAATATCTTTTTCCCACCATTGAATAGACTTATTATAATCACAAGACTTCCCATCGTTGTGAGAGGGCGATGATGTTCTGATGTTTTTAGCATATTGTCTTCTCTTTAACATCTTTTCCTCCCTTATTTAATCTACCTGTTTTTAACCATCTCTAACACCCTTTAGAAGAAAATGATCCTTCATCACTCTCAGCTCGTTGCTATTCTTGAATGTATTCAACTGCGGAGCTCCTTGCACTGCGAGACTCCCCCCTCTCACAGGTTTGGCCCTCTCAACTATCGAGGGCTGCCCTTGATGATGGGTTTTGGAACCCTGAGAGGTGGTATGCTAAAAAACAGAAGCTATGGGGTTTTTTAAATAAATTTTTAGATTCAATTTTAAGGGGATCTGGAAGGAGGATGGTTTTTAATAACAAAAATGAGACTTGGGGGGTCTCTTAAGGTTCAGCAGCCATGCTATTCTGACAGTCCCGATGGGTTGGGGGGGTTGGGAGTTGTGGGGGATGCTCAGAGGAGGGTGGGGCATTTTATACCTGTGATGGTGGGAAGGGGCAGAAGAAATCAACGTAGGAGTGGGGAGCATCACACCAGAAGCATTCAGATGGTGGCTTGCTCCCATACCTCCTGCTCACCCTGCTTTTCTGGGGATATGAGAGCGAGGGAACCTGGTCTCCGTCTGGTGTATGTGAATGCCAGGTCCGTGATGAATAAGGCCCTCCTCATACGAGACCTTATTGATGAGGAGGGTGCGGACCTGGACTGTATCACAGAGACCTGGTTGGGGCAAGAGGGGAGAATCCCTCTCTCTGACTTATGCCCCCCAGGCTTTCATGTCCTGCACCAGCGCGATGCCAGGGAAGGGGCAGGGGGGTGGCAGTGGTTATCAGGGAGGATCTGAGTCCTAGGGAGGTCACTGTCCCTCAGATAGGTGGGTGTGAGTCTCTTCTATTGAAGTGGGACCCTGGAGTTCAGTCGGGCTTGTTGGTCACATACCTATCTCCCAGCTATGTTGCCACAGCCCTGCCTGCACTGCTCGATGTCTTGACTGAAGTGGCACTTGAACTCCCCAGCCTTCTGGTTGTGGGAGATTTTAATCTGCCTTTGATTGGCGAGTCATCTGAGACAGTCCGGGAGTTCATGGCCTCCATGACAGCCATGGACCTGACTCGGGTTATTCAGGGCCCAACTCATAGGGGAGGACACACACTTGACCTGGTTTTTCTCTCTGGGCAGTGGATAAATGGACATGGTAGGGGGGAACTTTCCATCACTCCCCTGTCATGGACTGACCATTCCCTCCTTAGATTGGACTTTCAATCTGCCAGCCCTTGCCACATGGAGATGGAACCCATAAAATGGTTCCGCCCCAGGTGCCTGATGGACCCAGAAAGTTTCTTGAAGGAGCTTGGGATGAGACCATTCATGTCTTTGGGGTGAGATATCATCAATATGCTGATGATACCCAATTATACATCACCACCCCAGACCACCCCAGAGATGCCCTTTCCATGATGTCCCGTTGCCTGGAGGTGGTATGGGCATGGATGGGTAGAAACAGACTCAAACTCAATCCCTCCAAGACTGAGTGGCTGTGGATGCCGGCATCTCGGATTTCACTTTTGATCACTTTCACTCCATCACTTTTGATAGATGGAGAAAAACTTGCCCCTGTTGATAGGGCTCGCAACTTGGGTGTCCTCCTGGATGCTTGGCTGTCCTTAGAAGACCATCTAATGGCTGTGACCAGAGGGCCTTTTAACAGCTTCGCCTGGTGCACCAGTTGCGCCCTTTCCTGGACTGAGATGACCTTCGCACAGTCACTCATGCCCTGGTTACTTCCTGTTTGGATGACTGCAATTCCCTCTATATCGGCCTGCCCCTGAGATGCACCCGGAGACTCCAGCTGATCCAGAATGCAGCCGCATGGGTTGTTACAGGAGTCCCTCATTACTCCTATATAACACCCCCCCTTTGTCAGCTGCACTGGTTACCAGTGGTTCTCCGAGTCCGCTTCAAGGTACTGGTTCTCACCTATAAGGCCCTACATGATTTAGGTCCAGGATATTTACAGGACCTTCTCCTGCCTGCTTCCCACCGTCCTGTTTGCTCACATAGGGCTGCTCTCCTCAGGATCCCGATGGCGAGGCAATGTCATTTAACGGTGCCCAGGGATAGGGCATTCTCTGTGGGTGCTCCCACCCTCTGGAATGAATTACCTACCGAGCTCCGGACGGTTCCTGATCTCCGCTCCTTTCGTCGGGAGCTGAAGACTTGGCTGTTCAAGCAAATAGGCTGACTCTGATTCTGGGTTTATTATTTATCATTAATTAGTTATTTGATTTAAAGTGCAATTTTATTGTACATGTTTCTTAACTTGTGTTCGTCGCCCTGAGTCCTTCGGGAGAAGGGCAGCATATAAATACATGTAATAAAAAAATAATAATAAATAAATAAACTCACTATAAATGGCAAACATGAGGGGGGGACGGAGGGAGGGAGGGAGAGAAGTTTGTAAATTCAAGTATGGGTCAAATTGATATTCTTTCATCACAATCATGATGATGAATGGTCACTGGGTGGGGAGAGGTCAATAATTGAGGTTTAGTTGTACCACAGTTCAGCTTCTTTTACCCTGAGATTATTGCCTCCATTTTAACAACATAATTTTCCAATATTCTGTTCTACTTTATTAAGAAAGCTTCAGAAATATTTAATACAAGGATAATAGGAAACACTTTTCCTCCAGTTCCTTCAGTAAAGTTAAAGTTTATGGATGTTGTTATTAGTTTAGTTTTATCATACGAAATATAAAAACTGAAGAACATTAAACATTAATTATCTGATATGAGAACAATTCTAATAAATTTATTTCCAGGGATATTATTTTCAATAATGGTCTCTAAAATGCTTGAACACTGATGTGGCAACACAAACAAACACACACGGTGCAAGTAATGAGTAAGTATCATGAAATGAACTAATGAGTAACATTTCCTCCCTTAGCATAGAGTCCCTAAATTCTCCTATGTTGAAATGCAAATGGATAATGCCAGAGTGACATAGTAGGACAATAGAACAAACATATTTGCATTTATTTTATTTAAATTCTAGACATGACTGACTGTTCAAAATGTCCAGAAGATCAATATCCAAATAAAAACCAAGATTCGTGTATTCTGAAGAAAATATCATTCCTGACTTATGAAGAACCAATGGGAACAAGTTTAATTATTCTGGCACTTTTCTTTTCTCTTTGCACAATTGTAGTGCTGGCAATATTTCTGAAATACCATAATACACCTATTGTCAAGGCCAATAACCGAAACCTCACCTATGTTTTACTTATCTCCATCCTCCTCTGCTTCCTTTGCTCACTGCAATTCCTTGTTGCACCAGGAAATATAATATGTCTCCTCCGACAAATTAGCTTTGGCATCATCTTCTCAGTGGCTGTGTCTTCTGTGCTGGCAAAAACCATCACTGTGGTTCTGGCTTTCATGGCCACCAAGCCAGGATCCAGGATGAGGAAATGGGTGGGAAGAAGACTGGCACTCACCATTGTTCTTACTGGTTCCCTGATTCAAGCAGGCATCTGTATGGTGTGGCTGTTCACATTTCCCCCTTTTCCTGACATGGACACTCATTCAGAAATTGAGGAAATCATATTGCAGTGCAATGAAGGATCAGCGATTATGTTCTACTGTGTCCTGGGTTACATGGGCTTTCTGGCAATTGCAAGTTTTACAGTAGCATTTTTCTCCAGGAATCTCCCCAACAGTTTCAATGAGGCCAAATGCCTCACATTTAGCATGCTGATCTTTTGTAGTGTGTGGATCTCCTTTGTTCCATCCTACCTGAGCACCAAAGGCAAATACATGGTGGCTGTGGAGGTTTTCTCCATTTTGGCCTCTACTGCTGGGTTGCTGGTCTGCATATATTTTCCC
The DNA here is from genome assembly GCA_038048745.1 of Coluber constrictor foxii. Lineage (NCBI taxonomy): Eukaryota > Metazoa > Chordata > Lepidosauria > Squamata > Colubridae > Coluber > Coluber constrictor. Next base: position 61,366,172 of record CM075961.1, on the reverse strand, counting down.
AAATGTTACATAATTATTGTTAGGCCAGAGCTAAACAACAAGGAACAATTAATAAAGAGAAAATAATAATCACACACACACACACAAATCCCATTTCCATTTTTTTTATTTCAGTATCCTTCCTGTTAAATCTCCAAATTTAGACCAGTGACTTTTGGAAGGACATACAAATTCTTAGAACAGTTTTTGATATATGTGTAGAGGCTGATAAAATTACCTCTAGTTGACTTAAAATTGAAACTAAGAAAAGAAGAGGGCATGTGTTTATTTAAGAATTCAGCCTGGATTTTGAGGGGAAAAAATGATTTGATTCAAGCTGTTTAAAGAATCTAGATTGAATCCCAGAAATAAAGAAAAGTTTGCTTCTATTTTATAATGTGAAGTTACAAAGGTGCCTGGAAATGGATCACTTATTGGAATGATGTTGTTTAGGCTTAAGCAAAATAACAATGACAGTTAAGAATGAAAAAAAAATATTAATAGTGTACACAAAAAGACTCCTATTTCCATTATTTCACTCATGTAGTATTCCAGAAGGTTGGGACTTGTTAGAAGAGATTCAATAATACAGAAACAATTAAAGGCTATAATGTTGAATGATCAAAACGCCTGTCATACTTTCTAACTTGGTTTGATGAAAATGGCAATATAGCAACTTAGAATGAGAGGATTTTAGTGGGAAAAAATGGAATATGTTTTTCTGTATCTGTTTAAACACAGATACCAGAGAGGAGGGGTAAAACAATATTATCCAAATTGACATGAAAGGTCTTGAATTTCACCAATCCAATGATGTGAAGCACTATTCTGCGCAATGGCTATGCAAGGACGTAGATCAACCCTGGAAATAGCGGAACATATTTTCTCTAGAGCAAGCAGTTGTTTGTGCAGGAAGTGTATTTGAAGGGCATGAATAGGCATGGGAATAATTAGGTTTTGTTCCTGTATCTGCTGCATGATATTTAAGGGACACTGGATATCAGCAAATCTATCTGGGATTATGGTGCATCTATGTTCTTGTAGCTTCTATAGAGTCTAACAAAGTTCAACGTGCCCTCCAGGAAATGTCACATTCAAAATGCAGCTAGATTGCAAGCACTTTATCCCAGATTATGTAGTGCTGTTGCATCAATATGAATTTCTGGGAGAAGCAAACAGGAACAAATGGATGAACAAACAGATGGGTGCCAGCTGACCTGCATATCATCCCAATTGCTATGTTGGAAGCATACACTATATCTCAAGTACAAATGATGAAAAGGCCACTGTATAATGGAGTTCAATGTGTGGCTAAAAGAGTGGTGTGGAGTGGAAGCTTTTGTTTATGTTAGTCATGATATTATGTTAGTCATGATATTTGCAGCTGGTCTGATGAAAAGCTTTATAAAAGAGATGGTTTGCATCCATAATAGAAAGGAATTAAGATACCATGTTTTCCCAAAAATAAGACTCCGTCTTATATTTTTTGAACTCCAAAATAAGTGCTTGGCTTTATTTTTGGGGAGGTCTTATTATTTTGGGACACATGGAACAAGATGGGGCTCCTCTTGCAATCTTACTTCATTTCCAGCACTGTGTTTAAATATTTTCAGGGAACGCTTATTTTCAGGGGGAGGCTTATTTTAGTCCATATGCTCAAAAGCCTGATTTGGCTTATTATCAGGGGATGTCTTATTTTTGGAGAAACAGATTACTTAGTACTAAATTCAGGGGTTTTCTAGAGAAACTTTTAAACTAAACATAAGGACAGAGGATTAATTGTTGATACAGAATATTTCTTTCCCCAGCAATCTGACACTAATAGGGTTATTAGCACTTCTAACATAGATGTTTGTGTGGTTAAGAATATCAACCATGCTATCAAAGAAAATCAAGCTTTTGATAATGTGTACTATATCATGTGTACTAATCAAACAGGCAGTAAGATTGAAAGGGAACTCAGACACAAACAGGTGATGTACGAAGTATATACAGGTCAGTCAAAAAGGACTCAGATGTGTATACACCAACATGCTAAGTATGAGGAAGAAACAGGGTGAACTAGAAATTCGAGTACATGAGGGCAAATATGATATTGTTGCCATTACAGAAACTTGGTGGGATGAAACCCATGAATGAAATGTATAGTTAGAGGGATTTAAATTATTTGAAAGCAGGAGACCTCTTAAAAGAGGAGGTGGAGTTGCACTACAGATAAGAAATAACTACATCTCTACAGAAATACAGCAGAACAATGATGAAAACAATGATGAAAACCATCTTGAATGCATTTGAGTTAATATAAAAGGAAAAAAAGAGTGACATTGCCAATGGTGTATTCTACAGGCCTACTCAACCAAGCAGAGGAAATAGAAGCACACCACAATAATATAGTAATGGGGAACTTTAACTATTCTCGCATCAACTGGAAGACAAACTCTGCACAAAGTGGAATCTTTATGTTTATGTTGTTTATGTTTATTATATTTATATACTGCCCTTCTCCTGAAGGACTCGGGGCGGTGGACAGCCAGCAAATAAAATACAGAAATACAAAATTTAAAACATTATTAAAATCCAATTAAATCAATTTGGCCCATAGTTAAAAGCCCTATAGTAAAACCCCTAATCAATATCAAACAGCTTCCTGACAAATCTAGGAGACAACTTTGCTTCTCAAAAAGTAGTGAAGGGAGCTAGGGGGCATAGATATTGGACTTAATTCTCACTTGCAGAGATGAAATGATAGAAGGGGTTGAAGTTACCAGAACCTTGGGGGTGGGGGAAGTGATCATGCAATATTGAAATTCAAGCGCAAGCAGTAGAACAAAGTCAAACTAAAATCTTGGATTTTGAGAGACCTTGGATGAGAATCCTCAAGGGAAAAACAACCCAAGATTCTTGGGAAATTTTGAAAATTTTGAAATTTCAATGAGGAAGAAAATGAAGACAACTCAAAACAAACAAGTATGTCTGTACAAAGATAATTTATCACTGATAAATTTTTCTTCAATAAATAAAGGTAAAGGTTCCACTCGCACTGATGTGCTAGTCATTCCTGACTCTAGGGGGTGGTGCTCATCTCTGTTTCAAAGCCAAAGAGCCAGTGCTGTCCGAAGACCTCTCCATGGTCATGTGGTCAGCGTGACTAAATGCCAAAGACTCATGGAACACTGTTTACATTCCAATCTACTTGCATTTTTACATGCTTTTGAATGGCTAGGTTGGCAGAAGCTGGGACAAGTAATGAGAGCTCACCACTAGGGATTCAAACCACTTAATTGCTGACCTTTTGATCGATAAGCTCTGTGTCTTAGCCACTGAGCCACTGCATCCTTCTCCGATAAAGAAAAAGATATAAAAATGGAAAGATGAGCACAAACTAAGACAGAATATCAGCAAAGAAATCAGGAAAGCTAATGTTCAAAATAAACTAGGGCTTGTGACCAAAGTAAAGAATAATAAAAAAAGCTTCTTTAAACATGTAAAAACAAGAAAAACATGTGACAAGCAATAGGGAAAAAGCAGAACTACTTAATTCATTGTTTTGCATTTGTCTTTATACAAAAGGAAAAATTAGTCCTACCTATCAAAAACAGATTAGGAACACAAGTTAAAATAGGCAAAAAAAAATGGTAAGAGAGCACCCACCTACCCTAGACAAATTCAAATCACCAGGACCAGATGGGTTACACTTCCATGTTCTGAAGGAACTGGCAGATGTGATCTCAGAATCACCAAACAATATCTTTCAAAGATCCTGAAGCATTAGGGAACAACCAGAGGATTGGAAAAGGGCCGATGTAGTTCCCATATTCAAAAAAGGGGAAAATGGATCCAGAAAACTACAGACCTATCACTCTGATGTCAATATCTGGGAAGGTTCTGGAAAAGATAATCAAACAATGAACCTGCAAACACCTAGAGGCAAACAAACTAAAAGTCAACATGGATTTCTCAAAACTATATTATGCTAGACAAATTTTAATACATTCTTTTTTTTCCCAAAATTATTTTTTTATTTTAAAAAAATAAAACATACAAACATCATTCATTCAATCAAGTACAGACAGTACATCAGTCAGTTTGCATCCCTCGTGCCCTCTCCTCTCTTCACAATATCACTACATATCCAAAATTTATTCTTATATAAAATATATCAGTTGTATCATCATTTAAAGTATTTCAACATTTACTTACATATCACCATTTTTATTATCTACCCAATGGTAAAATAAATCCCATATCAAATAATATTGTTTTTCTTCCTGCTCTCTTATTTCAAATGTCAGTTTACTCATTTTGCCACTGTCCAACATTTTCCTAATAATTTCTTCATCCGTAGGTATCGTTTCTTCTTTCCAATTTTTAGCAAATACAATTCTAGCTGCTGTTAGAAGATTCACAATTAAATACTGCAGTTCTTTGTTATATCTTTCTGGTAAAATCCCTAATAAAAATATCTCTGGTTTAAAGTCTATGTATCTCTTGGTCATTTTTTCTAACCACATGTGTATCTCAGTCCGATATCTCTTTGCTTCTAGGCATGTCCTCCACACATGGTAATAGGATTCTGGGGTCTGATCACATTTCCAACACTTCTCTGATTTGTTCTGGAACATTCTGGCAATTCTCAATGGGGATAAATGCCACCTGTAAAACATCTTATACAAATTTTCCTTATATGCTATAGACATTGTCATTTTATAGTTATGAGACCACATTTTTTGCCATTTTTCTAAACCAATCCCATAACCAAAATTTTCCCCCCATGCTACCATCAATTCTTTAACTTATTCTCTTCCAATTTTAATTCTAGCAAAAACCCATACAGCTTTTTAATAATGTGATCATCAGCACCCATTAAAATCTTATCCAAATTAGTCAAAGCATTGTAAAATCCTTCTTGCTTACAATCTTCTTGATACCTAGAAAATATTTGCATATATGAAAACCAATCCATCTTAAATCCCTGTTCCTCTAGTTCCTGTTTTAATTTGAGTTCACCCTTTTCATCCAATAATTCACTATACCTAATATTTTGTTCCTTTCTAAATGTTACGTGGTAAGAAAAAGACTCTGCTGTGGATACCCAAACAGATATTTTCAAATAATAATTTTTTTTAACCTTCTCCCATTCAGCCATAGAACTTCACATATTTGATGTCTTCTAAAATACCCTTGTATTTTTATTCCTTTGTACCATAAGAAAGCATGCCAACCCATCAACAAATCATGACCCTCCAAATTTAATAATCTAGTATTCCTCAGAGTTATCCATTCTTTCATCCATGTTAAACTTTCAGCTTGATAATACCATTCAAAATTGGGCAGACCGAAGCCCCCTCTTGATTTAGCATCTTGTAATAATTTTAACTTTATTCTCGCCTTTTTCCTTTGCCATATATATCTCGTTATCATTTTATCTAAGTCTGTAAAAATTCTTTATTCAACTTAATTGGAATTGTCTGAAATATATGCCTCTGTCCATGATTTGGGTATTTCCTTTTTTGTCATCACTTCATTCATCTCCTCCAATAATGGTTCTACAATGTCTTATAATATTCAGCTGGAAGGCCATCGAGCCCTTGTGCTTTCCCATTTTTTTTTGTTGCTTAATTGCTTAATTGCTTAATTGTTATATTTCTTTCCAACTTCTCCTCAATATCTTTACTAATCCGAGGTAGTTCTTGTAAGTACTTAGAATCTTTCTCCTCCTCTATTATTTCTCTTTTATAAAGTTTTCTATAAAACTCATGCATAATCTTCCCATCTCTTTATGTCCAAATTTGCTTTCCCCATTTTAATACATTCTTTGACAAAATGACAAAATAAGTGGACTAGAAAAATGCTGTGAATAAAATGTATTGAAGTTCAGTAAGACATTTGTTAAAGCAGACATAAAAATTTACTATTTGACAAGATGAAAAAAATGTAGGTTGGACAGCATCACCAGCAGATAGATTCATAACTGATTGACCAACTGCACTCAATGTATAGTCCTTAATGGAACTGAATCTACACAGAGGAAGGTATGTAGTGGGGTTACTGAAGGTTCGATGTTAAGTACAGTACTCTTCAGAAAAACCAAATGCACAGGGTTAGGGTTAGGGTTAGGGTTAGGGTTAGGGTTAGGGTTAGGGTTAGGGTTAGGGTTAGGGTTAAAATGTTAGTACCATTTTATAATGCCTTGGTAAGATACACTTGGAATATTGCATCCAATGTTGTTTGCCATGGTATAAAAAAGATGTTGAGACTGTAGAAAGAGTGCAGAGAAGAGGAACGCAGATGATTAGTGGACTGAAAATATATGAAGAATGGTTGCAGAAATTGGTTATGTTTAATTGAATAAAAAGGAGGTAACATGATAGCACTGTTCCAATATCTAAGGGGCTGCCACAAAGAAGAGAAAGTCAACATTTTCTCCAAAGCACCTGAAGGAAGTACAAGGAAGCAATGGATGAAACTTATGAAGGGGAGATCCAACCTAGAACTAAGGAGAAATTTCCTGACAGAACAATTAATCAGTAGAATAAGTTGCTTCCAGAAATTGTTAATGCTCCAACACTGGATGTTTTTTTAGAAGAGGCTGGACATCAGTTTGTCTGAAATGATATAGGATTTCCTCCCTGAGTAGGAGGTTGGACTGTAGAACCTCCAAAGTCCCTTCCAACACTATGATTCTATGAAATTGCATGGGGGAAAACGTAACAAGGAACTATGTTTATGCCCTCATATCCACTGAAACATTATTTTTTGCGGGAGGGAGAGGCTAAATACTTTTATCTTTAATTCAGAAAGCAGTAAGAATGTCTCCATCTTTGCCATGTTTAACTTCCTCTCATCTGAAAAACCTTTTCTTTCTTACAGTATATGATGATTGTGATTCATTCCACCCTTACTATCAAAAAGTCTATTATTAACTTTGTTGTGCCTCAACACCTAGACAAAAAAAAATATTATACTTGGAAGAATGGTGACTAATTGCTGATGGACAATTAAGTATTTCAGAATTTATGGACAGGTAAAATAATCAGAAATTATAAAATTCAGTTCAGAATAAAAATCATTTGAGGAAGAGAGATCCAGTTCAAGCTTGTGCAATTTTGGAGAATCTAATTACATTACATAGAAATTAGAGAAGTTTTGTCAAACTGGTATTAATACTTATTATGATGATATTGATTCTTCTACAGCTATTGCCATATGTGACTTGCAAGTTTCAAGCAATAAAATGCAACATCCAAGATCCTATCCCTATTGATCACAAATATTTCCAACCGAGTGATCTAATCATTGGTGCCATCACTTCTTCTGTCTTCACAACTAGAAATTCAGAAAGCTTTGAGAAAGATCTACATCATTCTCTTGTTACTGAATCCCTGTAAAACATAATTTCATTTCAATAGCCTATATCAATCAAGATAAAGTCATTTAGTATATTCATTCTATGTGTCATAATGAGCTACTGCGATTTTAAAAAATCTTTCTAACATTGAATGTTGGAAGGAAACCAACAGCTAGAACCTTTGTTCCTTAAATAAAATTAGAGGAAAATTAAACTGTTGGAACAATTAATAAAGAAAAAATATTAATAATACACAAACAAAAGAATCCTATTTCTATTACTTCTGTCTTTTACCATCCTTTCTTTTAAGTTCCTAAACTTTAACTCACTGACTTTGGAAAGGCAGCAGAAATTTGGAGTCTTTTTGGTTTATGAGTAAAGGATGGTTGGTTAGTACTTTTTCAATTAAAATAGAAATTCTGAGAAATGAAGAGGGCATATGTTTATTTAAGGAAGCAGCTTGGGTTTTGAGAAAAAAAATGACTAGGATGCAAGTATTTAAATAATCAAAACTGAAGTTATTCCTAATTTATAGTAGGAAGGTATGAAGATACCTAAATGGATCACTTTTTATAATGCTCTTGTTTAGGAATGTGCTAAAACCTTATGGAAACCTTAAGAAACAAAAAAAAAATATTAACAGTGTAAACCTAAATGCTCCATTTCCATTATTTCACTTGTGTAATATTGCTTCTTTTAAATTTTCATTATCTTCAGCACTGACATTCATACTCAATGGTCTTTTTGGTAACATATGTGTTGAACAGAAATTCTTGGAAATGTTCTGATTTAGAATTAGTATAGGAAGTCCATCATTAGCAATATAAATAATTTTATTACACTTTACAGGTCATGTATACACTTTACAAGTCATGCATATAAAAAAAACAATCAATATATGTAATAAAGAGTAAAAAAGTATAAAAATAGAAGTATGAAAAGGTATAAAGCAAAAGAAAGGAAAACATATATATATATATTGAGAATAACTTTCAACTTTGTTCGTAATCTATATTTGGAGGGCATCAAGAATCATGTTTGGAAATCCTACTTTTTGCAACTAGAGGGACAGTTAAAAGAAGAGAGGATACATTAATAGCTTTCTAATTCCTTTAATTCTGTCATGTATTATTCCTTCTTTTACATTTCTTGATCTTTGTCATTTATAGTGTAGGATTTCCTTTGTGGTATAAATATTTTTACATTTTATTTATTAGTTTATGATATATAATACAAAAATATAAAAGAAAATAGTAGGAAAATACATGAGAAAAAGGGGAAGTGAAAAGTATGGAGCAAAGGCGGGGGGAAAAGAAAGACAAAGCATTGACATCCAGTTTCCTTTGGTGCAGTAGTATAAGATAACAACATCAAACCTCAACTTTTTACTTTTACATAATAATATAAACTAATCATTTCCATAACAACAAACCTATTGATCAGTGAAACCCAAAATCAAAGTTTCATTTTTTCCCCCATCTCAAGCACGAAGTCCAGAAGCAGTTTCCAAGTAGTTTTGTGGTATAAATATTGAGCAGAAAAGTCTTGGAAACTTTCTATCTTAAAATAAATGTAATGTTCATGAATTAGTTAGTATCCAGGTGGTTTGTTTTAAGAGGTTTATTATCTTATTTAAGAGGATAAATAAATAAATAAATAAATAAATAAGTAAATAAATAAGTAAGTAAGTAAATAAATAAATAAATAAATAAAATGTGGAAACACAAATTTCTGAAAATCTTCATATCTTAGCACAGCCCATACTGCATATTGATTTTGTAGGAATATGGCATCATCCCTGAAAAAAGAAGAATCCTTGAGTTGTAGTCAAATCACTTATTTTATTCTCACTTATCAAATCAAGGTTGACTCAGCCTTCCATCCTTCCAAGGTAGGTAAAATGAGGATCTGGATTGTGGGGACAATAAGCTGATTTTGTATAAAAAGAATACCGATTGGGGGGGGCCAAAAGCCCTATTAAGCAGGTATATACAAAAAAAGTATGAAAGCTATGGCTTAACGCATTGTAAGACACCCTGAGTCTCTGGAGAAGAGCGGCATATAAATCGAACCAATAAATAAATAAATAAATAAATAAATAAATAAATAAATAAATAAATAAATAAATAAATAAATAAATAAATAAATAAATAAATAAATAAATAAATAAATAAATAAATAAATAAATAAATAAATAAATAAATTTGTCCAGAAGGTATATTTGAAGGGATTACTTAGGATGGGCCTATTGTTGATTCTGTTGCTCCTGTTCCTTCCTGCCTTAGGAAATTCACGGGAGACTAAACAGCAGCAAACATCTCTAAGAATATGTGTACATTGTGCTGTATCATTGTGCGGATAATTATAGCTATTTATTAATTTTAATATCTATGCAATCTAAGAAAAATGACTATACAACTGACTACTGATTCAGTTTTCAAGCATCTGCCATTATTCTAAATTTGGGAAGTCTGTATGGTCTCTAACAGGGTGCAATGTGCTTTCCAGAAGATATCACCATATTTTAAAAAGCACAAATGGAAACAAAATGAATGAATGTCAACTATTCAGGGCCCGTCCCACATCGGTGGACACACCCTGGATCTAGTTTTTGTCTCTGGTCAGTGGTTGAGTGGTCTTGATATCGGGGATATAGGTGTTGAACCCCTGTCATGAACTGACCACTCGCTCCTTCGACTCGACTTTCAGACCGCTACACCTCACCGCAGGGAGGCGGAACCGACCAGGTGGTTCCGCCCCAGGTGCCTGATGGATCCTGATAGGTTCCAGATGGAGCTTGGGCCATTTCCTGAGACACTAACATGCGACTCGGCCGAGGACCTGGTGGCGGCCTGGGATAGGGCGGCCAGTGGGGCCTTGGACCGCGTCGTGCCTTTGCGGCCTCTGGCCCGGCGCCAAACTCACTTATCTCCTTGGTTTACCGAGGAGCTGAGGGAGATGAAACACCGGAGAAGATGCCTAGAGAGCGGTTGGAGGGCCAGTCGCTCTGAATCTGACTTGACACTGGTAAGAGCTCATATTAAGACTTACTTAGTGGTGATAAAAGCGGCAAAATTTAATTATTTTACCGCTCTTATCGCATCATCAGATAATCACCCAGCCGCCCTGTTTAGGGTGACCCGCTCCCTCCTTCATCTGGGAGCGTGGGAGGATCCCTTGCAGGGTCGTGCTGAGGATTTTGTTCAATATCTGGATGATAAAATAACTCAGATTCGGGATGACTTGGCCGCTGACTGGGTGAGTTCGGGCGGGGTGACTGAGCCAGGTCTTGAGAGTGTTATCTGGGCTGAGTTCGATCCTGTGGCTCCCGAGGATGTGGACAGGACCTTGGGAAGACTGAATGCAACCACATGTTTATTGGACCCGTGTCCCTCCTGGTTGGTGCTGGCCAGGAGATTATAAATGCTTCTTTGAGTGAGGGTGCCCTACCGGTCACCTTGAAGGAGGCGGTGGTGAGGCCCCTCCTCAAGAAGCCCTCCCTGGACCCAGCTATTTTGGCTAATTATCGTCCAGTCTCCAACCTTCCCTTTTTAGCGAAGGTTGTTGAGAGTGTGGTTGCGTGGCAGCTCCTTTGGTACCTGGATGAAGCTGTCTATTTAGACCCGCTCCAGTCCAGCTTCAGATCTGGATACAGCACCGAAACGGCATTGGTCGCGTTGGTGGATGATCTCTGGAGGGCCCGGGATAGGGGGTATTCCTCTATCCTGGTGCTGTTAGACCTCTCCGCGGCTTTTGATACCATCGACCATGGTATCATGTTGCGCCAGTTGGAGGGATTGGGTGTGGGGGGCACCGTTTTGCGGTGGTTCTCCTCCTATCTCTCCGACCGGTCGCAATCCGTGTTGACAGGGGGGCAGCGGTCGACCCCGAGGCGCCTAATGTGTGGGGTGCCGCAGGGATCGGTCCTCTCGTCCCTCCTGTTCAACATTTATGTAAAGCCGCTGGGTGAGATCATCCATGGTTTTGGGGTGGAGTTCCATCAGTACGCTGATGATACTCAGCTGTACATCTCCACCCCAGACCACCCCAACAATGCCGTGGAAGTGATGTCCCAGTGCCTTGAAGCTGTGCGGGTCTGGATGGGGAGAAACAGGCTTCGACTCAACCTCTCCAAGACTGAGTGGCTGTGGCTGCCGGCGTCCCGATATAGCCAGCTGACACCATCACTGGTTATTGGGGGTGAATCTTTGGCCCCCACGGAAAGGGTTCGCAACTTGGGCGTCCTCCTGGATCCACAGCTGTCCTTAGAGGATCACACAACAGCTGTGGCCAGGGGGGCCTTTTATCAGGTTCGCCTGATACGCCAGTTGCGGCCCTTTCTAGATCGGGACTCCCTACACAGAGTCACTCAGGCGCTCGTCACTTCTCGCCTGGATTACTGTAATGCTCTCTACATGGGGCTCCCCTTGGGGTGCACCCGGAGGCTCCAACTGGTGCAGAATGCGGCCACGCGGAGGATTATGGGAGCGACGGGGCGTTCCCATGTGACTCCTCTCCAGCGCGAGCTGCATTGGTTGCCGGTGGACTTCCGGGTGCGTTTCAAGGTGTTGGTGATCACCTTTAAAGCGCTCCATGGCTTAGGACCAGGGTACTTCTGCCGCCAATTGCCTCCCACCGGCCGGTTCGCTCCCACAGAGAGGGCCTTCTCAGGGTGCCGCCAGCCAGACAATGCCGGCTGGCGACCCCCAGGGGGAGAGCCTTCTCTGTGGCAGCCCCAACCCTCTGGAATGATCTTCCTCCAGAACTGAGAATGATCCCCAACCTCCGGACGTTTCGTCGGGCCCTAAAAACATATCTTTTCCAGCTTGCCGGTCTAGCCTGATCCCCATTGAATTTTAACATTTTTAGTGTTTTAGGGTTGCTAGTATTTTAACATTTAAATTGTTTTTAACTGTCAGCCAAAGCTTATATGGGTTTTAAAGTTTTTTAATTTTTGTATATTGTATTTTTATCTGGCTGTTCACTGCCCTGAGTCCGCAAGGAGAAGGGCGGTATATAAATCCAATTAATAATAATAATAATAATAATAATAATAATAATAATAATAATAATAATAATAATAATAATAATAATAATTAGCTTGAATAAAACTTCCCTAAATGTGATATTGGAGGTATCTATCTCCACTGCAAATAATTGGTAGTGCTCAGGGAGTTTATTATCTTTTGGGCAGACTTATCCCAGTCAAGACTTATTAGCCTCTCATCTACATTTTCTCCTTCACTCATATCTTAACAAAGAAAGGGGGCAGTGGTAGAATGGAATGCAAAAGTGCCAACTGAGGTATCTCTAGAAGCATGGCAAACATTTCATAACAAAATGAATAGAAGGGATTGGTGAGCATTATGAATCATAGGGAAAGGGGGAAATAACCATGTTCACATTTGTGTGGGAAATCTAGAGATGGTTTTGCTTCTTCTATGCCAATGTAGTTTTTTTCAGTAAAGTATTATACTCTTGAAAAAAAATATTGTCCCAGGAGTTTCTTTTTCTATAAATGCCAATTTGACAATCTCAAAGAAATGTACTCTCTTCTTGCATAGCATGGGTCATTCTAGAATGTGGGCATAAAACTTAGAGGAAATTTCTATAACTAAAAGCAGGCCTTTGATGTTAATGCCAGTAGGGGAAATGTGGAGGTCCAAAAGATCTATAGCTCCATTTGCCATGTCTGGCAATAAGATTATGCTTTCAGAAGAATTGTAATAAATTTTTTTCATGTTTGGATTAGAACAGAGTATATGAATATACCAGCCAGATAAATTATGATATACTGATCGTGGAAACATAATTTCTAAAATATTGAAAGATGTAAACTGCATTACATAGACCAAAACTGAAAATAATATATTTAGAATTATCATATCAGGTATAAAATGTCTTCTTATTTATATCTCCTCTCTGAACAGAGCTTTCCTTCTTGGGATGGAAGTTCTCCCAGAGAATTTTATTTATTATTTATTTATTTATTTATTTGTCAACAAGTATAAGGAAACAAGTAACAATATAGACATAGACATGGAAACATGCCAAAAAATGGTACAAATAAAAGGATATAAATAGGCAAAACATAGCCATAAAGACATATAAATGGGGACATAGGGCAGGGATGGTAGGCACACTGGTGTGCTTATGAATTCCCCCTTAGGGACTTCTTAAGAAACATGAAAGGTCCACAGTAGACAGTTTAAGGTAAAAGATAAGGGATTAGAGAAACTAACAACAGGATCAGGTAGAATGTTCCAGTCATTTATAACTCAATTGCAGAAGTCATATTTCCTACAATCAAGATTAGAGCAATTTACATTGAGTTTGAATCTATTGATAGCCCTTGTGTAATTACCGGTGAAATTAAAGTACTCATTTACAGGTAGGACATTTGGTAAATAACCTTATGAACTAAGCATAGTCAAAACAAAGACTGCGTAGTTCGAGGCTATCCAGACCTAAAATTTCAAGCCTGGTGTGATAGGGAATTTTATTTCAAGCAGAAGATTAGAATACTCTCCTAGTAAAACATCTCTGGACCTTCTCTAAAGTATTGATGTCTGAAATACAGTAAGAGTTCCAGGCAGTATTCAAGTATAGATCTGGCAAATGTTTTATATGCCCTAGTCTGGAGTATACTGTTACCAGAGAGAAAACTTCACAAAATAAGATTGACAACTCTTAATCTTATTATTATTTATTTATTTATTTATTTATTTATTTATTTATTTATTTATTTATTTATTTATTTATTTATTTATTTATTTATTTGTGATGATGTTACAGTAAGCTTTTGATCTTTTGAAATGAGTACTCCTAGGTCCTTGACAGAAAGTGGGTCAATGTTTAGATCATTACCAGCCAGCAAATATTTGATGTTCTTATTTCTATTGCCAATGTGCAGGACTGAGCATTTGTTAGCAGAGATTTGGAGTTGCCAATTGTTTGACCATTCAGGTACATACTTAGGTCATTTTGAAGGGTAGTAGAGTTGTCTTGGTGTTGAATAGTTTAACATCATCAACAAAGAGGACACAGCCGCTTATAATTTGATCACATAAGTCATTGATATAAAGCAGAAAAAGTGTTGGAACTAGAATGCTAGAGAGGTTACACGTAGCTGGCTCCAGAGAATTATTAACACTTCTCTGAGCAAGGGATTCTTACCTCCAACCTTGAAAGAGGCGATGGTGAGACCCCTCCTTAAGAAGCCTCTCTGGATCCAGCTGTTTTAGCAAACTACCGTCCAGTCTCCAACCTTGCTTTTTAGCAAAGGTTGTTGAAAGTGTGGTGGCATGACAGCTCCCACAGTACCTGGATGAAGCTGTCTATCTAGACTCATTCAAGTCTGGCTTCAGGCCTGGACACAGCACAGAAACAGCATTGGTTGCATTGGTTGGTGATCTCTGGAGGGCTCAGGATAAGGGATGTTACTCTATCCTGGTCCTATTAGATCTGTCAGAGGCTTTTGATACCATTGATCATGGTATCATGCTGCACCGGTTGGAGGAGCTGGGAGTGGGAGACACTGTATTACGGTGGTTCTCATCCTACCTCTCTGATAGGTTGCAGTCAGTGTTGACAGTGGACAGAGATCGACCTTGAGGCCCCTTACTTGTGGCGTGCCACAGGGGTCGATCCTCTCATCTCTCCTGCTCAACATTTATGTGAAGCCGTTGGGGTAGATCATCCGTGGTTTTGGGGTGCAATGTCATCTGTTTGCTGATGACACTCAGCTATATATCTCCACCACAAACCACCCCAATGATGCCTTTGAAGTGATGTCCAGGGGCCTTGAGGCCGTACGGGTCTGGATGAGGAGAAACAGGCTTCGACTCTACCCTTCCAAGACTGATTGGCTGTGGCTGCCGGTGTCCCGGTACAATCAGTTAGTCCCATCACTAACTATTGGGGATGAGTCATTGACCCCCACAGAGAAAGCTTGCAATTAGGGATCCTCCTGGATGCACAACTGTCTTTAGAAGATCATATAACAGCCGTGGCCAGAGGAGCTTTCTATCAGGCTTGCCTGATTCGCCAATTGCATTCCTTTCTAGACCGGGACTCATTACGCACAGTCACTCAAGCCCTCATCATTTCCCGACTTGACTACTGCAATGCTCTCTACATGGGGGTCCCCTTGAAGTGCACTCGGAAGCTGCAACTGATCCAGAATGCGGCCACATGAGTAATTATGGGAGCAACATGGCACTCACATGTAACACCTCTTCTACGTGAGCTGCACTGGCTTCCAGTGGCCTTCTGAGTGTGCTTCAAGGTGTTGGTTCTTACCTTTAAAGTGCTCAATGGCTTAGGACCTGAATACTTACGAGACCACCTGCTGCAACCAATAACCTCCCACCAACCAATACGCTCTCACAGAGTAGGCCTACTCATAGTACCATCATTAAAACAATGTCATCTAGTAGTTCCAAGGGAGAGAGCCTTCTCTTTGGGGGCACCTACTCTTTGGAACAAAATACTGCCTGGAATACGAATAATTCCAGATCTTCGCACTTTCTGATGTGCCCTGAAGACCTTTCTGTTTCAACAAGCAGGGCTAGCATAAATATCTAAATTCTATGCCAAGGCCTTAGCAGATACACTAAGTTGACTCAATTTATTACTTACTGTTTATAAAATAACAAAAAAAATTATATGTACATGAAATTCTATTCTGTTTACCGCCCTGAGTCCTTCGGGAGAGGGGTGGTATAGAAATTCAATAAATAAAATAAATAATTAAATAAACACTGTCTTGTGGAACATCACTATTAACAGATGCAGGATTTGATAGGGTGCTGCCTATTTTGACCACTTGTTACCTGTTTGACAGTACACAGTTAACTAATTATCCAGAAATGCCATAAGAATTTAGTTTCAGAAGTAGGGTGTCATGCACTACTGAATCAAAGACTTTACAGAAGTCTATGTAAATTGCGTTTATTGCTTTGCCATGATCAAGTTGAGAAATCCAGAGGTTTTTCCAATGTATGAGTTGCAGATTACAGAACAAATTTTTTCCTGAAACCAAATTGCTTATCAGAGAGTAGGTTATTTGTTGCTAAGTGGAGGGTGATGGATTGGTTTATGATGGATTCTATGACTTTGCACATGACACAACAAAGAGATATTGGTCTATAATTCTCAACAAGGCTGGGGTCAACTTTTTTGAAGATAGGTATGACTGTTGCTAATTACCATATGGCAGGCAAGGAGCTCATTCTAAAAGATACTTCATAGATGGTGCTTAGAGGTTCAGCTATGGTAGAGGAAAGCTTTTAAAGAAAGAAGGCACATATTTCATCAGGCCCAATAGATATAGATGGCTTTAGTTTGTGTAGTGCTCTTATGATGGTATCTTCAGTAAAATCAATGTGGATTAAATCATTGCAATTGGATGAGGTACGACTAGAAAATGAGGGGGAGGTGCCATTGCTGTTTGCAAAGACTGAAAAAAGGGTTGAAGAGATTAGCTTTAATGGTATCATCGTTACAATCTTCACCATTTGGCCCTTTTAGAGGTGGAATGGTTTTTGAGTCTTTAAGTTTGGCATTTACAAAATTATAGAAGGCACATTTGGAATTTGTGTATAATAACTCTTCCTCCTGTTTATAGTGGTAATAGATACATTCTGTTTTTATTTTGTTTTGTTTTTCCTAAGGTTCTCCTGAAAAGGTACCATGGTCTCAGATTCCTCTGTGATGGAGCTAGCTGTGACAATTACTAATTGCAAATAGTTTAAAAACAATGTTTGTTTAGAAGTACTATGGGCCTACTTTAAGAACTCTTTATAGCAACTTTTAACAATGTTACATATCCAAAATGTCCCACCCGTGTTAAGTCTTTATATGTGCAAACTTTGGTCTGAAATTTCAGCAGTCCATTTTGGGAAATTAAAACTGAATATCTAAAAAAATATTCATTCTAGATAATTGTAAAATGCCACTAATAATGCCACTTAAATGCCACTAATGGGTCTTGTTTAAAACTTCCTTTTAGTTAGATCATAATCTTACAATGCCAAGGATTAAACAAACCAAAACATTTCCTCAATTTAAAAAGAAACTGGAACTCAAGAACTGACATCTCAAGAACATAGTTTCTGCTTTAAGTTCCTGTTTATATGAACATTGTCAATAGTTTATATTTTCACTCTTGGTAATAGGCAAGGACCTCATTAATCTAAACAGAACTTTTTCTAGGAACTCACTGAAGCTGTGACGGCAGCTGCAAGAGCCAAAAATGGTTCAAAGAGATGAAATGATTATACTTTCTTATTGTTTGAAACATTTTTTGTTAATTTTTTTCCCTTACTTTAGAATGAAGCTTGAATTTTCTCATATTTTCCATGTCTATTTTCCTTTCCTGTCAAAAACTTTTCTTTCATTATAAAATGACTTATTGACACATTCTACCATTAGTATTTCATTAATCATTTGAAAGTTGCAATTTTCTTTTACCATTGTAATTACCAAAAAGACTACTATTAACTTTCCTTCTCCTCAAAGTCCTGATTGACCAATTATACTTGAAATAATGAGGGCCAATTACTATTGGTCAGCTACATATTTGTGTGATTAAGGGCAGATAAATTATCAGAATATCTTTCAGAACCATTTATGTTTTTTAAAGATTCATTACAGAATGAAAGTCAGGCCTAGAAGAGAGAGATTCAGTTCAAGCTTAGTCCTCATTTGGGAACTCTTAACCACTTTATTGAAATGAGAAACTTTTTCAAATTGGGATTATTATTAATTACAATGATATTGATTCTCTTCATGCTACAAGTGCCATGTATAGTTTGTAAAACTCAGTTAAGCAAATGCAGAATCCAAGATCCTATCCCGATTGTTCACAATTTTTTACAACCAGGTGATCTTACAATTGGTGCCATTACTTCTTTTGTCTTCATAAACAGAGATGTAAAAGGTTTTGAGGAAGATCCTCATCATTTGCTTGCCTTTGATTCCTTGTAAGACATTATTTTATATATCAATCTATGTAAATTTTTTGTATGCCTATTCTAGGTATCACAATGGGCTAGTGTGATTTTTTAAAAAAATCTTTCCCAGCAAAAGTTTAAATGATGTTATGTTATTTTTCAGATTATAAAGTATTTTCTAGTACTTGATAAAGGTAAAAAAAAAACCAGATAGAAACAATGTACTTAGGTATTCAAATGCCAAAGTCCTGGGAAGAGACGTATATCTCTCTCCTTCCTAAGGAAGGGGACGATACGACCTATATTAAGAATTATAGGCCAATAGCCTTGCTTAATGTTGATTTTAAATTGTTTGCATCTATCCAATCAAACTAATCATTCAATTTCTCATGGCTAGTAGATTCAGGCAAGGCAGGAATCCCTCTCCCAATGCTCCAGTCCTTTCCCTTGTGATGGGAATTACAGCATTAGCTTTTAAAGTGACTGCACAGAAGATTGTATTAATCATAGGAATAATGATGTACAGTCAGAAATGCATCACATTTTGTATCAGTAAATAAGTCATGCAGTTTTCTTCATGAATAATCATTTTATGAATAGAAAGTTGTTTTGAGGGGCAGAGGGGCAGAAGCAGAGTCATATACTGTCAATATACTTTTTTGGGTAAAATTTTCACTTTGCTTTTGATAGTCTTTTTAATTATTTTCCTTCATTTTTTTCATTGCAACAAGTTCTTATAACAATGATTATTGAGACATAAACATTAGATCAGTAACACCAATTTTTACGGATGTTGTTAGGGAATAAAATTCTGAGTTTTGATTAAATTTTGCTACAGTTTTTATTTTATTCTTATAGAGTTTAATTTTTTTTAATTAACATAATAGAAAAAGCTACAGTTCATCCATTACTTAACAAGAGTTTATGGTGCTATGAAAGCATTACTACTGATGCTTCAATAATATATATTTAATTTTCTAAATATAACGTGCTGAAGTCAGACTAAATTCTAAATGTATGGACTTTATGCCATTTTTTCTTGTCTCTTAAATTAAAATAAAACCATCTCTACTGTAATAAAATTTCCCCAATTTTATTTTCTAGTTGTACAATGTTATATACTAACAATTCTGGTCATCTTCATATAGTTAAAATTTCACAGAAATAGCAGAGAAAGTTTAAAAAATCTTTCATCATTCCTATCAAAATTAATTCCACAATGTTTATACTTAATAATAATTTGTAGTTCAATTAATATGAAACAATGAATTTCATTTTGATAGAGTTTAATCTGTTAATTTGTATAACACTGTTTTTTCATGATATTTAACTTTCTTGCCTCCTGTAGATTTTTATTTAATACAGTATCTTATTTCCTTTCCAGAGTCTTGATTAAATATTATCAGCATATCTTGACTATGATCTTTGCTGTGAAAATGATTAATGAAAACCTCCAGCTCTTACCTAATATCACTTTGGGATTTAATATCTATGAGAGTTATGGTGGGGAATACACATATCACGCTTCAATGGAACTTTCCTCCAATCAGAAACAATTCATTCCCAACTACAAGTGTGGCATCCTGAATAAACTCATATCAGTAATTGGGACTCTTGATACTGCAATTTCTTATGATATGGCAAATATTTTAGTTCCGTACAAAGTTCCACTGGTGAGATGCATTAATGATATGTCGTTCACTCTTTCCTTTGTCTTTTCAGATAGAGGGGAATTGTATGACCTTAAAATATTTTTAATTTTATGAAGTATACTTAAGAAAATGTATTTATACATGATAAAGCAATGTGAACTCATTTAAGAATTTGTTACAATGATAGGAAAATTTCAAAAATTAACTGTTAATAAGCTTTAAAAATAGTATATTAGGTAGGAGCTTTGGATCTCTGTAGTTTCTCAGGAAAGATACTCATGTGATGAGAAAATATATATATTTCTGAATGTTATTTATTTTATTTTCTGACATTATTAGATTTATATCTGTAGGGCTTTGTAGTCTGCATTTGTGCAGGAAGTTTCCTATCTTGGATGGCAAACCTCAGATAAGGAAATTACTTGCACGTAGGCAGAATTTGGCATTAGTAAATAAAGTCCCTAAGTCTGTAAACAGGAGGAGAGGAAATGGAATACATTTGTATTAGACTTTAATTAAAGTCTAACATTGTAAGTGCTTAAGCAAAGCAGTAATGGTTAACCAAAGACTCTAGTTACCTGGAAGATTCTGTAGCCAATGAGATGCTGTCAAGTACATTGTAACTTGTAAGTAACAAACTATATAATGTCATTGTGTAAGACAATAAAATCATCACATACAACCTCAACCTTTGGGTGTGTGGTCACTCTACATATATCTACCTATGATTCAGGTATTCAAGGAGGCATAGGCAGTGCCTTTTCCTACTGTTGGTCCTTACCTGCTGAATAGAGCTGGATCCACTTTCATGCTTTGTCCTTTCCCCCCAATAGTTCACATTAACTGGAGAAAAAAAAAACCAAATACCTAAAGAGGAATTGATAAGACTTTCCTTGGAGATAGGAAACCTTTTTCTTGGAGATAGGAAACCCAAGACTTTCCTTGGAAATAGGAAACCTTTTTCTTGGAGATAGGAAACCCATAACAGGAAACCCATAAGTTATACCAGTTCATACAAGTATGAAATAGGGTAAAGCAAAATGTAGAATGTATAGTTTCTTTTTTAGAAAGGCAGATTTTTTTAAAAAAAAAAACTTAGAGTAAACAGTTTAAAGAAATATAGTTTCTTAACATATAATCCATGAATATAAAATTGTTGTACTTATTTGAAATTGTATTATTTATTTATTATTTCATCATTATGCTTTATTTCAGTTTTCCAAGTAGTATGCTGACCATGGTCTTTTGGGGCCAAGTAAAAATGTCCTAACTAAGCAAGTACATATAATAATAAGAACAAACCAGGGATTCAGATATCAGTCTCTTTAATAAAATCAAATTCAGGGAACAAGATTCAGATAGACATAGAATTATAGATTTGGAAGGAAATAAATGGAACATGTAGTCCAGTTGTAGTGTCCTAAGAATTTCTTTATAGAAATTATGTGAAAAATATGCTGACATACTTCAGAGCTTTTAATATATAGAGAATACACATTTTGTTTCTCTTTCTATTTTTTTTAATATAATTTTTATTTCCACAGTTTCCAGCTGGCTTTTCCCCTTTCTACTACAACATGGTTCCAAGAGAAAACATATTTTACATGGGGATTATTCGATTACTCTTGTATTGCAGGTGGACATGGGTTGGGGTACTTACGAAAGACTTTGAGGCATCGTTTCAACACCTAATTGTTTCAATTTTTCCTTTCTACGGCATATGCATTGCCTTCTTAGAACAATTCAGACTGCTTTATTTTGACCAGTTTTTTGATGGTTTAAAATGGCTTGTCAAAAGCTTTCACATTTATGTTAACAGCAAAGCCAATGCTATAATAGTCAGTGATAAGAATCTTCTACATTTAAGATGGTTGTTACGTCTACCTGAAATAGAAATGATTTCTACAAAGCCTAAAGGTAAAGTGTGGATTATGGCTTTCAAAGTGGACCTTGCATCATTCTTTTATCATAAGAGCTGGGATATCCAAGGCCTCCATGGTGCATTGACATTTGCGGCTTACTCAAATGAAGTTGAGGGATTCCAACATTTTCTCCAGACAAGAAACCATTTCTCCTCAAAAGAGGATGGTTTTGTCAAAAATGTGTGGGAGCAAGCATTTGGCTGTGGATTTCCAAATCCATCTAGGAATGAGAAAAATGATGATGTTTGTACAGGGAATGAGAAATTGGAGAGTCTCCCTGGGGCGTTTTTTGAAATGAAAATGACCAGTCATAGTTACAGTATATACAATGCAATATATGCTGTGGCACATGCTTTACATGACATGAAGTTGGACCATCAATGTAGGAAAAATGGCCGAAAACACAGTATTCAGAATCCCCAGCCATGGCAGGTAATTTTATGAATAATCCAATAAGTTGGAAAAGGAATTTGAATTGCACTGGTTTTCTATCATATCACAGCTTCTTCATCAAAGAGAACAGTGAGATGTATATGTTGGACAGAACATATCTTTTTTATTTTCTTTTTTGAATTTTGTAATTTTAATGTTTTTTCATGCTTTGAACATCTCAGTTCAATTACTCTTTAGCTGCTTTCCTGGTAGGTTATAGGTAATATTACCTACATCTTCTCCCCCATCCAGACATATACAAGAATTATTTACTGCAGAAGGTTTCTTTTAGAGTTACAAGAACTGCTTGATCAACTTAACTTTAAATACACACTCGGAGAATTTTCTGTCAATAAGGGTATGGGTCCAAAACACTGAATACAATGAGAAATTTTTAATCTTGGGATACATAGCTTGATATTTATTCATCTTTAGATCAACTTCCTCCAACCTTTTGGGCACCAGGGGTCAATTCCATGGACTGTAGGGGGCATGATTTTGTGTGCTGACTGCATCCTGGAGAAGGGGCTTTGCTTGTATGTATGGCCCAGTTTCTGGCATGCCATGAATCAGTGCTGGTCCATGGATTGGGGGTTGGGGATCCCTGATTTAAATGAATCAAAGAATATTTGGCAATCCCATCCATACTATATGAGAGAAGGATCATGCTTTCAAAAATCCATAGTTTAAGAGGCTGTGGAATCGGAGCCCAAAAGATCAACTAAATTACCACATGAATAAAATGTAAAAAATTATAATGCATCTGAAAGGGCAGGATATATGTCTAGAAACAATATTTATTATTCTCTTTCTAAGTCACAGTTTTTGCCCATTGTCCACAGAAGCGTAACTGTGGTAGACAATATAAACTAACCAGTCTACGTCAAAATAGTATATCTCTTTTTACATACAAGGAAAAGCAGTCTGAAAATAGAATGAGATCCAATATAATGCAATTAAAAAGAGACTGTTATAAGTAGATTGTGCAGAGAATTAGGTCACAGAAGCAAAAAATATGCACTCAGCAGATTTTTTAAAACATTTAGAAAAACAGATTATGCATAAGACCGTTTTTTAAAAATTAAAAAATAATCTTTATTTTTCGGTTAAAAACAACAGAAGAAAAAACAAGACATCATACAAAAAACATAAACAGAGAAAACCTATAAACCCATAAATCACCCATATAAAACATAAAACAAATGTATCTTTATGCATTAATCTGATAGTTTAATATCCTGTATTATGTGTTGATATTGTAATCTGTAGAAAACAGAACGTCTTACATATCTTTATGCATTAGTTCAATCCATTCGACCTCGTTATTTTTATACAGTGTATCCTTAATAGTATATGTAATTTCTCATCTAGCTTAAGTTATATGTTTCCTTTTCTCTACCCATCTATAGAATTTTTCCCAAAATAGATACAATTGTGTTTGGTCTTTATCTTTTAATTTTTTGGTCAGTTTATCCGCCTCAGCACAATCCAAAATCTTCTGGATGATAGCTTCCTCTGGTGGGATATTTTGGTTTTTCCAAAATTGTGCATACGTCAGTCTCACCGCTGTGATCACATGTAAAGCAAGATACCATATATCCCTTTCTATGTTCTCTGGCCTGGAGCCGAGTAGGCATGTCTCTGGGCACCAATCAATCTTTAAATTTAAAATCTCATTTAACCATTTTTTTATTTTTCCCCAAAATTCCACTGCTTTCAGGCATGTCCACCATTGATGGTAATATGTGCCACGTTCATTCCTACATTTCCAGCATTCTGGAGATTGTCCCTTAAACATTCTGGCTAATCTATCCTGAGAAAGGTGCAACCTGTATATCATCTTATATATATTTTCTTTATATGCCGTGGACACTACTAATTTCATATTATCCCACCATTTCTCCTGCCATTTCTCTAAGTAAATTGAGTATCTGAAGTTTTTCCCCAGGCAATCATTGTATCTTTAATTATTTCTTCACCTATTTCTATTTCCATCAACAATCTATATGTTTTCAAGATCATGCCTTTTTCTTGTCCCGTCAAAATTTTATCTAATTCTTGTAACTCACCATTGATACCTCTCTCTTTATCTCTATTATATTTAGATTTAATCTGCGTATATGTCCACCAGTCCACTTGTACTCTTTGGGAATTCAATTCGTGTTTAGATTTTAATTTTCCTTGTGGATTCAGTAATTCTTTATATGTTAATTTTCCCTCGAAATTATATAGTTTGGGGTATGTTAGTGCTATAGGTGATATCCAACATGGTGTCTTAGTATAGTATTTTTTGCAAATTTTTTCCCAAATCTGAATTAAGATATTTCTTATATAATGTCGAGTAAACCATTTACTTTGTGGGGTCCTAGTTCTCCAAAGAGCCATATGCCAACCCTGGTGTATATCAAATCCTTCTAGTTTGAGAAGACGTCTATTTCCTAAAGTAATCCATTCTTTTACCCAGGTTAGTATAGCCGCTGCATGATAATTCTCCCAGCATGGTAAGCCCAAGCCCCCTCTTTCTTTTATCTCTTGCATCATCTTTCTTTTAATCTGTGGCCTTCTCCCCTGCCAAATAAATTTAGTTATTGTTTGGTTTAAGTCCATAAAGAATTTTTTGGATAGATTAACTGGAGCAGTTTGAAATAAAAAATTAAATTTCGGTAGCACATATGATTTTACTGTTGTTACTTGTCCTAGAAGTGAAAGTTGTATTTTACCCCACTTATCTAAATCTTTTCTTACTTGGGTTAGTAATTTATTGTAATTATCTTCTTGTAAACTCGAACATCTGTTAGTTAGCCAAATTCCCAGATACTTAACTT
Organism: Coluber constrictor foxii; assembly: GCA_038048745.1. Taxonomy (NCBI): domain Eukaryota; kingdom Metazoa; phylum Chordata; class Lepidosauria; order Squamata; family Colubridae; genus Coluber; species Coluber constrictor. The sequence goes on along the minus strand of CM075961.1, from coordinate 61,341,059 downwards.
TATTCACTATTTTTAATCCAGTCATTTCCTGTAGATTTGTCATAGTCTCTTCTAACATGTTCTTAGTTAATACATTTATTTTCTTTTTATTAATTAATAAGCCTGCCACTGCCCCAAATTCCTCAATTGTCTCTAATAAAGATACACAAGACTCTAGAGGCTCTTCTAAGATGAAGTCCATGTCGTCTGCGAAGGCTTGAGTTTTAAAGACCTGTTGACCTGTTTTAAGACCTTTTATTTTTTCCTCATTCCTTATTTTACACAGTAATGTTTCTAGTGATAAAATAAAAAGTAATGGAGATAAAGGACAACCTTGTCTTGTGCCTTTTCCAATATGAAATTCTTCTGTCAAGTCCCTGTTTATCAATATTCTGGCCATTTGTTTTGAGTAAATAGCTTCAATTATGTTAATGAATTTCTTTCCAAATCCCATGTATTCTAATTGCAATAATATGAATTCCCAATTTACTCTATCGAATGCCTTCTGTGTGTCTATAAAGACTAATGCGACCTGTTTGTCTGGGAGTTCTTCATAGTATTCCAGATTATGCATAAGACCTTGAAGATGTTCTCAAACGACAAAATTTAACAAACAGATTTTGAAGGGAACAATGTGCAGCCCAACCAAATGTCTTCTGCTGTTTAAAAGCAAAATGGAGGAGACACCGAATGTGAGTGAGGAGAGGACATAGAAAAGAAATAAATATAACAATTTTCATTCACACTATTTTTTTAATATCTTGATCTAAAGACCAGACTTGCTCAAACCATAATTGCACTATTTCTCAAAATCCATGTTCATTTATGTGGTCTCAATTTGATTTAAACTGCTCTCAACTATTTTTGCCTTCTTTCACTTCCTCTCATTATTTACTATATAGAAATCCATGAATTGAGCAATTTTAATATTAAAGATATTGTTGACATACTGAAAAGTTATTTCAACTTTTGCCTACTTCTTTTTATAGCTCCTTAATTTTAGATATTAAACTGGTCTAGTGTTCTCTGCTCTGTTTGTCTCTAATAACAACAGGGAAGAAGATTCTTAAAGTTCTTGGAAACTAATACAAGCTGTTTATTTCTGGCATATTAATATATGTATATTCTTGGGCTGGGTTACTTTTAATTATTGAAAGTTAGACTGTAACAGATTGATTTTAGATCAAGATTGACAGATACCCAGTAGATTCTTGCGGGAGACTTTAGCATATTAGAATAGGAGCAGTCTGCCACTTATGAGAAATAGTTCAAATAAAACGATGAATATGATATCACATAGTACTATACCATACATAGAACTTTGAGAGTTTTTTCATATTTTTCCATATTCAGCTTCACTTCTTTTTGAAAAGAGTCTCATTTAATAACAGCGTTGGCGATGAAATTTCTTTTAATGAAAATAGAGAATTAGTTACAGGACTGGATCTTGAGAACTGGGTCACCTTCCCCAATCAGTCCTTGCATCGAGTAAAAGTTGGGAAGCTGGATCCTTGGGCTGCTGAAGGCCAAATGTTCACCATTCATGAGGAAGCCATCACCTGGCCTAGCACTTTCAACCAAGTATGTTTTGAAGATAGTTGAGTTTGTTTGAAATGATTGGATGATATGAAAATAGCTCTGTGTCAGTTAATAGTTAAAGAGAAATTATCAGTAAGGTAAGAATTGAAAATTTCTGAAAAACAGGATATCTAACTGATTACATAAAGCAGTATTTGTTTTCCAAGTATATATTGCTATCAAGCTTTAAAAAGACAAATAATATGTATGAAGATTTGATTCCTACATTATTGTAGAGAAACCATTTTGGTGAAAACAGTTAAGCCAGAAGTCAAGAGTCCTGTTTTAGAAATGAAGCCAATTGGGTGATGTTGGATCAGTAACTTTACAGTATGTATATACTACTAAGTATACTAAGATTCTTGTTATCATGATCTATTTGTGAGGCAAAACAGAACATCATAATGCAACAATTTTTGAACCAAGCTACCACAAATGGGCTAAGTTAGAGAATATGTGCAAAACCTGTGAACCTGTGTCCTGAGGAATTGAAATTTGGGAAAGTTGTGGCAGCTTTAGTGCTACTGGCTGCTGCTATATTGCTGAACTACTGCTGCAGTCACATGATCCTCATCTTCAAATATTCAATGACATTTTCCCGGCTACTAATTTAACAATTAGTTTTTCCTTTCCCAACCTGGCAGCACTCAGTTGCTTGCTAGGAAGGGAAGGGAAGGGAAGGGAAGGGAAGGGAAGGGAAGGGAAGGGAAGGGAAGGGAAGGGAAGGGAAGGGAAGGGAAGGGAAGGAGATTTTTGATAGTCCCTGCCAGTTTCCACAAAGAAAAAGCAATCACTCCCACTGCTTTTTTTTTGCCCTTTGATGCACATTTTTGTAGTAATTCTTTGTTTAAGAAATGAAATATATCTGAATAATGACCCAACAGGCTACTGGCAGTCTATTTCCTCTTTCATTTTATATATAAGTTTTGCATTGTCAACAATTAGAATATATATGTTTCAGAGTCTTCAAAACAGTTTTCACTGTTTCTGGAGTTCTGTTGAAATACTTTCACCTTTGGAGAATGGTCTTATGTAGCTTATCTCCCAATTTGTAATACACAGGATAGCTGTAAAACTGGTAAAATGTAAAAAATTATTCATTATTCAGTAGTTTTGATAATGAAGATGATGAAAAAAATTCTAAATCCTTACAATATGCATTCTTTATTTGCAAAATATTGATCAACCATGATTTTCCATTTTTGCTTCAAAATCCATGACTGAATGCTAACATTTTCCTTCTTTCATTTATTGGGCAGACCATACCCATTTCACTGTGTACTGACAGCTGCCCACCTGGTTATTTCAAGAGAAAGCAGGAAGAGAAACCATTTTGCTGCTATGATTGCCTTCAATGCCCCAAAGAGAAAATGTCAAGGCAGAAGGGTAAGAGATCTTCTGGACCAAATTGACTGATAGTTCCATAGCTGACCCTGGGCAGATCCATGAGCATATAATTATGGCACCTGATTTTCTTTACTTGTTAATAGATTTCAAACCTTTCAATAAAGAAGGTGTTATTTATGCATTGGCTAGAATCTCGGTGATGCAGTAGACTAAGTGCTGTTAAGTGCTTAGCTGCCAGCTGCCTGCAATTAGTGTGAGTTCAAATCTCACCAGGCTCAAGATTGACTCAGCCTTCCATCCTTTCGAGGTGAGTAAATTGAGGATCCAGATTGTGGGGGCAATAAGCCAGCTTTGTATAGAACAACAATGATTAGGGGGCGTGGAAAGCCCTAATAAGCAGGTATATACATTAAAAACTATGCTATAATGCATTGTAAGCCACCCTGAGTCTACGGAGAAGGGCGGCATATAAATTGGACAAATAAATAAATAAATAAATAAATAAATAAATAAATAAATAAATAAATCTACATGAGGTTTCATGCTCACCACTGATTGGCTGTCCGAACCATGGGAAATTTAACCTGCTGTCATTGGCTGGCTGGTCTGCCTGGAGCTCCTTAAAAAGGCAAACTCAGCCCAGCTGGCAGAGCGCAGTCACATTTTGCTGGAAATAAAAAGATACTGAATTCACTAACGACTCTCGCCTGTTGCCTTGCGCCGATCTAACACTGGCGACAAAGGACAAAAGGGACCTGAGAACCTCCTCATGAACTACGCAGCTGTCTTGAAACAAGGACCTCCTACCACCTGCACATATGTTATCGCAAGCATCAACGGTCCCAGCGATATTCAACCTGCAGATGGAAGACTGGCACACATACATGGGCCATTTCAGAATGTTCCTGGAGGCCAGCGATTACCAGGACAGGCCAGACAACAGGAAGTGAGCATTATTCCTGACCTACTGTGGCACCAAGATCTACAAAATGGCACAGATGCTGATCGCCCCAGCAGATGTGGAGACCATTACCTGGGTCACCCTGCAACGTGCCCTGCAAGACCACTATGCACCATCCGCCACCCCCATGATCAGCCAAGATGAGTTTTACCACTGGCACCAATGAGAGGAAGAAATCGTCATTGATTTTGTGACCAGCCTCCGGGAGATCGCTACCAGGTGTGAGTTCATAAACCTTGAAGAAATGATGAAGGACTGGATCATCCAGGGGATGAGGGACCTCGCTCTACAAAATAAATTGTTGATAAGGAGAGGGGTCTCATTCAAGGACATTGTCAAGGAGGCCAGGACTGCAGAATCATCAGACAACTCAGCATCAAATGTAAGGAAGACCAGTGGGATGCACCACACATACCGGGAGTCTGACTGGTCAACCAAAGTCCCTGAGTACGTTGACAACTGGGATGACACAGATGACACCAACCACCATGTGTACCCAGAAAAGTGACAGAACCCTAGGGACATGGAGAGGAGGCACCCACGTTGCCTGGGCTACATGGTTTTCCACACAAGGGCACTGGGATGCAACATGCTGCCAATGCCAAAGAGAGGGCCACATTGCAGAAGCCTGCAAAGTGCCACAACCCATTCCCTTTCAGCCAAATCCTATAGCCCGATCAGGAAGACCAGGGAACCCTAGAGCCGGCCAACAATGGAGCAGAGGAAGAGAGGACCAATTCCAAGCTCTCAGAGAAATCCATCACACAACTCTGGGACACACAGATGCATATGAGCAAGAGAAATACCACACAGTCATGACCATTGAAGGGGAACCATGAAAAATGGAGCTGAACACAGGGTCATATTTTACAATAGTATCCTGGCAAACAATCAAGAAGTTGAACCCAGCCTCAAGCAGGAAGCTCCTGAAGCCACCAAATGTCCACCTAAATGACTATCAAGGAAACTGGATAGAGGTACTAGGCAGAATGGAGATCAAAGTAATGTTCCATGAGTTCCAGGGCTGACTGCCGCTCACAGTAGTTGACAGCCACTGGCCATCCCTGCTGAGAGTAGAATGGTTTCAATCCCTGGGCCTGGACATCACCGGATTGCACAACGTAACCACCCACAAACTGGACCAGCTGTTGGCAGAGTTCACAGATGTCTTCGACGAGGGCCAAGGTAGATATATGGGGAAACCCATTTCATTTAACCTAGACCCCCTTCTAACCCTCATCAGGCTCAAACCTCATAGGGTACCATTTGCTTTGCGGCCCAAGGTCGAGGAACAATTGGACAAGCTCATTGCCCGGGAATCTATGTGCCAACTGACCATGCAGTGTGGGAGACTCCCATAGTCACCCCCATGAAGCCAGATGGGTCTGTCAGCATCTGTGCAGATTACAAGTGTACACTGAACAAAACCCTTCAGCAGAGCGCGTACCCAGTGCCCGTGGTGCAACATCTGTTGCATTCCCTAGGAAGCAAGAAGATATTCACCAAGCTGGACTTTGCCCAGGCTTATCAGCAGCTGCCAGTAGATGAAGCCATCACTGAAACACAAACCATAGTGACTCAAAGGAGGGCATTTAAGGTTGCAGTTTGGGGTCAGCATAGCCCCAGGACTTTTCCAGTGCCTAATAGAGCACTACTGCATGGGATCCCAGGAGTGGTGCCATACTTTGATGATGTTTTTACATTAGGGGAGTCAATAGGCCACTTGATGGAATGCATGCACAAAACCTTGGGGAGGTTCCAGAAAAAAGGACTCAAAGTGAACCCTAATAAATGTAAAATTGGTGTAAGGCAGGTAGAGTTCCTGGGCTACCTAATAGATTGGTCGGGCATCCACCCAACGGACAGCAAGATGAAAGCCATTAAGAATGCCCCCAACCCAAAGAATAAGACAGAACTACAAGCCTTCTTGGGACTGTTAAACTTTTACAGCACATTTTTACAACAGAAGGCCACCATTGCTGAACTGCTCCACAAACTCCTAGGGAAGATGACACTGTGGACCTGGGGACAGAGGGAAGACCAAGCTTTTGCAACAGTGAAAGACCTGAACCAATATAACTACATGTTGCTGGTTCAGATCACCCATGATGCCTCCCCTTTCAGAGTTGGAGCAGTCCTCAGCCACTGCTGACCAGATGGAACATAAGCCCCAATAGCATACTACTACAAGACCCTGTCATTGGCTGAGCACAACTACAGCCAAATTGATAAGGAGGCCTTGGCCATGGTGGCAGGGATCAAGCAGTTCCACGAGTATGTATATGGTAAGCTTTTTGAGATTGTAACCAACCATAAGCCCTTATTAGGACTCCTTGCTGGTAACCAACAAGCCCTCCATACATGTACCCAAGGATGACCAGATGGACCATTTTCCTCACAGCATACAACTACGAGCAGATCCACCACCCTGGCAAAAATATCAGCCACCCCGATGCTCTCAGCTACAGCCTGCTGCCAGAATTGGTGGAAGACCCTGTACCCACCACCCAAGTGCCTGTTGATTGACATCGACCTGGCCAGCCCAGTGACTGCCAGAGATATCACTGGACACACCCAAAAAGACAAAATATTAAGAAAGGTTCTGAATTGGGTGTTGAGGGGGTGGCCACAGGAGAACCTGGGGGAGGAGTTCAAGAGTTATCATAGCAAGCAAACCAAACTGTCAACCATTAAGGGCTGTTTGCTATGGGGAGGAAAGGGTCATCGTTCCCCCAAAGTTTCAGAGGCACGCCATCAACGCCCTGGATGTGGGCTACTCTGGGATCATGAGGATGAAGGCATTAGCCCAGAGCTACATCTGGTGGCCCCAGATGGACAAGGACATTACCGAGTAGGTGACCACCTGCAAACCCTGTCAGGAGATGTGACAGTGCCACCACGGGCACCCACTCATGAATGGGAAGTGGCCAAGGGGCCCTGGTCCCACATACACATTGACTTTGCAGGGCCAGTAGAAGGACAGATGTTCCTGATTGCCATGGACACATACTCCAAGTGGCGAGAAATGATCATCATGCAGACAACCATGACAGAAGCCACCATCTGAGCCCTCTGATGGCTGTTCACCACCCATGGTCTACCCAATGTCCTGGTTTCCGATAACAGTCCACAATTGACAGCCAAGACCATGGAGGCATTCCTCACAGAACAAGGGATCTGGCATGTACTTATCTCTCCTTTCCACCCAGCAAGCAACGGGCAGGTCGAGCGACTGATGAGACTAACCAAGGAAACCCTCACCCGAATGGGCCCAGGGAATTGGTGGGAAAAAGTTGACCAGTTCCTCCTCACTCAACACATCACCCCCTCCATGCAACCACCAACAAAAGCCCAGTGGAGTTGCTAATTGGAAGAAGGCTGAGGTCACAACTTGACCGATACCACCCAGGCTACCTTCCTGAGACCCTCCTGGACTCCATAAGGCCCAAGCGGGCATTCAACATACAGGACTGGGTATTTGCACACAACTATGTGAGGTACCTGACCTGGCTGGCAGCCGAGTCGTGGCTGTCACTGGCCCCAAATCATACCTCATTGAGCTGGAGGACGGGTGGATCTGGAGGAGACATATCGACCAACTCAGACACCACCTGGGGGACACTGAGCTGAGGAACCAGGGCAACTGGACCGCGACCAAAGGGCCAGAGCAACAATCGCAGAATCTGATGTCTCCGCCCTGAGGAGCATGCTCAACTGCTGGCCAGGAAGCAGACAAGCAGGAACCAGGCCTACCTAGTGGCCCAACAGGGGGACTAATCGCCAACTAGAGCTGCAACCATTCCTCTGGGATTGAGGGAATCCAGCGGGAAGCGACAGTTTCGGAAGCCAAAGGAACCAGGCCAGAAATTGACTCGCGGGCCAAGGAGCTCCAGAATGTTCCTTCCCCAGCAGCCATAAGAACACCAGACTTGACCACTGCAGCTACAATCCGAGGGACAAGTGAACTACACGGGTCCAGCAGGAAGCCGGCACGCCCCACCTACCTAGAGGACTATGTCACATACATAGGCAGGGGATTGGACACTGTTCATTCTAGGAGGAGAGGGGTGTTATGTACAGATTGGCTAGAATCTACATAAGGTTTCATGCTCACCACTGATTGGCTGTCCGGACCGTGGGAGATTTAATCTGCTGTCATTGGCTGTCTGGTCTGCCTGGAGCTCCTTAAAAATGCGAGCTCCAGCAGCCCAGCCAGCAAAGCGCAGTCACATTTTGCTGTAAATAAAAAGGTGCTGAATTCACTAATGATTCTCACCTGTTCCTTGCATCAATCTAACAGAAGGATTTCTCAACCCATTTAATGGAAGACTTCTGACAGAGTTAAGGATTTTAAAAGACCTTAAATGCAAGGATTGATCACAAAGTTGCATTTTCATTACTGTTACTATTGTAACTATGAACAATTGTTAAAGTAGGCAGTCACTAAACAAGGATTACTTGTGGCCCTTTTTCTCCACTTCCCCTCTCTTTGGAATGCTTATCTGGATACTGGGATATATGGCAAGAAAATTGATATTTGTATTTATATTCATTGGATAACAAGTGATAGCAAGAGCATAAGCAAGCACACAATGAGGAATTCACTTTGAAAAGAAGACAGTACTGGCCACAGTGCAGAGGTGAATTTCAGCAGGTTCTGACCAGTTCTGGAGTGGGCATGGAATGGAGATTTTACAGTATCCTTCCCCTGCCATGCCCACCAAGCCATACCACACGCACCAAGCCATGCCCACAAAATTGTAGTAAAATTTTTTGAAACTCACCACTGCCACAGAGCTCAGTTTGTTGTGGTTAGCATTTATTAGGGAAGTGCTACATTGTGGAGAAAAACAAAATCTCAGGATTTTCAAGCAATCTTTCTGTTCTGTGGTGGAAAGACTTGTTCTCAGGCATAGGGCAACCAGTACTAACTGACAGTAATGGCCAACAAATGACTGAAAGAGATTCTTCAAAGGTGGGCTTTAGTCACAAACTTAATTTTTATCACCATGGTAACTGTGAGCAATTACTATCCAATGCAGTGATTAAATGAGGACCACTGTAAAACATTTAGTTTCTCTTACGTTGTAATTACAACCTCCTCTTCTAAATACATAAATCTCCCAATTTGATTCAGAAAGCTTCAGAAATGTTTAATGTAAGGAAAATAAGGAATATCTTTTCTCCTTTACTTCAATAAATCTTGTATTCATGAACATGATCTTTAACTTTATTTTATCATACAGAAATATAAACATTGAACAATATGGCAGATAAACTATCTGAGAATCTGACTCCTATCATATTTATTTTTATTCATATTAACTTAATTAATGTTCTCTAGAAGACCTTGTAAAATATTGACATAATAAAAATAAAGAAATACACAAAGACACCTCATTGTTCTGCATGTTATAGAAATTTCCCAATTGTAATAGATGAATTATAAATAAGTAACTTGAAATGAAGTCATGAATAAGTACATCCATTAACATAGAATTCCGATATAATTGTGTGTTCCCTTATGTACCAAATGCAATAATAAAAAGTCAGATGGCTAATATCAGAGCCAATCTTGCTTCCAGAAACAAACTATGTAGCCATACTAAGAATACTATCAATATATAACATATATAATTGTATATACTTAATTTCTAGACATGGCTGACTGTTCAAAGTGCCCAGAAGATCAATATCCAAATAAGGTCCAAGATTCATGTCTTCCAAAGAAAGTGTCTTTTTTGTCCTATGAAGAATCAATGGGAATAGCTTTAGTCACTCTGGTACTTTTTCTCTCTCTCTGCACAATTCTGGTGCTGGCAACATTTGTGAAGTATCACAATACTCCCATCGTCAAGGCTAACAATCGAAATCTCTCCTACGTTCTACTCATCTCCCTCCTTCTCTGCTTCCTTTGCTCACTGCAGTTCCTTGTTGCACCTGGAAATATAATATGTCTCTTTCGACAAATTAGCTTCGGGATCATCTTTGCAGTGGCCGTGTCTTCTGTGCTGGCAAAAACCATCACTGTAGTTCTCGCTTTCATGGCCACCAAGCCAGGATCCAGGATGAGGAACTGGGTGGGAAGAAGACTAGCCCCCTCCATTGTTCTTTCTGGTTCCCTAATTCAAGTAGGCATCTGTATGGTGTGGCTGTTCACATTCCCCCCTTTTCCTGACAGGGACACCCATTCAGAAATTGAGGAAATCATACTCCAGTGCAATGAAGGCTCATCTACCATGTTCTACTGTGTCCTGGGCTACATGGGCTTTCTGGCAGCTGTAAGTTTCACAGTAGCATTTTTCTCCAGGAATCTCCCCAGCAGTTTCAATGAGGCCAAATGTCTCACTTTCAGCATGCTGATCTTCTGCAGTGTGTGGTTCTCTTTTGTTCCATCATACCTGAGCACCAAAGGCAAATACATGGTGGCTGTGGAAGTTTTCTCTATTTTGGCTTCCAGTGCTGGATTGTTGGTCTGTATATATTTTCCCAAATGTTACATCATTATTATTAGGCCAGAGTTGAACAACAAAGAACAATTAATAAAGAGAAGATAATAATAAACAAAAAATATTTTCCTTTATTTCTTACAGATGATGATGAGATGATAGAGAAAGAGATAGAGATAGACAGAGAGAGATAGATAGAGAGAGAGAGATGATAGATAGATGTAGCTCGGATTATGAACAAAATTTAACTGGATTCACATTACTTAAAAATCATAATCAAATCCCAGATAAAAGAAAAAAGGTTGTTTGTAGTCTGTAATGGGATGACATGATAGTGCCTGAAGATGGATCATCAAAAAATGACCACTATGCATATACCGACAGAATGAGAAACATCACAGTCTAGTTTGAATGTATTGTGCTGTTTCAGATAGTGAGTTATAGTGAATTAGTTACTGTACCTTAAGAATTAAGAGCTGTTTCCTTAAGAGAGTGCATTATGGGAAATGTAGTCCATGACATGTGACCACACCTGTGTGTCTGATTGGCCACTGAGGCTCTCTGCCTGGGTACAGAACAAAGACTCAGCCATTTTGAACTACTACAAAAGAGAAGCATGCTTTCTAAACAGGGGGACAGAACTACCGTCATTTTACAATAGGAAATGGAATAGATTATAAAATACTTGGATTAACCTCACCTTGACTCACCATGATTGTAAATCTATGTTTTGAGGATTCCCAAAATAAATATAATCTGCATGAAAATCTGTTTGCTAGAGTTTATCTGTCTATTCCCAGTGGAGCCAGATGCCTGGGGAACAGAACAATAAAATGATGTAGACTGCCTGACTCCCTCCCTTTCTTTCTTTTGGAGCATTGATGGACATTCTGTTTGAGTGAAGAAAACAAAAAGAATGCATCTCTTCTCTGCACACAACTTATAAAAATACTTTGTTTGCATCTAATTGAGACCTTTGCTTAGCCACGAAAGTGACAAAACCTGCTTTCCTTTTCTTTGCATCCCAAACTCCATTTGGATTTAACTGAGTAAAGTATTCTGCTTAGCAGTAAAAGGACAGAGAGGATAGCCCACCCCCTTCTTGGAAAAAAGAGGAAAGACAGTTCTTGTGTTAGCTAAGAAGATTGCCCTACTATAAAGGGGCCCAGGGCAGTATGTTTGAATCATCTTTGCAAAGTTTGTATGTATGTTGCTTTAGAAGTTTACCTCGGCAGTAAAACGAAAAAAAGCCTTATTTTAACCCAAACCAAGCCGAGCCACATGGTCTTCATGGATATTGAATTTGCATGATACAAGTTGCTTCTCCCAGCATCTTCTCTTCAATTTGCATTTGAAGAGAAGATGCAAAGGCATTCTGTAAAATAAAGATCTGATGCAGCGAAACTATCAAGCTAAAGTGCAGGCTGTTACTTCAAATCTTGCTTGAAGAAAATACTGGAAAGCTAAATCCCATTTTATAAGGCAAGCAATTAAAGTCCAAAGAAACCCAAGTTCGAGGAAAGCCCCTGAGGGTCCCCAAATCAGACAGTTACTTTGCAGCTCTATACAAAGGAACACACTGAAACCAGTTTAACCCAAGCATTAGTTAGGTAACAGCACCCTAGTGGCCAAAGGTGTACTGCACCAACCATGTTGCTACGCAAGCAACGCACCCTTGTGACCAAAGGTGTATTGCACCAACCACACTGCTATGCAAGCAATGCACCCTAGTGGCCAAAGGTGTACTCCACCAACCACCCTATGGCCAAAGGTGTACTGCATCAAAGATGCCACTACACAAGCAATGCACACCAGTGATCAAAAAGCAAACTACAACGACATCTCCTAGAGTTTGCAACACACCCCAGTGGACAAAAGGCAAACTACAATGATGTCACCTAGAGTTTTCAACACATCCCAGTGGTCAGAAGGTGAACTGCAATAACATCTCCTAAAGTTTGCAGGAAATCCCTGAGCTTTTCTAGTCATGGCTGAGACCTCTAATATGTCAGCAGAGTTGATCCTCCCAGCTAATCTTGACACACCTGAAGCATCGGATGCCATGGAGTCTTGTCCAATCATGGGAGAAGCATATGATTCATCAGAAATGATGATCCTTCTCTCACTTAACCTTGATACAAACCCAGAATTGGATGTCCAAAATTCAGAAGAGGCCGAAGCTCATCAGAGAACCTATGAACTCAGGCAGCATAGGAAGCTCACTGATGTTATACAGTCAAGCCTGAGGGAAGATTGGGACAAGCATTATCATCGCAACAAAAGATATTGGGAGAAGTTGCAACAGATCTGCAACATGCCCCTGGGTGAGTTTTCACACAAATGCATCCGCATGTTGGTGAATGAAATGGATGAACTTTATACACAATGGAAGGGTTCTGAAAGCCATCTTGTCAACATCCAGTAGCAGCTAGAAGATCCAGAACCCATAGGTAACATGCAATGCTTAGAGATGTTGAGTGCAGAACGTGGGAAAATATTTCAAGGTTGTAAGGACTCCTTCTACACAGCGCTCCAGGTGAAAAGCACATCAAGGGAGAAAACCATTTCACTCCAACACTCACATGTGTCTGCTGCTCATTCTTCCAAGAAATCTGCAAGTGAGAAGGCTGAATCCAAAGCAACTCATTGCTCACATGCGTCATCTTATCAGTCACAAATGGTTCCCTCTTACAAGTCTTCCTGGTCTCAGCCAAGTGGCAGCATCTCACAACAATCTTCTGCCTCAGGCTTCTTCCATTTTTCCAAAGCATTTTCTCATCACAGCCAGTCATCTAGAGCCTCCACAGCAAGGAGTCTTGCTGCCTGGGCTGCCAAGGCACAAGCTGAAGCTGCAGCAGCCAAAGCAGCCTTGAGTGTGGCAAAGGAAGAACAATTGCAGAAGGAAGAAATGGCCAAAGCTCCAGCCAGACAACAGGAAGAAATGGCCAGAGCTCAGGCCAGGCTAGACTATTTGAAGTATGAAAGGGAGACACTGGGAGAAGTAGCATTGGCTGAAGCTTTACAGATGGAGGCTAAATGTACTTCACTCAACTTTGATCCTGGACAGTTAGAGAAGGAGAACTCGAATGAGCATGTCAAGGCCTATGTTGAGGATCAGAACTCTCCGCAGCAGGGACAAGGAGGAGAACCTCACCCACCAGCTCTACGAACTACTCAGACAACTGATATCATAAGATCTGGACCATGAGACTTCTCCTTTAGAAGTGCACAACCTACCCTGACAAACAAAGACATATGGGGCAACCAGAGTACACCATCAGCAGCAGTGAAGGCGTCTAAGGAGGCAAGCATGCAAACAGCTGCGATACACAATCTCAAAGTGGAGGCTAAGGAGTTTCTGCCAAAGCTGCCAGGCATTCCGAGTGCAGACATCCGGCCCAATGGAGATACTCCACTTGCCTGCCAGGAAAAAGAACTATCATCACCTGTGCCATGGGAAGATGAAATTGTCTGTAACTACTCTATAGGGAACTACCAGCTGGCTTTGGCACATGATCCTGCCCTAGCCAACTCTATAGGGTGCACCTTGCCACCACCTCCATCATATAACTCTCCTGAAGGGCAAAAGGATACTACAACATCCTGGAGAAGGATGGACCTGGCATATAGGGGAGTGCACAAGTTCTCCTACGAGTCAATCATAGATTATATGCTATGGAAGCTTTTTTTGTAAATGCCTTTAAGGGCGAACAGTTGGAGCCAGCTGAGGAACTCAGCCATATGATCACATAGCTAGACCTACAATCAATACGAGCAGTAAAAGAGGTCTACGCATCAAAAATGTACAAACCAGCTGAAGCCCTCAGGCTATCATGGGAAACACTTGATGAGCGATATGGTGCACTTACGATGACAGAGTCCTCATTCCTAGAGCAGGTTGATAACTTCCCTGCCATGGACCTCAGTAATCCTCAAGAACTATGGCACTTCTCTACTCTCCTTACACAGCTGCAGTCAGCACAAATGGATCCCACCTTGCCGGGACTTAGGTGTCTTGACCTGTATAAGACACAAAGTTCTATCATTAAAAAACTACCACTGAAACTGGTTGATGCATGGATCGACCTGGCTGATAATTACAGGGCAAAGAACTCTGGCAGAGAACCACCCTTCATCGCCCTTCAAGAATTTGTTGCCCACATGTCGAAGAAGTACAATGAGCCATGAAATAAAAACCTTACAATACAAAGGACCTCTGCCAACAGAAGAACCAATCAAAGCCTTGGTCTGATCAAGAGCTCAGCACAGGCCGCAAGAGGAAAAGCCTTTGTGTCAGTGCATAGCACAGAGGTCATCCCCCTGTCAATGAGGAACTCCGATGTAAAGCTGTCTAAGAGAGCTCTACATTGTCATCAGAAAGCAAAGGAAGAAGCCATCTGTCCACTGTACAAGTCCTCGCACACTCTGAATAGGTGCAGAGAATTCCGAAAGAAGTCCCTGGACGAAAGAAAGGTATTGATCAGGGAGTACAAAGTCTGCTTCAAATGCTGTGAATCTATGGACTACATGGTTAAAGCTTGCACAGTTAAGGTGCTATGTTATCTATGCAAAAGTGACCAGCACCCAACCGCCCTGCATCTAGACCATGAGTCGACACCATGACCAACTCCTATTCCATGATCAACTTCTACCTCTTCTATGATTAATGAGTCTCAGCACGACAATGAAATGTACCCAGATATGACAACGAGTGTCAACTGCATGTCGGTATGCGGTTACTCATCATCCCCTCACTCATGCCACCAGATCTGCCTAGCTAAAGTCTATCCAGCTGGACGCCCAAAAGAAGCAGTGAAAATGTATATGATAGTGGACATGCAGAGCAACCAATCATTAGTCAAATCAGCTTCTTCAACCACTTTGAAATTCAAACCGAAGAACACACTTCACTATTTCGACATGTATTGGGTTACAGCACATGGTGGGGAGGAAAGCTGCCGGATTCTGCACAGAATCAATAGATGGGAGTGTTAAATTCACATTGCCACCACAGCGAGAATGGGACGCTTTACCAGATAATCGCAGTCAGATTGCGATGCCAGAGGTAGCAAGCAATATACTTCATCTGAGACACATTGCTAATTACTTTCCTGCCCTAGATCCCAAAGCTGAAATCCTGCTCCTGTTGGGAGTGGATACCCCCGAAGTCTTCCCTCCTCAGGCAGTGGTCAAAGGCCCAGCAGGTACTCCATGTGCCCTCAAGACAGAACTTGGATGGGCCATCATAGGACCAGTTTGTATCAACCGGCTAAGGGACCCCCCACCACTGACTTCTACCAAGCGGTTCTACCAGGCGGGGAGTGTGCTGTTTCAGATAGTTATAGTGAATTAGTTACCTTAAGAATTAAGAGCTGTCTCCTTAAAAGATTGCTTTGTGGGAGATGTAGAAAGAGATTGCATTATGGGAAATATAGTGCATGACATGTGACCACACCTATGTGTCTGATTGGCCATTGAGGCTCTCTGCCTGGGTACAGAACAAAGACCCGACCATTTTGAACTACTACAGTCTATGTTTTGAGGATTCCCAAAATAAATATAATCTGCATGAAAGCCTGTTTGCTAGAGTTTATCTGCCTGTTCCCAGTGGAACCAGATGCCTGGGGAACAGAACATGTATATATATACATGACCCCCCAAAAATGCTGTGAATTTACAAGATGGATGGCAGAAGGAACAAAGCTGTTACAGAATCTAGTTGTTCTGCTATAGATACTTTGAAACCTCCTCAAAGAGGGGAGCAACAGAAACAGATCATAGACTGGGTATGTGAGATTTCTAAAACATTTCAAGCTCTAAGCACATAGTGCTTATAAGCAGTATTCTGAGTAAGGGCAAGTGGGCTTCCTATAATCTTCTCAGCTGTCTTTATTATTGTTTATAGGGACCTTCCATCTGAGGCACTGCTACCGTCAAACCAAACAGTAATGCAGTTTGTTAAAATACTCTCAATCGTGCCTGTGTAAGAAGTCACCAAGACAGAAGGAGGAAGATGTGCTCTCCTCATCTGATGCAGGAAATGCAAATGCTGGTTTGCATGTTTCACTAAAGATAACATATGAAGAGATCAAGTCAGATTGACCACCTCCATAGCTGCAGCCTGGAGGCAAAGAGGAGTATGACTATACCAGCTCTTTCTAAAATCAACACGGATCTTTCTTTTGTTAACATTTAAAACATTTTTATGGCACCAGTCCACCAGAGCCAGTGGTGGGACTTGAATAACTTAACAACCAGTTCTCTGGCTGGGTAAGCATGGGAGGTTGGTCATGTGCCTGGGTGGATGGCGTCACTCATCGCATCCAGCCCTGCCTCCTGGCCACTCACCTCAAAGGCAAAGGTAGGATTCAGCCAGTTGGGGCTAATCCCACCATTGGCTGCCCTGCCCCCACCCATTTTCAGGCCATTTTTCAGCACCAAATTGAGATGAAACATACAAGAAAATGAACCATCTATACAGCAGTTATTATAAAGAAATAATAAACAAATAAGTGATAAATTATAAACAAATCAATCAGTTCATGTCATGTGAAAGCTTGAATATGCTTGACATGCTTTATAAATGGGTGCAATGAAAATAGCAACATAGGAACAAATGACAAATTATTTAAATAATATTAATTCTGTCAGCTCTAAGATTGAGAGAATTTTGGTGAAAAAAGAATGAAAAAAAATCTTTATGTGTCCTTTTAATGCAAAAATAGCAGAGATGAATGCAAACACAACTTTGTCCATGTTAATCAGAAAATATTTGAATTGTACTGATCCAATGAAGCAAAGCACTATATTGCATAATGGTTGTGTAGGGACACAAGATCAATCATGGTATTGGAGGAACACTTGATTGGCCAGTAGGAGTATTTAAAACATTAAGCAGGCATGGGCATAATGGTCTTGATGCAGTTACTCCTGTATCTACTGTAGGAGATCAATGGGACATAGGAAGGCAGGAAACATCTCTGGGTGTATGTTATATGTACATTATGGCGGACCATTATGCAGAAAATTATGGCAGTTGTTAATTCTAAAATTTCAGTGGGTTAGGATTAGGGGAAAAAAATCTAACATGGTTATTAAGCCGGACATTTCTTACTTCCTAACCACTTTGGAAAGTAATTAATTTACAGATAAAGAGAGATTTCTGTGGAAAAGTTAAAATCTTTTCTGATAATTCAGAATTTTTTTTTTATTTTTTTTTTTAGGATTACAAGCAAGAACCAAGAAAGAGATACTGATTTAAAGATTCCAGAACACATAATAAAGAGAAAGTCTAAAAAGTTTTTAAATGGATAAAGGACAGTCTCTTCATTTTAACTTTTATTTTTATCACATTTAGTTTTGATAAAACTTTCCATTAAGCTAGTTAAAGTGAACAGAGTTGCATGGGAATACATACTGCTTATTCTTACAGAGTGCATTTACTACAGATGGTCATTGTTGAGAATGACATTTCCAGCATATCTAAAAGAGGCCGTTCTTTTAAGATGAACTTCTTTTCAGCAACCTTTAACAATAAGTTGTTCACATCTAAAGTAACCCACCAGTTTTAAGCCATAATATGCCCAAATTTTATTTTAAAATTTTACCAACTCTATTTTAGGAAATTTTAACTATGTTACAAGTTTTCCAATATAGCAACTTTTTTCTGACACTTACATTTCAACAATCACAACCTTGAAAGAACAATTAAATCAAATATTTGGGATAATGTAACATCTAATTTTTTTCTGGAATTTATTTACTTATTTATTTATTTAGAAAATGTACATAGCCACCTACTCACACATGACAATTCCAGGTGGATTGCAAACAATAAAAACATAGTATATAAAGAAACCTCCCCCCACAATATCTCCCCCCCCCCACTCCGGTGGACATCTATTTACTTCAAAAAAAGTCACAGAAGAAATGTCAAGTCTGGCTGAACAAGAGAAAAATCATGTAATTTATTTAGTGACAGTTTTAAAAACCACATCCACTGCTGGCAAAAATATGTAAGAAATTGCAGTGATCATGCAGAAAAGTAAAGAAAGGTAAAAAACCCTTTTGTTCATTTTGTTCATGGATTACAACAGGGATTTCTCCCAGGCATGATATTACACATTTTTCCAGGTTATGATCTGAAAAATTAGTTTTAACTTCATTCATTTGAACATGGTTAAGCTGCGGAAATTTCTATGTAAGCTGCTCTGATATATTTAGGAAGCATTCTACTGAAAACCTTCTTTTTGTTGTTATTGTTCTTAAATGGTACTACCAGATCCAACCACCTCAATGATGCCCTTGAAGTGATATCCCAGTGTCTGGAGGCCGTGCAGATCTGGATGGGGAGGAACAGGCTCCAACTCAACCCTTCCAAGACTGTGGTTGCCGGTATCCCGATATAGCCAGCTGGTGCCTTCGCTGGCTATTGGGGACGAATCATTGGCCCAGACAGAGAGGGCTCGTAACTTGGGCGTCCTCTTGGATGCACAGCTGTCTTTAGAAGAGCATATGACAGCTATGGCAGGGGAGCTTTTTATCAGGTTCGCCTGATATACCAGTTGCGCCCCGTTCTGGATCAGGATTCCTTATGCACGGTCACTCATGCCCTCGTCACTTCTTGCCTGGACTACTGTAATGATCTCTACATGGGGCTCCGCTTGAAGAGCACCCAGAGGCTCCAACTGGTCCAGAATGCAGCCACGTGGGTGATTACAGGGGTGACATGGCGCCTCCATGTAACACCTCTCCTGCACAAGCTGTAGTAGCTTCCGGTGGTCATCTGGGTGCACTTCAAGGTATTGGTTCTCATCTTTAAAGCACTCCATGGCTTAGGGCCTGGGTATCTACGAGACCACCTTCTGCCACCGATAACTTCCCACCAGCCAATACGCTCTCACAGAGAGGGTCTCCTCAGGGTGCCGTCGGTCGGTCAGGCAATGTTGACTGGCAGCTCCCAGGGAGAGATCCTTCTCTGTGGGGACACCCACCCTCTGGAATGAGCTACCTCCAGGGATACGACTGATCCCGGACCTCTGTACTTTCCGCAAGGCCCTGAAGACTTTTTTATTTTAGCAAGCCAGGCTAGCTTAAAAAGATTTTAATGGGTTAATTTTATAGATGAGGGGTTTTAACTTGGGAAGCCAAATCAATTTAATTATGTTTTAAACTATCTTAATTTTCATATTGTATGTATTTTAATTTTTGGCTGTTCACCGCCCTGAGTCCTTTGGGAGAAGGGTGGTATACAAATATTATTATTATTATTATTATTATTATTATTATTATTATTATTATTATTATTATTATTATTATTATTATTATTATTATTATTATTATTATTATTATTATTATTATTATTATTATTTCAGAACTGTGTTTTAATTAGATCATAATCTCATAAAGGCAGAGATTAAACAAGTAGAATACCTTGTTTGTTTTGATAGAAGAGAAATTAGAACTCAGGGACTATGGAAATTTCAATATATACCATGGGCTCCAAAATAAGCACTAGGGCTTATTTTCTGGAAAACATGATGGTAATCATGCTTCAGAGTGATCAGCCTAGCTAGGCACCTCACCCCACCCCACCCCACCCCCAGCGCACAAACAAAAGGCTGCAAGCTCATGGGGGCCAACATTATCTGGCAACAGCATTGTCTGGCCCCTTGGTCAGTACCCTCTGGGGTTGTGCAGCCTATGAAGTCCAGGTGAGTTGATTACCTGTCCAAGCAGCACACAGCAGCAGAGGCTTGGTGGGGAGGCATACAATTTAGACCATGTGGCCACAGGGAAGCCAAGAGACAGTGGGATGGAGTGGGCAGTTGGACACAGGAGGCTTATCTTCACATCTATTGGCTTGCCTGTGACTTGTGCAGAGCATCAGGGTCACCTGTCTTACCCTCACACCTCTGCCTCCATCTGCTACTTGTGCCACTGCATGAAGAAGAGCCTCCTCTGGATGGATGGCTGCTCTGACCCACCATCTCTCAGCTTTCCCACAGCCCACATGACTCATCTGGATCATGTGCCTCTCCCTGCCTCTGCCCTCCTGCTGCTTGGACAGGTAATCAATCACCTGTGCTGCACCATCAGGCCCCACATCCTTGCCTCCTTTGCTGCTGGCCACGCCACCCTAGGTGGACAACAATCTTCACTGTGGCTTATTTATGGGGTAGGACTTATATTAGGCACATGCTTAAAAATCAGGCTACGGCTTATTTTTGGGGAAACAGTAGTTCTTGCTTTAAGGTCATGTTTGTATAACACTATTTAGAAATATTTGCATTTTCTCTTGTGGTAATAGGCAATTACCTTTTAAGCCAAACAGAACTCTTTCTAGGATTTCATTGTAGCTGTTGAGGTAACTACAAAGGAAAAACTGCATTTTGTTGCAAGGAAGTACAAATATATGTCTTTACATATTCTGAAAAAAAAAATGCTAAAGTTTTTAGCTGGCTAAAGTACACTACATGAATTTTGCCACATGAAACTTCCATTTATCCAAAATCTTTTCCTTTATTATATGATGATTCATTCAATCCTTACTATTCCATTAATAATTTGAAGGTTGCAATTTTCTCTTCCCCTTATAATTATGAAAAAGACTATTATTATTTTGCTGTTCCTCAATCTCTTGGTTGATCAATTATTACACTTGGAAGCATGAGGACTAAGTGTTGGTGGATACTTAAATATTTTAGAATTTAGAGACAGGTAAAACAATCAGAATGATTGCTCTGAGCCATTTACATTCTAAGATTTGCTACAGAAATCTTGTGAAGAACAGAAAGATACTAAGTTCAAGATTGTTGCATTTTGGGAACTTTTAAGACATGTGGAAATGAGAGAAACTTTGTCAAATTGACATTAATATTTATTACAATGATATTGATTCTTCTCCTACTGCTATTGCCATATAGGACTTCCAAGACACAACCAATAAAATGTAGCGTCCAAGATCCTATCCCAATTGTTCACAAATATTTCCAACAAGGTGACCTAATCATTGGTGACATTATTTCTCTTGTCTTCCCAACCAGAGATGCAGAAAGGTTTGAGCAAGATCCCCACCATTCTCTTATTAGTGAATCTTTGTAAGATCCTGTTTTCTTTCTATTGTCTATATCAATCTAGATAAAATTTTTTAGTAAGGCTTTTATACGTTTCATTATTAGCTTTGTGATTAAAAACAATCTTTCCGAGCTGTTTAAATGGGATGATTTTTTTCAGCTTGTAAATTATTTCTTTGTTCTTGGTAAAGGAAAACAAAAGGTAGAACCTATGTACTTTAAATCAAATTAAACAAAGAATCAAACTAATTATTCAATATCTTGTGGCTAATAGTCTCTGACAAGAAAATAATTCCTCCCCCCAAGCTTCTAGCCCCTTCTCTCACCATGGGAACTACAGCTTCTAAATCTGACCTCATTCTGCCTTTTTTAGTTCTCTTAATTATTTTCCTTCCAACTTCTCCATTACAACCATTGCAATAAAGATTATCCAGGCTACAAACATCACATTATTACCATAAATTTTTCAATAACTCATGGCTTGTAGATTCAGGCAACATAGGTATCTCTCTCCCTACACTCTGTCCCTTCCTTTGGGATGCAAATTACAGAATCAGACTCTAAAACTGACTCTACAGAAGATGTTGCACCGAACTAAAGAAATAATAATATTCAGTCAGAGGTACAGCATAATTTACTTCAATAAATAAGACATGCAGTTTTTTTCCAGATATACTATTCTAATTAATTAAAAGTGCTGGAGAAGGAGCAAGACAGGAGAAATACACATTCTTAATGGTCTTTTATTGTTAATATCCTCATTCAGTTTTCTTAGTTCTCTTAACTAATTTCTACCCAATCTACCATTTTATACCAAAGATTATCAAGGCCATAAACATTACATCAGTATCACAAATGTTTACAGATATTTCAAGGGGAGGAAACATTCTTTGAATGTTGGCTTAATTGTAATATATTCTTTGATATTCAGAGATGTTTGAATTGTTTTAAGTTGTCTGTAGTCTTTATATACTTTGTTTAAGCCAAAATTCTAAATGTATGCAATAATTACCACTTTTTGTAATCATATTAAAATGAAGTCACCATATGTTTAAGAAAAAGTGATTAAACTCATTTTACTTCACACCAATACAAACCTAATGTCCATATTACATGCTTGGTGATGATTCTGGTCAACAACTTCACATAATCAGAATTATGTGAATAGCAAAATGAAAGAAAAATCTCAGTGTTATTATTCCTCTTAAAAATAATTCCATAATTTTTATAATGACTAATAATATATTAATCAATTAACATGAATCAGTGACTATTACTTTCTAAGATCTTATTTTGTGGCTTAATTTATTCAGTTAATATGAAAGAGTGATTATCTCTTTGTAAGACATTTTTCTTCAAGGAATATAATTTTTATGTAGAGAATTTTCTTTGATACAGCATCTAGTTCTTTTTACAGAGTCTTGACTAAGTATTATCAACATATCTTGGCCATGATATTTTCTATTAAGAAGATCAATGAACAGCTTCAATTCTTACCTAATATCACTTTGGGCTTCAGAATCTGTGATAGGTATGGTGGCTATCATGCCAAAATGGAATTTTTCTCCAGTCAGAACAGATTCATTCCCAATTACAAGTGTGGCAACTTGAACAAACTTATATCGGTTGTTGGGACTATTGATCCAGGAATCTCTTTGGTAGATATTTTAGACACTTACAAAGTTCCACAGGTAAAATGAATTGGATTTTTTTCCTATGGACCTTAAGATGTAACTAACTTTCATGTACATTTCTCCATGGAGCTTGTTTAAGAAAATGTATTTAATATATCATAAAATAAAACAAACTGAATTTTAGAATGTGTTATAGCTAATATTGAGTTTCAAAGATTAACCATTGATAATAAAAGTTACATGAAAGTTGCTAATGTGGTGAGAAAAAAACCTGCAATGTTTCTGAAGTTTATTTATTCATATTTTATGCCATTATTAGATTTATATCCTGCCTTTCATGCAAGTGCTCAATTGTAGATTTTGAAGGGAACATAAGGATTGTCTAGTCCCACAATAGTATCCTAAGTAACTAAGCCATGCTGGCATAGTGGTTAGAATGCAGTATTGCAAACTAACTCTACCCATTTTTTGGAGTTTGATCCTGACTGGCTCAAGGTTGACCCAACTGTCCATCCTTCTGATTCTGAGTCCTCATTTTACCATGTTGGTAAAATGAGGACTCAGATTATTGGGGGCAATATGCCAATTCTCTAAACTGCTTAGAGAGTGCTGTAAAAGAGTGCTGGGAAATGGTATGTTAGTCTAAGTGCTATTGCCATTGTTATTATACTAAGAACCTACATGGGAGGATATGCTGACATATTTCAAAACTTTTAATTTAGAGTGGATACACATTTTCTTTTGCCAATTATATATTCACTATATTTTTTCTATTATTTCTATGTTCTTTCCTTATTTTTATTTCTATAGTTTTCAACAGGATATTCCCCTAATGAAAGTCCTTTCTACTACCACATGGTTCCAGGTGAAGAACTTTATTACAAGGGAATTATTCAACTACTTTTGCACTTCAGGTGGACTTGGGTTGGAGTACTTGTGAAAGGACTTGGTGGAAAAACTTTTGAGCACTTAATATTTTCAATATTTGCAGATCATAGAATCTGTATTGCTTTCTTGGAACAATTCAAACCAGTATATTTCACAAATTATGTTGCTAGTTTGAAATTTCTACTGAAAACTTTTCATCTTCTTGTAAGCAGCAAAGCCAAAGCTGTCATAATCAATGATAATGATCTTGCAAATTTACGATGGTTGTTATATCTACCTGAAATGGAAATAGCTTCTGTAAAGCCAAAAGATAAAGTGTGGATCATGGCTTCCCACATCGGTCTTGCATCATTCTTTTATCAGAAGAGCTGGGATATTCAAGTCCTCCATGGTGCCTTGAGCTTTGCACCTTACTCAAATGAAATTGCAAGTTTCCAACATTTTCTCCAGACAAGAAACCATTTCTCAGCAAAAGAAGATGGTTTCCTGAAGGAAGTATGGGAGCATGCATTTGGTTGTGTGTTTCCAAATCCATCTGCGAATGAGGAAATGGAAGATGTCTGTACAGGGAAGGAGAAACTGGAGACTCTTCCTGGAACTTTTTTTGAAATGAAGATGACCAGTCATAGTTACAGTATATACAATGCAGTGTATGCTGTGGCACATGCTTTACATGCCATGAAATTGGACCAACAATATAGGCGAAAGTTGAGTGGCAAAAAGTTTGGTCTTCAGGATCTCCAGCCATGGCAGGTAATTGTTATGAATAATCAAATATATTGGAAATTGAATTTGAATTGCACTAATTTTCTAGCATCTCAAGACCTTTTGGCCACAAATAGCATATCAATGGAAAGTTAATAATGCCTTCTAGGTTTGCTCCTTATCTTTTTCTCTTTTTTTGTGAAATTAATAATCTCAATAAACTTTCTTTTTACTTTGATTTTTCCCAGCTCACTTACTTTCTGCCTCTCTTCCTGATAGCTGTAGCAGATATATATGTCCCTTTGCCAAATATGTGATAACTATTTCCGGTAATATATCATTGAAGATTCTCAGTCATCCAGGTAAAATTGTCTGGAAGTTGAGTCATGGTAGAGACTTCAGACACAACTTGTCTTATATTTGTTAGGCTGCTCTTTAGTCCTCCAGGGTAGCAACACTTAACATAGGGGAAGAGACATTCACATACCAATGACTCTTTGTCTACTCACCTACAGAGCCTATTAAGATTAAGTGAGAAATAAAACCACTCTGGAGAACATGTATTGAGTTCTCAAAACCAACTCATACTGAAGAAGCCACTTAGATTAGCATTTAGAACCAAATGGAAAAGAAAATGACTCTATTCATTATAAGAAACTTTAATTCTGTTAGAGATACTCAAATTGTTTGTTCGAGTTGATTGCCCCTTTTAAGAAACATCCTCAGAAGCATTTTAGTTAATAAAGGTATGGACCCCAAAAAGTGAATACTTTAATATACATAGGAGCTGGAAGAACTAGAAGTTTCTATTTGATTTTTTAAGATGAAAATATTTCCAAATCCACAAGCCATTGCCTTTGTGCTTGAAAAAGAAAAAATAATGAATGCAGAGTGTAGTCAAATAACTGGATAGACTACAAATGATGGTGCAGCAGAAATTATGTGCTTATGGTTTCATGATTGGATTTTGATTCATCAGTGATATTTAGTTTAATCTAAGCATATTTGCATTGCATGTGAAAAGAATCAGGCTTTCAAAAATATATCTTTCCGGTGGGCTATTAAATGACAGTTTAAAAGAAGATCAATTGAATAAAATGTGTGAATAAAATGCAACAGATGAAAAGGCATCTAAAAGGTCAAGATATATGTACAAAAACAGAAATAATTATTATTCTGTTTCTAAGATCACTTCCAGAGACTTCTCTAGAAGTGAGAGATGGAAGAACTTTTGTACATTGTCTTCAGAAGACTAACCATGGAAGAGAAGATGGAGAAACTAACCAGCTTGCATCCAAATTGTATTTCTTTCCTGCATACAAGGAAAGATAAGCAGAAAATAGAATAGAAAACAAAATATAGTGAACAGTAAATTGTTGTGGATTGTACTGAGAATAACATCAGAGAAGCAAAAACTATGCACTATACATAAAGTAACCATGGTTTGTTTTTGAATGTTGTTTTCTTATTCAGCTTCACTTCTTTTTGAAAAGACTCTCATTTAACAACAGTGTTGGGAGTGAAATTTCCTTTGACCAGAATGGCAAACTTATTACAGGATTAGAGATTGAGAACTGGATCACATTCTACAACCAGTCCTTCCATCGAATGAAAGTTGGAAAGCTGGATCCCTGGGCTGCAGAGGACAAAATGTTCACCATTCATGAGGAAGCCATCAGCTGGCCTAGCACTTTCAACCAAGTAGGTTCTTGATATAGGTGATATTGTTTAAATGATTGGGATTTCCCAAAACTAATTCTATGTAATTTAAGAGAGAAAGGGGAATTGTCTACAAGTTAAAAATTCACAATTTCTGAAGAGCAATTATATCTAATCATGACAAAAATTAGTATAGATTTTCATACCCTATGTTGCTGACAAAGTTTTTAAAAAACAAAGGAGATATATAAAGTATTTACACCAACATAATTGTAATGAATGAGGGCCAGTTTGGTGCAGTGGTTAAGCTACAAATCTAGAGTCCAGTCTTAGTAATGAAGCCAAATGGGAGACTTTGGGCCAGTCATTTACTCTTGACCTTAGGAAAAATGCTATGGCAAAATATTTCCAAAAATATTTGCAAGAGAACTTTAGGGACTAGTTTCAGCAGTTGTTGGGATTCTCTGATTAGAAGGCACATTGTCTCATTTTAAGAGTGATTAGAAAGCTCCCTCTCACACACATAAATATACATATATTTTCTAGACACAGTATATTTGATTTCTAAGTGGGTCTAGGACTTTTCACCTTGGTCTCTTCGCCTTGCCTGTTTCACCTTAAGGTTTTCACCTCTGGGTTATTAGCCACAAACTTTTCTCCTCAGGTGACCTGCACCCAGTCTTTTGCCCTGGCACATAGGCCACAGTCCCTATGTCCCAGGCCCTTTGCTGGGGCCCATTCGTCGAAGTACATTTTGTGTCGGGTTTTTGGCCTCCCAAGACAATTCACAGCCAGCCAATTGGTGCAGGGACTCAGGGGCTTTGGGAGTGGAAGAACAGGGGCTGCAGTTCAGAGGGAGGCTCAGGAGGCCAACAACACAGCCCCCCTTTGCCAAAGTGCTTGAGACAAGGGCTAGTTCACATCGCCACGAGCTGCTCACTTGTCATTTTGGAGCCTCTCGAGGCTGCTGAGAGCAGCGGGGGGTGGGGAGGGGGGCTATAAAGGATGAGGGGTCCATCAGCCGGAATGGGAAGAGAAGAGTGGGACAGGGGGAGAGAGAAAAAGAAAGCCCTCCTGAGCCTCCCTCTGAACTGCAGCCCCCTCTCTTCCACTCCCAAAGCCCCCGAGTCCCTGCACTGATTGGCTGGCTTCAAATTGTCGTGGGAGGCCAAAAGCCCAATGCAAAATGTACGAATGGGCCCCGGCAAAGGGACTGGGACATAGTGGCCATGGCCAATGTGCTGGGGAGAAAGACTGGGGGTGGGTCAGTCGAGGAGAAAATATTGTGGCTAATAATACAGAGGCAAAAACCTTAAGGTGAAACAGGCAAGGTGAAGAGATGGAGGCAAAAAGTCCCATTCCGATCTCACTTTAAGAGTGATTAGGAAGCACACTCTCACACACATAAATATATATATATATTTTCTAGACACAGTATATTTGATTTCTAAGCTTATGCACCTACTATGCATTACAACAAAACAGTATTGTCTTCTTACCCTTATGGGTGGCATTTGTCTTCCTCAATCTTGAATTATCTACCAAATGTCTGGGAGTCTGAGGGTTTTACATTGTATATTAGCTGATTCTAACATTGTACTCTTTCAGAAAGAGAATTGATATTAGAAAGAGATTTGATATTGTTCTTGGGTTTTGTTGGGGCTATACTTCCAGGTCTTGCTGTGCATTCCTGCCATCATCGGGCCACTTTGGCTTCTACTTGTACATCCTCTTTAGTTTGTTCTTTAAGCCCTGGTACTTCTCCAGCTTCTCATACTCCTATTTCCTAATGTTTCTGTCACTTAAAACTGCTACCTTTATCACCGCAACTATCTTCTGATCCTGGAGATACTTACATCATACACACACACACACACACACACACACACACACACACACACACACACACAAAATATACCTCAGAAATTGGAGTCACTCAAAACTTAATAAGAACAAAGCAAGCTTTTAAGCTTTACTTATTAATAAATACATGGAATATTGAAGAAATAAAAATCAACAAAGATTTTCACATATACAGAATATGAAATACCATTTTTTATTCCTCTAGCCTTGCTTTTTTCTGAATTTTGAGTGAATCCAGTTTCTGAAATAGATTCATAAATCATAGAGAACCCTTCTTATTTTTTTAATACCTAATAATATATTAGAATTTCAAAATGTTTCATCTATTCAATTTTTTGAATACTATTTCTAGAGTTATTATATGATATTTAAATTTTACTCAATATCATATGGGGTTTGCACATACATTTATGTTACATGATATAGATGGGGTTTGCACGTACATTTATGTTACATGATATAGATTGTTAAAAAAACTGAAAAGTGGAAAAACTGAAAAGGAAATGTTTGTCCACTGCTTTTGGGAATATGTTTTATTAGCTGAATAATAGAATACGAAGATTTTTTTATTGATCAAGTGTGATTAGGCACACAAGGAATTTGTTTCCAGTGCATAAACTCTCACTGTACATACAACAATAGTGATAAGCAACAAAGTTTCAGTCATAAGAAGATAAGAGATAGGTAATAGGAAAGATGAGAATAACGATGGTAAGACTGCCTTTTTAGATAGTTTGACAGCGCTGTTGAGTTGAGTTGTTTAGCAGAGTGATGGCATGGGGGAAAAATTGTCCTTGTGTCTAGTTCTGATGTGCAGTGCCCTATAGCATATAACCCTATAGTTTTGAGGGTAGAAGTTGAAACTGTTCGTGTCTAGGATGCAAGGGGTCTCTGGAGATATTTTCACAGCCCTCTTTCTGGCTCGTGCAGTGTACAGGTCCTCAACGGAAGGCAGATTGGTAGCAAGCGTTTTTTCTGCAGTTCTAATCATCTATTGAAGTCTTTGTTTGTCTTGATTGGTTGCAGAGCCAAACCAGACAGTTATAGAGGTTCAGATGGCAGACTCAATAATTCCTCTGTAGAACTGTATCAGCAGCTCCTTGGGCAGCCTGAGCTTTCTGAGTTGGCTCAGGAAGGACATTCTTTGTTATGCTTTTTTGATGACCTATTTGATGTTAGCTGTCCATTTTAAGTCTTGAGATATAAGAAATCCTAGAAACTTCAAGGTCTCTACTGTTGATACTATGTTGTCTAGTATTGTAAGAGGTGATAGTATAGGAGGGTTTCTCCTAAAATCTACTATCATTTCTACAGTTTTTAGTGTACTCAGTTCAAGGCTGCTCTGGCCACACTGTAAAGTTAGTTGTTCAACCCTCCATGGCCCCATCTGTATGCAGATTTGTCATTGTCTCGAATGAGACCAATCACTGTTGTATTATTTGCAAACTTCAGTACTTTAACAGAGTGATCTTTTGAGATGCAGTCATTGGTATATAGAGAGAAGAGAAGTATAGAGGACAGACAGCCCTAGGGCGGGGGGAGGCTATGCTAATTGTACAGGATGTGATTCTGCGTAGTATCACTCTCTGCTTCCTGTTTGTTAGATAGCTTATGATCTGCTTACAAGTATGGTCAGGCACAGCTAACTGATTTACATAGAAGAATATGTGGAATGATTGTATTGAATACCAAGTTGAGGTCTACAAAAAGAACCCTTGCATAGGTCTATGGAGATTCAAGATGTTGTAGAATGTAGTGCAGAGTCAGATTGACAGCATCATCTGTTGATCTATTTGCTTGGTAGGCAAACTGCAAGGGGTCTAACAGTGGATCCATGTGGTTTTCAAATGCGCCAGCACTAGCATTTCAAAGGTTTTCATAATTTTGGCTGTCAAAGCAACTGGTCTGTAATCATTCAGTTCCTTGATGGAAGGTTTTTTCGGCATTGGGATGATAGTAAAATATTTAATATGCCTTGTTAGAAAATAATAAGAGATAATATGCCTTATTAGCAGAAAAGAAAACTAATAATGAATCATCAATAAAGATTTTCTTAGATGAGTGAGAAAAAAGAGAAAAAATTAACTCTCTGAAACAAATTATGAAAAAAAATTCAAATAAATAGAGCACAAATGTATTTTCCTAAGTCTTTGGCTCAAGTAATTATTATAGATTATTAATGCTACAGCTAAAATTAGATATTCTGGAATGCCTCCAAGTCTTCGGTTCTGCACATTTTATTCCAATATGTAATTGTTAGCTCCAATCTAAGTTGTAAGAAAAATTAACTTGTAATAATAGTTTTAATTGCTCACCATTGTCTATAAATTTGATTATTACCAGTTTATTTATTTTATTTATTTATTTGTTCAACTTGTATGCCACCTTTCTCTGAAGACTCAAATAACTGTAGTTACTTTCCACATCTAGTTTCATTCAACATTTGTCATGTCTTTTCATTGGATAGCTCTAGAACCATCTCTTTCAAGTGCTTCATTGTATTTTGCATTAAATTTTGTTGTTTTTTAAAAAAAGCTCTGAAAAATGTTTATTCTTCTTTATTTTTATTTTTGCATTATATACTAACATATTATTTATTTATTTATTTTGCATTATTAGTAAGTGGATACTTTCCAGTGTCTTGAAAAGTGACTAGCATTTTCTGAATTCCACTGAAAAAACTCACCCCTGAGAAATGGCCCAAGTATAAAATATTTCCTAGTATAGATGAAACAAGTTTACCTATATACTTAGTAGAAATGGGGGAAAAAATTCATTCTTGAGCAGTTTTAATTATGAGGTTGAAGAGTAAAAATATTCAAATCCTTAAATTAGCACTCTTTATTTTCAGAATTTGAGTCACTCATGATTTTTCCATTTTTTCCCAACTACATGAGTGAATATTTTTCTTCTTTCATATATTGGGCAGACCATACCTGATTCTGTGTGTACTGGGAGTTGTCTTCCTGGTTATTTCAAGAAAAAGCAGGAGGAGAAGCCATTTTGCTGCTATGATTGTCTTCCATGTCCCAAAGAGAAAATGTCAAGCCAGAAGGGTAAGAGATAATGTGAAACAAATAAACTTGTAATTCTGCAGGTCATCCAAGGCAGATCCATGAACATAAGTATAAGGTCTGAATTATAATTTACCAATTAATAGATTTTCCCTTTGCATAAAGAAAGATTCCCCAACCAATTGAAACGAAGGCTTCAGGCAGAGTTAAGAGTTTAAAACTGGCTGACATAAACTGGACAGTCTTCATGTGAGTTGGATATCTAAGTGATACAGTATATATAGCAATAGCAATAACATTTAGACTTATACACTGCTTCACAGTGCTTTACAGTGCTCTCTAAGCATATTACAGAGTCACCAATCTGAGTCTTCATTTTACCAACTTTGGAAGGATGGAAGACTGAATCAATCTTGTGCTTGGTGAGATTTGAACTGCCAAATTGCAGGTAGATGGCAGTCAGCAGAAGTTGCCTGCAGTACTTCATTCTAACCATTGCACCATCACAGCTCAATATTTATTTATTTATTATTTATTTATTAGTTCAATTTATATACCGCCCTTCTCCGGAGACTCAGGACGGCTTACAATGTGTTAAGCAATAGCCTTCATACTTCTGCATATACCTGCTTAGTAGGGCTTTTGCCGCCCCCCCCCCCCGCAAGTGGTGTTCTTTTTTATACAAAGTCAGTTTATTTCCCCCACAATGCGGGTCCTCATTTTACCTACCTTGAAAGGATGGAAGGCTGAATCAACCTTGAGCCTGGTGAGATTCGAACTTGCAGTAATTGCAGGCAGCTGATGTTACATAACAGCACTTAATCTGCTGCGCTACCAAGGCGCAATATATCATTTTTAAGGCAAATGATATATCAATATAAGGCAAATGATATAGCAATAAATCATTTGTAAGGCACATTAACTTATTTTTGAAGTTATCTAAAACCTTTTGATACTATTTTTATTTATTTTAAAAGAATCTTTACAAAATCCCAAAACAATTAATTGAGATGATAAAAAAAATTGTGATTCTCATTTAGTGGCCAAATGTGGTGAAATCACTCTCTAAAGGAAAGAGGAGAATAAAAAGGCATTCCAGCATGGAGGTCACTTTGTGGGAGGAAACATCAGATGCCAGGATATTGAAGCCTTTATCTGCAGTTTTCCAAAGAAATGCAGTCATTTTGATGAGATTTTTATAAATAGGTGACCAGCAACTATTGCTCTATTCCCTGAGTTGTATTGGTTCTTTGTGTCTGACATCACAGTTGGACCTGCCACTCTGCCATTAAAAGATGGAGTGACAAAGTGAGACTGCAGCAGTGCTTATAATGTTATTTCAGGTTTTTTTCTTTTCTATATAGATCTGAAAAAGTCTTAAATGCAAGGATTGGTGCAAAGTTAATTACTATTATAACTGTGAATGATTTGCCAAAGAAGGCAGGCATTACACAAGGACTACCTGTTGCACATTTTCTCCACTCGCCCGCTCTTTGGAATGTCAGAGCTGCAATAGTATAGTCATTTTGTGACTCCATCTTTTAATGGCAGAGTGGCAAGAAAAGAATTGATGTTTATATTTATTTTAACTGGAGAGGAAAGGGTTGCAAGAAAGTAAGCAGTCACAATGTAGAACACATTCTAAAATGAAGACAGTGGTACTGGCTATTTGCTTGGTGCAAATAAAAGGCAACCAAATGCCTTTAGTGTAAAAACTGATTAGGGTTTTGTCAATGACACCCAGCAATGTGAGCCAGATATTTCTGATCAACTATTTAAGGCCACAGCTTCTTAATTTCTGCTTAGCACTTTTTAGGGAATTGCTCACTGTTGAGAAAAACAATCCAAGGAGGGGTAGTTTCTTCTCTCTGTTCTGCTTTGAGGGGAAGGAAAAAAATGGATCGGGCGCAACACATACTGGCTTTAAATGGCAAACACATGACTGAGAAAGAAATTCACAAAGTTTGTAAAGTGGGGTTTGGACACAATGTTACCTTTTCATCACAATTATAACTGTGTGAAGACTATCTATAAGGCATTCTGTTTCCCTTATATTGGGTTGTGGTCTTATTTTGTTAACCATGTATCATTCTAACTTTAACACAAACTCTTCCACTTTTTTCAGAAACCTTCAGAAACATTTAATGTAAGGAGAATAGGGAACACCTTTCCTCTTTTTCCTTCAGCAAACCTTGTACTAATGGATGTGAGAATTAATTTTACCTATTTAAAATTGTTTGATTTTATTTTTAAAATAACATTTTAAGTATACTAAATGAACAACATTAAACAAAAATGATCAGATAGAAAGACATGTATGTATCTATGTATGTATGTATGTATGTATGTATGTATGTATGTATGTATGTATGTATTTCTAGAGGATCTTGAGGTAGGTATGTAACAGTAAAACTAAAAAAAAAAAGGTCAAACAATGTAAGGCACAAATAATAAATGAGAAACATGAAATGAAGTCATGTAAGTTATTACTTATCCCTTAGCAGAGAATTTCCATATTTTTTTATGTTCACTATGTCCCTAGTATAACAGAAGAAAGTCAAATGGATAATATAAGGGTTCTTAGTTGATACTAAGAATAGTATATACATGCATATACATATATTAAATATTTATATACATATAAATAGTATAAATATTACATATTTATATTTAAATTCCAGACATGGATGACTGTTCCAAATGCCCGGAATATCAATATCCAAATAAGAAACAAGATTCATGTCTTCCAAAGAAAGTATCTTTTTTGTCCTATGAAGAACCAATGGGAATAGGTTTAGTCATTCTGGTACTTTTGTTTTCTCTCTGCACAATTTTGGTGCTGGCAACATTTTTAAAGTATCACCATACTCCCATTGTCAAGGCCAATAACCGAAATCTCACCTATGTTCTACTCATCTCCCTCCTCTTCTGCTTCCTTTGCTCACTGCAGTTCCTCATTGCACCTGGAAATGTAATATGTCTCCTTCGACAAATTAGCTTTGGCATCATCTTCTCAGTGGCTGTGTCTTCTGTGCTGGCAAAAACCATCATTGTAGTTCTGGCTTTCATGGCCACCAAGCCAGGATCCAGGATGAGGAACTGGGTGGGAAGAAGACTGGCTACCTGCATTGTTCTTTCTGGTTCCCTGATTCAAGCAGGCATCTGTACAGTGTGGCTGTTCACATTTCCCCCTTTTCCTGACATTGACACCCATTCAGAAATTGAGGAAATCATACTCCAGTGCAATGAAGGCTCATCTACCATGTTCTACTGTGTCCTGGGCTACATGGGCTTTCTGGCAGCTGCAAGTTTCATCGTAGCCTTTTTCGCCAGGAATCTCCCCAGCAGTTTCAATGAGGCCAAATGCCTCACTTTCAGCATGCTGATCTTCTGCAGTGTGTGGATCTCTTTTGTTCCATCCTACCTGAGCACCAAAGGCAAATACATGGTGGCTGTGGAGGTTTTCTCCATTTTGGCTTCCAGTGCTGGATTGTTGGTCTGCATATATTTCCCCAAATGTTACACAATTATTGTTAGGCCAGAGCTCAATAACAAAGAACAATTAATAAAGAAAAAATATTAATAAAAAATATACACACAAACTGTCCTATTTCTATTATTCTTCTCCTAAAGTATCTAGCCTTTTCCCAAACTTTAAATATTATTAATATACTTATTTATTAATTTAGTTATGTATTACTTTATTCATTACTTTATTTATTTATTTATCTGTGTGATTAAATAGACAAAGAATTTGTCTCTGTCTGGTGCAGGAGGCCTCAGTGTGTATGCAAAACAACAGAATCATCATCATCTATACCAGTGTTTCTCAACCTTCCTAATGCTGTGACCCTTTAATACAGTTCGTCATGTTGTGGTGACCTCCAACTATAAAATTATTCCTAAAACCATCAAAAATACGTGTTTTCCAATTGCCAGGGGTTTTCAACCTTTTGGACCTCAGGGATCACCAAGTTCATAATTTTAAATTTCGTGGACCATTAATACAAATCCAGTATGCTGCTTACCGAAGCACCTGGACTCCCAGTGATGGGATGGGGTCCTTCAGGCACTCTCCCTCCTCTCTCTCTCCCCCACTCTCTCTCTCTCATTCTCTCTTTCTCTCTCCCCCCCTCTCTCCTTCTCTCTCTCCCACTCTTTCTCTCTCTTTCTGATTCTTTCTCTCTCCCCCTCTTTCTCTCTCTCTCTCCCACTCTCTCTCATTCTTTTTCTCTCCACCCTCTTTGTCATTCTCTTTCTCTCTCATTCTCTTTCTCTCTCCCCTTTCTCTCTTCCCCCTCTCTCATTCTCTCTTTCTCTCTCTCCCCGCATTCTCGTTCTCTTTCTCTTTCTCTCTCTCCCACTCTTTCTCTCTCATTCTTTCTCTCTCTCTCCCCACTCTCTCTCTCTCATTCTCTCATTCTCTCTTCCCCCCTCTCTCTCATTCTCTCTTTCTCTCTCCCCCATTCTCTCTCATTCTCTCTTTCTCTCTCCCCACTCTCTCATTCTCTCTTTCTCTTTCCCCCCTCTTTCTCATTCTCCCTTTCTCTCTCTCTCCCACTCTTTCGCATTCTCTCTTTCTCTCACCCCCTTTCTCTCTCTCTCCCCCACTCTCTCTCTCATTCTCTTTCTCTCTCCCCCCTCTCTCGGTCTGATTCTCTCTCTCTAATTCTCTTTCATTTTGTCTCTGTCTCTCATTCTCTCTCTGCTTTTCTGATTCTCTCTCTTTCATTCTCTCTCTCTCTCTCTGATTCTCTCTGTCTCTTTCTCTCTCTCTCTCTCATTTTCTCTCATTCTCTCTCTTTCATTCTGTCTTTCTCTTTCATTCTTTGTCTCTTTCTCTCTCTGTCTCATTCTGATTATTTTTCTCTCTTTCATTCTTTGTCTCTTTCTCTTTCTCTCTCTGTCTCATTCTGATTCTCTCTCTTTTTTTCTCTCTCTCTCTCTCTCTCATCTCATGGGCCAGCTAGTGTCTTGGGGATGAGAGGAAGTCAAGCATCTCCCTGAGAGACCGAGGTGCGTGGAGCACCAACAGGGACCGGAAGAAGTGTGGGAGTAAAGCACTACTTGAACTTGTGTAGCATGAGCATTTGGCTTGGTATATTTGTGTCAGCTGTGGCCGAGGCAGCCCTCATCTCCTGCCACTTGGGACTATGGTTAAATGTCCTAATGCTCTTTGTAGCTCCTGAGGTATATCTGTCCATTGTATTGATGAAGTGGATGCAGGCCATGTTCCATCTCTTCAATATTGTTATGAACAGGCAGCATACCTTTTGGGTACTTTTTGGGATGCCCTTTCCTATAAGCCTGGGCCTTCCAAAGAGCTAGATAATCTAGGTTTTCCTACAAGCCTTGGAATATTTTGGAGTAAAACTCTGTGAAAAAGTTATTTTTGAATGTGTATGACATGTTAGTTTTGTGGCAACAGAGGATTCTTAGCATTTTTTTTACCGTACTGATTTTTTTTTGTTATTATTTGTGACAATAAATGACAATAAATGACCAGGGTGATACTGCATAACATAACTTGGGTAGTTCTACAATTCCAATATATACATATGTATGTACATATGTACAGTACATCATGTTAGATGCAATTTCATAACTTCTTTGTAGCATGCTAATTTTATGTTTTTGAAAAATACCATGAGATATTAATTAAATCCTCAGGTTTCCATCTTTTGCTAAAATGTTAAAATAAGGTCAGCATTATTTGATTTCATGAATTTGATCTTTGAAGAGTTATTATCAATATGACTCAACTTCTACAACAGGGATGGCTAACCTTTTTGTTGTTGTGTGCCAAAAGTGGGGGGAGAGCAGGGGGGTTGCTTATGTGTATGCCCACAACCATAATTCAATGCCCCCTGCCCCCTGCACATGAGCGTGTGACATCCCCCAGTGCTCCCCCAGCTTTGATGGCACATGATGGCATGGTGGGCCTAGTAGGCCTGTTTTTTGCCCTCCCCACACTTTCTAGGAGCCTGGGAAGGGTGAAAACAGGCTCCCCACACCCGGAGGCCCTCTGGAGGACAGAAATGGCCCATTTCCCAACTTCCAGTGGGACCAGAAGGCCAGTTTTTCACCCTCTTCAAGCTCCAGAGGATTTCTAGGAGCCTAGGCAGGGTGAAAATGGCTTTTCCCACCCCCTTGGAGGCACCCTGGAGGCTAGAAACAGCCCATTTCCTGACTTTCAATGGGCCCAGAAGGCCTAAAAATCAGTTGGCCAGTACACATATGCACACTGGAGTTACATTAGGGCAAAGCTTGCATGCCCACAGATATGGCTCCGTGTGCCACCTGTGGCATGCGTGCCATAGGTTTGCCATCATGGTTCTAGAATGTGAACACCACAGATACCCAACACTCATTTGTAAGGGAACCTATAAAAATGAATCAAATCTATATTTGTCTAGCTACATGTGTATGTATATGAATTTGTGTGCAAAACACACCTTTTAAAGAATGCCTTGATTACACTTGTTCTTAATCATTGTTGGAGCTGAAATGAAAGTGATGGATCCATCATTTGGCTCCATGATTTCTCTATGGCCTTTGATTCAAGGCTAAAAGAAAAAAGCAACAACTCGGCTACTAGGAACGGCTACTAGCTTGTGAAATCCTCTGCGGCTGCCTCTCTAATATTCAGCAAAGGAGAACAAGACCACCTGCTTCATTGTGCTTGCCACCTTTTTATCTTTGCATTTGAAGAGAAAGAGAAGACAAATGAAGGCCAATGAAGGAAGCAGTAGAAACAACAACAGTAACTAAGAGAAAACAACTTGGTGTGCACTGCTTGAAGCTGACCAAACTACGGAGAGGAATTTGCAGTCTGGCTCCTTGAGTTTGGCTGCCTGTGTTCCCCTGGATCCTAGAGCCTTTTTCACCACCGAAGGCTGTTTGTTACCTCAGCTCCACCAGGGTGGCTGGCTGCCTAGGCCACCTCAGGGAGGAAAGAAACGAATGGCTAGAACAACCGTAAACCTGGATGACCCTTAATCTATGGACAAACTCAGTTGTGGTTTACTTGAGGAATGAGTCACCAACTTTACGATTTGAAACAT
Source organism: Coluber constrictor foxii (assembly GCA_038048745.1). Lineage (NCBI taxonomy): Eukaryota > Metazoa > Chordata > Lepidosauria > Squamata > Colubridae > Coluber > Coluber constrictor. The sequence goes on along the minus strand of CM075961.1, from coordinate 61,302,843 downwards.
TACTAATCAAGCTGAAAGCAGACACAGAGAAACCCACTAAGTGAATCAGCATTCTTTGAAGTGGTTGAGCTCTTCTTGGAAAAACTTTCAGCCAAATTGGCTTTAATTTTCACTTTCCATGTTGTTGGTAAAACTGACATCCTGACCGAGAGACATTTTTCGGAGAGAACCAGGATTTACTCCCTGTGCAATGTTCTTAAATAGAGCCAAGTCGTGGCTCCTTAGACTGTACTGGTGGAGAGGAAAGCAGGACTTCAACCAGGAGGAGCATTTGAAAAACAAATATCTGGGATACCTCAATACATGGCTCCATACAAGACATCTGTGGAGTCTTCAGAGCAGTTTTAGAGTTGTTTAATTTATCTGATGCCTTTCTGCTCGATATATTTTTTTAGTATTTTGGATTGTTTTAACTTACTTGACATCTTCTGTTCGAGTTATTAATTTTATCTTGGAGAGGGTGTGTATGTGTGTGTATGTGTGAGTTTATTGGGATTGATTGGATAGAAGGAGTGGGTTTGGAGCGGCTGAATTTGGGGGGAATGAGGGAGCTGAGGGCAAGAAATGGAGCCTCCCCTGCTGAGTGTGCAAACAGAAGCAGATGGGGGTTCAGATACGACCCCTGGCTGGGTGTGAGTGGGATGCCTTGCCTGCCAGAGAGGAGGGGGGCCGTTGAGGTGGGGGAGGGGATCTCTAGGGTATTAGAGAGCCAGAGTATTGTGATTATGACTGGGAGAGGTAGATATCGCAGGACTGAGGGGTAGGCCACTCTTGGGAAACTAGGACTCACTGTCTCAAAGCAATTACTTTTTCTGGCCCCTTTGGTTCTGGTTCACTGGGCTTGCCTCATATACCTGGTGACTTGGGATGTCAGAGCCCTGGCCTCAGGCTACTGCTGTTTAATGCCAGGTCTGTTGTCAACAAGGCCCCTTTCATTCGGAATTTAATCCTGGAGGAGGGGGCTGACCTGACATGAATAACTGACACCTGACTGGGCCAGGAGGGGGTGTTCCCCTTTCAGAAATGGGTCCAGATGCGTTTCAAGTATTGCATCAGTGGCGACTCCAGGAAAGGGGTGGAGGAGTGGCAGTTATTGACTGTAAGACTCTTTGTCCTCGCAGGATCCCTGCCCCGGAGATTGTTGGGTGTGAGTCTCTCCTCTTGAGGTTGGACTCAAGGATTCAGTTGGGCTTGCTGTTGACATAACTGCCTCCCAGATGTGTTACATCAGCCATGCCTGTGCTGCTAGAAGCAGTAGCCAGGTTGGCAGTGGAGTTCCCCAGGCTTATGGTACTGAGGGCTTCAACTTGCCGTCACTTGGCAAACTCTCAGATGCAGCTCAAGAGTTCATGGCTTCCATGACAACGATGGACCTGACCCAAGTAGTTCAGGGTCCAACTCATGGGGGGTCACATACTTGACCTGGTGTTTCTCTCAGGGCAATGAAGACAAGATCTGGAATTAAGGGGTATAGATGCTTCTCCCTTGTCGTGATCAGATCATTTCCTGCTGAGGTTGGAATTCAGGGCACCACTCCTCCATCGCAGGGAGGCGGAACCGATTAAGTGGCTCCACCCCAGATGCCTAATGGACCATGAAGAGTTCCAGAAGGAGTTTGGGGAGATACCTGACTCCCAGCCAAGACCCTGGGGGCCACTTTGAATAGGGCAGCATCCGGGGCAGTGGACCAGATTGTGCCTTTGTGACCTCTCCATGGCGGTGGATCCAGGAAAGCTCCCTGGTTTACTGAGGAGTTCCGGGAGATGAAGTGCCAGAAGAGACGTCTAGAGCAACGCTGGAGGACCAGTAACTCCAAATCTGACAGAACACTCTTAAGAGCCTATATTAGGACTTATTTAGTGGCGATATGGGTGGCAAAATGTTCACATTTTTTTCACACTTATTGCATCCACTGATTCGTGCCCAGCTGCCCTATTTAGGGTGACATGCTCCCTCCTTGTTTTAGGGGGTGTGGAGGAGCCCTTGCAGGGTAGAACTGAGGAGTTTGTGTAGTTTCTGTTGGATAAAGTCACTCAGATTTGGATGACCTGGACTCTGATTGGGCAATTCCAACTGAGATGATGGGGGCAGGTCTTAGTCCTATTGCTTAATGCATTGTAAGCCGCCCTGAGTCTCTGGAGAAGGCATATAAATTGAACTAATAAATAAATTAATAAATATTGTGTGGGATGAGTTTGAGCCTATGACTCCTAAGGAAGTGGACAAGGCTGCAGGGGTGATGAGTTCCTCCACTTGTTTGTTGGATCCATGCCCCTTCTGGCTGGTCTTGGCCAGCAGGGAGGTGACACAAGGCTGGCTCCAGGCTTTAGTTAACATGTACTTGAGGGAGGGGTCCTTCCCGCAACCATTGAAGGAAGCGGTCATAAGGCTCCTCCTCAAGAAGCCTTCCCTGGATCCAGCAGAATTAAAAAACTTTCGTCCAGTCTCCAACCTAGCCTTTGTGGGAAAGGTTGTAGAGAAAGTGGTGGCACTTCAGTTCCTGCAGTCATTGGATGAAATGGATTATCTGGACCTTCTTCAGTCTGGCTTCAGGCCTGGCTACAGCATGGAAACTGCTTTGGTCACACTGATGGATGATCTCTGGTGAGCCCGAGATGGGGATCATTCCTCCATCTTGGTGCTACTTGACCTCTCAGTGGCTTTCGATACCATTGACCATGGTATCCTTTTGGGACCACTAAGGGAGTTGGGAGTGGGAGGCACTATGTTACGGTGGTTCTCCTCCTATCTCTCTGGTTGGTCACAGTCAGTGTTGGTAGGAGGACAGAGGTCGACCAATAGGCCCCTCATTTGCAGGGTACCTTAGGGCTTGGTCCTCTCTCCCCTCCTATTTAACATCTACCTGAAGCCACTGGGTGAGATCATTCAACGATACGGGTTGAGATATCAGCAGTATGCTGATGATACCTAGCTGTATATCTCTATCCCGCATCAATTCAGTGATGCAGTGGATGTGAGGTGCTGGTGCCTGGAAGCTGTGAGGGTCTGGATGGGAGTCAACAGGCTCAGAATTAACCCAGACAAAACCGAGTGGCTGTAGGTACTGCCTCCTAAAGACTATGTTGACTGTCCATCCTTGGTCCTGTGGGGGGGAGGAATTGTCCCCCTCAGAATGGGTTCACAATTTGGGTGTCCTCCTAGATTCACAGCTAAGATTAGAGCAACATCTGACAGCTGTGGCTAGGGGGACCTTTGCACCTGCACCAATTGCGACCCTACTTGAATCGGGAGGCTCTCCTCACAGTTACTCATGCCCTTGTCACCTAACGGTTAGATTATTGCAATGTGCTCTACATGGGGCTACTCTTGAAAAGTGTTCGGAGACTACAGTTGGTCCAGAACACAGCCACGCAAGCTGTCATGGGTGCACCTAGATACACTCATATTACACCAATAATACCGCAAGCTGCACTGTCTCCCTATTGGTATCTAGTCACAATTCAAGATGTTGGTTATTACCAACCTTTAAAGCTCCATATGGCTCAGGGCCAGGGTATCTTCAAGATTGCCTTCTACCACATAACTCCCAACGACCAGTAAGATCCCACAGAATTGGTCTCCTTCAGGTCCCGTCAGCTAAACAATGCCAGCTGGCGGGCCTGCAGGGGACGGCCTTCTCTGTGGCTGCCCCAGCTGTCTGGAACCAGTTGCTTCCTGAGGTCCGGACCATCCCCACCCTATTGGCCTTCCGAAAAGTGGTGAAGACCTGGCTTTTCTGGCAGGCCTGGGGTCATTGATCTCGCTCTTGCGATCCAGCAAGATCCGGCCATGAATGGTGTGAATGAGTTTTAATGTTTTAAATTCTTAAATGTTTTTATAATGATTTTAAATGCGTTGTGAGCCGCCCTGAGTCTTCAAAGAGGGACGGCATACAAATTGAAATAATAATAATAATAACAACAACAACAACAACAACAACAATAATAATATCTAACAACATATCCTTCTGAATTGGCTGCTGGAGTTGGAAACTGGGATCAGAATTAATTGTGGTTCTTATTTTTCCAGTTAGTGGTGAAGTGGAGGGAGAAATTATTCCCAAAGTTCCTTTATTTGTAGCACTACAGGGTTTGATATGTTCCCCTCCTTTGTTTATCAATCACATGGATCCATTGAGAGAGTTTATTCACTAGTTTGGGATTTGGTATCATAAATGTTATACCCTCATAATGTTGGAACACCTAACCATCCAAGTGAGGCTCTTGAAGTCCTGATCCAAAGTCATAGGACTGTTGGCTTTTCTGGGGAGGAACTATCTCTAGGTCAAGGATAATGAGGCTCTAACTTGTGTTTTAGACATTGGACCCTTCGCTCTACCAGAACTGAAGACTTTCCATCAATATTCTTGGGTGAGGCTCTTCCTATTCATGTTGTACAAATTGGGGGTTCTCTTGGACACAGAACTCCTGTTTAAATAGGTGGTGATATTGGTGGTCAAGGATGGAACTTTTTCCCCATTCCATATGATGTGATCTTTTCCTAAACTGAGAGACCCAACAGATGGCTACTCATGCCCTTAAGGTATCAAGGTATCCTGGAACTACTCTAAGATATATAAGATATGTAACATCAACTACTAATCTATGAGTGCACCATCAGCAAATAAACAATGGAATCGCTAATGCTGTGTTCAGAATTGAGAAGCATATCCTTAGTTCCACAGAGAAATGGAAATATAAAGGCTGCACTTTTCTTTCCCCTTCCTTTATAATTATCAAAAAGATCATTATTAACTCTGCTGCTTTTCAAAGCTCTGATCAGCAACTTATGTTTACTTGGAAGAATGAGCAGTAAGAGCTGATGGATGGTTTATATCCTTCATGTGTTTCAAAAAAGTTGTTCTTCGACTTTAGAAGCAAGTAAGCTCATTGTCACAATGATATGTCCGAAATGAGTCAGAACAGAATGGAAATGATGAAGAATAGAGATCAATTCATTTAAGCTTGCCTATTCTTGGAGACTTGTCAGCATTACATGATAGAAACCTTGTCAACTGGGTCATGATGATACTGATTCTTCTCCTATTATTGTTACATATAGCTTGCAAGGCTCAACCAATGACATGCAGAATCAGAGACCCTTTCCCAATTGTTCACAAATATTTTCAAGCAGGTGACCTCATTATTGGTGGCATTACTTCATTCGTCTTCATAAGCAGAGATGTAGAAAGCTTTGAGGAAGTTCCCAAGTATTCTGCTGTTGGTGAACCATTGTAAGACATTCTTATTATTTTATTTATTGATATTATTATAGACCTAGTTTATCAACCTATTTTGTGAATCAAATGTAATTCTGATATTGAACATATAATTGCCAAATCTAAACAAAGTAATATTTTTTTTCTACTCAAACATCTTCAATGTACCTTCTAAAGGAAACTGATAATAAGATTCTGTGATCCTTAAATAAAAGGAGTAGAGAATCAAAATAATTATTCAGTGATTAATAGATTCTACACATTTCTGAGGATTATAGCATTATTTTCTAAAACTGACTCTCAAAGAAGGAAGTTACATTTAACCATTAGAATAATACCACTCAGTCAGAGATACAACATATTTTACTTAATTAATAAATATGCCTTTTGAAACTGTATTGAAGATTGTTGGAGTGGGGAGAAGATAAATAGATGTCCTTGGGGTAACTTAATTAGTACAAATTTATTCTGCTTTTGCAATATATTTTTAGCAATTCTGATTTCACTATTATATGAAGTTCTTACAGCTACATTAAGAAAAGTATTGCATCAAACTCACATTTTGCTACTATTGTTTTAGGAAACAATTTTTTTTTTTTTTGGATTTTACTTAAAATTTAACTGGCTTTGGGAATAATCCAGGATTTTTCAATGGCTTATTAAGATATTTGTTTATAATAATAAACAGCTACAACTTCTGTACTACTCAATAAACATTGAGCTGTTAAAATAATATTTTATTGATTCTGAAATAGGGCTTAAAAAGATAAAGGAACCCAAAATCAAAACTCATGCCATTTCTTTACCATCTCTTCAATTAAAATGAAATCTTCTACAGACAAAGACAAAGGAATTTCATTCCATAGCTTAATGTTTAATTAAGTTTAATATCCATTTTGCGGGACAAATGCTTTACTCAGTTCAAAATTGTTTAACAAATACATTCATGAAAAGCTAGTAATGATTTCACTGAAAAATTAATGGTAACCAATTTATCAGTTATCATTATTCTTACAGTGCTTAGTTTGAGATGCAGAATTTTATTTAATACAGCATCTAATTCCCATTGCAGAATCTTGATCAAATATTATCAACATATTTTGACTATGATATTTGCTGTGAAGAGGATCAATGAAGATCTCCAGCTCTTACCTAACATCACTTTGGGCTTCAAAATCTATGATAGTTATGGTGGAGAGTACACATATCATGCTACAATGGAACTTTTCTCCAGTCAGAACCGATTCACTCCCTTCTACAAGTGTGGCATCTTGAACAAACTTGTATCCGTCATTGGAACTCTTGATCCTTCAATTTCTTTTGATATGGAAGATATTTTAGGCATTTTCAAAGTTCCACAAGTAAGATGCATTAATGATGAATTGTCTTTGCTTTGTATTTTCAGATAGAAGGCATTATAAGTCATTAAGATATTTTTAATTTCATATACATTTCTGTATGAAGTATATTTAAGAAAATGCATTTATTTAAGCATAAAGCAATATGAATTCATCTTCAGAAGTTGATATAATGATAGGTCAATTTTAAAAATTAATCATTAGTAATGTTAAACCTTCCTTATTGGGCAGAAGTTTTTAATTTGTGTAGTTCTTCCATGTAAGCTGGTATTGTGACGTGGAGTACATAATATAATGTTTCTGGCATTTATTTATTTACATTTGTTTATTAGATTTACATGCTGTCTTCCATTCAGGTTTTTAAGAGATCATACTTGTGCTTTCACTTCCTATATTTCTCTCCAACTACCAGATGAGATAGGTTGGGCTGAGAGACAAAGTGAGGGCTCCAAAGTTACACACTGAACTCCTTTGGCTAAATGTGGACTTCAACTGGGTTATTCCACTCCCCATGCATCTCTTAAACATTGTAGTACTTCAAAGCAAGACTCATCATAGTAGAGTTTTAAGAATAGTATGTGTTGAAATCAGAAATAAATTTGTTGTAATATGTACGAATGAGAAAAGGATCCATTCCAGAAATGTAATCAAGACCCAAATTTTGGGAAATAATATATCTTGAAAATATTAATCCTTGAGGGAGAAGGGTTACTCTCTGAGCTTATGGGTTGGTTTATGAACATTTTGTTACCAGGCTCGTTAACATATTCAGCAGAGTTTAGGGGATGTCAATGTCAGTGTTCATCTGTTCATAAGTGCTTCATGTGGTTATTATGTCTTGTGATGGATCAGATGTGGTTGTACCAAGTGAAAGTCTTGTGATGGGTCTTGTGATAGGTCAGCTGTGAGTCAGTGAAAGTCTTGTGATGGGTCTTATTATTAGTGAGGTTACATTATGTGAGGTCACTGGGAGATGAAGTGCTGATGGGGGGGGGCTTGTGTGGATTGGTTGAAGGTTGGTGCTATCTCTGGTTGGCTGTGTGGTTTATTTGGATTGAAGGGTATAGGCTGGTTGTAGGTCAAATGTTTATGGAATTGCTTGTAGACTGCCAGGCTTTGATGAACTCATAAGCATGGCAAGTGGTAGTTTGACCAATGATTTTTGTGTTGCTCCAAACTGGTGCTGTTTGGTGTCCATGTGGGTACATATTAAAGATTGGGGTCATAGCGTTTGATTGAAAAGTTTAATTAGGATATATATTATCATAATATTTTATCCCATGTTGTATGCTGTCCACAATCCATTGGGACTGGAGAACCTAACATGTTTTGTTAGCTAACTAACAAAATATGAACTTCTCAAGATTACATCTAAAATGCCAGAGTTTAGCGGAATCAAATTTTTAATTATTATGATATTCATGAAAGCACTTTATAAACATTTCATTCTCATAGGTGATATTCACTAAAGAAAATGTTCGATGTAATCAAAATTCTTCAATAATTTGAAATACTCTGAGAAAATACATTTTAAAATTAAAAGTATACACAGTCTATGACAAGAAACCAAGATTCATAAATATGCTATATTGTTTTATAACAAGTTATTTATTTATTTATTTATTTATTTATTTATTTATTTATTTATTTATTTATTTATTTATTTATTTATTTATTTATTTATTTATTTATTTATTTATTTAATTTTTAGACCGCCCTTCTCCCGAAGGACTCAGGGCGGTGAACAGTTAAAATAAGATACATATAAAATGTGAATATAAGATAATTAAGCCAGTTTGGCTCATCAGTTAAGAATCTTCAGCATAAAGATTTAGAACAATTAGAAGAGATTTATGGCAGACTGGCTTGGTGAAACAGAAAGGTCTTAACTGCACGACGGAAAGTACGAAGATCTGGGATCATTCGTATCCCTGGGAGTAACCTGTTCCAAAGGGTAGGTGCCCCCACAGAAATGGCTCTTTCTCTGGGAACCACTAGTCGACATTGCTTTAGTGATGGCATCCTGAGGAGGCCCACCCTGTGGGAGCATGCTGGTTGGTGGGAGGTTATTGGCTGCAGAAGGTGGTCTCGTAGGTACCCAGGTCCTAAGCCATGGAGCACTTTGAAGGTAAGAACCAACACCCTGAAGCGCACCTGGAAGATCAATGGAAGCCAGTGCAGCTCACGCAGGAGAGGTGTTACATGTGAGCGCCATGTTGCTCCCAATATCACCCCCGCAGCTGCATTCTGGACCAGTTGGAGCCTCCACGTGCACCTCAAGGGGAGCCCCATGTAGAGACCATTACAGTAGTTCAGACGAGAAGTAATGAGGGCATGAGTGACTGTGCATAAGGAGTCCTGAACTAGAAAGGGCCACAACTGGCGAAACAGGTGAACCCGATAGAAAGCTCCCCTGGCCACGGCTGTCATATGCTCTTCTAAAGACAGCCATGTGTCCAAGTTGCGAGCCCTCTCTGTGGGGGCCAATGACTTGCCACCAATAGTCAGCGATGGTATCAGCTGGCTATATCGGGACGCCGGCAGCCACAGCCTTTCAGTCTTGGAAGGGTTGAGTCAGAGCCTGTTTTTCCCCATCCAGATCTGCATGGCTTCGAGGCACCGGGATATCACTGCAAGGGCATCATTGGGGTGGGCTGGGGTGGAGATGTATAGCTGAGTATCATCAGCGTAAAGATGGCACTGCACTCCCAAACCATGGATGAGCTCACCCAGCAGCTTCACATAAATGTTGAACAGAAGAGGTGAGAGGACCGACCCCTAATGCACCCCACATCAAGCACATATTTCATCTACCGTAATCATAGTCTCATAAATACCTTATGTAAGGGAATAATATGAAGGCATACATTAAAACATTTCTGAACTATTATATTTCAGAAGAGAAACACTTCTGTTTAGACACTTTCTTTTGTCTATCTGATTCTGTCTGCAGAACAAGGAGTTTACTTGTTCTGCAATATCCCTTAGATATTGTAATGTGTAATATAAATCTAAGGGAAATAGCCCTTGGGTATGGGTGTAATATAAATCCCTTAGATTTATATTACAGCGATACCACTTAACAAAACTCTGGGTGATTTGTTAGCATTTTGCCTCAGTCTGAGTCTTCATTTTACTAATCTTGAAAGGATGGAAGGCTGAATCAACATTGAGATCCCATCAAGGTTAAACTCTGTGGGCAGAGTTTGTCCAAAATACTGCATTCTAACCACTGTACGATCAGTACTAGGAATTCACAAATACTCTATGGTTCTACAATATTATGAACCACCTTCAAAAATATTTCCATTGTTGAAGAAACAGAAATAATGTGCAAATTAAGTAAGAAGAGGATGGAAATTCAGAGAATCATACAACTGAGTCTCTGAGAGCTGAGTAGCGTAGGGGGCTAATGCCTCCTACTAAAGGCAGCAATTAACATCCATCTGCCTGTAATTCTGTGAGTTCAATCCTAGCCAGGCTCAAGGTCGACTCAGCCTTCCATCCTTTCTAAGGTGGGTAAATTGAGGACCCAGTTTGTGGGGGCAATAAGCTGACTTTGTATAAATATGTACAAAAGTATGAAGGCTATTGCTTAATGCATTGTAAGCCGCCCTGAGTCTCCGGAGAAGGGTGGCATATAAATCAAATTTTAAAAAAAACTGAGTAGTTGGAAGAGAACTCAACCAGAGAGATAGAATCAAGATCATGTGAAGTGTTAATACCTCTTTATAATGTTACCACAATGTAAAAAAGATGTTGAGACTCTAGAAAGAGTGCAGAGAAGAGCAGCAAAGATGTTTAGGGGAATGGAGGCTAAAATAGATAAAGAATGGTTGCTGGAACTGGATATGTCTAGTCTGATGAAAAGAAGGATTAGGGGTGACAGGATAGCAATGTCCCAATATCTCAGGGGCTGCCACAAAAAAGAGGGAGTCAAACTATTCTCCAAAGCACCTGAGGGTAAGGACAAGAAGCATTAGGAGGAAACTAATCAAGGAAAGAAGCAATTTAGAACTAAGGAGAAATTTCTTGACAGAACAATTAATCAGTTGAACAACTTGTCTCCAGAAGTTGTGAATGCTCCAACGCTGAAAGTTTTTAAGAAGAGATTGGATAAGCACTTGTCTGAAGTGGTGGAGGGTTTCCTGCCTAAGCAGCAGGTTGGACTAGAAAACCTCCAAGGTCTCTTCCAATTCTGTTATTCTATTCTATTCTATTCTATTCTATTCTATTCTATTCTATTCTATTCTATTCTATTCTATTCTATTCTATTCTATTCTATTCTATTCTATTCTATTCTATTCTATTCTATTCTATTCTATTCTTTATCCCAAACCTAGTCTCACAAATATTTTATGTGCATAAATAATGTGAAAGTATATTCTGATACATTTCAGAACCCTTTGTTTGCAGAAGATACATATTTCTTTTGTAAAACACTTTCTTATCTTTTTTTAAAAAAAATATAGTTCTTATATGGACCTCCTCCGAGTAATGAATCTAAAACTGAAATCCCCTTCTACTACCACATGGTTCCAGATGAAGAATTCCATTTCAGGGGGATTCTTCAGCTACTTTTGCACTTCAGGTGGACCTGGGTTGGGATACTTGTGAAAGGATATGGTGGAGCAAAATTTGAACAACTAATTTTTTCATGGTTTTCTCTCCATGGAATCTGCATTGCCTTCATAGACCAGCTCAGAGCAATTTATATTAATAATGTGGATGATGGCCTGAAACTGCTTGTGGATACATTTCAACTTTATAGTAACAGCAATGCTAAAATTGTGATAATCAAAGATAAATATGTTTTAGAATTAAGATGGTTGTTATATCTCCCTGAAATGGAAATAGTTTCTACAAAACCAAATGGTAAGGTGTGGATCATTGCTTCCCAAATGGGTCTTGCATCATTCTTTTATCAGAAGAACTGGGACATCCAAGTCCTTCATGGTGCTTTGACCTTTGCAGCTTCTTCTAATGACGTTAAAGGATTCCATAATTTTCTTGAGACAAGAAAGCATTTTTCATTCTTTCCGCAGGATGGTTTCATAAAAGATGTGTGGGAGCATGCATTTGGCTGTATATTTTCACACCAATCTTTAAATGAGGAAACTGAGGGTATCTGCACTGGGAAGGAGAAACTGGAGAGCCTTCCTGGGGCATTATTCGAAATGAGGATGACCAGTCCCAGTTACAGTATATTTAATGCAGTTTATGCTGTAGCACATGCTTTACATGCCATGCAGGTGGCTCAACAATCACATAGGAGAATGTTAAGTATCAGGAAACCTAATCTTCAGGATGTACAGCCATGGCAGGTAATTTTTTCAGGAATCAAATATGTTGTAAATAAGACTTCAATCATAGATCAGAAGAGACAATGTTCTGCAAGTAGAAGGTTAGGTATTTTTCTTATGTTTTATATTTATCCTTTATTCCTGTGGGATTGCCAGTTTCAAGGTACTGCCTTCCAAAATCATTTGCACTCCAGTCTCTTGCTTGGTTGCTAATAACATTGGTACCCCATATTCCTCCTATAGAGGGAGGTATAATTATAACCATCCCAATCCTGGGTGTCTATTGCCTCTGCAAAATTACTTTCCCAGGCTCTGCTTGAAGGGCAACTGAAGAGAGAATATCAACAATTGATGGCAAGCAAGAAAAAGGAAGTCTGAAAAACTCTTTTAGGCAGCCAGATCCAATGACTCAGCCTCATTCTAGCATATCATAATGTGGTAAAGAAAAAGAAAAAACAGAAGTAAATACAAGAGAAAATAACTTTACAAAGGAAGAAGAGAAAGATCAATAAAATAGGGAAAGATTTCGACATGATAACTAATCGTCGTGTATATCAAGCTTAGCCTCTGTCTAAACCCAACTCATTATATCACAGACAATTCAATATTTTTTTTTCTTTTAAGGTTGCCAAATTTGCAAAATCTCAGACAACCATTAGATAGGAGCAAATGTATCTCTGTATCTCTCTAATATCACCAAGTGACTGGCTAGATATCCATTATAGCTGCAATAATTGTATATATTATATTATTTCTATATGTGTAGTTTTATATCTGATCTACATATAATAATAGCTGAGCAGAATATTTATTTTGGTTCTTGCCAAAAATAGCGCAATCTGTATCATATTTATGCCTAAAATAAAGTTCCCTCCTCCCCCTCCATTGATGTACTTTTCAGAATTAAAATCCCCTAAATGTATGGAGGTTTTTTTAGGGTAAGGTGGGTCTTTTGTTGTTGTTGTTGTTGTTGTTGTTGTTGTTGTTGTTGTTGCTGTTGCTGCTACTGCTACTGCTGAGGTTGTTGTTGTTAACTTGTATTCATTAAACATGAAACTCAAATATTGTTGATTATTATTACTATTAATAATTAATAATTTTTGTTATTGTTATATAACAACAATGAAAACAACAATGATATAATAATTCTTGATCAATGGTGGCATATAAGCAAATATACCTGGAAGACCACTAGAACACTGCACATTAGAAGTATTTCCCTCATGTATTAACTGTTTTCAGCTGTCACATTATTCTATTGTATGTCAACTATGTCCTTTCTCTCTTTCTCTCTCATTTCTTTTTACAAATATATTCAATTGTTTCTGACTTCAGCTTCATTCCTTTCTTAAAAGAATTGTATTTAACAACAGTGTTGGGGATAAAATTTCTTTTGATGAGAAAGGAGAATTGGTTACAGGATTGGATCTTGAAAACTGGATCACTTTTCCCAATCAGTCTATCCATCGAGTGAAAGTTGGAAAGCTGGATCCCTGGGCTGCTGAAGGCCAAATGTTCACCATTCATGAGGAAGCCATTACTTGGCCCAGCATTTTCAACCAAGTAAGTTCTGAATATAGATGATTTCCTTTGGATGTCTGGAATGATACAGGTAGTCATTTTAGAAATACATATTTTACATCTGAACATATACTTATGGGGTTGAGGGCAAAGATATATGTTGGAGAGGGATTAAATGGAACCCAATCCCTAAACTAAATTCATAATTCCAAACTAATCTCAAATTAGTTGCAGTTAATCAAATCTGGTGGCTGCAAAACTCTTCACATATTTGATTATTCTGGTATTTTGTGTAGCATTATTAGAAACATTGTATTTCTTATTGAGACACATGTGACAGTGTGTGTGTGTGTGGGTCATTGGCACTCTCTGAGATTCTAAAGGCAATCCTTTACTTATGACCACAACTGAGTCCAAAATTTCCATTTCTAAGCAAGGCACATTAAGTAACTTGCACCCTATTTATTGTTTGTTTGTTTGTTTATTTGTTTATTTGTTTGTTTGCTTATTTATTTTTTTATTTATTTATTTAATTTATATACAGCCCTTCTCCCAAGAGACTCATGGCAGTGTACAGCCAACTTAAAATACAGAAAATATAAACTTTAAGACAATTTTAAAAGATATTAAATATTTTTGTCCACATCAATTTAAAATAAATTCCCCATTAAACTTTTAAAATTTCGACAAGACAAATCGAATTAAAACATTTTTATAAAACATTAGGCTAGCCTGGCTTGATGAAATAAAATTGTCTTGAGGGCGCAGCGGAAGGTGCATAAGTCGGAAATCCTCCGTATCTCGGGGGGCAGATTGTTCCAGAGGGCAGGAGCCCCCACAAAGAAGGCTCTTCCCCTGGGGATCATCAGCTGACATTGCTTGGCCGACGACACCCAGAGGAGCATCTCTCTGTGGGAGCGAGTTGGTTTGTGGGAGGCTACTGGTAGCAGCAGGTGATCTTGTAAGTATCCAGGTCCTAAGCCATGGAGCGCTCTAAAGATGGTAACCAGTACCTTAAATTGCACCTGGAGGACCACTGGGAACCAGTGCAGCTTGCACAGGAGGGGTGTTACATGGGAGCGCCAGGATGCTCCCATAACCACCCGTGCAGCCGCATTCTGGACCAGTTGGAGCCTCTGGGTGCTCTTCAAGGAGAGCCCCATGTAGAGAGCATTACAATAGTCCAGGCAGGAAGTGATGAGGAAATGAATGACTGTGTGTAGGGAGTCCCGATCCAGAAAGGGACGCAACTGGTGAATCAGGCGAACCTGATAAAAAGCCCCCCTGGCCACGGCCATCATATGTTCTTCTAAGGACAGCCGTGCATCCAGGAGGACACTCAAGTTGTGAGCCCCCTCTGTGGGGGCCAACGACTCACCCCCAATAGTCAGTGATGGCACCAGCTGACTATATCGGGACACCGGAAGCCACAGCCACTCAGTCTCAGAGGGGTTGAGTTTGAGCCTTTTCCTCCCCATCCAGATCTCCATGGCCTCCAGACACCGGGACATCATGGCAAGGGCATCATTGGGGTGGTCCAGGGTGGAGATGTTCAGCTGAGTATCATCAGTGTACTGATGGAACTGCACCCCAAAACCATGGATGATCTCACCCAGCAGCTTCACATAAATGTTGAACAACAGGGGCGAGAGGCACCCCACACATGAGGCACCTCAAGGTCGACCTCTGGCCCCCTGTCAACACAAACTGCGACTGGTCAGAGAGGAAGGAGGAGAACCACTGCAGCACAGTGTCTCCCACTCCCAACCCCTCTAACTGGTTCAGCAAGATAGCATGGTCGATGGTATCAAAAGCTGCTGAGAGATCCAATAGGACCAGGACAGAGGAGGAACCCCTGTTCCAAGCCCTCCAGAGATCATCAACCAATGTGACCAATGCCGTATCCATGCTGTACCCAGACCTGAAATCCAACTGGAGTAGATCACGATAGACTGCCTCATCCAGGTACCCGGGAAACTGTCGCACCACCACATTCTCAACAACCTTCACAACAAAGTGGAGGTTGGAGCCTGGATGATAATTTGCCAAAACAGCTGGGTCCAGAGAAGGGTTCTTGAGGAGGTGCCTCACCACTGACTCCTTCAAGGCGATGGGAAAGCAGCTCTTGCTCAAAGAAGCCTTAATAATCCTCTGGAGCCAGCCTCGTGTAACCTCCTGGGAAGCCAGCACCAACCAAGAGGGACTGCACTAAGTCTACCCAGTATCCTGACCACTCTTCAGGAGTCACTCTTCAGGAGTCACTCCCAGATAACATTCTCAAGACGCTCTTCTGTCATCCCATCTGAACTTATCCCATCAGAGTCCAGACCTTCCCGAATTTGAGCGATTTTGTCATGCAGATACTGAACAAAGTCCTCAGCTCTGCCCTCCAAGGGGTCTTCCCGTGCTCCCTGATAGAGCAGGGAGTGGGTCACCTTAAACAGGGCAGTGGGGCGATTAACTGCAGATGCAATAAGAGCGGAAAAGTAATTAGACTTTGCCACTTTTATCACCACTAGGTAGGTCTTAATATGAGATCTCACATGTGTTCAGTCAGATTCGGATCGGCTGGCCCTCCAACTGCTCTCTAGGTGTCTTTTCCAGTGCTTCATTTCCCTCAGCTCCTCAGAAAACCAGGGAGCCACCTGGGATTGGCACCGGATCAGAGGCCGCAAAGGCACGACGTGGTCCAGAGCTCCAGTAGCCGCTCTATCCCAGGTGGCCACCAAGTCTTCAGCCACGTCGTGAGCCAGAATCTCTGGGAATGGCCCAAGCTCTGTCTGGAACCTATCAAGATCCATCAGGTGCCTGGGGTGGAACCACCTAGTCAGTTCCACCTCCCTGCAGCACGGTGTAGTGGTTTGAAGGTCAAGTCGAAGGAGAGAATGATCTGACCATGACAAGGGCTCGGTCACAATATTCTCTATATCAAAATCATTCTGCCACTGGCCAGATACAAAAACCAAGTCCAGAGTGTTTCCCCCCATTTGAGTAGGGCCATGAACTAACTGGGTCAGGTCCATGGCCGTCATGGAAGCCATGAACTCCCGAGCCACCTCAGACATTTCACTGTTAGATGGCAGGTTGAAACCCCCCACAACCGTAAGCCTGGGGGTATCAACCGCACCCCGGCTATTATGTTGAGTAGCTCAGGCACCATGTGACAGGGAGCCAGGTATGTGACAAACAAACCCATCTGTCCCCCACGGCCCCACTTCACAAGAAGGAACTCACATCCGGCTATCTGAGGCACAGTGGTCTCCCTCGGATCAAAAATGGTTTTATGACCTTTTTTGCCACAATTGTTAAGTGAATCATGTGGTTGTTAAGCAGCTTTGGCTTTGTCCATTAACTTTGCTTCTAGCAAGATGACTGAGAGGATTAGAAATAACAATCCCACAATTCTGGAAAAATGGAACTGTCATAAATATATGCCAGGAGCCAAGTGCAATATTTTTGATCACTTGACCATGGGAATGCTGCAATAGTCATAAGTGTGAAAAATGGTCATTAGTTACATTTTTCAGGACCAGTGTAATTTCAAACAGTCAGTAAATAAATAAATAAATAAATGTACTGCAACTACTTCAGCTGACTGCTAGTTCAGCAGATCAAATCTCACCAGCTCAAGGTTGACTCAGCCTTCCATCCTACCGAGATGAGTAAAATGAGGACCCAGATTGTTGGGGGCAATATGCTATTTAGTATACTGTCGATTGTTGTAAGCCGCCCAGAGTCCTCGGAGTATGGGCAGCATAGAAATATGATTAATAATAATAAATGGATCAGGAACTACCCTATTTCACTGAAAATAAGACCTCCCCTAATAATAAGCCCAACTGTGCTTTTGAGCATATACGCTAAAATAAGCTTCCCCCAAAAAATAAGCCCCCCCAAAATAAGCTCTTTCCAAAAATATTTAAATGCATTTAAATATTACGCAGTCCCCACCATTTCCTCTGGTTAGGGTTAGTTGGACAGAACTGGAAATCAGGTAAGATGGCAAGAGGAGCCCTGTCTTGCTCCACATGCCCCATAATAATAAAATCTCCCCAAAAATAAGGCCAAGCACTTATTTTGGGGTTCAAAAAATATCAGACAGGGTCTTATTTTTGGGGAAACATGGTACCTGTGTATCATAAGATCTATAGGGGAAAGCCCTAAAAATTTTGGATCAAGTTATTCCAAAAATTAGATGCTTTGATTTCTTTTTTTAAAAAATGAATAAAACCATATAATTCTAATCAATTTATATAATCAGTTTTGAAACAATCTATGTAATCAGTAAAATAAAGAATGAAAATTGATTTTTCTGATGATGATTATGATGATGATGATGAAGAAAAAGAAATCAAGGTAGAATTAGCATTCATTATTTGCCAAATATCAAAATGCCATAATTTTTCTATCTTCATTTCTAAGTACCCAAGTGAATGCTAACATTTTCCTTTTTATTTCTCTTATTGGATAGAGGATACCTATTTCAGTATGTACTGAGAGCTGCCTCCCTGGATATTTCAAAAGGAAGCAAGAGGGAAAGCCATTTTGCTGTTATGATTGTCATCATTGTCCCAAAGAGAAAATGTCAAGCCAGAAAGGTAAGAAGCTTCATGAATCAAGTTCAGTTATGACTGTATAGGAAGGTGAGTTGTATTTGTTGTAGTTGTATTCTTTCATCAGTTGGCAGAGAATATGGTCTCCCCCAAAAATAATTGGAAGACCTCAGGCAAAGAATTAAGAATTTAAAATTGGTTCTGGTTTAACAAACCTCCCCAAGCAATTAAGATAATTTATAAAAATAATATTGAAAGTCCCAATTTCTGTTACATTAGGGTAAGCTTCTCATTTCTCGAACTGTGTCTTATTCTCTCTCTCTCATAATATCTGTGCCAATCAATGGATGGAAATATATTGATGAACTCATTCCTTAAAAACACAGTGCAATTCTTAAACTGGAGAAATTTTATTTATTTATTTTATTTATTTATTTGTCAAGCATGTATAAGATAACAAATATAAGTATAAACATGATTATGAATACAGGAAATGGATAGAAATAAATGGGAACAGTAGGACAGGGACAGTAGGCATGCTGGTGCGTTTATGCACTCCTCTGAAGGAATGGGATGAGGTCAACAGTAGACAGTGTAAGGTTAAAGTTATGAGAGTTTGGGGATGAAACCACAGAATCAGGTAGTGCATTCCAGGCATTGACCACATTGTTACTGAAGTCGTATTTTCTGCAATCGAGTTTGGAGTGGTTTACCTTAAGTTTGTATCTATTGTGTGCTCGTGTACAATTGAAGTTGAAGCTGAAATAGTCATTGACAGGTAAGATGTTGTAGCAGATAATTTTGTGTTCTATGCTTAGGTCAGACTGAAGGCGGTATAGTTCTAAGTTGTCTAAGTCCAAAATTTCAAGCCTGGTGATATAAGGTATTCTGTTGTGAGCAGAAGAGTGGAGGATTCTTCTTGTGAAATATCTCTGGACTCACTCAATTGTATTAATGTCTGACATGCAGTGCAGGTTTCAGACAGATGAGCTGATGTCAAGAATTGGTCTAGCAAAGATTTTGTATGTCCTAGTTTGCAATGAAATTGTTATGTTGTTACTGTTTTGAGCGGGAATTTCAAACGAAGGCTTGTTTCTGATTGGTTACTGACCAGCAGCCAGTAAGAGTGCTCATGCCTGCATACCTTTGCTGAAGTCTCACCATATAATAAAGAGCTGTTGTCACTATCCTGCCGGTGCTGCTCGTTATTGCCCAGCCACTTCATTTGGCGACGAAGGTGGGATAGCACACAGGAGGATCAAAAAGAGCTAACGATAAGACCCGGTGCCCACCGGGACAATAGATTTCAGCCATGGCAGCGTACGTTCCGCCTACGCCATTCGATCCAGCCGAGAAAAATGGGGGTCCTACATGACTCGATTTGAGTGCTCGCTTGAAGCCAGCGACATGCATGGGCTATCTGCAAATCGCAAAAGAATCCTGTTCCTGAGCCATTGTGGACTGGATGGCTTCGAAATGGCCGAGTCATTGTGTGAGCCGACCCCAGTGCAAACGGTTCCTTGGGATAGACTCCAAGCAACCCTAGGGGCACACTACGCCCCTGCACCATCCAAGTTCATCCAGTGCTATCAGCTGTACTGCAGCGAGTACAGAAAGAGGGGGAACCAGTGACTGCATATGTGGCAGTGCTTCATAGAGCCGCGACACACTGTGACTACCGCGACCTGGACAATGCGCTGCTAGAACAGTTAATCTGCAGTATTCGTGACACCCAGCTTCAGAGGCGGCTGCTTGCGAAGCCGGGTTTGACTCTTGCCAGTGCCCTAGACGAGGCCAGGGCACACGAGGCATCAATGAAGGTGTCGGAGGCTTTACAGCGTCCTCAGTCTGAGAAGAGCAGTCCTAAAGCGGTTCCAGTTCACCGCAAGGAGGCTAGAACAAGCTCGAAAGAAGAATCAGATGAAGACGTCTTCCGAACCGAAAAAAGAAAAGGCGAGCCCAGCCGCCACCAAGAGAACTGCCTGAGTTGCAGTGGCCAACCCGAAAGACAAGCCTGCAAATATCGCGATGCCATTTGCAGGCGCTGCGAGAAGAGAGGTCACTTAGCCCGAGTATGCTGAGCGCAGCTTCCGCGTTCTTCCAAACCACGTGACCAAGGCAACCAATCAGAACCACTGCTGCCTTCAAAACAACCAATCCAGAACAAGGGCGCCGAAAAGCAGTGCGAGATTCAAATTTACAGCATGAGAGTCGGCCAAGCCAGCACATCAACCGAAGAAAAAGTCTTCACTACCATTAAGATTAACGGTCAACCCTGCAGCATGGAGATCGACACCGGATCTGCATTCTCCATCATGTCGTGGGCTATGTTACAGTCCCTGCTTCTGAACTACAGAAAGAGCCAGCTATCGAGACAACGAGTCCGCCTGCTAGACTACCAGGGGAACTGAGTTCCAGTCGAAGGTGTCGACACCTTCACCATCTCCTACGGCGATTTCAAGGAGTGACTACCGCTAGCCATCGTGAGAGATCCGCTACCAAGCCTTCTAGGTCTATGCTGATTCCGAGCCCTTGGCATGGGTTTTACGGGGGTCCACAGCCTCAGCGGAGCGTCGCTCAAAGAACAATTCCTGCACGAGTTCTGAGACGTGTTTGAGGACAGCCTTGGCAAGTACATGGGGACCCCGATTTCATTTAATTTGGACCCAGGGGTAGCCCCAATTAGGCTTAAGGCAAGGAGAGTCCCCTTCGCCCTGAAACCCAAGATCGATGCCGAATTAGATAAGCTAATTAGCCAGGGTATCTTAGTACTGGTAGACCATGCTAAATGGGAAACCCCAATAGTGACCCCAATTAAGGCAGATGGATCTATCAGTATCTGCGCCGATTACAAATGTTCTATCAACAAGGCATTGCAGCAAAGCGCTTATCCTGTCCCAGTAGTTCACCACCTACTGCATTCCCTTGGCCCAGGGAAAATATTCGCCAAATTAGATCTTGCACAAGCTTATCAGCAGCTGCCGGTAGACGACGCCACAGCAGAAGCACAAACAATTGTGACACACAGAGGGGCTTTTAAATGCACTCGGTTGCAATTCAGGGTCAGCATCGACCCGGGATTATTTCAAAGTACAATGGAGCACCTTTTACAAGGCCTCCCCGGAGTCATCCCGTATTTCGATGACATGCTAATTAGTGGCCATAACGAAAAGCAACTGGCAGAAAGAATCAGGTTAACCCTGTCGAGGTTCCGTGAAGCCGGCCTAAAGCTCAAGAGGTCAAAATGCAAAATTGGGGTTCCCTCAGTTGAGTTTTTAGGGTATAAGATTGACAGATCGGGGATCCACCCCACCGAAAGCAAGGTGAGAGCCATCAAGAGCACTCCCACACCCAAAATCAAGACTGAGCTGCAGGCCTTCCTAGGCCTTCTTAATTTCTACACCATGTTTTTAAAAGACAAGGCAATGGTAGCCGAGCCACTTCATAGACTCTTAGGCAAGAACACTCTGTGGGTTTGGGGCAAAACAGAAGCGGCAGCATTTAACGTTGTTGAGAAGCTCCTCTCCGAGGACAGCTTTCTAATTCAATATAGCTCTGAACTGCCGTTGATCTTGGTTTGTGACACCTCTCCGTTTGGCGTCGGCGCCGTGCTCAGCCATAGACTACCAAATGGCCTAGAGGCGCCCATTGCTTACTACTCCCGGACTCTGTCATGAGCAGAGTGCAACTATAGCCAACTTGACAGGGAAGCTTTAGCTGCTATTGCCGGCATAAAAAAATTCCACAAGTACCTGTTTGGCCGATCATTTGACTTAGTCACCGACAAGCAACCGTTACTGGGCCTCCTTGCCGGTGACAGGCCAACCCCTGCCGTACTTTCTCCATGAATGACTAGGTGGTCAATTTTTTTTGGCCGCATACTCTTACAAACTAATCCACCGACCTGGAAAAGCAATGGGCCATGCAGACGCCCTTAGCAGGTGCCCCCTGCCTGACATTTTAGACAACCCGACTCCCGAGGCCCCAATCCTATTGCTGGACGCTGTGCTGCCAGGGCCTCTCTCTTCAGCTGAGGTGGACAAAGCTTCTAAAAGAGACACTACTATCAGAACTGTGATGGGCTGGGTCCTGCGAGGCTGGCCTACACAAACAGACTCTGTTGTATTCAAACCATTTTGTACTAAATGCAACAAATTATCTATGTTGGGAGGGTGTTTACTGTGGGGAGATCGTGTTGTTGTACATGAAAGTCTAAGACATATAGTGTTAGAGATGTTGCATGTCGGTCACCCAGCATGGTTAGAATGAAGGGTCTTGCCCAAAGTTACGTCTGGTGGCCACATTTAGACCAAGACATTGCTGAGTAGGTGGGGAAGTGCAGACCCTACCAGGAGTCCCGTCCAGATCCCCCAGTCGCCCCTGCTAGGGAATGAGAGAAACCCAAGGGTCTATGGGGACGACTCCACATAGATTTCGCTGGGTCGTTCCATGGCCAGTTTTTCCTAATAGTGGTAGATGCATTCTCTAAGTAGTTGGAGGTTTTTCTCATGCCATCAACCACTTCGGAGGTGGTAATTAGAGTCCTCCACTGCCTTTTTGCCACGCACGGTCTGCCTGACACGTTAGTTTCGGACAACGGGCCAAAATTCACCTCAGTCCAATTCGAAAGCTACCTTGCCAAACTGGGCATTCGGCATGCCCTATCGTCCCCTTTCCATCTGACCTCAAATGGTCAGGCCGAATGATTTGTTCAGACCACCAAGGAGGCTTTGTCCGACTAGATTCGGGCGATTGGCAGGCCAAGATAGACCAATTCCTGGCGGTGCAACATGCTATTCCCTGCACGGCCACTAGCCACAGTCCGGCTGAACTTTTGATGAGCCATAAACTCAGATGTGTCCTCAACCGGTTGCATCCTAATTATTCGGCCGATACTTTTAAGGGGGAAGAGGGAGGCCTCAGGCATTTCCCAATTGGCACAATGGTCTATGCAAGAAATTATGCCACTGGTCCCTTATGGGTGGAGGGCATTGTAGCAGGGATGTCTGGGCCAAAATCATATATGGTTGATATCGGCCAAGGTAGAATTTGGAGGCGTCACATTGACCAGTTAAGAAAAAGGCTCATCAGTAAAAACTCAGACCTCGAGTACAAGCCAGTCCCTAACTTCCAAGGTCCTTCCAATACAGCTACCTCAACCCAGAGTGAGCCAGAATACTTATCTGGCAAGCCAGAGTTCCAGCGCTGCCCCAGCGAGCCCACTCCTCCCAGCCGGGGAAAGTCACACCTCCGAAGGGTTCCCGGAGGTTCCATTGGTGGAGCAGGAGAGACGGGAGATCCCTCTGACTGGCTCAACGCCCCGCCTGCAACTGAACTGCGCAGGTCGACTAGGACTAAGACACGCCCAGGTCACCTGTGTGGCTACATTTGTAAATATGTAAATAATTGTGATAAAATGCATTCTGGGAGGGGAGGGGTGTTATGTTGTTACTGTTCTGAGCGGGAATTTCAAATGAGGGGTTGTTTCTGATTGGTTACTGACCAGCAGCCAACTGTATATAAAGAGTGCTGCTGCCTGCATACCTTTGCTGAAGTCTCACCATATAATAAAGAGCTGTTGTCACTATCCTGCCTGTGCTCTCGTTATTGCCCAGCCACTTCAGAAATATTACCGGAGAAGAAGTTTCTCAAGAGTAAATTAACAACTCTTAATCCCTTTTCGGCAATGCTGTTACAGTGAGCTCTGGCACTTAGATCATTAGCGATGAGTACTCCAAGGTCCTTGACAGAGTGAGGGTCATCTATGAAGTCGTATCCACCCAGGTTGTATTTGGTGTTCTGATTTTTCTTGATAATGTGTAAGACAGAGCATTTGTTGGTTGAGATTTGGAGTTGCCAATTGTTTGACCATTCTGACACATAGACAAAGTCTCTTTGTAGGGCATTGTCGGTGGTGTTAAAAAGTATTACATCATCAATGAAGAGAATGCAATTGCTAATAATATGATTGCAAAGGTCATTTATGTAAAATATAAAGAGTTTGGATCCTGTGGCTGCCTTGGGGAACACTGCTGTTAACAGGTGCAGGGTTTGATAGGGTGCTTCTTACTTTGACTACTTGTTGTCTGTTTGACAGGAATGCAGCTATCCACTTATGCAGGGATCCAGAAATGTCATAAGATTTTAGTTTTAGAAGTACTTTGTTTTGTATCACTGAATCAAAGGATTTACAGAAGTCTATATAAATTACATCTATTGCTTTACCCTGTTCATAAAAACATACTGTAGTCCATACAGTATGTTTTTGCAGTGTAGGAGTTGCAGATTACAAGACATTTTTTCCTGAAACCAAATTGTTTGTTAGAGAGTGGGTTGTTCACTTCTAAGTGGAGGGTAATGGATTGGTTTATGATTGATTCCATGACTTCACAGGTGATTCAACAAAGAGATTGGTCTGTAATTTTCAACTAGGCTGGGGTCACCCTTTTTGAAGATAGGGATGACCATGGCTAGTGACCATAGATTGGGCAGGAAACTAATCCTGAAATATTTTTCATAGATTATGCTTAGAGGTTCTGCTATGGCAGTGGAAAGCTTTTTTAATAAGTAGGCATATATTCCTCAGTTAAATATATATCAGTTAAATATATATCAGTTAAATATAGTTAAATGCACACAATTGAACATTAATAAATTACTAATATTAAATAGAAATCCTTAAAAGAGAATTTCCATGTTAAAATACAAACACTAAAAAGTCAGTCTGGCAATGCCAGTGTCAATCTTGCTTTTAAGAAAAGCAAATCAAAAGCCTCTGTCATAACAATATTCATAAAATAATTACAGAACTCAAATAGAAATAGAAATATAGATACACATGCATGTATATATATTTAATACAGATATATTTAAATTCCAGACATGGATGACTGTTCCAAATGTCCAGAAGATCAATATCCAAACAAGGTCCAGGATTTGTGTCTTCCAAAAAGAATATCATTCTTATCCTATGAGGAACCAATGGGAATAAGTCTAGTCATTCTGACAATTTTCTTTTTTCTTTGCACAACTTTGGTGCTGGCAACATTTCTGAAATATAACCATACTCCCATTGTCAAGGCCAATAACCGAAATCTTACCTATGTCCTTCTCACCTCCCTCCTCCTCTGCTTCCTTTGCTCATTGCAGTTTGTTGTTGTACCAGGTGATATAATATGTCTCCTCCGACAAATTAGCTTTGGTATCATCTTTTCAGTGGCTGTGTCTTCTGTGCTTTCAAAAACTATCATTGTGGTTCTGGCTTTCATGGCCACCAAGCCAGGATCCAAGATGAGGAACTGGGTGGGAAGAGGACTGGCCACTTCCATAGTTATTTCTGGTTCCCTGATTCAAACAGTCATCTGTATGGTGTGGCTATTAACATTTCCCCCCTTCCCTGATATTGATACCCATTCAGAAATTGAGGAACTCATACTCCAGTGCAATGAAGGCTCATCTATCATGTTCTACTGTGTCCTGGGCTACATGGGCTTACTGGCAGCTGCAAGTTTCACCGTAGCTTTTTTCTCCAGGAATCTCCCCAGCAGTTTCAATGAGACCAAATGCCTCACATTCAGCATGCTGATCTTCTGCAGTGTGTGGATCTCTTTTGTTCCATCCTACCTGAGCACCAAAGGCAAATACATGGTGGCTGTGGAGGTTTTCTCCATTTTGGTCTCTAGTGCAGGGTTGCTTGTCTGCATATATTTCCCCAAATGTTACATAATTATTTTTAGACCAGAACTAAACAACAGGGAGCAACTCATTAAGAAAAGAAGTTTGTAATATATGATCTAAACTCTCCTATAATTATTTCTCTATTTTAGAAGTGTTTTGTTTAAAGCTCTAGTAAATTTATCATTGATTTATCATTGATTCTCTTTAATTTTGCAGATTTGAATTTGAGGATTATTTGGTTTGTTTCATGATGCTGAAATAATTACAATTTAATTTGAAACAAAGGGGTGGGGAGAGAAAAGCTAACAGATTATACCATAATCTAAAATAAGAAAGCATGAAAATGCTTGGCTCTGTCATTTTTTGAAAGGATGTATGGTTGCTGTTTTTTTTTCCAAAAAGAAAGAGTGATGGAATCTCCTTTAAATAATACTAATTCTACCAGATTCAATATCAAGATCTCTGATACTAAAAACATATTGAAGCATTCACCCCTTATACTAAGAATGATTAATAAGACATCACCAATTTCACCTGAAATGAATTGCCATTGAACTGAACAAATGAAGCAAACCTTCTAATTCCAATGCTAATTTTAATTAGAAATTATTTGGTGAGTTTTCATTATAGAATCAAAACCTGGTGCAATTAACCTCCATTTATTAAAATGGAAAAATCAACCTATTAAGAGAGGATTAGTCTATTAGGTCACTGCATTTGAACTAACCAAAGCAAATATTCTTCAGGCTCAGCCCCATGTAGAATACATTATAATAATCCAAATAAGAGGTGGTTAGGAGGTGGGTGACTATAAGAAAGAAACGAAGGGACACAATGGGTGCACAACTCACATTTATTCAGAGGCTGTTCTGGGCGTAACAGTTACCTGAAATCACAAGTCAAGAGAATCTCCCCTATTGTCTGCATCATGTCTGTCTGTACAATGTAATCCTATACAGAACCAATAATTGTCCAAGAACTAAGGATCTCTGAACTTAAAACAATTCTCTCTTGCTTGGGCACAACTTTAATGTGTTGCTCTCCATCCAGATTTCAATAACCCACAAACTCAAAGAGAGAGTGATTGTGGCAAGGCTTAACACAGATTGATAGATATGTACCACAGAATAAAATCAGCATATAGATGATACCTCAACCCATGTTGATGGATGATCTCACCCAATGGTTTCATGTAGGTGTTTAACAGGAGGGAGAAAGGATTGACCTCTGTGGGAACCTGCGTAGCAAGTCTGGGAGTCAGACCTCTTGTTCCAATGAACACTAGTTTCAAAGGAAGTGAGAGACCGGTGTTTCCCTTTCACAATCCCGAGAGAAACTCCATGGAACTCCAGGCAGAAGTCCTACCCATTTTCTGCTTCCACAAGTGATTATCAATAAGTCCATTTCCATTTTAGTCATATGTTCATAGCTGAATCCCACCTGAAAGGGGTGTAGATAATCCATTTCATGTATGGTCCTCTGGGAGGGAAGAGAAGGTTGGAATTCTTTGGAGCTGGAGAATAGTTTTTACAGAGGGGCAAAGCATAACAACAACATTACATCCATCTAATTTTCAACCCTATTGAGACAAGTAAGACTGTTAAGGTCCTGTTCCAAGTCAGGCAGTTGAGGTCCTCTACTGCTTGGAGGCTCAGTGGGCCAGGCTGGAGAAGAATAAACTCTGACACAAGGCCAATGAGGCTCAGATTCATGACTATGGACATCTGAGGATTTTTCAATCATAATCTCAGATTAGGCTATATTTTTCAATTCAAGATTGATGCACAAATTGGCAAGGTGGGAGGTCCTCTACTAGTTGACAACCATGGTTGGGGGATGGTGATATATTTTGAGACTTTTAAGAAGTTTGGTTTTGAAATGAAATCACATCAGCTACTGCTATTACTCTATAACAGCGGTCCTCAAACTATGGCCCACAGGCTGGGTACGGCCCACTGATGCAATGTATCCAGCCCACACAGTGGTGGGATTCAGCGCTGCCACCTGCCACCACCACTGCCCAGGTGGGAGAGGAGAAAGAGAGATGGCGAGAAATGGAGATGAAGGAGAGAAAGGGGGCGGGAGAAAGAGAGATGGAGAGAAAGAGAGATGAAGGAGAGAAAGAGATACAAAGATACCTTTTAAAAGAAAATATTGGGAGCCAAAAACCTGGGTGGGAGTAAGTGATATGGAGTTGGCAATGCCCACCCAGGTTTAAGGTTGTGTTTAAGTGTTTACATGTGTTTAAGGTTGAGTGTTTAAAGTTGCAGATCCCTGACCTACCCCATCCAATTGCCTCACCTTGCAGTCAGCCCTGTAGGCCTGCGCCCACCTCCCACCTGGGCAGCAGTGGCCTACCTACCCCAGTTGTATCACCTTGCCCTGCAGCCAGCCTCAACGCCTGCCAACTGGAGCCTCTGACAGCTCCAGTAGATCATTTTTATTTAATTATTTTAATTAAGTGCTGCAATTGGCATAGATGATGACTGGTCAAAAGTGTGAGGACTGTCAGAAATCCCTTTTTTCAGCCCTCTGGGTAGTCCCTATGTGCATATGACTACTCAGAGGGCTGAGTTCTCACATTTTACATTTTGTCCTCACATTTCACATTTTGCACCCTATCTGTTCACCGTGGTGAAGAGAAGTAGTTGTGAAATGAGTAGCATGGATGTTAAGAATGCTGCAATGGGCATAAATGTGAGGATGGTCATAAGTGTGAGGATTGATCAAAAGTGCAAGGACCAGTCAGAAATGACTTTTTTCAGCCCTCTGAGTAGTCCCTATGCACATAGCCACACTCACCTGGTCACATGACCACCTAGCTACACCCACCCAGTCTCAGGGCCACCTAGCCACACCCAGTCACATGGCCATGAAGTCACACCCACCAAGTCACATAGGGGGCCCAGCTACACCCACCTAGCCAGTCCGGCCCCCCAACAGTCTGAGAGACCCTGAAGTGGCCTCTGTTCAAAAAGTTTAAGGCCCTTGCTCTTTACGTAATAGTAAGTAACCATCAAGACAGAAAATTATTTTTAAAATGAGAATGACTGTCATATGTTTGGCCTGATTATTGAATCAAACACATATTCATTTCATCTCACAAACATGTTTTTCAATATTTGTGGACTGTCGTCACAGTTCAGCCCCATTTTTTGATTAATGGATAAAATTGGTGATAATATGTTTAGAATTGAGAAACATTTCTATAGTTCCACAGAGAAATGGAAATCAAAGGTGACACTTTTCTCTCCCTCTTTTATAATTATCAAAAATATTATTATTAACTTTATTGCTTCTCAAAGCTCTGGTGAATAATTTATGTTTATTTGGAAGAATGGACAGTGAGAGATGATGGACAGTTTAAATCCTTTATATGTTTTTAGAGTTTAGGGCATATAAGATTACTGGAATGATGTTCAGAATGATTTTTATTCAAAGGTTCAGAATCAAATGGGAGTTATGTGAGGAAAAGAGAAGTTTATTTCAAGCTTGCCTATTCCTGGAGACTTGTAAGAATTACATGGCAATGATAGAAAACTTGTAAACTGGGCCATGATGTTTTTGATTATCCTATTATTGCCATATATATTTTATGAGGCTCAACCAATAATGTGTAGAATCCAAGACACTATCCCGATTGATCACAAATATTTTGAAGCTGGTGATCTCATTATTGGTGGCATTACTTCATTCATCTTCGTAAATAGAATCGTAGAAAGCTTTGAAAAAGCTCCCAAGAAATCTGCTGTTGGTGAAACTCTGTAAGATATTATTATTAATTTCTTTCTAATATTGTATCGATCTATATAGACTTTTTTAATTCTCTTACTTAATTCCAATTTCTAAGGGAAAGCAATAATGAAATTGAAATTGTGTTCTTTAAAGAAAGTGGTGGAAATCAAAATAATTATTCAGTCCTTCATGATTAATAGATTCTACCTGTTTCTGGAGATTACAGCATCAGCTTCTCAAACTGAATCTCAAAGCAAGTAAAATTGTATTTAACCATTGGAATAATATTATTAAGTCAGAGATGCAGCATATTTTACATCAATAAACAGAACATCAATAAATTAATATGGCATATGATGATGTATGATGCATTTTATGATTTGTATTATTGATTGTCATTGTAAACCGCCCTGAATCCTTCGGGAGAATGGCGGCATATAAATCGCAAAAATAAATAAATAAATAAATTTTGGAGTGAGAAAGGAAAAATGCCTATCTTTGAGACAATATAATTAGTAACACTTTATTCTGCTTTTGTGATTTTCTTAGAAATTCTGTTTTCACAATTATATGAATTTCCAACATCTATACTAATAAAGGCATTGCACCAAATAAATTTTGCTAGTATTGTTTTGATAGTAGGACAACTTTTGGATTTTGCTTAACTGACTTTAGCACATTATGGGATATTTGAAGTGCTTATTAAACAACTTATCATAGATATAATTTAAAAAGTTACAACCTAGTTGCTACCCAATAATGGGGTGCTGTTAGGAATATTATTTTGTCAATTCTGGAGGACCTAGATATTCTTCTAGGTAAATATAAAGCTAACCAACACCAAACTCCATGCTATTTCTTTGAAGTCTTTTAAATTACAACAAAATATTATTCTACCAAAAGAAAAATGTCTATTTTAATGTCTATTTTACTTGTAAGGCAAATACTTTGCTCAGTATCTGTAATCAAAATTGTTTAATGCACGCACACATGAAAAGCTAATAACCATTTACCTAAAAACTGAATGATAACCAATTTATCAGTTAACCTTATTGTAACAGAGGTTAGTTTGACTGCCATTTTTAGATGCAGAATTTCATTTGATTCAGCATCTAATTCCCATTGCAGAGTCCTAATCAAGTATTATCAGCATATTTTGACCATGATATTTGCTGTTAAGAAGATCAATGAAGACCTCCAGCTCTTACCTAATGTCACCTTGGGCTTCAGAATCTATGATAGCTATGGTGGAGAATACACACATCATGCCACAATGGAACTTTTCTCCAGTCAGAACCGATTCGTTCCCAACTACAAGTGTGGCATTATGAACCAACTTGTATCAGTTGTTGGGAATCTTGATCCTGGAGTTTCTTTTGATATGGAAGATATTTTAGGCACTTTCAAAGTTCCACAGGTAAGATGCGTTGATGATGTTGTCTATACTATACATGATGATTTGTATTTTCAGAGAGAGTGAATTGTAAGTTGTTAAGATACATTTATTTTCATATTCATTTTTCTGTGAAGCACAGTATACTTAAGAATATGTATTTATCAAAGGATAAAAAAATGTGATTCAGAGAATCATTCAGTTTTGCCGATAAAAGGGAATTCAATAATCATTTATACAAACTACTCTTACAAATATTGCACACAAATAAATATTTTTATTGTAGATTTAGAAACATTTTAGATCCCTTTATTTGTAGAAGATGCATATTGGTTTTGTTTATTTTTTTTATTCTTTCTATAGCTCCTATATGGCCCTCTTCCAACTATGAATGGTAAAACTGATATCCCCTTCTATTACCACATGATTCCAGGCGAAGACTTTTATCTTAGGGGGATTCTTCAGCTACTTGTCTATTTCAGGTGGATCTGGATTGGAATTCTTGTGAAAGGAAACGGTGGGGAAAAATTTGAACAATTGATATTTTCATGGTTTCCCATTCATGGGATCTGTATTGCTTTCTTAGAGCAGTTCAGGACAATTTATATCAGCAATATGGATGATGGTCTGAAATGGTTTCTGGAGATATATCATCGTTTTATTAACAGTAAAGCGAATGTTGTGATAATCAAAGATAAATATGTTTTAGACTTGAGATGGTTGTTATATCTGCCTGAAATAGAATTTGTTTCTATAAAGCCAAAAGGTAAGGTGTGGATCATTGCTTCCCAAATGGGTCTTGCATCATTCTTTTTTCAGAAGAGCTGGGATATCCAAGTCCTCCATGGTGCATTGTCCTTTGCAGTTTACTCAAATGAAGTTAAAGGATTCCAGCATTTTCTTAAGACAAGAAACCATTTCTCATTCTTTCCCCAAGATGGTTTCCTTAAAGATGTATGGGAACATGCATTTGGCTGTGCATTTCCAAACCCATCTGAGAATGATGATCCTGAGGGTATCTGCACTGGGAAAGAGAAACTGGAAAATCTTCCTTGGGCCTTTTTTGAAATGATGATGACCAGTCATAGTTACAGCATATATAATGCAATGTATGCTGTGGCACATGCTCTACATGCCATACAAGTGGGTCAACAACCATATACAAGAAGGTTGAGTGGCAGGAAACCTAACCTTCAGGATGTACAACCATGGCAGGTAATTTTGAAGTAATCAAATATGCTGGGAATGAAATGTCAATTGCAGATCATTAATGACAATGTTTTCTTAATCAAAAGTTAGGAATCTGACATGTTCTTTCTTTAGTAGTATCTTCCTCCCTGAGTCTTCCAAACTTTCTTTCTTTTTGAATTCTTTCCTAAGCATTCTTCCAAAATACATTCAAAATAATTTCTGCCAAAAACATTATAAGCTCCAAAGACATGAATGCTGCTCTTCTGTGAAAGAGAAGGAGGGTAAAATTAAACTGAGCAGCTAAACTATAGATTATATAGAAAAAGGGGACAGCTTTCCAAAAGGCAACAGGAAAGCTATAATCAGTGTAGAATGTGAAATAAGTTTTTATTTAGTCTTTCCAGATGAAAAGGCTTCTGAGGAATAAGGAAACGTTTGTAAGCACAATACAGGAATACAAAGAAATATATTCATTTTGTGACTTCTAAACCTACTTGGAGTAATTTTTAAGAGTGGTATTTACATTAGAACATCAGTTAGTGGGGAAGCAGAATGATGAAGAATGAATAAGAATGAGCAGTAGAGAGAAAGAAGAGATGGTGGATAGAAGTTGAGCAAGGGACTGGTTAAAAAGAGAAAGATTAGATGTAGAAGAAATGAGGAAGGAATTCACTGAGATGAATGGGTGTAATGAAGGCTCAAAGTGCTTCAGACATATCATCCTTACTAGCTTTTCTATTTGGCATAATAAAAAGGAATGACCAAAACCTCAATGCAGTGTTGAAGTCTAAGAGTGGTTTTTATTTTGATAAAACCTGAGTGTGCTACATAGTCAAAAGAAAATATTAACAAATTATATAAAGTTTTGGCATAAGGTTGTGTGTTAATAAAGAGATGCTGTAAAGCTATAAGGTAACAAGATATACCTATCAACCAAAAGTTAGGAAAGCCGTGTAAGACCCACAGGATGGGCAAAATTAGCAAAGATAGTGATGGGCAAAGTTAGCAAAGAAAACTTTACCAGTGAATATGGACAGACATCCACATGTCCTTAGTATAGGCTCAAAGTTAAATAGAAGAGACTACTAGAACTCTTCTAGTAGGAAAATACTAGAGCTTCCATTTGATTGTCTTATAGAGACCAATTTCCCAATACTACTCCTTCACCATCCTTCACCTGATAAATTGCACTTTATTCTAATCTCTGATCCACTCCACTCTATTTCATACCTTCCGCAGCAGAAATGATAGTATGAACAGCTGATGGCACTCAACTAAAGAAACCATGAAAAACTGAACCATTAGATAGTAGCAAAAGGCCTTTTCTGTACTGCCTCTGTCACCACCAAGGATCTGATTAGATTTTTCAAGGCAACAAAACAACATAAGGAGCAAGCTACAACTATAGCTGCAGTAATTATTTTTATTATATTATTTCTTAATTTATAGTTTTGTATCTGAATCTTCCCTGATTTGCATATCTCTAATAATAGCTGAACCAACTATTTATTTTTCTTCCTCATCAAAAATAGTGCAAATTATATCATATTTATATGTAACATAAAAGTCCCAGCCAAAATTGGTGCATTTTTCAGAATTAAACATCCTAGATTTATAGGGTCTTTTGGTGTAGGGCTCAATTTCTCTTATTATTAAATAATAAGTACTGTATGATCATTTTTGATCAATGGTGGCATATAAATTAATGTACCTGGAGGACCACTGGAACATTAAGAAGTTTTCCCCTTGTGTGTAAACTGTTTAGAGTTTTACATACATTAATTGTGCTGTCCCTCTTACTCTCTCCTTCCTCTACTCTTTTTACAAATATTTTCACTTATTTCTAAATTCAGCTTCACTTCTTTCTGAAAAAAAATGCATTTAACAACAGCATTGGGGTTCAAATTTCTTTTAATGAGAATGGAGAACTGGTTACTGGATTGGATTTTGAGAACTGGGTCACATTCCCCAACCAGTCTGCCCTTCAAATAAAAGTTGGGAAACTGGATCCCTGGGCTGCTGAAGGCCAAATGTTCACCATTCATGATGAAGCTATCACTTGGCCCATGACTTTCAACCAAGTAAGTTCTGAATGTAGGTGATTTTGTTTGGGATGATGTATTTAGTCATCACTTACCAACCATAAGACTCTACTGCAAAAAGACACAAACAGTGAGTGAAACATCACGTGATGGCACTAACTCACAGCATCAGTTCTTGATGAAATCAATAGCAAATCACTCACATCGGAAGCCGCTCGGGACTTCATGGCTTCCATGATGGCCATGGACCTGACCCAGTTAGTTCATGACCCCACCCACATGGGAGTGGGAAGCACTATGATGCAGTGGTTCTCCTCCTTCCTCTCTGACCATATGCAGTCTGTGTTGATGGGGGAACAGAGGTTGACCTTGAGGCACCTTACTTGTGGGGTGCTGCAAGGGTCAGTCCTCTCGCCCCTCCTGTTCAACATTTATGTGAAGCCGCTGGGTGAGATAATCCATGGTTTTGGAGTGAAGAGTCAGCTGTATGCAGATGATATGGAGCTGTACATTTCTACCCTGGACCACCCCAATGATGCCCTTGCCATGATGTCCCGTTTCCTGGAGGCCATGCGGATCTGGAGGGGGAGGAATAGGCTCAGACTCAACCCCTCCAAGACTGAGTGGCTGTGGTTTCTGGCACCCCGATATAGCCAGCTGACACTAACACTGGCTATTAGGGATGAGATCTTGCCCCCCTCAGAGAAGGTTCGCAACTTGGGTGTCCTCCTGGATACGCAGCTGTCTTTAGACAATCATATGACGCTGTGGCCAGGGGGGCTTTTTATCAGGTTCACCTGATTTCCCAGTTGCGTCCCTTTCTGGATCAGGATGCCTTATGTACGGTCGCTCATGCCCTTGTCATGTCCCGTCTGGACTACTGTAATGCTGTCTACAGGGGGCTCCCCCTGAGGAGCACTGGGAGGCTCCAACTGATCCAGAATGCGGCCGCGCGAGTGGTTACCGGAATGACTTGTCGCTCCCGTGTAACATCTCTCTTGCGCGAACTGCACTGGCTCCCAGTGGTCTTCCAGGTGTGTTTCAAGGTTTTAGTCACCATCTTCAAAGCACTCCATGGCTTAGGACCAGGATACTTACTGGAACGCCTTCTACCATCAAATATATATAAATGTCACAGAGAGGTCCTCCTCAGGGTGCCGTCAGCCAAACAATGTCGGCTGGCGACCCCCAGGGGGAGAGCCTTCTCTGTGGGGGCTCCTGCCCTATGGAAAAAACTGCCCCCAGATATAAGAAGAATCTCTAACCTCCAGACCTTTCGTCGGGAGGTTGGAGGTGAAGACTCTATTGTTCCAGCAAGCCGGCCTAACCAATTGAATAAATTTTAAATGGGTTTTAAATTGCTTTTTAAAGGGGTTTTAGTTAAGGGTTTTAATAACGGCCAAATTGCTTATATTATTTTTAATTTTTAATTTTTGGGTTGGATTTGTTTTAATATGGCGGTACACCGTCCTGAGTCCTTCGGGAGAAGGGCGGTATAGAAATATAGTAAAATAAATAAATAAATAAATAAATAAATAAATAAATAAATAAATAAATAAATAAATAAATAAATAAATAAATAAATAAATAAATAAATAAATAAATAATGTCATTATGTTAAACATTGCATGATTGCAACAGGAAACTCCCTGCTGGCTTCCTTGTTCATTTTATTTATTTCACATGGCATACATTTATCAGAGAGATCTACACTTACAGAATAGTCCTGACTGCCTAATTGTTAATTCATTCAATACTGAGCCTGCATGGCGTACCTCTGGCTAGTGGAGTTCAGGTTGATAATATCTTCCAAATCTCTTCCACTAATCTCGCCTCCTATCTGGGCACATCCAGTGCTAGTGCTCTTTTTCTTGTGCAGTTAGTCTTTTCCATTGAAGTGGTACTTATTTAACTACTCACAATAATGCTTGTGAACTGTTGGATGGGCAGGATAGGAGCTAGATATGAGTGATAGGAGCAAACCCTTTCCCATGATGCTACTAGGGCTCCAAGTACCCTATTGACTTTGCTTGTCAGAAGTTGGCTGTGAAGTCATAACTGGTGATCAGGAGACCACAGGAACACTGTAGGACCAATCATAAATCTCCATTTTCAGTACCATTTCAACTAACTTGAACAGTTACTGAACAGGTGATCAAAAAGTGAGGACATTTTTATACACCATAACTTTCTGTGGCATCATCTATCCTGGCTGAGAAAGGTCCAGTCTATATTCTATACTTTCTGCACACAATGCAAATTGCTTGATTGTGCCATTCAATATTTTGTCTCCCTGCTTGCATGTTATACCCTACCACTATCTAATGGGTTGCCTCTGAGGCCTTTCTGTATATTCACCACCTTGGATCCTGTCTAGTCTGGTAGAACCCTTCTTCAATGGATCTGTTACTTAATGACCATCCTTGTACTATTATGATGAGTATCTCAGTGCTGGTTATTTTTACTCCTTTACTACTTTCTAAATGCTGGTAGAATTTTTCAATTTCAGTCACATCAGCTGCCATTGCTACAATGATACATCCCATGCAGGGTGCTGCCACGGCATTTTCTCTGCTTGATCTTACTCTCATGTCAATGAATGAATACCTCATTCACTCTTCACACTCAACTTGATGTCATCCATGTAGAGGAGGCAGCTGATGGTAGTTCTGTAATTCTCTCCAGTCCTTGTGACATCGGAATGAGGGGGCTCAAGAACAGTGGTGCAGAACAGTGGTGAGGATAGCACATTACCTTTATATATGCTGCATTGACAAGATACTTGTACAAGCTGTCTTGAGTTACTTTCAATTTTGTGTTCTATAGTCTGTTGAATTCATCTGGAAGATTCTTGTAGACTTTATATAATCCCATGAATTAAATATCCATGTGTGTGGCATTGAATCATAAGCATTGCTGTAGTCAATCTAGGCTATGCTCAAATTGGTGTAACTAGAACTTGTGTCTTGGGCAACTGCTCTATCTATGACCAATTGGTGCTTTGAGCTTCTACTATTGTTCCCAATGCCCTTCTCAGCTGTTCTTATGTACTGGCCCATGTGGTCCCATAGTTTGGCAGGTGTGATGCCTGATAGGACTTTTCATGTTGTGGGGCAGCAGCTTACTGGCCAGTAGTTGGATAGTGGTATTGCAGTGTAGGGGTCTTTCATGCTTTTTCCTTGTGATAGCCAGTTTCAGTGGGATCCTGGTTCATGTTTGTTGCTAGGCATTCTTGCAGTGCTGGTTAGAACATCATGATTAAAACCCACCTTTCATGTGGGAGACTTTGCTTGTTGGAAGCCAACTAGGAAACTTTCAAATGGTGATCACATAACATTCAGGCAGTGCAACTGTCAAAAAACATGCCAGTTGCCAAGTGCAAGATTTTTGATCACTTAAATATGGGGATGCTGCAATAGTCGTAAGTGTGAAAAATGGTCTTCAGCTACTTTTTTAGTTGCCAGTGTAGCTACAAACAATCAGTAAACAAATGTTTTTTGATCAAGGACTACCTGCATGTTAGTTTTATTAACTTTTAATAAATGGAGAAAAAGATAAAGTAAGATTTTGGAAAAGTTATTCCCGTCCCCAAAAAACCCTGGATTTTAAAAAAATTGAATAAAATGTGTAATTATTATCCTTTTGCTCAGGTAATTACTAATTGGCTTATATATTTTGCAATAAGCATGAGACATAGAACTTAGCATGGATAGTATCAACCCATAGTATGTTCCTTGTATTCCTACAACTCTTGAGAGTTAAGAAATGCCAGTTTGTAAACGGTTCATTCAATCAATCACTTGGGAGAATGGACAGGATATCAATTGATTCCGCACATGAAGGTGGCTACAGGATTTGGTTCTCACTCTCTTATATATCTACATAAAACCACTCTGAACATCATCCACTGGTTTGGAAAGTTATGACTGTTCTTCTGCAATGGACATTAAATGAATCATCATGATTGTTAAGTGAATCTGAGGTCAATAAGAGAACACCATGGTTATTATGCAAACCCCTTCTTTGCTATGGGGTATTTTTACAAAAAATTGGAAGTGAATACTCATTTTCAGCAAAAATATTGTAAATTGTCATGATATGATCACTGGATTTTGTAAAGATCTTTTATTGTGGGCCAATTGCCGAATGCATGAATGCAGTCATATGCCAGAACTTTGGAATTGGGTAATAAGCACCTTTTGGGGTGTCAGTCATAACTTTGAATGGGCACTAAGTAACTCACAAATCAAGGACTTCCTGTATTCAAAATATCTAATTATCCAAAGTGTGAAAGATTACATGTCCAGAAAGAAGACTTTGATTAAGATGAGTGCCAGGAAAATAATTCAGCACTGGGACATACTTTAAGTCTAAAATATTTCCCAGTTTAGAAGAAAGAACTGATGTAATTAGTAAAGTAAAACAAAGAACAAAGATTGGTTTTTGTGGTGGTGATGGTGGTGGTGGTGGTGGTGGTGGTGATGATGGTATGATAAAGAAAAAAATCAAGGTAGAATTAGCATTCATTATTTGTCAATCATTAAAATCCAATGATTTTTCTCTCTTCTTTTCCAAGTATCTGACTGAATACTAACATTTTCCTTTTTATTTCACTTATTGGATAGAGGATACCTATCTCAATATGTAGTGAGAGCTGCCTCCCTGGATATTTCAAAAGGAAACAGGAGGGAAAGCCATTTTGCTGTTATGATTGTCATCCATGTCCCAAAGAGAAAATGTCAAGCCAGAAAGGTAAGAAGCTCCATGAATCAAGTTCAGTTATGACTGTACAGGAAGGTGAGTTGTATTCTTTCATCAGTTGGCAGAGTTCTAAATATGGCTATATTTGACATTTTATTTGTCTATGAAACTTGGCTAAATACATCCCTCCCTGACTCCATTACTACAGTAAGAGACTATCATGTTTACTGGTCAGATCGTGAAATCCGTAGAGGAGGTAGTGTTGCTATCTTCTACAAAAAATCCCTACATCTAAAAAACATTCAAGTTACACAAGAACTTGCTCTTCCTGAGACCATCGTCTGCGACCTGTCCTTAAATACCACACTTTGATTCTTACTTTGTTACAGAGGCCCAGATTACAACATCGAACATGCAAACAACTTAACTTCACTACTAAACTGGGTAGCCTCCTACCCTCACCCAATAATCTTTCTTGGTGACCTTAATTTACCACTTATTAATTGGACCTTAAAGGAATGTACAACTGAACCTATGCATGCAACCCTGTACAATACTGTAACTAATCTGGGACTTGATCAACTAGTAACTAACAACACTAGACTAAATTATTGCCTTGATCTCATCTTCTGCATCAGTTTAAATTCTATTTATGGACTACAAATAAAAGAACCATTTTATAACAGTGACCACAGCATGAATGACTTTTGTCTCAATTTACACCCTTTCAAAAATCATAACGATGGGATTCCCAGTTATAACTTTTAAAAACCCAATTATGATCTCATAAACAATGAACTCTTATATCTTGATTGGCAAAATCTATTCTCTGCCTGTAATACTGCTGATGACCATTACAACATTTTCTTGTGCAAAATCAAAAGAATCATTAAACTTTACATACCACTAATACCCCACAAAAACAGAAAAAATAAACTACCAATAACAATAAGGAAATTACAATTCAGAAAAAAATCTCTTTGGTGAAAAAACAAAATAAACTACGTAGCTAACTTCAAAAATCGCTATAAAAACTTATGCCAACAAATAAAAAATTAATGCACCAATTATCACATCAAGCAAGAAGGAAACCTTCTACACACAAAATCCACCCGTGCCTTCTATAATTTTGTAAACAACATACTTAAAGATTTGAGATCCATCCCACCCCTAAAAGGACCAAACAATGAAGATTATATTGATGAAACCATTAAAGCCAATCTCTTTAACACGTTCTTCAGCTCAGTCTTTGTAAACAGCAACAACACATACCCAATATTTCCCAATCATATTACAGACAATTACAACAATTATGGTGATCTTATATATATTGATTTTACAGAAGACAATGTTCAAAAGGCACTATGCAATCTAAAACCCTCTCTATCTATTGGACTGATGGACTATGTGCATACTTCTTAAAAAAGCTTTCCACTGCAATTGCAGAATCTCTAAGCATAATTTTGGAAAAATCTTTCAGTACCAGCACCTTGCCCTACCAATGGTCACAAGCCAGGGTCATCCCTATTTTTAAAAAGGGAGAACCTAGTCAAGTTGAAAATTACAGACCAATCTCTTTATGTTGTATCACCTGCAAAGTCATGGAATCAATCATTAACTAACCTGTTACCCTATACCTAGAGACAAACAGCCTACTTTGTAATAAACAATTTGGTTTCAGAAGAAAATTATCCTATAATCTACAACTACTACATTGCATAAACGTATGGACTACACATCTCGATCAGGGCAAAGCAATAGACGTAGTTTACATAGACTTCTGTAAAGCTTTTGATTCAGTGGTAGATGACAAATTACTTCTAAAACTAAAATCCTATGGCATTTCTGAACTCCTACATAAATGGATAGCTGCCTTCCTATCAAACAGACAACAAGTGGTTAAAATAGGAAGTGCTCTATCAAATCCTATACATGTTAATAGCGGTGTTCCCCAAGGCAGTGTCTTAGGTCCAACACTCTTCATACTTTACATAAATGAGCTTTGTGATCATATTGAAAACAATTGTGTTCTCTTTGCTAATGATGTTAAATTATTCAACACAACCAACAATGCAACTACCCTTCAAAAAGACCTTGAATGTGTGTCTAACAAGTGGCAACTTCAAATATCAACCAACAAATGCTCTGTCTTGTACATTGGCAAAACAAAAAAAAAAATCAAAACATAAAATACAAATTAGATGGACATGACCTTGTAGATGATCCTCACTCTGTCAAGGACCTTGGAGTACTCATTTCTAATGATCTATGTGCCCGAGCCCACTGTAACAACATTGCCAAAAAGTCATTAAGAGGTGGGTTGTTTTTTTTTGTAAATATTTTTTTTATTTTTTTCAAACTTAAACATAAAATATAACTTTCAAGAGCAAAGTTTCGATCCGGTCATAGATGGTCACCATGCTTACATTCCTTTAACAAGCTCCATTCACAATTTCCCATTACATCTTTTACAAATAAAAATTCAAAACATAAAAGAACAAATTTTAACACAAATTCTAGCATCTTTATCTAAACAAAACCGTTATATCAATACAATTCTAATTTCAAATTAACTTTCGCTCATTTTTATATCTATATATCAATCCTGATTATATCTTGTTCTTCTTCATCTTGTATTTTTTACCATTAGTATCAAAATAATTTTTAACAATATTCTAATCTCTTATTCTAATTATTTACCTTAAATTTTATCACCACAAATCTTAATTTCGAATTTAATACAACTCCATTTTTATTACATTTTATAAAACAAATTTCTATCTAATTCTTAATCTCTTGACCATTTTCCTCGAATCCTAAGATCTTAAACTTTATCAATTTATCTTTGATTTTATCCCACTTATCATCTATCCCACTTTCATGTAACACAGATTTATCACAAAAACATTTTTTATTTAAACTAATTTCCAGCATATTTTCTTCCATGCCTCCCTCTATTGTTTGGCTGTTTTCCAGCATATTCTGTTTGGTTGAATCCCAGCATAGTCTCCTCCAGAGCATGAACTATTTTTAGCTAATTTCAGTATAGTCTCCTCCAAGCCTACCACTGTTATTGGCTGATTTCCAGGATATTATGTTTGGCTGATTTCCAGCATAATCCCCTTCAACTCTTCTCCTATTTGTTTGGCTGATTTCCAGCATTTTATTGGCTGATTTCCAGGATATTATGTTTGGCTGATTTCCAGCATAGTCTCTCCAGGATTCCCACTCTTGTTTAACTGATTTCCAGCATAGTCTCCTCCAACTCTCCTATAATTGTTTGGCTGATTTCCAGCATTTTAACTAGTTTCCAACGTATTTCCTCTGAGTCTCAAACTCTTATCTAGTTGGTATCCATCCCTCTTATTTTAACTTTCC
This sequence comes from Coluber constrictor foxii, assembly GCA_038048745.1. Classification (NCBI taxonomy): domain Eukaryota; kingdom Metazoa; phylum Chordata; class Lepidosauria; order Squamata; family Colubridae; genus Coluber; species Coluber constrictor. The sequence continues at coordinate 61,260,773 of CM075961.1, read as the reverse complement.
CTTAGAATATAATTATCTATTTTATGTCAATTTCCCAGCATGCTCTTTCAAATTAATTCTCGATATATTTCATAATAATCATCATTTCCAGCATATATTAAATTAAATCACAATTTATCACTAAAATCTGTGTATTTTATAGTTTGTTCAATAAAACCTTAGTCAAGCATAATCACCAATCTAGCATTTGTTTGCAAATAAAAATTAAAACCTATTACATCAAGCAGTAAATTTTTTAAAGATGTCTCACATTAATATATACTCTTCTTTATTGTTTTTAACCACCTATATATCATCCTCTATTTTAATTGCCATCTCTTAGTTTCTATTTATTTTTATTACTCCAAAAACCCTCCTGTTTTTATCCAAAAATCATATATACCTTTAGGCTTTTAAATTTTACATTTCAGTTTAATTACATTTAAATTTATTTACTTTATTTCCTCCTTTTCTTCCTTTTCCTATCTGTCCATAAATGTTCCATTTCAAAGTTCCTCTGTTCAAATTGAAAAATTCTGTATGTCCCTTTAATGCTTTTATAATGTCTGTTCCATGTGTGATGCATCAACTTCCTGTCTCTTGTTCCTGCGCCACACCTAATTTTTTTTTTTGCTAAGTTTGTTAATTTCCATTGTCAAATGTCAAAAATATTCCTTCTTTCTTCTTGAAATCATCCGGGACAGAATAGGAATCTCCAAAGTCCATAGATCTAATGTTAATTTCAAAGTAATGAAAGGAAAAAAGCCATTTAAAATGTTTCTTTTCCAAACCGAAAGGGAAATCTCTTCAATCCACTCACCTGTTTAGTCACCGCAGACTCCATGGCAATTATGTAGCCATCTGTCTGTCTTTCTTCATTAACTTCATTAGCTTTCCAAGTTATAAACTCCCAAAGAGACATTTCTCCAATCCACTCCAAATAAAAGAAAAGTCAATTTTCTAAATTATTAAAAGCCAATTCTTCAAACCTACTTTCACTTTAGTCTTATTTTTTTAAAAAAATCCAAATAAACATATTGTTTTGCCTGGGTTGCTGTCACTCACCCAGCTTCAAGATACTCGCTCTTTCTTCTTTTTCCCTCCTGCATGATCTTGTATCCTGGTCTGCTGCAGCTTTGTGGCACCTGCCATGGCTGCCTACCCCCACTGCCGACTTCAAGGATTCCCTCTGGCCTCCGAGGAATTTGCCTGTTCCTCTTGGCACATCAAGGCGCTCCTCTTCACCCCCCATCCCTGCAAGATGAGGGTCGGTCTGAAGACTGGTTGGGCGGTGGTTTGTCAGTCAGGATTTTTGTGGGCTCGTAAGAGCCCGCTATTTCCCTGACTGTGGTGCCGCAGCTCCAGACTGCATCATTAAGAATTGTTAGCCTAATCTTGCATAGCTTCTTCTCTGGTAATGTTGTACTACTAATTAGAGCATACAAAACATTTGCTAGACCAATACTTGAATACAGCTCATCTGTCTGGAATCTGCACTGCATATTGGACACAAATACAATGGAGAGAATCCAGAAATATTTTACGAGAAGAGTCCTCCATTCCTCAAACCACAATAAAATACTTTATGCCACGAGACTTCAAATTTTGGGCTATGCCGACTTCAGTCTGACCTAAGCATAGTACATAAAATTATCTGCCACAATGTTCTTCCTGTCAATGACTACTTCAGCTTCAACCGCAACAATACACAAGCAAATAATAGATACAAACTCTAGGTAAACCATTCCAAACTCGACTGCAGAAAATATGACTTCAGTAACAGAGTGATCAATGCCTGGAATGCACTACCTGACTCTGTAGTTTTTTCCCCAAAACCACAAAACTTTAACCTTAAACTGTCTCTTGTTGATCTCAGCCCATTCCTAAGAGGTATGTAAGGGGTGTGCCTAAATGAACCAGTGTGCCTACTGTCCCTGTCCTAATATTCCTTTTTATTTACTCTTTTGATGTATTCAAATTATGTTTATACTTTTACCTGTTATCTTATATATGCTTGACAAATAAATAAATAAAATAAATAAAGAGTAAGGTCTGCCCAAAAAATAATTGTAGACTTAATCAAAGAAGTAAGAATTTAAAATGGGTTCTGGTTTTAAAAATTTCCCCAAACCATTAGTATAATTGATAAAAATAATATTGAAAGTACCATTTTCTGTTACATTGGGATAAGCTTCTCATTTCTGGAACTGTGTATTTTATATCTCATAATATCTGTGCCAATCAATAGGTGGAAATATGTTGATCAGCTCATTCCTTAAAAAAACATTGTAATTCTTAAACTGGAGAAATATAGTTTAATATTCACACAATTATATTAAATAGAAATCATTAAAAGAGAATTTTATTAAAAGAGAATTTTATACAAACACTAAAAAGATTGGCAATGCCAGTGTCAATCATGCTTTTAAGAAGGCAAATCAAAAACCTCTTGTCATAAAAATATTAATCAAATAATGACAGAACTCAAATAGAAATTTAAATATAGACACACATGCATGCATATGTATTTAATATTGATATATTTAAATTCCAGACATGGATGACTGTTCCAAATGCCCAGAAGATCAATATCCAAACAAGGTCCAGGATTCGTGTCTTCCAAAAAGAATATCCTTCTTATCCTATGAAGAACCAATGGGTATAAGTCTAGTCATTCTGGCAATTTTCTTTTTTCTTTGCACAACTTTGGTGCTGGCAACATTTTTGAAGTATCACCATACTCCCATTGTCAAAGCCAATAACCGAAATCTCACCTACATTCTACTCATCTCCCTCCTCCTCTGCTTTCTTTGCGCATTGCAGTTCCTTGTTGTACCAGGAAATATAATATGTCTATTTCGACAAATTAGCTTCGGCATCATCTTCTCAGTGGCTGTGTCTTCTGTGCTGGCAAAAACCATCACTGTAGTTCTCGCTTTCATGGCCACCAAGCCAGGATCCAGGTTGAGGAACTGGGTGGGAAAAGGACTGGCCACTTCCATTGTTATTTCTGGTTCCCTGGTTCAAACAGTCATCTGTACAGTGTGGCTGTTCACATTTCCCCCTTTCACTGACATTGACACCCATTCAGAAATTGAGGAAATCATACTGCAGTGCAATGAAGGCTCATCTACCATGTTCTATTGTGTCCTGGGCTACATGGGCTTTCTGGCAGCTGCAAGTTTCACTGTAGCATTTTTCTCCAGGAATCTCCCCAGCAGTTTCAATGAGGCCAAATGCCTCACTTTCAGCATGCTGATCTTCTGCAGTGTGTGGCTCTCTTTTGTTCCATCCTACCTGAGCACCAAAGGCAAATACATGGTGGCTGTGGAAGTGTTCTCCATTTTGGCCTCCAGTGCAGGGTTGCTTGTCTGCATATATTTCCCCAAATGTTACATAATTATTTTTAGACCAGAGCTAAACAACAGGGAGCAACTCATTAAGAGAAGAAGTTTGTAATATATGACCTAAAATCTCCTATAATTATTTATCTATTTTAAAAGTGTTTGTGTAAAGCTCTAGTAAATTTTTCAGTGATTTTGAAGAGATGAAAATGTTTGGGTAGGTTTCTGATACAGGAGTAAAGCTCGGTGAAATTATTCCTCATTTAAGTTAACTAAAAATCTGAGATATTACGAGGCCTTGTGTCTCTTTAATTTTGCAGATGTTTTTTCCTGGTCTATAATGTAAAAGCATGAAAATGTGCTTTCTTTCTTGTACAAAAAAGGAGTAGTGGAAATTCCTCTAAAGTGCGCTAATTTTGCAGGGTTTTAGATGAGAGCATTAATGTTTTCACTTGAAAACATTTTTTAAATACAATCAAGTGGTTTGTTTAAGTACTTGTCATTTACAGGACTTGTAATTGTTCCCAGAATCAATTAATGATGAGTACTGATATACAACTGCATTATACAGAAATAGCATAATACAGCAGAAATGCTGTATTATGAAAGATAATACAGCATTACTAAACTGTATTGCAGAAATTAACTTAAATTGTGTTGAACTATTGTAGCAAGTATCCTAATATAATTTTCATTTTTTTGGAGTGACTGTCATTTCTTTACGACAGTGCTGCAGACCGGGGAATTAATGATTAGGAGTAAACATGACTGCACATATAACACTAACCAATCATATTAACTAGACAGTTAAGTGAACTATATTGATGAAATGATTTTTTATTTCAGAGGGATGGGATTCTTAGTTTATCTCAATATACTCTACATGGACAAGCCCTTAAAACCATTCATAAATTTCATTTGGTCCAGAATAAGGCTGCATTAGCAATTTTGATTATCACATAGTATTCTCATGTGCAGTGTTGCTGTGCGAACTGCATTGGCTTACAGTTTCTTTCTGAGTACAGATCAAGGTTGCTGGTTATCGTTATAATATATTATATTATCGTTATATCTTACAGTGGTTCTCCTCCTACCTCTTGGGTCGCTTACAGTTGGTATGGGCAGGAGGGCAGAGATCCACCCTGAGGCCCCTAAATTGTGGGGTGCCTTAGGGGTCAGTTCTCTCCCCCCTACTCTTTAACATTTATATGAAGCCACTGGGTGAGATCATTTGTGGCTTTGGGGTGAGATATCATCAATATGCTGATGATACCCAATTATACATCTCCACCCCAGACCACCCCAGAGATGCCCTTTCCGTGATGTCCCGTTGCCTGGAGGCGGTACGGGCCTGGATGAGTAGAAACAGACTCAAACTGAATCCCTCCAAGACTGAGTGGCTGTGGATGCCGACATCTCAGATTTCAGAAACCCCATCACTTTTGATGGATGGAGAAAATCTTGCCCCCGTTGATAGGCCTGGTGCGCCAGTTGCGCCCTTTCCTGGACCGAGATGACCTTCGGACAGTCACTCATGCCCTGGTTACTTCCCGCTTGGATTACTGCAATTCCCTCTACATGGGCCTGCCCCTGAGATGCACCCGGAGACTCCAGCTGATCCAGAATGCAGCCCCATGGGTTGTTACAGGAGCCCCTCGTTACTCCCATATAACACCCCTCCTGCGTCAGCTGCACTGGTTACCAGTGGTTCTCCGGGTCCACTTCAAGGTACTAGTTCTCACCTATAAGGCCCTACATGATTTAGGTCCAGGATATTTACAGGACCTTCTCCTGCCTGCTTCCCACCGTCCTGTTCGCTCACATAGGGCCGCTCTCCTCAGGGTCCCGACGGCAAGCCAATGTCATCTAGCGGTGCCCAGGGGTAGGGCATTTTCTGTGGGTGCTCCCACCCTCTGGACTGAATTACCTACTGAGCTCCGGACGGCTCTTGATCTCCGCTCCTTTCGTCGGGAGCTGAAGACTTGGCTGTTCAAGCAAATAGGCTGACTCTGATTCTGGGTTTATTATTTATCATTAATTAGTTATTTGATTTAAAATACGATTTTATTGTACATGTTTCTTAACTTGTGTTCGCCGCCCTGAGTCCTTCGGGAGAAGGGCGGCATATAAATACATGTAATAAATAAATAAATAAATAAATAAATAAATAAATAAATAAATAAATAAATAAATAAATAAATAAATAAATAAATAAATAAATAAATAAATAAATAAATAAATAAATAAATATTAATTCCTCATGTCTTCCTCTTCCCAAGGGCATCTGCTCACTCCACTGTCAGAGTGGGTCCACTCCATTTTCCATCTCTTAAATATCATTATGTAGAAGGACCTAGGCATCAAATATCTCAGTAGTAGTCTCATACTTTGGATGTGATTTAGCAGTCCCTTATATCTGGGCCTTCAACAAAGCTAGATGATCTGTTATCGTAAGTCAAATTACCTGAAATCACAAGTCAAAGAGAATCCCCCCTATTGTGCATCATGTCCGTCTGTGCAATGCAATCCTATTTACTACAAAATGCTTCACGATTTGATCATTTCTGACATCTTTGTCAGAGTATAGCTTTAAAATATTTTTGTAAAGTAGCCCTTTACCTTACTGGGGGACAGTTTTACACATTTTACAATAAAGGACACTACTACGATCTGTACTTTGTAATTCTCATTAATGTCCCTCATCAGGCAGAACTTATCTCTACTTCTTGAAAGTTTAATTTTCACATCCACTCTGCCAATCAATAGTTTGTCTTGAAAAAAGAGATCCATATGCAATGGGCCTAGCAGGTCCCATTTATGGCTGCCCCCTATGTGCCTGGCTCTCGCTCTGAAACCAGAGTTACAAGTGGCTGTCAGCAGAGTGTTCTCCATGAGTGATGCATCATCCTTGTAAAAGGATGTAAAAGCTGGTTGTAAAAACCACCAGCTGAAAACTGACTATCCAAGGCACCACCTCCAAAGTTCAGGATAAATTCAATAAGAGCTCTGTATGCATAGCAGTGGTGATTCTGTGTAATCACATGGTCACCTAATGTAATATCCACCTAATTAAACAGCATCGCTATGGGGTAGTTGATAAGGCTCATTCTTGTACCATCATCTATATCTGTGCCATCTGCCTTTACAATCTTAAAACTCACATACCACATAATATTGTTTAGATCCATTTAATACTCACCCTGTCCCATTAAATAAAAAATCCCAATGGTGCGTTGGGCATCAGTGCTGATAAAGTGGGGATCTTGGTGTACGTGCTGTTTTCAAGGCTGTTTTTGTGTGGGGGCCATTTGAAAAAGATCTAGCTCCGATTTGACACCTTCCTTTGAAGCCTTGTGGATAAAAGCCATTTTATGTTAGAAGATGCTCTGTTTGGCACAGCACTTCCTTCCTTGTGAATGTTTCCTCTTTGTCTCACATGTTTTTTCCTCTTTTTAGGAGGCCTAGGCGGCCCAACAGAATATTTCTTTCTGATTACAGCCATACCAGCCCCCTCCTGACCACCCTCTACAATGTGTGATACAAGATGGCCTGACAAATCTCTGGCAATGTTATTAGCAGTTGCTGTCATGTGTGGTTTAATGATTTCTAATCTCCTTCTCAGTAATGGCATTGCTTTTCCAAAGTGTCCCTGGAGCAGACTTCCTATGTCTGCTAGACTGTTTCCTTCTGGAACCCTGTAATAGGCAACATAGTCTTGAGACCTTCCACACGTTTTTATCACAACTTCCTTCACATTTCTTAGGCCTGAAATGAAGTTTAACAACCACCTTACTATGGTTTATTTATTTATTTATTATTTATTTATTAGTTCGATTTTATGCCGCCCTCCTCTGGAGATTCAGGGAGGCTTACAATGCGTTAAGCAATAGCCTTCATACTTTGTATATAACTGCTTAGTAGGGCTTTTGGCCCCCCCAAGCGGTGTTCTTTTTTATACAAAGTCAGCTTATTGCTCCCACAATCCAGGTCCTCATTTTACCTACCTCGAAAGGATGGAAGGCTGAGTCAACCTTGAGCCTGGTGAAATTTGAACTTGCAGTAATTGCAGGCAGCTGGTGCTACTTAACAACACTTTAGTTTGTTGTGCCACCAAGGCTCTTGGTTAAGAGCTATTTTTTCATTCTGATCTGTCTTGATTTCTTACAGTAACCATATCAATATAATGTTTGTTGACAGGCGCATAATCCTATCACTCAAAGGTTGTCGTTATTATTTTGTTGTCATAACCTTGCACAGTAAACACCATAGTAAAGGCACATAGAAATCACTCCTATTTGAGGACCTACAATACTTGTATAAATATACAGTGTGTTGAATCCTCTGGTAATGTCTGTGACAACATTGATTTTATTGGTACGAACAAGTGGTTATATGCCTAATATATTCCCAAGTCCTTCAGTGAGTAGGATACTATAGGGCCCTTCGGTTTTCAGTCTGATTGTTCGTCATATTGCATTATACTTCACAAACACTTCTGGAGGTTCTTTGTCCTCTGCTATAACTTTGTTCATACTTTCTATAACATGCTGGGTGGTTGTGTGTTGTCTGACTTTTAAAGAAAAAAGCCGTTTTTTTCTCTCATTAGCGATTATAAAATATTCCCTTGAATTTATTGTATTCCATCAGTGTGGGTACTGTATCTCAACCAGTCCTACTTCCCATGACCTCAGATGCGTCAGCGCCTTTGCTAATTAAATAGTAAAGTTGGAACCAATTGTTTCTCTGGCCAGCTGGCCCATCTTATTTATTTATTTATTTATTTATTTATTTATTTATTTATTTATTTATTTATTTATTTATTTATTTATTTATTTATTTATTTATTTATTTATTTATTTATTTTATTGGATTTTTATACCGCCCTTCTCCCGAAGGACTCAGGGTGGTGTACAGCCATAATAAAACATTAAACATTATTAAATCCCCCAAAACTAAAATCCATTCTAAGAATCATTTAAAAACCCATTAAAATCATTATTCCATCAGACTGGCTTGCTGAAATAATAGGGTCTTCAGAGCACGACGGAAGGCGCAGAGGTCGGAGATCCTTCACATACTCGGGGGCAGTTCGTTCCATAGGGCAGGGGCCTCCACAAAGAAGGCTCTCCTCATGAGGGTCACCAGTCGACATTATTTGGCCAATGGCACCCTGAGGAGGCCCTCTCTGTGAGATTGCATTGGTCGATGGGAGGCAGTCAGTGACAGAAGGCGGCCCTGCAGATAGCCAGGTCCTAAGCCATGGAGCACTTTAAAGGTTGTGACCAACACCTTGAAATGCACCCGGAAGACCACCGGGATCCAGTGCAGCTCATGCAAGAGAGGTATTACATGGGAGCGACGAATTGCCCCCATAATCACTCATGACTGGATTTTGAGAACTGGGTCACGTTCCCCAACCATACTGTCCTTCAAGTGAAAGTTGGGAAGCTGGATCCCTGGGCTGCTGAAGGCCAAATGTTCACCATTAATGATTTATTTATTTATTTATTTTATTTATTTTATTCAATTTGTATACCGCCCTTCTCCTGCTGGACTCAGGGCGGTGAACAGCCAAGAATAAAAATATACCAATACAAAATCTAAAAATTATTAAAATAATTACACAACTTTGGCCCAAAAGTTTAAAACATCCCAACCTAAAACCCATTGACACTTTAAAAGCTAAAAAAAACCTTTTAAAAGTTTAAAAGGTGGGGGGGTTATGGCAGCCCTGCTTGATGGAAAAGAAAAGTTTTTAGGGCATGGTGAAAGGCCTAGAGATCTGATATCCTTCATATCTCTGGGGTCAGAACGCTCCAGAGGGCAGGTGCTGCCACAGAGAAGACCCTCCCCCTGTGGGTCACCAGCCGACATTGCTTGGCTGATGGCACCCTGAGGAGTCCCTCTCTGTGGGAGCATACTGGCCAGTGGTAGGCTATCAGAGGCAGAAGGTGGTCCCACAAATACTCAGGTCCTATGCCATGGAGCACTTTAAAGGTTGTAACCAACACCTTGAAGCACACCTGGAAGACCACTGGAAGCCAATGCAGCTCACGCAGGAGAGCCATCACATGGGAGCGCCCCCTTGCTCCCAATGATGAAGCTATCACTTGGCCCATGACTTTCAACCAAAGTAAATTCTGAATGTAGGTGATTTTGTTTGGGATGATGTATTTAGTCGTCACTTACCAACCATTATTAGGACTGGCAACTCTACTGCAAAAAGACACAAGCAGTGAGTGAAACATCATGTGAAGGCACTAACTCACAGCATCAGTTCTTGATGAAATCAATAGCAAATCATTCATGTCATTATGTTGAACATTGCATGATTGCACGGGAAACTCCCTGCTGGCTTCCTTGTTTATTTTGTTTATTTCACACGGCATATATTTGTCAGGGAGATCTACACTTACAGAGTAGTTCTGACTGCCTAATTATTAATTTGTTCAATATTGAGCCTGCATGGTGTACCTATGGCTAGTGGAGTTCAGGTTGATGATATCTTCCAGATCTCTTCCACTCATCTCACCTCTTATCTGGGCACATCCAATGCTGGTGCTCTTTTTCTTGTGCAGTTAGTCTTTTCCACTGAAGTGGTACCTATTTAACTACTCACAATAATGCTTTTGAACTGTTATCGTTATATTAATTCCTTGTGTCTTCCTCTTCCCAAGGGCATCTGCCCACTTCACTGTCAGAATGGGTCCACTCCATTTTCCAACTCTTAAATGTCATTATGTAAAAGGACCTAGGCACCAAATATCTCACTAATAGTCTCATACTTTGGAATGTGCAGTCCCTTATACCTGGGCCTTCTACAAATCTAAATGACCCAACTTTTCCCAGAAGCCTTGCAGAGTATGAAGCTGGAGCTCTGTGAAGTTCTGAAGTTCATTTTTAATGTGGGAGGTTGTGTTGCTTTTGTGACACCAGAATTATTAGCTTTTCAAAATTGTGTTTATTGTTTTGAATGTGAACACTACATTATATAAATTCCTCAGTGTAAAAATCTACCACTCTGTCACACACGCCCTCACAATGGCAACAGGCACAATCACACCAACTACTTGTTTAGTTTCACATGAACCAAGAGTCTTTAGGATAGCTGAAGAACAATGTCCTCAGGATCTTCCAAAAATATGAAAGGTCACTGCATTTTGAACCAACCAAAACAGATATTCTTCAGGGTCAGCCCCCTTAGAATACATTATAATAATCGAAACAAGACGTGATTATGATGTGGGTGCCTGTAAAAAGGAAAAGAAGGGACATAATGGGTGGGCAACTCATACTTATTCAGAGGCTGTTCTGGGCATAACAGTTACCTTTTATCACAAGTCAAGTTACCTGAAATCACAAGTCAAAGAGAATTCCCTCTATTGCGCATCATGTCTGTCTGTGCAATGCAATTCTATACAAAACCAATAATTGTCCAAGAACTAAGGATCTCTGGACTTGAAATAATTTCCTCAGGTAGAGATGTACCACAGAATAAAATCAACATACAGATGATACCTCAATCCATGATAAAGGGTGATCTCATCCAATGGTTTAATGTAAATGTTTAACAGGAGAAAGGATTGATCTCTGTGGGAATCTGCATAGCAGGGCTGAGAGTCAGACCCCTTGTTCCAATGAAGACTAGTTTCTGAGGAAGTAAGAGACCAGTGTTGCCCTTTCACAATCCCCAGAGAAACTCCATGGATATCAAGGGCAGAAGCCCTAACCATTTTTTGTTTCCTCAAGTGATTACTAATAAGGCCATTTCCATTTCAGTCATATATTTAGGGCAGAATCTCAACTGAAAGGGATGTAGATAACCCATTTCATGCATGATCCTCGGGGTGGGGGGAGAGAAGATTGGAGACAGGTTGACAATTTTTTGGAGCTGGAGAATGATTCTTATGGAGGGGCAAAGTATAGCAACAACATTACATTCATCTAATTTTCAACCCTATTGAGACAAGTGAGGCTGTTAAGATCCTGTTCCAAGTCAGGCAGTTGAGGTCCTCTAGTGCTTGGAGGCTCAGTGAGCTGGGCTGGAGAAGAATAAACTCTGACACAAGGCCAGTGAGGCTCAGATTCATGTGGATATCTGAGGACTTTTCAATCATAATCTCAGATTAGGCTATATTTTTCAATTCAAGATTGATGCACAAATTGGCAGGGTGGGGGGTCCTCTACTAGTTGGGGAGAAGGTAACAACCATATTTGAGGGAGGGTCATATATCTTGAGTCCTTTAAGAAGTTTGGTTTTGATATGAAATAACATCAACTACTGCTATTACTCTATAAGTAATAGTAAGTTACCATCAAGACATAAAAGTATTTTTAAAATGGGAATGACTGCCAAATGTTTGGCCTGGTTTTGAATCAATCACATTTTCATTGGTATTTTCTGTGCCTCACATTTCATTTCACAAATATATTCTTCAATATTTGAGGACTGTTGTCACAGTTCAGGCCAGAATTACTTATGCGCAAAAGTAGAAACAGGACATCACGCCCACCAATGGAATGGTGATTAAAAAAGATGTTAGATTGAGTGGAGATGGACAGGCTAACATTGGAATTAAAAGAAAGAGGGGAAACAGAATACTATTTGGTCATGGACACATGGTACAAATCATTAGAAAATAGAAGTAAAAATTAAATATAAAGGTAATTTCAGAATTACACTAAAACTTAAAAACAATGTATATAATTAAAGGAAGAATAAGGAATATAATTGTTATGTATGAATGAGTATTATTAATGTTGGAGTGCTGTGAAGATTGTAAATGTGAATTAAATGATGAAATATGTTCAATAAAAATAATTTAAAAAAATAAAAATTACATTAAATTAAAAAGGAAAGGAAAACAAGTACAAGAATACAAAAAAAAAGTGCATATCTATAGTTCCACAGAGAACTGGAAATGTAAAGGTGACACTTTTCTCCCCCTCTATAATTATCAAAAATATTACTATTAACTTTATTGCCTCTCAAAGCCCTGATCAACAATTTATGTTTATTTGGAAGAATGGGCAGTAAGAGATGATGGACAGTTTAAATCCTTTAAATGATTTTAGAGTTTTGGGCCTATGGGATTATTCAGAATGATTTTTATTCAAAGATTCAGAACGTTTCAGAAATGAGTCTTATATGAGGAAGAGAGAGGTTTATTTCAAGCTTGCCTATTCTTGGAGACTTGTAAGGATTACATGGAAATGATAGAAAACTTGTAAACTGGGCCATGATTTTTTGTATTATCCTATTATTGCTATATACATTTTATGAGGCTCAAGCAATGATGTGTAGAATCCAAGACACTATCCCGATTGATCACAAATATTTTGAAGCCAGTGACCTCATTATTGGTGGCATTACTTCATTCATCTTCGTAAATAGAATTGTAGAAAGCTTTGAAGTGGCTCCCAAGAAATCTGCTGTTGGTGAAACTCTGTAAGATATTATTATTAATTTTTTTCTAATATTGTATTAATCTATATGGACTTTTTTAATAAATCTATTCTCCTAGTTAATTCCAATTTCTAAGGGAAAGCAATAGTGAAATTCTGTGTTCCTTAAAGAAAGTGGTGGAAATCAAAATAATTATTCAGTATTTCATGATTAATAGATTCTACCTGTTTCTGGGGATTACAGCATCAGCTTCCCAAAATAAATCACAAAGCAAGCAAAATTGTATTTAACCATTGGAATAATAGTACTAAGTCAGAGATGCAGCATATTTTACATCAATAAATAGAACACCAATAAATAAATATGGCATATTATGATGTATGATGCCTTTTGGAAATGAAAGAGAGAGGAGAAATGCCTATTTTACAGAGAATATAATTAGTAACATTTTATTCTGCTTTTGTGATTCTTTTTAGAAATTCTGCTTTCACAATTATATGAAGTTCTTACATTTATACTAATAAAGGCATTGCATTGCACCAGATAAATTTTGCTACTATTGTTTTTATAGTAGGACATCTTTTGGATTTTGCTTAACTGACTTTAGCACATTATGGGATATTTGAAGTTCTTATTAAACAACTTATTAGAGATGTAATTTAAAAAGTTAAAACCTATTTGCTACCTGATAATGGGGTGTTGTTATGATCAGTATGTATAATCAATTGTTTAATGCACACTCTCATGAAAAGCTAATTATCATTTACCTGAAAACTGGATGGTAACCAATTTATCTGTGCTTATTAAACAACTTATCATAGATATAATTTAAAAAGTTACAACCTATTTGCTACCCAATAATGGGGTGCTGTTAGGAATATTATTTTGTCAATTCTGGAGGACCTAGATATTCTTCTAAGTAAATATAAAGCTAACCAACACCAAACTCCATGCTATTTTTTTGAAGTTTTTAAAATTACAACAAAATATTATTCTACCAAAAGAAAAATGTCTATTTTAATGTCTATTTTACGTGTAGGGCAAATACTTTGCTCAGTATGTATAATCAAAATTGTTTAATGCACACACACATGAAAAGCTAATAACCATTTACCTAAAAACTGAATGATAACCAATTTATCAGTTAACCTTATTGTAACAGAGGTTAGTTTGACTGCCATTTTTAGATGCAGAATTTCATTTGATTCAACACCTAATTCCCATTGCAGAGTCCTAATCAAGTATTATCAGCATGTTTTGACCATGATATTTGCTGTTAAGGAGATCAATGAAGATCTCCAGCTCTTACCTAATGTCACCTTGGGCTTCAGAATCTATGAGACTTATGGTGGAGAGTACACATATCATGCCACAATGGAACTTTTCTCCAGTCAGAACCAATTCATTCCCAACTATAAGTGTGGCATTATGAACCAACTTGTATCAGTTGTTGGGACTCTTGATCCTGGAGTTTCTTTTGATATGGAAGATATTTTAGGCACTTTCAAAATTCCACAGGTAAGGTGCATTGATGTTTTCTATATGATGGTTTGTATTTTCAATTAGAGTGAATTGTAAGTTGTTAAGATATATTTATTTTCATGTTCATTTTTATGTGAAATATATTTAAGAATATATATTTATCAAAGGATAAAACAACATGATACCAATTTCAGAATTTGATATGGTAGGTCATTTTGAAAAAAATAACAGTTAGTAAGGATTAAACATTTTGTGCTCTGCAGGAACTTTGGATTTCCTCCCAAGGAATTTGATATTGTGATAAACAAAAAAATGATTGTGGGTTGTACTTATTTGTTTTATTCTATTATTAGCTTTAAATGCTGCCTTCAATCCACATATTCATGGAGTAACACATAATGCTCTCTCCTCCCATGTTTTTCTTTAACTATCAGTTATGGGCAGTTAGGCTCTGAGCAAATACAATGAGCCCAAAGTTACACATTGAGCTCTTTTGGCTAGGATAGACTTGAATTTGATTCCTCCCATTCCTCATCTACCCCTTAATTAGAGCATTTTTTTGAAACAAGGCTCAGCATGGAAAAATCTGAATCAGAGTGTAAGGGAATTTTGAGGTGAGGGTAGGATCCATTCCAAAAAAATGGATATGAGCCATACATTACATGCTGGGAAGCAATATTTGTTGGAGACAAAAATCCTTATATTAGAGCCATACTGGATCAATATCTGAATCTAAAAAATGAATATTGAATCTAAGAAAACATATTTCAACTGCTTTGGAGAGATCCAGAAAAATATATTGCAATTTATATTAAGATAGAAAAAGACTTTCAAAGTTTCTTTTGTCTTCAGAAAAAAGATCTTAGAAGTCTATGGTTCTGTAGGATAGTATGAACCATCTTCATATACAAAGTTATTTCTATTCTTGGTGAAAAAAGAGTAATATTTAAAGAGGAAGGAAATTCAGAGAGTCATTCAGTTGTGCAGATAAAAAGGAATTAAATAATCATTTATCCAAATTACTTTAACAAATATTGCATGCAAATAAATATTTTTGTGTGTAGACATTATGGAGACATTTTAGAATTCTTTATTTGTAGAAGATACATGTTGGTTTTGTTTATTTTTTTATTCTTTTTGTAGCTCCTATATGGTCCTCTTCCAACTATGAATGGTAAAAGTCGTATCCCCTTCTATTACCACATGATTCCAGGTGAAGACTTTTATCTTAGGGGGATTCTTCAGCTACTTGTCCACTTCAGGTGGACCTGGATTGGAATTCTTGTGAAAGGATATGGTGGAGAAAAATTTGAACAACTTATTTTTTCATGGTTTTCCCTTCATGGGATCTGTATTGCTTTCTTAGAGCAACTCAGGACAATTTATATCAGCAATGCAGATGATGGCCTGAAATGGTTTGTGAAGATATTTCATCATTTCATTAACAGTAAAGCTGATGTTGTGATAATCAAAGATAAATATGTTTTGGAATTGAGATGGTTGTTATATCTGCCTGAAATAGAATTTGTTTCTATAAAGCCAAAAGGTAAGGTATGGATCATTGCTTCCCAAATGGGTCTGGCATCATTCTTTTATCAGAAGAGCTGGGATATCCAAGTCCTCCATGGTGCATTGTCCTTTGCAGTTTACTCAAATGAAGTTAAAGGATTCCAGCAATTTCTTGAGACAAGAAACCATTTCTCATTCTTTCCCCAAGATGGTTTCCTTAAAGATGTATGGGAACATGCATTTGGCTGTGTATTTCCAAACGCATCTGAGAATGAAGATCCTGAGGGTATCTGCACTGGGAAAGAGAAACTGGAAAATCTTCCTTGGGCCTTTTTTGAAATGATGATGACCAGTCATAGTTACAGCATATATAATGCAATGTATGCTGTGGCACATGCTCTACATGCCATACAAGTGGGTCAACAACCATATACAAGAAGGTTGAGTGGCAGGAAACCTAACCTTCAGGATGTAGAGCCATGGCAGGTAATTTTGAAGTAATCAAATATGCTGGGAATGAAATGTCAATTGCAGATCATTAATGACAATGTTTTCTTAATCAAAAGTTAGGAATCTCACATGTTCTTTCTTTATCCCTTTTTGGGGATTGCTAATCTCAAAATAGTATCTTCCTCCCTAAGTCTTCTTAATTCTCTTTCCTTCTGAATTCTTTCCTGAGCATTCTTCCAAAATACATTCAAAATAATTTCTGCCAAAACATTTTAAGCCCCAAGGTCATGAATGCAGCTCTTCTGTGAAAGAGAAGGAGGGTACAATTAAACTGAGCAGCTAAACTATAGATTATATAGAAAAAGGGGACAGCTTTCCAAAAGGCAACAGAAAAACTGTAATTGGCGTAGAAGGTGAAAGAAGGTCTTAGTTAATCTTTCCAAATGAAAATGCTTCTGAGTAATAAGAAAAGATTTGTAAGACACAATTCAGGAATACAAACAAATACACTCATTTTGTGGCTTCTAAACCTCCTTGGAGTAATTTTTAGGAGTGGTATTTACATTAGAACATCAGTTATTGGGGAAGCAGAATGATGAAGAATGAATAAGAATGAGCAGTAGAGAAAGAAGAAATGGTAGATTGAGCAAGGGACTGGTTAAAAAGAGAAAGATTAGATGTAGAAGAAAGGAAGATCAAAATTTGCAGTGTTGAGGTTTTACAATGGTTTTTGTTTTGATAAAACTTGAGTGTGCTACATATTCAAAGGAAAATATTAACGAATTATATAAATTTGTTTATATAGTGTAGCGAAACAATAATAAAGATAGAATATAAAATGCAGATATACTAGATTAGTGAAAGCTTGTTATTCTATAACCATTAGGTTCCTGTAACATATATATTGTGCCTTTGTATTTGTATCACATATATTATTCCTTTCTTTTTGTATCTCCTCTTATAAACATATTGTTATTAGGCCTCTGTAATGTATCTGGTATTTGTCAAACGTATGTCCCTGCCATTTGACTTGAACGAATATCAATCTATCTAAAAGCATGGTACATATCTCAGTTGGAACTAAGCCAACAACAAAGGGATAATTTACACCTCAGCCCTAATTTATGTTTGATCTGGATAAACTCCTGTCTTGGAAAGCCAGGGGGAAAAATGGCCAATTGAGTAAACAAAGAAATGCTTAAGATAAGACTAATTGGAAAGTTTCTATTCCCTTGCAGGGCAACAAAGGGTATACAAACATAAGTTAGGGGCCAGAGTTGGGGATTTAACTGGTGTTTTAAAGGTATAAAAAGAGGTTACATCTTCTCTGAAGGTGTGAGCCCTCCCATATAAATATATATATCTTTGTATGTGTTTGGAATGGTTTTACCCAGCCTTTTGTCTTTGATCAAAGATTAAATGTTTATTCTTATTCAAGCCTTCGTTTAAGTCCTTCTTTTTGGTTCACTGAGGGCTTAAGCGTACAGCCAGACCTTACAATAGGTTGTGTGTTAACAAAGAGATGCTGTAAAGCTATGAAGTAACAAGATAAACTTATCAACCAAAAGTTAGGAAAAACCTCTAAGGCCCACATTATGGGAAAAGTTAGCAAAAATAGTGATGGGGAAAATTAGCAAAGAAAACCTTACCAGTGAATATGGACAGCAACCACAATGTCCTTAGTATAGGCTCACAGTTAAATAGAAGAGACTACTAGAATTCTTCTAGTAGGAAAATACTAAGGTTTCCATTTGATTTTCCTATTGAGACCAATTTCCCAGTGCTGCTCCATCATCATCATCCTTCACCTGATAAATTGCACTTTATTCTAATATCTGATTCACTCCATTCCATTTCATTCCCATCCTTTGGATTCAAATAAAACCCTGGTAGCCTTCCTTCCTCCCTCCCTACACACACACACACACACACACACACTGAAAACCATCCCAGTCATAACTTAATGAGAAGCAGCCACTCAAATGTAGCTGAGCTCAGATCTTCTACAGTATTTTCAGTGTGCTCTGACATCAGCTGACTCTCCTGTTGCACTCTTGAAAAAAGAGCTCCACCAGCATATTACTCACAATAACATTACACCTTAAAGGCAACAATAGCACCACTATGAGCCATGGTTTGACAGGGTCTTTGTTTACACCACAATAACTCTTGCTGCCATTTACCAATCTTAAATATCCAACCCTCCTGTCGCACTGTATCTTTCACACCAGAAATGATAGTATCAATAGCTGCTGGCACTCAACTAAAGGAAACCATGAAAAGCTGACCCATTAGATAGCAGCAAAAGGCCTTTTCTGTATAGCCTCTGTTACCACTAAGGGTCTGACTAGATTTTTCAAGACAACAAGATATGACAAGAAGCAAGTTAAAATTATAGCTGCAATAATTATATCTATAAAATTATTTCTAAATCTATAGTTTGTATCTGAATCTTCCCTGATTTGCATATCTCTAATAATAGCTGAACCAACTATTTATTTTTCTTCCACATCACAAATAGTACCAACTATATAATATTTATGTGTAACATAAAACTCCCAGCCAAAATTGGTACATTTTTCAGAATTAAATATCTTAGATTATGGTATTTTATGATGTGGGGCTAGATTTCTCTTATTATTAAATAATAAGTACAATATGATCATTTTTGATTAATGGTGGCATATAAATTAATGTAGTTGGAGGACCCCTGGAACATTACATGTAAGAAATTTTCTCCTTGTGTGTAAACTGTTTAGAGTTTCACATACATTAACCGTGCTCTCCCCCTTACTCTCTCTCCTCTATGCTTTTTACAAATATTTTCAATTATTTCTAAATTCAGCTTCACTTCTTTCTGAAAAAAATTGCATTTAACAACAGCATTGGGGTTCAAATTTCTTTTGATGAGAAAGGAAAACTGGTTACTGAATTGGATATTGAGAACTGGATCACATTCCCCAACCAGACTGTCCTTCAAGTGAAAGTTGGGAAGCTGGATCCCTGGGCTGCTGAAGGCCAAATGTTCACCATTCATGACGAAGCTATCACTTGGCCCATGACTTTCAACCAAGTAAGTTCTGAATGTAGGTGATTTTGTTTGGGATGATGTATTTAGTCGTCACTTACCAACCATAATTAGTACTGGTAACTCTACTGCCAAAAGACACAAGCAGTGAGTGAAACATCACATGATGGCACTAATATACAGTATCAGTTCCTGATGAAATCAATAACAAATCACTCATGTCATTAAGCTGGACATTGCATGATTACAACATGAAACTCCCTGCTGGCTTCCTTGTTTATTTTATTTATTTCACATGGCATACATTTGTCAGAAAGATCTATACTACAGAATAGTTCTGACCACCTAACTGTTAGTTCATTCAATATTGAGCCTGCATGTGTACCATCTGGCTAGTGGAGTTCAAATTGATGACATCTTCCAGGTGTCTTTCACTGATCTTGCCTCCTATCTTGGCACATCCAGTGCTGGTGCCCTTTGTTCTTGTGCAGTTAGTCTTTTCCACTCAAGTGGTGCCCATTTAACTACTCACAATAATGCTTTTGAACTGCTGGATGGGCAGGATAGGAGCTAGATTTGAGTGATGGGAGCTCACCCCGTTGATTGGCTAGAACTTCCCCATCTGTCTGGATTTTGAAATATAATGGGGACCTTACAATTCTTATATGCAAAGATTATTTTTCAAGAGGCAAATGGACTTTATTGGGGTGGTGGTGGTTTGAAGACATTTTGCTCCACATTCAAGAAGCTTCCTCAGCTTTGAATGAGAATACATTATCTGGATGTGAAGCAAAATGTCTTCAAAGAAAAACAAGAAAGACTTGTTGCTTCTTGAAAAAACACTTTTGGGACAACCATGACTTGGATGATTAAGAATTTCCATAGACATTTAACATTTTTATACACCATAACTTCCTGTGGCATTGCCTATCTCGACTGAAGGAGGTCTAGCCCAGGGGTGAAATGCTCCCGGTTCAGACAGGACCACCCAATCCGGTAGCGATGGCGTCAGGTGGTTTGGAGACCAATACCAAAAATCCCTGTCTCCCCCCCCCCAATGCCCAGCTGAGCCACATGATCATCAGGGCTTTTTTAAATTTTATTTTTAAAACCATTTTTTTCTACAACCTTTTCCACTAAAAAAAAGCTTTTAAAGTTTAAAAAAAAAGCCTCTGATGATCACGTGGCTCAGCCGGGATTGTCAGGGGCTTTTAAAAGCATTTTTTTCTGCAACCTCTTCGGCCGAAGAGATGGTTAAAAAAATGTTTGAAAAGCCTCTGACGATCCCAACTATGTTGCCTGATCTGCAGAGGCTTTTCAAAGCATTTTTTTCTGCAACGTCTTCAACCAAAGAGGTGGTAAAAAACATGCTTTGAAAAGCTTCTCTGACGATCCCAGGTGAGTTGCCTGATCATCAGAGAGGTTTTTAAAAGCATTTCTTTCTGCAACTTCTTCGGCCAATGAAGTTGTAGGGGGGGAAAAGCCTTTAAAAGCCTCTTTGATGATCCCAGCTGTGTTGCCTGATCGGCAGAGGTTTTTCAAAGCATTTTTTACAACCTCTTCAGCCCAAGAGGTTGTAGAAAAAATGCTTTGAAAAGTTAAAAAAAAGAGTTGGCCACACTCACCCAGTCACATTACCCACCACCACCAAGCCACGCCTACAGAACCAGTAGTAACAAATTTTATATTTCACCCCTGGTCTAGCCTATATCATATGCTTGATTGTGCCATTCAATGTATTGTGTTCCTGCCTGCATCTTACACCCTACCAATATGGGATGGGCTGCCTCTGAGCCTTTCTGCATATTCACCACTTTGGATCCTGTCTAGTCTGGTAGAACTCTACTTCAATGGATCTGTTGCTTAATGACCATCCTTGTACTGTTATGATGAGTATCTTAGTGTTGTTGCTTTTTACTATCTTACTACTTTCTAACTGCTGGTAGAATTTTTCAATTTCAGTCACATCAGCTGTCATTGCTACAATGATACATCCCATGCAGGGTGTTGCCACAGAATTTTCTCTGCTTCATCTTCCTCTCACATCAATGAATCAACACCTCATTCACTTTTCACACTCAACTTGATGTCATCCATGTAGAGGAGGCAGCTGATGGTAGTTCTGTATCTCTATCTAGTCCTTGTGACTTGGTTATTAAGCAAACCCATTCTTTGCTATGGGGTATTTTTACAAAAGAATTGGAAGTAAATACTGGTTTTCAACAAAAATATTGTAAATTATGATGACATGATCACTGGATTTTGTAAACATCTATTACTGTGGGCCACTTGTCAAATGCATGAATGCAGTCATATGCCAGTACTTTGGAATTGGCTCATAAGCACCTTTTGGGAAGTCAGTCATAACTTTGAATGGGTACTGACTGTCATAAATCAAGGACTTCCTGTATTCAGAATATCTAATTGCCCAAAGTGTGAAAGATTACGTGTCTAGAAAGAAGACTTTGATTAAGTTGAGTGCCAGGAAAATAATTCAGCATGGAACATACTTTAAACCTAAAAAATTTCCTTGTATTCAAGAAACAATTGATGTAATCAGTAAAGTAAAACTAAGAATGAAGATTGATTTTTGTGGTGGTGATGATGATGATGATGACATGATAAAGAAAAAAAATAAAGGCAGAATTAGCATTCATTCTCTCCTGAAGAGAAGAGTCAGATTATTATAAAATTTGAAGTAGACTGTACAAATGGCTATAAAATAGAAGCCAAAACAAGAAATAAAAGTTCAAAAACCATTGAATATAACATAAAGATAAATGTATATACGTAAAATCAGAACATATTATATTATTATAATATAATTATTATAGTATTAATAGAATTGTTAAAATTTATGAGAAGGCAAATATTGAATAGTGAATTACAAAAGCAGAATACATGCTGATACAGAAAGCTGTAAAATTATATTACATTGTTGTATTGCTTGTGTTTTTTAATTTGTTTGTATTTGTACTTGTAATTGTTCCCCCCCTTTTTTTTGTATTTGTGTTTTTTAAAGTTAGAAACTGTTCAATAAAAAAAGAATTAGCATTAATTATTTGTCAATCATTAAAATCCAATGATTTTTCTCTTCTTTTCCAAGTATCTGACTGAATGCTAACATTTTCCTTTTTATTTCACTTATTGGATAGAGGATACCTATTTCAGTATGTAGTGAGAGCTGCCTCCCTGGATATTTCAAAAGGAAGCAGGAGGGAAAGCCATTTTGCTGTTTTGATTGTCATCCATGTCCCAAAGAGAAAATGTCAAGCCAGAAAGGTAAGAAGCTTCATAAATCAAGTTCTGTTATGACTCTACAGGAAGCTGAGTTGTAATTGTTGTAGTTATATTTTCACATCTCTTACCAAATTGTGCTATCCCAAAAAGAAGGATTCCCTTTCCAATTGGAAGAATTAAGAATTTAAAATTGGCTCTAGATTAACCAAAAAAAAAAAGCCAAGCAATTAATATAATTGATTAAAATAATATTTTAATTATTAAATTAAATTATTAAATTATTATTAGCTGGGTGAGCAGCATACAATACTTTCATTGATGTAAACTTCTCATTTCTATAACTGTGTACTATTTTACATCCCATAATATCTATGTGAATAAATAGATGGAAAGTGATAATTAGTCTCTTCTCTAAAAACACAGTGCAATTCTTAAATTAGAGAAATATAGTTAAATGTACTATATTGAACTTTAATAAATTACAAATACCAGATAAAACCCTTAAGAGAGAAGTGTATTTTGGGGTGTAGGCTGTTGAGGTGTATAACAAAGTTGTCCTGTTTTTCTTTCCCATGTGGCCAGATTATGAAAGTGTTGTCTACGTATCTGAGCCAGAGTTTGGGTTTGTGATCAGATTTTTTTTTGGGTTTCAAAGTTTTCCATGTAGAGATTAGCAATGACAGGTGAGAGGGGCGATCCCATGGGTGCTCATTCTATCTGTTTGTATTTTTGTCCATTATAAATGAAGTATGTGTTGGATAGGCAGTGGTTGTTCAGATTTAGGATGTCCTTGGAGGGGTTATATTTGTTTTGGATAGCTGTCAAGACTTTTTTGATTGGCACTTGGGTGAAGAGGGATATGACATCGAAGCTCACGAGTAGGTTGCTGGGCTGTAAGTTTTGCTTCTTTATGATCTCTATGAACTGGAATGAATTTTTTATGTGTGAGGTAATGGATTCTGCATAGAACTGTAGTTGTTTGGTGAGAAATTTGGCTAGATTTTGTAGAGATGAGCCTATGGAGCTGACTATGGGTCTAAGTGGGGTTCCTTCTTTGTGTATCTTGGGGAGACCATAGAGCTTAGGGTATCTGGATGATTTCTCTCTGGGAATGATTTTTTGCTGGATCTCTTCACTGATGGGGGAGGCTTTTATTTTGGATCTAGAGTTTTTTCCCCTAGGAAGGTAGGTAGTGGGGTCTGTGTTTAGGGATTTGTATGTAGAGTCTTGGAGTAGGTTGGTTAATTTGGTTTGGTAGTCAGATGTGTTCATAACCACCGTGGCATTGCCCTTGTCTGCTGGTAGGATTATTATGCTGGTGTCTTTTTTCAGGTTAAGTAGTGCTGTCTGTTCCTCTTTGGGTAAGTTGCTTTTGGGTGGCTTGCTCGTGCAGAGGATGTTGGTGACTTCGAGTCTGATTCTGTTAGCGTCGTCGGGGTTGATTTTGGTCAGGCTGGTTTCAACTCTGCATATAATGGTTTCAGTGGGGATGTATTTGGGAACGACTGCAAAGTTGAATCCTTTGGAAAGGACATTGGTTTTGGTTTTGGTAAGGATCCTATCTGAGATGTTATGCACTGTTTGTTTCATGTGTGGCTGTGAGGGGGGAGGGGTTTGTTTCTGGTGTTCTTGTAGTCTTCGGAGTTTGTTGGTGTGTGTGTCTGTCTTGAGGGTGGTCTGTGTTTCGGCTCTCCAGGCAGCAAGTTGTTTGGATTTGTCCCAAAGTGTGGGGTGGATCTTGTTGCTGAGTTTGAGGTGAAGTGTGAGGAGATCTTTGTTGATTCGGTCTAGGAGGAATCTTTTTCTGTGAAGTTCATTTCTGATTAGGGCCAGTTCTGTTCTTTTCAGGATGCATTTGGTGGCTGTAGAGTTGGAGTGGAATTTCAATTGGAAGCATGTGGGGATTAAATTTTGATCTTGGCAGTTGCGTAGGAATGCGAGGTCACATAAAATGGAAGCTCTTTGGACTTCAAGTTTTTCATATGTCCTGGTCAGATGGTGGATTTCCTCCCTGTAGAGCAGTGTTTCCCAAACTTGACTATTTTAAGGTGCATGGACTTCAACTCCCAGAATTCCCCAGACAGTATGGCTGGTTGAGGAATGCTAGGAGTTGAAGTCCATACATCTTCAAAGGGTCAAGTTTGGGAAACACTGCTGTAGAGGTACAATATTTGTTTTCTGAGGTTTTTGCGGGTGTTTGTATATAGGTCTTTGGTTATTTGGGTTTTCTCCCATGTAAAATTGGAAGTGTCTTGGCGACATTTCGACGAAGTCTCATTCGTCATCTTCAGGCTGGTGTTCTTGGCTTCGTGCTTCCAAGAGCAATGGGAGATCACAGCTGTTTCTTCCTTTTAACTGCTAGTGGGGATGTGAGCTGATTGGGTGGAACAAACAACAACAATGCAGTTCACCAGCTCAAATCCCCCTGCAACTCAGACTAAGCCGAGCACAACCAAGCCCCCACCCAAACAGAATACACCCCCATCCAATCAGAGCACAGCCAAGCCCCCAACGAATGAGAACACACCTCCACCCAATCAGAACACAACCAAGCTCCCACCCAATCAACTCACACCCCACTAGCAGTTAAAAGGAAGAAACAGCTGCGATCTCACATTGCTCCTGGAAACACGAAGCCGAGAACACCAGCCTGAAGATGATGAATGAGACTTCGTCGAAACGTCACTTCCAACTTCCAATTCCAAGACACTTCCAATTTTATGCCGGAGAAAATCCGAATAACAAACACCCGTGAAAATACATATATATTTGAATTTCCATTCCAGACATGGATGACTGTTCCAGATGTCCAGAAGATCAATATCCAAACAAGGACCAGGATTCATGTATTCCCAAAAGAATATCATTCTTAACATATGAAGAACCAATGGGAATAGGTCTTGTACTTCTGGCAATTTTCTTCTTTCTTTGCACAACTGTGGTGCTGGCAATATTTCTGAAGTATCACCATACTCCCATTGTCAAGGCCAACAATCGAAATCTTACGTATGTTCTACTCAACTCTCTCCTCCTATGCTTCCTTTGCTCACTGCAGTTCCTTGTTGCACCTGGAAATATAATATGTCTTTTTCGACAAAGTAGCTTTGGCATCATCTTCTCAGTGGCCGTGTCTTCTGTGCTGGCAAAAACCATCACTGTAGTTCTGGCTTTCATGGCCACCAAGCCAGGATCCAGGTTGAGGAACTGGGTGGGAAAAGGACTGGCCACTTCCATTGTTCTTTCTGGTTTCCTGATTCAAACAAGTATCTGTACAGTGTGGCTATTCACATTTCCCCCTTTCCCTGACATTGACACTCATTCAGAAATTGAGGAAATCATACTGCAATGCAATGAAGGCTCATCTGCCATGTTCTACTGTGTTCTGGGCTACATGGGCTTTCTGGCATCTGCAAGTTTTACTGTAGCGTTTTTCTCCAGGAATCTCCCCAGCAATTTCAATGAGGCCAAATGTCTCACATTCAGCATGTTGATCTTCTGCAGTGTGTGGCTTTCCTTTGTTCCATCCTACCTGAGTACCAAAGGCAAATACATGGTGGCTGTGGAGGTTTTCTCCATTTTGGCCTCCAGTGCAGGGTTGCTTGTCTGTATATATTTTCCCAAATGTTACATAATCATTTTTAAACCAGAGCTAAACAACAGGGAGCAACTCATTAAGAGAAGAAGTTTGTAATATATAACCCAACTCTCCTATAATTATTTCTCTATTTTAGAACTGTTTCTTTAAAGCTCTAGGAAATTTGTCAGTGATTTTGAAGCGATGAAAATGTTCGGGTTAGTTTCTGATACAGGAGGAAAGCTCAGTGAAATTACTCCTCATTTAATATTAACTGAAAATCTGAGATATTAATAGACAATTTTTCTTTTTAAGTTTGCAGATTGGAATTTAAGTATTAATTGGTTTAATTCATGCTGTTAAATAATTAAGAATTAATTTGGAAAAAAACACATGCATACAGAGATATACATGCAAACTAACTAATTATACCTATATTTTCTACAGCCTAAAATGGGAAAATATGAAAATGTCTGACTTATCTATCTATCTATCTATCTATCTATCTATCTATCTATCTATCTATCTATCTATCTATCTATCTATCTATCTTTTTATTTATCTTTCTATCTATAATGGGATTTTTAAAAAGGATGGAATCTCCTCTAAATAATACTAACCCTGCTAGGTTTAATATCAGGACTTCAATACTAAAAACATATTTGAAGATTTGAAGCCATTATACTGAACAAATGTAGCAAACCTTCTAATTCCAAAGTTAATTTTAATAAAAAAATATTTGATAAGTTTTCATTATAGAAACAAAATTAGCCTTCATTTATTAAAATTTCAAAGCCTTTATTGTCATTGTACAATAAAACTGGCTGTAATGCTGACCTATTAAGAAAATATGAGTCAATTTAAGATTGCAACCTGGATTTTCAGTAGAAAAAAAGATTCGAGTTATTTCTTTTTTGAAAAAAGAACAGGTATTTTCTGCCTATATTTCCTATAATGGGAATGCATGAAAATGTCTGGATGTGCTTTCTTTTCTGGTGTTGTTGGTCAGGAATCAGATTATTCTGATGAATGGCCAAGAGAGATATATTTTGAAATGGCAGAACTTAAGTTCAGGCCTCAGAAGGCCTTTGAGGCCATGGAAAGTTACACAGGAAATGCGTTAAATTTATATTTATTGACAGAAATAAAGGGAGACTATTTCAAACTATTTAGCTCTCATCAGCAACCATACTCTTCTGGGATTCAAACTAAATAGCTTGATATATGTCTATAGTAATCTCCCTTTATTTCTTTTTTGGGAAATATAAATTTAACGTAAAGATAGTTTGTTGCGAAAGCGACTGCCTGCAAAGCCTCATGGATTGGGGCTGAAGGCGAAAGCAGAAGCAGTATGCTTTGTCCCATATTTGGGTAAACCTGGTTGCTCTGATAAAAAACACTTTTTCACAGAAAATCACTAGCCTCTGGGTTAGACACATGACCAAAATCACAGAAGACATACTTGACTATTTTTATGCTTTCTGTATTTTCTATATCTTATTTGTAATGTGCCAGCTGAATATTATGTAATTAAATGAAAGCAAAGAAATATATAAATATCTGCCTTGCACTATGCTCAGGGTTCCTTCCTTCTTGGAGGTACCTGACTTTGTTCAGCTGAATAAACACATTGACTTATCACCACGAACATCTGACTCTGTCTTTTATTTTACCAAGCCACATCTGAAAATCAGCATAATAGTATAAAAAAGTAGTGGTGGAAACTTCTGCAAAATACACTAATTTTGTCAAGTTTTAAAATGAAAGCATCAATGGTTTCACTGAAAAAACATATCAGAATAGATTGTATTGCAGAAATTAACTTGAATTGTATTGAACTATTGCAACAAGCATTCTGATATTTTCATTTCTGGAGTGATCCTCATTTCTTTTGGACTGTGCTGCAGTAAAGATCTGGCAAATAGTGACCAGGAGAAAACATGACTGAACATACAGTATAACACTAACCTATCATGTTAACCACACTGTTGGGTGAACTTCACTGTTGGTGAAGTGACTTCTTATTTTGAAGGAATGGAATTATTAGATTATTTCAACATGTTCTATGTGAGGTAGCCCTTAAGACCATCCAGAAATTTTATCTGGTCCAAAAAATGGCTGGATGAGCAATTTTGGGTTTCACATAGTTGGTTCATGTTGCATTGTTACTCGATGAGCTACACTGGCTTGCAGTTTCTTTCTGGGTACAGATCAAGCTTGCTGGTTATCACCATTTCTTTCTTATGTCTGTGTCTTTCCAAGGATATCTGCCAGTTCTATTGTCAGAGTGGACCACTATATGTTCCATTGCTTAAATGTCATCATGTAGAAGGACGTAGGGATCAAGCTTCTCAATGGCATCCTCATTCTTAGGGATACTCTTCCATTTAATCGATCTGTCCCCTAAACCTAAGATTTTGTCAGAACTGCCACTTCACACCTGTACTCTGCTATCACTCAATACCAGTCTGCCATGGACCCTGGGGAAAAGATGGAAGGGAGGGGGAATCCTTTGGGAGAAAGTGAAAGTAATGCAAGTAAGTATGCCTCTTGGAGATGGCACTTACGCTCTGAGAAGAATACATCTGCAAACTAGCCTACACCCAGTGTTACCATTTCCAAAACATCTTCTTTGAAATTGATTGGATAATTGTGGGGTAGGGGAGCACAGCAATGGGGGTGCCTAAGAGGGGGAAAGTTATATTTGGGGATTTAGTATGCAAATTTCAGTTCTGGCTTTGCTTTAATGCCATTTGCTTGACTTCTAATAAAGCTATACATTTTGCAACATAGTACAGAAGATGCAAGGGAGACCTACCTGCACATTCCAAAGAAATACTTGTGCCTTAAGGAAGTGTTCAGCGAGCAGGAATCAGATATGCAGTCCACATTGTCCCACATATTGTGTCATAGAGATTTTGCCTGCAGCCAAGTTACTCAAACCAAAATTGTATTCAGTAACACCAAGGGAATTAGATGCACTCAGGGAATTCATTGACACAAAACCTAGGAGCTTTATCCAACCAACAAAATTACATATGGAGGACCCAACTTTATATCAGGAAAAGAAAGATTCTTCTCCAAAACTGTTTGAACTATCAAGAACATTTTTTACACATTTGTGTAGAAAATGTATATATCCTGCTTTTGATGAAAGATACGTTAGCCCACCTAGACAAAGACATTTATTTTTTTACCAAACTGGACCTAAGAGAAGCATATTACTGAGTCCTAATCAAGAAATCTGATGAGTGGGAAACTGTTTTCAATTACCTGCTTGGTTGTTTTCAGTTCCAGGGCTGTCCATTTGGTCTTCAAGGGGCACTCATAATGTTTAGGTAGCTAATTAATGAGGTGCTGTATAAGCACCATTTCAAGGGAGTCCTACAATGCCCAGATGACATTCTAATTTACACTGAATCCATGGACAAGCATGTGAAACTAGTGAAACTGTCCTAGAAAAGCTTTAACTGTCCATCTATATGTGAAACTCTCCAAATGTGAGTTTCACCATACTAAATTGGTAACCTGGGCTATCAGATCTCCCACAAAGGTGTGGAAATGGTCCAGAGAAAGTTTGAGTGGTACTTAATTGGGAGGCACCCCACATCCAGAAACAACTGCCAAGTTTTCTAGTCTTTTATAGACAGTTCATCCCTACCTTTGCCCAAATCGCAATGCCATTAACAAACCTACTAAAAAATTAAAGGGGAGGGAAGGCCTAAACTGAGAAAACCCTTCAAAGAGTCCATGGATTGCCAAATGGCTTTCAAAAAACTCAAAAGATTATTCATTTTTGGCTTCCAGTTGGCGCTGCGGCGATTCAGACAGGGAATTAGTGGGGCTTCTTGGAGCCCCACGAAAACCCCGTCTGTTAAGCCACCACCGGCAGGTCTGTGGACCTACCCTGTCCTGTAGGGACAGGGGGTTAGAGAGGGACCACTCGGATGGCCGAGAGGAATGGGCAGGTTGCTCCGGGCCAGAGGATTGCCCTCTGCGCCAGTGGCGGTGGATGCGGCAGCCATGGTGGCTGCCCCGAGACTGCGGCAACTCAATCAAAAGGATGTGCAGGAGGAGAAGCGGAGATAGGAGCAGGGAGTTTGAAAGACAGATGAGTGGACTTCTGCCCAGGCAGGAACTGCCCGTAAATGCTGAATTAGTGTGCCCCAGCTTAAACAGTGGCCAAGAACTATTGGGGCAAAAAGACTCAAATGAATGGTGAAAGGGAAAGACCTGTTGATAGATAGTGTCGATTACCGACTTTCTGAAAATGATCTCACTACAGATTTGGCTCCCCCCCCTTTTTTTGTGTGTGTGGTTAAATGAGAATGGATTATGGATTATGTTTGGGAGAGAGGAAAGAGAAAAGGAAATAAATACGCTTTTAAAAGCAAAGACAAAAGACAAACAGAGATGGACAAAATGGCTGACAGCTGAGAAGTAAAAGTGTAAATTCCAGACTGCTTGATACTTGAAAGAGAAACTTTGTTGCTTGTTACTTAAAGTGGATTATTTTGAGAAAAAATTCAAGAGGCTTGACTTTGGATATATAATCTGTTCATTGGAGGATTTATTGAAGATCAGAAAGAAGAAACTAAATGGAATAATGAAAACTGAACTAATAAGCAAGGCAGCAAGAGTAAAAGGAAGGGCATGGCAACAAAAGAAGGACATGATGATACTATATATGGAATAGCTAATTCAGAACTAATTTTATAGAACTTATAACTTTGATGATATTGAAATGGAAAAGAAACATACTTAGACAGATTGGAGAAAGAAAAAAATGGAATATATTATGTAACAAGATAACAAAATACCATAGCTTGATTTAAATGGATGTAATGGTGTCTGGATGTTTGATGTTTAAATAATGTTAGGAGATACTTTCCTTCTTCTCTTTGTTCTTTCTCTATTTCTTTCTTTTTCTTATTTTCTCTTTTGTTCTTTCCCTCTCTACTTTTTCTAATTTTTTAAATCTCTTTTGTTATATTTCTATTCTCTTTCCTTTCTTTATTTTTGCTACTTTTTTCTTTTTTATCCCAGTTCTTATTAATATTGTTACTATTCTCTCTCTTTCTTCACTCTTATTTTTATTGAAGTTGAGCTTATAAATATACAAATAATTTTTTTTGAAATTTTTTATTTATTTATTTTTAAAACATAAAACATAAAACAACATCTTTTTGGAGCAAGAGTTTGGCCCAGTATAACATATGTATAAATTCACAATTTCATCAATTAGCATCATAATTCAAACCAAAAAAATAACAAGAATAACAAAAGAAAAGGAAACAACAACAACAACAACAAAACCAAATCTAAACCCAATTTTTATCATCCAATCTAACATCTTATTCTAACATTTAAGTTTTTACTATGTAGTCACCCTAATTCTTAAACTTCAAATCCAAGCAGCACTTTATAATATTCATTTATCATTTTAAATAATAATTATTTCATGTATGTTCTGTACTTCAAAGACCCAAATCAAATCAATATTTCTTTTGAAACACATCTAATAACCAATATAAAATATTTCATTCCTCTCTAAAGACATTTTAAAGTCAATATCCATTCTTCAAAAGTATCTCCTTCATTCCTCCTAGGTTTATTTTTATTTTAGGATTGCAGCTTAATTAGCTGGTTTCCAGAAATGCTTTCCTCCACTCCTGATATTATTTATTGGCTGGATCACAGTTAGTTTTAACTGCTTCCAACATTTTCTCCTTCACTCCTCCTAGTTTTATTTTTGGCTGGACAACAGGTTTTGGGCTATTTTCCGGGGATGCTTCCCTCCACTCCTAACCTATATTTCACTGGTTCACAGTTTAGCTTTAACTGCTCCCCAGTATATCTCCTCCTCTTCTCCTAGGTTTATTTTTGCTGGATCACAGCATAGTAAGCTGTTTTCCAGGGATACTTTCCTCCACTCCTTACCCTGTATTTAACTGGTTCTCAGTTTAGCTTTAACTGGTTCCCAGCATTGCCTCCTCTATTCGTCCTAGGTTTATTTTTGGCTGGTTCACAGCCTAGTAGCTGCTCTCCAGGGATGCTTTCCTCCACTCCTAACCTTATATTTAACAGATTCACAGTTTAGTTTTTACCATTTAACTCCCAAAATCATATTTCTTTTTCTTTAAAAATGAGCTTGTATAAATAGTTCTTAACAATATTTAGAGTTTCATTCACATTTTCTTATTTTCTATAAAGCATAATATTTTTAACCATTTTAAAGAAACAATTTTCTGTAATTGTTAAATCTATCAGTAATTCTTATTGATAATCAAAGATTCATTCATAGTCTTCATATTTCTTATAATTTACAGCATTTTAACCCACGCTTATTAATAAAAAAGAAAAAACTTTTTCTTTCCTTTTTAAAAATTTCTTTCAAAGTATCCACATTTTTCTATAATAATATTCCATGCTTTAAAAATCATCATCTATAAATAATTCTTGACAATATTCAGATATCCACATTTCCTTACTTTCTATTTTAAAAAAAGGAACAATTTCCTGTAATTATTATCAGCAATTCTTAATACTTAGCAAGTCATTCATAAAAGAAAGGAATGCGTTAAAAGGATAATACAGAGCAAGAAAGAAAAAGGTAAAAAGAAAAGAGAGAGAGGAGAGAGGAACTCTCTTCCTTACATTGTCTAGAGATCTAGTTACATAGAAAACATTTATGTCCATATTAATCAAAGTATGGTGTTTTGTCATTCTGTCCAAACTCTTTCCTCTTCTTCTTCTCTCTTTCTTTTCTCTTTCCCCCTTCTCCTTTTTCCAGTTCCAATATCCATTAAGTTATAAAGACTAACAGATTTAGTTCTTTTGTATTCCATATATGGTATCATCATGTCCTCTTCTGGGGATACACCCTTCTTCTTCATTACAATATCATTAATCAGCAGTTTTAACTGTTCCAAAAAGTTTCTTCTTCCCAACTATCCATAAGTAGTTCAAAAACAAATTGAATACATCCAAAATATATATTGAGTTTTTCCTCAATATATTCCAGTTCAAGAAATAAGAAACAAAGTTTCTTCTTGAAACAGCAAGGAATACACAATTTGCAGTTTCCACTTTCACTTCTATTAACAAGTGTCCATGTTAAACTTCCTCCGCTTATTATCCTCACAGGTTTTTTTTTAAAAAAGGCATTCTGTTTCCTGTTCTCCTTCTTTCTCTATAGCTAGTCCATTCTCTTTAATAACCAAAAATCCATCTAAAAAAAAATTAATTCCAAAAGCAGATAGTAGATATTTTCATTCTTTAAAGGGTCTTCTCTTCTCCTTGTTAATTGTTTTAAATCTTTCGCCCCATTTGGGAAGCAGGATACAAAGTTTCGTCTTTAAATACTTTACTTCTTCTTTAAAACTTTAAATTCAAAGTTGCAGTTTATACTCTCAGTTCTCAGCAGGGAGCCATTTCAACTTCCTCTTCTTGTTAACTCTCGTAACTTTAAAGAGACATTCTACTTATTTCCTCTTCTTCTTCTCCCTCTTCAAAAATAATCCATTATCATAATACCAATAAAATATCAAATTGTAAATCCATCCAAAGGAAGATGATTAATTCTAAAGGCAGTCAATAAATGCTATTGTCCTTTAATGGGTCTTTTCTTTGTTAATTGCTTTAAATCCTTTGCCCAAATAGTTTTTAGCCGCAATTAAGGCCAAGGCATTGTAGTACTTAATTATTTGAAGGCTGTTCCCATCTGGGCTAGTCCTACTCACCCGGCATTCAAAACATCTTGCTCCTGCATCTCCTCCTGCACTTTGCTTTGTCCGGTTGCGGAAGCTTTGGGGCAGCCGCTATGGCTGCCATTCTTGCCTCCACTGGCTTAGAGGACAATCCTCTGGCCCCGAGGAACCTGCCCATTCCTCTCGGCCATCTGAGGGGTCCCTCTCTAATCCCCCATCCCTCCAGGATGGGGTAGGTCCTCAAACTTTCTGGCAGTGACTTTATAGATGGGGTTTTCATGGCGCTCCAAGGATAGCTCCATGGGGAAATAGCTCCAAGCTATTTCCCCATCCGCTCGCCGTGGCACCAACTGGAAGCTCCTAAATATACAAATAATTTGACTAGAAAATAAGAGTACAAATGATTAAAAAACATGATTTCTGGATGTTTTAATGCCTTTTTAAATTTTGAATCTTTAATAAGCTCTATTTACAGACTTAATAATTTAGAAGAAAATGTTTTTCAAGGTGTTGGATATTAAAAAGAACTACTTACAGACTTAACAATTATAGAAAATTGATTTTAAAGTGACTTGAAATGTTGTTACTTATAGAAAACAAAAATAAGCATGGAATGGGAGAAAGTCTAGGAGAGAATAGGAGTTAAGATATTTGTTGATATACATTTTTATTTTAAATTAGTAAAAGATATGGAGGAGAATGGAACGAAAAATAAATATGGGTAATACATTGTGAATTAATTTAAAGTTAAATAACTGAATAAGAGATGTAGGAATGGAGGAAAGCATAAAGATGGACAATAACTAAAATAAAATGCTATGAACAGTTAAACAAATGTAGTTAGGAGTGGAGGGAAGCATGATCCTGGAGAACAGTGAAAGCAAAGCTATGATCCAGTCTTACAAATAAGGTAGGAGTGGAGGAAAGCATCATACTGGAGCTGGCAACCAGTTAAAAATAAAAATAAGAGTTAGGAGTGGAGGAAAGCATGTGCTGGAAAACCGTTAATATAAAGCTGTGAACCAGCCAATAAATAGAGTTAGGAGTGGAAGAAAGCATACACTGGGTAACAGTTAAAGCAAAACTGTGAACT
This sequence comes from Coluber constrictor foxii, assembly GCA_038048745.1. Taxonomy (NCBI): domain Eukaryota; kingdom Metazoa; phylum Chordata; class Lepidosauria; order Squamata; family Colubridae; genus Coluber; species Coluber constrictor. The sequence continues at coordinate 61,225,959 of CM075961.1, read as the reverse complement.
AGCCAAAAAATAAAAAGTTAGGAGTGGAGGAAAATTATCTGGAGATTGTGAGAATATCCAAGACAGCATTACAATTTGCAAAAGGAAAAAACCTTTATTGTACAAAAAACAGGAAACAGAGACATGAAAGCTTAGACAGATTAATATATATCTTTGCAAAGGTCCTAACCCCCTCCTCAAATGGGGGAAAGGCGAAATGAAAGCCATTGACACGGTTTTTATACATCAGAAGTCATGTGACTAATGTCCTTTGGGAATCAGATTCAGATTTATACAACATATTGTAATACAGGTTCCACCCTGGAAATTCCCCAATTCTCAACAGAAATATTCCACAAAAACATCACTTGCGTATTTCCCCTTCTGGAACAGACAAACAGGCCCCAAACAATCTCATTTCAGTACTTTTCCCAGAACATCAATTTCCGTCAAAACAACTCCATAATACATATTTCCCATAAGGTTAAACCAGGTAACAGAAAGCACTTAAAATGGCGTAACTTTGGTTCTACCTTTTCAGGACCTTTACAGGAATAATAACTATTTTTCTCTCAATCCCCCCTTTCCTATTTGACCAAATTATTCCTGTAAATTCTGAATATCCCATAACAATATAGAAACTCCTCTCCATACAACAGGTAATTCAGTTAATTCCATTTTACCACATAAGAACATTAAAATTTCTTGTATGAAAGTGTATAATTACCATATAGCTTAGTGCATTACTGATATAAAAATTCCATTCTATTTGCACAATCAATATATTGAGGATCTATCTAATATGTACAGTTGCACTTGACATGCACATCTCCAAAAGATGACTTAATACATATTCTCAGCCTCCTCAGTAACGTCTATTAGGGCTAGTGGTGCTTCTATAAAAGAATAACGGTGCTCGAGTTCAGTATGGAAACATAGCTGCTACCATGTTATAGGATAACTAGGCAACACAGCCAAAATCCCCATTCCTATCCACACCTGTAGAATAACAAACGCTACCACAAGAAGCCCTATTATTCCTAGTGAACTAGCCCCCCCCCCCCATCTTCCAAAAAGATAAAAGGTTATCATCTTACCTCCAATTCATCAATCGATCGAGGGGAACTTACATCCACTGAATACCAAAGCACAGATTTACACCAACCAACAGTATCTTTCCTCAATACAATCTAAAAACACAACAAAAATTATTAACACTTTTAATCAAATACAAATCGCTATCCATCGATCTTCAATCATCTAAGGTTCGTCGATGAAAAGTCAATTTAAAACAGTTCGTAGCAACTGTCCATCCACAAGGCAAAACCACTGGTCCTTTGACTCCAGAATCACCAACCACGTTCCTTAGTCCTCTCAGCCGACTCTGTAGTTAGCAGAACTTGAAACCGTCCTTCCCACACCAGATGCAACCTCTTCTCCATAATGGCTTTAATCAGGATCCAGTCTCCATCATCGTACTCATATACTTGGAAATCAAGAAGTAGAGTCTGTGCCAATCGTCCTTTGCACCTTAAACGAGAAAAACACTGGGACAGTCCCTGTATATATTTCTCAAAACAAAACTCCTTCAATTCTATCCTAGGCATCCCAGCCTTTCCCATATATAACAATCCAAACATTGTTTCATACAAAGATATCCCCAGATCTTCCCTAGTTAATCTTAACAGAGCTAAAAGCAAACACTTCACCCACGGTAGCTCTAACATACATTAATTTTTAACATAGATTTAATTGTTTGATTCGCACATTCAAAACACCACATGAACAATAAAATGTATACCCCTACCACTATCGATAGGATCAACCAATACATATTTGAGTATTATTCACTCCAATATAATTTAACAATCCTTTGAGCACCTTTCATTACACAAAGAAAGGCTTCAAAACATCCAATAAGCTAATTCATTATTATAATAACATATCAATGGTCACACCACCCACATTCCAATGTAATCTACTAGATTCATTAAAAAGGCCAAATCTCTACATATTTATCACATACACAATATAATCATTTCCGTACCAATTTATAACTATCGTATACATACCCCTACATACATATATAATAAAATCAATGAGTGCTTACACTCCCCAATGGGTTCTCTCATACACTCAAGTACATTCCACATCACAACTGTATTAAGAATTTTCACTCCATTCTTAGTCATCCATTTCCCATTCACTTACACACCTCTCATCCATCATTTGTTGTTCTTCCTCATCAATAAATACCTGATTTACATCAAAGTTCAATACAGGCACTAAATCATAACTACATCTTCCCCAAAAGCCACTTCTTTAGCTGCTTTATCTGCCAATTTATTTCCTAAAATTAACTTAGAAATCCACTTCTTATGTGCTTCTATATAAACAACAGCAAGTTTAGCAGGACCTTCAGCAACTTCCAAAACCGCTATTATAAAATTCACCTGTTTCAATTCCTTCCCTTCACCAGATATCAAGACTATCTCAACAGCATATAAGATACCATAAGCATACTTTAAATCAACATAAATATTCCCTACCTCATTCTCAACCCCTAACAGAAATACAACTAAATTTAAACTCCCATTAGTCAAGAGAACCAAACTCTCTTGAGACAACAAAATAATCCCATATTTCAAAAACATAACATACAGATTTGTACTGACATAAACTACTCACCATCAATGTCCCACCAAAAGTTAACTTTCTACTCCCCTTCACTGAAGGTGCAATCACAGCTTCAGCTTATATACACAAGACTAACCTTGCACCACAAGATCCATCAATTATAACAAAAATACTACAGATCTCTTCTTCATAGCCCACACTCCCTTGGCTATACCATCTACCACTACTACAGACAAATGCAAACTCTCTTCCAAATAACCAAATCTTTCTTCTAAATAACGTCCTATAACTTCTCATCCATAAATACTCAACTCTCCCCACTTCAATATCCAGGCTATCCCAAAAATCCACTAAACTTCTCAACATTCAAAATCAAAATCAGTCAAAATGCACAACATAAATACATAACAAAAACTTCTGAAAACAAAAGAAAATCACCTAATAGAGGAACAAATCTCTACTCTGTAAAGAGCCTGTGTAGCGTAGAGGGCTAATGCCTCCTACTAAAGGCAGCAATTAACAACAGCTGCCTGTAATTTCTGTGAGTTCAATCCTAGCCAGGCTCAAGGTTGACTCAGCCTTCCATCCTTTCTAAGGTGGGTAAATTGAGGACCCAGTTTGTGGGGGCAATAAGCTGACTTTGTATAAATATACAAAAGTATGAAAGCTATTGCTTAACGCATTGTAAGCCGCCCTGAGTCTCCGGAGAAGGGCGGCATATAAATCAAATTTAAAAAACAAAAAACAAAAAACAATTTGTTTAAACTTTCAATATCACTCCTCTATCATATAGATTTATCTAAACACCTCAAACAACAATAAAATCAAAACTCCAAACAGAACAGGAAATATCTGCGTAACTGCCATATGCAGTCCAGAAACAATCATCACCCAATTGCCCCCCCTTCCTCTCAAACTCAGCAAAGGGAAAAAAAATGTGTAAAAGGGAAAACAAACCACACTCCCCCCCCCCTTCTCTCCTGTTCAGAACAAAAAGAAAGGGAAAATATAGGGAGGAAAAATATTACTCCTGTCTCCATTTAACATCATAAATACCTTCTTCTAATCTCACTTCTCCAGAGAATCTCTCTCCCCTCTTTCTTGCTCATTCGAACATTTAATATTATCTTCATAACAACAACAACAAACCCTTGCCACTCACTATTCCATTATACAAAGGATATCTCCAGATAAGTTCAACACACACTCATATTTATTCTACAACCAGACCTTCCAGTGTACTCCAACACACACATACCTTCTCCCTGCCAATTAGTCAGCATAAATACTTCAGAGAACTTTATCATTCTCAATATTATTATTATTATATAAGATAATGAGCTCTATTGCCAAAATAACTCTCATTACACACACAAATACCTTCACACATACATACCATTTAACAACATTTACAAACCAAGAATGAAACCTGGGAAAATTCTATCCCAGACATCTTACAGCTTATTCCTCAAGCAGTGGAAGACTTCAGGATGCAGTTTTCAATCAAAAACTTGATTTCGGGCCCTAACCACCACCTCAATCTCCACAGCTTCAAGCCTAAGCCAAGAAGGTCACTTACTTCGCCGGCACACACATATCACTATCACAGCACATTACTCAAAGACAAATTATTCACACTCAAACTCAGGTAAACAATGAACCCTACTCATTCACAAATGAGAAAAATCTTATCTCTCAATAAGAGGAAAAGGGGCAACATCAATTATCTTCTTCCCTGTTCCCCAAGTATAAAACCTAAGCTCACCTCCTAGAAGAGACAATACATCCCTCCCAAGCAGATTAATACTTGCTTCTAGAACAAATATCACATGCAAATATATAACACATTTTCTACAACTCAATTCCATATACCTCAACAATCACACAAATAAAGGTGCTAATCATATCTATGAGAAACATATAAACCTCCACTATAAAGCCCACTAATAAATTTATCAAGGGCTCTTTCAAAAACTCCTAACACCACTAATCATCTTCTTCTCCCATAAGGGTATAAAGGCACTATTCCACTATCTAAACAGAACAGGTTCTAACATAACACACAAAGCACTTTCTGCTTTCAAATCCACCAACTCCTGGACATTTCCACAGGGACAATCCTCTCCCCAATTCCAGGATGCTGTTGCCTCATTGCAACTAAAATTTAACAAAGCCTAGTCCTCTTAACACAGACATCAGCATTTGACTTCTCTATATTTGACTTCTCTACCAAGTTTATTCACATAAACTTTTTTGAACTTCCTTCAACAGAGCAATAATATCAGAAGCAACTCAATCTGTATTCTTCTTCCCATGCCATCATCACACACTATATTGTCATTAAGGACTCATAAGCCATCGCCAGGGTACTTATTTAAAATGTCCTTAATACATTCCAGAAACACAAACGGTGTTTCCCACAGCCGTTCTCACCACAAAGGCTTTTCCAAATTTTGTCCCTTGAGGTACAGCTGTTTCAACTCCCTGAAGACTAACCCACTTCAGGTGTTCCATTTGCTCCCAGTCACCAACCAGGACCAGCTAATGGAAACCTAACATCAGCAGCAACAGGCTAAGCAGCCCCCACTTGAGTTTCATCTCAAAACACCATAGCTACCGACCTCTCCTCTGGAGAGAACAAATCACCCAATATACTGCAAATCTACCAAAGTATACAGCTCAGGTCCCAGGAACAGATCCAATGACTCAAACAACTCAATCAGATCTGCCTGTAAAGACGGCATGTAACCAAATCAACACTCTGTTGAAATCTCTACTACACTGCTTCTAGTAGCAACTTCAATTCTAGACACAGCTCCCTGCTCCATTTACATTATAAGAAGGAGGAGGGGGAAGTGGGCATGTGGCATAAGCTAAAGGATCCTTTCCATACAAAACCCTAAAACCTCTCAGAGGAAAAAGGATCAGACCCCTGAACATAAAACCAACCACATATAACAATTGAACTTCAACTTCATATTCATCAAAACCTCCTTCAAAGCATTTATCCAATATAGGTCTAACTCCCCAAACTTACTCTACCTATAACTAGGCTGTATCATCACAAACATCAGCCAAACCTTGTACAATAATTAATCATAGTCACCCTATCTAACATCTTTGTATAAGCTTTCAACCAAACCTTTCAACCTAATGGAGATATGGGGGATTGGAGGGTACTTCAGTCTCAACAGCACTTTCCCCATACTGTCCCCAGCCTGCATTTTACTAAGTATACACACAAATCATACAGGCCATACACACACAAACATACACAAATCCAGACCAACAAAAAAAACATATACTCACTCCCAGTGCACTGTAGTCTTCAGGAACATTCCTCTCTGTCCAGGCATTCACGTCTCTGCCTCAGGGTACATAGAAAGCAATTCCAACTAGAAAAGAAATAACCCCTATTCACTGAAATCAGTGTGTGCGCACGTAAGGATTTCCTTACTAGACGGAAAGTTTCAAATCCCTGTTTGGGCGCCAATTGTGAGAATATCCAAGACAGCATTACAATTTGCAAAAGGAAAAAACCTTTATTGTACAAAAAACAGGAAACAGAGACATGAAAGCTTAGACAGATTAATATATATCTTTGCAAAGGTCCTAACCCCCTCCTCAAATGGGGGAAAGGCGAAATGAAAGCCATTGACACGGTTTTTATACATCAGAAGTCATGTGACTAATGTCCTTTGGGAATCAGATTCAGATTTATACAACATATTGTAATACAGGTTCCACCCTGGAAATTTCCCAATTCTCAACAGAAATATTCCACAAAAACATCACTTGCGTATTTCCCCTTCTGGAACAGACAAACAGGCCCCAAACAATCTCATTTCAGTACTTTTCCCAGAACATCAATTTCCGTCAAAACAACTCCATAATACATATTTCCCATAAGGTTAAACCAGGTAACAGAAAGCACTTAAAATGGCGTAACTTTGGTTCTACCTTTTCAGGACCTTTACAGGAATAATAACTATTTTTCTCTCAAAACTGAAATAAAGCTGTGAACCAGTTAAAAATAGAGGTTGGAGGGGAGGAAAGCATTGCTGGAAAGCAACTATTTGAGTTGCGAACCAGTTTTATAATAGATTTAGGAGAAGTAAAGGAGATAACATTGGTGTGCAGTTTAAATTATACTGTGAACCAGCTCATATAAGCAGGGTTAGAAGTAGAGGAAAGCATCACTGGAAAGCAAGTGATTAAGATGTGAACCAGCCAAAAAATAAAACTAGGAGGAAGTGGAGGAGATAATACTGGAGAATAGTTAAGCCAAACTGTGAACCAGTTAAACAAACCGAAATAAAAGTGGTGGAAAGCACTGCTGGGAAATAGCTATTTAAATTATGAATCAGCTAAATATCAGACTTAATAGTACTTGAGAATAAGTCTGAAGTAAACAAAATAAAGTATATTTTATAGATGGAAATGTTGATTGATTTTGAAACGCCTTTAAGAGAGGAGGAAAATATTTTTTGGAAAGATCATGGATATTAGTTGCTATTTAAGAGAGGTAAAATATAAATTTGATGTAATGAGTCTTAGGAATGAGGAATATATATGAAATATTGATTGTTAAAATGACAAAGATTTAAGGGTATCTATTTGGAAATAATTGTTTAGAATTTTTGGGTGATATAGTAGAATGATAAATGTTTAGAATAAGTTTTTTTCTTTTTTTTCCTCTTTTTCTTTTTTTTTTAAAGATGTAAATGGTTAAAATCTGGAACAAAATTAATGTGGAAATGTGAGTAATTGTACCTTTTTAATGCTGGATCAAATCCTTACTCTAAAAAGATGTATTAAAAAAATTCCAAAAAAATCAAAAAAAAAAAAGAAAGAAAGAAAGAATGAAAAAAGAAAGAAAGAAAGAAAAAAGAAAAAAGAAAAAAAAGATTATTCATTGCTGAACTTATTCTCAAGCACCCCGACTCTGATGATCACTTGCTGACGCAAGTGATGTAGCAGTAAGACACATCCTCCTCCTAAAAGACCAAAACAGTGAACTACTACCCTGCACTTTTACATCCAAAAAGCTGTCTGAATCTGAATGCAGATAGATGGTCTGGGAAAAAGAGGGTTACAGAGTGAGATGGGTGTTATTGACATGGAAACATTTTCTAGAAGGCGGTAATATTCCTTTTGAGTATAGACTGGTCACAAGAACCTGGAAGCACTAAAAGCCCCTCAGAAACATTCACCCAAACAGATGAGATGGGTGAAGTGCTTTAACCAGTTTAATTTTACACTGTGTTACTCACCTGGAAGAATTTCATCTCCAGGTTACCCCAATACAACAGTATCAAAAAGTGAACTCCACATCTCTCCTCCAATCGGATAGCAGCACTAGCTACAACCAGAGCACAAAATAAAAAAAGTCCAACTTGACCGACAATCTAACTCAGGCATTAAGAACAGCCCTGACCAAGGACAAGTGGTTCACCAACCACAAAGAAGATTTCTGCTGATGTGATGGTCGCACTTGAGTTAAGAGCAATACTATGTGCCAAAGACATCTAATTTTGCTATGGAGCCATGACTCAAAAATAGGAAGGCATTTTGGCTTGTGAAGACCCCATACCTCATTAGATGCCAATTCTGGTGGCCAAGCATGAAGAAAGATATAAAAGGGATATGTGGTTAGTTGCCCTGTGTGTGCATTGGCTAAATGGCATCCAGGACTTTTACAACCAGTTGCTAACAGGTTTTTGGAAAGAGGTTTCCATTGACTTTATTGTTGAACTTCCTGAAAGCTCAGGAAACACTGTAATATGAGTCACCACTGACTTATTCTCCAAACAGGTGCACTTTGTGGCATGCCCAAAAATCTCTTCTGCATGGACCCTCACAAAACTCTTCATTCAAAAATCTCTTGTCTCCATGTGCCCCCTGAAATAATAATATTTGACCAAGAGATGCAATTCATCTCAAAGTTCAGGCAGGAGTTCTCAGAGCTTTTAGGGACCTCCCAAAGTCTCAGTTCTTCGCACTATCTCCAAACTAATGGTGAACATTAGTTATGAACATAACAATGGCATCTTAGAACAATGCTACATAAATTACCAACAGGATAATTGGTTAGACCTCCTCTCCTTCTGGAGGTAGCATATAACAAATCATTACATAGCAACACTGGCTTCATGCCATTTCATTTTGCCACTGGCCAGGACTTTATTGCTATGCTGCAATGGCCTGCAACTTCTGCAACACTAGGGACACATACAAAAATTTGCAGACAACAAGAAAATCAGGGAGTATGTATACCTTTCCACCAAGTAACTACAATCTAGGCAATCTTTGAAGAATTGGGAGTGAAATATATAGGTCCTTTTCACATAGCAAGAGTTATTAAACCAGCAACTGCCAAAGAATTTTAGGAATATACATCCTGTTTTCCACTGTAGTCTGCTTAACCAGCCAAAACCTCCCCATTATGACCACCTGCAGAAGCCCCTCCTCCTGATATCATTGAAAGTAAGCATCATTTTGAAGTAAAGGAAATCCTAGTATCACACCTCCATAGGGGCATTAATGCAATCGAACAAATCCAGAGATATTTCACAAGAAGAGTCCTCCACTTCTCTGCTCGCAAGAGAATACCTTATGCCAACAGACTTGAAATTTTGGGCTTAGAACTTAGAACTTTGCCGTCTTCAGTCTGACTTAAGCATAGTACATAAAATTATCTCCTACAATGTCCTACCTGTCAATGAATACTTCAGCTTCAATCACAACAATACAAGAGCACATAATAGATACAAATTTATGGTAAACCATGCCAGACTTGATTACAGAAAATACGACTTCAGTAACAGAATTGTTTTTTTTTTTATTGAAAAAGTTTTACATTACATTTTATAATATGAAAACCCCCCCCTTCCCCCTCCCTTTCCCACCCCCCCACCCTATCCCTTCTATCCCTCCCCCCTCCCTTGACTTCCGCTATTTGACAAACATTAATCTTATCATATTCAACATTCTTTAAAGGCGAGATCCCTTTGAATAAGAAATTAACTATTAACACTTCACTAACATTCACATACTTAAAAATCTAAACATATTAGATTAAGACAATTTAGCTAAATAAGCTTAATACATTCTCTTTAAAATTTAATCTATACCTCAATTATATACTCTTCATTTTAATAATGATAATTAACCATATAACTATACCTTTCATACAATTATTTAAGTATACTAACATTTAGTAATCTTAAATTTTAAACTATACATCAATTATAAATTCTTCAGTTTAATAATAATAATAAACCTCGTAACTATCCATACATTTACTTAAATACATTCTAACTCTAATTCAACTGAGCACTAATTGAAATTTCTTGCTTTGATATTTCTTCTTCATATAGTCAACCCATTTCCTCCATTCCTTAACAAAAGCTTCATGGGTCCTTTCCTTTAGGTATGCAGAAATTTTTGCCATCTCTGCCAGATTAGACATCTTCAATATCCATTCCTCTATGGTAGGCACTTTGTCTTTCTTCCAATATTGACCTATCAGTAATCTGGCTGCAGAAATCATATACAATATTAACCTAGTATCAATTACTGAAAAGCCCTTGACTATTCCCAACAAAAAGAACTGAGGAGAAAACTCCAACTTCTTCTTCAAAATGTTCTGCATCACCCACCAAAGTTTAATCCAAAATGGTTTCAACTTCCTGCATGTCCACCAAATATGAAAATATGTTGCATCCAAACAATCACACCTCCAACATTTAGGTTGAACATTTGGATACATACGTGATAATTTTTTGGGATCTAAATGCCATCTATAAAACATTTTGTAAAAATTTTCCCTTAGGTTCTGTGCTTGCGTAAATTTAACGTTCTGGACCCAGATCTTTTCCCATGTTTCTAACATTACTGGTTGATCAAAATTCTGTGCCCATTTAATCATACAGTCTTTAACTAACTCCCCCTCTGAATCTCTCTCCAACAGTAAATTGTACAATCGTTTAATATGCATCGGTCCTTTACATTTTATCTGAGTCACCAAGTCCTCTTCATGTAACATTAATCCAATTTTCTGATCTTCTCTCCATCTCGCTTGAAGTTGAAAGTACTGCAACCAAGTTAAATTGACTCCATCTTCCAACAGAGTATTCCAAGACTTCAAACACCAACTGCCCCCATCAATAAAAAGTATCTCTTTGTACAACAACCCCCCGAGTGACTTTATTTTTGGCAAAATATGCCCAAGATCCAACCACAAAGGTATTTTGTAATCCAATTGAAGCTGGTGCTTCTTCCAAACTCTCAGCAAATATGCCTGTTAAATACACTGTCTCTCTTATCTTCATAAAGTAGATATGCATGCCATCCAAATTGCAAATCATGGCCTTCTATATTCAAAATCTCTCTTTTGGTTATTCCAATCCAATCTCCGACCTGTATCAATGCTGCTGCTTCATAATATAAACGTAGATTTGGAACTTTAAGGCCACCACGTTCATGTACATCTTGCATGATCTTAAATTTAACTCTTGGTTTTTTCCCACTCCAAATAAATTTATTTAAGCCTGCTTGCCAGTCCATCAGATATTTATCATTTTTAAGCACCGGAATCATTTGAAACAGAAACAGAAATCTAGGTAGAACATTCATCTTAACAGCTGCAATTCTACCAAGCAGAGAAAGTTGCAGTTTTTTCCATGTATCAAGATCTTTTTGAATCTTATGCCAAAGTTCTTCGTAGTTATTTTGAAAAAGTTTTTTATTAGATGCTGCAACTTGAACCCCTAAATATTTCACCTTTGTAGCTATTTCAAAGCCTGCCACCCTTTCAAGCTCTTTCCTTTGTGGTTCCAACATGTTTTTAACTATCATCTTAGTCTTTTTCTGGTTCAGGCTGAAACCTGAAACCAGACCGTATTCCTCTATAATGTTTTTCATCTGTATGATAGATTCCAAAGGTCGTGTTAGGGTAACAATCAGATCATCTGCAAATGCCTTTGTTCTGTAATCTATTTGCCTTACAACTATTCCACTCATTTTGTCCGAGTCCCGTAGAGCATTCAGCAGCACTTCTAGTGTCAAAATAAACAATAGTGGAGATAATGGGCAGCCTTGTCTTGTCCCTTTCTGTATATTAAAATTAGTAGTCAAACTGCCATTAATAATAATCTGTGCTGTCTGTTCTTGATAAATTGCCGAGATTGCTTGTATAAACTGATCTCCAAAATTCATCTTATGCAAAATCTTTTTTAGAAAATCCCAGTTGACTCGATCAAAGGCTTTCTCCGCATCCAAAAACACCAGCACCGCAGAGATCTGTTTCTTTTCATCAAGATATTCCAACAAATCTATGAGTTGCCTGACATTGTCTTTCATGTATCTGCCTTCTATAAAACCAGCTTGGTCTTCATGAATCACATCTTGAATAACTGGCATCAATCTGTTGGCTAATACTTTAGCAAAAATTTTATAGTCCGTGTTCAGGAGAGATATTGGTCTAAAATTTTCAGGTTTAGCAGAGTCTTCTTCTTTAGGTATCAATGATATAAAAGCCGTCTTCCACGAGGGAGGTATTTTTCCCCCCTGTTGAATATTACAAAACAAGTCTTTAAGAGGCTCTATCAGTTCCTCTTGCAAGGTCTTGTAAAAAACTGCTGTCAAACCATCTGTCCCAGGAGCTTTAGATAATTTCAATTGTTTTATTGCATATAAAATCTCTTCCGATGTTATAGGTCGCTCCAGTCTGTCACTTTGTGTACTAGAAATTTTTGTAACTCTCTTCTTCTGCAAATATTCATCGATAAGATCTTCTTTAACTTTATCAGCTTGATACAATTTCGAATAATAAGTTAAAAAGGCTTGATGTATTAAGTTTTGCTGATGTATTCGTTTCCCTTTATACTCAATAGCATTTATCATACGAGAATTTTGCTGTTTCCTCAAAATATAAGCCAACCATCTGCCAGGTTTATTAGCGTTACAAAAAGTATTATGTTTAGCATACTGCAGATTAGTTGCTGTTTGTTCAGCCATCAGCATTTGAAATTGATCTTTCAAGAGTTTTATAGTTAACAATACCTTTTCATCAGTCGGATTCTTAATGAGCAATTGTTCTTTATCCTTTATCTCCGTCTCCAAGTCCAATCTCGACTTCTGTCGAATTATTTTATGTCTAGAATTCATATGTATCAGTACACCCCTCATATAGGCCTTGCATGCATCCCAAACTATCTCGATGGGTGTACCTTTATTCAAATTAATATAAAAAAATTCTTTAATTTGTTCCTTTAACTCCTTAATATACTTTTCATGTCTGAAGATATTCTCATTCATACGCCAAGATCTCCTTTCTCTCTTGCCTGGGTTCATCTCAATCCAGACTGGACTGTGATCTGTTAAAGTTCTAGGAAGAATTTTTGTTTTTGTCACTACATTAAGTAAATCAGTAGTAGCCAGCATAAAATCAATTCTCGAGAAAGATTTATGTCTATCTGAGAAAAAAGTAAAATCCAATTCATCTGGATGATGAATTCTCCAAACATCCTTCAACTCTAATTCTTCTTTCATAGCAAAAAAAGTCTGTGGTAGCTTATTCCCTTTCTTGGCAGATGTCTTTTTATCCAATGTTACATCAATCACCCCGTTCCAATCTCCCATGATCAAAAAAGATTTGTAATTCCACTGCAAAATTTTCTCATTCAACATTTTATAAAAACTTTCCTGTTGCTGGTTCGGGGCGTAGATGCCAATTAGAAGCACTTCAACATTCTGTACAGTTATTACAACAGCAACATATCTCCCCTCATCATCCGCTTCTATAAGTTTAGCTGGTATTCTTTTAGCAATGTAAAAGACAAGTCCATTTCTTTTGGCCCTACTAGAAGATATAAATTGTAATCCAATTTTTGAGATTAAAAGCTTCTGGTCCTGGGTTCTTATATGAGTTTCCTGTAAGCAGACAACATCATTATTGTATTGTTTTAGATAGTGAAATATTTTTCTTCTTTTCTGCGGTGAATTCAAACCATTCACATTCCAAGATAAAATTTTAAGTATCATTTTGACGATGGCTGAAGCTCTCGAAGCAATTCGCGAAGAGTTCCCGCAACCGCCGACGTCTTCGGTCTTGCTCCTCCCACAGCTTCTGAATATAACTTTTTCCCATTCGCTTCCTTCTCCTCCTGTGGTGTCTTCTCCTGGTATGTTTCCAATCGTTGCTTCCCTGCCGCTCTGGTTATACGTTGGTTCTTGGGTTCTTGCATCAGTAAATCCAAATCCGGTTCCACCTCTCTTGTAGCTCTGGATTGCTTTGGTTTCACCTCAGGGATATCTATTAATGAATCTTCTAATACACCTCCTACTGCACCTAGAATTTCCTCCCTTGGGGCTTCTTGACCTTCCTTTAGCAGTCCCTGTTGAAAAACCTGCTCAACTGAGATATCTTCAATAGGTATAAGTGTAGAAGAGCGAGGTGAAGGAACTTTTTTCAACACATTGTTATAGAACTGTTCCGCCTTCTCCACCGAATTGATACGATATCTCACATCTTCAAATCTTAAAACAATACCAACAGGGACATCCCACCTAAATGGAATCTGACGCCGCTTCAACTCATTCACAAGGAAACCAAAGTCTTTCCGGTCTCTTAACATCTTTGGTGGTAATTCTTTGAAAACCCCAATTTGATTGCCACCATGTAGAAGCGTAGACTGAAAAGAGTATTGCAAAATGTCATTTCTCAATTTCCTCTCAGTAAAGTAAATTACCACATCTCTTGGCAAATTTCTCTGTTTTGCGATACGTGAGTTGGCTCTGTACAGCTTGTCTATTCTATTATCCACCACCTCTGGTTCAACTTTCAAGATCTTCGCCAACACCTCCACACAGGTTGCCCTCAGGTTTTCACGATTATTTTCTCTTAGGCCTCTTAATCTTAAAGCAAATTCCATATTTCGAAATTGTAGCATGGTAATCTCCTCTTCAAACCTCTGGCTCTGCACCCCCACCTTAAACATCTGTTCTTTTACTTCCTTTTTGTTTGCTTCAACTTCAAGATTTAAGTCCTCCACTTTTTTCTCAATCACCAGTAGAGCATCAGTAAGAACCGTGGCTACTTTGGTTACACTCTGCTGTAATCCTTCAGTTTTTTCTTCCACCAGCTCCTTAACTTCCCCCACCACTGTTTTCATTTCTTTTTGATTTTTAGTCAACCTTTCATCCAATTTACTCATTTGGCCAGAGAGTTCTCCCATATATTTATGTATAAATGCTTTCAAATCTTCTATATCACAATCCTGTGTCTGTTTTAACTGCTTTGAAGCTGACACTGGCTTTTCCTTTGTTTGGTGTGTGGGGGAATCCCCCCCTGCTCTCTTTGAAGTCATGCCTGAACAGAGCTTAAATCCAGGCAGAAAAGAAAAAAATCTTCCTCCTTTTCCTGATCTCCCCAGGTTTACAAAAGAGGAGCAAGTTCCATTAACTTTTATGAAGAAAAGATACTTTAAAGAATTATTATTGTAAAAAACTTGTAAAACTTGTGAATAAACAAAGTCCAATTACAGCCAAACACACTTTCGCTTTCTTGTTGCACTTTCTCCTTCCGCTTTCACTGACTCTGCTTTAATCAGCCGCCATTTTCACACACTTTAACTTCAAACAGCTTGCTTTCCAAATTTTAAAGAAAACTCATTAAAAACTTTATATTCATCAGAAGATCTCACCAAGCTAGTTGTTTTTCACTTGGGAACTAGCTTCGTTCGTTTCGGTTCCTCTCCAGCTTGTTCTGACAGGCAGAAGTCCCACGCCGCTCGGAGCTTCAGCAGCTTAAATAGGGAGCCCCAACAAAAGCGCTTACCAGGGCTTAGAAACCACCCTGGCAGCACTTCTGGGGCTCAACCTTTGCTGCCCACTCTCGCTCCCCCCCACTGCAAAGGGGGAGCGTTCCAAGCCGCTTTTGGAGTAAAAAAGCGGCTCTACAAGCGGCGGGGGCGGCGGACGATCAAACGAGCCGCCCAGCGCCGAAGAGATCGAAACCGGAAGTCCAGTAACAGAATTGTTAATGCCTGGAATACACTACCAGACTCTGTAGTTTCTTCCCCAAATCCCCAAAACTTTACCCTTGGACTGTCTACAGTTGACGTCACCCCATTCCTAAGAGGTCTTTAAGGGGCATGCATAAGTGCATCAGTATGCCTACTGTCCCTGTCCTAATGTTTCCTTTTATTTGTATCCATTTTATGTACTCATAATTATGTTTATATTTATATCTATTTTCTAGTACATGCTTGACAAAATAAATAAATAAAAATAAAATAAATACATAGGGGCAAACTGCAGTACTTGGTTTTCTGGAAACACATCTTTTCTTATGAAGCTGAATGGGAAGCTGCCCAGAATATGCAAGCTCTGAGAATATTATGCAAATTCCATAATCAATACCCTGACAATCTCCATTAGTAGCCTAATTAATAACCTCTCTCTTTTCCTTTTTTCTCCAGGTTTATTCTTTTCTGCAAAAGGGGCAGAATGTCAGAATTGCCATTTCATGCCTGTGCTTGGTACCAGTTTGCCAGAGACTCAAAGGTGGAAGGTGGAAGGGAGGGGGACAGTTCAGGGAGAAAATGAAAGTAATGGAAGTATGTCTATTTCAAGTTGCTCCACTGTGAGAAGAATTCAGCTGCAAGCCAGCCTTCACACAGAATGACCATTTCCAAAACATTTTGGAAATTGATTGCATGATGTGGGGACCAGCAATTGCTGTAAGGGAAGTGGCTAAGAGTTACATTTGGGAATTTAATGCATGAATTTCAGTTCTGCATTTGCTTTACTGCAATCCACGTGACTTCTAATAAAGCTATACATTTTGCAACAAATGGAGCCAAGGATCATTTTAGCTAGGAATTTAAACTGAGGCAGGTCTGATATTTCCAGAAACTCATGACTTGAGTTTTCCCATGGGATGGTGTGAAGCTGGAGCTCTGTGAAGTTCTGAATACTAATAATGGGTTCAGAATTGAGAACCATATTCTTAAATCTACAAAGCAATTTAAAGGCACACTTTTTTTCACCCCTCTCTATAATTATCAAAAAGATTATTATTAACCTTGTTGGTTCTCAAAACCCTGGTGGACAATTTATATTTACTTGGAAGAATGAGCCATAAGAGATGATGGGCAGTTTAAATCCTTCATATGTTTTGAAAAACATATATTTAGAGTTTTTGGGCAGGTAAGATCATTATTGGAATGATGTCTCAGACTGATTTTTATTCTGAAGCTCAGAACGCAATTGGAGTTATGGGAGGAATAGAGAGATTTATTTTAAGATTATTTATTCTTGGAGACTTGTCAGCATTACATGGAAATGATAATAAGATAGTAAAGATGATATTGGTTGTTATCCTGTTATTGCCATATATAACTTGCAAGGCTCAACCAACAACGTGCAGAATCCAAGACACTATCTCGATTGTTCATGAATATTTTCAAGAAGGTGACCTTATTATTGGTGGCATTACTTCATTAGTGTTTATAAGTAGAGTTGTAGAACACTTTGATGAAGTTCCCAAGAATTCTGCTGCTGGTGAACCATTGTAAGACATTATTATTATTATTATTATTATTATTATTATTATTATTATTATTATTATTATTATTATTATTATTATTATTATTATTATTATTTACAGTCAGCCCGATGTTCAGGCTGGGTTTTTTTGTCTACCTATTGAGTCCTTACCAGGACCTGGGATAGGCAAATTTGTATGTTTGACAGTGTTACAGATATCGCCAAAGGATGGAAGCTGTTCCAAGTAAAGCTGCCTTCTGCAATTGACTGATGGCAAATTTGTTGATGCCTATGGTGTTCAAGTGGTGCTCCAGTTGTTTTGGGATTGCACTCAAGGTGCCTATTACTATTGGTACTACCCTTGCTTTGCCATAGTTATTCTATCTCTGTTTGTAGAACTTTGTATTTTGTTATCTTCTCCAGTTCTTTCTCTTCTCTTCTGCTGTCTCCAGGCACTGCCACATCCATTATCCAGACTTCATCATCATCATCAATTTTCTATTACTATTATATTAATCTATCTAAAATTCTTTTATACTCCAAGTTTATGAATTATAGTTAATTTCAATATTGCACATATAAATTTTAAAATCAAAACAAAAGAATACTTTCAACTTATTGTGCTTTAGAAAGCACTTTCATTGTGCTTTCTAAAGGAAATAGTAAGATCCTGTGTTGCTTCAAGAAAGGGGGGAAATCAAAATAATTATTCAGTCCTGCATGATTAACAGATTTTACATATTTCTGGGAATTATAACATCAGCTTCTAAAATTGAATCTCAAAAAAAGTAAAATTGTATTTAACCATTGGAATAATACTACTAGTCAAAGATGCAGCATATTTTACATCAATAAATAAAACACCTATAAATCAATATGGCCATGATATATGAAACTTTTTGGAGTGGGAAGAGGAAAAATACATGTCTTTAGTGTAATTTATTAATTAATAAAATGTTATTCTGCTATTGTAATTTTTTTTAGAATTTCTGATTTTACAATTATATGAAGTTCTTACATTTAAACTAATATATTGAACTTACATTGAACTAATACAAGCATAGCACCAAACCCAAATTTTGCTATTTCTGTTTTAAGGGTAGAAAAACCTTTGGATTTTGCTTAACTGGCTTTACACATTAAGGGATATTTGAACTGCTTATTAAATAACTTATTATATCTATAATTTAAAGATGGTGCAGTTAAGAAAATATTTTGTCAATTCTGGAAACATACTTAAGTACACTTTGAAGAAAATATAAAGGAAATCAAAAATCAAAATCCATGTTATTTCTTTGAGGTTATTCTGCTCAGTATCATATAATCAAAATTGTTTAACGAACACACTCATGAAAAGCAAGTATTGATTTCCCTAAAAAGTGAATGATAATCAATTTATCAGTTAACATTACTCTTGTAAAGTTTAGTTTGACATCGCTTTTTAGATGCATAATTTCATTGATTCAGCATCTAATTCCCATTGCAGAGTACTAATCAAGTATTATCAGCATATTTTGACCATGATATTTGCTGTGAAGAAGATAAATGAAGACCTCCAGCTCTTACCTAACATTACTTTGGGTTTGAGAATATATGAAAGTTATGGTGGAGAGTACACATATCTTGCCACAATGGAACTTTTCTCCAGTCAGAAACAATTCATTCCTAACTACAAGTGTGGCATCCTGAACAAACTCAAATCTGTTGTTGGGACTCTTGATCCTAAAATTTCTATTGATATTGCAGACATTTTAGGTGTTTACAGGATTCCACAGGTAAGATGTATTCATGATAAGTTGCCCTTGCTTTGCTTTGTATTTTTAGATAGAAGGGATTGCAAGACATTAAGATATATTTAATTTCATATACATTTCTTTATGAAGTATATTAAGAAAATATACTTGTCAAAGGGTAAAGAAATATGTATCAAATTTCAGAATTTGATATGATTGGTCAGTTTCAAACAATTAACTAGAATAGAATAGAATAGAATAGAATAGAATAGAATAGAATAGAATAGAATAGAATAGAATAGAATAGAATAGAATAGAATAGAATAGAATAGAATAGAATAACAGAGTTGGAAGGGACCTTGGAGGTCTTCTAGTCCAACCCCCTGCTTAGGCAGGAAACCCTACACCACTTCAGATAAGTGGTTATCCAACATCTTCTTAAAAACTTCCAGTGTTGGAGCATTCACAACTTCTGGAGGCAAGTTGTTTTACTGATTAATTGTTCTAACTGTCGGGATATTTCTCCTTAGTTCTAAGTTGCTTCTCTCCTTGATTGACCCATTGCTTCTTGTTCTACCCTCAGGTGCTTTGGAGAATAGTTTGACTCCCTCTTCTTTGTGGCAGCCCCTGAGATATTGGAACACTGCTATTGTGTCTCCCCTAGTCCTTCTTTTCATCAAACTAGACCTACCCAGTTCCTGCAACCATTCTTCATATGTTTTAGCCTCCAGTCCCTTAATGATATTTGTTGCTCTTCTCTGCACCCTCTCTAGATAGATTGATAAGCATTAAACATTTCCCCTTATTGCAGGATATTTGGATTTCCTCCCAATAAAGTTGCTATTGTGGTGAATAAAAATGATATAAGATTTCAGAATTGTATTTATTTATATTTTGTTTTTGTTTTTTAATTTAGATGCTGCCTTTAATTCTCATATTCATGGTGGCACACACTGTGCTCCCTCCTCCTATATTTTTCTGCTACAACCAATTGTAATGGATTAGGTCATGAGAGAGTATGATGGATTCAAAGTTGTATAGTTGTTCAGCTCCTTTGGCTGAAGTGGATTTGAACCTGGTTCCTCCCATTCCTCATCCACCCTTTAAATCACTGTATCTCTTTGAAGCAAGGCTTATCATAGTAGATTTTGAAGTAGAGTATATAAGGAAATAAGGAAAAATTTGGATAGCATCCATTCCAAGAATGAATTGAAGGCACATATATTGGAGAACAATATTTCTTGGAAACATAAATCTTTGTATTTAGAGCCATATTGGATCAATATCAATATCCAGGAACTAGAAAAAGTTTTGTGACAGATTTGGGGGACTCAAGAAAACTCATTGTCATTATTATTATTATTATTATTATTATTATTATTATTATTATTAGTAGTAGTAGTAGTAGTAGTAGTAGTATGAGAAAAGAAGTAAACATATATACACAGACTATGTAATTATAAATAAAACATATATGGGGGTATAACAGTGGCCTAATAACTGAATGTCCCATTCAGCTATCTCTGGTGTTGCTTCATGCAGATCTTCTAAGGAACCAGAAAATGCATGTTGTGGGCCATCTTGCACAATATATTTAATAATTTGTGTAGCAGCAACACAGTCACAACAATCTTTCCATCCCCATTGGTACAAGCAGAGGCACTTTCTCCAGTTTAACATCTAATTCTGTTCAATTTTGACCAGAATGAGGCACATCGAACCAGATGGTTTGGCATAGCATTCACTAATGGTCAGACCACAAAATTGTATCTTTTGAGGCATTCTTGGGGTTAAACTGAGTAAATATTAAGTGAATAGCTGTTCTTCCAGTTGGCCTATGGGATTTCAATCTTGTGATGGGCTGTGCATTTTCCTGGTGAGTATGGCCCTTGTTCAACATGGTTGACCAAAGCTGAATCAGAATTTGTTGTCTTCTAATGTGGTACAGCACTGGTAACCAATGCATAGGAGTAGGATTCAATATGCCAGAGATGATATGCATTGTCTGCCAGAGTTTGCCACCTGGATACGAAAAAAGCCTTAGAATTTTCTCTTGTCTGCAGAATAAGAAACTTACAAACCCTGTATGGTTCTATAAGATAATATTCATATTCATACATGAAATTATTTTTATTGTTGAAGAAAAAAAGTAATATAAAAAGATGAAAGAAACTCAGAGGATCATTGAATTGTGCAGATAAAGGGGAACTCAGCAATCATTTATCCCAAATGTACTTCCACAAATATTTCATACACATAAATAGTGTGAGAGCATATTCTAGAACTCTTTATTTGCAGAAAATGCATATTGATTGTTAATCATCTTTCTGTCTGATTTTTTTTTATGTGTATAGCTCCTATACGGCCCTCCTCCAAATATGTATGCTAAAACTGATATCCCCTTCTATTACCACATGGTTCCAGATGAAGAATTTTATTTTAGAGGAATTCTTCAGCTACTTGTCCATTTCAGGTGGACCTGGGTTGGAATTCTTGTGAAAGGAGATGGTGGAGAAAAATTTGAACAACTGATATTTTCATGGTTTTCTCTCCATGGGATCTGTATTGCTTTCTTAGAGCAGCTCAGGACAATTTATATCAGCAATGCAGATGATGGCCTGAAATGGTTTGTGAAGATATTTCATCGTTTCATTAACAGCAAAGCTAATGTTATGATAATCAAAGATAAATATGTTTTAGAATTGAGATGGTTGTTATATCTGCCTGAAATAGAATTTGTTTCTATAAAGCCAAAAGGTAAGGTATGGGTCATTGCTTCCCAAATGGGTCTTGCTTCATTCTTTTATCAGAAGAGCTGGGATATCCAAGTCCTCCATGGTGCATTGTCCTTTGCAGTTTACTCAAATGAAGTTAAAGGATTCCAACATTTTCTTGAGACAAGAAACCATTTCTCATTCTTTCTCCAAGATGGTTTCATTAAAGATGTATGGGAACATGCATTTGGCTGTGTATTTCCAAACCCATCTGTGAATGAAGATCCTGAGGGTATCTGCACTGGAGAAGAGAAATTGGAGATCCTTCCTGGGGCTTTTTTTGAAATGAGGATGACCAGTCCCAGTTACAGCATATACAATGCAATGTATGCTGTGGCACATGCTTTACATGCCATACAAGTGGGTCAACAACCACATACAAGAAGGTTGAGTGGCATGAAACCTAATCTTCAGGATGTACAGCCATGGCAGGTAATTTTGTAAGCAATCAAGTATGCTGGGAATGAGATGTCAATTGCAGATCAGAATTGACTGTTTTTTGTGATGTTAGTTAGGAATTTCTCTTGTATTCTTTCTTTTTATATTCCTTCTTTATTTTGGGGAGATAGCTAATCTCAAGGTAGTTTCTTTCTGCCTTAATCTTCTAAACTCTCTTCCTCTCAAAATCCTTTCCTGAGCAATTTGTTCAAGTTAGATTCCTATTCTTCTGGAGCATAGTCAAAAATCATTTCTGCCAAAAACATTATCAGCCCAAAGTCATGAATACAGCTATTCTTTGAAAGAGAAGGAAGGTAAATTAAATTGAGCAGGTGAACTATGGATTACAAAGAGAAAGGAGATAACATTTAGAAAATTAACAGGAAAGTTGTAATCAGTTTAGAAGGTGAAAAAGTTCTTATTTGTTTTTTCTAGATGAAAATGCTTCTGAGGAATGAGAAGACATAACATAGGATACAGGAATATAAACAAAAAATATTCATTTTCTGGCTTTCAAATGAATTATAAGTGAGTTTTAAGACTGTAGCACTTGCATTAGAATATCAATTAGTGGAGAAATCGAATGATGAAGAAATAATAAGTATAAACGGAAGACAGAAAGAGAGATTATGGAGAGAAGTTGAACAAAGGGACTGGTTAAAAAGAAAAAGATTAGATGCAGAAGAAAAGCGGAAGGAATTCTCTGAGATGAATGGCTGTTATGTGAGATACTCAGATGCTTTAGATTTACCATCCTCACTATCCTTTCCATTTGACTTAATAAAAAGGAAGGGCCAAAATTTGCAGTGTTAGTTTTTAGAGGACTTTTCTTTTTGTTAATATTTGACTGTTACATGTTCAAAGGAAAATGTTAGCAAATTAATAGGGGTTTTGTACAATGTTGTTGTGTGCACAAGACTATATAGTTATGATATAACAAGATGTAGTTACCAACCAAGGTTTAGGAAACACTTCTAAGACTTACAAGAGGGATGACAGAATAATAAGCAAACTTAGCAAAGAAAGTCTTGCCAATGAATATGAACAAACATTGATAGTCCCATCAGTATAGGCTCAAAGTTCAATAGAAAAGATCATCTAATACAAAAAGACCAAAGTTTCCTTTTGATTTTCTTATGGAAATCAATTTTCCAGTGCTGTTTCTCAACCATCACTTACTTGACAAATTTTATTCTAATGTCTGATCCATTCCACTCCATTTCATCCCTGCCCTTTGGGTTCAAAAAACACCCTGGTACCCTATTTTCCACCACTCAGAGACACAATAACAACCATCCCATTCATCAGCTAATGAGAAGCTACTAACCCTTGCAAAAATTACTTTCCATGCCCTGGTTTGGAGGGTAACTACTTCACTCAAATAACCAGAATAAAGCATGTTTCTAACCTGGAAACCAGATTAGTGAAAAGATCTGGACAGCTGAGTAATTCTTAAAACCTGCTGTTTAGTTGATTATATATTTATTTTTAGTTGGGGGATAACCAGAACTAAAGCACTGAAGTGCAAAAGAGAAACCCTAGTGTCCACTATTCTATAAACTGTGTCAATGCTGCTCCCCTCATTTAAGTTTTATTGTGCTAATTCAACCCAGCCACTATACCCTGTTGATAATGAATACTTCTGCACTGCCACTGAGGCAGAAACCCCAGTTCAGATTTTTGTGAGATGATCTTATGGAAGATGGAAACTTATGTTGCTTTCATTATGCTGTTGAATTAATAGTCCTGGGAAGGAACACCAACAGTAGATTTTGGTCAATGGTCGATGACCAATGACCATGCTTTCTATGCATAGCATAAGTATTCCCCTTTCCAGCATGGAGCCTGAAGGATACATTCTTACCCATTGATCAGAAGATTAGAAACTTTGTGCCTGGCTGAAACAGCCTTCAGACTAAACCTCCACTTTTTAAATGATGCCCTAGAAGTTGACTTTCCAGTTGAATTCAGCTGCCTATATGATTTCAGAATGCATGCTAATAATTATATAATAAATTATAGGGAATTTCTACTTTATCCCAAGGTTCTAGAAGTATAACAATAGTCACTTTCCAATCCTGCTCCAATTAAAATGCCTCATTTAATAGAAACATACAAAGGAAGAATTCGCTACCAACCCAAGTGGACTGCTAAATTAAATGAGAAAGTTATCTCATATCTCCTATTGCGTGGGTGTCAAACTTGCAGTATCACATTGCCGTTATGTGATGCATCTTGATGTTTTTTCCCTTCATGGAGTTGGGGTGAGCTGGGGTGGGTATGGCCTGCAAGTAGTGCATCTGGCCCACAGGCCACCAGTTTGACACCCCTGTCAGCTCTGATCAGCTGACTCTCCTGAATGCATTCTTGAAAAATTATAATATCCCTATGCAATAGCTCCACCAGCATGTAACCCATAATAACAGTACACCTTAAAGGAAATACCAGCGCTTGTCCAAGCAATGGCTAGACAAGGCCTTTGTTTACACCAAAACAACAACAGCAACTCTCTACCATTTTCTTAAATATTGAATAGTACTGCTGCGTTATACCTCTTCCACCAAAACAGATGGTATCAACAATTATTGGTACTAATTTATTTATTGTTTATTTATTAGTTCGATTTATATGCTGCCCTTCTCCGGAGACTCAGGGCAGCTTACAATGCGTTAAGCAATAGCCTTCATATTTTTGTATATGCCTGCTTAGTAGGGCTTCTGGGCCCCCCCTTTAGAGGTGTTCTTTTTTATACAAAGTCAGTTTATTGCCCCCACAATATGGGTCTTCGTTTTACCTACCTCAAAAGGATGGAAGGATGAGTCAGCCTTGAGTCTGGTGAGATTTGAACTCACAGTAATTGCAGGCAGCTGGCAGCTACATGCTACTTAACAGCACTTTAGTCTGCTGCACCACCAAGGCTCCTTCAATCGATCTCAATCAATCAGAATAGAACTGGAAGGGACCTTGAAGATCTTCTACTCCAACCCCCTGCTGAAGCAGGAGGCCCTATGCCATTTCAGATTTCAATGTCTCACAAACATAGACTTAATCTAAACACAACTCAAAATGTTATAGATAACTCATTATTTTTTCTTTTCTGGGTTGTTGTATTTTTAAACCCCTAGCTGACCACTAGATAGTAGCAAAAGACCTTTCCTGTAGTCTGTCGACACCAAGTAACTGGCTCGATTTTTTATGACGTCCAGATATGAGAGATGCTAAACTATAATTATAGCTGCAATAATTGTATCTATTATATTATTTATATTACTATAGTTTTGTATCTGAATCTTCCATGATTTGTATATATAATAGTTGAGCAAAATATTCATTTTTGTTCCTTGCTAAAAAAAATAGTGCAAATTATATTATATTTATGAGTAAAATAAAACTTTCCTCCAAAAGAAAATAGGTATATTTTTCAGAATTAAAATCTCCTAGATATATGGGGTTTTGGGGTAAGGTAAGGCTAGATTTCTTCTATTATTAAATTATCACAATAATTACAGTATAATTATTTTTGATCAATGGTGACATATAAGTAAATATGGGAGACCACTAGAACATTGCACATTAAGAAATATCCCCCTCATGTGTGAACTGTTCTGAGCTGTTAAGCAATTCTATATCTCAACCATGCTTTCTTTTTTTCTACTCTTTCCTTTATACAAATATATTCAATTAATTCTCTGTTCAGCTACACTTCTTTTTGAAAAGAATTGCATTTAATAACAGTGTTGGAGATGAAATTTCTTTTGATGAGAACGGAGAACTGGTTACAGGATTGGATCTTGAGAACTGGATCACATTCCCCAATCAGTCATTCTATCGGGTGAAAGTTGGGAAGTTAGATCCCTGGGCTACTGAAGACCAAATGTTCACCATTCATGAAGAAGCCATCACATGGCCCAGAACTTTCAACCAAGTAGGTTCTGAATATAGATTATTTCATTTGGATGATTGGAATGATATAGGTAGTTATTTTTTACCAATCATAATTGGGACCAGCAACTCTCTTGCAAGGATACACATTCATAAAGTGAAACATAATATGATTGCGGTAACTTACAGCACTGGTTTCAGATGCAATTGTTAGGACTCATGATCATTAAGTAGTTTGTTACATGACTGCAACATGAAACTTCCTACCAGATTCCTTATTTCCTTTCCTTGTCAAAAACTGGCTATGAAGTCACAATTGGTGTCCATGTGACTGCAGGGACACTGTGATAGCCGCAACTTTGAAGACTAGTCAAAAGTCACTTCAGTATCATTGTAACAAGAGGTCAGTAAATGGGGACTACCTCTGTCTAAATGACACCTCTAAATCGTTTAACATAGAAGACAGATAATGTCTTATTCTTTTAGTTGATACAAATCTGCCACAACTGAGAAGAATTGTAAACAGTATAAGAATTACATATATCTGAAAGCAGTGTAATCTAATATATATTAAAAATATTATTCAGTTTCCAAGCATATATTGTGGTAAATGTGAAGTAAAGTCATTGGAGCTATAGGAAAAGTATTTACTTATACAGTACATTATTCTAATGCAGTGTTTCCCAAACTTTTTCTTTTATGGCTCTGAGTCTGACCCCTTTCTTAGCCCAATTTGCCTCTCTGAACCTCTTCAGAGTCATTGTTAGCTGATAGATCATACTGTGCAAAAGAGTCAATCAACAAGTCAAAAAGGAAATAAAACGGCAGGAACTTTTGCTTGGATTTTGCTATCCATTGAGAGATGGATGGAGAATAAATTTGACTAAGAATGTGTATTCTAAATGTTAATATTTTAATGCTATTTACTATTCAGAGTTTGAGGGATCTGGACCAATTCAGAACGTATTTGTGGGTTGGCAATATTTTATAAAGCAACCATGCTTAAAATTGGAATTAATTTTAAGCAGTATATAGACATATAAACACAACACACATGATGCATTCAACTCATAGGCTGCCAGTTTAACACCCCTTCTTTAGAGAGATGACCAGAGCATGATCAACTATACATGCTAAAGATAAGTATTTATATATTCTGTTTGCTGCCAGAGTGAAACACACACACACACACACACACACACACACACACACATATATTCTTATCTTTATCATGCGTAGTTGATCTTGTGCTGGTCATCTCTCTAAAGAAGGGTATTAAGCTGGCAGCCTGCGGGCCGGATGCATTATGTGCAGGCCACCTCCACTTGAGCTCCTCAAACGCAAAAAAAGTCATGATATGTCGTGATACATCCTGTGATGCAATCAAGTATAACAGCCATGTTCTAGAGTCTAGGACAACTTGATGCAGCCAAGTCACTGTGACCAACTTGTTGTGGGACATCTTGTCATAGCCAACTTGCCATGGTACAGCTCACTGCAGGATAACAGTTACACTAATATCAAAGAAATTGTGGAATAGAATCATTAAAGAAAAGATGCAAAAGGAGGGACAAAATGAAATGCAAATGACATGTTGGCCGGGTGGAAATGACTATAGCAAATTGGCTGCAGCAAATTGGCCACACCAAGTTGTCCCATTCCAATATCTCTATTACATGATAGCAATCTGCTGTACATGGGGCTACCCTTAAAGAATGATTGGAATCTAAAATACAATGAAGTGGCACGTAACGTTCTGGGGATCCCTAGGGTAGCACAAATAGCACCAATGTTGTATGAGCTGCATTGGTTGCCAGTTTGTTTCTTGGTCCAATTCAAGGTATTGATTATTATCTTGAAAACCCTATATGGTATGGGTTATAGGTTCTGAGAAGCCATGCCAACACCATGGAACTAGCCTACCCCATGTGCTCCAGCAGAGTGCTGTGGAGCCTACTCTGGAGCCCATCTGCTAAGGAATTTTGGCAGGCAGGGTTAAGGAGAAAAGCCTTCTCCTTTGGAGCCATGGCCATGTGGAGCACTCTACCACTAAAGATGAGAACTGTTCCCACCCTTTTGGTCTCCTGGATGGGCATCAAAACTTGGTTCTGCTGGTTTGTCTGTGGCTCCAAAAGAGGCTCTTGAGGATGGACAGGGTAAGATCTTATCCTGATGCCATCTGCCTCCTTGATTCCAGTTTTTATATAGTTTTTAAAAATTAATTAGTTTTATATTTATATTTCATTCTTTGTAAGCCAACTAGAGTCACATTATTGATGAGATAGGTGGAATATAAATTTAATAAATAAGTAAATAAAAATTAAACAATCATGTTTTTTTAATCTTCTTTTCAAATACTAGAGTGAACATTAATGTTTCCCTTTTTATTTTACTTATTGGGTAGACACTGCCTATTTCAGTGTGTACTGAGAGCTGCTCCCCTGGTAATTTCAAAAGAAAGCAGGAGTCAAAGCCGTTTTGCTGTTATGATTGTCATCCATGTCCCAAAGAGAAAATATCAAGCCAGAAGGGTAAGAGGCATCATGAACCAAATTGTATTACAGCTCAACAGAAAGCTGAGTTATATATTTTGTTTGTTGAGAGATTATACTGTCTCAGAAGGAAGGATTCTGTTCCAGCTGAAAGGAAGTCTTAAGACAAAGAGTTCATCATTTAACATACAAACAAAAAAGAATCAAACAATTACAGAGTTTATTAAAATAATATTTAAACTTCTAATTTTTTCTCACATTGAGATTACATTCTCATTTCTATAATTGTGCATTATTTGGTCTTCCATAATATCTGTGTCACATGAGTGATAGGGAAATGAGTTGATAATATACAGAGAAAAGCCAAATCCTTATCTCTTTTCCTTGAGCCTTGCATTTATGGATATGAACACTGATTTTATTCCACAAAAAAATACACAAAATGAATAAAATTCAATATAGACAAAGTGATAGGAGCACACACCTATGGTACTTTACATTATTTTCAATATTTTAGAAACTGCATTCCATAAAGATAAGATGTAACTGTGAAACAAGACAAATGTATAGATAAATGGACACAATAGATGGAAGTTAGTAATAGTATTAGTAAAAATTGGTATAAAACTTAAGAGATAATTGCCTTGTTAAAATCTAAATACAAGATTGGAAAATCAGATGGAAAATGTCAGTGCAATGATGCTGTTAAGGGTAATTTAAAGACTTATGTCATAATAATATTCATAGCATAGCATAGAGCCAAGCACAAATTAAATACATGTATATTTCAATTCTAGACATCGATGACTGTTCCAAATGTCCAGAAGGTCAATACCCAAATAAGAACCAAGATTCATGTCTTTCCAAGAGAATTTCATTCTTATCCTATGAGGAACCAATTGGAATAAGTCTAGTGATTCTTGCAATTTTATTTTCTTTCTTCACAACTGTAGTGCTGGCAACATTTTTGAAATATCACCATACTCCCATCGTCAGAGCTAATAACCAAAAACTCACCTATGTTTTACTCATCTCCCTCCTTCTCTGCTTCCTTTGCTCACTGCAGTTCCTTTTTATACCTGGCAATATAATATGTCTCCTCCGACAAATTAGCTTTGGCATCATCTTCTCAGTGGCTGTGTCTTCTGTACTGGCAAAAACCATCACTGTGGTTCTGGCTTTCATGGCCACCAAGCCAGGATCCAGGATAAGGAACTGGGTGAGAAGAGGACAGGCCAGTTCCATTGTTATTTCTGGTTCCTTGATTCAAACAGGCATCTGTATGGTGTGGTTGGTCACGTTTCCCCCTTTCCCTGACATTGATACCCATTCAGAAATTGAGGAAATCATACTGCAATGCAATGAAGGCTCATCTACCATGTTCTACTGTGTCTTGGGCTACATGGGCTTTCTGGCAGCTGCCAGTTTCACAGTAGCTTTTTTCTCCAGGAATCTCCCCAGCAGTTTCAATGAGGCCAAATGTCTCACATTCAGCATGTTGATCTTCTGCAGTGTGTGGCTCTCCTTTGTTCCATCCTACCTGAGCACCAAAGGCAAATACATGGTGGCTGTGGAGGTTTTTTCCATTTTGGCTTCCAGTGCTGGCTTGCTTGTCTGTATATATTTCCCCAAATGTTACATAATCATTTTTAGGCCAGAGCTAAATAATAGAGAACATCTCATTAAGAGAAAAAGTTAATGATTTGAAACCAAATCTTTCTTTAATTATTTTTGTCTGTTAACTGCTTTTATTTAAAGCTATTGTAGTTTAGTCTTTGATTTTGGAGAAATATATTTTGGATGAGTAGTCAGTATGGAAGTTAAGCCTGGTCAAGCATTTAGTTTTAACTGAGTTAAAAGATACTGAGTTATTAATAGGGCATGATTATTTTAAAGTTTGGTCTCACTGAAAAATCATATTTGAAATATTAAATGGAAATAGCAGACATGAGATATAATACAGAATGACTAGACTTGTAATTGTCTCCTTCTCTCACTCTTCCTTTCTTCTTTTCTCCTATTCATCTTGCTTCGTTATTTAAAAATATAGCTATATAGCAAATTAAATAAACATTCTCTAATTTTTCATCACTTTGTTTTACTCTTTTTTTTTGACCATTAGAAACTCCATTACACCCATTTAGGATGGATCCCATCAGCCATTTATAAGGTTGTTCAAACCTGGCTGTCCCCATAGGCATGAGATTTAGAAATTTAGGGGGTATTGGTGAAATGACTTTTTTATTTTTGAAGGATGGCATTATTAGATTTTTAATTTTTATGTACGTATGCACTATGTATGTATGTATTATGTATGTATGTATGCATTGTTTGTTTGTTTGTTTGTTTATTGCCAATGTGATTGTTTGGGGTGACTCTAGATTATCTCAACCATGCACTATATGGGGCAGCCTTGGAGACCATCAAAATATTTCAACCAGTCCTTAATGTGGCAGCATGTACATAACATGTTTTGCTTATGTTACACTGTTACCAGTTGAGCTGCAAAGACTTGTATTTTTTTCCTTGTGCAAATCAAACTTGTTGATCATCACCATCTTTCTGTGTTTTATTGGCATTTTGCTCAATTTGCACAAAACTATATGGAATACTGTATTTTTTAACCAAATGAAGGTTCTTCATCCTTTAAGGCACTGTCCCATGCAGAATGCATTATAGTAGTCCAAATAAGAGGAGACTGTGGTCTGAGTGAGTGTAAGAAGAGCATGTTGGTCCAGGAACGTATACAATTTACTGATGTGCAAAAGACATATGCTCCTCAAGCATGAGTTGTAAATCCAAGAGAAACCACTAATTACACCTGTAGTAACCTTGTACAGTGCAACCTCATCCACAACCAAATACGGTAATTCTCCCAAAACCTGGGAGCCCCAAACTCAAACCCACTTTTTCTTGTTGGGTTCAATTTTAATCCCAGAGTTTTAATCCCAGAGTTTAACAATCTCTAGACTCCAAGAATTCACTGTGGGCAGAGATGTATAATTGAGGTCAGACCTCTTGGTCCTAATTAGCACCAACTGAAAATGACTTTGAACTGGGACTTTGAACCCCCTCCCAATCTCTGGATCCATTCGAGAAATAAATCATTGTCGTTGGTATCAAAGGCTGCACAGACATTTAAGTAAAACAACTACAGTTGCATTAGCCTTATTCTGTTCTCACCAGAGCTCATCAAAATGTATGACCAATGCCATTTATATCCCATATCTAGAGCTAAATACCAAGTGAAAGGTGTCCCAATATTCCATTTCATCTAAGATCCCCTGAAACTGCAGAGTGACCACTTTTTTAGCAGGGAAAAGGGAAGATTGAAGATAGGCAACAAATTGTCCATTGGGGTAGAATTCATCAATGGCTTCTTAAGAAGGCAGTGAATAAAAGTCTCCTCTTTAGGAATATCCTAGTTCCACTTGTTCATGACCTGTAAAGAATCTGAAATAGAGAGCGTGCATCTGTCAAAGTTTCCTTGATCACTCTATGGCCTTTGATACTATCAACCATAGTATCTTTCTGAATTGACAGTGAGACTTTGGAATTGAGATCAGCATTTATGGTGGTTCTTGTCTTTTTTTTATGTTTATGTCTAGTAACTGTTGGTGCAGGGGAGTTAATTCATCACTTAAACCCTTGTTATGTGTGATACTACAGTATTTGTCACTGTCCCCTCCATTCTTGAACAATCACATGAATCACTGGAGTTAATCCACCAGTTTGGGATTTTGTATCATCAATCATCAATATTACACCCTCACAAGTTTGAATTCCTATTGGCCAAGTGAGCCTGTTGAGGTCCTGTTTAAATGCCTGGAGGTTTAGTGGGTCTGATTGGGAAGGAATCACTGACTCATGATTGTGTATATTGAAACTCCACCTTGGCTCTGAGGACTTTCCATTCATACTGTTGGATGAAGATATGCAAACACGGAGTAATTTTGGATTCATAACTCCTGCTTAAAGAATAAGTGGCACTTGTGGCCAAAGGGAGGGATTTTATTTTGCTCGATATGGTATGTCGATTGCACTCTTTTTTAAAACAGGAGGCCATTCAGATTACCACTCATGTTCTTAAAATTTCAAGGGTATCCTGTAAACTGCCCTGAAATATTTAGTTAGTCTGCTATAGAAATAAAATAGCACCAGCAATTGCTACTACTCTATGAGGTCACCCTCAAGACAAAAAAAAAAAAAGAAAAAGAAAAAGAAAAAAGGAAGAAAAGGAAGAAAAGAAAGAAAAGAAAAGAAAAAAGAAAAAAGTATTTTTAAAATGAAGGTGAAAGTTACAAGTTTGGCCTGGCTTTAGGATCAAGCACAGACTCATTACTATTTTCTATGCCTCACTGTTCATCTCAAAAATACGTCCTTCAATATTTGATGACGATGAGCCTTGTTGTTCCATTCATGTGTTGAATCGCTAATTCTGTGTTCAGACTTGAGAAGCGTATTCTTAATTCCACAGAGAAATGGAAATTTAAAGGTTGCACTTTTCTTTCCTCTTCCTTTACAATTATCAAAAAGATTATTATTAACTTTTCTTCTTCTCAAAACCCTTATGAACAGTTTATTTTACTTGGAAAAATGAGCAATAATTGCTGATGGACAGTTTAAATCCTTCATATGTTTTGAAAAAACTTGATCTTAGACTTCATGAGCAGGTAAGATTATTATAGGAGTGACGTATCAGAATGCTATTTTATTTCAAAGTTTAAAACAAAATGGAAGTTATATGAGGAACAGAGAGTATTTATTTCAATCTTGGATACTCATAAGCATTACATGGAATAATAGAAACCTTGTCAGCTAGGTCATGATGATATTGATTCTTCTCCTATTATTACTACATGTATCTAGTAATGCCCAACCAATGATATGCAGAATTCAAGACCCCATCCCAATTTTTCACAAATATTTTCAAGCAGGAGATTTCATCGTTGGTGGCATAACATCTTTTGTCTTCATAAGCAGAAATATAGAAAACTTTGAGGAAGTTCCCAAGCATTTTGATGTTGGTGAACCACAGTAAGATATTACTGTTTTCTTTCCTGGTAACATTGCATTATCTAGACAAGAATATTTTATAAATTTATCCTGTGAATCATAATTTATTCCAATATTGCATATATAAATTGTTTTCTAGCATGATTTGATTGCTTATTTGTACCCTATGACTATCATTAAGTGTTGTACCTTATGATTCTTGACAAATGTATCTTGTATTTTTGTGTAACAACATATGCACCAAAGACAAATTTATTATGTGTCCAATCACACTTAGCCAAATTTTATTGTGCTTTGTACAGAATAATGTTCCA
Source organism: Coluber constrictor foxii (assembly GCA_038048745.1). Taxonomy (NCBI): domain Eukaryota; kingdom Metazoa; phylum Chordata; class Lepidosauria; order Squamata; family Colubridae; genus Coluber; species Coluber constrictor. Next base: position 61,192,141 of record CM075961.1, on the reverse strand, counting down.
ATAATGTTGCTTAAAGCAAAGAGAAAATAAAAATAACTATTTAGCCCTTTGTTATTCTGAGATCCTAAACAATATTGTGAATTACAGTGTCAGCTTCTAAAACTGCTTCTCAAAGGAAAGGAAAAGAAAGTTGTATTTAACCATATGAACAATACTATTAAGTCAAAAATGCAGTATACTTTATCTCAATAAAACAGCAATAAACAGAGATGTCTCTGTGTTAATACAGTATGCTGAAACTTTTTGGAGTAGGGAAAAAAGAAATATATGTCCTCAGGATTATTTAATTAGTCAAATTCTTATTCTACTTTTGTAATTTTATTTAAAAAGATTGGTTTTACTAATAAATGAAGTTCTTATAGCTAAAATTTTCTACTATTTTTAAGATAGAAAAACCTTAAGCCTTTTTTAAGATTAAACTGACTTTGGCATATTTTGGGATTTTGGGATTTTTGAATTGCTTATTAAGTTAATAAAAAGACCTATAACTTTCATATAATGAAAATTGTTTAACAAGCACTTTTAAGAAATGTTAGCAATGATTCCACTGAAAACTAATTAATCAATTAACATTTCTTATGGAGCACAATTTCACTGCCATTTTTGGATACAGAATTTCATTTGATGTAGAATCTAATTCCCATTACAGAGTCCTGATCAAGTATTATCAGCATATTTTGAGCTTGATATTTGCTGTGAAGAAGATCAATGAAGATCTCCAACTCTTACCTAACATCACCTTGGGCTTCAGAATCTATGATAGTTATGGTGGAGAGTACACATATCATGCCACAATGGAACTTTTCTCCAGTCAGAACCGATTCATTCCTAACTACAAACGTGGCATTCTGAACCAACTTGTATCAGTTGTTGGGACTCTTGATCCTGCAATTTCTTCTGATATGGCAGATATTTTAAGCATTTATAAGGTTCCACAGGTAAAATTTCTTAATGATAAGGTCTTCACACTTTGCACTTTGTATTTTCAGGTAGAGGAAATTTTAATTCATTAAGATATTTTAACTTCATATGCCTGTAGGCTCAAGGTCGATTCAGCCTTCCATTCTTTCTAAGGTGGGTAAATTGAGGACCCAGTTTGTGGGGGCAATAAGCTGACTTTGTATAAATATATACAAAAGTATGAAGGCTATTGCTTAATACATTGTAAGCTGCCCTGAGTCTCCGGAGAAGGGCGGCATATAAATCAAATTTAAAAAAAATCCAATAAATTTATAATTTGCCTCACATTATATTTCATTTGTCTCCCTTTTATAAACCCTAACTGGTCATTATGAACTGTTTGTTGCATAACTGGCATTTATCTATTCACTAATATCTTGGCAAAGACTTTGTAATCAGTATTCAAAAGTGAGATTGGCCTAAAATTTTCAAGTTTAGTACAATTTTGATCTTCCTTCAGGATCAGTGAAACAAAAGCTGTTCTCCAAGAGGGTGGGACTCCTCCCCCGATTGAATTTTACAAAATAAAGCTCTAAGTTCTACCATTTCAGACTGTAAATTCTTGTAATATACAGATGTTAATCCATCTGTTCCCGGAGACTTACTGTTTTTAACTGTTTAATTGCTTCAATAATCTCCTCAGAAGTTATTGGCTGATTCAATCCTTCCCTCTGTTCTAACGTTAGGAAGGAATATTCTCTTCCTTTAGATATCTGTCTACATCTATGCCTTGTATTGGGTCACTAGCATGCAGCTTTGTATAAAATTCTAAAAAAGCTTTTTTAATCATATTCTGTTGGTAAACTTCCTTACCTCTAAATTCTATCTTACTAATAACTCGTGATTTCTGTTTTTTCCTCAATGCATAGGCCAACCACCTACCTGGTTTGTTAGCATTACAAAATGTATTGTGTTTAGCATATTGTAAACTAGTTGCCACTTGATCAGCCATTAACATATTAAATTGCTCTTGTAATATATTTATTGTTTCCTTTACTTTCTTATTTCCTGGATTAGATATCAGTAATTGTTCTTTCTTTTTTATTTCCTCTTCTATCTCTTTCTGCTTTTTTTGTTGTTTTAATCTATGTTTGTTATTCATATATATTAAAGTTCCCCTCATAGAGGCCTTACTTGCATCCCATACCATTTTCATAAAGGTACCCTTATGCATATTAATAGCAAAAAATTCTTTCATTTGTTTTTTAAGCTCATTCACATTTTCTTCATATCTGAATAAATTTTCATTTAATCTCCAAGACCTCCTTTCTCCCCTCTCCTGTTCCAATTCCACCCAAACTGGACTATGATCAGTTAAAGTTCTTGGACATATCTTCGTCTTCTTCACCCTAGAAAAAAAATCATTTGTGGTTAGTATAAAATCAATCCTAGAAAAGGATTGATGACTATCGGAAAAAAAGTAAAATCTCTTTCTTCAGCATTCCATTCTCGCCATATATCTCTCAGTTCCATATCTTCCATCATATCAAAAAAAGATTTAGGTAATTTTGCATGTGCTGAAATCTTTAATAAACTTTTTTTTGTCTTTCAGAGTATCTACTACTTCATTCCAATCACCCATTAGTATAAAAGATTTATAATCCCATTGTATTATTTTGGTATGTAAAAATACATTCTTAAATAGGAAGCATACTGTCTATAATAAGAAAAGAGGGATCATAAGTGTGCTTATATGTTGGTATCAAATACAAGATTCATAACCATGGACTTCCCTTTGTGGAAGGGAAGAATTTGAAATCATACATTAAAATATATTTCAGAATAGAGATTAGATATATTTTTCATCAATTTTCATCATTTTTCATCTGTCTGCAGAACAAGGACTTTAGAAATGCTTTCTGGTTCTACCATCTAGTATGAATCACTTTCATAGGCAAAATTATTCCTATTCATGAAGAAACAGCAGGAATGTATAAGTTAAGTAGAAAGAGGATGAAAAATCACAGTCATTCAACTCTGCAGTTGGTACACCGGTCATGTACTATCTTGTGTCACAAATATTTCATGCATATAAATAGCATGAGAGCATATGCTGAGATTTTAGAATTCTATATTTGCAGAAGATACGTATTGCTTTTGTCAATCATTTTTCTGTTTTTTCCCTCTATAGTTCCTATATGGGTCTCCTCCAAGCATGCACGGTAAAACTGAAATCCCCTTCTATTACCATATGGTTCCAGATGAAGAATTCTATTTCAGGGGGATTCTTCAGCTACTTCTGCACTTTAATTGGACCTGGATTGGGATACTTGTGAAAGGATATGGTGGAGCAAAATTTGAACAACTAATTTTTTCATGGTTATCTCTTCATGGTATATGTATTGCCTTCTTAGAGCAACTCCGAACAATTTATATCAATAATATGGATGAGGGACTGAAATGGTTTGTGGAGACATTTCATCTTTTTACTAACAGCAAAGCTAATGTTGTGATAATCAATGATAAATATGTTCTACATTTGAGGTGGTTGTTATATCTACCTGAAATGGAAATGGTTTCTATACAGCCAAAAGGCAAGGTGTGGATCATTGCTTCCCAAATGACTCTTGCATCATACTTCTATCAGAAGAGCTGGGACATCCAGGTTCTCCATGGTGCACTGTCCTTTTCAGCTTATTCAAATGAAGTTGAAGGTTTCCAGCATTTTCTCCAGGCAAGAAAGCATTTCTTATTCTCTCATCAAGATGGCTTTATAAAAGATACGTGGGAGCAAGCATTTGGCTGTGAATTTCCAGACCAATCTGCAAATGTGGAAACTGAGGGTATCTGCACTGGGAAAGAAAAACTGGAGAGCCTCCCTGGGGCTTTTTTTGAAATGAAGATGACCAGTTCCAGTTATAGTATATATAATGCAGTGTATGCTGCAGCACATGCTCTACATGCCATACAAGTGACTCAACAACCACAGAAAAGAAAGCTGAGTGGCAGGAAACCTAATTTTCAGGATGCACAGCCATGGAAGGTAATCTTCTGCGCAGTCAAATTTATTGGAAATGAGATGTGAATTGCAAATCAGAAGGGTCAGAAAGGTGCAAATAAAAAGTTGCATGTTTTTTTCTTTATCCCTTTTTCTTGTGGGATTGCTAATCTTGAAGGTACTCTCTTCCTGCTTTGGTCTTCCAAAATTACCTGTTCTCTATGTCCCCTCTGATAGACTGCAACTACCTGAAGTTTAGCTTTTGCCTTTGCTGCCCTTCCCTGTGATGGACAAAGTTAGCAAATAAATTCTCACAAGTAGATATGGATAAACATTTACAGTGGCCTTAGTACAATCTCAAGAGTTAAATAGAAGAGATTACTAGAGATTACTATGTTGGAAAAGCTCCAAACCTTCCTTTTGGCCTCTCTTATAGAGGCCAAGTATCCAGTGCTGCTCAGTCACCTAATAAACTGCAAATTAGAATAAATGGCTGTTACATATCTATCCAGTCCACTGTCTTTCTTTGGTTGCCAATAATAGCCTGATACTCCATCTTCCCTCCTATTGAGTGAAGCATAATTACAGAGATCCCAATTATGGGTAGCTACCACCTCTGCAAAAATTCCCAGACTCTGGTTTGAAAGGCAACTGCTTGACATCCAAATGACCAGCATAAAGTCACCCTTCTAACCTAGACATTTGGCTTGCATTTGCAAGAGATCTGTTTTACTGATCTCCTCACGATGACATTACATTGACCTAGGAAACATGAACTGCGGGTGAACTGCTACTTATTGAATTCCATTTATTTCCCATTGGGGCACTGAAGAGTGAAAAGCAGCCTGGTGTCTTAGCCTCCACAACAATACCCCCATTCAAATCATATATCATAATTATGTTAATCGATTCATTCACCATTTTCTGTTGGTAATAAATGTTTCTGTTTCCCCAATGAGGCAGAAACCCCAGATCAGATGATTATGGAATGAACTGGAAACTTATGCTGCTGTCCTTATGCCATTCCAATACATTTTTATTTCAACATATTTGTACTTCTGTGAGGGGATTTCAATGCCACATTGGACTACAGTGACCACACCCTCTATACACAACACAGATGTCCCCTTCCCAACACTGTGGCTGAAGAATTTCACCTCACTTATTCTTCAAAAGATCAGCAATCATACTTTGCAGGCTTTTTCTGGCTCAAATAGTCATTTGGCTAAACTTCCACATATTAAATGATGTCCTTGAAAGTGGCCATCCAGCTGAATTCAATTGTAGTTCTGGCCCCAGAATGATAACTATGACTATATGATAGCCTCTAAGGGCCTATTCTCTTATGCCAAGACACTAGAATTTATGCTTGAGGGACAGCAATCACTTCCCAATCCAGCTCCAGTTAAAATGCTCCATTCAAAATAAACATACCAAGGAACATTACTACCAGTTTGTTCTGACATCTGCTGTGTCTCCTGATGCACTTTTGGAGAATTATAACTTCCTACTCAAGAGCTCCACCAGCATGTAACTATAATAACAGTACATCCTTGAGGCAATAATAGTATAACTACAAGCTTTAGTTTGACAAGTCCTTTCCTAATGTGTAAACTGTTTTGAGCTATCACATAATTCTATATCTTAAGAATGATAACTCTTTCTGCTTTTTTCTTTTCACAAATAATTTCTCAATTCAGCTTCACTTCTTTCTGAAAAGAATTGCATTTAATAACAGCATTGGGAATGAAATTTCTTTCCATGAGAATGGAGAATTTGTTACAGGACTGGATATTGAGAACTGGGTCACATTCCCCAATCAATCAATTCATAGAGTGAAAGTTGGGAAGCTGGATCCTTGGGCTGCTGAAGACCAAATGTTCACCATTCATGAGGAAGACATCACTTGGCCCAGCACTTTCAATCAAGTGGGTTTTGAATATAGGTGGTTTCCTTTGAATGACTAAATGATATATATAATCCTTGCTTACAAACCATAATTGAAACTGGCAACTTTATTGTGAAGAAATGCAATCACAAAGTGAAATATAACCTTACTTCACTGATTTACAACAGTAAGTCAGCTGCCATCATTAGCAAATCACTCTTGGTCATTAAGCAGGATGTTGCATCGCCCCAACATGAGACTTCCTGCTATATTTCCTTATTGACTTTGCTTGTCAGAAGCCAGCTTGAAGTCACAAGTGTTGACCACATGACCCTGCAGACACTGTGACAGCCACAAACTTATCCATAAATCTATTTTTTTCAGCAACATTGTAACTTTAAACAGGCATTGAAAAAGTGGTCAGTAAGTGAGGTTTATCTGTATCTGAATGACATCTCTATATCTTCTAACATAGAAAGAAAAAAACAGATTTATTATTTCACTTGAAATGGATAGTGCTGCGTAATGGGGTGACCTCCTGTTACTTGTCCCAACTTCTGCCTAACCTAGCAGTTTGAAAGCACATGCAAAATGCAAGTAGAAAAATAGGGACTATCTTTGGTGGGAAAGTACAGCATTTCATGCACCTTCGGTGTTTAGTCATGCTGGCCACATGACCATGGAAACGTCTTCGGATAGCACTGGCTTTTTGGCTTTGAAACAGAGATGAGCACTGCCCCCCAAAGTCAGGAACAACTAGCACATTTCTGCGAGGGGAACCTTTATCTTAGAACTGGGAAGAATTATAAACAGTATAAGAATTACACATTTCTTAAAACCAGTAGTATCTAATCTATTACACAAATTATTATTGAGTTTCCATGCATATGTTGCAGTAAAATTTGAAAGTCATTGGAGATATAAAGTATTTATTCATATATTATTCTAATACATTCATTATTCATACATTATTCAAAATAATGTATGAACAAAGAATGTATTATTATTCCCAATTTTTTATTTTTTAGTTTGCTCATGGTTCTTTCTGAGCCTAATTTATTTCTGTGAATCACCTCAGAGTCATTTTAGCTGATAGATATTTATTACAGATAGTAATAATGTTCAATATTTATGGTGTTAAAATTAGAAACAGAGAATGAGATGACAATTGGTTGTGCATCTGGCAATTACATTTGGGTGCTCACCTCATAAGCTTACTCTGGTGCCCTAGAGATATGTATTGATTCTACTGGTGTCCATGTAACCCATGCTGAGATCCATTGCTTTAGTGGGAAAGGTAACTTTATATTAGTAACTTTGTATTAGTACATTGTACCTGATTGAAGTTTATACAGAATGTCAAATTATTCTGTGACTTTTTAAAAACTTATTATATTTTACTTCTGAACTTAGGCATACATGGTTGAGTGCAAAGATATGTATTAAAGTACTGTGTTAAACTTAAAGGAGGTGATTTGATATAATACAATCCTTAAAGTAAATTCTTAATTAATAATCAATCCCAATTTTGTTGTAGCTAATCAGATCTGGTGGATGCAATGTTCTTCACATATTCTGATATTTTATCTAGCATTATTAGAATAATTATTGTATTTCTTATTGAAATTTCACTGCTAATAAAGAAGGTTGGTGGTAGATTGGAAATACATGAGACATATCATTTGCTAAACAACTATCAAAAATATTATAACTAATACTTTCCATTTTGTTGGAATTTGAAATAATAGATTCTGAATACAGAAGAAAAATATTCTTTTCCTTTTTTGTACTCAGTCTCTCCTGAAAAGCTTGTCTCAGCAATAGGTCCTGATGAAGGAGCAGCAGAGTTTGAAAGAGTGGCTTCAGAGGAGCATTTACTTGGGTTACATTATGTGTTGAGAGATGGGATAGAGAATAGTTTTGAGTATAAAATTATGGTCTGGGAATGTTTATAATTTAGGTTGCTTAAACTGCACTTAAAAGTGCATATTATACAGTAGAAATAAGGATGTATGTATGTATGTATGTATGTATGTATGTATGTATGTATGTACTTACTTTAGGTATGTATTAAAATTAAAAAAATTCCTTTCTCACCATTATAGATGGCATATGTCTTCATCAAACTCAGGTTATCTACCAGTGGCCTGAGAGTTTGAGGATTCTGCACAGTAATTTAGCTCCTTTTTCCATTATACTCTTTTGGAGAGAGAGCTCCAATATTTTTCCTGGGATCTGTTGGAACCACTCACTCAAGATTTCCTCTTTCCAGTTAATATAAAGTCTCTTAGTGTTGGACATGTATGGAAACTTCCATATATGGTGAAGAACTATTAGGTCATATGAAAAAGTAAATGCACCCTCTTTGAATTCTATGATTTTATATACCAAGACATAGTAAAAATCATCTGGTCCTTAACAGTTCTTAAAAATAGATAAATAAAACCTCAAATGAGCTATAACACATAACATGTTATACCATGTCATCATTTATTTTACAAAATAAAGTCAAAATATAGAAGAACATGTGTAAAAAAGTAACTATACCTTATGATTCAATATCATGTGGAACCACCTTTAGAAGCAATAATTTGAAGTAATTGTATTCCATATGATTTTATCTGTCTCTCTCATCATTGTGGAGGAATTTTGGCTCCATTTTTCTTTACAACATTGCTTCAGTTCATTGAGATTTGTGGACATTTCTTTATGCACAGCTCTCTCAAGGTCCCACCACAACATTTCAATCAGTTTGAAGTCTAGACTTTGACTGAGCCATCGCAGCATCTTGATTCTTTTCTTTTTCAGCCATTCTACTTTAGATGTGCTAGTTTGCTTGGGATCATTGTCCCATTTCATGACCCAATGTTGACCAGATTGCCTCACATTTGACTCTAGTATACTTTGATATACAGAAGAGTTTGCAGTTGATTCAATGACTTGCAAGGTGCCCAGGGCCTGTGGATGTGTTGTGGTTGATTCATTATGCAGCCTGCTCATAATCAAACAACAATAATTGGAGGGGGGAGGGCAGGCATTGGAATGTGCAGGTGGTTTGGGAGGGACTGCAAGTGAGACAGTTCCACCCAAAGATCATTAACTCTGAGAATGTCCAAGGTACAGATCATTCCCAAAACAACCCAGGTGCAACTGATAAGTGGACAAAAGAGGTCCAGGGAGGAAAAGAGGAATTTTTCTTATGCTTTTTATTCATGAAATGTTAGAATTTATGTACCCATATGGCCTTTCAGTAAAGTATATTCTTGGAGATTTTTAAAAAAACATTTCAGGAGTTTCTTTTGCTAGCTAGCATATTGGGACAGTTGACAGGTTGCAAAACAAGCCCAAATCATCACCCCTCCACCACTATGCTTGACTATTAGTATGAAATATTGTGCTGATATTTGATTTTTGACAAATATGGCACTATGCCTTATGTCCAAACATCTCCACTGTGAGAGATTACATGTCCAGAAAGAGGAGTTCAATTAAACTGAGTATCATATAATGAAATTCAGCACCGGGACATGCTTTGAGCCTAAAATATTTGTGTAATCAGTAAAATAAAACTAAGAATGAATTTTTTTTTTGATGCTGATGATGCTGATGATAAAGAAAAAGAAACGAAGATGGAATTAGGCTTCATTATTTGCCAAACATTAAAATACCATGATTTTTCTAATTTTATCACCAAATACTTCAGTGAATGCTACTTTTTATTTCACTTATTGGATAGATGCTACCCACTTCAATGTGTACTGAGAGCTGCCTCCCTGGATATTTTAAAAGAAAGCAGGAGGGAAAGCCATTTTGCTGTTATGATTGTCATCGATGTCCCAAAGAGAAAATATCCAGCCAGAGAGGTAAGAAGCTTCATGAATCAAGTTCTGTTATGACTCTACAGGAAGCTGAGTTGTAGTTGTTGTAATTGAATTTTTACATTTCTTAGAATACTGGGCTCTCCCCCCCCAAAAAAAGGGTTCATTTTCCAATTGGAAGACCTCAAATAAAAAAAAAAAATTTAAAATTGGCTCTTGTTTAACAAAAAAAATCAATTTCTTGTATATTGGGGAAAACTTCTCATTTCTATATCTCTGTGTTATAATATCTCCCATAATATGTGTCAATGAATAGATGGAAAAGTGTTGATAAGCACATTCTCTAGAAAACACAATGCAACTCTTAAACCAGAGAAATGTAATTAAATGCACACAATTGAACAGTAAGTAATTAAAACTACTAAATAGAAACCCTTAAAATCCAAACACTGAAAAGTCAGATTAACAATGTCAGTGCCAATCTTGCTATTAAAAAAAGCAAATCAAACTGTAATAATAATATTCATAGAATAATCACAGAATTCAAATAGAAATTTGAAAATGGACACACATGCATGTATATATATTTAATACTTATATATTTAAATTCAAATTTCAGACATGGATGACTGTTCCAAATGCCCAGAAGGTCAATATCCAAATAAGAACCACAATTCATGTCTTCCCAAGAGAATTTCATTCTTATCCTTTGAGGAATCAATGGGAATATGTCTACTGATTCTGGCACTTTTCTTTTCTGCTTGCACAATTCTGGTTCTGGCAACATTTTTGAAATATCACCAAACTCCCATCGTCAAGGCCAATAACCGAAATCTGACCTATGTTCTACTTATCTCCCTTCTCCTCTGTTTCCTTTGCTCACTGCAGTTCCTCATTGCACCAGAAAATATAATATGTCTTCTCCGACAAATTAGCTTTGGCATCATCTTCTCAGTGGCCGTGTCTTCTGTGCTGGCAAAAACTATCACTGTGGTTCTGGCTTTCATGGCCACCAAGCCAGGATCCAGGATAAGAAATTGGGTGGGAAGAAGTCTGGCCATCTCAATTGTTCTTACTTGTTCCCTGATTCAAGCTGGCATCTGTACAGTATGGCTCCTCACATTTCCTCCTTTTCCTGACATTGACACACATTCAGAAAGGGAAGAAATTATATTGCAATGCAACGAAGGCTCATCTACCATGTTCTACTGTGTCCTGGGCTACATGGGCTTTCTGGCAGCCGCAAGTTTCACAGTAGCATTTTTCTCCAGGAATCTCCCCAGCAGTTTCAATGAGGCCAAATGTCTCACATTCAGCATGCTGATCTTCTGCAGTGTTTGGATCTCTTTTGTTCCATCTTACCTGAGCACCAAAGGCAAATACATGGTGGCTGTGGAGGTTTTCTCCATTTTGGCCTCCAGTGCAGGGTTGCTTGTCTGCATATATTTCCCCAAATGTTACATAATTATTTGTAAACCACAACTAAACAATAGGGAACAACTCATTAAGAGAAAAAGTTCGTAAAATATGAACCAAACTCTCCTATAATCATTTCTCTATTTTAGAAGCATTTTTTAAAAGCTCTAGTAAATTCATCGCTGAATTTGAAGAGATGGAAATGTTTGGGTGAGTTTTCAATGTAGGAATAAAAGCCAGTCAAATTATCCCTCTTTTAACTACAAATATGGGATATTAAGAGACTATAATTCTTTTTAAGTTTGCAAATTGGAATTTGAGGACCTATTGATTTGATTCATGCTATTGAAATAATTAAGATTTAATTTGAAAACACACACACAAAGCGAAACACAAGCTAACAAACTTTACAAATATTTCCATAGGAAAGTATAAAAATGCCTGGCTCTGCATCATTTTTTGAATGATAGGATTTTTAAAAAAGAAAAAAAGTGGAATAACTGTAATAATGTCTACTACTAACCCTGACCGGTTCCACATCAAGAACGTCAATACTAAGAATTATGTCTGAAGCATTAACAAATTATTCTATGAATGATGGATAAATCATCACCAATTTGAACTGTCATTGTATTCAATAAATGTAGCACCCTTCTAAGCCTATATTTAATTTTAATTAGAAATGATTTGGTGAGTTTTCTGTTCAGGAGCAAAACCTTGTAAAATTAGTCTTGATTTATTAAAATGGAAAAAGTCACCTATTAAGAGATGATGAGTCTATTTAAGGTTGCAATCTGGAATTTGAGAAAAAAAATATTCTAGTTATTATTTGTTTTTTTACAAAAAATAACTGATTTATTCTTATTCTATAATGGGAAAGGTTGAAAATGTCTGGGCCTGCATTCTTTTCTAATATAAAAAAGCAATGGTAGGGACTGAGCAATGGTGCATTGGTTAGAATGGAGTATTACAGGCTAACTCTGCTCACTGCCAAGAGTTTGATCATGAGCAGACCAAGGTTGATTCAGCCTTACATCATCCCGAGGTCAGTATAATGAGGACCCAGATTGCTGGTTGCAATATGTTAACTTTATAAACTGCTTAGAGAGTGTGGGAAAAATTATGTGCTACTGCTATTTCCAAGACAGGAAAGGACATGACTGGTGTACAACTCACACTTGTGCAAAGGCTGTCCTGGGAACAACTGTCACCTGTTCCCCAAGCAGACACAAGTCAAGAAGCATGCCCTCATTATGAATCATGTCAGTCTGGGCAGTGCAATCCCATTCACAACCAATGATAATAATTCTCCAGGAATCAAGGATGCCTGAACCTAAAGCTACTCAGTCTTGCTAGGCTTCAGTTTTAATCTGTTGGTCCCCATCAGATCTCAATTGCCTCTGGACACCAAGAAAGGATAGTTGTGACAAGGCTTAACACGCATGGGCAGAGATGTACAATAGAAGATAATCAGCCTACAGATGATATTTCATTCCATAGTGATGGATGATTTCACCCAATAGCTTCTTGAAGATGTTTAAGAGCAGAGACAAAGCACTGTGGGAGGGGTACAGATAATTCACCCTGGAATTACAGCATGACTACCTCCTGAACAACCTTCCCAGAATGGGAGGATTGGAGATAGGATGACAATCCAGTAATGTATTCTTAAGGAGGGGCATAGCATAGCATCAATACTATATTCTCCTCACTTTTCAACCCTATCGAGACAAGTGAGACTGTTGAGGTCCTGTTCCAATGCCTGGAGGCTCTATAAATGGGCAGGAACAAACCCTGAATCAAGGCTAATGAAACTCTGACTCATGATTGTAGACATCGGGCAGCCCTCTCCTCTACACCTGAGGACTTTTAATCCATAATCTTTGGTTAGGCTGAATTTCTCAATTCAAGATTGATACACAAACTCGGGGTCCTCTTGGATTCAGCAGGTATTGGTCAAGGAGAAGGTGGGAATAGCAGTTGTGTGTTCCATCTCTTATGTCAATTGCATCCTTTCTTGAATTGAGAAAACTTTCTGTTGGACACTCATGGCCCCAAGGTATTAAGACAGTCCTGTGAGATATCTTATATAGAATATAGTAGGATTCTTTATTGGCCAAGTATGATTGGACACACAAGGAATTTGTCTTTGGTGCATATACTCTCAGTGTACATAAAAGGAAAAGAAAGAAAAAACAGAAAAAATACATTCATCAAGAATCATAAGATACAACACTAAATTATAAAAATACAAGCAACATGGTTATAGTTATGAGTGGGAAGAGATAGGTAATCATATGATACAACACTTAGCGATAGTCATAAGAAATAAAGAAGTCTGATATTGAAATGAAATAACATCAGCTACTACTATTGGTCAGCATTAAGACATAAAAGTAATTTTAAAATGAATGTGAAAGTTACAAGTTGGGCCTGGCTTTAGAATCGATCACACATTTATTGGTAATTTAGGTCCCTCACTTTTCTTCTAACATATAGTGCAAATTTGAGGATTATTGTCACATCTCAGTCAAGGGTGGGTTCTACTTACCTTTACTACTGGTTCGCAGTGCGGCCCCATGCATCAGGGTCAATGGGTGGAGCCTCCCGCTGGCTTTACTACCGGTTCTATAGAACCGGTGTGAACCGGAGGCAACCCACCACTGGTCTCAGTCCTGTTATTTGATTAATGGATGGAATTGCTAATACTGTGTTCAGAATAGAGAAGCAAATTCTTAATTCTACAGAGTAATGGCAATTTCAAGGTTGCACTTTTCTTCAATCTCCCTTATGATTATCAAAAAGATTATTATTGACCTTGTTGCTGCTTAAAATCCTCAAAGACAGACAGTTTAATTACTTTGTATGTTTTGAAAAACATGTATTTAGAGTTTGGGGCAAGTAAGATCATTATTTGAATGATGTCTCAGAATGATTTTCATTCTAAAGTTCAGAAGCTAATGGAAGTTATGTGAGGAATAGACAAATTTATTTATTTATACTAGGAAACAACAAAACAATATAAATCATAAAAATACAAACAACATGGTCATAGTCATAAATGGGAGGAGATAGGTAATCATAAAATACAATACTTAGTGATAGTCATAAGAACTTGAGAAGTCTGATATTAAAATGAAATGACATCAGATACTGCTACTGTCCACATGAAGACATAAACGTATTTTTAAAATGAATGTGAAAGTTACAAGTTGGGCCTGGCTTTAGAATTAATCACACATTCATTGGTAATTTATATCCCTCACTTTTAATCTAACATATTGTGTAATATTTGAAGATTGTTGTCATGTCTCAGTCCTGTTGTTTGATTAATGGATGGAATTGCTAATACTGTGTTCAGAATAGAGGAGCGTATTCTTAATACTACAGAGTAATGGCAATTTCAAGGTTGCACTTTTCTTCAACCTCCCTTATAATTATCAAAAAGATTATTATTGACCTTGTTGCTTCTTAAAATCCTCAAAGATAGACAGTTTAATTATTTCGTATGTTTTGAGAAACATATATTTAGAGTTTGGGGCAAGTAAGATCATTATCTGAATCATGTCTCAGAATGATTCAGAGTTCAGAAGCTAATGGAAGTTATGTGAGGAATAGAAAAATTTACTTATTGTTTATTCTTGAAAGTTCTTAAATATTAAATGAAATTATAAAAAGCTTTTAAAGTAGGCCATGATGATATTAGTTCTTTTCCTATTATTGCCACATGTGTCTTGCAAACCTCAAACAATAACATGCAGAATCCAAGCTACTATCCCAATTGTCCACAAATATTTTCAACCAGGTGACCTCATCATTGGTGGTATTACTTCATTCATCTTCATAAATAGAGTTGTAGAACATTTTGAGGAGGTTCCCAGGAATTCTGCTGTTGGTGAACCACTGTAAGACATTATTATTATTGGTAGTGGCTTACCCCGCAGTCAATCAAATGTTCAGATTGGATTTGGCATTTTGTATGTTTATTTAGTCAAGAACCCGAGATAGACAGATGTTTGGTGCTGTTTGGAGCATTGCTTCAGAATGCAAGTTGTTCCGAGTAAAGCTGCCTTTTGTAATTATTACTATTTTTATTTTCTTTGTATTATTATAGCAATGTCCATGAAATTCTTTTGTACACTTATTCTGTGTGTTATAGTTAAATCTAATGTTGCATGTATATATTTTAAAATATAAATGAAGTAATACTTTTCAACCCACATATGTTTTCACTGTGCTTTCTAAAGGAAACCAATAATGAGACTCTCTGTTCCTTAAAGAAAGGGGAGGGGATCAAAGAAATTATTTACCCTTTCATGATATCAGATTCTACATATTTCAGTGTGTTACACATCAATTTCTAAAACTGGGTCTCAAAGAAAGTAAAATTATAATTAACCTTTGAATAATACTGTTAAATCAGAGATACAGCATATTTTACCCTAATAAATAAAACACCAATATATAAATTTGCCTGCTTGACCATGCATTGAAGGTTTTTGGAGTTGGGAGATGAAAAATACATGGTTTGGGATAATTTGATTACTAAAAATCATATTGTGCTTTTGTAATGTTTTTAGAAACCCTGATTTCAATATTATATGAAGTTCTTACAGGTAAATAAATAATGGTAATACATCATTTTGCTAAAATTATTTTTAAGATAATTAAAATAATCATAATACATCATTTTGCTAAAATTATTTTTAAGATAGAGAAAACTTTGGATTTTGCTTAAACTGCCTTTGGAAATATTATGGGATTTTAAAGTACTTATTAAATTACTGACTATAGTTATAAAATAATGTAATATAATATAATCTATTTTGTACCTGATGATGTGCTGCCACTAAAAGAATAATAACTTTTGTAGATTCTGGAACAGAACTTAGATACTCTCTTAAGTAAAGCTAAAAGAAACCAAACGCAAAATCAATGGTATTTCTTTTTTGCTCAGTATTGTATAATCAAAATTGTTTAACAAATACACTCATGTAAAGCTGGCAAAGATTCTACTGAATAGCAACTAATTGATCAATTAACATTATTCTTATGAAATTCAATTTCACTGTCCTTTTTAGACATGGAGCTTTGTTTGATACAGCATGTATTTGCCATTGCAGAGTTCTGATCAAGTTTTATCAACATATTTTGAGCTTGATATATGCTGTGAAGAAGATCAATGAAGACCTCCAGCTCTTACCTAACATCACCTTGGGCTTCAGAATATATGATAGTTATGGTGGAGAGTACTCATATCCTGCCACAATGGAACTTTTTTCCAATCAGAACCAATTCATTCCCAACTACAAGTGTGGGATCCTGAACAAACTCATGTCTGTTCTTGGAACTCTTGATCCTGAATATTCTTTTACTATTGAAGACATTTTACACATTTACAAGGTTCCCCAGGTAAGATTAATTAATATTAAGTTGCCCATACATTGCTTTATATTTTCAGATGGATTGATTGCAAGACATTAAGATATATTTAATTTAGTATACATTTAACTATGAAGTATATTTAAGGAAATGTATTTATCAAAGAAGAAAGCAAAGTTAATCTAATTTCAGAATTCGGTATAATAGGTCAATTTCAAACATTAACAATTAATAATCATTCTCTGTTGTGTAGGAGCTTTGGATTCCCTCTCAAGGAATTTGCTATTGTGTTGAACAAAAAAAAAAAAAGATGTAAGGTTTCTTAATTGTGTTTATGTACGTTGTCAGACTCAGATGCATTCAGATGTTCATGGAGTTACACATAGTATTTCTCCTATATTTCTCTCCAACTACCAGTGTGAAAGACTATGAAGTGCCCAAAGTATTAGCTAAGGAAGTGAGCTTCCTTAGCTAATACTAAAGATCATCTGCCCATAATCATTGCTCTATCTCTCTTTCACTCTTTCCTTGATTAACATGGACTTGAACATTTTATTGTTGACGAAAAAGAAGTAATCTGCAAGTTCAATAGAAAGAGGATAGAGAGAATCATTCAGCTGGGCAGATGAAGGGGAACTCAAGAATCATTTACTGCAAACCTATTATATACACATGAATAATGTGAAGGCATATCCTGAAACATTTTAGAACTTTTTATTTGCAGAAGATGCATATCAGTTTTATCAACCATTTTTCTATTTTTTGTTCCTATAGTTCCTATATGGCCCTCCTCCAAGTATGAATGGTAAAACTGATATCCCCTTCTATTACCACATGGTTCCAGGTGAAAACTTAAATTATAGGGGAATTCTTCAGCTACTTGTCCATTTCAGGTGGACCTGGGTTGGGATCCTTGTGAAAGGAGAAGTTGGAGCACAATTTGAACAACTGATATTTTCAAGGTTTTCTCTCCATGGTATCTGTATTGCCTTCTTAGAACAAAAACTTGGGGCAATTTATATCAGCAATGTGGATGATGGACTGAAATGGTTTGTAGAGACATTTCATCTTTTTACTAACAGCAAAGCTAATGTTGTGGTAATCAGTGATAAATACGTTTTAAATTTAAGATGGTTGTTGTATCTGCCTGAAATGGAAATGGTTTCTATAAAACCAAAAGGTACAGTATGGATTGTGGATTCCCAAATCAGTATTGCATCATTCTTTTATCAGAAAAGCTGGGACATACAAGTCCTCCATGGTGCATTGTCCTTTGCAGGTTACTCAAATGAGGTTGAAGGATTCCAACATTTTCTTGAGACAAGAAACCATTTCTCATTCTTTCCCCAAGATGGTTTCATTAAAGATGTATGGGAACATGCATTTGGCTGTGTATTTCCAGACCCGTTTGTGAATCAGGAAACTGAAGGTATCTGCACTGGGAAGGAGAAACTGGAGAGCCTTCCTGGAGCTTTTTTTGAAATGAGGATGACCAGTCCCAGTTACAGCATATACAATGCAGTGTATGCTGTGGCACATGCTTTACATGCTATACAGATGGCTCAACAACCACATAGGAGAAGGTTGAGTGGCAGGAAACCTAACCTTCAGGATGTACACCCATGGCAGGTAATTTTCTCATGAGTTAAATAATGAGGGAAATGAGATGAATTTTGAATTAGAAGTGACATTGTTCTGTGAATAGAAAGTTAGGAATTTCTCTTGTGTCTCCTGCCTTAGTCTTCCATCCTTACTTCTTCTCTAAGGCCTTTCCTGCACAATTTGCTCCTACACTACTCATGAAAAATTATAACATCCTTACTCAAGAAAGCACCCCACCAGCATGTATTCCATAATAATAATGTTCTTTCAGGCAATTATTGCACAATTCCAAGCTGTTGTTTCACTAGATCAGGGGTCTGCAACCTTAAACACTCAAAGATCAATTTGGACCTGTTTCCCACAGAAAAAAATGCACCAGCAGCCACAAAAGCTGGGTGGGTGTGGCCAACTCGATGTCACTGACTCCCGCCCAGTCACATGACCCCCTAGCCATGCCACAAAACCATTCTCTATATCTCTCTCTCCCTCTCTCCCTATCTTCCTCTTCTCTCTCTCTCTCTCTCTCCTCACTCCCCCTTCTCTCTTTATCTCTGTCCATCTCCCTATCTTCCCATCTCTCCTCCCTCTCTCTCTATCTCTCCTCCCTCTCCTCTCTCTCCCATGTCTCTCTCTCCATCTATATTTTTCTCTTCCCCCTCTATCTGTGTATCATTGTGTTCATGTCTCTCTATGTCTCTCTCCCTCTCCTTCTCTGTGTATCACGGTGTGTGTGTGTGTGTCTCTATGTCTCTCACCCTATCCCCCGTCCCCCCTCTCTCTCTAAGCCACAGGTGGGCCAAGCCAGTAAACTCTTTTTATTTCTTCTTTTTGGAAATCCAGTCTGGCTGAGAAAAGATCGCCAGCAGTGACAGAGACTTCCCTTTGGGCAACATCCTCCTCATTCACCCTCCTTCTCCTCTCACAACCCTCTGGCTGGTGTGACTGAGCCAGGACATGCACATGTGTGGGGAGACCCTCTGCAACCAAACACCAAAGTGCAGCTAAGACGCAAACACTTAAGGAGGGTCTTAACAGGACAGAATAGGACGTGGCTTCTCTCCTGCACTGAGGCTCCAGCCATCACCTTGCCATGTCATCCCCCACCCCCGGCAGTTCTTCAGCTGAGCACAGAGGGTGTGAACTCCTGCCTGAAGTGGCAGGAAGGGAAGGCTGCCTTACGTGCAAATGTGGCATGAAGGCAGATACAGGGTCGCTTTGCTCCTGCACTCTTTGGTGACCTTCCTACCCCTCCTCCTCTTGTGACTCCCTGGCAAACTGAGGCTGAGCCAGGAGCGTGCACACATGTGGGGAGACCCTCCTTAAGGAGCAGCTGCCCGCCCCGCGCCACACCTTTCCTGTGCTTTGGCATTTGCTTGAGGAGGGTCTCCCCATGTGTGCACATGCTCCTGGCTCAGCCATAGCCCACCAGGGGGTTACAAGAGGAGGGTCACCTGAAGGGAAGCCTTTACCATGCATGGCGATAGTTCCTCAGCAAACCGAAATTTCAAAAAATATCCAAAAAAATAAAAGAGGCAAAGGATGGGGCCAACCAGTGATGGCATAGGGAGCCACAGCAGAAGACCCAAAGTGCCACATGTGGCTCTGGAGCTTCAGGTTGCCAATACCCACAGTAGATCAAGGGTGTCATGCTTGTATCGTAATGGCATTGTCATGTGATGTATCTCAACTTTTTTCCCCTTTGGGCGGGCCATGAGTTTGAGAGACCTTCACTAGATGTTTGTTAACATCAAAAACACCTTTTGCTATCACTTTAAGCATGGTCATTAATGCCCTTGTCATGTCTCACCTGGACTACTGTAATGCTCTCTACATGGGGCTCCCCTTGAGGAGCACCTGGAGGCTCCATCTGGTGCAGAGTGTGGCTGTGCGGGTGGTTATGGGAGTGACATGGTGCTCCCATGTAACACCTCTCCTGCGTGAACTGTGCTGGCTCCTGGTGGTCTTCCGGGTGCGCTTCAAGGTTTTGGTTACCACCTTTAGAGAGCTCCATGGCTTAGGACCTAGTTATCTATGGGATCACCTGCTGCCACCAATGGCCTCCCACCGCAAACTACAATTGCCGCAAACTACAATTATAACTGCAATAATTGTGTCTCCCACCGGCCAGTAGGCTCTCACAGAGAGGGGCTCCTCCGGGTGCCGTCGGCCAAACAATGTCGACCGGTGGCTCCCAGAGGGAGAGCCTTCTCTGTGGGGACACCTACTATCTCGAATGAGCTCCACCCGGAGATACGGAGGATACCGGATCTGCGCATCTTCTGCCCTGCTCTCAAGACCTTTTTATTCCAACAGGCTGGCCTGGCCTAACCTTTTCCCTTTTTTCCCTTTTTAAAATGTAAATTCTTAATTACAGGGGTGTTTTAAATCTGTCTTGGGCCAAATTGTTTTAATTCAATTTTATTCTGCTTTTAAATTTTGTATTCATGTGTTTTATCTTGTGGCTGTTCACCGCCCTGAGTCCTTTGGGAGTAGGGAGGTATATAAATCAAATAAAACCTAAACCTAAAACCTAAACTTACCAGTCTTATATTTGCTGAACTGGATCTTCTCTTATCAGAAGAGAAAGTATCAACAACTGCTTGCATGCAAGAAAAGAGAAGCCATAAAAAACTCTTTCAAACAGCCAGTTCCAATGACTCAACTTCATTCATAATTCTGGCATATCACAAAAATATTTGGTGCTGTTTTTTTTTTTGTTTTTTTAGGGTTGTAAAACTCAGTCAACCACTAGATAGCAACCACTCTGTGTCGCTCTATTGCCACCAAGTGACTAGTTAGATATTTTTCAGACATCCAGATATGGAATACCACAAACTATAATTATATTTGCAATAATTGTACCCATTATATTATTTGTAGATCTATAATTTTGTATCTGAATCTTCCTTCATTTGCATATCTCTAATAATAGCTGGAAAGAATATTTCTACTTAGCGCTTGCAAAATAATAATACAAACTTTACCATTTTTATGTGATAAATAATACCTGCCTACCCAATTAGGTATACTTTTGAGAATTAAATTTTCCTAGATTTACTGAAGTAGGGTGGGATATAGATGTTAGATTTCTTTTATTATTAAATAGTTGTAGATTGTGATAAAATAATTTTTATCAATAATGCCAAATAAGCTATTGTATCTGGTGGGCCACCAAAACTTTACACATTATCCTCCTCCTTGTTTTGATCTGTCACATAATTATGTATCTTAACCATGCTTTCTCTCTGTCTTGTCTTTTTCACAAATGTGTTCAATTGTTTCTATATTCAGCTTCACTTCTTTTTGAAAAGAATTGCATTTAACAACAGTGCTGGGGATAAAATTTCCTTTGATGAAAAAGGAGAGCTGGTTACAGGACTGGATATTGAGAACTGGGTCACATTTCCTAACCAGTCATTGCATCGAGTGAAAGTTGGGAAGCTGGATCCCTGGGCTGCTGAAGACCAGATGTTCACCATTCATGAGGAAGTCATCACATGGCCTTGCACTTTCAACCAAGTAAGTTCTGAATGTTAATGATTTTGTTGGGATGTCTGGGATGATACTTTCTTACCATCCATAGTTGGAAACAGGAATTTTTGCTAAGCCATAAATTACTGCACTGATTTACACTGTAAATCAACTGTTCCAACTGTGATATTTAGCAAATCACCCTTTGTGATTTGGGGACATTACATGACCACAATGCAACATCATGCCAGCTTGCCTATTGACTTTGTTTGTGAAGTCACAATTGGTGATCAAATGACCATGGGGTCACTGCAATAGCCAGAGTTTTGAAGAATAGTCATTAATATTTTTTTCAAGTTTTTTGAGCTGTCATTAAGAAAATAGCAAGGACCTCTGTATCCAAATGACACTTCTATATCTTTTCGCAGAAAAAGAAGATAACATGATTCTTTCAGTTGATATGAATCTGTCTATAACTGAGAAGAATTAAATGCAGTATAAAAATTAGATTTATGAAAAACAGTAAACTTTAATCAGTAGAACTTGTGATGGTCAGATGTGGGTGTGTCAAGTGAGACCTTGTAATGGGTCTTGTGATGGGGAGGTCATGCCAGGTGTTGGTCACTGGGAGGTGAAGTGTTGGTTGGGAGGGTTGTGTGGGTTGGTTGAGAGTTGGTGCCATCACTGATTGGTTGTGTGGTTGGTTTGAATTCTGCGGGGTTTGTACACTGATTATAGGTCAATGTTTCTGTTGATGTGATTGCTTATGGAGTGCCAGCCTTTGATGAACTCACAAATGTGTTGATGATAGCATGGCCAATGATTCTGTTGTTACTTTAATCAAGTTAATACTGTTTGGTGTGGGTAGAGATTAAGGATTTTTGATCATAGCATTTGACTGCCAGCTGATATTCATATATTATGGTTTTTAAGACCCATCACAAGATCTTCTCTTGACACATCCACACCTGACCCATTACACAACCTACACAAAGTCTTTATAAGCAGAAAAATGCAGAAACCCCCTAAACTCTACTACAGATATTACTTAGCCTGGTACATTCATTAAACATTCATAAACCAACCCACAAGCTCAGAGAATGATCTCCATCTCATCAAGAGGTCCTCCTGGGGAAGTAGGATTTGGATTATCATATACAGGACCATTATGTCTTATGGATAAAGTCACTCAGATCCACTCTCAATTTGAGAACAGACATGGAGAAGGACCATTAGAGATGTCTATGGAATGGACTTACTTGATTTTCTGGGAGCAGTTTGATCCTATTAAACCTGAGAAAGTAGCCTGGATCCTCAGCACTGATCCTGTTAGACTGAGGAAGTAGACTGTATCCTCAAGATTGTCAACAAAACTATTTGTTGGTTAGATCCTTGTCCCTCTATAATAATTGGTGAAAGCCTCCATGAGAGTGTTGTGAAGTTGGTTCCAGGCAGTGATTAATACATCAAAACAGGAAAAGTTTTTTCCAGCACCATTCAAGGTCAATTCCCATTGAGTAGGGAATGGAGGGATCCATTCCCTCCTCAAGAAAAAAATCATTGAAACCAATGGGTATGCACAATTTCCATCCAGGCTTTCACTATTTCCTCTTAGGGATGGTGTAGAAAAGTGGAACTCTTAAGTATCCTGATAAAAAAGATTATCTGGACCCCTTTCACTTGTGTTTCAGGCTTGATGCAATGGAAACATCATTGGTCAAACTTGGTCTGACTCATTGGTCAAAGAGTGGGATAAAGATGGAGTGAGTGGCCCAGTCTACAACTATTCCTTTGAGAGGTGACATAGACTCAGTACTCTCTCCAGTCCTTTTAAACATCTTCATAAAACCACTGGATGAGATTATCTGGCACCAAGGATGAGATATCATAGATGATACTCAACTTTACATCTCTATCTCTGGTGATCTAAAATAATGTAATGGTTGGCCTGTAGGAAGGCCTGAAGGCTGTAGGGGTCAGGATAGATCTTCAGCTGAACTCTCATAAAATGAGGTAGCTGTGGATTAAGGAGACCTCCAGATGATGTTGTTTATCATCTTTAGTTATGGATGATGTTTCACAACCGTAAATTCATCTGGTGCATGAACTTGATGTTCAAAGAGCAGGAGGAAATCATCATTAGTAGGGCCTTTGTGTAATTTCTTGTTGTGCACCAGTTGTACCCTTATATAGTTATATGGATTGTGAGGCTCTGTGCATTTTCACTCATGCCCTGCTCATATTTTATATGGATTATTACAATGTGCTCTATATAGTTCTTAAAGCTAGATAGAATTTAGGTTGGTAAAAAATGCAGTGATCCACACAGTTTTGGGGCACCAAGGGTGGCACACATAATACCACTGTTATGCAAGTTGCACTGGTTACCAGTTTGGTTCTGGGTCCAATAAAAGGTGTTATTACCTTTAAAGCCTTATGTAGCATGGTTCCAGGATATCTGAAGAGCAGCGGAACTAACCCGCTCCACTGATTCCAGCAGAAGGGGGCTGTCGTGAGTCCTATCTGCTAGAAAGATAGGACTGATAGGTAGCGTGAAGGAGAAGAGTTTTTTTCATTTAGAGTCACGACAATGTGAAATGCTCTACTACCAAAGGTAGGAACTAATCCCATCCTTTTGACCTTCTGGATGGATATCAGAAGTTGGTTCTGCTAGTTGTCCCAAGAAGAGTGCTAACTGCTGGAGATGGTTGATGGGGGCAAGACCAACTTGTCTCCTACCTTCCATTTCCTTGGTTTTGATATTCATATAATTTTAAAATTTTTAACTGATTTTATATTTGTCTTTTGTTCTTTGTAAAACGAACAGTCACTTTATCAATGAGATGGATGCTATATAAATAACTAAATTAAATATTAAACAGTCATGATTTTTAAAATCTCCTTTTTAAACATCAGAGTGGACACCGATATTTCCCTTTTTATTTTACTTATTGGGTAGACACTGCCTATTTCAGTGTGTACTGAGAGCTGCTCCCCTGGTAATTTCAAAAGAAAGCAGGAGGCAAAGCCGTTTTGCTGCTATGATTGTCATCCATGTCCGAAAGAGAAAATATCAAGCCAGAAGGGTAAGAGGCATCATGAACCAAATTGCATTACAGCTCTACAGAAAGCTGAGTTATATATTTTGTTTGTTGAGAGATTATGCTGTCCTCAGAAGGAAGGATTCTATTCCAACTGAAAGGAAGACTTAAGACAAAGAGTTAAGCATTTAACTATGGCTCTGGTTTAACAAACAAACAAAAAGAAGCAAACAATTAACTGAGTGAGTAAAATAATATTGCAATTCCCAATTTCCCTTGCAGTGGGAATACTTTGTCATTTCTGTAATTGTGTATTATTTATTCTCCCATAAAATCTGTGCCAAATGAATGTGTTGAAGATATATGGAAAAGGTGCAAATCGTTTGCTCTTTTCCTTGAACGTTACTTGCATTTATGGATATGAACACATATTTTATCCCACAGGAATGTACAAAATGAAGAAAATTCAATATGGATGAAGTGATAGAAACACATTCCTATTATGTTTATTTTTATTTATATTATTTACAATAATAATCAATAAGCACATATATAATTTCACAGTGCTTTACAGCCCTGTCTCACCAGATTATAGTGTTAGCCTCTTGCTCCCAACAATTTGAATCCTCATTTTACCCACCTTGGAAGGATGGAAGGCTGAGTCAATACTGTTAAAAAGATATTGTAGCAGGTCCTTCCCATAAAGACAATATGCAATTGTGTGACCGGATATATAGCTAATACATATAATAGATAAGAGGCAGTAATAAATTAGAAATATTAAGTAGATTCTTTGGAGATAATTGCCTTGTTAAAATTCAAAGATAAGTTTACTAAGTCAAATGGATAATGTCAGTGCCATTAATATTTCATAATAATATTCATAGAATAATCACAAAACACATGCAGAATTTTCAATATATGCAGAAATGCATGTATGTTTATATATAATGCATGTATTTTTAAATTGCAGACATGGATGACTGTTCCAAATGTCCAGATGGTCAATATCCAAATAAGAACCATGATTCATGTCTTCCCAAGAGAATTTCATTCTTATCCTTTGACGAACAAATTGGAATATGTCTACTGATTCTGGTATTTTTCTTTTCTGCTTGCACAATTCTGGTTCTGGCAACATTTTTGAAATATCACCAAACTCCCATTGTCAAGGCCAATAACCGAAATCTGACCTATGTTCTACTTATCTCCCTTCTCCTCTGTTTCCTTTGCTCACTGCAATTCCTTGTTGTACCAGGAAATATAATATGTCTCGTCCAACAAATTAGCTTTGGCATCATCTTCTCAGTGGCCGTGTCTTCTGTGCTGGCAAAAACCATCACTGTGGTTCTGGCTTTCATGGCCACCAAGCCAGGATCCAGGATGAGGAATTGGGTGGGAAGAAGTCTGGCCATCTCCATTGTTCTTACTTGTTCCTTGATTCAAACAAGTATCTGTACAGTATGGCTCATCACATTTCCTCCTTTTCCTGACATTGACACACATTCAGAAAGGGAAGAAATCATATTACAATGCAATGAAGGCTCATCTACCATGTTCTACTGTGTCCTGGGCTACATGGGCTTTCTGGCAGCCTTAAGTTTCACAGTAGCATTTTTCTCCAGGAATCTCCCCAGCAGTTTCAATGAGGCCAAATGTCTCACATTCAGCATGCTGATCTTCTGCAGTGTTTGGATCTCTTTTGTTCCATCTTACCTGAGCACCAAAGGCAAATACATGGTGGCTGTGGAGGTTTTCTCCATTTTGGCCTCCAGTGCAGGGTTGCTTGTCTGTATATATTTCCCCAAATGTTATATTATCATCATTTTGCCACATCTTAACAATAGAGAACAACTAATTAAAAGAAATAATAATAATATTATTAATTAAAAGTTAATAATATACAACTAAACTCTTATTTAATTATTTCTGTCTCTTGACAAGCTTTGTTTAAAGCTGTAATAATTTTCCACTAATTTTGGAGAAGTAGAAATTATTAGGTGAGTTTTTATTATGGGAGCAAAATCTGATCATATTAGCCCTCATTTAATTTTAAATGAAATCTGAGAAATTAATAAAGAAAGATGATTCTTCTTAAGCTTACAATTTGCATTTTGTGGATAAATTGATTTGATATTTGCTTAAATGACTAAGTTTGAATCTGAAATAGGAAGATCATACTATAAACATATTTTCCATATATGTAATGTATGTATAATGTATAAAGTAAAAGCATGAAAATTCCTTGCTTGGCATAAGTTTTTGGAATTATGGAATTCTTTTAAGACAAAGAACTGGTTATAGCTACGCTGCAATTAACATTTGAAGGGGAAAGGATGGTTTGAAACATACATGTGTACAAATATTGCTTGTCTTTTTGGAAAAAGAAGCATTAAATGCAGGTATATATAGTAATCTAGTTTTTTTTTTATTTTAGAACAGAGTCTCTAAATATGTTTTCTATATTAAAAAAAATAGAGCTACTTTTTTATTTAAAACCATGACCATAGACTACTGAAATTATGACTCATAGTGACTGGCCCAAAGTTCCATAGTTGTTTTTGTACCAAGGCAGGAATAGAACTCCTGCAATTGTAAGCTGCCTACAATTACCCTAACATAAGATGGGTTGCTAAAACATTTTATAAATCAATAAAAATAAATAAACTCACTCTTTTATAGTTTATAAACTGATGCCATAAACTACCATAAATTCCCAGACTGATAGAAAATTATTTTAGAATAGAATAGAATAACAGAGTTGAAAGGGACCTTGGAAATCTTCTAGTCCAACCCCCTGCCAAGGTAGGAAATCCTACACCACTTCAGATAAATGGTTATCCAATATTGTCTTAAAAATTTCCAGCATTGGAGAATTCATAACTTCTGCAGGCAAGTTGTTCCACATATTAATTGTTCTAACTGTCAGGAAATTTCTCCTAAGTTCAAAATTGCTTGTCTCCTTGATCAGTTTCCACCCATTGCCTCTTGTTCTACCCTCAGGTGCTTTGAAGTATAGTTTGATTCCCACTTCTTTGTGGCAACCCCTGAGATATTGGAACACTGCTATCATGTCTCCCCTAGTCCTTGTCTTCACTAACCTAGACATACCCAGTTCCTGCAACCGTTCTTCATATGTTTTAGCCTCTAGTCCCTTAATCATCTTTGTTGCTCTTCTCTGCACTCTTTCTAGAGTCTCAATATCTTTTTAAAATTGTGGCAACCAAAACTGAATGCAATATTCCAAGTGTGGCCTTACCAAAGCATTATAAAGTGGTATTAATATTTCACATGATCTTGATTGTATCTCTCTGTTTATGCAGCCCAGAACTGTGTTGACTTTTTTGGCAGCTGATGCACACTGCTGGCTCATATCTAAATGGTTATCCACTATGACTCCAAGATCCCTCTCACAGTTACTACTATTGACCACATATATGCATTTTGTTTTTCTTCCCTAAATGTAGAACCTTGCTTTTTTCAGTGTTGAATTTCATTTTGTTAGCGCCCAATGTTCAAGTCTGTCAAGATCCTCTGAATCTTGAACCTATCTTCTCGAGTGTTGGCTATTCCTGCCAGCTTGGTGTCATCTGCAAATTTGATGAGTTCCCCATCTATCCCCTTATCCAAATCATTGATGAAGATGTTAAAGAGCCTCCTCTCAGCTGTTGAGGCGGCTCTAACAGGCAGCGGAGCTAGCGGTCTTAAAAAGGCAGCGGAGCTAGCGGTCTTAAAAAGACCGTCTCACAATGGTGGAGACGCTAACTGGAAGCCTTAGTTATTTGCCCCTCTTTCCACTTTTTATACTTGTCCTTTTTGTCTTTCAATTTGTTAGAGAGTTATTTATGCAGTCATGCTGGTTTCTTTTGAGATCTATTATTTCTGTTCCATGTATGAGTTATAGTTCTTCTAATATCTGAGATAGCTCGGGAGTTCATGGCTTCCATGACGGCCATGAACCTGACCCAAGTAATTCAGGGCCCGACCCACATTGGTGGACACACCCTGGATCTAGTTTTTGTCTCTGGTCAGTGGTTGAGTGGTCTTGATATCGGGGATATAGGTGTTGAACCCCTGTCATGGACTGACCACTCGCTCCTTCGACTCGACTTTCAGACCGCTACACCTCACCGCAGGGAGGCGGAACCGATTAGGTGGTTCCGCCCCAGGCGCCTGATGGATCCTGATAGGTTCCAGACGGAGCTTGGGCCATTTCCTGAGACACTGACACGCGATTCGGCTGAGGACCTGGTGGCGGCCTGGGATAGGGCGGCCGGTGGGGCCTTGGACCGCATCGTGCCTTTGCGGCCTCTGACCCGGTGTCGAACTCACTTATCTCCTTGGTTTACCGAGGAGCTGAGGGAGATGAAACGCCGGAGAAGACGCCTAGAGAGCGGTTGGAGGGCCAGTCGCTCTGAATCTGACTTGACACTAGTAAGAGCTCATATTAAGACTTACTTAGTGGCGATAAAAGCGGCGAAGTCTAACTATTTTGCCGCTCTTATCGCGTCATCAGATAATCGCCCAGCTGCCCTGTTTAGGGTGACCCGCTCCCTTCTTCATCTGGGAGCGCGGGAGGATCCCTTGCAGGGTCGTGCTGAGGACTTTGTTCAATATCTGGATGATAAAATAACTCAGATTCGGGATGATTTGGCCGCTGACTGGGTTGATTCAGGCGGGGTGACTGAGGCAGGTCTTGAGAGTGTTATCTGGGCTGAGTTCGATCCTGTGGCTCCTGAGGACGTGGACAGGACTCTGGGAAGACTGAACGCAACCACATGTTTATTGGACCCGTGTCCCTCCTGGTTGGTGCTGGCCTCCCGGGAGGTTACACGAGGCTGGCTCCAGGAGATTATAAATGCTTCTTTGAGTGAGGGTGCCCTACCGCCCGCCTTGAAGGAGGCGGTGGTGAGGCCCCTCCTCAAGAAGCCCTCCTTGGACCCAGCTATTTTGGCTAATTATCGTCCAGTCTCCAACCTTCCCTTTTTGGCGAAGGTTGTTGAGAGTGTGGTTGCGTGGCAGCTCCCTCGGTACCTGGATGAAGCTGTCTATTTAGACCTGCTCCAGTCCGGCTTCAGGTCTGGATACAGCACCGAAACGGCATTGGTCGCGTTGGTGGATGATCTCTGGAGGGCCCGGGGTAGGGGGTACTCCTCTATCCTGGTGCTGTTAGACCTCTCAGCGGCTTTTGATACCATCGACCATGGTATCATGTTGCGCCGGTTGGAGGGACTGGGGGTGGGGGGCACCGTTTTACGGTGGTTCTCCTCCTACCTCTCCGACCGGTCGCAATCAGTGTTGACAGGGGGGCAGCGGTCGACCCCGAGGCGCCTAATGTGTGGGGTGCCGCAAGGGTCGGTCCTCTCGCCCCTCCTGTTCAACATTTATGTAAAGCCGCTGGGCGAGATTATCCGTGGTTTTGGGGTGGAGTTCCACCAGTACGCTGACGATACTCAGCTGTACATTTCCACCCCAGACCACCCCAACGATGCCGTGGAAGTGATGTCCCAGTGCCTTGAAGCCGTGCGGGTCTGGATGGGGAGAAACAGGCTTCGACTCAACCCCTCCAAGACCGAGTGGCTGTGGCTGCCGGCGTCCCGATATAGCCAGCTGACACCATCGCTGGTTATTGGGGGTGAATCTTTGGCCCCCACGGAAAGGGTTCGCAACTTGGGCGTCCTCCTGGACCCACGGCTGTCCTTAGAGGATCACACGACAGCTGTGGCCAGGGGGGCTTTTTATCAGGTTCGCTTGATACGCCAGTTGCGGCCCTTTCTAGATCGGGACTCCCTACGCACAGTCACTCAGGCGCTCGTCACCTCTCGCCTGGATTACTGTAATGCTCTCTACATGGGGCTCCCCTTGGGGTGCACCCGGAGGCTCCAACTGGTGCAGAATGTGGCCGCGCGGGGAATTATGGGAGCGACAGGGCGCTCCCATGTGACTCCTCTCCTGCGCGAGCTGCATTGGTTGCCGGTGGACTTCCGGGTGCATTTCAAGGTGTTGGTGATCACCTTTAAAGCGCTCCATGGCTTGGGACCAGGGTACTTACGGGACCGCCTTCTGCCGCCAGTTGCCTCCCACTGGCCGGTTCGCTCCCACAGAGAGGGCCTTCTCAGGGTGCCGTCAGCCAGACAATGCCGGCTGGCGACCCCCAGGGGGAGAGCCTTCTCTGTGGCAGCCCCGACCCTCTGGAATGATCTTCCTCCAGAACTGAGAACGATCCCTGACCTCCGAACGTTCCGTCGGGCCCTGAAAACGTATCTTTTCCAACTTGCCGGTCTAGCCTGATCCCCGTTGAATTTTTAGTGTCCTAGTGTTGTGGTATTTTAATATTTAAATTATTCTTAACAGTCAGCCAAAGTTTATATGGGTTTTAATTGACTTTTAACTTTTGTACACTGTATTTTTATCTGGCTGTACACCGCCCTGAGTCCGCAAGGAGAAGGGCGGTATATAAATCCAATAAATAATAATAAATAATAATAATAATAATAATAATAATAATAATAATAATAATAATAATAATAATAATAATAATAATAATAATAATAGTCACCAATAAAGTTATTGTAACTTTATTTACTTCCACAAATTTTTGTTATTGCTTAAGTAAGAAAACACACCCTGATTAAATATTTTCACTATTTCAATTGAAATGTTATTTTTACAACAATTTGTATATTTTTATGCAAAATCACCATTTATATAAATATGTTCCATTTATGTTAAAACATCTTTTGTTGGATTATGTTCTTACCATATTCATTCTTCTAGGTATTAAGTGACATTATAAAAATATTCAAGGAGCACTCTAATTTTCCATTCACATTATTTTAACCAGGGTTGTTGTTGTTGTTTGCCTATACAGAATTCCAATCCAACTCATCTTGAAAACAGTAACTTTCAGAAATTCTATCATCTATCTATCTATCTATCTATCTATCTATCTATCTATCTATCTATCTATCTATCTATCTATCTATCTATCTATCTATCTATCTATCTATCTATTTTCAGAATTACATAACTTCCCAGTGTCGAGGGAAGTTATGTAGGAGAGATCAATTTTCATAAATTGATTTCTTTGTGGCTCTTTGAAAATGCAATTTAGTAACAACGCAGCTGATGTTACAATAATCAGTGATAAATATGTTTGGCATTTGAGATAGTTATTATATCTACCTGAAATGGAAATAATTCCTATAAAGCCAAAAGGTAAGGTATTGCTAATCTCAATGTACTTTCTTCCTTAGTTTTCAAACTCATTTCCTGCCTAAATCCTTTCCTGGGCATTTTTTTCCAACTCTTACTGAAGAACTAAGCAAGTTGAGATCTAGATTTTGCCTAAGCCTGTTCTCCCTACACAAGCCCAGCATGTGTAATGTGATTACCATTATTTCTATGAGATTCACAAGAACTACTTGCCCAATTTAGATTCGTACTCTTCAGGATCACACTCAAAAGCATTGCAATCAAAAACATTATGGGTTCTAAGCAGAGGTGGGATTAAAATAATTTAACAATCAGTTCACCCAGGGTCGGCTGAAGAAGTTGCAGAAAAAAATGCTTTTAGAAGCCTCTGATGAACAGGCAACTCAGCTGGGATCACCATAGGCTTTTAAAGACATTTTTTTCTGCAACCTCTTCAGCTGAAGAGGTTGCAGAGAAAAAAAAAATGCTTTTAGAAGCCTCTGATGATCCCAGCTGAGCTGTGCAACCATCAGAGGCCTTTTTTGAACTTTTAAAAGCATTTTTTCAGCCCAAGAGAAAAAATGCTTTTAAAAGTTTTTTTTTTTAAAAAAAACAGCCTCTGATGATCACATGGCTCAGCTGGACATGGGGCGGGGGGCAGGGATTTTTGCTACCAGTTCTCCGAACCACCTGCCATTATCAATACCGGATCGGGTGAACCGAACTGGGAGCAGCACCCCTGAAGTGAGGGTATCTGGGTGCCAGGAGCTGAAATTGGCCTATCTCTCTCCAGCAGCTGCCCAGGTCCACCAGAGGGAAGGCTGGCATCTATCAGCACTTAAATGTGGTAGCATTCCAGCTCTGGCTAGTAAGGAGCAGACAGCATAGGAGCTTCAGGCAGGACGCCCACTTGCTTCAACACTCTCCCTGACCCTCTGATGCTCCGTTGGTGTTTCGGCCTTGGGCTGCCGCCTTATGCGCAAGCCCTGTCCCTGCTGCCTGAGACAGTTTTTGCCTGAGTGATGTGGTTGAAGATTTCTGTTGCTCCTCTCTTGGACTTTTTTTTTGGGGGGGGGGGTTCTGACTGGAAGGAACATAGATTTTCTGGAACATTCCAAACCAGTTTGTAGAACTCTACAAAAAATTAGGTTCCAGTTCTCCCAAATTGGTATAAACCGGCTGAATCCCACCACTGTTTCCAAGTCCTAAATACAGCTATTCTGTGAAAGAGAAGGAGAGTAAATTAATCACAGAAGCTGAAGAAAAAAGAGAAAAAACCTACACATATGTTCTTCATGTTGATTTTCAGTGCTGAATTGCTCCATTGCATATTTTTAAAAAATGTTTACTTCATTAGTCTGAGGCCTGAGATAAAGAAACTATTAATAAAGAAAAGACTAAAACAACAATAATGGAATTCCCCCCTTTCAACTTTCAACTGTTAAAAATTCCTTCTTTCAATTTAAGATTTAAAATAAAATATTTGGCAGTTCTCTGCATGGATTCATTGAGATATTTTTTTTAAAACAAAGCAATCATATTACTTTTCTTTTATTTGAATGCTTTTGAGTTATATTTAAGTTCTGGCAACTGCCTGATAAGTCTAAAATGTGTATGAATTTACTTTTGACTTGACTGTTTGCTCATTTAGCTAATATCTGTCTATTATGCATGAAGAGTCTGAATCTGTGATTCAAGGGTTAGTCACCAAGATGTAATTCAAGCCAAATTGAGATTCAAGATTTGAGAAAAGTTTCAAGGCTGGATTATCATGAGAAAATATCAAAAAGTATTTTTCTTTGGTCAATGCTTCCTCCTCTCCCACTTTCTCCTTGTTTTGACAAAATGATGTGAAAATAACATGGATAGTAGCTTCAAGATAATTTTGCAATATTTACTTAAAATGCTTCTGTCTCTTTTCTGGAAAATAAAATAGGCAATGAGAATTAAACAGGGATCCAGCAACCAAAAATCTGTATTCAGAAATCATCTAAAGCTAAAGTACCATTAAAATAGTGCAGAAAGTATTCTATTTGAAATGAAAAATAAAAACTTTCAAAACTGATTATAGTAAATTCTTATTTTTCCTCTTGATATTGCCATGGATGTAGTAATGTCCATTGACTGATTGACTGGGCACAGATCTATTCTTGAGAGCTGACGTAATTTAATTCTTCTAAATACTTGGTTTCACAGAGTACCAGGCTGGCTTGTTATTTGGAAATCAATAGCTTCATTTAGTAGGTAGATAAGGTAAGCAGATAGACAGCATCCTATAGTTCACTTGGAAGGCATCTAGGAGTTCCAAAACTGAGGTGAGGAAAATATGTTTCTCATCTTCAATTCTCAAATTACTCACTTGCCTTGGCATGTTATTATTAAACTCGGCTTGGCATGTTATTGTTAAACTTGGCAACCATTTCTTTATATCTATTGCCCAGATATAGTGTCAAGATGCCCCATGATAAATTTAAGTGCAACTTAAACTTCCAAGACTTGGGAAGGCTTATTAATTGGCTAATAATGGATTGCTCTTCTGAGTGGATATTATCCTGTAGTAACATCCCTGAAAGGATTGCCAGAAGTCTTACAGACTGTGAGGTAAAGGCAGAAGGGCCCAGAAGTGTTGCACATATAGGCAGGGAGTAGGCAACAAAGGATAAAATGTTAATTAATCATATGAAATTACCTCAGATAGAACATTTGGGCTTACTGGGGAGATAGAGATAAGGTAAACTAACAATGGATCTGCCATAAATTGGAAGATTGCAAGATGGGGGAAAGAAAAGCCAGTTAATCCCAACTCAACGCTTTACTATGAAACTGTCTGGATCCCATTTTAAGGAGATAGTCTCCTTTGGATATTCTAGCTTTTTACTCAGAAAGTCCATGACTTTGCAGATGAAAATAAAACTTTCCTAACACCCCTTCCCTCTAAATGTTTTCTTTTCCTGCATTCTATTGATTTCTATCCCATTGGCTCATTTAAAATTGATGTCCTTTGTTGTTTTATTCACCTGATAGGTAGTGTACAGGTGAGAAAAAGTTTCAAGTATCACAGAGAAATGGAAATGTAATGACAGTTCTTCTGGGCATCTGTAATTATCAAAATTACTGTTATTAATTTTGCTGTTGCTAACATTGCTTTGACAAACTTATAACCAACAGGAACTGAGACACTTTGAAAAATATCAGTATTAGCTGTTCCTTCTCATCTATAGCTTGAGAGTAAAAACAGATGAAATCCTATCAGGTTTATTCTAAATAAGGTGAATCCAAGGTTTCAGAATATTTGTGAATAGTGTGATGGTGGGATAGTCAGGCTCCAAAAATAAAAGTATATTTTTGGATATTTTTATTCATTAGTAGACAAATTCTGCTGTAGATATACATTTGATATAATGACCATGATCATCTTCCTCTTGCTTTTATCTCATATGGTTTGGATATGTGACATGGGAAAATGCATTATTGGTGATCCTCTCCCTATTTCTCATAACTACTTCCAACCTGGTGATGTCATCATTGGTGGCATTACTTCCCTTATGTTCATGCCTACAGAACTCGAAAGCTTCTTGGAAGATCCCCATCTTTCATTTAATGGTGAAGTCATGTAAGTGTCCCACCTCATCATGTGGTGCAAGAGATTATATCTGTATTTGTGAAAATCCTAAACAGACCAAAGCTAGTTACAATGACAAAAGCATATTATTTGTGTAGTTCAAGTGTTTCATCCTGTTTAATTTCTATGAGTTTCTTAAAGGAATTAGAGAGAACTACTTCAATTTACTAACTGAATATTAGAGGATCATGACAATATGTCACAGAAATCCTGTTGTTCAGTAAACCAACATTTTTAGCAGGGAAAAAAATAAAATAAAAAGATCTTCAAAGAATCCATGTTTCTACAGGAATATTTCTAGGATATACTGAGATTTTTAGGGCATTTTTATCATTGTAGTTATGATTTCCTTTTTAAGTGCACTGATTTGTTGATGAAATATATATTCTTTTTAATCAATAAAATCAGAAATCCATACTTTTTACAATGAGGTCAGATTACTAAAAAAAAAAAAGTATTACCAGAAGCTGTATTTTCTATTCAGAAAGTATGCAAACTACAGTATATGCCCATGATGGCGAACCTATGGCACGGGTGCCACAGGTGGCACGTGGAGCCATATCGGTGGGCATGCAAGCTCAGCTTTGGCATGAATGCATGTGCCGACCAGCTGATTTTTGTGCCTTCTGGGCTACCAGAAGTCAGGAAACACACTGATTCTGGCCTCCGGAGGGCCTCTGGAGGGGTGGGGAAGGCTGTTTTCACCATCCCAGGCTCCTAGAAAGATTCTGGCCTATCAGGCCTATCAGGCCCATAGTGCCATTGCGTGCCAAAAGTGGGGGGGGCATAGAATTATGGATGTGGGCACACGTGTGTGTGACCCCATTGTGCTACCCCTGCTTTTGACACACGATGGCAAAAAGGTTAGCCATCACTGGTATATGCCATACATTGCACATAATACGTGAAACATGGATTATTGATTTCAAAAACAAAACATTTGGACGAAGCATAAACGTGTTGTAACATTTTTGTTAAGCATAACAACTTACTTTTATAACCTATAATTTTTATTTCAGAGTCCAAACTAAGTTTTATCAACATATTTTGGCTTTGATATTTGCTGTCAAAGAGATAAATGAAAACCCTCAGATCTTGCCCAATATAACTTTGGGCATCAATATTTTCGACAATTATGGTAGAAAATGGATTTATCATGCTACAATGGAACTTTTTTTATCTCTGAAGAGAATGATCCCCAATTATATGTGTGGAATTAAGAACAACTTGGTCTCAGTCATTGGGGCTCTTTATTCTGAAATCTCCATTGATATGGCAGATATTTTGAGGATCTACAAACTTCCACAGGTAAGTTTTGTGGTGAGCTGTGAGATCCTATGAAATCATCATGATTTTAATGAACTTTTTACACCTGTGTAATTTGGAAACATTGTAGTGTGTGTTTGACATGTGCTTAGTTTGCATTAATTAACTGAATAAAGAAAGCCAATGTATTAAAACTTGAAAGAATACAGATAATGAATTATTAATAAAAATTAATAGACTGATTTTAAGGCTTGTAATAAAGGGTTATGCTGAAAGCAAATTAAACTTTAATTTATCAATCTCTAAAATGCCTATAAAATATAGTGTCATCAATAACACATATTATATGAAGAATAGAAAACAATATTTTTATTTGTTGTTGTTAGTTGCGAAGTCGTGTCTGACCCATCGTGACCCCATGGACAATGTTCCTCCAGGGCTTCCTGTCCTCTACATCCTCTGGAGTCCATTTAAGCTTACACCTACTGCTTCAGTGACTCCATCCAGCCACCTCATTCTCTGTTGTCCCTTTCTTCTTTTGCCCTCAATCTTTCCCAGAATTAGGCTCTTCTCCAGTGAGTCCTTCCTTCTCATTAAGTGGCCAAAGTATTTGAGTTTCATCTTCAGGACCTGGCCTTCTAAGGAGCAGTCATGGTTGATCTCCTCTAGGATTGACAGGTTTGATTGCCTTGCAGTCCAAGGGACTCACAGGAGTCTTTTCCAGCACCATAGTTCAAAGGCCTCAATTCTTTGGCGCTCAGCCTTTCTTATGGTCCAATTTTCACAGCTATACATTGCAACTGGGAAAACCATAGCCTTGACTATACGCACTTTTGTTAGCAGAGTGATGTCTCTGCTTTTTAGTAAGCTATCTAGATCTGCCATAGCTTTTTGTTCTTTTAAGGCTGCTAAAATAAGTTCTTACAGAATCCAAAATTTGCTAGATAGTTGAGGATTACCTCCTAAATTAAAGCAGCTTTGGTATGACCACTATTTTATTAAACTTCTTTTTTCATTCCCCCCCCCTTCTCTAAATTCCTAATGATTTTTTCATTCCTGTAGTTTATATATGGGTCACACCCAGAGATACTGGATCAAAGTGAGTCATATACCTTCTACCAGATGATCCCAGATGAAAATATGATATACCAGGGACTTCTTCAGCTGTTTGCTCATTTCAAGTGGACCTGGGTTGGGATCCTTGTGAGAGAAGATGATGATGGAAGATTTGTTAGGATGGCCTTTTCAACTTTTCCTCTTCACAGCATTTGCATTGCCTTTTTTAAAAGAATGAGACCATTTTATATCAGTACATTATTCAAGGAACTGGCATGGCTAGTAGAAACATTTTATGTTTCTATGAACAGCAAAGCCAATGCAATAATAGTCTATGAAAAAACACTTATGCTTCTAAGGTTGTTATTACATCTTCCTAAAATGGAGGATTTGTCTATGGAGCCAAAAGGTAAAGTGTGGATCATGCCCTCCCAAATGGATCTTGCATCAGTATTTTACCAAAGAAGCTGGGATATTCAAGATATTCAAGGTTCATTGTCCTTTTCAGTTCACTCCAATGAAATTCCTGGATTTCAGCATTTTGTTCAGACAAGGGATCATTTCTCATCAAAAGAAGATGGCTTTATCAAAGATGTGTGGGTAAATGCATTTGACTGTTCCTTTCCCAATCCCTTGGAGAATGACAAAGATGGTGACATTTGCACTCTGACGGAGAAATTGGAGAATGTTCCAGGTGCTTTTTATGAAATGAGCATGACAGGACACAGTTACAATATATATAATGCAGTGTATGCTGTAGCTCATGCTTTACATGCCCTGCAGATTGAACAAAAACACAATGGAATGCAGAATAGTGGGAAACTAAGTATTCAGGAACAACAGCCATGGCAGGTACTATACATTTTCCTTTTTCTCTTTCTACATACAACCACCATGCATATACAATCTACTATTTTTCATACAAATCAGAGTAAACCAAAATAATGAAGGGACGGAGATATAATACAAATGGAGAATAGAAGTACATTTAATTTGCATCTACTGTATTATTCTATAACTTTCTGTCCTTAAAACCATCCTAGCTACCACCCTTGAATTCCTTTGTTCATGAATTTCTGATCTTTCCTTTTCTGTCATTCCATTCA
This sequence comes from Coluber constrictor foxii, assembly GCA_038048745.1. Lineage (NCBI taxonomy): Eukaryota > Metazoa > Chordata > Lepidosauria > Squamata > Colubridae > Coluber > Coluber constrictor. The sequence continues at coordinate 61,153,381 of CM075961.1, read as the reverse complement.
CTCCTTAATAAACATTTTCTGTGACTCAATTCTCATTTGTTTTCAATGGTTCAACTTATCTCTATTTTCATGTCCTTACTGGTATTTAATTCATGTTCATTTAGATCCTTCATTCTTGACTCTTTCATGCGTTTCACAAACACATTCAACTCCCCATTTCATTTAGGTAACAAGGATTCTCTTACACACAGACACTTCGCTTCCTTCAATAAATATTAAGACTCCATATTACCCTCTGTTTTCTTAATATCATTTTATCTTTAGGTTGGTTTTTTTTTTTTGGTCAAATTTTCATTTTTGTATGCTTTTTACTAAATTCAACCATCTGCTCTATTTATTCACCATTTATACCTGACTTGTAACTGTTCATGCCATTTCACCACTCAAAGATGTATATTGTGGCCTTTGTTACACCATTTTTCAGATTTCTATTCTGTTTGCATTTTACAATCTAAATGTCAAGTGCAGGAAATCAGGAATCTGGAAAGTTCAAAAGAATATAGTTTTAATGTATGCTAGAGTTCTCTACAAGAATTGGAACTACCAATGGTCAAAGCAAATATGTGATAGATAAGAGGCAACGGAATTCAAGGTGGACTGGATATAGATCTCTTGTGAAGGGACTTGAAATTGATGACACATTTGATATCTCACTTGGGCTCAAACTGGCAATCTCTTATATCACCTACCCCTTCATCTTGGCCTCCTTCCTCTTCCATGGGTTCTTTGATGCTGGTTTTCCCCTATTGCACCGATTCTTTAAAGTTCCAGTTGTCGTAGGAACTTGGCAAAAATAAGGACAAAATTGACTCTTAAGCCACTCATACATTTTTAAAAAGCAAGGATAATCCTACATACTCTGGTTTCAGGCTGATTGCATTTTGTTCAGTTTTTAAATAATATTGACTAGTAATATTTGTAATATAGTAATAGTTGCTAGATAAGAAATATGGTTTTGCCATATGACAGGAAATTATACTCTTTTTTTATTTTAGCCACTCAACTCTGTTGCCTGTACAAACTTTTATAGTTTGTATTGTTTATATTGTTTTTAGACAGCATGTTTTAGCATAAGAAAATTTTGGGCCAGGTTAAATTTGTTATCCTTTTAAATTAAATTGGGACATAAAGAAGTTGATGCTCTTGTAGGAAAATTAGTTTGTCAGTGCATATTAAAATTATATAATGGGATTGAAGGAATGCATTAAATGCTGAGGACAAATGAAACATCTGCAAAAGTTGTTGTAGCAGTTGCAATTCAATTATGTTAACTGCTATCAAAAATAGCATATTAATTACTGATTCTATTTTCTGTTTGTGTATTCATTAATATTCAGCTCCACCAGTTTCTGAAAGAGATCTCTTTTAATAATAGTGCTGGGGATAGGATTCAGTTTGATGAGAGGAGGGAATTGGTAGTTGGATTTGATGTTACAAACTGGGTCACATTTCCAAATCAATCCTTTAATAGAGTGAAAGTGGGGAAAATGGATCCCTGGGCTCCAGAGAAAAAAATCAGTATTCATGATGAAGCCATCACCTGGCACAGTTCTTTCAACCAAGTAAGTTCTGAATTTTTTTGCTTGCATGACTGGGATAATATCCAAAAAAATAACTGTATGTCACTTAACATAGAAATAATATCATTTAACGTAGAAATAATATTATAGAAATTATTTTAGGAAATAAGATTTTGAGCTTTTATTTATAAGAGGGTATTTGAAATAATATTCAGATAGGGGTATTTTAGGAACAAAGCATTAAAATGTTTATAGAAAGAAATCAATGATTTATTTGGAAAAAAAATAAAAGTTTAGAAGAACAAAATGTTCTAAGAATTTTAAAAGGAGTTCACAAACTGCTAAGTGAGTGGTCCACATTCAATGTCAAGCATACCTGATAAAGACCCTTATAATATTGACAGGTTGCTCAATTCAAAAGCACGCAAATACAAGTAGATAAATAGGTACCACTTCAATGGGAAACAGCATTTTGTGTACCTTGATATATAGTCGTGCTGGCCACATGACCATGGAAGTGTCTTCAGATAATGCTGGCTCCCTTGGTTAAGAAACAAAGATGAGCACCACACTCTAGAATAAGACATGACTGGACAGGAGAATGCTTAACCTCTACTTTTATTTTGTAATATTAAACTACTAGTGGATACTTTAGTCTTCTATTCAGATAATAATGAATGAATTTAATGATTTTATTAAATGTAGAAGGAAAAATATAAATTAAGAATTTTAAATAAGTCATGCTAAATAAAGGATTTCTAGTGAAATGAAAAAAAATAATAAACCACTTTTCTCCAATAATTAAAATGAGATAATTTCATCTAAAATTAAGATATATGGAACCATGGAGTCCTTGGTTTTGGAATTCCTGCAGGAATTATGGATTGGGGATATTGCTTCCTGAGTTGGTAGATCTAGTCTATGTGTATGGGAAATTGAGATGAACCCCCATACGTTTGCCACAAGCTTGGTTTTGTCTTTCCCCTATTTAACTTCTACATAAAGTTGCATTAAAGTATGAACCAGTGATCAGAAGTTTAATTTCTGATCGCTATTCATGAAAGACAAATCTTCCTCTAACAATCATCCTTGCCATGATATGCCAGCCCTGTATCCCTGCCTTTATATCTCAACTCTGTAACAATAAAAACTTTAATCTGGCAGGAGAGAATGAGCATGTGGGTAGATGTGCCCATCCAGATTTTGGGGGTTGCATTAGTTGAGATCCCAGGACAGTGTAAGAAGAAACTGTAATAAATGTAATAAATTGTTTTGCAGACATTTTTTAAAAAGTAATTGATTGTGATGCTTCATTCCTGTGCTCATGAGACAGCATGCAACTGAATTTTCATTCAAACTTTGCAATTTCTTTTGATAATGCCTTCCTTTATCTCGATCATCTTCATATGTATTACAACCTCTTGTAAAGACTTTGACTGTATTCTAGCATTAGATTCTGTTTTTTTAACAAAATAAACCTATACAATATGTTAAGTAACTTCAATTATTATGAGCCCCACTGAATTAACTTCATCATAGTTTGAGCCTAATATATTTTTCAGTTCAGAAGAATACAGAAAAGAGCAACAAAGATGATTGGGGGCAGGAGGCTAAAACATATGAAGAATGGTTACTAGAATTGAGTATATGTAGTTTAGCGAAAAGAAGAACTATACAATAGCAGTTTTCCAATATTTGAGGGGCTGCTTCAAAGAAGAGGGGGTCAAACTATTTTCCAAAGAACCTGAAGGCAAGACAAGAAATGATGGATGGAAACAGTGAGAACAATTAACCAGTGGAATGGCTTGCCTTCAGAAATTGTGAATTTTTTTAAAAAATTTGATTTATATGCCGCCCTTCTCCGGAGACTCAGGACGGCTTACAGTGCATTAAGCAATAGCCTTCATACTTTTGTATATATTTATACAAAGTCAGCTTATTGCCCCCACAAACCGGGTCCTCAATTTACCCACCTTAGAAAGGATGGAAGGCTGAGTCGACCTTGAATGCTCCATCACTGGAAGCTTTTAGAAAGAACCTGGATAGCCATTTGTCTGGAATGGCTGTTTGTGCAGGGGCTTGGACTACAAGACTTCCAGATCCCCTACAACTCTGTTTTTGTGTTCTATTCTACTTATATCTATATGTATATTATTAGTGGAACAGGAAAACAGTCCATTCTTGGAAAGCTTTAATGATGACATTGATGAGAAAAGCAAATCCTAAAAATTATTACCCTAATTTGAAAATTATCAATTAATTAAGATATTTAAGCTCTTTTTTCAAATACCGGATTGAATGATAACATTTTCCTTCTTACTTTACTTACTGGATAGACCTTACCTGTTTCAGTTTGCACTGAGAGCTGCCTTCCTGGTTATTTCAAGAAAAAGCAGGAGGGAAAGCCATTTTGCTGCTATGATTGTTTTCTATGTCCTGAAGAAAAAATTTCAAGCCAGAAGGGTAAGAAGCATTATAAGCGGAGCTTATTTTAAGAAGCTGGTGAAACCATACCAAGATATACTATATATACTATATATAGTAGATATACTGTACTATATATAGCAGAGTACTGTATATATCAAAGTAATAAACATTTACTTGCTCTGTTTATGTTTTAGCATAAATGTTTCTATATATAAAAATTATTTTGATCTGGTTTACATAATTCAAGCATTTACAGGATTTGATCAAAATAATACCAATGCTTTCAGTCTCTCTCTCTCTCTCTCTCTCTCTCTCTCTTCTTTTCTTTTCTTAACTGTGTATCAAATTATCTACTATAAGATCTGTTGTACTTGTGACTATGTACATTTATTTAATTTTATCCTAGGACAGCTTTTTTTTAAAAAGAATATTTTATTTGTTTTTAAACATCTTAAACATAAAATACATCTTTTAAGAGCTAAGGTTTGGTCTGGTATTAGATAAATTCAATTGCCCACACTTCTTTAACCAATTTGATTCCAAATTTCACCCATTTACATCTTTAAAAAGAAAAAGAAAAAACATCAAATCACAGATTTTTTATCGTACAATCTAACATCTTATTCTAAACATTTGGCATTCTATTGTATCACCATAAATCTTAAATCACAAATAAACACAGCTCCTTTTTATATGCAATCTTTCATTTCCAAATAAACATCATTCTAGATTTTTTCCATTATTATAAATCAGAATTCCATATATATTCCTTAATCTTGAAACCCATTTCATCAAATCTATATTTTAACCTTTATTGATTTATGACTAATTTCCTTAATCTTGTCATGAAATACACTTCTCATTTTACATAAAATCACTTCAGAATCATTTCACATTATCATTCATTCCACATTTCCATCCATAATTTTAACTAATTCCCAATCTATTTTATTTTGTCCTCCACTCCTTCTGCTGATTAGCAGCATAATCTCCTCCACTCCTTTTTTAAAAACAAACCTTTATTAAAACTTTTTAAAAAACATTTAAAATATACAAATTTCTCTTAGTCAAAAAAAAAACCCAAACAAATTTACATGTACTATATTCAACTTTACATATTGACTAATTTCTATTTTTTATATACATATACATATATACATACACACAGTAATTTATTCCTACTATATCCATCTGACAGTGCTGTTTTTAATTGTGTTAATTTCTTCTAGATTCCATCTTTACTCATTTTTCCCCTTCCTCTGATTTGTCCACTGGTACCATTTATTCCATATTACATAATAATTTGAGTCCTCCTTATCTTTTAGTTGTAAGGTTAGTTTGTCCATTTCTGCACATGAAAATATTTTCTGTATTACTTCCTGTTCTGTTGGCTAACGATAACCTAGCCGCCGTGATTATATGTAATATTAAATACTTAATATCTTTTCTAATATTCCCTTTAATCATGCCTAGTAGGAAAACCTCAGGTTCTAGTTCAATTTCGTATTTCGTTATTTCTGTTATCCACGTTTTTATTTTACTCCAAAATTTCTTAACTACTGGGTAGAGCCACCAAACATGATAGTCCCCTGTGTTATTTTACATTTCCAACAAGTCAGATTTACATTTGGATACATTTTGGCTAGTCTTGCAGGAGCCAGATACCACCGATACCACATTTTATAATGATTTTCTTTATAGGCTACCGATTTTGTCATTTTATAATTGCTTTCCCATACCCTTTCCCATTCGTCTAATTGTATATTATGCCCTATATTCCTCGCCCAAGCTATCATCTTATCCTTAACCAATTCTTCTGCCAAATCATATTCCAATAAATATTTGTAGATTTTTGAGATTAATTTCCCTTCTTTTGATTCTAGTAATTTATCCAATTGATTTTGTTTTGGGTCAATTCCTTTGTGAATAGGGCCACCAATCAATTATTATTCCTTGGTCATTGAGTTCTTCTCTTGATTTCAGTTGTCCCTGTACATCTAATATTTCTCTGTATCTTAGAATTTTATGCTTTGTTAGTGTATTAGGGTGGGTTATTGCTTCTATTGTTGATAGCCAACCGGGGATTTTCATATAGTGTTTGGATTTAATCTGTTGCCATGTATTTATTAAAGATTTTCTGATAGTATGGTTGTTGAAATGTTTGTATGTTTTATTTCCAGGGTTCCATATAAAGGCATGCCATCCCTTCATTAAGTCATGTCCTTCCAGATTCAAAAGTCTTTGATTATCCAGGGTTATCCATTCCTTGATCCATTTAAACTTGCCGCCTTATAATGTTTTTCCCATGCCGGGAACCCAAATCCACCTTTCATTTTATCATATTGTAATATATTTAATTTTATTCTTGATTTTTTCCCCTCCCACACAAATTTTGTAGTTATTTTATCCAGATTAGTAAAAAATTTCTTATCTAATTTTATTGGAATTGTTTGGAATAGATAAAGGAGTCTTGGAAGTATATTCAATTTTATTGCCGCTATTCTCCCCAACAAGGTTAAATTTAATTTTCCCCATTTATTTAAATCTTCTTTTATTTTCTGGATTAAAAGTTCATAATTATTTTCTTTTATTGTCATGGTTTTGGCTGTCAAATTTATCCCTAAGTATTTTACTTTTTTAATTGCCTGTAATCCTGTAGTCTTTTGATAATTTATCTCATATTTTTCATCATCATTTTCATCTTTTCTTTATTAATTTTTAATCCTGCTACCTTTCCAAATTTCTCGATCTGTTCTATTATTTATTTATTTATTTATTTATTAGATTTATATACCGCCTTTTCCTTATGGACTCAGGGTGGGGAACAGCCGAGTAAAAATCAGTACATAAAAGTTAAAATATTATAAAACACATATAAACTTGGCTGAGAATTAAAAACAAGTAAATATTAAAATACATCAACTCTAAAACTCAAAAAAAAATTAAAAATTCAACAGGGATCAGGCTAAACCAGCAAGCTGAAAAAGATAAGTTTTCAGGGCCCGACGAAAAGTCCGGAGGTCGGAGATCGTTCTCAGTTCTGGAGGAAGATCATTCCAGAGAGTAGGGGCTGCCACAGAGAAGGCTCTCCCCCTGGGGATCACTAGCCGGCATTGTCTGGCTGACGGCATCCTGAGGAGGCCCTCTCTGTGGGAACGAACCGGCTGGTGGGAGGCAATTGGCGGCAGAAGGCAGTCCCGTAAGTACCCTGGTCCTAAGCCATGGAGCACTTTAAAGGTGATTACCAACACCTTGAAATGCACCCGGAAGTCCACTGGCAACCAATGCAGCTCCCGCAGGAGAGATGTCATATGGGAGCGCCCCATCGCTCCCATAATCCCCCGCATGGCCGCATTCTGCACCAGTTGGAGCCTCCGGGTGCACCCCAAGGGGAGCCCCATGTAGAGAGCATTGCAGTAGTCCAGGTGAGAGGTGATGAGCGCCTGAGTGACTGTGCGTAGGGAGTCCCGATTTAGAAAGGGCCGCAACTGGCGTATCAGGTGAACCTGATAGAAAGCCCCCCTGGCCACAGCTGTCGTATGATCCTCTAAGGACAGCTGTGGGTCCAGGAGGACGCCCAAGTTGCACACCCTTTCCGTGGGGGCCAATGATTTGCTCCCAATAACCAGCGATGGGATCAGCTTGCTATATCGGGACGCCAGCAGCCACAGCCACTCGGTCTTGGAGGGGTTGAGTCAAAGCCTGTTTCTCCCCATCCAGACCCGCACGCCTTCACGGCACTGGGACATCACTTCCACGGTATCGTTGGGGTGGTCTGGGGTGGAGATGTACAGCTGAGTATCATCAGCGTACTGATGGAACTCCACCCCAAAACCACGGATGATCTCACTTTACATAAATGTTGAACAGGAGGGGCGAGAGGACCGACCCTTGTGGCACCCCACACACTGGGCACCTCGGGATCGACCGCTGTCCCCCTGTCAACACAGATTGTGACCGATCGGAGAGGTAGGAGGAGAACCACCGTAAAACGGTGCCCCCCCCACCCCCGGTCCCTCCAACCGGCGCAACATGATACCATAGTCGATGGTATCAAAAACCGCTGAGAGGTCTAACAACACCAGGATAGAGGAGTACCCCCTACCCCGGGCCCTCCAGAGATCATCCACCAACGCGATCAATGCCGTTTCGGTGCTGTATCCATACCTGAAGCCAGACTGGAGTGGGTCTAAATAGACAGCTTCATCCAGGTACTGGGGGAGCTGCCACGCAACCACACTCTCAACAACCTTAATTTCGGGGTTGTTTCTATTGGGTTTTCTATGAAGAAGACAAGGTCGTCCGCGAAAGCTGGGACCTTGTATTCTTCTTTTTTAATCTTTAGTCCTTGTATTTCCTCATTTGCCCTAATTCTAATTAAAAGGTTTTCTAAGGTTAAGGTAAATAATAAAGGTGATAGTAGGCATCCCTGTCTTACTCCTTTATCTATTCCAAAGAATTTTGTTTGATCCTCATTTACCAGGATGCATGCCTTTTTATTCTGATATATTGATGCTATCATTTTTGTAAATTTATCTCCAAAGTTCATATTTTGGATTTGGTGGATCATAAATTTTCAATTTATTTGATCGAAGGCTTTCTGTGCATCCAGAAAGATCAGTGCCACCTGTCTCTCTGGATGCACCTCATAATATTCTAAAACGTCTATTACCATTCTTAAATTATTTTGATTTGTCTGGAGGGCAAAAAACCATTTTGATCCTGGTGTATTTTATTTTGTATTACTTTTTTCATCCTATTAGCAATTATACTCATAAAGACTTTGTAATTGGTATTCAACAAAGAGATTGGTCTATAGTTTTTTATTAGTGTGGTATCTGCTCCTTCTTTAGGTATCAGGGAAATGTACGCTTCTTTCCATGTGTATGCGCAATCTCCTCCACTCTTAAATCTATTGTCACTGATTACCAGCATGCTTTCCTCCACTCCAAGCTCTATTTATTTGGCTGGTTCACAGTATTTTGTTTTAGCTGTTCTCCAGCATAATATCCTTCACTTCTTCTGCTGATTGCTAGCATAATCTCCTCCATTCCTAAATCTATTGTCGCTGATTACCAGCATGCTTTCCTCCACTCCTACATCTATTATTATAAATGTTTTATTCTAGCTGGTTCACAGCATATTACATAAGTTGCTTTTTCAACATATTCTCCTCCATATCTCCCGCCAATTTGAAATAGAAATGTGTTACAACAAATATCTTCTCACATATTCTCTCCTGGATTATAAATTTTCCTTAAATTCATCCCATTTCATATTTATCCTTATTTTTCTATGAAAGCTGCATTTTTATCCACCTTGAAATCAACTAACTTGTAAATTTCCCTTAAAATCATCTCACTTCATATTTATTCTTACTTTTCTATAGAAACCACATTTTCTCCGCTTTAAAAATCACTTTCCTCTGGTTATTAAATCTGTAAATAATTCTTATTGAAATTCAAAATTTCATTTAAGCATTGATATTTTAAAAATCATATTTTCTTTCAATCATTTATAATCTAAGATTTTTCTAATTATTAAATCTTCGGAGGGTATGTTTGAACTTCTCCAACATTGCACAAATGCCAATCTTGCCAACATTGTCATATATAGAATAATATATGTTGTTGTTTTTTCATATTCCTTTTTCATTATTCCCAGAAGAAACAATTCTGGTGTATATTCTATCTGGAAGCCTGTTATTTAATGTTACTTAAATAAATGAAAATAATAATACCATTGCTATAGAAAAATTATGTGCTTAAATTCCAGACATGGAGGATTGTTCTGAATGCCCAGAAGAACAATATCCAAGTAAGGATAAAGATTCATGTCTTCCCAAAAAAATATCTTTCTTATCTTATGGAGAACCAATGGGGATAACTTTAGTCACTCTGGCACTTCTTTTTTCTTTCTGCACAATTGGGGTGCTGGCAACATTTTTGAAATATCACCATACTCCCATTGTCAAGGCCAATAACCGAAATCTCAGCTATGTTCTACTCATCTCCCTTCTCCTCTGCTTCCTTTGCTCACTGCAGTTTCTCATTGTACCTGGAAATATAATATGTCTCCTCCGACAAGTTAGCTTTGGCATCATCTTCTCAGTGGCTGTGTCTTCTGTGCTGGCAAAAACCATCACTGTGGTTCTGGCTTTCATGGCCACCAAGCCAGGATCCAGGATGAGGAATTGGGTGGGAAGTGGTCTGGCCACCTCCATTGTTCTTACTTGTTCTGTGATTCAAGCTGGCATCTGTACAGTTTGGCTCATCACATTTCCTCCTTTTCCTGACATTGACACACATTCAGAAAAGGAAGAAATCATATTGCAATGCAATGAAGGCTCATCTACCATGTTCTACTGTGTCCTGGGCTACATGGGTTTTCTGGCAGCTGCCAGTTTCATAGTAGCATTTTTCTCCAGGAATCTTCCCAGCAGTTTCAATGAAGCCAAATGTCTCACATTCAGCATGTTGATCTTCTGCAGTACGTGGATCTCTTTTGTTCCATCCTACCTGAGCACCAAAGGCAAATACATGGTGGCTGTGGAGGTTTTTTCCATTTTGGCCTCCAGTGCAGGGTTGCTTGGCTGCATATATTTCCCAAAATGTTATATAATAATTGTTAGGCCAGACCTAAACAACAGAGAACAACTCATTAAGAGAAAAAAATAATGATAGTAAATAACACACAAAACTCATCTTTTTAATATTTCTGCTTTATTGACCCTCTTTTGAAATTATGGTTATTTTCATAATTTATATTTATGCCTTATGCATATTTTTGTGAGATGAAGAATGAATGGAACATTGTTAAAACCAGAATTATCCCATCTTAGAATATATACAATGCATTCAGAAAGTATTCAGACCACCACCACTTTTGTTAATTTTGTTGTGCTGAAGCCTGATTCTACAGTTGTTGAAATTCATTTTTTTCTTTCATTAATCTACATTCAGTACCCCATAAAAAGAATGTGAAAACCAAATTTTAGAAATGTCTGTAAATTTATTAAAAAGAAAAAAGCTGAAAAATCAGGGTTTTTTGCTTTATCTTCCTAAAATGTCAGTCCTTTACAATTTACTCCAATTAAGTTCTTGGCTTTCAGCAATTTGTTTAGGCAAGAGACTATTTCTTATCTAAAGTAGATCGCTTTATCAAAGATGAATGAGTACATACCTTTGACTGTGACTTTCTCAGTTCTTTGGTGAATGAGAAAAATAGTAACATTTGTACTGGAGGACAGAAACTGGAGGACCTTCCAGGGACCCTTTTGGAATTGATCATCACTGGAATGCTGACTGGCTGTTGATTGTTGGACACTGCAGTGAGATGTATCAGACATTGAGTACCAATGAAAATCAACAGTAAAACACTTCTGTTGAGCTCATGTTGCATATCAGAAACTTTTTTCATTTAAATCAGTCATCAAATTTATTTTCACATTTCTTAAGATTCCTATCTAATAGAGTCATTCTGAAATTATATTTGTTTTCCATCTGAGGAAGACTACAATAATCACCAAAAGTTTTTTTGAAAGTAAAACATTTCAAATTAATGTGTAAACAAATAAAAATCCATCCTTCTCCATACTGGAGAGATACAATATAGAAATAAAGATAAAAAGGATATAGCAAGAGCATTCTTTCTAAAACTATATGAACAAGAGGAACCCCCAGAAGAAGTTATTAGACAATATCTAAGGGAAGCCGAAATCAAAGAATTAGAAGAGATCCACAGAGATGCTTTGGATAGACCAATTACAATGATGGAACTTATTGAGGCGAAGAAAAAACAAAAAATATATAAGACCCCAGGACCTGATGAAATACCAGCAGAGTTCTACAAGAATTGTCTACAATCAGTAGATGAAACCCTGCTTGAAGTATTTAATGATGCAATTATGGAAGCCAAAATTCCGAATTCCTGGACAGAGGCTATCATTACATTAATACCCAAAGAAGAAACAGGTCACGCAGATATCCAAAATTATAGACCAATATCTTTGTTGAATGTGGACTATAAATTGTTTACATCAATTATCACAGAAAGAATTAAGAAAATAATTGAAGACTACATACACCCGGATCAAAATGGTTTCATTTCAAAGAGACAACTAAAAAATAACATTAGGCTAATATTTGAAGTACTTGAATATTATGAAATGAATAAGATAAACAATCAGCCTTAATTTTCTTAGACAAAAGTCATTCGACAATCTTAACTGGAAATTCCTTACTTTACAATTGGAAGCTATGAAATTTGGAGAAAAATTCATAAAGATGATAAAAAGAATCTATTCGGTACAGACAGCGAGAATAACAATCAACGGTGACTTAACAGAAAAATTTCCAATATCAAAAGGGGTGAGACAAGGCTGCTTCCTATCACCCCTATTATTCATATTGGCCTTGGAAACCCTCTTAAAGGAAGTCTGACGAGATAATGAAATAATAGGTCTAAAAGCCAAATGAGAAGTATACAAACTCCAAACCTTCATTGTATTCATTATAGAACAGCCAACTACATCTGGCACCAAGTTGCTAAATAGAATAGAGAAATATGGGAAAGTAGCCGGTCTCAAAATCAACAAACAAAAAACAAAGATATTAACCAAGAACCTCACTAATCAACAAGAAAAGCAATTAGAAGATGAATTAGGCATACAAATTACGAAGAAAGTAAAATATTAAGGAATATGGCTGACTAATAAAAGCTCTTCAATTAGAGAAGATAATTATGATAAATTAACAAAACAAATTAAAAAAGACCTAGGAATTTGGAAAAAGCTACAATTATCACTTTTGGGGAGGATCGCTTCAATTAAAATGAATGTACTACCACGGATATTATTCTTATTCCAAGCAATTCCAATAAAACCAGGGAAATTTTTTTTCAAGGACTTCAACAAATCAATAGCTGACTACATATGGCAAGGGAAGAAAGCACGAATCAAACTAAAGCATTTACAAGGTACAAGAGAAAGAGGAGGATTGGCACTACCCGACTAGGAATCTTACTACAAAGCATCAGTATTAATTTGGATTAAGGAATGGATGGATCTAAAAAATCAAAGATTGCTGAGTCTGGAAGGTTTTGACCTACAGAGAGGATGGCATGCCTTCCTCTGGGAAGGCACAGATAAAAAACATGATTATTTCCACAGTCACATAATCAGACAATCATTATATCAAACATGGCAAAGTATTAAAAAGGTACATTATGTAAAAATTCCGGAATGGCTGTCAACAATGGAAGCCCAGATTTACCCAAACACCATGGACAGCAGTAAAATGAAAACCTACCAAGAGCTGCTAAACCACAGGGGGGAACTAAGAACAAGGCAAGAACTGAAGGAGATGGGTACAGACATCGACTGGTGGCCATATACACAAATTAAATCAAGATATAAAAAAGATTTGGCTCAATTTGGATTCCAAAAAGGTCAAACTGAATTAGACAAAATCTTGCAAGGGACACAAGACAAACTAATTTAAAAAATCTATAATTATTTACAAGGATATAAATTAGAAGAAGAGGTAGTGAAAGAAAACATGATAACCTGGTCAAAAAATTTTGGCTACAGTATCGAACTAGACAAATGGCAAAAATTATGGACAATAAACTATAAATTGACAATGTCTGTATCATACAAAGAAAATCTCTACAAAATGTTCTATAGGCGGCATCTGCCACCAGCCAGATTAGCAAGAATGTTCCCCAATACACCATCAACATGCTGGAAATGCAAACTCCATAAAGGCATATACTATCATATGTGGTGGACCTGCCCAATAGCAAAACAATACTGGCAAATGATTAGATCCCAGATAGAAGAAACTACACAGCAAAAAATAGAAATAAAATCAGAAACCTTTCTACTTGGAATACTAAATGGACAATATGAAAAAGAAATAACATATTTAATTATACATATGATAACAGCAGCATGAATACTGTACACACAATACTGGAAGAGTAGTGAAATACTGACAGAAGATAGGGTAATTAGCAAACCATGAAATGTGCAGCATTAGACAAACTCACCAAGGAACTACAAAATAGGGAGGAACATGATTACTATTTAGTATGGAAAAGGTGGTATTGTTGGTTGGAAAATAGAAAAGGGAAAAAGGGTTAGGAAGTAAATTGAACAACCAAATACAGAAAGAGGAAAACAAAGTACATATACAAGTCAATAATAAACCAGAAAGATAGATAGAAGGGAAAGACCAAATAAGGAGGAGTTAAATCATGAAAAAAGATTACAGACTACAGTTGCGATCATTTGGATAAATATTTGAATTTGTGTTTATATGTTTTGTATGTTTTACTGTTTTACTGTTTTGTTTAGTCTGTATATATAAATAAAAATTGAAAAAAAGAAAATCAACAGTAAAACACTTCTGTTGAGCTCATGTTGCATATCAGAAACTTTATTCATTTAAATCAGTCATCAAATTTATTTTCACATTTCTTAAGATTCCTATCTAATAGAGTCATTCTGAAATTATATTTGTTTTCCATCTGAGGAAGACTACAATAATCACCAAAAGTATTTTTGAAAGTAAAACATTTCAAATTAATGTGTAAACAAATAAAAATCCATCCTTCTCCTAAATTGATAGTTTTTTCTTATGATTGCTATTATGAGAAATTATCCCAATTATTATGATGAAAATTAAAGTCAGTCTCCTTTTTTTTCTGTTTGCTTTTCTTTTTAGCCCCAATTAGATCTCTATAGGTCTCTGATTCAAATTACCTTTCTCTTCTTATTTTATCAAATTCACAAATTATCTACTATCCTTAATAATAAACAATAAGCATTCCAATGAAGGGAAGATCCAGTTGGTTAGTAAAATTAATTTTTCTATTTACAAAGGTACTTTAAGTAGGGGAAAAAACATATCAACTGAGTATTTTTTAAGTATTGTCTCCTACATCTGTGGAAAATTAAATATAAAGACAATTATTCTTATCATCTATAATTATCAAAAAGACTGCTATTAATTTTTACTGTTGTTTAAACCTCTCTGGAAAATTTATATCCAATAAGGATTGAGACCTTATAATTAGTATAAATATTTCCTGGCTGTCATCATGTGTAGATTGAATGATTTGCATTCAAAGTCTCAAAATAATTGTGTGAGAATGGCATGGTAAGGCAAACAATGTTAATATATTTTTGAAGATTCTAAAATATTATCATACAAACTGTTCTATAGACATACAGTGCATTTAGCATAATGACTTTGGTTATTTTACTCTTGCTTTTATCTCATATGGTTTGGAAGTGTGATATGAAAAATTGCATTATTAGTGATCCTCTCCCAATTTCTCACAACTATTTCCAACCTGGTGATCTCATCATTGGTGCCATTAGTTCTCTTATGTTCATGCCTACAGAAGTAGAAAACTTCTTGGAAGATCCCCATCTTTCATTTATTGGTGAACCCATGTAAGTGTCCACCACCTTACATTGTATCATATCCATTTTACACTTATATATGTGATAATACTCTACAGACCAAAATAAGTTATAGTGATAAAAATATATTTTGTCTAGTTCAAATTTTTCATCCCTTGTTAATTTCCTTGGAGTTCTTAAAGGAATTAAAAAGAACTACTTTAATATACATAGAGAAGATTAAAAGATTCTGACAATGTGATAGAAATCCTGACCCATGAACCAACATTTTTAGCAGAATAAAAAAAGAAAAACAATCTCAAAACAAACCATATTTGCACAGTAATGTTCCTACCATATTCAGTATTGACATTTTAGGGCATACTTAACAATTGTAACTAGTATTTTTGGGGTTTCTTGTTTGATTTATAGAATTTATATTATTTTCCTTAATAATTTCAGCAAATAAATACAACTAAAATACTGTATTGTCAACTAAGTAAGACCACAAATAAAATACTCTATTACCATAATTTATGATTGCTGTGATTTTTCAAATTAGAAAAACTTCAAATCTTTGCTAAAATTGGGGAGGATTTAAGACACTCGATGTTTGGGGATGTTGTTGTTTTTTGTTCAAAGCTATATAAAGTTAAACAATATGCCACGCTTAATACACAATGTTTTAAAAAGCAAAATATTTAGATTTATTCGCTGCATTGTTTTCTGTTAAATATAATATGCCCTTTTATTACATACAATTATTATTCCAGAGTCCAGACTAAATTTTATCAGCATATTTTGGCTTTGATATTTGCTGTAAAAGAGATCAATAACAGCCCTCAGATCTTGCCCAATGTAATCCTAGGCATCCATATTTTTGACAGCTATGATAGAAAATGTATTTATCATGCCACAATGGAACTTTTTTCACCTCTGAAGAGAATGATACCCAATTATAAGTGTGGCATCAAAAACAATTTGGTGTCAGTCATTGGGGCTCTTTATTCTGAAATCTCTAGTGACCTGGCAGATATTTTGGGGATCTATCAACTTCCACAGGTAGGTTATGTGGTGAGTTGTGAGATGTTATGAATCAACTATATTTTTCTGGTATTTTTACATCTGTATAAATTGGAAACATGGTAGTGAGCATTTAAGTTTATATTAATTGATAAAACATAAAGAAACCCAATTGAATAATACTGAGACAATGTGGAAAATATGAACGGGAAAAGTGTATTGAATCAACAAGGGAAAATTGTAAGTCATATTCAAATAAACATGATGATCAGTCAAGACAAGCTAGAAAGTCCTCTCCCAAATCAATAAACTTTGTTATGAAAGACTTTACTTTCTTCAAGTTAAGTAATTGAGTGCTGTCCCACAAGATAATTTTCAATTGAAAGCAAGTTAAATTTTAATCTCCCAATCAGTCATTCAATTAAGACCTCTATTGCAAGAAATTCCTGGAAACAATATTCTGTGAAGCCAATGGACTGAATTTAGGTTTACAACTAAAATGTGATATTATCAATAACAAGAATGAGAGTACCACAAATTAGTCCTCTGAACAGGTGAACAGAAAAGAATATGTTAGTCTTACAAGGCTACTAAACTTTGTAACTTTGTAAAATTTGTAACTTTGACACAAATTGAATTTATTAGATGCTTGGGGATGACTTCCAAATTAGAACAGATTTGGTACAGGTTTTTTTTTAATTAGATTTATATGCTGCCCTTCTCCAGAGACTCAGGGTGGCTTACAATGCGTTAAGCAATAGCCTTCATACTTTTGTATATTTTATACAAAGTCAGCTTATTGCTCCCACAAACTGGGTCCTCAATTTACCTATTCTTAGAAAGGATGGAAGGCTGAGTCAACCTTGAGCCTGGTGAGATTCGAACTTACAGTAATTGCAGACAGCTGAATGTTAATAATAGGCTTTAGTCTGCTGAGCTATCCAGGCTCAAGTTGCTAATTTGGCAATTATTTCTTCACTTCTTTCCCTTTTGTAAGCTTCTATTAATTTTCTTATCCTGTAGTTAATATATGGGTCACATCCAGAGATACTGGATGAAATTAAATCCTTTTCCTTCTACCACATGGTCCCAGATGAAAATATTATATACCAAGGACTTCTTCAGCTGCTTATGTATTTCAAATGGATCTGGGTTGGGATCCTTGTGCGGGATGATATTGAAAGATTTGTCAGGATGGTCTTTTCAACTTTCCCTCTTCGTGGGATTTGTATTGCTTTTTTAAAAAGAATTAAGCCCTTTTACATCAGTAACTTATTCAAGGAAATAGAGGGGATGATAGAAATATTTTATTTATCTATGAATAGTAAAGCCAATGTGGTAATAGTCTATGAAAAAACTCTTCTGCATCTGCGGTTGTTATTACATCTTCCTAAAATGGAAGATTTGTCTATGGAGCCAAAAGGTAAAGTGTGGATCATGCCCTCCCAAATGGATCTTGCCTCAGTATTTTACCAAAGAAGCTGGGATATTCAAGATATCCATGGTTCCCTGTCCTTTTCAGTTCATTCCAATGAAATTCCAGGTTTTCAACAATTTATTCAGACAAGGGACCATTTCTTATCAAAAGAAGATGGCTTTATCAAAGATGTGTGGGTACATGCATTTGATTGTTCCTTTCCCAGTCCCTTGGTCAATGGGAAAGAGAGTGACATTTGCACCATGAAGGAGACATTGGAAAAGCTTCCTGTAGCTTTTTTTGAAATGAGCATGACTGGCCACAGTTATAATATATACAATGCAGTTTATGCTATAGCTCATGCTTTACATGACATGCAGTTTGAACAAAAAGACAGTGGAATTCTGATTAGAAGAAAACCGAATATTCAAGAGGAACAGCCATGGCAGGTACTGAACATTCATGCTTTTTTCTCTTTCAGCGTACAAACCATAATACAAAATGCACCATTTTGATACAAATCATAATAAATCAAAGAAATGAAGGGATGGGATGCAATACAAAAGAGGTATAGAAGTAAATATTATTTGTACCTGCTATATAACTTTCTTTCCTTCAAACCATTCTAGTTTTCACCCAGGCTTATGTACTGCTTCATGCATTGCTTGTTGCACTTCAACTCTCCTTAGCTCACTCTTTTAAGTATCTCATCAACCAGTCTTCATCTGTCTTCATCTGTCCTGTCTATTCATTCTTCCTTAATACATAAATTCTGTAACTGAACTCTCATTTATTTTCAATCTGTCACATTATCTCTGTTTCCTGGTTTTATACTAGTACTTAAACTCTATTCATTAAGTACCCTTGATGTTAAGTATTTCTTGAATTTTTCTCATGTTTTTTCACATACACAACTCTCCTTTCCATGAAAGTTCCATTTATATGCCATATAAATGGTGAGTAACAAGCACAGGTAAATGAATTTAGAAATATGTCTAAATTCATTTACCTCTGCTCATTATTCACTGTTTATTTATGACCTGCAATTTTTAAACAAAGTTACCCAGTCAAACATATTTGCCATGG
This sequence comes from Coluber constrictor foxii, assembly GCA_038048745.1. Classification (NCBI taxonomy): domain Eukaryota; kingdom Metazoa; phylum Chordata; class Lepidosauria; order Squamata; family Colubridae; genus Coluber; species Coluber constrictor. Next base: position 61,134,498 of record CM075961.1, on the reverse strand, counting down.
TTTTACTGCTTTTCAGATTCATATTTTCTTTTCATTTTACAATCTTATCAATATTCTCCACAAATAATTTGGGTTTTAGCCAAAAACACAACATTGTGTCCATCCAAAATTATCTATTTGTTAGCACTTCATTAAATCAAAGGTTTTTTTTTTCCTGGATTGATATGGAAGTTAAGTGTATGAAGAATCCCATTATGTTTGCCAAAGGGTAGAAACAAAAAAGAATAAAGAGAAGATACAGTCTATACCAGTGATGCTGAGACCGAGCGCCCAAACTGAAACCCTAAAACCACTTACAGTATTTATCTCAAAATGCCAACATGGCAATTTAATGTGAATACTGAGGTTTCAGTTTAGAAAAAACAACTCATACATTAACATCATTTGTCTTAAAAGAAAAACATAATAAGAGAGCTTTCAATGATAAAAGCAACTTTAGATATTTACAATTTCAGGCCTACCTCAACCATAATTTTATTGAATTATGTTTTTACATTTCTGAACTGTCCATCTCCTTCAAAGAGGGAATCTTGCTTGATAGCAGTTCTGTCCCCAAATACATTTGGGCAACATTAATAGAGGATTTGAACCCCAGAATCAAACACAGCCTTCCCATTCATTTTATATAGAATCATTGATGATAACTGAGTTAATCCATTTGTCTTCCTCTTTTTATCAGAGAGTAAATTATGATTCTAATATAATTTGTTGATATTCTGACTTGGCAATGACCAAAATGCTTAGTTTGTACAAAATGCTGGGCACATAGAAGACCCTATAGGCAGGTTGTGCTAACAGCTTCATCAAACCTGTCTGAAGAAACACAACCTACCACAAATCCTATTGTGCCTTAGTATGAAGTATAATCCTAATCTAGAACTTGCATCAATGAATATGATTAATGTCATGTTCATGCAACATATGACATAGTTTGCATAACTGATTTGCTCAAAATAGTCAAATTTGTTGACTTTGCCAAGCCAAAAACACCCTTAAAATGCTATATGGATGAGGCTTGTAGTTGTATGAATGTACAAATTAAATCAAGATTCAGGGGATGACTTTACCAGAGAAGCCAAATTAAGACAGTAGAGAGAGCCTCAGAAAAAAACACATCAAAGCTTAACATTAATTGAAAATAAAACTTCCATTAATTTCTTAACATCCAAAATTAATACATGATTTAGTTTGCATTTCTGATAGGATTACTGTAGAGCAAGAATTACAAGTGGCAGTGAAATCGTTGCTTTGCTCCTCAAATTGAAATTATAAACAGCTGAGCCAACAGGTTCTGGAGAACTGGTAGTGGAAATTTTGAGCAGCTCAAAGAACCGGTAGCGGAAATTTTGAGTAGTTAGAAGAACTGGCAAATACCATCTCTGGCTAGCCCCAGAGTGAGATGGGAATGGAGGTATCCTTCCCCTGCCATGCCCACCAAGCCACACCACGCCCACCAAGCCATGCTCACAGAACCGGTAGTAAAAAAAATTGGATTTCACCACTGAGCTGAGCCCATTAACTGGCAAAATATTCCATTTAATTAAGTTTTTTAAGGCAATGTTCCCAGGGAATTTTGCATATCTAGTTTTCCAGATTCTGGAAAAAAATATTCTAGCTCCAAACAGTTACCATATTTCACAAACCCTGAAACCTGATTTTGATCCCAGATGTTGATGTATTATTGTTGTTTCTGGTCCCTCATTTTGTTTTGTTTTTTGTTCTTTGCAAGATTATTTATTAGTGTTTTGGGCATTGGGTTAATTTTTTAAAAGAAAATATTCTATATTTTATTTTCTATACATCCAGAATATTAGTTAATGTTAGTTAAACACTAAAATGCATGGTGTTTGAATCTCAAATTAGGGTTGTGAGTGAATTTTGTTTTAAAGATTTATTTGACAGGCCTAATTAAGCTGTAGGGTGAATATCCTGCATTCCATTCTCCTTCTCCGGAAGAATTTAATTCTAATAACATTTTCCCCTTCCTAATATTATTCTCAGATGGGCAGCAAATTGGAAAGAAATTGGCTTTCAAAAGCTGCAGCTTGGAGGCATGGTCCCTCCCCCTTTCAGGAAAAGGCCATGCCCCCTCAGCACTTCTGCCTACAGTGGTAACCAAAGCACGGGGCTGTCCAGCTCTCTCTCGCTGTCTTTCCACCTTCAGGACCCAGCTGAGCAAGGGCTGTCTACAGCACTGCCTGATGGACCTGCAAATTCGGTGTTCTTTTCCTCTGGGGCTGGAGGGCTCAATAAGGGGATTGGAGCAGCCCCACTGGGATCAGGCATCTTGCATAGCAGCCTAAGGGGTGGGCTCTTTACCCTGGCAGAAAGTGAGAGGTGGAAAGAAGAGCCTGACTGGCTTCATTCCATCTCATCAGCCTGTGTTACTTGATCAAGCAGGGAAGATATGCTGCAATTTTGAGTGGCAGGGTCTAAGAAGAGAGCCTTCTTTGCTGCCGCCCCCCACATTAAGCAATATCCTGTCCCTACAGGTGAGGAAGACTTCCACTCTCCTGTTTTTCTGCAAAGGGGTAGAAACTGGATGTGTAGCCTTGTACAAGGGGCATATACGTCTCCCTCCCTCCCTATAATAATCAGTATTAAATGGCCATTTTACACTTTTAAATTTTTTAATTCTAATTTTATTTTAATTATTATGTTAATTTTATACATTGTTTTATTTATATATTATATTTTACAGACCCTTTTTAAGGAACTAGCAGTTTAGAAATGTGAAATATAAGAAATGAATAATAAATAAAAGTTGTTGCAGCAGTTGATTAAAATAGTGTATTAATTACTGATTCATTTCTTATTGTTCATTGATATTCAGCTCCACCAGTTTCTGAAAGGGGTCTCATTTAATAACAGTGCTGGAGATAGGATTCAGTTCAATCAGAGAAGGGAATTGATGGTTGGATTTGATATTATAAACTGGGTCACCTTCCCAAACCAATCCTTTAATCAAGTGAAAGTGGGGAAGCTGAATCCCTGGATTAAAGAGGAAAAATTCACCATTCATGATGAAGCCATCACCTGGCACAGCAGTTTCAACCAAGTAAGGTCTTCATTTTCTTCTTCCTAGAATGATGTCCAAGAATAACTCCATATCAATGAACACAGAAAGAATACTGTACATGCATTTTTTTACAAGTAAGATTTTGAGCTTTTAGTTCTGATACTGGCTATTTGAAATATCATTCAGAGAAGAGCATTTCAGAAATAAAGCATATCAATCTTCAATAAGGAAAATTAAAAGGAAAGAATTGTTGCTGGTTTATTTGAAAAGAAAAAGGATTTTGAAGAACCAAATATAGTAAGAATTTTAACAGGAGTTGAAATATCAATTGGCACAAATTCAGTGTTAAGCATGCCTTTTGCAATAATAGATCACCAATAGACATTTTAGTTTTCTGTTCTGATAATCAATGAGCCAATTTGTTTTTATTAAATGTAGGGGGAAAATTATAAAGTAAAATTTTTTAAACAAGTTTTCTAAAAGAAAAATTGCTAATTGACTGGTAAAAAATATTATTTTAATCATTTTGCTCCGATAATTAAAAATCAGGTAATCTCTTCCATAATTAAGAATATAAATAATTCAGAAGATACAGTGCCCTGGAATTGTAGGAGTTGTAGCTTAAGGACATTGCTTCCTTGAGTGGATAGTTTCAGGTTATAGCTGTGGGGAGGACAAATGAACTCAATGGCTGTTACCATAAGGCTGCCACCAGATTTAGTTCTCTCTTTCTATTATATAACTTTTGTATCAATTTTGATTGAGGTATCTTCATGTTCTGAGGCCATAATTTCTGGCTGGGAAAGGCAGATCTTCTAGCAATAATTTTTCCTGCACTAATAATAGTGCCATGTAACAAGTCCATATTTAATGTGGCAAGAGAGGAAAGTCATGAAACGAATGGGGTAGATGTTCCATTTTGGAACTCTACCATTCAGCTTTTGCATATGACATTCATTATGAACCAAGTGCAAGGAAGAAGAAATTATAATTCTTTTGGAGACTAGAATCACTGTTCCATAAGTTCTGATGCTTTGTTTTTGATATTGGGTTAACAGAATAGGCTGCCTTGCACTTACTTTGACAGTTTGTGATTTTTTATGCGTAAATGTAGTTCCTGATATGCAACTGTTTGTTTAATGACTGTTCAAAGTTGCTGAAATAAGTGACTTATAATTGGTCTTCACACTTATGACTGTTGCAGTATCCCAGGGGCACATGATTGCCATTTGCGACTTTTCCAGTCAGCTTCTGAGAAGCAAAAATCAATAGGGGAAGCCAGATTTGCTTAACAACCATGTGATTCATTTAATTTCTTTGGCAATAAAGTTGTAAAATTGGCCACAAGTTAGTTAATGACTTTCTCTCTTGCTTAGAAGAATTCCAGTCCTATATGTGATTTAAGTTGAAGATATATATGACATCTTTTAGCTTTATTGTCTATACCTATAGTGGTGGATTTCAAAAAAAAATTTACTACCAGTTCTGTAGGTGTGGCTTGGTGGGCATGGCATGGCATGGCTTGGTGGGCATGGCAGAGGAAGGATACTGTAAAATCTCCAGTGCCCCCCCCCCCCAATCCAGGGGAAGGTTATTGCAAAATTCCCATTTCTTCCATCAGCTGGGACTTGGGAGGCAAAGAATAGATGGGGGTGGGGCCATTCAGAATTTTTACTATCGGTTCTCCAGAACTGGTCAGAATCTGCTGAAACCCACCTTTGCTATACAACACTCTCTTGTAAGTGCTTTCATTATATCCCAGGCCACAGTAAAGTCTGACATGTATGTTAATTTCCCATTAATTTTATTTTAAATGTCTGTACAATACACAGGAAACAATTAAATGACTGCAACAAATAATTCAGGGTCCCACTGAAATAACGTCAACATGAGACTAAAGTATTTTCCAATTTAGAAAAAAACAAGTGTGTTTATAAAATTAGTAGAACAGGAAAAAAAAATCAGTCTTTAATAACATTCACAATTATGCTGATAAAAAAGCAAGTCCTAAAAAAAAAACAAGTTCCATAGGATGATAATATACTTTCAATTAGCATTAATGATTTCCCAAATATCAATCAATTATGATTTTTAATCTTTTTTCTCCAAATTTGTAACTGAATGCTAACATTTTCCTTTTTTCATTTATTGGACAGGTCTTACCTGTTTCAGTGTGTACTGAGAGCTGCCTCCCTGGTTATTTTAAACAAAAGCAGGAGGGGAAGCCATTTTGCTGCTATGATTGTCTTCCTTGCCCCAAAGAGAAAATTTCAGGCCAGAAAGGTAATATATTGCTGTATTTAATCTTTAGTATATCTCATTGTATATATTTATACATGTATGTTGATGTGGTTTCCAAATAATTCAAGTAATTGCTAGATTTTATCAAAATAAAACTTATAATTTTATTTACTTTCTTGAATTGTATATCAAGCAGTGGTGAGTTGCTCCCAGTTTGCACCGGTTCACAAGAACTGGTAGTAAAAATTTGTAGTAGTTCGGAGAACCAGCAATAACATTGGCTGGCCATGTCCCTGAACCAGTCCCGGCCCAGTCGCCACTTGCTTACCCCACCCACCTCATCAGAGGCTTTTTTTTTAACTTTTAAAAGCATTTTTTCTGCAACCTCTTCAGCCGAACAGGTTGTAGGGGAAAAAGTGCTTTTAAAAGCCTCTGGCGATCCCAGCTGAGTTGCCTGATCTTCAGAGGCTTCTAAAAGCATTTTTTCCTGCAACCTCTTAAGGTTGTAGAAAAAATGCTTTTAAAAGTTAAAAAAAAAATTGGCCACGCCCACCCAGTCATATTACCCCCACCACCAAGCCACACCCACAAAATAAGCCACGTCCACAGAACCTGTAGTAAAAAATTAGACCCCACCTCTGATATCAAACTTTTATCTATAAGCTCTGCTGTACTTATGCTTATAAAAATTCATTTCATTTTATCCTATGGTCCTTGTTTTTGTCTTCTTTTTTTTTTATTTAAAAACTTATATGGTCACTTTTGCTGTACAAGATAATTATTGGTGGCTCAAAATAATAGCAAAAGCACTTTGACTTATTCCTAGGAGCCATGGTGGTACAGTGGTTAGAATTCAGTATTGCAAACTAACTCTGCTGACTGCCAGCAATTTGATGCTGACTGGCTCAAGGTTGACTCAGCCTTCCATCCTTTTGAGGTTGGTAAAATCAGGACCCAGATTATTGGGGGCAATATGCTGACTATGTAAAGCACTTAGAGAGGGCTGCAATAATACTACGATGTGCTTCTCCATAATGCTTTACAGTACTCTCTGAGTGATTTACAATGTCAGCATATTGCCCTCAACAATCTGGGTTCTCATAATATTTATAATATTTATCTAATATTGGATAAAAAGAGAATAAGTGAACTAAACATTTGTCAAAACCACATAATATTTTATTATTTTTATTTTTATTCCACCATTTTTTCAAGGCAGTATTAATGTATCAATACCCCTTTCCCCTCCTATTTCCCCCACAATCCTGTGAGGTGGATTGTGCTGAGAGAGAGAGAGACATAGGGAGATACAGAGAGGGAGAGAGGGGAAGATAGAGAGGGAGAGAAACAGATAAAGAAAGGGGGGAGACACACACACACACAGGTACGGAAAGGGGGATGGAGAGGGGAAGAGAGAGATACACAGAGGCAGAGGGAAAAGAGAGGGAAGAGAGATAGAGAGATGGAGAGAGAGACATAGAGAGAGATATAAAGAAATTGGGAATGACGGTGGAGAGAGAGACATAGACACACACATAGAGAGATACAGAGGGGAAGATAGGGAGGGGGAGGGAGAGATACACAAAGAGAGACACAGAGAGAGGGGGAGAAAGGGGGAAGAGAAGGAGAGTGGGAGAGAGACACAGAGAGAGGGAGGAGAGAGAGATACAGAGAGAGAGAAAGATACAGAGAGAGGGGGAGAGAGAGAGAGTTAGAGAGGGGAAGAGAGATACAGGGAGAGGGAGAGGGAGAGAGAGGGGGGAGAGAGAGGGGGGATTTTGTGATTCCCAGTGTGTTTTTTTTTTTTTAACAACCAGTTCTCTGCTCTAATGACCAGCTGGTAGGCATGGATAGGGAGTCATGTGATTGGGTGGGAGTGAGTGACATGGAGTTGACCATGCCCACCCAGGTATTGTGGCTCCCAGTGTTTTGTTTTTTCCTGTGGGAAATGGGTCCAATGATTCTTTGAGGTTTAAGGTTGCAAACCGCTGGACTAGCTGAAGGTCCTCCAGTTTCCTTCCATGTCTAAGGCACAGTCTCCTGGTTTCTAGCCCAGCAACATAACCACTGCACCACTATGTGTCTGTATTCCAAGCAATGAAACAACACATATACTCCATCAGCTATTATACTAGCTGACTCACTGCTATATTGCTCAACTCAAAGATTGGTTGAATAAATCTTACAAAATGAACAAAATCCAAAAGAAGTGAACTGAAACCAACACAATCTACTATATTTAATATGATATTATATTCATTAACACTGTGTAGAAAATCATGCAACAAATTGTACCCAGGTAAAACATATACAAAATTAGAGTAAAAGAAGTAATTAAAAAGGCAACATGTAAGAACCATGAAAAAAGAGACCATGAAGAGAAAAAATACCATTCTAACCTCTCCTTATTATATTTGTTATACATTTTTGTTGAAGTATGTATTCAATCATGATTATCGTCCCATTTTGTTCCTTTTATCCTTTTTTTTAGTTTTATTGGGTTTTAATAATTAAACAATTGCTATTCAATTGTGCGTGACTGTGACCATTTACATATCATCACACTAATGTTCTCCTATACTCTATATAATTTTACAAAATCTACTATCTGTTATTTTCCTTTTTTGTATCTTCAATCCAATTATACCATTTCTCCCATAACATGTAAAGTCCGAATCCATCAGTCCTTTCAGTTCCAATGTTATTTTATCCATCTTGGCTCAATCTAATATCTTTCTAATTATTAAATCTTCAGAGGGTATGTTTGAACTTCTCCAACATTGCACAAATGCCAATCTTGCCAACGTTGTCATATATAGAATAATTTATGTTGTTGTTTTTTCATATTTCTTTTTCATTATTCCCAGAAGAAACAATTCTGGTGTATATTTTATCTGGAAGCCTGTTATTTAATATGTTACTTATATAAATAAAAATAATAATACCATTGCTATAGAAAAATTATGTGCTTAAATTCCAGACATGGAGGATTGTTCTGAATGCCCAGAAGAACAATATCCAAGTAAGGATAAAGATTCATGTCTTCCCAAAAAAATATCTTTCTTATCTTATGGAGAACCAATGGGGATAACTTTAGTCATTCTGGCACTTCTTTTTTCTTTCTGCACAATTGGGGTGCTGGCAACATTTTTGAAATATCACCATACTCCCATTGTCAAGGCCAATAACCGAAATCTCAGCTATGTTCTACTCATCTCCCTTCTCCTCTGCTTCCTTTGCTCACTGCAATTCCTTGTTGCACCTGGAAATATTATATGTCTCCTCCGACAAATTAGCTTTGGCATCATCTTCTCAGTAGCTGTGTCTTCTGTGCTGGCAAAAACCATCACTGTGGTTCTGGCTTTCATGGCGACCAAGCCAGGATCCAGGATGAAGAAATGGGTAGGAAGAGGCTTGGCCACCTGCATTGTTCTTTCTTGTTCCCTGATTCAAGCAAGTATCTGCATGGTGTGGCTTTTCACATATCCCTCTTTCCCTGATGTTGATAACTATTCAGAAATTGAGAAAATTATACTGCAGTGTAATGAAGGCTCATCTACCATGTTCTATTGTGTCCTGGGCTACATGGGCTTTCTGGCAGCGGCCAGTTTCATAGTAGCATTTTTGTCCAGGAATCTCCCCAATAGTTTCAATGAGGCCAAATGTCTCACATTTAGCATGTTGATCTTCTGCAGTGTGTGGCTCTCTTTTGTTCCATCCTACCTGAGCACCAAAGGCAAATATATGGTGGCTGTGAAAGTTTTCTCCATTTTGGCCTCCAGTGCTGGGTTGCTGGTCTGCATATATTTTCCCAAATGTTACATAATCATTGTTAGGCCAGAACTAAACAAAAGAGAGCAACTCATTAAAAGAAAAAAATAATACTAAGCATAGAAATTATTATATACTGCACCAGGTTCCTCTTTGACAGAGATGGGTGGTTTATAAATTGTGAAAATATGTCTGTGGGGGGGGGTGGGGGGGGGCATATGATTGTTTTGTTTGCCTTTCTAGTCCAGTTCGTTCTCTATATAGAGAGGGGGAAAAAGCATTACTTGCAGTCTCTGTCTCACTAAAGTAACCTTTGCAGTAAACCTCCACATTTTAAATGCTCCTGAACATGGTTATCCAGATAACTTCACATACATATCTGGCTCCAGAGTGAGTGCTGTGACTATATAATTATTATAAGTGACCTATTTAAAGAATTCATGCAGAGAACATTCTTAAATCTTAAATTGAAAGAATATATTTTGAACCAGGGGGAAAAAAAGGAATTCTTAACTGGGACCCTGGTACATAATGACAAATTGAAATGCAAAATAAATTTCCAAAGCTTGGGCTTGTTAATATGTTAATAATTAAAAGGAGGGGAATATTATTATGTAGTAAATTCTCTAAAAAGAATACCAAATACTTTGATAGGAATACTTACAGATAAAGACAGCAGAAACAAGCAGTAACTCATTCATAGAAAAGGAGTTGGCATCAAAGAAGAAAGTGCTAATCTATCTGGCCCATACGATACATTAGGTAGAACAATTGGGCCTGCTGGAGAAATAGAGGCAACAGAGACCAAAAATGGAAGTACAGTAAACTGGATGTTGGCAAAGAGAAAGACATTGCCACATCAAGATTGAGACAGTGTGCCAGAATTCTTTGGCTGCAAGAAACTTCAGTTATTAAGGCTCTTCTCCGCTTCATCTTTTGAGGACAGAAAGAAAAAGTAAGCAGGGCCACATGATTCAGCAGCACTGGCCCCGAGCCTTGCAAGAAGCTCACTTTTTCTCCTCACTTTTTCAATCACTGCCAAATGAATACAGAGAAGAGTAGATAAAAAAATTAGATAAGAACTGTTTCAGGAGGTATAGGTTTGGGGCAGTAGGGGAATAGTCTATGGTCTATATTGGTGTCATGAAACATATGGATTTTCTTCACGGAATCAAGTCAATATATATACATCTCCAAAGGCTTGAATTACATATTTGATTACATTTTGTAATAGTCAGAAGAGGACAATATAAGGTTGTACATGTGTTCTGTCTCCTTTGTTGTTTTTGATTCTTGAAGTTTTGAATAGAGGTATCAGCCAAAATGAAAAATAATGTGTTTAAAAACAAAATAAGAGGGGTTTTTTTTTGTTGTTGTTGTTTTTAATTGAGAGCCTTTGCTGATGATTTGACATTGATCTTACGGGACCAGTATGAATGGTCCCGTATTTTTACATAAATTTACACAAATTGTTTTACAGAAAAGAATTATTAATTTAAAAAATGAGTTCATGACATCAAGTTGCTTTGATGAAGAAAACTGACTTCAAAATTGAGGAGTATGAATATGAAATATGAAAATTATGCTATATCACAATAGTTGTGGTATGGTATGGAATGGAATGCAATTAAGAAAAATGTGCTTAGATGGGGCAAATAACCTTTTCTATAAAATTTATTCTTTTTTCCTTCTTTTTCATTTTCTGCACTTTTACTTTTATTCTTGTCTACCCTTTTCCTTTTTTATTTTTTTAAAAAGATTTTTTTATTTTTTTAAACAAAAACAACATAAAAACATCATCCTTTCAAACAATTATAGACAGTGTTTCAATCGATTAAAATACTTTCGTGCTCCCAAAATCTTCAAAATATCAATATATGACAAATGTTCTTTTCCCCTAAAAGAAAACAAGCATTTACACATTTTATCTTAATTTCATTTCATATATCATATTTCATTTCCATGTTTTATTGTCTATCCATTGATAAAACAACCCCCATATCAAATAATATTGTTTATCTCCCTGTTCTCTTATTTCAAATGTCAGTTTACTCATTTCAGCACAGTCCAGCATTTTCTTAATAATTTCTTCATCAGTTATTATCTTCTCTCCTTTCCAATTTTTAGCAAATATAATTCTAGCAGCTGTTAAAATATTCACAATTAAATATTGCAATTCTTTATTGAATGTCTCTGGTAAGATTCCTAATAAAAATGTCTCTGGTTTAAAATCAATATGTCTCTTTATCATTTTTTCCAACCACGTGTGTATCTTAATCCAATATCTCCTTGCTTCTACACATGTCCATTACATATGGTAATATGATCCTTGGGTCTGATGACACTTCCAACACTTCTCCGATTTATTCTTGAACATTCTGGCTATACTCGTCGTGGGTAGATGCCACCTGTAAAACATCTTATACAAATTTTCCTTATATGCTGTAGACATTGCCATTTTATAACTATGTGACTACAATTTTTGCCATTTCTCTAAATCAATACCATAACCAAAATTTTTCCCCCATGCTATCATTGATTCTTTAACTTGTTCTTCTTCCAATTTTACCGCTAACAAATATCCATATAACTTTTTAATTACATGGTCATCAGAACCCATTAATACCTTATCTAAATTAGTCAAAACATCATAAAAACCTTCTTGTTTCAGATCTCGATATCTAGAAAAAAATTGCATATATGAAAACCAATCCATCTTACATCACTGATCTTCTGGACCTTGCTTTAATGTAAGTTCACCCTTTTCATCCAATAACTCACTAAATATAACAATTTGTTCCCCTTTAAATATCACTGGATATGAAAAAGCTTCAATTGTAGATACCCAGACTGGAATCTTCAAATAATGATTTTTTTTTTAATCTTCTCCCAATTCAAAAATAAAGCTTCACGTATCTGTTGTCTTCTAAAATACCCCTGTATTGTCCTTTGGTTCCTTTAGTACCATAAAAAGGCATGCCACCCCATCAACAAATGATGTCCCTCCAAATTCAATAATCTGTATTTTTCAAAATTATCCATTCTTTAATCCACATTAAACTAGCTGCTTGATAATATAATTCAAAATTAGGTAGGCCAAAACCACCCCTCATTTTAGCATCTTGTAACAACTTAAGTTTTATTCTTGCATTCTTTCCCTGCCAAATACATTTCAACACCATTTTATTCAAATCTACAAAGAATTCCTTGTCCAACTTTATTGGAATTATCAGAAAAAGATACAAAATTCTAGGTAAAATATTCATCTTAATAGTTGCAATCCTACCAATCAAAGATAGCTGCAGATTTCACTTTTCACCAAATCTTGTCCTATCTGTTGCTTAAGTTTATTATAAATATTTTCTTTAAGTGAACTATACCTTGCCATCAGTTGTATCCCCAAATATTTTACCTTGTTTGTGACCTGCATCTTTGAAATCTCCATCAATTCTTCTTTTTACTTTTTCAACATATTTTAGTCATTATCTTTGTCTTATCTTTATTATTTCAAACTAGCTACTTCCCCAAACTCTATATTTTCTACCAGTTTATTTATTGATCTTAACGGTTCTTCAATAATAAAGACCAGGTCATCTGCAAAGGCTTGCAATTTGTATTCTTATTTTTTTGATTTTCATACCTTTTATCTCTTTTTCTTCTCTGATATTTCTAGTTAAAACTTCCAACATCAATATAAACAATAATGGGGACAATAGGCATCCTTTTCTAGTATCCTTTTTTATCTCAATAAAGTCAGTCAGTTCTTCATTTATCATTACCTTTGCCATCTGCTTAGAATATATGGCCTCAATTGCCTGGATAAATTTCCTACCAAAGCCCATCTTTTCCATTTGGATCACCAGTTCATATTGTGCTCAGGGGTCGCATAACTTTTCTAATTTTTTGTTCTGTTTGTTTATCTTTTATCTTTGTATCTTTTTGAAAAATAATAAATTGTGAATATATATTGGTGTCATGAAACCAGAGAATACACAGAGAGAAACAACCAGTGGAAAACAAATCATTACATGGAAGAAAGTGAGAAGCACAATTTTAAAAAATAAATTATGGTTTGATAATGGCATGCCAGTGGACGCATCAAGTCAGAGTTCCAGAAAGAAGACAAGATACTTTCATGACTTTTTCTGTAGAATAACTGGCATTTTATTGTGATCTTGCCCAGCAAAGGTTCCATTCCCTGATGACATGCAAAGGAGTGGCATCTGTGTTGACCCTCAACATGAGTGGTCTTTGTTATGAAACTCCCCTGACACATTGAGTGGGCAATTATTTTTGTAAATTCTATCTTTTTATTCAGAATGTTCCTATTTTGCAGGTGAAATAACCATTTCTAATGTCCCCATTCCAGAAAATCTTTTTTCTTCTTCCATGTTCTATTCATTTCTATCACATTGACTCACTCAAAGTTGAAACACCCTTTGTTGATCTATTAACCTGCTAGCTAAGATGCCTAGCTATAGGTGAGAAAACAGATTCTACAGATACTATGGTAGATCTGCCCACCATCTGTAATTATCATAAATACTGTTATTAATTTTGCCTTGTGATGAAGTCTTTATAGCAAATCTATAACCAAAAAGAACTCAGACCTTATAAATACCACCAATATTTCCTGCCTGTGCTGCTCTTTAGCTTGAATCTAAACACAGATGAAGTCCTGTCAAGCTTTTTCCTGATGAGGCGAATTCAGGGTTTTAGAATGTTTGTCAATAGTGTGACGGTGGGGTAGTAAGGCAAATCATACTGGTATATTTTTAGAGACTCTTAGAGACTCATTAGTAGAAAAACTCTGTTCTAGATATACATTTGTCACAATGTCCATGACCATTTTCCTCTTGCTTTTAACTTTTATGGTTTCAAAAAGCAACATGAGAAAATGCAATATTGGTGATCCTCGCCCTATTTCTCACAACTATTTCCAATCTGGTGATCTCATCATTGGAGGCATTACTTCTGTTATGTTCATGCCTATAGAACTAGAAAACTTCATGGAAGATCCCCATCTTTCATTTATTAATGAAGCCATGTAAGTGTTCCCCACCCCACTGTGATGTGCAAGAGATATTAGATTATTCTTGTATTTGGGATAATGCTACATATTCCAGAATTAGCTGTAATGGAAAAAAAATCTTTTATCTAATTCAAATGATTCAGCCTTGATTAATTTCCCTGGGGTTCTTAAAAGAATTAGCAAATAATGCTTCAATACACTAACTGAAGAATATAGGATCCTGATATTACATCACAGAAATATTGATGTTCACTGAACCAACATTTTAGCAGAGTAAAAAAGGGAAAAGGACCTTCTTAAAAATCCATTGTTGTACAGGAATTTTTTACAGCATTTTTATAATTGTAACTATGATTTTCTTTTTGAGTTACTCACTTTATTTATAGAATTGGTATTCTATTCCTTAATAAATCCAAAAATACTTTCTTCTTACAACCAGGTCAGACTACTAATAAAATACTATATTGTCACAATTAATGATTGCTGTGATTTTTCAGATTAGAGAAACTTCAAATCTTTGGTAAAATTGAAGAGCATTTAAGACACTGAGATGTTTGTGTTTTTGGTTCAAAAATTAAACAAAGCTAAATCAAAGGTTACACTTGTCACACAATGTGTGTCATAAGGATTATTGCTTTCAAATGCAAAATATTAAGGTGTACCATATATTTGATGCAATGTTTTCTGTAAGATAATAAGCTCCTTTTATCATGTACAATTCTTATTCCAGTGTCCAGACTAAGTTTTATCAGCATATTTTGGCTTTGATATTTGCTGTGAAAGAGATAAATGAAAGCCCTCAGATCTTGCCCAATGTCACCTTAGGCATCAATATTTTTGACAGTTATGGTAGAAGATGGATTTATCATGCTACAATGGAACTTTTTTCACCTCTGAAGAGAATGGTCCCCAATTATGAATGTGGAATACTAAACAATTTGGTTTCAGTCATTGGGGCTATTTATTCTGAAATCTCTATTGACATGGCAGATATTTTGAGGATCTACAAATTTCCACAGGTAGGTTATATGGTGAGATGTGAGATCTTATGAAGTCATCCAGATTTTTATCAACCTTTTACATGTTTATATGTTAAAAACATGCATGTGTCCGATTGATATTTACTTAGTTTACATTAATTAATAAAGTATATGAAGAAAGAGAATGTCTTAAAAACTGAGACAATGTGGCTAATGAATTTGATGTTATTGGATGATTTTAAGGCTTTTATTGAAGGATTGTTATGTTTAGAAGTGTGCCCCAATAAAATTAAAAAGGACAGTTGCTTAATACAATGGTTTTTATGACAATCCTAAATTATTTGGAATACTATACATTGAATGAACAAGAGAAGATTATAAACCACATACAAAGGAATATGCTGTTCAAGCAAGACAATATAGTGTTAACTTCTGGTTTAATAATGCAAGGCTTCTCACTTTCCTGTCTCCAAGTGATGAGACTAAGAACTACCCTTGATGATGATTTTCGATGAAAAACAAATTAAACTTTTATTCATCAATTGCTTGGCCAATCTATCAGTTGATAGATTAATCAATTAAGCTTTTATTTATCTACCAATTGATCAATAGCTGTATTTTTTTAAAAAATCCTGGAAAACATTATTCTGAGAACACAATGCAGCAATTTGAAATTCAAAGGTATTGAATTTCCTGAACATTACCTGAAAGGTAATGTTTTTAATACAGCATGAGAACACCACAAATCTGTCCACTGCTTATATGAGGCTGCTAAAATAAGTTTTGAAAAAAATGAGAATGTCCTTATTTATTTATTTATTTATTTATTTATTTATTTATTTATTTATTTATTTATTTATTTATTTATCTTATAGTTCATATTTCTTAACCACCCATCTTCCTCAGAGAGGGGCTCTGGTTGGTGTATAATAATTTGCTGGACAATTAAGGATGACATTCCAAATTTACTTATTTTATTTATTTATTTCATCAAGCATGTATTAGATAACAGATATATGTATAAACATGATTATGAATACATGAAATAAATATGAATAAAAGGGAACATTAGGATAGGGATGGTAGGCACATTAGTGCACTTATGCACGCCCCTTAAGACCTCTTAGGAATGGGGTGAGGTCAACAGTTGACAGTCCAAGTTTTGGGGGTTTGGGGAAGTTTTGGGGACTCTGGAAGAAACCATAGCCAGGTAGTGCATTCCAGGCATTAATGACTCTGTTACTGAAGTTGTATTTTCTGCAATCAAGTTTGCAAAAATACAACTTCTATAAGTTTACCATAAGTTTGTATCTATTATGTGCTCATGTATTGTTGTGGTTGAAGCTGAAGTATTCATTGACAGGTAGGATGTTGTAGCAGATAATTTTATGTACTATGCTTAGGTCAGACCAAAGACAGCAAAGTTCTAAGTTGTCTAAGCCCAAAATTTCAAGTCTGATGGCTAAAGGTATTCTGTTGCAAGCAGAGGAGTGGAGGACTCTTCTCGTGAAATATCTTGGGACTCTCTTGATTGTATTAATGTCCAATATGCAGTGTGGGTACCAGACAGATGAGCTGTATTCAAGAATTGATCTAGCAAAGATTTTGTATGTCCTAGTTTGCAGTTTAATATTACTGGGGAAGAAGCAACATAAGATTAGGTTAACAACTTTTAATGCATTTTTGGCAATGCTGTTACAGTGAATTCTGGCACTTAGATCATTTGAGATAAGTCCTCCAAGTCCTTGACAGAGTGAGGGTCATCTACTAGGTCATATCCGCCCAGCTTGTATTTTGTGTTTTGGGTTTTTTTTGCCAATGTGTAAGACTGAGCATTTGTTGGTTGAAATTTGGAGTTGCCAATTGCTTGACCATTCTGACAGATAGTCAAGGTCTTTTGTAGGATAGCAGCATTGTTGGTGGTGTTGAATAGTTCTACATCATCAGCGAAGAGAACATAGTTGTTTATAATATGATTTCAAAGGTCGTTTATGTAAAGTATAAAGACTGTAGGTCCTAAAACGCTTCCTTGGGGGACATCGCTGTTAACTGGTGTAGGGTTTGTTATGATATTCCCTATTTTGACTACTTGTTGTCTGTTTGATAGGAATGCAGCTATTCATTTATGCAGGGATCTGGAAATACCATAAGATTTTAATTTTAGAAGTAGCTTGTAGTGTACTACTGAATCAAAGGCTTTACAGAAGTCTATACAAATTGTATCTATTGCTTTACCCTGGTTGAGTTGTGAAGTCCATATGTTCCTGCAGTGTAAGAGTTGCAGAACATTTTTTTTCTAAAGCCAAACTGCTTGTTAGAGAGTAGGTTGTTTGTCTCTCTGTAGGGGGTAATGGATTGGTTTTTGATTGATTCCATGACTTTGCATGTGATGCAGCATAATGAGATTGGTCTGTAATTTTCAACTAGGCTGGAATCATCCTTTCTGAAGATAGGGATGACCGTGACTAGTGACCATAAGCTAGGCAAGGAGCTGGTTTTGAAAGATATTTTATAGATTATGGTAAGAGGTTCTGCTATGATGGTTGAAAGCTTTTTTAAGGAGTAGGCACATAATCCATCAGGGCCAATAGATAGAGATGATTTTATGTTGCATAATGCCTTTTCAATGGCATCTTCTGTGAAATTGAGATATAGTAGATGGGTGATTAGTTGTGGTATGATCGGGAAATGTGGGGCATCCCAAACATTATCTGTAATTTGTAATTTTAATTTTAATTTTAATAATTTTTTTGATTATTACAACAGTTGCTATTTAACTAATATTTCTCCAATTCTTTCTCTTTCTCTAAACTCCTATTAATTTTTTTTTATTCTTGTAGCTAATATATGGGTCACACCCAGAAATGCTGGATCAAAGTGAATCATTTTCCTTCTATCATATGGTCCCAGAAGAAAATCAGATGTACCAAGGACTTCTTCAACTGCTTGTGTATTTTAAATGGACCTGGGTTGGGATATTGGTGAGGGAAGATGATGGTGGTAGATTTGTGCAGATGATCTTTTCAACTTTTCCTCTTCATGGCATTTGCATCGCCTTTTTAAAAATAATTAAACAAGTACATCTCAGTAACTTATTAGAGGAATTGGATTGGCTAATAGAAACCTTTTATCTCACTATGAAAAGTAAAGCTAATGCAGTAATTGTCTATGAAACAACACTCCTACATCTGAGATTGTTGCTATACCTTCCTAAAATGGAAACATTGTCTATGGAAATAAAAGGTAAAGTGTGGGTCATACCCTCCCAAATGGATCTTGCAACAGTGGTTTATCAAAGGACCTGGGATATTCAAGACATCCATGGTGCCCTCTCCTTTTCAGTTTACTCCAATGAAGTTCCAGGATTTCGGCAATTTGTTCAGGGAAGAGACCATTTCTTATCAAAAGAAGATGGCTTTATCAAAGACGTGTGGGTACATGCATTTGAATGTGTTTTTCCCAGTCCTTTGGTGAATGAGAAAAATGGTGACATCTGCACTCTAAGGGAGAAACTGGAGAACCTTCCTGGTGCTTTTTATGAAATGAGCATGACTGGCCACAGCTACAATATATATAATGCTGTGTATGTTGTAGCTCATGCTTTACATGCCATGCATATTGAACAAAAACACAAAGGAATGTGGTGGAAAAGAGGAAAATGGAATATTCAGGAGCAACAGCCATGGCAGGTACTAAACGCTGATTCCTCCCTCTCCCCCAAAATGCAAACCTGCACGCATACACAATTTACTCTTTGATACAAATCAAGTATACCAAGGAAATAAAGGGATGATACAATACAAATGGGGGCCATAAGTAAATCTTGTTTACACAAACAGTATCATTTTATACCTTTCTATCCTTCAAACCCACCCTGCTTCCACCTAGGCTCATGTACTGCTTCATGCATTGCTTGTTGTTCTTCAGCTACCCTTAGCTCTCTCTTTTTAAGTACTTCTTTCCATTCACTCTTCCTTATAAATTTGTTCTGTAATTCAATTCTCACTTATTCTCAATCTTCCAAGTTATGTTTAATTTATTATTTTGTTCTGGAATTTAATCCATGTTCATTCGGCAACAGTTCACTCGAGTCCTGTTTTAGCATAATCATTACCTTCCTTTCCATATAACAAGTAAGTTGCTCTTATGCATAGTAATTGTATATTTTTCTTTCCATAAATATTCAAACCATGTATTACCCACTACATTCCTAGCAACACGTGAATGTTTTATATTTTAGCCTGATTCTTATCTTTGGCATGCATTTTAATAATTACATCTCTCTGCTATAGGTATTTTCCATTTATATACTGTGCATAATGTGAAATTTTTCACTTCATTGCCTAGTCAAACACAAGTATTGTATTCTTTGTAACACTAATTTTCAGATTCCTGAACATTTTAAAATCCAACCAAGATTCTCTGATTCTCAGCCCAAAACAGCATTGTATCCATAAAAATCTTATATATATGCTGCACTCTTAACATATCATCAAATTGATGGTATAGAAATTTGCTTTAATAGAATTATATAGAATTTTATGGAATTCCACAATTTTATTGAATTCCATTGTAGCAAATTATGGAAAATCTATAATACTTCCCAAGGAGCAGAAATGTAAGAAGAAAAATAAGATGCTTTTTTATATCTATTGCTAAACAAATAGAAACTTCAATACAGCAAATGGAAATAATCATCTTGGGATAAGCAACCAGCCCAAGACGCATTGTGAGAAATTGTATAAACTTACTCTTTTGATCTCTGAAACTAGCTATCCTGGGGAAGTGAACTATAAACCACAGTGATGTAAATCAGCCAAATCAGGATTTAAATAATCTTTTTATGACAAAAAGTGCTTCAGTGGAGAAGTTCAATGGAACTTTGGATGTCATTATTAAAAAAGGATAATGCAACAAGTGGGACTTAATATTGCCACACCTTTTATTTGCATACAGGGTTTTCTTTTCTTTTTTTTTTAGACTTCTGAAGAGAAGTTTGAAAGATTTGCTGGATCTGATATATTGGGATAGGAGCATCCCAGTCAGTTAATATCAGTATGAAAATCCTTAATGTAAAAGGAAATCATTTAATCTGGTTTGTTTACACTTAGCTCTATTTCACAAACGGCACATATAAAAGTGTTAATGTGAAGAAAGTAAGAAATAAACCTTTTCTAACCAAGAATTGAAAAAAGTGAATTTTTAAAAAATGAAGATAAAATTGACTCATTAACAATGTCATGGATTTTAGAAAGCTAGTGCAGTTTCCATGCTCCAGGTTTCATTTGGATGCTGTTGGTTGCTGTTTCTTCAGTTCTGAAATAATATTGATTGGATTATCTTGCAAATAATATTATTTGCAAGATAAGAAACAGGTCTCCCCACATAGGCAGGAAATTATACTTTTTTCTTTCAGCTTCTCAACTTGGTTTTATAGTTTATATTTTTATATATTATATTGTTTTAGCATTACAAAATTATTGAACTCTTACTGATACTTACCTAGATATGTATGTTCATTTATATTCTGCTCCATCAGTTTTTGAAAATTTTTAATAACAGTGCTGGGATAGGGATTTGAAAACATATGTGGATTTTTTTTTTGTTTATTTATAAAAAAATAATCATGTTGAAATTATTGTAATGATTTTGAATGAAATGGCATACAAGAAGGTGTTTCTCTGTGGGAGAATGAGAAGTATGAAGAGTTGTCAGTGAGTCCCAGAGTTATACATCAGAGTGATGTATCAAATGTTCAGGGCAAATAGAATATCTGCAAATAGAACATTGTAGCAGTTGATGTAAAAATAATGTATTAATTACTGATCTTGATTTGTTTGTTTATTTTTTTACACTTTGTGTATTCAATCATATTCAGCTCCACCAGTTCCTGAAAAGGGTCTCATTTAATAATAGTGCTGGGGATTGGATTCTGTTCAATCACAGAAGGGAACTGATGGTTGGATTTGATATTATAAACTGGGTTACATTCCCCAACCAATCCTTCCATCGAGTGAAAGTGGGGAAACTGGATCCCTGGGTTGAAAAGGAAAAATTCACCATTCATGATGAACTCATCACCTGGCACAGTGCTTTCAACCAAGTATGCTCTGATATTTTTCCTTGCATGATGAGATGTTACTCAACAATAACTTAAAGTATTTCAGTATAAACTTAAAATCAGGATTTTGAGATTTTTTTATGGCACAAGCTATTTGAAATACCCTTCATAAAAAGGTATTTAAGGATAAAGCATACCGATATCCAGTAAAAAGCCTAGTTGCTGATTTATTGGAAAAGCAACTCAACATTTAGAAGAAATAAATAGAAGTTGAAAAGAAGTTGAAAGACTACCAAAATGAATTAGTTCAGATTCAATTTCAAGTATGCCCCACATAATGTTAGTTTGTATTCTGTATTATTGTATAATAATCAATGATCCAAATTGTCTTTATTGAATATTTAGGGGAGGAATTGTAAAATAAGATTTTCAAAAAAATCTTGCTAAAATGATTGATAATGATTGAATAAAAAATAATTATTCTAATCATTCTACAGCAGTTATTGGCAATGAGATTATTTCGTCCATTATTAAAAATATACCTGAAACCAAATAATCCTCCTGGAATACCTGCAGGAATTGTGGCTTGGAGACATTGCTTTCTGAGTAGTTAGTTTCAGTGGTGGATGTGGTGAGGAGAGATGATCCTACTGGCTGCTTCCGTAAACATGCCACCACATTTAGTTTTTGACTTCCATTATTTAAATTCTACATAAACTTTGATTGAAATATTATCATAGTCTGAGAACAGGATTTCAGAAGCTTTAATTTCTTTCTCATGAAGGCCAGATCCCACTCTAATAATCATTTTCATCCTGTAACAACTTCATGTTTAACTGGCAAGGAAGGATAGAAAGGATTAAATATTTCCTCTTCAAAATGTGTCCATCCAGATTTTGGGTTTGACATCAGTTGCAAACCTTAGATAGGAGAAGAAACTGTGATCTGAAAAATCTGCTGCAAACCAAAATTTGGGTCTATAAGTAGTTTGGTGTGGTTCAATCCTGAAGCAGGCTCATGAGACCAAGCTGTCACTGCCACTGTCACTGTTCATTTAAAATTGTGATTTCTTTTGAGTATGCTCTCTTTTAGCTTGTCTTCACCTACATACCACTTTCTTGTAAATGCCTTCATTATATGCCAGACCATTGCATTAGCATATAAAGTATGTAAAATGAATAGAAAAAAATATTTTAGATATAATTAGTCCAACTAAATTAACTTCAGCATGCTTCCAGCTTAGAAGAAACAAGATTACATAACTTCTACTATTAGTAGAATAGGGGAAAAAATCATTATTGAATAATTTTAATGATGATGTTGATGAGTAAAAACATCACAATTAGAATCTTATTTTTTTAAAATGTCAATTAATCATGATATTTTAATTCTTTTATAAAAAACCTGATTGAATGCTAACTTTATTTCACCTTTTGGGCAGACTATACCTGATTCTGTGTGTACTGAGAGCTGCGTCCCTGGTTATTTCAAGAAAAAACAGGAAGGGAAGCCATTTTGCTGTCATGATTGTTTTCCATGCCCCAAAGAGAAAATTTCAAGACAGAAGGGTAAGAGGCATTGTGAGCAAAATTCACCTTAACATTGTGAAACCAAACCAGGATTTAACATAGTACATGTAATTGTAGAGTAGACTTACATGTTTATTTACTTGTTTATTAATTTATTTAGACTTTATATTGAATCCAGTTTTGGTCGCCACAATATAAAAAAATGTTGAGACTGGAAACAGTACAGAGAAGAATAACAAAGACAATTAGGGAGCTGGAGTGTAAAACATATGAAGAATGGCTTCAGGAATTGGGTATATCTAATTTAATGGAAAGGAATACGTATCAAATGATAGAATATTATTTGTTGGCTAAGTGTGATTGGACACACAAGGAATTTGTCTCTGGTGCCTAACCTCTCAGTGATAGCAGTACTCCAATCTCTAAGGGACTGCCACAAAGATGAAATGCTCAACCTATTCTCAAAAGCACTTCAAGGCAGAACAGGAAGCAATGGATAGAAACTAATCAAGGAAAGAAGATATAAGGATATAAAAAGAAAATTCCTGGCAATTAGAATAATTAGTCACTGGAATGGCTTGCTTTCAGAAATTGTGGGTGCTCTTACACTGGGAATTTTTAAGAAGAGATTGGACAACCACTTATCTGAATTTAAATAGGGTCTGATGCTTGAGGAAGGGGTTGGACTAGAAGATTTCAAAGGTCCCTTCCA
The DNA here is from genome assembly GCA_038048745.1 of Coluber constrictor foxii. Taxonomy (NCBI): domain Eukaryota; kingdom Metazoa; phylum Chordata; class Lepidosauria; order Squamata; family Colubridae; genus Coluber; species Coluber constrictor. The sequence continues at coordinate 61,111,153 of CM075961.1, read as the reverse complement.
ACTCTGTTATTTTATTAGCATGCCTATTTTTATATATTAAATACTATCTTGATCTAGTTTACAAAATAATTCAAGCAATTAATATATTTGGCCAAAATAACACTACTGCTTTTGGCTTCTCTTCTTTTTTTAATTATGGTGGAAACTATCCACTATAATCTCTGTTTTACTTGTGAATATGAATATTTGTATGGTTTTATTCTATTTTATTTATTTAGAAGCTTACATGCTCATCTGTCTTAAATAAGATAATATTTGTGGCACAATGTAATATTAAATTAAAAACCAAAACAGAATAAATAAAGCAAATAAACCCCTTAAGAACCACATGAATTCCCATTCCAACCACAGAGATCCAGGATCCATACACTTCCTCAGTTAAAAATTAGGTAGGTTCAATGACAATCATGTAGCAAATTTTATGCCTGTCAAACAGAACAAACAAACAAACAAAAAGGACAGACAAAGCATAAGAACACCATAATAACCATGAAAATATTTTTAAGAAAAGAAAAAGCATTTTCTGAACTGCCTCAGTCTGATCTTCTAAATAAAAATAATCTTTAACTCCATTTGGTGAGAAAGGTATAGCTTACTAGAGCTTACTAGAAATCAAGCGAATTACACTAGTGCACTAGTGCAAGATTTTCAGAAATGAAAATTGTGTACAGAAACCTTTCAAGTCAAATTGTTCCTTCCCTTAGCTGCTTTCCCCACCCTGGGTCTCATATCCAATGGAATTCAAAAAAGATGTTTTTAAAATGGACATGTCAAGTAGAGACTGATACGCATCTATTTCCCATCCATCCACCCTTGAGAGCTGTGCCTCAGGAGATACAGTGAGTTTCATTTTTCTGGAAATGTCACTCCTACTCACTAGGTTTATGGCAGTCTGGCATGAAGTGATAGTGAAGCAAGCGAGAAGTGGTAGCTGACAACCATTCTAAATTCTCTTTACTAACTCAATAATGCCACTGTAGAAAATTAGATATACAATAGCAGCATAGGATATCAAAGTATATTGTAATAACATGATCATTATTACTCTGTCCTGTTGTTCTTTGTTTTATACTATAATTTTCATTTTTCAAAAGAATTTGTTATGTATTTTTGTTGATATTATATTTCTATTTTGTTTGTATTTTTTTTATTATATTACAAAGATAAAATAAATAAGTAGATGTGTGTATATATATTGATGATTGAAAAATTATATTCTGAAATTCCAGACATGCAGGATTGTTCTAAATGTCCAGAAGAACAATATCCAAGCAAAGACAAAGATTCATGTCTTCCAAAGAAAGTATCTTTCTTATCGTATGAAGAACCAATGGGCATAACCTTAGTCGTTCTGGCACTTTGTCTTTCTTTCTGCACTTTTGGAGTGCTGGCAACATTTTTGAAATATCACCATACGCCCATTGTCAAGGCCAATAATCGAAATCTCACATATGTTCTTCTCATCTCCCTGCTCCTCTGCTTCCTTTGCTCACTGCAATTCCTTGTTGCACCTGGAAATATTATATGTCTTCTCCGACAAATTAGCTTTGGCATCATCTTCTCAGTGGCTGTGTCTTCTGTGCTGGCAAAAACCATCACTGTCGTTCTAGCTTTTATGGCCACGAAACCAGGATCCAGGATGAAGAAATGGGTAGGAAAAGGCTTGGCCACATCCATTGTTCTTACTTGTTCCCTGATTCAGACAGGCATCTGTACAGTATGGCTCATCACATTTCCCCCTTTCCCTCAAGTTGACTCTCATTCAGAAATTGAAGAAATTGTACTGCAGTGCAATGAAGGTTCAGCTACCATGTTCTACTGTGTCCTGGGATACATGGGTTTTCTGGCAGCTGCCAGTTTCACAGTTGCTTTTTTCTCCAGGAATCTCCCCAGCAGTTTTAATGAGGCCAAATGTCTCACATTCAGCACACTGATCTTCTGCAGTGTGTGGCTCTCCTTTGTTCCTTCTTATCTGAGCACCAAAGGCAAATACATGGTGGCTGTGGAGGTTTTCTCCATTTTGACCTCAAGTGCTGGTTTTTTGATTTGTATATATTTCCCAAAATGTTATTTAATCATTGTTAGGCCAGAGTTAAATAATAGAGAGCAACTTATTAAGCGAAAAAGATAGTAATAAACACACAAGAATACTTTCAATATTTTTCTCATTTATTATTCCTTGTTTGATATATGCATTATCTGTATCATTTATATTCATTTCTCATATATTATTTTGTGAGACAATAAATAAATGGAAAATATCCCATAATCCATAGTTGTTACTAAATAGGTTAGTGTTGCTGAATTTTTTAGGAAACTAGAAGCAGCTATTTTTATTGATTTGTAGCTTTTATTGTTGGTAAGTAATTTTTGTTAGAATAGGGGCTTTCTTCAAAACAGTAGTTCTAACTTTCATGGCCAAAAACTGATAATCTACATTGTTCTTTTCTGTTCCTTTTTCAAGTAATTGTATTGTGTAGTTGTCAACTTCTTCCACCTTTCTAGGTATTGACATACATTCAAAATTGGAAAAAATATGCAAAAATATAATGAAGTTTCATTTGTTATGTTTTACTGTATCCTGGATTTCATGAACTTATGTTTTATAGTGGTTCTTTGAGCCAAAAAGCTACCTAGTACTTTCAACTAATTGACCAGTTGCAATATTTTGTCCTCGTGCAGTGTTTGACTATCCATTGTTCCAACTTACCTTGATATTAAGAGAGAATACCCAATAGCTGTGGAAGTTTTCTTTATGCTGTTTTCCACTGATGAATTTCTGGGTTATATGTTTTTACTAAAATGCTACAAAATTATTTTGATGCCTGAGCTGAAGGAGAATAGAAACCAAAAAGAAACCAATGATTCAAACAGTAATGCAATTTTCTTTTTCAGTTTCCTGCCTGTTCAAAATGTGTATTTTCAATTTAGTATTTAAAATAAAATACCTGAGGTATTTTTAAAGGAATATATAGATTCATCTTTTTCAGAAAAGAGCTCAAGTTAAGGAATGACTAAAATAGGGCAGAAAAAATTGTACTCTAAGAAAAAAAGCAAAACTTTTTTAGATGCAGAATTTTATTAAATTTGAATGACAAAAGATTAAAATATAAAATTATAACAAAAAGGGAAAAGTAGGGAGGTGAAACAACAGGAAAAAGATTATTCCAAGAATGACGTAAGCACCGTGCCTCATGTAAAATCATTTACTGTGGACGCAGAGATTAATAGAGTTTATGGAACCACAAGCCCAAAAATAACAGGCAGAGTAATGACGCCTAAACAGACATGTATGGAGCTCAGAAAATTAAATGGGTGTATGAGTATAAGTGAAGGAGGATGGGCAGAAGACATTATTCAAGAAGCTTGACTAGGAAATAGCGAGCAATCATTTCCTTCAAGAATACACTTCCCCTCTTAAATGTGGCAGGATGGAAAGGAAACTGGTCCACAGACTACTGTATTAAATTTTTAAACAAGTACCAAGTAATTGCCTTACAGGACACCTGGGTTAGCAGTGATGAGGTCCTCATTGAGCTCCCCAGGTTTAATATTTGGTAGCTGCCAGCAAAGACTGTAGCTATAAAGGGAAAAGCCTCAGGAGGGTTGTGCATCTTGATAAAAGCTGAATTAGGATGGAAGGGAAATGAGATATGCTCAGACCCCAGCCCTTTATTTTTTCAAGCAATCCATTTAGCATATGAATGGAAGTCAATGGTATTCGCACATGTGTATGTTAATCCAGCAATGGGTGATCTGTGGGAGGCACCAGAGGTAAAAATATTACATATACATAAAAAAATTATAAAAACACCTTTAATTTTGACAGGGGATTTTAATGCTCGTTTTGGGTCCCTCATTGGAGACTTTTATTGAAAATGGTATAATTCCAGATGGATATCTACATAACCAACAATCATGGGACTCCCAAGATAGAAAAAGAACAAAGATAGGAGGTGGGGGAAATTTCTAACAATGGTATACAACTGTAACCTCCAAATTATTGACCAGTATTCAGAAGCTAAAAGGTACCCCATAACTTTTTTTGGCCCTAAGGCATTTAGTTCTATTGATTATTTCTTTGTTTCTCACAGCTTAGTATCAGGGACAACTTCAGTCTTAGCATTACCAAGGCCAGAAAGTGATCATCTTCCGACTGAGATGTCCCTAGCAATTCCCTCTGAATTAAGGATCGGTAACAAATGCAATCCCAATAAAGAAGGGCGTTAGACAGGGTTGCATCTTAGCCCCAACACTTTTCAATTTATATTTAAATGACCTTCCAAAATTTTTGGAAGACATATCATTCCATGGGCCTAATATAGGAACAAGACAGGCAAATTGCTTGCTATACACCAATGATATAATTTTGCTGTTGGCATCGCAGTTGGGGCTATGAATGTCACTCAGGATGTTGGCAGCATATTGTATAAAAAATTGCTTGACAATTAACGTAGAGAAATCAAAGGTAATGATATTTAGCAGGCAACGAAAAACAAGGAGATGGGTTTAAATGGCAGAAGAATAGAACAAGTTCAGTCATTTATCTATTTAGGGCTAGTATTTCAGGCATATGGCAAATGGAATAAGCAGGTAAAAGCCAGAGCTCGGAAGGCCTTGGCTCAGATGGCCCAACTAAACAAACTTATTTTAGAGAAAACTCCATCTTCATTAACCACAATGCTAAAGGTTTTTCAGGCGAAAATTGAACCAGTACTTATCTATGGAACTGAAATATGGGAGTCAGTTAAGTTACCTGGGCTGGAAACTCCTCAAAATAAATCTTGAGGAGAATTTTGGCAGTGTCCCCTGGAACCCCAGCTTGTGTAATAAAGGCAGAATTGGGAGTCCATGCGATTGGCACAAGGGCCATGCTGAAGACTGTTTATTATTGGTTAAGAATAATCAATATGGAGGAAGGGAAGAATAATCGATATGGAGGAAGGGAGCTAGTGCTAATGGAGCAGATTATCTCAAGTAATAAAAATAATTGTTTATCAAGAGTTCTGAAGCAGGTATCTAGCTCTGGTATTCCTTTAAATTGGCAGCAGTATGATCATAGGCAGATCCAAAATTGGATTGCACAGAGATTTAAGGACATAAATGCACAATTGGATATTGCACAGGTGACAGCAGTAAAAGTTTGCCCCTGGTTATCAGCCAATAAACAAATTTTTAAAATAGAAAAATATTTAACTCTGCCTTTGTTTTCATCATAAGGAAATATTTTACCAAATTGAGATTAGACTAACTTCAAACAAACATGCTTTGGGGTAGGTATATGGATATCCCTGTAAGTGAAAGAGTCTGTTTATGTGGGAAGGGGAAAGTTGAAACAATGTCCCATGTAATTTTTGTACTCAGATCTGCCCATCAGCTGGGCAGGATCTTTTATGCAAGCATAAAAGAGTGCTTCTTGCAACATTGTTTGGTAGGTTCAAATTTGCAGCTGGTGAAATGGATTGCCAAATTTGCTGTAAAATTGATGGAAAAAAGGACAAAGCTGTTGCAGCAGAATGTGCTAGATTGCAGGAAAGATCACTTGATTTAATAGTGTAATTCTAATAGTAGTTTTAAGACTGATTGAGTAGATGCAGGGGTGACATTGTAATATAATTTTAATCATATTTAATTTGTATTTTAAATTATTGTATTTTAAATTATTGTATTTTATTCTGATTTTATTCTAGAACATATTTTACTCTAATTTTATTTTAAATTGTGTTTTATTCCTATTCTAATTTTATTTTAAAATGTTTCTACCAAACTTTTGTAATAATTGTTTCTTGGGTGCTGCACTTTGATATGACCCAAGGGCTAATCAATAAATTAAGACTCTGCAGACTCTTAAGTCTCTTAAAACTCTTAAGATATTAAGACCCTGACAGGGACTGTATGGAGGATGCCCTGGCTCTGACTCCACTTGCTACATCAGTAGACCATCTGTTTTGGAAGAGATGGACTCCCAAGAACTCAAGTTGTTGGAGAATAAGGGTTTACCTCTGGATCAGCCAGCATTCAAGGGCCTGTTTCCCCAGGCCCTATTCAAGTCGCTTCTGTTTAAGGTGGTGAATACTACACAACTCAGGGCTGCTGCTCAACCTGACTCTCCACCGGCATCAGGTTCCTTAAATCCTTTGTTTGCTGAGCCTCCTAAACCAGTGACTGCCATTCCTACATCTCCTCTTTTCCTAGATGTCATTCGAGGGCAGTGGTCATCGCTTACTTCAGCTCCGGTTCCTTCATCCACTAATAGGAAAAATTTTACCCCATTTTCAGCCAGATAGCCTTCGAATTGTGTGGAAGTGAGTTGTAGCCCATTGTCGGGTACCAAGACATGTGTTAGTCCATGTTTTGCAAATAGTTTTCGGAGGGCCTTGATGATGGCTTCTGTAGTGGTAGAATGCATTAAGACTATTTCAAGCTATTTTGAGTAGGCATCTACAATTATGAGGAAGATTTGCCCATGAAATGGTCCTGCAGAATCAATATGAATTCACAATCAGGGGCCCCAGGAACTTTCCCAATTCTGTACCAGAGCTGTAGGGGAAGCAGGCATAGACTCCTGGCAGGGGAGACACTTAGCAACCCATTTGGTGATGCAGTCATCCATTTTAGGCCACCATACATAACTCCTTGCCATGATGCCCGGGTGCCCTGCAGGTAAGGTTTTCAACACTTTTCCCCATGGACAATGAGGTACAACAACATGATCACCCCACAATAGACATCCCCTTGAGTTGACAGTTTGTTCTGTTTGTTCACAAACAGAACAGTTTTAAATTCTGTGCTCACAGAACCAGCTGGCCATCCCCTATGCACCTAGCCAATCACAGTTCTTAATACATGATCTATAGCAAATGCTCTTGCCATTTCTGCAGAAGTGAGAGGCCCCGAGTCTACAGAGTCAATTAGCAGGATCAGCATTCCTAGGGGTCGAGTCTTCCAGCAAGTCTGGCAGTGGGCATCTGCTGAGGGCATCGGCATGCCCGTGGCTCCAGTCGACACAATGGACAAGGCAGTAGGAATAGGTGGCCAGGAAAAGGGCCCACCTAGTCAAATTAGAAGACATGGCCACTGGCATGGGCTGGTCTCCTGCCAAGAGTCCCAGTAGAGGTCAGTGGTCCATGACAAACTTGAACAAGTATTTGTGGAATTTCTTTACTCCTGCTACAGCTGCTAGGCCTCCCTGTCCAGCTGGCTGTAGTTTCTTTCAGTGCTGGACAGGGTGTGGAGAAATAGGCAATAGGCACCTTTAGGCCATTCAGTAGTCTATGGCTCAAGATGGCCCCCACGCCAAATGAGGACATGTCACAGATCAAAAAGCAACTCATTATACTGTATTAGGAAGCTGTTGGCAGATAGAAGTTTCTTGACAGCCTCAAATGCCCCTGCTTCCACCTTGCCCCAAACCCACGGGGACTTCTTTGCCAGCAAGAGATGTAGTGCTCGGCTATGGTTGCCTTATCTTTGAGAAACATGGAATAGAAATTAAAGAGTCCAAGAAATGCCTGTAGTTCTGCCTTGTTTTTAAGGGTTGTGCGTTCCTAATACCCCAGATTTTGCTCTCAGTAGGGTGAATTTATTTATTTATTTATTAAATTTATATACCGCCCTACTCCCAGACGGGTCTCAGGGTGGTGAACAGCCAGAATAAGATACAATAAATACAAAAGTTGAAAAATCTTATTAAAACAAATTAAATAATTTGGCTCAATAGTTTAAAAATCCAATTATAAAAATTTAAAACCCAATATAAAGGAGGTTAAGCCAGCCCAGTTTGTTCAAATAAAAATGTTTTTAAGGCACGGCGAAAAGTACACAGTCTTGTAACCTCCTTGTCTCAGGGGGGAGCTCCAGATGGTAGGTGCCCCCACAGAGAAGACTCTCCCCTGAGGGCCGCCAGTCGACACTGTTTGACCAACGACCCTCTGTATGGGAGCGGACTGGTCAGTGAGAGGCTGTTTGTGGCAGAAGGCGGTCCCGAAGATACCCCGGTCCTAAGCCATGGAGCGCTTTGAAGATGGTAACCAAAACCTTGAACCGCACTCAGAAGACCATTGGGAGCCAGTGCAGCTCGCGCAGGAGGGGGATCACATTGGAGCGCCATGTCGCTCCCATCACCACCTGCGTGGCCCCATTCTGGACCAGTTGGAGCCTCCGGGTGCTCCTCAAGGGCAGCCCCATGTAGAGAGCATTACAGTAGTCCAGGCATGAGGTGACGAGGGCATGTGTGACTGTGCGTAATGAATCCCGATCTAGAAAGGGACGCAACTGGCGAATCAGGTGAACCTGATGAAAACTCCTCCCGGCCACGGCCGTCATATGCCCTTCTAAAGACAGCCATGAGTCCAGGAGGACGCCCAAGTTGCAAAGCCCATCCGTGAGGGCTAATGACTCGCCCCCAATAGTCAGAGATGGCACCAACTGACTATATCAGGATATCGGAAACCACAGCCACTCGAACTTGGAAGGGTTGAGCTTGAGTCTGTTCCTCCCCATCCAGATCCGTACGGCCTCCAGGCACCGGGACATCACTTCGAGGGCATCATTGGGGTGGTCTGGGGTGGAGATGTACAGCTGAGTGTCATCAACATACTGATGGTACTTCACCCCCAAACCATGGATGATCTCACCCAGCAGCTTCATATAAATGTTGAACAGAAGGGGCAAGAGGACCGATCCTTGTGGCACCCCACATACAAGGGGCCTTGGGGTCGACCTCTGCCCCCCTGACAACACAGACTGTGACTGGTTGGAGAGAAAGGGGGAGAACCATTGCAACAAAGTGCCCCCCACTCCCAGCCCCTCCAACTGGTGCAGCATGATACCATGGTCGATGGTATCAAAAGCTGCTGAGAGGTCTAATAGGACCAGGACAGAGGAACAACCCCTGTCCCGAGCCCTCCAGAGATCATCTACCAACACGACCAATGCTGTCTCCGTGCTGTACCCAGACCTGAAGCCTGACTGGAACGGATCTAGATAGGTCGATTCATCCAGGTACTGAGGCAGTTGTCGCGCCACCACACTCTCAACAACCTTCGCAACAAAGCAAAGATTGGAGACAGGACGATAATTTACCAACATTGCCGGGTCCAGGGAAGGTTTCTTGAGGAGGGGCCTCACCACCGCTTCCTTCAGAGCAGCGGGGAAAACACCCTCACTCAAGGAAGCATTTATAATCCTCTGGAGCCAGTCTCATGTTACCTGCCGGGAGACCAGCACCAACCAGGAGGGACATGAGTCCAGTAAACATGTGGCTGTGCTCAGACTGCTCAGTATCCTGTCCACGTTTTCTGGAGTCACAGAGTCAAACTCTTCCCATACAAAAGTCTCAAGGCCTGCCCCAATCACCTCCTCCGGATCTACCCATTTGGAGTTAGAGTCCAGCTGTTCCCGAATCTGAGCGGTTTTGTCATACAGATATTGTACAAAATCCTCAGCTCTACCCTCCCTGTTGGAGCAAGGAGCAGGTCAACCTAAACAGGGCAGCTGGGCGATTATCTGATGACACAATAAGAGCTAGAAATAACTTCTTTTCTCCGCTTTTATCACCACTAGGTAATTCTAAATATGAGCTCTTACCAGTGTCCGGTCGGATTCAGAACGACTAGCCCTCCAACTGCTCTCTAGGCGTCTTTTCTGGCACTTCATCTCCCTCAGTTCCTCAGTATATCAAGGAGCCAGGTGAGATTGGCGCTGGGTCAGAGGCCGCAAAGGCACGACCTGGTTCAAAGCCCCAGCGGCCGCCTCATCCCAGGCGGCCACCAAGTCTTCGGCCGAGCCATGTGCCAGAGACACAGGAAATGGCCCAAGCTCCGTCTGGAACCTATCGGGATCCATCAGGCGCCTGGGGCAGAACCATCTCACCAGTTCCGCCTCCCTGCAGCGAGGTGTGGCAATTCGAAGGTCTAGGCGAAGGAGAGAGTGATCTGACCATGACAAGGATTCAATCACTATGTCCCCTATCTCAAGATCACTCAGTTAGAGACAAAAACCAGGTCAAGCGTGTTTCCCCCCACATGAGTAGGGCCATGAATTAACTGGGTCAGGTCCATAGCCGTCATGGAAGCCATGAACTCCTGAGCTGTCTCAGACGTCTCACCGACTGATGGCAGGTTAAAATCCCCCATGACCATAAGCCTGGGGGTCTCAACTGCCACCGCAGCAATAACATCGAGCAGCTCGGGCAGGGCTGCTGCCACGCGGCAGGGAGCCAGGTACATGACTAGCAGACCCAACTGCACCTTATGATCCCACTTCACAAGGAGGGACTCACAGCTAGCTGTCTGAGGAACAGTGGTTTCCCTCGGGGTAAGGCCCCCTTTTATAACAACCACCACTCCCCCATCCCTCCCTTGTGACCTTGGCTGATGAAATGCATGAAAATCAGGTGGGCACATATCAACAAGGGGAACCCCCCCCCTCTTGGCCCAACCAAGTCTCTGTAATACCCACCAGGTCCGCGCCCCCCTCCTGAATAAGGTCACAAATGAGGGGGGTTTTATTTACCATGGACCTGGTGTTGCACAGCATCAGCCGAAGGCCCTGGGCCCGAGGGTCTGTGCAACCAAGGGAACTGGAAGAGCATTGGGGGCCGGAGCGCGCCACCATTTGCAAACAGCGGGGGCTTACTCCCATAACCTGATATGGCCCCCTGCTCCTGCCGTATCTGCTCCTCCCACCTACAGTACCTCTCCTTTGCGGGATCAAAGGGTGATGGCGGAGCAAAGATGGACATCATGGTTGTCATGCTCAGCTTGGCAGACTTGCTGCCTGGCTGGATTGTGGGTTGTCAGCTCTTTTTGGGTGCTACCTGTCTACCTCGATCCCATCTTCATCGCCAGTGTTATGTTGGATGAATGAAGAGCCAGGTCTGTGTGAACAACAGCTCTTTATTTCAGTGACAAATCCAGCAACGAATACAGTTGACATCTCCTTATATATATTTTCTTGGCCAGGGGGCTGTCCAATCAACATTGAATGTTTTCCCACTTAATTTTTCCTCCAAAAGTTAATACATAAAACCCACTAAGCAATACCCACCAAGCCACATCCACAGAACCGGTAGTAAAAAAATTTGAATCCCACCACTGGACAAGAAGACCTCCAAGATCTTATCACACTCTGTTATTCTATTTTTTTATATTTAATAGTTTTTCAGGTGTTAAATACCAACAGAATACTATTTCATATAAACATTTCTTTCAAATTATAAGACAAGTAAGAAAACACATTCCTCACATAACTCAGAAAAATGAAAATCTAAAAACATTTCTTACCACTATCTATAATTATCAAAAATGTTGTTATTAACACTAATAGGCTCCCTAGTAATTTATACCCAACAAGGACAAAGGCTTTATGAATAATATCAATAATCCCTGGCAATTCTCATCTGTAATCTGAATCTAAAGACAGATGATGTTTGTAAAGTTTATTTCTGATAGGGAGAAGTCAAGGTTTCTGAATACTTGTCAAAGTTTGAGAATAATGTGAGGGTAGTTAAGGCAAATCATACTAGTATATTTTTAAAGATTTTAAACCATTATCAGACAAACTCTGCTACAGATATACAATTGGCATACTGACCATGGTTATTTTATTCTTCTTTTTATCTCATATGGTTTGGAAATGTGAGATGAGGAATTGCATTATTGATGATCCTGTCCCTATTTCTCATAATTATTTCCAACCTGGTGAGTTCATCATTGGTGCCATTACTTCTCTTATGTTCATGCCTACAGAACTAGAAAACTTTTTGGAAGATCCTCATCTTTCATTTATTGGTGAAGTCATGTAAGTGTCCCTATCTTATTGTTTGATGTAAGAGATTCTAAATTATATTTACATTTGTGATACTCTTAGACATAATAAAGTAACTTTTAGTGACAAAGTTCTCTCTCCAATTCAAATCTGGTACTTTATTTATCTAGGGTTCTTTAAGGAATTAGAAATAATTGCTTCAATTTACTAAAGGATTCTGACAATGTGTCAGAAAAATCCTGCTGTTCAGTGAACAATTTTTTTAATCAGTTAAAGAAAAGAAAGAAGAGGTTAAAGTGTTAAAAAGAAAACATATTTCAAAACAATTCATGTTTGCACCAGAATATTTCAAGGATATGCTAAGAGTTTTAGGACATTTTTATAATTGCAATCTTTTTGAGTCCCTTCTTTGTTTAGAGACTTGACGTTCTCTTTTTTATTTATTTATTTATTTATTTATTTATTTATTTATTTATTTATTTGTTTGTTTGTTTGTTTGTTTGTTTATTTGAAAAAACCCATTCTTCTCACTAGGCCAAACTAGTAAACACATTTTATTATCACAATTTATGATTGTGATTTTTCAGATTAGGAAATCTTCAAATCTTTGTTAAAATTGAAAAGCATTTAAGATATTGAGAAGTTTGTGTTTTCTGTTCAAAAACTATACAAAGCTAAACTATATGCAATACTGAGTACACAATGTATGACACTCAGAGGTGGTATTCAGCCAGTTTGGACCAGTTCAAGCAAACTGGTAGGGAAAACGCCCATCCGCCCCGGCTCTATGCCGTCCTCTTTAGGCACATTTTTGAGGCCGGGCGCATGCACGCATGAGCAAAGCGCATGCACGGAAGGTCGGCTGCATGCTCAGAAGGCATGTGTGTGAAGTGAGTGTGCACACGCAGGGCAAATTAGTGGCAACAAAATGTGAAACCCACCTCTGATGACACTGTATTATTGCTTTCAAAGGCAAAATATTTGGATGGGCCATGTATTTGTTAGAATGTTTCTCTTATGTATAGTATGTTTCTTTTATCATCTACAATTGTTATTTTAGAATCCAGACTAAGTTTTATCAGCATATTTTGGCTTTGGTATTTGCTGTGAAAGAGATAAATGAAAACCCTCAAATCTTGCCCAATGTTACCTTGGGCATCAATATTTTTGACAATTATGATAGAAGATGGACTTATCATGCAACAATGGAACTTTTTTCACCTCTGAAGAGAATGGTCCCCAATTATAAGTGTGGCTTCCAGACCACTCTGGTTGCAATCATTGGGGCCCTTTATTCTGAAATCTCTGATGACATGGCAGATATCTTGAGGTTATACAAACTTCCACAGGTAGGATGTGTGGTGAATGTTGAGGTCTTATGAAATCATGTGGATTTTTCTGAACTTTTTACATCTATATAAATTCTACACATACTAATGTGTGCTTGATATTTACTTAGTTTATGTTGAGTAATAAAGGATATAAAGTAAACAAATTATTAAATCTTGAGGCAATGTAAATAATAAATTTGGTTTTATAGGCTGATTGTAAGGAAAAGATCATGATTTTTGCAAGAGTGTCCCAAGGAAATTAGAAAAAGAAGGTTTTTAGTAACAAGGAATTTTATTGCAAAACCAAATTATTTTGAACAATTTACAGTGATTGAATCAGGAAAAGAAAATGAAAAACCATTCAAAGAAACATGATATTCAATGAAAGAGAGCTAGAAAGTCATCTTCTGACTCAGTAAGCTTTAACATACATTACTTTTCATTTTCCTTTTTCTGAGGTAGGTGGCCGGGAGCTGTCCTTGATTGAAATCAAGTTAAATTTTGATTCAATTAAACCACTAAGCTGATAGCATATAGAGAACAAAGCCCACTCCTTACTAGCACTGGTGAGGTTAGCTACAGTAGTTTGGATATTTAAATGTCCGCAAGAAATCAGCCAAGATCAGAGAGCACCTGGGCTCTCAAGTTAAATTTTAATTAACCAACCAACCAGATATTCAGACAAGCAACCAATTGTATTTCAAAAAGTTCCCAGAAAACATTATTCTGGAAATCCTAATACACCAATTTGAAATGCAAGCATGTTATTGAAATGTAATATTATCAATTATACAACATGAAGATATCACAAATCTATCTTCTGCTGCATAGAAAATAATGTTTTTATTCTTATTAGGCTGCTAAAATAAGTCATACACAATCTGAAATTTTCTAGATGCTTGAGAAATATCTCCCAAAGTAGAGCAGCTTTAGCGCACCTACTAGTTTAGCAAATATTTCTTTCTGTTTTCTAAGCTTTTATTAATTTTCTTATTCCTGTAGTTAATCTATGGATCACATCCAGAGATGCCAGATCAAAGTAAATCCTTTTTCTTCTATCACATGGTGCCGAATGCAAATATTATATACCAAGGATTTCTTCAGTTGCTTGTTTACTTCAAATGGACCTGGGTTGGGATGCTTGTGAGAGATGATGATGCTGAAATTTTCATGCAGATGGTTTTTTCAATTTTTCCTCTTCGTGGCATTTGCATTGCCTTTTTAAAGATAATTAAACAACTGCACATCAGTAATGTATTGATGGAACTGGAGTGGTTTGTGGAAACATTTTATCTCACTATGAACAGTAATGCCAATGCAATAATTGTCTATGAATCAACCCTTCTGCAGCTGAGGTTGTTGCTAAATCTTCCTAAAATTGAATCCGTTTCTATGGAGCCAAAAGGTAAAGTGTGGATCATACCCTGTCAAACGGATTTTGCAACAGTGATTTTCCAAAGGACCTGGGATATTCAAGACATCCATGGTGCCCTCTCCTTTTCAGTTTACTCCAATGAAGTTCCAGGATTTCAGCAATTTGTTCAGGGAAGAGACCATTTCTTATCAAAAAAAGATGGTTTTATTAAAGATGTTTGGATGGATGCATTTCAATGTGCCTTTCCCAGTTCCTTGGTCAATGGAAAAGAGAGTGACATTTGCACTATGAAGGAGAAATTGGAAGACCTTCCTAGTGCTCTTTTTGAAATGAGCATGACTGGTTATAGTTACAATATATACAATGCTGTGTATGTTGTAGCTCATGCTTTACATGCCATGCATATGGAACAAAACCACAATGGAAAGTTGAATGGTGGAAAACTGAATATTCAGGAGAAAAAATCATGGCAGGTACTGAACATTTATGCATTTTTCTCTTTCTTCATACAAACATGTATGCATTCACAATATATTTTTCATACAAATCACACAAAACCAAAGAAATGAAGGATTGAAATACAATATAAATGGGGGACATTGGTAAATCTAATTTATATCCACAATATCACTCCATAACATTCTATCCCTCAAATACTCTAGCTTTCACCCTTGCCAAGGTACTGCTTCATACATTGCTTGTTGTTCTCAATTACATTAGCTCATTCTTCTATGGATCCCATTAACTCTCTTCATGAATTTCTCAGTCTTGTTCTTTTTCTTATCCATTCCTTTTTAATAAATATGTTCTGTAATTCATTTCTCAATTATTCTCTATCTGTTAGATTATCTCAGTCTCCTTGTTTTGTACTGGTATTTAATCCATGTTCATTTAGACTATTCTTCCTTGATTCTTCCTTATGTTTCAGCATGCATATATCATTTTCCTTTCCAGGTAAGAAGAAAGGATGCATTTATACATAAACATTTTGTTTCTCTCAATAAATATTTAGGTTACACATAACAGGGTTGAAGGGATATACCAAATGTTGAGGACTAATAAAACTTCAGCATATATTGTTACAACAATTGATGTGAAAAGTCTATTTATTACTGATTCTGTATTAATATAAATCGCAATAATAATATCAATTGTTGGGTCTTCATTGATATTCAGCTCCACCAGTTTCTGAAAGGGATCTCATTTAATAACAATGCTGGGGATAGGATTCAGTTCAATCAGAGGAGGGAACTGATATCCGGGTTTGATATTATAAACTGGGTCACCTTCCCAAACCAATCCTTCCATCGAGTGAAAGTGGGGAAGCTGGAACCCTGGGTGAAAGAGAAAAAATTCACCATTCATGATGAAATGATCACCTGGCACAATAGTTTCAACCAGGTAAGTTTTGAATTTTTTTGCTTGCATGACTGGGATGATATCCAAAATAACTTGTGTATCATATAACATTAACTAATATTACAGACTTTTTTAATAAAGACTTTGAGCATTTAGATGTGATACAGCAATTTGAAATACTCCTCAGAGACAGGTATTTCAGGAATAAAATATTGATCTTTATTAAAAAGTTTAAAAGTAAAGATTTATTCAAAAACCATAACATTTAGAAAAACAAAAAGTAGAAGAATTTTAAAAAGAGTTGACAGGCTGCCAAAATGAATTGGTCCAGATTCAATGTTAAGCATGCTTGATTAAGCTTCTTGTAATATTAGACTATTGGTAGATATTTTATTTTTTTATTTTGATATTAATGAATGAGACAAATTCTTTTTATTAGTTGGGGGAAGTGTACATTAAGGTTTGTAAACCAAGTCATGGTAAAAAAAAAGTTTGCTAATAAACTGGATAAAATATATTATTCTAATAATTCTGCTACAATAATTAACAATGGGGTTATTTCTTCCACAATGAAGAAGATAGATGGAAAACTAATATCTTCCTGGAATGCCTGCAGGGTTGTGGGTTGGGAACATTGCATTCTCATAAGGTGTTCCAGTCTTTGGTTGTGGAGTGGACAGATGAACTCAGGGGCTGCTCCTAGCAGATTTGTTCTTTCTCTCTACTAGTCAATTTCTACCTAAAGTTGAATTGAAATATTATCATATCTTGAGACAGGTGTTCAGAAGCCTCAGTTTCTACCTGTTGCTCATATTGCAGGCCAGATATTCCTGCAATTATAGTCCCAGAATTAATAATAATGCCCTGTAACAGCTCCATGTTTAATCAGGCAGCATAGGATAGTCACAACAAGAATGGGCAAGGAGATAAATGTCCCCTCTTGAAAATATCTATCCTTGTTTGGGGCTTAGCATTAGTTCTTAATATGGGGCGGTAGAAGAAAAAAGAGTAATTCTGTGGTAGAGCAGAGTCACTGTTCCCTATAGAGGTAGTCCTTGACTTACAAACTTTGTTCCTTTAGTGACCATTCAAAGTTACAAAGGCACTGAAAAAATGACTTGTGACCATTGTTCACACTTATGACTGTTGCAGCATCCCCACGGTCATGTGATTTACATTTGGATGCTTGACAACTGGTTCCTGTTTATGACGGTTGCAGTGTCCCAGGGTCATATGATAATCTTTTGTGACCTTCTGATAAACAAAGTCAAAGGGAAAGCCAGACTCAGTTAACAATGATGTTACTAATTTAACAATTGCAGAGATCCACTTAAAAAAGAAAATTAGTAAAATGAGGTTAAAGTTTTCACTTACCAACATAAATTTTGACATCAATTGTGGTCATAAATTGAGGACTATGTCTATTAGATTGTGATTATTTGGTTTTGGAGTTTGCTTGGCTTACAATTCAGGATGCCGCTGAATTTTTTTTCACAGTTCACAATTCTTTTTGAATATAAGTAGTCCTTGATTTATGACCATTTCTTTAACAACTATTAGAAGTTATGATAGTGCTGAGAAAAATGACTTATGACTGGATCTCAAACTTATGATGGTTGCAGTGTCCTGTGGTTGCTATTTGCTACCTTCCCATCCAGCTTCCCAAAAGCAAAGTCAACAGTGGAAGCCAAAACTATGGCAAAAAAATCATACATTTGGGTGCAACTCCATTAATGATATCTCATTTAGTGATGCAAATTCCAGCCCTAATTGCAGTTATAAGTTAAGAGGTTCCTGTAGATCCTTTTTAGGTCTGTCATCTTCACCTATCTATTATCCTGTTGTAAATTGTTTCATTATATTCTGTACCATTTGTCTGTGTAGATTTTCAGTCATCCAGGTCATAGTTGTATGAGAAAGAGTGCTAATGACTAGACAACTGCCAACAAATATAATCCTTCCAACTGCCCCATCCCATCAGAACTAATATTGCCCCTACCATCCTGCTAGAACCGATGCAACTTCTTGAATGAGAAGCAAAATGTCTTCTTCCTCAAAAAGACCAGTTTCTTTTTGAAAAAGCACCTTTCAGATTCCATACAATTTGATTACATTCAGTTAATTTCAAAAATAAGCCTGAAAAATACATTAAATTATCTCTAGTTTTATTTTTTATTTATTTATTTTTTTTATTTATTGAATTTCTATACCGCCCTTCTCCCAAAGGACTCAGGGCGGTGAACAGATTAAGATTTCATATACATATAAATATATTTTATAAACAGTAAATAATAAATTAAGTCAACTTGGTGTATCTACTAAGACCTTGGCATAGAATTTTGATGTTTATGCTAGCCCTGCTTGTTGAAATAGAAAGGTCTTCAGGGCACGTCGGAAAGTACGAAGATCTGGGATTATTCATATTCCAGGTGGTATTTTGTTCCAAAGAGTAGGTGCCCCCACAGAGAAGGTCTTCTCCCTTGGAACCACCAGACGACATTGTTTTAATGATGGTACCATGAGTAGGCCTACTCTGTGAGAGCGTATTGGTTGGTGGGAGGTTATCTGTTGCAGCAGGTGGTCTCGTAAGTACTCAGGTCCTAAGCCATGGAGCACTTTAAAGGTAAGAACCAACACCTTGAAGTGCACTCGGAAGGCCACCGGAAGCCAGTGCAGCTCGCGTAGAAGAGGTGTTACATGCGAGCACCATGTTGCTCCCATAATTACTCGCGCAGCTGCATTCTGGACCAGTTGGAGCTTCCGGGTGCACTTCAAGGGGAGCCCCATGTAGAGAGCATTGCAGTAGTCAAGTCAGGAAATGACGAGGGCTGGAGTGACTGTGCGTAATGAGTCCCGGTCTAGAAAGGGACGCAATTGGTGAATCAGGCGAACCTGATAGAAAGCTCCTCTGGCCACGGCTGTTATATGATCTTCTAAAGACAGTCGTGCATCCAGGAGGATGCCTAAATTGCGAGCTTTCTCTGTGGGGGGTCAATGATTCATCCCCAATAGTTAGTGATGGGACTAACTGGCTGTACCGGGATGCCAGTAGCCACAGCCACTCAGTCTTGGAAGGGTTGAGTCGGAGCCTGTTTCTCCCCATCCAGACCCATATGGCCTCAAGGCACCGGGACATCACTTCAAGGGCGTCATTGGGGTGGTTTGTGGTGGAGATATACAGCTGAGTGTCATCAGCGTACAGATGACATCGCACCCCAAAACCACGGATGATCTCCCCCAATGGCTTCACATAAATGTTGAACAGGAGAGGCGAGAGGACCGACCCCTGTGGCACCCCGCAAGTAAGGGGCATCGAGGTCAATCTCTGTCCACCTGTCAACACTGACTGCGACCTGTTAGAGAGGTAGGACGAGAACCATCATAATACGGTGCCTCCCATTCCCAGCCCCTCCAACCGGTGCAGCATGATACCATGATCAATGGTATCAAAAGCCGCTGAGAGATCTAATAGGACCAGGATAGAGGAACATCCCTTATCCCGAGCCCTCCAGAGATCATCAACCAATGCGACCAATGCTGTTTCTGTGCTGTATCCAGGCCTGAAGCCGGACTGGAACGAGTCTAGATAGATAGCTTCATCCAGGTACTGTGGGAGCTGTCGTGCCACCACACTTTCGACAACCTTTGCTAAAAAGTGAAGGTTGGAGACTGGATGGTAGTTTGCTAAAACAGCCGGATCCAGAGAGGGCTTCTTAAGGAGAGGTCTCACCACCGCCTCTTTCAAGGCAGGAGGTAAGAATCCCTCGCTCAGAGAAGTGTTAATAATTCTCTGGAGCCAGCTACATGTAACCTTCCGGGTTGCCAGCACTAGCCAGGAAGGGCACGGGTCCAATAAACATGTGGTCGCATTCAGCTTCCCCAGTAACCTGTCCACGTCCTCAGGAGTCACAGTATCAAACTCATCCCAGATAATGTTCTCAAGATCTGCCCTCATCATTTCATCTGAATTAACCCAGTTAGAGTCCAAGCTTTCCCGAATCTGAGCAATTTTATCGTGCAGATATTGTGCAAAATCCTCAGCTCGTCCTTGCAGAGGATCTTCCCGGGCTCTCAGCTGGAGTAGAGAGCAGGTAACCCTAAACAAGGCAGCTGGGCGATTATCTGCCGATGCAATAAGAGTGGAAAAATAGTTACATTTTGCCGCTTTTATCGCCACTAAGTAGGTCTTAATGTAAGATCTCACTAGTGTTCGGTCAAATTCAGAATGGCTGGTCCTCCACCTGCTCTCTAGGCGTCTTTTCCGGCGTTTCATCCCCCTCAGCTCATCAGAGAACCAAGGAGCTGGGTAGGTTCGACGCTGAGTCAGAGGCCGCAAAGGCACGACCCGGTCTAAAGCACCAGCGGCCATCCTATCCCAGGACGCCACTAGGTCTTCAGCTGAGTCATGAGCCAAGGTCTCAGGAAATGGCCCAAGCTCCATCCGGAACCTATCAGGATCCAACAGGCGCCTGGGGCGGAACCATTTAATTGATTCCACCTCCCTGCGGTGGGTTGTAGTGGTCAGAAGGTCAAGCTTAAGGAGAGAATGGTCTGACCATGACAAGGGTTCAATGACTATATCCCCTATATCTAGACCATTCAGCCACTGGTCAGAGATAAAGATCAAATCCAGAGTGTGTCCCCCCGTGTGAGTAGGGCCATTAACTAATTGGGTCAGGTCCATGGCCGTCATGGAAGCCATAAACTCCCGAGCCCCTTCAGACGTTTCACCAATGGATGGCAGGTTGAAATCTCCCATAATCAGTAGCTTAGGAGTCTCAACTGCCACCTCTGCTATTACGTTGAGGAGCTCAGGCAGGGCTGCTGATATGTGGCAGGGAGCCAGGTACGCAATCAACAGGCCCATCTGTAACCCATAACCCCACTTCACGAGGAGGGACTCACATCCGGTTGTCTGAGGGACAGTGACTTCCCTAGGGTCAAGACCTTCCTTTATAATGACCGCCACACCTCCACCCCTGCCTCGAGTTCTTGGCTGATGGAATGCGCAGAAACCTGGTGGGCACATTTCTACAAGGGGGACCCCCCCTTCATTGCCCAACCAGGTCTCTGTAATACCTGCCAGGTCCGCTTTCCCCTCTTGAATTAGGTCACAAATGAGGGGGGCTTTGTTAGCCACAGATCTGGCGTTGCATAACATCAGCCTAAGACTCGGGCTCAGAGACCTTGAGCAACCCAAGGAACGAGAAGAGCTTTGGAGGTCGGAGCACACCACCGCTTGAAGATAGTGGGTGTGTACCCCCCTAACATGATGTGGCCTCCTGCTCCCACCATATCTGCCCCTTCCAACCAAAATCTTGATGGAACAGCCCATTTCCATGCCAGTATTAAGTCTGCCTATTCCCAGTTTCGAGTTTCCTTTGATGTAATTTTGTATTGACTTTGGCTTCACTTTTGGAAAATTATTTACTAATCCCTCCCTCTGTGGATTGCCCCCCAAATCCACATGATCCACCCTGTTTATGCCCACCCCCCTTTCAGAAGCCATTAAAATCTTGGTTAGAAAATTAGATAAGAAAGCCCTTAATCCCCTCTTAGCACCATGCACCTCTCGGGATTCCAAAATCCGTCATCAAGGTAGGCCCTCAATAATGTGGAGGGTCAAATTTGCGAGAGGGGGGAGTCTCGCAATGCCAAGAGTTCAGTCGCCAAATACATCTAGTAAGTCAGATGGGTAGAGCATTTGGGTCTGGTCCAATAGTCTGATGTAAGAGTCTTGAGGCAGTCGAGTAATAAATTCAGTGTAGGTAAGAAACTGATCTCCCTTGCCCTCTCATGGCAGGGGGAAGGAGTTTAGTGCAGTCTCAGGATAAGCAGAGGATAAAAATCTAGTCATCCTCTAACAGCGGCTCGTTCTGAATAAGATGGTCGTAATAAGTTTGTTGTTCTGTCTGCTCAATGATGTCAGTAATTCGAAACTCCCTCAGCATCCACATTAGTAGCTGCCCAGACAATGTATGACAAGAGGGTGGCTCAGTTGGAAATAAAGCCAAACAGTGAAGGCAGAATGATAATAGCTCTATGGGGGTGGGGGGGATAGATGTATATATAAAGAGGGAAGGTTGTCTAGGAGGTGAAAGTATAGTCTGGAGGCAGCGAGTCAAAATCAAGGTGGTAATGTATAAGCTGGAGGTGGCTGGGTTAGGGACTAGCCGAGGCAGAGAATTGAGAAAGGTGGGGGAGGCCTCCAAGGTGACCAGGTAGATAGTCTTTTGTCAACCTCTGGCCTCTCTTACTCTCAGCATATTGAATGGTCCTTTGCATATATTGCCAGGCTCCAGACTTTAAATTATAATGATGTCTTCCAATTCCAGCAAGGGTCTAAACACCTTGCGTGATTCAGGGCACTCAAGGCACTCCAGGGGTCAATAGTTTTTAGATTCCCTCTGATGATGTTGCAAGCTGTCACTGGCCTTAGCTCAGGCCTCTCAAAGAGGCAGTCATTCAGGTTCAGGTTTCCCTGAACTTGAAGAGGTAGTCATTCAGCTTCAGGTTTCCCAGCAAGTCCCCAAACCAATTCGGAGCCCCTAGGGTGTCTAGGGCTCGACAGGGACTGCCATGGTGCCATTCGTCGCCGCTGCCTGCTGCCATTGTCGTTCCAACTGCTGTTGCTTTAAGAATGGAGGAACTGATGTAACTGCCATTAACGGAACTGCTAGAGTTAGCCTCCCATGGTGCCTTCACATGCCAATATATGCCCAGCTCCGATGATCCAGAGGGTGAGAGAAACCTCGTTGAGCTGGGAAAAGGCTCCCCTAGTTGATGCTGGGGCTGAAGGGAGTTAAATCAGCCCCAGTGGACCTCCAAATGACCCAAAGCTGCCCCATCATCAGACAGAGATTAGGCGAGAGCTGCCATCTTGGTGCATGCGCAGAGTTCATGTGCATGCGCAGAGTTCAAAGATCAAAGTTCAAAGATATTTAAAATGTCTATATCTGTGATGGCAAACCTATGGCATGGGTGCCACAGGTGGCACGCAGAGCCATATCTGTGGGCATGTGAGTGTTGCATGATGATTTTCGGGCCTTCCGGGCCCAGACGAGGGGCCTCTAGAGAGCCTCTGGGAGTGTGTGGTTTTCACCCTCTCCAGGCTCCAAGAAAGCCTTTGGAGCCTGGGGAGGGTGAAAAACAGGCCTACCAGGCCCATGGGTAACATTTTTGCCATCACGTGCCAAAAGCGGTGTGTGAAGGTGGGGTGCAGGGGCATTGAATTATGGGTGTGGACACATGCATGTGTGACCCCCTCCATGCTCCCCATGCTTGTGGCATGCAATGGCAAAAAGATTGGCCATCACTGGTCTATATTATCCAAAGTGAGACATGAAGTGACAGTAAAAAATACCAGTTTTGATCAGTCCCACTAAAATAACTTTGGCATGGTCTGGGGCTAAAATATTTCCCAGTTTAAAAGAAAGACATTTACTTATATCTTTATCAAATACCTGATTGAATGTTAACATTTCCCTTCTTTATTTATTTGGAAGACCCCGCCTGTTTCACTCTGTTCTGAGAGCTGCCTCCCTGGTTATTTCAAAAGAAAGCAGGAGGGGAAGCCATTTTGCTGCTATGATTGCCTTCCATGCCCTAAAGGGAAAATTTCAGTTGAAAAAGGTAAGTATCATGTTCATCTTTGTAAAACCACACCAGGATTTTGCCTGGATACCAAATCACATAGCATTGTAACTTACTTGTTTATTGATCTATTTAGATTTCAATATACCTCTTTCTATCACTATAAAAACTATTTATGTGAGTTACAAAATGATTCAAGCCCTTAATAAACTTGGTCAAAATAACAGTAATGTTCTTGATTTTTTTTTCTTTCTATTCTTCAGATGTGTATCAAATTATCCACTATGAACATTGTTGTGTGTTTGTTTGTGAATATGAACATTCATTTGATTTTATCCTAAGATGTCTCCACTCCACTCCACCACTCCACTCCACTCCACTCCACTCCCTTTCCTTAATTAGATGCAACAGTGGAAAATGAAATTGCAATAGCATTTAGAATACAAACATATTAAAATACTGAACCATAATAATTTTTACTTTGTTCTTTTTTTCATTTTAAAGCATTTGTTACACACTTTTATTTGATAATTTACTGATTTCTACCATGATTATCTTTCTGTTTTGCTCCTTTTTCATTTTTTTGTTATTATTTTAAAGATAATAAATATATTATGATCCATTGCACAGACAGCCAGATGTTTACACTGGATTTGGCATCCATCAAGTGCTTTCCAAGATCCTGGGCTGTGGATATTGGTGTTACAGATACAGATTTGACAATATCTGTAACCATAAAATACCGAATCTGCCTATCCCAGATCATTAGAAAGGGTTAGATAGACAAAAATACCAAAACCAATTTGAACTTCTGGTTGACTGTATAATCAAATCCAACAATGATAACATAATGACCACAGAAAATGACACAGAAAAATTATATGCTTAAATTCCAGATATACATATTTGTTCGGAATGTCCAGATAACCAACATCCAAGCAAGGAGAGGGATTCATGTCTTGCCAAGAAAATATCTTTCTTATCCTATGAAGAACCAATAGGAATAGGTCTACTTATTCTGGCACTTCTTTTTTCTTTCTGCACAGTTGGTGTGCTGGCAATATTTCTGAAGTATCACCATACTCCCATCATCAAGGCTAATAACCGAAATCTCACCTACATTCTACTCATTTCCCTCCTCCTCTGCTTCCTTTGCTCACTGCAGTTTCTCATTGTACCAGGCAATATAATATGTCTCCTTCGACAAATTAGCTTTGGCATCATCTTCTCAGTGGCTGTGTCTTCTGTGCTGGCAAAAACCATAACTGTGGTTCTGGCTTTCATGGCCACCAAGCCAGGATCCAAGGTGAGGAAATGGGTGGGAAAACGGTTAGCCATCTCCATTGTTATTTCTTGTTCCCTGATTCAAGCAGGCATCTGCATTGTGTGGCTGTTCATATTCCCCCCTTTTCCTGATATTGACATCCATTCAAAAATTGAGGAAATGATATTGCAGTGCAATGAAGGCTCAGATATTATGTTCTACTGTGTCCTGGGCTATATGGGCTTCCTGGCAGCTGCCAGTTTCACAGTAGCTTTTTTCTCCAGGAATCTCCCCAGCAGTTTCAATGAGACCAAATGTCTCACATTCAGCATGTTGATCTTCTGCAGTGTGTGGCTCTCCTTTGTTCCATCCTACCTGAGCACCAAAGGCAAATACATGGTGGCTGTGGAGGTTTTCTCTATTTTGGCTTCCAGTGCTGGGTTGCTGGGCTGTCTATATTTCCCCAAATGTTACATAATTATTGTTAGGCCAGAGCTAAACAGTAGGGAACAACTTATTAAGCGAAAAAGATAGTAATACACGCACAAAATATTTCTTTTCAATATTTCCTTATTTTAAATCTATAATACATTAATCAAAAGAGGATACTTGTTTTACATAGTGGAATATGTAATCATTAAATGGAATATATTTAGGAACTGATCTGTCTTCACTCATAGGTAGAGTATGAAATGAATTGTAGAATAGTATTTTTACATGTTAGGTTATATTTGAATAAATGTCAATAACATTTCTGGAAATCATCAATGAATTTGAGTAGACTTTTTAATGAAGCTAGTTAATGCTTCATTAAAGGAGCCTGTGTAGCGTAGGGGGCTAATGCCTCCTACTAAAGGCAGCAATTAACACCAGCTGCCTATAATTTCTGTGAGTTCAATCCTAGCCAGGCTCAAGGTCAACTCAGCCTTCCATCCTTTCTAAGGAAGGTAAATTGAGGACCCAGTTTGTGGGGGCAATAAGCTGACTTTGTATAAATATACAAAAGTATGAAGGCTATTGCTTAACGCATTGTAAGCCGCCCTGAGTCTCCGGAGAAGGGCGGCATATAAATCAAATTTTTTTAAAAAAAATGCAAACTCATATTTTTTTATTATTATTATTTTCTAAGTTTACTAATGTGAACCTTTTCCAGTTATTGTGAAAGTAAAGCTTTCCCAATGTTGGTGAATTGCAAAACACATTGAATTATTTTATATAAAAATATGAAAAGTGTTTTGATTTTGTACTTAAGTTTTCCACATCATACTTACAATTGATAATCCACTTAAACAATGGTAGAAGGATATTTCTAAGTGCATATGGCAAGGGAAAAAAACAAGAATTAGATATAAACTACTGCAAGATGCTAAGGAAAGAGAGGGTTTGTTTACCAGATATGAAACTGTATTTTGAAGCATGCTGTCTGACCTGGGCAAAAGAATGGGTGACCCTTCAGAATAAGACACTACTTGAATTAGAGGGCCATGAATTAAGGTTTGGATGGCACGGCCACTTATAATATGATAAAAGTAAAGTTAATGTTGAATTTAACAATCATTTTGTTAGATGTGCCATACTAAGAGTTTGGAATAAATATAAAACAAGGCTCTCTGTGAAGCTGCCCTTTGGGTGTCAACCCAAGAAGCCTTTTTTGAAAAGAAATGGTGGCAAAGCCAGACTGGTTGATGCATGGTAAAATTTTATCTCTCAACTCTGGTGGCCCAATATTAAAGCCGAGCAAAGAACTTGAATCAGAAGGTTATGTTTACCATTGGTTTACTTATCAAAAACTGAAAGAAAGATTTAAACGGGATAAAAAGTGCTATGGATTTACCTTTGTTAAAAATGAATTGGAAATTTCATTATGTGGCGATGATGAACATATTATTGCTAAGATCTATAAAATGTTATTGAAATTGAATTTGGAAAATGAATATGTAATGATTGTATGATTCAGTGGGCAAGGAATTTTGGATATAATGTGATGCTTGAACAAAGGGAAAATACGTGGATGAAGGATTTAAAATTTATATTAAATTATAATCTAAAAGAAAATTTCTATAAGATGATGTATCATTAGTATTTAACACCAGATAAACTATCTAAGATTTGTAAAGGTATGTCAAATGAATGTTGTAAGTGTAAAAGTATAGAAGGGACATTTTATCATGTATAGAGGACATGTGATAAGGCAAAAAAAAAAAAAGGATATGATTCAAATGTTAATACAAAAAAAATTGAAAATGAAAATAAAGGTGAAACCAGAATTCTTCCTTTTGGGTCTAAAGGAAAAAGAACTGGAGAAAATATGTTGACTGCAGCAAGTCTATTTTATGCACAAAAATTGAAGGACACTTCGATTCCTAACATGGACAAATGGTTGCAGAAGTTGATGGAGTTGGCTGAAATGGCAAAATTGACTCTTTTGATTAAAGAAAAGAATATAAATACTTTTATTTCCACATGGAGATGGCTTCTGAATGTTATGCTTGAAGTGGAAAAGAATGACACTTCGATTTTGGGTTTTACCAAGGAGATTGATAGATCTTTATAGATATGGCTTCTTCATATTATTTTGAAAAAATAAAAAGTTGTGATTTGATGTTAATACCTTATTCTACTGCAACACAGTCGGAAACCAATGTTTCTTTTTTTTTTATCCTTCTCTTCCCCCTCTCCCTCCCCACTGTTTTCTATTTACTTTCATATTTTGTATGGTATTTTATTTTATAACCCAATAAAAATGTTAAACATAAAAACATATAAAAAGTTCTCCACATCTTTGTGAATATATAAATATTAAAAGAGAAAAATAATAAATAAAGGAAGATGCTTGGAAACAGCTTTTAATGTATATCAGGGTTATTTTTAATGTATATCAGAAGTGTTATTCAGCAAGTTCTGACCAGTTCTGGAGACTCGGTAGTGGAAATTTTGAAAAGTTCAGAGAACCAGTAAATACCATCACTGACTGGCCCCTGAGATGGAATGGGGATTTTGCAGTAACCTTCTCCTGGAGTGGGGTGGGAATGGAGATTTTACAGTATCCTTCCCCTGCCATGCCCACCAAGTCACATCCACCAAGCCACGCCTACAGAACCTGTAGTAAAAAAAAATGAATCTCACCAATGATGTATATGTATACTGTATATAGTTAATTATTTTAATTTTAGTAGTTAAAAATGAATGCAAACTAAATTTGGACCAAAAAGGGCTTCTAAAGGGAAGAAATAGCAAACTGAAGATCAATGAACTGCGGTGAAGGACCCAATGAACTGCGGTGAAGGACATTCTTTGAATCTGGATAAAAAAGTAATTGGGAAGATGGCTGCTGTGTGACAGCCTTTTTAGTGAGCTCCTTATCCTCCTGTAACAGCTACTTTTATATGGCTGAAAATAATTTATTTTGATTTAATAATATCTATAAATTGATTTAGTTTTTTTTAAAAAAAATAGGAGCAGTAATTTTAGGTTTTTAGATTTAGGATTACACAGGATTTAGGTTTTAAATTATGAGTTTCGGAATTTATCTGCACTTGTCAATGCTGTGGGAGTATATTTTAATTTTTTTTTCCTTTTTTTAAAACCACCCAAGAATGCAAAAATAAAGGCCAGCAGCAAAAACAAAAAGGGTCTTGAAAAGAAAACTTAAAATGAGATATAAATTGGAATCATAGTTGGGAGGAAGCTCCAAACACAGACAGCCAAAGATAAAGGACTTATTTTAAATAATGGATTCTACAAGTAAGTCTTTTTTTTTTTTTTGCTCTTTTCCCTCACATAACCTCAATAAATAAGCCTTGTTCCTTGCCTGAGTGGGAGAAGGATGATTATTTTTCATTGGAAACTGAGGGTCCATTAAGAGACAGAGGGGAGAACAAACGAGCAATTTTAAAGGAGGCTTGGATTTGGTTGCCAAAAATTGTCTACTGACAGCACAAACAGTTATTGCTATATATGACCAACTCTTGGAAGCAAACAAAAAGATTGAAGAATTAAGGTCTCTAATGGGAAGAGACTTTAATACATCACTAAATTAGATAAGGAAGCAAATAGCAAAGCCCATGCTTCAAAACATACTCTTAATTCATGGATAGCTCAAGTGGACCGGGAGCTTCAAGATAAAGAAGTCCTAGAGTGACATAGGATTTTACTCCAAGTTGTTTGAACAGGGGCAGGTGGCACGACAGATGAGTAATACTGAACTCTGGATAAAAAAGGATGGGAAATTGGTCCAAACAATTGATCTTCATGAGATGACTGAGAGATGTCTGGTGGTTTTGATTGCTGAGAGATTAAAACTGTTCTCACACTGTTCTCAGGACCTTTAAAATGGGCACTAAATTCACATACTTCTTTTCCTAAGAATATTCAGAAATTGCTTGATAATTATGCATCATATATTAGAGACTTGTGGATCTACAAATTCAGACTACAAGAATAACATGATAAAAGGTCTTATTTGATATACAAAAGCAATTAGCAAATTAAAAGAATGTGAAAACTTTTTAACATTGTTTACATTTGTTTTAATAAAGCTTAGAATTCACTTCTTTGTTTATTTTAACTTACTTTTCTATTCTCTACATTTCTATTTGGTACTTTTTATGTTCTTTCCATTCTTCTTTTTAAATGTGTATTAGTATTTACTATTGTAATTATAGTCTTTAATAAAAATTATTTAAACTTAAAGAGAAATAAAAAAGAAAAGAAAAAAGAAAACAAAAGAAATCATTAGTTATTTTTGTAAAATGATCAATTATATTTTTCTGTGTTACTTTTGTAGTTATTTCCAAAATTTATAGTAAAAGTAAATATTTCCAATTTATCTGAATTCTTAATCCAATTATTTAGCTTTTTGCTGTTTATTTCAAATCCTTTAGACCCTTTCAATTTTTTTTTTGAAAATATTTTTTTAATAAAAAAACATAAACATAAAATACATCTTTTAAGAATGAAGTCTTGATCCGGTCATAAATAGGTACATTTCCTTAAAATTCTTTAACATTTCTTTCCTGAATTTCATCCATTACGTAAATTTCATCTTTTAATGTAAAAATCAAAACACATATTTTTAACAAATATTCTAAAATCTTAATCTAAGTATTTACCTTATTATTTTATCACCACAAATCTTAATTTTCAATAAACACAGCTCTATTTTTATTTCCATTTAAATCAAATTTCTAACTATGCTCATCAAATCTTTAAATCTTAAGCTCTGTTCACTTACATATAATTTTCTTAAATTTATCATCAATTACCCTTTAGATTTTACACAAAATCATTTAATATTCATCTCGCTTCAATAATCTCGCTTTAATAATCTTCCAACATATTCTTCTTCACCCCATATCTATTGTTTTGCCTATTATTTTGGCTGATTCACAGCATATTTTTTTAGCTGTTTTCCAGCATATTCTCCTCCATACCTCTAACTATTGTTTGGTTGATTCCCAGCATATTTTGTTTTGACTGTTTTCCAGCATATTCTCCTCCATATCTCCAAATATTGTTTAGCTAATTTTCAACATGTTTATCTGTTATTTCACTGTTTCCCAGCATATTCTTCCTGGGTGATTCCCAACATATTTCTAAATGTTAACCATTTCTGACATACATTAAGTTCAAACTTAATTTACTACTTAAATCTGTGTACCTTTATTTTACGTCCATCAATACATTAAACATTCATATTTAATCATATTCACCTCTATTAAATCTCTATTTTGTTTACAATTTACGGTTGAGACTTATTGTATAAAACATATTTATATATATTCTGCACATATTCTTCTATGAACTAATAAGTTTTCTAAAGTTTATCTTATATTCATGTATGTTCTTATTCTTCTATAAAAATATCATTTTATCCACCTTTGCATTAATTTTCATTTTTAATTACCATTTTTTTATTTTCCATCTTTGTTATTCTATAAACACCTCCTGTTTAAATTCAAAATTCATTTAAATATAACATTTTCATTTTCAATCAAATTGTTTTATATTCTTATTTCAAAACCAAGTATATTTTATTTCTTCATTTCCTTATCTGTCCATAGATATCCCATACATTCAGTGTTGCCAAGTTTAAAACTCTATATGTCATTTTAATTCTTTAGTTGCTTCTATTCCATGCAAAGTCTATCAGCTTTCCTTATTTTGTTCCTGCACCATTTGCCTTCTTTTGTTCCTGCATCAGTGCTTCAATTTTAATAATTCCACTGTATTTCTTCTGTCTTTTCACCAATAAAACCACCAATAAACAGAATAAGAATCTCCAAAACCAAAAACCCTTGGTTGTCTTCAAAGCAATCCAAAATGAACAATAAATCACATTGTTTCTTTTTTGAACAGAAGGTGACTCTCTGCAATCAACACTTTCCCTTGGTCACAGCAATCTCCATTTTGTTACAATTATGTAGCCATCAGTTTGTCTGTCCTCTTCTAAATTTTAAAGATTTCTTTTCCCTTCTCCAAACATCCTCAGTTCCAATTTAGAAAAAAGTTTTCCCCACTTTTTCTAATGTGTCTCAATGTTCAATTATTCTAGATCAGTCTGTATTTAAATAAATTCCTTAATGGGTCTTTACCTCCTGCAATTGCCTTCTTGCCCCGCAAATCCACAGCCGCAATTTAAGGCTAGTGGTCTTACTTATAAAAATCCATAATTTAACGTTGTTTCTCACCTGGGTTGGTGTCACTCACCCGGCTTCAAAGCAAATTGTTCTTTTCTTCTTTCCTCCTGCACAATTCTTTTTTTGGTTTGTCACAGCTTTGTGGCAGCCGCAATGGCTGCTGGCCCCGCCGCCGACTCACAGAGGGTTCCTTCCGACCTCCGAGGAACTCGCCTGTTCCTCCTGATCATCTGAGGTGCCCCTCCTATCCTCCATCCCTGCAAAATGGGTTCAGTCCGAAGACCCAACGACGGCGGTTCGGCAGCCGGGGTTTTTGTGGGACTCATCAGAGCCCGCTATTTCCCTTACTGTCTCACCATGATGCCAAACCGGAAGTCAAATCCTTTAAATTCTTCAGTTAATAATTAATTTTCTTTTGTTCAGTGCTGAAAAAAAATCACACAATGAAAACTATTCAAATCTGTCATTCTAAAGATCTCTAACAGTTTTAGAGTGAATAATAGACAATTTCTAAATGTGATTAGAAAAGGAGTTTTGCAAACTTAGTGTCCTTTAAAAGTCATCACAGTTGCAAACAAGATGGCTGATTCTATCCTTCCATAGCTCAAACCATGGAAAATGAGTTTATGACTCAGAAGCAGACATCTAACCTGGCAATTTAGTAAGTCCATTTTTATCAGAGCTTTGTTAATTTAATATACTGTATGATCTTTCTATCAACTTACAATTAATATTGAGAAAAAAATTGATTACTAAGGAATGTGGTTGTTAAGTGAATTATCATGTGACCAATTTTACAACAATTTTTCCTGTGATGTTAAGAAAATTAGGTGGTTTTTAAGTGAATCACATGGTTGTTAAATGAACCTTGCTTTCCAAATTGATTTTGTTTGTCAGAAGCCAGATGAGAAGGTTGCAAATCACAATCACATGCCCAAACTGTTATAAATGCAAGCTGTTTACCAAGCAACCAGATAATGATCACATGATTCTGTGGGTGATCCAATGGTCTTAACTTTGAGGACAGATTGTTAGTCACTTTTCCCAAGGTTGTCATAATCCAGAATTGTTGTTAAGCAGATGGTTGTAAGTTAAATACTACCTGTATAAATTTGCTCCTGGAACCTGTGTTCACTCTGACCTATGTGTCTCTTATTATGAAGAATGCTCTTTATTTTAGAAAGCAGTGCATTAAATTTATTTTTCAAGAACTCAGTTTTTCTCTTTAACTTTTACCATATATTTATCATTTAATGCATAGTCTTTCACATTCATGTGAAACTGAATTATATTTTTAACGCAAGGTATATGATATACTCTGATTTTAGATATTTTTATTAGAGTATGTACTTTTGCAAAGTTTTTTATTGGTTTTGCTCTTTAGTTAATTTTAAAAATATGACCCTATTTTAGATTTGCCTCAGTTTCAAGTTTGGCCATTATTTTTTCCAAGAAAATATGATCACCATAACTTTAATATAAAACCTTTCACATCTCGTTTGACCCAGACTTTTCACTAACAACTATGACTCTTGGAGGATTTAAGTTTTAATTTATAAATTCTGAGGAAGCAGACAAGCTAAATTTGGAAGCCTTGCCAAATGTAGCTAATATCTATGGCAACCTCAAATAGGTTGAGATTGACCAAGGATATTTGCTTCTAGTCCAAATATCCATTACTAACTTCTGTCTGGGCTACTGCAATACCCTTATGTAGGGCTTCCTTGATATATAAAGCGGATACTTTAAAATCTGATAACAATTTTTTTCTCTGAGGTTATTTGGAGAGAACAGTATTTTGGAGTTTGATAGAGAGTTACTTTGCCTGATTGTTACAGTTTTCTACACAGGAATGCAAATATTTTATTTATATGTTTTGCATGTTTTCAAATGGCATTTACCTTTATTATCTGGTGAAAAATTATGCGACTCATTCCAACCTTGCCATTTCATTAATGCAAATATTGTCTTTAGAACTTAAAACATATTCTTAATTCCACAGAGACATTAAAATGTAAAGATCGTAATTTTGTCTCCCTCTTATAATTATCAAAAAGACTATTATTAATTTTGTTGCTTCTTAAAGGCAAGATTGCCAATTTATTTCTACAAAGAACGTAGAGGTGGGTGGACAGTTTAAATATTTCATGTGTTTTTAAAAATAATGTTCTTTACTGGTGGATAAGATCACTATCAACGTAGTCGCTGAACCAATTTTATTCTAAGGTTCAGAACAGAATATGGAAGTTATGTGAAGAACACAGAACGAATCAGTTCAAATTATTTTTACTGAAGCTGAAGCATTTTATGGAAATGAGAGAAATTGAAATTTAATATTTAACATGATTGTATTGAATCTGCTGTTACTTTTTTTGCTACATATGACTTGCCAGGGTGAAATAATAAAATGCAGAATTGGAAATCCTATCCTAATTGTTCATAATTATTTTCAACCAGGTGACTTAATCATTGGTGGCATTAGTTCTTTTATCTTCGTGCCTAAAGATGTACAAAACTTTGAAGAAGATCCTCATCATTCAACTGTTGGTGAACCCCTGTAAGAGATGATGATGATGATGATGATGATGATGATGATGATGATGATGATGATAATGTCTGTATTACACTAGATGGCATATTATGATGGTTCATATTATGAATCACAGATAGCTGTACTGATGCAGATGCAGTATTGATACTGTTCAAATAATTATATCTTTGTGCTCTATAAAGAAAACCCACAACTATAATGCATATTCCTTAAATCAAGGAGTGGGAGGGAATCAAACTAAACATTCAACTTTTTATACTCAGATCTTGACAATATAGAAGCTCTCCCCTCCCTCTGAGATGAGAGTTATAGCAAAATTATACTGTATATCTAAAAGAATAATACTATTTATTTTTAGATATATTATAATTTGTTTCAGTGAAAAGTACAAGAAAATGCTCTTGGAGTGGGTGGATGATGTCTTCTTAGTGTTACTTGGTAAAATCAGCATACTTTTCTTCATAAATTTTCCTTCTAGCAAGTTTTAACGTTTAAACTTAGCATATTTATACCACCATGAAGAGTTATTCATTCAGCTTGACATACTTGTGATGCTGTAAATTTCAGTGTTGCTGTAGCTTCAGCAATATATATATATATATATAATCTTGAATGAAATGATAAAGGTAAAGGTAAGGATTTCTCTTATCTTGTTTCTCCAGTTGGAAAGGTTTCTCTCGGGGGCAATGCTCATCTCTATTTCTTAGCTGAAGAAACCAGTATGGAGACATTTCTGTGCTCGTCTGGATAGCATGGCTATACAACAGGGCATATGGAATGAGTACCACCAAAGTGGTACCTATTTATCTACTACCATTTGTGTGCTTTTGAACTGCTAGATGGGAAGGAGCTAGAGCAAGTAATGGGAGTTCACCCTATCATGCGACACTTGGATCTTGAATCCAAGCTGTCGGCTTTCCAGCTGTCCAGCTCAGCAACTTTAATCACTAAGCCATCATGCTTCCAATGGAGAATTTAAAGAAGGCTAAATTCAAAATGGTTCCCCCCTTTTTTCCCCCAATTCATTCATTAAAATGTAGCCTTCTCCAGGAAAATAAAAAGTAACTAATCAAATTGTATTCCTCAATATGTATTTTACAATATATATATATATTACATGCAGGGCAATCACTGTGTTTAGTTTCACATATGCATATTTCTTAAAAATATAGTGAACTGCACCAAAAAAAAAAAAAGCCCAAGAAAATCCAGTTGCCTCTTGAAAAAGCACCTTTGGGATAACCATGAACCTGGATTGCTGAGAATCTCTACAAACTGAACCCAAGAAAGTTCAGTGATTATTCCACTGAAAACTGAATGATAATCCATTAATTAGTTTACATGAAAGAGTGATTATTGCTGTCTAAGACACAATTTTGAAGAAAGTGAGTTTCACTGCATTTTTTAGGTATAGAATTTCATTTGATATAGCATCTAATTCCCATTGCAGAATCCTTACAAAGTATTATCAGCATATTTTGGCCTTGATATTTGCTGTGAAGAAAATCAATGAAGATCTCCAGCTATTATCTAACATCACCTTGGGCTTCAGAATCTATGAGACTTATGGTGGAGAATACACATATCACGCCACAATGGAACTTTTCTCCAGTCAGAGCCAATTTATTCCCAACTACAAGTGTTGCATCATGAACAAACTCATATCAGTTGTTGGGGCTATCGAACCTGCAATATCTTTCGATATGGCAGATATTTTAGGCATATACAAAGTTCCACAGGTAAGATGCATTAATGATAAATTGTCTACACTTTGCTTTGTATTTTCAGGAGGGGGGATTTCAAGACCTTATTTTTTTAAATTTTTATATACATATCTCTGTGAAGTATATTTAATAATATGTATTTATGAAGCATAAATCAATTTGAATTCAGTTCCAGATAGATCAGTTTCAAAAGTTAACCATTAGTAAGCCCTGAAATGTGGATTTCTGTAGTTCTCCCTTGCAAGTTGGAAAAAAGCCTCAATATTTTTGTAATCAGTCTTCAGTAAATGATAGACTGGCAGCTGAAACATAAACATCACAATTAATTAGA
This sequence comes from Coluber constrictor foxii, assembly GCA_038048745.1. Taxonomy (NCBI): domain Eukaryota; kingdom Metazoa; phylum Chordata; class Lepidosauria; order Squamata; family Colubridae; genus Coluber; species Coluber constrictor. The sequence continues at coordinate 61,075,218 of CM075961.1, read as the reverse complement.
ATAAAAATAATTATATATTTTTTGTAGAAAAAACCTAAAAAGAATTAAAACAGACATTGTGGCATACTGTACAAACTTTAAAACTTTTGTTAGATGATTTCTTCTCTTTTTCATGTTCCAATGTAATTTTTACTTCTATAGTTCCTATATGGCCCTACCCCAAGTATGGATGGTAAAACTGATATCCCTTTCTACTACCATATGGTTCCAGATGAGAAGTTCAGTTTTAGGGGAATTCTTCAAATACTTTTGCACTTCCAGTGGACTTGGGTTGGGATTCTAGTAAAGGGACATGGTGGACCAAATTTTGAGAAATTAATTTTTTCAGAGTTTTCTCTCAATGGCATCTGCATTGCCTTCTTAGAGCAACTCAGGCCAATTTATATCAGCAGTGTGTCTGATGGCCTGAAATGGCTTGTGGAAACCTTCTATGTTTTTATTAACAGCAAAGCTAATGCTGTGATAATCAATGATAACTATGTTCTACATCTGAGATGGTTGTTATATGTACCTGAAATGGAATCAATATCTATAAAGCCTAAAGGTAAGGTGTGGATTGTGGCTAATCAAATGGGCCTTGCCTCATTCTTTTATCAAAGGACCTGGGATATCCAAACCCTCCAAGGCACTCTGTCTTTTGCGACTTCTTCAAATGAAGTTGAAGGATTTCAGCTTTTTCTTCAGACAAGAAACCATTTTTTATTTTCTCACCAAGATGGTTTCATAAAAGATGTTTGGGAGCATGCATTTGGCTGTGTATTTTCAAAATCTTCATTGAATGAGGAAACTGAGGGTGTCTGCAGTGGGAAGGAAAAACTGGAGAACCTTCCTGGGGCTTTTTTTGAAATGAGGATGACCAGTCATAGTTACAGTATATACAATGCAGTGTATGCTGTGGCACATGCTTTACATGCCATGCAGTTGGGCCAACAACCACACAGGAAAATATTGAGTGGCAGGACACTGCATCTCCATGATCCACAGCCATCACAGGTAACTTTGAAAAGAGTTGAAATTGTTAGGACTTAATTTCCACTAACACTGAATGTAAACAGATACCTGTTGACTTTTACATGATATATTTATCTTTTGTTATTTGGTGAGCAAACAAAAAAATCAAGGTACATGTAAGTGTCACTTGTGAGTAAGTTACGTACTGGGAACCCTCAGATTAGGGCTTCCTGAGGATATGGGTATTAATGTCCAGCAGAAAATATGAATGTACAGCAGAAAATAAGAATACAGCAAAAAGGAAGGGATTTATATCAGGCTAGAGTGTCCTATATATCACATCCCAATGGGGTATTAGAGAGAGGGAAAATTGCTCTATAATAAGATAAGAAGCATTCTATAGGATATATTACTATTAAGTAGATACTTGGAAGAAGCTGTCACTACTGCCACCTACATGCAAAAGGATCCTAACAAACGTTATATATTGAAAGCCAAGCAATTTGTGGCATGGGAGGAGGTACTTTAGATCAGGGCCTTCCAACCCCAGGTCCGTGGACTGGCATTCCTGAAACTGGGCCACACAAACAAGAAAAGCTTCATCCATGGAAAGCAGGCAGCACACAAAACCACAATCCCTCTTGTCCATGGAGAAACTCCCTCCATGAGAGTGGTCCCTGGTGGCCAAAATGTCAGGAACTACTGCTCTAGAGTGCTAAGTTCAAAGGTTAATGCCATACAAAGGAAACCAAAATGAATTGGTCATTAAGGTGGTTGGATACTCACAGTACTGTAAGTCTCTGCATGAATTCTTAAAATATATTGCAGTTTTATTTGTATATAAGGAAAAAAAGGACTATAACTTTAAAGTCTCAAATCATATTTCTGATGTCCAGATGAACAAAGAAGCTTTGAAAATGGTTTTCATAGGGTACCCATAATTTGACAGCAAGTCAAAGTCTGAAGAAAATTGATTACTCAACACTTGGCTGGATTAAGTCCTGATTTGAAGCAAAGAAATACATACAGTATCAACTGCTCCTATATATTAATTGTAGTCACATTTTTTAAAAAAAATATTTACATTTTTTTTTCATATTCAGCTTCACTTCTTTTTGAAAAGGCTCTCATTTAACAATAATGTTGGAGATAAAATTTCTTTTGACCATAATGGAGAATTGATTTCAGGACTGGATATTGAGAATTGGGTTACTTTCCCCAACCAGTCCTTTCATCGCGTGAAAGTTGGGATGCTGGATCCCTGGGCTACTGAAGACCAAATGTTCACCATCCATGAGGAAGCCATCACTTGGCACAGCACTTTCAATCAAGTAGGTTCTGAATATAGATAATTTTGCTAGAATGTGAGATGATATCCAAATAATAGCCATATTTAATTTAACACAGAAAGAATATTGTAGACTTACAATATTCTATTAATTGATGTGCATATGGGTAGAAATGGGAATAATGTATATATATTTTTTTACTTTTCGTAGGTTTAATGTGTGTTTTTCCTTTAAGCCAGGTTTTTCCTACCTAAATCTTGGTTATGTAGGAAAAACCTGGCTTAAAGGAAACACACACACACACACACACACACACACACACACACACGAGAATATTTGTAACACATATATATGAGTTACATGAGAAGTTCTTAATACTCTCTGATCTTACTTGTTTCCTTGCAGATGTTTCATTACCCAACTATATACATAATTACTTTTATTTTCATACATGCATTATTGTATATATCTAATTTACATTACTGTAATGGATAATGTAATTTGTATATACCCAATTTATTTTAGTGTTGCTACTATTGATTGAAAACACATGCTAGATACATTTGTATCTGATAGTAAATTATTTTGCAAAGTTTTATATACTCAATGCATTTTACTTCTTAGGTTAGACGTACAAAAGATGCAGAGCAAAAATATGTTCACTATCTTAATTTTTATTTCTTATGAATATGCAAAATTTAGAGGATTTGTCTGATCTGATTGAACCTAATTTCTGAAATAGAAAAAAAAATCACAATGAATTCATTAATTTTATTTATAATGTCCATATCCAAAAATAAGAAATGTTTGGAGGTTTGGATGAATTCCACTGAAATATGTATAGAATTGATGCATGAACCAGATTATTTAAACAAATTGTTGTTCAGCAGAAATAATCCAATCTTGCATAGTTTTGATGTTTATGATTATGAAGAATAATGAAATATCCTTAGAGTTAACCTATATTTGCTAAATATCACTTCATCACGGTTTTACCTTTTTTCTAAATATTGGATTGAATGCTAATTTCTTTCTTATTTTATTTATTGGGCAGACATTACCTATTTCAGTGTGTACTGAGAGCTGCCTCCCTGGTTATTTCAGGAAAAAACAGGAGGGGAAGCCATTTTGCTGCTATGATTGCCTTCCATGCCCTGAAGAGAAAATTTCAAAACAGAAGGGTAATAGATATATGAAAGCAACTAATTTTATGATTATGAAGTACATAGCAGGCAGATCCATAGACTATAAGTATGCAAATTACATTATAGACTTCCATTTTTCACCAGAATATCAGTAGAATAAGGAATTCCCCATTGTTTGAAAGGTCTTAAAAGCAAAGAATTAAGGATTTAAAATCTGGTGGCATTACATTAATTGAGGTGCCCTGGAGTTACATGAGAATTCTTTTCTCATGCGACATCAACATGACAATGACATAAATTACATATTCTACAACATATTTACTTGTGTATTGATATATTTAATATATATACCACTTTCCATTAAAAAAGAACAACACCTTGATGTAATTTACATGTGTGTGTACAATTAATAGACTTAACTGAAAAAAAATATAAAGTCTTAAGAATTACTTTTTCTAACATATATCATTCTATCTTTAACAAATGAATATCACATAGTTGAGAAACTTTCAGATTGGTTGGTACAGATGGTCTTCAAATTACAATATTTAATTTAATGACATTCATAATTACAAAGTTTTTCACACTTATGACCATTGCAGCATCCAATAGTCACATGATCAAAATTCAGATGCTAGACAACTATACATATTTATGATGATTGCAGTGTTCTGGGATCTTCTGGTCACCTTCTGAGACCTTCTGACAAGCAAAGTCAGCGGGGAAGCCAAATTTCCTCAACAACCATGTTACTAATTTAACATCTGCAGTGATTCACTTAAAAAATGTGGCAAGAAAGATTGTAAAATTGGGCAAAATTCACTTAAATACTGTCTTGCTTAGAACAGAAATATTGGGCTCAGTTGTAGTCATAAGTCAAGGATTACCTATATATGGATAATGTACGGAATTCTGGGCACCGAAATCCATATATTCTAAAGTTGCACAGTTTGAAAATAAGTGAAATAATGGGTAAAGGTAAATCTTTTATTATCTTTCCTTAAAAAATGGTATTTATGAACACAAATATCCATTAGAAAATGAACAAACTTAGATATAAATGAAGTGAAATAAATAGAAATTTATTGCTATTAAAAATATTAATTAGAGGATCCTGTGCAAAATTGTACTCCATAAAAACATGATACAATAGCAAAACCAAATATATATTGTATATGCATATTTATATTACAGACATGGATGGCTGCTCCAAATGCCCAGAAGATAAATATCCAAGTAAGGACCAAGATTCATGTCTTCCCAAAAAAATATCTTTTCTGTCCTATGAAGAACCATTGGGAATAGGTTTAGTGGTTCTTGCACTTGTCTTTGTTTTCTGCACAATTGTGGTATTGGCAATATTTTTGAAGTATCATCATACTCCCATCGTCAAGGCCAATAACCAAAACCTCACCTACATTCTACTTGTCTCCCTTCTCCTCTGTTTCCTTTGTTCACTTCAGTTCCTCATTGCACCTGGCAATATAATATGTCTCTTCAGACAAACCAGCTTTGGTATCATCTTCTCAGTGGCTGTATCTTCTGTGCTAGCAAAAACCATTACTGTGGTTTTGGCTTTCATGGCCACCAAGCCAGGATCCAGGATGAGGAAATGGGTGGGAAGAAGACTGGCCACCTCCATTATTCTTTCTTGTTCCTCGTTTCAAACAGGCATTTGCATGATCTGGTTGTTCACATTTCCCCCTTTTCCTGACATTGACACTCATTCAGAAATTGAGGAAATGATAATGCAGTGCAACGAAGGCTCAGCTGTCATGTTCTACTGTGTTCTGGGCTACATGGGTTTTCTGGCAGCTGCCAGTTTCACCGTAGCCTTTTTCTCCAGGAATCTCCCCAGCAGTTTCAATGAAGCCAAATGTCTCACTTTCAGCATGCTGATCTTCTGCAGTGTATGGCTCTCTTTTGTTCCATCCTACCTGAGTACCAAAGGCAAATACATGGTGGCTGTGGAGGTTTTCTCTATTTTAGCTTCCAGTGCTGGATTGCTGGGCTGCATATATTTCCCCAAATGTTACATAATTATTTTTAAGCCAAAGCTAAACAACAGGGAACAACTTATTAAGAGAAACTCTTAATAAGTGAAACTTTTCTTTCCTTTTTTTCTTCTCCTTTGAAATCTTTAGCAACTTATTCAGTAGAATAGAAAATTGTTCATTTTTCTTAGTGGAATATTTAATATTAAATTTCATACTAAATATTAAACATTAAATGTAATAGGTTTATCAACAAATCTCTTTTGTCCTATATAGGCAGAGTATGAAGCAAGTTGTAGAACAATATTTTCCCATGTTATGATTTTATTTGAATAAAAATCAGTAGCATTTCTAGAAATCAACAATTGATTGCAAGAAGCTTTTAAAATTAGCAGACAAGTAAGACTTTTTTTTTAATTTTCTAAGTTTAGCAGCGTGAAACAAAACAATATTTTAATCCTACATGAAACACACTCCAGTCATTATGAAATTCAAGCTATCCTAATAATAATATCTATGGAACTGCCTTCTGCCACCAATAGCCTCCCACTGACCAACACGCTCCCACAGAGAGGGGCTTCTCAGGGTGCCATCGGCTAAACAATGTAGGCTGGCGACCCACAGGGGGAGAGCCTTCTCTCTGGGGGCACCCACCCTCTGGAACGAACTACCCCCTGGGATACGTATGATTCCTGACCTCTGGACATTTTGCTGGGCCCTTAAGATCCTGTTATTTCAGCAGGCTAGCCTGGCTGAATAAAAATTTGGGATGGGGCATTTTAAATTATGAGTTTTAATGAGGATAGCCAAATTTGTTTAATTCAGTTTTAAATGGGTTTTAATGTTGTATGGTTCACTGTTTTATCATGGCTGTACACCGCCCTGAGTCCTTTGGGAGAAGGGTGGTATATAAATCTAATAAAACTAAACTAACTAAGACTACTGCTCTGTATGGGCTGTTTTGCTTTGTGAGTTTCTCTGTTTCTTTGAATAAGTATCAGGAATATATGTATTACAAAGATGTTTATTTTTAAAAAAGGGCAGTTTTAAGATGCATTTAGTATTGTAACCTAGATAAATGTGTAGACAGGAAGCAAGGGGTAGCTGAACTAGAAAGAAACCTATTTAAACAGAATGCACCTTGTGTTTTCTTTTCTTTTATTTATTTGTTTCAATTTATAAACCGCCCTTCTCCTTGCAGACTCAGGGCAGTGAACAGCTAGAATAAAACATAATGTACAAAAATTAAAACAATTAAAAATATTAAATATTTTCGGCCGACAATTAAAACAGTCCAATTTAAAATCAATTCCAATTTAAAACAGAGGATGTGATCAAGCCAGCCCAGCTAGATGAAACAAGTGGGTTTTAAGGGCCTGACAAAAAGTCCAGAGGTTTGATATCCTGCATATCTCTGGGGGTAGGTCATTCCAGAGGGCGGGTGCTGCCACAGTGAAGGCTCTCCCCCTGGGGGTCACCAGCCAACATTGTCTGGCCAATGGCACCTGGAAGAGGCCCTCTCTGTGCGAGCATACTGGCCAGTGGGAGGCTATTGGTGGCAGAAGGCGGTCTCGCAAATACCCAGCCATGGAGCACTTTAAAGGTGGTAACCAACACCTTGAAGAGCACCCGGAAGAGCACCGGGAGCCAGTGCAGCTCGCGCAGGAGAGGTGTCACATGGGAGCACCCCGTCGCTCCCATAATTCCCCACGTGGCTTTGTTCTGGACCAGTTCGAGCCTCCGGTTGCACCCCAAGGGGAGCCCCATGTAGACAGCATTGCAGTAGTCCAGGCGGGAAGTCACGAGAGCATGAGTGACCATGCATTGGGAGTCCCGATCCAGAACGGGACGCAACTGGCGTATCAGGCGAACCTGATAAAAAGCCCCCCTGACCTCAGCCGTCATGTGCTCCTCTAAAGACAGCCGTGCATCCAGGAGGATGCCCAAGTTGTGAGTCCTCTCTATGAGAGCCAATGTCTCGCCCCCAATAGTCAGCGATGGCACCAGCTGGTTATATCGGAATGCCGGCAGCCACAGCCACTCGGTTTTGGAGGGGTTGAGTCGGAGCCTGTTTCTCCCCATCCAGACCCGCACAGCTTCCAGGCACCGGGACATCACTTCAAGGGCATCGTTCGGGTGGCCTTTTGTAGATTTTTTTCTTGTTAGGTGTTATATTGCATTAAGAAATGCAAATAATATATTATAAAATACAGAAAATAGCTGAATCAATTTATTTATACAATAAAAACTAGAAATTGTGATAATTCAGATAAATTAAATCCTTGAGGAAAAGATTTTTATCGATATTCAGTATAATTTTCAAATGATTTACAGCTTTTATAAATATTTTGATCTTAAAAGCTGTACTTAACTATTAGCATTTGCCTTGGTGTATTTATATATTGCATCCTTGATTTTGGTTAAACTTATGTTGTGAACATATATTGTTAGCTTTGCCAATGCTGGGTCATGACACATCAAGTGGTCTGATTTCAGAAAAGTGCCCAGCTCGACCATCACGGATTTTGATGAAATTTGGTGTGAACATGTACACACATCCCCAGTGAACATTGGTAAAGTGTTACATTTGCCAATGAAATACTTGCAGAGATATAGTTATTTGTTTGATCCCATACCACAGCCTTCTACAGTATGACTCTGAGGTTTCAGCAACTTTGAAACATAATAACTCGAGCAATATTTTGTTGAGAGAAAAAACACTTGGCCATCTTGTACAACTTGTTCTGCTCCATTAAACAAAATAATAAAAACATTCTTATGAGCGATCTCCATCTAGAGAATTTGGAGCAAAGTTGGCCGAAAATGACTATGGTACGAAAAAGGGTAAAGTTTGACTTACATCTTTGAAAGGAAAGTATGAGAAATGTGAAGCTTTGTGTGTAATAACTTAATAACACAAGGTTGTTGAATATAAAAGTTCTTTCTCCTATTGCTTTCCAATATTTCACAAATTGAGTGTAAAGGTGACGATATTTGTAAAAATGCCCCAAATAGGGTATTTTCAGCCTGCTTTTACAAAAAAAGACCTTCTGGAAACTGTTAAATGATTCTAATTGGAAAGAGTATATTTCAACCCCTCTAAAAAAATAGGGGTGGTATTTCACTGCTGACATATAAAGTCCTAAAAATAGGGACAACATTGAGGATGTTGCTATGGCAGCATCATATGCATTCTAGTATTGTTTCATCTTGCTTGTTTTATATAGACATCATTACTACTATTATATTACATGGGTCCATGGTAAGATTGTCACTAGCAGTTCAGTTCTTGAACCAGCAACCCCATTGTCATAGGGAGCACACCTGATAGCCATGCAAAACCAGCCAAGGGTGGGTTTCTTGGTTTCTTCCTTGAGGTTCCAAAGCAGGGGTGAAATGCTGCCGGTTCAGACCAGATCAGCCAATCCGGTAGCAATGATGGCCGGTAGTTCGGAGAACTGGTAGCGATGGCAGTTGGAAGGTCTGCCCACCCGCCTTAGCCTCTGCAGCCCACTGGTCCCTCTTGCCCTTCTCTTTCTGGGTGCAGACCTTCTGCTTGTTGGGAAAATTCCCTGCAGAGCTTCTGCTGGTGCCATCACGCAAGTCTCCCATGAGGAAAAAGAGGGGAAAAGCAAAATGGCTGGCTGCAGAGATTCCAGTTTCAGAAAATGGCTCAACAGACAGAAGTGACATGCCCAGAAAAAGACTCCAGCCTTGCCCTACCCTCTCACCACCTGCTCTCCCTTCGCTTTGGGTCAGGGGCTGGAGCCCAGAGACGTACCATTCACTGAAGCCCCAGAACTATCACCTGATCATCACCTGCCTCAATCAGGTCAGGGAATGCATCATTCCCTGACTCCAGCCTTGCCACAAAGCCACCACCCCTTTCCCCATGTGGTGTGTCCTACTCCTTACCTTTCTCCCACAACTGGCTCCAGGGAAGGCAAGTGCCCAAAAGTTACCAGAGCTGCTCTCCTTCTTGAATGTGCCACCATCATTGGTGCCCAGCTGTGCAAGCGCAGACCATTTATTTCATTCATCAGTGGCAGGTTGGGTGTGCGGGCAGCAGAATAGAAATTTAAAATGTTTTCCTACCAGGTTCTGTAGGCATGGTTTGTGGGGGGAGGGTGACATTGAGTTGGCCATGCCCACTTAATCACAGGACACCCCCCCCCCCAGCAAGCCATGCCCACAGAACCGGTAGGGAAAAAAATTAGATTTCACCCTTGTTCCAAAGCCTTGTGTGGGTATCTGTCCAGTTCCCAAGCCAGCAACTGGGCAGTTTATCCTAGGTTCCCAAGCCTAAAATGGATATCTTATATGGTTCCCAAGCTGAAGTTTGTACTGTTTGTATGAACTGACAAATTCCAGCAATGGTGGGCATGACATGGGACCGCATCTACCCAGACAAGGTTTTATATACTTATAAAAAATAGAGAAGTGTACATTTCTGTGATTTTGGTTTTTTTTAAATACTTTTTTTATTCCAAAATTTTATTGATTTTGTGAAATTATACAGTATTGCAATTTTATTAACATTGGATAGGCAGTGTTTATACATAAATACAAAATATATACATAGTGTCTCTTAATTTACTTATTTATTTTATTAGTCACGCCTTCCTTTATTCCTTCCTTTATTTTATTATCCATCCATTTATACCATCCTTCCCAAACAGTATAGTAGTCTGAGTTTTCATCCTCATTTATTTCAAGGGTTAGTTTACTCATCTACACACATTCAAGTATTTTCTTAATTATATGCTCTTCTGGTGGCAGTCCTTTTTCTTTCCAGTATTGTGCATAAATCAGTCTGACAGCTGTAATGATATGTATTATTAGATACTTCTTCTTTCTTCCATAGGCCCTTTTTAGAATTCCCAGGAGAAATATTTCCGGTGTCAATTCAATATCTTCTCCAATTATTTCTTGTGTCCATTTCCGAATCTTGCTCCAATATCTTTTTGCTTCGGGGCATATCCACCACATGTGAAAGAAGGTACCTGGTGTTGGCCACATTTTCAACAATTTGGGTGTATATTTGAATAAATTTTGCTAGCCTTGTGGGGGCTAAATGCCACCTATATAGCATTTTATACTGATTTTCTTTGTATGTCACTGCTCTAGTCAATTTATAATTCTTATTCCAACTATCTTCCCAATCATTCAAATTTATGCTGTGCCCAACATTCTTCTCCCATGCAATCATTTGATTTTTTAATTTCCTCTTCTGTCCTACTGTAGTCCAGTAAATAATTGTATAATTTTGCCAACATTTTTTTCCCCGTTCCCATCAAGACCTTATCGAGTCCATTGGATCCTATTTCTATGCCACATTCCTCCTTGTCTTTTTGGTATCTAGACTTCATATGTAGGTATGGCCACCAATCGATATTAATACCTTGTTCTCTCAAGGAGTTGTTGGATCCGAAATTTCCTCCACCATCTAAAATGTCCTTATATCTACACATTTTCTCTATTCCCAACATGTTAGGATATATCAAAGCCTCCATTGTGGAGAGCCATTTTGGGACTTTCGTGTAATGTTGTTGCCTGATCTCAGTCCATGTATGTATTAGTGTATTTCTAATCTTATGCCTATGGAAGTATGTTTTCTTTTTCTTCTCTTTGTCCCATAAATACATGTGCCACCCTCTCTGCAGGTCATGGCTTTCCAGGATTAGGATTCTTTTGTTTTCTAGAGTGGCCCACTCCCTTATCCACACTAAGTTGGCTGCCTTGTAATAAATTTCCCAGTCGGGAAGTCCAAATCCACCCCTATTCCTTTTTTCCTGTAGAATTCTGAGTGAGATCCTAGGCTTCCCCTCCCCCTCAGATGAATTTCCTGATAATTTTTTTCATATATGTATATTTGTACAGATAAATCTCGGGTTTCTTCCCGTGTAATTGCAAACGTGTCTTTAGAAGGATAGTAGCGATGTTTCGACGAAATCGTATTCGTCATCTTCTGGATAATGTTCTCGGTTTGGTGCCTATGGGCAAACTGTGTGATCTTAACTGACATTTTTCTATGAAAATAGGCAAAGGTGTATTCTGATTGGTTGACAGTGTTGTTGTATTCTGATTGGCTGATGACGTAGTTGTATATTGATTGGGTGAAAGTGCTGTTGCTAGGTTGTGGGTTGATGGATAAATTATGCTGGAAATGGTGGCAACACAGGCTTTTTGATGAACCTTTGATCTATGGTTTATATTTTGTGTTAAGATTCGTCTATCTATGAGAGCAGGTTTCCAAATAGAAGGCAGACGGAAAGTGTCATCATGTTTATTCATACAATATGGTCTTTTCTCTATTTCAATGGCCTCTCTGATTATTCTGCCACTGAGATATTCTATTTTTGCAACTGTTTTTGTGTTATTAAAGTTAATATTATGTCTTGTGGCATTTATGTGTTATACTAATGATGATGTGTGTTCTTTCTTCTGTACTGAGTTTTTATGTTCTTCGATGTGCACACTCATTCTTCTGCTGGTCTGTCCAATATATGTTGAGGGGCAGGAAGCACACGGAATTTCGTATATGCCTTGATCTTCTAATTCTATTTTGTCTTTAGGATTTCTCAGAATAGATAATATCTTTCTATTTGTGCAAAATATGGTTTTGATGTTGTGTCTATGCAGTACTTTGCTAATTTTATCCGTTGTTCCTTTTATATAGGACAAGATGGCTTTCCCATTGTTTTGTTCCTCTTGTTGATTTCTCTTCTGTCTGGGTGTTGCATGCTGGATCATACTGGTGATTTTATTTCTACAGAACCCATTTGATTTCAGTACGTTAGTTAATGTATATAATTCTGTTTGTAAATGTGCTTCATCAGCCAGACATTTAGTTCTTGTGGTTAATGTTTTGGCAACAGAGTTTATTTGTGCTGGATGGTGGTGTGATTTAGCATTGAGATAGCAGTGCGTATGTATCTTCTTTTGATAGATGGTATGTCCTAAGGTACCATCAGATTTTTTTATAAATTAATACATCAGATTTTTTATAAATTAATACTGATTTTCTGATTCTATCTCCATGGTAAACTTTATTTTGGGATGGAGGCTGTTCAAGTATACTAAGAAGTTTTCCAGTTTATCTCTTCCATGCGGCCAAATCACAAAAGTGTCATCAACATATCTAAGCCACAATTTTGGCTTGTTAACAGTTTTTTCTAAAGCATTGGTTTCGAAAACTTCCATGAAAAGATTAGCGATGACTGGTGATAATGGTGATCCCATTGGTGCACCTTCTATTTGTTTATTTCTCTGTCCTCTGTGTATGAAATATGTGTTGGATAAACAATGTTCTGTTAAATCTGCAATATGTTTTTATTTGTTTTTGTTTGATGACAGGGCTTCTTTGACAGGTATTTGCGTGAATAGTGATACAACTTCGAAGCTTACAAGTAAGTCATTTTCTTTTATGTGTTGCTTTTTCATTATTTGTATGAAATGGTATAAGTTTTGTACCTATGAAGCAGCAGATTCTGCATAAGGTTGTAGATGTTTTGCTAGATGGGCAAACTGTATGATCATAACTGATGTTTTTCTATGAAAAGAGGCAAAGGTGTACTCTGTTTGGTTGACATGTCAAAAAGCCTGTGTTGCCACCATTTCCAGCATAACTTATCCATCAACCCACAACTTAGCAACAGTGCTTCCACCCAATCAATATACAACTACATCATCAGTCAATCAGAATACAACAACACTGGTTTAGCAGTGATTATTATAGAAAGTCTTAGTGGCCACTGTTCCTCAGATAGCCGGCTGTGAGTCCCTCCTTGTGAAGTGGGGTCATGGGGTGCAGATGGGTTTGCTGAGTTCATGGTTTCCATGATGGCCATGGACCTGACCCAGTTAGTTCATGAACCCACCCACACTGGGGGACACATGCTGGACTTGATTTTTATCTTTGGTCAGTGGCTGAATGATCTTGAAATAGGGAACCTAGTTATTAATCCCTTGTCATGGACAGATCATTTGCTCCTTCAGTTAGACTTTCAGACTGCTTCCCCATGCCGCAGGGAGACGGAACCGACTAGGTGGTTCTGTCCCAGGTGCCTGATGGACCTGGAGAGGTTCCTGATGGAGCTTGAGCCATTCCCGGAGGCTCTGGCTCACAACTCGGCTGAAGAACTGGTGACCGCCTGGGATAAGGTGGCCGCTGGAGCTTTGGACTGTGTCGTGCCTTTCTGGCCTCTGACCTGGTGCCAATCTCAATTGGCTCCTTGGTTCCATGAAGTGCTGGAAAAGATGTCTAGAGAGCGATTGGAGGGCCAGCCGCACCGAATCTGACTGGACACTGGTGAGGTCTTATATCAAGACCTACCTCGTGGCAATAAGAATAGCAAAATCTAATTATTTTTCCACTCTTATTGTATCTGCAGAGAACCGCCCAGCTGCCCTGTTTAGGGTGACCCGCTCCCTACTTCTGATGGGAGCACAGGAGGACTCCTTGCAGGGTAGGGCTGATGATTTTGTGCAATATCTGCATGATAAAATCGCTCAGATTCGGGATAGCCCGGACTCTGATTGGGTAGCTCAGGACAGGATGATGGGGGTGGGTCTTGAGAGCATTATCAGGGATGAGTTTGACCCTGTGGCTCCTGAGGACATGGACAGGATTTTGGGGGACTTAATGCCACCACATGTTTATTGGACCTGTGTCCCTCCTGGTTGGTGCTGGCCTCCCAGGAGTTTACACGAGGCTGATTCCAGGGGATTATTAATGCTTCTTTGAATGAGGGTGTCTTCCCATCTGCCTTGAAAGAGGAAGTGGTGAGGCCCCTCCTCAAGAAGCCTTCCCTGGACCCGGCTGTATTGGCTAACTACCATCCAGTCTCCAACCGCCGCTTTGAGGCAAAGGTTGTTGAGAGTGTGGTGGCGCGACAACTCCCTTGATACCTGGATGAAGCTGTCTATCTAGATCCATGCCAGTTGGGCTTCAGGTCAGGGTACAGCATGGAAACAGCATTATCACATTGGTTCATGATTTCTGGAGGCTCAGGGCAGGAGTAGTTCCTCAGGCCTGATCCTCCTAGATCGCTCAGCAGCGTTTGATACCATCGATCATGGTATCATGCTGCATTGACTAGAGGACATAGGAGTAGGGGGCACCATGATATGATAGTTCTCCTCCTTCCTCTCAGGCTGTATGCAATCTGTGTTGATGGGGGACAGAGGTCGACCTTGAGACACCTTACTTGTGGGGTGCCGCAAGGGTCAGGCCTCTCACCCCTCCTGTTCAACATTTATGTCAAGCCACTGGGGAGGTTATCCGTGGTTTTGGGGTGAAGTGTCAACTGTATGCCGATGACACGCAGTTGTACATTTCTACCCCAGACCACCCTAATGATGTCCTTGACATGATGACCTGGTGCCTGGAGGCCAAGCAGATCTGGATGGGAGAAACAGGCTCAGACTCAACCCCTCCAAGACCGAGTGGCTATGGTTTCTGAGGCACCGGTATAACCAGCTGCTGCCATCGCTGGCTATTGGGGATGAGTCTTTGCCCCCCTCAGAGAGGGCTTGTAACTTGGACGTCCTTCTGGACACACGGCTGTCTTTAGATGATCATATGATGGCCCTGGCCAGGGGGACTTTCTATCAGGTTTGCCTGATTTCCCAGTGGCATCCCTTTCTGGATTGGGATGTCTTTTACATGGTCACTCATGCCCTCATCACTTTCCGCCTGGACTATTGTAATGCTCTCTACATGGGGTCCTCTTGAGAAGCACCTGGAGGCTCCAGCTGGTCCAGAATGTGGCCATGGGAGTGACACATAACACCTCTCTTGCGTGAGCTGCACTGGCTCCTGGTGGTCTTCCGGGTGCACTTCAAGGTGCTCGTTACCAGCTTTAAAGTGCTCCATGGCTTAGGACCTGGATACCTGCAGGACCGCCTTCTGCCACCGATTGCCTCCCACCAACCGATATGCTCTCACAGAGAGGCCCTCCTCAGGATGCTGTCAGCCAAACAATGTTGACTGGCGACCCCCAGGGAGAGAGCCTTCTCTGTGGAGGCTCTGGCCCTATAGAATGAATTGCCCATGGACATACGAAGGATCCTCGACCTCCGCGCCTTCCGTTGCGCTCTGAAGACCTTACTATTTCAGCAAGCCAGTCTGATGGAATAGGGATTTTAAAGAGTTTTAACTGTTCTTAGTTGGGGTTTTAAATTATGGCCATCGATTTAATTATTTTAATTGATCTTCTTAAATTTTTGGGTTGACATTGTTATTATTTTTATCATGGGCTGTACACCACTATGAGTCCTTTGGGAGAAGGGCGGTATAAAAATACAAATAAATAAATAAAATAAAATAAAACACAACCCTGTTGCAGCCCTCAATGAAATCGAGTTTGACCCACTTCTATAGACTCATAAAAATTTAATTATTGTCATTTTCTCTCCATATATAATTAGCAGCACTATTATTAATTCTGGATTCTGGTTGCATTTAAAGCCCAGCTACTGAATATTTATGCAGCAGCAAGAACAAAATTTAGTGTTTATGAGCAGTACAAAAAATCTCTGTTGGCTGTTTCCATTTGGGGCTAGTTATAGTGAAATGCTATCAGAATAATTCCTGGTAATTAGGACTTCCTTTCGGTGTTTCAGAAGAAATTAAGCATTGTGAGGAGTGGGTGACTGCACAGTTCCTTCTTATGTAACCCTGAGGATTCTAAAGCTTTATCCAACAAATTCTATTGTGGACATATGTTTGGCATAATGATCTTAATTGTTTTGCTCTTATTCTTGACTGATATGGTTTATAAATCTGCTATGAAAAATTGCAAGGTTAATGATCCTCTCCCTATTCTTCACAATTATTTCCAGTCCAATAACCTCATCATGGGTGCTATTACTTCTCTTGTCTTCATGCCTCCAGATCCAGTTACCTTTTCTGAAGATCCCCACTATTCATTTATAAGAGAACCCATGTAAGATTTTTATATAATAATGTTTATTATTCCAGATTGTATTCTGGAATAATAATCTCACATAGTAATGGAATTAGGTATGGGGTGAAATAAGTAATTTTTCCAGGTTAATCATTAAAGACATGGTGATTTTTATTTTTATGCTTGTTCATTTTCACTGGATTTCTGGGAATAATTAATTTAGCTTATTTATTATTCCTAATACAGAAATAATTAAACCATGAGTTTGCTAATTGAAGTTTTTCTCACTTAACTAACTGACTGGATTTGGAATAGGAAGAGCAATGTTTAAGAAAATAAATTTTCTTAATTTTTATCATGGAAAAAGAATTCAAAACAGCATGTTTTATCACAGGGAATATTTAAGATGTGCTGAAACTTGAAAAAAATGGGTAGTTCTAAGTATTAAACTCCTGTTTTTTTATTTACAGTATATACCATCTTGAAAGGAATCTTAGACAGTAAAACATTTATTTATTTGTTAAAAGTTAAAGTGTATTTTTAGTAACCTAAAGTATATGTTCCCTGTCAGATTAATATAGGTTCTTAACATAATCTATAGCTCAATAACTAAAAGATGGCACATCTCTCGATATATATAAAAACATAGATTAGTGACATTAACTGGTACCTTGACATGGCAAATGTTTTAATTATGTCTCCATCTTTCAAGGCTTCTCAATGGTCTTGCAGCCATCATTTAAGTGTGCTGACCTCAAAATGCAAGAAGAGGCAGAAAATATTATTAGTCATTAAGATCTCTTTCCTAAAAAAGACTATGGGGCTTCAAAATGCTTGTCTTTCTCTTCAACTACTAGAATTACAAAAGCAAAGCAAAACAAACAAACAAACAGTGTAGAACCCAAAAATGGCATGAACCAGAAAATCTGAGTCAGACAAAGAAACAAGGCAATATTTTGAGAAATGTGAACTGATCTGGTGTCAGTCCAGAATGTCATTCACTAGTTGAGTGACTAATTGAGTGACATTGTGATTTTATATAAAGTTTATTCCATTGGCATGATAGATCTTGAATGTTGCATTCAAGAACAGAATGGTTTGATGGATGATACATTTGCTGCAACACTTTTTGTTAGATCTCTTATAATGCTTTTTAACTGCAGGGTCCAGACGAAGTTTTATCAGCATATCTTAGCTTTAATATTTGCTGTAAAGGAGATCAATGAAAACCCCCAGATCTTGCCCAACATCACCTTGGGCTTCAATATTTTTGACAGTTATGATGGAACATGGACTTATCATGCCACAATGAAACTTTTTTCACCATTGAAGAGACTGATCCCGAATTATAAATGTGGCTTCCAGAACAACCTGGTTGCAGTCATTGGAGCTCTTTATTCTGAAACTTCCCTTTTCATGGGAGATATCTTGAAAATCTACAAAGTTCCACAGGTAGGAGGTGTGCTGAGTCACAAGATTATATTATGTCAAGTTTGATCTTTTTACATTTCTGTAACTTGGAAACATTATATATTTATCCTTCAATAAAGTGAATAAAGCATATAAGTTAATAAAAGATTTTAAAAAATGAAATTAAGGAATCCAGTGGTGCAATCATCCAATGAATTAAGGATTTTTATTTAAAAGTAGAACTATTTACAGTATGCAAGATCACTAAAAAAAGTTCATTTACTTCACACAGCTATAATCATAAAGCTTATTTCTTAAACAATAACACTTGATATTTCTCTCATTTTGTTCTTCAGTTTAAATGATTTTACCTAAAAAACTAGGCTAAGGATTTTTTTTATTACAAAAAAAAAAAAATCTAAAGTGCCTATTTGGATATAACATAAAATGCCATTTTAATTTTTGTATACAAACATGAATTTCCTTCCATTCTCCAAATTCATAATTATTATTTTTTAATTTCTGTAGATAATATATGGGTCCTATCCAGCAATGCTATATCAAAGTGAATACTTTTCCTTCTATCAAATGGTCCCTGATGAAAGTTATGAATACAAAGGTTTGTGTCATCTGCTTTTGCACTTTGGATGGACCTGGGTTGGGATTCTTGTAAAAGAAGAAGATGATGATGGAAGATTTGTGAGAATGACATCTTCAATGTTTCCTTTTCATGGCATTTGTATTGCATTTCTAAAAAAGATAAGACCGATATATATCAGCAGCTTTTCTGATGATCTAGAGTGGCTAGCAGAAACATATTATCTTTCAATGAACAGCAAAGCCAAAGCAGTGGTTGTCTATGAAAGAACACTTCTGCATTTGAGGTTACTACTTCAGCTTCCTAAAATGGAACTAGTATCCTTAGAGCCTAAAAGTAAGGTTTGGATCATGGCCTCCCAGATGGATCTTGCGTCATTGTTTTACCAAAGGAGCTGGGATATTCAAGTTATCCATGGTTCCCTATCCTTTTCAGTTCATTCCAATGAAATTCCTGGATTTCAGCACTTTGTTCAGGGAAGGGACCATTTCTCATCAAAAGAAGATGGCTTTATCAAAGATGTGTGGGCACATGCATTTGACTGTTCCTTTCCCAGTCCCTTGGAGAATGACAAAGATGGTGACATTTGTACTCTGAGGGAAAAATTGGAGGACATTCCAGGTGCTTTTTTTGAAATGAGCATGACAGGACACAGTTACAACATATACAATGCAGTGTATGTTGTAGCTCATGCTTTACATGCCCTGCAGATTGAACAAAAACAGGAAAGAAATCTGTGCAGAGGAAAACTAAATCTTCAGATTCAACATCCATGGCAGGTATAGACTTGAATTTTCATTCTTTAATCTATTCAGTGTCTTTATATATACACATAGATTGCTTCATTTAGTCAATAAATTGGTGTTAGATTTATTCTACTACTAACTTCCAGTACAATTTCATAGACATACAAATTTACTAAGAATTTTTACATATTTCAGGAGCAAGAAAAAGATATTTTCTCTATCTTTGAACCTCAAGCAATGTCCAAAAAAATGTTTTTAGTAATTTAATGACATATAATGAATATAGCTGTAACGGGAAAAAAAGAATATGTAAAAATTATAAAATCAAGATAAAAATATTGGTAAAAAAAATCCACATTAGGAGAAAGAGTACATTGAAAATAAATTCCAAATGACATTTTCCCATAATATATGTGGATTATTACGTGCCATATGATTTTTAAGATATCTCCAACAAATTTTAAATCTTGATAAATTTAAAGGTGTGCTAAAAATTAGTAATACCCAAATTCAAACCTTAACCCACTCCTTCTATCTAAGAAAATCTCAGAATTCCATGAATATAGTTCATTCATAATCTGAAAGTTTAGAATATTCTAATTGGAAGTAGCACTCATGAAAATTAAGAGCTAATATATTCTTGATAGCCATCAAGTTTCCTTAAACTCCTTCCAATCTTCTGTGAAGCTTCTTAGAAGACAGTTAGGCCTTTGAGGACCAGCTATCCATGTTTTCAGAAATTATTCCAGAGTCTCAGTTCTAATTAGGTTTTCATTAGAAGACAGGAAATGTTTCTTTTGATTTGCATTACATAAAGATGATAGAGAATTGTAGACTATTTTGGGATCATTTTTAGATGAAAATGGAATCTTTAAGAAATTTGCAATGTATTCAAGGAAAAATGTAACCCTATCAGAATATTCAAAGTTTCTTAATGAGATGCTTTTACATCATAAAATTTTATTCATTAATGACGTTGTGACCAATTTTGTATATTATTTGATCTTTAGCTCCACCGGTTTCTAAAAAGCATTTCATTTAATAACAGTGTTGGAGATGAGATTTTGTTTGATCAGCAAAGGGAACTGATAGTTGGATTTGATGTGATAAACTGGATCGCATTCCCCAACCAGTCCTTCCGTCGAGTGAAAGTTGGGAAACTTAATCCCTGGACATCTGAGGGCAAAAAGCTCATCATTCATGATGAAGCCATCACCTGGCACAGAACTTTCAACCAAGTAGGTTCTGAATGCAGATAATTACATCTGGATGTTATTCAACACACATTTGTCCTCAATTTACAACTATTCATTTAGCAACTATTCAAAGTTACAATGGCACTGAAAAATGCAACTGCAGAGATTTGCTTAAAAATCATGGGGAAAAAAGGTTGTAAAATTGGGCATAATGCACTTTAACTATCACCTTGCTTAGCAAAAGAACTTCTGGTCCCAATTGTGGTCATAAGACACCTGTATAAATAAAACACAAACCTACTCTTACTTAAAGAAATATGTTTTTGCTGATAAATAAATCTTGAAAAAAATTATAAGCCACGCCACTAAGGGAAAAGGCGGCAGCAGGGGCCAGGAAGGTCTTTGCAAACTTTCAGGTGGTGCCAGTTGTATCCATATCTGTACTGGGAGGCCAGATATTACCAAATTGAGTATGG
The DNA here is from genome assembly GCA_038048745.1 of Coluber constrictor foxii. Classification (NCBI taxonomy): domain Eukaryota; kingdom Metazoa; phylum Chordata; class Lepidosauria; order Squamata; family Colubridae; genus Coluber; species Coluber constrictor. The sequence continues at coordinate 61,054,503 of CM075961.1, read as the reverse complement.
AAACTTCTGTAAGAATACAACCAAGGTCCAAGAGCACCAAGGACTCCACATAACAGAGAGATTTGAATTTCCTTAAAAGTTGCCTGCTTAATCTTATTCAGATATCAGAGTTTCAGATATCAAGATATATTAAAAGGAGTAAAACATGGGGCTTGAAGTTCTCGCTTCCTTTTTCGTAAAGAGACCCGACTTTATCAGGGTACCTTAATAAACTGCTTTTGAATCATCTTCCAACTCAGTTGCTTACTGGGAACCTAGGGCCAGATTTGGCTTCCCACTGGGGTAGTACATGCAACAATATCACCACCTCCTGACAATATTGTTTTTTAAAAAAATTATTTTATTTTATAACATACAGAAATTCCAATTTCAATTGACAGTGTGTTGTCTGGGTACAAATCATTTTAGGTAATAATAGTCAAAGTGTTTACAACAGTATTCATTGCATTAGTATCAGTTATAATAATCATAATAATCATGATAACAATAATATTTGTTTAACAAATTTAACATACCTTCCTTATATCACTGGTCCTTCGATATATTTCCCTGTTTCTAGCTCCTGTTTTTGTCAGCTAACCATTCATAAAATAAGTCCCAAGTCAAAAAAAAAAAAATCGGTTTCCTCCTTTTCCTTAATTGTAAGTGTTAGCCTATCCATTTCTGCACATTTTAGTATTTTTTTAATCATCTTTTCATGGATTGGGATTTCTTCACTTTTCCATTGTTGTGCAAATACTATTTTAGGTACAGTCAGTACATGTAAAATCAAATATACATTCCCTTTATTATACTTATCCAGTAAAATGCACAACAAAAATTAGTTAGGATTTTTTTGTTTATTGTTTTAATGCTTTTTACTATTTCCATTGTTTTAAAGTGTTTTTATAATTTAATTGTAATCTATGTTTTGAATTGGGAGTTATTACCTAATTGAGTATATAAACAACTGTAAGAATACAACCAAGTTCCTCAAGCACCCAGGGCTCCACATTGCAGAGAGATTTGAACCAGTGGTGGGATTCAATTTTTTTAACAACAGGTTCTGTGGGCGTGGCTTAGTTGGGGGTGTGGCTTGGTGATTATGTGACTGGGTGGGTGTGACTACTGGTCATGTGGCCGGGTGGGCGTGGTTAGCTGGTCATGTGACCAGGTGGGCATGGCTATGTACATAGGGACTACTCAGAGGCTGAAAAAAGTCATTTCTGACTGGTCCTCACACTTTTGACTGGTCCTCACACTAATGACCATCCTCACATTTATGCACGTTGCGGCATTCTTAACAACCGTGTCAATCATTTCACAACTGCTTCTCTACACCATGGTGACAAGATAGGGCAAAAAATGTAAAATGTGAGGACAGTCGTAAGTTCGAGGACTGGTCAAAAGTGTGAGGACCAGTCAAAAATAACTTTTTCAGCCCTCTGAGTAGTCCATATGCACAAAAGGACTACCCAGAGGGCTGAAAAGAGTGATTTCTGACAGATCCTCGCACTTTTGACTGGTCCTCACACTTATGCCCATGCAGCATTCTTAACAACCATGTCATCATTTCACAACTGCTTCTCTACACCATGGTGATAAGATAGGGCAAAAAACATAAAAAGTGAGAACAGTCGTAAGTTCGAGGACTGGCAAAAGTGCGAGGACCAGTCAGAAATAACTTTTTCAGCCCTCTGAGTAGTCCATATGCATAAAAGGATACAGAAATAGAGAGGGATGAAGGAAGGGAAGGGAAATTAGAGTAGGAGTGAGGGTAAGAGAGGGAGGAAGAGAGGAGGAGAAGAAGAAAGGAAGAGGAAGTAGGGAGGAGAAGAAGAGGGGGATGAAGAGAAAGTAAGAAGGAAAGAAAAGAGAGAGGTGGTAGGTTTGAGGAGAAAGATTGCTGTACAATAAAAAAGATGAAAGGGAAGAAAGCCAACCCCAAACAAATATAAAGATATTAAGATAAAGAATGAATTGTTAAACTTTAAAAAATAAAAGAGAACAAATATGAATAAATAGCAATAATTAGAAACACACATACAAACATACAATGTATTTTCTTTCAACAGAGTATTTGGCCGGTTCACAAATTTAAACAGTGTTTAGTCATTTCAATTAAATTTCTATATTTCCTTTTTGCCATATTTATTCCTCATCTATTTTTGTAAAAAACCAATATTACCCTTCATCCTCATCTCTAATCTTAATCAAATTCAATTTTTCCCTTCTATTCTATATTATACCCCTTCCCATTGTCATCTATTTTTATATCCATCCTCACATTGGTTAATTATGTAATATTATAGTTGTTTAATATAAATTCAACATTTTAATATAAATCAATTAGTTATATAACTACCTTTTTTGTATATTAATCAATATGAACATGAATATTCCAATTATTTCCATGCTATCCAATTTCTTACAAATCAATTAATTATATTTACCAATAATAATAAACCAAATAATTTCCCCCATATATTCCTCCAAACCATAACTTAACCATTTCTCCTTTCAACACAATATACAATTAATAGTATCTCAATTATTACAATTCCCTAGTTAAATAGAGCTTTTTTCTTTTGTATTTAAAATCTTGAACTCTCCTCTTTTGCCCTAAATTTCCCATTGTTTGCACCTACCATTTTTGGTGAGGAAAAAGAAAAGCAATCTGCCTGCCTAATTTTCCAATGTTGCAGCAACAGCAAAGCCAATTTACTTTCAATTTCCTTTTTCAGCAAAGCTAGCTCCAGCAAGCAGCAGAGCCCTGAGCAAAACAGCTGAGAGTTGGGAGCCGATCTAAGCAAAGGCTAATTAGCCTATGCTGAAGCTCCACGGGCCAATAAAATTCCAAAAAAACCACCGAACCTTTTGTTAAATTGCTGGCTCGCCCGCCCCTCGCCCACCACTATTTATTGGCAATAAATAGTGGTGCAGAGGGGCGAGGCAAGGGGTGGGGCGAGCCAGCAATTTAACAAAGGGTTCAGTGTTTTTTTTTAATTTTATTGGCCCGCGGAGCTTCAACATAGGCTAATTAGCTCCGCGGGCCAATAAAATTACAAAAAAATACCGAACCCTTTGTTAAATTGCTGGCTCGTGCGCCTCTTGCCCATCACTATTTATTGGCAATAAATAGTGGTGCGGAGGGGCGGGGCAAGGGGTGGGGTGAGCCAGCAATTTAACAAAGGGTTCGGCCAAACCCCCTAGAACCGGGAGAATCCCACCACTGATTTGAACTTATTTAAAAGTTGCTTGTTACTGCTTAAGAATTTCAGATATATCAATTGCTTGGTAAAACCTCTTAATCAAGAGCCATATAATTTTTTTTAATACATATTTTTTCTCTATGCAAATAAATTGTAAGAATGCTAATAGATATATTTTCCCCTATTTCTGGGCCAGACATTACCTATCTCTTTATGTACTAAGAGATGCCTCCCTGGCAATTTCAGGAGAAAGCAGGAGGGAAAACAATTTTGCTGCTATGATTGTCTTCCATGTCCTAAAGGGAAGATGTCAAGGCTGATTGGTAAGAGACATTATGAAATAAGATATAGTAATTCTGCAGGATATACCAAGCAGATCCATCAATACATAAGGATGGAAATTGGGTTATATTCTTTTACGGGAAGTCCTCAATCTAGGACCACAATTGAGCCCAGAATTTCTGTGGCTAAGTGAAACAGTTGTTAAATGAGTTTTGCTCCATGTTATGATCTTTTTTGCCACAGCTCTTAAGTGAATCACTGCAGTTGTTCAGTTACTAAGGTCATTGAGTACATTTTGGGCTTTGGTAGCTGTGCCCCGGGTGGGATGTCAAGGGCACAATCAGTATAGGCACTACTACAAACTGAATCATTTCCCAATGCTGGGCCATGTCTAATTGCCCCGGCTCAATGTGGCTGGCACTCCCCCCAACAGGGACTGGATTAGGTCTGGAGCTCAGACCTTTTGAAAGGAAATCAGCGCTGGGAGCATCCCCCTCCCACCGCATTTATATAGGCAAATCCTGCTCACCACTGGCACAGACCTTGGCCAGAAGTTGTTTGTGGCTCTGATCAGCTCTGCAAGGCTTCATAGCTGTTCAAAGCCTTCACCCCCACCCACCCCCCACACAACTAATTGTCAGGCGTTCTTGTTGCCTTACACTGGCTGCCTCCCAGCCACACTCCAACTGAGGTTCACCAGCTGCAGCCACTGGTGTCACAAACTTTTCCCCAAGATCTCCCCTCCTCCCCAGTAAAGCAAATCGTGAGGTTTGACAATCAGATCTTCAGGAAGTTCTGAAAGAGTGTCAAAGTAAGACCTGGAAAATGATGTTCCAAAGAGAGGAAGCCAACATAGAGAAGACCATTCTTCTGGGTCTCACTAGATGTACTTTGTTAGAAGAGAAGAATTGCAATAATTTCTGCCTCCCTGCTCTGGTAGGTGGGGTGGATGTAACCAGGGAGAGACCATCCTTAGATAACCTCATGTCAAGCCATGTAACGCTTCAAATCAGTGGCGAAATTCAATTTTTTTTACTACCAATTCTGTGGGCATGGCTTGGTGGGCGTGATGTGACTTGGTGGGCATGACAGGAGAAGGATAGTGCAAAATCTCCATTCCCACCACACTCTAGGGGAAGGATACTGCAAAATCTCCATTCCCTCCCGACTCCTGGGGCCAGTCAGAACTGGTATTTGCTCGTTCTCTGAACAACTCAAAATTGCCACTACTGGTTCTCCAAAACCTGTCAGAACCTGTGGAATTTCACCTCTGCTTTAAATGGATTTAAATGTAGCAACAAGTATCTTAAATTTTACAATTTTTTACAATTGTACCTTAAAGTCATATTAAGAAAGTTAAAACTATTTTATTTATTATATGTTATACCAAATAAAAAATAATAAAAATTTAGCTCCCCCATTACCAGCCTCTTAATTTTCATTTATTACCCAGAATCCCAAATGTTGAAGGATAGCAATAAGAGAGTACAAACTGAAAATATTGGTGCCATGAATGCAGCCACAGATGAAGAAGAAAAATCACATACAATAATAAGTATAATTATATTATAATACAGAAATAAAACTTTTTTTAAAAAAACTTACAGATATGGATGACTGTTCTGAATGTCCAGAAGACCAATATCCAAGCAAAGACCAAGATTCATGTATTCCAAAGAGAATATCATTTTTATCCTATGAAGAACCAGTGGGAAGAAGTCTAGTTATTCTGGCTCTCTTTTTTTCTTTTTGCACAATATTGGTGCTCTCAACATTTTTGAAATATCACCATACTCCCATTGTCAAGGCCAACAACCGAAACCTCACCTACATTCTGCTCATTTCTCTCTTCCTCTGCTTCCTCTGCTCACTGCAGTTCCTTGTTGCCCCAAGTCATATAATATGTCTCCTACGACAAATGAGCTTTGGCATCATCTTCTCAGTGGCTGTGTCTTCTGTGTTGGCAAAATCCATTACTGTGGTTCTGGCTTTCATGGCCACGAAACCAGGATCCAGAATGAGGAAATGGGTGGGAAAAGGCCTGACCACCTCCATTGTTCTTTCTTGTTCCCTGATTCAAGCAGGGATATGTATGGTGTGGCTCTTCGCATATCCTCCATTCCCAGAAGTTGATAACCATTCAGAAACTGAGGAAATGATAATGCAGTGCAATGAAGGTTCAGCCACTATGTTCTACTGTGTCCTGGGCTACATGGGCTTTCTGGCAGCTGCCAGTTTCACCGTAGCTTTTTTCTCAAGGAACCTCCCTAGCAGTTTCAATGAAGCCAAATGTCTCACATTTAGCATGCTAATCTTCTGCAGTGTATGGGTCTCTTTTGTTCCATCCTACCTGAGCACCAAAGGCAAATACATGGTGGCTGTGGAGGTTTTCTCTATTTTGGCTTCCAGTGCTGGATTGCTGGGCTGCATCTATTTCCCCAAATGTTACATAATTCTTTTTAAGCCAGAGCTAAACAACAGGGAACAACTTATTAAGAGAAACTCTTAATAAATGAAACATTTCTTTCATTTTTTTCTTCCCCTTTGAAATCTTTAGTAACTTATTCAGTTGTTGTTGTTAGTTGCAAAGTGTGTCCAACCCATCACGACCCCATGGATAACATTCCTCCAGGCCTTCCTCTCCTCTACCATCCTCTGGAGTCCATTTAAGTTCACGCCTACTTTTTCAATGAGTCCATCCAGCCACCTCATTCTTTGTAGTCTCTTTCTTCTTTTGCCCTCAATCTTTACCAGCATTAGGCTCTTCTCCAGTGAATTCTTCCTTCTCATTCGGTGACCAAAATATTTGAGTTTCATCTTCAGGATCTGGCTTCTAAAGAGCAGTCAGGGCTGATCTCCTCTAGGACTGATCAGTTTGATTGCCTTGCAGTCCAAGGGACTCACAGGAGTCTTCTCCAGCACCATAGTTCAAAGATCTCAATTCTTTGGCGCTCAGACTTTCTTATGGTCCATGTTTCACAGTCATACATTGCAACTGGGAACATCATAACCTTGAGAGTACACACTTCTGTTGGCAGGGTGATGTCTCTGCTTTTTACTATGCTGTTTAGATTTGCCATAGCTTTCCTCCTCGGGATCAAGCGTGTTTTAATTTCTTGGCTGCAGTCCCCATCTGCAGTGATCTTGGAGCCCAGGAAAATAAAATCTGTCACTATCTCCATTTCTTCCCCATCTATTTGCCAGGAATTGAGAGGGCTGGATGTCATGATCTTAGTTTTCTTAATTTTGAGTTTGAAGCCAACTTTTGTATTCTATTTCTTCACCCACATCAAGAGGCTCTTTAGTTCCTCTTCATTTTCTGCCATTAGAGTGGTATCATCTGCATATCTGAGGTTATTGATATTTTTCCTGGCAATCTTAATTCCAACTTTTGATTCATCTAGACCCACCTTTCTCATGATGTGCTCTGAATATAAGTTAAATAGGTAAGGCGACAGTATATAGCTTTGCTGGGCTCTTTTCCCAATTTTGAATCAATCAGTGGATCTGTGCCCACTGTGTTGCTTCTTAACCTGCATATAGGTTTCTTAAGAGACAAATAAGATGGTCTGATACTCCCATCTCTTTTTTTAAAAAAATTTGATTTATATGTAAATTTTATTATCTGTAAGAACTTGCCCCAATTTGTTGTGATCCATACAATCAAAGGCTTTAGCATAGTCAATGAAGCAGAAGTAGATATTTTTCTGGAACTCCTTAGCTTTCTCCATGATTCCACATAAGTTGGCAATTTGATTTCTAGTTCCTCTGCCTCTTCGAAATCCTGCCTGTACTTCTGGTAGTTCTCAATCCACATACTGCTGGAGCCAAGCTTTTGGATTTTAAGCATAACGTTCCAAGCATGTGAAATGAGTGCAATGGTGTGATAGTTTGAACATTCTTTGGCACTGCCTTTCTTTAGAATTGGAATGTAAACTGACCTTTTCCAATCCTGTGTCCACTGCTGAGTTTTCCAAATTTGCTGGCAAATTGACTATAACACTTGTACTGCATCATCTTTTAAAATTTTGAATATCTCAACTGGAGTATTGTCACCTCCACTAGCTTTGTTGTTCCTCAGACTTCCTAAGGCCCATTTGAGTTCATATTCTAGGATGTCTGGCTCGAGGTCAGTGACCACCCCATAGTGGTTATCAGGGATGTTAAGCTCATTCTTGTATAGTTCTTCTAATTTTGCCACCTCTTCTTAATCTCTTCTGCCTCTGTTAGGTCCTTGCCATTTTGGTCCTTTATCATGCCCATCTTTGCATGAAATGTTCCCTTCATAACTCCAATTTTCTTGAAGAGATATCTGGTCCTTCCTATTCTATTGTTTTCTTCTATTTCTTTGCACTGCTCATTTAAGAATGCATTCTTATCTCTTCTAGATATTCTCTGGAATTCTGCATTCAACCTGGTGTATCTTTCTCTTTCTCCCTTGCCTTTTGCTTCCCTTCTTTCTTCAGCTATTTGAAAAGCTTCCTCAGACAATCATTTTGCTTTCTTGCCTTTCTTTTTCTTTGGGATGGTTTTAGTTGCTACCTCTAGTACAATGTTGTGAACCTCTGTCCATAATTGTTCAGGCACTCTGTCTATCAGATCTAATTCCTTAAATCTATTTGTCACCTCTACTGTATATTTATGAGAATATGATTTAATTCATACCTGAGTGGCCTAGTGCTTTCCCTTATTTTCTTCAATTTAAGTCTAAATTTTTCAGTGAGAAATTCATGATCTGAGCCACAGTCAGCTCCTGATCTTGTTTTTACTGACTGTATAGAGCTTTTCCATCTTTGGCTGCGGAGCACATAGTCAATCTGATTTCTGTGTTGACCGTCTGGTGATATCCATGTGTAGAGTCATCTCTTGGGTTGTTGGAAAAGAGTATTTGCTATGACCATTGTATTCTCTTGACAGAATTCTATTAGCCTGTGCCCTGCCTCATTTTGTACTCCAAGACCAAACTTGCCTGTTATTCTGGTTATCTTTTGGCTTCCTACTTTAGCATTCCAATTTCCCATGATTATAAGGACATCATTTGGTGTTAATTCTATAAGGTGCTCTAGGGCTTTATAGAAGCAGTCAATTTCATCCTCTTCAGCATCAGTGGTTGGGGCATAGACTTGGCTTACTGTGACAATGAATGGTTTGCCTTGGATTCAAACAGAGATCATTCTGTCATTTTGGGGATTGTATCCTAGTATTGCTTTTCCTATTCTTTTATTGATTATGAAGTTTACTCCACTTCTTCTGAGGGATTCTTGCCCACAGTAGTATACCTGATGGTCATCTGAATTAAATTCACCCATTCCTATCCATTTTAGTTCAGTGGTTCCTAAGATGTTCAGTCTTTTCATCTCTTGTTTTCCCACGTCCACCTTGCCTTGATTCATAGATCTTATATTCCAGGTCTGTATGGAGAAAAAATCTTTACAGTATCGGAGTTTCCTTTCACCACCAGATGCATCCACAGCTGAGCGTCCTTTTCGCTTTGGCCCAGTTGCTTCACTCTTTCTGGTGCTATTAGTACTAGCTCTCTGCTCTTTCCCAGTAGCATATTGGACACCTTCTGACCTGAAAGGCTCATCTTCCGGCATCATATCTTTTTTTTTCCTTTTGGTATTGTCCATGGGGTTTTTCATGGCAAAGATACTGGGGTGAGTAGCCATTTCCTTTTCCAATGAATCACGTTTTGTCAGAGCTCTCTGCTATGATCTGTCCATCTTGGGTGGCCCTGCATGGCATAGCTTCATTGAGCTATGCAAGCTCCTTCACCATGACAAAGTAGTAATCCATGAAGGGGAACTTATTCAGTAGAATGAGAAATTTTCTGCTCATTTTTCTTATTGGAATATTTAATATTAAATTTAATACTAAACATTAAATGGAATAGGTTTATCAACTAATCTCTGTTGTCCTATATAGGTAGAGTATGAAGTAAATTGTAGAATAATATTTTCACATGTTGTGATTTTATTTGAATAAATTTCAGTAATATTTCTGGAAATCCACAAACTTTTTAAAATCAGCTACTTGCAAAAACTTTTTAAAATTAGCTAATTAATGCAAACAGGTTTTTTTTAGTTTTTGAAGTTTAGCAATGTGAAACAAATCAATATTTTGGTCGTATATGAAATCACTCTTTTCAGTCATTATGAAATTCAACCTGTCCCGATAATACTGCAGTATTATATTCTACTGTATAGAACTGTTTTTCTTTATGAGTTTCTCCATTTCTTTGAATAAGTATATCAAGAGTATATGTCTTACTAGGATGTTTATGTAAAAAGGGCATGCACAATGTACAGTGCATCTAGTATTGTAATCTATATACATATGTAGACAGGAAGCAAGGGTCAGCTAAACTAGAAAGAAACCTATTTAAAAAGAATGCATCTTGTGTTTTCTTTTGTAGATATTTTTCTTGTTAACTGCATTAGAATATATACTGTATATAACTAAAACATGTCACGATAATAAGCCCAATTGGGCTTTTGAGTGCATGCACTAAAATAAGCCTCCCTGAAAATAAGCCCCTCTGAAAATAAGCCCACCCCAAATACTTAGATGCATGCACAGGGAGGGGGGAAGGGAGGGAGAACATCAGAGCCACCACCACCCAAGATCAGCAGCATATTAAGTGAGCCGGACGCACGGCTGCCACTCAGGAGAAGAAGAGAGAAAGGAGGCACTGTGAGAGACCCAATTTCTGATGTTCTTCTCCTCCGGGCAGTGGCAGTGCATTCAACTTCCCAAATCTGGCTTGCCAATCTTGGCTGGCGAGGGGGAGTGGCAGGCTGGATGGGTAGGGCGGTGGAAAAGCAAGATGCATGGAGCAAGATGGGGCTTCCCTTGCCATCTCTTCTCCCTCCCTTGTGGGGCATGGCAGGAGCTGGAAGTCAGGTAAGACATGGCAGATACACAGATAAGATACAGTGTGTCTTATCTGACTTCCAGCTCCTGCCATACCTGGTCGGCATACAATGGAGGAAAGTCCATCTGTTCTTGGGGAAGTGTGGCCAGCAAGAGTCCCGCTGGCATGGCCGGCCACTGAGGAGGGGGTAGACAGGGTCATTCAAAGCCCAGCAAGGCAGCTGCCCCTGCTCAGCCCTTGACATACTCTGTCTTGAGGTGGCTGAGGCAGGCGCCGTGGCTCCTGACAGTAAGTACAAGCAGCTTGTACTTGTCCCGCAGGCCAGCCAAGATGGTCAGCATCTCCTTGAGGAGGGCCCATGCATGCACCAGCATTCCCAGGAAGTTGTCATTGAGGCAGCTCTCCTCATGGATCTTGTGTTCCTGGCCCTGCCAAAACTTGTTTTCCACCTCCCCCAGTGACTTCTCTGAGTTGGAAGGCATGAAATAGTGTTCCATACATCCCCAGTTGTTGCAACCAATGGATGAATGCACTTTCATAGAAACCAAAGTATTCGCACATCGAAGACACGCTTCCGCTTCAGACAGTGTTACCTGTAGAATTTTTCTCTATAGTTCAGGAACCAGTGGACCTACATGCTCAGATATGGGAAGTGCAGCAACATATTGCTTATGTGGAGCAATGGAAGGTAGGACCTGCCTCTCCATGGACATTTCATGAGGAACTCTTGCAGTACTAAGACAGGCTCTACATGCCAATGGGGCTTCTACGAGGTCTTATCTTGTCACAGTGCCATGATAATCCTGTGGCGGGGCACTTTGGCCTCTTTAAGACACTGAATCTAGTTTCTCACATCTTTTGGTGGCCCTGCTTGCGATACGATGTCCAGGCTTATGTCACATCCTGTGTTCACTGCCAACAGGCCAAGTTAGTAATGGGAGCCCCTCCAGGGTTGCTCCAGCTTTTGCTGACACCAGAGGTACCCTGGGGTGCCATTTCCATAGACTTCTTGATGGATTTGCCTCTGTCTTCACGACCGTGTTCATGATGGTGGACATGCTGATGAAGATGGTGCATTTCATTCCATGTCGTGGGTTACTAACAGCTTGTGCCACTGCCTGCATATTTATCCAACACATTTTCCTGCTGCACGCCTACCTGATAGGGTCGTATCAAACTGAGGAGTTCGATTTACAGCCTAGTTTGGAAAGGGCTGATGACAACCTTGGATGCAAAAATCTGCCTCTCATTAGCCCATCATCTGGAAACCAACGGTGAGACTGAGAAAATTATCGGTATTCTGGAGCAATACCTGCACTGCTTCGTGAACCAGCAACAAGATGATTAGTTGGATTATTTGGCAGTAGCAAAGTTTGCGTTCAACAATTCACAATACACCTCCAAGCAAAAGACCCCTTTCCTGGCTAATGTAGGATATCATCATTGGTTCTTTCCCCTCACACTGTTCAACTCCCCAATACCGGTGGCTAATGACTATCTGTCCAAGTTGCATGCCATCCATCAGTAGTGCAATGGTATCTAGAGAAAGCCAAGGAGGTCTATAAAAGAGCCACAGATCAATCTCGGGTGAAGCCACCCCACATTGGCTGTAGGGGATCAGGTCTGGTTATCCACCAGTCATCTTCCATCAGGTCTGGTTGTCCACCAGTCATCTTCCATCAGACCAGCTGGTCAGGAAACTAGAACAGTACTTTGGTCTGTTTCCTGGTGAGGCAGTTATTAACCCAGTCGGCTACCACCTGACCTTGCCACGCTCCATGTGTGTTCACCCAGTCTTCCTTAGATCCCTCCTTGTCCCAGAATGGCCAGCCTGTCCACTCCACCAATCTGACCATCCCCAGCCAGCGCAGTGTGACAGAGATGAACTACCTGAGTACGAGGTCACCAGCATTTAGGACTCCTGGTGGCTAAAAGGATGGTTCCAGTATCTCATTGAGTGGAAGGGATATGGGCCAGAGGATTTCACCTGGGAAGAACCTCCGTGCATGCATCTATATTGGGGAAAACTTTCCATGATCAATTCCCGTCATGGCCACATCTGGATCATCAGAATTGGGGGAAGGGTTCTGAGGTGAGGTATAGTGTCCATCTAAAAGTGGGCTATCAGAATAGCCATGGTACAAGCTGGTTGAACAACTCAGCAGCCACACTGAGAGGAGCCCCAAAAGCATCCTGTTGTAGTCAGCCAGCAGCCTGCAGACCTGGCAGCAGAGTTGGACAGTGAGGAAGATGGGGAGGACAATGGGCCAGTATTGGAGTCAGGGGAATGCCCAGATGAGGGCTCTGCGTCAGAGGCAGAAATGGGGCCAGGGTCATTTGGGAGTGATGTGCAGACTCCAGAGCCTCTAGAGGCAGACAACAGAGATGCAGAGGAACAGGAGGAGCATGTTCCTAGTGCAGAATGCAAAGAGCTGCCAGAAGGCAAGAGCAGATGAAGAAAAAAGGACAACTCAGGAGTAAGGCCAGAAGATGATTGGCCACTCCCAAAAGGCTTAAAAGAGCAGCAATGAGCTGTTGGGTTCTTTGTAGAAAAGGAATGTGCTTTTCCCATGCTTCTTGTCAGCATCTCTTGAACTTTGTGGGGGGTTTGCCAAAAAAAAGCCTTTGGCAGGTTGCCAAAGACATCAAAGGTTGGTGATAAGGCCAACAGACTGGTTATTAAGAATTTTGTTTTGGACAAAGCCGAGAATGAATTAACTCTCAGCTGTTTTAATAAAATAAGTTTGTTGAGGATTGTATTGTGTTTGGTAATCACTACTTGGGCCTTGGTCACAACACATCCCGGGGGTTGGTGAGGGAAGCTTCTCCAACACTCTAAGCATCCCCAAGTAGAGGAGGGCTCTGGTTACATCTAGTTTCAAGTCCTCTGATTGTGTCCGCCTTTCTTTCAGGGCTTCATTGGGACCTGCTGGGAAATTGTCTCCCCACAGAAAGTTCTCCTTTGCATCTAATTTGCCAGTGAGAACTTCAGGCAGTTTTTTGTTACCTGATCCTCGCTGTCAATGCTGTGGGCAAGAACCGGCTACACCTATGTCGCTTCAAGGATAAGACCCTCAATAATAAGGCTAAGGCCGTATTTTTGGAGTCAAAAGAAAATAAGTCCATGTCTTATTTTTGGGGAAACACGATATGTGTATACATACATACATACATACATACATACATACATACATACATACATACATACATATTATTTATATATTTTCACATTACATACATAAGTGCTTAGTGAACAGTGGACTGCCTAGATCAATTTATTTTTATACAATAATACTTTTCCCACTCCTAATTTCTACGTCTGCTATACAAACATTTATAAAACAAGTCTCACGTTCGAAAATATTCTGTATCTTCTTTTTCTTTTATTTTTAGTGTCAAACTGTCCATTTCTGCAGAATATATATATTTTTTAAATTACATCATCCTCTGTAAGTGTTTCTGCATTTTTCCAGTACTATGCAAATACAATTCTTGCCGCTGTCAAGACATGTAATATTAAGTATAGATTCCTTTTTTACATACTTTTCAGGTACTATGCCTAGCAAAAATATTTCTGGCTTAAAATCTATGTGTTGTTTTAATATTTTCTCCGACCATGTATTTTTATCTAATATTACTTTGCTTTTACACATATCCACCACATATGATAATACATCGCTGGTGTCTGGTTACATTTCCAACAACTGGTGGACATGCTTTTAAACATCTTTGCTAATCTTGCTGGTGGTAGATGCCACTTATAGAACATTTTATATAGATTTTCTTTATATGTGGTTGCCATTGTCAATTTACAATTTCTTTTCCAAAGCTTTTGCCAGTTGTGAACTCTCAAACTTTCTCATTACACCCTGTGTGTGCACTATATGTAATGGTGTTTGTATATGTGTTTTATCTATGGGTATGGGTAGATATACATTTTCTTTTGACAGTAGGCAACAGAATTGCATTTTTAATGTTTGCCAGTGTGCTGACAATAAAAAAAAATGACAAAGTTTCTTCTCTTCTCTTCTCTTCTCTTCTCTTCTCTTCTCTTCTCTTCTCTTCTCTTCTCTTCTCGTCTCGTCTCGTCTCGTCTCGTCTCATCTCATCTCATCTCATCTCGTCTTGTCTCTTTTCTCTTCTCCTCCCCTCCCCTCTGCTTATCTCCCCTCCCCTCATCTTATCTTATAATGCAGCCAAATCAAGAGGACATGAAAGATATGCAGAAGAGGGTTTGATGTAATTATTGGGGGGGGGGTCAATTTGCTTAAAACAGTGGTGTTTTAAGCAAATATAGACCACACCAACGCCAGCTCTCGAATGGAAAAAACATTGTGATACATCATGTGACAGCAACATGACACTGCAAGTTGACACCCATGTCTTAAAATAATGGATCCTTGAATAATATCAGTAACTTCATTTATTTATTTGTTTATTTGTTTATTTATTTATTGCTAATCAGTACCTTTTACTACTGGTTGCCAATTATTTTGCAATAGTGGCTTTCTGAAAAAAGCATGAAATTGGTATAGAGGTAATTAAACAAGATAACCTTCCATCTAATCTAGAAAACATAACTGTTTTACAATGACTACTTGTCAAGCACCTTAGAAAATTAGAATTGTTTTTAAGCACATGTGAACATTGAAAGGTCCTGAATCTCCACATTGATTAACTTTCTTCTGAAATTGCACCCCAATTGGAGACAAAGCCATCTCTGGACATTGGGACTTTGTATATGTGCTAAAAAGAAGGAAAGCTCCCTCTTTCCCTAAAAAAAATGTTATTTCATTCATAAATTGATTTCTTTGAAGTTGGTTCATTTGAAAATGACATTTATTAGTCAGATTGGAATAATAAGTATTTACACATGAGTAAACATTTTTTTCACTACGGAGAAATAAAAATGTAATTATTGTAATTTTCTTTCCCTATTTAATTAGCAGCACTATTATTGATTCTGAATTCTCACTGCACTTAAAGCCCAGATATTGAATATTTATGCAATAGCAAGAACAAAATGTAGTGTTTATGAGCAGTACAAAAAATCTCTGGCTGTTTCCATTTGGAGTTAGTCTAGTTATAGCAAAATGCTATCAAATTAATACCTGGTAATTAGAACTTGTTTTCAGAGTTTCAGAAGAAATCAAGCATTGTGAGGAGTGGGTGACTGCATAGTCCCTTCTTATGTAACCTTGAAGATACTAAAGCTTTATCCAACAAATTCTATTGTGGATATATTTTTGGCATAATGATCTTGATTGTTTTGCTCCTATTTTTGACTGATACATTTTACAAGTCTGATTTGAAGAATTGCAAAGTTAATGATCCTCTCCATATTCTTCACAATTATTTCCAATCCGGTGACCTCATCATGGGTGCTATTACTTCTCTTGTTTTCATGCCTTCAGATCCAGCTACCTTTTCTAAAAATCCCCATCATTCATTTATAAGAGAACCCATGTAAGATTTTTATATAATAATTTTTATTATTCCAGATTGTATTCTGGAAAATAATCTCCAAAGCAATAGAATTAGTTATGGCATGAAATAAGTAAAATTTTCAGATTAATCATTAATGAGATGATGAGTTTTTTTATTCTTGTTCATTTTCCCTGGATTTCTAGAAAGAATTAATTTAAATGATTTATTACTCCTAAAAATGGTATTTCATATTTCAGATTGTATCCTGGAATAACAATCTACAAAGCAATAGAATTAGTTATGGGGTAAAATAAGAAAAGTAGAATTAAACTAACTGATTTATTGTTCCTAATGCAGAAAAAGTTAAGGAAGACTTCGCTAATTGAAGTCTTCCTCACTTAACTAACTCATTGGATTTGGAATTGGAAGAGCAATGTTTAAGGAAATGGCCAGCAATTTTTATCATGGAAAAATAATTCAAAACAACATGTTTTTCCACAGGAAACATTTAAAATGTGCTGAAACTTGAAAAAATGCTTATTTATAAAAATTGTTTTTTTTATTAAAATCCTGTTTTTTATTTAAATTATATACCAAGCACTTAGTGCATATGCATTTACTACTTTATTATCTATAGTGATAAAAAGTGACATTGAAAGGCATCTTAGGCAGTTAAATATTTATATATTTGTCAAAATTAAAATGTATTTTTAATAACCTAAACTATATATTCACTGTCAGATTAATGATTCTTAAAATCATTTTTAGCTCAATAAAAATAAAGTAGCACGCCCCTGTATATATAAAAACATAGATTAATGACATCATCTGGTACCTTCACATGTCAAATAATTTAATTATGTCTCCACCTTTCAAAGCCTTGGTTTAATATTTAAGGAAATGGCCAGCAATTTTTATCATAGAAAAAGAATTCAAAGCAACTTAATTTTCCACAGGGAAGATTTAAGATTTATGATGTGCTGAAACTTGAAAAAAATGTTACTTATAAAAATAGTTTTTATATAAAAATCCTATTTTTAATTTAAATTATATACCATCCACTAAGTGAATGTGAATTTATTAATATACTGTCTATAATGATAAAAAGTAATGTTGAAAGGCATCATAGGCAGTAAAATATATTTTACAAATTTAAAATTTATATTTTTGTAAAAAAAGTGTATTTTTAGTAAGCTAAACATATTAGCTCAATAAAGATAAAGTGGCATGCCATTTATAAAAACATAGATTAATGGCATCATCTGGTACCTTCACATGGCAAATAATTTAATTATGTCTCCACCTGTCAAAGTCTTCTCAATAGTCTTACAGCCAGTCTTTAACCATTTCTCTGTGCAAGAAAAGGCAGAAAATATTATTAGTCATTAAGATCTCTTTCCTAAGAAAGGCTATGTGACTTCAAAATGCATGTCTTTCTCTTCAGCTACTAGAATTACAAAAACAAAAGAAACCAACAAACAGTAGAACCCAAAAATGACATGAACCAGAAAATCTGAGTCAGACGAAGAAACAAAGCAATATTTTCAGAAATGTGAACTGATCGGGTGTCAGTCCAGAATGTCATTCACTAGTTGAGTGACATTGTGATTTTGTGATAAAGTTTATTCCATTGGCATGATAGATCAAGTGTTGCATTCAAGAACAGAATGTTTTGATGGATGATACATTTGCTGCAATATTCTTTGTAGATCTCTTATAATGCTTTTTAATTGCAGGGTTCAGACTAAATTTTATCAGCATATTTTAGCTTTAATATTTGCTGTAAAGGAGATCAATGAAAACCCCCAGATCTTGCCCAACATCACCTTGGGCTTCAATATTTTTGACAGTTATGATGGAACATGGACTTATCATGCCACAATGAAACTTTTTTCACCATTGAAGAGACTGATCCCGAATTATAAATGTGGCTTCCAGAACAACCTGGTTGCAGTCATTGGAGCTCTTTATTCTGAAACTTCCCTTTTCATGGGAGATATCTTGAAAATCTACAAAGTTCCACAGGTAGGAGGTGTGCTGAGTCACAAGATTATATTATGTCAAGTTTGATCTTTTTACATTTCTGCAACTTGGAAACATTATATGTTTATCCTTCAATAAAGTGAATAAAGCATATAAATTAATAAAAGATTCTAAAAAATGAAATTACGAAATCCAATGGTGCAATCATAAGATATACAATGATTTTTATTTAAAAGTGGAACTATGCAAGATCAATAAAAAAATTCATTAATTACATTTCCTTGTAGTATATATAGTAAAATATTATTTTCCTTAGATAAAAGCTAAGAAAAAAAACCCTTTGTTCTTAAACAATAACACCTGATGATATTTCTCTCATTTTTTTGTTTCAAGTTAGAGGATTTTCTCCTAAAAATCAGGCCTTCTGAGAATTTTTTTAATTAAAAAAAAACAGACTAAAGTGCCTATTTGGATATAACACAAAATGCTATTTTAATTGTTGTATACAAAGGCAACCTTTAAAATTTTTAATTTAAATTAATCCATCAGTTATTTATTTCCATGGGAGAAACGTTACCTTCCTTCCATTCTCCAAATTTATAATTATTATTATTTTTATTTCTGTAGATAATATTTGGGTCACATCCAGAGATGCCAGATAAAAGTGAATCTTTTTCCTTCTATCAAATGGTCCCTGATGAAAGTTATGAATACAAAGGTTTGTGTCATCTGCTTTTGCACTTTGGATGGACCTGGGTTGGGATTCTTGTAAAAGAAGATGATGATGGAAGATTTGTGCGAATGGCGTTTTCAATGTTTCCTCTTCATGGCATTTGTATTGCCTTCCTAAAAAAGATAAGACCGATTTATATCAGCAGCTTTTCTGATGATCTAGAGTGGCTAACAGAAACATATTATCTTTCAATGAACAGCAAAGCCAAAGCAGTGGTTGTCTATGAAAGAACACTTCTGCATTTGAGGTTGCTACTAAACCTTCCTAAAATGGATCTAGTGTCCTTAGAGCCTAAAGGTAAGGTGTGGATCATGGCTTCCCAGATGGATCTTGCGTCAGTGTTTTACCAAAGGAGCTGGGATATTCAAGACATTCATGGTTCCCTATCCATTTCAGTTCATTCCAATGAAATTCCTGGATTTCAGCACTTTGTTCAGGGAAGGGACCATTTCTCATCAAAAGAAGATGGCTTTATCAAAGATGTGTGGGTAAATGCATTTGACTGTTCCTTTCCCAGTCCCTTGGAGAATGACAAAGATGGTGGCATTTGTACTCTGAGGGAAAAATTGGAGGACATTCCAGGTGCTTTTTTTGAAATGAGCATGACAGGACACAGTTACAACATATACAATGCAGTGTATGTTGTAGCTCATGCTTTACATGCCCTGCAGATTGAACAAAAACAGGAAAGAAATCTGTGCAGAGGAAAACTAAATCTTCAGATTCAGCATCCATGGCAGGTATAGAGTTGATTCCTTTAATCTATTCAATGTCTTTATATAAATTTTTATTTATTTTATTTTGTTGAGTACATATTAGATAATATATATAAGAATAAGCATGAATTGAATACATAAAATGAATACAATTAAAGGGAACATTAGGACAGGGATAGTAGGCATGCTGGTGCCATATGTATGCCCCTTAGAGGCCTCTTAAGTATGCATATAGATTACTTCATTTAGTCAATAAATTGGTATTGGATTTATTCTACTACTAACTTCCAGTACAATTTCATAGACATACAAATTTACTAAGAATTTCTATATATTTCAGGAATCAGAAATAAATGTCCAAGCAATGTCCAATAATCTTTTTAGTAGTTTAATGACATACAATAAATATACCCATAATAAAAAGGAGAATATGTAGAATTATAAAATCAAGATAAAAATATTATGTACATTAGGAGAAAGAATACATTGAAAATGAATTTAAAAGGACAATTTTCCCCGATATATGTGGACTATTATATGGCATTTTATTTTTAAAAGTTCTCCAACACATTCTAAAACTTCATGCATTTAAAGGTCTGCCAAAAAGAAAAAAAAAAAGAGCAGTACCCAAGCTAAAATCTTAACCTGTTTCCTCTATCTATGAATATCTCAGAATTCCATGATGATAGTTCATTCATAATCTGAAAGATTAAAATCTTCTAATAGGAAGATGCATTCATGAAAAGTAAAATCTAATGTATTTTTTGATATGCATCAAGTTTCCTTAAGCTTCTTCTAATCTTCTGTGAAACTTGTTAGAAGATGGAAAGCCCTTTCAAGCCAAGCCATCCATATTTTCAGGAAGCTATTCCAGATTCTCAATTCTAATAAGGTTTTCATTAGAAGACAGGAAATGTTTCTTTTGATCTGCATTACATAAAGGTGATAGAGAATTGTAGACTATTTTGGGACCATTTTTAGAGGAAAATTGAATCTTTAAGAATTTGCAATGTATTCAAGGAAAAATGTAACCCTATCAGAATATTCGAAGTTTAATGAGATGCTTTTACATCATAAAACTTTATTCATTAATGACGTTGTTACCAATTTTGTATATTATTTGATCTTTAGCTCCACCGGTTTCTAAAAAGCATTTCATTTAATAACAGTGTTGGAGATGAGATTTTGTTTGATCAGCAAAGGGAACTGATAGTTGGATTTGATGTGATAAACTGGATCACATTCCCCAACCAGTCCTTCCATCGAGTGAAAGTTGGGAAACTGAATCCCTGGACATCTGAGGGCAGAAAGCTCATCATTCATGATGAAGCCATCACCTGGCACAGAACTTTCAACCAAGTAGGTTCTGAATGCAGATAATTACATCTGGATGTTATTCAATACACATTTGTCCTCAATTTACAGCTATTCATTTAGCGATTATTCAAAGTTACAATGGCACTGAAAAATGTAATTTATGACAAGTCCTCACACTTATGACCATTTAAAGATTTTCCACAATAATATCATCAAAATTTGGGTACTTGCAAATAGAGATATAGTTATGATGATTGCAGCATCCTAGGGTCATGTGAACATCATTTGTGACTTTCCCAGATAGATTCTGACAAGCACTCAATGTTGGATATACTTAATGATTGTTTAATTCACTTAACAACTGCAGTTGTTACAAAGGTTGCAAAGTTGGGTATGATGCACTTAACATCCACCTTGCTTAGCAATTGTGATCACAAGTCAAGGGTCAGCTGTATAAATGAAACATAAACATACTCCTTTTGTGTTTTTGCAGTTGCATAAATCTGGATAAAATTGTTAGCAATGTCAACAAGGGAACAGGAGGCAGCATTGGTCAGGAGGGCCTTTACAGATCTTCAGTTGTTGCATCAATTGCATCCACACCTGGATTGGGAGGCCCTGAACACAGTAACTCATGCCCTTGTAACCTCTAGATTAGACTACTGTTACACATTCTATGAGGAACTGCCCTTGAAGACCATTTGGAAACTTCAACTGGTACAGATGTACAAGTAGTAATTGGTGCCCAATTACTGAACATGGGACACATAACATTATTCCTCACTCCTCAGAGTCAGCTACACTGGTTGCCAGTGTACTCCTAGGTGCAATTCCATGTTCTGGTGGTTACCTATAAAGCCCTACATGGCTTTGGACCAGGTATCTGAATGAGTGCCTTTTTTCTATGGTCTTTTCTACTGTCCAACCAAGTAAAATAGGATAGGCATGCTGTACATTCCATCAGCCAAAGAATGTCATCTGGCAGGGATTAGAAGGTTAACTTTTTCTGCAGTGGTCTCTGTTCTGTGGAACATCCTCCCTTCGAATATTACAATGGCACCAAACCTGTTAGCCTTTTATAACACTCGAAAAAAAACTGGTCATGCTCCTGACTGGGGTGCAACATGTGCCAAGAACACCTTCTCCTGACAATATTGTTAATGAGACAGATATCTAGCTTACATAAATTAGGCAGGCATTTTTTTACTGTTTTAATGCTTTTTACTATTTTTATTGTTTTAAAATGTTTTTAGAATTTAATTGTAATATATGTTTTGAATTGTGAATTATTACCTAATTGAGTAGGTAAACAACTGTAAGAATACAACCTAATTCCACGACTCCATGGACTCCACATTGCAGTGAGATTTGAACTTATTTAAAAGTTGTTTGTTATTGCTTATGAATTTCAGAAATAACAATAGCTTGGTAAACAGACTACTTCTTAATCAAGAGCCTATGATTTTTTAAAAATACATAACTTTTTTCTCTATGCAAATAAGTTGTAAGAATGCTAATAGATATATTTTTCCCTATTTCTGGGCCAGACATTACCTATTTCTCTATGTACTAAGAGATGCCTCCCTGGCAATTTCAGGAGAAAGCAGGAGGGAAAACAATTTTGCTGCTATGATTGTCCTACGTGTCCTAAAGGGAAGATGTCAAACCTGATTGGTAAGAGACATTATGAAATAAGATATAGTAATTCTGCAGGATATACCAAGCAGATCCATCAATACATAAGTATCGAAATTGGGTTATATTCTTTTACAGATAGTCCTTGACTTAGGACCACAATTCAGCCCAGCATTTCTTTTGCTAAGTGAGATAGTTGTTAAATGAGTTTTGTTCCATGATATGACCTTTCTTGCCATAGTTATTAAGTGAATCACTGCAGTTGTTCAGTTACTAAGAGAATCTGGCTTGAAAATTGACTTTGCTTGTTAGAAGGTCGCAAAAGTTGATCACATAACCCTGGAAAACTGCAAGAGTCATAAATATGAACCAGTTGCCAAGCATTTGGATTTTGATCATTTGTCCATGGGGATGTTGCTACAGTCATAAGCATGAAAAATGGTCATATGTCACTTTTTCAGGTCCATTGTAACTTTGAATGATTACTAAATAAACAGTTGTATCTCAAGGACTACCTGCATTCATTAGCAGAATTTGCCCCTCGACTTTCTCTTTAAAAGACTTTCTCTTTTAAAGGAAATTCTCCGGAATTTCTTTGAATTGTATTACCTAATTTGAGTAACTCGGCTCTCTCACTATGTCAACTGATAAAACAGAGCACATCAACTTATCTTTTACAACATTTGCTTTAAGGGACTGGAAAAATTTGAGATACTTTTCAGTAATTTAATGACAAACTAGTCTCTCATCTTTCCTTCAGAAAAAAGAAATACTGATTTATTTAATTTAGAATATTTATAGGGCCACACACACTATCAGTGACTCTCAATGGCTTACAAAAAATAAAAATCAATATACAATATTGCTTTTGGTGACAGCAGTCAATCAGATAACTAGATGAACTCCATCTCATTCTAGGTTCCACAGTCCTATTGGCAAAACCAGATCTTTAGGACCTTGTGAAAAAGTGACAAAGTGGGACCTTAGGCAAAGATGTTCCAAAGTGAAGGAGCCACCCTGGAAAAGATCCTTCTTCTGGGTCCGACCATATGTACCTCCTTGGGAGAGGAGAGTAACAATAATTTCTGCCTCCCTGCTCTGGTGGGTTGGGTGGATGTAACCAGGGAGACACAGTCCTTAGATATACTCATGTCAAGCCATGTAAGGCTTTAAATCAGTGGTGAAATTCATTTTTTTTACTTCCAGTTCTGTGGGCATGGCTTGGTGGGCATGGTGTGGCTTGATGAGCATGACAGGGGAAGGATACTGCAAAATCTCCATTCCCACCACACTCCAGGGGAAGGATACTGCAAAATCTCCATTCCCTCCCCACTCCTGGGGTCAGCCAGAACTGGTATTTGCTAGTTCTCTGAACAACTCAAAATTGCCACTACTGATTCTCCAAAACCTGTAAAAACCTGCTGAATTTCACCTCTGCTTTAAATGGATTTAAATGTGGTAACAAGGACCTTAAATTTTACAATTGTATCTTAAAGTCATATTAAGAGAGTTAAAACTATTCATTATATTTTATACCAAATAAAAAATAATAAAAATTTAGCTCCCTCCCCCATTACCAGCCTCTTAATTTTCATTTATTACCCAGAATTCCAAATGTTGAAGGATAGCAATAAGAGAGTACAAGCTGAAAATATTGGTGCCATGAATGCGGCCACAGATGAAGAAGAAAAATCACATACAATAATAAGTATAATTATATTATAATACAGGAATAAAACTTTTTAAAAAAAAACTTCTTACAGATATGGATGATTGTTCTGAATGTCCAGAAGACCAATATCCAAGTAAGTACCAAGATTCATGTATTCCAAAGAGAATATCTTTCTTATCCTATGAAGAACCAGTGGGAAGAAGTCTAGTTATTCTGGCTCTCTCTTTTTCTTTTTGCACAATATTGGTGCTCTCAACATTTTTGAAATATCACCATACTCCCATTGTCAAGGCCAACAACCGAAACCTCACCTACATTCTGCTCATTTCCCTCTTCCTCTGCTTCCTTTGCTCACTGCAGTTCCTTGTTGCCCCAAGTCATATAATATGTCTCCTACGACAAATCAGCTTTGGCATCATCTTCTCAGTGGCTGTGTCTTCTGTGTTGGCAAAATCCATTACTGTGGTTCTGGCTTTCATGGCCACGAAACCAGGATCCAGAATGAGGAAATGGCTGGGAAAAGGCCTGACCACCTCCATTGTTCTTTCTTGTTCCCTGATTCAAGCAGGGATATGTATGGTGTGGCTCTTCGCATATCCTCCATTCCCAGAAGTTGATAACCATTCAGAAACTGAGGAAATGATAATGCAGTGCAATGAAGGTTCAGCCACTATGTTCTACTGTGTCCTGGGCTACATGGGCTTTCTGGCAGCTGCCAGTTTCACTGTAGCTTTTTTCTCAAGGAACCTCCCTAGCAGTTTCAATGAAGCCAAATGTCTCACATTTAGCATGCTAATCTTCTGCAGTGTATGGCTCTCTTTTGTTCCATCCTACCTGAGCACCAAAGGCAAATACATGGTGGCTGTGGAGGTTTTCTCTATTTTGGCTTCCAGTGCTGGATTGCTGGGCTGCATATATTTCCCCAAATGTTACATAATTCTTTTTAAGCCAGAGCTAAACAACAGGGAACAACTTATTAAGAGAAACTATTAATAAATGAAACATTTCTTTCATTTTTTTTCTTCTCCTTTGAAATCTTTAGTAACTTATTCAGTAAAATATTAAATATTAAACACTAACTGGACGCCCATGCTTCACTATGAAGCTATGTGATTGGGTATGATAAATCGACACTTAAAGCCTGAAACATAATGTAGAATGTGTAACTCTGTAGCATCAAAGCATGTTAATATAACACAACTGACAGAGTTCCTTTCAAGTGCAGGGTAAATTTCTTAGTATCAGAGTGTGTGAATTTAATACTGTATATAAAATACTAATGATCTTATGGTCATTTTGAAAAATCCTTTCTTAGCAAGCATCTAGAAGCCAAGAGGAACAAATTGGAACTTTCTTGGTGACGTTTTGACGTCACTTTGTGATCTTCAGGCTGGTGTTTTTGGCTTCATGATTCTAGGTGCAATGTGTGATTGCAGGTGTTTCTTCCTTTTAATTGCTAGTGGAGCTTTGAACTGATTGGCTGGGGGTTTGGCTGTGTTCTGATTGGATAGGGGGTTAGCTACGCTCTGATTGGCTGGGGGTGCTCTGTTTGGGTGGGGCTTGGTTGTGCTCAGGTTAGTCTGAGTTGCAGGGGGATTTGAGCTGGTGAGCAGTGTTGCTGCTGTTTGGCTTCACGTTCGTGGTTGTACCACATGTTCATAGTGGGATGTATGGATTGGAGGGATTTAAAGTGGCTAATGATGCAGCTGTGGTCTGGCTTCTGGTCCGTGGTCATGCCTCATTATCGCTGTGGGTTTGAGTCTGCTTTCCATATGGATGTGTGGTGGTGACATCTTCTATGGTGCTTAGCTGACGAACAACACCTAAAAACTGTCACTAATGTACTAACATCCAATGGATTCCTAAGAAATAAGATTACCAACCTAATCCAAAAAGAAGCCCCCACTAAAATCCAATACAAAGAACAAGAACATGGCAAAGCCCTCCTCCCATACATAAAAGGCACCTCAGAGAGAATCAGCAAAATCCTCCACAAATATAACATCAAGACAGCATTCTGCACAAACCGAAAAATATCCATCATCCTAAGAAACCCCAAAGACAAATTTGAGTTAGAAAATCAAGGAGTATATGAAATCCCATGCACTGCCTGCTCCACCACATACATCGGACAAACCAACAGAAGAATAAGTGCATGCATTGAAGAACACAAAAATGCAGTCAGAAAAGAGGAATCAACTTCTTTCCTGGTCCAACACCTTAAAGCCACAGGACATGAAATTGACTTTAAAAAGACCAGGACTATCGCCAAAACTGAACACTTTAGCAACAGAATAATCAGAGAAACCATTGAGATAGAAAAACGCCCACACAGCATGAATAAACGAGATGATACCTCTCACCTACCACCCATTTGGAAACCCGCCCTTATTGACAAATGAGTCCCTAACATGAGGAATGACACCAGACCCACACTCACAAGAACCACACAGGATGTCACCACCACACATCCATGCAGAAAGCAGATTCAAAACCACACTGATGGTGAGGCACGACCATGGACCAGAAGCCAGACCGCAGCTGCATCATTAGCCACTTCAAACCCCAGCAATACATACATGAAGCAGACTGACATCCACCATGAAGAGGTGGCCCCGCAACAAACATGAAGCCAAACAACAGCAACACAGCTCACCAGCTCAAATCCCCCTACAACTCAGACTAACCCGAGCACAACCAACCCCCCACCCAAACAGAACACACTCCCAGCCAATCAGAGCACAGCCAAACCCCATCCAATCAGAGCACAACCAAACCCCCCAACCAATCGGAACACACCTCCTCCCAATCAGAACACAGCCAAGCTCTGACTCAATCAATTCTTACCCCCACTAGCACTTAAAAGGAAGAAACAGCTGTGATCTCACATTGCTCTTAGAAGCACGAAGCCGAAAACACCAGCCTGAAGATGACAAATGAAACTTCGTCGAAACGTTGCCAAGACATTTCCAATTTTACATGGGAGAAAACCCGAATAACCAAAGACCTACATACAAACCTGCAAAAACCTCAGAAAACATGTGTGTGTGTGTGTGTGTGTGTGTGTGTGTGTGTGTGTGTGTGTGTGTGTGTGTGTTTGTTCCTTTAAGCCAGGTTTTTCTTACATAACCAAGATTTTTCTGGAACCCTAACTGAGTGAAATCACACACACACACACACACACACACACACATACATCTTTGTTTATTCGGGTTTTCTCCTGCGTAAAATTGGAAGTATCTTGGCGACATTTCAACAAACGTCTCTCATTCATCATCTTCAGGCTAGGGAAACAAGATCAGAGGTGGGACGTGAATTAAGTGAGGTCAAAGTTCGCTTCACTTGGAACGTGCTGACATGAAACTCATAATAAATACCTGGATTCCTTTTGAAGGTTGGGTCGAGGATCATGATTTAATTAGTGCATCTGTCAGAACCCTGATACTCCACTCCACTCCACTCCTCTTCTCTTCTCATCTCATCTCTTCTCTTCTTCTCATCTTTTCATCTCACCTCACCTTATCTTATCTTATGATGCAGCCAAGCCAGGAGAAGGTGAAAGATGTGCAGAAGACGATTTGATGTGATTTTTTTTTTACCAAATATCTGACTTCCACAAGACTGTCTAAGAAAATGCATGGAAAGAGAGAGGAAAAGTACAAGATCGAAGTGGTGCTAGACACAGACAGAAATAAGCTTTTTTTTTTTCCTAAGCGTACGGCACATGTTAGCCAGGGATCACTGAGGTGACTGGCTGCCTCTTTGAAAGGAATTTTTTCAGGTAGTGTTATTGTTACCCCGGGATGCCTGAATATTGGTAGGTAATTGGGGCAGGCTCCTTTCTTGTCCCTATGCAGTTTATTTGCTCAGTGGAATCAAGCTGCCATCCTCAGCGGTGCACAGAAATGAGCTGAATACGCAATACACTGGAAAGTTACCTAGAGTCTGAGAAGCCATGGTCGGCAGCAGTGGATGTACATATACTACAATTGGTGCACTCCTTTCACAATCAATACCCAAACAAACCCCATTCTTGGTAACTATTAACCTTCCAGGACTTAGGCACTGGCCAAGATAACAGAAGGAGTTTTTCTATGAGATAGATGATATCCTAGGGATATCAAGTTGGGGGAGATGGAAGAAACAAAATAGTGAGCCTCAAAAATAACCAAGATGCTTCCACATCAAGCATGTACTGTAGGTTTTGGGGACTTGGGGTGAGGGAGTCAATCAGATTCATAATGATGGTTGGAACAACTGATGGGAACTGTAGGAACAACTGAGAGGAACAATACAGGATGCCTTGTACCATTTTGGGAGTTACTGAAAGAAGATGGGAATGACACAGCTACTCTTCAATCTCATATTCCACATCACTTTTTCCTGAGAACTTGAGAGAGACAGATGAATCTGACAGGGACGGTGAAGTAGTTATGTAGATAAGTCATTGGGAGACCAGGCAAAGAGTAGTTGCTTAGGAAATAGTCAGATAAGAGTTAGGATAGACCACAGCTGCATAGAGTGTGGAATAAGATGTTCAGAAGGGAACAGAAGGATGTCCTAAATAATTGAGTTGTAAAAGTGTCAGTAGAAGAATTTTACTTTCATACTTCCAAGATTCTGCTAATATAGCTTTACAGTAAAATAGAATTAGGTTATTGGGTTTGAATTTCCTGTCTGGCCTACCTGGTATGAACTTAAAAAGGACATATTAAGATGGAAGAAATTGAAATTGTCACTGTTTTATAAATGATACAACTGATGTATCATTTAAATAATGGCAAAAAGATATATCTAATTTTATATGACAAGGAAAAAAACATAAGATAAATATAAAGTTTAACAAGATGAAAATGGAAGATATGGACTGGCTTTGGATCTGAAATTGTATTTTGTGGTTGTTGTTTGGTCTATATTAAAGAGTGCTGATGAGAAACTAAAGATTTTTACAGTTAGAAGGTCATGACCTGAAATTTGGATGCCATGATCTTTAGGATGTGATGAATTTAAAAGTAATGTGGATTTTAAAAGTATTTTAGCAGATGTACCCTATTGAGAATATCAAATAGATATAAAGTTGTGTCCGAAAACATTTTTATGGATCTCAGCTCAAATCACATGTCATGGAAAAGAAACAATAGACAAAGGCAAATGTTGATATACCATGTATTATTGGACAATTATCAAGTCATTTTTATAAATATATATAAAATAGTCATTTTAGCCATTGCCAGTCCACTGCAGGATGAAGGCCTCCTCTACATTTTTCCAACCAATACAGTCTTGAGCTTTCTTTTGCCAATTGAGCTCGCAATACTTGCTGATGTTGTCGATCCATCTTGTTTTAGGTCTCTTTTGTGGACGCTTTTTATCAAATGAGATCTATTCTATGATCGTTTTGATTGACCTGCTATCAATTCTTCTTACTGTGTGGCCAGCCCATTTCCATTTCAATTCTTTTACTCTCTTGATGATATCACATACTTTGTTGGTGATATATACTCATACAGCAAGGTAACACACTCAGAATACAGACATAAAATGGAGAAAAACTAGCCTTAATGATTTAGGGCAAGCATGTGACTTCTTTCTAGTATATAATGTTGCTCTAAACATGCCAAGTTGAAAGTCTAAGTAGTTTCTGCTGGATTTCATCCAGGGAGTTTAACAATGTAATTTGGCCTAGTCATAGTGTTGCCAGAAAAGGCATGGTAGCTTTAAACAAACAGATTTGCTTAAGATAATGGATCCATGAGTCATATCAGTAACATGATCCTTTGGGGGGAATAATTTGGTTGCCGATTATTGTAGAATAGTGGCTTTTTGAAAACAGCATGAGCTTAGTATAGAAATAATTAAAAAGGATAACTGTCCTTTCAATCTAGAAATCATAATAGTTTTGCAATGACTACCTGTTAAGTACATTAAAAAATTAGAATTGTTTTTAAGCACATGTGCACATTGAAGGGTTCTGAACTTCCACATTCATTAACTTTTTTCTGAAATTGCACCCCCATTGGAGACAAAGCCATCTTTGGACTTTGGGACTTTGTATATGTGCTAAAAAGAAGGAAAGCTCCCTCTTTCCCTCAAAAATGTTCTTTCTTTCATAAATTGATTTCTTTGAAATTGGTTCATTTGAAAATGACATTTATTAGTCAGATTGGAATAATAAGTATTTACACATGAGAAACCTTTTTTTTTTTACTAAGGAAAAATAAAAATGTAATTATTGCCATTTTCTTTCCCTATATAATTAGCAGCACTATTATTAATTCTGAATTCTAGCTGCACTTAAAGCCCAGATATTGAATATTTATGCAATAGCAAGAACAAAATTTAGTGTTTATGAGCAGTACATAAAATCTCTGCTGTTGCCATTTCAAGCTAGTCTAGTTATAGCGAAATGCTATCAGAATAGTTCTTGGTAATTAGGACTGGTTTTCAGAGTTTCAGAAGAAATTAAGCATTGTGAAGAGTGGGTGACTGCTTAGTCCCTTCTTACGTAACCTTGAAGATACTAAAGCTTTATCCAACAAATTCTATTGTGGACATATTTTTGGCATAATGATCTTGATTGCTTCGCTCCTATTCTTAACTGCTACGGTTTACAATTCTGCTATGAAAAATTGCAAAGTTAATGATCCTCTGCCTATTCTTCACAATTATTTCCAGTCCGGTGACCTCATCATGGGTACTATTACTTCTCTTGTCCTCATGCCACCAGATCCAGCTACTTTTTCTGAAAATCCCCACGATTCATTTATAAGAGAACCCATGTAATATTTTTACTTTATTATATTATTATATTATTAAATATAATAATATTTAGTATTCCAGATTGTATCCTGGAATAATAATCTCACAAAGGATTAGAATTAGGTATGGGGTTAATTAAGTAAATTTTCCAGGTTAATCATTAAAGAGATGGTGATTCTTTTTATTCTTATTCATTTTCACTGGATTTCTGGGAAGAATTAAATTAGCTGATATATTATTCTTAATGCAGAAATAGATTAAACCACGAGTTCCCAAATTGAAGTTTTTCTCACTTAACTAACTGATTGGATTTGGTTTAATGTTTAAGGAAATGGCCAGCAATTTTTATCATGGAAAAAGAATTCAAAATAACTTATTTTTCCACAGGGAAGATTTAAGATGTGCTGAAACTTGAAAAAATTGTTACTTATAAAAATGGTTTTTATATAAAAATCCTATTTTTAATTTAAATTATATACCACCCACTAAGTGCATGTGCATTTATTAATATACTGTCTATAATGATAAAAAGTGATGTTGAAAGACATCGTAGGCAGTAAAATATATTTTATAAATTTAAAATTTATATTTTTATAAAAAAGTGTATTTTTAGTAAGCTAAACATTTTTAGCTCAATAAAGATAAAGTGGCATGCCATTTATAAAACATAGATTAATGGCATCATCTGGTACCTTCACATGGCAATTAATTTAATTATGTCTCCACCTGTCAAAGTCTTCTCAATAGTCTTACAGCCAGTCAAACCAACAAACAGTGTAGAACCCAAAAATGGCAAGAACCAGAAAATCTCAGTCAGATGAAGAAACAAGGCAATATTTTGAGAAATGTGAACTGATCTGGTGTCAGTCCAGAACTAGTCATTCACTAGTTGAGTGACTGGTTGAGTGACATTGTGATTTTGTGATAAAGTTTATTCCATTGGCATGATAGATCAAGTGTTGCATTCAAGAACAGAATGGTTTGATGGATGATACATTTGCTGCAATACTCTTTGTAGATCTCTTATAATGCTTTTTAATTGCAGGGTCCAGACTAAATTTTATCAGCATATCTTAGCTTTAATATTTGCTGTAAAGGAGATCAATGAAAATCCCCAGATCTTGCCCAACATCACCTTGGGCTTCAATATTTTTGACAGCTATGATGGAACATGGACTTATCATGCCACAATGAAACTTTTTTCACCATTGACAAGGCTGATCCCGAATTATAAATGTGGCTTCCAGAACAACCTGGTCTCAGCCATTGGAGCTCTTTATTCTGAAACTTCTCTTTTCATGGGAGATATCTTGAAGACCTACAAAGTTCCACAGGTAGGAGGTGTGCTGAGTCACAAGATTATATTATGTCAAGTTTGATCTTTTTACATTTCTGTAACTTGGAAATATTATATATTTATCCTTCAATAAAGTGAATAAAGCATATAAGGAAATAAAGATTTAAAAAATGAAATTAAATGGTCCAGTGGTACAATCATACAGTGAATTAAGGATTTTTTTTAAAAAGCGGAAATATTCACAGTATGCAAGATCAATTTAAAAAGTTCATAAATCACATATACTTGTCACAGATATAATAAAATATTTTTTTCTTAGAGAGGAGCTAAGAAAAAAGGAACCTTATTTCTTAAACAATAACACCTGATATTTCTCTCATTCTTTTTGTTTCAAGTTAAAGAATTAGCCTTTAAAAAGGTAGCCTTGTGAGAATTTTTTATTACAAAAAAGCAGTCTAAGATGTCTATTTGGATATAGCACAAAATGCAATTTTAATTTTTGTATACAATGACAACCTTTAAATATTTTAATTTCTCAAGGAGAAAGAGGACCCAGAATACTATAAAATCTGGCATATATAGTATGACTGGTTGGAGAGCAGGAAAAATGAGAAAGAGGAATAAAGGAGAGAGAAAGAAATGTCTAAATCAAGGGGAAAAATTGGTAAATTATAAATGACTGAAATGTAAAGATCAAGCAAAATGTGGATGAAATAGAGAATGTAGATAGAAATATGGAATAAGATAAAGTTAAAATATGTATAAATAGTAAATAGTTAGAAAAGATCACTATAGAAAAGCTGTAAAAAAGAGTTTATGGATATAAATGTTGTATGTTTGTGTTTTGTTTTAATGTGTTTACAATAAAAAAATTTTTAAAATAAAATAAAATAAATATTTTAATTTAAATTTTAGGAAATTTTAGTTGGATGGAAAAAACATTACCTTCCTTCCATTCTCCAAATTTATAATTATTATTTTTAATTTCTATAGATAATATATGGGTCTCATCCAGAGATGCCAGATCAAAGTGAATCTTTTTCATTCTATCAAATGGTCCCTGATGAAAGTTATGAATACAAAGGTTTGTGTCATCTGCTTTTGCACTTTGGATGGACCTGGGTTGGGATTCTTGTAAAAGAAGATGATGATGGAAGATTTGTGCGAATGGCATTTTCAATGTTTCCTCTTCGTGGCATTTGTATTGCCTTCCTAAAAAAGATAAGACCGATTTATATCAGCAGCTTTTCTGATGATCTAGAGTGGCTAGCAGAAACATATTATCTTTCAATGAACAGCAAAGCCAAAGCAGTGATTGTCTATGAAAGAACACTTCTGCATTTGAGGTTGCTACTAAATCTTCCTAAAATGGATCTAGTGTCCTTAGAGCCTAAAGGTAAGGTGTGGATCATGGCCTCCCAGATGGATCTTGCATCAGTGTTTTACCAAAGGAGCTGGGATATTCAAGACATCCATGGTTCCCTATCCATTTCAGTTCATTCCAATGAAATTCCTGGATTTCAGTCCTTTGTTCAGGCAAGGGACCATTTCTCATCAAAAGAAGATGGCTTTATCAAAGATGTGTGGGTACATGCATTTGATTGTTCCTTTCCAAGTCCCTTGGAACATGACAAAGATAGTGACATTTGTACTCTGAGGGAAAAATTGGAGGACATTCCGGGTGCTTTTTTTGAAATGAGCATGACAGGACACAGTTACAACATATACAATGCAGTGTATGTTGTAGCTCATGCTTTACATGCCCTGCAGATTGAACAAAAACAAGAAAGAAACCTGTACAGAAGAAAACTAAATCTTCAGATTCAGCATCCATGGCAGGTATAGAG
This sequence comes from Coluber constrictor foxii, assembly GCA_038048745.1. Taxonomy (NCBI): domain Eukaryota; kingdom Metazoa; phylum Chordata; class Lepidosauria; order Squamata; family Colubridae; genus Coluber; species Coluber constrictor. The sequence goes on along the minus strand of CM075961.1, from coordinate 61,020,770 downwards.
TTAAACTCTCATCTTTTAATCTACTCAATCTCTCTCTCTCTCTCTCTCTCTCTCTCTCTCTCTCTCTCTCTCTCTCTCTCTCCATATATATATGTGTGTGTGCACAGATAATATCTCGGGTTTCTTCCCGTGTAATTGTAAACATATCTTTAGAAGGATAGCAGCAACGTTTCGATGAAATCACACTCATTCATCATCTTGATTTCATTGAAACGTCGCTGCTATCCTTCTAAAGATATGTTTACAATTACACGGGAAGAAACCTGAGATATTACCTGTACACACATATATACCCGTGAAAACTTACACAGACAAATATATATATGTATGTATGTATGTATGTATGTATACACACACACACACACACACACATACACATACATATATATACATACACACGCACGCACGCACATACACACACACATATGCTTTCCTCGCACAAGTACGAAGCCGAAGACACCAGCCTGAAGATGATGAGTGGGACCTCATTGAAACATCACCAAGATACTCTCAATCTTACACAGAAAAAGACCCAAATACAGCAAAACTTACATATATATATATAATTTTGTTGAGTACTAGAGCATTAGATAATATTAGATAATATATATAAGTATAAGTATAAGCATGAATTGAATACATAAAATGAATACAATTAAAGGGAACATTAGGACAAGGAGGGTAGGCACACTGGTGGTCTTATGCACGCCCCTTACAAACCTCTTAGGTATGCATATTGATTGCTCCATTTAATCAATAAATTGGTATTAGATTTATTCTACTACTAACTTCCTGTACAATTTCAGAGACATACAAATTTACCAATAATTTCTGCACATTTCAGGAGCGAGAAATGGAAGTTTTTCTGATGTTTGAACCTCAAGCAATGTCCAAAATTGTTTTTTGGTACTTTAATGAAATACAGTTAAAACACCTGTAAGAAAAAGGAGAATATGTAGAATTATAAAATAAAAATTAAAAAATTGATAAAAAGAATCAACATTAGGAGAAAGAATACTTTGAAAATAAATTCAAAATGACATTTTTCCGTAATGTATGTGGATTATTATATGATATTTCATTTTTAAAAGATCTCCAAAAGACTTTTGATGCATTCAAAAGTCTGCCAAAAATAAATTAGTAATACCCAAGCTAAAACCTTAACCCATTCTCTCTATCTATGAATATCTCAGAATTCCATGATGATAGCTCATTCATATTCCGAAAGGTTAGAATCTTCTAATTGGAAGTAGAACTCATGAAAATTAAGAAGTTAATTCTTAATTCTTGATACCCATCAAGTTTCCTTAAGCTTCTTCTAATCTTCTGTGAAACTTCTTAGAAGATGGAGAGCCCTTTCAAGCCAAGCTATCCATGCTTTCAGAAATTATTCCAGATTCTCAATTAGGTTTTCATTAGATGTCAGGGAAAGTTTCTTTTGATCTGCATTAAATAAAAAGTGACAGGAACTATAGACTTGGGACCATTTTTAGATAAAAAGTTTAGAAACTTGCAATGTATTCAGGGAAAAATGTAACCATATCAGAATATTGGAAGTTTCTTAATGAGATGCTGTTACATATTAGGAAAGTTTACTCATTAATGACATTCTGACAAATTTTTGTGTATTATTTGATATTCAGCTCCACCGGTTTCTAAAAAGCATTTCATTTAATAACAGTGTTGGAGATGAGATTTTGTTTGATCAGCAAAGGGAACTGATAGTTGGATTTGATGTGATAAACTGGATTACATTCCCCAACCAGTCCTTCCATCGAGTGAAAGTTGGGAAACTGAATCCCTGGACATCTGAGGGCAAAAAGCTCATCATTCATGATGAAGCCATCACTTGGCACAGAACTTTCAACCAAGTAGGTTCTGAATGCAGATAATTACATCTGGATGTTATTCAATACACCATTTATTCTCAATTTACAGCTATTCATTTAGCGACTATTCAAAGTTACAATGGCACTGAAAAATGTAATTTATGACAGGTCCTCACACTTATGACCTTTGAAACATTTTCTACAATCATGTCATCAGAATTTGGATGCTTGGAAACTGAGGTATAATTATCTCGGCATCCTAGGGTCATGTGAACATCATTTGTGACTTTCCCAGATAGATTCTGACAAGCACTCAATGTTGGATATACTTAATGACCTACTCTTTTTATGTTTTTGCAGTTGCGTAAGTCTTGAAAAAAATTGTAAGCAATGTCAAGGGAACAAAAGGCAGCAGTAGTTGGTCTTTGCACACCTTCAGGTGTTGTTCCAGTTGCATCCATAATTGGACTGGGAGACCTTGATCACAGTAGCTCATGCCCTTGTATCCTCTAGATCCATGATGACGAACCTATGGCACACATAGCTTGGGGACGGTGAAAAGTGGGCCTTCCAGTCCCATTGGAAGTCAGGAAATGGGCCATTTCTGGCCTCTGGAGGCCATTATCACCCTCCCCAGGTTTGTAAAAAGACTCTGGAGCCTGGGGAGGGTGAAAAATGGGCCTACTGGGCCCATCGGGTCATCATGTGGGGACAGCACAGGGAGGGATGTCACATGCTCATGCGCAAGGGGGCGGGCAAATTGAATTATGGGTGTGGGCATGCATGACCCCCTTTTCCCCTCTTTACTTTTAAAAGCATTTTTTCTACAACCTCTTTGGCCGATCCCAGTTGAGTTGCCTAATCATCAGAGGCTTTTAAAAGCATTTATTTACAACCTCTTCTGCTTTTTACTTTTAAAAGTAAAAAAAAAAAGTTGGCCATGCCCACCAAGTCACATTATACCACACCAAGCCATGCCCACAGAACCAGTATTAACAAATTTTACATTTCACCACTACTATAAAGCCCTACGTGGCTTTGGAGCAGGTATGTGAATGAGTGCTTTTTTTCTATAGTCTTATCTACTGTACAACCAGGTAAAATAGGATAGGCATGCTGTACAAAGAATGTACATCTGGCAGTGATTAGAAGGTTAACTTTTTCTGCAGTGGTCTCTGTTCTGTGGAACATCCTCCCTTTGAATATTACAATGGCACCAAACCTTTCATAAAGCTCTAAATAAACTGGTTATGCCCTAGAACCTGGGCACCAAGAACACCATCTCCTGGCTAGATTGTTAATGAGACAGATATCTAGCTTAGATAGACAGGTTTTTTTTTTACTGTTTTAATGCTTTTTACTATTTTTATTGTTTTAAAATAATGTTACATTTTATAATTTAATTGTAATATATGTTTTGCATTTTGAGTTATTACCTAGTTGAGTAGGTAAATAACTGTAAGAATACAACCTAATTCCACGACTCCAAGGACTCCACATTGCAGTGAGATTTGAAACAACTTATTTAAAAGTTGTTATTTAAAAGTTGTTTGTTATTGCTTATGAATTTCAGATATATTAATTGCTTGGTAAACAGACTACTTCTTAATCAAGAGCCATATGATTTTTAAAAAATACATAACTTTTTTCTCTATGCAAATAAGTTGTAAGAATGCTAATAGATATATTTTTCCCTATTTCTGGGCCAGACATTACCTATTTCTCTATGTACTAAGAGATGCCTCCCTGGCAATTTCAGGAGAAAGCAGGAGGGAAAACAATTTTGCTGCTATGATTGTCTTCCATGTCCTAAAGGGAAGATGTCACACCTGATTGGTAAGAGACATTATGAAATAAGATATTGTAACTCTGCAGGATATACCAAGCAGATCCAACAATACATAAGGATGGAAATTGGGTTATATTCTTTTATGGATAGTCGTGAGTTAGTTTTTAAGTGAGTTTTGCCCCGTATTATGACCTTTCTTGCCACAGTTGTTAAGTGTATGACTGCATTGTTCAGTTATTAAGTGAATCTGCCTTGCCCATTGACTTTGTTTGTTAGATGGTCGCATTTGTTAGATGGACCCTGTTTTGCGGGGTCATATGATCCCCTTTTGTGGGAAAATTGCAAGAGTCATAAATATGAACCAGTTGCCAAGCATTTGAATTTTGATCATGTGTCCATGGAGATGCTGCTACAGTCATAAGGCATGAAAAATGGTCATATGGCACTTTTTCAGGTCCATTGTAACTTTGAATGGTCACTAAATAAACATTTGTAAGTCAAGGACTACCTGTATTCATTATCAGAATTTGCCCCTCAACTTTCTCTTTAAAAGAAAGGAGAAAGTGTTATTAAGGGAAGTTTAATTTGTTTGGATTGTATTACCTAATTTGAGTATTTTAGCTTTCTCAATATGTCAACTGATAAAACAGAGCACATCAACTTACCTTTTACAACATTTGCTTTAAGGGACTGGAAATGCTTGAGAGGCTTCTTTTCAGTAGTTTAATGATAAACCAGTCTCTCATGTTTCCTTCAGGAAAAAAAATATTTATCTATTTATTTTATTTATTTAGAAAATGTATAAGGCCACCCACTCAATGTCAGTGACTCTAGATGGCTTACAAAAAAAAAATAAAAACTCAATATACAATAATTAAAACAATAATCCATCACCCTTTGGTGACAGCAATCAATCAAACAATTTGATGAACTCTATCCCATTCTAGATTCCCCAGATCTATTGATAAAACTAGTTCTTTAAGACCTTGTGAAAGAATGTCAAAGTAGGACCTAGGGAATGATATTCCAAAGTGAGTAAGCCACCATGGAAAAGACCCTTATTTTGGATCCCCCTAGATTTACCTCCTTAGAAGAGGAGATATACTCTGGTAGGTTAGATGGATATAACTAGGGAAAGACAGTCCCTAGATAACTTGATTTACATAAAGCCATGTAAGGCTTTAAAAGTAACAAGGGCTTTGACAGCCAATTTGGAGATACATATGCACAACTGGGCCTGCCCCAAATCATGTAGACTGTGCATTTTGAACCAATTGGAGTTTTTAGGCACTTTTCAAGGGGAGCTCCATGTAGAACTGCTAATGATAAGATGCACTTGTGCCTCTCAACTAGAGGTGGGTTTCAGCAGGTTCTGACCAGTTCTGGAGAATTGGTATGTTGGGATGGGGGGAGGTTTGCCCCCGAATCGTGAACCAGCACACAAGCAACCACACTAGGACTGAAATAAGGGAGAAATTTTGAGTAGTTTGCAGAACTGGTAGTAAAAATTCTAACTGACCCCGCCCCCATCTATTTTCTGCCTCCCAAGTCCCAGCTGATCAGGAGGAAATAGAGATTTTGCAGTAACCTTCCCCTGAATTGGGGAGGGAATGGAGATTTTACAGTATCCTTCCCCTGCCATGCCCACCAAGCTACACCCACCAAGCCATGCCAAGCCTACCAAGCCACACTCACAGAACCAGTAATAAAGCATTTTGAAACCCACCACTGCTCTCAATATATGTATCTGAGAGTTTTTCTCCTCCAAAAATTATGAATCAAAAGCAAAAATAAAATCTGGAAAAGTCAAGATTTTTTTCCCACACACATCTGCCTGAAAAGATGTAATACAGGAATATTATCTACAATTGATCAGCCATCTTTGAACCCTGCCTCCCCAACATCAATAATATTTTTATTTTCATGTAGGCTTGGGGATTAATCTTCAGTATTTGGTCAACCTATACAATCAAATTCTTCTTCATTAATGGAAGACACACTTTAAAGATTTATCTCTATCTATATTGTTTGTATTCAAACGTTATTAAAGAATTTGAATAGAAACAATATAGATAGAGATTCAGTAGATACTGATCTTTGATCACCTAATCATATAGTCATATTATGAGAGTTTGGGGATTAAAACTATGCTGTTAATTAAATTTTATCCCAAATAATTAATGGGCCCATTACTAGCCTCTTAATTTTCATTTACTAACCAGTATACCAAATGTTGAAAAGTAGCAATAAGACAATTTAAAAGCAAGCTGAAAATATTGGTGCCATAGACGAAGTCATGAATGAAGAAGAAACACTACATACAGGAATACAAATTTTTAAAAAAAAAAACTCTTACAGATATGGATGATTGTTCTAAATGTCCAGAAGGCCAATATCCAAGCAAAGACCAAGATTCATGTATTCCAAAGAGAATATCATTTTTATCCTATGAAGAACCAGTGGGAAGAAGTCTAGTTATTCTGGCTCTCTTTTTTTCTTTTTGTACAATATTGGTTCTGTCAACGTTTTTGAAGAATCACCATACTCCCATTGTCAAGGCCAACAACCGAAACCTCACCTACATTCTGCTCATCTCCCTCCTCCTCTGTTTCCTTTGCTCACTGCAGTTCCTTGTTGCCCCAAGTCATATAATATGTCTCCTCCGACAAATTAGCTTTGGCATCATCTTCTCAGTGGCTGTGTCTTCTGTGTTGGCAAAAACCATTACTGTGGTTCTGGCTTTCATGGCCACCAAGCCAGGATCCAGAATGAGGAAATGGGTGGGAAAAGGCCTGACCACCTCCATTGTTCTTTCTTGTTCCCTGATTCAAGCAGGCATCTGTATGGTGTGGCTTTTCGCATATCCTCCTTTCCCTGGCATTGACACTCATTCAGAAATTGAGGAAATCATACTGCAATGCAATGAAGGTTCGACCATTATGTTCTACTGTGTCCTGGGCTATATGGGCTTTCTGGCAGCTGCCAGTTTCACCGTAGCTTTTTTCTCAAGGAACCTCCCTAGCAGTTTCAATGAAGCCAAATGTCTCACATTTAGCATGCTAATCTTCTGCAGTGTATGGCTCTCTTTTGTTCCATCCTACCTGAGCACCAAAGGCAAATACATGGTGGCTGTGGAGGTTTTCTCTATTTTGGCTTCCAGTGCTGGATTGCTGGGCTGCATATATTTCCCCAAATGTTACATAATTCTTTTTAAGCCAGAGCTAAACAACAGGGAACAACTTATTAAGAGAAACTCTTAATAAATGAAATCTTTCTTTTCTCAAATTTATGGTGGTTCTCTATTTTGGCTTCCATATTTCCCTATATGTTATGTAATAATTATTAAGCCAGAACTAAACACCCGGGACTAACTAGTTAAGAGGAATTACAAATAATGCAAACAAAAGTATGCAATTCTATTATTTCTTACCTTAGTATCTTTTATTTTAAATTTCATTTTAATAATTTATATTTATATGTTGTGGAATCTTTTGTCATGTATATATTGAATAGAAGGTTCTTGGAAATGTTCTACTTTAGAATATACATACTAAGAATGTCTCAATAATCCATTGTGGTCAGCACAATATGGTCATTGCTTGTGCAGATACTTTCATACATTGAAGTCTTCATGTTTTTCATACTCATTTTCTCCATTGACTCCAATACATGCTGTAATGAAGAATTTCAGTTGAGCTTCACCATACTTAAAGTCCTACATTGCAACTTGCTATTTTTGTATACTATTGTTTAGACGAGTAACTATAAACATTATTTAAATGACTAAATAAAAATAAATCAGTCTAGCCACTATATGCATCTGATGCCTTCAATAAACTTTGTACACAGAGGTAGCATTCAGCAGGTTTTGATCAGTTCTGGAGAACTGGTAGTGAAAATTTTAAGTAGTTCAGAAAACCGGTAAATACCACCTCTGACTGGCCCCACCCCCATCTAATCTCTGCCTCCTGAGTCCCAGCTGATTGCGAGGAAATGGGGATTTTGCAGTAACCTTTTCCTGGAGTGGGGAGGTAATGGACTGGAGATTTTACAGAATCCTTTCCCTACCATGCCCACCAAGCCATGCCACACCCATCAAGCCATGCCCACAGAACCAGTAGTAAAAAAAATTTTGAATCCCATCACTGTTTGTATATTGGAAGAGGTCCTATTAAGATCCTTGTCATTTGTTTCTTAAATCTAGTTGCTTCTCCTGGCCTTAGGGAGGTGGAACTTGAGAGTGTGGGATACTCATGGTGATGCAAGTATTAGATTGTCAGGTTTGAGACAGTACATTTAGTGGATTCCATTAGGGCCATCCCTGATGATCTATATGAAACTACTAGGGGTAATTATCAGAGAGAGTTGGTCTGGACTCTATGTGGATGCAAATGACTGGATGCATCTTCCAAGTGGAATACTGTATCCAGTTCTGATCAACACGATATAAAAAGACACTGAGTCTCTGGAAAGAGTGCCGAGAGGAGCAACAAGAATGACTAAGGTGCTGGAGGCTAAAACATACCAAGAACATTTACAGGAATTGGGTGTACCTAGTCTAAAGCAAAGAAAGACTAGGGGTGGCTTTATAGCACTGTTCCAATATTTGAAGAGCTCCTACAAGATGAAGAGTGCCCAACTATTTTTCAAAGCACCAAAAGGCAAGACAAAAACCAAGGATTGGAAACTAAGGAGGAATCTTCTCCTTAGATTCCAATCTAAGGAGAATAGCAACCTAGAACTAAGGAAAAGCTCCTAAAAGTGAGAACAATCAATCAACGGAATAGCTTGCCATCAGAAGTTGCAGATGCTTCAACACTGATGGCTTTCAAAAAGAGACTGGACAACTATTTGTCTGAAATGATATAGGTCTCCTGCTAGAATAGGGGGTTGGAGTAGAAGATCTCTGAGATCATTCCCAACTGTATTATTTAAATTCTATGATTCCTCGACCTATGTCTCATTTCTATCATTTTCTATCACCGATAGCCTCCCACTGACCAGTACGCTCCCACAGAGAGGGACTCCTCAGGGTGCCGTCAGCCAGGCAATGTTGGCTGGCAACCCCCAGGGGGAGAGCCTTCTCTGTGGCAGCATTTGCCCTCTGCAACGATCTGCCCCCAGAGATACGAAAGATATCAGATCTCCGGGCCATTCGCCGTGCCCTAAAAACTTTTCTTTTCCATCAAGCAGGGCTGGCATAACCCCTCCCTTTTAACCTTTTTTAACCTTTTAACCTATTTAACCATTTTAGTTTGAAAGTGTTAATGGGTTTTAGGTTGGGATGTTTTTAAATTTTGGGCCAAAGTTGTGTAATTCTTTTAATAATTTTTCGATTTTGTATGGGTATATTTTTTATCCTTGGCTGTTCACCACCCTGAGTCCAGCAGGAGAAGGGCGGTATATAAATTGAATAAAATAAATTAAAAAAATAAATAAATTCCAGTAGGTAGTCTCAATGAGACATAGTAAATAGAATGGTGTAGTCGTGGACTGGAACAGCTTTAGTCACTGAAACTCATTGTACCAGTCAACTTTTGTTAGACTTTCTTTGCATATTTCTTGCTCTGGGTAAATAATGGAAAAATGTATTGTATGTGTGATCCCTGCTTCTGATTTGAGTATTCCCTTCCTTCTCATTTGAGTATAACTATATTATAGTTAATGGATTATAATGTAGGGATGCAATCTATAAATATTTAGGACAAAGGAAAAGACAAATAAAGATGTCCTCCATCAAGCAAAGTGGAACATTGTTTTTTTTTATTTATTGAAAAAGTTTTACAATACAAAAATTTTTCCTCCTTTTTCACCCCTCCCCCACCCCCACCCCCCCATCCCCCCCAACCTGCCCCCGACCCCATCCCCTCCCTCCCCATCCCACCCCTGACTTCCACTACACATTTCTTAAAAAAAAAAGAAAACAGCAAGAATTTGTAACAACAAGAAAAGCAAATACTATTATATATTCAATTCTAAATTGAAAGGAAGAGAAAAGAAAGAAAGGAATTAAGAGAATAAAAATAAAAATAAAAAAAGCCCATGAACATAGATATTTATCTAAAATTAACAATATTATAATAAGAGAAACACCCAGAAAAATAACCATTATGATATTTAACCCAATTTAAAAACAAAGAAAAGAAAAAGAAACATTACTAACATTACTAATCATATGCCATACTCAGTCCCCCCAAAATTATGTAACCTACTTATTCATATTAGATAATATCAAATAGTTTAATCCCAACTACTCCCCTTAATTCAAGAATACAATCCCCCCCGAAGAAAAGAACATAAAACATACAGTATATAATATAATTATGCATATATTGTTATAATTTTCCATAGCTCGAATTTCAATCTTCTCTTCATCCTGATTGAAGTTAAATCTTCTTTCTTCACATATGTCCAATTCCAATAAGCTTCATCTTCTATCTGCCCCATCAATAAAATAAAGCATTCCACATAAACCCCCCGTGTGACTTTATAGATAGCATCCAACCATGAAGATATTCACTCCTCTAGGTAGAGTCATTCAAACTAACGTATTCTATTTCAACAAGAAGAAACCCAATGCAGCTCCGCCAAACCTTGAAAAAAAAAAAACAAAAAAAATCAAAAAAAGAAGAAAATCCTAGAAACTGCATTCCCAGATGTTCTTATGAAGCTGTTTCAAATCCTGCCACCCTTTGTTGTTCACTCCTTCTGGTTGCAGAAATCTGTTAAACTTACTCAAGATGCTGAATCCAATTCAAAATAACAAAAGTTTTATAAATCTCCAATTCAGGATGAAGACTTAATCCATAAATCCAACTCAGTATAAACTTTAAGAATTTTATAACCATTTTCCGAAATTTTCCATACTTTCTGATAACAACTGTAACTGGCGGAAGACTTCACGACACTCATTAGTTACCACTTGAATTTCCTCATTAAATTCTGGTTCCTGCTGTTCGACATCACCACCCTTTTCTTGTGGAGCGTTGGACCTCTGCTGCTGTTCATCTTGAATTATAATATTTTTTAAATCTTGCTCCAGCGGTTCAAGGTCTGGTGCTCCTAATCTGGGTTCACTGGTGTGCTCAATTTTTCCATCTGAAAGATCCATAGTAAAATCCTCCAAGAAACCAGATTGTACTCCTTGTACTTTTAACATTCTTTGATTCATTCTTTGAGTCTCATCCTTCTGTTTACCTTTTGCAAACTCTCATTCTTGTTTCTTATTCTTAAGATATTCCGAAGCTCCCTTAAAAATATTTTTATAAAAATGTTCCGCTTTTCCAATAGTATTCAAACAACATCTCACACCATGATATCTAAATGGGATATTACTTTTCTTCAATTCCTTAGTTAAAAAAGCAAATTCTTTCCTATCCTTTAGAACCTTCGATGGTAACTCTTTGAAGATATTAATTTGTGCACCTTCTACTTGCACTCTGGCAGAGTAGGACTTTTGTAAGATGTCATCTCTCAGCCTTTTATCAGTAAAATAAACAACAACATCTCTAGGCAAATTCCTTTGTTTGGCTACTCGTGAGTTGACTCTATAAACTTTCTCTATACAACCAAGAATTATCTCATCTTCTAGCTCTAGTAATTCAGCAAAGACCTTTGCAGAAATTGCTTTTAAATCTCTCTGGTTTTCTTTAATACCTCTTACTCTGATCGCTGATGCCATAGTTTTGATTTGAAGCATGATAATATCATTCTGTGTAATCTGATTTCGAATCTCAGCTTCCACAAACTTTTCTTGTATTTCTTGAATCTGAGAGTCAAATTTACTGCTAATTTCAGTTACTTTCTCCTCCATTTCAATCACCACATTTGAAAGATCTGAAATTACTTTAATAATAGTTTGACTTAATTGGTCATGCTTTCCAGCAATCAAGTCCACAAGATTCTTCTGTGAATTTTTAATTTTGTCAACTACGCTTGGTAAGGAAGTTGTTATAAGATCTTTTAAGTCCCCTTCTGCCAATCCACACAATTGCATCATGTCAGCTTTATTCTTCAGATGGCTCAAGGGGGAGCCCCCCCTTCCTTTAGTCATCTTTACTTTACTTTAAATTGCTGTACTTTGCTGTACTTTATTTTATTTTACTTTACTTTAATTTTTAAAAAAATATCCAAGAAAATTCTTCTTACTTTAAGTGCCTTTCCCATAGCATAGTATTTATTTCAAAGCCTCCATTTTCAATCGCTCTGGCATTTCTTCAATTAAGACCAGTCACCATCTTGAAGGACTTTCTTAAGAACTTTCACTTCTCTTCCTCTCCTTCCCCCTTTCCCTTCTTCCTCTTCCAGAAAATCAGTAAAAAGTCAGTAAAAAAATCCATACTTGCTCCGACTTTTCTTCTTTCAAAGTGGAACATTGTTAACAAAGCTTATACCATAGATGGAAAAGCTTGACATCTCCCAACATACTGATGTAGCATATTGTGAAAATACGATTGTCAAGATAAATCAAGAGGGAATAGATGTAGCTAATAGATATTTCTGCATAATAATTCTGTAAGATTCTTTTAACACATGGTTCAATTCATATGCAGAGATTAAAAGTTACGATGCAGGTTTTGTCTTTTGTCTCTTCCTCAAACCCATTGATGACCATGATTTAAATGAAAATATGTAATTGTTATTTTTCTCCAAATCTTTCAATTCTCCTATCAATAGATCACATATGGTTCTCCTCTGCATAAGAATGATAGATCTGAAGCACATTCTTTCTATCAGATGGCCCCAAATGAAAGTCCACCAATACAGGGCAATTGTCCAGCTTCTTTTGTGCTTCAAGTGGACATGGATTGGAATACTATTTAAAGATGAAGGAAATGTTTGTACTATTTTCTCCATGTTTTATCTAGGTACCGTTCTTGATGACCTGGATTGGTTTATGGAAATGTAGCTTTTCTTGATGAAAAGTCACACCAATGTTGTGATAATTTATGAAAGAAATATGGTGATTTTGATAACATTACTCTACCTACCAGAAATGCAATTAGTGCCTAAGAAGCCAAAGGGGAAAGTGTGGATCATGGTGGCTCAAACTGATCTTGCTACATTTTTCTTTCAAAAGAAATGGGATATCCAAGTCCTCCCTGGTGCTCTGTCCCTCACTGTTCATTTTAAGTTCCAGGTTTCCAACAGTTTCTTCAGACTAGAAACAATTTCTTATTTAAAAATGTGTGGATACATCATTTGACTGTATATTTCCCAAACTTCTAATCAAGAATTTTGATGTAATCTGCACTGGGCAAGAAAAACTGGAGACACTTCCTGGAGGCTTTTTTGAAACTAGTATGAGTAGACATAGCTACAGTGTATATAATTCAATATAATTCAATATATGCAATAGCACATTCTACACATATGGTCTTCTTTCACACGGAGAGGAAATGCAATAGAACACATAAGATCTGCAGCCATGGCAAGTAATAAAGCATGTTTCCCATTTATTATGTTATTAATTAATGTTTGTGCAATTATTGCATTTTATTAAATCATCTGTAAGGTTTTGAGCTTCTTCTGGCAACATGTTTATCATCCATGAAGATGCCCTTATGTGGCCCAGCAGTTTTAACCAGGTCGGTGTTCATATTTTTATATTAATTTTAAACTATTATCTTCTCTATAGGCATATATGTATTTGTGTGATTTTTTTTCCTCTCATGAACATGCATAAACTAATGGATTTATTTTTTTAAAAAATGCATTTCAACTAATATAGAAATTGCTGTTAAATAAGTCAAGTGTACTGAAGAGAAAGAAATAGCCTAATGGAACGAAAAAGATTGGTTTCACAGATATTTCATAAATCTAGAATTATATTATGAATTAATACAAAAGTGTTGTTGTTGTTGTTGTTGTTGTTGTTGTTGTTGTTCAGGAGACAATGAATGGGATTTCCCTCTGCGTAAACAGGAACACAATTCCTTTTAGGTACAAATTATTAGAACATTTTTCTTTTTCTTTGAGGATCTGTTTTATTTTATACTTTACTCAAGACCTTGTTATATGTGAATGTAGTTAGATAATTAAAATAAGAATTCTAGGGCAGGAGTCTTCAACCTTGGCAACTTTAAGACTTGTGGACTTCAACTCCCAGACTTCTTGCTGGCTGAGGAGACTCTTGCTGTAGGGAGCCCTGGAATTTTCAAAGTATACTGAGAAGCTGGCTAAGAAATGGAAACAAATTATTACAAAACAATAAGAGCAGAGATGAGACCCAGTTTGGTGTAATGATTACAGACCGAAGACTAAGAACCAGGAGACTTCAGTGGCTGTCTTGCCTTAGGAACAAAGTTTGTTGATGGTCTTCAGCCAGTCACCCTCTCTCAGCCCTAAGAAGAAAAAGGTAATGGCAAAATTGAACGCTTCCAAGAAAATGTCAGAAACTAGCCTGGGAATTGGGCAAAATTAATCAGAAGGGATCAAAAAAAGAAAGGGGGAGGAAAGGGAAGGGAAGGGAAGGTTGAGAAGAGAAGAGAAGAGAAGAGAAGAGAAGAGAAGAGAAGAGAAGAGAAGAGAAGAGAAGAGAAGAGAAGAGAAGAGAAGAGAAGAGAAGAGAAGAGAAGAGAAGAGAAGAGAAGAGAAGAGAAGAGAAGAGAAGAGAAGAGAAGCAATACCCCAAAGATTTTGGATTACAAAGCTCTGAATCTGAATGTGATTTCTCTATGGCACAACAAAATTATCTATAAAGCTATATAAAATTGTACATAATTTTATATTATGTGAAAACTGCCTTTTTAAAAAGGGGGGTGGGGAACAAAGGTAAAAAAAAAACCCTACAAAATGTAAGGGTTATAGTCTGAGAACCTAATTCTGAATGTAATGTCACCATATCACATGAAAGTATTTTAAAAAGCAGAGATTGATTGGAAGGGAGGGAAGGAAAGAAGAAAAAAGGAGAAAGACAAGAGCATTATAGAGCTCTAGATATAATTCTAAACACAATTTTTCTGCATTAAAAGTTCGGGGTGGGGGAATCTGAAAAGCCTATAAAGTTATGTAAAATATTTGTATTTTCTTGAATTCAATTTTTCTTAAACTGTTGATGCCTTATCAATATATTTTTCCAAACTATTTCCAGATTGTTTCTAAATTAACACCCCAAATTGACTGCTTAACTCTGCTTCCTGTTCATTTATTAGACTCTGCCCATTTCATCTTGTACAGACAGCTAACTCCCTGGTTATTTCAAACAAAAACAAGAAGGGAAACAGTTCTACTGTTATGATAGCCTCCTCTGTCCTGAAGAGAAAATATCAAGCCAGCATGGTAAAATTTGACTGATGATACTGTTATGTCCTTATAAGGACATCCGCCTGGGATTGGCTGAAGATCCTTTCGGCGGGAGTTTTGAATCCCTGTCAGTGGGCGGTGCGTCTGCCGGAGCAAATATAAGGAGAGCTCCGGCAGCGCACAGGTAGTTCAGTTCTCGTTAATAAACGGTGTTTCTTGAACTCAGCTGGTCACTCTTCTTTCCTGCGCCGATCTAACACTGGCGACGAAGGACTAGAGAAGAATCCCCGCGTGGCACGATTGCCTTAATGAGCTGAAGTCACTCGACGCGGCCTGAGAGATGGCAACGCCGCAAGCGCCGTTCGCCTCGTTGGCTCGTTTCAACCCCAGCCGGGAGAAATGGAGCTCCTATATGATCCGTTTCCGCCAGTTCCTCCGGGGAAATGGCTACACCAACATCGACGACGAGAGGAAGAGGGCTCTCTTCCTCGCTCACTGCGGCACCGACGTTTTGGAGCTCGCCGTCAACCTCGTCGCACCCAGAGACATTGAAGTCATGTCCTGGGTGGATCTGCAGACTGCCCTGCAAGACCACTATGCACCAACGGGCACCCCCATTTCAAATCGCTTCACTTTCCGCCAACGGAACCAGAAGGAAGGCGAATCCCTCAAAGACTTTGTTGCGGCATTGCGCCAAATCGCAGCAAACTGCGAATTTGAAAACGTTGACAATGCTTTACGCGACGGGATCGTCTTTGGGATGAGAGATGCCAACCTCCAAAAGAAGTTCCTGAGCAGAAAAAGACTGTCCCTGAAGGACGTTCTTGAGGAGGCTACGGCTGCTGAAACTTCAGAGGCCGCCGCCGCTGCCATGCTCCAGTCCCGAGGGATCCATAAGATCCACAAACCATCATCTGAATCGTCCGATGACTCTGCCACGCCAACCGACTCGGAGGGGGAGTCGACCGTATTGAAAGTTTCCCGCCCATCTAGGCGGGAAATTCAAAAAGATGGCCGCCGCAACGCTCAATGCGGCAGTTGCAAGGGACACCATCCGCGCCAATCCTGCCGCTGGCGTGATGCAACCTGCAGACGCTGCCTCAAGAAGGGGCACATTGCCGAGGCATGCAGAGCCTCTGATCCGGTTCTGGAATCGATCAAGCCCCGCACTCAAGAAAATCGCCGCGATTCCCAGAGGTCATCCAAACGGTCCTCAACTCAACAAAACCACGATGACCGCAACAACTCTCATGGCGGCGCTGTGAACCAAACCACAATCGGCCTCACCAGCAACAACAGTGCCACAAAATTCCATGTGACACTGTTGGCAGAAGGCTTGCCGTGCACCATGGAAGTCGATTCCGGCTCCGTCTATTCTATTATTGACTGGCACCAGGCTAAGCGGCTGAAGCCAGCACTCCGCAAGCGCCACCTTGAACCCCTTCACTCCAAGCTGGTGAATTTTGGCGGGAATCCCATCGGCGTCCTCGGGAGAACCAGCCTTCACATCGCCTTCAAGCAGTTCCAAGGCCAGCTCCCAATAACAGTCGTGGAGCACAGCCGCCCGACCCTGCTGGGCGTGGAGTGGTTCCAGCCGTTGGGGCTTTCCATTGGAGGCATCCACCAGATTAGCTCAGGCGAACTCGACTCACTCATCGGAGAGTTCCAAGAAGTCTTCGATGGTAAATTAGGGACCTTTACAGGGAAACCCATCTCTTTCAATCTGGACAAGGGGGTTACCCCTATTCGGCTTAAGCCCTGCCGGGTTCATTCAATACAATGAGACGCTGCCCATCAGACTGACTTGTGACGCTTCACCTTACAGAGTCGGCGCTGTACTCAGCCACGAACTGCCCACCGGCTGTACAGCCCCCATCGCCTATTTCTCCAAGACGATGTCCAGTGCGGAGCGCAATTATAGCCAACTGGACAAAGAGGCGTTGGCTATTGTTGCAGGGGTGAAGTGCTTCCACGAATACCTCTATGGACGGCGTTTCACCATTGTCACCGATCACAAGCCGCTTTTGGGCCCCCTCGCAGGCGACAAACAGACCCCAGCCTTCATGTCCCCACGCATGATGCGTTGGGCCATCTTCCTCGCCGGCTACTCCTACAGCCTCGTCCATCAGCCCGGCAAAGCCATCGCGAACGCCGACGCGCTCAGCAGATGCCCGTCCGCCGACGCCGTGGAAGATCCAGCCCCCACGCTCGAACTGCTGCACATTGACAACGACAGCAACTGTCCAGTAACATCTGCCGACGTCGCGACGCACACGCGGGCTGACCCCATCCTTCGCCAAGTCCACTCTTGGGTCTTAAGAGGCTGGCCGGCCCGAATTGACAGCGACGACTTCAGCCCTTTCAGCCGCAAGCAAGGGGAGCTGTCCACCATGCGCGGCTGTTTACTATGGGGAGATCGGGTGCTGATTCCCGGCGCGCTGCAACGACGGACTCTTGCCGCTCTGCATAAAGGACACCCGGGCATTGTCCGGATGAAAGCCCTGGCACGGAGCTATGTCTGGTGGCCGACACTGGACAAAGACATTGAACAATGGGTCGCCAGGTGTAGCCCGTGCCAAGAAGTCAGACCTGCACCACCTCAGTCTGACCCGACGCCCTGGGAAACCCCCAGCTCCCCCTGGTCGCGCATTCACATAGACTTTGCTGGCCCCATTCACGGGCACCATCTCCTCATCGTGGTGGATGCCTACTCAAAATGGCTGGAAGTCGTCCCCATGGCATCAACCACGACAGAAGCCACGATCCGGGCACTCCGGCGCCTTTTCGCAACCCATGGACTTCCAGACGTTTTAGTCTCCGACAACAGACCTCAATTTACGTCCGTGCCCATGGAGACTTTTCTTGCAGGGTTGGGCATCCGCCATGCCCTCTCTGCCCCTTACAGACCGGCCGGAAATGGACAGGCTGAGAGGATGGTGAGGCTCACCAAGGAGTCGCTCGCCAAGATGGGACCGGGGGATTGGCAGGAGCGCATTGACACATTCCTGCTCACACAGCACATCACACCCCACTCTGCCACCCGGAAATGCCCTGCCGAATTGTTAATGGGCAGGCGGCTCCGGTCACCCCTGGACAGACTGCACCCGCAATATACTTCAGAGGTTCCCGCATCAGCCAGCCGTCAACTTCGCCAGTTTTCCGTCGGCGATGCCATGTTCGCTTTAAATTTCCACGGCTCGCCTAAATGGCTTAAAGCTACAGTACACAGCACAACTGGTCCCAAATCCTACCGCGTTGCGCTGGAAGATGGTCAGATCGTGAGACGTCATCTCGACCAGCTCCGCAAAAGGTGGAGGGAAGTGAGTGAAAACCATCCCGACGAGGTAGGCCTAAACCACCCCGACGAGGTAGGCCTAAAACACCCCGACAAGGTAGGCCTAAACCACCCCGACGAGGTAGGCCTAAATCACCCCTACGAGGTAGGCCTAAACCTCCGCAACGGAGCAGGCCAAAACCACCCTGGCGAGGTAGGACTACCCCACCCAGACGAGGGAGGCCGCCAACATGAGGGAAGAACAAGCACCCTTGCGCCGAGCTTAACGCCAAACCCAGCCAGCCAAGACATTCTGGAAAACTATCAAGAACAAGTAGACCGGGGACAACCCAGCAGGGGAAGCCAACATCAACCCTGCGAAGTAGGCAACCGGCAGCCCAGAGACAGGGACCTCCAGCCAACACCACAGGAGGCCTGACAACAACCCGCCGACCGCGCAGAAGACCAACCCTGCGAGGAGGGCCACCACCACCCCGGCAGGGTAGGCCAACACCAACCCAGCATGGGCGAGCAGCCCAGCGCACAGCTGAACTCGAAACCACCACCCCCAGGCCAGCCGCGCAGAGAGGGCCTACACCACCCCTGCAAGGTAGGCCTACACCACCCCGACAGAGCCGACCCGTCACCAATGTCATCCGCCTGTCACCCCGGGAGTAAGCCGGACTCAACCAGGGGACCCCGGGGCTTAACCCAACCACCACCGCCGAACTCGCACCCTGACCCAGACCGGCGCGACCCTGTCCCAGCGGGGAACCGAGAGAGACCCAGGGACCTACCGAGGCTCAGGAGTTCCGGACCGGTCGAAAGCAGGGATCCACACCGGCGACTCCAGGATCCGTGCAGGAACGAGGCAGACCAGCATCCACCGCAGGCGGAGATCCGCGACCTGGCCGGAGGTTCGGAAACGGAGCCCGCGTCCTCTACGGCCAGATCCAGTCCGGCACCGGAGCGGAAGCCCCAAGCAGAGCAGACACCCTCCGTCCACGAGAGTGCCCATCCGAACTGTGAACTGCGCAGGTCTACGCGGGCA
This sequence comes from Coluber constrictor foxii, assembly GCA_038048745.1. Taxonomy (NCBI): domain Eukaryota; kingdom Metazoa; phylum Chordata; class Lepidosauria; order Squamata; family Colubridae; genus Coluber; species Coluber constrictor. The sequence continues at coordinate 61,001,583 of CM075961.1, read as the reverse complement.
CGTAGACGTCCTGTTTATCTCAGTGATTATTTCCCTGATAGACTGACTAAGAACTAGGGGGGAGGAGTGTTATGTCCTTATAAGGACATCCGCCTGGGATTGGCTGAAGATCCTTTCGGCGGGAGTTTTGAATCCCTGTCAGTGGGCGGTGCGTCTGCCGGAGCAAATATAAGGAGAGCTCCGGCAGCGCACAGGCAGTTCAGTTCTCGTTAATAAACGTTGTTTCTTGAACTCAGCTGGTCACTCTTCTTTCCTGCGCCGATCTAACAGATACAGTCAAATCAGGTGATGGTATCATCACAAGATGCCTATGAAAAATATCTACATTATTCAACAATGATAAAATATTTTTTTTCTCCAACAGTTTAATGCAATATTTAATGTCCAGGTTTTATCTGAAGACACATAAAGAATCCATACATCAGTTAAGATAAAAAAAATTTCATTAGTTTCAAAGTATAAAGTATTTAAGAAAGGATCAGATTTTATATCAAAGTGTCACAAAATGAAGCAAGTCACTTTAAAATATAAATTTGTGATATTGTCTAGTAAGAATCAAGGATATACATTACATTGCTACCGGTTCGCCCCAGATTGGGCAAACCGGTAGCAGTGGCGGCAGGAAGCTCTGCCCACCCACCCAAACATTTCTGCTTGTGTGCAGAAGCTTCTTGCACATACATGAGTGTGCACTTTCCTGCGAACAAACCAGTAGATACCGGAATTGAAACCCAGTACTGAGTAGTAGATTCTTTTCCTGCTGATCAGGAGGCTTTCCTTCATGAAGTAGGCCTATCCAATGTGGCCTATCATACTTCAAAGTTTACACTGTAGCCAGAAAGGAAGCATATCTGCTTCTGTGAAATACTGTAGCAGAAATTTGAACTTGCTGCTACACTGAATTTTAATCTGATTGGATATATAAAAGAAAAATATGGACTATAATCAAGAGAATAAACAGTCTGTAATAATATTACTATACAAAACAGGATCTGCAAAGTCCTTAAATAAGGGATGTAAAGTAATGTGCCCTATTTTGTTTTTTATATATGTGTGAATCTCTCTCTCTCTCTCTCTCTCTCTCTCTCTCTCTCTCTCTCTCTCTCTCTCTCTCTCTCTCTCTCTCTCTCTCTCCCTCCCTCCCTCCCTCCCTCCCTCCCTCCCTCTCCCTTCCCTCCCTCTCTCCCTCCCTTCCTTCCTCCCTCCCTCACCCTCTCTTTATTTTTTTGGCTGGGTGATAATCTTTTGCATAATCTATATACAACACCATGAGGTTATCTGGAGTTAAATTGTGGATTTTTAACAATTGATTTCTAACTCTAGGATGCAGCTGAGACTTAATCTGTGTGAGATGGGTAGCTGTACAAATTTGTTTACTTAATAAATAAATACTAATCAAACTGGTCTAATTCCTGAGAAGGCAATCATGACTAAACCAACCTTTTCACCCTTAGATATGGATGCCTGCTCTGAATGCCCACAAGATCAATATGCAAGCAAGAAGCATGACTCATGCATTAGGAAGACAACAACCTTCCTGTCCTATGATGATCCTTTGGGAATGAGTTTAGCTATATTGGCCATTTCCTTTTCTCTCTTCACTCTTTTGATGCTAGGAACATTTGTGAAACATCACTCTCATTGTCAATACCAACAACTGGGATCTTATCTACATGCTCCTTGTCTCTCTATTGCTCTGCTTCCTCTGTACATTGTTATTCTTCATTCTACCTGGGAACATCTTTGTCTTGCCTGACAAATCAGTTTTGCCATTGTCTTCTCTATGGCTGTATCTTGTGTGTTGGCTAAAATCATCATTGTACTTTTAGCATTCATGGCCACCAAACCAGAATCCACGGTACGGAAGTGGTGGGGAGGAAACTGGTCATCTCCATTGTCCTTTCTTTTTCCCTTATTCAGGCAGCCATTTGTACAATTTAGTTGGCAACATTTCCTCCCTTCCTAGATATGGACTTACACTCAGAAATTGCACAAATTATATTTCAATGCAACAAAGGTTCATCTACTATGTTTTACTCTGTTCTGGGTTAAATGCAACTTCCAGTTTTACAGTGGCTTTTCTTTCTAGGAATCTCCCAGGTAGTTTCAATGAAACCAAATTTATCACTTTCAGAACGTTGATCTTTTGTAGTGTTTGGGTATCTTTTGTTCCAAGCTATTTTAGCACCAAGGGGAAGTACATGGTGGCTGTGGAGATTTTTTTCTTGGCCTCTAGTGCCGCACTATTGGGTTGCACCTTTTTCTCAAAATGTTTCTTAATTTTTCTGAGGCAGCATTTAAATGTCAGGGAAGAGTTAATAAGAAAAAAACTTTGAAAGAAGATACATTAATTGCTCTCTCTTATAATCAGTGTTTCCTAATTATATACTAATCAGAGTGATTTCTGGCTGGAGTAGCCTGTAAAACCTATTATTTAGTCAATCAAAAAAATATAAATATTTCAAACTCTGAATATATTGTGTTTGCATATTTAGGGGGCTACTGTTAACCTGGGAATACTTAAAATCATTCAAATTGTAGCTGCACGAAGCAACCTTAGAATCATAATATATTCCTATGGAAAACTCCAAAACAATTCTGACATGCCCTTCCAATATTAGTGGTGATGTGGAAGTCCTGCACCAACCAAACACATCTATTTCATTGAGTTGCATAACTTCTAAACCATCTTGCTACCACTTCTTTGGTTCGAACATACTGTAATTCCTCACTATTAAAAGTGACTCCTCTTAAAGCTTCAGATCAGAAATATTGAAAGAATCCATGCAAGCCCAATTAGTTTATACCCTAAAGAATCTACCTTGCAAGCAAGTGAACTCAGGCAGGTATTAATTGTACTGGTCCAATCTGGAGGTATAGTCTCATTCAATTCCCATTTCAGCAGCTTCTCCTACAATAGAGGTAACCTGACTTCCAGGATAAACACTTCCCTTCACCTCTTTTTTCACTGAACATGACAAAGAATGTTCACTTTACTAAAGGTTTGGGACTTCTTCTTCCCAAATATCTGAATTTTGCTGCTCATGATGCAGTGATTCTTGATGGGAAATACAATTTTGCAGGCTTCTGCCTGGCTCAAACAGCTTTTTGGTTACAATATGAAAGCAATCTGTCAAATCTATCAAAAGTATCTTTTGACAGAACAGGAAAGCATGTCAAAATAGGCAAATATTAGTAGTTGGTTTCCATTAATTATTTTTTAAAAATGTACTTTAGATGAATTTAAACCACAAGGACTAGATGCTTTATATTCCAGAGGCCTAAAAGAGCTGGCAGCTATGACCTCTGGACCACTGAACAAAATCTTTCAGAGGTCCTGGAGCAATGGGAGAAATGTTAGAGGACTGGAAAAGAACTGATGTGGTTCCAGTTTTCAAAAAAGAGGAAAAAAGTGGAATCATGAAATTACAGATCAATCAGCTTGATATCAATACCTAGGAAGATCCTAGAAAAGATAATCAAGGAGCAGATTTGTGAGCACCTAAAAATGAACAAGACAATTAATAGAAGTCAGCATGGGTTTGTTAAAATCATGTCATGCTAAACAATCACTGATTTATATACAACATTCCTTCTTCCTTGGAGACATCATCTCTGACCATGTGCTGGATACCTCCCAGATAAATTATTGTAATGGAAATTATAACACAAGTCAAAAATGATGTGACTTTGTTTATTTTGAAGTAATATAAGAGACTCATGCAGGCAATGCCACAATAGCTTCCCATAATTGTCAAGGTCAAATTCAAAGTGCTTGGTGTTGACATGCAAATTCCTAAATGTTTTGAATCCTGTCTACCAAGAAGAATGGCTTCACCTAGGCTGGGCATTGACTTGTTTCTAACTTTGGTTCCTCTCCTGCAGAACTTTACAGATATTTTGAAAGCATTAAAATGGGACAGCTTTAAATTATATTAATGTTTTACTACTAATAGCATAGCTATTCAAGTAGCTAGTAGTTAAATAGGTAGCATCTATTATTACAATATAATATCTACTTTACATTTTCTGGATTAGTCCACAATAGGTTTCTGGTCTCAGTTTAAAATACTGGAACATCTCAGGGCATAACAACAAATCAACCCAGCTGCTGCTTTATCCAATATGATTATGCTCACCTAGTGGCATATTTTATGTCAAACTTAACATAAATTAAGTTTGACATAAACTTATCAAAGTCAAACTTTAACAGACCAAACTTAGTGTCCCACTCCCATTTTGAAGTAAGAGGAAAATGGCTGCAGGATAGAGCATTTTGGCCTTTTTGCTATTGTCAAGACCTCATTTAAATAGGCCATTATGGTCTTCATGTCTAGGGAAGAAATCGGTTACCTTTCTTATTTCTATTTGTATTGATAATTTCTTACATTGTAATTTTTTTTTCTTATCCTTTCTTGAGACATTAGATTGGGATGTTATATGAGTGTGGTTTTTATATAAGTAAATATTTATAGTCATCTTGGCAATACTTATTAAACTAGAAAAAATGAGCAATATCAATTAATGTTATGCAGCTTTACTTTAGGTAAAGTTTAATTATAGTTTGTGCAGTTCAAGTTTCAACAATGAGAAGGCTCCTTATTTCAATCATTGATCAATAAAACCAAGTTTTGAATAAAGGAATACAGCTATGTTTTTGAAAGACTAATATAATCTATCATCAGGAGCAATAAAAGCCTCTCATTAACATCCAAGGTCAGTAACTTTATTGTATGTTTCACGGTACAAGAATTTTACCAGATTGCTTGTCTTCCCTTTGGGAATCAACAGATAAGTCTTCATGGATCTTGGGAAAGGTCAAGCTTATGCCTCTTATAACTGTACAATGACTCCAAGCTAGACTCTTGCTTGACCCTGTCATCAATAAAGGCACATATAAATAGAATTCATAGATGTACTGTATGCATGTGAGACCATAGACACACATGCAACTCTGTTCCCCCTTTATACTCCATAATCTTTTTTTTAAATTGAATAATAGGTGTTTGTCAATTAGTTGGGGCCTTTCTTATACACATGTTCTTTGTGTTATTACTAGCTGTGATGAAAGTATTATTTAGTGATGAAATGTTCCTCACAACACAGAAAGAAATTGCAATTTAAAAATACATATATTATCTGACTGGTAATTATTTTAAAAGACTGTGATTAATTCTGCTCCCATTTAAACTCTCCTGGAAGCTTGGTAAACTCTAGCAAAACTGAGACAAGATAAAATGCACAAGTGTTTACAACTTCATTGGAAAGTGGCTCACTGAAAGAAAGTAATGAATGTTTAAATCAGATTTGAGCAATAGTGGATAAACTTCAGAATAAGATAAAAACTAGATCATTTATAGATAACTGAGGGGTGAGATAACAATGGCAAAATGGCTACTTTTAATCCTGTTATCACCATGGACAGTATGTATGACTGAAATGACAAAATGTATTAGCAATGAACCACTTGCTATTGTGCACAAATACTATCAAGCCAGTGATTTTATCATTGGTGGCATCACATCACTTATCACCATTCCTACAGTTCCTCCTGCCTTTAGTGAAAATCCTCAGTATTCATTTAATGATGACTTTCTGTGAGTGATCTTCTTTCTTTTCCCCTCTCCTTTTTCTATCTGTATGCATGTGTGGGAGTACTCATATACAGCACCTGATTATATTTATCACAATTATTCAAAATGATTCATATTGAAATTATGTACATAAACTAAACATTATTTTTTGTACTGCGTATGATATTTGATGGATGAACTAAAGAAAGAAAAGAGTCTAGTAAATCAGTTAATGATTTAAGTAGTAATCAGGTACTGATTTAGTTGGAATTAAATGGTTGGGATTAAAGCAATTGATATTGAGCCTGGTTGTCTCTAGCAAATAACTAAGGGAAGTTAAACATTATAATGGCCATTTTTATTTAATTGCAACAAACCATGCTTACGGATAAAGATTTTAGAAGGAAAATGTACACATACCATTAGCTTGCCAGTAACTTTTAAAAAACTCATATTTTTTATTTACTTATGGAATTAAAATTCTTATATTATTATTATAATAATATAGTTCTGTACTAAATGTTATTTGATGTGATATATTTTTCTATCTATCTATCTATCTATCTATCTATCTATCTATCTATCTATCTATCTATCTATCTATCTATCATAGGAGTACAAGATAAAAGTATAATATACTTTCTATTTCTAAAAGGATCAGAGCATTTCCCTTTAACAGAAAATAATTTCAAATTAGTCATGGACTCAAAAGGATTTTTATAAATTGTTTCCAAGCCATATGAGAATAGGAGGCCAGTCCTATTAAAGCATAACTTGAAGCATTACTTTCAAAATATAGTTAAGATGCTGAAAACCTCCTTGCTTTTATTTCACTGAGAATCTTATACAGGTAGTCCTCGATTTATAACAGTTCATTTAATGACATTTCAAAGTTATAGTAGCCCTGAAAAAAATGACTTATGATCATTTTTCACACTTACAATCTTACAGCCCCATGATCATGTGATCGAAATTCAGATGCTTGGCAACTAGTTCATACTTATGACCATACAAAAGGTCATGTAATCACCTTTTGAAAGCTTTTATCAAGAAAAATCAATGGGAAAGCCAGATTCAATTAACAATCTTGATACTAATTTATCAACTGCAGTGATTAACTTAACAACTGTGGCAAGAAAGGTTGAGACAAAACTCACTTAATAAATGTCTTAGTTAACAAGATACATTTTGGATTCAATTGTCATCATAAATCAAGGACTACTTGTAAAAATAGTCTAAGAAATAATCTAATCCCACTGGAAAATTATTCTGAGGGTATCCAACATACTCCTTATGTACATCATTTAAAGAATGCATGAAATAAAACTCTGAAATAGTTTTGATTGCAATAAAATGACATAATATGGCTAAGCAGGTATTCAGTTCTAAGAATTCAGTGAAGCATATAAATGTTAAAATGACTTTCTTGGATGCAGAACTTCCCTCAATGAATATTTAATTCTAATAACAGCATTCTTACCAAGTACTATCAACATATCTTGGCTCTGATATTTGCTGTGAAGGAGATCAATGAAACCCCTGATATCTTACCAAACATCACTCTAGGATTCAGAATCTATGATAACTATGCTGGAACATATACATCATATGCCACAATGAAACTTTTCTCCAGACAGAAGAAATTTATTCCCAATTTTAATTGTGAAATTCAGAACAAACTCATTTCAGTCATCGGAGCACTTTATTCTGGAATCTCTTTCAAGATGGCACGTATTTTGAGCATCTATAAAGTTCCACAGGTGGGAATTTAAGGAAACTTACAGGAATTTAATTACCTGAATTTTGTAAACCTAGATGATTGATTGATTGATTGATTGATTTGGTTATGAAGCACAATGAATAATGTCAAATTATTACAATAACTAATATATAAAGAAATTCATCCCCAGTTCTAAGTGTGACATCCAGAACAAACACATTTCTGTTATTGGAGAACTTCATTCTGGAATTTCTTTCACTGTAGCATTTATTTTGTATCCTACAAAGTTCCATTTCTTTTGTGTATCTACAAAGTTCCACAGGTAGGAACTATAGGTACCTCATCGAATTTAAACTTATTAAATAATATATTTATAACTTAACATAGTGACCAGGATCCAATAAAGTTTTCTTTTTCTCTAACCTCTGCCTCTGCCTGTAAATGCCTATGATCCAAATGAAGGTATGCAATTTTAATTCTTATCTTAATTTTTTGACTTTTTTTAAAAAGAACAGGTCACATATGGTTCTCCTCTACATAAGAATGATAGGTCTGAAGCACATTCTTTCTATCAGATGGCCCCAAATGAAGCCCACCAATACAGGGCAATTGTCCAGCTTTTTTTGCACTTCAGTTGGACATGGATTGGAATACTATTTAAAGATGAAGATGGGGAAAGATTTGTGCATACTATTTCCTCCATGTTTTCTCCTCATAGAATCTGTGTTGCTTTCTTGAAAAGACTTAAGCCATTTTATCTAGGTACCATTCTTGATGACCTGGATTGGCTAGTGGAAATGTACCTTTTCTTGATGAGAAGTAATGCCAATGTTGTGATAATTTATGAAAGAAATATGGTGATTTTGAGAATGTTACTTTATCTGCCACAAATGGAATTAGTGCCTAAGGAACCAAAAGGGAAAGTGTGGATCATGGTGGCTCAGAGTGATCTTGCATCATATTTCTATCAAAGGAAATGGGATATCCAAGTATTTTATGGTGCTCTCTCCTTCACTGTTCATTCAAATGAGGTTCCAGGTTTCCGACAGTTTCTACAGACTGTAAACCCTTTATCAAGAGATGATGGTTTTATAAAAAATGTGTGGGCATATGCATTTGATTGTGTGTTTCCCAAACTGCTTCCAACTGAGAAAACCAATGACCCCTGTAGTGGGCAGGAAAAGCTGGAGACACTTCCTGGAGCTTTTTTTGAAATGACTATGAGTAGTTATAGCTATGGTGTATATAATGCAGTCTATGCAATAGCACATGCTACACAGGCAATGTGGTCACAGCATTTCAGACAGAGAAAAATCGTAAATGGAGAAAAAGCATTTCTTCAAGATCTGCAGCCATGGAAGGTAATGTAGTATATTGCTCAATTATTTTAGATCTTTCAAGACTCATACCTTTTCCATTGGAGTTTCTTGATTAATATATCTTCAACTTTCTAGACAGTTTGTTTACTGTGTCCTCTGCATAACTATCTTTTAATTCTTTTAATTCTTTAGTTTCTTACTTTAGCATTATAGCATTTAATGAAATCACATGGAGAAACTGTTGCTTACTTTTCTGGCATCCATCCTTGTGGCCTATCAGAAGTTTCCTACTTCTGTTTTTGACTTTGTTATTGCAATGGAGACTTACCTACTGATTTTTCCTATGGGAAGGTGTTGAATGGATCCTTTAAAATGACTTACCTTCAATAAAATTTGACAAACATGACATCATTGATTGCTGATGTTTTTTTCCCCACTTCCTCTTTTAAATTAAAATAGGTCTCTTTTTCATTGTGAAATGTTCTGCAATCAACTTCAAACAAATGAGGGAAAACCAGAAATAATATATAATGGTGATAGGATCTGGGATTTTAGAATTATCTCTGAAACATTTTTATAAACTTTCTTGCTGTTCTTTGACTTGCAGCTCCACTCTTTCTTGAAAAAAATCATATTTAACAATAGTGCAGGTGATCAGATTTCTTTTGATCAGAATGGAGAATTGGCAAGTGGATTTGATATTGTAAACTGGATCACATTCCCAAACCAATCTATACATCATGTCAAAGTCGGAAAGCTAATGCCTTGGGCTTTTTCAAGCAAGATCTTTACCATCCAGGATGATGCCTTTACTTGGCACAGCAGTTTTAACCAGGTGGGTTTAATAAATGCTCATTTTTTTACATGTTTTTAAATAATTATTTTGTATAAATGTGTGTATATGTGCATATAATTTATTTATCTCTTACACTTTTTGTTTGCATGATTTACTTTCCAGTGAATATAAATGAATTTAACATTTCTCAAATATTATGCATATTCATATTACAGATATTAGTATTAAATAATCAAGTATATGTTAATGGTATTTAAAAATCCAAGTAAAACTAAAATGATAGATTTATATATACTTGATAAATTATCAATTAAGATTTTTATATTTATATTTGTGATAATAAGTTTATCTCTGCAAGAAGGGAGTGAGGATCTGTTTATTGAAACTATTCATAAGGATTTAATACTGAGTAAACCTAAATGCAATAGTTTTTAGATATGATTTTTAAAAATTTATTTTGCTGAAGAACAGTTTTAACATACATTTTGTGACAAGATCACAGGAGCTAGCATATTATCTAGCTTAGTATTAATATATTATCATATTATCTCATAGCCATTGTACCATATCTTTCAAAAATCCTGTAAATAGTAAAATACTATTACTGGGTATTACTATTGGAAAAGAGCTGATTTGTTTCCCATCTTCAAAAAAAAAAAAAAAAAAAAAGAGGGGGGAATAAACCTAGAAAATTACAAATCATTCAGCCTAAGATCAATATCTGGGAAAATGCCGGAGAAAATAATAATAATAATTAAAAACACAACAGAACTGTGAGCATCTAGAAACAAATAAAGTTATAACTGGAAACCAGCATGGGTTTATTAAAAACAGATCATGCCAAACCATTCTAATTTATTATTTGACAAAGTGACTAAATTATTAGACCAGTGAAATGATGTGGACCAGTGAAATGATGTGGACTTAGAGTTCAGCAAGGCATTTGACATAGTAGACCACAACTGACTTCTTAGAAAAATGTGGGATAGACAGCATCACCAGCAGATGGATTTGTAACTGGCTGACAAATCATACTCAATGAGTAGCCCTTAATGATACTACATCTACATGGAGGGAAGTAAACAATGGGGTACCACAAGGTTTTGTCTTAGGTCCGGTACTCTTCAATATCTTCATAAATGATTTAGATGAGGGAATAGAAGGGGAACTCATCAAATTTGCAAATGACTTTTTTAGGTGCAGATGCAGTTGGCAGGAATAGACAATACCCAAAAAGACAACCTGGGGATTGAAAAACATCTTGACAGATTTGAACAATCCAACTATCCAACAATATGCAATTTAATATGGAGAAACAGAAAATTTTACACCTAGACAGGAAAAAGATTAGGTGAAACTTGGTTCAAAAACAGTAACTGTGAAAGGGACCAAGGAGTCCTAGTAGATGATCACTTAAATATCAGCCAGCAGCATACAGCACCAATCAAAAAAATTAATACAATCCTTGATTGTATAAACAGAGGCATAGAATCAAAATCACATGAAGCATTAGTACTGCTTTATAAATTCTTAGCAAAATATCTCCTGGTATACTGTATCCAGTTTTGGTCACCACATTACAAAAAAGTTGTTGAGACTTTGGAAGAAGTACAAAGAAGAGAAACTAAGATGATTAATGGCCTGAAAACAAAAACACATGAAGAATGGTCACAGGAATTGGGTATGGCTGGTCTAGAGAAAAGAACAACCTGGGTGGGGGACGATGACATAATAGCACTATTCCAGTGTTTGAGGGGCTGCTACAAAGAAGAGGGCATCAACTTATTTTCCAAAGCACCAGAAAGCAAGACAAGAAACAATGCATGGAAGCTAATCAAGGAGAAACTGGAAGGACCAGAAGACCGCCAAGGTCCCTTTCTATTCTATTCTGATTAATCATCTTAATGAAATTGAACAGGCTCTAGGTTAGAAACCAGAAGATTTTGCATTTAGTCCAGACTATTTTTACAGATACTGTACTCCTTTTACAACAGTTCATTTAATGACTTTTCAAATTTACAACTGTACTGAAAAAAAGTAATTTACAACCATTTTTGACATGACTATTGCAGCATTCCTATAGCTAATAATTTACATGCGGATACTTGACAACTGACTCACATTTAAGACAGTTGCAGTGTCATAATTTAACAAGTGTTTCACTTAGCAACATAAATGCTGACCTCAATTGTGGTCATAAATTGAGGACTACCTGAATATCTAAACCCTAAATTCCAATGGTTAACTCTCCTTCCTGTTCATTTGCTAGACGCTGCCCATTTCCTCATGTACAGAGAGCTGTCTCCCTGGTTATTTCAAACAAAAGCAAGAAGGAAAGCAGTTTTGTTGCTATGATTGCTTCCTGTGTCCTGAAGGGAGAATTTCAAGCCAACATGGTAAAAGTTTTAGGTACAAGTGACTGATTCATTTCAAGGTACTCAGGAGAAAGATCAAGGAACACTGAGAAATGATGGAATAAAGTTTTTATTCCAATAGTTAGCATTTTATATCTCTGTGGTATCAGAGGAAGCCTAATGGACAAACTATATCAGTGGACATTAAAAAAATATATTCATTAGTTTTTAATTTTTAGATAAAAAGGGTTCAGATATTATTTCAGGATCATAGGAACTGATGCCAACCTCTTCATGAAATAAATTTATAAATAATTCAGGACATCTAACTGTATTCAAATCTTTCTCTGTACTGAACTTTTGGAGTTTAGCAATTATTTCTTTTGTCATGAAATGTATATATATAATATTGCCTATATCTCTCAGAAATAACAAATACATGCAACCAATAAAAGGTGGAATTAACCCTCCCTGGTAGGGAAATTTGCTGCTCTTGTGAACTGTAACATTGATTGCTCTTCAGCAGATCTTCACATAGGAGTTTCTCTCCTATGTGCAATAAACAGTGCAGGCTAATTTTATGCAATGGACTTACAGATGTACTTCTTAAATAAGGAACATATTTGTAATTGTTTACCTCAACTTGATGTTTTATGTTCTTGATAATTATTGATCAACAAGAGATAATTTCTTAGCTCACAATCACAGCTGAACTAATCTTTTCCTCTTTAGGCAAGATCTCTGTACATAATATAATGTATATAATATGTATGCATATTATGTATTATATGTATGTCTCTCATTATTTAGATAGCATACATTAAATATTTATGCATAGTAGACGTTTATTAGAAGACAACAGGGGTAATACATTTATCCTATCCGAATCCCTATCCCTATCATTTCTATCTATCTCTATTCTCTATCTCTATCATCTCTATTTATTTATATAATCTATATCTATTTATGAATTACATGAAGGGATCATGTTGTTGATAATTACTAATTAAACTGGAATAAATTCTGAGATGGTAATCATAGCTGAATCAACTTTTTTACCTTTTAGACATGGATGTTTGCTCTGAATGCCCACAAGATCAATATGCAAGCAAGAACCATGACTCATGCATTAGGAAGACAATGACCTTCCTGTCCTGTGATGATCCTTTGGGAATGAGCTTAGCTTTATTGGCTACTTCCTTTTCTCTTTTCACTCTTTTAGTACTAGGGACATTTGTGAAGCATCACAACACTCCCATTGTCAAAGCCAACAACCGGGATCTCACTTACATGCTCCTTGTGTCTCTATTGTTCTGCTTTCTTTGTACATTTCAGTTCCTCATTCCACCTGGGAACATCATTTGTCTCTTCCGGCAAATCAGCTTTGCCATTGTGTTCTCTGTGGCTGTATCTTGTGTGCTGTCAAAAACCATCATTGTGCTTTTAGCATTCATGGCCACCAAACCAGGATCCAGGGTACGAAAGTGGGTGGGGAGGAAACTAGCCATCTCCATTGTCTTTTCTTGTTCCCTTATTCAGGCAGCCATTTGTACAATTTGGTTGACAACATTTCCTCCCTTCCCAGAAATGGACCTACATACAGAAACTACAGAAGTTATATTACAATGCAATGAAGGCTCAATAACTATGTTTTACTCTGTTCTGGGTTACATGGGCTTCCTTGCAACTTCCAGTTTTACAGTGGCTTTTCTTTCTCGGAATCTCCCCAGCAGTTTCAATGAAGCAAAATTTATCACTTTTAGCATGTTGATCTTTTGTAGTGTTTGGATATCTTTTGTTCCAAGCTATTTGAGCACCAAGGGGAAATATATGTTGGCTGTGGAAATATTTTCCATCTTGACCTCAAGTGTCACCCTATTGGGTTGCATCTTTTTTCCAAAATGTTTCTTAATTTTTCTGAGGCCACATTTAAATGTCAGAGAAGAGTTAATAAGAAAAAAACTTTGAAAGAAGATATATTGGTAACTCTCTCTTATAGTCAGAATTTTCTAATTATATACCACTTGTAATTATTTCTGGTTGAATGAGCCTATAAAATCAATCAATCAATTAATCCATGTTTTAAATATTTTGAACTCCAAATATAATCTATATGAGTTATCTTGAGCTGGAAATTTTGGAATCATTCAAATTTTAAGAGTATAAAATTATAAATAAAACAATCTTTGGTTACTTTTTATTTTAGAATTTCTAGGCTAATGCTATGTATTATTTACCAACATTTTAAACTACAGTCTTAGTTGCCACCTATTGGTGAATTGTATCATCAAGCCCTTGTTGATTTTTGACAACTTCAAAAATAGCTTTTTCCCATGACAAGCTGTTCCTAATCTGCTTCTTCATATGTTCTTCGTGCAACAATTCTGCCCTTCTCTAGTTTAGGAGGCCCTATTTACTCACTCAGTCATTATTTACTTTATGGTTGTCTATTTCAATGTTTGCAATGTGTGACTGGGCAGAATTCTGTGACGTGAATGATTACAAGAACACCTTGTTTCTAGCCAGTGGACCAGGTAGCCCCAAAGCCAATTATAGTGCAGAGAGAGATGCATTACAAAATAGAAAGAATCCTAGACTCTAAACTGTATAAGGGGAGACTACAATACTTGGTGCAATAGAAGGGACTGGTGACAATCAGGAGGGGGACTATTTGCTTTTTTAATTAAGTGAAAATCATGGGAACTTTTAGAGTTGGTTTTCACCGGCTCCACTGATATGATATATCCAATAAACATGTTCTTTGAGGAATCTACCTGCCTTGGAATTAGGCTTTTGGTGGCTGCATTACTCAGGATGCTGACACTAATAACTGGAGATTGTGTGTGTTTGTGTGTGTGTGTGTGTGTGTGTGTGTGTGTGTGTGTGTGTGTGTGTGTGTGTGTGTGTATGTATTTCTCTTTATCCAGGTTCTTCCTACGTAAATCAAGATTTTTATGCAGCCCTAGTTCAGTGCAATCACAATACCTAGTTTCTAGGCTTTTTTTTTTCCCTGGCAGCCAGCAAACACTCTGCTGCCCATTAGGAGACTAAGGAGACTAAGATAGATCTATTTCAGACTTATAAGTCCTCATCAGTTAGCCTCACCCTCATCCCACGTATCCTCCCTGTAAAGGTACAGTATTTGTTTTGTTTCCTTTTCATAGGCCCCACCACATACATCGGACAAACCAACAGAAGAATAAATGCACGCATTGAAGAACACAAGAAAGGAGTCAGACAAAAGGAACCAACTTCTTCCCTGGTCCAACACCTTATATCACCAACATTCACTGCACCAGCAAGCCACCCAAAAGCAACTTACCCAAAGAGGAACAGACAGTACTACTTAACCTGAAAGAAGACACCAGCAAAATAATCCTACCAGCAGACAAGGGCAATGCCATGGTGGTTATGAACACATCTGACTACCAAATTAACCAACCTACTCCAAGACTCCACATACAAACTCCTAAACACGGACCCCACCACCTACCTTGAAAAAAACACTAGATCCAAAGTAAAAGCCTCCCCCATCAGCAAAGCAAAGAATCATTCCCAGAGAGAAGTCACCCAATGTCCTAAGCTCTATGGTCTCCCCAAGATACACAAAGAAGGAACCCCACTTAGACCCATAGTCAAGTCCATAGGCTTATCTCTACAAAACCTAGCCTTGGCGACGTTTCAACGAAGTCTCATTCGTCATCTTCAGGCTGGTGTTCTCGGCTTCGTGCTTCCAGAAGCAAAGACCTACACACAAACACACACGAAAACCTCAGAAAACACACACACACACACACACACACACACACACATTTCAAAACATAGGAGCAGATGCTCATTTCAGTTCATTTGATGAAAGCTTTGCAAGCCTTTCAAAATGATTAGAAGTGTTTGTGAAAATTAATCTTTGACACTCAGATTATTCATATTGACCATCATATACATCCAGTCTTGCAAAAAAATTATCCCAGAAATTCTATTTTTCTAGATCCCCCTTGATGAATACCATTGCATGTCTTTGAAGAAGTTCTCTTCCACCTACAAGCTGAAGATAATATATTCTATTGGATAAGAAGCATAGTACAAAAATTAATATTTAGGAAGAGCTTGATCCTTAGCAGCAGATCCTTTAAAATTGCCTGAAGTGATGAAGTTTCTTGGATGAGAAGCAAAACATTGTCTTCTTCTTCCTCAGGGGAAAAATCAGAGGTGTGAACTGGAGGGGCTGTGCCTTGACCTGGTGCTTGAGTAGGTAGATCGGAGTGAGATTGCATCTGATGAGCCTCTGGGCATGTGCAGAGCACCTCTTGCTTGTTTCTCCTGGGTTTCCCCAGGAGGCCTGGGGCCTGCAGCTGAGAAACCCAGCTGTGGCTTTCCAACAGGAAGCCTCACAGACTGAGGCCAGGTGGAGCAGGGCATGGAGTGGGCGCGGTGCTGATCTATTCTACAACTTGGCAGCAGCCACCCAGGCCAGAACACAATCAGCCTTAGATCTGACTGAAGAAGGCACCCCACTGCCCCCGGGCATGCTCACAGAAGCGGTGAGTATGTGTGGGGCCTGGCATCCCGATTGTATTGTCCCACAGGTTGACTGCATTCTGAGTGCCTTCCTTTCATCTAGGATGCTAGCACTCTCTGCCTCCTGTGTGCATGCCCAAGGCAAGATAGTGGGGTGGTCTCTCACTGGCTCCAGGATGGCCATATGGGTTGGCTCTAAGGTTGACCATGTGTTCTGACCCAGACATAGCAGAAGACAGAAATAGACTCCTGCTCACAAAAAAAACCCTCTTTATTTACCTCTTGTGAATTAATTGCATTCAACCATCAAAAAGTCCAGGCAATTGTCCTTCAAGGAGTTAACTGCAGTAACAGACCTTATCAGTTCCTTGCAATAATTTCAAGTCTGTGAGTTTCCAGCTGAAAAGCTGCAAATCAAGTTCTTGCAAGTAGTTTTTGTGACATGAAACGCAATGAGCAAAATCTTCAGAAATACAAACTGTTGTCTCCTACGACAACCACTCCCTTTCCTTCTATTTATTCACCAGCCAGGGTGGGGCCATTCAGTATCCATGTGTGCTTTGCTTCCTGAGTCATCCCCTTGTCCTTCATTGTTCACCTTTCCTAACTGCTCTGTACATATGTGCATCTGGAAAAGACCCCAGCTATTCTTCCTCCTCACTCATATCAGCATCCAAAGGCAGCTGGCTCTCCAGTGGCTGGGAAACGTTGGACAGCCCCAGCTCTATCTCTGTGTCTGATGCAAAACATCCATCACAGCCTTCACCAGACTCCAACATTGGCTCAAGTTCCTCCCCAACCTCCTCATCATCTGAGTCTGCCACCAGCTCTGCTGGTGGGCCACAACACCATGTTTTTGCCTGGATGTCCAAACTAAGTTGTAGATCAGCACTGTTCCTATACCAGTGGTGCCTGCACCAGTGTCTCCATGGTCTGTTTGCTGGCCTGGCCTCACAGCCCTCTTTCACTGGGTCTGCCCACCCCCATGTGGGAAAGCCATGGCCAGTGGTAGCACTGCCAATCTCTTACCCTGCCCTTATCCCTTCCTGAGCATGGAGGAAGATTGAGATGGCATAAAAAGTGTTTGCAAGCTAAAAAGACTTTGGGGCAGTGAAATCCCTTGCCTCAAGCTTCCCATCATCTTGCAAATGCCTTCTGCACAGTTGCAGTCTCAGCACGAAAAACATTTGCAAGCTGGAGAGACTTCGAGGCAGAGAAAACTCTTTGCTTGAAATCTCCTATTGGCTTGTAAACATTCTCTGTTCTCTGGAACGGTGCAAATTTTCAAGCTGATGGGAGACTTCAAGCAAGGCAATTTCACCGCCCCATAATCTCATCATCTTGCAAATGCTTTTTGGCCAGATCTGGTATTCAGTTCACAGAGAACAGAGGCATAAACTACAATAGTGCAAGAGCATTAGCACAAGATCTCACACTATTGATCTTGTGTGATCATGCACTACAGTACTTCACGAACTGCAGGACATTGGTGCTTGTGCGTGGCTAAGGAGAGTGCCTGGGGATCAAACTATATTGCAGAGACTGCAACAGGGAGGGAGGTGAAAATAGGAAGCCACTGTAGGCAATGGGTAGCAGAAGTGGGCAGGGACTTCCATTTTGATCTCTTCCCACTGCCATTGCCTCTGCACCAGGACTCCAGTCTAAAACCAAACAGGCAGTTTGGATTCCCTCCGTAGCACTCTTTGATCCCTGGTACCCTCCTCAGCTGCACACAAGCACCAATGCTCTGCTGCCCCCCAGTCTTTGGTGCTCACACTGGATCACCCCTCCCTGCCTTGTCTGGCCTATCACAGGTGCCCCTTGATGTGCCCCTTGAGTGGGCCAAGTAAAATTGGCCATGCCCACCCAGACATGTGATTACCCATCCACACCCACCTGGCTCTAGGAGGGTGACCATAATGCTGATCCAGTCCTCAATGAAATTGATTTTGACACCCCTCCTTTAGAGGATGACTATATAGGAGGGAAGGGGTGAAAGAATTTCTAATTGTACCACAGTAATTATGCCCAAATGATTTTCTCAATGGCCAAATAGGGAACATTGGAATTTAAGGTGGGAAAGTTTATTGAATAAAATGAGGAAAATCATCCCTACAAAATAAAGCCATTTTTTCAGGACAAGGATAGCATGGAAAAATAACACAGTGAATTGACACAGTTTCTATCCAGAATACTGAATCCAATATTTGAAACTAGTGAAATGATTGCTGCACAACTTTAGAAAGTTTCAGGTTAAAAGTTTCAGGTTAACACTTTGGGTTCAAGTTACTCTTGATTCTTGGAGACTGACTGGACTAGTCAGTTTTGTTGGCAAAATTTAAGAAGAGATTTTCCTTTGCTTTCTTCCTAGAAGAAGAAAATGATGAGAGAATGATGGACTCAAGTTCACCAGCTGGCTTTATGCTTAGAACTGGAAACAAGAAGAGGTCTCAGTTCAAGAGAAATTAATATCCAAAATTATGGAATGCACGGAGATGGATAGACTCACCAAGGAGATCCAAGGAACGGAAGAATCTGAGTATTATCTGGTCTGACAAAAGTAATATAAATGGTTAGAGGGAAGTAAAAAAAAGAGAAGAAGAAAGAAAGAAAAATTAAATAAAAGAAAAGATATCAATAGAGTAAAATAATTTTTTACATCAAATGAAATTTAAGGAAGAGACACCAGATATCAATAAAATAATATCATTATATAAGGTGAGAGAAATAATGTATACTGAAGAATATAGGATATTGATATTGTAACAATTCAGATATTATAGGTAGATGTCATTAAGATGATGCCTGTTGTATATTGTTTTACTTGTATTTATAAATGTATTTTGTGGTTTCTTAAATTAATAAAAATTTAAAAATAAAAATAAAAAAAGAACTCACAATCTCTACTCTGATAATTAATAATCACCACATCAAAGTGATCACCACATCAAAGTGACTCAACAGATTTATTGTCTCTATCACCCTCCACAAGTATACATTTTAAAAAGTTTTATTTTTCTTTCATAAAAATTACCTCTATTATATTTTACCACTAGTGGATTTCAATTTGGCATGTCTCTTGACATGTCTCTTTGCCTAGTTATAGGCAAAGTACCTTCCTCATGACACAAGACAGACAACTTAATATAGAATTATTTTTCTTTCCCTGTAATTACATGGGTAATAATAATTAATTCTGGTTCATGACACAGCCATTCTGGAGAGATACTGATTAGTTTTACTGTGAATTGGGAATTGGTAGATAATATAAATATCCCCAGTAAATTAGTATTTTCAGTTAGAAACAAAGGATAGGTAATGGTCCAGGTTGCTTTACACTACAATAAACAATATTGGCATTGAATGTGAAGAGAACGAAGTGTGAATCTCAGGGATGCTTAAGAGTTGAATAAGGCCAATTATTTCAGCACTTAATATAATTTGAGAATGATATTGATTCTTCTTTCAGTGTTGTTTCCTCACATGGCATGCGACACAGAGATAATACAATGTACTTTTAGTGATCTTCCTATTGCTCATCACAGGTACTTCCAAACTGAAGATGTCATCATTGGTGGCATTACTTCACTTTTTATTCTAGCTACAGATAAGCCTGATTTCAAACAAAACCCCACTACTGCACCTATTGATAAACCTCTGTAAGTAATAAAACATTTTTCCCTAAATCTATTCTTATTAAAGTTATTTTTAAGCAATTGATAAATTATGTTCAGTAATTCAACTATTTATTTCTAAAAATATTATTTCTAGATGAGATGGGTGACATGCAAGTCTAATAAATAAAAAATGAGAAACATTTCAATGATTGTACAGCATTAAGTCTAAATATATTTATGGATAATATTCTAATTGACAAGATTGCTATATTAAATCACATCCTAAAGACAGAGCTTTTGTATAAAGACAGGGTTTATACAATAAAGTAGGCAAACATTTGGATTCTGCATTTCTAAATGAATGGATTTTGCTATTGTAGATAATACTGATATTGTTATTTTCATTGTTCTTCCCTATTATTTTAACTTTCAATGTTAGACTGCTATTGTTAAGAGAGAAAGAATAAAAATATTTTACTAACATAAGAGAAAGAGTTGCACATTAGGTATAGAGTTTTGTTGAAGTGGGGATGGGGAATCCAATGTAATTATTTTAAATATAAAAGTGCATTTTAAATTATTAATTTTTCTATGAATATACCATATGCATATGCACTAGAAAAGAATAGAACACAAATTCACTTCAGATATTTGTTGCATTGTCAAAAATGCTGAGAGATATATTTAAATTATGAATCAATGGTTGATTTCCAAAAAAAGAATTTATTTATGAATCACATCTTCTCTGCAATGTCTTTTTCAAATATCTTTTTATAATACACTATATAATTCTTACAGGGCTCTCACCAAGCATTACCAGCATGTATTGGCATTCATATTTGGTGTGAAAGACATTAATGAAAATCTCCAGGTTTTACCCAATATCACCTTGGGCTTCAAAATCCATGACAAATATAGTGGCAAATGGACCTATCATACCACCATGGAACTTTTTTCTCCTGTAAACAGATTAATTCCCAATTATAAATGTGGTACCAAGAACAACCTTATTTCTGTCATTGGGGCTCTCTATCCTGAAATCTCTCTTGATATGTCACATATTTTGGAAATGTACAAAGTTCCACAGGTAGGATATTTTCATGAAACTTCAGTGAAGTTATGAAACTTCAGTGAAAAATTTATGTTCTTCAACTTTATTTTATGAAGCTTATTTTTAAAAATACAGAAGTTTTTATTGATATTTTCTTTGGAATAATATTTCAGTAGATAAATGCAGTTTCTCATAGAGTGAAGTACTTTAAGTGAAAGTTTTAAACTTTATAGTTGAGATAATAACATTTGAGCGTCAGCTTTTGTGATTCAAACATCTTTGATCATCAGCTTTTGAACATCAGCTTTTGTGATTCAAACAGTGCCCTTTTTAAGCCTTTCCTTGTAGGCCTAGAACTTTTAACATAGGCTGAATCTTCAAATGACCTAAGCATCCTCCTGTGACTTATAAGCAATCCAAACAGAAGAAAACTAAAGTTTTTTGAAAATGGCAAAAACAAAAAAAACAAACAAACAAACAAACAAACAAAGGATTGCTCTTCTCTCAAGGATTCATGTTGATGTTCTCTAAGTTAGCAATTCTGGGCAGAAATCTTCATTGTTTCTTAATTATAATTTATACTCTTACTCCAATAGTACTCATTAGAAGGTTCTCAATCATTGTTTTCTATGATATATATATAATATAGTATAATATATTACTATATTACAATATAATGTAATATAATATAATATAATATAATATAATATAATATAATATAATATAATATAATATAATATAATATAATATAATATAATATAATATAATATAATATAATATAATATAATATAATATAATATAATATAATATAATATAATATAATATAATATAATATAATATAATATAATATAATATAATATAATATAATATAATATAATATAATATAATATAATATAATATAATATAATATAATATAATATAATATAATATAATATAATATAATATAATAATATAATATAATATAATATAACAATAATATATTCCTCCTCATATAATGGTTTCAGTGGGGATGTGTTTGGGAGTGACTGCAAAGTTGAATCCTTTGGAAAGGACATTGGTTTCAGCTTTGGTGAGGATCCTATCTGAGATGTTATGCACTGTTTGTTTCATGTGTGGCTGTGAGGGTGGAGGGGTTTATTTCTGGCGTTCTTGTAGTCCATACAAACCCCTAAACACAGACTCCACCACCTACCTGGAAAAAACCACCAGATCCAAAATAAAAGCCTCCCCCATCAGCGAAGAGATCCAGCAAAGAATCATTCCCAGAGAGAAATCATCCAGATGCCCTAAGCTCTATGGTCTCCCCAAGATACACAAAGAAGGAACCCCACTCAGACCCATAGTCAGCTCCATAGGCTCACCTCTACAAAACCTAGCCAAATTTCTCGCCAAACAACTACAGCCCTATGCAGAATCCATCACCTCGCACGTAAAAAACTCATTCCAGTTCATAGACATCATAAAGAAACAAAACTTACAGCCCAGTAACCTACTCGTGAGCTTCGATGTCATATCTCTCTTTACCCAAGTACCAATCAAAGAAGCCTTAACAGTTATCCAAAACAAATATAACCCCCCCCCCAAGCAGATCCTTGATCTGACCAACCACTGCCTATCCAACACATACTTCATCTATAACGGACAAAAATACAAACAAATAGAAGGAGCACCCATGGGATCACCCCTCTCACCTGTCATTGCCAACCTCTATATGGAGCACTTCAAAACCCAAGCTCTAGAAAAATCCGATCACAAACTGAAACTCTGGCTCAGATACGTAGACGACACCTTCATAATCTGGCCACATGGGAAAGAAAAACTGGACAACTTCCTCACACACCTGAACAGCCTACACCCCAAAATACAGTTCACCATGGAAACGGAAACGAACAACCAACTTCCCTTCCTGGATGTCTTAGTCTACAGGAAATCCGATGGCTCCCTAGGACACACTATCTACCAGAAGAAAACACACACAAACTGCTATCTGCATGCACTCTCACACCACCACCCAGCCCAGATCAACTCTGTAGCCAAGATACTCATCTACAGAACAAAACGCTTAGCTGACGAACAACACCTAAAAATCGAACTACACACTCTCACAAACGTACTAACATCCAATGGATTCCAAAGAAATAAGATTACCAACCTAATCCAAAAAGAAACCCCCACTAAAATTCAAGACAGAGAACAAGAAAACGGCAAAGCCCTCCTCCCATACATAAAAGGCACCACAGACAGAATAAGCAAAATCCTCCACAAACATAACATCAAGACAGCATTCTGCACAAACCGAAAAATATTCACCATCCCGAGGAACCCCAAAGACAAAATTGAGTTAGAAAATCAAGGAGTATATGAAATCCCATGCACCGCCTGCCCCACCACATACATCGGACAAACCAACAGAAGAATAAGTGCACGCATTGAAGAACACAAAAAGTCTGTCAAAAAAGAGGAACCAACTTCTTCCCTGGTCCAACACTTTAAAGCCACAGGACATGAAATTGACTTTAAAAAGACCAGAACTATCGCCAAAACTGAACACTTTAATGACAGAATAATCAGAGAAGCCATTGAGATAGAAAAACGCCCACACAGCATGAACAAACGAGACGATACCTCCTGCCTGCCAGCTATTTGGAAACCTGCCCTTATTGACAAATGAGTCCCTAACACGATGAATGACACCAGACCCACACTCACAAGAGCCACACAGGATGTCACCACCACACATCCACGCAGAAAGCAGACTCAAACCCACACTGATAATGAGGCACGACCAAGGAGCAGAAGCCAGACCGCAGCTGCATCATTAGCCACTTTTAACCCCTCCAATCCATACATGAATCAGACCAACACCCTCCATGAAAAGCCCTCACCACCACAAACACAAAGCCAAACAACAACAACGCAGCTCACCAGCTCAAATTCCCCTGCAACTCAGACTAAGCCGAGCACAACCAAGCCCCCACCCAAACAGAACACACCCCCATCCAATCAGAGCACAACAAACCCCCCATCCAATCAGAGCACAGCCAAGCACCTAACCAATCAGAACACACCTCCACCCAATCAGAACACAGACAAGCTCCCACTCAATCAGCTCACACCCCCACTAGTAGTTAAAAGGAAGGGTCAGCTGCAATCTCACATTGCTCCTGGAAGCACGAAGCCGAGAACACCAGCCTGAAGATGACGAATGAGACTTCGTTGAAACGTCGCCAAGATACTTCCAATTCTACATGGGAGAAGACCTGAATAACCAAAGACCTACATATATATATATATTTGTTTTCTGAGGTTTTCGCGGGTGTTTGTATGTAGGTCTTTGGTTATTCGGGTATATATATATAATATCCCGTGTGTATGTATGTATGTATGTATGTATATATATCCAGATATATATATCCAAAGACCTACATATATATATATATATATATATATAATATCCCATGTGTATGTATGTATGTATGTATATATATCCAGATATATATATAAATCTTTTTAAAATTCCCCTCTAAGCTCTTTGTTTATCACAGTCTGATTTCTTTTCTTTTCTTTTCTTTTTTTTCTTTTTTTTTCTTTTTTTTGTTTGCTTTTGGCTGTTCATGCTATTTTCAAGAATTCTCCAACTCCAAATGACTTCAAGTCATCTTTCCATTATGGATTCTTCCAAATCCAACTTGTTCTTCTATAGAATGTCCCAGAGAAAATTATTAGTTGCAGTATTCCAATCCTTGTGAACATATGTTAATCATGATATTTTAACCATAGGTGGCTGTCATCAGGTTCTGACCAGTTCTGGAGAACTGGTAGGAAATTTTGAGTAGTCTGGAGAACCGGTAGTAAAAATTCTTACCGGCTCCACCCCCATCTATTCTCTGCCTCCCAAGTCCCAGCTGATTGGGAGGAAATGGGTATTTTACAGTAACCTTCCCCTGGAGTGGGGTGGGAATGGAGATTTTACAGTATCCTTCCCCTGCCTTGGCCACCAAGCCACACCCACATAACTGGTAGTAAAAAATTTTGAAACCCACCACTGACTGAAATGTTTTCAAAGGACTTCATTATGCCTAATTAATGTTCATGTATAGTATATTTTTGACTTTTTTTTTTACTGATGACAGTCAGTCCTAAAAGGCAGAAGTTTATCTGACACTTCAATAGCTTCATTGTCATTTCTAAATTTCTTTTTAGGAATCTTGAATTCTATCTGAATAATCACAAATTAAGAGAAGGTACCCCAAACTCTTTCATAGATTAAAAATACCAATTCCTTTTCATAAATTCATCTTAGGTAAGTTTATAGATGTAGCAATCTAACTTTTGAATCCCATGATGTTTGAATGACATTTCTCCCTTTTTGTCTCTCTTATTTTTAACCTCCCTTCTAATTGCTATATTTCTAGTTTGTGTATAGCTCCCTTCCAAAAATGGAGAAAAAAATCCAGATCATGTGCCTTTATGAAATGGTCCCAAATCAGGAACATCAATACAATGGGATTCGTCTGTTATTGTTGCATTTCAGATGGACCTGGATCGGGGTTCTGGTTAAAGAAGACGCAATAGAAGGTTTTCAGCAAAACATACTTTCCATGTTTTCTGAATCTGATATTTGTGTTGATTTCTTAGGAAAACTTAAGCCTTTTTTCATCAACACTATTTTTGATGGAATGAAAGAATTGTTGGAATTGTATGAGATGATCATGAACAGCAAAGCCAATACAGTGATAGTCTATGAACAAAATGTTTTACTTTTGAGGGTGTTGTTATATTTACCTTATATGGAAGAAGTACTTACAATGCCTAAAGCTAAAGTGTGGATTCTGGTCTCTGAACTAGATCTTGCTTCCTTCACGTTTCAAAAGGGATGGGATATGCAAGGCCTCCATGGTGCTCTTTCCTTTGCTGCTTACTCCAATGAAGTTCCAGGATTTCAAGCTTTCCTTCAAAATAGGAATCATTTATTCATAAAAGAAGATTTGTTTGTGAGAGAAGTGTGGGAACAAACATTTGGTTGTGTATTTCCCACTTCATCTGTGATTTCAGATAGTACTTGCACCGGGGAAGAGAGATTGGAAAGCCTTCCAGCAACTCTTTTTGAAATGAGCATGACTGGCCATAGTTACAGTATATACAATTCAGTCTCTGCTGTTGGATATGCTCTACATGACATGCAGTCAAGTCTACAAAAATATAGAATGCTAAAAAAGGGAGGGAAATTGCACCTTCAAAATCAGCAGCCATGGCAGGTAAAGTAGTTTATTAAAAAAAATTAAAAGCATTGTTTAGATCAATTAAATGTTTAATTATGTGTGGCATGAATATTTTATCAAAATTTTATTAATTCATTTTCCCATCTATCTTTTTCTCTCCATTGGGTTAGAGAATTGGAATATCTAAACATTAAACAGTTAAGTAGTGCATTTCTCTCTCCCCCCCCCCTCTCTCTCTCTCTCACACACATCTATTATTGGATATTTTATTTATTTATTCATTTGTTAAATTTATTTGCTTCCCATTTCATTGTGAGACTACTCAGGGTGGCTTACAACAGTAAAATGGGAAAAAATGATATAAAATGTAAACTTAACAATAATAAAGCAATAAAACAAAAATACACAAAGTACAAGAATATGAATTAAAAGATTTCCTAACAATAAGGAATAATTGCTTATTGTTTTTACAAATAAGTCTTCATTCATTCATTCATTCATTCATTCATTCATTCATTCATTCATTCATTCATTCATTCATATATTTGATAGTCCACTTTTTCTTCAGGAGTTCAGACAGACATAATTAAGAATCTATTTTTGTTTCCATCCCAAGATACCAGTGAAATACTGACTGGCTCTTGCACAGATCTTAAATAAAATTAAGGCAATGGGATTGAGAATCAGCTTGTTGTAGAATCAGGTTATGGTATCAGGCTAGATACTGGAAGACAGTGAGTTCCAATCCTCCTGTAGGCAGAAAACCTAATATATTAATGGGGTTGAGAATCAGTAGATATAGTGATTAAGGAAGCAGTCAGAAACTGGGAGATAGTGGATTCCAGTCTTGCTTTAGGTACAACACCAATTAGGTGACCTGGTCCAGTCATTCTTTCTTTCAGCCTTAGGAATGACAAACATCTTCTGAGACAAGAAAACTATACAGTTGCCAGGAGTTAACACTGATTTGAAGATATACACACAGAGATTAAAAGGGTTATCGTACTCATACGAGAAAAAAATCACATAACATAAAGCAGTTCCTCCTACATCTCTTTTGTGGTGTCCAGAAACTCACAGAAGGTCTCATAATCAATTGAATGAACATTCAATAGCTTAGTAGCTGGATTATAATTGTAATTAATAATTGAAGACAATGATAAAGACTGTTGGATGTATCTAGGGTTCATTATTCTCAGAATAAAATAATTTCATCTTATTATATGTGCTTATATGTTTTTTCTTTCATGTCCAGCTCCACTATTATCTGAAAAGAGTCTCATTTAATAATAGCGTTGGAGATGTAATTTCTTTTGATATGAATGGAAAATTACTAGTTGGATTTGACATTATAAACTGGATAACATTCCCAAACCAATCCTTTCATCGAAGGAAAGTTGGGAAACTCGATCCTTGGGCTCCTAAAGAGAAGATGCTTATGATTAATGATGATGCCATCACTTGGCAGAGTAGCACTAATCCGGTAGTCTTTTATCTTCTATGATTTTCAGTTGACAATATTAAATCCTTTGTCATATAAATGTGCACAACTATAAACATACAAAGATGGCTGACAAAGACTACAGACAAGCTTTAAAAGAATGCATTATTCTTTAAAAATACAGTTGTGTTTTTGCATAAAATAAGGCCTGTCAGATGGCTTGTTTGCCTACCAATTGTTATCAACTCAGTTTAAATTGCATTCAAAATTGACCTCAACTGTTTTAAATATTTGCATATTTATCATTATATACCACACACACACACACACACACACACACACACACACACTTACATTTGTGTGTGTATGCGTGTGTGTGTTGTGAGGGTAGGGTTGTCTGTAAGATGGCTTGTCTGACAGAGAGTGAATGGTCCAAAGCCACCTAGCTGCCTTTTGTGCCTAAGGCAGGTCTAATGGTCTGCTGATTTCTAGGCCAATACTTGAGGGGGTATATTAATATTTGCATGAACAAGTACATCAATACCTATATCTATAATTTCTCTGTCTGTCTGTCTGTCTGTCTGTCTGTCTGTCTGTCTGTCTGTCTGTCTGTCTACCTATCTACCTACCTACCTACCTATCTATCATCTATCTCGTCTGTCTGTCTGTCTATCTATCTATCTAAAGAAGATTTTTTTTTAGGATTTTAAAAGATTTTTTTCCAGAGTATCCATTCCATGAGAGAAGATTAAGGATAGAATAATATAAAATAGAATACTTCAGTTGGCCAAGTAAAGTTAGAACACACAAGGAATTTGTCTCTGGTGCAGAAACTCTCAATGTACATGTAAAGCAACAGAGTAATAATAATCATTATAATGATGCCAATAAGATGGGGTAGTAAAGAAGATAAGGATAATAATAACACTACAGCCATACAACATGGGTAAATATATATAGACATTAGACAGTACTGTGAGAATTAGATGTTCAGCAGAGTGATGGCACGAGGGAAGTGTGTCTAGTTGTTTTGGTATCCAATGTCCTATAGCAGTGTCCTGAGGGGATGAGTTAAAACAGTTTCAAGATATGAGGGGTCTGAAAATATTTTCTCAGTCCTCCTTCTGACCCATGCAATATACTGATCTTTTATGGAAGGCTGGCTGGTTACAATTGTTCCTTTTGCAATCCTAACAATCCATTGGAATATGTTGTTGTTAGTTGTGAAGTCATGTCCAACCCATTGCAACCCCATGAACAATGTTCCTCCAGACCTTCCTGTCCTCTACCATTCTCCGGAGTCCATTTAAGCTCACACCAACTGCTTCAATGACTCCATCCAGCCATCTTGTTTTCAGTCATTCTATTCTTCTTTTGCCCTCAATTTTTGCCAGCATTAGGTTCTTCTCCAGTGAGTCCTTCCTTCTCATTAGGTGGCCTTCTAAAGAGCAGTCAGGGTTGATCTCTTCTAGAACTGACTGGCTTGATTGCCTTGCAGTCCAAGGGACTCACAGGAGTCTTCTCCAGCACTATAGTTCAAAGGCCTCAATACTTTGGTGCTCAGCCTTTCTTATGGTCCAACTTTCACAGCCATACATTGCAACTGGAAAAACCATAGTCTTGACTATAAGCACTTTTGTTGGCAGGGTGATGTCTCTGCTTTTTAGAATGCTGCCTAAATTTTCCATAGTTTTTCTCCCCAGGAGCAAGCTTCTTTTAATTTCTTGGCTACAGTCCCCATTTGCAGTGATCTTGGAGCCCAGGAAAATAAAATCTGTCACTATCTCCTTTCTTCCCCATCTATTTGCCAGGAATTAAGAGGGCTGGATGCCATGATCTTAATTTTCTTAATATTGAGTTTCAAGCCAACTTTTGCACTCTCCTTCTTCACCAGTTTCAAGAAGCTCTTTAGTTCCTCTTTGTTTTTTGCCATTAGAGTGATATCATCTGCATATCTGAGGTTGTTGATATTTCTCCTGGCAATCTTAACTCCAACTTTTGATTCATCTAAACCCACCTTTCTCATGATATGCTCTGAATATAAATTAAATAGGTAGGGTGACAGTATACAACCTTGCTGGACTCCTTTCCCAATTTTGAACCAATCAGTGGTTCCGTGTCCAGTTCTCACTGTTGCTTCTTGACCCGCATATAGGTTTCTCAAGAGACAAATAAGATGGTCTGGTACTCCCATCTCTTTAAGAACTCTTTAAGAACACAATTTGTTGTGATCCACACAATCAAAAGTTTTAGCATAGTCAATGAAGCAGAAGTAGATGTTTTTCTGGAACTCCCTAGCTTTCTCCATGATCCAGCATATGTTGGCAATTTGATCTCTAGTTCCTCTGCCTCTACGAAATCCTGCCTGTACTTCTGTTAATTCTTGATCCACATACTGCTGGATCCTAGGTTGTAGGATTTTAAGCATAATTTTACTAGCACGTGAAGTGAGTGCAACGGTGCGATAATTTGAACATTGTTTGGCATTGCCTTTCTGTGGAATTGGAATGTAAACTGACCTTTTCCAATCTTGTGGCCACTGTTTTCTAAATTTGCTCAAAACCTATCCTATTTAGTTGCTGTACCAAACCAGACAGTTATGGAAATACAAATGATAGACTAAATAATTCCTCTGTAAACTGTATCAACATCTCATGGGACAGTGTGAACTTCCTGAGTTGACGCAGGAAGAATATTCCTTGTTGGGGTTTCTTAATGAAGGTTTTAATGTTAGATGTCAAATCCTGGAAGATTATAGAACCCTGAAACTTGAAGGCACAGTTTCTGCTGAAACTGTGCTGTTGAATAAGAGGTGATAGAATAAAAGGGCTCTTGCTAAAATCCATTTTCTGTCTACAGTTTTAAGCGTGTTCAGCTCCAAATATTTCTGGCTGTATTACAGGGCCAGCTGTTCAACGTCCCATCTATCTGCAGACTCATCATGATCTTGAATGAGATCAATATCTGTTTCATCATTCACAAACTTCAATACTTTAGCCATGGGAAGCCTAAAAATGCAGTCATTGGTTTATAGAAAGAAGATCAATGAAGAGAACCCTGAGCCTTGAGGGGTGTTTGTGCCAATTGCCCGAGTTTTAGATGTATTAGACATATTTTTCCCTAGCTTTGTCTGTCACTTCCTGTCTGTCAGAAAGCTAATAATCCGCCTACAAGTAGACACAGAAGAGCAATATCAAGCAAGGCATATTTGTTTAAATATGCTTCATAAAGCATATTTAAGGGATACTTTATATGAATTTCAAAATTCATATAAACAAAATATCCCTACAGTCCTAAGATGCTAAGGAAATACATGTTGTACGGAAACTCAATATGAACGCAATGTAAATGTCATAAGTATGTCCATATCATATACCACCTTATATCCAGATAGGCAATTCAGACGTTGATTTATCAATCTTTAAAAATCCAGACTTGTGCTGTGAATGTATTCAAATGTTTTTTTCCTGAATGGTAAAACTTTTTTTTTTATTTATGGATTAGACTATACCCATATCTGTTTGTTCTGATCACTGCCATCCTGGTTATTTCAAGCAGAAGAAAAAGGAGAAACCATCTTGCTGCTATGACTGTATCATATGTCCTGAGGGAAAACTATCAGCCAAGTTTGGTAAGAACTATCACTCAAAAAGGGTTACTTTGCTTTCCTTCTGTAAGGTGGTAATAACCATGCACATACACTAAGTTGATGGCAGAAAAAGAGTGGAAGGATTATTCAAAATTATTATTTTAATTTAAGTCATCTTTATATAAAACATTTAAAATATTTCATCAGATAATTTTGTTGTAGCAATATAGCAATATTAGTTGCATTGTAATATGTACAATGCAACTAATACAATTAATAACCTGACACATTTGTTCAGATTTCACAGGTGAAATTCCAAGTTAGCTGAACTAAAGAAATGTTATTTTATGTATATTATTTTAAAATTTAAGCTAGAATAATTAGTAATTACACAGGGCATTTCGTATTCTTTTCTTTATAATCTACACATGTTCAGTGAAGACCTGTAAATGACACTTTTCTTCATGTTGTTTTAAACATGAGTACAACCTTCTAGTGATTTAGAGATCTGATATTATTATTTAAATATTCTAAAGCCTGGATGAAATAAAAAGAAAGAAATGTTTAAATTGCTTGACATTTTTTTCTCATTATCAAAATATTAGAATTTTTAGTATGATGGCATAATTATTTGAGTCACTGATTGTATGCCATCAAGGAAAGGTAGGCTTTAGTGATCACATAGCCAGGTCTTCTCCAGAATGAGCCATAATAAACTGGATTTAAAACTAAAATATAATTATAAACACAATAATCATAATAATTTTGTACTAGTAAGGATAGAAATATCTGTGAAAAACAGTAAGAGAATGAGACTTTCCATTGTTTTAGATGCTGAATACTGTTCAGGATGCCCAGAAGATCAATATGTAAGCAAAGACAAAGCTTCATGTATTCCTAAAACATTAACTTCCTTGACTTATGAAGAACCTTTGGGCCTTGCTTTAACTATTGTGGCCATCTCCTTTTTTTTATTCACAGCTATAATTTTTGGAACTTTTTTGAAACATCACCACACCCCCATCGTCAAAGCAAACAACCGAGATCTCACCTACACTCTTCTCATTTCTCTCCAGCTCTGCTTCCTTTGTGCATTGCAGTTCCTTTTTAGACCTGGGGCTATAATATGTCTCTTTCGACAAATCACTTTTGGAATCATCTTCTCAGTGGCTGTATCATGTATCTTAGCCAAAACCATCATTGTGGTTTTAGCTTTCCTTGCCACCAAGCCAGGATCCAGGATGAAAAAATGGATAGGGAAACAATTGGCAACCTCCATTGTACTTTCCTGCTCTCTTATCCAAGCAGTCATTGGTATATTGTGGCTTGCAAAGGCTCCCCCCTTCCCAGAAGCTGATATGATTTCAGTCACTGAAGAAATTATACTAGAATGCAATGAAGGCTCAGTGTGCATGTTTTACTGCATCCTGGGCTATATGGGTTTCCTGGCGGTGGCCAGTTTTATAGTGGCTTTTCTGGCCAGAAATCTTCCCAGCACTTTCAACGAAGCCAAACTAATCACTTTCAGTATGTTGGTTTTTTGCAGTGTGTGGTTAGCTTTCATTCCAGCCTATTTGAGCACAAAAGGAAAATATGTGGTAGCTGTGGAGATTTTTTCCATCTTAGCCTCTAGTGCTGGGTTACTCAGTTGCATATTTTTCCCGAAATGCTACATAATTCTCTTGAAACCTGAGTTAAACCACAGGGAACTTCTCACACAGAGAAAACATTAAGAAACCATGTATTTCATTTAAGTTACTGAATATTATTCTTTAAGCTGTGTCCTATTAGCATACTAACAATTATGAAATGTAGGTATGATTATTTAAAAAGAATTTCTGGAAATGTTTACCTCTACCAGAGTCATGGCATTAAATGATGTCAATTATTCATAAGAATATAATGAAAAATAAGGTTTTAATCCCATGGTATCATACATATTAGTTGAGTATAATTTTGAGGATAGATTTATTTGAGTTTACATTGCATTGTTACTCTGTACAGCCTTTCTCTGTGCATCAGGTCTTGCTTTTCCAAGGACCTCCAGGAGATGAAGTGGCAGAAGAGACACTTGGAGTTTGGTTGGATGAAGAAAGGAGTGAATCTCACTAAACACAAGTTAAAGTCTGCATTCATGAATACAAAATGGTGATAAGAGTGCTAAAATATCACACTATTTCTCTGTGCCTATTATGCCATCTGATAAACAACTGATGGCCTTGTTTAGATTGACCCCTTTTTGCTGTGGAGGGCTAGGCCACAATATCTGACCTCTTCAGGGCTACAGGGAAAAGTATACATTTTACAATTGCTCAGATTGGATTTTGTACAGATCCAGATGAGTGACCTGGGTGATCACCTTATGGTGATACATGGACTGGCCTTAATGAAGTGAAATATCTTGTAAGATACATCAGGAATCAATGCCATCATACTGCCTCATCTACATTGAACCCTAGATCATCCTCAATCCAGGGTTTATGTCATTAGTATATGAATGATACCCGATTGTACTTCTCAACCTCAAGCTATGCTGTTGATTCTGTCAATACATTAACCTAGTGTCAGGTGACTGTTCAGGTCTGAGTGAGGTTTGACTCAATCTTGAGAAAAATATTTGATCTCACACACATACATGGCAGGATAAAGGACATTTTTTTAAAATTTGATTTGTTGGAGTTCACACTTTCCCATTTGAAACTAGTGTGCAAGTTGGGGGTGGTGTCCTACAGTTGCAACTACTCTTTGAAAATCAAATGGCAGATAAACTTCAACATAAGGAGATCATATAGACCAGTTGCACTCTTTTGTAGAATCAGATGCCCTTCAGATGGTCTGATTCAAAGTTCTAGCCACCACTTATAAAGATGAAATGGTATACAATATTTATTTGAGAGCTTCCACTATTTCTGCCAGTCCACTATGTTCAGAGTCGGTGTACTCCAAGTACTCTTAAGTAAACATCATCTGTTGAGAATGAGGAAAAGAAACTTTCTTTTTCAATCTCTGCTCTCTGATACAGCATTCCCTTTCTCCAGAGATATCTTTCATTCCCATTCTCCTTGTTTTCTGGAAATTGCTTAAGATCAAGTTTTATTCTGAGATCTAGAGTTGGACTGTTTGTTTCATCAGACTGGGTAAGTATTGTTTTGATTCAGTCAATTATGTGATTTTAATCTGTTTTTAATCTATGTATTAGATTAAAATACATAGGGATGACTCACATCCTGGTCAGCGTTTCTTTATTTTCCTGCCATTGGGAAGAAGATATAGAAGCACAGGAAGCTGCACAAATAGGCTGAAGAACATTTTTTTATCCATGACTTGTCAGGCTGCTGAATGGAAAATAACTTTACAACAACATAGTACAACTGACTTGCGGGGCTGGTGCAATATGCAATAAGTTCAAATGGTGCAGCAGGATTGTGTGTTTGCTAGTAGGATTCACTGGGTTAGGGATTTTTCTTTTCTTATACTGTCTTTCACTGTGAGTTGTATTGGGTTGGGGGAATGCACGAAGGGAGTCTCAGCCAATATCAATGTACACATGTACTCTGACAATAAAGTTTTGAAAATTATATTTATTGTTAACCTCCCTGATACTCTTGGTATTGAATGACCTTAACAAATCAAATGAATCAAATAAATAAATAAAATCAGTTTGGCATAAATCTTGTGGTTATCATTTAAGAATCAAATATAAAGCATTTTTTAATTAAAAGACAACTTAGAATGTAAAAGTATTTCAGAACATCCTTTATAAAGAATAATATTACAATATCTTGTCTTCAAATCACAGATTGACACAGTTTCAAGGATTATGTCTATGGAGATTCTCAATCATCCAGGTGTGGTTGTCCCAAAGGTGCTTTTTCCAAAACTTTCTTTTCTTCTTTTTTTGTAAAAAGTTTTTTTTTTACACAAACACACAAACAAACAAATATACAATGCATTTTTTCTGAACAGAGTATTTGCCGAGTCACAAATTTATACAATTTTTAATCATCTCCAAAACAATTTATATATTTACTTTTTGCCATAGTGTTTATTCTCTCTAATTTTTATAAACCAATATTACCCTTCATCTTAATCTCTAATCTTAATAAAATTCATTTTTTCCCTTTTCATCTCTAAGTTAAACCCCTTAAATTTAAAATCTCACAACATAATGTAATTCCCAATATTTCCTTAAATTCCCTTATTTTAATCACAAATCTGTTCCAAATAATACAATCCAACATCTTAATAAAGATCAGTTAAATATATAGCATTACAATCATTCAGTTCTTTTCTATTGTTTTTTCAAGTGTATAATCTCTTCTTATTGAATAATAAGCCATATTATCTTGTACAGTACATTTTCTTAAATCTTAACTCCAATTTTCAATTACTTTGTCAAATGTATGCATTTATATCTCTCCAAACAATATCTTCATCATTTCTAATTTCACAAGTTTAATTAATTCATAATACAATATCATTTCCAATTTTTTAAGTTAAATTCCAAAATTGCAATTAAAAATATTCCAATTGTTACAATTTTCCTAGTTACAATTAAAAATATCCCAACTATTACAATCTCATATATTAAACTTATTCATATTTCTAAATTTTATTTCAATTCATTTATACATCCATGTAATTTTCCATTACTTTATACTTATTTAGTTGATTTCATTATTACAATTCAATACCTTCCAAGTATCACAATCTCAACTATTGCATTTTATAAAATTCATTATATCTATAATTTTTACTTCAATTCATTTTTAAGTTCTAAATCTATACAACATATTCCATATTCTTTCTCCCTTTCTCCCATTTTTTTAATTTTCTTCTTTTTCTTCCCCTATCTTTTGTTTCGTATTTTAAAATCCTAAACTTTTCTCTTTTGCCCTGTATTTCCCATTATTCTCCATCCCTTTTTCCTTTCTTATTTTCCCACTGTTAATCCCAGTGTAATCATTTAAGTTTTTATATTCTTTTTATTCCCCCCTTTTTTCCCTTTTGTATCTTTCCATCCTCTCTTGTGCTGACTCAAAGAGTTTCCTCTGACTTCCGAGGAACTTGCCTGTTCCTCTTGGTCTTCCAAGGGGAGGACTCTCCTTCTTCTCCATCTTTACAAGACAGATCTGGTCCGAAGACTCCTCGGCAGCAACTTGTCAGCCCGGGATTTTGCAAGACTAATTAGAGCCGGCTATTCCCAGACTGTCTCGCCACAACACTTCTGGTCAAATCCTGGACTTTCTTGTTGCTGTTGTTTTTTCCCTTTGAATTGTTTCTCTTCTCGTTCAAGAAGTTGAAGAACTGGACTGAAGAAACTTCTTGAATGAAAAGCAAAATGCTTTCAAAAGAAAGAAAAAAACAAGAAAACACAATTGCTTTTTGGATTGGAAAGACTTCTGACTCTGCAAATGATTTTTAAACAAAGGTTTATTTGAAAAGCAGTGTAGAGTATCATGTTATGATAAAATATGTTTTAATGTCTGAATATGTCTGAAACTAAAGGCTTATAATTTTTAGAGATTTCTTCTTGTTAATTGTTCCTGTGTATTTAGCTTAGGTTTCAGCAAAATAATATAACATTTGGGGAAAAAGATACAGCCCAACAGCCCAGCGCTGGAGGCTAAAATTGAAAAGATCTCCACAGCCACCATGTATTTCCCTTTGGTGCTCAGATAGGTTGGAACAAAGGAGAGCCAAACACTGCAGAAAACCAACATGCTGAAAGTGATGAACTTGGCTTCATTGAAACTATCAGGTAATTTCCTGGCAAGGAAAGCTACAGTGAAACTTGCACATGCCAAGAAACCCAAATAACCAAAAACATAGTAAAACATTCCACCTGAACCCTCACTACATAGCAAAACAATTTCCTTAGGTGCTGAATGTTTATCAGCAGAAGGAAATGGGGGAGAGGTTGTCAGCCATGTAGCACAAATACTTGCTTGAATAAGGGAACAGCAAAGCACAGTGGAAGTGGCTAGTTTTCTCCCTACCCATTTTTTCATCCTTGATGCTGGATTGGTGGCCATAAAAGCCAAAACAACAGTCATGGTTTTGGCCAACAGACAAGAAACAGCCACTGAAAATGTAATGGCAAAAATAGTTTGCCGGAGAGGACAGGTCACCTGAGTAGGTTTGCCAATAAAGAGTAATGCACAAAGAAAACAGAGTAAGAGAGACATAAGGAGAATGTATGTGAGATTCCGGCTGTTGGCTTTGACAATAGGAGTGTTGTGGTGTTTCAGAAATATTCCTAGAACCAGAATAGTTATCAAGGAACATGAAAGAATCCCAAGAATTAAACCAATCCCCAAGAGCTCTTCATAGGACAAAAAGTCTATGCCCTTGGGAATGCATAAATTATGATCTTTGTTTGGGTAATAATTTTCCTGGCAAGGAAAGCATTCGGCTGCATCTAGAGGAAAAAAGAAGAAAAACATGATTTCTCACATCTGATGGCAGTGGTGATGATTTTGCTTTCTGCTTTAAAATTTAAAGCAGACATTTAAAGATTTTAATAAAATTAAAGAAGTTAAACTTTAAACTTAAAGATGTAAGGACTTCTTTCATTATAAAACAAAGGAAAAAATATGAACTATGAAGAAAAAGAATATATATCAAAGATTTTAAAAATTGGACATAACCAGATTTGAACAACTTTAAAGATATAAAATAAACAAAACCAAAAATAAAAATAAAAAATAAAAAAGGGAAAGTGGCTAAAATCTCATGTGATCACAACATTTTGTCCTCATGCCAGAGACTAGCATATATTTTCCCTTAAAAATACAGTTCTCCCAGAGGTGGGTTGCTCCCGGTTTGCACCGGATCACAAGAACCGGTAGTAAAAAAAATTTAATAGTTCAGAGAACTGGTAATAAGATTGGCTGGCCATATCCCTAAACCGTTCCTGGCCTGGTCGCTGTTTGCTTACCCCGCCCACTCCCAATCTATTGCTGCCTTCTGAATCCCAGCTGATGGCTAGAGGGGAAAAAAACTGTTTAAACTCTTGCCACGGGGCTTCAAAGGGCTGCCCTACAGCTGATCAGTGTTAAAAGAAAACAAATGAGTAGACTGCAAAAATAGAAAAAAACTTCAGCTTCAGCATAGGTTAATTACCACAAGTTGATTAGATCGGCGTCCTGACTCAGCTGTTTTGGTCAGGGCTCTGTAGCTGCAAAGAGCTGGTGCAGTTTTTTTTCCCCCTAGCTATGGTTAAAAGCGAAACTGAAAGTAAAGCAGGGTTTTTGCTGCAACATGACAAAATGAGGCATAGAGAGATTTCTTTTTATTTTTCCTCACCAAAAAAGGTAGGTGCAAAACAATGGGAAATTTAGGGCAAAAGAGGAGAGTTCAAGATTTTAAAACACAAAAGAAAAAAAGCTCTATTTAACTAGGGAATTGTAATAATTGAGATACTATTAATTGTATATTCTGTTGAAAACAGAAATGGTTAAGTTGTGGTTTGGAGGACTATATGGGGGAAATAATTTGGTTTATTATTATTGGTAAATATAATTAATTGATTTCTAAGAAATTGGATTGCATGGAAATAATTGGAATATTCATGTTCATATTGATTAATATACAAAAAGTTAGTTATATAACTAATTGATTTATATTAAAATATTGAATTTGTATTAAACAACTGTAATATTACATAATTAACCAATGTGAGGATGGATATAAAAATAGATGACAATGGGAAGGGGTATAATATAGAATAGAAGGGAAAAATTAAATTTGATTAAGATTAGAGATGATGAAGGGTAATATTGTTTTTTAAAAAAAATAGATGAGGAATAAATATGGCAAAAAGGAAATATAGGAATTGTAAATTTAATTGAATTGACTAAACACTGTTTAAATTTGTGAACCGGCCAAATACTCTGTTCAAAGAAAATACATTGTATGTTTGTATGTGTGTTTCTAATTATTGCTATTTATTCATATTTGTTCTCTTTTATTCTTTAAAGTTTAACAATTCATTCTTTATCTTAATATCTTTATATTTGTTTGGGGTTGGCTTTCTTCCCTTTCATCTTTTTTATTGTACAGCAATCTTTCTCCTCAAACCTACCACCTCTCACTTTTCTTTCTTTCTTTCTTTCTTACTTTCTCTTCCCTCCCCTCTTCTTGTCCTCCCTACTTCCTCTTCCTTTCTCCTTCTCCTCCTCTCTTCCTCCCTCTCTTACCCTCACTCCTACTCTGATTTTCCTTCCCTTCTTTCATCCCTCTCTATTGCTGTATCCTTTTATGCATATGGACTACTCAGAAGGCTGAAAAAGTTATTTTTGACTGGTCCTCGCACTTTTGACCAGTACTCGAACTTACGACTGTCCTCACATTTTACGTTTTTGCCCTATCTTGTCACCATGGTGAAGAGAAGCAGTTGTGAAATGAGTGACACGGTGGTTAAGAATGCTACAATGGGCATAAATGATGACCACTCATAAGTGTGAAGACTGGTCAAAAGTGTGAGGACCTGTCAGAAATCACTTTTTTCAGCCCTCTGGATAGTCCCTATACACATAGCCTTGGACACTCGGTCACATGACCAGGTAGCCATGCCCACCCAGTCACATGACCTCAAAGCCACACCGACAAAATAAGCCGCACCCACAGAACCGGTAGTAAAATATTTTAGAACCCACCCCTGAGTTCTCCTCTTTGATAACCAGTGTACAACTCTTACCCTTTGTTGTAGATATCTTCCCTTCTGAACATGGAATGCAATCATAACAGCAGAATGGTTTCCCTTCCTTCTTTTGCTTGCTATATCCCGAATGACAATTGTCATTACAAACAGAAAGAGGCTGTGTCTAACACATCAATAAATGTAATTAAAAAATGATTAGATTTTTTAGTATCATAGGCAATTTTTTTTTCTTTTGTGGCAAAAAACCTGCAGGAGGAAATTAAATATTAAAAATTAAAAATAATTAAAAATTAAAAATAATTAAAATTAAAAATTAAATTAAATTATTAATCTGCATCTCTTTTCAAAGTTGAGTAATGTTAATAATGAAATATCAATGATCATGAAATCATTTCAGGGTGAAATTAAAATACACTGAAAACATTTGTATTTTGCTCTTTAAAGTTTCAATTTCTTTATGTTATTTCAAAATGTGGGTACTGCCCTACATATGCATTTAAGTCATACCTGATTAAACCAGCTGTGCCACACAATAGTATCATGGTTGATGGTAAATGCTTGGTTAAGATTAGGGTTTTGGGGATCCATTTTTCCAATCTTTATTCTAGCAAAGGACTGATTTGGGAAAGTAATCCAATTTATGACATCAAATCCTGTTACTACCACTCCATTCTGATCAAAAAATATCTCATCTCCTGCACTGTTATTGAATGAGACTTGCCTCAGAAAGGAGTGAAACTAGGATGAAAAGACCCATATTCAGTTTTGTCTATATCACTTCCAAAATGTATACTAAGTCCCAGAGTGGCTATATATAGCATTATCAAATAAAATAATTTTCAGTTTAAGTTTAATAGTGTGAGTTGGTGGCTACATATAAAACACAGTTGGAAAGAACATTTAACAGATATCAGTGTTGCATGCAAGAGAGAAGAAATATTTTTTTAATTGGCACTATGGGAAAGAAATCTTATCTCCATTCTGTGGCAAAGTGGTGAATCTTCTGACCTCCGCAGGCCAGGAGTAACAGAATGT
The DNA here is from genome assembly GCA_038048745.1 of Coluber constrictor foxii. Classification (NCBI taxonomy): domain Eukaryota; kingdom Metazoa; phylum Chordata; class Lepidosauria; order Squamata; family Colubridae; genus Coluber; species Coluber constrictor. Next base: position 60,960,683 of record CM075961.1, on the reverse strand, counting down.
CTGTGAAATGAAGAGTTGATATAAATGGTAAAGTAATGTGGTCCTATGAAGTTCAAATATTTCTATACTTATAGACATTCCTGAATCTAGTTTAGTAACCAATTTCGTTGTGTAAATGATGCACAATGACAATAAAGACTTTGAACTTGTAACAGACTGGCTTCTATGCAGAACTCTTAGCATTCATGGAAATAAATGCAGGGTAAAACTGAGTGGTCAGCAATTTAGCTTTCTGAATTTTCACCTTCCAAATAGAAGCTACCATCTAGAAAGTAATTGTAGTAATTCAGGTTTGACATAACTAGTACATAACTCAGCAAGGATAAACTGTTCCACACAGAGCAAATTTACCAAGCTGATAATGTGCATCATTAGCCATTGAAGTCAGTGGAAAGGGTAGAACTAGTAGTTTCTCAGATTACAGATCTGTTTCTTGGGATGAATTTAATCTCGCCCAAAATAATCTGTTTTTAATTTCAAAAACTGGAAATAACTGATCAATAGTGTCTTCATCTCTCTGGGTCAATCTTTCTCTAGGAAGTTAAACATCTGCCTTTTGGGGATATAACATCATCATCATCATTATTATTACTATTATTATTATTTAATCTGTAGTGAGATTCACAGTCTTTGAGGCTGGTTAATAGCTCAGCAGCTCGAGTCCTAACTAAGGACCTAGGAACTGTTAAGGTATCGTCGGAGGATGTAAGCTGTTCCAAGTAAGGTGGTTTTTTGTAGAGTCAAAATGGTCAAGTCCGGTAAATTTAGAATTTCTAAATAGCGGGGTAGCCCTTTGGGTATTGCTCCAAGGGCTCCAATTACAATCGGAACAACACATGATTTCTTTTTCCATAGTCGCTCAACTTCAATTTGCAAGTCCCGGTACTTTGTGATTTTTTCTTGCTGCTTATCTTCAATCCGTGCATCACCAGGTATTGCAATGTCAATGAACCATACTTTTTTCTCTTCAACTACCATTATGTCAGGTGTGTTGTGGACCAAGTGCTTCTCAGTCTGAATCCTAAAGTCGCACAAGATCTTGAGTTTCTAATTCTCTAGAACTTTCTCAACCTGATGTTCCCAGTGGTTTTTGCTGTACTCAAATCCAAACTTCTGGCACAGTTTCCAGTGAATGATCTTAGCAATGTGGTCATGGCATTGTAGGTAGTCGGTTTGTGAAATTTTGCTGCAGCCACTGATCAGGTGGTCGACTATCTCATCTTTCTCATTACAGAGACAGCATTTGCTGTTGGTGGTAACATGTTGAATTTTTGCCTTCATGCAGTTTGTGGCTAGGGCTTGTTCTTGAGCTGCCAAAATAAAGCTTTCTGTTTCTTTTTTCAGTACTCCTGATCTTAACCAGTTCCAACTTAGTTTTTGGTCAGCTTTGCCTTCAATACTTTTCAAGTATTGGTCATGCAGAGCTTTGCTTTTCCTATTATTATTATTATTATTATTATTATTATTATTATTATTATTATTATTATTATTATTATTATTATTATTATTATTATTTAATCTATAGTGAGATTCACAGCCTTTGAGGCCGGTTAATAGCTCAGCAGCTCGAGTCCTAACCAAGGACCTAGGAACTGTTAAGGTATCGTCGGAGGATGTAAGTTCCGATTAAGGTGGTTTTTTGTAGAGTCAAAATGTTCAAGTCCAATAAATTTAGAATTTCTAAATAGCGGGGTAGCCCTTTGGGTATTGCTGCTGCTGCTGCTGCTGCTGCTGCTCCTGATGATGATGATGATGATTTATCGGATTTATATGCCATTAATGTTTCCAGGGCATAGCAATGCTTTGTTTTATACCAATTAATTTCAATCATGTTAGAAATCTTAAATGTTCAATCTCTTTCATCATGATAGACTAGCACACTTATGAAACTGTCCCCTCCTCCTTCCACAGATGAGGTGAGGTCTAATGAGGGAGGTGTTAGATATTGTTAGCAGTGTTGCTAAACTGGTAATCTTTGCATGTATTTGTTATAAACACTTCTATTTTTTTCAGGACATTGAAGTTTACTATTGGCAGATGGTTATAGTGGTAGATTATGCAGTAGCAGCTTTCACAGGACTTACCTGCCATGGTTGATAATTTAGTTTTATTGTCTTCTCTTCTTTCATCATTGTTCTAGGCCTGGAGTTTGATATGAACAGTGCACCCAAGGCATGGGCCACTGCATAGACAGCATTATATATGCTGTAGCTGTGACCGGTCATACTTATTTCAAAAAAAGGCCCCAAAAGACTTTCCAGTTTCTCCTCTCCAGTGCAGATGTCACCCTCAATTTGACCTGAAAAAGTATTGGGAAAAACACAACGAAAGGCCTGTTCCCAGAAATCTGTGATTAAACCATCTCCGGTGGCACTGGAAGGTTTCCTTCCCTGAATAAACATCTTAAATTGCTGCAGGTCTTTAGAATGGATTGCAAAAGATAAAGCACCATGGAGGACCTGAATATCCCAAACCCACTGATAAACAAGTGATTTTATCTCCATCTGGGCAGTAAAAATCCAGGCTTTACTTTTGGGTTTGCATAAACTGACTTCTATTTCTGGAAAGTATAGCACCCATCTCAAAAATATGATGGAATCAGCTTCTCTGTAGAAGACCAAAGCATTGGCTGTACTGCTCATGACTTTTTCATACATTTCAGAGCCTTTCCTTATTATATCTTCCTTATAATCATCAAAACTTACATTCTCAGGGCATGTTTCTGTGAAAGCTAAACAGATTCCCATCTCAGAAAATAATGGAAGCATGAGCTTCAGAAACATTTCTCCATTATCTTTATCATCAGCAATGAATCCAATCCATATCCATTTGAAATGAAGGAGTAACTGAAGAATTCCTAGAAACCATCCGATAAGGGGAAAGAAATTCCTAGAAACCATCCGATAAGGGGAAAGAAATTCAGTTTTACCTGTCCTCTTTAGAGTAGAACCACACAGGAGCTACAAACAAATTTAGAAATGGGGTGAGCTGATATCTAGAAATGTCAAATACAATGTTCATTTCTGTGGAGTATTTTGAATAAGTGCATGATGATGATGATTTGTCCTAATCTAAAATTATTAACAAATATTTCTAGTGATTTACTACGAGAACTAATACCTGTAAATTCATGTTTCATTGTCTGATATATCAATATAATTAAGAGGGCAATGGTAATTTCTTTGTATTTTGATATAGCAGTGAATGTTTTTAGGAAATAAATCTGCTTCCTTTTCTACAACTTTTTTTACATTAATTCCATTGATGTGGCACTTAAAAAAGAGCCATCAGTTGATTTATTTATTTATTTGTTTAGATTTGTATACCGCCCTTCTCCTTGCGGACTCAGGGCAGTGGATAGCCAATTAAAAACAGTACACAAAAGTTAAAAATTTCTTTAAAAGCATATAACTTTGGCTAAAAATTAAAACCATTAAATATTAAAATACCCAGCCATATAATACAAATCTTAAAAATTCAGCGGGGTCAGGCTAGACCAGCAAGCTGAAAGAGATGGGTTTTCAGGGCCCGACGAAAAGTCCGGAGGTCAGCAATTGTTCTCAGTTCTGGGGGAAGATCGTTCCAGAGGGTAGGGGCTGCCACAGAGAAAGCCCTCCCCCTGGGGGTCGCCAGCCGACATTGTCTGGCTGACGGCACCCTGAGGAGACCCTCTCTGTGGGAGCGCACTGGCCGGTGGAAGGCTATTGGTGGCAGAAGGCGGTCCCGTAAGTACCCTGGTCCTAAGCCATGGAGCACTTTAAAGGTGGTCACCAACACCTTGAAACGCACCCGGAAGTCCACTGGTAGCCAATGCAGCTCGCGCAGGAGAGGTGTCACGTGGGAGCGTCCCGTCACTCCCATAATTCCCCACGCGGCCGCATTCTGCACTAGTTGGAGCCTCCGGGTGCACCCCAAGGGGAGCCCCATGTAGAGAGCATTGCAGTAGTCCAGGCGAGAGGTGACGAGTGCCTGAGTGACTGTGCGTAGGGAGTCCCGATCTAGAAAGAGCCGCAACTGGCGTATCAGGCGAACCTGATAGAAAGCTCCCCTGGCCACAGCTGTCGTGTGATCCTCCAAGGACAGCCGTGGGTCCAGGAGGACGCCCAAGTTGCGCACCCTTTCCGTGGGGGCCAATGATTTGCCCCCAATAACCAGCGATGGTGTCAGCTGGCTATATCGGGACGCCGGCAGCCACAGCCACTCGGTCTTGGAGGGGTTGAGTTGAAGCCTGTTTCTCCCCATCCAGGCCCGCACGGCTTCAAGGCACTAGGACATCACTTCCACGGCATTGTTGGGGTGGTCTGGGGTGGAAATGTACAGCTGCATATCATCAGCATACTGATAGAATTCCACCCCAAAACCACGGATGATCTCACCCAGCGGCTTTACATAAATGTTGAACAGGAGGGGCGAGAGGACCGATCCCTGCGGCACCCCACACACCAGGTGCCTCGGGGTCGACCGCTGCCCCCCTGTAAACACAGATTGCGACCGGTCGGAGAGGTAGGAGGAAAACCACCATAAAACGGTGCCTCCCACCCCCAGTCCCTCCAACCGGCGCAACATGATACCATGGTCGATGGTATCAAAAGCCGCTGAGAGGTCTAATAACACCAGGATAGAGGAATAACCCCTACCCCGGGCCCGCCAGAGATCATCCACCAACGTGACCAATGCCGTTTCGGTGCTGTATCCAGACCTGAAGCCGGACTGGGGCGGGTCTAAATAGACAGCTTCATCCAGGTACCGAGGGAGCTGCCACGCAACCACACTCTCAACAACCTTCGCTAAAAAGGGAAGTTTGGAGACTGGACGGTAGTTAGCCAAAATAGCCGGGTCCAGGGAGGGCTTCTTGAGGAGGGCCCTCACCACTGCCTCCTTCAAGGCGGCTGGTAGGGCACCCTCACTCAAAGAAGCATTTATGATCTCCTGGAGCCAGCCTCGTGTAACCTCCCGGGAGGCCAGCACCAACCAGGAGGGACACGGGTCCAATAAACATGTAGTTGCGTTCAGTCTCCCCAAGGTCCTGTCCACGTCCTCGGGAGCCACAGGATCGAACTCAGCCCAGATAACACTCTCAAGACCTGCCTCAGTCACCTCGCCCGAACTAACCCAGTCGGCGGCCAAGTCATCCCGAATCTGAGTTATTTTGTCATCCAGATATTGAACAAAATCCTCAGCACGACCCTGCAAGGGATCCTCCCGCGCTCCCGGATGAAGGAGGGAGCGGGTCACCCTAAACAGGGCGTCTGGGTGATTATCTGATGACGCGATAAGAGCGGCAAAATAGTTAGATTTTGCCGCTTTTATCGCCACTAAGTAAGTCTTAATGTGAGCTCTTACTAGTGTCAAGTCAGATTCAGAGCGACTGGCCCTCCAACCGCTCTCTAGGCGTCTTCTCCGGCGTTTCATCTCCCTCAGCTCCTCGGTAAACCAAGGAGATAAGTGAGTTCGGCACCGGGTCAGAGGCGCCGAATGACCAAAAGTTTAATTCTGCTTTTTAGAATTATAGAAAAGACGGATATTTATTAATTGTGCTATTGAAGGGCAATTTTATTTACAGTTACAATAAGGTTGAGAGTAAATGACAACCTAACAGTGGAGTGGGGGTATTAATGGATGATAATATGAAAATAAAAATGGAATTATTAAGTTCATTACTCCAAATAAATGGCAAAGCAACATATCAGATAATTATTTGTCTAATCATATTTTTGGGATTTTTTAAAAAAAATAAAAATCTTGGTATAATATTTAACTATAAACATTCTAAAAATAATAACTCTTATACATAATTTCCTGTTATTTCCAGTTACCTCATTCATATATTCTTTTTAACTTAATTATTCCATGTTTTACATACAAGTTTCTCAAACATTACTTTTTGTCCCTCTATCACAACTTAAAAGTACATAATTTTGTATACAGTTTCTAAGATGAGAAATTATTTTAGGATGTTAGTAATATCTTCTTTACCTGTTCATGAAGATGATATGATATGATTTGAACTGAGTTGAACAATTTCATAAAACCACATATGACATTAATTGCAAGATATCTCTGCCTAAATAAAATACATTGCTATTAGGCTATTAAATATAAACATAAATCTGGAACACCCCATTTTGTTTTATTTCCACATTTTGTACATGCCTCCTACCTGTGGAGTCTTATAGATACCTAAAATGTTTGATATCAGGTGAGAAGTGTCTGAACGAAGTCCCCCTATGATTGCACTTAGTTTGTCCTTGAAGCCGCACTCGTAATTGGGAATAAATTTGTTTTTTGTGGAAATAAGTTGCATTGTGGCTTGGTAGGTCAATTTGGCATCAGAGTAGATATCATACATATGGAATCCTAGGGTGACATTGGGTAAAATGAAGGGATTTTCATTGATCTTTTTTATTGCAAATTCCAAAGCTAAGACATGCTGATAGTTCTTAGTCACCACACTACAAAAAGATTTTCATGAGTTATAAGCATATACCTTGCTTCATAAGTTAGGGCACTTAATTTTTTGATTCACATATTACATTATTTTTTAAAAAATGCTACCTTTCTGAGGTAATCCTCATGACGATCTCTTACAGGTGTAAATACATTTATTGCTCTTTCTAATAAAAAATGCAAAAAAAGTATGATTTTAAGCAATATTTTTTTTATTTAAATTGCATTGCTCGGGTGAGGTTTCTTTCTTCCAATTAATTATATTACAAAGTTGAATATTGCAAAGATTTTTTCAAAAAAGAACATGAATGTCAATAATGTGAAATGATATTTATTTGAATACCTTGAAAAAAAAATAAAATGAAAAGGCATAAGCAATGGAAAAAAGTTAAAATGAAAAATAAGGGAAAATGATGAATCAAAAGACAGTGTTTTATAAAAGTAATGTATTTTGAAGTAGATTTTTTCCCCCAAGGAAAGAGAATCATTTCTTGAATTTCCACTTCGTATACAATATATATACATTGCATTTACAATGGAATCTTTAAGATAAAAAAAGACCTCTTCAATGATGCCTTTTGATCTCAAACAAAATGGTATTTGCTCCATTTTTATAATTCAAATAATTCTGTTGCTTTCTTGAGCACTTACAGAAAATCAACAATGTTAATTTTAGTTAAGGGCAATGCTGTGTTCTCTTTGGGAAGTGTTCTAAACACATGGAATGGATATGAAGCAAAAAAAATGATCTGAACCTTTAACAATCATAACTCCTGCTTCAGTTCCTTCATCACTCTTCTGGACTCATAACTAGTCATTTCAAATGTACTGTATTGTGGAGAAAAAACTTACATAATTTCTTCAGATGATATTGAATAAGGTTGATAGCTGAAATCTGCTGGAATAGATAAGATGAAGCTTTGAGAAACAATGCCACCAATTATAATGTCTCCTGGCTGATAATATTGATGAAGAATGGCAGGAAGATTTTGGAATCCACATTTAGCAGCTTTACATGTTATCCAGGAAAGCAGCATCACTAGTAATATCACTGATAATCTATACTCAGAGCAAATTTTCATTTCAGTGAAGATGCCTTTATTTGAAGACAGAGTTCGGTAATGAACATTTGCTAATAATAAAGTCCTATCATTCATTCATTCGTTTTCCATATCTGAAAAACAACACATTAGCAATCAAGCTAATATACAATAGAATTTCTCCATGTCAAATTTTTGAATGATAGGTATTTATACACCATTCATAATAGATGTTTTGTTATTATCTTTTTTTTAAAATCCAGAACCAATTTAGAAAGTGGCAACACTAATTGCAATAATTACACTTTGGTTTTAGGTTGTGCTACAAATATTTTCACTTGGGATAGAAATATTTTCTCTCTACTTTGGGGAAACGGAAAGTTTAAAAAATAAATAAGTTAAAAAGATCTAATTTTTCTCTAATTCCAGAGAGAAACGTGCAAACATACAAACATCCTTCTGGAATGGTCTGCCCACCGAGCTCAGGATGGCCCCCAACCTCCTCTTCTTCCGCCACGAACTAAAGACGTGGCTGTTCCAGCAATAATCTGATCATGGGGTTGTACAATTTTATAATTTTAATATGGTTTTAATGGGGGGGTTAATTTTATTTTAATTTCTACCCTGTGATTTGTATTTTTTTTAAATTTGATTTATATGCCGCCCTTCTCCAAAGACTCATGGTGGCTTACAATGCGTTAAGCAATAGCCTTCATACTTATACAAAGTCAGCTTATTGCCCCCACAAACTGGGTCCTCAATTTACCTACATTAGAAAGGTTGATTCAAGGCTGAGTCAACCTTGAGCCTGGGGAGTTTCAAACTGGTTTCTATTCCAGGGGTGAAATGCTCCTGGTTCGGACCAGATTGCATGATCTGGTAGCGATGGAGGCGGGTGGTTCAGAGAACCGGTAACAGAAATCCCTGCCCCCGCCCAAGATGCCCAGCTGAGCTGCACACTCATCAGAGGCCAAAAATGCTTTTAAAAGTTAAAAAAAAAGCCTCTGATGATTGTGTGGCTCAGCTGGATCGTCAAAAGCTTTTAAAAGAAAAAAAACCTTTTAAAAGAAAAAAACTCTTTTTTTCTTTTAAATGCCTCTGACGATCCAAGCTGAGTTGCCTGATCGAACTCAGCTTGGATCGTCAGAGGCATTTAAAAGAAAAAAACGGTTTTGAAAGCATTTTTTACAACCTCTTCATCAAAGAGGTTGTAGAAAAAATGTTTTTAAAAGTAAAAAAAAATTGCCCATGCCCACCCAGTCACATTACCCCCCACCAAGCCACACCTACAGAACCAGTAGTAACAAATATTAGATTTCACCACTATTCAATTCATATTTTTACTAAAATATATAAATAACCAAAACCAAAATATAAATAAAAAATGAATTCATCCTCCTATATTAGGACAACAGTAAAAATCATTATAGATAAGAAAAAAACCTTTTATTTAATGTGTACTCGTGTCTGTTCTATTACAGAAAATGGTTTACCTGCCTGTTAGAGGAACATAGTGTATGTATGAAGCTAAAATATTTCAAGATTTGAAGAAATAGGAAGCAGAGTAAAATATTTGGTAGAATCATTGATCCTGAGCAAGAAAGACATCCAAATCATATTTTAGAAGAACTATTCTCATCCTTATCAATACCTATCCCTGGACAGATAAAAGCATATATATGTACTTTAGAGCCAATCTCAAATGCTTCTTGCAGTATTGAATTCTGTCACTTCTGGAACAGCCTTACTACTTTAGAAAAATTAGATTGACTTAAAAAGCAGTGATCAATATTTGTCTTACCTAACATGATACTGATTATTTATTTATTTATTTATTTATTTATTTATTTATTTATTTATTTATTTATTTATTTATTTATTTATTTATTTATCATATTTCTATGCCGCCCATTTTTTGAGGACTCTGGATGGCTTACAACAATCGACAATATGCTAAATAGCACATTGCCCCCAACAATCTGGATCCTCATTTTACCCATCTCGGAAGGATGGAAGGCTGAGTCAAGCTTGAGTCGGTGAGATTTGATCTGCTGATCTGCTGAACTAGCAGTCAGCTGAAGTAGCTGCAGTACAGCACTCTAACCACCTTGGCTCTTTTTTAAAAAGATGATAATTTCAAAAAAAATAATAATCTGGCCATATATAATGATATTGTTGAGAAATTTAGTAAATGCTTCTCAGAAGTAAGTTAATACTTCATAGATATTGTAAAATTATTGATAGAGAAATGCAGTCTTAAATTTTATTCCAACTGAAACCTAAATAGTTCATCTGAGAGCCAATTTAGTGTAGCACACAGTAATATAGATTTCTACTGGATTTCTACTGAATTTTGGATTTCTACTGAGTTTTGCCCATTATAATATAACTAAGGAATGATTAGTATGTTTCTGTTGTAGTGATGGCCCCTCCAGTGAGAACTCTGCACTAATGAACCCTTCAAACTTACATTTCCTTCCATGGCTGTTGAGTCATAAATGTCCATCACTTAAAAAACTAAAAAACTACAAAAAGACTAAAAAGGCAGGGGGGTTACACCAGCCCTGTTTGATGGAAAAGAAAAGTTTTTAGGGCATGGTGAAAGGCCCAGAGATCTGGTATCCTTCGTATCTCCGGGGGCAAATCATTCCAGAGGGCAGGTGCTGCCACAGAGAAGGCTTTCCCTGGGGTGTCGCCAGCCGACATTGCCTGGCTGACGGCACCCTGATGAATCCCTCTCTGTGGGATAGTACTGCCTGGTGAGAGGCTGTCGGCGGCAGAAGGCAGTCCCGCAAATTGCTAAACTGTCAGGTGATTGGACTGGAGAGCCAATGATAAAACACCATGATAGACTGGTTTAGCAGGTTTTTGATCCCATTTAATTGCTAGAGCACTTAAATTCTAGCTGAGCAGTCAAATTACACTCTTTACCTTTTGCTGTATTTGTCCTTTCACTATGTCTTCCATGACATCATGGAAACAACCCAGACCAAAATCACAAAGGTTCAAATATCACGAAAAAGGAGAAACAGACTTGCTGTTTCTTGGAGTAGAATCCGTAATGTATGGATTCTACTCCATACATTAAATACCTATTTCCTTAAAACCTATCTTTATTTTCCATGCCTACTTTGTAGATTGCTCCTATAAAAGCAAAATAAATCCCACAATTCAAAAATTCTGGAACCATTCTTTGAAAGATCCATTCTAAATTAATTCTAGTTGCAGTGAAAGCAAGGTCTAACTGAAATAAAGAAATGATTCAAGAATTTCCCTATACTGAAGGGCTTCATTGGGACCATTTGATAGAAATAATGGTCTTGGTGTGATCCATCCTCAGTGAAGCAGAGCCATAGGTGAGGTGAGTACATTGGTAATTGAAAAAAATGACAAGGAAAAAGTTAACGTGTACATCATCTTATTATTGTGTTTGTCTCACAGTCAGTCAAACTGGATTTCACATTTTTGTCCATCTATCAGTCCTTCTCAAGGATTTTGGATGGGTAGGAATTGTTTGAGATATCATCAGGATAATCTATTTCAAACAAAGTTGTCTTTTATAATTAACTGTTTTGTACAATTGAGTTGTTTTGGGATTGTTTTTCCAGCAACAAATAATATTTTGTATAAGCATTGTCAAAAACATGAATATGAGATGGATATTTCAGCTGCTCCTATCTGATGCATATGTTGGCTTGATTCTAAAACATAGAACTTAAGGACTTGAAATAATTTTAATAATAATTTTTTATATCCAAAACCATGCCCAAGGCTGAACCTTTCAAGAAAAGGATGGCTTGAAAAATTTTGTTTGAACATTTTCAATGATGGATTTCAGGAGGTTAGTTGATGCAATGGTAAGAAATTCCTCCTAGCTTTGATGGAATATGCACCTAGAAATCAGTGAATACTAGTTTTGGAAATACCCAGGAAAGAGGCAGTAGATCTTATTAGAGAGATGTTCAGATTAAGAGACTACATATCCCCAAGATGGATGGGAGAGGAATGAAAGTGATTCATGGAAAGCGATTCATGGTAATCACACACCAGAATATGTAGGAGATGGGCTAGAAGTTATAGCTTTAGTTTTGTAAAATTCTGTCCATTATATATAAGCAAATAAAGGATTAAACTCAGTTGGCTTTCACTGTGTCATCTTTGGACCTGAGATTGACACTAATTTGCAGTTTGGATTTCATTTTGTAATCCTTCTAACCAGTGGTGAAATCTAAATTTTTACTACCACATGGCCAATTGTGTGGATGTGGCCAGCTTGATACCACTCCCCAAACTGCTGGCATGTTTCCTCTTTGCACCTAGGGTCGAAGCTATGCTAGTCTGATCTTTCTTCTTTGCATTGAGGATGCAAAGAAGGATGGTCCTGAAGCTGAATTTGACCACATCATGGGCTGGATCTGGCCCATAGGCCTTGGATTTGACCCTCGTACTTTAGAGGGTGACTTAAAATGGTTAACTTCAATCCTAAACCTATATGATGGTAGTCTTGACCTCTAATATGATTGCTCATCCCTAGTGATAATGTGGTCCTGTGAGCTCCCAGGCTTCAATTTATTGCTGGTTCATGACAGGCCAGTTTATTATGAGACCTCTTTGTATATACCAGGTGGTGGATGAAGTGGTAAATTTTGATATGTATTACTAAAATACAACAATCTTGCTGTCTTAGAAATTTGAGCAATTGTATTTCAGACTTTCAAAAACTTTGAAGTAAAGGTCGGGAAGGATTGTTGGTATTGGCCATAAAATATGTCTGTCTGTGACTATGGACTCTATTCCTGAAATACCAGAATGTGAGTATCTGTATATAAAATTAGGTTGCATAGAATCATTGGCATCCTTTAGTCTCAAAAGACTATGGTATCATGCTCTGGAAAGAGGTCCTAAAACAGCATCTAGTGTGACTAAAAAGGCCAATTCAAGAGTGGCAATCCCTTCTACACTAAGGGTAGATATATTCTGTTCCCTGCCCAGTCCCCAGATTTCACTGATTCTGGGACTGTCTCTTTGCCTCAGCCTGCCGAACAAGTGTCTCTTTGAATTGAAGAAGGCCATGCTGCGTCTTTAGCCTCCAAGCTGAGGTCAAGATTTCCCGGTTATTAATGTCCATTCCCAGGACATTACATGCTAGAAATTCCAGCACATTCCAAGACTGCGCTATTTGGAACTTTGTCTTGCCAAGTGATGTCAAGAATTAATTGGAGACAGCACATATGAAAGGTGTTTAACTTTCTTTCCTGCCATGCATAGAGGGTCCAAGACTCACTGCAGTACAAGAGTGTGCTCAGGACTCAAGCTCTATAGACCTGGATCTTTGTATGTTCCATCAGCTTCTTATTAAGCCAAACTCTCTCTCATAACTTGCTTGTTTTAGGGGGAAGGGGAGTGTCTGTTTGAGTGAGTGAATCATGTGACTGCAGACAGGAAAGTTTTCCATCTCTCCTCATGCGTAAATCTGCTTGTTTTTAGGGGGAAGGAGAGTGTCTGTTAGAGAGAGTGAATCATGTGACTGCAGGGAGGAAACTTCTCCAGCTCTTCTCATGAGTAAATCTGTTTGCTTTAAGAGGAAGGGGGATGTCTGTTTGAGTGAGTGAATCATGTGACTGCAGGGGGAAAGGTGCTCAAGTTCATCTCGTGAATGAATCTGCTTGTTTCTAGGGGGAGGGGAGAGTGGCTGTTTGATTGAATGTAAGTGGGAAGTCTTGCTAGCTGTGTGCAATGGAAAAACCAATTAAATGGTGTCTTGGAAAGCAACTAATGTAGGAGAAAGAAAACTCTGATCTCAAACCTCCACTACCTTGTGGCTATACCCATCTATGAGAAAGTCTTCAGGAGTCACCTCAGGGCAAAACCTAGAGCAGGAGTCCTGGAGTGAGGAGGAGTGCTAGAGGAGTAATGCTCTCTAAAAAAAGTTATTGGTCTTGGTGCAGCTGGCCCGACTGGTAGCACCTCAGAAGGGCCTCTAACCAGGGTTACAGGAGAAGATGGTCAACTGTTTTGAAGGCAGAAGAGGGCTTTATGCCCCAATGGCAGATAAAATGGCAGAACCAACTTCTAGGGGAAGGGAAACTCTGATTACAAACATCCACTGTCTTGTGGCTATATCTACTTCTGGAAAAGGCTGCAGGAGTCAACCTTGAGGCAAAATCCGGAGCCAGAGTCCTGGAAGCAGGTCATGACTGTGTACAATCACATGGTAACTCCTGCAACATGGCTGGAACTAATTGTATCAGCTTTGCCACTCCATTGGACTATTTCAGCGACATGGAGAGGCAGGATCTGCTGCTTGGCTAACAGTCTATCCCCCAGGCCTAATCTACCCAGGCCTCGTGCTCTGGAGAGGACACTAGAGCTTTGCATACAGCATTGAAACAACATGGGAAGTGGCAGTTACCAGTTATAAGTCTTTGCTTGATTGGTGTAGAGTGTGACACCAGGGGTCACTTTTGTTGGTGGGAAAGGTCATTGTACCTCATTGGGCAGCTACCGCCCGTCTTAAGGTTGCATAGACAATTTTGAGATTCTGCTTATGTGTCCCAGCTATTTCTGGCCACAAAAACATTTCCTGGACAGCTGGAGTTGGTCTTTGATTTGAGGGTAGAGAAGCTCCAGAAACCCTTTTTATTGAGGGACTTCAGTTTCAAAGAAGAGACCAATTTGGCCAATCTGGCCTTTGTGGCAAGAAAAAATGATTTCTTTCAAGTAGTCTCTGGCCTGATTCATGTAGCAACTCATACATTAGACTTTTTCCTCTGAGTAGATATTATGTGATCTGGATATGTAATGATTTCCAAGTTAGCCATGCCTGCCCAGCCCCCTTAGGTCAGCCACAGTCCTGATGCAGTCCTCAATGAAATTGAGTTTGACACGCCTGATCTAAAATGACATGCCAGAATGTTTTCCTTTTCCATTTTAAAAGTAGTGCTCATGTTTTATATTATACTGCCCTTTGTTTCCCTCCCTGACTTCACTTTCTTCTAGGTCAGTGCTTCAAGTTTGATGTGGCAAGAGTGGCTCTCACTTCATTTTCTCAGCTTTTCCTGAATAAAATTTGAAGTTGAACTCCCATTACAAAAGTTCTTGTTGAAATAGTGGGGATATCATGTGTTCATTGTGTAGAACATCACTGGTTTAGAATCAAGCTGGACAAAGCCAACAACCAGAATGAAAAGCTGGTTAATAGACTATGTCTTTGAAACCTCTCAGGACAAGGAGAGGACTTAAAATCATACACAAGTGCTCTGAACAGCTGTCTTTGGGAGGAAGTCACAAGATAGAAGTCTCTGGCAGGATTAGAGCTCTTGGAGATAAGAGAATAACCATCTTGCTCAAACCACAGCCATTATATTAGAAAAGAGATTTAATCCTTATATTTCTTTTTCTAATAAATTTCAGAAATTTCTTGTCAATTAGCCCACAGTTAGGAAATGTTTCTTTTTATAAGAAACCTTTATATTGATACTTGTGGCAGCACTGGGTAAATTTTCTTTAATTTTTAGCAAAAAAAAAAAGGTTTTAATTACATGTTTAAGAATATAAAATGCACTATTCCAGAAAGAACTGGTACATAATCTGGAGTTCCTCCTAGATGCATGGCTCCTGCTCAAAGAACAGAAGAAGATGGCAGCTGTGGTTTGGAAGGCCTTTGCTCAACTTCATGTTGTGACCAATTATGCCCTTTCCTGGATAGAAAGACTCTCTGCTCAGTCACTCATGCCCTATCATTTCCCTATTTGGATTATTGCAATTCACCACCCTGTAGACCCCAGCAAAGAGGTAAGCCCTTCTTCTGGCCTTTCAGCTAGCCATGAAAACGTGGTTCGGCACAGGGGTGGGCTTTAGATCCTTTAGCAACAGATCCGCTGTCCCATTGCTGGGAGGGCATGGCCATGGTGGGAATGGCCTATTCATCTGCCTGCACTATGCCAAGGGGCATTTTTCACCCTCCCCAGGCTCTGGAGCCCTTCCTTAAACCTCCAGAAGGGTGAAAACTGCTTCCCCTGGGATCTGGAGGCCAGAAACAGGCCCATTTCCAGACTTCTGGAACCTCTGGGAGGTCCATTTTCACCCTCCCCAGGCTCCAGAGGCTTTCCTTGAGACTTTCTGGAGGCTCCTGAGACTTTCCTTGAGCTTCCTGGAAGGTGAAAACAGCTTCCCTGAGGTCCGGAGGCCCTCTGGAAGCCAGAAACAGGCCCATCTCTGGACTTCCAGAACTTCCGGTAGGCCCATTTTTTGCCTTCCCAGACTGTCCATGCAGGCCCTGCATTACCTGGAATAATGAACAGGCCATATGGAGACTCCTGGGAGGGGTGAGGTGGGGCAGGACAAGATGGGCTGGGCTGGGCAGGATGGGTGTGCCAGCCAGGGATGGTATTTAATTTTCATAGTGTCAACAGAGACATTTGCCACCATAGAGAGACTGCATTTAAAAAAGAATTATGAAAGAGGAAAAAGTTCTGAAAAGTTCTAGACTGAGTGGAAATTGGATTTACAAATGACAGACTACAAAAATTATATGGTAAAAGTTGGAGATAAAAACAAAATCTGATATTTTAATAACTAAAAGAGATACACAAGAATAAATCAAGAGAATGATCTGGATTATTTTTCCTATATTGGATTTACAAGATTTTTAAATAAGCTTATGAGAAGAGATTAAGAAAAAAACAAAAAGAAATAAAGCTCTTTATTTTATTTAAATGCATTGTTAAAAAGAAAAAGAGGAAATACACAACTGATTTATTTGACCAAGTTTAAAATAGATACATTATCTCTGATAACCCTTCATGGATTTGGTTGTATTAAGTATAGAATGACAATACTTCTAATGAATGGGGAAAGTAACTTCTTTATAAATTTCTATTCAAATTTTGACTATACTCTTACTTTCCTTTTTTATTTTTTATTTCTTTTTGCATTCTTACTTTTTATGTACCTTCTACTTTTTCTTTTTATTCTTCTACTTTTTGTTTCAGTTCATTTTTTTATTAGTTCAGTTCATTTTTATTATTGTAATTATAACTTTTTGGTTTTTGTATGCTACCTTTACCAAACCCACCAGAATCAACCAATATTATTTCAAATAGTACAACAGTAGCCTTTTTTTAAAGCATTGTGTCATATTGTTTTTCCTGGATGTAATAGATGTGACTTGCTGAGACAGGTACCTTGCTTCTTCAAGGATTTCTCCACTTAAGTTTCCCCCTGTTATTCAGTTCAGGTTTCAAAACAATAATGTACCATTTGGGGAAAAATATGAAACTCAGCAATCCAGCACTAGAAGCTAAAATAGAGAAAACTTCCACAGCAACCATGTATTTTCCTTTGCTGCTCAAGTAAGTTGGGATAAATGACAACCACACACTGCAGAACACTAACATGCTGAATGTAATAGATTTGGCTTCATTAAAAGTATCGGGTAAATTCCTGGCAAAGAAAGCAACTATAAAGCTGGCAATGGCTAAAAGGCCTATGTTCCCAATCACAGTGTAAAACATGGCAGGGGATGCCTCATTACATTGCAGGGTAATTTCACCCTTTACTGAGTGCATATCAGCATCCAGGAATGGGGGTCTGGTTGACAGCCATATTGTACAAATGCCTACCTGAATAAGAGAACAAGAAATAACAATGGAGCTGGCCAGCCCTTTTCCTAGCCACCAAGTTCTCTTCGTCCCTGGTTGGGTAGCTATGAATGCCAAAACCACAGTGATGGTTTTGGCTAATACTGAAGAAATAGCTATTGAGAAGACTATGCCAAAAACAGATTGTTGTAGGACACACATGAACTTTTGAGGCTGCCCAATAAAAAGCAACGTAGAAAGGAAGCAGAGCAGAAGAGAGATGAGAAGAGTGTAAGTGAGGTCCCGGTTATTGGCTTTCACAATAGGAGTGTTGTGATGCACTATAAATGTTCTTAATAAGGCAACCGTTATCAGGGAAAAGAAAAGAGCACCGATTGCTAAAGCCATTCCCATAGTTTCATTATAGGATAAAAAGGTTACAATTTTAGGAATGCAGATATTATGCTGCTTGTTTGGATAATGACCTTCTTTGCATCCAACACAGTCAGGCATATCTGGAAAACAGAAGCTTTTTCTTAGATACACAATGTATGATACTGATATATTTCATATACATTTTAATTTTAAAATGTTAAAAGCATTTTTTTACAAGAAAAACTTTTCACATGAAGAATGACTTATTTCTACAAAAACTCAATTTTGGATGCCTTATCTGGATTCTACTGAAATCCATCCAGTCTTATGACTTGTTCTACTGACTTCTCTAGTTCTGTCTATCTAACTTGTTTTTTAGCTATCTACCTGTCTAGCTGTCTAGCTAGCTATCATTTATCTAAGACAAATTATACACCACCTTTCTATCATATCTTTAGGCTAACAAAAACACTGCAACCAAAAACTAATGTCAAAGAATTCCAGCAATATAATTTGCTTTTGGGTTTTTTTCCCTGAGTAAATAACAAAATTAAAACTGAAAATGAAATTTACTAAGAAATATAGGCTAAAGGGCAGAATTTTCCTTAAACTGAACATTCTCATAATTAAGAAAATAACAGGTAAGTATATTTTCAACCTCCTATTTTCAGTGAGAATCAGTTAATTAAAAATGGGATGATTGAGTATATAACAATTTCATTATAAACCTGAGAAACTTTAATTTAGGGAAGCAAGTTATACATTCAGTGCTTTTCTCAAAGACATAAACACTACTCACTAGTAGTGGCTCATGTCATTGAGAAAAGTATTTTATCTCTTACCTTCCCATTCAGAAATCTTGCCTTCTGGACACGGAATGCAATCATAGCAGCAGAATGGCTCCCCTTCTTTCTTTTGTTTTCTGTAACCAGGTTGGCACTTTTCATTACAAACAGAGATAGGTTGTACCTAATTCATCAGTGAAAGTAGACAACATAAATCAATATAAACCTTCACAAGGTTAACTTTAGAATGCTTACAATCCAAAGGATAGATATGACTAGATAAGTTAGGTAAAAACATTAACCTACAGTTTTCCTCTTCTGATTTGGAGGCAGCTTATTCAAACTCACTGGAAAAATCTGAAAAGCTAATCCAACCATCTATATTTGGAAATTCACTTATATTAAAAGAGTTCTTTAACAATGCCTCCAATTATTTCATGAATTGCTTTTTGAATAAATTGCTTGCAAATATACATTATGTATTCAATCTTAAAACTGAATGTGATAATCTTTTATTGCAACCAATATAATATAGTGTTATATATTTCATGAAAAAAATGAAATGTGTGTGTATTTCATATATGAGTGAATTTTTATGTATATGTATGTGTATGTGTTTGTGCATATTGTAGGTAGTCCTCAAACTACAACTGTAATGGAGTCTGTCCATTATGCTTGTTACCCAGGAAGATATTAAGCAAATCACATTAAGTGAACATGCCCCCATCCCTCCTCTCTTCGATACATTTGTTAATCAAATGCACAGGTCATCGAATGTGCATGGGGTAACTCAAGTGTGGGGAAGACAATAGGGAAGGCTAGTGAGTGAACAAGATCACCTGACTCCACCCACAAAAGGCCTGTCCCCACCCACTAAGATACCTTATGTTCTGCTTGGGGGGAACCTTGGGGGTCCCCTCTGCGGCTTCGGCCTTCTCTAAAGCAATCCTGTCACTGATCGCCCACTTATCTTTTGAACATCTCCAAAGCTTTCATGTCAAGATACGAAAAAAAAAAGATAGGCAGGACCACACTGTACAAAATTGGTTGTCTTTTTCTCAGAAAGTGGTGAAGCTGTTTCCCTTTCATCGCTAGATGCTTGTCTTTTCTCCCCACCCCCACCATTAGCTTTGTAAATCTTACATTAGAGGAGTTAATGGTGGAGGAGAGAAGGCAAATCTCTCTTTCTTGCATGCTTCTAGCATGTGCAAGAATGTGGGGTCTAATATGTTCCTGCAGGCTACTGTCCTCATCGCAAAAGTGCTTTTGAGCCTAATGATTCAGAAATCATTAGAATTTTTTATTACGTCTTGAATCTAAGCTTAGGGGTTTTTTTTCTAAAAAAAAATCATTTTTAAAATTACTAAATATTTCTACATCAGTAACATTGTTATTTTATAAATGGGTAACCTCTATTTATTTATTTATGTAAACAAGTTTTTTTATGTATTTAAAAGAAGCTAATTATTATAACTGACATAAAATAACAGCAAAATTGAAAAATGGACAAAATTAAAAAAAATAAACATAAGTATCTTTCTCTAACTATTAAACTTTTAATATGAATGAATGAATGAATGAACAAATAAATAAATTTAATCTCCCAAGTACTTTTAGGACAAGTAATCACATCTTGAATAATCAGGCAAGTACCCAAAGTGTGAAAGTTATGTCTTACATGATTAAACCAACTGTTCCAGACAATAAGATTTTCATTCATAGCCAGTTTTGGTTCTCCTGGTTCTTGGGAGTTGATCATTCCAACCTTTATTCCAACAAAAGACTTGTTTGGAAACAAAACCCAATTTATAACATCAAATGCTGTTAGAAGCACACCATTCTGGTCAAAGGAAACTTTGTCCCCTATGGTATTGTTAAATGACACTTGCTTCAGGAAATAGAGAAGCTGAGGATGAAATGGAAAACAAATTCAGGGAACTGTTCCAACTCAGGGAACTGAATAAAGATGTGAATATTTCTTTCACCTATCCATTTTCAGACATATGTATACAGTACTTCTTTGGAGGGTGGGATAATTTCTTATAAGAGTCAAGTCTAAATGTGTCTCACACTATTAAATTCTATCTCCTTTGAATTGAATTTAACCCAATAATTCAGATTGTTTTAAGGAGCAATGGTGGAGCAGTAGCTAGATAGTGTAACTTGTTACTTTCTCACTGATTTCCTTGTAAGCTTACTGCAACAAATTAAAAGAGGAAACCAGGAGGGATGGAAGGAGGAAGGAAAGGAGGAAGGAAGAACAAGTAAAAAGGAAGGAGAGGAAGGTAGGCAGGCAGGCAGGCAGGAAGGAAGGAAGGAAGATTTCTGATGCTCTCAGCTCCTCATAAGGAAACTCAATGGGGAAATCAGAAAGTAATCAGAAGTCAATTTTACACCCACTGCTTTTTTGCTGACTTATGATCATTATGTTCTCTGTTTAGGTAAGGAAATATCTCTGAAATGAGATCCCAATGGGGCACAGGTTATCTACCATTCATTGAGAAATCTAGTAAATGGCTCTCAAAAGTAAGTTGTACTTGAGAATGAATGTGAAGTTGAACACCAATAAGCTATGAGAGGCTTTATATGATCTTGGTGCTTCATCCACCTGATCAGACTTATCAGATCACTGTACACTGATCAAAAATCAAACATTCTGAGCTTGGTTGAGAATCAATAAGGGAATTAAATGGGAAATAGTTTATCACAATTTTTATGTATGCTGTATGCTGAAATGATCACATGGAAATTAGAGCAGGAACTCCTTGATGTTGGAGTGAAGACTGGTGGAAGAACCATAAATAACTTGAGGTATGCAGATGATGCAACACTATTGGCTGAAAATAGGGAAGACCTGGAAAAATGATGTCAAAAATCAAGGACAAAGGTGAAAAAGTAAGACTGAGTCTTAACCTCAGAAATATAAAGACAATGACAACAGCTATAAATGGACATGAGATGTTTAAATCAACAAGGAGGCAATTGAATTTATCTTCCTTGGATCTAAAATTGTTCACAATTGTATTTCTACTTCTGAAATCAAACTTAAGCCTCACCGCAATGGTTAACATGAATAAGATCTGAAAAAGCAGAGATATTGGTATAAGTATAAAAAGCAGACTAGTTAGAGCAATAATCTTCCCTATAATGATGTATGGGTATGAGATTTAGCTGCTAAGAATGGCTGATCAAAGAAGAATTGATGTCTTTGAGTTGTGGTGCTGGTGTAAATTGTTGTGGATTCCATGGACTGCCATAGTAGCTAGCAGAAAGGTACTAATTGATATAAACCCATACAAATCACTAGAAGCTGAAATCACAAGACTATGCCTGATTTACTTTGGCATGTCATGAATTCAGGTTCATTGGAGAAGTCAGTGATGCTACAAATGGTAAGGAGGAGGAGGAGGAGGAGGAGGAGGAGGAGGAGGAGGAGGAGGAGGAGGAGGAGGAGGAGGAGGAGGAGGAGGAGGAGGAAGCAAAGAACACAATGGCTTGATAACATCAAATATGATACAAAGATATATATCCAACAACTGAAAAAAGCTGACAAGATAGCATGGAGAAAGCATTTGCCTCTAAAGTCATCAAGAGTAGGACATGACTAAATAGTTAAAACAACAACAGTGTGAAGTTTGTAGAGAAAGTCATGAAGTGTAGTCTTAATTGAAGAACAAGATTCATTCCAATTAAAACCTAAATACTTCATGTGAGATTTTTTTTAGTGGTTAAGACACCAGGCTAGAAATCAGGAGATATTCTAATCCTGCTTTAGGCATGAAGTGAACTGGGTGAACTTTGGCCAGTCTCTCCTTCCAAGACTTACGAAGAAGGCAAGGTTCAAAAATCTGGCCATGAAAAATTCAGTACCATGGAAACATGACTGATTAGAAGACATATACACAAAGAAACCCACATACACACAAACGCTAAATATTTAAGTGAAATTTTGTAGGAACATGTTTCCTGAATACCAATGAATTATTCTGGAACAAATTTTAAATTTCAAATTAACCGAGTAGTACTTTCCTTGAACTAACTATATTAAATTGAATTGAATTACTATTTATTTAGGATTAAGGTCTATTTATCTCAATAGGAAACAATTGTGAGTAAACTATTTAACTATATATCCAGTATGAAAAGAGAAGATATTACAAATTTTGTTTTTTAAAGAAAAGAAAATTATATCTTATATAACATTAATCATGTAACAACATTTTAAATACATCATTCAAGCATTTTATTTCAAAGAATGGATTGTGATCTTAATAAGAACAATTGCATCTTATGCAAAATTTTCTAGAATTGTTTGTTACACAATAATAAGAGTAATAAGTTAATAAATATTGATCACATTCATATAACCACGGTGTTATAAGAAGCATTATACTAATACATGGATTCCTACTAACAGGTTTGCCCACTGTAATTTACTTAAAGAATTACTAGTATGATTTTATGATATTAGCTCCACCACTGAGAATAAAGAACCAGTGGGCCTTTCAAATATACATTACCTCCCATGACTGCTGAGTCAGAGATGTCCATTTCTTCTTTTCCATCATTTTTTTGTACTTGAATCTGGAGGAATACATGGCATGCAAAGCATGGGCCACAGCAAAGACAGCATTATAGATGCTGTAGCTATGCCCAGTAATGGTTTTCTCTAAAAGATTTTCAGAAATGTTCTCCAACTTCTCCGGTCCACTGCAGAGATTTGTATATCTATGGTTCAGAATCCAGTTGGGGAAGTTGCAGCCAAAAGCAGAAGACCAAAAATCCCTCATTAAAAAATCTTCTTTCACACTGGAAGGCTTTCTGCCCCGAATAAATTCCTGAAATCCTTGTAGTCTACTGGAATGTATAGCCAAGGATAAAGCACCATGGTAGATTAGTTCAGCAGTTTTTTGACCCCGTTTATTGCTATAGAATTTAAGTTCTAGCTGAGCAGTCAAAATCCACACTTTACCATTGATCTTGTTTATTCTTTCAGTATCCCTTCCTAAACGTAACAACCTTTCCAAAAATGCTGGAGTGCGAATATCACCAAAGAGAAGAAATACATTAGCTGTGCTGGTCATGATTCTATTCCATACTTTAAATTTCCATTTTTTTATATTCCCATATTCACTTTTCATTCCTATATTGTAAACTGTATCTATAAAAGCAAAGCAAATGCCACAAATAACAAATTCTGGAACCATAATTCGAAATATCCATTCAGAATTTATTCCATTTGCAGTAAAAAATCCAACCCAGGTCCACCTGAAATAGAGAAGTAATTTGAGAATCTCCCTGTATTGATGGGCTTCACTTGGAACCATTTGGTAGAAGTAAGAGGTTTGGGTATGATCCATTGTCAATGGAGCAGAGCCATAGGAAAGCTAAAAAGATTGGCAATTGGAGAAGAGGCAAAGAATGAAATGGAATGGAGCAAAATTAATGTGTACATCTGCTTATTCTTTTTTATTGTTTCATATTTTGTTGAGGAGTTCTTTCTCCTCCATTTCTCCCCTAGAAAAAATGCTTAAATAAATGAGACAGAAAGACAGTAACTAATCGAATCTCATCTAGATAGCTTCCAGGGCTAACAATGGACTAGAACACGATGTTCTGTTCTCTCTTTATTCATTATTTAAAATTCTGCAATGCATATCTATCAGTACTTAAAACAAAAGTTTGAAGATAAAGATATCTTAAAAGTTATCTAAAACTAAAAAGTTTTAAGATATCTGTTAAAGATAAAGTTTATCCTTTTGTTGGAACCAGTTTTGTTAATATGCTAAAGAGATAAACTCTATATTTTCTAAAAATATTGAATTTTTTTTTTGATAAAAATGTACCTTGTGGTAAGAATTTATCTTTTCCAAAAAGTATAAAGATTTGATAGTATTTCATAAAATATCATTTTAAATGTTACGAAGTTTCCTCTTCTTTAACTTCTAAATTTTCAGCTAAGCTAGCAGCACTGAAAAATACTTTAATTCTGGAATAGTCTGGGCTTATACTTCTCAGAGGAGCTATGTTGCCACACCAATAAAGTTGATACGATTACTAGAAATAAATCCAAAACTGTCTAGAGAATGCATCAATATCTGATAAGAAAAAAAGATAATCAGATCACTTCTAAATGCATATAATCTATACATATATCCTACCTGAGGAATTTTGTAGATGCTAAAAATATTTGGGATCTGATAGGAAGATTCAATGCCAAGTCCTTCTATGATAACAAGAAGATTGTCTTTACTATCACAATGGTAATTGGGGAGAAATTGCTTCTTTGGAGAAATAAGTTGCATTGCAGAACGAAAGGCCCACCTGGTATTGATATGGCTATCATAGATATGGAATCCGAGGGTCATGTTGGGTAAGAGCTGGGGATCTTCATTGATTGTCTTTATCGCAAAGTCCAAGGCCAGGATATGCTGGTAATTCTGAGTCATAACCCTACAGTGGGATTTCCATTATGTGTCAGACTAATTCAGTTAAAAAAAATATCCCATAGTTTAACACGTATACTTGGCACAAAAATTGACAATCACCCAAAAGATGATATATCAGTTAGAGGAAGACAGGGATGGACCTCATATATGTAATTTCTATCAAAATTACATAAAATGTTTATGAAATTTCTAGAGTTAGGACAAATTATGTATTTATCTTTTTTGGAAGAAATAAGATTCTCTGCCATAAAGATGAGCTTTATGTAGTAGTTTAGGAATCATGCTTGGTATAAAATTTTTAAAAGTTACCTCAGCATGAGGCCCACAGCAAGCTAAAGGGTGAAGATACTATTTAGAGTAGGCTATTTTTAAAACAAAGCAAAATTTAACATTTTTTTAATATGCAAGTTTCTGTTCTTCCCCCCCCCCCCCAGGTTGATTTTAGAATTCATAAATGTATCTGATGATATATCTCTACTCAGAACACTGGCTGATTTTGTCCAATCACCCTAAAAGGGTACTTTCTACTAAGGTAACTTTCTACTAAGAAAATTATATCAAACTTATGTGAAATCTCTGGAAGTTGAATTTGATTTTCATAAAATTTACATTGCCTTTTTACCTTATGCATATTTGTATATAAAGATTTTTCTGATTGATTTAAGATTGCTACATCTTTCAGGTTCCTGCAGAGGGATAAATTCAAAAACAATTGTACAGAATAGAATTCTAATTTAAAACAACTATTGAATTAAAAGAATCTTGGTATAAATGAATGAAAATGCATTCCTTAATAAGAAGTTAATTATGCATATTGCTCTTTTATGTATTTTCCTAGTTATCTTTAGTAATCTTACTAAACTGTCTTCACTAAACATCAATATTTTCACTTCATTAAAATACCTTAAGCACTGTCTATTTAATTAATATTTCCTTGGAGAAGCAGGGCAGAAAAATCAGATTTGCAATATTATTGAATTTCTAGCAGAAGAACATACTGTATCCCTTGGTGCAATAAATCATATAAATAAAATTGCTTTGCATATAATCTATGCAAAGGTATACTGAAGACAAACCCAATTCCTTACTGGTACTTTTCAGAATATGTTGGAGGTGGTGGTTTATCAAAAGTTTTTGGGCTGGAGACAAAGAAAGTGTGACAAACAAGGCCACCAAGGAGAAGATCCCCTGGCTTAAGATACGTGTGAAAAATAGGATGGTGATCCACAATTCGACACTTTATATTCATCTGGTATGTCACGCGAGGCAGCAGCAGAACAAACAATGCTACTACTATCAACATACTAAATACAAATTGACCCTGAAACACAAATGCATGTATAGCTACATCTATGAAAAGAATAGCTGGATTTAAATGAAAATTGAAATATAATGACTAAATCACAAGGAGCATATGTTTGGAACAACCTGACTCAAAACCTATCTGTAAATCATTTTTAGCCCTGGGTTTATATATATACTTGCCACAAATATGCATGCATGTGCACATACATACACACACAACCACATAAGGATATGCTGTTATACTTGTAAACAAGTTGTGATAAAATCAACAGGGACACTGGAAAGCAATAGAAATAATTATAGTTCTTTGATAGTTGCCTAAAATTGATGAATCCTCCATAGCTTTGCTGAGAATTAGGTTTGTTATCTTTTCTGATCTTTTATTATACTTTTGTGATTTGGCAGATATTTTTTTTTAAATTTACATTGTTACAAGTAATTATTTTTCCCCTTCTTGGAGAAAAATTGAAAGAATAAAGGCACATAGAAAATGTGCAAATATTCAGGTCAGCAGTTTTAAATAACTAAAATACCTATATGACTGTAGCTATAATATTTATAAACCTAGACTATCATTGACCCTTTTCTCCTTCTTCTTCTCTTCCTGTTCCTTCTCCTTCTTCTGGTAGATATATGTCTTTATTTCATGTTGTAAGGTCATGGCGAAAAAATCTTATATGGATTGGAAAGCTCTGACAATAGTTTGAAAGGGATGCACAGGAACAGTATTACTCTGTTGGTTAATTCTGAGGGCTGGTGTCAAATAAACTCTGGTTCTACACAAACAGTCAATTAAAAAACACCTCATTTTTATATCTGGGAAGGTGTTACACATTCTAGACATGGAGAGATTTCCATCACCCCATTGCCATGATCAAATTATATCACGATTCAGAGGCAACTAATAGTAACTTTTATTTCCAAAATTTTACAAGAACCAATAGTATAAATAAAATTCTGTAAAAGAGAGAAAAAGAATTCACAAAAATCAATATTACTATTTTTTAGTATTCCTGTCAGATTTTAATATATTCATCTAGCATAAAACAATTATAGTTCCCTAGGTTAGCATAAAATATAAAATTATATCATATATTTGAGGAGGTGCTTGATGGCTGAACCTTACATGGTATGAAGGGACCTAAATAGTAGACTACTCAGCACTAAATGAATTGAAATTATTTCCAGAAGGAGCTTTGGTAGTTTAGCAGTAACCCCAAATAGATCCTGGATAAATCATTGGCAAAATCTAAAAGAGCAAGATGCAATTACCTAAAACAGTGTCTTCCTGGGGCTTCTAATTAGAATAGAATAGAATAACAAAGCTGGAAGGCAAAGCTTGTAGGTCAAGCAGAGGACCTTACACCTGGGGTGTCAAACTCAAGGCTCACAGGCTGGATCCTAGAAGTAGAAAAGGACTGACCTGCAGTGCCTCTGGCAGCCAAAATGGAGCATGGGCAGGGATGAAATGCTCCCAATTCGGACTGAATCACCCGATCCGGTAGTGATGAAAGCAGGTGGCTCAGAGAACTGATAGCAAAAATCTCTGCCCACCTCACATGCCCAGCTGAGCGGTGCGATCATCAGAGGCTTTTTTTTTAACTTTTAAAAGCATTTTTTCTTTGGCCGAAGAGGTTGTAGAAAAAATGCTTTAAAAAAAAAGTTGGTGATGGCCACCCAGCCATATTACCCCCATCAAGCCATGCCCACAGAACCAGTAGTAACAAATTTTACATTTCACCACTGGGCATTGGCCCCTTCTGGTCCATTTTCAGCCTGGATGGCCTCCTGAAGCACCCTGCTAGCCAAAACAGGGCATAGTGGGCATGCACAGCCCCTCCAGTGATGGGATTCAGCCAGTTTGCACCACTTCGGGAGAACAGATTGTTAACTTTCTGAACAGTTTGGTGAACTGTTTTTTGGAAAAAATCATTAGGGCAGAGAACCGGTTGTTATATTATTTGAATCTCACCACTGCCCCCTTCATGCCCTATTTTGGCTGGCAAAGTGCTGCAGGAGCCTGTCCAGGCTGAAAATGGGCAACCTGGGCCCCCCACGCCCCATTTTGGTCAGCAGGGTGCTGCAGGGAGTGTCCATCCTATCTCTCTCCCCTTGCTGGCCCTGGAGGAGAACTACGATGCTTCTCTGGCCCTCAAAGAAATCCAGTTTGACATTCCTGCCCTACCCCATTTTTAACAGATCCAGTTTCTTCTTGAAAGTCCAGTCGCTTCTTGAAAGCATTCAGTGATGAAGCTCCCATAACTACTAAATAGCTGCTGATTGTTCTCAGTGTCAGAAAATTTCTTCTTATTTCTAGGATGAATCTCTCCTTAATCAGTTTCCATCCATTATTCCTCATCTGGCCTTGGCAGGCTGATTGTTTTTTTTTCCCCTGCAGTCTTAACTATTCTTTGAAGTCTGTAGCCATCCTGTTTGGTTGCATTATCAAACCATAGTTTAGGTTGCAAAAGAACCTCTATAGTTCCTAAACTATGGAACTATAGTTTCTAAACTATGGAAGGAACTATAGTTCTAAACTAGTTACTATAAGTTTAGGACCTATCAGATTTCAAAGCAAACACTGATTCTGCTATCAGTCACTCCACTGTTATTTGGCATGATATATCTCTTCCAGTTCTGACTGGTATGCAACAGTTGTTAAGGATATCAAAGACTTATATCCAAATATCAAAGGAGGAGAATGTTGAGGGATTTTCTGTATTTTCATTTATAAATCTTCAATTGTACCAACAATTGTATCTTCAATTTTATTGTGATTCTAGAAAAAGTTTAACAGAAATCTTTTTCTTGTTAAATGCAAGGAAAGGAGGAAAAAAAAGGTGGGAGAGGAAAATTAGCTCCTGAAATGTGTTTAAAATTGTGTACACCTATTTTCTCCTAAACTTAACCCATATTCAAATTATGGTCAATTAAAGCAAATTTCAGATTGTGATTAATTCTTAAAGCAAGATTTACCTAATCTAAAATTTTTGAATAAAAGGTTAGAATTTATCTAATCTCTGTGAGGATCATGAGAGGTTTCTAAATTTGATAAATAAATACACTTGTATAACAATTTATTAAAAATAACAATATCCTAAATAAACATGGGTAAAATAGATTGGTTTCCAAAAATATATAATTCCAGTAAATTCATTTCTAAAAATATACTTTTGGGAGATAGTGTGATAAGGCTAGCTTGTTTCCCAGATTTTGACTGCAGGGCTTTTGTTTTGTTTATTTAATATTTCAGTTAATGTTTATACCAGTGATGGGTTGCCCCCAGTTCGGACCAGTTCTCAAGAACCGGTAGTAAAACTGGCAGAAAGCTCCGCCCACTGCCCCGGATGTCATCATAGTCAATCTGCACATGTGCAGAAGATCCCGTTGTGAACTGGTAGTAACGGTAAGTAGAACCTACCCTGGTTTATACACTCATAAATGAAGAAAATGAAGAAAAATCAGGGAAAGAAAAATACTTCCTTTAGTTTCAGGTTTCTAGTGAGTTTTGAATTAAGTGCATTCTGCATGTCAGTTCAGCTATAATCACTATACCAGTGAACAAGACCTTCTGAAAAAGTAACTTCAACACACTTTCTTGAGAAACAGCTGAGGAAATGCAGGAAAAGGTTTTTGGTTTATTTATTTTATTCTAATTTATTTTTTAAATTTGCATTTATTTAATTTTATTGCTTTCTGATTTATAGCAAAAAAGGAAAAGAGTAAAACAAAAAGATAATAATGGTGCAAATACAATGAAAATATTATTCAAATATTTATGTCTTTCTAATACATTTATATAACTATCATTTTTATTTTTGCTTGTTTTTAATCAGCAGTTTATGTATAAAGTCCATATTTCATTATATTTTTCATACAGAGTTTAATCTATAGATATTCCACTCATGTGGCAAGTGCAATGAGATCTTCAATCTATTGAATAAATGAAGTCATATGTTTATCTTTCCAGTGCTAGAACATCAGTCTTTTGTCCATAATAAGCTTACAGAGAAGGCAGTTACATTATCTGGTTATCATAATCCATGTACTACTGTATATAATTCCTAAATTTGGAGTTATAATTACATAATCCACCACTTTTTCCAAAATGTTTTTAAAGCTGCTGGTTTCTATCTTTATATCCTTAGCTTTGTACATATATATTCAATTTAACTTTGTACCATATAACATTGTAGATGTGTGCTTATATCAGTATAAATATGTATATGTATATAGTTTATGCTCTGAAAGAGAGGGAAAAAAAAACAACTGAAAAATGTTTTCAAGCAGAAAGTTGGAAAGATAGTTGTGAGAAATATAAGAATTATTCCTGTAAAAGTATAACCTGAGTTACGCCATTTTAAATGCCATGTTTTACCTGATATAACCTGATTATATATCTGAACAAAAAGAATATAATAAGGGTTTTCTGAAATGCTTATTTTGCAGGAAATATGTATCATGAAGCTTATTTTTTAGGAAACTGATGTTCTGGAAAAGTACCGGAATGAGATTGTTTTGGGGTCTGTATGTTCTAGGAAAAGGGAAGTACGCAATTGATGTTTTTGAGGGGTATTTCTGTTGGGAAATTGGGAATTTTCCGGGGTGGAACATGTACTACTTATGTTATATAAGATCTGAAACTGATACCCAAAGGGATATTACTTACGTGTATTCTGATGAATTCTGATGTATTTTAAAGACTGTATATAACCCATGTAAATTGACTTTTTTTTTGTCTTTCTCCCCGTTAGAGAAAGACCCTTTGCAAAGTTAATAAAGCTGTCTCTGCATTCACTGTCTTTGTTTCCTTTTTACAAAACAAAGGTTTTCCTTTTTGAAAATGGTAATGATGACTTCCTGATTCTCACAGTAGTACATTTGTCAAATGAAAGGATATTGCAAACTGAGATATGGGTTAAACACTGGCAAAGTATCTCACCCAAAAACCCCAACTGTTTTGGAGGCAATTCAGCATAATCAATTGATAGGATTAGTTTAAGAATACTATTAAGAATTTTGTTGGTGGTGAAAAATCTTTCAAGTTCAGTGCAGACTGTCAAATTTCTAACCTGTACAATTGCTGAAAGAACTTATCTTAGAAGACAGTGAGGGAGCTCTATTGCAATTGTGCTAAATTGCCTAAAAATTTAAACCTAGAATTAAGTAAATTGTTTTTATTAATTTCCATTTTAATGCCTATCTATTGATTTTAATCACTTGTATTTTGTTGTGCTTTAGCTGGAAAAAAATTAAAATGAATATACAATACAACCGAGCGTGACCTGGATAATTTTCCTTTTTGGGCATTTCAAAAGAGACTTGCTAAACATTAGAATAATCTTATGACAAGAGATAAAGAAAAAATAAAAGGAAATAAAGTTCAAAAAATTATTTGAATGTACAAAAAGTTAAGATTGTTACACATAAAAGGAATGAATATAAAATTGATTTATTTGGTTAAAGTTAAAATATATATTCTCCATACCTGGTAACCTTTAATGGACTTTTACTGACAACAGGATCATAACAACAAAGTTTTACTTACTTATTTCTACATAAGAAATAGAACATGGGAAGAAAAGGTAATTTGTTGTATTTTAAGAAGGGCTAATAAATTTCTAAAATTATATTTGTAATGAAAGTGTGAAGTACATTGTTTATATATTTATTTTCATTTTTTACTATATTATTACTTTTCTTTTTTATCTCTCTGGTTTTTTTCTTTTCTTAACTTCTCTTTCTTTTTCTTCTTTTTTCAGTTTCAATTAGTTTTTATTGCTATGGGTATAATTTTTATTAAATACTACCATACCAAAAGCAAACATACAAACCCCATCAGAATCAATCAAGCTACTTTCAAATAGTTCATCAGTAGATTCTTTAAAAAAAAAGTGTCATATTATCTTTTACCTGTAAGGGAAGTTGTAGATTCTTTTCTTCTTCAGTGCCTTCTCCACTTAAGCTGATCCCGGATATTTAGTTCAGGCCTCACAACAATAATGTACCATTTGGGGAAAAATATAAAACTCAGCAATCCAGCACTGGAAGCTAAAATAGAGAAAATCTCCACAACAACCATGTATTTTCCTTTAGTGCTCAGGTAAGTTGGGACAAATAACAACCATACACTGCAGAACACTAACATGCTGAATGTAATAGATTTGGCTTCATTGAAACTGTCAGGTAAATTCCTGGCAAAGAAGGCCACAATAAAGCTGGCAATGGCTAAAAAGCCCATGTACCCAATCATACTGTAAAACATGACAGGGGATGCCTCATTACATTGCAGGATAATTTCACCCATTACTGAGTGTGCATCAGCATCCAGGAATGGGGGACTGGTTGACAGCCACACGGAACAAATGCCTACTTGAATAAGAGAACAAGAAATAACAATGGAGCCGGCCAAATCTTTCCCCGTCCCCTTAGTCCTCTTTGTCCCTGGTTGGGTAGCCATGAATGCCATAACCACAGTGATGGTTTTGGCCAATACTGAAGAAACAGCCACTGAAAAGACAATACCAAAAACTGATTGCTGCAGGAAACACATCTCCTTTCGAGGCTGCCCAATAAAAAGCAAAGTACAGAGGAAGCAGAGAAGAAGGGAGGCAAGAAGAATATAAGTGAGATCCCGGTTATTAGCTTTGACGATGGGAGTATTGTGATGCATTCTAAATGTTTTTAACAAGGCAGTAGTTATTAGTGAAAGGAAAAGAGCCCCAGTGGTTAAACCGATTCCCATAGGTTCATTATAGGATAAAAATGTTACAATTTTAGGAATGCAGGCATTCTGATGCTTGTTTGGGTAAAGATCTTGTTTGCACTCAACACAGTTAGGCATATCTGTAAAACAGAAGCTTAGTCTTAGATTCACACATGTATTATACTGAGATAATTCATATAAGTGTTAATGAGGAAGAACAGTGTTTTTTCTATAATAGACACTTTTCTCCTGGGAGATGGCCCGTTGCTGAAGGAACTTACAGAATTTTCCTTATATGCATCTGGCCTGAATGCATTCAGTCTAATACTGGGTCTACTAATTTCTCTTGTTCTTCATTTATTCCCCCTCCCCCCACTGAAAGTGCTGTAGGAGGGAATAACCTGCATGTTCATTAATAGAAAGCATTACTTTATGAAATCTCTTTTCTATATTCAGCCATATTCAGAACTGGTATCTACCAAAATCTAGGTCCAATCTCTTCAAATTGCAGCAACTTTATATCCTGTTAGTAGCTTTTTTCCACTTAAGTATTTACCCAGATTTCCAGTGAGATGACACCAGGAATTCCCTTATACTATTACCTCCTTCTTTCTTCCTTTTCACTGTTACAATTTCGCTCCTAACATCTGTGTTTCTTCGTCATTGGAGGATTAGTATCATTAGTAATATCAATTGTATAGGCAACTAGATAATCGAAGATATTTTCTTTTCTAAATAGATACACAGAATGCCCATAGGCAGTCAATAAAGCAGTGGCAGCATGAGAAAGTTCTGATTTCCTATGTATTAAGTTTTCCTTCCTTCCTTCCTTCCTTCCTTCCTTCCTTCCTTCCTTCCTTCCTTCCTTCCTTCCTTCCTTCCTTTCCTTCCTCTCCCCTCCAGTTCCCTCCCCTCTCTCTCTCTCTCCTTTACTTTCTTTCTTTTACTTTCTTCCTTTTGCTTTTTCCATTTCTTTTATTCTTCCTCCATCCCTCCCTCATTTACTCTTCTTTTTCTTCCCTTCCAAAGATCCCATAAACTGGTGGGAATGCTGAAAATGAGGTTAACATGAGTGCAGCTGACCCTTATAGCACACTGGCAGTGATGAAGCAACAAATATATTTCCAAATTTCATTTTCTCAGAAATGAAGAGTCTATTTCATTGCTTAATTTAGCCCATTTGGAATACTTTTCTTGGCACACAGTAGTGGTGAAATTCAGCTGGATCTATCCAGTTTGCATGATCTGGTAGGACCAGCGGCAGGAGGCTCCACTCACCAGGCCAAATGTCATCATGTCCCATTGTTGACCCTCTGCGAATGCGCAGAAGGCATGGAGGTGGCACACATGCTCACATTTTCGATCTGATAGCAAAGGTTAGTACATTTTACCCCTGGTGCACAGTTTTACCCAATTGAAGTTTACAACACTTCAAATAGACACAAGTATTTTATAATATATATAGCTAAGGATATAAATGGCAAGAATAGCACATAATAGATCCTTCTCAGAAGCTAATATTCCACATAAATCATGTGTAGAATAGCAAGTAATCAAAGAGAAAATCTCTTTGATATTTAAACAATTTGCTTTAAAAACAGTTTTAGAAAGCTGTATTTTTAATGTGAGGAAGGGCATTTTCTGCACCGACTCAGCACACCTTCTACATACACACTTCATTAGAAATAAAAAATTGGAAGAAAAGGAAATGGTTGTACTTTATCATGAGTTCAAAGTTCAAACATAATTTCTGAAACTTGCACAGCTCTTGTTCAAGTGTATGACAGACAGTGCTTCTTTACAGAGTCATTCAGAAATGGTGTGAGCACAGTCATATCCCTTTAAAAATACCATTTCCATTTCAGTGTAGTCAAGGTCATGTTCCTATTTATTACTGTTTCTTGGCCTTTCAACTAAAATAATTCAGAATCTCCAGGATTTTGTACTTTATTCTGTGATAATAATATTAGCCAACCTGTAGTTATTCACTGTTTAATTCCATTTAAAGAAGATAAAATATAACGCCATTTCTATTTGTTCAGAAATACACTTCATTAATTTTAGATAGTATAGAAGAATGCAATCTATTCTCCAATCTTTTATTACAGTTCTGGAGTGAAATTATTCCTGTCTTAAGGTCCTGAAGAGCACTGAGACCATGTCTTTCAGTTTTAATGCCCAGAAATTTCAGTAAAACTGTATCCTGCTGTATATGCTTAAAAAAGAATTAAGGAATAAAGACTGAGTTTACCTACTTAGGATGCTAACTAACTTACCTACTTGGGACACTACCTACTACCTACCTCTTTTTATTATGTAATAATATATTTTATTATAGAGCAATTAAAACATGTTTGTCTCTATAATATTTTCTTTCTATAATATTTGTCCTTCCATCACCTATCTATTTTCTCTTTAGGCTAAGAAATTGACTGCAATTTAAAACCAGTGTGAAAGAATTCAAACAATGCAATCTACTTTTTTTTTCCTGGGATAATTACACAATTAAAACAGTAAATTAAATTTAGTGGGACAAGTATATTGGTAGAATTTTGTTTAAGCCCATAAGAAAAAGATCCAATATCTAAACAGTAGAAAGATAAATTAGAGAAAAAAAATGCAACTCTAGTGTGATCTTTGTTATAGCTCATGTTCTTTGAGAAAGGACAGTATCTCTTACCTTCCCACTCAGAAATCTTGCCTTCTGGACAGGGAATGCAATCATAGCAGCAAAATGGCTCCCCTTCTTTCTTTTGTTTGTGGTAACCAGGTTGGCACTTGGTACTACAGACTGAGAGAGGTTGCACCTAGTTCACCAATGTGAGTAGAAACCAGAAATTAACATAAATATTCTCAAGAATAATTATAGAATATTTACAGTTCAGCGGAGAACATGGCATACAATAACATTTCACAGGTTATTGCCTTCATAGTCCTTCAGGCTAAAATGTTCTTATGCGAAATTATCCTTTTCTGACTCTGGAACAGTTATTCCAAGCTCACTGGAAGAATTCCAAATTTAAAATTGGCTGTTCCAATCCTTTCTATGAGGAAATTGACTCATTACTCGTTAACATTGGTTCAAATTAGTAGTGCCAATTATTTTATGGATTGCTTTTAGGTAAAGCTGCTTGCAGATGTAAATTATGTATTAATTATTAAAATTGAATGCAAGCTACATTAAAAAGCCTAATACTATTAATATTCTGTTTACAATGTTGTTAGAGGGTAATATATAGTCTCCTCATTAGAATTAATCGATAACCAAAATTGAAATATGAACAAAAATGAATTCATCCTCCAATATTAGAATAAGAGCAGTAAAAAGAAACTATTATGAATAAGATAATGTTATATTTAATATTCATATATATACATGTCCAATTATAGAAATTGAATTGTGTAAATGTGCATGTTGGAGGAAAAGAATGTTTATATGCTTGGAGACATTCAGATGAAATTTGTGTTTATGTGTACATTAAAATCAGTAACTAAACCCACTTTGAAACATTACTAAGGTTGAAGAAATAAGAAACATAGTAAAACAATAAAATGTTTGGCAAATCCATCATGAGCAAGAAATATATCCAAAGTCATATTTTAATACAATTATGTCCTACCTCATTAAACCAGCTATGCCAAACAATGGGATTTTTGTTCATCATCAATTTGTGGTCTCTTGTTACTTGTGAGTTGATCATTCCAACTTTTACTCCAATTAAAGACCCGTTTGGAAACAAAACCCAGTTTATAACATCAAATGTTGTTAGAAGTACACCATTCTGGTCAAAGGAAACCTTTTCCCCTATGGTATTATTAAAAGACACTTGCTTCAGAAAATAGAGTAGCTGAGGATAAAAGGAAAATAAATGCTTAAGAAAATGTTCCAACACATAAAACTGAACAAAGATGTGAGCAATTGTATCAGGCCCCCAAACTAGGAAAGATATCTGATAATTTCTTTCAAGCACAGTTCTTTATTGTAGCACACTTATAGTGCAAATTTTGCCAAGTGAAATATTCTACTATATTCTTGAGAACTGTTAGAGAGAGGCAGTCTTCACCCTTTTTCTCTCACACAAAATATCTGGATTGACCTGCTTCTTATTTGTCTTAAGTGTACTCCTCCCCACCCCTCCCCCTGGAAATTCTGCCTGCTACATTCCATCACAATTTAATTTAATGCTAAACAATTTGTTACACCTATGCACTCACAGACCCAATAACATTTTTTCTACAACCTCTACGGCCAACGAGGTTGTAAGGGGAAAATGCCTTTAAAAGCCTCTGGCGATCCCAGCTGACTTGCCTGATCATCAGAGGCTTCTAAAATCATTTTTTTTCTGCAACCTCTTAAAGTTGTAGAAAAAATGCTTTTAAAAGTAAAAAAAAAAGTTGGCCATGCCCACTCAGTCACATTACCCCCCACAAACCACGCCCACAAAATAAGCTATGTCCACAAAATAAGCCATGCCCACAGAATTGATAATAAAAAAAAATAGAAGCCACTCCTGAGTTCTGCCTTAGGCGTGAAGCCAACTAGGAGAACATTGGCCAGTCCCTCCTTTAGCCTTGGTGGGGTGGCGGGGGGCAAGGAAACAGTGCTGAACCACATCCAAACATATAGCTAAGAAAAGTTTAGGAACTAGTTGCCAAGAGTCACCTACAGGTACATAAATAACATGGATGTGTTTGTGATATGAATGTGTGTCTTGAACATCAGTTAATCTTTGTGGTAGTTAATTGTAACATTAATTAATTGAATAAGTAATAGTTACAGCTATTATAACTCATCTTGTAGTAACTGTAATTGTAACTATACAAAACTGAGTTCAACTATAATATACCTAAAATTAAGCTCTATTTAAATTAGTTGAAAGTAATTTTGGGTAAACCTATTTAGTATCAGGTTGAGAATGAAAAGAAGAGAAGCCATCCCAAATTCTACATTAAACATTAAAGAAAAGGAAATGACATATTATATAATATAAATAATATTTTACATAGGATTCTCAAGAATGTTATGTTAAAGGATGTAGTGTGATCCCTACAAAAGTGTTTCAATTTAGCAAAATATTTCAAGTGTCTTTTTACATACTACTCATAATAAAATAAAAATGGATCAAAATATTGTACACAGAGTATTATAAGCATGATTATGCTGACACATGGATTCTTACAACAAGTTGGCCCACCAGGGTTTATATAAACAATAGCTACTATACTTTTATTGTAGTAATGGCCCCACCAGTGAAAATGATGCATTGGTAGACTTTTTAGATTTACATTACCTTCCATGACTGCTGAGTCAGAGATGTCCATCTCTCTCTCTCCACCATTCTATTGTGCTTGAATCTGGAAGAGTACATGGCATGGAAAGCATGAGCCACAGCAAAGGCAGCATTATAGATACTATAGCTGTGCCCAGTAATGGTTTTTTCCAAAAGGTTTTCAGAAATGTTTTCCAAACTCTCTAGCCCAGTGCAGAGAACACTATTTGTATGGTTCAAAATCCAGTTGGGGAAGGTGCAACCAAAGGCATAAGACCAAAAGTCTCTTATTAAAAAATCTTCTTTTGCATTGGAAGGCTTTCTCTCCAGAATGAATTGCAGAAATCCTGGCAGCCCATTGGAATGGAGAACCAATGATAAAGCCCCAGAGTAGATAAGTTTAGCAGATTTCTGACCCTGTTTATTACTATAGGACTTAAGTTCTAGCTGAGCAGTCAAAATCCACACTTTACCTTTTGTTGTGTTTGTTCTCTCACTATCTCTTCCTTGGACTAGCAACCAGTCCAAAAACACTGGAGTTTGAAGATTACCAAAGAGGAGAAATACATTGGCTGTGCTGGTCATGAATTTATCCCATAGTTTAAATGTCCATTTTTTAATATCACCATATTCAATTATCATGCCTAAATTATGGACTGTATCTATAAAAGCAAAACAAATCCCATGAGTAGCAAATTCTGGAATCATAACTTGAAGTACCCATTCAGAATTAATTCCAGTTGCAATGAAAAATCCAACCCATGTCCACTTGAAATAAAGAAGTAATTCAAGAATCTCCCTGTACTGATAGACTTCATTTGGGACCATTTGGTAGAAGTAAGGGGATTGGGTGTGATCCATCATCACTGGAGCAGAGCCGTAGGAGAGCTAAAGAGATTTATATTTGAAGAATTAACAAATAATGAAAGAGAAAGGAACAAGAGCTCTGTGTGTATATATCTGTGTGTCTGTGTCTCTCTCTGTGCGTATGTGTGTGAGTGAGTGAGTGAGGGGTGTCAAACTCAAGGACTGGTGGCTTGATCCGGCCTGCGGGTTGCTTAGATCTGGTCTGTGAGGTCACCCTGGAAACAGCAAAGGAACAGCCTGCGATGCCTCTGCCAGCAAAAATGGCTCCCAAACTCTGTTTCACTGGCAGAAGATTGCAGGAAGCCATTGCACCTGAAAACAGAGTGCTTGGGTCACCACAGGGACCCCCAATATGAGTGATGTTGAGCTGGCCAAGCCCTTCCCCCTGGCCTTCCCAAGGGCAAACACAATCCTGATGCAGCCCTCAATAAAATTGAGTTTGACACCTTGTGTGTGTGTGTGTGTGTGTGCGTGTGTGTGTACATACACTCAAGGGAATTCAAGGGAAATATCTATGCTGTTGCCTCTCCTGTGTTCTACAAAGAGAATGCTGTAGTAAATTATGTGGAAAGGCAGTGACTAGCCGAATTTCATCTATAGACCTTCCATGGCTGAGAATGGACTAAAGCAGGACATTTTAGCAATGGATGATCCCTCTGTTTATTTCATTACATAAAATATAGCAATGTATCTCTTTCCATATTTTAAACAAGAGATATTTTGTTTAATATCTACCTAATTGGGGGGCACCCGGAGGCTCCAACTGGTCCAGAACGCGGCTGTGCAGGGGATCATGGGAGCGACGGGGCGCTCCCATGTGATACCTCTCCTTCACGAGCTGCACTGGCTCCCGGTGGTCTTCTGGGTGTGCTTCAAGGTGTTGGTGACCACCTTTAAAGTGCACCATGGCTTAGGGCCTGGGTATTTGCAAGACCACCTTCTGCCGCCAATAGCCTCCCACCAGCCAGTACAGCCGTCGGCCAGACAATGTTGGCTGGCGACCGCCAGGGGGAGAGCCTTCTCTGTGGTGGCACCTGCCTCTGGAATGACTTACCCCTGGAGATATGCAGGATATCAGACCTCCGGACTTTTCGTTGGGCCCTTAAAACCCATTTGTTTCATCTAGCTGGGCTGGCTTGATCCCATCCTCTGTTTTAAATTGGAATTGATTTTAAATTGGACTTTTTTATTGTCGGCCAATAATATTTAATATTTTTAAATTGTTTTAATTTTTGTACATCATGTTTTATTCTGGCTGTTCACCACCCTGAGTCCGCAAGGAGAAGGGCGGTTTATAAATTGAAACAAACAAACAAACAAACAAACAAACAAATAAATATTTTTTTAGAACCAAAAACTTCATCAATACAGTAAAAAATAAATTATTTACTACAATGTATATTTTGAAGTTCTCTTTGGATAAGAAAACATTTCTACTTTTTTGTGACTATCATTTAACATTACTCAGTAAAAAAAGCTTTTAAGGAAAACACATGGTATTCTGATAAGTTATTCACAATTTTTAATATACATAAACATGCATAGAAATGCATACATGCATACAAGCTATGAATACTATTTTAGAAACAGAAGATAATTTAATTTATGTTTGGTTATACTCACTTATTTCAAAATATTAAAGAATTTAATAATGGACATTTCTGGCAGCATATCTAATATGATACCAGTTAACCAGATATCAGTTGGGAGACAAACTCTGCAGCAAGTGGAAGATCAAACAGATTCCTAACCAAACCTGACAACTTTGTCATCCAAAAGGTAGAAGAGGGAACTAGAGGGAAAGCTATACTCTTCCTAATTCATACTAATAGAAGAGAGGGTTTAATTTGCTGGAACTTTGGGCGAGATTGACTGTGTCATATTGAAATTCATTATAATGCAATCACAAGCAAATAGAACATAATCCAGCTAATATTTTAAACTTTAAAAGAGCTGATTTAACAAATTCAAAGAGTGCCTAAGAAAAATTTCATGGTGAAAATCCTAAAGGGGAAAACAACTCAAGATAGGAAACTCTGAAAAATAGATTCATAAAGTCCAGTCTAGCACAATAACACTGAAAATGAAAAACAATAAATCCAAGAAGAAACTAGCATGGTTGCACAAAGATCTCTCTGATAAACTGAAAGACCAAAAGAACAAGTACAATAAATGGAATAGGGACACATAACTAAGGCAGGGTCAGCATATAGCCCAAATCTGCAAATCAGGAAAGCAAAGGCTCAGATTGAACAAAGTCTTGTAACCAAAGTCAAAGATAATTTAAAAGTTTTTTGCAAGATATAAATAACAAGAAAAAAGTCAAAGAAACTGCAGAGAGAATGCAGAACTGCTTAATTCATTGTTTGCATCAGTCTCTATAGTTATGAAACTATAGCCCAACCTATGAAAAATCTAATGTAAAAACATATTGTAAATAAAAATTAAAATAAACAAGAAAATGGTTAAAGAATACTATCTGGTTCTAGTGAATATAAATCACTGGAACCTGATTGTTCTGAAGGAACTGGCAAATGTTATCTCAGAACCATTATACTATATCTTTCAAAACTCCTGGAACACCAGGGAATTATCTGAGGATGAGAAAAGAGCTGATGTGGTTCCCATCTTCAAAAAGGGAAAAGGAAAAAAAAACAGACCCAGGAAACAACAGACCAATAAACCTAATAACAATACCTGGGAAGGTATGGGAAAAGAAAACCAAAAAATAAATCTGCAAACATCTAGGAACAAATAAAGTTATAACTAAAAGTTAGCATGGGTTTGTTAAAAACAGACCATGCTATACCAATTTTATTTCATTTTTTGACAAAGCGACAAAATTAGTAGACCAGAGAAATGCTGTAGGCATAGTATACTTAGATTTCAGCAAGGCATTTGACAAAGTAGACCATAACATACCTCTTGGTAAACTAGAAAAATGTGGGATAGACAGCATCACCGTCAGGTAAATTTGTAACTTGCTGACAAACCATACTCAACAAGTAGTCCTTAACAATACTACATCTACATGGGGAAAAGTAAGCAATGGAGTACCACAAGTTTCCATCTTAGGCTCAGTATTCTTCAAATGATTTAGATGACGGAATAGAAGGGAGAATCATCAAATTTGCAGCTGACATTAAGCTGGCAGGAATAGCCAACATCCCAGAAGACAAGCTCAGGATCCAAAAAGATCTTGACAGACCTGAATATTTACTTGGGCCCTACCAATTAAATGAAATTTAATGTGGAGAAAAGCAAGGTTTCTCCATTTA
Organism: Coluber constrictor foxii; assembly: GCA_038048745.1. Lineage (NCBI taxonomy): Eukaryota > Metazoa > Chordata > Lepidosauria > Squamata > Colubridae > Coluber > Coluber constrictor. The sequence continues at coordinate 60,918,580 of CM075961.1, read as the reverse complement.
GGCAGGACAAACCAAAGGTACAAGTACAGATTAAGTGAAACCTGGCTCAAAACAGTAACCCTAGTGGACAATCAGTTAAACATGAGTTAACAGTATGCAGCAGCAGCCAAAAAAGCTAATACAATCCTTAGTTGTATAAACAGAGGCATAGAATCAACATCATGTGAAGAATTAGTACTGATTTATAAAGCCTTAGTAAGACCATATCTGGAATACTGCATCCAGTTTTGGTCACATTACAAAAAAGATGTTGAGACTTTGAAAAAAGTGCAAAGAAGAGCAACTAACATGGTTAAATGCCTGGATACTAAAATATGAAAAATGGTTGCAGGATTTGGAGTTGACTATTCTAGAAAAAAGAAGGACTAGGAGGGACATGATAGCATTATTTCAGTATCTGAGAGGTTGCCACAAAGAGGAGGCATTTATTTCCCAAAGCACCAGAAGGCGGGACAAGAAACAATGGATGGAAACTACTCAAGAAGAGAAGCAACTTGGAATTAAGGAGGAACTTCCTAACAATGAGGCCAATTAACCATTGGAACAGCTTGCCATAAGAAGTTAACAGTAGTATAACTTATATTTAACTCTATACAGTAACATAAGAAGAAGGTGCTTCATCACTGGAAGCTTTTAAGAAGAGACTGGAAAGTCACAAGTCTGAAATGATATAGGGTCTCCTGCTTGAACAGGGGGTTGGACTAGAAGACCTCTATGGTCCCTTCCACCTCTGTCCGGAGTGACTTATTGGGTCTGCTGTGACATCCTTTCCTGAACAAAACATGGCAACAATTCATCCTTTCCAGTTAGTGTGAAGGTTTTGATAGGTATTTGTTAGTTATCAGCTATTATTTAAATTTTGTGCAAGAGAAGATTTTTAATGCTAGAACTCTCTTGGCTGACAGATTAGCTATGTTGCCATACCAATAAATTTAATATGACTACTGGAAATAAATCAATATCTGTGTAGCAGCACTCTAATAACTGATGAGAAGAAATTATAATTGGATTACTACTAAATACTTATAATCCATATAATTTACCTGAGGAATCTTATAGATGCTAAAAATATTTGGTATTTGATAGGAAGATTCAATACCAAGTCCTTCAATAATTGCAAGAAGATTGTCTTTACTATCACAATGGTAATTGGGAAGAAATTGCTCTTTTGGAGAAATAAGTTGCATTGCAGAACGAAAGGCCCACCTGGTATTCATAAGTGTATCATAGACATGAAATCCGAGAGAGAAGTTGAGTAAGAGCTGGGGATCTTCATTGATTTCCCTTAATGCAAAGACCAAGGCCAAGATATGCTGGTAGTTCTGAGTCATAACCCTACAGTGGGATTTCCATTATGTGTCAGACTAATTCATTGAAAAAAATACACTATAGTTTCAGAGGCATACTTGGTAGAAAAACATGACCAATCACCCAAAAAGATAATCTATAGATTAGAGAAAGGCAGAGGTAATAGTGTCAAACAAAATTAAATAAAATCTATGTGAAATCTTTGGAGTTGATTTACAATATAGTTTACATATTCATTTTGTGTCTGTATATATTTTATGTACAGAAATTATCTGATAGATTTAAAATCATTATATAATTTTGATTCCTCTAGACAAACAAATTTAGAATTATTTTTTTGGAAGAAATATGGTGATCTGCCATGAAGAAGAGTTGTAATTTCAAGCAAGAATTAAAAGAAACACTATAAATGAATAAGAATGCATTTCCTATTATAAAGTTAAACATTGTAATTGCAATTTTTAACAAGGAGAAAATCTTGAATTAAGAAAATATTAGTCTAAATGAATGGAAACATATTTGCTAGTTGAGAGTTAAATATATAATTATTGCTTTTTATTTACTTATTTAGTTAAATATAAGCATCATAGTTAAGTTGATAGTTTTTTGGTTTCATTAAAATTATTTTAAATACTAGTATATAATTAATATTTCCTTGGAGAAGTAGAGCAAAAATAGATTTCCAATCTGTCTTTTATTTCTCAAAACAATCTACTTCATGACTTTACTGCAAACAATTACAGTCATAAATTTGGTCTGCTACATATAATCTGCAGAGAAGCATACAGAAGTGAAGCTCAATTCCTTACAGATGTTTTTCAAAGTTTCTGTGAGATGGTGGTTGATCAAAAGGATTTGGTCTGGAGGCAAAGAAAGTGTGAGAAACAAGGCCACCAAAGAGTAGATCCCCTGGCTGAAGATACTTGTGAAAAATGTAGTGGTGATCTACAATTCGGCACTTAACATGTATCTGTCCTGTCATATGAGGCAGCAACAGAAAGAGCAACGCTGCTACTATCAACATGTTAAGTACAAACTGACCCTCTAAACTAAAGCACCAATGCATCTACAGCTGCATCTGTGATAACAATAGCTAGATATACATGAAAATTGAAGTATAATGACAAAATCATAAAGAGTATATGCTTGGAACAATCTGACTAAAATCTGTAAATTTTAGTTCTGATTTTATATACATACAATATATGCGCGCATGCACACACACACACACACACACAAAGATACAATTACACAGGAATACATGACTGTACTTGCAACAGGCTTTTTGATAAAAACAAGAGGGAAATAGGAAAGCAATATAAATAATTATAGTTGTTTGATAGTTAGCCAGAATTGGTGAATCCTCTATAGCATTGCTAAGAACTAAGTGTGTTATAATTCCCTTGAAAATTTATTGCATTCATGCTGTTCTGTCAATAAAAATAAAAATGTTTTTAGAGATACATTATTTCTAATAAAATTCATCATTCCAAAGAATGCTTTTTATTTCCTTCTTGGAATCAAATTAAAGTATAGAAAAAGGCAAATTTTCAGAGCAGAAGTTCTTAAGTAACTAAAGTAGCTGGATGGTGATATAATATCTATGGGAAAAGTCTAGGACTAGGACAACCTAAGTGTTAGACAAGCATTTTCCTTCACTAAGCAAAGTACACAGTCAAAACAAAGACTTAAAATGGTGGTGCCCATGTGCTTTATTAGTTGGGGTAGATTGCATTGTTGTCACTGCAAAGCCAAAGTACTAAATCAGAACTCATTTATTATACTAAATCTTACTTTGTTCAAAAACCTTTAGAACTTCTCATGTATTTTTGCTAATGCCCAATGTATCTGAACTTATTGTATCTGTCCACAGACTTGATATGTTTGGTGAAGGCTTCCACTTACTGTGGTTTAATCTTGACCCAAGTATCAACCACATTTTACTTTTAAACCAGTAAGTGGATGGAGTTCCTGTGAAGGAGTTTAGGGCTTTAGTTTCCATCTCTTCCATATAGAAATTTGACATAATAGGGAACACACATAAACCCAAAACTCAGCTGTATTTTTTTCTGAAGAAATCTTCATTGCATTTAAGATAGGTTCGACCCGCAAATATTGGACTGACTAAATGGCATTTGATGCTGCACATCATTACTGCAGGGAGACTGGCATTCGCACAAGAATGGAAGAATGAAGACTTACTAACGGACTCAAAAATAATTCATAAAATCATGGAAGATCCGACAGACTTACAAAACTGATCAAGAGTAAAAGAGAGTCAGACTTTTGTGGTAGTTGGAATATGTGGTATGATTGGATCCAGAAACGATGGGAAAGAGACAAAGGATAATGTTGGATTATAATTATAGATGATGGTACATTTATGGTAATTAATAAGTATTGGAAAGATAAATTTGTATACAAGAATCTGTAAATATTTTCTATTTTTACTCTCTGATTATTGGTGTATGTGGATATTTTGGAAATGTTACACTGTGATAGAAAAATCATTATATATTTGTTTTTGATTTTTTTGAGCTATAATAAAAAAAAATATTTAATAATAATAAAAAAGATAGGTAAGGTCAGACAGAGGTCCAACATGGCACAAATGTGTCTTGACAGAGATTAGTTCTGATACTTAATGTGCTATCTTGTAGTAGATGTTTCTGCATACACAGCATCTGCTTCTATTATTTGGTGTTCCTTACATCAGATCAACAAAGATTAATAGTATAATAAATTCATTAACCTGCCACAAGGCTTTTCATTGTTATTCTTCAACAGACTAATATAGATATCCTATGTAATATGAGTACCTAAATGCTTAAAGATAAATATTTCAATCTGGTTTTCTAATATAGTTTTCTTAAAAGATAGATTGCAGTTAAATGCAGAAATGGGATATTTTTGACCTAAAAGAAAAAAAAATAATGTGCAGAAATATTTTTCCAATAAATAGGTATGAATCATGTAAGTTTTTTTTATAAAAAACACAAAAGATAAACTACGTAATTGCCACATATTTTTATTGTAATTTGTCAGTAACTGGATAACTAATATAATTCCCATACAATACATTGAAAAGTAGTCTCATATAAACTGTTTCAAAATTTAAAGAATACTTCATTTATGGAGTTATTGAAGGAAAGGCCATATGATTATTTGCCTAACTTTATATTTTTCTTTTCTTAGAAAATGGAAAAAGTCAAGCTATCCAATTCTGGTATTTTCCTACACTTGTGGGGGGGGGGAGGGCTGGGTGTAAGTGTCCATAAAAGATACAAGGAAATGTGATGGGAGTTAGATGTGGGCAACTGGTAGTAGGCTGCTCACAACACAGTGATTTCATTATAAAGGATGGACTGAACACATGTCATCTCTAGGTTCTATATACCAGTACAATAGGCCTTTAGTCTTCAGCCCTTCCTTCTAATCAATTGTTCTTTCTTGTTTAGCTCTGGCCTCAAGAGAATAATATAACTTTTGGGGAAAAAAATAAATCCCAGCAAACCAGCACTGGAAGCAAAGATGGAGAAGATTTCTACAGCAACCATGTACTTTCCTTTGGTGCTCAAATAGGTTGGAACAAAAGACAACCACACACTACAAAACACCAACATACTGAATGTGATGAATTTGGCTTCATTGAAAGTGTCAGGTAACTTCCTGGCCAGAAAAGCCACAGAGAAGCTGACAATAGCCAGAAAGCTCAGGTAACCCAGGACACAATAAAACATAATCACAGACCCCTCGTTGCACTGCAGTATGATTTGTTCACTCATTGAATGAGTATCAGTCTCTACAAAAGGTGGATAGGTCCACATCCAAGAAATGCAAATGCATGCCTGAATCAGGGAACAGGAAAAAAGTACTGAGTTGGCCAGTCTTGTCCCCACCCATCTTCTCATCTTGGATCCAGGTTTGGTGGCTAAGAATGCCAAAACTACTGTGATAGTCTTTGCCAGAACACAAGAAACTACCACTGAGAAGATGATGCCAAAAGCAGTCTGTCGTATAAGACAGGTCACCTGCTCAGGACGGCCAAGGAACAAGAACACACAGAGGAAGCAGAGCAGGAGAGACACCAGAAGTGTGTAAGTGAGGTTTCGATTATTGGCCACAACAATTGGACTGTTGTGATGCTTTAGGAATATTCCCAGCACCAGAGCTGTAATCAAAGAAAAGAAAAGGGCAGAGAAAGACAAACTAATCCCAAGAGGTTCTCCAAAAGATAAGAAACTTACATATCTAGGCAGACAGAAATTTTTGTTTTTATTTGGATAGAATTCATTTCTGCAGTTATAACAATCTCTCATATCTGAAAAAGAAAAATACAGTTTCAATTCCTGTATCAAATCTATGTACCTAATGATGTCAAAAACATAGTTTCTAGGAGCTACTCTTTGCCTGAATCAGTGATCCAAGTAGGTCATTTTCACTTTTTTTCTCTCTCCTAGAAATGTATTCTAGAAATGTAATTTTATTATACTTCTTTATTTCAAAAAGTGATAAGCAACTCTTGCTGTTATTAATTCTAATTACAGAACCATTCAATTATTAATACTGAAAAATCTGCTACCTGAATCTTCTTCTCATGATGATCATGACAATAACAATGATGATAATGATGATGATGATGCCCTAAGATCTGTAGAGGTGTCTTTTTTTTCATTCCCTCCCTTTTTTTTCCTTCTCTATCATTTTAAAGGAGAACATTAACCTAAACGTATGCATCATTTATCCTTTCCTAAGCATCCTCTTCCTAATCAACACTTTCCCCTGAATTTTTAGCAATGACAAAAGCAGAAAATTACTGATTTATCATTTTATTTATATCCTATCTTTCCTTTAACAGCTAAAGCTGCTAGGTGAGATCATCCATGGTTTCGGGGTGAAGTACCACCAGTACACTGATGACACCCAGCTGTACATTTCTACCCCAGACCACCCCAACGATGCCCTTAAAGTGATGTCCCGGTGCCTGCGGACCTGGATGGGGAGGAACAGGCTCAGGCTGAACCCATCCAAGGCTGAGTGGCTGTGGTTTCCGACATCCTGATATAGTCAGTTGGCGCCATCACTGACTATTGGGGGCGAATCATTGGCCCCCACAGAGAGGGTTCGGAACTTGGGCGTCCTCCGGGAGGATTTTTTATCAGGTTCGCCTGATTCACCAGTTACGTCCCTTTCTGGATCGGGACTCCTTACTCACAGTCACTCGCGCCCTCGTCACTTCCCGTCTGGACTACTGTAACACTCTCTACATGGGGCTCCCCTTGAGGAGCACCCGGAGGCTCCAACTGGTGCAGAGTGCGGCCGCGTGGGTGGTTATGGGAGCGACATGGCGTTCCCATGTGACACCTCTCCTACATGAGCTGCACTAGCTCGTGGTGGTCTTCTGGGTAAGCTTCAAGGTTTTGGTTACCACCTTCAAAGCGCTCCATGGCTTAGGACCTGGGTACTTGCAGGACCGTCTATTACCACCAATAGCCTCCCACCGGCCGGTACGCTGTCATAGAGAGGGGCTTCTTCGGGTGCCGTCAGCCAAACAATGTCAACTGGTGGCCCCAGGGGGAGAGCTTTCTCTGTGGGGGCACCTACTACTTGGAATGAGCTCCCCCCGGAGATACGGAGGATCCCAGATCTGCGCACCTTCAGCTGTGCTCTTAAGACCTTTTTATTTCACCAGGCGAGCCTGGCCTAACCTCTCTTCTTCTTTTAGTGTTGAATTTTAATCTGTTTTAAATTGTGTGGGGTGTTTTAATTCTGTCTGGGCCAAATTTATTTAATTTGATTTTATTTGGGCTTTTAAATTTTGTATACATGTATTTTTATTGTTGGCTGTACACCCCCCTGAGTCCTTCGGGAGTAGGGCGGTATATAAATCTAATAAATCTAAATCTAAAGGTAATATACAGTACATCTCTCATTTTACCTCCATAACAATTGAGACCCATTTGATGTGTCTATTTGGGAGAGACTACAGTGACCTACAACAGTTAATTTAGTGACCTTTCAAATTTACAATGGCACTGAAAAGTGACATGACATTTTTCTCACTTATGACCATTACAGCATGCTGATGGTCATGTGATCAAAATTCAGACACTTGGCAAGTGACTCATATTTATAATGGTTGTAGTGTCCCTATACACTGCAATCATCATCATACATGTGTACATATCACACATGATCAACTTTTGCAATCTTCTGACAAGAAAAATCAGGGGGGAAGCCAGACTCACTTTGCAATCATGTTACTAATTTAACAGCTGCAATGATTCACTTAACAAATGCGGCAAGGAAAGTTGTAAAATGGGACAAAACTCACTTAACAAATATCTTGATTAGCAATGGAAAAAAATCACTTCATAACCTCTATGATTGAATAGGAATTTAAAACTTATTTACAGAGGTCCACATCCAACGTGCATAAAAGTTCATTTATTTAATGTTTACCTTCCTTCTCTGAAATCTTTCCATCTGGACATAGAATGCAGTCATAGCAACAAAATGGCTGCCCTTCCTTCACTTTCTTGCTAGTACCAGGTTGGCAATGTTCAGTACATATCGAGATTGGCTGGACCTAATTGGAAATGTAAAAAGAGAGTAACTTTGAGAATAATCATAGATTCAAAATCCAATTGATTCTTATTCTTCTCCCTTTCTTATTAGAGTTGCTGAACAATAAGATTTTAAAGAGTTCATATTTCTTTTTCAAAATGCAATCCTATAGGTGGGATTTACTGCTGATCATCTGATTACTGCATAAATATGAATAAGTATATGAATTTAAAAGCATTTTAATGTTTGAAAAGATTTTTCACTGACTTCCAATATATTTTTATGTATTAGATTTGTTGGTCTGTGTTTTATTCAATAGATCAAATATTTAATAACTTAAATCTGTCAGACCATGTTCTTTTCTGGTCAGAATTTGTACTTTCATTTTTTAAAAAAATCTACCAAATTCTTGGATAAATGATAAAATCATGGCATTATCAAAAATTTGTAAATACTAATACTTCCTAAATTTGTATGTGACTTTTTGAACAGGAAAGATTGTTCCTATTATTCTTCATAGCTAGGTTGAAAATTGGAGGAAAAGACTGTTCTCAAAAATAATTCGATGTATATTCTGCTCTACATTTCCATCAATACATATTCAGTCAATTTAAAGAAATGTTCCGGATATTGTTTCAGTAGACCTTCATTTGTTATCCCAATGTGTTTATATTATTTTTTTAATTATTTTCAATCAAATGTTATTAGAATTGATCATTAAACTGAAGGACAGTGAAACTTACTTGGTTAAACCAGTTGTGCCATACTATGGCATCTTTACTGATGGTCAATGTTTCTCCTAGAGAAGTTTCCTGAGCCATTCTCCCAATTTTCTTTCTATGAAGAGATAGATTTGAGGAAATAATCCAGTTGATAATGTCCATTCCAACTAATAACCTCCTGTTCTCGTCAAAGGAGATATAGTCTCCAGCACTGTTGTTAAATGAGACACTGCTGAGAAAGTGATGAAGCTAGTGTGAAAAGGAAAATTCAATTTAAGTCAAGGGATTTTCTTTCCTTTTCCCTTCTTTCCTTTTCCATGGTGTTCTAGCTTAAGGGAAGGCATAATGAGGAGAATACTTCCTACCAGACTTCTTCATTTGTGTTGCTTAATGGAGATAAATCCTAATGAATAATTTATCATGGCTTTACAGACGTTTGCAAATGTTGACCATTCAATTTCTCTGCTCACAGATTAGATGGATTTAAAAAAATAAAATGAAATAAAATAAAATCCTTTACGTCTTGGTCAAGTGTTAAGTTTACCCAAACAGGGTTAACATTTTTGCTCTCCACTACATTTCTAATATAAAATTGCCTATGTTCAAAGGAAGGCACTACCACATCACTGCACTTATACTGGTGAATTTTCCAACATTTTATTTTATTTTATTCCATGTCATGATCTGCATGAAATATTAGTTAAGCATGAACTTTCTCTAAAATTCATGTTCACGTTCAATGTACCTGCAATTTTTTTGAGAACAGATGGAGAAGCTAGGGATAAAATTTCTACCAGGTTCCCATACAGCTTTTTACCTGCAAAGAGTGCATCCGTTTGAATTGATCCATTCTTGCTTTTTGACTGAGCCTTGATGCAGTCAGGGCATGTAAGGCATAGGCCAGGCTATAGACAGCATTGTATATACTGTAGCTATGGCCAATCGTATTCATTTCAAAAAAGGGGCCAGGAACATTCTGCAGCTTTTCCTTGCCTGTGCAAATGAGTCCTACAACTTTAACCTGAATTCTATTTGGAAATGCACAATTAAAGACATGTTGCCAGAAGTCCATCAAAAAGCCATCCTCTTTGTTACTTAATGGCTTCTGACTCTGAATGAAATCTTGAAACCCAGGAAGTTCTTTGGTGTGAATTGTAAAGGACAGAGTACCATGTAACAAGTTTAAACTCCAGTCCCTTTGATAGTTCAAAATACTGAGCTCCATCTGAGTAGTCATTACCCATACTTTACCTTTTAATTGATTGATATATAACTTTTGCACTCCAAATTCAGAAATGTGGGGAAACCATATCAAAAACAAAACAGAATAAGATACTCCATAGAACACCACTATATTGGCTTTGCTGGCTGTGATAACTTCATACATTTTTGTTCCTTGATTTAACATGTCTTCATGTCCAGCAGAGTAATCTATTCTAGGGAACATTTCTATGAAGGCAAAACAGATGCCTTGATTGGAAAATGATGGAAGAATATCATGCACAAATCTTTCTCCTCTGTCATCGTCCATAGTTAGGATTCCAATCCATGTCCATGAAAAATATAGAAGCAGAGAGAGGATTCCAACATGCTGAAGATCATCATTAGGGGCCATTTGGTAGAAAGATAGACCCAGAGATTTATGATTGATCACTGGAGCTGATCCGTAAATGATCTGAATATAATTCGTTAAAGGAAACAGATTACTAATGGCATTTTCATAGCGAATTCTGGATTGCTATACTTTCAAATCTGCTACAGTTTATACATATTTACAGAAATACTATGTATTCAGTATCTTCTGAGGTTCAGACAATTTTAAAATACAGTTCAAATCACTTCTTGTCAACCTTGGCACTGTTAACTTGATCCAGTATTATCCCAGATACTGATATGTTAAAAAAAAAAAACGTATCCATGATCTATGACTATCTAAGTCAGAATCATAACATCAATTCTAGTTTAGTCCAAGTACACTTACAATGATTATGAGATTAGAAGTGAGTCTTCCATTTTTCTTCTTCTTTTTTTATTGTGTCTGATTCTCAGAGACTGACTAGACAACTCCCTGCAATTTTCTTGGAGGTTTTTTAGAAGTAGTTTTCCATCTTCTCCTTCCTAGGCTGAGAGAAAATGACTATCCCAAGGTTACCCAGTTGGCTTTGTGCATAAGATAGGACTAGAATTCACAGTCTCCCAGTTTCTAGCTGAATGTCTTACCACAACACCAAACTGTCTCATCCATCTATTTACTTCATGATAAAGAAACAAAAAAACGTATATTGGACACATATTCCTATGGCAGACATTTATTTCACAAGATATAGTACATATCTTGTCCCAGACAGCATTCTATATACATTATATAGCAGTATTCTGTAGACATTCATTACATTACATTACATTATATTTTGTGTGTGTGTGTGTGTGTTTCCTTTAAGCCAGATTTTTCCTACGTAAGCAAGATTTTTCTGCAACCCTAACTGAGTGAAATCACATTCACTACCTTCTGGTTTTGTTTTTGTTTTTTTCCTTTAACCCAGAAGGTAGTGAATGTGATTTCACTCAATTAGGGTTGCAGAAAAATCTTGACTACATAGGAAAAAACCTGGCTTAAAGGAAAAACACACATAAAACCTACGAAAAGTAAGAAAATAGACACACACACACACACACACACACACACACACACACACACACACACACACACGATACATTATAGATATACAAATACATTCAGAAGGAACATTCTACAAAACATTAGTTGCACTCCTATCTAAATATACTTACTGTATTTTTTGGAGTATAAGATGCACCAGAATATAAGACACACTTTTTTGAGGTGGTTTTTTTAAAGTGTTCTTTTATTATTACTATGTTTTAGACAAACACATACAAACATATGAAGTATTTTCTTTCAACAGAGTATTTGGCTGTTCACAAATTTAAACAGTGTTTAGTCATTTTAATTAAATTTACAATTTCTGTATTTCCTTTTTGCCATACTTATTACTCATCTATTTTTTTTAAAAAAAAACCAATATTACCCTTTATCCTCATCTCTAATCATAATCAAATTCAATTTTTCCCTTCTATTCTATAATATACCCCTTCCCATTGTCATCTATTTTTATATCCATCATCACATTGGTTAATTATGTAATATTGCAATTGTTTAATACAAATTCAACATTTTAATATAAATCAATTAATTATATAACTACCTCTTTTGTATATTAATCAATATGAACATTAATATTCCAATTATTTCCATGCAATCCAATTTCTTACAAATCAATTAATTATATTTACCAATAATAATAAACCAAATAATTTGTCTCTCTTATGTTACTCATTTTCACATCTTAAGATCTCCCAATAATCCACAGTTTTGCCCATATAATCCTCCAAATCACAACTTAATCATTTTTACTTTCATCACAATATATAATTAAAAATATTTCAATCATTACAATTTCTATAATTAAATTTAAAAATGTTCTAGCTGTTATCCAAGGTATAATTTAATACTTTTTACTTTCACCACCATATACCATTAAAGGTATTTCAATTGTTACAGTTTATACTTCTTCATATTTCAAAAAAAAAAATAAAAAATAAAAACTTATCATTGTCTAGATTTCAAAAATACAAAGACAAATATTCCAATTATTATTCATTTCATTTTTACAATCATGATTTCCCATTTTTTTCTTATTACTATTCACATTTCAATTCTAAATGTGTAACATTTTTCTCTTTCATTTCTTTTTCTCCCTTCCCATTTTTATTTTTGCCTTTTTTTCTCCTTCTTTTCTTTCGTGTTTAAAATCTTGAACTCCCCTCTTTTGCCCTAAATTTGAACCTATCTTTTTTGGTGATGAAAAAGAAGAAAAAGTAATCTCCCTCTGCCTCTGCCTAATTTTGCCTTGTTGCACCAAACAGCAAACAGCCTGCTTTACTTTTAGTTTTGTTTTCATCATAGCTTGATTAGCACAAGGAGGAAAAAAATCTGCTCCAGCAATTTTCTTCCTTGAACCAAGCTGCAGAGGCCTGCGCAAAACTGAGAGCAAATCAGCTGAGAGTTGGGAAGCCAATCTAATCAATTTGTGCTAATTAGTCTATGCGGAACTGGAAGGAGCTGTTTTTTCTTGCTGTTTGGTTGCTGTGAGGCACAGGCCAAAGGGTGGGAGCCAGTGGGTGGGCAGGGCTACATTTGGTGTATAAGACACACCTAAATTTTCACCTCCTTTTAGGGGAAAAAAAGATGCATCTTACTCTGAAAAATACAGTAAATGAAACAGAAGGAAAATAATATGAAATAATTACATCCCTAGCGTACGGCTTCACATGTGAATGCACAAACCCAAAATGCATTTATACTTGTGTATGATAGTAGTCACTCCCAATCTCATATTAAACTGAAGTTTTGGGGAATCAACAATCTCCAACATTTGTAAATACAATTCTGAGAATTTGGTTTCACATATTAAGGAGGGAGATTGGGAAGACTGTTTTGCAGTGCATTGCTTTAATATGCTGTTGAATTCACTCTGTCAACTTTATTGTTTTTGCTTCTTCAATCCCATCATAAGCTCCCACCTCACTCTAACATCTTGTGAAATTTTCTGACAGGCTAGCTATGTTCCAGTATCTAAAGGGTGCCATAAAGCAGAGAGAGTCAACCTATTTTCCAAAGCACCTGAAGGCAGAACAAGAAGCAATGAATGCAAACTAAACAAGGAGAAAACCAACTTAGAAATAAGAAAAAAATTCATGTAAATAATAATAATTTCCTGATGAAAATAAGGAGAAGTTTTCCACAATTAATCAGTGGAACAAGTTGTCTTTGAAAATTGTGGGTGCTCAATCACTGGAGATTTTTAAGAAGAGATTGTACACCATTTATCTGAAATAGTATTAGTCTTCTACTTGAGAAGAGAGTGGAACTAGAAGACCTCCAAGGTCCATTCCAACTCTGTTATTCTGTTATTTGTCATCCTAGTCTAAAAACATGAGTAAATTTTCCTGAGCCCATTTATCCAACCAAAGAGCTCCCATCTCACAATGTCAGTTGAATCACCATAAAATTGATTATGGAAACCTCTATATCTGCCAACAAAAATAATATTTAATGGATAATTTCCAGAATACAAGTGATTATAAGAGGAAAGAGACATTTGAAGCATTGTTAAGGAAGAAAAATGTAATACCTTGGATCAAGGAATGAAAAAATGAAAGTTAGTAGGTGCAATCAACTAGCAATATTCTCCCAACTAGCAATTGTTCCCCACTGAATCTGTACAGTATGCCTTAAAAATGTTACTTCTCTATGACGAAACTATAGATGAATATTAAATTGTCTGCCAGACCATGACCTCTAGATTTTAAGATCTTGTGATTATACATTGAGTCATACAATTCCTTAAAATTAATATTTATAAGAGGGATGATGGTAAATATATTTCTCTTTCTGTTGATTCTAAAGAAAAGGAAGATAAATGAGCCTAATATATAATGTTTCATTGCCTTTATTGGAACATTTTCAGACAAATACAGATTCATATTTCTTTCTTGTTAATTTTTCATTTTTCTACTGGAATAATTCTTACAGAAATTTGACACAATAAAATCTTAGTTAGTTCACCATATCTAAATTTTCAATAGTATATTAGCTCTAATGCCCAGCTAAATGGATCACCTAGTCAATGAATTCTCTAAAACATAAGCAAAGATCAATTGGGTTAATACAGTAGTGAAAGCTATCAGAATTCCCAGGGTTATATTCTGGAACAGAGAAATGAGCAGCAATTAGAGAGAAGCAAACAAATCATTTCTATATTTCAATTTCCATGAAAATTACACAGGTAAATTCATAAGGTCACCAGGAATTGGGCTTCATCTGGAAGAGATTTTATCATTCTTCTGGTAATTGAGTAGGATATGTGGATTTTCAGAGGATTAAATACTTTCTCTCTGATACTAATTTCCATCAATCAATGTTTTTTCAAGCTAGAATAGTTTGTTAAATAATTTTATTTTAAAATGTTTAAAATGTTTATTTATAAATAAATGAATACACAATCCTTCTTTTTCATGTGCATCTCATCTACACAAAATTTAAGACCTGCCAAGACCTGATCCACTTATTTCAGTCTCTTGAATAGAAAAATCCAATAAGGAAAGATAAGAATGAAATGTCTACAAGGGATGAGGGAAAATAAGATTGTAATTTCCTTCCTTCCTTTCATTTGATTTGTCTTTTATTCTAGGAAAAACAATATTAATATAAATAAAATAACAACAAAAATGAAGCCTAATTCCAATGTTACAGTATAAGAGAAAAGCCATTATCTTACCTGTGGAATTTTATAGATATCCAAAATATTTGCCATATGAAGGGAGGTTTGGGCATCAAGTCCTCCAATGACTGCTATTAAGTTATTTTGGATACCACATTTATAATTGGGCATGAATCTATCTGACGTAGACATCAGCTGTATTGTGGCATGATATGTTGTCTTTGCATTGAAATAGCTGTCATACATGTGGAAACCCAAGGAAAAATTAGGTAGCAACTGGGAATTTTTATTTATTTCCTTTACCGCAAATGCCAAAGCCAGAATGTGCTGATAATGCTTAGTCAGGATGCTAGAATAAGAGTTGCATTATAAATTAGCAGGATAGATTATAGCTCATTTATTTCTGAATATTTTATATTAAATTTATGTTGTTGTTATTATCGAAACAAACCTTACTCAGTTACAGAATGATAAAAGGTAAACTTTACCAATGTAAGTTACTAAGTTTATAAGTAGAGTACTTCCTTCTCACTGTCTTTTTCTAGATGGTTATTTATAAAAATAATTTAATTATCCAATTCAAATGCATATTGAGAGTCATACACCCATGTAGTAATAATATCAACCCAAGATATTCAGCCCAGAAATACAAGGTTCATTCAATAGAAATGCAAAGAAGGGGCTCCAAATACTGCATGGTTGCCTTATCAGATTTTGACCAAAGGGTATTACTGTTTGTGTTACATGTTACTTTTTTAAAAAGGAACATTCATAAGACCCATGTTCATTTCAAATAAAGTCATGCTCCCCAGGAGGTTAAAGTGCTGATCTGTATTGTTCAAAGATGGAAAAACCAGAACATATAAGTATTGGATGTTATAGTGATTAACCAGGCTAGAAAACAATTATTAATCTGTGAATTCTAGTCCTGCCTTGGGTACAAAGCCAACTAGATGACCTTGGATTACATCCTCTCATCCCCAAGAAGGAGGCAATGGCAAACCACTTCTGAAAAAAATTACCAAGAAAACTGTAGGGACATGTCCAGGCAGTTTTTAAAGATTGGACACTATTGAATGGAAGGGAGGGGAAAGTTATAGATAGGAAGAGACCAAAATTACTGCAATTTATGTTTTTTTCTACCAGAGATCTTGGAAGCAGCTGATTATGATTCCAAAATAACTGCATGGAAAGATCTTTACTTCTGATAATTTACAATGGAAATCTACAGTGTTTGATGGAGTAAGTGTTTGATGAAGTAAGCAATGAAGCTAATTATCCCTAGGACAGATATACCTGGCAATGAAAATAGAACAGGCCAGGATACAGAAGAAGTGGGAGCAAAGTAACAAGAATTACTAAAACCCCCCAAAATCAAAGGTATTTAAAATCAAGCAGCTAATTTGCTGAGATATCAATATTTGATATATTGTAGCAACTTACTTCCTAGTAAGCATGCAGCAGACTAATGAAAATATCCATCTTAAACTGTAGATTTAAGAGGCGGGGGGGGGGAGGATAATTTCATACCTAAGATCCTGGTATACCACTGGTGGAGGTTCTACATCAAAAGTCAGAGGATCAGAAACAATAAAAGTTAGAGAAACAACAGCACCAATGATGAGATCTCCAAGCTCATAATACTTATGAACTGGAGGTTGTGGATCATGGACATAATATCTGAGTGCATCGCAATCTATTTGAGAAAGTAGCAGCATCAATAGTACTATCATTTTGAGTACAAATATAAATAATCCAAATCAGATCTCTTTTTTAAAACTACAATGCTTTAATTAAAATCATGATTAAAATAATTTGGATGAATAGGCATCTCAAGTTTTTCAAGTTATTTAACTGGAATATATAAAGTAGGAAATCTGAAGAGTAATTTTGTTTGCCTCAAATCTTTAGTTCTGCTAAATGTCATGGTCTTTTTGTTAAGGATAAGGTCTAATGAAATTGCACAGGAGAATTTGACAAACAGCAGAATTAATTAGTAATTAACTCATAGTAACCACTTTACACTTGGGAAATCCTTATGCTCAATTTGTTTATCACAAATGAACAGAAGCTTTCCAAGCCTCACAAGAGACAATTGAGTCTGAAATGACTTGTCTCAAGAAACAGATATAGACATTATAGAAATATTATTTGGGGCTGCAAAAGAAATGTTCATGCATACATGTCTTTCAGTTTGGTATTCCCTAAATGTTTTCAGATTTTAGTGTCTCAGATTCTGAACCTAAAGTTCTGAGTGTTGTCATTCTAATCATACAAAAGAGACAAGGCTGGTGAAGGACACCAATAAATATTTCTGTTGCAATGCAGTGAGTTGTAAAAATTCTGCAAATTGATAGTGATTTGACTGGAATGAATTTCAGAACAGAACAGAATAACAGAGTTGGAATGTCTTCTAATGCAACCCTCTGCTCAAGCAGGAAACCCTATGCCATTCCAGACAAGTAGTTCTCTTTGTAAAAAACTTCCAGTGTTGGAACCCCCACAACTTCCAGAGGCAGGTTGTTCCACTGATTAAGCATTCCAACTGTCTTATTGAAATGCCTTATTTCTAGGTTAGATCTTTCCTTGATTAGTGTCTATCCATTGCTTCTTATTCTGCTTTCAGGTACTTTGGAGAATAGGTTGGCCCCTCTTCTTTGTGGCAACCTATGAGATATTGAACTACTGCTAGCAAGAACTGTTTTCTCTTCTACACTTGCTTGCTAAACCAGGGTAAAAAAATTTAGAACGTTAAGAAGGGCTGCTTTTGTTCTCAGTGCTATATATTGTAATCCTCTTTCTCTTGTTTATGGCAAGAAATCTTCAAAAAATTTTACAGGAGCCTAGTTTAGCTCTGCAGACTAAAACACCGTAATTAACATCCAGCTGTCTGCAATTACACCAGTTCGAATCTCACCAGGCTCAAGGTTGACTCAGCCTTCCATCCTTTCTAAGGTAGGTAAATTGAGGACCCAGTTTGTGGGGACAATAAGCTGACTTTGTATAAAAATATACAAAAGTATGAAGGCTATTGCTTAACGCATTGTAAGTTGCCCTGAGTCTCCGGAGAAGGGCAGCATATAAATCAAAAAAATTGTTCATTGCAGCAAAGCATCTATTTTACTTTTTCCCTTCTTTTATAATTGTATTAAGGAAATTTTTTATACTCTCCCTATTTTATGGGTTTTATGGAGAAACAGTTATACATAGGAAACAAGGGAAGAAAAACATCCAGAGAACCAGATTGTAAATTATTACCAAAATACTATCTCTTTCTTTTTATTAACTGTTTCCTACTGTTCAGCTCAGGCCTCCACAAAATAATGAAACACTTTGGGAGGAAAATGCACCCTAGCAGTCCAGCACTGGAGGCTAAGATAGAGAAGATCTCCACAGCTACCATATATTTTCCTTTAGTGCTCAGGTAAGTTGGAATGAAGGATAACCAAACACTGCAGAAAACCAACATACTGAATGTGATAAACTTGGCTTCATTAAAAGTATCTGGTAACTTCCTGGCAAAAAAGGCCACCGTGAAACTCACCATAGCCAAAAATCCCAGATAGCTCAGCACAGAATAAAACATAGTCTTAGAACCTTGATTACATTCCAGAACAATTTGATCCTCCATTGAGTGCATGTCAATATCTGGGAAGGGAGGAGTGGTTGAAAGCCATATAATACATATGCTTGATTGAATAAGAGAACAGAAAAGAACAATTGAATTGGCAAGTCTTTTCCCCACCCATTTTTTCAAAACAGAATCAGGCTTGGTGGCCAAGAAAGCCAAAACAACTATGATGGTTTTTGCCAGCACACAAGAAACAGCCACTGAGAAGATTATACTAAAAGTGGTTTGGCAGAGGAGACACAAGACTTTCCCAGGTCGGTCAATAAAAAGCAAGGCTGATAGAAAGCAGAGCAGGAGGGAAATTAGGAGAGCATAGGTGAGGTCCCGGTTGTTGGCTATGACAATGGGAGTGTTGTGGTGCTTTAAAAATATTCCAAGCATGAAGGCTGTGATCAGAGCAAAGAAAAGAGCGAACAATCCTAAGCAAAGTCCCAAAGGTTCTTCAAAAGACAGAAAGCTTATAGTTTTTGGAATGCAGAAATCCTGGGTCTTGCTTGGATAGTTTTCATCTGAACATTTGTAGCAATCATTCATATCTGGAGGAGAAATGAAAATTCACTTTCTGATGTAAAACTTGCAAACAAATCACAAGGATTGCAGATTACATAATCAACATCTGTCATCTTCCCTGCTGGATTCCTACAAGCAAAGTCAATGAAAGCTGGCAGTAGCTTGCAATTGGTGACCATGTGATATTCTCACTTAATAATCCACAGTGATTTGCTTAACAATGGCAACAAGGAGTGCTAGAATTCCCATTGCTAAGTGGCATAATTGCAGGACAGTATGTTTATGACCTCATTGCCTAGCATCAGAAATACTAATCCCAAACTCTGTTGTTATGGGAAGACTACTTCTATATTTTCCTTTCCTTCCAAGCATACCTATATATTTATATCTCCAGACAAAAAAGGAATAAAATTATATGCATATTTATGTGTGCATGGAGAAATAGATATGGAAGAGAGAGAGAGAGAGAGAGAGAGAGAGAGAGAGAGAGAGAGAGAGAGAGAGAGAGAGAGAGAGAGAGAGAGAGAGAAGAAGGAGGAGGAGGAGGAGGAGGAGGAGGAGGAGGAGGAGGAGGAGGAGGAGGAGGAGGAGGAGGAGGAGGAGGAGGAGGAGGAGGAGGAGGAAGGGAGGGAGGGAGGGAGGGAGGGAAGGAAAGATCCTTTTTATTACCTTTCTAGTTTTCATTTGTATTATTTTTCATATGTATGTTGTATATATAATTAGCTAAAAATAATTTAGTAAATTAACTAAAAATTAATTTAATACTTATGACATGTAATTCTAATTAATTGAACTATTTTTAATCAGGACTGCACAAACTGTGCAATACTCTATCAGTACGGTAAATAAAAACTTTGGCTATTTAAAACAATTGCCTTTTTTTAGAAAAAAATACTCCAGAAAGTTACAAAAAACAATATAAGAGATTATAATGTTGCTGATCATATCAGAAGAAGAAGAAGAAGCTGAAGAAATAGTCAACCATTTAGTTAGCTGCTTCAAGATCATATAGATTAGCTATAAATAGCAGCATGACAAGTAGAAACAATGATGTTTTGGAAGATCTGCAAGAAATATTATTTGCCTGCAAGTGAGAACTGGTGGGACCATAAAATAAACAAAGGATTAAAAAATGAAGACGCTAAACTGTACTGGTTCTTTAAATTCAAATGGAATTTGAAAAACAGACACCTGCTACATAACACACCAGATTTAACAATTGTTGGTATGAAAGACAAAAATTTATTTATTTTATTTATTTTATTACATTTGTATACCGTCCTTCTCCTGGTGGACTCAGGGCGGTGCACAGCCAAGAATAAAAAACATTTCAGTACAAAATTTAAAATTTTTAAAAAGAATTAAACAGTTTTGGCCCAAAAATTTTAAAACATCGTGACTAAAACCCATAAACAATTAAAAAGCTAAGGGGGGGGAGGTGTGCCTGGACAGTGCCTGGACAGTGGACATGGGAGGATCTGCAGATACAGAATAGAAGAGAAAAAAACTGAAGAAAATAAAAAAAATACAAAAACCTGTAAATAAATATATTGTGACATACAATTGTGGCAAAAAAAAGGAAAGGTAGTACCAATATTAATAGGTGCTTTGGATGAAATCCCAATACAAGTAGAGCACTGACAAAATTACTAGAGGTCAATTGCAAAAGGCAGGTTTACTTTGGAGCATCTTAACAAAATAACAGATTGGGAAGGAAACTTGGAGGTCTTTTAGTCCAATTCCCTGCTCAGGAAGGAAACCCTATACCTTCGATGGTGAACCTATGGCACGGGGGCCAGAGGTGGCACACGGAACCATATCTGTGGGCACGCAAGCATTGCCCTACTTCTGTCCAGGACATGTGCGTCCTGGCCAGCTGTTTTTTGGGCTTTCCGGGCCCACTGGAAGTCGGGAAACGAGGGCCTGTGGCGGGCCTCCGAGGAGGTGGGGAAGGCTGTTTTCATCCTCCCCAGGCTTCTAGAAAGGCTCTTGGGGCCTGGGGAGGGCCTACTGGGCCCACCGTGCCATTGTGTGCCAAAAGCAGGGGGAGAGTGGGGGGTCATGCACGCATGCATGGGGGCATGGGTGCATTGAATTATGGATGTGGGCACGCACAAGTGCAATCACCCCCCCCACTACCCCTGCTTTTGCCACGCAACAGCAAAAAGGTTAGCCATCATTGCCCTATACCAAGTAAGACAAATGGTTTCTTAAAAACTTCCAGTGTTGGAGCATTCACAACTTCTGGAGGCAAGTTGTTCCACTAATTAATTGTTCTAATGGTAAGGAAATTTCTCCTTAGGTTGGATCTTTCTTTGAATATTTTCCATCCATTACTTCTTGTCCTACCTTCAGGCATTTTGGAGAATAGGTTGATTCCTTCTTCTTTGTGGCAGCCCCTTAGATATTGGAACACTGCTCTCATGTCATCCCTATTCCTTGTTTTCATTAAACTAGACATACTGAATTCCAGCAACCATTCTTTATATGTTATAGCCTCCAGTCCCTTATCATCTTTGTTGCTCTTCTCTGCAATCTTTCTAGAGTCTTGACATCATTTTTATATTTTGGTGACCAAAAGTGGATGCAATATTCCAAGTGTGGTTTTACCAAGGCATTATAAAGTGGCATTAACACATGGTGCTTTTAACATCATCAAACAATATCTACCTATTGCAACTTATTAGGAAAGAAACAGTAGATAGATAAAAATGCCAAATCAATATAAATATCTGGCTGACTATGCAATGAACCATAATACAGGTAGTCCTCAATTTCTAATAGTTTGTTTAGGTACCGTTCAAAGTTAGAACAGCACTGAAAAATGTGACTTATGACTGCTTTCACACTTACGACCACTGCAGCATCCCCATGATCATGTAATCAAAATTCAGACTCTTGACAACTGATTCATATTTATGGGTCACAAGGTTATGTGATCACTTTTTGCAATTTTCTGACAAGCAAACCCAATGGGAGTGGTGGAATGCTGCCAGATTAAGAACCAGTTCAGTGAGTGCACACTTCATGTGTGCACACATTTAAGGCACTTATGGACAGCACTGAAAATGGAGTGCTTAACAACTGCAGCAAGAAAGACTGTAAAAGGGGACAAAACTCACTTTCCAATTGTCTTCAGTTCACTTAGCAACAGAAAATTTTGGCTCAATTGTGATAAGTACATCGAGGTACATAGTATGTAGCAACATCAATAATATCTTCAATCAATCTTCAATCAATTCAGACTAGAAATGAATCCAATGATGAGCCTACAATCTTCAGCAGCTCAATCTGTGGACCTGCATGAACTTGTTCAGGTGCAATGGCTTATGCCTGCATTTTCCCAATGCTTGGGTGAAATTCATTTCTAAGAATGAGCTTGATAGTCCTCAGGAACCACTACTTAACTATTTATTTCAGATAAATGTAAATAATATTATTGTACTCTATTTAACAATACTTTTCCTTTCCTCTAATCTTTCAACTTCCAACTCCTGAGACAGAGGCTATAAGAACCTGTGGCTCTTGTACCTAAGGTTCTGCATAGCTTTTCTAGATAAGACATGGCTGTCATTTGTCAAACCGCTTCAGGTGGTATGGATGGTACAGTTAGGTTGGTTGCTTAAACTTTCAATATTAGGATGTGGTAAGTCAACTGTGATTGTGAAGCACTATCATCATTGGTAACTCTTGAATCCTCAATCAAGAACATCTCAATGAATAGAAGCAACAAAGACATTATTCCCAAAGACATTATTCCCAAACCAGAAACAACACCCCATTTTATATTGTATCATATATGACTAATAAAAAGTTGTATTAAGATGCTTACCCTTCTTGCTTGAAATCTTCCCTTGAAGACATGGAATGCAATCAAAGCAACAAAATGGCTGCCCTTCCCTCATTTTCTTCCTTGAACCTGGAATGCAGCTCTGACTGCACAGAGAGATGGGTTGTACCTAATTCTCCCACAAAAACAAACAAACAAATTCAACAGATAAAACCTTAACCCTGGAAACTATCCTCTTGGAACTTTCTCATGAATAAATGTTCTCAAAGTTGCAAAAAGAAATGCAGGGAAAGATCTTGTGTATTTCCAACTTCTTGTAATGAAACATATAGAAAAAGTGCACAGAGACACTGCACTGAGAAACTGGTTGTGACTAATATAATTACATTTTATTGAAAGTCATCCAGATTTGCTGTTTCATGAATATGTGCAGCATATCAATTTAATAAATAAAGCTCCTTTTCAAATATTCCATCAGATTAGCTGTCCAATATTATATGAATAATAAATATTAATTCATTTTATTTATGTATTTATTATTAATCAAATTTATTCACCACCTGTTCACTGTATGTGACTCTGGATGGTTTAAAATGAAAGAGACCATAAAGGCCATCTTTTAAAAAATGCAAAGTTAAAAAAATGGCAAGAGAGTCCTAAAGTTACCAGCCACACTCAGGGCTGTGTTCCATTGAGTTCAATCCTAGGTAGTGGCATATGTTTCTCTCTCCTAGGGTGCAAATAAAAAAAATCTGCTGCAAACCCTGCATGGTGTCAGGAAGGGCATCTGGCCAGTAAATGCTCAGCTCTATCCAGTCACCCTCACTTTACCCCAGATTAAGGAATTACAGGACATAAAAAGGAAGGGTTTTTTTATTATATAGTCTAATGAAAATAAAAGTTTAGAAGAGAAGTAATTCCAAAGATAATATGAACTGTTCATTTCTTCTTAAATAAACATAAAGTAACTTTTTTGTATTTTAATATAATGTATTTAAGTCATTACCAGATTTAATGCATTGAAACAGACTAAGTCTGCTTAAAATATTTTTTCTTTCTACAAACTAAATTTCTCAGTACAACCAATTTGACAAAACCAAGTTAAGTATGTTTAAAATGATAGAAATCTTAATAGAATAAAATGTGTATTTGCTCTAGCCCAGGGGTCACCAACCTTTCAGACCTCAGGGACACTAAATTCATAATTTTAAATCCTGCAGACCACTAATATCATCTGCCTAAAGGCTGACTGGGTGAGCATGGCTAGATGGTCATGTGAATGGGTGGGCATGGCCAACACATCGCCTCCCCTCCCAGGCTCCTTAGGGCCCCAACAGGAAGCAGTTGTTGGAGTAAAGCAGCCACCGCAAGAAAGAGTTGGCAAAACAGCTGGCTCAGTTCAAATTGGATCTGTCCGAGAAGGAGGCTTAGCAGAAGTATCTCACTGAAGACTATGAACATAGGCTGTCCAAGCAAAGGAAAGACGTGTGGGAGTTCAAGACCAGGTACTGCCACCTGGAGGTTCAGCGGGCTGAAACAGTAAGCCAGTTCCAGGCCATTATGCAATCCCACCGGAACAAGGTCCTCTGGCTCTTCGCCACCAGCAGCGCTCCCCTCCAGCCTTCACCAAAGTCCCATACCAAGAGGCTGAAACAGATGACATGTTGGAATTTCTGTCCCCCTCCAACCCACGCAAAAATACCTCGAAGGGGGAGACTCTCTGCAGCAATACAAGTGTTGCTGCAGAGATGGATTGCACATATCCATCCCAGGGGCCATAGTTTGAGGACCCCTGATTTAGTGTATTTTTAGATTTAAAAATACAAATAATTTTTCTGTGGACCACCAAAATTTTCTCGTGGACTACAAGTGGCCCAAGGACCACCAGTTGGTGAATGCTGCTCTAATCTCCTGTAACCATTTCAATTCAATCAGTAGCATTAAAAAAGTACAAAAGTTGATTGAAATTCATTTGTTATACATCACCTAGTGAGCTACATTAAGCTAAAGCAATATTTGACTTTAATGTACATGGGATTTCTTCTGATAAATGTGTCTTTTCAAACAACAAGAAATTATACCTGATTAAACCAACTATGCCATGTTATAGTATTATCATTGATGGTTAATACTTTGTCTGGAGTGGCCTGGGGGTCCATCCTTCCAACTTTCACACGTTGAAAGGACTGATTGGAAGAAACGATCCAGTTAATCACATCAAACCCAGCTACCAACTCTCCATCCTGGTTAAAAGTGATGGTTTCCCCAGCACTATTGTTGAAGGAGATGGTCCTAACAAACTGGTGGAGCTGGATTGAAAGGGAAAAGACAAAAATAAAAGATAAGATAAGGTTAACAACAGTGGATAGATCATGCATTATAACTTGCCAAAACACCCATATTTGATTTTTCTTTTCAGAAATTCCAATTATACTGTCATACTGAACTCTAAAAATCTAGACTTCAATCATCTTCTTTTAATGACCCTATAATCCCTTAAGGGGTGAAGTCTGGGCAACTGGATGGAGCTGAGTGTTTATCAGCCCTTCCTGTTGCCAATGCAGAGGGTTTTTTTCAGCAGATATATTCTCAGTTTGCCCAGAGAGAGGAATATCTGCCTCTACCTAGGATTGAACTCATAGCCTCCTGATTGTGAAGTGAGAGCTCCATTTCTAGGCCACTGCACCATTCCTAAATCCAGACTTGAATATACTCTTTAAACTCTAGTTGGAACTGTTATCAAATACATTTGTCAAGTTAAATAATTTCCTTTCTACCTAGTAATTTTCTCACCAGCTTCCTAGTTCTTGTACAGTTTAAGAAGAATTTCAATGGTGAGCACAGGGATAAACTATACAAATCAACAATGGTTTTGAAAAATGAATTTGTATATTTATTATTCAAGACAGATGACATTGAAGCTTCACTCATAAATGATTACTAATAGTTCTTGTTGTAAAGGGATAGATTGGTGTCGCTCATTTACTGATTGTACTTTTATTGGCCAGTGACAGAAATAAAATGCTGTTCTATCAAATATATATTCCATGTTAGACTACATTTGCCTTGTACTTATAGAATAATAGACACATATCCATTCTAGCTTTTGACTTTTTCACTAGCTTCTTTGTTTAGTGCTGGAACTTTACAGCAGTAGATGAGTTTCAGTACTGAGCGCAGGGATAACACTATACAACATTGTAAAATTTAAAGTGAATTCATATATTTATAATATAATACAAATGACATTGGAAATGTGATTTCCTTCTCAAATCTGCTGGAAGTGTCTATCTTTTTCTAGTCTTCAAAACAAAAATAGATGAGTCTTGGGACATACAGTACAGTAGAAGAAGCTATGCTTACTACTATTAAACTGGTTCATGTCCAAAATAGATTGCAATGAGAAAACTCTTTCAACTTGATTGAATAGGAAAGAACTAAACTTATTTCAAAAATTACCTTCCACCAGTCATAAACCTTAACTTTTACTTCTTTAGCCAAACTTTTTCCTTTATATTTGAGTCCTCTAGTCATCTTAGAAGACATTTCATTTAAAGCATGGGCCACTACATAAACAGCATTGTAGACATTGTAGCTTTGACCAGTCATTTGCATTTCAAAGAAAGTTGCAGGAAGACTCTTTAGATCCTCTTTCCCTGTGCAAATTTTTCCTTTCACTTCATCTAGATGTTGATTTTGAAACACACAACCAAAGGCCTGTTGCCAAAAGTCCACAATAAAGCCATTTGTATTGTGGCTTCTTGGGTGTTGATTTTTAAGAAACAGCTCAAAATCTGGTAGATCGTTGGAGTGTACTACAAAGAACAAAGCTCCATTGGAAAATTCTGCATCCCAATCCTTTTGAAAAACAAATGAAGTGATTTCCACCTGTGCTGTTAGTATCCACACCTTACCTTTTGGATTCTCAGTAACATGTTCTAGTTCAGATAGATATGGGAACCATCTAAAAATAGCCATAGAGTAAGAATCTCCATTGACAACTAATACATTAGCTTCACTGAGCATGATTTTATCATGTATTCTTGCTCCCTTTACCATATTTTCTCTTCCATCAATATCAAAAGATGGTTTAGGAATTTTTTCTATAAAAGAAAAACAAATACCACTTTGGGAGAACAGAGGAACAACTGTTCGTATAAATCTTTCTCCATCATCATTATCCATAGCAATGATACCAATCCACAACTATCTGAAATGCAGAAGCAAAGAAAGAATCCCTACATATTGGATTGATTCTCTGGGCACCATCTGATAGAAAGGCAGTCCTGGGGTTTTATCATTCAACACTGGAGGAGAGCCATATATGAGCTAAAGAGAGATATAGAGGTAAAGGAGAAGAGTCTAATGATGATGACATGAAACATTGTTCAAACATCGTTGTTAAAAAGTTTTTGTATCTTTAAACAGTGCCATTTGAACATGATATTTAACTGTGTTAAATCTTAACAGAGTTTGTTTTAAAAAATCATCTTCAATATCTTTCATTTTGTTCAAAGTGAATGGTTCAGTTTCTGTCCAATTTTTCCATATCATCATCTTTTCCCCAATTTTTAGTTTTCCCCATAAAGTCAATTTAGCATGGGAAAAAAGATTGAATATTTTTTATTGGACACTATATTTCATATGTTTCTATCTAATTGATTCCAGAGACTGTAGAGTTTTAGTTTATTTAGATCCTAATCCTGTCCATCCAACAAATGTGTATTTGTGTGTGTGTGTGTGTGTGTGTGTGTGTGTGTTCCAAAATTTATCATATCAGAAAAGTAACACTGTTGACTTCCTATATTTTTAGTTGACAATAGGTAAACTTAATGATCCCTCATGAATTAGAAATTACTAATTAGTAACTGTATTTTCTTGAAGATATTCTCAGAATTGGAGAACCCATAAAAATTTATAAAATAATTTATTTCTGTGAAAATATTTTTCAGATATATATAAATTGGAATTCATCTTACATTATAAATTAATCTGGGAATAATATTCATATTGTGAATATTCACCTTTCCCCAACATTGCAGTGATGCAACATTAAAACAAAAATGTGTGCTCCATTTCACTTCAATGGATGGTGGATCTGATTACATTTGTCACCTATAAGCAGATTGCCTATAATTGTACTTAATATTTGTATGGATAAACTCATTTATACAAAATTCAGCAGATTAAAAAAGTATAATAATGATAGTTAGTTAAATCTATTATAAACATAGATGTACTTTAATAATTAATTAGATAACCATACTTAGAATTGTAACTCATTATTGATAAAATGTTATATTTTACTTTTTTTTCTTTTTCTTTTGGTGCATTTCCATTTTTGGCAATGTATCTATTTTTATGTTTTGTTTTTCTCCATTTTTGGTCATTATTTTAAAAGCAAAAAATGTATTAAAAATGTAACATTCTTGGTGGTAGTATAAATTGAGAATTATTTTCCCTTCACCTTATGTAATACTACATTAGTGTGCTACTAAGTACACTAATGTACACTAATGTACTACTGGTGGGGGCTAAGAAGAGTCACTTAACAGCTAAGGATTTTGGCAAGAGACATAATTGCAATTATAGTATTCCTCTATAGTGTTCCTCATTAATTTATCCATTCAACCAGCATTATTCACAAGCTTGAATCTCTATCTTAATCCATTTTATCTTTCTGTTATACATGTTCATCCAGTTATTATTATTATAGTTCATTGCATAGTCAGCCAAATGTATATACTGGGTTTGGCATTTTTGTTTATCTATAAAGTCCTTTCCAAGGACCTGGGATAAGCAGATCTGGGTGTTTGATAGTATTACAGATATTGTCACAGGATGGAAGCTGTTCTGAATAATTTTTTTACCTTTTGCAATTGACTGATGGTGAATTGTCAATGTCAATGGTTATTATTATTATTCCTTTTCTACATTCTGCATCCATGTAATTAAGAACTCAATGACATAAGCTACAAATATCAGTATGGCATAGAATTAGTGTGCTATTTTTCTTCCTTTTTTTCAAATTGCTTCAACAATGGATGCTTTTCAGCATATATATCTTACTGATTAAAAACAACATCACTGGATAACTCTGCATATAGGCTTTTGTCTCAGGTCCAGTATTGCACAGATGTTTTACACATAAACAGAGAGAAATATGTCCTACCTGTGGAATTTTGTAGATATCCAAGACAGTTGCTACATAAAGGGAGACATCTGGATCCAGTCCTCCAATGACTGCCATCAGATTATTCTGGGTGCCACATTTAAAATTGGGGACAAAGTTCTCCAATGAGGATAGGAGTTGTATCACAGCATGATAACTCCACTTTGCATTGAAATAACTGTCAAAGATGTGGAAGCCCATAGTAAAATTGGATAAAATCTGATGGTTTTCATTAATTTCTTTTGTTGCAAATGTCAAGGCTGTAATATGCTGGTAATTCTTAGGCACCATACTATAAAGGAAGTTTTATTTTAATAAATTATTTCTAAGAAGGTATCTAATTCTTATTCTAATCT
This sequence comes from Coluber constrictor foxii, assembly GCA_038048745.1. Classification (NCBI taxonomy): domain Eukaryota; kingdom Metazoa; phylum Chordata; class Lepidosauria; order Squamata; family Colubridae; genus Coluber; species Coluber constrictor. Next base: position 60,889,222 of record CM075961.1, on the reverse strand, counting down.
AGTGCATCAACAAAAATTATTGAACAGTTGATTAACTTCATCAAACTATTCAATTTTTATAAAAACTAAAGAAAGCATAATAATAGAACCCATACAAATATGAATGTTATAAATTGCTATAAAATATACCTACTATTTAAGAAAGAGAAAAGACTAGCCATTTCATAGCTTAACTGTAGGAAAAAGGAAAAACCTCAAAAGATATCATATCACTTTTCAGATATAACATCCTTTGTCACATACAATACCCAAATGATTCCACACTTTTTCCTACCGCTATCACATTAATTTTACCTCATGTAAGAATTAAGAAATACAATTTCTCGTCCACCAGCCTATTTTTTTTTTTATTTGATTAACTTTCTGCATTACCCAAGACATAGGTTAAGTTTGTAGCTGCTCAAAAATGTCTTGGAATTTGAGAAATGAAAGTAGAATGCCAATTTCATACATAATTTGATCCAACATTGTTAGAGGAGGCTCTACATTAAATCTTATTTTATCATCAATTATGTACGCTTGAGATGTAATGAAGCCAACAATAATATCTCCCAATTGATGGTATACATGAACTGGAGAATGTGGCTCCTTCTCTTTACAGATCTTAGCATCCGTCACATTCAGTATTTGAGCAAACAGTATTTGTAGCTGTGGAGCTAGCAACCCATACATATTAAAGAAAAGGATTGAGTATCTTGATTTCCCTGGAAACAACATACGTAATTTCCATACCTTTTGTTACAAGAATAAATATCACAATGGATTTTCTAAAGCTGACATGGTTCCTAAAATCTGTAGGGATTTCAAGAAGAAACACTGTCAACCAAGGCTGTAATTAAAGGAAAGGAGGGTATGTTTGGAATCCCTACTGAGATAAAGTTAAAAACATGTCTTCTTTTATAGAGTCAACACATTTAGTGGACTATAATGCTTTCATTACTTGTATGATAAGAAACAACCAGACTGTAATTATTTCAAACTTGAAGTAGCAACCAGCTACCTAAGCTATATCTAATGTGAAATGAACTTTCTAGAGGAAACTGACAAGAAGTATCACAGAAATTTGATATAGTTATGGCTTTAATCACATCTCTACCATATTAGTAATTAAATTAGGGAGCAAAAGGCAGAGACATAGGCAGTATGAAATTGACCTATAGTCAAGTTTGGCAACTTTCTGGAAAATTGTTAAAGATCCACACCCATGCTCTTGGCCTTCCAGAAGAGCCTTAAAACCTTGTTTTGCTAATTGCCCTGAAGTGCCTTTGGGGGTTTTCAAACTGGAAGTGCAGAGTAAAAGACAATTCAACCTTCACCCTGTTGTATATTGTTTCCTTGCTTCCTTGTATGGTGATAACTTTGTTAATTTTAATGTTAATATTTGTTTTAATGTTTTGTATTGTTATTTATTTTGTTGTAATTTGCTTACAGTTGCTTGATGGTGAGATGGGGGGCATATAAATTTAATAACAAATAAAAATAAAGTAACATACTTAAGAAATTGGATTGTTTCCTCCAAATCCCTGTTTTTAACGTTCCATTTATTTCTCTTATTTCAGGCTGCCATTATCTCAGGCTAATAGGCTTTGTCTCAAATTTCTACTTTTCTAAATCTGTTTATTCCTTTTATTTTGTTTTAGGTTGGTACGAATACATAAAATGCTGAGAATTTGCTATGGGCACAAAAATTTTGCTATTGTGTATATTGTTTATATTCTTCTATCATACAAAGCTTCTTTAAGATTAAAAGTTGAAAAGGAAGAATGAACGAGAGATTAAAATCCAAACCAGGAAATCTTAAATTTAATTCTCTAATTCCAGAAAAAAAATTCCCCCAGAAGATTGGGATCCCATGAGCTTTATGTTCCAGTGATGATTTGAAGACCACATCAAAATAAAAACACACATCATACAAATCAGGAGTGGGTTCTACTTTACTACCGGTTCACAACAGGATTGCATGAGCACATGTGCAGATTGCCGATGACAACATCTGGGGCAGTGGGCAGGGCCTCCCACCCATTTTACTACCGGTTCTTGCGAACTGGTCTGAACCAGAGGCAACCCACCATTGATAAAAATGCATCACTCTTACCCAGATATGGTTCACAGATACAACAAATACTTGATACATGATATGTATTGTCATACCAACATCACATAACATACTTTGCACATTGAATTACAAATTATAGCAAATCACTCATTAGCTTTATTCAATGCCTTCTTCTTATTAGGTATTCTCTATTGTTCAGCTCAGGCCTCATTATAATTATGTAACATTTGGGGATAAAGATGCAAACTAGAAGCCCAGCACCAGATGTTAAGATAGAAAAGATCTCTACAGCAATCATGTATTTTCCTTTGGTACTTAGATAGGTTGGAACAAAAGCTACCCAAACACTGCAAAAGACCAACATGCTGAAACTGATTAATTTGGCTTCATTGAAACTATCAGGTAATTTCCTGGCCAAAAATGCCACAATAAAACTCACAATGGATAGAAAGCCCATATAACCCAGAACACAATAAAACATAATCACTGACCCTTCATTGCATTCTAATACAATTTCTTCAGTTACCAAATGCAGATCCTCATCTAGGAAGGGTGGAGTAGTCCCCAACCAAAAAGTGCAAATACCCATTTGAACAAATGAACAAGAAAAAGCAATGGAGGTAGCCAGTCTTTTCCCTAACCATTCGTTCATTCTGGATCCTGGCTTGATAATCATGAAAGCTAGAACAACTGTGATGGTTTTTGCAAGGACACAACAGATAGCTGCTGAAAACACAATGCTAAATACAGTTTGTTGGAGAAGACAAGTCACCTTATTAGGCTGACCAATAAAGAGTAATGCAGAAAGGAAACAGAGCAGAAGGGAGATGAGAAGGCTGTAGGTCAGGTCCCGGTTGTTGGCTTTAACAATGGAAGTGGCGTGGTGCTTTATAAATGTTCCCAGCACCAAAATTGTGATTAATGAAAAGAAAAGTGCTGTAGTACATAAGCAGATACCCAGTGGTTCCTTATAAGACAAAAAAGTTACAGTTTTGGGAATACAAAAATCATGTTTTTTGTTTGGATATGTTTTGTCTGTGCATTTATAACAGTCGTTCATATCTGAAAAAGTGGGAAAGAAATATAATTTAAATCTCATAGGTCTGTTTTAAAATCAGCATTTATTTATTTGTTTGATTGTTTATGCAGTTAGGTAGTTAGCTGATTATATCTGCACTTCTCACAAACTTACAAATTCAAAACAAAGAATCCCATCAATCAGCTCCCAGTGCCCAAGGAAAACATAGATGCCATTCACTATCAACAATAGCAGAGCTCAACCAGCCCCTGACCCAAATGCTTGGAAAAATAGCTAGATCTTCAATGTCTTGTAAAAAATTAACAGAGTTAAAACCACCTGAACCTCTGGAGGGAATACTGTTCCATGGACAGGTGCTACCATTAAGAAGGCATGACTCCAACAAAACTACATTAGTATAAAAGACCTGGAGCATGGTCTAACTACTATATCTAATGGAAAAGGTAGAAACAATGAAGAGATATGGTCGTACAAGTAGTTTGGCCCTATGCTATGGAGGGCTTTATATGTGATGACATATAAAGTGAATTGCATTTCAAAACCTAAATCAGGCTAATAATAATTTCATCAGCAAAAGAGAAACAAATGATATTATACTGACAATATATATTTTTTAAAAAATATGAGAGGTTTTCAAAAGTAACTTGATATACTTATATCCACTTGGTTGTCTGTTTTCACATATTCTGTAGGAACAAATTCTGATTCTTCCATAACTCTCCTCCTTCAGACTACATATCTAAATTTTTCTAGTTCCCAAATAGCACCTTCATTAATGGAAGAACCAGAAATGCTTCTTTCTTCTCTGAATTATATTTCAGATTATTTATTCTTACAGAGCTTTGCACATTTCCTACCTGACAATTTCATCCAAAATCTTTCTTTGAGGTAGAAGTGTTTTTTTTAAGTATCATTGAACAGTTAGAAATGGCATACATAAATATAATAAAAACAAAGGAAATTTAAAATAATTGGGAAATCAAAAATAAGACAGCAAATCAAAGATGGAAAAAGAAGTTGTATGTTAAATAGCATGAAAAAAATAAAAGAGAATAATTTGGGTGTAATTTCCTCTCTCTTGCTCATTGACAATCAGAACACCTTTAATTGTCTGACAGATATTTTGCTGTGCCTGATATAATCTGAGCATGTACTCTTCGTGAATACAAAATTTGGTCTGGAAGTTTCAAATAGTGTAATACACACATTAACTTTTCTGCCTGGTAAATCTTTCAAAAGAATTGAAATAAAATGTGTTTGAAATATAGATATTACAATGAAAAAAAAAACAAAACATGCTCTACATGTTTGCATAAGATCAAAAAAATAATCAGTATTGATTGATTGATTGATTGATTCATTCATTCATTCATTGAAACAATGGATGGAAACTAATCAAGGAGAGAAACAATCTAGAACCAAGGAGAAATTTCTTAACAGTGAGAACAATTAACTAGTTGAATGGTTGCCTTCAGAAATTGTGAGTGCTTCATTACTCGAGGCTTTTTAGAAGAGACTGGACACCCACTTGTTTGAAATGGTATAGAGTTTCCTGCTTGTGTAGGGCGATGAACTAGAAGACCTCCAAGGTCCCTTACAAATCTATCATTCTGTGTTCTGATTGAATGATATCAAGTTATTCTGGACTCCTAGCAATCATATTGATAGATTTTTTTCCATGATAATTTTTCCCTAAACTTTCAAGTGTTCTAAAAGTGCAACCATCCTCATTTAACTGAGTCCATCCACCTTGCCATTCTCTTTTCTTTCTTTCCACCTTTTCCAGCATTAGAACATTTTCTGGAGAAATAGGTCTTCACATGAAATATCCAAAGTAGGATAATTTGAGTCTGGACATTTGTGCTCAAATGAAAATTCTGCCTTGATTTTTCCGATGAGCCATTTTTTTGTTTTCTGGACTGTCCACAATATTCTTAGGAGTTTTCTCCAACACCAAAGTTCAGAATTGAATCAATACTTTTCCTACTTTCCTTCTTCAAAGTTCATCTTTGGCTTCCATAGAATGGTGTAGGAAACATCATGGCTTGCATGGTTCCAATCTTTGCAGGTCAAGATACATCACAGCATCTTTTCAAAGGAATTCATCTGCTGCTCTACTTTTCTGCGATGCATTTCTTAATTGTTTTTTTTTTTTACTGTTGATGGTTAATCCTAAAAGGAAGAAGCTAGCTGCCACTTTGATTTCTTCATTATCAATTCTAAGGCTGGCTACTGTACCTGTTATTGTTAATATGGTCTTCTTTATATTTAATTTTAGTCCTGTTAATTTTTCACTTTGCTCAGTGGTGAAATCCAAATTTTTTGGATTGTGGGCATGGCTTTGTGGGCATGGTGTGGCTTGGGGGGCATGGCAAGGGAAGGATACTGCAAAATTCCCATTCTCTCCCCACTCTGGGGCAGCCAGAGATGGTATTTGCTGGTTCCCTGAACTACTCAAAATTTCCGCTACCGGTTCTCCAGAATCTGTCAGAATCTAATGGATTTCACCCCTGACTTTGCTTCATAATTCTCATTTTCAGGGTTTTGAAATACCCCCAAATGGAGGAATGTTGCTAAAGATGAGATAATTTGTGGAAATAGAAAATTCACTTTTGATTAGATAAAAGACAATAACTAATTTGTTAATGATTGGAAATCCTTTATGGACTTTTTGCTGAAACAGAAAAAATGAATTTGTGATTTATTGATTATTAGATAATGTAAAATATGTTAAAAGGAGAGCCACAATGTAACCTTGGAGAAAGAGGATAAAATATAAATGCATTTAGAATTGCTGTAATGAAGTTTGGAAGTCACTCTTTTATACCCTTTTTCTTTCCTGCTTCTTACCTGCTATTTCTTTATTATTTCTTTATCCAGAAGAAGAAGCTCTGATTGACTCAAACGACTGGATTGCATCAAAATAAATTGCATTGCCTCTTTGCTTGGATGAAGAAAATCACATTGTCTCTGTAGTGCAAGCCTATTTATCCAGGCAAATCTTAAATAATTATGCTCAGACTTAATTAATGCATCTGCACAAAATATGCCTTACCCTTCTCATCAGCTATCTTCCCTCCTGGACATGGGATGCAATCATAACAGCAAAATGGTTCTCCTTCCTTTACTTTCTTGCTAGATCCTGGAGAACAGCTTTCAGTGCACACAGAAAGAGGTTGCGTCTAATTAAAAGCACAATAAAAATAGAGTATAAGAATATTTAAAACTGTAGGGATTCTACCATAGGAGAACTATGAGCTCATTGTTTTGTGACCACACTTTATGCTGCCTTTTATGTATATCTGAACATGGCTGTTTACCTGCAAATGTTTCATTACCTAACCAGATAACATCATCAATGTGAGGATACAGATAACTAAACTCAAAGAGTATCAAGAACTCTACAGTTTAACTTTACAGATATTCTCTTCCATTGGATCCCTTTTTGTAGGAACATACACTTGTGTTTATACAGGATTATTAGTTTTATAATTTTTCTTAAATTATTAGCTTTATCATTATTTGCAAAGAATTCACAATAATGTACATGGTATTCTTTCTTGCAATTTCTTCCAACCTGTGAGATAGTTGGCCTAAAAATGATTGGCTGGCCTAAAGTAATGTAGTAAGCTTCTTCGGCTGAGACCACATTTCAGTTAAATCACCCTAGTTCTTCTCTGACCCTATAACTGTTACTGTACACTGGCTGTTTGTATGTAATAATATAGGATCGTTTGTGAAGAAACTGTAGGAAGAATAAATAGTTACTGATGAAATGCTATTAATAATTACACTAGTCCCAAATACTATTATTGTATTTATAACCCAGAATTATTCTATACAACTCAAAGTTACACACATAATATGTCTGTTTCCTATTTTATCCCACAACAACTCTATGAAATTGATTGTCCCAAAGTCATCAAGAAAGCTTTTATGCCTAAGGGAGGACTAGTATGATCACCTGGTTTATGGTTCAGCACTAAAATTGCCACAAATACATACATGCATACATGCATACATGCATACATGCATACATGCATACAGGCATACAGGCATACATGCATACATGCATACATGCATACATGCATACATACATACATATCCGAAGGTGTGCTACACCTAGGGTTTGGCAGCCTACTGAAAGTGCCAGTGGAACTGCTGCATGGAGGGTACTCTCATATGTACAGGGGATATCTGAAACTGCTAGATGCATCCTCTCGGCACATGGAGTCAAAGTAGCGCATAAGCCAGACCAAACATTGAGAATTAGAGTGATGCGCCCAAAGGAAGCATTATCCAAGGAGGAGACATCTTCAATAGTTTACCACATCAACTGTAGTAATTGTGCAAGCAATTATGTAGGGGAAATGGCCAAGTGGTTACAGACCAGACTACATGAACACAAACTGGCTGTCCGATGCAAGGAACAGTGCTTCCAGAACTGGATGCATATGAAGGAGTACAACCGCAATTTGATTTTCAAGAGGCTGAGTGTGTCAGTTTGCTTTGTGTGGGGATTGGAGGGGGATGCAGCAGCTGGTGATGCCGCCGTGGTCTGGCTTCTGGATGGTGGTTGTATTTCGTCTGTTTCATCTATAACTATTTTTAATCAACAGAAGAGTCCCAGCCATGAAGATTAACACCAGACCCAAGATAACACATGACACCACCAGCAATCATCCTCACCAGATTCAAATCCAAACCCATCCCATAGATGAAATACAACCCCCCATCCAATCAGAGCACAGCCAAGCCCCTAACCAATAAGAACACACCTCTACCCAATCAGAACACAGCCAAGCTCCCACCCAATCAGTTCACACCCCCACTAGCAGTTAAAAGGAAGAAACAGCTGTGATCACACATTGCTCCTAGAAGCATAAAGCTGAAAACAACCTGAAGATGACGAATGAGACTTTGTCAAAATGTCACCAAGTCACTTCCAATTTTACATGGGAGAAAACTCGAATAATCAAAGACCTACATACAAACACCCACGAAAACCTCAGAATACACACACACACACATACACACACACACACACACACACACAATGACATAAAACAATATGACCTTTGAAATACTCTAGAAGATATTTGAAGAATAAGGACAGAAGCTAGCAGCTATAATATCAGCAATGATGCCTATATCTAGGGGTAGATTATTTTCAAAAGAAGAAATGGAACATGTTAAACAGAAAGTTGGAAAGTTTACAGGATAAAGAAACAAATCACATTTGATACAGAAATAAGATAAATACATTTTTAAAATACTGAATAAAATAAATACTAAAATTTAAGATACTAAAGTTTACAAAAGAGGTTTGCTAAAACCTTGAAAAAACCTTTGAGATAGAAAAAGTAAAAGCTGAAGAGATATCAAATCCTACAACAACATCTGAATAAATCAAAGATCAAGATTATTATTAAAAAAAAGAGAAAGGATTGCCTAGTTAGTTTGTTTGATCAAGGTTAAAATAAGACATGTTTCTATATAACTCTGAGAACCTTTTTTTGCTGATACCAGGACTGAAATGTTAGTGATTTAGTATGTGTGTTTGAATAAAAGAGAAGAAAAGGCGATGAGAAGAAAAGATGTTTGTATTTAAATGTTTAGGGAGCAAAGTATCACTTTGTGATGTCATACTTTGTGATGAAGATCTATATTTCTATTTTTCTTACTCTTCTTATTTTCTTATTCTTTTTTCCCCTTTGTTAATACTTTCTATGCTTTACTTTTATTTTTTCTGACTTCAGTTGGTATTGTATTTGTATTTTTTTTAAATAATAATAATAATTATTTTTTAAAAAATTAGCCAGAATATTTTTGGGGAAAACATCCAACTAAGTTTTATTTCAGAGATAAAATTATATATATATAAAAATAAACTGGGCAGAGGAACAGATTTAAAACTCAAGCCATAAAGAAAGCTCATTACATATAAATCCATCACATACAGCCAGTGGTGGGATTCAAGTAATTTAACAACCGGTTCTCTGCCCTAATTATTTCTTCCAACAACCAGTTCACCAACTGCTCAGAAAATTAACAACTGGTTCTCCCGAAATGGTGCAAACTGGCTGAATCCCACCGCTGCATATAGTATAACACTATAACCTATATTTTCTCTCTCTCTCTCTCTCTCTCTCTCTCTCTCTCTCTCTCTCTCTCTCTCTCTCTCTCTCTCTCTCTCTCTCTCTCTCTCTCTCTCTCTCATTTTCATTGATAAAATATAGTAAAATACGAGATTAACTATGCTCATTTCACTGATTTACTCAAAGACATCTCAAATTTTTATATCTTCTTACCTGATTGAACAAACTATGCCATGTAATGGCATCTTCCCTGATGATCAGCTTTTGATCTGCTGGAGTCTGAGGATCCACCCTGCCAACCTTCACTCTTGATTTGTTTGAGGAAGTAATCCAGTTAATCACATCAAATCCAGCAATTACTTCACCATTCTGATTGAAGGCAATTTTATCCCCAGCACTGTTGTTAAATAAAATGCTTTTCAGAAAGGAATGGAGCTGGATTGAAGGAGGAAAAGCAAAATTTAGAAGAGGCTATAAAAAGTCCTTAATAGCATAAATAGAAAAAAAGCATAACTGCTTTGGTGATGAAGGAAGCTTAGTAGTACACTTAGTGGTACACTACTGAAAAGTACAGTATATTTTATGAAGCAGAGATCCCAAGAAGTAAACTAAATTCTAAAGCTGTACATAGACTAGAACATATCTGAATATATTTCAATCTGTTGTTACTTTTGCTGTTGCTATGATTGCTATTTTTATTATGATTGCTATAGATATGATTCATTGTACAGTCAGCCAAATGTTCCAACTGTATTTGACAATTTTATTCACCTCTGAGTTATTTCCAAGGACCTGGGATAGGCAGAGTGGTGATGGTGTTAGAAGCATTGTTGCAGGATATAAACTGTTCTGAGCAAAGCTGCGTTTTACAATTGACTGATGGTGACTTTGTCAATTCCAATGGTGTTTAACTGGTGCTCCAATTGTTTTAGGATTGCACCCAAGTTGCGTATTACTATTGGTATGACATTTGTTTTCTTTTGCCTCAATCATTTTATTTCTATTTACACGGCTTTGTATTTTGTTATCTTGTCCAGTTTTTTCTCTTCTATTTTGCTATGTCCAGATATTGCCACATCCTTGTTACACATAAATCTAATACCTTATTGGAATTTGCTTACAAATACATTTATATATTAGAACATGCCAATTTAAAATACATATATTGAGAAAAATGTTTTTTTTTCCTTTCCTTTATAGTTGTTCATTATAGCCCTATCAAAATATGGAATAAAACATAAAGCATTTCACCATAAAACCATATGTAACAGTGGAATATAAGAAACATATTACATGAAAATCCAATTAGAAATACAATATCGTATATCTGAGTGACCACTATAATTGAGAAAAATGGTCGCTAAAAAGATGAATACATTTTCATGCTGCTTGTTTTAAAATAATTTCATAAAATGAATATGTCTATAAGTAAAAATGAATTCATTATTGGAAAAACTGAGAGAGAAAAAAAATGAACATGTTTTTGAATCCCCACAGGTGTGACTTACTGTGATTTGATATTTTAATTTAATTTAACTATTTTTGAAAAAAATATTGGCAGAGAGAAAAAAAAGAGTTCAACTTGCTTTTTTTGTTTGTTTTATTTTGTTTTAAAGGCACAATTATGCTGAGATTAAGTGTCATTTATACAACAAAAAATAAATCAGTTGGCAGTTACCTGCCAAAATAATCTATGCTGTCCTTTCCTGTATCCTTTGACCACGGTTGCTTTATCTTTGAGTCTGAACGATGACATGTCTTGCAAAGCATGAGCTACTGCATAGATGGTATTGTAGATGCTATAGCTATGGCCAGTCATGCTCATTTCAAAGAATGAGTCAGGAAGGCTCTCCAGCTTCTCCTTTCCTGAACAAATATTCTTCATCTTATTACCTCCAGCTGCATTTGGGAGCCTACAATTGAAGGCAGCTTCCCAGAAGGTCTTTATAAAATCATCTTCAGCTCCATGAAAAGGATTTTGTCTCTCAAGAAATTGGGGAAATCCTGGTATGTAACTAGCATGAATTGTGAAAGCTAGGGAACCATCGAATAATTCTTCATTCCAGTCCTTTTGGTAGATGAAAGCAGTTTGCTCCACCTGAGCTGTCATTATCCATACTTTACCATGTAGTGTATGGCCCTCCAATAAAATTGCAATCCATCTAAAGTATGCCATGGAATAAGATTCTCCGTAGGCCACAATAACGTTTGCTTTTGTCTGTATTAGTTTATGGCGTATCTTTTCTCCCTCTTTTATCATTTTATCAAATGCAATAGCATATCTTAGTATAGGGATTCTTTCAATGAGGGCAAAACAAACACCATTCTGTGAAAATAATTGAACAATGGTTTGTAGAAATCTTTCTCCATTGTCATTATCCATCACAATGATCCCAACCCATGTCCATTTGAAATGCAGGAGCAGAGCAAGTATTCCCTCATACTGAAGATCCTCCTGAGGAATCATTTGATAGGAAAAAATGCTTTTTTCAGCTTCCTTATTTCTCACAGAAGCAGGACTATAAATTAACTGAATATTTATATGAAAAGAAAAAGATTGAAATAATACCATTATATTTTGCTTTCAAATATATATGACATATGAATTATCTGGATCAAAGAATAGGAATATATAATTTTGCAAGTAAATTAGAGAAAATTTAAACATTGGCAATGGTCATGAAAGTTAGCCATAGGATCAGACTTTTGCTTATGACAAAAATGAAACCACTGATTTCTAATACCATTATTTAATTTGGCTCTAATTTAAAGTGCTTTCAAATTTCAGTGTCCAATCCATAAAACAGAATCTATATATGCAAACATACATATAATGTCATACTAAAGACATTAACATACCGAGCATATACATAGATTATTAATAAAACCATATAGACTTTACCTGTGGAATCTTGTACATATTTACAAGAGTTGCAATGTGAAGGGAGGTTTGGGCATCAAGACCACCAATGACGGCTATAACATTATTCTGAGCATCACATGAATAGTTCGGGACAAATATCTCAAAAGAAGATATGAGAAGCAATGTGGCATGGTAAGTCCACTGTGCATTGAAATAACTGTCATAAATGCGGAAACCCAGGGTGAGATTAGTCAAGATCAGAGGGGTTTCATTGATTTCCTTTACTGCAAATGTCAAGGCCAGGATATGCTGATAATTCTTAAGCAATAAACTAGAAGAAGAGTTACAACTCTATCAGAAGAAGAATTTACCTTTAAAAAATAACTATCACTATCACTGATCTACATTATGTTCATTAGAAGTTATTACTATTTAATCTGTTTTTATGGAAATCATTATCATAAGGTAGCCTAACCATTAAAAAATCAACCACATTAATGTTGATTTTAGTATTTTATATAAAATAAATATTTCTGAAGTATTTGCAAAATAATTATTATTTTAGTAATGGAAGACAAGGCATTTTTCTTATACCCCCAATCTTATATCATACACATTCATCCTTTATAATATTTTAATTCTACTAACTATGTAAGTATTGCAAGAAAACATTTCTATTTTAATAGTTTGATAACAGAATAAATTGAGAGTAAGAAAAAGTCCATTTTATTTAATATTATAAATGTAAATCCAATGAAACAAGCTGTGATATATCAATACAGTAATTTACATTGGGAAAAATCACAACTGACAAAATTTATCACTATATGCCAAACATCTGGCTCTTCTTTATGAAGTTGGCTGCATGACTGACTGACTGTTACCTACCTGATCTTCCTTAACTACATGAAAATTAACCCTTACTTGAAATCATCAACTGATGCTGGCAGAGGATATTCTGTGAACTCTATTTCATTATTAGATAAAATAAAATTCTGAGATACAATGACACCAATTATATAGTCTCCTTCCTGATGATACTTGTGAATTGGGTTGTGTGGATGATGGATTCTATATCCTACAAAATTAGGCTCACATGTTGCACGAGGAAACATCACTAGTAGCAAGAGGTATAATATCATCATCCTAAGTGAATCTGTTTCTCATTATTTTCCCCACTTATAATACCTTCATAACAATCCCAAGTCCAAAATTATGGTGGGTTGATTTGAATTTATCCTGTTAAATTTAGAAAGTGTAAATGTTAAACCATCAGCCAGATCCTTGCCTATTCTTCAGTTCTGACAATTAGTAGACAAAGCTATGCATCCTCCATAACCCATGTTGTTATTGTAAAGATGGCTGGATTCCATAGAGGATGACTAAAAAAATATTAATTATAGCAGTTTCAATAATTAAACAAGAAGGCAGACTTCCAAAAATACAAGTGAAAATTGCAGAAAAAACAACAGATGCCACATATTCTAAACATAAGTCCTTTCTTAAATCAAAAAAAATGAATCAGAATTAGAATGGAGCTGGAAGGCACTTTGGAAGTTTTCTAGGCCAGCCCCCTACTCAAGCAGGAGATTTTATATTGTTTCAGACAAGTGAATATCCAATCTCTTCTTAAATGAGACTGCTTAAGTAATGAAGCACCCACAACTTCTGAAGACAAGCCGTTCTATTGGTTAATTATCCTTACCGTTAGGAAGTTTCTCCTTAATTCCAGGTTGTTTCTTGATTAGTTTCCATCCATTGTTTCTTGTCCTGTCCTCTGATGTGTTGGAAACTAAATTGACCCCCTCCTCTTTGTGGCAACCACTCAAATACTGGAATACTGCTATCATGACACACACATACACACACCATCATTACTTCTTTTCTCTAGACTAGCCAAACCCAAATCTTGCAACCCTTCTTCATATGGTTTAGTCTCCAGGTCTTAATTACCTTAGTTTCTCTTCTTTGCACTTTTCCAATCTGGAACCTCTCGGGTCCATCAGGCACCAGGCCGAAACCAGGTGGTTGGTCCCTCATCCCAGTGAGGAGGGGTGGCATGCTGGAAGCCTAGCCAAAGGAGATAAGTGATCGGTCCATGACAGGGGGTAAATAGCAGATATTCCCCCACCGAACTCAACCCGCCACTGTTCTGAGATAAAAACAAGATTGGGCATGTGGCCCGTCTCATGAGTTGGGCCCTGAATAATCTGAGTCAGATCCATGGCTGCCATGGAAGCCATGAACTCCTGAGCCACCCCAGACACCCTGCCCAGGGAAGGCAGATTGAAGTCCCCTAGTACAATAAGTCTGGGAAACTCCACCACCAGCCCTGACAGGGCACTGAGTAGCCCAAGAAGAGCCATTGTTATGCAGCTGGGAGACAGGTGTGCAATCAACAAGCCCAACTGCCCTTGTGGGCCCCATTTCATGAGGAGAATCTCACACCCATCTATCTGGGGAACAGTGACCTCCCACGGACTAAGGGTCTCCCTAATAACAACCACCACCACCCCTACCCTACCCTGGACCCTCGGCTGTTGTAGCACCCAGAAACCTGGTGGGCAAAGTTCTGTCAAAGGGACACCTCCCTCTGAGCCCAACCCGGTTTTTGTAATGCAAGCCAGGTCCGCTTTTTCCTCCTTAATCAAATCCTGAATGAGGGGAATTTTGTTAACCACAGACCTGGTGTTAAAATAAACCCGCCTGAGCCCAGTTACCCCCCTCTCAAACCCCCAGGAAGTCGGGTAGAACCAGGAGGGTTGGAGCATGCCACTGCTTGAAGATAGTGAGGGCGAGCTCCCAGATTTTGATACAGCCCCCATTTCATCCATCTGCCTCCATTCCCAATTGCAACCGGGATCAGCACTCCCACCCTTTCCCTAGGGTGCCCGGGGACCCCAGCCCTGCTCCAGCCCCATTGCTACCCATCCATGACCTGGATTGTCATTGGCCTGGAGGAGACCCCCCAGCAACCTGCCAGATATCATAGCCCTTCCCCCTCCCCTATCTCCTTAAAAGCCTAAACAAAAAACTATATAAAGCCCTCTTATTAAAACTCCTAGAGCCCGCATGCCATCTCTCAGGATCCCAGGACCTGTCATCTTTGCCAGGCCAGCAGGCCACTCCCAGGAATGGGGGGTATTCCTCAGAGCAACCAAATCCGCACTCGCATACGTCAAAACCATCCTCAGTCATAGAAATGGGTTCGCCCATGGTGAATGGAGGCATGGCCAGATCCACCCCAGCAGCAGGAACCTTCATGCCTGTTGCCCTCTCACGGCAGCCGGGAATGACCAAAGATAATAGTTCTCGCCACCCTCTCACCGCAACAAGGTTCCCATACCCACTGAGCGATCCCTTGAGGTGGGAGCCGCCGGTCATCTAGAAAGCAGCTATTGGAATCTCTGCTGATTCATCAGCATACAAATACAAGGAATTATAATTGCTATAATTCCAATACTAAATGAGTCTTCTGGCTAATCTAAAACTCCAAATATTGAATATTCAGGTCATATTGACAACGTATATCTTCATCCCTTAATGCTAAAGTTTAAATTATCCAGTATTTCACTGACTGTGTTCAAGAGTTGATCTTTGGGAACAAATTACAAATTTCATAATCAACTAATTTAAGTATAGTTATTATACTAATTTCAGGAATGAGAATTGTTTTCCATGTAGAATATCTAAAAGAGCCAACATATTTATCATGACTGAAGTGATTTTTTTCTATCTTCTTCAGTAATAAATATATACCCCCTGACCCCAGTACTGACCTGTAGAAAGAATGATAATCCCAAATATGAAGACTTGGATGCACAACTGACTTGGTGCATATCATCCTAGAATTAACTTGCTTTTCAAAATAGTTTCCAAAGATGGAAATATTGTCATTTCAATGCCTGGAAACTCTAAGAGGAATTTTTTTAACAGACTTTGTACTTTTTCCCCCTTTCTCTGGAATTCTAGTGTAATGCTAGTTCATTGGATTTTTCAGTGAACAAATATGCCTTAAGAGACCAAATTAAGGAATAAAAACATTATTTAACATTAGAGGGACACAGTTTACAGATAGGGTGACATGCCTTTTTATGGGATGGGGAAAAAAAGACAACATAGCTATTTCTAAGACATTTAATTAGAGTTGTGCTGTTACAAATATGGCAAAGGATAAAAAAGAATCATTACAATAAAATTCCATATTGGCTATCAACAATGGAGGCACTAATTTACCCGAATGTATTGGATATTGACAAAATTAAAAGATATAAAGATTTATTAAATGGTCAAGGGGAACTGAAAACAAGACAAGAACTAAAAGAACAGGATACAGACATTGATTGGTGGCCATATATGCAGATACAATCCAGATACAGGACAGATTTAGAGCAATATTGATTTCAAAAAGAAATACACGAATTTGAAAAGATCCTTCAAGGCACAGAGGACAAATTGATTAAAAAAATTATAATTATTTATTGAGATACAAAATGGAGGAGGAGGTAGTTAAAGAAAATTTGATAATTTGGGCCAAAAATTTCGGTTATAACATTGAAATGGGAGAAATTGCTGAATAAAAATTACAAACTGACAATGTCTGTAGCCTACAAGGAAAATATGTATAAAATGTTTTATAGATGGCACCTTCCACTGGTGAAACTGGCCAAAATGTTCCCCAATACCCTATCAACCTGCTGGAAATGTAAACAAAGTCAGGGAATATACTACCACATGTGACAATAAAACAATATTGTTTTACCTTGGGGCATGTAGAATAGAATAGAATAGAATAGAATAGAATAGAATAGAATAGAATAGAATAGAATAGAATAGAATAGAATAGAATAGAATAGAATAGAATAGAATAGAATAGAATAGAATAACAGAATTGGAAGGGACCTTGGAGGTATTCTAGTTCAACCCCCTGCCCAGGCAGCAAACCCTACACCACTTCAGATAAATGGTTATCCAACATCTTCTTAAAAATTTCCAGTGTTGGAGCATTCACAACTTCTGCAGAAAAATTGTTCCACTGATTAATTGTTCTAACTGTCAGGAAATTTCTCCTTAGTTCTAAATTGCTTCTTTCCTTGATTAGTTTCCACCCATTGCTTCTTGTTCTACCCTCAGGTGCTTTAGAGAATAGGTTGACCCCCTCTTTTTTGTGGCAACACTGCTGATATTGGAACCTGAGATATTGGAACACTGCTATCATGTCTCCCCTAGTCCTTCTTTTCATTAAACTAGACATACTCAGTTCCTGCAACTATATTTCTATATTTAGAAAGAGATAGACAGTCAACGTATAGAGATGAAGCCAGAAACATTTTTGTTAGGAATACTTCCAGAGATATATGACAAAAAATACAATATTTAATTATACATATTACAAGAGCGGCAAGAATAATATATGCACAAAATTGGAAAAATAATAATACGCCAACAGAAGAAAATTTGATTAGAAAAGTTTTGGAGTGTGCAGAGATGGACAAGCTCACAAAAGAAATACAAGAAAAGGAGGAAACAGAAAACTACATAGTAGGGGAGAAATGGTATGAATGGTTAGAGGAGAGGTTTAAAGGGCATGGAAAGAGTAAATGAGGAAGATATAGGAGTTGAAATGTAGTAACAAACAAGTGGAAATGGGACGGACACAGAATGTATGATTGAAATTGAGTACAAATGAAATTGTTATCTTTATGTATATAAATCAATATTAGAATCATATGCATAAATGATAAATTGAAGTAAGGGAGAAAAATTGATATGTAAGAAATGTTTACTGATGCGAAAATGTTGAAAAAAAGAAAATTGTAAAAATTCCTTTTTTTTTTTTAGAAAGCCTGTTTAATAAAAATTATGTTTCAAAAAAAGAGAGAGAGAGAACCAAAAGGCTTTAATTTTAGACTATTTTCCTTCCACAAAAACATATTGATGGAAATAGCACAATTTTTCTTATTGTTTTCTCCATCACCCTCCCAAATTCTCCAAGATGCTCCAAACCCATATGTACCCTTGTCATTGATGCTTCTACTAGTATGCCAAAACATGACTTAACAAAATAAGTTTCCTGATGCTGCAGTATACAGTTCAGAAAATGCTTAAATGCTGAATGACAACAAATAGAAATATCAACTCATTGTGGCCACTAGATTGCAAATATGCATACTTTCTCTGGTAAACGAGCAGAAGCCATATGGTCTATTAACTCTTCCAATGCTGTAGTTATTTGTTAAGATTTTTCAGGGGTCAGCAAAGCAAAATATGTTGTGAACATTTGTCAAATAGAAAATCCAGGTATTCTTCTAACATAGTTTGCAATGCGTAGTAGATGAAAAACTGTCTCCTTGACCACATCCACAATAGCATAAATAAAACTAGATTTTCCTATAGGATAGAGTCAATTTACAATCATAACACAGCAGAAAAGGTACCACTTGGCTTTCCCCCACCCCCACCCCCCAAAAAATTAACCTATATTATCTGCTCCATTCTGAATGAAAATGTTTCTAAACAGCCTGTTTCTTCAGAGCTTACAATAAATGATCACCAATCCAAAGAAGATATACCATAGAATGGCATTCTGAAAGAAAATTATTGGATCCAGTCTATATTCAAAACAATATGTTTCTCTGAAAATCTCCTCTTTACCTAATTGCTTTCTCCTGGTGAAACTCTGAGAATCTTTGAGAAAAGTGATAGTTTTATGGCACAAATAATCCCTTATAAAGCAGTATCATCCATTACAATGTAATGATTTCTTTCAATACTTATGACCAAAACAATACTTATCATCAAAATCCCTATATTTTCTACTCCTTACATAAGTAAGAGTATTTTTGCTCTAAATTGCTCCACATTTTATACCAAAACAAACAAACAAAAGTTGCAAGCTAATTAAAGAATCAGCATTCTAAATAGTTCAATTCACTTTCTAAGAATTTGGGAAATTATTGCCTTGTAAAATTCTAGCTTTTCAGTAAATGTTATTTTCTTCAGGTATAAAGCAAAAACAAACAATTATTTATGATTAGAATTTAAATGACACATTTAAAATATCTGTGTTAATTTTTATCAAATATGGTTCATTTAACTCATGCATAAGGGTATAGCTTCTAAACAAATTTCATATTTTGGGTTGGCAAAATACATATGATCCGTGGTGGGATTCAAGTAATCTAACAACTGGTTCTCTGCCCTAATGATTTCTTCCAACAACCAGTTTGCCAAACTGCTTAGAAAGTTAACAACTGGTTCTCCTGAAATGGTGCGAACTGACTTTATCCCACCACTGCATATGATGTATAATATATAAGATTCATTTGAGTTTGTTTGTTTCCATACTACACAATGATAATCTAAATGCAAGTATTTCTTGACTTGTAACCACAGTTATACCAGGAAATTCTGCTGCTAAGCAAAGCATGCCCAATTTTACAATCTTTTTGCTGCATTTGTTAAACAAATACACTGCAGGACAATTTTTTCAGGTCAGCATCTGGAACATGGTTGTTAAGTGAGTCATGTAGTCATTAAGTGATTTCAGCTTTTCTCATTAACACTGCACTGTGGTGGTGCAGTGAGTGGAATGCAGCATTGCAGTCTAACTCTGCCCTTAGGCAGGAATTTGATCCTAACCAGCTCAAGATTCAGTCAAACTTCCATCTTTCAGAGGTCAATAAAATGAGATCCAAAATTGTTGGGAACAATATTCTGACATTGTAAACACTCAGTGAGTGCTATAAAGCACTGTGGAGTGGTATATAAGTCTGAGTGCTATTTCTATTGCTGGAAGACAGGAAGGTCACAAATGACAATCATGTGACACGGGATACTGCAACTATCATAAATACATAGTGGTATCCAAATGCCCAAATTTTGAAAATGTAACCATGGGAGATGTTGAGACAGTAATAAGAGTGAAAACTTGTCATAAGTCAATTTTTTTCACTAACATTGTAACTTTGAATGTTAAGTGAATGGTCATAATTGAGAACCACCTGTAATGAAAGCTCTGTAAAATAACAAATTGTGATAAAATATTTTCTGTGAATTTGATTATCATTGCTATTACCAAAACTTTATATTATTATGAACTGAAAAAGGTATTTTGGGAAGGGGAAAGTTTGAAGATACTGCTGGTTATTTTTCCAGGTATCTTCAAAATGAAAGTATTCCTAATGAAATATAGTCCATTAAAAACTTAAACAATATAAATGCTAGGAAAAATATTCAGCAGTATTTCTATAGTAAACCAATATAAAAATGCAAATTCATCTGCAATGCCAAATTACAACTACATTCTTGGGAACATTCACCACTCCCTCTGTCTTTTTAGCTGCCTATTGTTCAAATCTGGTCTCAGAACAATAATGTAGCATTTGGGGAAAAAGATACAGATCAGCAGCCCAGCACTTGAGGCTAACATTGAGAAGATCTCCACAGCTACCAGATATTTTCCCTTGGTGCTCAGATAGGTTGGAACAAAGGAGAGCCAAACACTGCAGAAGACCAACATGCTGAAAGTGATGAACTTGGCTTCATTAAAAGTATCTGGTAATTTCCTGGCAAAGAAAGCCACTAGGAAACTGATCATGGCCAAGAAGCCCATATAACACTTTGCAAAGTAAAAAATAATCATGGACCCTTCCTTACACTGTAGGACAATTTTTTCAGCCTCTGCGTGCAGGTCAGCATCTGGGACAGGAGGAGAGATGGACAACCATAGAGTGCAAATCCCTACCTGAATTAAGAAGCCAGATAAAACAAAAGTGTAGCCCAATCTTTTTCCCACCCACTTCTTTATTCCACTTCCTGGCTTTGTTGCCTTGAAAGCCAGGACCACAGTCACAGTCTTGGCCAGCACACAGGAAATAGCCACAGAGAAGATGATGCTGAAAGTAGTTTGTCGGAGAAGACATGCCACCTTGTTTGGCTGACCGATGAATAGTAATGCACAAAGAAAGCAGAGCAGGAGAGTTACCAGGAGCATGTAGGTAAGATCCCGATTGCTGGCCTTGATAATGGGAGTGTTGTGATGCATCAGAAATATCCTTAGTATGAGAACTGTGATTATGGAACAGAAAAGAGAAAAACAAGCTAAACTTATTCCCAAAGGTTCTTTATAAAACAAGAAACTTATGTCCTTGGGAATACATGAATCCTGGCTTTTGTTGGGATATTTTTCTTCTGTACAATTATAGCAGTCATTCAAATCTGTAATTGAAAGGGTCTAGTCTAAGTATCAATTTTATACATAAATACTATCATTGATAACTATATTTATACCCATATTTATAAACTCAGATAACATGCATATGTGTTTGCATATGAACAATAAATCCCATAATATATGACTATATTTATAATATTGATAATTTTTTAATAATGTACTTTATAGTAATTCAGGGAATTTTAGTTTCTATATCCTGGCTGAAAAAATATGATTGGTGATAAAAGGATAAAGAAATTCTTACTGTGTGGTATAGTGATCTTCATGATCATCTAGATTCTAGAATTAGTGGTCTTTATCTTATGAATTATAGTGGATATCAGTTGAATTCTTCTACATTGTTCCATCTATCTTGAATCCAAATCATTTAATTCTTGAACCCTGAGGGTTCTCAATTTGCAGAAATCAGTTATATAATAGATAGAAGATTCTTTAATTTTATTTCTAATTTGAATTTATTTAACTTCTCAAGAATACTCTCCTAAGTAGAGTTATAAAAAAAAATGGAGTATTACATGTCTGACTTTGTGGATTAAAGGTATTTGGGGAAATTTGATAGGCCAATTTGGAATACTAAGAAAAAAAAAGAAAAATTGAATAAAACTTAAAGTTTGGAAAAATCAGAGGATACAAATCGGATAATTTTAAGGACTATAAATTTAGGGCAGTTTGAGGAACAGTTCCAGGACCATGTGAATTTTATTAATGCTGGTGGTTTTGGTATTTCTGGACAATTGGAATATTGAGATTTCGGTGGAATATTGAGCAATAATTAGGGCATTAATGATCAGCACAAAATGTCTCAGCAGGAGAAAACAAATGCAGTCTATAAGGAAATAATGCTGATGTTTAAATGCATTAAGGAAGCTATAACAAGGAATCATACGGAAATGATGGAATTGATGCAAGATACAGTAAGATTAGGAAAACCCCAGCAAACAACAATAAAAAATGAACAAAATTTTCAGAAAATAAAGGAGAAAACAGAAACTGTTGAGGAAAAAATAGAGATCATTTCAAAAATGATACAAGTAGACAAAAAGATAATTTCAAATATGGAACAAATAAAATATCTTTGAAGAATTCAAAATAGAAAAGAGAATCATGAGAAAGATTTTTTTTAAATGATGGAGGAACTGAGGATGGGTACTCTGGAGATTGCAGCAGAAATATTTAGATTAATTAAAAATAACAAAAGAATACAAGATGCCAGAAGAGAGGCAGGACAGATTTACCAAAAAGCTAATAAGAGTTGAAATTCTAAAAAGGGCAAGAGATAATGGATAGACATAGAATACTTTTTAACATGATGGTGATTCTAACAAGTGTTAGAAAAAAGAAATAGAAAGGAGAAATTGGGAAAATAATATTATGTATACTGAAATATAATAGAAAATATTATGATTACTATGTACACAATGTTATACACAAATGTTAGAAGTTGGAAAAGTATGATTATGTATATTTAAATGATAATATCACTATTAGAATTGTATGCAAAATATATTGACCCAGGTAATATACTGTCCACTAAACATTTATGGATGTTAAAGAAAAAAAATATAAATAAAATTATATTTTAAAAAAGTTCACATGTACAATATTCACTTGTATATTTACTTGTATATTTAAAGTGAAAAAGAAATTCTAACATATATTAGACACTGAATTTTAAATAGAATTGTTATTGTAAATATATATTTTTTTCATCCATTGAAAATATTTTTTAAAAATAGGGGAACTACTCAAAGACTAAGGATAATACTGAGTACAGGAAAAGTCTTCAAAAAGTAGACAATCAGAAATGTATGACTTTGAATTATAGTGCTGGAGAAAATAATTCAAAAAACTTTGAACTGTAAAGCGTATATTCAGTACTAGAAAAGTAAAACCAGACTGCTCAGACTAGTGCGAGAACAATGATAAAGAAAAATATTTGGACAGATAATAGAAAGGCAAGAATTTTTGAAGTAGGCTTCGATACTTGAAAAAGATTGATAATAATCAACAAGTGAGACACAGAAGAAACTGTATCAAAATATTTTCATGAATATCAGTTATTTGTGGGTAGTTCTTACAAAATGCGGACCTGGCAGGTATTACGGAGACCTGGTTGGGCCAGGAGGGGGGAGTTCCCCTCATTGAAATGTGCCCACCAGGTTTCTAAGCATTTCATCAGCTGAAGTCATAGGGGAGGGGAGGGGGGTAGCAGTTATTATTAAAGAAGGTCTGAGAACTAGAGAGGCCATTGTTCCTCAGACAGCCGGCTGTGAATCCCTTCTTGTGAAATGGGGTCATGGGGTTCAGATGGGTTTGCTGATCACATACCTGGCTCCCTGCCACATGGCAGCAGCCCTGCCCGAGCTACACAACGTCATCACCACGGTGGCGGTTGATAACCCCAGGCTCATGGTCATGGGGGATTTCAACCTACTGTCCATGGGTGAGGCATCTGAAGTGGCTTGGGAGTTCATGGCTTCCATGATGGCTATGGACCTGACCCAGTTAATTCATGGCCCTACCCACACGGGAGGAAACACGCTGGATCTGGTTTTTGTCTCTGGACTTTGGTTGAGTGATCTTGAGATAGGGGATATAGTTACTGAGCCTTTGTCATGGTCAGATCACTCTCTCCTTTGTCTCGACCTTCGAACCCCCACATCCCGCTGCAGGGAGGCAGAGCTGGTAAGATAGTTCCATCCCAGGCGCCTGATGGAACCTGACAGGTTCCAGATGGAGCTTGGGCCATTTCCTAAGGCTCTGGCACACGCCTCGACTGGAGACCTAGTGGCCGCCTGGGATAGGGCAGCCACTGGAGCTCTGCAATGGGTTGTGCCTATGCAGCCTCTGACCCGGCGCCAATCTCATTTGGCTTCTTGGTACACTTAGGAGCTGAGGGAGTTGAAGCGCTGGAAAAGATGCCTAGAGAGTAGCTGGAGGGCCAGTCTTTCTGAATCCGACCGGACACTGGTAAGATCTCATATTAGGAATTACCTAGTGGCGATAAAAGCGAAATGTCGTTATTTTGCTGCTCTTATTGCATCATCAGATAACCGCCCGGCCACCCTCTTTAGGGTGACCCGCTCCCTGCTCCACCAGGAAGCGCAGGAGGACTCCTTGGAGGGTAGAGCTGAGGATTTTGTTCAGTATCTGTATGACAAAATCATTCAGATTTGGGAAGACCTGGACTCCGACTGGGTAGTGTCAGCAGGAGGACTGGGGCAGGTCTTGAGAATGTTATCTGGGATGAGTTTGATCCTGTGACCCCTGAAGCCATGGACAGGATTCTGGGCAGACTGAACACAACCACTTGTTTATTGGATCCATGTCCTTCCTGGTTGGTGCTGGCTTCCCGGGAAGTGACACGAGGCTGGCTCCAGGAGTTATAAATGCTTTGTTGGGTGAGGGTGACTTTCCTGCCACCTTGAGAGAGGCGGTGGTGAGGCCTCTCCTCAAGAAGCCTTCCCTGGACCCAGTAATGTTGGTAAATTATTGTCCGGTCTCCAACATTCACTTTGTGGCGAAGGTTGTTGAGAGCGTGGTTGCGCAACAGTTCTCCCAGCACCTGGATGAAATGACATATCTGGATCTTTTCCAGTCAGGCTTCAGGCCCAGGTACAGCATGGAAACAGCATTGGTCGCATTGGTAGATGATGTCTGGAGGGCTCAGGACAGTGGGTGCTCCTCTGTCCTGGCCCTGTTAGATCTCTCAACAGCTTTTGATACCATCGACCATGGTATCATACTGCACTGGTTGGAAGAGTTAGAGGTGGGAGGCACTGTGTTGCAGTGGTTCTTCTCCTTTCTCTCTGACTGGTTTCAGTCTGTGTTGACAGGGGAGTAGAGGTTGACCCCGAGGTCCCTCATATGTGGGGTGCCGCAAGGGTCGGTCCTCTCGCCCCTCCTGTTCAACATTTATGTGAAGCCACTGGCAAGATCACCCGTGTTTTCAGGGTGAAATACCACCAGTATGCTGATGACACCCAGCTGTACATCTCTACTCCGGACCACCCCAACGATGCCCTTGAACTGATGTCCTGGTGCCTGGAGGCCATGCAGATCTGGATGGGGAGGAACAGGCTCAGGCTCAACCCATCCAAAACCAAGTGGCTGTGGTTTCCGACATCCCGATATAGTCAGTTGGTGCCATCACTGACTATTGGGGGCAAATCATTGGCTGCCAGGGAGAGGGTTTGCAACTTGTGTTCCTCCTGGATTCACGGCTGTCTTTAGAAGAGCACTTGATGGCCTTGACCGGGAGGATTTTTCATCAGATTCTCCTGATTCACTAGTTGTGTCCCTTTCTAGATCGGGATTCCTTACACACAGTCATTCATGCCCTCGTCATTTCCCACCTGGACTATTGTAACACTCTCTACATGGGGCTCCCCTTGAGGAGCACCCGGAGGCTCCAGCTGGCACAGAGTGCAGCCGCGCAAGTGGTAATGGTAGCGACATGGCATTCCCATATAACACCTCTCCTGTACGAGCTGCACTGGCTCCCGGTGGTCTTCCGGGTGCGTTTCAAGGTCTTGGTTACCACCTTTAGAGCACTCCATGGCTTAGGACCTGGGTATCTACGGGACCGCCTACTACCACCAATAGCCTCCCACCTACCGATATGCTCTCATAGAGAGGGGCTCCTCCGGGTGCCATCGACCAAACAATATCAACTGGTGGCCCCCAGGGGGAGAGCCTTCTCTGTGGGGGCACCTACTATCTGGAATGAGCTCCACCCGGAGATATGGAGGATCCTGGACCTGTGCACCTTCTGCCATGCTCTTAAGACCTTTTTATTCCACCAGGCAGGCCTGGCCTAATTTTTTCTCCCTCTTTTTAATATCTAAATTTTAATTTGTTTTAAATTGTGTTAAAGTGTTTTAATCTGTCTGGGCCAAATTATTTAATTCGATTTTATCTTCATCTTTTAAATTTTGCATGTATGTATTTTACTGTTTGGCTGTTCACCACCCTGAGTCCTTCGGGAGTAGGGCGGTATATAAATTAAATAAAATGAAAGTGAAAAATGAAAAATAATATTTATCAACTCATGAAGATTTGGAAACAACTAAGCAAGTGAAAAACAATATTATCCTTACCTTCCTTTTCTGCAATCTTCCCTTTGGGACATGAGATGCAAGAGTAGCAGCAAAATGGCCTCCCTTCCATTACTTGCTTCCTAGAACCTGGATTACAGCAAGGTGTACATAGGGAAACAGGAGCAGTCTAATTCATGAACCAAAATCAACATAAAAGAGTGCTAAATTTTTTCAGTACTTTAATTCTCAGTGTAATTGTTCGCTCTAGCGAACCAATTGTTAATAAATGCCTAGTTCGCCAGCATACTGTCATATTCAAACTGAACAAAGTTAAAAGCTTTGGGAAATGTTGGGCTGTACCATAGTCACCATAGTCTAGGGAACACATGCCATTAATGAATGTTGTTGGCATTTTCAGAGACAAAGTCTACTACATACCCAATAGTATTAACAAGAAAAAAGAAAGTCTGAAATTTAAAGTCAGGTTATCTGCCCTGGACAATATCAACAACCTACCCAAGGTCTTGCCCAGCCAGGAATCAGTTCCCCAAAATAGGCAAATCAGAAAACTGCTTTCTTCCCAATAGATGCTTTCATGGCCATGAAAGTCCATACTAGAATAACAAACCTTTGTTTGTCAAATAATGAGCTGTTTAATCAGTATCATTAATTATCCTTACAAGTATTTTATATTGTTCCAAGATATAGTAACCATGTAACATGTGTGCATGTTACATTAGACAACAAAATCCTACACATTTCCAATTTTCAAGAATAATAACAGAAACAAGATATTCAGGTGGAAAAAGAAACAATGGATGAAAACTAATGAAGGAGAGAAGCAACCTGGAATTAAGGGGAAACTTCCTAACAGTGAGAACAATCAACCAGTGAAATAGCTTGCATTCAGTAGTTGTGAATGATTCATCACTGGAGGTTTTTAAGAAGAGACTAGATAGTCACTTGTCTGAAATGGTTTAGGGTCTCCTGCTTGAGTAGAGGGGTAGACTAGAAGACCTCCTAGGTACTTTCTAGCTCTATTCTAATTGATTGATTGAAAAATTAAGATGCAAAAATGCCATAGCTAATCATGATATGATTACCCTACTTAACAATTAATTTCAGTGCTCCTATTCAGATTATAAATTTCTCAGATTGTGTGTTCCTGCAACCTACCTGGTTAAACCAGCTATTCCATGTTATGGCATCTTTGTCAATAATGAATGTTTGGTGAGCAGGAGACTGAGGGTCTATCCTTCCAATTTTCACTTTTGACTGGTTTTCAGAAAGAATAAAATTGATTATATCAAACCCATCCACTAACTTTCCATCTTGGTCAAAGATTATCTTGTCCCCAAGACTGTTGTTAAATGTAACATGTCTCAGAAAGGAATGGAGCTAAATTTTAAAAAGATAAAAAAAACAAAAGGAAGATTAATGTAAAAATATTGTGGATCAAAATACATGTCCAGATAAAATGTCCCAGGGTTGGTTTCATTTACTTAAACATTGATCCTTTAATTATTCATTTGAGTTAGAAATGTTTTCATCCTTTCATTAATTGAAGGATTTCTCTTCCCTGTCTGTCAATTTTTATTTAGATGTTTCTGTTATTCTTGTTAATGTTGTTAATTGTGAGAGTTTGTGAGACTCTTGCAAAACAATTCTGCTCTGATATCATCAATTGTGATACCAAAACTGATACCATCAACTACTATTGGCAGCACGTACAAATACATGTAAATATCCCTCCTCATAAAACAGTAGGGGAAAATGTATGCTTAAAATTCTCACTCATTCTTATTATGATCCCACTCATTCTCTTATCACTGAGACCCAGTCCTAGTATTCTTGCATTTTAGTTTTATACAAGGCTACTAGAAGCCAATAATGTTTATTATTAGGCTGAAAGAGCATAAGTGGTAAATATTTCAGTACATCTGCAGTGAAATTCTATGGATCCCAAGCTTTAGAGAGGGGGAGCCAATACTGCAATATCTGTTTAAATAGCTAAACTGCAGCATCAACACTCCTCCTTCATTCAAAAAATTATTGTCCTCTATAATGCATTTTGTGTCGAGGCACTAATGATTAAAAACATGATTTCAGATTTTTATAAAGGTTGGAATGGAAGAAAAAAGAGGCATCTTCTACAATTATCTCTGAGCAATTTGTTCCAGGACATGAGAGTTTTTTGGGGGGAGGGGGTGAAATAAAGACAGAAAGATAGAAAGGATGATTTAAGACTAGCAATCCTAAGGGGAATTGAATTTTCCTGCAAACAGAAAAACATAAATTTTGCAGAACTGCAACACTTGAGAGGGAAGAAAAGTTTTTTGGCTAAGCTAGCACACAACTAGGAATAACTTTCAGAAATCACTGATGGGCAAATAGAACAGGGGCTGATTCTGATTTCTAAAATGTCCTTTCTGCTGCCTTATACACAGACAAATATAACTTTTGGAGTCCTTCTGTAGTTAATTAACAAATTAAAAAATAAGGATAAACTATAGATAATAGCATGTTGTCTTTAAAATATTCTAATAATATATCACAAAATGCTATACATTATTCTGATGTGTGTTAGAGATGGTATGAGATGTAATTAGTCTTCATCAACTATCAATTATTAAAGAGCAATTGCAACAAAATTAAATTTAGATTATGTTACGTGATAGAAATATAACTGTATCAGTTTGCTAGAGAATCAGGACTCTAGAATATAATGAGCACTTTACCTGCCAAAATGGCTGATTATGTAGCTTCAGTCCATTCTCTATTCTTGCCCTGCGTTTGAATCCAGTTCTAAACATATCATGTAAAGCATAGGCTATAGCAAAAACAGCATTGTAGACACTGTAGCTATGGCCAGACATGCTCATTTCAAAATTGGGGTACAAGAGACTCCCTAATTGTTCAGCTCCAGTACAATGATTTTTCTCCATTTTATCCATTAGTGTATCTGGAAATACACAGTCAAAGACCTCCTCCCAGAAGTTTTTGAAAAAACCATCTCCTTTTGTAGTGAAAGGGTTTCGACTCTCTATAAACTGCTGAAATCCAGATACATCCCTGGAGTGAAACATAAAAGCTACAGCTCCATGGAAAATGTCTAAATCCCAATTTCTTTGAAATACAAAGGATGCAATCTCCATTTGGGCTGTGGTGATCCATAATTTTCCTAAGGATTTCCTATATTTACTGTCTATATCTTCATCTGATTGATAGGAAAGAAATCTAAAAAATCCAAATGAATTAGATTCACCATAAGCAAGGATCACTGTAGCCTTACTATGTGTCAGTGTATTATAAATATTTCTTCCTTTAAGCAGCATTTCTGATATATTAGTAATAAAAGTTATAATGGGGATTTTCTGTATGAATGCAAAACAAATGCCCTTCTGAGAAAACATAGGTATCACTTTTTGTATAAATCTCTCTCCACTCTCTGTTTCCATAACCACCACTCCAATCCATATCCATTTGAAGTATAAAAGCAGAGATAGAATCCCCTCATACTGAAGTTCTTCCTTAGGAACCATCTGGTAGAAGGGAAGACCAGGAGATTTGTCCTTCATAATTGGAGTGGGACTATAGGTGAGCTAAAGACATCCATGAAGAAGAAAAAGAATAATTACAACATCAATCATTAAGTTGCACTGTTTATAGTAATATATTATAAGAATAAATTGAATGTATTGTTTCACTGTCAGTTTTAACATATCAGAAGAGATAGGCAATAACACACTAAGTAAAAATATCTCTCTCTATAGAACAGAATGGAGCAGAGCAGAGCAGAGCAGAACAGAACAGAACAGAACAGAACAGAACAGAACAGAACAGAATTCTTTATTGGCCAAGTGTGATTGGACACACAAGGAATTAGTCTTGGTGCATATGCTTTCAGTGTACATAAAAGAAAAGATACATTTGTCAAGAATTATAAGGTACAACACTTAAAGATAATCATAGGGAAAAATAAGCAATCAAATCATGTTAGGAAACAGTCAATATAAATCGTAAGGATACTGGCAACAAGGTTATAGTCAAACAGTCATAAGTGGGAAGAGATGGGTGATAGGAACAATGAGAAGATTAATAGTAGTGCAGACTTAGTAAATATGGTGACAGTGTTGAGGGAATGATTTGTTTATTACTGTTCTTGTGTCTAGTTGTTCTGGTGTGTACTGCTCTATAGCATTGTTTTGAGGTTAAGAGTTGAAACAGTTTATTTGCAGGATGCGAGGGGTCTGTAAATATTTTCACAGCCCACTTTTTGACTCGTGCAGTGTACAGGTCCTCAATGGAAGCCAGGCTGGTATCTATATCTATCATGTATGTATGTATGTATGTATGTATGTATGTATGTATGTATGTATGTATGTATGTATGTATCTATGTATACACATCCATCTATACCTATACCTATATCTATATTGATATATCGATACTATCTATTTGTCTAGCTATCAAACAACTAATGCATTAAAGACTATTTCACTTCACATAACAAATTCTTTTGCTAACTGAACTAATTAATATAAATCCTCAATATCTTAATATAGCATTTCAATATTCATTGCACATGTGCGCTCTCTTTCTGAAACTTTTTCACAAACCAAAGTTAAAAAGACAAAATAATCTTCCATTCTTTGCTTTCTGACAATGATTGTTTGTTTATGATTTAATCTTTATGCTGCCTGTCTCCATTACAGAATGACTCTGCGTGCTTGCAGGTTACTAAACAAATAAAAATAGTTAAAATATTAAAAGATATCATTGTTAAACGTAATATCCTACTTGAAACAGACAAGTTTCCAGTTTTCTTGGAGGTGAAATCTGGCTGATTCTAAATTACAAAAATTGCATTTATAACCTATTCTTACAATTTTGAAATTATTGTTTCTTCTCATAAGAACATAAGTAGTATCCTGGTGGATCAGACTTATTGTTACTGCATAAGGAAGCAAAAGGAAATCTCCTAGGTCAATGGCTTTCAGAGACAGCCACAATGTCATCAAGTTTTATAGTGTTAATTCACATGATTTCCATGGATTCTCAGAGATTATCTGGCTTTATGAAGAGATCTGAGAAGTCAAATAATTGAAAATACTTTTATGGCATTTTCCTCAGACCAAACATACTATATGTATTGAGTAAATATGATTTGTGGGGAAGATGTGTTCTTAGCTTAATTATATAGATTTTTTTTTTTTCACATGTAAGAAAATTTACTCATGAATCAATTTGCAACTAATTTTAGATATCTTAATTATGTAAGCTGCTTCCAAGATACTGAAAGAACAAAAGGAGACCAAATCAAAAAAATGATAAAAAGAAGTGTTAAACTTTATTTGCAAACCTTACCTGAGGAATCTTATAGGTATCCAGAACAATTGCCATATCAAGAGAGGTAAGAGAATCCAGTCCACCAATCACAGCAAGAAGCTTATTCTGCATGTTACAGTTGTAATTTGGGAAAAATTGTTCTATTGTATATATAAGCAGCATAGTGGAATGATATGTCCATTCTGCATTGTAATAATTATCATAAATATGAAATCCCAAGCTGATATTCGGTAAAATCTGAGGATTTTCATTAATCTGCTTTACCGCAAAAGCCAGGGCCAGGATGTGTTGGTAATTCTTGGGAAGTATTCTAGAATGAGTGTTGCAATCTGTATCAGATAATATTTTACAGTTCTGAAACTTTTTGCAATTATTGTAGATTATAGAAGATGTATATTACTTTGAAATGCATAATGTTAAATATAATGTAACATTCATAAACTCAGACTGTTATATTTTCATATTACCTCATATTCCCAATCATCGTAAAAAAACGATGTCTTTAAAAATTAAACACCTTCCTTCTGCACAATTGCATTGTCTGCCAAGCATCTAAAGTTCCTTCAATTTTCTATAGCATTATCTGGCATTCTAATTAACATAAATGCACCCACAAACTAAAATGAATGCCTTACGTAAGTTCCTCAGGCATGGTTGGTGGAGGTTCCTTTATAAAATCTTTGGCATTGGAGAGAAACATGCCATGAGATGCGATACCACCAATGATGAGATCTCCAGATTGATGATAACTGTGAAGTGGATGTTCTGGATACCTGACATTACATTCTGCTGTGAGAGCTTCATATGCCGTGTATGGAAGCAGAGTTAACAGAAGCATCACTTTTACCAACATCCTGAAATCAATGGAAAAGTTTTCTCTTTGAAGATCCTTTTGTTTAGAAAGCAGCCATTAGAATCTCTGCTGATTCATCAGCATACAAGTAGAAGGAATTATAATTGCTATAATTCCAATATTAAATGAGTCTTCTGGCCAATCTAAAGCTCCAAATATTGAATACTAGAAGTCATACTGACAAACACATATCCCCACCCCTACCACTAATGCTAGAGGTTAGATTTCTCCAATATTTCACTGACTGTGTTTCATCTTTGGGAACAAACTGCAATTTTATATCAGTTAATTTAATTATAGATATTATGCTAATTGTAGGAATGGGAATTATTTCTTATACAGAACTGAAATTCCATGTAGAATATTTTTTAAAAATGGAATGGACTTAGCAGAGATGGCTAAATTTTGATTAAAGAAAAAAAATACAAATACATTTATTTCTACTTGAAAACCACTTCTGGATTTTGTGCTTTAAATGGAAAAAACGAAAGTTTGGTTTTGATTTTTACCAGTTAGATACATTTCTTGTTATAGAAATTGCTAGTTTATACTATTATATAAAAATATTTATTTATTTAGTGTATTAAAATACTTCATTTTTACAGGTTAAAACATTTAAAATAATCAAAAAAAAAAGCAGTAAGAAAACCTAAGAGGAAAACATTTCAGAGTTTAATGTCGAGTTTGGAGATCCAGTCAGCAGCTGTCGTATGCAGAGGAACTCCCTAGAATCTCCTGGATACCTTCTGTTAGAGCATTCCTTCACTATATGTTGGATAGTCTGTCAGGAGGCTCCGCAATCACATTGTGCTGAAGGTGTCTTTCCCCATTTATACAAGGATTTGGCACACACCCCATGAGTCGTTCTAATTCTGTTATATGTCACCCATATGTGTCGGGGTATGTTAAATCCTGGAGGTATACTATTAGGATTAATATGCTCAGAGATATCTTGGGGGGAATAGTTTCTATCCACTTTTGTGTGGTGTTCTGATGATCGGCCATCAACTTAAGCGCTGTCAAGAGTGGTAGGCTTCCTGACTTTAATCTGCAGCTTAAGAGATCAGGAATGGGTAGACAGGAATTTAATAGGATCTTACTATACTCCCGAATGAGAGCTTCTAGTCATCATAAGTGTGGGGGAAATATATGACTAAGAATTGCTAACCAGTAACTAGGTGTAGATTTTATACACCCGGTAATTTGCCTCATCATACGGTTGAGGCTAATTACCTTTGTCCTGGTCCTTTTAGATCTCTCAGCGGCTTTAGATACCATCGACCATCGACCATGGTATCATGCTGCATCAGCTGGGGGGGTTAGGAGTGGGGGGCAATGTGATGCAGTGGTTCTCCTCCTTCCTCTCTGACTGCATGCAGTCTGTGTTGGTGGGGGGGGGCAGAGATCAACCTCGAGGTGCCTCACGTGTGGGGTGCCATAAGGTCAGTCCTCTTGCCCCTCCTGTTCAACATTAATGTGAAGCCACTGGGTGAGATCATCCATAGTTTTGGGGTGAAGTGCCACCAGTATTCTAATGATACGCAGTTGTACATTTCCACCCCAGACCACCCCAATGATGCTCTTGACATGATGTCCCGATGCTTGGAGGTCGTGCGGATCTGGATGGGGAGAAACAGGCTCAGACTCAACCCCTCCAAGACTGAGTGACTATGGTTCCCAGCGCCCCAATATAGCCAGCTGGCTCCATCACTGGCTATTGGGGGTGAGATCCTGGCCCACTCAGAGAGGGCTCGCAACTTGGGTGTCCTCCTGGATATATGGCTATCTTTAGAAGATCATATGACGGCTGTGGCCAGGGTGGCCTTCTATCAGGTTCGCCTGATTTACCAGTTGTGTCTCTTTCTGGACCAGGATGCCCTGAACTCATGCCCTTGTCACCTCCCATCTGGACTACTGTAATGCTCTCTACATGGGGCTCCCCTTGAAGAATACTCAGAGGCTCCAACTGGTCCAGAATGTGGCCGTGCGGGTTATTATGGGGGCGACACATTGCACCTACATAATACCTCTCCTTCATGAGCTGTACTGGCTCCCAGTGGTCTTCTGGGTGCAATTCAAGGTGTTGGTTACCACCTTTAAAGTGCTCCATGGCTTAGGACCTGGATATTTACAAGACCACCTGCTGCCATTGATAGCCTCCCATCGGCCAGTAAACTCCCACAGAGAGGGCCTCCTCAGGGTTCTGTCAGTCAAATTATGTCGACTGGTGACCCCCAGGGGGAAAGCCTTCTCTGTGGGTCCCCCCACCCTTTGGAACAAATTGCCCCTGGAAATACATAGGATCCCCTTTGTGCCTTTCGCCAGGCCCTGAAGACCCTATTATTCCAGCAAGCTGGTCTGAAGGCATGATGAGTTTTAATGGTTTTTTTAATCTGGGGATATTTAATATTTGGCCAAACCATTGAATCAATTTTAAATTGTTTTTAATTTTTATATCTCTGTTTTTATTACTGGCTGTACCCTGAATCCCTCGGGAGAAGGATAAAAGTTTGATTGATTGATTGATTGATTGAATGAATGAATGAATGAATAAATAAATAAATAAATAAACAAAAGTAAAAGTAAAAAGTTGAGATTAGATGTTAATGTGCGCATGCACATGCTGAGAAAATAATCTTCCAGTTTCTGGTGCATGCAGGTGCACTGGCCACCTGGTCTTTGGTTTCTGGCATGCATGCACAGAAAACCAGCTGGCCAGTGCACATGAATGCACTGGAAACTGGAAGATCATCTTCCTAATGTGTGCATGAGCACCAGGTAGCTGCTCTTCCAGTTTAAGGTGCTCCCACGCACGTGAAGACCAGATGGCTGGCATGGTGGAACCTGGAAGAGCAATGGGCAGAAAGATGGCTCTGCAAGCCATAGGTTCACCATCACAGCATTAGAATATAAACTGACAACAAACAACACTCATTACTAGTACTTATCATGTTACCTAGTTTGAGTAATGAAACAACCCCTCATGTCAACTCTGAGCTACAAATATTGTCCTTTATTTGTTAATTTAACTGCAGTGAAATTTTCTTTTTCCCCTTTATTTTACTTTTCTCTTTTCCTTTTTCCCCTTTTCCATTTTTTTTACTATTTTCAGGTTCATAAATTCTAATAAATACAATAAAATTATATTATAAAAAGAAAGTCAAAACACAAAATAACAGTTCATTGTGGGCTCCGGTGTGCAAATAAACCTACTTTCTCTGGCAAGTGAACAAAAGCTATTATCTTCCAATTCTAGCTTCTCACATGTTATCCTGTTCAGGTAAAAATAATAACTAGGTATTATTAAAATTTAAATGAAAATAATTTAAGATATCTGTGTTAATATTTATAAAGCATGACTCAGTTAATTCCTGTATAAGGATATAGGATTCCTATAAGGATATAGGAATTTTGTTTTTCTAAACAAAATTCATATTTTTAGTTGGGGAAATATACTGTATTTAATGTGTATGTGTGTGTATATATATATATATATATATATGTGTGTGTGTGTGTGTGTAAGTTTTCACGGGTATATATGTGTGTACAGGTGATATCTCGGGTTTCTTCCCGTGTAATTGCAAACATATCTTTGGAAATATTGCAGCGACGTTTCGATGAAATCTCATTCATCATCATCTGGCTAATGTTCTCGGTTTGGTGCCTATGGGCAAACTGTGTGATCTTAACTGACATCCTTCTTTAAAAGGAGGCAGAGGTGTATTCTGATTGGTTGACAGTGCTGCTTTATTCTGATTGGCTGATGATGTAGTTGTATTTTGATTGGGTGGAAGCACTGTTGCTGGGATGTGGGCCGATGGACAAGATATGTTGGAAATGGTGGCCACACAGGTCCCCCGATGACCCCCCGACCCATGGCCCACACTTTGCGTTAAGACTCGTCTATTTATGAGAGCAGGTTTCCAAATAGAAGGCAGACGGGAGGTGTCATCACGTTTATTCATGCAATATGGTCTTTTATCTATTTCAATGGCCTCTCTGATTATTCTGCCATTGAGATGTTCTATTTTTGCAACTGTTTTTGTGTTATTAAAGTTAATATTATGTCCTGTGGCATTTATGTGTTGTACTAATGATGATGTGTTTCTTTCTTCTGTATTGAGTTTTTATGTTCCTCGATGCACACACTCATTCTTCTGTTGGTCTGCCCAATATATGTTGAGGGGCAGGAAGCACACAGGATTTCATATATGCCTTGATCTTCTAGTTCTATTTTGTCCTTAGGGTTTCTTAGGATAGACGATATCTTTCTATCTGTGCAAAATATGGTTTTGATGTTGTGTCTTTGCAGTATTTTGCTAATTTTATCTGTTGTTCCTTTTATGTAGGGTAAAATGGCTTTCCCATTGTTTTGTTCTTCTTGTTGATTTCTCTTTTGTTTGGGTGTTGCATGTTGGATCATATTGATGATTTTATTTCTACAGAACCCATTTGATGTTAATACGTTGGTTAATGTATATAATTCTGTTTTTAAATGTGCTTTATCAGCTAAACGTTTAGTTCTTGTGGCTAGTGTTTTGGCAACAGAGTTTATTTGTGCTGGATGGTGGTGTGATTTAGCATTGAGATAGCAGTTCGTATGTGTCTTCTTTTGATAGATGGTATGTCCTAAGGTGCCATCAGGTTTTTTATAAATTAATACATCGAGGAAAGGTAGCTGGTTGTCTGATTCTATCTCCATGGTGAACTTTATTTTGGGATGGAGGCTGTTCAAATATATTAAGAAGTTTTCCAGTTTATCTCTTCCATGCGGCCAGATCACAAAAGTGTCATCAACATATCTAAGCCACAATTTTGGCTTGTTAATAGTTTTTTCTAAAGCATTGGTTTCGAAATCTTCCATGAAAAGATTGGCTATGACCGGTGATAATGGTGATCCCATTGGTGCACCTTCTATTTGTTTATATCTCTGTCCTCTGTGTTGGATAAACAATGTTCTGTTAAATCTGCGATGTGTTTTGGTAGTTGATATTTGTTTTTAATTGATGACAGGGCTTCTTTGACAGGTATTTGCGTGAATAGTGATACAACATCGAAGCTTACAAGTAGGTCATTTTCTTTTATGTGTTGTTTTTTCATTATTTGTATGAAATGGTATGAGTTCTGTACATATGAAGCAGCTAATTCTGCATAAGGTTGTAGATGTTTTGCTAGATATTTGGCTAGATTTTGTAACGGTGAGCCTATGGAACTTACTATGGGTCTAAGAGGTATTCCATCTTTGTGTATTTTTGGGAGGCCATATAGTTTTGGACATTTTGAAGATTTCTCTCTGGGAATAATTGTTTGTTGGATTTCTTTATTTATAGTGCTTGATTTTATCTTAATTCTTGTGGTCTTTTCTAGATATGTAGTTGGGTCTGTGTTTATGGGTTTATATGTGGCATCTTGAAGTAAGTCAGATAGTTTCTTTTCATAGTCTATTGTGTTCATTACTACTGTTGCATTGCCTTTATCTGCTGGTAATATCATTATGTTGTTATCTTTTTTAAAAACTTGTAGTGCTTTTTGTTCTTCTTTTGATAAGTTGCTTTTAGGTGGTTTACTAGTGAGTAGAATGTTGGTGACATCATGTCTCACTTTATCAGCATCATCAGCACTGAGTTTCTTTAAGCTGGGTTCAACTTCACTTATGATGGTTTCTATGGGGATTTTCTTAGGTGCCACTGCAAAGTTAAAGCCTTTTGCTAAGACATTTGTTTCTGCCGGTGTTAGCTCTCTATTGGAAACATTGTATACTACTTGTTTTAAATGGTGCTGTGCTGTAGTTGGAGGTTTTTTATTTTCAAATTTCTTAAGTTTCTTTGAATGTCTGTAAGTTTTGTGGGTGGTTTCTATTTCAGATCTCCAGATTGCAAGTTGTTTTGTTTTGTCCCATAATATGGGGTGAATAGTATTGCTTATCTTTAAGTGTAAAGCTAATAGATCTTTGTTTACTTGATCTAATAGGAATCTTTTGCTATGGATTTCATTTCTAAGTAATGCCATTTCAGTTCTTCTCAGAATACGTTGGATAGATGTTGTGTAGGTATGGAATTTCAATTTAAAGCAAGTTGGTATTATATTTTGGTCACGAATACACCTCTGCCTCCTTTTAAAGAAGGATGTCAGTTAAGATCACACAGTTTGCCCATAGGCACCAAACCGAGAACATTAGCCAGATGATGATGAATGAGATTTCATCGAAACGTCGCTGCAATATTTCCAAAGAAATGTTTGCAATTACACGGGAAGAAACCCGAGATATCACCTGTACACACACACACACACACACACACACACACACACACACACACACACACACACACACACATATATATATATATATATATATATATATATATATATATATATATATATATATATATATATATATGGATTCCAAAGAAATAAGATTACCAACCTAATCCAAAAAGAAACCCCCCACTAAAATCTAAGCCAGAGAACAAGAAAACGGCAAAGCCCTCCTCCCATACATAAAAGGCACCACAGACAGAATAAGCAAACTCCTCCACAAACATAACATCAAGACAGCATTCTGCACACACCGAAAAATATCCACCATTTTAAGGAACCCCCAAGACAAAATTGAGTTAGAAAATCAAGGAGTATATGAAATCCCATGCATCGCCTGCCCCACCACATACATCGGACAAACCAACAGAAGAATAAGTGGATGCATTGAAGAACACAAGAACTCAGTCAGAAAAGAGGAACCAACTTCTTCCCTGGTCCAACACTTTAAAGCCACAGGACATGAAATTGACTTTAAAAAGACCAGAACCATCACCAAAACTGAACACTTTAACAACAAAATAATCAGAGAAGCCATTGAGATAGAAAAACGCCCACACAGCATGAACAAACAAAACGATACCTCCCACCTACCAGCCATTTGGAAACCCGCCCTTATTGACAAACGAGTCCCTAACACGATGAATGACACCAGACCCATACTCACAAGAGCCACACAGGAGGTCACCACCACACATCCACACAGAAAGCAGACTCAAACCCACACTGATAATGAGGCACGACCAAGGACCAGAAGCCAGACCGCAGCTGCATCATTAGCCACTTTAAACCCCTCCAATCCATACATGAAGCAAACTGACACCCACCATGAAGAGCTCTCACAGCCACAAACACGAAGCCAAACAACAACAACGCAGCTCACCAGCTCAAATCCCCTTGCAACTCAGACTAAGCCAAGCACAACCAAGCCCCCATCCAAACAGAACACCCCCCCAGCCAATCAGAGCACAACCAAGCCCCCATCCAATCAGAGCACAGCCAAGCCCCTAACCAATCAGAATACGCCTCCACCCAATCAGAACACAGCCAAGCTCCCACCAAATCAACTCACACCCCCACTAGCAGTTAAAAGGAAGAGACAGCTGCGATCTCACATTGCTCCTGGAAGCACGAAGCCGAGAACACCAGCCTGAAGATGACGAATGAGACTTCATTGAAACGTTGCCAAGACACTTCCAATTTTATGCGGGAGAAGACCCGAATAACCAAAGACAGACAGACAGACAGACAGACAGACAGACAGACAGACAGACAGACACACACACACACACACATACACATATATATAATGAAAATTGTGTGTAATACAAATTGAAGTAAAATGTTTTCTTGAATTTGATGATCATTATTATTACCCAGACTTTATAGTCATATTATTAACTCAAAATGGGGAAGGGGAAAGATACATGCTGGATACTTCAAAATGAAAGTGTTCCTAATGAAACATACTCTTTTAACAATTTAATCAATATAAATGCTTAGAAAAATATTCAGCACAATTTCTACAGTAAAACACACATAAACATGGAAGTCCGCCTATATATTACTACAACATTGTAGTACAACATTCACTACTTTGTCTGTCTTCTTAGCTGCCTGTTGTTCAAATCTGGTCTCAGAACAATAATGTAGCATTTGGGGGAAAAGATACAGATCAGCAGTCCAGCACTCGAGGCTAACATTGAGAAGATCTCCACAACCACTGTGTATTTCCCCCTGGTGCTCAGGTAGGTTGGAACAAAGGAGAGCCAAACACTGCAGAACACTAACATGCTGAAAGTGATGAACTTGGCTTCATTGAAACTATCGGGTAATTTCCTAGCAAAGAAAGCCACTATGAAGCTGATCATGGCTAAGAAGCCCATATAACACTTTGCACTGTAAAACATAATCATGGAACCTTCTTTACATAGTAGGACAATTTTTTCAGTCTCTGAGTGCAGGTCAGTATCGGGAATAGGAGGAGAGATGGACAACCATATAGTGCAAATCCCTACCTGAATTAAGAAGCCAGATAAAACAAAATTGTAGCCCAGTCTTTTCCCAACCCACTTCTTTATCCCACTTCCTGGCTTTGTTGCCTTGAAAGCCAGGACCACGGTCACTGTCTTGGCCAGCACACAGGAAATAGCCACAGAGAAGATGATGCTGAAAGTAGTTTGTCGGAGAATACATGTCACTTTGGTCGGCTGACCAATGAATAGTAATGCACAAAGGAAGCAGAGCAGGAGGATGACCAGGAGCATGTAGGTAAGATCTCGATTGCTTGCCTTGACAATGGCAGTGTTGTGATGCATCAGAAATATCCTTAGTATGAGAATTGTGATTATGGAACAGGAAATAGAAAAACAGGCTAAACTGATCCCCAAAGGGTCTTTGTAAGACAAGAAGCTTATGTCCTTGGGAATACATGAATCCTGGTTTTTGTTGGGATATTTTTCTTCTGTGCAACTATAGCAATCATTCAGATCTGTAATTGAAAGATTCTTAATTAAGTTTCAGATGAATGGATAAATTTTAGGAGTGTTCTTATATTATACACACGAATAAGAATAAGAAATTGAAAATAATAACCTTATAAAAAGGACTAGATACCATATGTACTGAAGAAAATTTTCACATCATAGAAAATGTTCATTTAACTTAGAAAATGTTCATTTAACTGTGAATAGGCAAATATTTACTGTAAATCTATATGCTACTAAAATTCTCATTTTTACAATCTTTAACTAGGTGAAATAATGTATCAAAGAGCAAAAACTTCTAACCAATGTAGCTCAAATGTAGCTCAAATGAGCTATCATGCAGAATGGTTACAAAATCCAGGATCCATGCCTCCTAAGCATAACTCCCAATTGCCAGGCTATTGCTGCAAACTGCTACTGTAATCACATGATTCTCATTTTAATGACAGTTCCCAATCATAGTCACAATTCCTCCCTTCCCAGCAGCTGCCACTTATCTGCCTGCTGGAAAGGGAAAGAAAGAGATCAAAAGAGCAAAAGGAAGGAAGGCAGGAATAGAGAGGAAAGAATCCCCATATACTCCTGCCAGCCCACACATACACACACACCATTTGTCTTTGCTGAACTGCCCCCTGTGCACTTTCCCCAACCCATACAACACCTATTGCACAACCTCATTCACCGTCCCCTGACAATTCCGCTTATGCTCTCTCTGATTCTCACTGCCCCTCTCATGCACTCCCAACTACTGCCATGTATGTTTCCCAACTTATATCAATCCCCCCAGTAAGTTATCTGATTCACATGGAATTTCTCACACATACTAAAGCACCAACGGGCATATTTCACAAAACCCCCACCACCACCACTCTCCCAAATGCCCTCCTTGGCCCATATAGCACCTTTCCCTCACCCATCACCCTTCCCACACACCCTGTCAACCATCTACACACTTTCCCATCCCAGCACACTCCCAGCATCCCTTGCAAACCCCTGGGCCATCTTTCTCTGTTAAGTAATCATATATATTGGTGCCACTTTTATGTGACATGCTAAATCCTCAGACTTATGACAGGTCCTCCGACATGCGATGCAATGCCCCCATTGGCTAAGATGCACCCAGAGATGGCGGGAAAATTCTGGCAGCCCCATTGGCTGAGAGGTTTGACAACTACTGTATAAATAGCTGTCAAATGGCTGAGTTGCTGTTCTAGTTCTGAAGCTGTTCTGTTAACTGTTAGTATTAAACCTTTGATCCTCTTACACCTGTCTTGCCTCAGTTACTGCCCACAGTCACTCTACAGAGCACAGAAACCCTGCCAACTTTGACTGCAAGATTACCAGGGGAACCATATCCCCACACTAGGCCAAATCAAACTCCTGGTGGAGTACAAGACTTTCACTGGCAGCCTGCCCTTAATCATTGTAAGTGGCCATCTCCCCAGCCTGCTGGGCCTCGACTGGTTTGACGCTCTAGGGCTTGGCATTACTGGCATCTGTTCAACCACCTGTAATGACTTTGAAGATGTCCTGACTGAATTTGCTGAGGTTTTTGACAACGAATTAGGTAAATATAATGGGTCACCCATTTCCCTTAGCCTAGACCCCCAAATTGCACCAATTAGGTTAAACCTAGGAGAGTGCCATTTGCACTTTGACCCTTAGTAGAAAGGGAACTTGACAAGCTGATAGCCCAAGGCATTTTAGTGCCCACCAGCTATGCCCCTTGGGACACCCCCATAGTCATACCCATCAAGCCAGATGGGACTATATGAATCTGCGCTGACTACAAATGTACAGTGAATAGGGCTCTCCAGACTAACCCCTATCCAGTGCCAGTAGTGCAGCACGGGTTGCACTCTCTTGGGTGGGGGATCATTTTTGCCAAACTAGATATGGCACAAGCCTACCAGCAGCTTCCGGTGGATGCTGCCATGGCTGAGCTCAGACAATTATGACCCACCAGGGCACTTTCAAGTGCCAACATCTCCAGTCTCCCCAGGCATTTTTCAAGGTCTTATGGAGCAACTCTTGCAAGGCTTGCAAGGAGTCATTCCATATTTCGACAATGTGCTCGTGTCAGCCACCAACCAGGCTGACCTGAAGCACAAGCTAAGGACAGACCTGTGCCATTTTCAAATGGCCAGGCTCAAGCTAAAGAAACAAAAGTGTAGAATAGGAGTGACCAGGGTGGAATTCCTAGGGTACCTCATCGATGCCACTGGCATCCACCCAACATCGTCTAAGGTTGCTGCCATCAGAAATGTCCCAACCCCATCTAACAATACTGAATTGAAGGCTTTCTTGGGGCTTCTCAACTTTTACAGCACCTTCTTGCCCCACAAAGCATCTGTTGCAGAGCCTCTGCCCAGGCTTCTAGACAAGAAAACCCCTCAGTCCTGGGGCTCCACAGAAGCCGCTGCTTTCACGACTGTCAAAACCCTTCTAACCTCCAA
This sequence comes from Coluber constrictor foxii, assembly GCA_038048745.1. Lineage (NCBI taxonomy): Eukaryota > Metazoa > Chordata > Lepidosauria > Squamata > Colubridae > Coluber > Coluber constrictor. The sequence goes on along the minus strand of CM075961.1, from coordinate 60,845,433 downwards.
TGCTGTCCTAGTCCAATATACTGACAGCCTCTCCCTGGTCCTGGTTGCTGACGCTTCTCCCTTTTGCATTGGGGCTGTTCTCAGCCACGCCCTGCTCAATGGCACAGAAGCCCCCATTGCCTTCTATTTGAGGACCTTGCCTTTTACTGAACACAATTATGGCCAACAGATAAAGAAGTGTTTGCTGCAGTCGCAGCCATAAAACGCTTCCATGACTATTTATACGGCCGCCCTTTTACACTAGTCACAGACCACAAGCCCCTACTGGGACTGGTGGCAGGGAAAAAACAAACCCCCCAAGTCCTCTCACCACACATGTTAAGATGGGTAGAATTCTTAGCTTCTTACTCCTACCACCTCATTTACCGCCCTGGCGAGCATCTTGCCCACGCAGACACTCTCAGCTGCTGCCCACCCCCAATCTCTGTGCTAGACCCCTCCCCAACCTCATCAGTGGTCCTCATAAGGGTGCCTCCTCTGGGGAAGCAGGGTAGTAGTGCCATTCCAGCTACAACACCAGGTCATGGAATGCCTTCATGAAGGACACCCTGGCATCATCAGGATGAAGGTATTGGGTCGCAGCTATGTCTGGTGGCCCAATTTTGACCAGTCAGCCACTGCATGGGCCACCAGGTGCCAGGCATGCCAACTATCATGCCCAGCCGCCCCAGCAGCCCCTGTGAGAGAGTGGGAAATCCCCAAAAGCCCATGGTCCAGGATTCACATGGATTTCACAGACCCCTTCCATGGGCAAACCTTCCTGATCATGGTGGATGCATATTCAAAATGGGTTGAGATAGAATTGATGGCATCCACCACAGCTAGCTCTTTAATTAGGGCAATGCAGAGACTGTTTGCCACCCACGGCCTCCCGGATGTCCTAGTCTCTGATAATGGGCCACAACTAACTTTTGCCTCTTTCCAAGTCTACCTGGCAGGGCTTGACATCCACTATGCCAGGTTGTGCTGTTTTGCCCAGCCAGCAACAAGCTGGCTGAACACACTGTGAGATCAGCCAAAGATACCCTATCTAGGTTTGCAAGAGGGGACTGGTCAGAGAAGGTGGCAAGATACTAATTGACCCAACATGTAACCCCCTGCCCTTCTACCAACAGGAGCCCTGATGAACTGTTAATGGGCTGTCGGCTCCAAATGACCCTTGACCAGTTACACCCCTGATAAACTCCCAGGGTCTACCAGCCACACCCGCAGTTTCCATGTGGGCGAACTCATCTTTGCCCAGAACTATGCAGGCTAACCAAGGTGGTTTCCTGGGGCAATAGTTCAAATCTTGGGGCCCTACTCCTACCAAGTAGAACTACCCGATGACAGGCTCTGGCAGCGCCACATCAACCAACAGCATGCACGCATCACAGGAGGTGAGAGAGAAACAACAAGTCAGCAGGAAACTGAGACCCATCCAGTCCCTAACTATGAAAATCCAGGCCCTGTCTCAAGCGCGCCACCAGGAACCAACTTACCTGGTGAACCGAAGAGTCCGACGTTGAGGTTCCAGAAGAGTCACCGGGAGTTCCACAGGCAGCACAGGCACCTCCCACTCCTTCAGAGGCCATCCCAGAACTGCATAGGTATGCGTGGACCAGGCGGCGCCCTGACTACTTGAGCAACTACGCATGCGCTATCCAGAAGGGAAGGGAAGGGGTGCTAAGTCCTCAGACTTATGACAGGTCCTCAGACATATGATGCAATGCCCCCATTGGCTAAGATGCACCCAGAGACAGCAGGAGAATTTTGGCAGTCCCATTGGCTGAGCGATTTGACAGCTACTCTATAAATAGCTGTCAAACGCCTGATTTGTTGTTCTAATTCTGAAGCTGTTCTGTTAACTGTTAGCATTAAACCTTTGTTCCTCTTACACCTGTCTTGCCTTAGTTACTGCCCACCGTCGTTCTACAGAGCATGGCACTTTTTTTAAAATGCTGATTTAACATGAAAATCTTGTTTCCTCATCTTTCCTTTTTTGTTAAAGCTGGAAGGAGAGTGTATGAATTCCATTCTGGGATTAAAACTCACAGATTTCTGGTTTCTAGCCTGGTGCCTTCATCACTACACCAAACTGGTTCTCAGAATAACAAAATCAATAGAAAAAATATCTGAAAAAACTCAAGGTAGTTACATACTACCATTGTTAATATTATAACTGTATAAGAAGTCAAAGAAATAATTAGACAATGTTTTTAAAAATAATGGTTTTCACTTTATAAGGAGTTAGATGCAAATGAATAGAATATCCTCACCCTCTTTTTCTGAAATCTTTCCTTCTGGACATGACATGCAAGAGTAACAGCAAAATGGCTCCCCATCCATGACCTGTTTCCTAGATCCTGGATAACAGCTTGGTGTACATACGGAAACAGGACGTGTCTAACTTATAAATCAAAAATAACAAAAAAAGTGGTAATCTTTGAGCACTGTATTTTTTAACTCTTATTTATTATCTGCAACATGGCTGTCATGAATTAAAATGTACTATGCAATGTTATCTTGAACATCATGTACAATAGCAACAGCAACAAAATTTAGAAGTCTAGGCTGATCAATCAATTTAATGTTTGAAAATTTCACGGCTAATTGTGACTTTATTTCTATACTTGAAAATAAATTTAATATTTCTGATTCAGAATACTTCCTAAAAACCTACCTGGTTAAACCAGTTGTGCCATGTTATGGCATCTTCCTCAATGAAGAATGATTGATCTGTAGAAGACCGAGGGTCTATCCTTCCAATTTTCACTTTTGTTATCTTTTTAGAAAGAATAAAATTGATGATATCAAATCCAGCTATTAACTTTTCATCTTGATCAAAGGATATCTTATATCCAACACTGTTGTTAAATGTGACCTGTCTCAAAAAGTGATGGAGCTAAATTACAAAGAAAGGACAAATATTGAGGAAAAAGTTGTAGACTAAAACCATGTGCAATTGGAAGGCCCCAGTTCTTCTTTCATTCATTTAATTATTTATTTATTCATTCAAGGTAATTTGCATTTCTTACTTGCATTACTTTTGGGGTTTCCCTTCCCATTCTGTCTGTCTTTATCTTTTCTGTTAATATTTTGAAGGGTGACAGTAAAATTCTATCTCTTAAAGCACTTTTGAATATTGTCCCAAAATATCTGTTTTATGATAACATTAATTACATAAAATGACAGCCTTTGTATGAGAGGATGATATGCATGTGATGGTATCCATTTATCAAGATCAAGTCCTAGGCTTCATCAACAAAGAATTAGGATCAAGGGCTATACATAACTGGAGGTGGCTACTGGACTAATTAGCTGACTCCACCTCACCTCTGTGCTTCTTGCTCCCCTTTCATCCTCATTTTATAATTTAACAAAATAAAAGAGTTGGAAAGGACCTTGGAGGTCTTGTAATCCAACACCTACTCAAGTAGAGAAATGATTGTCCAATCTCTTTAAAAACTTCCAGTGTTGGAAAATAGACAACTTCTGGAGGCAAGTCATGCCACTCACTAGTTTTTTTAATTGCCAATAAATTTCTCCTTAATTTTAGATTGGTTCATTTTAATTGTTTTATTCCTTTGCTATTGTTATGACTATATTTTTTATCAGTTTTCCCATTTTATTATTTTAAGGTGCCCTGGGTAGCCCACTTGACTAGCCCCAGTCAAGATAGGTAGCAAATAAATTTAACAAATAAATAATACATAAAAGTATTAGCTTTGGTCATTGTGATACAAAAAATGTACTGAGCTCTTTCTAGAATGCAAAGAGCAACAAAGATAATTAGAGAGCTAGACACTAAAATATATGATGAACAGTTGTAGGAACTGGATATATCTATTTTAATGAAAAGAAATACTAGGGGTGACATAATTGCAGTTTTTCCAAAATTTACGGGCTGTCACAGAGAAGAGGGGGTCAACTTATTCACAAAGCACCTGAGGGTCAGATAAGAAATAACAGATAGAAAAAAAGGAGAAATCCAATCTAGAACTAAGAAGAAATTTCTGACAGGGAGAACAATTAATCAGTTGAATGAATTGCCTTCAAAAGTTGTGGATACACCATCACTGCAGGTTTTTAAGGAGATTAGATGGCCATTTGTCCAGAATGGTATAGAGTGGGTTTAACTAGAAAATCTCCAAGATTCCTTTCAAGTCTTTGTTTGTTTGTTTGTTTGTTTGTTATTTTATTACAGATGGTTGTTAAAATGTCTGGAATACATTCTCAAATTGAAACTGATACTATCAACAAATTGAAATTATTTTTGAACTAAAAAGGATAGTAGAGACAGGACTCTTTTCAGTTGGGATGATTCTAAGGATGGAAAGAAAAATAGTTATTGTATTTCTGTACTGGAGAATCAGGATTCAAAAGAATGATGGCCATATTACCTGCCAAAATGATTGTTTGTGAAGCTTCAGTTCATCATCCACCATTGTCCTGTATTTGAATCCAGATGTAATCATATCCTGGAAAGCATGGGCTATGGCATAAACAGCATTGTAGATGCTGTAGCTGTGACCAGTCATATCCATTTCAAAACTGGGGGGAGATAGGCTCTTCAATTCCTCTGCCCCTGTGCAATGTTTCACATTTATTTCATTTACAACTGTACCTGGAAATAGACAGCCAAACGTTTTCTCCCAAAAGGTTTTGATAAAACCATCTCCTGTTGCACCAGATGGTGTTTGATTCTCTACAAACTCATGAAAGCCAGGTACATGATTGGAATGAAACGTGAAGGCTATAGCTCCATGGAAAATGTCTAAATCCCAATCTCTTTGAAACCCAAAAGAAGTCAGCTCCATTTGGGCTGTGGTGATCCATACTTTGCCCAGGGGGTTCTTGTTTTTACTTTCTACTTCTTCATCATCTGATAAATAGGATAGAAATCTAAAAAATCCCAAGGAATGTGATTCACTGTAGGCCAGTATCACCTTAACCTTGTTATTTTCTCTCAGTATATCATATATTATGTTCCCTTGTTTTAGCATCCACTCAATATTCGTTATAAAGGTTGGAATGGGAATCTTTTGTATGAACGCAAAGCAGACACCCTTCTGAGAAAACATGGGTATCACTGTTTGGACAAATCTTTCTCCACTCTCAGTATCCATGACAACCATCCCAATCCACATCCATCTGAAGTACAGGAGCAAAGAAAGAATTCCTTCATATTGAAGGTCTTCCTTAGGAACCATCTGGTAGAAGGGAAGACCAGGAGATTTGTTCTTCAGCACTGGAGTGGGACTATAGGTAAGCTAAAGAGATCCATGAAGAAAGGATAGAAAAGGAACAAGTATAATAGTCATAGGTATGCCAAACTGTTTAAAACATGTAATATATAACTTCTTTCTACTTAGTATTTCTGTCCTTTCATTATGTGCCATGCTAATTAGTGAAGAACGTGGAAAAAGTACTTATAGTGAAACCTAAGGAGAACTGTGGTTTTTCTAGGAAGAAAACTACTTATAATAATATATGATGATTAGGCATATCTAATTTAATCTTGCTCTTGTTTGATCTTATGAAATGATATAACTGCAATTGAATTAATGTATAAAAGCAATGTGATTTTAATAATCATTTTCATCAAATTATATTTGTGCTTATTCAGGCAGAAAAGACATTCCATCTTCAAATAACCTTGAAGGCATATAATTTAATCTGCCCTTAAATATGAAGGAGAGAGGGAGGGACAGAGGGAGGGGGGAGGGAGGGAAGAAGGAAGGAAGGCCCCTGTAAACCTTAAAGTATATATCATGCAATCTCTGTCAGAGACCATTTAAAAATCTTAAGCAAATGCATGCTAAAACATACCAAAAGAAATTCTTAGCAAATGTATAATTCTTTATATTTACATAATTTCTTTTTGTATCTTCTTTTTTTTGTAAATCTCTGCTTTCTTTGTCTTATTCACGTTGCATCAATATCCTTCTTTGATTTCAATTTTTTAGTTTATCAAAATATAAAATACAATAAATAAATAAAAATAATGAGAAAGAAAGGGAGGAAAAAGACAAGGAGAACAAATCTACAGAAAGGAGGGAGAAGAAAAAAAGCATTGACCTCCAACATTTTGCAATAGAATAAGATTATAAGATACAGCCTGAACTTTTATCAGCAAAATCCAAAGTCAATGGTTTTTTTTCCATCTCAGAAAAACAAAGTTCAGAAGTTGTTTCCAAGTGGAAACAAAGTTAGCTGTATTACATCTCTGCTAACTCCATCAGATTTTGCAAAAATCCATTTTGGGAATTAAAGTATCTTTCCATTTTTGTACAGAGAGATTCTTGCTGTGATCAGCATCTATAACATCAAATTCCATTTTTTTTTCTTAAATTCTTTGTCCATTAAGCCTAAGCGAAAAGCCTCTGATTTTACCTTTATATTCACTTTAATAATATTTTATATTACATTGTAAATCTTACTTCAATATTTGTTTGCTTTGCACAGGTCCACCATAGATGATAAAATGTTCCTTCTTTACATTTACATTTCTAACATATATTGGAAACACCTTTATATATTTTTGGCAATTTATTCAATGTTAAATACCAATACATCATTTTATAAATAAATATTTTAAATTATAATTTATTGAATTTTTTAAATGATTTATTGAAATATTTCCCATTGTTCAAGAATAAATTATATACAAAATTTGCCCATTGAGACTGAATTAAAAAATGGGAAATGTGGATATACCAGTAATTGTCTTTAAGGAAATTCTTGTGAGAATTTTGAGAAAGAAAAGAGCTTTGATTTCCAGTTTGGCGTCCCGATGAGACAGTCAGAGAAATAGCGGGCTATGAAGAGCCCTGTGCAAACCACCGCTGCTGAACTTCCGCTGATGGGTCTTTGGACCAAAACCCTCTTGCAGCGGTGGGGGAAGAAGAAGGGCACCTTGGATGACCGAGAGGAACAGGCAAGTTCGTCGGAGGTCAGAGGGAACCCTCTGTGAGTCAGCGGCGGGGGGCGGCAGCCATGGCAGCTGACACGAAGCTGGGACAACTGGGTAAGAAAGGTGCTGGAGGAAAGTGGAGAAAAATGGAGCTCTTTAAAACCGGGTGAGGGACAACAGCCCAGGCTTGTAACAGCATTTAGAGCATTATTAATAATTAGAAGACCTCTAGCCTAAAGCAGTGGCTATGCAACAAAGGGGCTTTGGAAAATTTCTTAAAACTACAATTTTAAAGGGACAAAGACCCGAGAAATGACTAATTTTGGAACAGAACTAAGAGAATTAATCTGGAGATATGGTTAAAAGACTAAAATTTGAATCAAATTTTAAAAAGAAAAAAGATTTGATACTTTTTTAATTAAAAGAAGAAGAAATAAACTGGATGGTTATATAGTAATAAATAAAATGGAGTCTTGCATGAAAAATGGAAAATGTGGATTATAGAGAGACACCATCTGCCGTAAAGAGGAACTTTGTAACTTCCCTTTGTTATGGGAAACTTTGAACTTTACAGATAAAAATTACTGAACTCTGCGGAGGAGGATTTTTCTTTCCTGTATGCAGGCGGTTTGATTATGGTGAAAAGAAAAGAAATCTATAATGGAACTCCTACAGTTGAAATAATAATAATTTAAATGCTGGCACAGGAATAGAAGAAGGATTAAATACAGCCTCAAAAGAAAAAGACTTGATATATCATATCCAGAATAAAAATAAGAAAAGAGAATTAATTTGACTTATGAAAAACAAAATTAAAAATTTGGAAAATGGAAGGAAATATATGTTTGCAGGCAAGGAAATGAAGATAATGTGATTAAAAATAAAATAAAGTAAAGATGGATTGTAATAATAAAAGGGAGGTTTTTATAGAAATTAAGAATGTTAAAAGAAATAAACTAATACATGTAAAGATATGCTTGATGCAAGAACTATGTGTTAATGTCAAAATGTTAAGGAAAAGAATAATGATAAATATGATTAATTGAAAATGTTAAAAGGAATTTATAAATATAGTTAAAGATATGTTTTAAGCAAAAATCATGTCTCAATGTTAAAATTTCATGGATATCATGAAAAAGGATACAGAAAAATAAGATTATGTGAAAAAGCAATGCATAGATGGATGGAAACAACAAAGAAAGGTTTAAGTAGAGATTGATAGTTAAACCAACTATGAATATGCTGTGTTTAACAGCCAAAAAGTTACAATATGGTGTGTTAAACAGCCAAACAAAATAAATATGCTGTGTAACAGCCAAAACAAAACTGAATACGCTGTGTAACTGCCAAAAAAATCAAAAATGAATATGCTGTGTTTAACAGACAAAAAATGGAATATGCCGTGCAATGGCCAAAAAATAGAAATTAAAATGCTGTGTTCAACAGCCAAACAATTCAACAGCCAAGCATGCTGTATAACAGCCAAAAAATTAATAAAAGGATATGCTGTGTTCAACTGCCAAAATAAATGGTTATGATGTGTTTAATGATTGGTTTAACAACAAAGATAAAGATAATAATGCTGACAGTTTTTTTGGAAAATATAAAATGAGGTGGGATAATTAAAGTGAGAAGGTGTATGTTGAGAGTGATAGTTAAGATAAAATGAATGTTAGGTTTAATAATAGAAATAAAGAGTATAAATTTTCATAATAGTTAGAAATAAAATGGATATGTTGAAATTAAATACTTTTGGAATGTTTACTATAATTGTATGATTTATATTGTTAAAATATATCCATCTAAGAAAATGAAAGAGAAAAATGGATTGATAATTGGTTAGGATTTAAGATTTAAGTAATGGGTTTTGGGGATAATGGCATAGACAGATTTGAGGGAAATATTTGTTTAAAATATTTAGTTGTGTTAATTGAAAAATAAGATTTGTTAATGATTTGCTTTAATATGTGACCGGAGCAAAAGCTCAATTTTGAAAAGATGCGCTTTATGTTTTTGTTTTAAAAATAAAAAAAATATTAAAAAAGAAAAAAGCTTCTACCTTCTTAACAGTCATTGTGAAGACATTTCACTTGAACAAATTTGAAGGACTGATATTTAACTTATCAAGGACAAAGATTCAGATAGAATTCTATAGAAAATGCCAAGGATTTCCTGATTAAACATAGACTATTTTGGGGACTAACTGAAGAAATGGATATAGACAATCAATGGGAGGCAGATCAACCTTAAATATCAGATACAGAAAAACAGGGAGACTGCATAGAAAATTGCTACATTGTCTACAAGAGAAGAATAAGTATATAACATTGAATATTTATAGAGCAAAAGATACTGGGTAAGATTAGAAAGAAAGAAAATGAATCTCAAATGACAACAATGGATTCTAAAACCTTGCACCAAGTTTAACTACTACATAAAAAAATTGTTCATATTAACAGTTTGAGAAATAAAAACTAAAGTGAAAAACTATGCAAAACAAAACAATTTGAATTTGCAAATAAACCAGGAAGATGGCTGGCAAATTAAGAAAGGAAAGAGAAAAGAAAATTATAGAGAAAATAAATGAAAATAACATGACAATAACAAACAATGTTCTCCTTAAAAAGTCCTTTTATAATTTTTATTTAAATTTTTACAAGCAGGAACTCGATGCACAAAAAATAGATGATTATCTGCAGAGATGATGAATATTGCCTTTGAAGAACCTAAATATTTACAAGCTCAGAGACAACTAATGAACAATCCAGTCACTATCCTTGAAATATTAATTTATTTCATTAAAATAATATTTATTTCATTAAAAAATGAAAATAATAAAAAAACTCCAGGCCCAGATGGTCTTACAAGTCAATAGTACAAAAGTTTTGAGGATTAACTCCTACAGCTATTAAAAAATATAATGTATGATGTACTTCAGGGAACAAAGATGCCTCAAACTTGGAAAAAAGTCAACATTGCACTTCTACCAAAGAAGTGTCAAAATGTTCTGAGGACAAAAATCTAAGACTAATTTAATTACTAACCAATGATTACTAATTTTTTGCTGCGACATTGGCAGAAAGATTAAAGAAGATCTTACAGTCATATATACATGAAGATCAATTAAACTTTTTGCCATAAAAAAAACCCCCAGTTAAAAGATAATGTGAAATCTGTTTTGAATATTATTGAATTTTTACACTACCACAATGAGAAACAAAAAGCTTTAATATTCCTGGATGCAGAGAAAACCATTGAAATTTAAATTAGGTTTTTATGTTCAAAGTCTTGAACTTTGGGAGACATTTATTCAAGGGTTAAAGTGATTATTATTAATGGAGACTTAACTAAACCATGTGAAATTCAAAAAAGCATGAGGCAAGAATACATGTTATCTTTGCATGAACATTTTGAATACGGTTATTAGACAGGATGAGAAAATAAGAGACATAAATATCAAAATGTCAAGATCATAGTAGTGGACCTCTGATCAAAGGTCCTCAAATCAAGAGCCTCAAATAGCTCAACAGGCTAGATAGCCTGTTATTAACATCCAGCTGTCTGCAATTATTGCAAGTTCAAGGCTCAAGGTTGACTCAGCCTTCCATCCTTTCTAAGGTAAGTAAATTGAGGACCCAGTTTGTGGGGGCAATAAGCTGACTTTGTATAAAAATATACAAAAGTATGAAGGCTATTGCTTAACGCATTGTAAGCTGCCCTGAGTCTCTGGAGAAGGGCAGCATATAAATCTAATTTTAAAATAATAATAATAAAATAATACAAGATGAACCTATCCTCAAATCTAAAGAAGAGTTGAAGTCAGAAGAATGTATCAATCGATTCCATTGAATTGAAACTCTATTGTGTGGTAATGATGAACATATTATTGCTAAGGTTTATAAGCTGATACTGAAAGTCCATCATTTTTAATAGATCTTTTTCCCTTTTCATTTAGTTCTACACAGTTTCTTTGTATTATTCATTTAGATATAACTCTTTTCTTGCTCTTTTCTAAATTTTCCTATGTCTCTGTTTCAATTACTTTCTGCCTTCTTGAGATATCACAATATAATTTGGGCGGTGGTGGCACAGTGGTTAGAATGCAGTACTGCAGGCTACTTCTGCTGACTGCCAGCTGTCTGCAATTTGTCAGATCGAATCTCACCAGGCTCAAGGTTGACTCAGCCTTCCATCCTTCCAAGTGGGTAAAATTAGGGCCCAGATTGTTGGGAGCAATAAAAGCACTGTGAAATGGTATATAAGTCTAAGTGCTATTGCTATAATTGTAAACACCAGTTCACTACCTTTTAATTTTTGTATTTCTGGATCTCTTTGATTGATTTAATAATATTATGAATATTATGAAAGATAGTGTTGAGTTTTTCAGGAATTCTATTTATTTTAATATTCTAAATAATATCCCAACATTTTAGTTGTAACTTTGTAGGAACAGGTTCATAATCTCTAGTACAATCAGGACTTGGTAATTTTTCCATTATCCGAGAAGATTGAGTGTACAATTAACAGTTTCTCTCTATCTTTTTTTCAGATGCTAAGATGTTAGCATATGATGCTAACATCATATGCTAACATATAATATGATGTTCTCTCTGCAACATCATATTCATTTTACCTGTAGATTTTGTAGTGAGTTGAATCTCTATTTTTATCCTCTTGCAAAACCTGTGTCTATAATATATATATCTAATTCTTTTCCAGTTTTCTGGGATTTTTAAATATCTAGATTGATGAACTATTATGCTGTGGAAAATTCACAAATTGGAAAATTCATTTTAATAATTTAATTCAACTATATATTTTATTAAACATGGGAAGCTTAATGATATGATTTTAAATTAACTTTTTTTCAAATATAAGACAAATAATTGGTAAATCAAGTATCATATACAAAATTAAAAACTGAACAATGGTTCAACAGTCCTACATTGGATATCACTGTACATAACAGTACACATATGCTGATTCAGGTATATTAAAACTGCAAAAGGGCATCCAGGAGAACAGCAGTAATGACAATTTAAAAAACATAATGTGTTTTATGTATGTGCTACCTGAGGAATCTTGTAGATTTCCAGGACTATTGCCATATCAAGAGAAGTAAAAGAATCTAATCCACCAATCACTGCAAGGAGCTTCTTCATATTACAATTGTAATTTGGAAAAAATCTTTCTAGTGTATAGGTAAGTAGCATTGTGGAATGAAACGTCCATTTTGCATTGTAATAATTATTATAAATATGGAATCCCAATGTTATATTTGGTAGTATTTGAGGATTTCCGTTGATCTCCTTTACTGCAAAGGCCAAAGCGAGGATATGCTGGTAATTCATTGGAAGTAATCTACAATGAAAATTGTGTTGTATGTCAGTGAAATGCTTCATATATTCATGTTCATTATTGTCATATTTATTACTGATTACTATTTTTTTTAGTGTAATATTGAACATATTGAATGGTACCATAAAATATGTTTCTAAGTTTGAGTATATATTAAAATTTTTTGTAATCAACCTCATGAAAAAGAGATTTTTCAATAAAATGTTATGATTCTTATAAAGAATAAATCTGAGGGGCGGAAAAACCTGGTAAAGATACAGACAATTGACATATATACCTCATAGAATAGCTAAACTGAAAATAACTTGCATAGTATAGAAAAATGCGTTGAAACCCAAGTCAAATGAACAGAGGAACTTGCTGTGAAACAGGAGTTTGAAAGAAGGTTGATTTAATTTTATCATATTCATATTTCAAGACTTTTCTTAAAATATTATTTAAAAATGTTTTTCAAAACCTTAAAAGTTAACTTGTTGGGCCTGGAAAGAGTCTCTTTGACTAAAAAAAAAATACATGGTGGTGAACAAATAGTTCTGTAAAATAACATTTAGAAAAAAATAATACTTTATTTCTGCATTGTAGAAAACTCTACTGTGAAAGTTATGTGTAAATATCCAAGTCAACCTACCTCCCAATCCAACCTGCCTACCTATTGAAAATTCTTTTAGTTGCATTGATATTTTTCTATAGTTTGAAGATGACAAAACACTACAAGAAAAACATAAACTAGGATGATGTACAAAAATGAATTTCTTACACAAGCTCTTCTGGAGCTTCTTCTAGAGGTTTTTTTGTGAAATCTTTGGCATATGAGAGGAAAAGTCCATGAGATGCAATCTCCCCAAGAATGAAGTCTCCATCCTGATGATATTTGTGAAGTGGTTGTCCTGGATACTTGACACTGCATTTCATAGTGAGTAGTTTGTATTGAAGTAGTGTTAAGAGGACTATGGCTGCTATTAACATGTTGAATACTAATAAAGCATTTCCTTCTGCAGGTTCTTTTCTATCTAACCATGGTTATCACAGTTGTTATTTTTGCATGATGAACATATGAACATCTATCATTCCTTATCTTCATTCCAACTTCTTGAGTTGTGCTATAATAAACTGTTTTATTTATGCTATAATAAACTGAGTATATTACTGCACCAATTTGTGAGAACAGCAGCAATTTCATACCTGCTAATTGAATTATGCTCCTTAAACCAATTCAGTGAATAGGGAATTGTTATTTATTCAGAATTGGTATTCTTTGTGGAATTTATACACAAAACACATTTGTTATTTTTGAAAAAAAATTCATGAATCTGCTTGAGTAAGAAATTATTAAGCTTTGTTTTCTATAGAAAACACATTTATCATTTGTTGGAAACTGAGTACTGGGAGGAGAGATAACAAAAGTCAAGACTACATTAGATATGGTATTCATGCACTTCATCATAAGTTTAATCAGTTTTTCAACATAATTGGCAGAAACGAAAGGAATGAGTATCAGTACCTGGAATAAATTAGCTCTTGGAAACACTTTCATTTTTAAAAAAATTTTTCGTTACAGAAGGAAGTAATGCAGAAACTGGAGGAGAGAGAGAGAGAGAGAGAGAGAGAGAGAGAGAGAGAGAGAGAGAGAGAGAGAGAGAGAGAGAGAGAGAGAGAGAGAGAGAGAGAGAGAGAGAGAGATTCCAGATTTTCCTTCCTATGCTATTTTCGTAAAGCTGGATGAATTTCCGCACTGAAATATGTATTTCTGTGGTACCCATGTACTTGCCTGCAATCAGTAGTAACTTCCTGTCCACTGCTCATTGTGGCCCCTCTGTGACCCACCTGTGCCCTGCAGCAACCACATACCTACCTGTGCTAACCATCATTTGTTCAGTATCATTATAACTTTGAATGGTCTAGGTTGATAACCACCTGTAATTCATATATGTAATTTGTATTTTGCTTCACATCCATTAAAAGCAACTTTTCATAAAGACTGAAAATAAAATGGTGCATCCACTCACTCACAGTTCATTTCCACAGACAAGAGAATCATATAAAGAGCAAAAAACCAAGATAAAACTAAAGGCAATCATAGAATGATCCTAAAGTAAAATGTGGATTATTATATACTGCATTTTGTAAAGTGGGGTATAATTGAAAATACAATTATTTAAACTATTACACTTTTGGGAAATCTTTTTCTAATTTATTAGTATTCTTTTCAATTTGGGATATCTAGAGAGTTATACCATATCCAATGTTATAAAGTTCCCTACTTTGAGGTTTACATCTTGAGAAGTTCATATATCATAGATTAAACAAAACAAAGATTAAACATAAACAAAGAAAAAAATATCTCATCTTAAGAAATTGCATGGTGGCCACAAATACAAATACAATCATGTTATGATGCAAAAATGTACGGCTTTAATAAAGAACCAACAGAATTAGACCAGATATCAATTGGAACAGATGAGAATTGATAAAGAAATACCTAATCTTAAGTTTATTTCAAATCCTGAGATACAAGATAGTGATATCTATTTTGAGTCAGTATCAGCATAAATTTTATATCTGGAGAATACAGAATGGAAGCAATAACAATATGTTTTGCCACAGGCTTATTCTTAGATTACTTTCTGATCCATTGGAAAAGATAAGAAAACTAATCAGAGAAAGGTACTCTAAAAAAAAATAAACACCATCTGTCAAAGTCATTAAGTCAGTAGTTATAATAATGGGCATGTTCATAAGTAGTAGTTCCTACACTTGATCTTTGCAAAAATAAAAGCATAAGCAATGGAGAATAGAACTTTCTGACTATGTTTTCCATTTTAGTCCAATATTTTATGTATGTATAATAACACAATGCTTGACTACATTTAGCAATTTCTTTTTATTCTTAGTGTTTTTTTGTTAAGGTCTGGTCTCAGAACAATAATGTAACATTTGGGAAAAAAGATACAGATCAGCAGCCCAGCACTTGAGGCTAACATTGAGAAGATCTCCACAGCCACTGTGTATTTCCCCCTGGTGCTCAGATAAGTTGGAACAAAGGATATCCAAACACTGCAGAAAACCAACATGCTGAAAGTGATGAACTTGGCTTCATTAAAAGTATCTGGTAATTTTCTGGCAAAGAAAGCAACTATAAAACTGGTCATAGCCAAAAAGCCCATATAACACCTTGCAAAGTAAAACAAAATCATGGATCCTTCCTTACATTGTAGGACAATTTTTCCAGGCTCTGAGTGCAGGTCAATATCTGGAACAGGAGGAGAAATGGACAACCATATAGTGCAAATCCCAACCTGAATTAAGAAGCCAGATAAAACAAAGACGTACCCCAGTCTTTTGCCCACCCATTGGCTCATCCTGCTTCCTGGCTTGCTTGCCATGAAAGCTAGAACCACAGTCAGAGTCTTGGCCAGCACACAGGAAATAGCCACAGAGAAGATAATGCTGAAACCAGTTTGACGGAGAAGACATGCCACCTTATTGGGCTGACCAAGGAATAGCAATGTGCAAAGGAAGCAGAGCAGGAGGGTGAAGAGGAGAATATAAGTGATATCCCGGTTGCTGGCCTTGACAATGGGAGTGTTGTGATGCCTCAAAAATGTCCTTAGTACCAGAATTGTGATTGTGGAACAGAAAAGAGAAAAACAGACTAAAGTGATCCCCAAAGGTTCTTTATATGACAAAAAACTTATATTTTTGGGAACACATGAATCCTGCTTTTTGTTGGGATAATTTTCATCTGTGCAATCATAACAGTCATTCATATCTGAAATGGAAAAGATGTATTATCAAACTTATATGGATTTATAAATCTTTATAACTTGATAACATTATATCGTCTTAAATATTACATTATGCTTTACTCCATGTAGGAAATAAGTGTCATAGTTATGGCCAGGTCTGTAAAATAAGAAATCTCTTATTTGAGCAATAACATCATCATTATACTGTTAGTTGAAAGCACCATGCAAAACGTTGATCATTTCAACTTCCGATCCTAAGGAATGGAATTGTGGCTATTATGTATTTTATCTATGCTATATAGGAAGGCTCAAGATATTTTCTCCTGTTTAGCCATGGGGTTCTTATGCATAAATGAATAAAGTTTATTAAACCCCACAATTATCATTATTTCTTTAAAACATTTAGGAACTTTATTTGGTATATGTAGTTATCCAGAGAATGATAGACTGTGTTCTCTGATCTAAATGCAAAGTTTTTAGGGGGAGGAGGAGGGGGAGGAGTAAAGGGAAGGGAAAGGAGGATAGTGCTTTATACATTGACAAATAATATATCTTTCTGGAAGAGACAGACTGACAATTATATTCTTACCCTCAATTTCTGCAATTTTTCCTTCTGGACATAGGTTACAAGAGTAACAGCAGAACGGCTTACCCTCTATGACTTGTTTACTAGATCCCGGATAACAGCTTGGGGTACAGAGAGAAATGGGCTGTGACTAGCTTGTAAAGAAACAAACCAACAACAAAAATTATAGTCTTAAAAATGATTTTCTTATAATTATTGCTTTTAGGGGCCTTTTTGTCCCGTATTGTAGGTCAACCATACAATACATCCAAGCCTTAAGGGCTTATTTCTGTTAATAATGACACCTTCTTCTTGAAATATTGAATTGTCACTTAAATTTCATACATTATATTTTGAAATATTTTTGTAATATTATATAATACAGTTGTTTTTTCCTGTCCTCAACAAACTATGACATTTACCCATTGATACAAGATCAATTTCAATTTTCAAGAATAAGTAATAAGAATAAGTAAAAAGAAAAAAAAATAAGTATCCCAACATCAGTATACAGTACTTGAATATGATCAAGGAAGTATTTCTTTTATAAGATGTGTTGTACTAAAACTATTATCCTGGACATAGACTCAGCAGGATAATTGTGTCTGCATGAAGAAAGAAAATAGACATAATAATTGATGATTATCTCATCTAAGACATCCAGATAATAGAAAACATCCAGATAATAGATAAATAATGCATCCATTTTATTTTAGTTTTTTTTTTAAAAAAATAGTTTTTATTAAACATTTTTCACCTTTAAAAACAAAAAACAACAAAAACACAAAAAACAAGAAAAAACAAAGACAAACATAACAAAGCAGAGTAGTTTTAAAGCCTACTGTATCAACATATATGTTCTGCTTTTATAATTAGCTCTTCTACATTGCCTTCCTATTGGTTATAACAACTATAATGATATAATAACAATTATAACAATACTAATTACTCATGTCTACATTATGGTTACATTATAATCAGTAATTTAAATTTAATAATAATTGGCAACTTTGGTTAATATTTAATCAATACTAATTTAAAACTCCTATTTCTTGTTTTGACTTCTGTTCTCTAGCTACTTACATTCTATTCCAAACTTTATAATAATCCGATTCTTCTATTTCTTTTAGCTCCATAGTCATTTTGTCCATTTCTGCACATTCAAGTAACTTTCTGATTACTATTTCATCTGAGGGTGTATTAGTCTTTTTCCAATTTTACTCAAAGACAATCCTAACAGCAGTTAGTATGTGTAGTGTTATACATTGAAAACTTTTATTCATTTTCAGATCTAATATTCCTAGTAAAAACAATTATGGTTTTACTTCTATCTTTTGTTCCATAATTTTTTCCAGCCATTTCTTGATTTTGCACCAGTATTTTCTTGTTCAGAGGCATGTCCACCACATATAAACCACAGGGTTTATAAATCTAATAAATAATAATAATAATAAAATAATAATATGGTAAAACATTCCTGACTTGTGACCACATCTCCAACATTTGGGGAATAGATTTTGGAACATTTTGGCCAATCTTGCTGGGGGCAAGTGCCATCAATAAAACATTTTGTAGAGATTTTCTTTGTAAGCTACTGCCATCATAATAATTTAATTTAATTTAATTTAATTTAATTTAATATTTAATTTAATTTAATTTAATTTAATTTAATTTAATTTAATTTAATTTAATTTAATTTAATTTAATTTAATTTAATTTAATTTAATTTAATTTAATTTAATTTAATTTAATTTAATTTAATTTAATTTAATTTAATTTAATTTAATTTAATTTAATTTAATTTAATTATTGCATTTCTATGCCGCCCAACTCCCAAGGCACTCTCTATAATTTCTTTCCCATAATTTATCCCCTTGTTTTAGCTCTATATTATGACCGAAATTTCTGGCCCAACTATTCATTGTCTCCTTTACTGTCTCTTCCTTCATTTTGTATCTTAAAAGGAAATTGTATATTTTAGTGATCATTCCCCCCCCACCCCATTTAATGTAGTAATTTATCCACTGCCAATTGTTTCTCATAAATACCATATTGTTCCCAATCTTTTTTGAATCTTGTCTTAATTTGTAAATAAGGCCACCATTCCATATCTATTCCTTGTATTTTCAAATCCTGGACCAATTTTAATTCTCATTTTTCATCTAAAAATTCTGCGTAACTCACCATTTTACTAAGATCTGTGGTATTTGGCTATATCATTGCCTCCATCATTGATAACCAAATTGGGATTTTCATATAATGGTTCTTTTTAGTTTTTTTCCCAAATCTTTAACAGGACATCTCTTACTCTGTGTCTCTGGAAATATGAATGGGATTTATTCTTCCCCTCCCAGAGGAAACCATGCCAGCCAATTTGGAGATTGTGGCCTTCTATTGTTTAGTCTCCTTTTATTTTTCAATTGGTCCAGTTCTTGAGCCATGTCAAGGCTGCTACCTGATAGTAAAGCTCCCAGTCTGGGAGACCAAAACCACCCTTATTTCTGCTATCTTGTAGAAGTTTAATACATGTTTTTTCCCTGACCAGATAAATTTGGATACCATTTTGTTTAGTTGTTCAAAAATTTTTTTTTCCTATTTTTAATCGATATTGTTTGAAAGAGATAAAGTAATTTGGGCAGTATATTCATTTTAATTGTTGAGATTCTGCCAATTAGTGATATCTATAATTTAGTCCAATTAGCCAACTCTTTTTGTATTTGTTATAGTAGTTTATTGTAGTTGTCTTCTTTTATTGTAATACATTTTGCCAATAACCATCTAACTTTCTTGGCTCTCAAGATTTCCAGTTTCTCCTCAGTTCTTCATTTTGTCTATTGGTTAGATTCTTAGTTAATATTTTAGTTTTCTTTATTTTAGTTTGATTGTATCCTATGATTGGTTCTGATAGTTTTAAGAATGACATTAGCAAATGGCCAGAGAAAGTTGAAGATGAAGATAAAAGTTGCAATCTGCAACTATTACATTGCAAAAACATATGGACTTCAAAACTCGACCAGGGTAAATCAATAGATGCAATTTATAAAGACTTCTGTAAAGCCTTTGATTCAGTGATACATGACAAGCTACTTTTAAAGCTAGAATCTTATGGCATTTCCAGATTCCTGCATAAGTGGATAGCTGCGTTCTTATCAAACATGCAGCAAGTAGTCAAAATAA
Source organism: Coluber constrictor foxii (assembly GCA_038048745.1). Lineage (NCBI taxonomy): Eukaryota > Metazoa > Chordata > Lepidosauria > Squamata > Colubridae > Coluber > Coluber constrictor. The sequence continues at coordinate 60,825,692 of CM075961.1, read as the reverse complement.
GGAACGCCTTATCTAACCCTCCACCTGTTAACAATGGTGTCCCCCAAGGCAGCTTTTTAGGACCAACACTCTTTATACTTTATACAAACAACCTTTGTGATCATATTATAAGCAACTGTGTTCTCTTTGTGGATGAAGTAAAACTATTCAACACCACTGACAATGCTGCTACTCTACAAAAACACCTCGATTATGTGTCAGAATGGTCAAATAATTGGCAACTCCAAATTTCAACCAACAAATGCTCTGTCTTACACATTGGCAAAAAAAATCAGAACACAAAATACAAGCTGGATGGACTTAACATATGACCCTCACTCTGTCAAAGACCTTGGAGTACTCATCTCAAATGATCTAAATGCCAGAACTCACTGTAACAGCATTGCTTTAAAAAACATTAGGACTTGTTAACCTATTATTGCGTAGTTTCTTCTCCGGCAATATTGAACTGCAAACTAGGCATACAAAACTTTTGCCAGACCAATTCTTGAATACAGCTCATCTGTCTGGAACCACACTGCATATCGGACATCAATACAATTGAACGAGTCCAGAGATATGTCAAGAGTTTTCCACTTCTCTGCTCGCAACAAAACATCTTATGCCACCAGACTCAAAATTTTGGACTTAGACAAATTAGAACGTCACCATCTTTAGTCTGACCTAAGCATAGTACATAAAATCACCTACCAACAATTTCCTACCAGCCACTGACTACTTCAGCTTCAACCAAAACAGTACAAGAGCACATAATAGATACAAACTCACAGTAAACTGATCCAAACTAGACTGCAGAAAATACGACTTCAGTAACAGAGTTGTCAATGCCTGGAATGCATTACCTGACTCTGTGATTTCTTCCCCAAATCCTCAAAACTTTAACCTTAGACTGTTTACTGTTCACCCCATTCCTAAGAGGTCTGTAAGGGATGTACATAAGCACACTAGCGTGCCTACCATTTCTGTCCTAATGTTTTCTTTTATCCGTATCCTTTTCATGTATTTATAATTATGTTTATACTTGTATCTGTCATAAAATACATGTTTGATGAAATAAATAAATAAATAAATAAATAAATAAATAAATAAATAATAAATAAATAAATAAATAAATAAATAAATAAATAAATAAATAAGAAGTTGGAGAGAAATCAGGAAAACAAATCTGTGAGGAAGGGTTCATCCACAGAAGAACTTACAAAGAGCCATACTAGCTGGCACTTCTACAGCTAGCAGACTTGCTTTGCTCTTGTTCCTGCCGCTCCCAATAAGCAAAGTTGGAAATCAATTTTGGGAATTATATTTTGACAAAACTTCTTTCTGGAACAGCTTCCTTCTGGTGCTATAGACTTGCACTAATACTAATACAACCATCTGTCAGGGAAAGCTTTAGGGGTAACTTAGCATAGAATGGTGACTGCAAAATTGGGGACCTTCAAGTTTCCTTCCAGTTCTAGTATACTGCTTATTATTTTTACTGATTTCTATTTACATTTTGAAACTTATTGTTATTGTTGTTGTTGTTGTTATTATTATTATTATTATTTGTTTCTTTGCTTGTTCGAAGAAAAATTTCAGTGGAAATCAGAGGAACTAAACAACTCTAGGTTTTCCTTTTCTGAAATTTTGGGAAGTATTCTCATATTTCTAATATTATTCATTTCTGATATTATGGTTATACCCAGGAATACATTCAGCATGACAGCATGAAAATTAAAAGATTACATAATGTCGACTCATTTCAAATAGTGCATAGTTTGCCTATATCGTACGTTTTAGCTAATAGTTTAGGTAAATTGATTTTTAGCTAAATGTGATATTTAACTACTCTACCTAACTATGAATTTAATTCAACCATTATATACTAGTTCCTATGAACTATATCAGATGGATAAGATCAAAGATCCAGAGCAAATGAGCTTGCATCACTTTCATAATTCAACAGAATTTAATATAATGGCTAAGATTCAGTTATCACGCATGGAACAAATATATCTCAAGTAGTCAATTCCTGGAACCTACCTGATTAAACCAGCTGCTCCATGTTATGGCATCTTCTTTGATAATTAACATTTTGTTTGGAGGAGAGTGTGGATCTATCCTTCCTATTTTCACTACTGTCTGATTTTTCGAGAAAATAAAATTGATGACATCAAATCCAGCTACCAAATTTCCATCTTGATCAAATGTCATCTTTTCCCCAATACTGTTATTAAATGTGATATATCTCAAGAAGTTAGGAAGCTAAATTGAAATGAAAATGTAATACTTCTACAAATCAAATGCTCAAGGGTTCTTTTCAATATTTAAATAACATGCCTTTAATTATTCATTGAAAGGATATGTATTATTTAAATAAATTCTATAGTTTCCCTATTCTTGGTGAAGTTATTCTTTGCACTGAATTCTGTCATGTGCAAGAGAATCACTGTTTCAGTGGATAATAAATCCTGTGGGCAATCTCAGATTGTTAGAATGAAATAGAATGTTAGGAACTTCTAAAACAGAAGTTCCTTAAAACAGAAGTTCCTGAAACAGAAAGTTAGGAACTTCTTTTGGAAATCAAAACATAATAGTCCATATATTGTAATAGGATCACATACATTAGAAACTATCACTTCTGTATATTAGAACAGGGGTCGGCAACCCCTGGACCCATTACTGGACCATGAGCTATTTGGAACCAGGTCCCCAAAATGTCAGTTTAGCCTGCCATTTTGCAAATGGAGCTGTGCACATGCACACACTTGTCTACTGCTCACATAGAACATCCCCTCCCCAGCCCCACTCTGGCTGGGTTACTAACCTGGAAAGGTAGGAGAAGTATATTAGAACAAAGAGGAACCTCAGAGACCAGCAGTGGAAACTGCAAGACTACATTAAATTGAAATAATTTCATGAGATGGAAAAGAAAAGCAAGTCATTAGCAGGTTTTTCAGTTAAGATTCAAGGTATTATATGCTACACTACCTGCCAAAATGAATGAATCTGTAGTCCACGATCCATTACTGTTTTGTGTCTGAGTCCAGATGTAGACATGGCATGTAAAGCATAGGCAACTGCATAAACAGCATTGTAGATACTGTAGCTGTAGCCAGACATGGACATTTCAAAAAAGAGAGCAGGGACTCTCTCCAGGTTCTCCTGCCCAGTGCAAATATTCTCCTCTTCTTCATTAATAAATGTACCTAGAAATCGACAATTAAAAACCTGCTCCCAAAAGTCTTTGAAAAATCCATCTCCTTTGGTAGTGGAAGGACTTCGACTCTCAATAAACAGCTGAAATCCAGACACATCATTGGAATGAAATGCAAAACCTAAAGCTCCATGAAAAATTTCTAAATCCCAGTACCTTTGAAATCCAAAGGAACTAATCTCCATTTGGGCTGTAGTAATCCATACTTTTCCTAGGGGTTTCCTGGGTTTACTGTCTACATCTTCATCTGATAGATAAGATACAAATCTAAACAAGCCCAGGGAATGAGATTCACCATAGGCTAATATCACTGTAACATTTTTATTGATCAAAGCATCATAAATCTTCTCCCCTTTATATAGCATCTCAAACACATCACTAATAAAGGTTACAACAGGGATTTTTTGTATGAATGCAAGACAGACACCCTTCTGAGAAAACATGGGAAACACAGTTTGCACAAATCTTTCTCCATTCTCATTATCCATAACCACCACTCCAATCCATATCCATCTGAAGTGGAGAAGCAGAGCCAGAATCCCCTCATACTGAAGTTCTTCCTTAGGAACCATCTGGTAGAATGGAATACCAGGAGATTTGTCCTTCATCGCTGGAGTGGGACTATAGGTGAGCTAAAGAGATCCATAAAGATGAGATATGTTAAAGATGAAAGACAGTTTAATATGAACAAATGGAAAGTTGGAATTGAGAAGAAGAAAACTTAAATTGAAATAGAGTTTGTACAAATGATATAAATATGGACATGTGGCAAACTGCTGTTAAATTTTACATTGTGTTATCATTTAAAAAGATAACTTTTATTAAATTATGTATTGATGATATATAACACTGGTTAAATTGTCTAAAATGTTTCAAAGATTACTAAATCAGTGTTGGAAGTATGAAAAGAGAGAGGGAATATTTATGGGTTTTATTTGTTTATTCATATGCTACTTGTCTAACATTTTCAAAATTTAAAAAGATAAATATCAAAACAATTAAACTTAGAAAGAGTTACATGAGAACTAAGACTAAGTAGACAGATGGTCAAGGAGTGAGGTCTTCTTTCCTCCCTGTCAACCATCTGTAATAAAAAGAAAAGTCCATGGCATCCCAAGTAATATAAGCAAAGCCAAATTTTAAGGGTTTTTTTTTTTTTTTTTTTTTGGAAGGCCAGGAGGTTGGGAGAAGATGGTACAAGTTTCCACAAAGTGGGAGCCACAGCAAAAAAAAAAACTGTTCTCCTTGAACCCACTAGGCAAAATTCCTTAACAGACAGAGTCCATAGCAAGACTCTTCTACTGGAGTAGCCTAACCTCATTAGTATACATTTATTGTATTTAAAAATTCTAATTGTAATAATATCAACCCATTTGTGTGACATTATTATTTATGCTTTCCTATCAAAGATAGTTCTTTGAGATATGGTCTGTGAATAGAAACAATCTAGTTTGCTGGAGAACAAGTTCCTGACTAATTTTTCTCCTTATTGGCACCTCTCAAGTGTTTTGCAATATCTGCATTGGTAAAGATATATGAGAAGTCCTATCTCTGAAATTCGTTGATGGATTTTTTATTATATTAAATATATGTACAGCATATAAGAACATTGTAAGAAATGAGCCTGAGTAGCGTAGGGAAGTAATGCCTCCTACAAAAGCAGCATTTAAGATCCAGCTGTTGCAATTACTTGCAAGTTCAATCCCAGGCAGGCTCAAAGTCAACTCAGCCTTCCATCCTTTATAAGGTGGGTAAATTGAGGACCCAGTTTGTTGGGGGCAATAAGCTGACTTTGTATAAATATAAATATACAAAAGTATGAAGGCTATTGCTTAACGCATTGTAAGCCGCCCTGAGTCTCCGGAGAAGGGTGGCATATAAATCAAATTAAAAAAAAACTTAAAAAAATGAATATCTAGTATGAATTTTGAGAAGATGAAAATGCAAACAAAACTTTTATTTATTTATTACTATACTCCAAGTAAAAAGCTAAAGAACTTTTTCTTATTTTGGAGATTACCTTCATCTAATGAACAGTTATTCAGACTCCAGGGTTGTATCCAGTGAAACAGAGAACAGAGAAAAAATGAAGGAAAGAGAAACGTCAGAAGTATTTCCTACCTGGGGAATCTTGTAGATCTCCAGGAGAATCTTCATTGCAAGAGAAGCAAGGGAATCCAATCCACCAATCACTGCAATCAGCTTCTTTTTAATGTTGCAACAATAGTTTGGAAAAAAATTCTCTGATGTATACAGAAGGAGCATGGTGGAATGATAGGTCCATTTTCCACTATAGTAATTATCAAAAATTTGGAATCCCAAAGTGATATTGGGAAGTATTTGAGGATTGTCATTAATCTTCTTTACTGCAAAGGCCAAAGCCAGGATATGTTGATAATGCTTCGGGAGCATTCTGGAATGAATATTGTATTGTGTATCAAAGGGATAATTCATACATCAAATATATCACATTTATCCTGTTGTATTTTAGATATTTTATAATATCTACTACATCATACTTTTATATACAATACATAACATAAAGTGTCATAGACATAATTTTATGAAGATTAGAGTTACTTATATTTATCTTTCTGGAAGACACATTTTAAATAATTCATTTTTTTAAAAAAACCTAAAGGTCTCTTTGTTGCAATTATGGTTTTTGTGAGCTGGACAGCAATATAGAATAAACCAGCTGAATCTAATACATTCTACCATCAATGTAGACAAATAGCAGATGTGTTCAAAAGAAGAGTAACTGAAAATGAATAAAACAAAAAGCTACAAACAAATCATAAAGGAAATTCCTGTGATACAGATGCTGGGAGAACAAAATAATCAGAAATCTGATCTGCAACACCCAATTTTCTTTGGTAAAACAAATACTTTTTGTAAAATATTATTTTAATATATTTTAAAGATCAGTACCATGCTAATTACAGACTATTTTGCCTAATAAAAATGCCTGAAAAGTAACAATTCTTTAGCAGAATTATACACAGTGTTTAATTAAGTCAATGCTATGTATACAACTTGGCAACTCTATATAATTTAATTTTTACATTCTATTGTTTCTATAGTATAAGGTGGAAAACATGCATTCACTGCAAGACCAACATAATTAGGGTAACAAATGAAATGGATTCCTTACAGAAACTCTTCAGGCATTGTGGGTGGAGGTTTTATTCTGAAATCTTTGGCATAAGAGATGAAAACACCATGAGAGGCTATGCAGCCAATGATGAGGTCCCCAGCCTGATGATATTTGTGAACTGGGTACTCTGGATACTGGACATTGCATTTCACTGTGAAAGCTCCGTGTGGCATGTATGACAAAAGGGTTAACAGCACTACTCCTGATACTGACATCCTAAACTTAAATTAGGACTAATTCATTTTTGCAAAATTTCCTTTCTCTAATTACCCAGGAACACTGGCATATTTTGACAACTATTATAAAAGTTTAGACAATCCTCTGACCAATATAAATATCTAAATATTAAACACGAAGGTTCATATTAATACATGCATGCTGTTCTTCTTATCCTTATCCTTCCTTCAAATACTAAAGAAGATATTGTGTTTATGCCATAATTCACAGATGAAATTATCACTGCTATTTATGAGTTACAACAAATTGCAGAGCCAGATCATATAATTGCAAACTAATTGTATGGAAAATGGAATTGCTACCTCTGATAGAATTCCTTATAGAATAGTAAAGAAAGATGTTTGTCATATTAGAATATTTTTTATTGTATCCTATAAAGAAACCATTATTTTCTATGAATGGTCCAAAAATGGTCCAAAAATGTTAATATTGTTGGTCACAAAAGGGACCAACAATATTAAGATTTGGATTTACAGCTAAAAATTAATGATTTATTATAGAAGTACTCTAATTTCAAACATGTTTGTAACAACTCAAAGAAGTGAGATTTGGATTACCCTGAGTTAAATTCTTAAAAACCTTTCTAGGAAGGCATATAATATGTTATTGTAATGAATTTTTTGAGACATTTCTCAATATGCAGCACTTTCTCATTTCACTGTATTACAATGCAGTGGTAATACATCTAATTACAAAACTATGGACCATTTTTATATAATTCTCAAACTTCATTAATCCTCAAACTTTAGAATCATTGGCATCCTTCAGTCTCAAGAAACTATGGTATTGTGCTCTGGAAAGAGGTCCTAAAACAGCATCTAGTGCAACTAAAAAGGCCAATTTGAAAGTGGCAATCCCTTCCACACTGAGGGCAGATACATTCTGTTCCCTGCCCAGTCCCAAGATTTCATTGGTTCCAGGATTACCTCTTTGCCTCAGCCTGCCGAACGAGTGACTCTTCGAATTGGAGAAGGCCTGCTGCATCTTTAGCCTCCAAGCTGAACAATCGGAGGTCAAGGTTAATGTTGTTAATGTCCATTCCCAAGGCCTTTAGGTCCCTTTTACAGATATCCTTATATCACAACTGTGGTCTCCCTCTGAGGCGCTTTCCCTGCACTAAACTTTAGAATATTGTTGTACATTCTGGGATATGATATTGCTTAGTGTGGCTTCTCTTTTTGTTACATTTCACATCCAAATTTTCCCAGTCCCACTAAAGCTGGCTGAAATTTGGTGTCTGTCTACCATAGCAGTTTTTATATATCATTGTAATTCCTTTGACACCTCTGGAGAAAAGAAATAATAGCAATAGCAATAGCAATAGCAATAGCACTTAGATTTACAGTACATGCTGCTTCATAATCAGTGGTGGATTCTCTTACCTTTGCTACTAGTTCGCAACTGGAAGTGTGCACATGTGTGCACTTGCTTCACTCATGCTTCGCGCTTCTGCGCATATGCAGAGCATCCATGATGACATTTGGGTGGATGGGCGGAGCCTCCCACCGCCGCCACTACCAGTTTGCCTGAACTGGGATGAACCAGTAGAAACCCACCATTGTTCATAGTGCTTTGCAGCACTCTCCAAGCAGTTTACAGTTTAGTTACATAATTAGCAATTTAACAGTTTAATTACAGAATTAGTATATTGTCCCCTAAAATCTGGGTTATTATTTTACTGATTTGGGAAGGATGGAAGGCTGAGTCAACCTTGAGCTAATCAGGACTGAACTCCTGGCACTGAGCAGAGTTAGTTTGCAATACTGCATTCTAACCACTGCACCATCAATAAACCTGGCCACATGAATATTTGTTCCCATGCTGCAGCACTTCTTAGATCCCCAATGCAGAATGCAATTATAGAGAAAAACTAAATTAATATTTAAATTTTGCAAAGTATTTTTAGTAGAAATGGTATTGACATCAGGTCCAGAAATGAGTGTTCTGGAAAAATCAGGTAAGATACATGAATTGGAGAAGTCAAGGAAACTTGCCTATTAATACAGCTGCAGAAGTTTATTGAATAACAAGAGTTTTCCAAACTCTGGATATCTATCTAAACTGTTACATCAATTTAATCTAAATGGAAAACAACCAAAAGTTACAACACAAACATTGTTACCTCAGTTGATATTTTTCCTTCTTTTTACACAAAAAATATCAAAAAATATTTGGAGAAATTGAAAAACATTTAGAGTGTTATTTTTTTACATGGCGACCATTGCAAGGATTGTATATGCTAAGCATTGGAAGGATGAAAGGAGACAAATAACTGCTTTGATTAGAGAGAGTGGATTAAACAAGAGTCTAAAAGACTGAGAATGATTTTCTATATGTTAAATACAATGACACATGGTTAACAGAGAGTTTTGAAGATTAGTTTTTATCTTTGGGGTAATGTGTTAATGTGTGTGTGTGTGTGTGTGTGTGTGTGTGTGTGTGTGTGTGAACAGATGTCTGATTTTATTATTAAATAAATAGATTAACATATCTGGAATATTTATGAACTCTATGTGTTCTTAGTAACATGACTACCATGAATCTTTGCATTCTCAGAATCCTGCCATTCTCAGATGTTGGAAAACCACAATAATGCTTTGGTAAAAGAGAACATTTGTAGCTTAGGGTTGAACCAATACTTGAAACTTTCTGAGATTGGTGATTTTCTTGCAGACATTTTATTAGCAAACTAGGTAATATCACCAGGAATTTGTTGTTATGTTTTTCAAATGTTCAATTTGAGATTCAGTCTCATTAATGATATGTTCAAATCCTTCTATCTTGTTCTAAATTACAATATATATTATGATAGCTCAAAAATAATTTTGATACTTTTGATATATTCAAGAAGATGAACCAAATTTTGTAAACAGCTTTTTAAATCACAACTGACTGTGATTTTATTGTTCTAGTTAACAATCATTTTAACATTTTCTATTCCAAATACTTCATTAAATTGCTATCTGATAGACAATACAGAGTTCCAGATCAAGTAGAATTTATAACTAACTGAAGAGCATTCTTGGATGAGCCCTACCTGCTCTCATTTTTATTGATCAGGATTTATCTTTTGGAATAAATTAAATTTTTATGTCAGCTAATTTAATTATAGATGATATTTTAACTAAAGGATGGGAATTGTTTCTCATTCAGTATGGGGACGCCATGTCAATAAATAAAAATATATTTATGATCACTGAAGGAAATTTCTTCTTTAATAATAAATGGTGTAGTAATAGTAGTAGTAGTAGTAGTAGTAGTAGCTGTAGCTGTTGCTGCTGCTGCTGTTGTTGTTGTTGAAAGTGAGCTGTAGAAAGAGAGATAACAAATTCAAACCTTTATTGTCAATGCACAACATGTGAACAATGAGATTGGCTGAGCCTCTCTTAGTGCACCCCTCCCAACACAATACATCTCAATAACTCACAGTGAAAGAAGAAACCCCTAACTCAGTAAATCATACTAACAAATTCACAATCCTCTATACATATATGTGCATAACATTACATTATAATATATTGCGCCAATATGAGCATGTTGCACAAAATAGAAAGACTGACTCTTCATGCATGTTTTCATAGGGTTAGCCTGCTTTTCAACTGTAGTTTACTGAGACTGAAGGATTAAATTTCCAACATGTAGAAAGTCTAAGGAGCATTCATTCATGCATATCTTAATTAGAAATAAAATAGGCTTTTTCTCCTAAACTGAAAACCTATATATTTAAAATATTTTATTTCCAATAGATGATACTGATGGAAGTAGAATTATTTTCTATCACATACCAAAATTTCCAAGATCCTCCAACCTATGTGCACTTTTTTTGTTGATGCTGCAACTGGGATACAACAGGAAAATTGTATACTGTATGCCTTAAGAATATAGGCTCAACCATTCCACTACAATTGCATTCCTCACACAAGCACATATTACTTTATTTTGCATTAAAAATATCTACCAAAAATGTTTCTGTGAAGATCTTCCTAATGACACCAATGTGCACAAAAGAAATAGGAATTATTCTATTATAACTTTAAGAAAGCAGAAAAAAATCTAAGATCCTGGTTTTGAATGAAACAGACAAATAATTTGTGTGATATATAATTCATAAACTACCTCAATATTGGGAGTCACGACACAAAATAAAACTGAAGCTTTGATTTTGGGATTTACTGATTAGCCAAGTTTTGGGACACAGAAATATCCTATATACTTTCAAAATTTAAAGAAAAATGTTGATGATATAGAGTTCGTTCTAATGTGCTGTTTAGGTAGAAGAAAAGGTTATTTATGAGTAGAATATAAATCAGAATAATTTAAAATATCTGTGTTCATATTTATAAGATATGGTTCATTTAATTCCTGTATAAGGAAGTAGCTAAACAAATTTCATATTTTTAGTTGAGAAAATATATAGAATGTATACATATAGAAGATACATCTGACTTTTTCTCCATCCATACTAAACAATGGTACTAATCCGAATACAAATATTCCTCGACATACAACCACAACTGAGACATAGCAACTTCTGTTGCTAAGCGAGGCAGTCATAAATTATTGAATTATATTTTATTTTGCAATCTTTTTCTGCAATTGTTATGCCAATCACCACAGTTTTTAAGAGAATCATGCAATCATTATATGAATTGCAGCTTCCACCATTAAATTTGCCTGCTGGAAGACAGATAGGACTGGCAATTATTTGAACTGGATGCTGCATTATAAAAACAGGGTGATGGTAAAATGCCCAAATTTTGATCATGTAGCCATGGGGCTGCAGTAACAGTCATAAGTATGAAGGCTGGCGCTTGGTCACTTTTTCACTACCATACTAACTTTGAATGGTTATTAAATGAATAGTCATAAATGAATAGTCATAGGTGGAGGACTATCTATAAAATTTTAATTCACTGTATTGTTGGTTTTAAATTGGCTGTTCACCGCCCTGAGTCCGGAAGGAGAAGGGCGGTATAGAAATTTGATAAATAAATAAATAAATAAATAAATAAAATCACTCGGTACAATACAAATTGTGCTAAAATGTTTTCTATGAATTGTATTATCATTGTGGTAACCTTTATATTAATATTATGGACTGAAAAAGGCCTCTTGGAAGGGGAAAGATGACTTGGAAGATACCTGCTGGTTACTTTTCCAGGTATCTTCAGCAGAATGAATGTGTTCCAAATGAAATACATACCTTTAACAAGTTAATTAATGTAAATGGTAGGAAAAAAATTCACCACGATTTCCACTGTGGAACACACATAAACATGGAAGTCCATCTGTAATGAAGATTACAGCTACATTCTTGGGCAGATTCAACTACTTCCTCTTTTTTATTAGCTGCGTGTTGTTCAAATCTGGTCTCAGAACAATAATGTAGCATTTGGGGAAAAAGATACAGATCAGCAGCCCAGCACTCGAGGCTAACATTGAAAAGATCTCCACAGCTGCTATGTATTTCCCCCTGGTGCTCAGGTAGGTTGGAATAAAGGAGAGCCAAACACTGCAGAAAATCAACATGCTGAAAGTGATGAACTTGGCTTCATTAAATGTATCTGGTAATTTCCTAGCAAAGAAAGCAACTATAAAACTGGTCATAGCCAGAAAGCCCATATAACACCTTGCAGAGTAAAACAAAATCATGGATCCTTCCTTACATTGTAGGACAATTTTTCCAGGCTCTGAGTGCAGGTCAATATCTGGAACAGGAGGAGAAATGGACAACCATAGAATGCAAATCCCAACCTGAATTAAGAAGCCAGATAAAACAAAAACGTACCCCAGTCTTTTGCCCACCCACTGGCTCATCCTGCTTCCTGGCCTGGTTGCCATGAAAGCCAGAACCACAGTCACAGTCTTGGCCAGAATACAGGAAATAGCCACAGAGAAGATGATGCTGAAACCAGTTTGACGGATAATACATGCCACCTTATTGGGCTGACCGATGAATAGTAATGTATACAGGAAGCAAAGCAGGAGAGTGACAAGGAGAATATACGTGAGATCCCGATTGCTGGCTTTGATGATGGGAGTGTCGTGATGCCTCAAAAATGTCCTTAGTACCAGAACTGTGATTATGGAACAGAAAAGAGAAAAACAGGCTAAAGTGATCCCCAAAGGTTCTTTATATGACAAGAAACTTATATCTTTGGGAATACATGAATCCTGGTTTTTGTTGGGATACTTTTCATCTGTGCAATCATAACAGTCATTCATATCTGAAATGGAAAGGTTGTATCATCATATTCATATGGATTCATAAATATTTATAGGCTTTATAATATTATATAGAGTTAAATATTACATTATGTTTAACTCAAAGTAGGAAATAAATGTCTTAGTTATGGCCAGGTCTATGAAATCATATATGCATCTATTGCATGAACAATTACGATACCATCATCATTATATGCTATTTGAAAGTTCCATGCAAAAATATTGGCCATGTCTTATATAAATTATTTTAGGGAATGGAATTACATCTGTTATCTTTTTATCTATGCAATACAGCAGGTCTCAAGATGTTTTTTTCTTAGTCTAGACTTTATGCCTAAACAAACTTTGTTTTATAAACAAAGTTTATAAAAACTCAAGGAGAAGGAGGTGGAGGCGGGGAGGAGTAGGCTTTACAAATTTACAAAATTGATTTTACAAATTGCCAAACAAAATAGATGTGTGTGTGTGTGTGTGTGTGTGTGTGCGCGCGCGTGCGTATACATTGATAAATAATATATAACAAAAATATTTCTGGAAGGAACAGCATGACAATAATATTCTATTATTAGAATAGGAAGAGGAGGAGGAGTGAAAGTTTTACAAGTTTCCAAAATTGGCTTTACAAATTGACAAACAGGAAATGGAACACCTTGACTCCAAAATCCTGGGCACTCTATCACTGGATGTTTTTAAGAAGAGACTAGGCAGTCACTTATCTGAAATAGTATAGGTTCTGCTACTTGAACAGGAGGCTGGACTATAAAACCTCCAAGGTCCCTTCCAGTCATTCATTCATCCATTCAAATAGATGTGTATATGTGTGTATATAAGTGTGTGTGTGTGTGTGTGTGTGTGTGTGTGTAACATATATATTACTACCCATAATAGTAAACATGGCAGGTCTGAAACAGGGGTGGGTTCTAATTTTTTTTACTACTGGTTCTGTGGGTGTGGCTTATTTTGTGGATGTGGTTTGATGGTCATGTGACAAGCAATTCTTTAGGATTTAGCAGAGGTATTGGTCTATCAGCCTTTTAACTGCTTGAAGAGCCGTATCGTTCTACCGATTTGTTTTTGGAGCACACTGGTCTACCACCACACTGCCTTTTACCACTGATCAGCTGTAGGGCGGCCCTTTGAAGCACTGTGGCAAGACTTTAAACAGTTTTTTGCCACTCTGCCACCACCAAGAGCATCAGAAACCACTTTCAGGCAGCTTGGTCTCAATTGCCAATCTACCACCACCACCGAGCAGTTTACAAGGAACAGATCAGTTCTAGTCAATCAGTTGGGAGGCTTCTTGGCTTCTCAATTTAAAGCTAAGGTGTCTTTTTTGCCTCTCTTCTTTGTCAAGTGAGCCCTGATTTTTTTTCTTCTAGCCAATCAGCTGGGGCTTGGAAGGCAGTGAATAGATTGGGGGAGGGACCAGGCAGAGGTGGTATTTACCAGTTCTCCAAACTACTCAAAATTTCCACTACTAGATTGCAAGAACTGCGAAAACCAGTAGCAACCCACCACTGGTCTGAAGGCCTAATACAAAAGATGGCTTCCAGGCCTGATATATATATTACACATACCTATGTATGGCTGCATGCATACATACACATACACATACACTCATGTATAAAAAGAAAGATATAATACAAGTAATATATCTTTCTGGAAGCAAAAGAATGACAATAATTTTCTATCCTTACCCTCATTTTCTGCAATTTTTCCTTCTGGACATAGGTTACAAGAGTAGCAGCAGAATGGCTTACCCTCTATGACTTGTTTACTAGAACCTGGAAAACAGCTTGGTGTACAGAGAGAAATGGGCTGTGACTAGCTTGTAAAAAAAAAAAAACAGCAACATAAATTGTGGTCTTAAAATTGATACACTTAGAAGCATTGCTTTTCTGGGGGCTTTTCCTGGCTATGTAATATATCTGTAATACATCTATGTTTTTAGGGCATATTCTTCTTGAAATATTGAACTGCCACTTAAATTCCATAGATTAGATTTTCAAATATTTTTATAATATTACATAATAAAGGAAGTTTTTTTTCTGTCCTCAACAAACTATGTCATATGCTCATTGATTTTACGCATTGCAAGATCAATTTCAATTTTCAGGAATCATAATAGCTTTAAAAAGGTATCCAACTTCAGTAATATACATAAATATGATTAAGAAAATATTTCTTTTTAAGGACATGTGATAGTAAAACTACTATAGTATTCATAAGCGAACCCAGAATCAGCAGGACAATTGTGTCTGCATAAAGAAAGAACAGAAATACTAATTATCTCTTGGCTACACCAAAAGATATTCATCTCCTAAAAATAACCCTTCCATTTTATTCTGATTTGATTATACCTGTGATTGGTTGTGTAATGATATTTTAAGAAGCATATTAACAAATGGCCAGAGGAAGATGAATAGAATACAGGTTGCATGACTGGCAACATTCAAGAATTCTCTGAGTCATGGGACACCTCTCCAAGGTGGCTGCTAAAGAGGAGGGAGATTTTTCTCTCTGGCTGACAATCTGCCAATTTAGCAGCCCTGCTATCTGATTTTGAGTGAGAGCATTTAGCAATGATCAATTTTTTTTTTCAGATGACCATGGACCCATCCAAGATGATGAATTTTGAAGATTACAATTCCTAGTGAGAACTGCAGAAAACCTGGTCACCCATCTTTTTCCTTTTGGCAGAATGTTTTTTTAAGCATGTCTGGGTATTAACTACATTTTTAAAAGCTTTTCCTTTGCCGTGTTTCTTATTTCTAAAAGTTGTTCAGCTGGTTGAATGTTGACTTATGTTAATCCCCTAGTGGATTTTATTTATTTATTTATTTTTCTTTTCCTTTGTTATTTTTGGCTTTTTTGAATATCCTTTGCTTTCTGTAAAGAAAAGCATGCCCTGGAGTAGTGGAAGGATTTGGACTTGATTTACATCTATATTGGACTTTCATTATACTTTGGAAATGATTTTTTCAAAAATCTTTTTTATCCTGGACTGAAACATCTAAAAATATTTTTGCTACCTCTATTTTGAGAAATATCCTCACTGTCTCTGAGAAGGGTTGTCTCTCCATTGCCAAGTTACCCCAGAACAACAATGTATCGGATTTCAAGCAACAAACTGTGACTGGTGGAAAAAAGACCATTTGGTAATATGCAAATCCAAGTTGAATTTTTTTTTTTAAATAGTTTGATGAAACAATAATGCTTGCAAAAATGTTCCAATGGAAGTAATTGGAGTTAAATTAGATTCACAAAAGGAATTAGATTTGAAAATAGTAGATACAATGAAGGAGATTGAAAGTGATATGGATGTTATAAACATAGAATTGTCTGAGGGGATTATGCATACCTTCTGAAGCTCAGGTTTTCATTCTGAAAACTGACTGAATAGTCAATGAAAAAGATTGGAGAATGGATTTATTATACTCCACTTGAAAACAAATTTAGTTGGACCTTTTGGAGAAGACAGATTGACTTTGGAGACTAGATCTACTATATTTAACTAGACAATAATTGATAAGATACTGGATCCAAGGCGTATCAAAATTAACATTTGAGATGATTGGGAATAGATAAGAAGCCTGGTAAACTTCTTACCAGTTGAATACTAGTTGAATAGCTGGATAACAGAGAGATTTGATATATCACTCTTGCCGTTTTTGTTTGTTTAATGTTCTATCTGTAATGTTCTATCTGTTAACTATTTGGTCATTAATATAGTAGATAGATGTAATAATTTGTAGAATTAGAACTTTGAAACTTTTTGGGTCTGTTTCAAAGGGGTGGGAAGCTAATATTATTGCAGTATATTTATCAGTATTCAACTAGATGGGATAATATATGTAGGTGTGTTTATGGTTTTTTTTAAAACACACTTTAAATATTTTGTTTTTATTTTTCCCTGTGAATTTTTTCTGTTTTTTTAGCTTTGTATTTTAACTTTTTTTAAAATGAAAATGAAAATCATCATTTAAAAAAAGAATCCTACCAATTCTATTTATTTATTTTTTATTTGTTCTTATTTTTTACATTTTGAAACTAGTGAATAAAACAAATTCTTTGTTTCCTTTCTTCTGGGATAAATCAGAGGAACTAAACTACTCTAGGGGTTTTTTTCCCCCTAAGCATGCCTTCAAAAGTGCTCAGCAGCACTTTCTCATGTGGCTGTTGACAAAAATTGGATTGCCAACATGATCGCCAATGTCCGATGATAGATATGGCAGGAGGAGGAGGAGGAGGAGGAGGAGGAGGAGGAGGAGGAGGAGGAGGAGGAGGAGGAGGAGGAGGAGGAGGAGGAGGAGGAGGAGGAGGAGGAGAGGAGGAAGAAGAAGAAGAAAAAGAAGAAGAGGAAGAGGAAGAAGAGGAGGAAGAGGAGGAGGAAGAAGAGGAGGAGGAGGAGGAGGAGGAGGAGGAGGAGGAGGAAGAAGAAGAAGAAGAAGAAGAAGAAGAAGAAGAAGAAGAAGAAGAAGAAGAAGAAGAAGAAGAAGAAGAAGAAGAAGAAGAAGAAGAAGAAGAAGAAGAAGAAGAAGAAGAAGAAGAAGAAGAAGAAGAAGAAGAAGAAGAAGAAGAAGAAGAAGAAGAAGAAGAAAGGTTTAAAGAGCGTTTGCATATTCTTGGTATTAGTCAACCCTGATATTATTGTCAGTCCTAGTTGTATGTGGAAATATTTTCAGCAAGAAAATAATTATTTATTGTTGGCTTTGAAATAATGCCTATTTTGTCCATATCTGTAATTTCATCTTAATTAGGTAAATGTGATTTTTAGCTTCCTATGATTTTTAACTGTATTACTCTACTTAATAATGAACTTAACACATCTACTAGAGAGCAGTTACAATAAATTCTATTAATGAATAATATCAAAGATCCAAAACAAGCTATCTTCCATAATTCAACCTGGTTTAAAATAATGGCTAAGATTCAGTGATCACACATGGAACAAAGATTTCCCAAGTAATCAATTCCTAGAACTTACCTGGTTAAACCAGCTGTTCCATATTATGGCATCTCCTTTGATAATTAACATTTTGTCTGGAGAAGAATGTGGATATATCTCTCCTATTTTCACTACTGTCTGGTTTTCAGAAAAAATAAAGTTGATTACATCAAATCCAGCTACTAAATTCCCATCCTTATCAAATGTCATTTTTTCTTCAATACTGTTATTAAATATAGAATGTCTCAAGAAATTAGGAAGCTACAATACAATGAAAAGGGAAATGTATTATAAATGCTGAACATGAAAAAGCTTCTGTAAATCAAACGATTCTGGGCTTTTTAAATAAATGCATTTAATTAATCATTCAAAATATATTTATTACTTAAATTAATTTCATAGTTTCCAATTCTTGCTAATAGAGCCACTAATATTAGAAACTATTAGTTCTTCATATCAAGAACAAAAAGGAAGCAGAGAATCCAGTAGTGGAAATTGTAAGACTGCTTTAAACTGAAATAATTTCATGAGCTGGAAAAGAAAAGCAAGTCACTGTCAGGTTTTTCAGTTGACACAAGGGCTTATATGCCACATTACCTGCCAAAATGGCTGGTTATGAATCTGTAGTCTACCATCTACCATTGCTTTGTGTTTGAATCCAGATGCAAACATGGCATGTAAAGCATAGGCTAAGTCATTATCAAGTTATACAATTAAGCCTCAAGCATATATATATATAATATATTACCTGCCAAAATGGCTGATTTTGAATCTGTAGTCCATGATCCATTACTGTTTTATGTCTGAGTCCAGATGTAAACATGGCATGTAAAGCATAGGCTATGGCATAAACAGCATTGTAGACACTGTAGCTGTAGCCAGACATGGACATTTCAAAAAAGAGGGCAGGGATTCTCCCCAGTTTCTCCTGGCCAGTGCAAATATTCTCCTCTTCTTCAGGGATAAATGTGCCTAAAAATCTACAGTTAAAGACCTGTTCCCAAAAGCCTTTGAGAAAACCATCTCCTTTTGTCGTGGAAGGGTTTCGACTCTCAATAAATTGGTGAAATCCAGACACATCATTGGAATGAAATGCAAAGCCTAAAGAGCCACGTAAAATTCCTAAATTCCAATATCTTTGAAATCCAAAGGAAACAATCTCCATTTGGGCAGTGAAGATCCATAGTTTTCCTAGGAACTTCCTAGGTCTACTGTCTACATCTTCATCTGATAGATAAGATGCAAATCTAAACAATCCCATGGAATGAGATTCACCATAGATAAGTATTACTGTCACCTCTTTATTGTTGATCACAGAATCATAAATTTTCTCCCCTTTATGAAGCATCTCAAACAAATCACTAATAAATGTTACAACAGGGATTTTATATATGAAAGCAAGACAGACACCCTTCTGAGAAAACATGGGGAACACAGTTTGCACAAATCTTTCCCCATTCTCATTATCCATAACCACCACTCCAATCCATATCCATCTGAAGTGGAGAAGCAGAGCCAGAATCCCCTTATACTGAAGTTCTTCCTTAGGAACCATCTGGTAGAAGGGAAGACCAGGAAATTTGTCCTTCATCACTGGAGTGGGACTATAGGTGAGCTAAAGAAATCCATACAGATGAGATGTCAAACAATATTTTTACTCTAAACTATGCCAAAAATGAAAAATAAAGTAGCTATCAAACAATGGCAAAATGTTTTATCAAAGTTTATATGACATTGGGAAAAAACTAAAGGGATATACAAGATTTTACAGGATGCCACCAAAAAAAAAGGTACTTTAGTGGTACCTAATCTCAATTTGTACTTTACTGCAGGTTATTTTATATAGATGAAAGAATGGACATTGTTAAGAAATAATAGAATTTTAGAGCTGGATGTTCATAATCTGAAGTTTGGGTTGCATGTTTTCTTATGAAATGACAATGTGGGCAGATTTTAAGAAACATTACTTAAGAAACATGTTGTGTTCGTGGAGAGGTGAAATGAATGGACGGACAGGAACAGGATATCCTTTAAAATATATAAATAAAGTAATATATCTAGAGAGAAAAATACAGGCACACATACCAGCTGGGAGGCCTGATGGTTGGAAGCAGAACATGTAAGAAGATTTGAATGTGTTTATTAATAAGGTGTGAAAGAGCTGCTAGATGCATCTGCCATTTGAGCTTTACATACTGTAAATCCATATGAAGTTTTAACTTCCCTTTCCTCTGTTTTGATGAGAAGACACTCAGATTTCACATAGAAATCTGGGCAACCTATTTCCAGAAATATATTGATAGAGAATGGCAACCAAAATTATAGGATCTTGAGGAAATATCCTACAAGGAAGGACATGTCCAGTCTGGAGAAAAAGAGAACTGGGGAAACATAAGAACTACATTCAGAAAGAATATAGAAAGAAGCTACATAGATGATGACCAGAAATTATTTTCTTCCTGCATCCCTCAAAGTTTTAAAAAGAATTTAATAAGACAACAAAAATAAAGAGAAAAGAAAACCTATGCAGATATACATATGTCCCTTTCAATGATATGATTTTATGAGAAATCTGCCTCAAATAAGAATGAATATATTTGAATATAGCATACGAGGCTTTTGTGCAAATACCATACAGTATAGAAAATATATTAAAACCAACAAATAAATGAATAAATAATATCCTACATTATTTACCTAATGTTAGAATAATTCTGTGGTACAGCCTGGAAAGAGGAATGCTGAAATCAATGACTGACCACTTTGTTTTGAAATCAAAGTTAAAGATTGTAAATGCTTATGATTACACTATAATCGGTCATAATCACCATAATCAAAGTACCTCAGTTGAGTGAAGAAATTTGGAATTAGGTTTGGTGAATGATTTTTAGTTTTCTTCAGCAGGTGGTTTTGTTTCACCAAACCTAAGCAGTTAAAGAAAGAAATATAGACTGATGGCTATATATTTGAATGGAAAATAAGACCAGCAATTTTAACAAATTTATACTGTATTTCATACAAGACAGGTAATATGTTCACATTAAGAAAGAAAATTCATAATTCCTTGCAAAAACACTTTCACTTGGGGGGGGTGATGTGGGGATGAGGGTTTTTCAAAGAAATTATTGTCATGGAGTATTCCAATACCTTTCTCTCCAAAAGAACAAGCTACTAAAGCTATTAAAAAGTATATTCAGTTTGAGATCTCATCCTGAAAAAATGAAAACTAAAATTTTATAGGTATTTGTGTTTCCCAAGTATTTTTCCAGAAAGTGTAGAAAATTTTCCTGAATCATACTCCAGAGTTTGGATGACAACATTATCTGAGAAAATATGGCTATGCTTTGGAAATGTTAATGACAATTATTACTCATTTTAGCAAAATTAATGTAATTGTTGTACCCAAACCCTGGCTCACTTAAAATAACCAATTCTCTTTTAATATACAGTACAATTTTGAGATGGTTATTTAGCATACAATAAACAATATACATGTATTTAAAACCTCCGAGCAAAGGTGTTCCACTTTGCTGAATAACCATGAACAAAAGCAGAACCAGAGCTTATATAAATTTAGTTTAATAATTTGCAAAGTATGGATAAAGAAAAAAGAATGAAAATTACAGCTTAATGTTGAAATGTTTTAGATCAACCTATTTGTGTGATTTTATAATTATTTTTTTTCCTTTCTACAAGGTCAACATGCTAACTACACTACCTTTGAGATAGAAATAATCTGTTTACTAGTCAACAGAGAGGCTGTCATTACTCAGATCAAAGCCAGCTCACTGTAAATGTTTCTTTCTTTTTTATATAGTTCATATTCACCTCATCTCATAAATTAATAGTGAATGCAGATTACCTGTATAGGTGTATGAAAGGGTTACCTTTTACCACTGATCATGTACATGACAACTTTTATTAAACCCATGAAAACAAAACCTATAGGATTTGCAATTTTGTACTCAGTTATCTAAACAAGTTCCTGAAGATTTTGTGACAAGATTTCAAAGTGGCATGGTCTCCTTCTTAGAACTGAGAAAGAGTAACAGACCCGGGACTAGAACTCAAGATCTTCCAATTTCTAACTTGATGCCTTAACAATTTCACCAGGCAGGCTCATAATTAGTGATGGAGTGACAAATTATGTAAACTAACTATCATCAAATGTTTCTAAAAATATAAACACTTAAAGTAATGTGAGTCATTTTCGTTGGCCCCATAAAAGTATTTTCTAAATGTGTATTTTGGACTTTTTCAATGGAGGAATTTAATTATTATCGATTAGGATAATATTTAATATAAAATATCCTCTGTCTATTGCCTGACTATTTTTTCCCAAATCAAAATCAATATCTGATAGTTCTTATGTTTTTAGAAAAAAAAAACCTTTCACTGCTGTGGAGGATACTAAACATAATCAACACACTTTCATTATTAAAGTCTGGATTTGATGAGGGTGTAATCTCAAATATCAGGTTGAATCTATACTATAAATATCCATTTTCCACATAATATGCCACTCAATTACTCAGATTCCACAGTTGTATCCAGTGGAACAGGAATTTTGAGCAGATGAAAATGCAAAGAAAACTTTTGGTAAATGAATCATTTATTGATATATTCGAAGTAAGAAGCTAAAGAACTTTTCCTTATCTTGGAGATCACTTTATCTAACCTCATAAAGAGTATATCAATAAATCATTAATTTACTCCAAGAAAGAAGCTAAAGAATTTATTTTGAAGATCACTTTCATCTAATCTGATGAACAGTTACACAGACGCCAGAGTTATATGCAGTGGAATGGAGAAAAAGTGAAGAAATGTGAACCCTCAGAAGCAATTCCTACCTGTGGAATCTTGTAGATCTCCAGGAGAATCCTCATGCCAAGAGAAGTAAGGGAATCCAGTCCACCAATCACTGCAATCAGCTTCTTCTCCATATGGCAATTATAGTTTGGAAAGAAATTCTCCAATGTATACAAAAGGAGCATGGTGGAATGATAAGTCCATTTTCCACTATAGTAATTGTCAAAAATTTGAAATCCCAAAGTGATATTGGGAAGTAGTTGAGGATTGTCATTAATCTTCTTTACTGCAAAGGCCAAAGCCAGAATATGTTGATAATGCTTTGGAAGCATTCTGGAATAAATATTGTATTGTGTTTCAAAGGGATAATTCACACATTATAAATCAATATTTTCCTTAGATTATGATTTGCTACATCATATTTATTCTGTAGTATTTTATGGCATTTAGAGCATCGGGTTTTTAGGTACAATATTTAACCTAAAGTACCATATAATTTTAATAGATATTATAATTATTTATAATTACTGTTCTGGAAGCCACATTTTAAATAAGATTTAAGTATGGAAAAAAGATGAAAGAATGAAAAAAATCTACTCTTCACCTTAAGAAAACCTCTCGGGTGCAATTATAGGTTTAGTGAAGAGGTTGATGTTATAAAATAAATTGACTGAATATATTATATTCTTCCATCTATATAAGACAACAATAGATTTGTTTGAAATAAGAGCAACTAAAATGATAGGAAAATGAATAAAACCAGAAGCTGCAAACAATCATAAAGGAAATACCTGTGATACAGGACAAAGTAATATGAAATATAATCTACAATGGCCAATCCTCTTTAATAAAACAAGTGCTTTTTATAAAATATTATTTTAATATATTTTTAAAGATCTATAGATGACACCAAAATTAATTACAGACTCCTTTTTCTAATAAAAAATGCTAGAAAAGTAAATTTCTTAAAATTAAATTTACAGTTAAACATAGTATTTGCACTATACAAATGCTGTAATCAGTGCTATGTATACAATTTAACATAAAGACCTCTGAATTTCATTGTTTCTATAGTATAGTTTCTATAGTGGAATACCAGCATTCATGGCAAGATCAGCATATTTACAAGAAAAAATGAAAATGGATTCCTTACATAAACTCTTCAGGCATTGAGGGGGGAGGTTTTGTTCTGAAATCTTTGGCATAAGAGAAGAAAACCCCATGAGAGGTTATGCCTCCAATGATCAGGTCCCCCTGCTGATGATATTCGTGAACTGGGTGCTCCGGATACTGGACATTGCATTTCACAGTGGGGGCTCCATATGGCATATACGACAAAAGGATTAACAGCACTAACCCTGTTTCTGTCATCCTAAACTTAAATTAGGAAAATTTCTTCCTGCAAATTTTCTTTTTTCTATCTAGTCATGGTCACTGGAATAGTTTGTAAATTATTGTAGAAGTTTACAAAGTTCTCTGATCAGTTTAAATCTCTAAATACTGAATATTAGTGACTATATTTATACATGCATGACAGTCTCTTATCCTTATCACTCCTTCAAATACTAGACTGGACATTGTGTTTATGCCATAATTCTCTAATGAAATAATCCACTGACAACATACTGCTGTGCCAGATTAGCTAATTGCAAACATATGGAAAATGGAATTGCTATCATTTCAAAGCTAGAATTCCTTATAGAGTTGTTAAAGAAAACATGTTTGTCATGTCTGAACAATTTTTTTTTTATTGTAACCTCTCGAGAAAGAAATCATTTTTCTATGAATGGTCCGAAAACAAAGGTAACCAACTATGCAGATAGTCAATTTACAACAGTGCATTTAGTGACTGTTCAAAGTTACAATGGCATTGAAAAAAGTTACTTATGATCATTTCTCACATTTATGACCATTGAGGCATCCCCATGGTCACGTGATCAAAATTCAAATGGTTGGCAACTGGTTCATATTTATGATGGTTGCAGTGTCACAGAGTCACGTGATTTGCTCTTGCAACCTTCTGAGAAGCAGAGTCAATGGGGAAACCAGGTTCACTTAACTGGTTCACTGTTACTAACTTAACAATTGCAATGATACACTTGACAGTAGGCATGAAAAGAAGTAAAAGGGAGTAAAACTCACTTAGCAAATGTTTCACTTACAGTAGCAATTTAAATGTTGGACTCAATTGTGGTCATAAATTGAGGACTACCTGTATTAAATTTGGATTTGCAGCTGAAACTTAATGCATTTTATCACAGGAGTTCTCTGATTTCAAACATGCTTTGCAGAAATCTACGGAGTGAGATTTGAATTATCCTTATTCTAGGAAATTCTTCTAGACATACATAGTATCTTCTAGTAAAAGATACTGCTTGATGGGACTTCTCTTATTGTCATATCTCATATCTACATTTCTTTAGTCCCACTAAACCTGGCTGAAATTTGGTCCCCGTCAAACCCTAGCAGCTTCTTTATATCATTGTTAGTCTCTCTGACACCTCTAGGGAAAGAAATAATAGCAATAGTGTTATGTTGTATCTATTTGTGGGAAATTCAAATACAGGAATGTCTGTGATTGGTTAATGGTTATTTCAGAACTGTATATAAGGAGGGCTGTTGCCTGTGTTTCATTGCTGAAGTCTCACCCTGAAGTAAAGAGCTGTTGTCACTAGCTTGCTTGTGCCTCTCGTTATTCCCACGCTACAACATTGGCGACGAAGAGACCACAAAAAGCAAAGCAAAAAGAGCTTTGAGTTTCAGCCAGGGTGACAAGTGGACTACGGAGACTTACAGCAATGTCTGCCTACATCCCGCCAAAACCCTTCAACCCGACCCGAGAGAAATTGGGGTCGTATCTAACCAGGTTCGAGTGTTCCCTGGAAGCAAGTGATATGCAAGGCATCTTGGCAAATCAGAAAAGAGCACTCTTCCTAAGCCACTGCGGGCTAGATGTTTTCGAGATGGCTGAATCTCTCCGCGAACCAACTCCGGTTCAGATGGTCCGCTGGGATGTCCTGCAAGCAAACCTGAGAGTCCACTACGCTCCCGTTCCTTCAAAATTTGTGCAACGCTACGAGCTCCGGCAATGAGTACAAAGAGAAGGAGAACCGTTCAGCGCATACATGGCTGCACTTCGAAAAGCAACAACTCATTGCGACTACAGGGATCTAGACGACGCACTCCTTGAGCAGTTGATTTGTGGAATTAGAGATACTCATTTACAGAGCCGCTTGCTCGCAAAGCCAGATTTGACATTAGCTGGTGCGCTTGATGAAGTAAGAGCACATGAAGCATCCACTAAGGCTTCTGAAGCACTACAACATCCACTGCCGGGTAAAGAGGGCCCCAAGTCAGCACCTGTCCATCGAGAGGAAGCACAGACCAGTACGGAGGAAGAGTCGGAAGAAGAGGTCTTCCATACTGACAAGAAGAAAGGTGAGCAAAGTCATCGCCGTGAAAACTGTTCGAGTTGCGGTGAAAACCATGAGAGACAGTCTTGCAAATATCGTGACGCCATTTGCAGGTGCTGTGAAAAGAAGGGCCATTTGGCTAGAGTCTGTAGAGCTCCATTTCCTAGACATAACAAATCACATGACCACAATGACCAATCAGAACAACACGCTCAAATCAGCCAACCAGAGATGGTGGCACGAGAAAACGGCACAAGAATCAAAAGCGAGACACCTAGAGCACGAGAATTGGCCAAGCTAGCACATCCGTTGAAGAAAAAGTCTACACGAAAGTAGAAATTGAAGGGAGACCATGCAACATGGAAATCGACACTGGGTCTGCCCTGTCAATCATGTCCTGGGCAACACTCAAGTCACTTCTACTGAAATTCCAGAAAACCCAGTTGTCACGACGAGTTCACCCCCTCGACTACCAAGGAAACCGAGTTCCAGTGGAAGGTGTGGGCACGTTCCAGGTGACCTACGGCGAGTTCCAGAAAGAGCTTCCCCTGACCATCATCAGCAAGTCATTGCCAAGCCTCCTGGGCCTAACTTGGTTTCGAGCCCTCGGCATGGGTTTCACAGGTGTCCACAGGTTTGGAGGACTGTCCCTAAAGGAAAGCATCCTGCACGAGTTCCGGGACATTTTTGAAGAGACGCTAGGCAAGTACGTGGGGACGTCTATTTCTTTTAATCTAGACCCTAATGTAGCCTCGATTAGGTTGAAGGCAAGATGAGTACCATTTGCCCTAAAGCCAAAAATAGACACAGAACTTGACAAACTGATCAAACAGGGGGTGCTAGTTCCTGTAGACCATGCTAAGTGGGAAACCCCAATAGTAACGCCAGTTAAGGCTGCCGGATCAATCAGAATCTGTGCTGATTATAAATGCTCGATCAATAAGGCGTTGCAGCAAAGCACATACCCAGTCCCGATTGTCCACCATTTATTTCATTCCCTGGGTCCTGGCAAGTTATTCACTAAATTAGACCTTGTGCAAGCATACCAGCACTGCTGGCAGATGACGCTATGGCAGAATCACAAACTATAGTAACGCACAGAGGTGCGTTCAAATGTACCAGATTGCAGTTTGGGATTAGCATTGCACCAGGGCTTTTCCAAAGTACTATGGAGCGCCTACTACAAGACTTCCGAGGATTGTACCCTTTTTTGACGATGTCCTCATTAGTGGCCAGAATGAGGCACAGCTTGGAGAATGTGTTAGTGCTCACCAGATTTAAAGAAGCGGTACTTAAGCTCAAAAAGTCCAAATGTAAAATTGGGATTCCCTCCATAGAATTTCTGGGCTACCAACTTGATGGCACAGGCATTCACCCCACGAAAAGCAAAGTAAGGGCCATCCAAAATGCACCCACACCAAAGTTGAAGGCCGAACTGCAGGCTTTCCTGGGACTTTTATACCATGTTCCTCAAAGACAAAGCCACCATTGTGGAACCATTACATAGACTGCTAGGCAAAAACATTCCTTGGGCCTGGGGCAAGGCTGAAGCAGCCGCTTTTCGGGCTGTTAAAAAACTTTTATCTGAAGACAGTTTCCTTATTCAATACAACTTGGAATTGCTGCTTGTGCTTGTCTGCGATGCATCCCCTTTTGGAGTAGGCACTGTGTTGAGCCATAGACTTCCAAATGGGCTAGAGGTGCCCATTGCCTATTACTCTCGTACCCTGTCCAGTGCAGAACAAAATTATAGCCAACTGGACAGGGAAGCATTAGCGGCTGTGGCGGAGGTCAAAAAATTTCATGAATATTTGTTTGGCTGAACTTTTGAACTTATTACGGAACATCAGCCATTGTTGGGACTTTTGGCTGGTGACAAACCAACCCCAGCTGCTCTATCTCCTTGGATGACCAGGTGGTCTATTTTCCTGGCCGCTTATTCATATAGACTAATCCACCATCCGGGCCGGACTCTGGGCCATGCTGACACCCTCAGCCGATGCCCCTTGCCCTATCTGTTGGAAAACCTGACTCCGGAAGCCCCTGTATTGTTGCTCGATGTTGTATCCCTGGGGCCACTCTCGTCTGGCGAGGTGGCGAGGGCATTTGCCAAGGACACTGTTTTACGAACTGTCATGGGCTGGGTCATGAGGGGTTGGCCGACTAAAGTAGACAGTGGGGATTTTCAAGTGTTCTTTAACAAAAAGAATGAGTTGTCTATGCTGGGAGGTTGTTTATTGTGGGGAGATAGGGTAGTTATTCCCTCCCGGTTAAGGCATCGGGTGTTGGAATTACTACATGAGGGCACCCTGGTATAGTCAGAATGAAAAGTCTGGCTCGGAGTTATGTGTGGTGGCCACGACTTGACCAAGACATCACAGAATGGGTGGGAAAATGCAGGCCTTGTCAGGAGTCCTACCCGGATCCTCCTGTAGCTCTCGTTAGAGAGTGGGAAAAGCCAAAAGGACCATGGGGAAGGATCCATATAGATTTTGTAGGGTCTTTCCATGGCCAAACTTTCTTAATAATTGTCGACGCATTTTCCAAATGGCTGGAAATAGCCCTAATGCCATCAACCACTTCCGAGGCGATAATCAAGGTCCTCAGGAGGTTATTCGCTACCCACGGGCTACCAGACATCCTGGTATCAGATAACGGGCCCCAATTCATGGCAACTCAGTTTGAAAGCTACCTGGCCGAGTTAGGAATAAGGCACGCATTGTCTGCCCCGTTCCATCTGGCTTCTAATGGCCTTACAGAGAGATTCGTATGAACAACCAAAGAAGCCCTGCCCCGACTCGATGCAGGGGACTGGCAAGCCAGGACTGACCAATTCTTAGCAATACAGCATGCAACCCCATGCACTGCCACAGGGCGCAGGCCGTAAACTCAGGTGCACTCTTGATCGCTTACATCCGAACTATTTTGCAGATAATTTTAAGGGGGAAGAGGGAGGATTAAGACACTTCCAAATCGGGACCCCGGTATTTGCAAGAAATTATGCTAATGGTCCGCTGTGGATAGGGGGAATTATTGTTGGAATCACCAGCCCAAAATTGTACAAGTGGACATAGGGCAAGGTAAAATATGGAGAAGGCATATAGATCAATTGCATAAACGTTTGAATTGTGAAGCCTGTGAGAATCCTGACATTGTTGAACCTAACTTCCAAAGGTTCCCTGAAACAGCTACCTCAAGCCCGAGTAAACCGGATAACTTATCAGGTAAGCCTGAGTTCCAGCGCCGCCCCAACTAGTCTAAACTGCCAGCTGGGGATGGCCACGCCTCTGGAGAAATCCAGGAGGTCCCATTGGCGGAGCCAGGAGAGACGAAAGGTCCCTCTGACTGGCTCGACGCCTCACCAACAACTGAATTGCACAGATCAACCAGAGTAAAGTCACGACCTGGTTACCTGCATGATTTTGTATGTAAGTATGTAAATAGATAGGATAAGTGCCTTCTGGGAGTGGAGGGGTGTTATGTTGTATCTATTTTGTGCTGGAAATTCAAATACAGGAATGTCTGTGATTGGTTAATGGTTATTTCAGAACTGTATATAAGGAGGGCTGTTGCCTATGTTTCTTTGCTGAAGTCTCACCCTGAAATAAAGAGCTGTTGTCACTAGCTTGCTTGTGCCTCTCGTTGTTCCCGTGCTACAACAAATAGCAATGGCACTTTGACTTATATGCTACTGCATAGTGCTTTACAGCACTCTGTAAGTAGTTTACAGAATCAGTATACTGTCCTCTAAAAACTGGATCATGTTTTACCGACTTAGGAAAAATGGAATGCTGAGTCAACATTGAGCTGGCAGAATGAAACACCTGGCCGTGGGCAGAGTTGAACTGCAATAACGTATTCTGACCATTCGGCCACCACGTAGTAGTGTGCTGTCAGACAGCACGTGTGTGTGTGTGTGTGTGTGTGTGTGTGTGTGTGTGTGTGTGTGTGAAATTTTAAGACAAAATATCTAAAGAAAATAAACACTATCTGTCAAAGTCATTAAATCAACAAGAATTTTACAATAACATGTGTGTTCATAAGTAATACTTCCTACACTTGATCTTTGTGATCTTTGAAAATAAAAGTATTAACAATGGAGAAAATAGCTGATTACTTTTTCCATTTAAATTATAGTCCAATATTCTGTGGTATTTCTGCTACATGTATAATAACACAGATAAAAACAAAAAGCTTGACTACATTCAACAATTTCTTTTTATTCTTAGTTCCTTTTTGTTAAGGTCTGGTCTCAGAAAAATAATGTAACATTTGGGAAAAAAGATACAGATCAGCAGCCCAGCACTTGAGGCTAACATTGAGAAGATCTCCACTGCCACTGTATATTTCCCCCTGGTGCTCAGATAAGTTGGAACAAAGGATATCCAAACACTGCAGAAAACCAACATGCTGAAAGTGATGAACTTGGCTTCATTAAAAGTATCTGGTAATTTCCTTGCAAAGAAAGCAACTATAAAACTGGTCATAGCCAAAAAGCCCATATAACACCTTGCAAAATAAAACATAATCATGGATCCTTCCTTACATTGTAGGACAATTTTTCCAGGCTCTGAGTGCAGGTCAATATCTGGAACAGGAGGAGAAATGGACAACCATAGAATGCAAATCCCAACCTGAATTAAGAAGCCAGATAAAACAAAAACGTACCCCAGTCTTTTGCCCACCCATTGGCTCATCCTGCTTCCTGGCTTGGTTGCCATGAAAGCTAGAACCACAGTCAGAGTCTTGGCCAGCACACAGGAAATAGCCACAGAGAAGATAAGGCTGAAACCAGTTTGACGGAGAAGACATGCCACCTTATTGGGCTGACCAAGGAATAGCAATGTGCAAAGGAAGCAGAGCAGGAGGGTGATGAGGAGAATATAAGTGATATCCCGGTTGCTGGCCTTGACAATGGGAGTGTTGTGATGCATCAAAAATGTCCTTAGTACCAGAATTGTGATTGTGGAAAAGAAAAGGGAAAAACAGACTAAAGTGATCCCCAAAGGTTCTTTATATGACAAGAAAGTTATATTTTTGGGAACACATGAATCCTGGTTTTTGTTGGGATAATTTTCATCTGTGCAATCATAACAGTCATTCATATCTGAAATGGAAAAGATGTATTATCAAACTTATATGGATTTATAAATCTTTATAACTTGATAACATTATTTCAGCTTAAATATTTCATTATGCTTTACTCCAAGTAGGAAATAAGTGCCATAGTTATGACCAGGTCTGTAAAATAAGAAATCTCTTATTTGAGCAATAACATCATCATCATACTGTTAGTGGAAAGCACCATGCAAAAAGTTGATCATTTCAACTTCCTATCATAAGGAATGGAATTGTGGCTATTATGTATTTTATCTATGCTATATAGGAGGGCTCAAGATATTTTCTCCTGTTTAGCCATGGGGTTCTTATGCATAAATGAATAAAGTTTATTAAACCCCACAATTATCATTATTTCTTTAAAACATTTAGGAACTTTATTTGATAATTTTAATTTCTTACTCCAAATAGTAAGATAGATACGACTAGGTTTATGAAATCAGCATGCATTGGCAACTTTCAGTCTCAAAAGACTATGGTATCATGCTCTGGAAAGAGATTCTAAAACAGCATCTAATGTGACTAAATCAGCATATGCATCTGTTAAATGAACAATAACATCCTCATTATACTCCTATTTGAAAGCACCATGCAAAAAAAATGTCTATATATTTATAATAGTCATAAATTGAATTATGAATACTATCTATTTTATCTATGCAATGCAGCTGGCCTCAAAAATAAGTTCCAATCTATCTATGAAGACTTTTTGAATAAACAAATAAATGTTATAATTATTTCTATAAAACATTTAGTTATGTTGTATAAGTAGTTATCCAGAGAAAGATAGATTATGTATTTCTAACCTAAATGCATAATTTGTATTAAGATGTGGGCGAGAAGGACACATTTCTGGAAGAGAGCCAATGAGCCTGGATAGCTCAGCAGATTAATGCATTGTGCATTGTGATTAACTCTAACTGTCTGCAATTACTGTAAATTCGAATCTCACCAGGCTCAAGGTTGACTCAGTCTTCCATCCTTTCTAAGGTAGGTAAATTGAGGATCCAGTTTGTGGGGACAATAAGCTGACTTTATATAAAATATACAAAAGTATGAAGGCTATTGCTTAACGCATTGCAAGCTGCCCTGAGTCTCCAGAGAAGGGTGGCATATAAATCAATTTTTTTAAAAAATGACAATAATATTCTAACCTTACCCTCCATTTCTGCAATTTTCCCTTCTGGACACAGGTTACAAGAGTAGCAGCAGAATAGCTTACCCTCTATGACTTGCTTACTAGAACCTGGAGAACAGCTTGAGGTACAGAGAGAAACGGGCTGTGACTAGCTTGTAAAGAAACAAACCAACAACATAAATTATAGTCTTAAAATTGATGTTCTTAGAAGCATTATGTGGGGGCTTTTCATTCTCTGTAGTATGTCAACCACGCAGTACAACCATGTCTTCATTGCTTCTTTCTACTAAATAATGACATCTTCTTGAAATATTGAACTGCCACTTAAATTTCATGGATTGTATTTTGAAATATTTTTATACTGTTACATAATATAGTTCATCTTTTTTTTCTATCTTCAATAAACAATGTCATATACTCATTGATGCAAGATCAATTTCAATTTTCAGGAATCATAAGTTAAAAAAATAAAACAATAGTCATCCCAACATTATTGTGCCCGAATATGTTTTTTTAAAAATCTTTTTTAAGGACATGTTGGGCTAAAACTATTATACTGGACACGGACTTTGTAGGACGAATATTTTTGATATCATTAAGCTCTGATATTATTAATTCTCAGTCCTGATTGTATGCAGGTATACATTTAGCAAGACATTATGAACAAAAATAATTATATACTGTTGGCTATCATTTCAAATAGTGCCCAGTTTCTCATATGTGTATTTTTTAGCTAAATGTTTAAGTAAATGTGATTTTTTTAACTAATTGTGATTTTTTTAACTATATCACTCTATTTAATTATGAATTTAATTCAACCATTATAGAGCAGTTCCTATCAATTGTCAGATGGATAAAACCAAAGATTCAGAGCAAGTAGGTTGCATCAGATTTATAATTCCAGAGGATTCAAAAATAAAGGCTAAGTTTTAATAGTCACATAAAGAAAAGATTTTCCAAGTAGTTAATCCCTTGAACCCACCTGGTTAAACCAGTTACTCCATGTTATGGCATCTTCTTTGATAATCAGCATTTTGTCTGAAGGAGAACATGGATCTATCCTTCCAATTTTTAGCACTGAACGATTTTCAAACAAAATAAAATTGATAACATCAAATCCAGTTACCAAATTCCCATCTCGGTCAAACATCATCTTTTCTCCAATACTGTTATTAAATGTGACATGTCTCAAGAAATTAGGGAGCTAAATTCAAATAAAAATACAAATTTAAAAAGAAACATATGAAAAAGCTTCTGCAAATTGAATCTCAAGGGCTCTTTTCAACATTTAAATAACATGGCTTCAATCATTATTATTGAAAGCATATTTATTACTTAAATTAATATCATAGTTTCCCAGTTCTTGGCACAACTACTTTATACCAGTGATAACTACTAGTTTATTTTAAAGTTTATCCTGATGTTACAGTGAATTCTGTCACGTGCAAGAGAAACACTAATAAGACCTGTGGGCAATGTCAGATTGTCAGAATGATGCAGTTAGGAATATCTTTTAGAAATCAAAACTTGTCCATAAATTGTAATACAGTCATATACATTATGAACTATCAGTTTTGTATGTTAGGAAAAAAAAGAGGAAGCACAAAGACCAGTAGGGAAAATTGCAAGATTGCATTAAATTGAAATAATTTCATGAGATGAAAAAGAAAAGTCATTATCAAGTTATACAATTAAGCCTCAAGGATATATATATAATATATTACCTGCCAAAATGGCTGATTTTGAATCTGTAGTCCATGATCCATTACTGTTTTATGTCTGAGTCCAGATGTAGACATGGCATGTAAAGCATAGGCAACTGCATAAACAGCATTGTAGATACTGTAGCTGTAGCCAGACATGGACATTTCAAAAAAGAGAGCAGGGACTCTCTCCAGGTTCTCCTGCCCAGTGCAAATCTTCTCCTCTTCTTCATTAATAAATGTACCTAGAAATCGACAGTTAAAGACCTGCTCCCAAAAGCCTTTGAAAAATCCATCTCCTTTGGTAGTGGAAGGACTTCGACTCTCAATAAACTGCTGGAATCCAGACACATCATTGGAATGAAATGCAAAACCTAAAGCTCCATGGAAAATTTCTAAATCCCAATACCTTTGAAATCCAAAGGAACTAATCTCCATTTGGGCTGTAGTAATCCATACTTTTCCTAGGGGTTTCCTGGGTTTACTGTCTACATCTTCATCTGATAGATACGATACAAATCTAAACAAGCCCAGGGAATGAGATTCACCATAGGCTAATATAACTGTAACATTTTTATTGATCAAAGCATCATAAATCTTCTCCCCTTTATGAAGCATCTCAAACACATCACTAATAAAGGTTACAACAGGGATTTTTTGTATGAAAGCAAGACAGACACCCTTCTGAGAAAACATGGGAAACACAGTTTGCACAAATCTCTCCCCATTCTCATTATCCATAACCACCACTCCAATCCATATCCATCTGAAGTGGAGAAGCAAAGCCAGAATCCCTTTATACTGAAGCTCTTCCTTAGGAACCATTTGGTAGAAGGGAAGACCAGGAGATTTGTCCTTCATCGCTGGAGTGGGACTATAGGTGAGCTAAAGAAATCCATACAGATGAGATATGTTAAAGATGAAAGACAGTTTAATATGGACAAATGGACAGTTGGAATTGAGAAGAAGAAAACATAAATTGAAATAGAGTTTGTAGAAATGATATAAATATGGGTATATGGAACCAAACTTGAAAACCAATAACTATTTAAAAATTTGAGAAATAAAAATTTGAATCATAATTATTAATTCCAATAAAAATATTTTCCAGATGTGGAGTTTAGATAATCAGAATATATATATATCTACAACATATAAGAAAATTATAAGAAACACTTCAAAAAGAATGAAAATTTAGCATGAATGCAGGAATTTTGAGAGGATGAAAATGCAAAGAAAACTTTTGGTAAATGAACCATTTATTGATATACTCAAAGTAAGAAGCTAAAGACCTTTTCCTTATCTTGGAGATCCCTTTCATCTAATCTGTTGAACACTTACTCAGACTCCAGATTATATCCAATGGAATAGAGAAAAAGTGAAGAAATGTGAACCTCAGAAGCAATTCCTACCTGTGGAATCTTGTAGATCTCCAGGAGAATCCTCATGCCAAGAGAAGTAAGGGAATCCAGTCCACCAATCACTGCAATCAGCTTCTTCTCCATATGGCAATTATAGTTTGGAAAGAAATTCTCCAATGTATACAAAAGGAGCATGGTGGAATGATAAGTCCATTTTCCACTATAGTAATTGTCAAAAATTTGGAATCCCAAAGTAATATTGGGAAGTATTTGAGGATTGTCATTAATCTTTTTTACTGCAAAGGCCAAAGCCAGGACATGTTGATAATGCTTTGGAAGCATTCTGGAATAAATATTGTATTGTGTTTCAAAGGGATAATTCACACATTATAAATCAATATTTTCCTTAGATTATGATTTGTTACAT
Source organism: Coluber constrictor foxii (assembly GCA_038048745.1). Classification (NCBI taxonomy): domain Eukaryota; kingdom Metazoa; phylum Chordata; class Lepidosauria; order Squamata; family Colubridae; genus Coluber; species Coluber constrictor. Next base: position 60,789,960 of record CM075961.1, on the reverse strand, counting down.
CATAATTATTCTGCAGTATTTTGTTGCATTTAGTGTATCCTGTTTTAGGTATAGTATTTAACATAAAGTACCATATACATATAATTTTATTGGAGATTAGACATTTTTAGATTAGATTAGATTACTTTTATAAGACACATTTTAAATAAGGTCCAGAGTTGAAAAAAAGATGAAAAAAGAAAATAGCCCTTTCATTTTAAGAAAAACTCTTGGGTGCAATTATATTTTTTTGAGCTGGGCAACAACCTAGAGTAAACCAATTGAATCTAATACATTCTACCAACTATGTAGGCAAACAGCATATCCATTTGAAATAACAATAGCAATAGCAGACTTATATATAGCAGACTTCACAGTCTGTATATAAGGACTTTACGGTCCTCTTTAACTGATTTAGCATATCAGTATGAGAGTCAGCATATTGCCCCCAACAAATTGGGTCTTCATTTTTCCCAAATACTCAGAAAGATGGAAGGCTGAATCAACCTTAAAATGATAGGAAAACAAAGCAAGAAGCAGCAGATGAATGATAAAGGAAATTGCTATAATATAGATAGAACACAATAATCAGAAATATAATCTACAATGACTTATCCTGTTTGATAAAGGCTTTGTAAAATATTATTTTAATATATTTTAAAGATCTATAGGTGAGACAAGGTAATTACATTTCTTAAAACTATATTTAGAAGAATTAAACACAATGTTTGCACTAGGCAAAAATTGTAGCCAATGCTATGTATACAACTTTAAAATTCTAAATGAAGGCCCTTGAATTTCATTATTATGCTAGCATTGTTTCTGCAGTATAAGGTGGAACAACAGTGTTCACTACAAGACCAGCATAATTAGGGTAATAAATGAAAATGAATTCCTTACAGAAACTCTTCAGGCACTGGGGGTGGGGGTTTTGTTCTGAAATCCTTGGCATAAGAAATAAAAACTCCATGAGAGGCAATGCCACCAATGATGAGATCCCCAGCCTGACAAAATTTGTGAACTGGGTGCTCCAGATACTGGACACTGCATTTCATAGTGGGAGCTCCATGTGTCATATATGACAAAATGGTTAACAACACTTCTACAATTAGTGACATTCTAAACTTAAAATATGATTAATTTCTTCCTTCAAATTTTCCTTTCTCTAACTAATATTTTGAGAACTATTATAAAGGTTTGATAGTTCCCTGATCAATTTAAATCTCTAAATATTAAACATTAAAGATCATACATGCTTGCCTGTTTCTTATCTTCACCTTCCTTCAAATATTATACAGATATTGTATTTATGCCATAATTCACAGATGAGTGTCACATATTCATAAATGACAACAATCTGCAGTGACAGATCAGCTAGTTGCAAAATAATTATATGGAAAATGGAATTGCTACCATTTCAAAGCTTGAATTCCTTATAGAATTGCTAAAGAAAACATGTTTTTCATGTCTGAACAAATTTTTAATTGTATCTTCCTAAGAAAGAAACCATCTTTTTCTACGAATGGTAAAAAAAACAAAGGTATGTTTATGTACCTTAGCAATATTAAGATTTGGATTTATAGCTGAAAATAAATGCATTTTATCATAGGAGTTCTCTAATTTCAAACATGTTTGTAACAAATCAAGGAAGTTATATTTGGATTACCTTGAATTAAGCTCTTGGAAAATGTTCTATAGAGACAAAACTAAATTAACATTTAAAGAACTAAATTAACATTTAAAAGTATTTTTAGTAGTAATGGTTTTGATACAGTATAAGGTCCAGAAATGAGTACTCTGGAAAAACTCTGGTTGTTCATCTAAACTTTGTTATCATGTTTATCTTAATGGGAAACCAACCCTATAGTTGAAACACAAACGTCGTTGTGATCTATTAGAAAAGTGACATCAAATCCAATATCATTGGCTTGGCACCTCACCAGCCTCCTTCTATCAAAAGACTTAGGTGGGGAGAGGGCATGGGGGACAAATGGCAATAAACCTGTACATGTGTATTGTGGGAATTAGGGAGGAGAAATGAGAGCTGAGGAGGAGCAGATCAATATGAAACCAGTTCATATCAGGCATTTTCAAAGCTGCTTACACTCAGTATAGAAATTTACCAGCCCAAACACTTGGCTGTTTTCAAAACATCTTGGAGGCATTGCATTGGCTAGATTTGAACTGGTCATAGAGACAGAGATGGCTAATGAAGGAAATAGTTTTATGTTGGTGTGTGGAAAACTCATATTCTACTGGATTACTGCAACTAGCATCTTTTAGTAAAAGTACCTTTCACTTCAATCAAATGGAGTTAAAGGTTTGCCTTTCCTAAGGGATCAGACTGAAGCAGGTATGACAGGTGATAAGGGCTCTTTATAATGCAAAAATATTAGTCTCCTTTATCTTGCTAGTAAATGATATACAGGACATGAATGCTATCAGTTGGATCATATAGAATAAAACTCTGATTGAAGACAGGATGGGTTTAGACATTTCTTTCAATGTTAGATCAAAGATTAATATAATGTATTTTCATTTACAAATATGTTATACAGCAGAGATGGATACTATATTATTTGTTTGCTGATTTTACTTCAGACTGTAATGAAATTCCTAAGATAAAGTAAAAAATATCAGATCTAAACATGAATCCTTATGTTTAGAATGATGTGGTAGCCTAATGGTGAAAACTTCTCATTTGGAAGGTTGAGAGTTCAATCCTGAGTGGTGCAGATGTTTCTCTTTTAGAGTGTGAAGAAAATAATATCTACTGTGAACTCCACATAGGTGTCAGGAAGGGCATCCAGCCAGTAAATGCTCAAATCCATGCAGTCGCTCTGAGGCATAATTGAGAACATTTTAACACACTGCATCATTGTTTGATTTGGTGGTTGAAGTGCCTCAGAGAGAAAGTCCATTCAGATAAACTCTTCAGGCACTGGGGTGGAGGTTTTGTTCAGAAATCTTTGGCATAAGAGAGGAAAACCCCATAAGAGGCTATTCCACCAATGATGAGGTCCCCAGCCTGATGATATTTGTGAACTGGGTACTCTGGATATTGGACATAACAATTCTCATTGGGAACTCCACCTGGCTTATATGACAAAAAGGTTAACAGCACTATCCCTGTTACTGACATCATAACTTAAATAAGGAAAATTCCTGCCTTCAAATTTTCCTTTCTCTATTTAGCCATGGTCACTGGAATACTTTGCAAACTATTGTAGAAGTTTATAAAGTCCTCTGATCAATTTAACTCTCTAAATACTTAATATTAAAGATCATATTAATTTATGCATGCCTGTCTCTTATCTTTATCAGTCTTTCAAATACTAGAATAGGCATTGTGTTTATCTCATAATTGTCTAATGAAGTAATCTATTCACAGCTATTCATGACTGAGAATACACTGCTGTGCCAGATCAGATAATTGCAAACATATTATATGGAAAATGGAATTGCTACTATTTCAAAGCTAGAATTCCTTATAGAATTGCTAAAGAAAACATCTTTATTATGTCTGAACACAATTTTATTGTATCCTCTTGAGAAAGAAATCTTTTTTTTTTCTATCAATGGTCCAAAAACAAAAAAAGGTAACTAACAATACAGGTTGTCCTTGACTTGCAACAGTAACTGTACAAAGTTACAACAGCATTGAAAAAAGTCACTTATGGCCATTTTTTCATATTTATTGTGATTTAGATTATCCTAAATTAATTTCTAGGAAACTTTTCTAGGCATGCATACAATATTCACTTGTAATAAGATTTTCAAGACATTTCTAAACAGGCAGCACTTGTCCTAATTATATGTAGTTATAAATCTATGGACCATTTTTATATAATCCTTGAATTTCAGAATATTGTTGCACCTTCTGGAATAAGATGTTGTTCAATGGTTCTTCTCTTTTTATCACATTTGTCACATTTCACATCCAAATTTCTTCAGTCCCTGTTTCAGTTTGGCTGAAATTTGCTCCTTGTCTATCCTAGCAGTTTTTTATATCATTGTTATTCCCTCTGACACTGCTGGAAGAAAGATTTAATAGCAAAAGTGTCATGACCTGAGCCTGAACATGAGGAGACTAAGTCTGAAGGGCATGCACACGATGTCAGTTTAAGAGAGTGATCAGGAAGAGATTGAATGCTGGGGGATGGCTTTGTCCAAACCTTTTCTAGGATTGGATCCAGTGGTGGGATTCTATCATTTCACACCGATTTGGTAGAACTGGTTGTTAAATTGTTAAGCAGTTTGGAGAACTGGTTGTTAAAAGAAATCTCCTTTTGTTTTTTTCCATTTTACAGGGTTAATCCTGTAAGGAATTACAACATTCTGTGATGCTTCCTAGCCTAATCTTTATTGCCCTGCTTACAGAAACTGCCTCTCCGGCAGTATGCCTAGACTTACTGTTGCTTCCGGTTCCAGAGGTTCTCTGAGTTTTTTGTTTTGTTTTGTTTTGGGTTTTTTTGCTTGACTTTCTTAAAGGGGAAGGGTTGTTTTAAGCTTTTTTACACCATTGTTGGGAGGAAATACTCCCCTGTTGAAGTTCTTCCAGCCAGGATGCAATGTTCAGCACTTTGAAGAACTAATTGAATAACAGAGCAGAAGCTTTTAATGATAAGAAACCAAGATGAGTGACATTCAGCAAGGCTTCTCGGCTAGCTAGAAAGATTGACATTCAAAAGTGAGTTTACATACCCTTTCTGACTTTTGGTCTAAAACTGGTTTTTGATGAAGTTTAATTCTGTGTTTGGTGATGTTTGATCCTGTGTTTAGTGATGAGATAATTTTCCCTATTCAGCTTTGTTTGGAAGGAAAAATGTTAATCTCTGTTCCTGAAAAGAAGCCACTTTGGAAATCTGACTAGTTCTGTGTCTATTTGTTCTGGTAATTGGTTTAACAAGCAATAGATACTCTGCTCCTTTGCTTCATTCTGGAGAGCTTAAATGACCTCTCTGCTAAAGGGTTTCACTTTATGAGCAAGAGTTGGCTGCTGATAGTTATCACTGCATTTTAACTATTTTAATTCTTCAAGGTGCTCTGGCACCCTGCCTGATCTGTAACTCCAGTTTGCAGGTATTTCTAATTTAATGATTGGTATTTAGGGATTGGTACTCTTTGCTTTGTACCATTTTTCACAGTTATGACCATTTTTCACAGTTATGACCATTGCAGCAAACAATTAGGGCAAAGAAGTGATGCCACATGACCACCTGGCCATGGCCACCCGGTCACATGAAGCACCGCAGTTGTGAAATCAGTGACACGGTTGTTAAGAATGCTACAACAGGCAAAAATGATGACTAATCATAAGTGCAAGGACCAGTCAAAAGTGTGAGGACCTGTCAGAAATCACTTTTTCAGCCCTCTGGGTAGCCCTTTTGTGCATATGGACTACTCAGAGGGCTAAAAAGGTTATTTTTGACTGGTCCTCGCACTTTTGACTGGTCCTTACACTTATGCCTGTCCTCGCATTTTACATTTTTTGCTCTATCTTGTCACCATAGTGAAGAGAAGCAGTTGTGAATTGAGTGACACGGTTGTTAAGAATGTTGCAACAGGCATAAATGTGAGGATGGTCATAAGTGTGAGGATCAGTCAAAAGTGCTAGGACTGGCCAGAAATGACTTTTTTCAGCCCTCTGAATAGTCCCTATACACATAGCCACAGCCACCTAGTCACATGATCAGCTAGCCATGTCCACCCGGTCACATGACCACCAAGCCATACCCATCCAAATAAGCCACGCTCACAGAACCTGTTGTTAAAAAAAATGAATCCCACCACTGATTGGATCTCTCTGAGTGGACAGGAAAGATTGAAAGTTGTGGTGACCCGCCAAGACCCAAATGATCCCTGAGTGCCAGGAGAAAGGAAAAATGGAAATAAGAGATCATGTTTATCTGTCCACTAAACACTTACAATCCAGACAACCTTCCAAAAAACTGAGACCAAAGTATGTTGGTCCTTTCGCTATTAAGAGAATTATTAATGCAGTGACTGTTGAACTTGAACTGCCAGAATCCCTTAGACATATTCATCCAATTTTTCATAGCAGCTCCCTAAGTCTGAAACCCTCTCATCCCTATGATTGACAGCAGCAGCAACATATGAACATCTCATGATCAAGGGTGAACAGAATTTTGAAGTTAAAGACATATTAGACTCCCATAGGCACTGCAGAAAACTCCAGTACTTGGTTGCATGGAAAAACTTGTCTCCCTCCAAAACTGAATGGTGCACATTAAAGCATTTAAACTTATAAAACGTTTCTACAACCAATATTATGATAAACCAGAGTAATTTGTTTATCTTATTGTATATTTGTTATGCTTCACTTTCCTCTCATTTTCTCTTCTGCAGGACTAACGCCCCTGTTAAGGGAGGCAGCATATCAGGTCCACCTTGGCTTGGCACCTCTCTGCTTCCTGTCATCAAAAGACTAGGGAGGAGGAATGGGGGACAAATGAACAGTAAACCTGCATGTATCTTTTGTGGAATTAAGGAGGGGAATGATAGCTGAGGAAGACCAGATCAATATAGAATCAGTTTACACCAGTTATCTTCAAGGTCATTTAGCAAAAATTTTTAGCATTTACAAAACATCTCTGTGGCATTGCTTTGGCTGGATATGGACTGGTCATGGAGGATGGGATGGGGAATGAAGCAAATAGTTTTGTGTTGATGTGCAAGAAAGTCACATTTCATCTGATTTTATTAAAAACAGCAGTATATTACAGGGGCAATGAATTTACTGGTCCTGAAAGTCAATTTTAAGAACACAGAGAAAATCTATTAATGTGGTTGCTAAGACTCAACAACAATTTGATGGAAGTTGATCAGTCAATGCAATGCAATGCAATGCAATGCAATGCAATGCAATGCAATGCAATGCAATGCAATGCAATGCAATGCAATGCAATGCAATAATCAAAGAAATTTATAATTGCTGGTTCAAATTAATATTGGTTTATTTTTGTGTCCATATTTCAAAAGAGTCCTGCTTGCTACTGGCTCTGCTACTGAATTATTTAGATCAGAATAACTTTATTTAGAATAACAATATTACTTAAATATTACTTAAATTGAACATAATGAATCAATTCTTAGAGCCATGCAGTTGACTACAGTAAGAAGTGTTTTAATTTATTTTTACTTACTTTCATTTTAACATAGTATTCTGTTTATGTACAAAGAAAGGGTCTTCATTTAAAAATGAGTTCTTTGGAAAAGTGTAGATACTGGAAGATAGATAGACAGATCGATTGACAATTTTTTCTGCAGCTCTGAATTGCTAATCATGAGATATATAGCTATATAAATTTGATAAAGAAAGAAAGAAATGAGTTATACTTTAAAAATAAATATTAAATTAATTCTAACTCTGACTGCTATAGAGAAAATAATTTTACAGGATATGCAATAAAATTATTTAGTTGTATTCTACAATACAGACACAAAAAAACCTTCCATCCTTTCTAAGGTGAGTAAATTGAAGACCCAGTTTGTGGGGGCAATAAGCTGACTTTGTATAAATATACAAAAGTATGAAGGCTATTGCTTAACACATTGTAAGCCACCTGAGTCTCCGGAGAAGGGCGGCATATAAAAATAAATAAATAAATAAATAAATAAATAAATAAATAAATAAATAAATAAATAAATAAATAAATAAATAAATAAATACATAAATAAATAAATAAATAAATAAATAAATAATAATAATAAAAAATAAAAAATAAAAAAATAAAAAAATAAAAAAAATTGCAAATTGCAAAATAAAAATAATTTAAAAAATATTTATAACTTTTTCTTCCTCAGTTGCCTGTTGTTTAGCTCTGGTCTCAACACAATAATGTAGCATTTGGGGAAAAAGATGCAGATCAGAAACCCAGCACTCGAGGCTAACATTGAGAAGATCTCGACGGCCACTGTGTATTTCCCCCTGGTGCTCAGGTAGGTTGGAATAAAGGAGAGCCAAACACTGCAGAAGACCAGCATGCTGAAAGTGATGAATTTGGCTTCATTGAAACTATCAGGTAATTTCCTGGCAAAGAAAGCAACTATAAAACTGGTCATAGCCAAAAAGCCCATATAACACCTTGCAAAGTAAAACATAATCATGGATCCTTCCTTACATTGTAGGACAATTTTTCCAGGCTCTGAATGCAGGTCAACATTTGGAACAGGAGGAGAAATAGACAACCATAGAATGCAAATCCCAACCTGAATTAAGAAGCCAGATAAAACAACAACATAGCCCAATTTTTTCCCCACCCACTGGGTCATCCTACTTCTTGGCTTGGTTGCCATGAAAGCCAGGACCACAGTCACAGTCTTGGCCAGCACACAGGAAATGGCCACAGAGAAGATAATGCTGAAACCAGTTTGACGGATAATACATGCCACTTTATTGGGCTGACCAAGGAATAGCAATGTACAAAGGAAGCAGAGCAGAAGGGTGACAAGGAGAATATAGGTGATATGCTGGTTGCTGGCTTTGACGATCGGAGTGTTGTGATGCATCAAAAATGTCCTTAGTACCAGAACTGTGATTGTGGAACAGAGAAGAGAAAAACAGGCTAACGTGATCCCCAAAGGTTCTTTATATGACAAGAAACTTATATCTTTGGGAATGCAGGAATCCTGTTTTTTGTTGGGATACTTTTCATCTGTACAGCTGTAGCAGTCACTCCAATCTGATATGGAAAAGATATGGTCTGAGTCTTGAATGTTTGCTTAAAACCTAGGAAGAGCATAACTTCTTTTATACTGTACTGTAATTAAGCATTACATTGCCTACACACACACACGCACACGCACATACACACACACACACAAACTGTCATTCAGTCATATCTAAAATTCAGATAACAATAATATTCAACTCATCTGTGCAGATGATTTGAGACAAACACTTGTTTTATTTAAATATTTATAAGAGAAAAAAATATATGCATCCTTAACACTTCAGGGTCCACTTCAAATTACTAAATGTACAGTAACTGTGAGTTTTAGTTCTGCCTTAGGCATAAACGTTAGCTGGGTGACTGTTGGCTAGTCACTATCTCTGAGCCCCAACTATCCTCACATGTGTATCATTATGGAGAAAATAAGAAGAGGGAGGAATATTATGTTTGTTGGCCACTTTGAATTATTTATAAAGTAATAAAGAATTTCTAGGAAGGCTGTATTTCTACTCTCTTCTCTCCCAAACTAGCTAAACTTTATTGCCTGCTTCTCTAGAATGCATTGCTTTTCTTCTTGGAATCCAGATTACATTCCAGCACAGTAGACTGCAACAATTTTGTAGTTAGCCATTAAAACCACATCTGCATACTGAAGAAACAACAGAATAAAGTACGAGATAACTACATAGTTCAAACTCAGGAAATTAAACAAGATACATAACTTTTGTATATCATCATTTTTAGTTAATTTATATGTATACCCTCTGATCCTAAATATTGGAGCAAAATAAATAGAAATTACAATTAAAAGTGCTGGGAGAAAAATCAGCACCCTCAGATATGATTATGATGTGACTTTGACAATTGGAAATTCAAGGAATCTATTCCTAAGGATGAAAAAATAAAGTGTGAATTCTACTAATATTAAAAATAAAAACAATAAAGTTGAGAGTGTATTAATATCCATGGACAGCCTAGAAGAATCTGAACTAGTCAATGTTTACATACTACTTGAATTAAAAATACAAATTGTTGGCATCTGTATCCATAAAATCTATAGAAGTATAAAGAAGCAATAAGTGTAACAGTGAAAACAAAGATATGTATTGAAAACATCATGGTCATTATTTTAACAATTGTAATATTTCGGTTGTGAACGTTGCATAGTCAAAAATACTGAACAAAGAAAATTAGTACTGGAAAAATTATTGGCAAAACTTTGAATCACAAGAAGAATTTGCCATTCACTACTGGAAGCATTAACAGCAGACACCTGCCAAGAGTCGGACATGACTGAATGGATAACATCATCATTATCATCATTATCAAACAATTTTCATACCCTAGATTTTTTTAGTAGCCCTTCAGAAACCAGACATAATTCCTAGATAGAGAACAGTGTGAAGAGGAAGACTTACTACTGCAAATCCCAACAGCAAGACAGCAAGAAATTGCTATTCAGGGAGACAGAAATGTTACAGATCCCATCGTTTAAGGAGGGGCATCTAGTAGGACCAGGAAAAAAGGGTCTTCTCTATGGTGGCTCATCATCCTTATGGAAATAAGATCGGTCCCCACCTAGATACTTTTTATAAGGCCTTGAAAAGAGGCTTTTGGCAGGGCGCTTGGGGACCCCATGGTGTTACAAGCCCATAAAGTGATTTTTTTTTATTGCTATCACCATGGAGGTGCGGGTTTATTGGTTTTGTATTTGGGGTTTTATTTCTGAAAGTTGCCTGGAATGAGTTGGGTGGTCATATAAATTTTCTAAACAAAGAAGTTTGTAGATTAAAACTTGGCTGGATAAGGTGAATTTCCAAGTTGAAGTTTAATTATGCCAAATCAAGAGAGAGATCAGGTCACAGTTAGTCCATAAGCCAGAGTTGTAAATAACAACTCAATAGAATAACTATATATTCTAAATGTCATGATACACAAACCAGATAATGGAATTGCTTCTAGCAAGGGAGCAATATTTCTGTGTGACTTAAATTCTTGTCTTTTGAATATGCACAATTGTAATAAAACATTGCTGGTGAATTCTGCATCCTGCTGCTTGCTCATGAGTTGCAAGTCTGGTAAAGTACAGAAATCTCAAGAAGAATTGCTGGGGGAAGAGGGAGGAGCAAGTGAGCGTCTCTAGCAGCCTGCATTGCAACTGAATCAGACTCCAAGGACATGACATCAACTGAACATTATTAGTCAATCCTTACCTTCTTTCTCAGAAATCTTCCCTTCTGGACATTGGATACAAGAGTAGCAGCAAAATGGCTTCCCCTCTATCATTTGCTTGCAAGAACCTGGACAACATTTTGGTGTACAAAGAGAAACTGGAACTGACTAATTCATAAAGCCAAAGCAAGAGAAGAAAGACAAGAATAATTATGCAGCAAGGCATTTATGAACTCTGTGTTCTTAGTAACATGATTACCATGAATCTATATTTTCCAGCATGTCACCATGCTTAGATGGAGCAACAATAACAAGGTTTTATTTTTCAAATATTGAATTTCCTAATCAGTTTCATTAACGACCCTTTCAAAAGTGAAAAGAGGAAATGTTTTCTTCTTTGTTGCAAAATATAGTATATAAAGTGACAGTTTAGAAATAATTTTTGATGCTTTTACAAAGTTTTGCAATATTTTTTATTTGATATCTTTTGAGATTTGAAATTTTGTAAAGATAAATTTTTAAAATGACTTTTTTGTCATGACTGATTTTATTCTTTTAGTTAACAATCATTTTAACATAACCTATTCCAGATAGTTTATTGAATTGAATTTATTGAATTGCTATCCAACAAAGACAAGGCAGGGTTCATTTTTATTGGTAGGCCTGAGTTTCAGTGCTCACATGCAGGTTGCCGCTAACTGCCACCAACCTGATTAAACCATTCATTCCATTTTATGGCATCTTCCTGAATGATGAATGATTTTTCTGCAGAGAAGTGTGAGTTAATCCTTCCAATATTTACCTTTGTCTGGTTTTCAGAAAAAATAAGATTAATGATATCAAACCCAGCAATTATCTTCCCTTCCTGATCAAACAGTATACTGTCACCAACACTGTTGTTAAATGTAACATATCTCAAAAAATGATGCAGCTGAATGAAAAAGAAAGAAGAAATATTGTAGACAAAATTATGTATTAATGCAGTAATGCAAAGAAACTATTTCAGTGTTGAATCTCTATCATCCAAATACATAAGGGGGAGAAAATATCTGGCTCAGCATTTCTCCTGCACATTGCTAATTACTTAATTCCTGATAAACAAGGATGGAAGCATACATTTTTAAAAAGAAAAAAGAAATACTGTAATTATAAGAACGTTCTGCACTAAAACCTGCTATGTTGTTTAGATTTGATTATAATAACTCATTACAAAATGACATAGTTAGATTTGGACTGGGATAATCTTAATAAGCTTCTACACATTCTAAAAAGGAACCTATAGAAATTAGATAAATTGGAATCTATCTACATGGTGGATTTGAAAATAAAGACATTGAATTACTATGGCTAGAGATTTAGGACTCAGGATGCATGATACCTTCCAAAATGGCTGATTATGAACCCATAGGCCACCATTCTTCATTGATCTGTGTTTGACTCCAGATGTAGACATGGCATGTAAAGCATGGGCTATGGCAAAGGCAGCATTGTAGATACTGTAGCTGTAGCCAGACATGGATGTTTCGAAAAGTGGGGCAGAGAGTTTATTTAGTTTCTCTTGGCCAGTGCAAATGATCTCTTCTTCTTTATTGATAAGCGTACCTAGAAATCGACAGTTGAAGACTTGCTCCCAAAAGCCTTTGAAAAAAACATCTCCTTTTGTAGTGAAAGGATTTCGACTCTCAATAAATTGCTGAAATCCAGACACATCATTGGAATGAAATGCAAGGCCTAAAGCTCCATGGAAAATCCCTAAATCCCAATATCTTTGAAATCCAAAGGAAGCAATCTCCATTTGGGCTGTGAAGATCCATAGTTTTCCTAGAGGTTTCCGATGTTTACTGTCTACATCTTCATCTGATTGATAAGAGAGAAATCTAAAAAATCCAAAGGAATTAGATTCACCAAAAGCAATGATCACTGTAGCCTTACTAGCTCTCAGTGTATCATAAGTCTTGCTCCCTTTATTCAGTAACTCAAAGATATTAGTAATAAAAGTTATGCTAGGGATTTTTTCTATGAATGCAAAACAGATACCCTTCTGAGGAAACATAGGTATCACTGTTTGTAAAATTCTTTCTCCATCATCAGTCTCCATAACCACCATTCCAATCCATATCCATCTGAAGTGCAGAAGCAGAAACAAAATCCCTTCATATTGAAGATCTTCCTTAGGAATCATCTGGTAGAAGGGAAGGCCAGAAGATTTGTCCTTCATCACTGGAGTGGGACTATAGCTAAGCTAAAGAGATCCATGTAAAGAAGAAAATAGCTGGAGTTATCATGTGCCATACATAGCAGTATGTGTTAAATTCAATTGTTAGTATTTTCCATCTGCACATAATATATAATTCTAAATTTTATTTGTTCTTTCAGTCCATAGATTATAAAATATATACAGTTGTCAAATGTATATATAATACATCTAACATAATCATTAAATAAAATTTAAAATTAAACAAAATCTGATTTGAAAATGAGATTAATAGATAATCAGAGAATTTTTAATGTCCGAGTTTCTGTGGCCTTTAGCTTTTTGTTGTTTTCTGTTATTTTGAATGTATTTATAGATCACCCTCTTTTTTTTTTACTTCCTATATTTTAGGATATCTGTTTATATATAGCATGAATTTCAAACCAATGTTCTGACATGACATTCTCTGAATCGGCAGAAATGACATTACATCTATTTTTTAATTGTTGCATAATTGTATAGAATATTGGCATTTTTAAAAACCTTGTTGATTTATTAATTTTTTGGGGGGAAGGAACAATTTTCTTTGGCTATTCCAAAGGTGCTTTTTTCAAGAGGCAACTGGACTTTCTGTTTTTTCTTTGAAGAGGTTTCGCTTCTCATCCAAGAAGCTTCTTCAGCTCTGACTGGATGGTGGGGAATGGAAGTATTTGTACTTCATGCAGACAGCTGGTCATTGGCATACTTTTAGTGAGTCATTAAGGCCACCTGGAGGTTTATCTGTGTCATCAGGGTCAGCTGAGTGGTGCAAATGGGTGTGGAGCCTTCTTGAAACTGTTGAAAGGACTGTGTTGTAGACTGCAGATAGATGATATCATATTCTTGCCCCTCTGTTGAGAGAGGACTGTTCAATTTTGACATAGATAGGCTCTTTGACTTCTCTTTCAAACCTCTCTATTCAAAATGTGAACTTTGCTGTTTTCAAAAGAAAACAGCAACCATTGTCTTTTAAATGGAGATGGACTGCTGAATTTAGTCCTGATGGGTTTATTCTTCCAAGTTATGCCATGTGTTTATGAAGTGGTTGTTTCCTTTCCCCAATGTACAGATCTGCACATGGCTCACTGTATTTTATCCTTGGGGTGGACAAGACTCTGCTTTACTGTATTATGGAGTGTGAAGTAACAACGTTACTTCATTTATTGTTCTCTTCATGTCTATTATGGAGGAGATTTGATGGTCTACTTGGGATAGTCACCTGTTCTGAGGGTTTCCTTGATGTATTTTAGTACTTTTTCTTTCCCATCTTTGCTGGTAGCCAGCAGGCCTTCAACTTGGTGGTGTAGGGTTCTGACTCCCTTTTTGTGCTACAGTGGGTAGTGCAAATCAAAATCTAAATATTGATCTGTGTAGGAGGGTTTCTATAAACTTCAATGTTAAGGCTTCGGTCTTTTTAATGTGTAGTGCATAGTCCAGGAACATTAGATTATTTTCCTTAACATCTTCCCTGATGACTGAGAATCTCCGTAACATTTATTCATTTTGCTAATTTTGAACTTCAGCTGAACTCATTTCAATTTTTTAAATTTAATCCGAGCATTTGTTTTGCCTTTCTTTTGTTAACGATTATCATTACTCCATTTCTTCTATGATTTTTTTTGTTCACAGCAGATCTGTGTGACTGAATGCCACCCATCTGAGTTCACTAATCTCCAGAATGTAGTCACTCTTTACAACAATATCAAGCTTCCCTTGATTAATGGTTCTGACATGCAAAATTCTGTATTTGTTATCTATCTATATCTGCCTGTCTGTCTGTCACCTTTATATTTATTTATTTATTTATTTATTTATTCATTCATTCATTCATTCATTCATTCATTCATTCATTCATTCATTCATTCAAGCAAGCTATCTATCTATCTATCTATCTATCTATCTACAGTATCTATTTAACTATCTATCTATCTATTATCTATTATCTATTAGTTATCTCTATATAATCTATACCTTCTGTCTGTCTATCTATCTATCATCTATCTATCAATCATCATCATTATCCATCAATCCATCCATTCATCCATCCATGTGTCTGTCTGTCTGTCTGTCTATCATCTATCTATCTATCTAAAGTGGACATTTTTTCATACAAAAGACAAATAATTTGTGAATCAATCCTTCATGACTATATTTTAAAATTCCAGAATCCCCATCCCTTTACCTTGCATATCATTTAAATTGTTTCAGAAATATTTAAAGTGCAAAGATGTATACAGGAAACTGTGAAAGAAAATGCTAACATTCATTGTCACATCTTACCTGGGGAATCTTGTAGATATCCAGCAGAATTGCCATATTAAGAGAAGTAACAGAATCTAGACCACCAATCACAGCAAGGAGTTTATTCTTCATGTTACAGTTGTAATTTGGGAAAAATCTTTCTAGTGTATATGTAAGGAGCATAGTGGAATAAAATGTCCATTTTACATCATAGTAATTGTCATAAATATGGAATCCCAAGGTTATATTGGGTAATATTTGAGAATTTTCATTTATCTCTTTTTCTGCAAAGGCCAAAGCCAGGATGTGCTGGTAATTCATTGAAAATATTCTAGAATGAGTATTGCAAAGTATATCAGGTAATAGTTTACATTTCTAAAATTTAAAATTTAATTTAAGGAGTTAATTTCATTTCCTATTTAAGCTACGCATGGCACTTTGAGAGATAGATTCCTCATACTGTAAAATATTAAACACTCAAATTCTTATTCTTTTATTATATGTAATAATTAATTTCCTCAAAGTGACTTTTTAAAATAAATACTGATGGAGGAAAAAATGAAATAAAATCAAACAGAATGAACCCGTTTTTGCAAAACTGAAGAGAGTTGAATATTTGGATGCTGAATACTTAGCTCTTGTCAACTGAATGGTACTGCATTTTAAACCTGAAGGAAAAAATGGGTCCTGCTACACAGATAAAGAAGTAAGAAATCTGTCTCAAGGGATAGGGATTAAGAATGAAAATAAACTCAATAGGACAAGTAAATGCCAAAGGCAAAGGGAAAAGAATCATAATTTTAAAATGTTACGTTCCAAAAATTAGGACGTTCCAAAAATTAGGACGGGAAACTATGATTTACCTTTGTCAATCTCCTCTGTGGTGAAAAATATTGTTTAAACATACAATATCAGAGGCATTGAAGCAAATAGTGGTAAACATATTTCCTCCATATATTTTTTTTAACTAAATTATTTTCCTCTGCACATGGGAAAATATAGCAATCAAATGTATGTGTAAATCTAAAAACCACAGCTTCCTGCATAGCCAAAGTTCCTTTAATTATACTAATACAGTAGTGGCCAAAATTGTGAAAACCTTTTAGAAAAAGTGTATTTTCTAAAACTAGCTAATAGCACCACTTTTTTTCGGAGTAGTACCATAAAATTATATATCAATGGAAAGAAAATTTAATCAAGAATGCAATGCAATAACTTTTATGAAGGATTTGCTATTGAAATATCAGTTACAGAATAAAGAAGAAAAGTGAAACATAGAAAAAAAATAGATATACAAAAATTATCACCATAGAAAAAACAAGATATACAAAAATATCACATCAGTTAATACTTAATTGGGTAACCTTTAGCATGAATTACGGCCTTACAATTCAAGTCTTTTGGTTCTGCAGTTGTTATAATGTGAAACCAAGATTGAATGATTGTTTCTGTTAACTGGGTTTTATTGCTGGGTCGCTTCTGACTAACAAGTTTCTTTAGTCGGCTCCATAGATTTTCAATTGGCTATTCCAGCAATGGAATATAATTATCTTGAACCCCCCCCCCCAAAAAAAGTGATGTTATTAGCCATCAAACCTCAAAAATACACTTTTCTCCAAAGGTTTCCACAATTTTGGCCACTACTGTATATCTTCCTACAATGTAATTTGACAGCCCACTAAGGATGAAGAAGATAACAAAGAAAAACAAATTCCTTACGTAAGTTCCTCAGGCATGGCTGGTGGAGGTTCCTTTATAAAATCTTTGGCATAGGAGAGGAAGATCCCATGAGACACAATGCTACCAATGATGAGGTCTCCAGAATGATGATAGCTATGAAGTGGGTGTTCTGGATACCATACATTACATTTCACTGTATGAGCTTCATATGCTGTGTATGGAAGCAGAGTTAACAGGCGTACTGCTCCTACCAACATCCTGAATTCAAGTGTTAAAATCTCCTCTCTGCAGGTTTTTCTCTCTATCCACAAGGAGGTCATTAGAATGTCCATTATTTTAGCAGTATACAAATAGAATGAATTATGCTTATTATTTTCGCATATTAAATGAATAGAGTTTTCTGGACAATCTAAATCTCCAAATATTGAGTACAGGAGATCATATTTATGTATTTATATGTCACATTTTTAGACCACTCATCTCCCTCAAAAAAAAAAAGAACACATATATCTATCCCACCTCGAATGCCAAAGCTTATATTTATTCAATAGTTCATTGACAGTTTCCGAGCATTCGTCTTTGAAATGTTATGTCAGCTAATTTTACATCAATTAATGTAATTATAGATATGACGCTAATTGAGGGAATGCAAATTCTATTCAGAAGTGAATTCCATGTGGAATATCTATATACATACATACATACATACATACATATATTATTCTTTATGCCAGGATTTTCCTACGTAAATCAAGATGTTTCACAGCCATAGTTCAGTGAAATCTCATTCACTAGTTTCTAGGCTTTCTCAAACATTAAAGTAGCATTTTGCTGTCTGTTTGATGATTTCGGAGAGACTGAGATAGATCTATTTCTGGCTTATTTGCCTTCTTCAGCCAGCCATGCCCCACCTTTTTTTGACTCCGCCCTGTAATGGTCAAATATTTATTTTTATTTTATTTTCGTAGGTTTTTATGTGTATTATATTATATTATAATATATAATATATTATATATATATATATATATATATATATATATATATATATATATATATATATATATATATATATATATATTTCTGTATACTCTATTTATCTATCTTTCATTCTTCATCCATTCTTCAAAGTGAATATTATATCCAAAGTTTTTTGCCCATTTATCAATTGTTAACTTGTTCATCCTCCATTTTCATTTTCATTAAGAGTTCAATATATTTTAACAATACTATGATTAAATTTTCTCTGAGACAAATTTAACAAATCGGCATAGGCTAATTTTTCTTGGTAATTTTATTAATATTGAAAAAGTTTTACAATACAATTTTTTTTCATTCCTCCCCAACCCCCCTCCCTCCCTCCACCCCAACCCCATTCCCCCCCATCCCCCCTTGACTTCCGCTACAATTATAAAAAAATTTTAAAAAGAGAAAAAAAGGAAAAAAACCCAGTACATATAAGAAAATAATATAACAAATAAACATATAAGTAATAAAATTTTTCTAAAATTAGCAATATTGCAATAAAGAAAATTAATAATAATGAAATTTACCTCATTAATCAACCATCAACCATCAATATTCATTTATCAATCAATAAGATACTTATAATATTTAAACCCAATTAAAAAATATCATACCTTTCTCTAATCCATTAATATTAACATTACTAATTATATACCAAGATCAATCCCCTTATAATAAAATATAATATATAAAACATATTTCTATTCTAATAGAATATAATATATGATTATACATATATAATTATAATTATACAATTATATCCAAAAGATTTTTTCCATCTCAATAATCCATATTTCAATCTTCTCTTCATCTTGATTGAAGTTAAATATACTTTCTTCCAATGTAATTCCAATAAGCTTCATCTTCCAACTGCCCCCATCAGCAAGACACATCACTCCACATAAAAAACTCCCCGAGTGACCTTATATTGATAATATCCAACCATGAAGGTATTTTATAATCCTCTAGGTAAACCATTCAGACTAGCTAATGCTGTACCTAAAAAGAAAGAAAAAAAGCAAATGCAGCTCCTCCTAAGCTTCAGACCTCATATATAAAAAAAAATTAGAAACCGCATTCCCAGATGTTCCTTTAATAACTCTTTCAAATCCTGTCACCCTTTCCACTTCCTTCTTCGAGTTCCAAGATGTTTTCATCTTTAATGTCTTCTTCTAGATAATAAATTCCAAAAAAAAAAAAACCACCCTATAATAGGGTAACTACAGATCGCTTGCATATATTGCAGCAATCTGTTTACCTTTCTCAGGATGTTAAGTCCAACTCAGGATAAACTTTGTAGAAAATTTTTATAATCCATTTTGATATATAAATCAAATATAAATCCAACTCAGGATGAAGTTTGTAAAAAATTTTATAATCCATTTTCGTATATAAATCAAATATAGTCAAAATTATCTTTTATACTATTCAGTTAATCAAATTTTTTTTCAATCCTTTCTGCAAAAGATTTGAACAATTCATAAATCTCCTTGTGTTGCACAACAGTGGTTTTCAGTCGAGTTTCCTCCTTAGCTTCTACTTCTTGTTGGTTAGCATCACCCCCCTCCTCTTGTAGGGTACTGGACCTCTGCTGTTTCTCATCTCGAGTTGTAATTTTGTTTTTTGATCCTTGCTCGAACAGTTCAAGGTCCAGTACTCCCTCTCTTGGATCTCTGGGATGCTTAATTTTCTCATCTGGAAAATCCATAATAGAATCCTCTGAACAACCATCTGGTGCTCCTTTTTCTTTTGACACACTTTGGATTTCTTCCATCTGCTTACTTTTCACAGACTTTCTTTCAGGTTTTTTATTCTTAACACCTTCCGGGGCTCCCTTAAAAATATTATTGTAAAAATGTTCCGCTTTTTCAATAGTATTCAAACAATGTCTCACACCTTGATATCTGAAAGTTACACCAGCTGGAAAGTCCCATTTGAATGGGATGTTACTTCTCTTCAATTCCTTGACCAAAAAACAAAAATCTTTTCTGTCCTTTAAAATCTTCGGTGGTCCTTAAAAACACTAATTTGTATATCTTCTATCTGCACAATAGCAGAGTAGGATTTTTGTAGAATATCATCTCTCAATCTTCTGTCAGTAAAGTAGACAACGACATCTCTAGGCAAATTCCTTTGTTTGGCTACATGTGAGTTGACTTTATAAACTTTCTCCATACAACCAAGAATTAGCTCATCTTCCAACTTTAATAATTCCGCAAAAGCCTTTGCACAGACTGTTCTTAAGTTTTCTCTCTTATTTTCTCTTATGCCTCTTAATCTAATTGCTGATTCCATAGCTTTAATTTGAAGCATAATCACATCATTCTCTATATTCTGGTTTTTAGCATCAGCTTCCACCAATTTTTCTTGTATTTCTTTCATCTGGGAGTCAAACTTACTACTAATTTCAGTCATTTTCCTCTCCATTTCCACCACTGCACTTGAAAGATCAGAAACTACTTTGGTAATAGTTTGATTCAATTGGTCATATTTTCCCTGTACCAACTCCTCAAGATTCTTCTGTGAACTTTTTTTCTTCTCAACAACACTCCCTAGAGACCTAGTTATGAAATCTTTTAAATCCTCATCCTCATCAGTTTTTCCAAAGAAACAGAAAAGTTCTTTTTTTCAAAAAAAAAAAAAAAAAAAAAACAGAAAAATTCTATTTGAATCAGTCCTTATTTCTTTATTTCTTTTCCCTATTAAAATATTTCTTTTAAAATACCTCAGCTCTGGCTAGGCTCTGCTTTCACTTTCCACTCTCCATTTTCTCCAAGCAAAGCCAGTCGCCATTTTCAAAGCACTTTCACTAATCACTCTCTTTTTCCTTTCCTTTTTTTTCTTTTTTCTTCTAGAAAATTAATAAAAAAACCATACTTGCATTTTTCCTTTTTGAAAACTCCTTATTCAGCTTGTTTAAGTTTTCCATCGATCGTGGTGTTGCTTACGATGTCTGGCTCCGCTAGTTAAAGCGGAGATCCCTCTCGGCGCGGAGCCTCTCTGGGGGTGGATAGGGAGCCATCACCCTGAGCCCTCTCCAGGACAAAAAAAAGGTCCTGGGGGCGATTCAGGGGGCTAACCACACCCCCAGAAGCTCTACCCGCTCTTCCGATTGAAGAGCGGGATTTTCGAGCTGCCTGCCAGCTGTGAGGCGGTTCTTTACGCGCCAGGAGGCTGGCGGTCATGAAAAGACTGCCGACAATGACGGAGGCGCCACCCGGAAGCCTTCTTGGTATTTTCTTGAATACAGCTTCAAATTCTTCAAGATCTTCCAAAACCATATGCACTTTTGACAGTGATAATCTAATAAAAGTCCAAAACTACTAAATTTCTGTCCAAAATAATTTTCAGAGATTGTTGAGCTCTGATATCAAAATAATAATGTACATATGAGGAAACAGATAGACTCTTTAGCCTAGTACTTGAGGATAACTGAATCAATCTCCACAGCCATCATGTATCTTGATGTGCAGGTAAATTGTAATAAATAATGAACAACCACATAATGAAAATTCCAACTTGAATTAAGAAGCCCTATTGAAATACAGAATAAGTCAGTCCTTTCTCTACTTGCTGCTTAATCTTCCTTCCTGGCTTGGTTGCTATGAAAGCCAGGATCTCTATCATGGCCAGAACAGAGGAAATAACAAAAAAAAACCCCAAAACAACAACAGCAAACCATAAATCCCAACAAGCCCTAATAAGTAGGTATACTGTATATAAAAGAATAAAGGCTATTGCTATAAGTCCATTGTAAGCAACCCTGAGTCTTCAAAGGGGGGTGGCTTATAAATTGAACAAACAAACAAACAAACAAACAAACAAACAAATAAATAAATAAACTTTGATAGTTTTACTAGGAGGTTAGTATGGTCAAAGATATGAGCAGGTACTGAAAGATCTATGAGGACAATGGGGTCACACTACCCCTTTCTTTTTCTCATTGGGTACCAATATTATTCTGAAAGTTTACATACTAGGAAAATATTTCTTCCTTTTAAGCAGAGTGAGCATATTACTCACTCTGATTATGAGTGACATGCTGAGGACAAATACAGTTGATAAAGTGCTTTCAGAAAGAGATTGGCAGATCAGTCATAAAATCCATAGGATGAGAATCCTAAACGGTTGTGTTGTTGCTGTTGTTGTTGTTTGAGAACTGAATGGCTGTAAGCTTCTGATTGCTCTGGTTAATTATGACTTCACCTGTTAGGAAATGTGATAAGAGGAGAAATAGAATTTTACCTGTGTTGTGATATGAAATCATCGAGAATCCAAAGCAGAAGGGATCAGAAGTTATAAACACCAAAATGTCCAACAGATTATTTTTATGGTATTGTTTCAAAAGAAGGAAGAATGGGAAGAAAAAGGGATGGTCCTCTTAGGTAAAAATTTTTTGAGTCCACATATAAGGATCATGTGGTTGAGTGCATGCTTAGACAATGAAGTGACACATGTGTTTCCCTATCCATGAAGTCTATAACTGTCCACTAGAGAGAAGAAAGAGAAAAGAGTAGTATTTAATGAACTGTAACTGTATATTTAAAATTGCATTCTTAACATAGTGAAAGGAAACCATTGTATGGCTGAAGAAAAATGTATTTATTTAAAGAGCTGTAGTATCTTCTACTCCTCCAAACTCCTGTAAATGAAGACATTTTTTTTCAAAGAGTCTTCCAAATGCAGTATATCAACTATTTTAAAAATTGACTTTTTAAAAAAAATACTCTAAGATAAATATCAATTCTTAAAATACATGATTGAATAAATATGCAAAACAAAAGGCTCTTCCTTAAGAAGGATATCACATAAGTGGGACATCTCAACTAGAAAACGCTCCATCATTAATCTCAATCTCCACTCCAAAAGAAGAAATATGATGGTTTGGCATGTTTGTATTTTTATAGGTAAGCACCATTGTTTTGACCCGAGCTCAGAAATTATTCTTTTCAAAAGTCTGGATGCCTGAAATATAATTCTGTCAGGGGCCTGACAATCCAGTCCAAAAGATATTGAAGTAATCAAGACCAAGTTTGCCAATGCATTGATAAATGTGGCCAATTGATTTCTCTCTTGATTGCAATTCCAATAATTGGCCCTTATCCAATCTTGCTCCTGATTTACAATTTCTCCAGTTTTTTCTGATTCATAAAGCTAGTGTTCATATGACATATGGAGAGACAGAAAGAGAGGGGAGAGGGAGGGAGGGAGGCAAGGAAGGAGAGAGAGAGAGAGAAATAAATAGTAATATTTTTTATAATTTATTACTTTACAATATTCACAGCCAGACCAAATCTAGACAGATTCTGGACAGAATGCAATACAGTCAGAGACAAAAATAAAAATAAAAATAAAATAAAACCCAAATAAATTTTAAACATAATGAACACTCTTGAAGTAAAGAACTTAAGGACCATGGAACATTTCCTGTAGTCTAATCATAATTTTTTAAAATTAGATTTATATGCCGCCCTTCTCCGAAGACTCAGGGCGGCTTACAATGCATTAAGCAATAGCCTTCGTACTTTTGTATATTTTATACAAAGTCAGCTTATTGCCCCCACAAACTGGGTCCTCAATTTACATACCTTAGAAAGGATGGAAGGCTGAGTCAACCTTGAGCCTGGTGAGACCTGAACTGGTGCAATTGCAGACAGCTGGATGTTAATAACAGGCTTTAGTCTGCTTATTAGCCTGTTGAGCTATCAAAGGCTCTTTAACCAGCTAATAATTAACTACCTATTAATGTGATTATTCAAAGAAGAGCTGACTTGATGCATGTAAAGAAATGACAGGAACAATTGTGGTGTAAACATTCAGAATATTCCAGTGACAGTGGTGGACAGCCATATACAGTATTTATTGGCTATAATTTGTAGTCCGAAGGTAACCTAGTAGCTTAATTTCTGCAGTTCTTTATTTCTCCATATTCTCCTATTTTTGGTGATACTTATCAGAGCCAAGTAAATGAGGGAAGATTAATTAATTAAATAATCAGAGAAGAGATACAAATACAGTGTGATTACTTTTGCTGAGAAACAATTCATGCAAGCCAGAAATTTTAAAAGCAAACAAACTCATAGGTAGAATTCTGTCATAAAATAACTAAACAATTTATGAACATTTTGTACTTTCGGTTAATCTGGGATTGGAATAATTATTTATGGAATTAACAATCCTATACATTGAGAACTCTTCAAAATGAAAATTGTATTTCTAACATTCGATCTTTCTTTCATATTCTTCTTAGCAGTTCCCTATGGTTCATTTGAGGCCTCAGAAAAATAATGTAAAATTTGGGGAGAAAAATGCAACCCAGCATTCCAGCACTGGAAGATAAAATAGAAAACGTCTCCACAGCTACTGAGTATTTTCCCTTGGAGCTCAGATAGGAAGGAACAAAGGCTAACCAAACACTGCAGAAGACCAACATGCTGAAAGTGATGAACTTTGCTTCATTGAAACTATCAGGTAACTTTCTTGCAAAAAAAGCCACAGTGAGACAGGCAATAGCTAAGAAGCCCAGGTAGCCCAACACAGAGTAAAACATGAGTATAGACCCTTCATTACATCCCAATATAATCTTTTTAGACAGTGAATGGATGTCAGCATTTGGGAATGGAGGGGAGTTTATCAACCACATGGCACAGATATATATTTGAATGAGAGAACAGGAAATTACAATAGAATTGGCCAGTCTCCTTCCCACCAACTTTCTCAACCTAGATCCTGGTTTTGTAGCCATGAATGCCAAAACCACAGTGATTGTTTTGGCCAGCACACAAGAAAGAGCCACTGAGAACACAATGCCAAAAGTAATTTGTCGGAGGAGACACGTCACCTTCTGAGGGCAGCCAATGAATAACAGTGCACTAAGAAAACACAGCAGAAGAGAGAAAAGGAGACTGTAGGTGAGGTTCCTATTATTGGCTTTGACAATGGGAGTGTTGTGATGTTTTATAAATGCTCCAATCATCAAAGCTGTCATCAAAGAAAATAAAAGGGCAAGAAAAGCTAAACTGATCCCCAAATATTCCTCATAAGATAAGTAGGTTACGGTCTTAGGAATACAGAAATCCTGGCTCTTGCTTGGATATTTTCCAGCTTCACAGTTGTAACAGTCATTAATATCTGAAATATGGAATCAATTTCACATAGTTGGCAAATATATGCTACTATTATCATCACAAATGATCAAAACAGCTTTTGTTACAACACTGAAAACTATTTCACCTGGTGAGGATACTGAATAAACTTAAGCTGATTCTAGAATTGTTTTTTAAAGGAACAGTTTAAAGCCTTAAACTTGCAAAAAGACTTTATGAAAAATTTCTGAATTTATTGAGGAGTGATAGTATAAGAGGACACATTTCATTTTCAATTGTTAAGCATTAAAGCATTAGCCACATTTGATAAGGCTACCAGGTTATTCTGCAATAAAAGCAGAAAGCAATAAAAGGATTGTGAGGTGATCTCTCAAATTTAGATGAATATACCATAAAATTGAACATGTATAAAAAATGCAAAATAAACCATATGGGCTTGAAAGATAGCTTTTGCATAGAACATTTTTGGTCTAAGCTCTCAGAATCTAATCAGGAAAGCCTATTCTGAGCATAATAAGGGGCTCCTCAGGGTGCCATTGGCCAAACAGTGTCGACTGGTGGCCCCCGGGCGGGAGCCTTCTCTGTGGGGGCACCTGCCATCTGGAACGAGCTCCCCACTGAGATAAGGAGGTTACAGGACCTATGTACCTTCCGCCATGCCTTAAAACATTCTTATTTCAACAGGCTGGTCTAGCTTAAACCTCCCCTTTATACTGGGTTTTAAAATGTCTTATATAATTGGATTTTAAATTGTTCTAGCCTAATTATTTAATTTATTTTAAATATTTTTAACTTTTGTATGTCACTGTATTTTATTTGGCTGTTCACCGCCCTGAGTCCCTTCTGGGAGTAGGGTGGTATACAAATTTGATTAAATAAATAAATAAATAATACAACATTGTAAATGCCAACTAAATGCCATTGGTTGAAAGTGGGTCCCTTTCTTGGAGCCAGGAAAATACTGACAAATAAGACATGAGCCACATTGTTGTAGGAAAGGAGGTTAATTGGTTGATTTCCCAACAGTAAAGGAATTTGTAGCTACAGAGAGAAAAATAGGGTTCTGAGATTTTGTATAGGGAGACTGATTCTTGGTGTGGGATTTGTGGGGAATAGGCTGGTCCATATGTCTACCATGGACCTTTTATGTTTCTTAAGAGGTCCCTGGGGAGGTTATATTTAGGCACCAGCATGTCTACTGCCTCTGTCTCACTGTCCCCATTTATATGTAATCATTCTATATGTTTATGGCTATGTTTTGCCTATTTATATCCTTTTATTTGTGCCAAAAAAAAAGTCATGTGTCAATGTCTATACTGTTACTTGTTTCCTTGTACTTGTTGACAAATAAATTAAAAAAAATAAAATAAAATAAAATAAAATTATATATATATATATATATATATATATATATATATATATATATATATATATATATATATATATATATATATATATATGGGCTTGGGGGAGGGGTGTGGGTTGCCTATGTACATTTTCTACTGTGTCTCAACAAGTAAATCTTAATTGTTCTTCCTGGTGTCTGTTGGCTTGTCTTTTGTAGTGTAGTTGGTTATCTGGGCAGCCTATTTGTGAGTGCAGGGAAATGTAACTTAATAGGTTCTTTGTCTGATAAATTGCTCTTGCCCAGCTACTAGGTTTTGATACTTGGTTTTGTTATTGTCAGCTGATGGCTCAGCGGAAGTGGAGCTCAGCAGTCTATTGTTACACTGTATCTCCCATAGTTTCCAGCCTGAATGGATCATGGGATTTACTTAATGGTTGAGCGATAACTGAGTGAGAGAAATAAAGTTAATTTTGGAATAGACAATGCCTGATGATAATTTATTATTAAATAAAATACTTAACATATATAAACAAGTGCAAAATAACACATATGGCTATATATCAGGGGCGGGTTTCAAAACCCGGTGCTACTGTTCTGCTGGCGCTTGTGCAGAAGTATCCAGGCAGATGGGTGGAGACTTCCACTGCCACTGCTACTGGTTTGCCCCAGATTCAACCCACCACTGGTATATATGCAGATACATGTGTCTTATGCTTGACCCTAAATGACTATTTTGGGGAGGCGGTTTCTTTTATATTGTTCCATTTAAACAAAAGGGAGAAAGCACATACTTTTAAAATAATTCTTTTTAAAAGCATATTCTATTATTCAGAGGTACAAACATGACTTTAGACAATGCCAGTAGGAGGAATTTTTATTTTCCCATACATTGGCAGTCTACCAGTGTACACAGTATAATTATTCCCTCTCTCCCTGTCTTTCTCTCTCTCTTTTACCTTGCTCCTCTGAAATTTTTCCTTCAGGACATGGAATGCAGATGTAGCAACAAAATGGCTCTCCTTCTTTCACTTTCTTTCTTGTACCAGGATTGCAATTCTCACTGCATAGAGAAAGAGGTTGTGTCTAAATACATAAAAAAGGAGATTATCATCTACAGCATAAGAGTTTAAATTGTGAAAGATTTTTCATATGTTACCAATACAGCATGAAAGTTTTGCTTGAGAACAATTATATTACTTGCTCCAACACATCATAAGCCAGACATTTCCCTGACATTATCCATAAAAATATTAAATAACCAAAATGGGTATTGTATAACTTATCTTTATTCGTATGCAGCACTGAATCATTTCTTTTTATTCTTAGGTGTACTTTTTAAAAAAAACATAATGCATTTTTAATAAGTTCAGCCAACTATAAATGCATGAATGCAAAGTACAATGTAATTCAAATTTTGAGTTTTGGAACTCTCATTTCCCACCCATCCTTTTGTATTATTTAGGGAAGAATGCATTTTCTGAGTAGCTTTGATTCAGTGTTGAATAATTTTCCCCAGACACATCTCTGACTTTTCCATGTGTCACCATTTACTGGAGCATAACATGCAGCTATAATCAACTTTTGCATTTCAATTTCATATGTAATCACAACAACTTAAATGATACTAGTTTATATTTTGTGATCTACATTATACAATATAATATATGATATTGATGCATTCATCAAACAATTCCACATAAAATCTATAGTAAAAGCCAATGCCACCAAACCAAGAATTATTGTCAACTCTGAAGAAGAC
The DNA here is from genome assembly GCA_038048745.1 of Coluber constrictor foxii. Lineage (NCBI taxonomy): Eukaryota > Metazoa > Chordata > Lepidosauria > Squamata > Colubridae > Coluber > Coluber constrictor. The sequence goes on along the minus strand of CM075961.1, from coordinate 60,761,723 downwards.
AAAAGTGGTTTTAAATTGGAGAAAGTAACATCAATAATCCTACATTTAACAGAATAACAGAGTTGAAAAGGACCTTGGAGGTCTTCTAGTCCAACCCCCTGCTCAGGCAGGAAAAATGGTTTCTAAGCTCCTCTTAAAAACCTCAAGTGTTGGAGCATTCACAATTTCTGGAGGCAAATTGTTCCACAGATTAATAATTCTAACTGTCAGGAAATAGGTCTTTAGTTCTAGGTTGCTTCTCTCCTTAACTAATTTCCATCCATTGTTTCTTGTCCTGCCTTCAGGTACTTTGGAGAATAGGTTGATCTCTTCTTTATGGAAGCCCCTTTGGGTTCAGAATGTGTTGACTGCCTCTTCTTTAAGGCAATCCCCTATTCTTTGTGGTAATCCCTAGCTGTCTGTTTTAATTTAGAATATACGTAAGAATAGAAAACATTTGTATTAAGGTTTTTGATAAATGTTCACTGAGGATTAAAAGATCTCCCAATATATATTTGGTGAGAGCTTGAATCTCACCTGATTAAACCATCTGTGCCAGGTTATGGCATCCTCATTAATGGTGAAGATTTGTTCTGAAATCGTCCCAGGATTCAACCATCCAACTTTCACTCTGTAAAAGGATTCATTTGAAGAAATGACCCAGTTGATCACATCAAATCCTGCCACTAACTCCCCATTGTGGTCAAAAGAAACTTGGTCACCAGCACTGTTGTTAAAAGATACACTTTTCAGATAATAATGGAGCTATATGGCAAAGTAAAATGAAAGAATTTACAAATTGGTTGCATTTGGGCACAATATTGGACCTTACACTCTAAGACACAAAAATATTTGCTGTGGATAGAAAAAATGGAAACATTTTTAATTACCATATTGAACTGAACAAAGCTTTTTTTTTTAGATGGTACACTATTGTACTGTAGCAATAGCAATAGCACATAGACATATACCACTTCACAGCGTTTTACAGCCCTCGCTAAGTGATTTAAGATATCTACAGAGCTAATTAAGAAATAGTGGATAGTATACTCTGTTTTGAAGGGGCATGGTGACTGAGCAGTTAAGATGCTGGGCTTGTGAACCAGAAGGTTAGCAGTTCAAGACCTAAATACTGCATGATGGACTGATCTTCTGTTACTTGCTCTGGTTCCTGCTAACGTAGCAGTTTGAAAATATGTAAATGCATGTAGATAAATACCATATTTTTCAGAGTATAAGACGCACCTTTTTACCCCCTCAAAAGGGGGTGAAAATTTAGGTGCGTCTTATACACCGAATGTAGCCCTGCCCACCCACTGGCCCCCACCCTTTGGCCTCTGCCTCCCAGCAGTTACCTCCTTGCAAGCAAACAGCAAGAAAAAACAGCCTCATTAAGCTTCAGCTTTGCTTGCTGCAAAGAGTGCTGGAGAAATTTTTTTTTTCCCTAGCTGAAACAAAACTGAAAGTAAAGCAGGCTCTGCTTTACATGACAAAATGAGGCAGGGAAAGAGATTTCTTTTTCTTTTTGCTCACCAAAAAGGGTATGTGCAAACAATGGGGACTCACCACCCTGAGTCCCCCTGGGAGTAGGGCGGTATATAAATGTGATTAATAAATAAATATATGGGAAATTTAGGGCAAAGAGGAGGGTTCAAGATTTTTAAACACAAAAGAAAACAAGGTCTATTTAACTAGGGAATTGTAATAATTGAGATGCTATTAATTGTATATTGTGTTGAAAGCAGAAATGGTTAAGTTATGGTTTGGAGGAATATATGGGGAAAATTATTTGGTTTATTATTATCGGTAATTATAATTAATTAATTTGTAAGAAATTGGATTTCATGGAAATAATCGGAATATTCATGTTCATATTGATTAATATACAAAAAAGATAGTTATAACTAATTGATTTATATAAAAATATGTATTAAACAAGTTAATATTAAATTTGTATTGAATTTGTATTAAACAATTGTAATATTAAATAATTAACCAATGTGAGGATGGATATAAAAATAGATGATAATGGGAAGGGGTAAAATATAGAATAGAAGGGAAAAAATGAATTTGATTAAGATTAGAGATGAGAATGAAGGGTAATATTGGTTTTTTTAAAAAAATAGATGAGGAATAAATATAGCAAAAAGGAAATATAGAAATTGTAAATTTAATTGAAATGACTAAACACTGTTTAAATTTGTGAACCAGCCAAATACTCTGTTCAAAGAAAGTACATTGTATGTTTGTATGTGTGCTTGTCTAAAAAATAAAAAAAAAACAATCAAAAAAACAATCAAAAAAGGTAGGTGCATCTTATACTCCAGTGCGTCTTATACTCCAAAAAATACGGTAGGTACTACTTCGGTGGAAATGTAATAGTGTTCTATGCATCTTAATCTTTAAATGTGTAAGTGAATAAAATATAACATCTTCAAATTGGACTTAAGTATTAGTGAATTCATTGACACCAATTCAACTTTCAAGGCAACAATACAGAAAAAGTCTGCATTGTCTTCTCCTTAGAAGTCTTTTTCTATTCTAGTCCATAATCTTCAAACTTTTAAATTTTTTTTTTACCCAAGTACAAATGACATCGCTACCCAGTTAACTTTTCAATATCAACCAAGGTAAGTTAGGTGCTGCAATCCGAACAGGCTCATAAATACATACTAATAATTAAACCTGAAATCACAAGTTGCAAAACAAATCTCAATTCAATTTCAGATCATAGCACAATAACAGGGGGAAAATGAGAAAAGGAGCCTAGCCAAAGAATCTTCTTGAGAATGAAGAAATGTTCTACAACACAAAGTCCCCGATTGAGAAGAGTAAAAAAAATGATCAAAGGAATATTTTAATCTGGTTTTCTTTGAATCAGGAAAAATATTTCACTTGAAACTCCCAAAAGCTAAATAGTCTTGTCATTCTGACTGGGAATTATGAATGTTATTATTGAATATTTCTGGAAGGCACTGTTAGGGAAAGCTGATTTAATTAATTACCTGCTGTAATAGAAGAATATGAGACTTTGGTTCTCTTCTATCCATCATTATTCTGTATTTTAGCCTATATGAGGTTGCAGCATGCAATGCATAAGCCACAGCATAAATAGCATTGTAGATGCTATAGCTATGGCCAGTCATTTTCATCTCAAACAAAGTCCCAGGAAGAGTCTTTATCTTCTCTCCAGTACAAACATTATTCTGTACCTCATCCACAGTTGTATTAGAAAGAGAACACATGAAGGAATGTTCCCAAACATCCCTTATAAAACCATCTTCTTTTGTGTTGGAAGGATTTAAATTCTCAACAAATGGCTCAAAACCCGGTAAATCACTGGAGCGAATTGTGAAGGACAGAGCACCATGGAGTATGTCTGTATTCCAAGTTCTCTGATAGGCAAAAGAAACAAGTTCTATCTGTCCGACCATAATCCATACCTTACCTATTGGCATACTTGTCTTTTCTTCTTCTAATTCTAGATATGGCAACCATCGCAAATATGCTATGGTGTAAGATTCCCCATATAACACAACTACGGTGGCATTGCTTCTCATCATATCATAATATGTTTTTATTATTTGGTTCACTAAGTCCATTTTGACTTCACGTACCAATGGAAGTCTTTCTATAAAGGCAAAGCATACAGAGTGCTTTGAAAACAATGGAAGCATTATTTGAATAAATGTTTCTCCATTATAATCATCCATGGCAATAAAACCAATCCATGTCCATTGAAAGTGTAGAACTAATGAGACAACACCTATGTATTGAAGTGCTTCTTTTGGGGCCATCTGGTAGAAGAAAAAGCCTGGAGCTTTGTTAGTTGCCATTGGAAGAATGCCATATGTGAACTAAAATCAGAAAAAAAGAAAGAAAGAAGAAGCAACAATATGTCAGTGTAATAGTTTAAAGTGTTCCAAAGACATTTGAAAAGATAAGTTCTCCTGACATTTTTTTCTTTCAGATTTTATCAAATTTGATGAAAGGTGGTTTGTTTCAAAAACATATTTTAATAGAGAAGAAAATCTCAGTGGAATTCTTGTGAGTGAAATGTAGTATGTATGCATGGTCAAGGAAGCTATGTGTGGTGTGAGAAAGTCTTGGAATCCTGATAGAAACGTATTTTCAACTGCTTACCCTAAATTATAATGATACATATAATGGAAAAATTCCTTCCATTCAGGAGGAGCATTGCTGAAAAATTATTGCAAAGCTCTTTAGGAAAAATGTGGACAATCTGTCTACCCAATTTCTCTGCCCCCAAATTGGTGGAGCATTTTGAAATACAATCATGTCTAGCTTAATTTCAAAAGACTAAATATTGCATTATGACAACAATTTTTTTCAAGCTCTGTGAAGTACCCTGATTTTATTGTTTTCTGACAGTGTCTGTTCCTAAAGCTCAGTTGGTATTTTAACGATTTGCATTTATTATATCTTAATATTTTCCCATTGTACAAATTCCTTACATTCATAAGCATGAAAAACCAAAACAAATCTAGGATTTATATATCCTTGTGGGGGAGATATGCTGGATTTATTGGATTTCCTAAACAGAAAACTTAGTAGGGCTTTTTTTAAATTATAAACTGAGTGTGCTATCCATCCAGTTTATCTTATTGATCTTATAGATTTATCATTACCAGAATTATAAGTTAATTATAATTATAATTCATATATTTAACTTCAGATATGCTTACTTCCATCAGTTCCTTATCATTTAAGCAATTTATATTGGATGTATACATACATACATACATACATACATACATACATACATACATACATACATACTGGTACATAGAGACATATATTTCTGCTTCTAGAGAACAAAAGTACCTTAACCGACAAAGGCAGAATTAATAAAACAGAACATTTCAATTTCTGTTGCAAATGTGCTACCTGTGGAATCTTGTAGAGACTCAAGATGGTGGCCACATCAAAGGAAGTTTGAGAATCCAGACCCCCAATTACTGCAGTAATCTTATATTGAATATCACATAGATAATTAGGGACAAATCTCTCTAGTGTGTATATAAGTAGCATTGTAGAATAATAAGTCCATTTTGCATTTAAATAGCTGTCATAAATATGGAAAGCCAAAGTGACATTTGGTAAAATCTGAGGGTTTTCATTGATCTCCTTTACTGCAAATGCCACAGCCAGGATCTGCTGATAATATTTTGTTAGTATGCTAAAAGAAGAGTTGGATTTAGTACCATTAGTACAATTCACACTTCATAAAAACATTATCATTACTTAAGACTTTGTCTTTATCATTATTCATTTTAATATTTCAGAATCTCATTCATTGAGAAAACCTTAGAATATACAATTATTACTAAAAATCAAATCATAACAACAAATATATATCTAGTCATACAGATCTTCAGAGCAAAATATTCTTTTAAATATTAGTAAAGACATTGTTTTCCATTAGGATGTACTAAATAATATTTTTAACATCATTCAAAACCACCAAAACCACTAAAACCACTATTTAAAATACATAACAAAAGCATCTTTCTTCAAATTAGTAAACTAACTATCTCCTCCTGATATTACATAGGAACAAATAAGAAGAAATAATATGAAATAACAATAAACAAAAAACCTTTCACTTTGAACAGGAAGAATAATAAGTATAACACTTTTGAACACCTTACTTAATCTCACTGAACAATGCAGGTAGAGGTTCCTCTGTGAAGGAAACAGGTGGAGAGACAATAAATATTTGAGAAACAATGCTGCCAATCATGAAATCTCCAGATAGATGATATTTGTGAGGTGGAGTCTGGGGCTGATAGAATTTGCATTGATCCTTGCATGTCATCTGAGGGAACAATATTGATAGTAAGAAAATTAGTATCACTATTCTAAGTACAACTTTTCTGACCAGAAATAAATTCCTTTCAGTATCTTTAAAGTATCTATGACAATACCACTTCATGAATTTAATATTCATTCATTCATTCATTTACTTATTCTAAAATGTGAGGACTTCATGATCAATGTATCTGTTTATAATTTTTTGCTACAATGCCGGATTCTGAGGGTGTTTATATATATATTTCTTCACGCTATTAAGTTAGCTATGGAAACTGCTCAGCCCCCTTTTTTTACAAGCAGCATAATTTTAGCCATTTGTGAATACTTGTAAACAGTCACAATTATCCATTAAACTTGTAGATTCCCTATGGAGTTGTAAAAGAAAAATTGTTTACTGTATCTTTCCAAGAAGAGTGGGAATGTAGGATTGAGGAAAAAAAGTATCAGAAATATGGTCTGATATTAGAAAGTAAATCTGTGTGTCTGGCCTATGTTGTAAGATAAGAGCCTGTGTAGCGTAGAGGGCTAATGCCTCCTACTAAAGGCAGCAATTAACACCAGCTGCCTGTAATTTCTCTGAGTTCAATCCTCGCCAGGCTCAAGGTCGACTCAGCCTTCCATCCTTTCTAAGGTAGGTCAATTGAGGACCCAGTTTGTTGGGGGCAATAAGCTGACTTTGTATAAATATACAAAAGTATGAAGGCTATTGCTTAACACATTGTAAGCCGCCCTGAGTCTCCGGAGAAGGGCGGCATATAAATCAAATTAAAAATAAAAAAAAATAAATAAATAAAATACATAAAGATATGTATCAAAGAAAATAAAGATTTGATTAACTGGCTTTTAGCCAACATGCTAAGAAATGACAGGCTCCTAAGAAGGAGCCTGTGTAGCGTAGAGGGCTAATGCCTCCTACTAAAGGCAGCAATTAACACCAGCTGCCTGTAATTTCTCTGAGTTCAATCCTAGCCAGGCTCAAGGTCGACTCAGCCCTCCATCCTTTCTAAGGTGGGTAAATTGAGGACCCAGTTTGTGGGGGCAATAAGCTGACTTTGTATAAATATACAAAAGTATGAAGGCTATTGCTTAACGCATTGTAAGCCGCCCTGAGTCTCCAGAGAAGGGCGGCATATAAATCAATTTTTTTAAAAAAAATCTTTAGCAAAACTGCTTTTATTCAACTATCTGGAACACTATTAGCCTGCCATTTAATTGAAACAATCTGTTTATAAATATGGATTATGGCAAAGGCAACATATGGTAATGTGGACTCACTTTCCCCCCACTTCATAGCACGGGAGAACTCTGTTTAAGCAAATGTTTTAAACCACACAGAGAGATTGAGCATATGTTATATTGTACTACCTGAGAAGAGGTGATTTCTTGCTTTGGATATAATCAGCTTACATTTGCCCTACTGTTTTAATTTATGAGAATTAAAGATGATTAGATAGATATATGATAGATACTGTAGATAGGAGAGAGACAGAAATAGAGATAGATAGATAGATAGATAGATAGATAGATAGATAGATAGATAGATAGGTAGATAGGTAGATAGGTAGATAGGTAGATAGGTAGATAGGTAGATAGGTAGATAGGTAGATAGGTAGATAGGTAGATAAGTAGATAGATAGATGAGAGAGGGGGGAGGATTATCTGATGCAAAATACAATGGCCTACATGTTTAATGGTCTCTCTACTGCTATGGATCATCACTGGTATGACAGCTCTGTTTCTTTATACCACTTTTAAACTTCCTCAATTCATTCTGGACTATATAAAATTCCAGTAGGATGTAATGCTTGGATATTTGTAACACCACATTTAGTGGATAAATTTTTCCCTCCCCAGTTGACTCTGGAGGAAAGGCCTGCAAAAGATCCACTTATCATGAGGTATGATGGGAGGCTCAAGGAAGAAGGCAGTTCTACTTTTGGGGGATAACTTGTCTTCCAATACAAGTGTTGTGTATGTATCTAATTTGTGCGGGAATTTCAAATGGGAACCTTGTTGTGATTGGTCAACAACTGTTACTGAACTATATATAAGGAAGGCTGTTGCCTGTGAGTTTTGCTGGAGTCTCACCCTGAAATAAAGAGCTGTTGTCACTTGCTTGCTTGTGCCTCCTGTTATTCCTGCACTACAACATTGACGACAAAGGTGGGATTGAGGCTACAAGAAGCTATGCAAAAAGAGCTTTGAACTTCAGCCAGGGTGACTAGCGAACTACAGAGACAAGCCGCAATGTCTGCCTACATTCCGCCAAAACCCTTCGACCCAACCGGAGAGAAGTGGGGGTCATATCTAATCCGATTTGAGTGCTCCCTAGAAGCAAGCGACATGCAGGACCTTTCGGCTAATCGGAAAAGAGCACTATTTCTGAGTCACTGCTTTCCCGATGTATTCGAAATGGCTGAGTCCCTATGCGAGCCAACACTGGTCCAGATGGTTCCATGGGACGTTTTACAAGCAAACCTGAGGGCCCACTACACTCCAGTTCCCTCCAAATTTGTTCAACGTTACGAGCTGCAACAAAGAATACAATGGGAGGGAAAACCAGTCAGCGCTTATGTGCCGCACTCCGCAAAGCCGCAACACACTGTGACTACCGAGATATGGAAGACGCGCTCCTCGAGCAACTGATATGTGGTGTGAGGGACACTCGACTGCAGAGGCGACTACTAGCTAAGCTAGACCTATCCCTAGACGGTGCATTGGATGAAGCAAGGGCACACGAGGCATCCATGAAAGCTTCTGAAGCATTACAGCATCCGTCTCTGGGCAAAGAGATCCCTAAGGCAACTCCTGTTCACAGGGAAGAGACACAGACCAGTACAGAGGAAGAGTCGGATGAGGATGTCTTCCACACAGAAAAGAAGGGCAATCAGAACCACCGCAAGGATCACTGCTCGACGTGTGGTGGAAACCATGAGAGACAGTCTTGTAAATACCGAGACACCATGTGCAGGCATTGCGAGAAAAAGGGCCATTTAGCCAGAGTCTGCAGAGCCCCGTTTCCCAGACATAGCAATCCACATGGTTATGATGACCAGTCAGAACCGTTGCGCTCAAATCAGCCAATGAGAGACGGTGGCGTGAAAAAACGGCGCAAAAATCAAAAACCTACAGCACAAGAATAGGCCAAGCCAGCATGCCTATTGAAGAAAAAGTCTTTACAAGTATACGGATCGAGGGAAAGCCTTGCAGAATGGAAATCGACACCGAATCAGCTCTCTCAATAATGTCCTGGGCCAAACTCAAGTCATTGCTACCTCATCTCCAGAAGTCTCAGCTGTCAAAGCAATGAATTCGCCTCCTCGACTACCAAGGAAACAGAGTTCCAGTGGAAGGCATCAGCACGTTCCGGATCACCTTCCCCTGACCGTCAATAGCAAGCCGCTGCCCAGCCTTTTGGGCCTGGGGTGGTTCTGAGCCCTCGGCATGGGTTTTACGGGTGTGCACAGCCTCAGCGGATCGGACATGAAAGACAGTCTCCTGAGCGAGTTTCAGGATGTTTTCAAAGAATCGCTAGGCAAGTACGTGGAGACCCCCTTGACATTTAATTTAGACCTTAACATGGCCCCAATTAGATTGAAGGCAAGACGAGTGCCATTCGCACTTAAGCCTAAAATTGATGCTGAACTGGACAAATTGATAAGGCAAGGGATGCTAGTTCCCATAGATCATGCCAAATGGGAAACCCCGATCATCACGCCAGTAAAGTCAGATGGTTCAATCAGAATTTGTGCTGACTATAAATGTTCAATCAACAAGGCCCTTCAACAAAGTGCATATCCAGTGCCAATAGTCCACTACCTATTACAATCTCTGGGCCCGGGAAAAATTTTCACCAAATTAGACTTAGCGCAGGCGTACCAGCAATTGCCTGTAGATGATGCTGTGGCTGAAACGCAAACCATCGTAACACATAGAGGTGATTTTAAGTGCACTAGGTTCAGTTTGGAGTTAGCATCGGCCCAGGGATCTTCCAAAGTATGATGGAGCGCCTTCTCCAAGGACTCCCGGGGGTTGTTCCCTATTTTGACAATGTCCTCATTAGTGCACTAGATGAGGCTCAGCTTAGAGAGAGAGTCAAGGCAGTTCTCACAAGGTTCAGGGAAGTTGGCCTTAGACTCAAGAAGTCCAAATGTAAAATAGCAATACCATCAGTAGAATTCCTTGGGTACAGAATTGATGGTTCAGATATCCATCCCACAGAGAGTAAGGTTAGAGCTATTTGAAACGCTCCCACCCCGAAGTCTAAGGCGGACTTACAGGCCTTCCTGGGCCTGCTGAATTTCTATTCGATGTTTCTTAAAGACAAGGCTACCGTTGCCGAGCCCTTACACCGTCTGTTGGGAAAAAACATTCCCTGGGTCTGGGGCAAGGCTGAGGATAGGGCGTTCAAAGCTATTAAACAACTTTTGTCTGAGGACAGTTTCCTTCTATAATATAATTCTGCCTTGCCGCTTATTCTTGTATGCGATGCATCCCCGTTTGGAGTGGGTGCCATGCTAAGTTATAGACTTCTGAATGGCCTAGAGACGCCTATCGCATATTACTCTCGCACACTGTCTGGTGCAGAACGTAATTATAGCCAATTGGACAGAGAAGCTTTGGTGGCTGTTGCTGGTGTGAAAAAATTTCATGAATATCTGTTTGGCCTTAAATTCGAACTTGTCATGGACCATCAACCCTTGTTAGGACTTTTGGCCAGAGATAGACCGACCCCAGCTGCTCTTTCCCCCCAGATGACCAGGTGGTATTTTTTTAGCGGCCTACTCGTATAAACTACTTCACCGACCTGGCCGGTCCTTGGGCCCTACTGATGCTGTTAGCCACTGCCCTTTACCAGATTGTTGGAAAACCCAACCCCTGACATCCCGGTACTGCTTTTAGATGCTGTGTCAATGGGGCCTCTCTCGTTGAAAGAGGTGGTGAGGGCATCTAGTAAAGACCCGGTGATTCGGACTGTTACAGGCTGGGTCATGAGAGGGTGGCCCACCAATGTGGACAGCAGGGACTACCAGGTTTTCTTTGTTAAGAAAAACAAACTGTCTGTTTTGGGGGGATGCTTGTTGTGCGGCGATAGAGCGGTTGTGCCCGCTCGCCTCAGACAGAGAGTGTTGGAAATGCTGCACGAGGGTCACCCAGGCATTGTTAGAATGAAAGGATTGGTCCATAGCTATGTGTGGTGGCCTCAGAGAGACCAAAATGTTTCCGAGTGGGTGGGAACATGCAGACCCTGCCAGGCATCCTGCCCGGATCCCCCTGTAGCTCCGGTTAGGGAATGGGAGAAACCCAAAGGCCCGTGGGGGAGAATTCACATTGATTTCGCTGACCCGTTCCATGGCCAAAATGTTCTAATTATAGTAGACACCTACTCAAAGTGGCTAGAGATAGCCCTAATGCCCTCAACCATGTCTGAGGCAGTAATCAGAGTCCTACGCAAGCTGTTTGCAACACACGGGTTACCGGACACCTTAGTGTCAGACAACGGGTCCCAATTCATGGCAACCAAGTTTGAGGGCTATTTAGCTGGGTTAGGGATTAGGCATGCCTTATCAGTGCCCTTCCATCCAGCTTCTAATGGCTTGGCAGAAAGGTTCGTCCGAACGACCAAAGAGGCCCTCTCCAGACTTGATGCCGGGGACTGGCAAGCTAGGATAGACCAGTTCCTTACAGTCCAGCACGCCACCCCATGCACTGCCATGGGGCGCAGCCCTGCAGAGTTGTTAATGGATCGGAAACTGAGGTGCACCCTCGATATATTACATCTTAACTATTCTCAGGAGAGGTTTGAAGGGGAAGAAAGGGGTCTAAGGCAATTCCAAGTCGGAACCATGGTATTTGCCAGCAATTATGCAAATGGTCCATTGTGGATTGAAGTAATTGTTATTGGGATAACTGGACCAAAATCATATATGGTGGACGTGGGACAGGGAAAAATCTGGAGAAGGCATATTGATCAATTGCGTAGGCGCTTAAATTGTGAAAATTGTGAAATGCCAAAATCTGTTGAGCCTGACTTCCCAAGTTTCCCCAAAACAGCTATCTCAAGCCCGAGTGAACTGGATTACTTATCGGGTAATCCTTGGCTCCAGCACCGCTCCGACGAGCTGGTACTCCCAGCCAGGGATAGACACTCCCCCGGAGGAATCCAGGAGGTTCCATTGGCGGAGCCAGGAGAGACAGGAGGTCCCTCTGACCGGCTCGATGCCTCCCCAACAACTGAACTGCGCAGGTCAACCAGAGTGAAGTCACGCCCTGGTCACCTGCATGATTTTGTATGTAAATATGTAAATAATTAGGACAAGTGCTTTCTGGGTGGGGAGGAGTGTTGTGTATGTATCTAATTTGCGCGGGAATTTCAAATGGGAACCTTGTTGTGATTGGTTAACAGCCGTTACTGAACTGTATATAAGGAAGGCTGTTGCCTGTGAGTTTTGCTGGAGTCTCACCCTGAAATAAAGAGCTGTTGTCACTTGCTTGCTTGTGCCTCCCGTTATTGCCACGCTACAACAACAAGCCTCACTCTCATTCATATGGAACTGAAGACAAAGTGTTTTTAGAATGAAAGTATATAATCATTCAAAATGAAAAAAGGTATAGAAAAATGGATATTAAATACTAGGCTGCATTTATAACAACAAGGTTGTCAAAGTGCTTCTTCTAATACTTAGGAATCCTAACTTAGGGTAGCTAATTTAATTCTCATAAATAAGTGAAAACTCTGATTAAATAGATCTGTCCATGAGAGGATCCAGAGAATCATACTACAGGAAAGATAAAAAGTTTTTATAGGGAAAATAACAAACTTGGTGAACAATATTGTTGTTTTTCCCATACTCATTTTGAATTGATGGTGCAAAATAAAATTTAATAGTATGCTTTCAGAAGTACAGTTAAAAGGAAGACAATATTGTTAAGAGAATATATAAGAAATACTTTAAAAATGTGTATTTTTTCTCTCCATCAGTTTTTTCTAATTAAATATTTCTTAGTATTTTTTTCAGGCCTCAATATCAAAATGAAACATTGTGTGTGTGGGGGGGGAATACAACCTAGCAGTCCAATGCTGGAGGCTAAGATGGAAAAAATCTCCACAGCCACCATATATTTTCCTTTGGAACTCAAATAAATTGGAAAAAAAGACAACCAAACACTGCAAAAGACTAACATATTAAAAGTAATGAAATTGACTTCATTGAAACTGTCTGGTAAGTTCCTGGAAAAAGGGGCCACAGTAAAGCTAACAATGGCCAGTAATTCAAGATTGCCCATGACACAATAAAACATACTCACAGAGCCCTCATAACACTCCAGTACAATTTCTTCAGGCACTGAGTGCAAGTCAAAATCTGGCAAAAGGGGAGAGTTGCCAGCCACACCATATTAATACCTGTTGGAATAAGAGAGCAGGAAAAAACAATTGAGTTGGCCAGGCCTTTCCGCACCCACTTTTTCAATCTAGATCCAGGCTGAGCTGCCATGAAAGCTAAAATGGGCGTTGGACTTACCTGGGCTAAAATGGGCTCTTTCTGTGATAAGTGGGCACGGCAGTCATGCCTGGGAGTGACACAGCCCTGCTCCAATGGGACCGAGTTTTCTGAAAAGTTCTTAAGTCCCTCCTCTTCCTGTGTAATTCAGTTTTGAGATGAGGTAGATCAGCAGTTAGTCATGTCTGTAAAATAAAAACATACATGAGATTGCCACCCACCCCCACGTCCGGAGACTGCCCAACAGGGAGGGTCTGACTGCCATGCCCACCTATCACAGAAAGGGCATATCAGATAAGTCCAACATCCATTCTCATGATAGTGGGCATGGCGGTCATGCCTGCAACATACCAAAGCCAATATCCTATAGGGTGGGATCCAGCCAAGCCTGGGTAGTAGTCTCTAGATGAATTCCTTGTAACATTCTCCTTCCAAATGCCGCATCAACTGAGACGCAGGTATCCAACCTGTAATGCCGGATGAACGGAGTAGGAGAGGACCAGGTGGCTGCCCTGCAAACTTCCTCCAGGGGAGCCCTGGTGGACCAAGCTGCAGATGTGGCCGTGCTCCTTGTGGAGTGTGCCATAATATTCCGGGGAACCGGTAAGGCTTGGACTGAATAAGCCATAGCTATGGTAGCCCTGATCCACCGACCAATGGCTGAAGAAGACAGCTTGGCCCCCATGGAAGCAGGCTGGAAGGCAACAGAGCTTCCATACAATGTAGATCTAAAGGGCCCTGAGAAAGTCTAGAGTGTGCCATGTTTGTTCTAGTCGGTGCCGAGGAGAAGGGCAGAAATTGGGAAAAACCAGTTCTTGGGATCTGTGAAAAATAGAGTTTATCTTGGGAATAAACGCCGGATCCAGATGAAGGACCACCTTGTCCGCATGAAAAATGCACAGATCTTGTCAAACTGACAGGACTGCCAATTCAGAGATCTGGCGGGCCGAAGTTATGGCCACCAGAAAGGAGACTTTGAATGACAGGAATTTGAGGTCCACCTCCCGAAGAGGCTCAAAGGGGTGTCTGGTGAGTCCTGACAATACCTTGGTAAGGTCCCAAGTAGGGAACCTGTGTATCACTGGAGGCTTGAGGTTCATGGCTCCACGTAAAAAAACTGCAGATCAAAGGGTCTTTAGACAGAGAGAGAAAGAAAGCTGATGAGTAAGATAGAATAGATGAAATAGCCAATACCTGTCCCCATAGTATTTGGAGAGAGCCCCGAAGAGAAATCTTCTTGCAAGAAACCAAGGACTTGAACTTCCGATGCTGAAGTGGGCACTATACTGTGTCTTCTACACCATCTGGAGAAAGCAGACCATGTGGCATCGTATATGTGAGTGGTAGATCCGCATCGAGAGGCTTGGATGGTTGAGATGACTTCAGGTGGAACCAGAGCTTCCGTTAAGAGGATCTGCTCAATCTCCAAACGGCTAGCTGGAAGGACTATGGATCTGGATGAACTAGCTGCCTTCGCAGGAGTGATACCTGACCATCTGGAATCCTCCAGAGCCCCAATCAAAGAGACTCCTGAAGAACTCGGGAGTGGGTCCCTCCTGGTCTGTTTATGTGAGCTTTGGCAGTGATGTTGTCCGTGAGGATGAGTACATCTCTGCCCTGGACCTGGGCCCAAAAACCCTGCAGGGCTAGGAAGATCGCCCTGAGTTCTAGATTTATATTGAGTTTGCATTCCTGTGGGTCCATCTGCCCTGGATCATGTGTGTCTCCAAATGAGCTCCCCAACCTACCAGGCTGACATCCGTTGTTATGACTAACCGTTGAGGTTCCAGGAACGAGCTGCCCTTGGAGACATTCTCTGGTGTCCACTACTTGAGCGAGTCAACGGCGGTGCTGGCCAGATGAAATAGGATGGTTGAGGTACTGTTGATATTTCGCTGGTAGGGTAGAAGAAACCACTGCAACTCCCTGCTGTGAATACGACACCAGAGTACTATACCATAACAAGACACCATCTTTTCTAGCAGGCTAGATAAGTTCAGTAGGGAAGCTGACCTGGACTGAATAAACCTACGGGCCATATCAAAAAGACTATCCTGTCAATCCTGGGATAGGAAAACCTTAGTTGACACCGTATCTATTACTGATCCAAGGTGCTGAAGATGGGTACATGGAACTAAATGACTCTTCTTCCAGTTAAAGAAAACCCATTGGTCCTTAAGATTTCAAGAGATGTGGCCATGTCCTGACGAGCTTGAAGCTCAGATCGGGAAAGGATGAGAATATCATCCAAGTAAAAGAGAATCCTGACCGGGAAGGAGGAAATGTGAGAAATCAGGGCCACCATAACTTTAGTAAAGGTCCTAGGCACTGAGGACAAACCAAATGGAAGAGCTTTGTACTGGTAATATTTGCCATTGTAGCAGAACCTGAGGAATCTACGATGAACAGAGAGAATAGGAATGTGTAAGTAGGCTTCTGTTAAATCAATAGAGGACATAAAATCTCCCTCCTTAATAGCTAAAAGAATAGTGTGGAGAGATTGCATCTTGAACAGGCGGTAGATTATATACCGGTTCAAAGATTTTAAATCAAGTATAGCTCTCCGATCTCCTGAAGATTGGAGTAATAAACGGGAATAGAATCCCTCACCCCACTGGGAAAAGGGTATGGGTTGGATGGACTGTATCAGTAAAAGATGTTCAATGGCCACGTCAACATGAGCATGTTTGTCTCTATCTCAGGACAAAGGCCATTGCAGAAAACAATTGAGGGGAACTGCAGTGGAACTCAAGAGCTAGACCAAAACGAATAGTTTCTTTAACCCAAGAATCTGAAACCGTGTTATCCCACATGTCGGCGAAGAAGGCTAATCTGCCGCCAATTTTAGAATCAAGAAGGGAATTGATGAGCCTGGTGAAAAGGCCGGCCTCTAGAGCCTCTGAAAGGTCTCCTGGAGGAGAACCTGTACCCCTGTCTGACCTGAGAATCCTGTTGTTGGGGTCCTCTTTAATGAAATGGCTGATGAGGACATGAGTTGGTAGAAGCTGGAGTCGTGGGCCCGAAAGGATCCTGAACAAAAGGAAGTCTGTGGGCGGATCTCCGACCATCTAGAAATAGATGGTAAAATTTTACGATGTTCCTTTGTCTCCACTAATAGGGGTTCAAGAGGAGCCCAAACAACTTGTCACCCTGGAAGGGAGAGGAAACTAGACGCCATTTGGCTCTTTGATCTGCCTGCCAATTCTTGAGCCAGAGTAAACACCTAGATGTAACTGAAGAACCTATAGCTTTAGCAGAGAAATGAGCTGCATTAAGAGTGGCATCTGCAAAGAATTCCACCACTGCCAAAATTTTGTTTAAGTCTTGGTGAGACCTATGATCAGAGGCTGGAATTCTCTCCTGAAGTTGTTTCAACCATAGGATGGTAGCACGGTTGAAGAATGAGGCCACGGAAGAAGCTTAAATAGACCATGAGGAAGCCTGATGTCCTTTTATGAGATTTCGTTCCACTCTTTTGTCCTCCAGACATAACACCTCTTCAGCTGGGCCTGAAACTGGGGACGATGAAGGCAAAGCTACTACAGGAGAATCAACAGAAGGAATCTGTAATACATTGGAAAAGTCAGTTTTCAGGGAATTAGGGAGAGGACCAGTACTTTGGAAATTCCATTGTCTTTGAACTACGTCTGAAAATAATTTGGGAGCTGGAACAACTTCCGTTCGAACAGATGGTTCTAGAAACACAGATGTTGTTGGATCAGAGAAGAGGGGAGACGAACCAGAGCTGGAATAGGGAAGACCCATATGTGTAGTGGTTTGAGCCTTGAATAATAAAGATCTAAACATCTGAGGCTTGAATAAGCTCACAAAGGCAAGCTCATCTGGTTCTAAACCTTCATCCTCAGAAAGATCTTGATCTGAATGATCTCACCCTCAGATAGTGAATCCTGACTTTCAGATTGGGGGGAGCCATGAGATTCCTCATGAAGAACAGTATCTCTCGATTCATGATACCCCTAAGACTGGCTCTGATGGTTCTGCATCCCTGAAGCTTCAGAAGGAGCTCGCTGATGGACGCCTTCAGCTATGCCCTGGCGAATGGCCATAGAAATGAGGGAGGCTAAAGCAGGAGAAATCTCGGGAATAGCCTGGGAAGAAGTAGAATGATCACCCTCCCACCCCCACCCCCAATTTCAGAACCTGACTGAACAGGAGCGGTCAGAACAGCATTCTGAGATTCAGCTTGATTAATACAGGACTTTGCTGTGGATACTGGAAAAACAAAAGAAGCATCAGCTAAATTTGTATCACTTTGCACTGATCTATCAGGAGATAGAGAAGGAGTATGAGAAGGTTGAGATCTAGCAGCTTGAGTTTCTGTGGGAGGAGCCATTACAGATAGGGTGGGGGCCTGAGAAGAGCCTAGAGCTTTGTCCTTATCAGCTTGAGCCTTTTTAAAAGCCCTTTCCATGGCTCTATAGCGTCTTTCCTCCTCTTTAGAGGGTTTAGATCCTTTAGAAGCAGATGAGTGAGCTATTTTGGCAGCAGAGGAGTTAAGGGAAGAGCAGCCCTCCCCTGGATCAGGCTCATGCTGCTGTTTCCTTTTAGATGACTTGTGAGTAGCCTTAGAAGGAATAACGTCGCCATTTTGAATAAATTAGTTTCACTTTCCAGATAATCTTAAAGCTACAGAAGCCTCCCACAGCACAAATTGGCACAAACAGGCACAAATTAAGCAATCACAGGCTCCAGGGGATTGAAAGCTCCCCAATACTTGCAGTTCCACTGTTCCTTGGGAAAAGCTGCGATCTCTAGTCATTGGCCTTGGAGCGACAATTACAGGCACGGTAAAATCTTCGCACCAAATAGCTGTAGAGCCAAAGCCCTTAATCAGCTCACAGCCCTTTCAAATCTTGCAAAAATGGCTCAAAATGCCTCCAAAGCCTCCCAAACACCTGCAGAATCAATATTGAGGGCTCAAAATGCCGCGGAGCAAGCTCGTGGGCGGAAAAAGCCTAATGATCTGCTGGCCAGCAGATTGAAGCCACCCAAGCAGCTCAGAGAGGTCTCTGAAAGAAGGCTTTTCTCTTTTTTTGTAATTGGCAATGCAGAATATAAAAGAAAATAAAATAAAATAAAATAAAATAAAATAAAATAAAATAAAATAAAATAAAATAAAATAAAATAAAATAAAATAAAATAAAATAAAATAATAAAATAAAATAAAATAAAATAAAATAAAATAAAATAAAAAAATAAAATAAAATAAAATAAAATAAAATAAAATAAAATAAAATAAAATAAAATAATAAAATAAAATAAAATAAAATAAAATAAAATAAAATAAAATAAAATAAAATAAAATAAAATAAAATAAAATAAAATAAAATAAAATAAAATAAAATAAAATAAAAGAAAAGAAAAGAAAAGAAAAAAATAAAATAAAATAAAATAAAATAAAATAAAATAAAATAAAATAAAATAAAATAAAATAAAATAAAATAATAATAAAATAAAATAAAATAAAATAATAAATAAATAATAAAATAAAATAAAATAAAATAAAATAAAATAAAATAATAAAATAAAATAAAATAAATAAAATAAAATAAAATAAAATAAAATAAAATAAAATAAAATAAAATAAAATAAAATAATAAAATAAAATAAAATAAAATAAAATAAAATAATAAAATAAAATAAAATAAAATAAAATAAAATAAAATAAAATAAAATAAAATAAAATAAAAAAGCAGAGTAAATACTCTTAATTAGAGAAGAGAAACTACAGACATGACTGTCCCAGAGAAGCCCGAGTCGAAAAACTGAACTACACAGGAAGAAGCGGGACTTACGAACTTTTCAGCAAACGTGGTCCCATTGGAACAGGGCTGTGTCACTCCCAGGCATGACTGCCATGCCCACCGTCATGAGAATTACTGTTATAGTCTTGGCTAACACACAAGAAATGACTACAGAGAAGATGGTGCCAAAAATAATTTGTCAAAGAAAACATGTCACTTTATGTGGATGACCAATGAATAACAATGCACTACAAAAATACAATTGGAGCGAGAAAAGGAGACAGTAAGTGAGATTCCCATTATTGGCCTTCACAATTGGAGTGTTGGGATGTTTCATAACACCAGAGCGGTCATAAAAGAAAAGGAAAGGAAAGAACAAGAAAAGTTAACCTGATCCCTAAATATTCTCCATAAAATATAAAGCTTATAATTGTGGAAATACAAGAATCTTGCTTGGATACTTTCTTTCAGAACATTTATGACAGATACATTCATATTTGAAAAATAAAATATGCCAGTTTAAATTTTCACACATAGGCCACTATACACATTATTTATTTGTCACTTAAATGCATTATGTGTTATGAGAAAGTTCTATGTATTTATTACACGTAGTGCTCATTTTGTGACCACAATTGGGATCAACAACTTTGTCATTTAACAAAGTGATCACTAAGTGAAATAATGACTGTGCTTATAATCTTATTATATTTTTCCATTGCTTTACAGACCTGCAAAGATTATAAATGTGAGGATTGATCAGAAAGTTATTTTTCATCAGTTCAAAAGGTCACTAAGTAAAGTAGTCACTACTTATATGAATTTTTGGTCCTCACACTTATGACCATCTCAGAGTCTATATGATCATGGGATCATCATTTGTGACCTTCTCAACTGGCTTCCAACAAGCAAAGACAATGGAGGAAACAGGATTGCTTAATGACCATAGCAAAAAAGGTCATAAATTGGACCCAGTCAAATTTAAAGCAGAATAAGCCTTCTTCTCCCAACAGTTTTTTGTCACAAGCTAGTTCGTATCATTGATTGTGACCGATAAGCCAAATCCTAAGACTATGATTTGCCGGACTTATTTTGGCCATATAGTTCCAGATATATCTTTAACCACATTACCTGCCACAATGGTTGGTTCTGAAATTTCAGATCCCATCTTGTCCAGCATTGGTCTGTGAACAAATCTAGATACAAACATGGGTTGTAAAGAATGAGCCACTGCATAGACAGCATTGTAGATGCTATAGCTGTGGCCAGTCATGTTCATTTAAAAAAAAAGGAGCGAGAAGGCTTCTAATTTCTCCTCTCCAGAACAAACATTATCAACTATTTTGTCCATAGCTGAATTTGGAAATATACAGTTGAAAGCAGTTTGCCAAAAGTCTCTGATAAACCCATCTGCTGCTGTACTGGAAGGATTTCTGCTCTCAAGAAATAATTTATAATCTGGTAAATCATTGGAATGAACTGAGGACAGAGCACCATGGAGCATTCTGTATCCCAGTAGGTTGGGATGGGAGAGGATGACTGGCTCAAAGTTACCTAGTGAACTTCCACAGATGAGAACATGGGTCTTCTCAGTGTCATCCATACACCTCTATGGCTATATAAGTATGCTTTTAGTTGCTGAGATATTATGGATTGGAGGAGAAATAAAAGTTTGGATGCATCCTGAGAGAGACAAGCATTAAAATCAAGCACATTCAGAATAAATGAATGAATAAAGAATAAATTAATCTTTTTCACAATTAAATTTATAATGCTTATATCTTTTAGAGTTTCATGATTGGGGTAATTAAATTAAAATTAACTTCTTGGGAAAGGTCACTTGTCTCACAATGTTATGACCACAATATTAATGATAATGCGAAATATCCACTGAAATGGATATCCATTGAAATATATCTAGTACTTACATAGAAGAGACCCTAATATATTTTAATTCAGATTGAATAATATTTCAACATTTGAAATAATATTTCAACATCAATGTCTTTACTGGATAGTCATAGGGAATACACTTACAATGGTAGAAGAAGAAATGGAAATAAGGTAAATATTAAAAATCTTAGTTTCTTAGTTAATTTCATCAAACACTGTTGGAAGTGGTTTTTAATGTATTGGAGACAATAAAGCTATGAGAAGCAATGACACCAATGATGAAGTCTCCTGACTGATAATAGGTCAGAGGTGGCAAGTGAGGAACCCGCAACCCACATTTAACTATGGGAGTCTTGCATAATATTCAAGGAATTAGTAGAAACAGTAATGCCATCACCCCATTCACAGATCTCTCCTCTGCTCCCTCCATTATTTTCGGAGTTATTTTATCAATCTATTGAAATGTCCTTTTGCATCTTAAGGTTTTAATGGAAAATATAAATTATTAGATAGAAGATATGAAAATCTGTTGTTGTGCCTTACCTTGGCCATATGTATAAAAAATAGAAAGTATTATTATTATCTAATTTTCTATGCCAGTGATGGCTAACCTTTTCCAGGCTGAGTGTCCAAAGCATGCACATGTGAATGTGCACATGCAAACCCCCAAAATGCAATGTGTGCATGGCTCCCCACGTGTACCCCACACATGTGCGACAGAGACCTGAAGACCAGCTGACTGGCAGGAGGTGTGCACACATGTGCAGTGGAGCTGAACTGGAGCAACAGCTCACATGTCATCAGAGAGGGCACTGCATGCCACCTCTGGCACATATGCCAAAGGTTCGCCACCACGGTTCTATGTTGTTACTGAAATTCAAGAGACAATCTTAAATTCACTGTACTCAATAGTATAGACTCTGGCATTTAGTAATTGAAAGTATCAGTGATCAGAACAGATCCTCACTTGTTCCTAGCCCCTGCCTATAACTTCCAAATGCTACATGAGATATATACTACCTTTCATAGTTTTGTTGTTCAGTTACTGAATGTTAACACCTGCAGCCACTCTACTCAAGTTGTCTGGGCAAGCAGCAAGATTTATTTATTTATTTATTTATTTATTTATTTATTTATTTATTTATTTATTTATTTATTTGGCTTATATGTTGCCCTATCTCCCAATGGACTCAGGGTGGCTCACAATAATAAAATTATTATTATTATTATTATTATTATTATTATTATTATTATTAGTAGTAGTAGTAGTAGTAGTAGTAGTAGTAGTAGTAATAGTAATTAAATTTATATACCACCCTACTCCCAGACGGGACTCAGGGTGGTGAACAGCCAGAATAAGATACAATAAATACAAAAATTAAAAAAATCATTAAAACAAATTAAATAATTTGGCTCAACAGTTTAAAAATTCAATTATAATTATAAAAATTTAAAAACCCAAAATAAAGGAGGTTAAGCCAGCCCAGCTTGTTCAAATAAAAATGTTTTCAAGGCACGGTGAAAAGTACCCAGGTCATGTAAACTCCTTATCTCAGGGAGGAGCTCATTCCAGATGGTAGGTGCCCCCACAGAGAAGGCTCTCCCCCTGGGGTCCGCCAGTCGACACTGTTTGACCGATGGCACCCTAAGGAGACCCTCTCTATGAGAGCAGACTGGTCGGTGAGAGGCTGTTTGTGGCAGAAGGCGGTCCTGAAGATAGCCTGGTCCTAAGCCATGGAGCACTTTGAAGATGGTAACCAAAACCTTGAACCGCACCCGGAAGACCACTGGAAGCCAGTGCAGCTCGTGCAGGAGGGGAGTCACATGGGAGTGCCACGTCACTCCCATCACCACCCACGTGGCCGCATTCTGGACCACTTGGAGCCTCCGGGTGCTCCTCAAGGGGAGCCCCATGTAGAGAGCATTACAGTAGTCCAGGCGTGAGGTGATGAGGACATGAGTGACCATGCGTAACGCATCCCGATATAGAAAGGGATGCAACTGGTGAATCAGGCGAACCTAATACACAATGCACAAAATGCACAAAGCCACAATACAACATTAAAATCTAAATAGACCCAATAAAATTTAAAACCCTTAAAACCCCATCAGTCCAGGTCGAGGAACTTGAATAACCAAGTTTTTAATTTGCAGTGGAAGGTGCGAAGGTCAGGAGCCAACCGGAGCTCCAAGGGGAGTCGATTCCAGAGGGTGGGTGCACCCACAGAGAAGGCTCTACTCCTGGGGGCTGCCAACCAACACTGTCTAGCTGACGGCACCCTGAGCAGGCCCTCTCTATGGATGCAGACTGGACGATGGGATGTTGTTGCTGGCTGCAGGTGGTCTGCCAAATATTCTGGGCCTAAGCCATGTAGGGCTTTATAGGTCATCACTAGCACCTTGAATCTCACCAGGAGGGTAACTGGTAACCAATGCAAGTCGCGCAGGCGGGGTGTAACATGGGAGTATCGAGACTTTCCCATCACAACCCGCACGGCTGCATTTTGCACCAGCTGAAGCACTAGTACTTCTGAAAATAAAGTTGAGCAATCCCCAAGGAACTGCAGAAAGGAGCATGTCTGTCAGATACAAACAGAAGTTTTCTCTTTAACTTTGTTGGAAAACAAAGTTAAAGAGAAAAACAAAACATGAATTTTGAAGACTTTGGGATGAAATGTCAATAAGTATGAATACATTCTTTATAATTGTTCAATTCCAGTAACAACTTATATTGTTTCAATAAATTTATTTTTAATTTTTAATTTTATTTCATTTTTGAAAAAAAAAATTAAAACTAAAAAAAATTATGAACAAGAATAAAAAACAAAAGAATACAACTAATATATCAACTAGATATCAATTATGAAACACTATACAAAAGTTAAAATTAAACAAAGAACATTCTTTTAATTATCATGTAATCTAGTCCAGGAGACAATATATTTATTCACTTCACTAATGAAAAAAACAGAATGCATTTGATTTTCTGAAATGCTCTTGAGAAGAGCCAGAAACTGTCATTTTAAAATCACCTAAAAGTAATGTTCATTGAAAAGTTTCCAGTGGAGATAGTCGCACAGAGCATAATCCACAAGTAGTTAAAATTTTTGTATGTCCTTGCACAGAGTAGAGTTGATTCCATTCAAAACTGAATAGTTCAGAGTTACATTCCTGTTCCCTGATCTTCTATGAGGAGAAGCTCAGCAAATATATTGGTAGCAGCTATTTTGTCAACTGAGCACTTTCAGCAAAGAGTTCTTTATCTTGTAGTTATAGTTCATTATCGTTTCATTCCTTTAGTCTGTATTCACCCTTATGACAACCCAGTATTATAAGGACTATTAAGAAAATAGGGAAATAGTTCTCTTTCATATGCTCGTAATTACTATATAAGCAAATCATTGCACCCTGAATTTCACAGAAATGTCTTTTTGTGTGTATTTTAAAAGGCAAAGTCTAATATAGCACATCTAGCCAAAGAGTGTAGATCAGGGTCCCCAATCTGTAGGCTGCGACCCACTACAGGTCCATTTGTGCAGGCAGTGCACAAATTAAGTTATGCACACGCACATGCCCATCACACAAAATCATTCCCTCTTCCCCCCCACTCCCCACCCCCACAGGATGGCCAAGCCTGAAAAGTTGGGGAACAGATTTAGCTTTCTGTGAAATTTCAGGTTATTTTAGTGAGGCCTCTGCGGGACTCCGATATGCCTGTCATTCCTGAAAAGTTGATATAAATTTACCCTCTCCTGATCCCTGAGCATGGAGAGTGGACAGGAGGCAGGAACACTGCAGGCTGACCTGATGACTAAGGAGAACATCCCACCCCTCTTCACAAGACACACCTGAGGACTGATACTTAAGGAGATGCTTTGGGGAAGGGTGCTTGTTGGAACAACCACTGAATTCATGGACTTTTGTGTGCTGTTGTCAATGTCTGGAGTTTGTTGGACTTCTTGCCTTCTCGTTGCCTTGTTCCTTTGCTTCATGGACTCATTGCTTTGCTCCTCTCCTTTGTGGACTCAATGCCTTGTTCTCTTGCCTCATTGGACTTCTTTCCTTGAAGCCATTGTGCTAACAGCGTTTTGCTGGACTACTTGCAGCCAGAGGCAGCTGGAGATGTGTGTGTGAGCGTTTTGCTCCTGGACTTGCTGTAAACATGGGAGCGTTTGGGGAAAAGTTGGAGCAATAAAGGGAAGTTTGAACTATCAGCTGACTGTGTTGCCTCTATGCCTTGCCCCATGTGATCACAATAAGATACAAAATAGGAAAGTAAATAGGAAAGCAGTGAAGAGGAAGGGGGGAAGAAAAGTGAGGAAGGGTTAGAAAAAAGAAAAAGAAGCGCTGACTTCTAACTCTCTTCGTCGCAGTAAAATAAAGCATTAATCTCAAACCACAACTTTTTGTTTTTTCATAATAATATAAACTAGCCATTTCTATAAGAATCTATCAATCTAATTGGTAAAACCCAAAATCAAAGTTTCATTCTTTTCCACTTCAAGCAGTCATACAGATTTGACAAAGGTCAGTTTCCACAAATTACAGCAAGCAATCTAGGCAAATTCAGACATACTCTACCAAGTTTTGTTAATATATAATAATAGATATAATATTGATAATTAATGAAAGAAGCATAGCTATATTAGCAAAAGCAACCAAGGAACATCCATTGCTAGAGGTAGTTTCGTTTAGGGCATTAGGGCATCTAGTTTCATTAATGAAACTAGATTTTACTTCTGGAGCATGTCTCAAGATCCAACTGGCGTGAGCGCTAACCCGAATGTAAATACCAGGGCTTTTGGGGGCAGCACAGACCTCTCCCCAGCTCACTACACCAGCCAAAACCCAATCTCCATTCCATGGACAAAGCAATGGTCCCCCTGAGTCTCCCTGTAAAATAAAGGAATAAAATATTACTCTCCAAGAATATAACATGAATCTTCTACTGTCAGAAAAGGTTCTTACATATGATCAGGGTTGGGCTGCTGGGGGTCCACAGGAGTTCGGGAGAACCTTTAGTTAAGATTCTGTGGTGTTCAGAGAACCCCCAAGTTCCATTCTTGGCTGGCCCTCCCATCTCACCTAGCCCCACCCAGGAGTCCCCAGAAGGCCCATTTTGAATGCAGGTAAGTGCAGGGCATGAGCGCAGGCTCGGGAAGAGTGAAAAATGGGCCTACCGGAAGTTTGGGGAGCTGGGCCCGTTTCCGGCCTCTAGATAGCCTCTGGAGCCTGGGGAGACCATTTTCATCCTCCAGAAGCTCAATGAAAGACTCCGGAGCCCAGGGAGAGCAAAAATGCCCCCTATCCACCATGGTACAGGAGGCTGATTAGGTCACGCCCACCATAGTCATGTCTACCCAGCAACCTGGGCAGAGAACCCCTGCATATGACTGATAGATGAATCTATCTTCAACCTTAGATATATGATCATATCATACTACCCAAAGGTTTTAAGCAAGACAGTTTGGGTGGGACAAAATGCTCTATATACCAAGAAAAGAAAATGATGAGAGGGTTCAGAAGGAATATCTCATTGATTTCCACTCATGGCTCACAGCATGGGGCAATTGCCTCTCCAACCAATGGTGAATTGATCTTGTTCAATCAGTATAATTGTAACAAAAGCAAATATTAAAATAACAAATTTCAGTTGCTCTTGAAAAAGCACCTTTGGGACAACCATGACCTGACTGAGAATCTCCATAGACAAATATCAAAAAGGGACTAAATTTACTCAGGAAAATAGATGTATAGAAACAAAATACCTCTTACAATAATAATTAATAATAACTTCATTAGCAGATGTCTTTGCAATAAATGGAAATAGCTCACATTAAAAGGCATATTAAAATGCATGAGGCACACAGAAGCCATTTAATGCTTATTTTGGCTGATAACCCTAACCCTTGGCTGATGAGACTCCATACATACTAGAAAGGCAGA
Source organism: Coluber constrictor foxii (assembly GCA_038048745.1). Lineage (NCBI taxonomy): Eukaryota > Metazoa > Chordata > Lepidosauria > Squamata > Colubridae > Coluber > Coluber constrictor. The sequence goes on along the minus strand of CM075961.1, from coordinate 60,734,803 downwards.
GAGTCCAATCATCACCTTGCAGCCTAAACTGTATTAAAATATGTTGTCTATGTATATGGCTATATGGCTCAGGGTTAAGTTGATAGGCTTGTTGGCTGGAAAGACCTGAGATCTGAGCTGCACATGGTGGTGTGAGAACCTGTCCTCACTCCAGTTCTTGTCAACTTAGCAGTTTGAAAGCATTCAAATGCAAGCAGAAAAATAGGTAGCACTTTGGTGGGAAGGTAACAGTGCTCCGTAACATCATGATGGCTACATGGCCATGGAAATGTCTTTGGACAGTGCTGGCTCAATGGTCTTGAAAAAGAGATGAGCACCGCTCCCCTATAGTTGGCAATGACTAGCAGAATAAAATCTGCAGGGACTCATTTCCTCATATACCTATATGTATATTTGGAAGGAAAACTGCAATATGCTTAGAATGAATAAAAAAGAACATTAGATTTGTAATGATTAAGATACTGAACCTACAAATCAGACTGTGAATTCTAGCCCAACCCTAGGCACAAAACCAGTTGGGTACTCTTGGTCAAGCCATTCTCTCTCATCCCTAGGAAGAAAGCAAGGGCAAGCCATTCCCACAAAATCTTGTCAAGAAAAGGGACTTTGCCAGGCAATCAACAAAAGTCAACAATGACTCAAAGGCACATGCACACAAATGATTATTACCTGGCAAGCATCCTTCCCTCCTTCCATGTAGCCTGCGCACATCATGTCATCTTTTATTACAGCTGCCATCCCAGGCTCTTTAAAGTCACTGTAAAGAACCTCACAGGTAGCCCTGTCAATAAGGGGAAGAAGCACTTCCTGCAAAAGCTCAGGTTCAGGAAGTGGAACTGACAAAAAGAGAAAAGAAATCTATTTCCTTAGGTTCCATCAAAGGAGAAAGCAGAACATTTATATAAAAGAATGAATTTCAGGAACTGAACAGCTTGTCAATGTATTTATTGTTGCTGAAATTTAGACAAATTTAAACAATTATTCATCAAATGTTATACCTTCTTGTCTTTAAACAAATTCTAAACAATGATTAAAGGTGCATAAGCCCCTTTTCTGTTGCATTTGTCCAGGCAGTTATTAAAATCTTTGATAATTTAATTCTATTTTTACTCATTGTTTTTCCTCCAGAAAAAATATTGTTAGTCTTCACAAATCCATCTCAAAATGTTACTCCATTCCAACAGAGACTATTAGTGGAAGTTGGGGGCAGGATAAGGTTCTAATTGTGTGAGTGTGTGTGTGCATTAAGGATTTTGTGCTTAACTTGTTTCTGGCTTGTATTTAAGTTATAAACAATTTTTTTAAAAGGTCTACAGAAAAAGAAACATTCGATAAAATAGATTCACACCTATGACAATATAATTTGTTTAATGACTTCAGTGATTCACTTCACAACCATCATAAAAATGGCTGTAGAATCAAGGCTGGTCATGTGGTGCCTTGACTTACAACCACAATTCAAAACCAAACTTCTGATCCCACTTTTGGATTGTAAGTCAAGGACTGCATGTATTTCTACTAATCATGTGGAACAGTGGTCACTAACTGGTGGTCCGTGGAGAAATTTTCGTATTTTTGCATTTTTTATATTGCACTCATTGTCAAGCTATGGCCCTTGGGCCGGATATGGCCCGAGAGCAATTAATCTGGCCTGTGCGCAGGAACACATGGCTGTACCGTCCACATCACCCACAGGCCAGCCCCCAATCTTAAGGCCAAGCGCAAACCTCACCTTGAGTAGAGCGGTGCGAGCCACACACATTAGAACTGGAAGGTAAGACCAAGAGCTCACAGTGCCCAGATGAATGGCTGCTTGGGGGGCCTACATTTCTCCTTCTGCAAGGTCTCTGGGCAGGACTATAGTAGTCCCGCCCATCGAGGTGCACTGGCTTGCCGGGAAGCTGCCTGCTCCCCAGCAGGCCGGTGCACCCGGGTGGAGGAGCTGCTCTGGGATGACCAATGGGCCAGTCCTGTGAGTGTGAGTACTACAGCTCTGGAATATGGGGCTGTCCATGGCAGGGCTGGGGTGCTCTGCCCTGGGGTGGATGGCCCTTGCTGTCTGGAATGAAATAATGGCACTGTTGCAGCGGCAGGGAATGGGGCGGTGCAAGCAGGCAGAAGCAGCAGTTGTGATGGCTGGAAGCTGTGGGAGTGATGTACTACTTTCATTTGCGCAGCAGCAGTATTCCACCTCGATATATTTGCGCCAGCTGGTAGCGCAAGGCAGCCCTTATCTCCTGTCACTTGGGACCCGGAGTGGTAAACAGCATCTGGTCTGATGAGCAGCCAGATTTTGCTCTCCATTGTGGATGCCAGATAAGTCTCTAGCAAACTCTCATCTCTTGAGGAATTCTCCCTGAAGCAGTGCGGGAAACTTCGGTCGGGCTCCTCGAGAGACAAGAGTTTGCAGGGGCCGATCTGGTGTCTGCAATGGAGAGCAAAATCTGGTTTCTTTTCTCTGCTGTAGTGCGGCATCAGGATTCTACCTTGGTATATTTGTGACACAAGGCAGCCCTCATTTCCTGCCGCTTGGGACTCAGAGCGGTAAACAGCATTTGGTCTGGGGAGCAGCCGAATATTGCTCTCCATTGTGGACATTGGCCCCCTGCAAGCTCTCATCTCTTGTCTCTCGAGGACCCTGACCAAAGTTTCCCGCACCGCTTCAAGGGAGCGCTCCTCAAGAGACGAGAGCTTGCAGGGGGCTGATCTGGTGTAAGCAATGGAGAGCAAAATCTGGCTGTTACCTGGACCAATCACCATTTACCACATCATGTCCCAAGCAACAGGAGACGAGGACTGCTTTGCGCCACCGGCTGGTGCAAATATAGAGGTGAATGCTGATGCCACACAAGTTCAAGCAGTGCTTCACTCTCGCACTTTTTCCAGCCCTTGTTGGTGCTCTGTCTCTCAGGGAGATGCTTGACTTCCTCTCAGCCCCAAGACACTGGAGAGAGAGAGACAGAGAGAGAGAGAGAGAGAGAGAGAGAGAGAGAGACAGAGAGAGAGACAGAGAGACAGAGACAGAGACAGAGACAGACAGAGAATGAAAGAGAGAGAAAGAGAAAGAATGAAAGAGATAATGAAAGGGAGAATGAGAGAAAGAGACAGAATGAAAGAGAGAGAATCAGAGAGAGAATCAAAGAGAGAGAGAATCAGAATGAGAAAGAGGGGGGAGAGAGAGAGAGAAAGAGTGGAAGATAGAGGGGGAGAGAGACAGAGAGAAATAAAGAGGAGGGAGAGTGCCTGAAGGACCCCATCTTGTCATTGGTAGTCCAGGCGCTTCAGCAAGTATACTGGATTCATATTAGTGGTCCATGGGATTTAAAATTAAGAACTTGGTGGTCCTGAGGTCCAAAGGGTTGGGGACACCTGATTTGGAACATACTTACCTATGAATAGCTACAAACACCAAAAGAGATGGAACTTCATATAGATATATATGATAGCTAGATTGGATAGATAGATTAGATAGCTAATCTAGCTATCTTATATATAAGAAGATAGATAGATGATAGATAGATAGATAGATAGATAGATAGATAGATAGATAGATAGATAGATAGATAGATAGATAGAGATTAGATACCATGTTTCCCTGAAAATAAGACCCTGTCTTATATTTTTTTGAACCCTGAAATAAGTGCTTGTCCTTATTGCCATGTAGTCAAAAGCCCGATTTTGGCTATTATCAGGGGGTGTCTTATTTTGGGAGAAACAGGGTAGATAGATGGATAGAGGAGGGGGAGAGGGACTAATTTGCCTGAACCAGTTGTTCCAATTCTGCACGGTTTGGAAAACTGGCAAATCAGACCACTGCCTAGTCCCACCCCCATCTGTTTTTCGGGCTATTTTCAGGCTGTTTTTCTGGCCAAAATTCACCCAAAAATCAATCTGAAAATGCCCGGAAAAAAGGTCTGAAAACAGCATGAAAAATCTTACTGTGAGAGAAAGAGATGTCCCGGGTCCCCTCATTCCAGAAGCAGCAACCTCACATTCTTCCCCTCTCTGCTAGCTCCCTTCTTCACATAGGATCACCCAGAAACAGAGAAAAGAAGGAGAAAGGGGTGGCATTTCTGTGTGCTCCTGTTCTGTGTGGCACTTTCCTTCAATGCTAGTAGATACCGCTGCCATCTTCTACCTCTGTCTCTGCTTCTGGGAGATCCCATGTGAAGAAGGGGGCTAGCAGAGAGGGGAGAGTGTGAGGTTGCTGCTTCTGAGATGAGGGGGTCTGGGAAACGTCTGGGTCCAGTTTATCCAGCTTCTCTTCCTCTCACAGCCAGTTTTCTCAGTCTAGCTTGGCACAGTATCTCTCTCTCTCTCTCTCTCTCTCTCTCTCTCTCTCACACACACACACACACACACATACACACACAAATAAGTTGGATCTTTCTTTCCTCCCCCTCCCCCCCCCGGAGATTCCTTGATTCCCTCCCCAACCCTGCCTGCCCCATACAGGTACCATGTAGACAAGTGATATAGAATTGGCCACGGCCACTCAGTCACATGACATCCCCCCCTCCAGCCACACACACACACAGCCAGTCATTAGGGCAGAGAACTGGTTGTTAAAAAATTTGGAGCCCATCACTGATCACACATAATATAGAAATATACCTGATAGCCTTACCTTCCGGTTTAATGTTCCCCCAGCCTGCAACCCAACAACCCAATCTGGGAGGGAAGACAATGGAAGATCCTGGTAAACAGGCAGGCTGGATACGCTGGGTGAAATTCACAGGGCTTTCAAGTTCTATTAGTGCAATATCACTGCCGTTTATAAGCTCAGTGTAGTTGGAGTGCATGATAATTTGCTTCACCTTTACTAATACCGACTCTGGTCCAGGATTGGAGAGATTGTAGGATCCCAAAAGAATGGCAAATTGAGAGGGATCTGAGGAACTGTAGACAGAAAAATTGGCCAATAAAACATAAACAGGAATATCAGAATGAAAACAGATATATTGTTTAAAAATTCAGCTACGAGAGGAGGAGGTTGAAATTAGGTAGTTAAGAGAAAGTTGAAGAGATATTTTAACTGTGGTTGGGAAACAGGAAAATAAATCTTGTGAGGAGATTGGGTTTTATCTCCCTCCCCCCCCCAAAAAAAAACCTTAAAAAACCATTATAGAATCTACTGGACAAAGTGTAACTGAAAATCCACTTCCTTAGGAATGGGAGAACATAAATCATGAGTGGCCAACAAAAGCTAACAGCTTGAATGTATGGTTTCTCCATGAAAGAATGGTAGAAATTTATCACGAGGATGCCAGATCTCTTGGTAAAGGGAATGAAGTTTTATAAATTAGTTTCAGAAGCCTGAGAATCAACCTTGAGAGGTTTTGTATGAAGAGAGTGAAGGTAGGAACTGATCTCACCTGGCAAAGCAATGTGCTGCTGTTAGAACCCAGCGTGAGGCAATGAGGGTTCCCCCACAATGATGTGTCTCAAATATCTGTATGCTGGCCTGCCACGGCCATGAACCCACCTCAGCTTCTGAACCTCCTACTATTCGGGAAGAGGGAATAAATCGGCCACAAGCTGTGGGAAGAGCAAGATAGCAGATTAGTGTCTGGGTCTTGAGTTCCCTGCAGCTGAAATCCATGGAAAATTTTACTCACTTGGAGGTGGCTGGGCCTCTGTAATGCCTGGGAAGACAAGAAGAGGAATATCAAAAGAGACTGAATGGACCAAACAGGATAGCCAAAGATAAAACAAAGAGGGCATATAAATAATCTAGAAACTACAAAGTTTCACTTTTAGATCTACAATGTCTATGACATGAAAAATACATTTTTGAATTAATTATTCATTCATTAATGAATAATTAATTAACATGTGATTTAAAAATGTGCTGTGTCATTCAAAAATGACCATTCTCAGTACATCATGATTACTACTTCACTTATCTCTGGAAAAGATACAGATCTGAAGGAACTTTGGACCCAACACCATCCAAAGAGTTTCAGAGCTTGGGAGGATTAGTATGAGATAAAAGGAGTGAGACATTCTCAGCACTTTTGTTAACATTGCCGCTATACCTTACTGTCCTCTCCCTTTTTAAAATCAAATTGAAAAATTACTTTAATTCCAAAATAAAATAAAGTGAATGAGATACTTATAAAATTCAGTTTTCACTTTGTCATTATGGGATACTGAGTGTAGATTAATAAGGAAAAAAATGAGTTTTAACAAATGTAGAATCAGACTGCAGAATAACAAAATTGACAAAAGTGAAGAGGGTCTGAATACTGTTTTAGTACACACACACACACACACACACACACACATACACCCATACATACATTCATACATACGTGTGTGTGTGTGTGTGTGTGTGTGTGTGTGCGCGTGCATGTGTGTAAGACAGAAATAGCATGAAGGAAGAAAAAGTTTCAAAAATAACACAGGCCTGCCCCACAGAATATAAAAGGTAGGTGTGTGGGGGTGTGTGTATGGATGTGTGGGTGTGTGAAAACATTTGAATCTAGATTGCTCAGTTCAAAGTCAACATTTTCTTTAATGCTTTGTAAGAGACAGAGTTAAAAAGGTTTGAGAATTTGATTACTGAGTTTAATATTAAATGGCCACAGATCGCACATCTCTACTAATTTTCCTCAAAAGAATACAGGTAAACCAATTATTTTCCCTGGTGGTGAATCAGTTCCTTTCTGTCCTTCAAACTATAAAAGAGAGCTTCTGTGGCAAGATAGAAAAATAATTTTGTCCTATTTTTAGTATAGCCCAAATGTATACATATTTGGTCCATATCTGAAGGTAACAAGATCCAGTGCCATATCCCCTCTCTAAGTGAAGAAACTTTGCAGTGGAATGATAAATTAGCTTTACCAACAGATGACAGCCCATATATAGTAAGGTTTAGAGTGTCCAAATAACACACTCTTGTGTGTGTAAGAACTCTACAAATTGAAGTATGAAGAAAAATTCTAGATAACAACATAGAAGCAGAGTCTTTCTAACTTTTTGCTACTATCTAGTGATCTTCCACATTTTCGCAGCCACCTTACTATGAAAATCAGTGTCTGATCGTGGATGCACTATAATTAGAGTACGGTAATCAAATCAATCAACAGATAGACAGAAGATGTGAATTTTCCTTTTTTGTTACATATTTCCAAATTTACAATTAAGCCTTTCCACCTTCAAACTTTTCCACATTAATGTATAATGTATGTTTTCTACTCTCCTACTTATATGCTATATACCATACTGATTCTGAGACTACAAATGCAATAAATAATTGCATTCAGTGGAAAAGGCATTTTTGAAATGGCAGTAAGCAAATGAAAATGATCTTTCCAATTATACTTTCTAGTATGAGAGACAGCTAATATATAATTTTTGACTCTACTTCCTATAGTTCTGAACCATGTGGATTGGAGTCCAGAAGTGCATTGGGTTGCTTTCTCCTGATGTAAATATTTATCTAATATTTATTTAGATTAATCTGGAGAACACTTAGTCCTAAAGGTAAATTTAACTCATCTGTATGTCTCAGCCTGTGGTGAGTTAAACGATGCCATGACCTTCCTCTTGCAGTGCCTGGAGAGCTGCTAGGAGCTGGATGGGGAGAAACCCTGGCAAGACCGAGTGGCTCTGGGTTTAGGGTTCTTTGGCCCATGGAAAATAGCCACCTTTGACCTTGGATGAAGTGGTGCTGCCTCAAACAGAACCTGTGCATAATCTGGGGTTTTTCCTGGACTCAAAGAGCAGGTGGCAGTTATGGCCAGGAAGGCCTCTGCATAACTGCGAGTTGTGTGCCAGTTATGCCTTTCCTGAATCAACAAACCCTACTCATGGTCATTCATGCCCTAATCACCTTCTGTCTTAACTATTGCAATGCATTCTATGTGGGGCTGCCCATGAAAAGAATCTGAAAACCTCCGTTGGTACAACTGGAGCATGGTTTTGGGTAGACTTGATGTGCACATATATCGTCTCTCCTGTAGGCGCTGCATTAGTTGCCAATTCACTTCCAGGTGTAATTCAAGGTACTGGTTGTCACCTTTAAAGCCTCTCATGGCTTGGGACCGGTTATCTGAGGGACCATCTCTTACCAGTCACAACTATCTGACTCACTAGAGTGGGAAGCAGTGGTGAGTTTCTACCGGTTTGATCCAGTTCAGATAAACTGATACCGGAGGTGGCTGGATGCCCCACCACCCGCCCAGACATAATCAAAAATATTCTGTGCATGCGCGGAAGCTTCTGTGCATGCGCAGAAGCATTGCATGTTCACAAAATGAGTGTGCGTGCCTGTGCACTACCGATAGTGAACCGGTAGCGCCGGGATTTGAAACCCACTACTAGTGGGGAGGCAAGGAATGTTGTGGGTCCTGTCCCCAAGGAGATACATCCTTCTCTATGGTGGCTCCCTCCTCTGGAATATCATTCCTCCAGAAATTAGACTGGCCTTCACTCTTTTTGAAAATCCTCAAAATGTGGTTCTGCCAGTGGGCCTAGGAAACCCAGAGCGGGATGTAGCCCGTTAAATGACTGGTATGAATGTGTATTGTCACCTGGGTGTAGCGGGGTTATTATTCTATTATTTTTATTAATAATTATTTTTATTTCTTTTATATTGTGCTTTTATGTCCTGTAAGCGGCCTTAAGTTGCCATGTGAAAATAAGTGGCAATATACATTTTCTAAATAAATAAATAATAAATATGTTTTAAAAAAGAGAGAAATAAGGCTTCTATAGTGTAAAACTCAGGAAATATTACAAAATTAACAAAAGTATGATTCAAGAACAATCACAGCTGAATTAATCCTACCAATCCAAACATTGGGGAAACTATATTAAATCCAAACATATTTCTAAAGTTTCCAATAAAATAAAACAAACCTTTTCTCAGAATCCAAACAATAAATTCAAATTATTTTTAGTAAACAAAAGAAATATTAATTAAAAAGCTGATATTTAACAGCCCTGTATAAAGCCAGTCTCAGTTAGATATACAAGAGTTGGAAGAGTGCCCTGGAATCGATGAGTCAAAGTAACTATTATACTCTTGTTATCTACATTTATCAAAGAAATGTATGTATAATTGGAACACCAAGTAGATTCTTTCCTGCCTTCAGAAATTTATCTCCTTAAAAATAAAAGAAAGGATTTTTTTTAAATGTTTCAATTAAAATAGGAGAGAAATACATAATATATTTTCACACCATTCTACTATCAGATCCAGAATCTTAGCCAATTGCATTAATTTAAAGTAGAGATTATTTCTAAAATCAAAACAAGTAAAATAAAATTAGTAACTTGCCCTGGATTAAATAGACTAAACTTTACCTGTTGATGTTTGTGTTTAATTTTTCAAAATAAAAAAAAATTGGGTGCCTAGTAAATGAGAGGAGAAATTAACTTCTTTGCATTTTATACGCCCACCTGTTTTGAAGAAAAATAAGTGCCTTAAAGAAAAAATATTTTCTTACCCATCAGAAGAGAGAGGAGGGCCAGACTTTCAATCCCAAAAAATCTCACCATCTTTGTTTATGAATCTATCTTGATTTAAGTTTAGTAATAAAAGAAGGAAAAAATTAACAGATAGATGAAGCCTAAAAGAAGATAAATAACTATCACTGTACTCTGATCTCCTTTTATAAACTTTATGCTCCCTATATAACTCCTCCTAGCATCTTAAAGCAGTTTGTTGTTTTTGTTTAAATAACATATTGGATATTGACTTCTCCAAGTGGACCGAGAGTTAACACTTTACTCCTTCCCAGGATAGGGTGGAGCCTTTTTAATTGTATTAGTCAGAGAAAGAGGTAGGATTGTAAGAACCCTCAAAGACCAAAGACCAAAGACCAAAGGTATTTACCAAGAGCTTAATACACAAAGGCAACTATGTTATGTGACTGTTCATTTGAATGGCCACCTTTCCAAAGAATATTGTATTTGGACATAGTGCATGCATTTAAGTTTTCTTTACAAATTTCTAGGACTGTCCATGTCCTACTGCATCCACTGATTACAGCTTCTGGATATAGTCTCATGATTGTGGAGGGCACCACATCTGTAAAGTATCACATGACTGTTCTTGGAAAAGCAAACTTATAATAACATCAAAGTTGAGATGGACTCACCAGCAATGGACCCTCTGTAAGCCCAAAGGCTTGGTTCTTCCTCAGTAATGTTCTTTGTGCCACAGAAACTATGAAGTTCTTTTTATCTGTCCAAGATGATAACATGAAACATACACTGAAATCAGTGGCGGGTTTCAATTTTTCTTACTACTGGTTCTGTGGGCGTGGCTTGGTGGGCATGGCATGCTTGATAGGTGTGGCTTGGTGGGCATGGCAGGGGAAGGACACTGTAAATTCTCCATTCCCACCCCATTCCAGGGGAAGGATACTGCAAAATCTCCATTCCCTTCCCAATCCGGCGGAAGGAAAGCAAAATCCTGATTTCCTCCCTATCAGCTGGGACTCGGGAGGCAGAGAATAGATGGGGGAGGAGCCAATCAGAATTTTTACTACCAGTTTTCTGAAGTACTCAAAATTTCTGCTACCGGTTTCCCAGAACTGGTCAGAACCTGCTGAAACCCACCTCTGACTGAAATAGCTATGCAGCCTTTACGTCTTGTATTCTGTCTATTCAAATATCATATGGTCAAGTATTGCTCAAGTCAGATTCAGCTTCTGATTACTTCATGGATACATTTATTCATTTATTTTATTTTTATTCATTTTTATCCCCACTTTTTTATTGTGATAAATAACTCAAGGTGGGGAACAAGCCCAATCCTTCTTCCTCCATGCAGACTTGTTAGTCACAGTATGTAAATACTTTGTCTTTGTGTTCTGCTGTGGAAAAATATCCACTAGAAGGTCTGTTCCTAACTAAGCCCAAATGAACCAGGCACAATGAGAAAGAGACATAATGATCCATGAGAAAGCGTTTAAAATCATTATATACACAATACATTTATGTGATAATTTCCACAGCAATATGCGAAATACATAAAAGATGTTAAAGCCCACCTGGATATTTTCAATATTCCTGTATCTTATTCTACACTTCTGTTAGAGTTTTACTATCTAAATTAAGAGTAATGGCACTTATAGCATCCCTTCTAACTCCAGGAATAAACAACTCAGCATTCATGAATAAAGGTTTTTATTTATTTATTTATTTATTTATTTATTTATTTATTTATTTATTTATTATATTTCTATACCGCCTTTCTCCCACAGGACTCAAGGCAGTGTACAGTCAAGAAAAATAAGGATACACAAATATCATAAATTGCTAATTAAAATTATAACATAGTTTGGCCAAATTAAATAAAAACCCAAAATTAGATAACATTTTAAAATCATTCACATGTTAACATGTTTAGACCTGCCTGTTTGAACATCAGGGTCTTGAGGGCACAGCGGAAAGCACGGAAATCAGGGATATTTCATATTTCAGGGGGCAGTTCATTCCAAAGGGTTGGAGCCCTCACAGAGAAGGCCCTCCCCCTGGGATTCGCCAGTCGGCATAATTTGACTGATGGTACCCTGAGTAACCCTTCCCTGTGAGAACAAACTAGTCGGTGGAAGGCTATTGGTGGCAAAAGATGCTCTCGTAAGTACCCAGGTCCTAAGCCATGGAGCGCTTTAAAAGTGATGACTAACACCTTGAATCGCACCCAGAAGACTACCAGGAGCCAGTGCAGCTCGCATAGGAGAGGTGTTACATGGGCGCAATGAGCTGCGCCCATAATCACCCACGCGGCTACATTCTGAACCAGTTGGAGCTTCCAGGTGCTTTTCAAAGGGAGCCCCATGTAGAGACCATTACAGTAGTCCATACGGGAGATAACTAGAGCATGAGTGACTGTGTGCAAGACATCCCGACTCAGAAAGGGATGTAACTGGTGGATCAGGCGAACCTGATAAAAGGCCCCCCTGGCCACGGCTGTCAAATGCTCTTCTAAAGATAGTCGTGAATCCAGGAGGACACCCAAGATGCGGGCCCTCTCTGTGGGAGCAAGGTCCCATGCCCAATTGTCAGTGATGGTACCAGCTGACTATATCGGGACGCCGGAAGCCACAGCCACTCGGTCTTGGAGGAGTTGAGTCTGAGCTTGTTTCTCCCCATCCAGATCCGCACGGCCTCCAGGCAGCGGGACATCACAGTAAGGGCATCATTGGAGTGGCCTGGAGTGGAGATGTATAGCTGTGTGTCATCAGCATACTGATGAACATTCATCCTGAAACCACGGATGATCTCGGCTAGCGGTTTTACATAAATATTGAACAGAAGGGGTGAGAGGGCAGACCCTTGTGGCACCCCACAAATAAGGTGTCTCGAGGTTGACCTCTGCCCCCCTGCCAACACAAACTGCGAACGGTCAGAGAGAAAGGAGGAGAACCACCGAAGTACGGTGCCCCCTATTCCTAACCCCTCCAGCCAGTGCAGTAAGATACCTTGGTCGATGGTATCAAAAGTCGCTGAGAGGTCTAATAGGACCAGGATAGAGGAGCAACCTGTGTCCCAAGCGCTCCAGAGATCATCAACCAACGCGACCAGTGCCGTTTCAGTGCCAAGTTTGCTGGCATCTATAGCTCATCTCTAGCTCAATCCATTCTTTCCACTTTTTATCTGCTTTTAATTATTATTATTATAAAAGAACTTGCTTAATATAGTGGTCAAGGCACCAGACTAGGAACTGGGAGACTGTGAGTTCTAGTGCCACCTTTGTACAAAGCCAGCTCGATAACCTTGGGCTAGGCACACAGTGTCTCTCAGGCCTAGGAAGAAGGCAAAGACATCCTGTTTCCAAAATCTTGCCAAGAAAATTCCAGAGATTAGTCCAGGCAGCTCCAGGAGTCAACATTGACTCAGAGACATACCTTTCCCCCATCCCCCAAAAGCCAATCTACCCTTATAGTGATTAGATAAATTAGATATACAAACAAACAAAGACTATTTCCCATCATCTAGAACTGATGTAAGCAAATTCAGAGAAAATAAAGAAATCTCTTTTAAAAAGCTATATTTTTTATTATTCATTGTCACATTTTCTATTTCACTGTCCTACTGGTATCTTATGATTACATTACTTTGTTGTATGCTGAAAGTTTATGCACCAGAGACAAACAAAATAAAGTTGCCCAGGTATGAATATTCTCTTCTAAATATACATCTGATGCACTTTTATTCATTTATTTCTCTGTCTCTCTTTGTCTCTCTCTCTCTCCCTCCTGTCTCTCTTTCTCTCTCCCTCTTTCTCTCTTTGTCTCTCTGTCGCTCTTCTCTTTCATCTCTCTGTGTGTTTCCCTCCCTCCCTCTTCCCCCTCTCTCTCTTATCAAGCAAAAATACATTAAGAATTAAATGTTTGCAGTTCCTGAACACCAAAATAAAAATTTAAAAAAATCACATATAAAGACAGGGAAGGGCGGGGGGGGGGGGGGAATACAGTCCATAGGAAAATCTATAAAGAGGAGTGTAGTCACCACCAGGTGGCAATGTTAACACAATGTTTTCTTTTGCTCACACATGCACAAACTTATAGCTAGTATATAAAGTTTATCTTCGTCTAATTGTGTTGAATAACAAATTAAAGATACAGTAAACTTTCCAATAAGTTTAGTTTATAAAATAATAATAATTTTAAACATAAGGTAGACTACTTCTATTCAAGATATCAACTCCGACTTCTAATAATTTATGGTAAGGCAATTTTCCCAATTTTGTACTTGTCTTACATCAAACTAAGTTTTTTGTATGCGTATGTATTTAGGTATGCATGTATTATGTATGTATGTATGTATGTATGTATTATTATACACAAATAATCCTCAATTTATGACAATAATGGAGCCTGGCACTTATGGTCGTAAATCAAAATGGTTGTAAAATGATCACCATGTGACAGGAGCTGGTTGTTAAGTGAATGTGATGGTCATAAAGTGAACCCATTGTTCACTGTAGAGTATTTTTTCTCCAGAAACAGGAAGTAAATGTTGGTTTCCAGCAAAAACTATAACCCACCGTCATGTGAACAATGGGAACATATTTAAACTCTGCAGCTCACTTGGCTCATTTCATTTATTGTGCTAAATCATGGTTTGCTTCATAAAGAGGTTACATAAATCTAGTTTTATACTTTGTGAAATCATAAGGGTGATGGGGTCAGGGATATTATCTGAATCATGTCATGGATTTAATTTGGACTTTTGAATTGCTCTGATTCAACTGTTCCAATTTGATTTGGAAAGTCAGATCTGTTCAATGTTCAGAATTGATTTGAGGAGGAAGAATGTTTAGCATCTGATTTGTTGAATGGTTTAACAAGCAGCCAAAGCATTCAGCTAGATTTTTTTATTTTATTTTAAAGTTGGCTTGATTTTGTTCCTTTCTTGAACTGCTTTTTAATTAAATCTCTGTTTGAAATCCACACAGTCCTGCAATACAAGATTTAAGACCTTTGTTATACGTGGATTTAATTGATGGGACTTAGTTGAGAAACTTTGGTCTAAAAGAAACCATGGTTTAGCATGTTTAAACTCCTTGTCATCACTGATCTTGTTAAAAAAAGTTACAGAAGCTAAGTTAATAGGGAAATAGCTGAGTTATATGTTTATTAGATATAATAGTTTCTTGTGGATTAAAAAGAACATGACTTCTTATTTATTTATTTATTTTTGTGATTTATAAGCCGCCATTCTCCCTGGGGACTCAGGGCGGCTTACATAAAACAGTCAGCAATACAAATCACAATAAATATAATTAAAATAAGATTAAAATCCACAATAACAACCATTAAAATTATAAAAACTATACAACCCCACGATCAGAGAATTGTTGGAACAGCCACGTCTTCAGTCCGCGGCGAAAGGAGAGGAGGTTGGGGGCTGTCCTGAGGTCAGTGGGCAAACTATTCCAGAGGGTCGGGGCTCCAACAGAGAAAGCCCTCCCCCTGGGGGCCGCCAGCCAACATTCTTTGGTTGACAGTACCCGGAGGAGGCCCGCTCTGTGGGCGCACACCAGACGATGGGAGGAAGGCAAGAGGTGGTCCTGTAAGTTCCCCAGGCCTATGCCATGTAGGGCTTTATAGGTAAGCACCAGCACCTGGAAACGAACTCAGAGAACAACCGGTAGCCAGTGCAGCCCCCGCAGGAGAGGTGTAACACGGGAGTAACAAGGAGCCTCCGTAACTACCCGCACGGCCGCATTCTGAACTAACTGGAGTCTCCAGATGCATCCCAAGGGCAGCCCCATGTAGAGGGCATTACAGTAATCCAACCGAGAAGTAACAAGGGCATGAGTGACAGTGGCGAGGGCATCTCTGTCTAGGAAAGGGCGCAACTGGTGCACAAGATGCATTTGTGCGAAAGCCCCCCTGGTTACTTGGTTTCTTATCTAACAGCACACGATTTCACACATATTAACCATCATTTCATTTAAGTGATCTTACCTTAGTGGATGTGGGAAACACTATTGTGGTTTATGTGCAATCGTTTGCTGCTTAATGATGAATGCTTCTCTTATTTCACAGAACATGTTTTGACAGTGATGAAAAAAACCACCACAATTTCCTGCCATTTTGAGGTGAGAAATCTATAGATATTGTGATATGTTTTTCTTAATATATAATTCCTATATACCTTTTAGATTTTGAGTTCTTTTATGGTGCAGCTTTTGCTTTTCATATTCATATGCACATTGTAGATTAAATTGCATATTCAGACTTATATTCCATATTACATCATATTAACTTTTAACAAGAAATTTTAGTCCCAACAATATATTTAAACTGGGTACCCAGTTAATATTTTTTGAGAGTTCCCACATAATGTTCAACTTTAAATTAATAAAACAGGCAAAATTTTGCCTAACATAAATAAGATGTGTACTAACTGTAACTCAATATTTAACAAAACTTAGCATGTTGAAGAAGAGCAATTGCAATTGCATGTGAAGAAAATATATTTCGGCTATAATGGCAGCACAGCTATAGAGGTTTTTGCATTTTTAAAAAACTGATATCTAGCTGGCTTTTAACAGGGCAGATAAGAAGTCCTATTTAAAAAGTCTTGTGTCTTACTTTTTTTGTTGGTCTTTTAAATGCATATAAGTCTAGTCAAAGCTTCATAATGAGAGATTGGAATGATAGATATAAAGACATGGAAAGTCATATACAGTATAACTTAGTTGTTCTAGTCCTAAGTATTGTAAAATAAACTTTACAGAAAGACTGGAAAAGTACTGGGCAATCCTATGTAGGGTATAAAAATCCTTATATGGAAGTAGAGTTATTTTTTATACCTTCTTGGTATCCAGTGGTAGTTATATTTTTGGAACTAAAATATGCTGGGCCTGCTATAAGGACTTTCACTGATCTGCAGGGGTCTCCAACCTTGGCAACTTTGCAGATTGTGGACTTCAATTCCCAGAGTTCCTCTTCAACTTCCAGGAAAGCTATACTGAAGGGGATTAAAACTCTGGTCTGGATCAAAAGCCTTAATATTAAGGGCCCAAAACTTTGGTCAAGGCTGCAAGTTCCTCCTCTGTCAGGAAGGAGTTGCTGAAATGACAGAAGGTTTTTATCTGTAAAAGTGCAGACTGACTCAGACAGATGCATCCTGTTGTTCACTTTTGCATTCCACCCTAAATGTCATGTATAACATATGATAGTGCAGGCGAAGCCATATAGTATATTCATGTGACTCCCTTCTTCTCTCTTATCTTACCAAACGTCAGAATAGGCGTCTTTCAGTTCCTCCTTAGCCTCTCTTAGCCTCCTTTTCCTTCTTATCCACCTTCTCTCTATTCACAAAGGCCTTCCTAGCTATTTCCAACAATTTACTGGCATTCTTTCCTAAAGCTCCTTCTTGTTTTTGCAACTTCCTTTGGATATCCTCATAGCTCTGAGCAATAAACTCTCATTCAGCATTCTCACATTTTCTGGTAGTCTCGGGTCCACCTAGGTATACATCTCATATGCTTCAATCAACCTCTGGAGGAAACTCTCGGGACTCTCATCTGCCCCTTGTGTTATTAATGAAGGTTTAGACATATTCACTGGTGGTTTTCCTGCCCTCCTTAGAGCTTTCACTACCTCATTTTGGTATTCTATTAGATGGGTCATATCATTGGGTCCCCGGGGATTCCATCCCGAGTCTGCTTCTGGTACTCGCAATGGCAATACTCTATTGAAATCGGCATCTGCTTGATATGCTTCTCTAACACCCTTTCTCATAGCTGCTTTCCATTTCTCTCTCTTCTCAGGGGTTAACAGAACATTTAACAGTTGCTGTATATCGGTCCATATTGGCTTATGGGTTTGCATTATTGTCTGGAAGAGATCAGCCATCTCCGTGGGTTTGGCAGAAAAAGGCCCATAATGTTGTTTCCAATTCAAAAGATCAGTAGTTGAAAATGGAACATACTGAAACATGGGGCTTATCTCTGCCCCTCCTTGCTGGTTGATGACCTGCTGATCCACTTGCCTTAATGGGGCAAAGAGCTGACCAGCAGCAAGCACTTTTGCTGTGGCTGCCCGGGTCTGCACTCCTACCGCTCCCCTTCTGCCCCCTGAGCTTCACCATCGTCTTCATCCACATCACTTTGTCCACTTCCGTCAACAGATGGGCTAGTTTTAACATGAGCGCCCGTCTTGCCCTCCTTTTTCTCCCCCTGATCATGTTGTACCCCACCACCAACAGCTCCTCCACTAAGGGCACCGTCCCCAGCAGGCGGCTGGTATGGGGGTAATGGTGGAGCACTGGGTAGATGCCTGACGACTTCCTCTTCATCTCCAGCTAAAACCTTTCATGCCTTAAACTGTTTTCTCACATAGTTCCCCCTATTCTCCTTCACAGTATTCCTTCTATTACATCTATTCCTGGGTCTTGCAACACACAAGCGCACCATCTCAGCCTGGCATTGTAGCAGATCATCAGCTTTTTCAGTTAATACATTCACCCACTGATCGATATATGGAAACTGATCTGAATATTTGTCCTGGGCTACCGCTATGACTCCCCACAGCTCATCAGCAATTTCTTCTTTAAAGGAACCCTCTGGCGGCCACCCAGTTCCCATATGCGGCCACACATTTTTATATAGGTATTTTAAACGTTCCTTGTCACCTTGGGATATGAGAGGTCTGCAAAATAACTGTCAAAGCCTTTCAGCATGCATGCCAATGGGGTGTTTGGCACACTCTGGTTCCCCTCCATCCTAACACACTGTCACCGACTCGCAGCCCCGGATGATCACGGTCACTAACGAGAACTGCGGTGACTTAACCTTCCCACACAATTACCTCACACAGACTTCTTTAGGACAGCGTCCTGAGTCCAGGGGAGAGATCAGGTCCCCTCTTCCGTCTTCAAATGAGATGGGTAACAAATTTTTATGTATTCTTGCCTGAGGCGTCTTCACTTCTCACGTCCTGGCCAGGAACTGCTCTGCTGCCTTTCCTACACCGCAGAGTTCTTGGACTCACTCACAGCACTGTCAGCCTCACAGGGAAGTCGCTGCCGCCTCCCGGAAGTTGGAAACCCCCGTGGTGCCTGGAGGATGTTCAGAAGGGCCCGAGGGGTGGAGCAGCCCTCAGCAAAATATTGCCTCAGCCTTAAAGTCCCATCTGGGTCGCCATGAACTATTGTAGAAAAGACAGGACTAGGCCAAGCTCTTCAATGCAGGAAAGGTTTTATTATGGGCAGGTTCAAACAGCAATAACACAGCAAATTGTTTGAACCCCGAAGGGTTTACAAAAGCATACTAAGCTAGGCAAAGATGCATGAGAAGGCTGAGTTATTAGCTGTGGCTCTGCACGGAGGGATGTCTTTGGGACCGAACCAATGTGCCTACTGTAAAGGTGAAGGACATTGGCAGAGGGAATGTCCAAAGCGTATGGCGAGAGGCAGAGGAGCCTGGAGGGGGGCTGGAAGGTTACAGCTTGCAGGGGGCAAGGGTCTGGAAACCAATCAGTTTAGAGGTAGGGGAGGATTTCGAGGCTTCCTGCACATAATAAAACCTTTCCTGCATTGAAGAGCTTGGCCTAGTCCTGTCTTTTCTACAACAATACTGGCTGAGGAATTCTGGGAGTAAAAAGGAATTCTGGGGGAGGAAAATTGATCATCTGCCAACAGACCAGGAAGTAATTCAGAAAATATTTTCATGCGCAGAAATGGATAAACTAACCTTACAGTTAAATGACAAGGAGGACTCAAAATATTTTACAATATGGAATAAATGGTACCAGTGGATAAAGCAGAGGACAGGGAAAATTGGATAAAGATAAAATTTGGAAGAAATTAATATAATTAAAATAAAAAACACGTCAGATGGATAGAGAAGGCACTAAAACACTGTTTATATATGTATATGTAGTAATAGGAAACTATTATCACCTGAAGTTGTGTATTGCATAAATAATTCTACTTTTTTTTCTTTGATGAAGAAAGACTTGTATATTTTAAATGTTTCTTTTTAAAGACTTAATAAAGTTTTGTTTTTAAATTTAAAAAGAAAAGGAATTCTGGGAGTTGAAGTCCACAAGTCATAAAGTTGCCACAGTTGGAGACCCCGCCATAGAGTCTCACAGAGAATACCATAGCTTGCCCAATTCTGATCTTTTAGGCACAATATAAACACATCACAATATTTAATTTTTTTCGAAGATATTTAAATGGCTGCTCTAAATAATTCAATTAATTACTCTGGCATCTCCTTCAGCATTGTCCTGATTATCAAAATTTCTGCATGCTGCCCCCCACTCCCACCCCCAAGGAGATACAATCCCCTCTCTTCGTTTGTTTGATTTTTTTTAATAAAAGGGCTTGCAATGTATTTTCAGTCTCCCTGTTTTCTTCCACTTCTATCTATCAACTTGCAAGTCCAAGTTCAAACATTATTATGTGGATTATTCAATTTACTAATTATACCCACTTTGCAGGAATTTGAGATTAAGAAACTGGTAAAAAAAAAGAAAGAAAGAAAAGAAAACTTAAATAGAAAAAAAAAACTCAGTTCAATTCCATGTGTGTGTATTCCAGCATGCCTGTTTGCACAGAAGGGACGAAAATGGCTATACAAGAATGTTCTTCCAGCACTGCACGCCAGGAAAAAACTATGCAAACTTCAGGGTGGAACAGAATTCCTCCTCAGAAACGCGTCCACCTTTTTAATACTGTCGGATTCTTCTCCCATAAACAGCTCTTTACTCTCCTCCCATGCGTCGTCTTTCCATCAATCTTGAGACTTTGGTGGACCAATCCGCGCCACCTTCTTCATCTCCCTCCAGCAAAGGGAAGTAGAGGTGCTTTCTGCCGCCAACATGCTTCTTTTCACTTTCGCTTTTGACTCCTTTCCCCCAAGCTTTACAGAGCTTGTCCCGGTACAGGTAAGATAGCAAAGGGTGGGGTAGACTTCTTTTAACGACTTTTTTTTTTCTCCTGTCCCTTCTGTCTGCCTGATCCCTCTTAAGCTGTGTGTTAAAATCAGCTGGCCGAGAAAAAAGGGTCGCGCGTCGTGGTTTTTACTTTATGAAATATCGTTTGGCGATATTTGTGGCATTCGCGATCAGTTCGCCTTTCCGAGCTTCACTTCGACAAGGAGAAAACTTGGGGAAGTTGGGAGGGGAAAATTTGTCTCGCTTTTCTGCTCGCTACAGAGTATTTTGATTCTGCCAATGGAGGATCAAAGAAAAAGGAGCAGCGGGCGAGAAGTGGGGGTGGGATGCCTATCAGGCGTGGTTTTTAAATAGTTTCCTCTGCTGTTGCACCAAACAATAACAATGAAAAGGAAAGATTTCAGAGGAAAATCCCATTGTCTTACTAGAACTACAGGATCCTTGTGGTTTTTGCTTGCGTCACTGGTAATAAAAGGTGAAAGGGGAGGAAACCAAGAAGATTATTTTATTTTATTTTTATATTTTTCCTACAAATTGCCCTCCAGAACAAAGATAAAGAAGGATGATTAAAATAGAACAGGGACTTAAGGAGTGGCTGATAAGGTGCTTCAAATAAACATAGAGGTTGGGGCAAAGCTTGTTTTCAAATCCTGCACGTGTCAGAATTAGTAATAAGGGCTAGGCAGGCTGGATTAGATGTACAGAAAACGGTGGAACAGATTGCTATTCCAGTTTACTGGTTATTGTAGCATAGCCAACTTCTTCCCAAAGGAACAGAAATGCCGTAACATGAGCACCATATAAATTTGATTAAATAAATAAATAGCAAGTAGTCTCACTCAATAATTTTTTCAGCACTGTCGTTGGTGGTGTTAGTTGCAAAGTTGTGTCCAACCCGTTGCGATCCCCTGGACAACGTTTCTCCAGGCCTTCCTGTCCTCTACCATCCCCGGAGTCCATTTACACTCACGCCTACTGCTTCAGTGACTCCATCCAGCACCTCATTCTCTGCCGTCTTCTTCTTCTTTTGCCCTCAATCTTTCTCAGCATTAAGGTCTTCTCCAGTAAATCCTTCTTTCTTATTAGGTGGCCAAAGTATCATTAGTTATTAATAAATTCATTGTTTTGTCAACTCCAAAGCAGTCTTTCCCAGAAGTGTTTTCCAAATTGTTGGACTTCAAAATCCCAAAATTTTCAATCAATAAAATGACTGCGAATTCTGACACATAAAGTCCAATAGTGGTACCAGGTTTAAGAAAGATACTTTGAAGTGAGATTGCAAGACTATACAGTTGTGCAGTTGTCTTCCTTGGTGTAAGACCTTAGAATAATTTGATTTATTCTTCATTCCGGAGAATTCTTCTTGAAATTGACCATCTCTTAACTCACATGGATCAAATTCAAGTCTTGGCATTTCTTAAAATCAGGTCTTAATTTTTACAATCTCATAGTTTTCTACACCTCTTTTGGGGGGTTTTGTTTCAATTTCCCCGTCTAGCCTATGGCTCCTTTATTTCTCATCCAAGTACTAAACAGGCAAAACTTTTGTTTATTTATTTATTTTTATTTATGCAATTTATATGCCGCCTTATCTCCAAGGACTCAGGGCGGCTCACAAATATAAAAATGCATAATTCCTCGTTAAAACAATAAAATTTAAAATCGAATTCAAAACAATTAAAATTGATTAAGAAATCCCCGTCAGTCTAAACTACAAAACAACCACGTCTTCAAATCGTGGCAGAATGAGCGGAGGTCAGGAGCCATCTGGAGCTCCAAAGGAAGTTGGTTCCAGAGGGTGAGTGTGCCCACAGAGAAAACTCTCCTCCAGGGGGTCGCCAGCTGACACTGTCTGGCCGACAGTATCTTGAGGAGGCCTTGTCTGTGGGAACACACCGGGTGATTGGGGATTGTCGCTGGCTGCAGGGGGTCCTCCAAATATCCTGGACCTAGGCCATGAAGGGCTTTATAGGTGATAACCAACACTTTGAACCTCACCCGAAGGGCAACCGGTAACCAATGCAGGTCACACAGGAGAGGTGTAATATGGGAGTCATCACAACCCACGTGGGAGCATTTTGCACCAGCTGAAGCCTTCAAGTGGTTTTCAAGGGCAGCCCTAAGTAGAGAGTGTTGCAGTAGTCAAGACGGGAGGTGACCAGCACATGAGTAACAGTGCGTAGGGCCTCTTGGTCCAAGTAAGGCCGCAACTGGCGCACCAGGCAAACTGGGCGAATGCCCCCCTGGTCACGGTCATCACATGATCTTCCAGAGACAACCATAAATCCAGGAGGACACCCAAGTTGCAAGCTCTATCCAAAGGGGGTAACACCTCACCCGCAATGGTCATGGAATATCTCGATTGGACCCAGATGCCAGTACCCACAGCCACTCGGGCTTGGCAGTATTGAATTAAAGCCTGTTCCTCCCCATCGAGCTCCGTACCGCTTCCAGGCTGCGGGACATCACATTGAGGTCATCACTGGTCTGGTTTGGGGTGGATATAAAAAGCTCGTTATCATCAGTGTACTGATGATACCGCACCCCCAAACCACGGATGATCTTCCCAACCGGCTTCATATAGATGTTGAACAGGAGAGATGAGAGGACCAACCCCTGAGGTACCCCCCAAGTGATTGGCCTCATGGCCGACCTCTGCCCCGCTGCCAACACCGCTTGCATACGGTCCGAGAGATAGGAGAACCACCGTAGGACAATGCCTCCCACTCCCAATCCTTCAAGCCGTTGCAGCAAGATACCATGGTCGATGGTATCAAAGGCTGCAGAAAGATCGAAGAGGGCCAAAACAGAGGAAAATCCCCTGTCCCGAACCCTCCAAAATCATCCACCAACACGACCAATGCTGTCTCCATGCTGTATCATGGCCTGAAACCCTATTGGTATGGATCCAGGTAGTTTGTATCCTCCAGGGCCAATGGGAGCTGCCATGTCACCATGCTCTCAACAACATTCGCGATGAAGCAAAGGTTGGATGAAAGTTATCCAGTATAGTTGGATCCAAGGCAGGTTTCTTGAGGAGGGGTCACACCACCGCCTCCTTCAAGGCTGCGTGGAAGATCCTCTCCTCCAAAGATGCCATTATTACTGCCTGGATCCAATCCCATGACACCTCTCGGGATATAAGCAAGCCAGGAGAAGCACGGGTCCAGAACACATGTGGTGGCATTCAGCCTTCCCATGATTCTGTCCACTTCCTCAGGTGTGACAGGACTGAACTCTTCCCAAATCCCAAGACCAGCTCCCTCCTCACCATCAGACCCTGCCCAGTCAGAGTCCAGACCATTCTGAATCCGAGCAATCTTATCCAGCAGATGTTGACTAAACTCCTCAGCCTGTCCCCACAATGGGTCCTCTCCCACCCTCCGATTCAGGAGGGAGAGAGACACCCTAAACAGGGTGGCCGGGCGATTATCTGCAGACACGATGAGGGTGGAGACATATGCTCACTTCGCCGCCACCATCGCCACCAGTTAAGATCATGTGAATGATCTCAACTGGGAAGGGTCAGATTTGGAACAACTGGCTCTCCAATCACTCTCTAGGCCTCTCCTATGGTGCTTCATTTCACTGAGTTCCTCAGTGAACCAAGGAGCCAGCCAGGATCTGTGTTGAGTCAGAGGCCACAAAGGCACAACATGGTCAAGTCTCCCGGAGGCCGCCTTTTCCCAGGCATCCACCAGAGTCTCAACTGGGGTGTGGGACAGAGAGAGATATATTGTCCCAAGTTCTGTCTGGAACCTCTCCGGGTCCATCAGGTGCCTGAGGTGGAACCAGATGGTCGGTCCTGCATCCCAGTGGTGGGGGTGGGGGGGTTGGCATCCTGGAAGCCCAGCCGCAGGAGATAATGATCAGTCCATGACAGGGGGTAAGTAGCTGACACTCCCACACCGAAATCATCACGCCACTGTTTTAAGATAAAAACCAGATCTGGAGTGTTCCCTCCCCTCATGAGTCGGGCCCCAAATTATCTGGGTCAGGTCCATGGCTGCCATGGAAGCCATGAACTCCTGGACCACACCCAACACCTACCCACGGACGGCAGGTTAAAGTCCCCCAAAACAATAAGTTTGGGGAACTCAACTACCAGCCCCAAGAGGGCATTGAGCAGCCTGGGCAGGGCCATTGATACGCAGCTGGGAGATAGGTAAGTAATCAACAGGCCCAACTTCCCTTGTGGACCCCATCTCATAAGGAGGAACTCACACCCGTCTATCTGAGGAAAAGGGACCTCCCACGGACCAAAGGACTCCCTGATAACAACTGCCACTCCCCCACCCCTACCCTGGGCCCTTGGCTGGTGCAGCACCTGAAAACTTGGTGGGCAAAGTTCAATCAGAGGGACTCCTCCCTCCGAGTGCAACCAAGTTTCTGTAATGCAAGCCAGGTCTGTGTCCTCCTCAATCAACTCCCGAATGAGGGGAGCTTTATGGACCACAGACCTGGCATTAAAATAAACCAGCCTAAGCCCAGTGGCCCTCTCTCACAAACCCCCGGGCAGGTCAGACAGAACCTGAAGGGTCGGAGCACATCACCGCTCGAAGATAGTGGGGATATGCTCCCAAATACCAATATGGCCCTCTGTTCGTCCATCTGTCTCCATTCCCAATTGCAACTGGAATCAAAGTCCCCACCCTCTCCCTAGGGTGGCCCCCATCCCTGCTCTAGCCCCACCGCTCTCTTCCCTTGGCTGGGACTGAAACTGACCCAGAGGAGTCCCGCCCCGCTACCTGCTGGAATTCACAACCCTTCCCCCTCCCCTTAAAAATTTACATAAAAGTTATATAAAGGTTCTTTAGTAAAACCCTTAAGCTTCTTATGCCACCTCTCAGGATCCCAGGACCCATCCTTAAGGCGGGTCTTGGCAAGACCAGTCGGCCACACCCAGGAATGGGGGGGCATTCCTGAGGGCATGCAATTCAACGCTTGTATAAGTTTGAAACACCTTTATCAGCCATGGAACAGATATGGCAATGGTGAATGGGAAAAAATGATGTCAGAATAGATGTAAGGCCATAAAAATGCAACCCAGCTATCTGGAACAACGACTCCGGTGCTCTCTCACAACATTCAGGAGTACAATGTTCACAACCCTTGTCTCTCTCTCAGTAAGTCAGGTCAGTGTAACATGCTGGGTGGACCCCTGGGCCGGCGCCCCAGTCCTCGGTGCTCTCTCACAGCAGCGTGGGCTGGGCTAGCTGAAAATAGCCCCACAGCCTCTCATGGTGGCGGACGTTGGCATCACGGGCTAATGGTCATTTCAGGCTGTAGAAAGGGAGGTCCCAGGGCATTGATGAAAAACTCCCAGTCCATGCAGCCATGATACCAGAAAAGTCAGGGAGAAAGGGCTACCAAGATCCCAATATCAAATATAGTCCCCTGGCACCCCAATCCCTCCCTGACTCCGTCATAGCCTGCAGATAACAAATAGGCAGGGAGACAGGCAGCAGGCCTCCAGCAGTATCAACTGGGCGGCATATGGGGGTGATCTGTCCCCCCCTTCAGAGACCCACAAAAACACAGCCAGTCGAGGGTTAACAAGCACTTGGCACACTCCACAGTTCTTATCTCAAACTTGGCAGCGATATGCACACCGTCTGCCAAGGACTTTATTAGTTCACACAAAAAGAAAATCACCTACGTAGCTTTGCCATTCTTTTAGCTTCCAAGACTACGAGGTTGCTTTGTTTGTTCGTCACAAAAATCATGACCCACCCTCCTGTCTTATATAGGCTCTGAGTGTGGTCCAGTGACTCATTGATCCTGTGACTCCAATCCAGTGACTCAGGTCTATTCCCTCATACGTCACCGCAGCTGCAGTAATCGTTTCTATTGCCTTCTTTGGCGTGCGTCCAGGAATGACGTCTCTCCCTCACTCTCATCTGAGACACCTGTTTCCCCACTACTTGGCTCTCTTTCAGTTGGCACTTGAGACGGTGCCAGAGTGGGGGGACTGGGAGATCTGGCTGGCTCCTCTTCCTCCTGCTCAGAGCTTCCTCCAATGGGATAGGCTCAGCGGACGGGGCCACAACAGGGGGGAGGGGCTCAATGGCTCAAAAACGCTGTCCCCCCGGTGGATCCAGCCACACCAGCAGCCTCCACTGTGGTCCATGTCATCAATAACAACAACAATAGAGGGAGTAGTGGATTTCTTGGTGTTCCCAGGCTGCTAGCATCCCCCTGATGCCACCAATGCAGTGGCACAGCAGCACAGGATAAGGCTCCAATGACAAGCCACGCTCCTCCTGATCCGCTGCAAAAACGCCACCCCCACTAACCGCCATCCGCTGTTCACCAAATCCACAATATTCCTCCATGCTCCTGACTCCTGATGTGGAGCCCCTGGGATCTGTCGGGGTATGCAGCACCTATAGATGCTCCCCTTCCAGCTCGTATCAGGGGGGCCAAGCAAAATGCCCCCGAAAACCTCCCATTTCACGGAGCCTCTCTGTTTAACTGTTTGAAGATCAGCCAAGGTCATTTAGATGCTTTCACCTAGCTTGATCTACCCTAAAAGTGTAGGTTTGTTAGCCTAGAAGTGTTACTAATCGTAAGTAAGTATCACTACTGGGTTAGCAATCAGAATTGCCTGCAAGAACAAGAATATAATGTAAGAAAATTCTCACTGGAGGGAACCAAATCTTCCTAATAGCAATTGTATTATTCATATTCTGCTTTATTACAAAAGGGCAAAAAAGTCTTCTAATCTTTGCTGTCTGGAGGTATCTATCCACTAAGAACAGCCAGATAATAGTACTCAACCATGAATTCCCCGCCCCCCCCTTTTAAGCTTTAACTAAAAATTGAGATAGGGATATATCATATCATCACAAACATAACATAACATATAATTAATGTAACATTGTTAACTAACTGCTTTTGCCTCAACATTTAACAGTGTGCAGGTTTTTATGAGTTCATTGAACTAAAGTAATATGGTTTGATATCATATGCTTCAGCGGGGACTTCAGAACGAAAATGTGAAGAGGAACATGTGAAAATTGTATTATTTCCTGGTACGCTTTTCTTGTGTGGCTGGCTTTTCTTATGTCCCCACCCTTGCTAATCACACTTAAATACAATGCATTTAAAAAAAAAGAAAAGAAAAGTACCTAACATTAAGACATTCAGGAACAGAATCAGAAACTATGGGTATGGTTGAGTACAGCCAGCCCTGAAATAGTGGGTCAATGATGTTATAGAAGTAGAAGATGAAACTTATTACAAAACTCTTTGTCTCTAGCAGTAGGAAACAAGGGCAGATGTTCAGAAGAATAGAAGAATCACTTTTCTTTTCTCTCTAATTTGCATGGTACTGAAAGCTACAGTGTTCTAAAAACAAAAGGCAATATAATTTAACATTTGCTCTTAGCTTACTCAACTTGTTTTTGAGTTCACTTAAGTATTAGAAAGATTGCATTTAAGAAGCTTCTGTCAAAGACTGAAATAAAAATATATAATATTTGGAGAACTTCCTTACAAAAAAAACCTTTGTGCTATAAAGACTTCTCATTTCTCACCTCAAATACAACCATCAAGAACAGGCATTTCTTTCTCCGTTATGAAGTAGATGAATGGCAGGGATGAACAATGGCAACTCGCTCTAAGATAATAGTTAAATTTATATAAACTGAGATAAGTTTCCTGCAGAAATAATATTCATAATACTAAATGTCTCTTGCAAGTTTACTGTGCAAGTTTACTGTGACCACATTAACAAATTTCACCAGTCTTTCTTAGCTTGATATCACCTAGATATTTTGGACTATAACTCCCCCCCCCTTTTTTTTTAATGAACTGGCCAAGTGCCCTTCCTGATGCCTGTGCGAAGTTCACAACAGACAGCTACTCATTGTGCCTAGATAGAGAAACGTCTGCCACTACCTAGGATCAAACCCAAAGTCTCCTGATTGGGAAGAGAGAGCTTCACTTCTAGGCCACCATGCTGCTCTATCTATAGGCCATTTAACCCATTGCGATACTCTAAACTTAAAATTAAGTCACTTTCTCATTCCAATCTACCTCGCAGAGTTATTGTTGTAGGGAAAATAGAAGGAGGAAGATATGTTGGATATGTTCACTGCCTTGAGTTATCTGTAAAAACAATAAAGGTGGAATACAAATAAATGAATAAAATAAACACAATAGGATTTCTTCTAATTAAACAGGCTGATTAAAATTAAAAGAATGGTCTTTTTGGCTACACCTAGCCATGTAACTAACCCTAACCTTCTTTGCCTGATTTTGACAATTTAAGCAGAGTTTGTACTCAGATAAGAGACTACAAGGAAACCCCAAGTCTAAATGTTAGACTGGAAAAATTGAACAACTACAGCAACAAATTACTAAAGGCAATCGTAAATTGTTATTGTAGTATTT
Source organism: Coluber constrictor foxii (assembly GCA_038048745.1). Taxonomy (NCBI): domain Eukaryota; kingdom Metazoa; phylum Chordata; class Lepidosauria; order Squamata; family Colubridae; genus Coluber; species Coluber constrictor. Next base: position 60,706,025 of record CM075961.1, on the reverse strand, counting down.
CCTTTTCATAGATGTAACATAGATGTGCCCATATCATCACCAGAAATCAAGTTTTCACCTTTATCAGTGAACAAATATGCACGGCAACTTTTATGAGAATATCCTATTCCTTTCCTTCTATTAATCGAGTTTCTAGAACAAATCTTTACACATGATCAGAACTGTAAATTCTTTTCAGTGAGCTTATGTTCCAAATCTTTCCTGGATGGTGAGGGAATTGACAGAAGATTTTTTCAAATATTAAAAAAAAAAAATCCTTAAGAGGAAAATTCCAAGGTCCTGTATGCCATCTCACAGTTACAAAGCTTCAAAAAAAAAAAAAAAAAAAAGTTTGAAGCTGCTGTTTTATACATTGGCATTTCCCAGTTTAGCTGATTTCTAATATCTTGGATTACAGTCCCCAATGTACCCAGTTTTGTTTCTCTTTGTGTTTTTTTTTCCTTTTTGTTCCCATTGCTTAATATTTTGTTATCATACTGTTGATTTAAAATCATTATTAAGAATACAAAAAAAGAAAAACAGAAACCTTTGTTTTGAACTGTTTTGAATAGGATTGTGCTATTCGTATATAATGATCAGACTAGGGCCATTAATTTTTGCATTCTTTTTCACACATGGTTCTTTTTATTTCTTCCATTCCAAACAAAATCAAAGGACTGGTCTTTTGTGACCCATTTTCTATTTTCTTCTTTCTGTGCCCCATCTTTTATTTCTCAAATTCCGGATAACATAAGGATAAGGAAAAGCCAGTTTGGTCTAGTTGTTAAGGCATCAAACCAAAATGCAGGAGTCCGTGAATTCAATTCCAGCAGGATTGTTGTTGTGAGGAAAATAGGAGACAGAAGGTATGTTAGATATGTTTATTGCCTTGATTTATTTATAAAATAATAAAAGGAGATAAACAAACAAATAAATAAATAACTAAACAAATAAATAATAAGGAGAAAAGGAAATGACCTTAGCAATGTGATCTTCTCTATTCTAGAAAGGAGGAGTTTGGAATCCCATAGCATCCTGGTCACCACAGAATGGGAAACAAAAATAGTGCTAAACAGTGAGTTGGTTCTTATTTTCCAAAGAAAAATATTTGGGGAAATAATGTTGAAAGAATTAATGTAATAACTTGATCTAACTTCTGTGTTCTCATCATCTTCACCATGACCACCTTCACTTTGATTTATTGGAATATTGGTAAAAATTGTAACTTCCTATCAATAAAGAATCATACATTTTTAAAAAATGATGGGAATACCAAGAAATAAGATTCTGTGAGAGGTTGCTATTTATTTATTTATTTATTTATTGACAGAAATTATGCTATTTCTGTGAATTTTTTATTTTATTTATTTATTTTTATCAAAATATTTTCAGTCATTTCAGAATTCATTGTATTTTTCTGTGGATTATTTAGTATTATTACATTTTTAATTATTCTTGTGATCAGTTTGGAATTCTGTGGGAAATTGATGTAGTCTAAATACTTTAAAGCCCTTTCTAGAGTGAAGAAATGACAGCTTTAAGAATTCAAATCAGCTAAAATAAAAACCAGAAACAGAAATCAGTGGTATCTAAGTCCACCTATGATTTATTTATCACTTAACCCTGATTATCAGTTCACTTTTCAAACACTAAGCATTTTATTTGTTTACTTTTGATGAGTCACTTTCTCAAGAAGAAACAAAGGCGAGGCAATCTTATCATCTAGATTTAATTTTCCCACTTAAACCATAAAACATAATGTTGCAATGTTGACTTTCCCATCATAAAAAAAAAGTTGCCACAAACGGATATAACAAATATTTTTAAAAAGCCAAAATACTATGTATTATTAGTGTAATTGTTTTGGACTGAGGAATGCTCTTTTCCCTTTCTCTTTTCACTTTGTCTCCGGAAACAAACAGAGTTCACAGGCCAGGATAAAGGCAGCCCATTTTTTGTTCTGTGAGAATAACGCTCATTGGAAATGGATTTTAGGAGGAAATGAAGTCACTGATTTTCTTCATTTAATATTCCTTTTTCTCTTCACTTAACATTCCCTTTTCTCTGGTTTTTAATCTTTCCTCCTCTTCCTTCTCCTCACATCTTGCGAACCTCTGACTAAATAGGTTAAATAACAATTAAATCTGATTAAGATTTAATTCCTATGAACTATCTATACACTTGGGCTGCAGACAATGATATAGTTTGGCCTTCTCTCCATTTCTGTTATAATGCTCATCCTTCAAGATGGGGCTTCTGGATTTCTGAACAGCAGTTTAGTCCTACAATATCACATGAAGCAAAACTAGAGCTATAGATATGTGTCCTGGGCTCCCACAGTTTGATTCAGTTCTTTTTCTTTGCCTCTTTCAGACCAACTTCATCAACAGTTCCTACATCAAAGTCTGTAGGAGGCATGATCCAGGACCTTCAGGAAGACATCAAATGTTCCATCTGTTTGGAATCCTTCAATAACCCTGTCTCCATAGATTGTGGGCATAATTTCTGTCAAGACTGTCTGTTTACTCACTTGAATAATTCTCCACAGTCTAAGTACAATTGCCCTGAATGCCGCCATCCCTGCTACCCTCAACACATGAAGCCAGATGCCCGGCTGAAAACTTTGGTGGAAAAAATTTCACAGTTTCCTCAACTGGAAGAGATCAACAAGGTGAGATTGCATCTAGATGGAACTGGGAAACTTTTACTGCATTGCATGTCAGGTGCATATCAGGTGCAAGATATCACGAACCAGGATAGAGTTCAAAAGCACTGCAAATTTACTTCATGCTACCTAGACACAAGTGTCTGATCTACTAATGGTAAAGACAAATTGGTTCCAGATAAGGGTCAATGGATTTTAAGGGGAGAATTTTATGGGGATGTAGCAATTCCAAACTGATGATGCATTTGTTCCTCCCTCAGCTCAATGTGGCCATCTCCTCGATTGCATGTAGTTAGTTTGATAGATAGATAGATAGATAGATAGATAGATAGATAGATAGATAGATAGATGGATAGATGGATAGATGGATAGATGGATAGATGGATAGATGGATAGATGGATAGATGGATTGATGGATAGATGGATAGATGGATAGATGGATAGATGGATAGATGGATAGATGGATGACAGATAGAAGATGATTGATAGATGATGGATGGATGGATGGATGGATGGATGGATGGATGGATGGATGGATGGATAGATAGATAGATAGATAGATAGATAGATAGATAGATAGATAGATAGATAGATAGATAGATAGATTTGAGGTTTAATTCAAAGATAAATTGATCTTCTTCAATAAGCAAGTGAATACAGGAAAAAGCAGCCTTGTAGATGACCAGATTCAGAGCCACACAGGACTATAAAAGTGTCAAACAACCTTCAATTTCAAATGTAAATCAAGGTGCAGCCAGCTCAGATCCCAAAACTGGGTGGACTCCCAAGTAGAACAGGAAATATACCTGTTTCCTGTTATATTTGGAAACATTCATCATAGTCCAGTCTGCCACATTTTGTATTAGCTTTAGCTTCCAAAAGCTTTACAGGTGCAGTCAAATGTAGATCATATTATGGTTATCCAGACAAGAGATGACTAGGGCCTGGATGAATGGGGTCAAGGTTTCCCAACCCAAAAATGGTTGCATTAGTGCACCAGATGTAACTATTTAAAAGTCCAACTGTCACAGCAGCTGTCACTTATCTGAAGAAGATCTATAAGTCAAGAAGGATCCCAAGTTGTGGACCACTTTTAACCAATGAGTATAATTCTCCATAGAGTTATGGGACAGCACTTCAATTGTTTTGTGTGGGGTTGAAATATTATTCATGACTGTGCTGGTGGATTATATTTCCAGTGGTTTCACATAGATTTGAACTTAACCTGGGCCACTCCACAAAATAGAGGTCTCTGACCAGAGCTGTCATCTCCTCCTCTGCTGAGAACCACCCTTTAAGAAGAGAAAGAATTATTGAAAAACAATATGTCAGTGAGAACTGACTTCTTCATTTCCTACTTAAAGTTATACAGTCCCTTTCCAAAACTAGCAAGTTCCTTACCACTCCTTTCAACCTGGCATGGCCATCACAATTGAGTTGCCCTAGTTTCTTCTATCTTGGCTCTCTTCAGACCTGGAATCTGTCTTCAACTGAGTAACCATAAAAGTTGTAAAATTTATTTTTACCTGGTCTCCCTTTTCAGAAGATGCCAACAGCTTCATTGGAATTGGGGCAGCCAATACAGCTAGTAGGTTTGGATGAAAATGGGAGTCTCTATTTGGATGCAGAAGCCCTAAGTAGTTGCTTAGAGCAGGAAGAGGTGAAAGATACTCCCATCTGCTTGATTTCCATAGTTGGGGAACAGCGACAGGGTAAATCTTTCTTGTTAAATTTCCTCCTACGGAGACTTAAAAACTTGGTAAGTCTGAGAATAAGTGTTTATTTTCTTAAAATGTTTTAAAATGATTTTGATTGGTGATGGTCTTCCTATGATTTTATAGTGTTGTATAGATTTTATTCAAAAAATCAAGCATGCAGAATGAGTTTATATGGGTTGCATTTTGCATATGTTCGACTTTCTAAAGAATATAAGAAGGGGAAATGTATAAGTCATACATTCCTTGTCTGAAAAAATAAATGTAACAGCTTAATAATCAACCAATTATTACATTGATTATTATATTATCACTGAAGGTAGAGCAGTATCTCATATCTCACCAGTATCTCACTGGCAGAATACAAATGACTCTCAAGGGGTTTCTAATTTCCCAGGAGATGTATGCCATAAATAAATCATAAAATATAATTAAGAAATGAAGAATAAAATGAAGAATAAAAGAAAAACATGCATTTCACCAAAAGGCAAATTGATGAACTTTGCAGAAATAAGGAGCAAAATAGAGAACATTGCTTGGCCAAATAATTTTTGACATATTGTGAAATATGTGTAATTTGATTAACCATGCTATTGCAGCAGCTGCATGTTTCTTATCTAATTTATTTTTTCCTTGCTGACAGGCTGTTACAGATAACTCTTGGCTGGGCCAAGAAGATGAGCCATTGACAGGTTTTGAATGGCATCCAGGAACTAAGTGCATCACCAAAGGGATATGGATATGGAATCAGCCATTTTTGGTACCTGATGAAAATGGAAAGGTAAACATTTGAGTTCAATCCAAGAAGTAATTTCCCTCTTTTTTCTGCCTTTTGTCTTCTTTTTGTATCCTCTATGCCAGGTTTTTCAACAATTTTCTGAATTTAATGCATTTCCACCTCCTATACATCACAAAAAAATAAGACATCACAACAAAATAAGATTTCATTAATGCTACACAAAAGGTTGATAGTATGATAGAAAACATAGATCTTGCCATAAACAATGTTGCTTCCCCAAGCTGAAGATTGATCTAATTGAGATGTCTGCATGATTGATTTGTTGATTGAGTGATTGATTTGTTGATGATATGTTATCAAGTCAATGTTGACTTCTAGCAACCAAATGGACTGTTTTCTTCACAATGATCTCTCCCTAACCTGGTCCTTCAGATCTTCGAATGTGCACCTATCATTGTTGTAATTGTATCTATTCACCTTATTGAGTTTCCTCTTCTCTTTCCTTCCACTTTTCCTGTCTAGTCTTCTGTAGAGAGTTAGTGCTTTATATAATATATATGAGGTGGTATCTGATAATTTGCTCTTCAAATGAGAAGCCTGGATTAATTTGTTTTATGTTCCATTTGTTTTCTTTGTTTTCCATGGTACTTTCAGGAATTTCTTCCTGCATCAACTTCCAAAAACACAATGGAGAACTAGGTCACTATACAGTATTCTGAAGCTTGTATTTTTGTAAAAAAAAAAAAATCTGTTCAACACAGAAAAGAGATTCTACAAGGTAGCAGATTTACCAATAATGCAGAATGTGTCTTTACCATAATGTGAGAAGAGAGAAGAGGATTTTGAAAATAGAAACTTGCTTTTGACAGTCACACTTAACATCTGCTGTATTCAGCTGTGCCTTGTGTGATCTTTGCCACTTCCTAACTATTTTACTTTTTGTCTTGGTTTGATTGTGTCTCTTATGAAACTTAGATGACTCAATGGGCCAAATGCAAACTGGATCCTAGCCTAACTTTTCCATTATAAAATGATTAATTTCCTGTACTTCTATTATGATGGTTGGACCGTATCTCTCTGGTTTTATTCTGTTTATCATCATTTTTATTTTTAAAAAAACATCAAGAATGCTGGGAGTTATAGTTTAACCAGGACAGAATCTAAAAGATTTACCATCTCTGCTAAGAGCATATAATATACTTTAGAAATGAATTTTGTGGCTATGCACACACAACATTCCTAAAACGGTTATTAAATAATCCACATTGCACAATATTGAATAAGAATCTAAATGAAAAGGATAAATTCATTATATATATATATATATATATATATATATATATATATATATATATATATATATATATATAAATATATATATATATATATATATATATATATATATATATATATATATATATATATATATATATATATATATATATATATCCAATTATTTCTCTTCTCTGTTCCATGTTCAGGTAGCCCTGTTTTTGATTGACACCGAGGGCTCAATGGATATAGAAAGAAGCAAGGACAATGGTGTCAAGCTTTCAGCTTTCTCCATGCTGTTAAGTTCCTATCAGGTAGAGTTCTAGAAACCAAATCATTCTTTTTTTCCTCTAGGCTGTAAAAATAGCACATACTTACCACACCTTTGTTCTGTTTCTTAATTATCTTTTAGATTCTCAATTTATCCCATAAATTGAAGGATCCAGACCTGGAGTACATGGAAGTGAGTTGGGCTTTAAATATTAAAAGTAAGGTCCTTGTCCAAGGGAGAGGTGGGAGAAAATGCAACATTATCAGGTAGAGGCAATATAAAAATATTGCTAAAAGAAAGTGGCATAAACCAAAGCCCAGACTTCTGGTAACCTTTGATTCAGGTAACCAAATTGGAAAGATCCTAGATTATTTTACTTGGTTACCTTGGCTGAAATGAAAGAATCTGCCATCTGTGATGCCCAAGCAGTTCGAATCAGTTTCAGCACACTGCAAGTAGACGATCAATGCCTTTGCAAAAGACTCCATAAGTAATAAGGTTATGTAGTACTTCAGATCCATTTACAGGAGGAGGATGAAAAATGGTAAATGTAATACCCTTTAAAGCACCTGTATCTTTTTCCAGGATATCTTATATATGCTTGTCAAATAAATTTATGATTGTATTTGGCAGCTACAGAAAAACCAAGTTAACTTTTTTTTAAAAAAATAATAATAATTTATATGCCGCCCTTCTCTGGAGACTCGCTTCAGAAAAGATGTGGCTATTTTAAGAGTTTTGATATGTGTTACAATCATACTCCAAAGAATCTTTTCCAAAGTGTTCCCAAAGTATTGCCATTGTGAAGTAAATGTTAACAGGAATGGCAAACGACCAGGTCAGATTTGCAAAAAAAGCAATTTAATTTATTAGGCATGATTAGGCACATCGACCTGCCAGGACAAACTGATTTCAAGACAGCTTGATTAATCTTTGTCCCAATGGAAAACATGGGCACCTAATAGTTATTATCAGATCCGTATCACTCTTGCCACAGTATGTGCATTTGTGACCTAATCGCTCTTCCATTTCCAAAATGAAGACATCAAAATAGATCAGGAAAACCAGTAAGGAAATTTTTAAATTTACATGGTTGACTCAGCCATGAATACAATCACTGAACAAAGCTTGGATCCCCACAGCATGTGGATCTTAGATACCAAATAAAACCATTGTCTGAATCTGCACATCTATTGAATTATTAACTTACCTCTGGTGCTTGGTTCATGCAATTCACTGTGTCACAAAAAACCTCCAATTTTACAATTTGGCATGTTATACAAATGCAATTAATAATTATTTAACTGATCTGAATAAGTTGGTTGTTTCAATAACATTAAAAGTGTTAGCTGGAAAACTAATATCACTTTGTCTTTGTTTAAAAGCAATAGGCTAAGTAGTTTAAGGTGATTACTGTATTACATTTTAAAGGGGGAATAAATATACCCCCATCAGCTTAAATACTGTTGTCTTACAACAACAACAACAATAATAATAACACCACCACTACCAAATGACAATGTCTTCTTATCCTGTGTCCTGGGGAAGGACTCAATAGGTAGATAAAAATGCCAAACCCAATTTAAACATTTGGAAGGCTGTGCAATGAATCATTATCATATCATTTCTAAAAATATAATTTTTATTTGTCTCTTTATCTTTCCTGTCATCAGACACTCAAGGTAGCCAACAGTAAAAACAATAACTCACAAAATCATCTATTTCCTAAATCACGTTTTAGTTCTTTATCTCTACCACTGTGTGAACAGACAATTAATTTCAGTGAAATTAAATCACCTAATTTAATAGTCACCTACTTCTTTTATCTCACAGATGTATTTGTACATAGCGAAGTCTGTGGGCCATCAATTCAAGCTGAAGCCTATTCAAGTATGGAATCCCATCTTTTTCTTCCTTTCTTTTTACATGTAATGTATATTCCCCACCCCCCTTCCACTGACACCATTCCCCTCAGGACTGTTGCTCTTATACATGGTCAAAGGGGCCCTTTGTTCCTGAATTCCTGTTCACAGCTAATGCCTCTTCATCTGTGTTTTCTTCTGCCTGGTACTCGCATCTCTCTTTCCTTTCCTTTCATTGTGAATACCAATGTTTTGTTTTACCCACTGCTATTTGAAAATGCATTATTTATCTCTATAATGTATTCATTTTTCATCTCAAGAAAGAACAATAATCTCTGATTATTATTTTTTTTAAAAGAAAAAGTCAAAAATTGGATAGACCAGGAATATTTCCATTATATTCATAAAATAAGGGCTGGTTGAGTAGGATGACTTATTTTTCCAAAGGACACACCTATTCCTTCCCTTACTGTGCTGTTGCTTTTAGAAAGTTTCTCTCTGCTTGATTTGAATGTCAGAACCTAATCAGGCAGTGAGACAGTTAGTACAGCAAAATGAGATTTTCATCAAAAACATGGATAGACAACCTCAGATCCTGAGGCTTCGAGTTCCATTTTATAGCAATAAGAAATTCTGTTCAGAATTATAATTTTTCCAAATAGATGTTGTAAGCCATTGAAAGTCCAAAAGTTATTTCTATCCAGAATGAGAAAAAAGCAACCCAAATGTTGCTATGATTCCCTTACTTCCATACATCCAGTGGACGTGTAGTGGGACCAGAATAGGAAGAAAGGAAGTCAAATTCTCTTGCTTTTTTGTTGCAGCATCTTGATGTCTTGGTTCGTGACTGGTTCTATCCCCCCACCTATGGATTCCAGGGTGGACAAGATTATCTCTATGATATCATCCAGGTAAACCTATTATAGAAATTATAGAAAGATATCCTGTGATGAAGAGATTCCACAGGAGTCCATCTAAAGAAGAGAAACAGAGTGATTGTGAGTTGGTGCTACAATGGTTGCATCTTCTCCTTTCTATTTGTCAATTTAATCTCAGAAGCTGGAGAGTCAACCCAACCGGTATTCACAATCCCTGGAAATATTCAAAAGCACCAGCACTTCTTGTTACCTGATGCCCTTCCCTGGCAAGGCGTTGGTGATAGGAACTGAAGGCACCATAGCAGGCAAGGACCTCTTTCTTTCCATTATATGTTCTTCATGTTCCTCCCACAAGTCTATATACCTGGCATTTGCATGAATTTTAGGAAGGAATAAGCACAATGACTTCATTCTATCAGAAGGAGGAACATTAATACCATAAATCCTTTCTGATTAGCGGTGGAGTTTAAAAACATTTGAATCAATTCTTTCTTTGGCTTGAAATGGAACTGGGGAACTTTGGAGCTGAGATGTGGGGGTGTGTATAGAAACAAACTATGGAACAGGTGTTTTTTTTTCCCCTACTGTCATCGTTTTAAAATTGCTCTGAATCCAAAAGGCAATGTAAAATGACTCTGGTGAAGCCAACAAGATTTTCCACTTTCCCAGGCTATTTTTTATGAAATAAATTCTTAATCTACAAATAATTGCTATGACCAAAATTCACAGAAACTTTCTTAAGTTTCTTTCTTTAAGTTTCAACTTTCTATTATATTTCAACTTTCTATTATGTTTACCTCGAGTTTCTATACAAACTCAAGGTAAATTGTTCCAAACTCGATTGCAGAAAATATGACTTCAGTAACAGAGTGGTCAATGCCTGGAATGCACTACCTGACTCTGTAGTTTCTTTCCCAAAACCCCAAAACATTAACCTTAAACTGTCTACTGTTGACCTGACCCCATTCCTAGGAGGTATGTAACATGCGTGCATGTGCACAAGCATGCCTACCGTCCCTGTCCTAATATTCCTTTTTACTTACTCTTTTCATGTATTCAAATTACGTTTATACTTTTTACTTGTAATCTTATATATGCTTAATAAATAGATAAACTTAAACTTAAACTATTTGATCTTTGTGGCTAATTGCAAAATATGCCTTTTTCTGAAAGGGCTCCTCATCCTTCTCTTAGCACTACTCACAGTTGATAGAATCAATTTTGTAAGCCCTCTGCTGCACTCATTTTCCCCAAAGCTTATAAGATTACTAAAAGTGCATAAAGCCTGAGTTTTGGAGATATTAAAAATATTCTTAAAAAACAATTTCATTTCTCCAACCACCAGCACCCAAGCATACTGCATATATAGGCATACATACTGAAACAAAGATTTATCAGATAGGATAGCTCCCTTTTAAGGCCAAATCAACACTCTGTTGCATTTGAATTGTTTTTTGCAGGTATGGATGAGGATTTTAGGGGATTCCTGAAGGATTATGGGAATCATATTGCCAGATCAGCTGGAATGCATGTACAGAGAAATCAGAATAACAAGCCTCTCACTGGAACAGAACTTGCTAATAAGATAAAGGTGAGAGTTATGGGAATCAAATGATGTAAGCAACCTATGCCTTTGTATTAGTGTTTGGCATATAGAGATTTCTATTATTGTATCCAAAAGATATCAGTTTCTTGAGGTGTTTCTCAAGGAATTTTAAGATGCGTGGACTTCAATTCCCAGAAGTCCTAGAAGAAGGGGTGAAATGCTTCCGGTTCGGACTGGATCATCTGATCCGGTAGCAATGGAGGTGGGTGGTTCAGAGAACCGGTAGCAAAAATCTCTGCCCGCCCCCCATTGCCCAACTGAGCTGTACAATCATCAGAGGCTTTTTTTAATTTTTAAAAGCATTATTTCTACAACCTCTTTGGCTGAAAAAAATGCTTTTAAAAGTTAAAAAAAAAAAGCCTCTGATGATCCCACCGCTCAGCTGGGATCACCAGAGGCTTTTAAAAGCATTTTTTCTACAACTACTTCGGCCAAAAAGGTTATAGAAAAAAAGTTTTTAAAAGGAAAAAAAGCCTCTGCCAATCAGGCAAGTCAGCTGGGATCGTCAGAAGCTTTAGAAGCATTTTTTTTCAGCTGAAGAGGTTGTAGAAAAATGGTTTTAAAAGTTAAAAAAAAAAAAAAGTTGGCCATGTCCATTCAGTCATATTACCTCCACCACCACCACCAAGCCACACCCACAGAACCGGTAGTAACAAATTTCACATTTCACCACTGCCCAGAAGTATTGACTAAGGCAGGGGTCTCCAACCTTGGCAACTTTATGGCTTGTGGACTTCGAATCTCAGAATTCTGGGAATTGAAGTCCACAAGTCGTAAAGTTGCCAAGATCCCTGGATTAAGAATTCTGAGAGTTGAAGTCTACAATCTTAAAGTTGTCAGGTGTGAAAAACACTAATACAATTACTTCTTCTCTAATAAAATTACTTATATAATATTATTTATTACAATTACATCTATGCTGTAATCTGTTCCATATAACACTGTATCTCAACCTCAGCAAGGATTTCAACTCACAGAATTCCCTAATTGGTGTGCTCTAAAATATACAGTACTTCTCCATTACTATCTACCAAACATGATGTCTTCTTATATACAGGTAATCCATAACTGAGCCCAAAATTTCTGTTGCTAAGTGAGACATTTGTTAAGTTAGGTTTGTTAGGTGGAGCTGTGGTCTAGAGGTGAAGCTCTTGCCTCACAATCAGGAAGTTATGAGTTCAATCCTAGGTAGCGGCATATGTAGGGTCTCCTGTTTAGGCAGGGGGTTGGATTAGATGACTAGTAAATCCCCTTCCAACTCTGTTAATCTATTAAAGTGAATTTTACCCCATTTTACGATGTTTCTTGCCACAATTGTTAAGTGAATTGCTGCAGTTGTTAAATTAGCAACATGGTTGTTAAATGAATCTAGCTTCCCCATTGATTTTTGATTGTCTGAGGGTTGGAAAAGGTGATTACATGACCCCAGGATACAGCAATAATCATAAATGTTAGTCAATTGCCAAGAATCTGAATTTTGATCGCCATGGGAATGTTGCATCAGTTGAAAGTGTGAAAAATTGTCATAAGTCACTTTTTTTCAATGCTGTTGTAACTTTCAACGATCACTAAATGAACTGTTGTAAATCAGGGACTACCTGTAGTCTATTCTGACTCTTCCCCCCCACCCCATTCCCCCGCCTTTCTGGGAATTAAAAGTGTTGTCACTTTTAACAGCCAGCAGATGGAGCACTTACACTTTTCTAAATTGTCCTTTTTGTTTCCGTACATTTGTTTTCACTGTCCATTCCTTCCAAAAGGAACAACTTCTATCTTTTTGCTGCTAATGGTAGAAGAAAACATACATCTCCTATCTTCTCAATCACACCTATGGCAAGGTTGCTGCTTTATTGGCAACTAACTCTGCTATTCTAATGGTAGAGGAAAGGTTCAAATGAGAGGGAAAGGAAGGAGCACAGAGATCTGAAGCCAGCAAGTGCAATCTTTGTGAGATGCCCTATTCCAGATAGGTGAAAAATAGTTATATGGAAAGGGACCCTAGAATCTACAGTTTGGACTAAAATTGTATATGTGAATTGATAGGCAAACAGGAAAGTCCAGCACTGCCTGTTCAAAACATGATTTCACAGAAACTCAGAGTTAAAATCCCTGCTCATTTCAAAAATCCAGTTAAAAAATAAAGGGAAATAATCAAAGCATTAAAAAGCAAAAGTTAGAATGTTTTGGACATTGATGTGACACCCAGAAAAATACGGCATCCTTCACTTAATCCTCCAGGGAAAAATTGAAGGCAAATGAGGCCCAGGCAGAAGAAGAACATCATGGCTTCAAAACCTAAGGGACTAATTTGGACAAAACTCAGCAGCACTTTTTCATATGGCTGTTGACAAAAATAGGATTGCCAACATGATCGCCAACATCCGATGACGGACATGGCACAAGAAGAAGAAGATAAAAACATCCAGGCAAATGATTGTTGAAGTACCACTTGAATATATTATACAAAGGGTAATTTAACTCCACTGCTGCTTGGCTTTGTTTGTAGCCAGTGGATAGCTACCACATCAAGGTGTTTGTTTTAAATCTCACAGGGAGGTTTAGTCCCACATTCAGTTATTGTCTGGCTTGGTTTGAGCCTTGTTACTACAGACTCTGAGGGAAAGGAACATGGTTGCCTCCCTTCTTTTTCCAGTTATTAATGGGAGAAATCATATGATATGCTTTGGCTTCAGTTGTCATACTGATGCAATTGATGTTCCCTCATAGCATGGCCAAAATTAATACAAGCCTAATGAGATCTTTATGCATGATGATACCCTGCCCCCCTGGCTTGCCTTGGCACATCTGTGAGTCTTTTCAGTGGTTGACATATGTGTTCCATATATGAGTGTTTGTGTGTGTTAAAAAAAATACTTCTCACCCCTATGGTTGGTATGTATCTTCCTCACTCTTGGGTCTTCTACCAGGACCCTTGCAGTTTGAGGGTTCTGAGTAGGATTCAAGCTGATCCTAGTATTGCATTTGATTAGACAGAGAGCTATGTTGGAGGCACTCTCCTAGCTTAGGAGTCATAGCCCCACATGTTGTTACCACTACAGGGTGCAATTCAGCCTTTACTTTTCACATCTTCCTTAGTTCCTCCATCAGGCTTGATACTTCTCTAGTTTCTCGTACTCCTTCTTCCTGATGTTGCTATCAGTTGGCACCACTACATCTATCACCACCATTGTCTTCTGATCCTTGTCTATCATCACAACACTAGTAGTTCTACCTACTTGTGGTAATATATAATTTTATTCAAGATTTTTATATATGTAAAACGTAAGCATGAAAATATACAATGAAGTGTTGAAAAAATAACCCTGCAAAGTAAGTATAAACTAGGGGTATCAAACTCAATTTCATTGAGGGCCACATCAGGGTTATGTTTGACCTTGCAGGGGGGGGGGCAGGGGGCATGGCCAGCTCAACATCACTATGGTGGCCTGAGTGCTCTGCCAGTGAAAAGAGGCTCCCGAGCTCCATTTTTTATTTTTCTTGCTCTATATCAATGACTTATGTGATCAACTTAAAAGCAATTGTGTCCTTTTGGCCGATGATGTAAAATTATTCAATATTACAGATAATTCTGTTGTTTTGCAAAGTGATCTTGACTGTGTGTCTGAATGGTCATCTATTTGGCAACTTCAAATTTCGATTAATAAATGCTCTGTCTTACATATTGGCAAGCATAATCAGAATATCAAGTATAAGCTAGGTGGCATTGATCTAGCAGATGATCCTCAGTTTGTCAAGGACCTAGGTGTACTTATCTCTGACGACCTATGTTTCAAAGTTCCCTGTAACAGCATTGCTAAAAAAGCATTAAGCATTGTAACTTTAATTTTGCGAAGTATTTTTTTCCTGTAAACATTGTATTGCTAATTAGAGCTTATAAAACCTATGCTAGACCAATCTTAGAGTATTGTTCAACTGTTTGGAATCCCCACCATATATCTGATATAACAGTATAACCGAGTGGGTTCAGAAGTAGTTCACGAGAAAAATCTTGCACTCTTCTGTACACATTAGAATTCTCAAAATTCTTGGTTTGGATACCTTAGAACTGTGTCACTTATGGTCAGACCTATTTATTCCATACAAAATTATACATATTAATCCTTTACCTGTAAATGACTTTTTCTGTTTTAATCGCAATAATACACACACGAACAACCACTTTAAACTCAATGTAAGTCATTCTAAACTTGACTGTAAAAATACCATTTCTGTAACAGAGTTGTCAAAGTCTGGGATACTCTACAACTTTTCAGTTTCAGTTGCAAATTGCCTTCCGTGGACCTTACTTCATACTTAAGTGGTCAGTAGAGGTGACGTGCATAAGTGCATTGACATGCCTATCGTCCCTGTCATTGTATTTTTTCCCCTTTTATTCTTGTTCTCATTTTTGTTTGACAAATTCTAATAAATAAATAAAATAAGTAAATGATATGGGAAAAATACTGTGCATTGATCAATCCATATAGTCCATGTGCAAGTAGGTTATAAGTTTACTCTCTACATATCTGGAAGTATTCTTAATAGCTATCTAGGAAAGTCTTTTGTTAATCTATTTTTACATGTTTTTTATTCTTTCAGGCTTTGTCAGAACTCATGAAACAATATCACACTGGTTTTTCCTCACCCACAGAGGTACTGACTTCTCCATTTTCTTTCTGTAACTTTTCCCGGTGTATACTTATAACTAGCTTGCACTTTTTAAAAAGAAAAACATCCTTCAGATCAAATTCCACATTTGAATAGAATTCTATTAACCAAGTGTGATTGCTGATTCCATGAACACATCCAGGTTGTTTTCTGGGCAGCTATGTAGAAATGGTTTGCTTTCACTCTTTCCTGTTTCATTTTGCTTTAATCTTTGTTTAATCTTAGCCTAACTTACAATTCTAATATTGCTGGGTGGGTTCCCAACAAGGAATTACAAGGGCCTGATAAACATAATGGCACATGAAGAAGAGCAAAGGAATCTTGCTACAGCTAAATTGGACTGGGCCTAGTTAGCATTTGGATGGAAAAAACATCCATTTATTGAATTCTATAGAGCCACGGAAGATGGGATGACTTGAAGTTATCATAAATGACTTGAAGTTATCATAAATAACTTGTTAGATATGGCTTTGGAGGTCCATAGCAAGAAATCCTATTTCTGACAGTGATAGATTAACCAGTGGGACAGCTTGACTTCAGAAGTTGTAGGTGCTTCACCACGAGGCATTTAAGAAGAGACTGGACAGCCACTTACCTCAAATTGTATAGAGTCTCCTGCTTGAACAGGGGGTTGGACTAGAAGACTGCCTAGATCCCTTCCAGCTCTATTCTGATTGATTGGATTCTGCAGTCGTAACCATTTCCATTAAAAAGGAGAAGATATGAAGCTAAATAGCTGACATGGATGGACCTGCTGCACAATCCAACTTTATTACTTTCCTTGTGTCTTCTGGGATGTGAGGGAACTCAAAGAAAGATTAAAATTTTCTGTAGCCACATCTGCTAATATTTCCTTTTTCCTTCTGCTCAGATGATCTATACCTTCAACCAGAACAACAATAAAATGTTCCAGATGAAATTTAAAAAATTTATCGAAAAGCAGGTAGGACAAGCCCAGTTTTATTATAGTTTTAATTTTTTAAAAGGCAAAAAATGAGGATTCTGAAAATGCAAATACTTGGAATATGTTAGAGAGAGAACACATTTCTATAGTTTGCCTACTGTAAGTTGGCATGTAGTGAAGGTGAAAGGATTGACATTTGGTCAGAGTATGGTAGACTAGAATCAGAGGTGTAATAGAAACTAGAGGGATGAGCTTTTAAAGTTCAAGTCCAGATAAGGATCAGAACTTTGGTTGCTAAACGATGTGGTCATTAAGTATTAAATCATCCCGTGATCAGGTCCCTATTTTACAAACATTTTTCCACAGTTGTTAAGCAAAATATCATAATTAAGCGAATGACTTGTTAAATGAATTATGTGGACATTAAGGGAATCTGGGTTCCCCCATTAACTTTGTTGAAAACTAACTAGATCACAAATTGCAGTCATGTGATAACAGGATGCTGCAACTATGGTAAATGCAAGCTGGTTGCTGAGCTTCCAAATCATCACTTAAATTCAAGAACAAGCTGTAAGTTCCTTTTTTCAAAGCTGTCGTAATCCTAAACTATTATTAAATGAACAGTCATAAATTGAGGACTACTTGTAATGGTGTTAGTGAGTATTTAAATACAGAAAAAAGAAATCAAATGATTTTTATTGATATTGTCTGAGGATGGACTGTGTTTTGCAAAATTTAGTAGATAAACCTGGTGATCCCTGGTGGTGCAGTGGTTAGATACAGTATTGCAGGCTAACCCTGCCCATAACTTGGACTTCAATCCTGACAGGGCTCAAGTTTTGATTCAGCCTTCCACCTTTCTGAGGTCAATAAAATGAGGACCCAGATTGTTGGGGGCAATATGCTGAAATTGTAAACCTCTCAGAGAGTGTTGTAAAACATTATGAAGCAATATATAAGTCTAAGTGCTATTGCTATTCCTAGACCCATAAAACAAGTTAAAATATTTTGGCAGTTCAAAAGCTTACACACAGGTATGGGTTTGTTTGTTTGTTTGCTTGTTTGTTTCACCTTAATTGACCAGAAAAGACTATTGGGAATATAAAATGGCGAATATAAAAAATCTGGGAATCTTAGATATAAGGGCAGATTAAGTATATGATAAATAGTGGGATAATAAGAAGTGGCATTGTTATGAATAATGAGATGATTAATATTTTCAGTTTTCTCCATCTATTTCTGTACCACTCTTTCATCTTTAATCTTAGGATAAATTATCATGCTCAATGTTGGCAAGCCTACGTGTGTCCCCAAATTCGATGGCTAAACGCTTAAAGGAAAAGCAAGAGAAACTACTCCAACAGTTCCGAGACTCATTTCAGGGTGATGAGCCACATCAGACAGAATTTTTAACTTGCCTGGACTCATACCAGAAGTGTGAAGCTAAATATTTCTTGGAAGATTATAGAAGACGCTTCAAATCCTATGCTATCAAAGCCGGACTAGCTATTGGAGTGGGCACTTTGGGATTAGCTGGTGGAGCTGCTGGAGCTGGTGTAGCAGCAGCCTTGTTGTCAGCAGAAGCCATTGCGCTGGGCACTGGTGCTACTTTTGCAATTGGGACTGCGGCTGGGGCAAGCACGCTTGGACTGGTTGGGGGAGGAGTGGGAGTTAGTATGGGGAGCTGCATGTGGGATTCTAAAGACAATGATAACAAGAATGATAATGATGATAATGAGATAGAAGAGGAGGAGGAGGGGGAGGAGGAGGAGAATGTGTCAGATGAGAAAAGTCTTATTAGCTGACGAGGTTCATCTTAAGAATTGAAGCCCCATACATCCTTCATTAAAGAACAAATACCTGCCATAAAGAAATATATCCCAAGAGACTAATCTCATATGCTCTCCTTTGTCTCAAGAACTATGGAAAATTAGTTATTCTGTAACCATTCTGGGATAACCAAAAAATAGCATAGTTCCAGCCCAAAGATTTGGACTTGCAAGCGACAATAAAAGACAAAAGCAAATACTTTATATAGCAGCAATTAAAAGAATACCATATTTTCAGGCATATAAGATGACTTTCTAACACACAAAAATCTTCTCAAAAATCAGGGGTCATCTTATATGCTAGGTGTCGGTCTACTGTAACCAGGCAGACCAGCCCAAAAGGCTTTGACAAGCGTTAAATGGCTCTAAGGAACCAAGCTGAATTGCCTGCTGAATTGCCGCTAATCAGCTGAGTTACACGCAAGCCCCATGTAAAAGGGAAAAACTTTCCTTTTACACAAGGCTGGCCATCCCAACTGAGTTGCCTGATTAGCAGGCAACTCAGCTGAGATCGCCAGAGCTTGGATGGCCAAGCCCCCTTTAAAAGAGAAAAACTTCCCTTTTACACAACGCTGGCCATCCCAGCTGAGTTGCCTGATTAGCAGGCAACTCAGCTGGGATCGCCAGAGCTTGGATGGCCAAGCGCTGTGTAAAAGGGAAAAACTTTCCTTTTACACAATGCTGGCCATCCCAGCTGCTATTTTTTGCCTGCTAATTGGTACATAGCAAAATTTCCCCCTGCTCCAGCTTGCTTACCTTAGCTGCTAGCTGCTACGCTTGCCTTGCCATGCCTGCAATCCATTGCATCAACAGGCAATTAAATCTCCCTGCCTGCAATCAAGCAGGCAGGGAGTTGTGGACTTCAACTCCCAGAATTACTCAGCCAGCAAAGCAAAGCTGGCTGAGGACTTCTGGGAGTTGAAGTCTACAAGTCTTAAAGTTGCCAAGGTTGGAGACCCCTGTTCTTTTGGGTAATTTTTTTCCCCTTTGGGAGCTTTAAAAAAAATAGTTAATTGGGGGGGGGGGTTAGTTGTTCTTTTTTAAACCTAGCCATTTAAAGGCTAGGTCTAAGTTTTAGGCTAGGAAGTTTTAAATTTAGCTTTCATATAAAAATAAAATAAAATAATATTTGTGCAGCTTTCTGAGATTTAGTTTCTGTATTGTTTCACTCTTAACTACATAAATGCACAAAATCTCACAAAGCTATATGTGGAATTTTGTGTGTGTAAAGTGTGAAAGTTGTTGTTGTTGTTGTTGTTTTTGGTCTTTTTGTGGTTGTGTGAGGTTCCTGCTTGTTGCAGGGCCATTTTGGGTCTAGCACAGCTGCTTTTACATTGTGGGTGAGCCAGTTGATGTTTTTTTAATTTTTATTTGGTGTGTGTTGGAAGAGAGGTCGTCTTATACAGCAAGTATAGCCCAAACCCTATATTTTTACAGGAAAAGTCAGGGGTCGTCTTATACGCCCAGTCGTCTTATACGCCGGAAAATATGGTACTTATTTCCTCTATATCTCTCCCTCCCATTGGGGGAGGTGGGAGTGCTCCAATTAATTACCAAGCCTTTTACAATAGCATGTTTCTCCTGCTCTAGCACCTATTCTGAGATATAAAATAAAGGAGAAAGGGAAATTATATCCATACCATCAGCTGTAGACATGGAGCTACTTAATGATATCCATTCTGCAATAGTCTGCTTCGATCAAAATCTAAAACAGACTAAAGTGGGCTTTATTGTCATCTCAAAATTTATCATGAAGGCAATTCCTTCGCCCTTCATAGAAAGATGGAGCTGCATCGAAGATTAAACGTGTGATTAATCTTGTGTCACAGTTACAACACTTCCTGAACAGGAGAGGCCCTTTGCTTGATCTTTCATGCCCCGGTCATCTCCCGTCTGGGTTATTGCAATGCACTCCACATGGGGCTACCATTAAAAATTATTCAGAATCTTCAGTTATGTGAGCTGCACTGGGTGATGGTTTGTTTCCATATCAATTCAAGGTGCTGGTTATGACCTTTAAATTTCTATATGGCATAAGGCCAGATTACTTGTACAATTGTCTTTATCCCATTACATTGTTCTGCCCCACTTGGTCAGGCAAAAACATTCTCTCCCAGGAGTGAAGCAGGCTTCCACTTTCCTGACTTCTCATAAATGCTTGAAGACCTGGCTCTGTTGATCCAGTTGGGGCCCACAGATGAGCACATAGCCACGAGACTGGCAGGCACCACAAAGCCTTTCCCTGCCTTTTTAATCTTGAACTTTAACTATTCTGTTCCTGCTTTTAATTCTTTTTATTATAATATGTACAGCTTCTATGGTTTTTATATCTACTTATACCCTGCCCAGAATTCCTCCACCAGGGAGATGGGCAGTTTGTAAATATGATATATATTGTGTATTATATCATATAATATGTATGATATATTATATAATTCAAGATTCTGGTGGTCACCTTAAAAGTAGTACATGGATGAGAGCAAGTCAATTGATGGTCCAAGAAGAACAGGGAGACAAGGCCTGTTAAAGGTCCCTGTACTGAGAGAATCATGTTCAAGGTTCCCATCCTAAACTCAGAGGTTTCCAATCTCAGGCCACAGCCCATTACTGATCCATGGCCTATTCACAATGGGACTTCATGAGTGACCTGTTGCATGCACATGTGCAAACATGCACTGCCCTACTTGCATGAGCATTGGGGCTTGCAGCCTCATGTGAGCAATGGGTGCTCTCACACATGCAGGTCCTGCTTTTACCATAAAATCATCAGCTCTTTTCCTTCCTCCCCCCCCCCTCCCGCCTCCCACTCAGGACTGCCAACCTGGAAAGACTAGAGAACACTGCCTAAGCTTTCTCAGTGGTAGCAACCTCTTTTGCAAATACCTTTCCCAAAACATACATTCCCAATAAATTTTCAGAGAATTTTAAAGACTCTTCATAGGATGTTTTTTGTGGCTCCCATGTTTTTAAGTTGTACTGCTGTAATAGAGTGTTGATAATGATGGTGACAGATGGATAACAAACTAAACATTTTTTTACAATAACAAATACTTTGGCTATACTGGCTGCACATTTACCAAAAAAGTTCCTTACTGGGCTACTGCTGTACTGAATCTTATGACATTACCAGAATAATAATAATAATAATAATAATAATAATAATAATAATAATAATAATAATAATAATAATAATAATAATAATAATAATAATAATAATAATAATAATAATAATAAAAAACTTCTCTAATTTTTTTAACATTGACAGTTTGTATTTTAAAGGCTTGTTTTTATATGTGAAATGTTTTCATATAATTATACTACACCACCCAGATCATTTTGCATTAGATGGACAGCTCTATAAATTTATTTAATAAATAAATCCTAGGTCTCTAACCGGAACTTGAATTTTCAAAGAATACCAATCAAATACAAGATTTTGTTTGTTATTTGTATTGTGTTATAGGAAACTGGATGGGGGAATGAATAGAGGGACTTAATTTTTCCCAAAAAGGAAAGGAAAGGAAACCCAATTCCTATCAGCTTCCTTTATTGTGTTCTGTTGCCTTAAATAAAATTTCTCTCAGCTTGCCTACATGCCAGAAGCAAACCAAGGTACTTTGTTACAGAATGGTTTAATTGATGTACTGTACTTTCAAGTTCCTGATTATTCAAGGAGCAAACCCCCCAGAATCCTTCTTAAAACAACAATAATCTGTGCTCAGGGTGACAAATTTTCTCTGTTCAGCCAGAGTATTAAAGGCATCTCATGTTTCTCCACGGCAAATGAAAATCACCAAGAAATTTGGTCCCACTGCTTCTGCTGTCATTATAGTATCACCATCCTAATCCAGATGATCCCTTGAATGTTTTAGTAGAAGTAAAAAAAGAAAAAGAATCATTTATAATTACTCCCCCTATGCCAGGCTACAAAAGAAAGAGGAAAATTGCTTTGCAGATCCATGGGCGATCTGAAATTGGAAGCTTGGGCAGCTACCAGTATTTGTTTGAGGTGGTGTGAGGATTTTATTTATTTATTTATTTACTTTATTATATTATATTTTTATACTGCCTTTCTCCCGAAGGACTCAGGACAGTGAACAGCCATGATAAAACAATATACAAGACAAAACTTAAAAAACATATTAAAATAATTCAATCCTTGGCCGAATTTAAAAATTCCCATCTAAAATCCTTATAAAACCATTTTTAAAACCCATGTTTAAAACCCAATTAAAATTATTGTCCCATCAGACCGGTTTGCTGGAATAACAGAGTCTTCAGAGCACGACGGAAAGCGTGGAGGTCGATGATCCTTCTTATATCCGGGGGCAATTCGTTCCATAGGGCAGGAGCCCCAACAGAGAAGGCTCTCCCCATGGGGGTCGCCAGTCGACATTGTTTGGCCGACTGCACCCTGAGGAGGTCCTCTCTGTGGGAGCATATCGGTCAGTGGGAGGCAGTCAGTGGCAGAAGGCAGTCCTGTAAATATCCAGGTCCTAAGCCATGGTGCGTTTTAAAGGTGATAACCAACACTTTGAAATGTACCCAGAAGACCACTGGGAGCCAGTGCAGCTTGCGCAAGAGAGGTGTTACATGGGAGCGACGAGTCGCCCCCATTATCACTTGCGTGGCCGCATTCTGAACCAGTTGGAGCCTCCAGGTGTTTCTCAAGGGGAGCCCCATATAGAGAGCATTGCAATAGTCCAGATGGGAAGTGACAAGGGCGTGAATGACTATCTCAAGGCGTCCCAATCCAGAAAGGAACACAACTGAGAAATCGGGCAAATCTCATAAAAAGCTCCCCTGGCTACAGCTGTCATATGATCATCTAATGACAGCCGTGAGTCCAAAAGGATGCCCAAGTTGCAAGCCCTCTCTGAGGGGTAAGATCTCATCCCTAATAGCTAGTGATGGTTCTAGCTGGCTATATCGGGACATCAGAAACCACAGCCACTCAGTCTTGGGGGGGGTTGAGTCTGAGCTTGTTCCTCCCCATCCAGATCCGCCCGGCCTCCAGGCAACAAGACATCATGTCAAGGGCATCATTGAGGTGGCCTGGGGTTGAAATGTACAACTGTATGTCATCGCATACAGTTGATACTTCACCCCAAAGCCACGGATGATCTCACCCAGCAGCTTCACATAAATGTTGAACAGGAGGGGCGAGAGGACTGACCCTTGTGGCACACCACAAGTGAGGAGGTCGACCTCTGTCCCCCTGTTAACACAGAGTGCGTACAGTCAGAGAGGAAGGAGGAGAACCACCGTAGCATGGTGCCCCCCCACTTCCAACCCCTCTAGCCGACGCAGCATGATACCATGATCAATGGTATCAAAAGCCACTGAGAGGCACAAATAAATGGTGCTTAACTGTATATATCACAACTGTAGCAAGAATATGTCTCGTCCAAAATTGGAAGGGGAAAGACCTACCGTCAGAAGATTTCATCTTAGAGAAAATTATTGAATACGCAGAAGCTGATAGGCTAACAAGAACTTTGAGAGATCAAAAAGAATCCAATGGTGGGACCACTGGTATACTTGGCTAAATAATAGAATAAAAAGAGGATAAGGTTAGCATAGCTTTTACTTCTTATTAGTATATTTGGACTGAACATAATGTATTGTGTAAGGATCTCACCATGATATATATGTTGTTATATATTTTGTTTGTACAGAAATAAATAATTTTTTTAAAAAAAAAAGCTGCTGAGAGATCCAGAAGGATCAGGACAGAAGAGCAACCCCTGTCCCGGGCCCTCCAGAGATCATCAACCAATGCGATCAATGTCATTTCCATGCTGTAGCCTGTCCTGAAGCCTGATTGGCATGGATCTAGATAGACAGCTTCATCCAGGAAATGAGGAAGTTGTCCTGCCACCACACTCTCAACAAGCTTCGCTGTGAAGCGAAGGTTGGAGACAGGACATAAAACAGCCGGGTCCAGGGAAGACTTCTTGAGGAGGGGGTCTCACCACTGCCTCTTTCAAGGCAGATGGAAAGACACCCTCACTCAATGAAGCGTTTATAATCTCCTGAAACCAGTCTCGTGTAACCTCCCGGGAGGCCAGCACCAACCAGGAGGGACAGGGGTCCAATAAACATGTAATATTACACCTCCCCAAAATCCTGTCCACATCCCTTGGAGCCACAGGGTCAACCTCCTTCCAGATAACACTCTCAAAACTCACCTGCATCTTCCTGTCCGAGGCTACCCAGTCGGAGTCCAGGCCGTCCCGAATCTGAGCAATTTTATCATGCAGATATTGCACAAAATCCTCAGCTCTACCCTGCAAGATATCCTCCCTCACTCCTACCTGAAGAAGAGAGTGGGTTACCCTAAACAGGGCAGCTGGGCGGCTCTCTGCAGACGCAATAAGAGTGGAAAAGTAATTAGACTTCGCCACTCTTATTGCCACTAGATAGGTCTTGATATAAGACCTCACCAGTATTCGGTCAGATTCGGTGTGGCTGGCCCTCCAATCGCTCTCTAGGCGTCTTTTCCGGTGCTTCATCTCTCTCAGCTCCTTGGAGAACCAAGGAGCTGATTGAGATCAGCACTGAGTCAGAAGCCGCAAAGGCGCGATGCGGTCCAAGGCTCGAGTGGCTGCCCTATCCCAGGCAGCCACCAATTCCTCAGCCAAGTCGTGAGTCAGAACCTCTGGGAATGGCCCAAGCTCCGTCAGGAACCTCTCAGGATCCATAAGGTGCCTGGGACGGAACCATCTGGTTGGTTCTGTCTCCCTGCGACAAGAGGAAGTGGCCCAAAAGTCTAGCTGAAGGAGTGAATGATCTGTCCATGACAAGGACTTAATAACTAGGTCCCCTATTGTAAGATCATTCAACTATTGACAAGAGACAAAAATCAAGTCCAGCGTGTGTCCCCCAATGTGGGTGGGGTCATGAACTAACTGAGTCAGGTCCATGACCATCATGGAAGCGATGAACTCTCGAACTGCTTCCAATGTTTCACCGATGGATGGCAGGTTGAAATTCCCCATGACCATAAACCTGGGGGTATCCACCGCCACCCCGACTATTACAATGAGCAGCACAGGCAGGGCTGCTGCTACGTGGCAGGGAGCCAGGTACGCAGTCAACAAACCCATCTGTACCCCATGACCCACTTCCCAAGAAGGGATTCACAATCGGCTATCTGAGAAACAATGGCCTCCCTCAGACTAAGACTTTCCTTAATAATCACCGCTATCCCCCCTGCCCCCCCCGAGCCCTCGACTGATGAAATGCATGGAAGCTTGGTGGGCACATCTCCACGAAGGGAAACCTCCCCTGCCTCGTGGCCCAACCAGGTCTCCGTGATCCCTGCCAAGTCCGCACCCTCCTCCTGAACTAAATCATGAATTTCTACTGTGAGTGTGGCTTGGACTAAAGGCTCTCATACAACACTTTGATTCTATAATTCTATTTTATCCAGGATCTTCCCAGACAATCCAGATATGCTTCCCATAACAGCTCAAGATTATAGTGATGGTATGCACGGTTTTGTTTCTAGGTTACCTTTGGGAGGATTTGCAGAAAGTGTGTCAGATCCCTCAGTTATACATGGTATTGGAAGCTACCAAGCAGATAGTAGATTTATTGCTATCATGCTTCCAGTGGGACTGTAGTGGGAGGAAAGCAGTGGGAATGGAGTTTCTCTTATCTCTGTTGTTCAGAAAATGACTGGATCGTTTCAGGCACATACTGAGGAGGACAGTATCCCCCCCCCCCAATCCCCAAGATGAATTAAATTTTCCCAAGGGGTTCCCACCAAAAAGAATGTAACAAATAGAAGACTTTTGTAAAACTATAAAGAAGCAGTGATATGTACTCTTTCCAGTCAAGATTTAGCATGTTTTTAATTTGATTTTATTCTTTCAAGAGAACTATGAATATGTCTTGATTACCCTCCTTCAAACTATTTTCGCAATACCAATAGCAGTCATTTTGCAGACCAGTGAAAAAGAAATAATAATTCAGTACATATTTATTTTAATCTTGCTTTTATTATTTTATAATAATAACTCAGGGTGGCAAACATATCCAACAAAACCTCCTATTTCCCTCACAAGAACAACCCTGTGAGGTAAGTTGGACTGAGGTACACAGCTGCCTTGCATGGCTAGGGCAGGACTAGAACTCACAGTCTCCTGGTTTCTAGCCTAGAACCTTAACCACTAGACCAAACTGGTTCTCCATTGCACTAATATGGGAGAAGAGAATTATCTAAACTAAATTGAACTGAACTGAACTAAACCTGCAAAGAAAACATGTTTCTGCAGGGCAACAAAGATGCTAACCTTACTTTGCTGATTTAACCATTAATTTTATATTTTCATCTCATTTAATTAATTAAAATATGATTATATATTTTATCTAGAACTTTATGACATTGAAATAATTCCCCTCCTTTTTTTGTCTTTTCAGTCCTTACTCTCTGTTTTCTTTATTGAAAAGTCTTACTGAAAGAAACCTCCAATTCTGAAATTTTGTGGAAAATCATGTCATATTCTTTTATGAGCATATTCATTACTACAGAAACAATAATTCTGAACAGATCAACATACAAGACTGGACATCAATACTTATTTTTGCTTTGCTTTTCTATCCCAAATTTGTAATACATTTTTTTTTTTTTAAGATTGAGAGATTTCAATTTTCCTATCCTAGCATTATCCACTCTGGCCAGCAGGAGGTGCAGCATCTCCGTATACATGGTATTCTGCATTTGTCAGACAGAATTGAATAATTTCTTCCAGTCATCATTGAATTTTTAAAGGATCCTTGCGGGATTATGGGAATTATATTGTCAAATCAGAGGGAATCACAATCATGTGACTTTAGGGATTTTGTAACTGCTACAATTTCAAGGGCTAGCCGCTGGTCTCCTTTTTTACTACCCTTTTAAGTTTGAACAAGTGATTGGTAAGTGAGTGCTTCTTTAATGGAGATAAGCATGCATTTAATCTCTTCTTCTCAAACATACATATTAAAGAGAGTACATTTTAAATTTCTGTGCACCTAGAATAGAGATCCGGAAATCATGCTGCATATATGAAGAAGAAGCAAGCTTTTATGGCCGAGGAAACATACTTGGTATGTATGGAAAACAGGAGAACAATGTCAAAAAGACTAGATAAGCGTGGCTAAAGTAGACTTTATATTGATTAGAATTTTCAGCTAAGGATAATAAGAAATACGTTTTGTGGGATGCAGGTGGGTGAAAAAAAGATTACTTTGGATTGATATTGTCTGAGATACGATTATAAAATTGTGAAAAAAATAATAATATTAGTTAAATTTCTGTGACATTTAGAAGCTGAAATCTTACCGCAGATATACTTAGATTAACATTTTCAGTTAGCTCCAAAATTTAGCTCATCAAACTGAGTATGGTTTTTTAATATATATATATATACTTCAACCGACCTCAGATGGTAATTGTGAACTTGAAATGGGAGTTGGGAAGAACAAGAAGGACAAGAGCAGCGTTGAAATCCTCTGAAGTCTGCTACCGGTTCTGTGAGTCTGCCCTCACAGCATGAAAAAAGGAACATTCTGAAGCCTTCTGAATCTGCAAAGGTAAGTAGAACAGCGTGGGGGGGGGGGGAGAGAATCCGCTGTGTCACGCAATTTAGATTAGCTAGAAAGCAGAAAATCACAGCTGATCGTTGCCGAGCTGATCATTGGAAATACCGGTTTGCCTGAACCGATAGCGTTTTTTACTACTGGTTCGCCCGAACTAGTTCAAACCAGTAGCATTTCAACCCTGGACAAGAGGAGGAGGAAGGAGAAGAGCTTAAATTGTTGACGTGTAACTTGATTAACACCTCTCTTTCCCCCTTCCTCAGCCACTTCAATACTGCTTCCATTTCTTTCCTCTTCTACCAAGGATCCTTTGCTTATGGACCCAAGAGAAACATCCATCCCTATGATTCAGCTCCTTCTGAAGAAGCAGCCGGAGCTAGTCCAAGAATGCAATGAGTCACTTCAATGTGGTGAGCCAATTCTGACAAGTTTCACCTCATTATTGGAATCCCAACTGCAAGATGAGGCTGAAGGTTTTGTGAAAAACACATCCATCATTACCAAACCAGTTGCTTTAAAGACATTTTGCTAAGCACTGGTAATTTACCACTGGGAATATGGGAGGTGCAAGCACCTTTGCACTGTTGGAGAAGGAATGGGAGCTACTATGAACATTAGGAAATTCTCAGGCTCAGAAGGCTGAGAATGAGGTTAAAGAATATTGCAAGGTTGAAGGGGGGGAAGTCTTTTTCTCAGATGGTATACATCTTAAGGGTTGGAAAAATCTGAAGCCTATAACTTCTTCTGCTTTAGCTCTCTTTTTTGGCCACAGCTATCCCAAAGGATTACACGTGAATTTTTCTATCATAAAAACTATGAAAAAAGCCAATCCTTTATTATAGCATCATTAAGTAATAACAACAGAATGACATACTTGCCAGCATCAACATTTTGATTTGCTGGTAATGATAAAAACTAGGACAGCATGCTCTCTAGTGGTAAAGAAAGACATAATGCTTTCACTATATATCTCCCTCCTTTCTTTGATCAACCCTTGATGAATTGTCCATTCCTTTGCATTACATGTATCTTTGTTCTAACAGCTATCCTAACGTAATAAGCAAAATGGAGGGATAGCACTTAGACTTATGTTCCATTTCACAGTGCTTTTACAGCCCTCTCTAAGCCGTTTACAGAGTCAGCATATTGCCCCCAACAATCTGGGTCCTCATTTTACCCACCTCGGAAGGATAGAAGGCTGAGTCAACCTTAAACATGGTGAGATTCGAACTGTCAAACTGTTGGCAGCTGGTGATCAGCAGAAGTAGCCTGCAGTACTGCACTCTAACCACTGCACCACCGTGGCTCTCTGGGGTGATGAAATGGGGAATGCCATCCTTGGATGACTTCTAGATTCAACATAGCCATGGACCTACTTGCTCTGGGATTGCTTTGGGTGCAAAACTAAACAGTACATAATGGGCATAGCTGTCATATTTTAACTAGGCTTTAAGAAACCCCTTTATCTCCTGTGGAAAAGAGATGAAATATGAAATCAAGAAATCAGAAATATTCCAAAAGTTTGGACTTTGGTTCTCCTAGCTCTCTCTCTGTACCTCTTTTCATCCTTTTTCAAATAGTCAATAAAATTCAAATGGCACTACTGATTTTTGGCACCAAAGATTCAGTTTTTCAGTTACAGAACATGGGATAAACTATGCTGTTCCCAATTCTGTTTGAACAGCAGCATAAGAAATTTGTAGTGACTTAGGAAATCAAAGTCCCTTATCTCATCCTCAAGGAAGCTCACCTTCAGATAGAATATATGTAGCTCAAGGTGGAATTGTGGAGTCATTTGTGCTCTCCAAGCTTGGTTGTTTGCTACAGATTTTTCAATGTGCTATTACTGATGATATTATCTAGTTGGGTAATGAAACATCTGCAAGCAAACAACCAAGCTCAGAGAGTACTAAGGATTCTAAAAATCTTATTTCCTTTATACTCTCAGCAAACTATTTCATTGTGCCCCCCAAAAAGGAAGGCATCCCTTTCTAAGATTTCAAATGCATCTGTTTTCTCCAATACATTCATTGTCTTAATTTGCATGGTTGCTAATGGCTTGTTCTTACCTCTTGTACAATCTTTGCAGAAATTAATTAATTTAATTTTTTAGCTTGGATTTTCTACATCCCCTTTTCACAGACTACAGATCCAAACTTTCACTGTTGTAGGTCTAACCACCAATTTATCACTCTCTCCCACAACATGCTTTTGCAAGATCCAAACTGATTTCTTTGGAACATGCAAAAGAACATCAGGTTTTCTGGGATCTCTGCCCATTTCAGTACTGTAGCCTCAGGTGTCCTATAAACTTAATTGCTGAGAACAGAATCCAGATGTTGAACAGGCTGTAGTCAAAACAAGTATTTTGGCAAGATACAAGAGCAGGCTAGAAGGAGGATTTTCATCTTCAGATTTTTACTTTAGAATTTGGACCTTGTCACTGTCCAGACAGATGCTGTAGAAACAGTTTAATGATTGGATAGATATATTGGGGTGGGATTTGGCCCAGAAAGGGTGGCCTTAAAAGCCTTTATATTGTTAACAGTTCTACTGGTCTCTCAATTGTCCATATTTGGAGAGCAGACTTTCATTTTATTTATTTTTTTAAAAGCAGGATAATTGCTATCACCTTTGACAACCTTTTCCCTGAACCTTACAATACTTGTTCCTATCTGCCAGAAACTTCCAACTGGATGTGTCTTGTCTGATCATTTTTAAATGTTTTCTACAGTTTGTCTTAAATTATCTGGTCCATATAGTTTTTAATATTACAAATCCTTTGATGGATTTGTTATCTAGGACTGGGAAATGAATAAAGCAGGAACATGGCTTAGATGAACCGTTCTTCCAGTTCTGCCAATACACTTTATCTCGTTTTTATTAATTGAGGCAGGGAGATTAGCTTGGAATACTGCTATAACCTCTGTAGCCTCCTCCATTTTTTCTTTCCAGCTGGGCTGCTGAAGAGGAGCAGTCAGCTAGAAGAGATGGGGTTTATTTCTGGTATGTTCCCAATGCAATTTTTGATTCAGAACATTGAAATGGCAGGTAGGACCCATGACTAGTGATATTGATGTTGGTGAAACAAACCAACATCAGGTTTCCTGGAAGACCAGGGATGTTGGTGGCTACAATAACTGTGGTGATTAGTAGGATAGGGCACTGGCAATTATCTAATTATGTTGGATCTCAGTAATGCAGGGCCTGAGAAATGGGTATCTTTATTGGGAGTTGTGTTCTCTGAGGAATAATTTGGTGCAGGCTGCATGCTAAAGGTAGGAAAACAGAGTAATAAAATACATTAATAATTGGGAGTTCGTCTACATCAAGATTCAAGTGACCTCTGGAGTAGAAGAATGGGAAAAGACACCAGTTGCCTTGGATCTCAAACACGACGTATTTTCATCTCACTTCTCTTGAGGGAATAGTAGAAGCCTTTCCACTGGTACCAGTTAATGCCATTGGCATAAGACAGATGTGGTCCACCAAGGTAGAAGCCATTGAGGTTGGAAAAATGGCAGCTCTTGAACCACCAGGCACCTGATGACAGAGCTGCACAGTTCTGCACATAGAGATCTTGGTCACGGTCAAATGTGGAAAACTTCTGGCCACTGTGATATGACAATGAATCACCTGGTGGAAACATCAAGTGAAATAATGATAAAAAATGAGACTTCATGAAGCTGGTAAGAATAAGGAGTATTGTCTTTGCTTGTATATTTGAGAATATATCCATTGGAGCCTAAGTATACTGGACATGGATAGCTGGCATTGGAATGTTTTCATGCACATCTCATAACTTCTGTTTCAAGATTGGATGGAACATGCTGTAAAAATCTATTAAATGACTTCCAATTTCCCCATAATATACTCTGATCCCATATAACAAGATACAGAGTAAAACATCTGTCTTAGAGAAAGAAAAATTTCTGGCTGCTGTAAACATCTTGTTAAGTCACATATTGGTTTATGTTAGTATTTGGACACCTCTGGCTCAGAAGGGTTTTGGAAATTATAGACCCAATCAATCAGAAGGACAGCAAACTGAGAATGACTGATCTATATACTAGGCTGAAGACAAACACCATCCTAGTATTCATGATAATACACAGATCCAAATTGATCCTACCTAAATGTCTGATTACCAAATTTGAAATAAGACCATGCTTTCCATCTGTTAAAAAAAAAGACAGCTGCAAATGTCAAAACTATCATATTGTAAATAGGGTTTCCTACCCTCATTTTGAGACTCAGTCTTACTCCATTTGGTACTCAAATGGAATTGGGGACCTGTTGTCTCTTACCTGCCCCTCCATCAGTAAACCCAGATACATGGAGTGTGTAGCCATCCTCTTCTGCACTGATTGCATTTGGGGAAAGGGAGAAGTCAGCATATTTGGCAAAGGCAGTATTATTATCAAAGTCATCCAGCTCCACACGAAGCTCATACTTCTGCTTCAGGGTGAGAAGGTGGATATTTTGCAGACCTAGACAAGATGGGAATAGAAAATCATTTGTGGGCACATTGTTATGGTGCCTTGGAAAGAAGTCTAAAGCACCTCCATTTATTTTCCTATCCTTTGGGGATGACCCCCATTCTCTTAACAAAAAAGTGCTGGCCAGACAGAAAAGCAAGACAACTCTTGGCTGCACTTGCTGGCCTAGACTCATAATAAACAGAGCAATTGCACTTCATGATGTAGTTTTCTGGCCCAGGTTTCAGCTGCTTAGGGGAGAAACCCAAACATTTTACATTCCAAACGTTTCTGGCAAAAGGAGATGTCTGGATCAAGAGATGCATAAAATTATGAGACTGGGGAGAAGCCAGTGAAGGAAAGGGTGGGAAAAATCAAGGGCTTTTGGCAGAGGCTCCTCAGAGAGGAGGAGGAAAAGGAGAAAGAAAAGAAGGAGGAGAAGAAGAAGAAATTTTCTTTATCCGTTCATACTTACCCAGCCAATATTCACCATCTGCTTTGCCAAAGCCAAACCTGTAGTCATTCCATCCCCGAAAGAAACTGATTGACCCATTGAAGCGTTTCTGGAAAACCTGCAAAGTATAAGAGTTTTGAGGAAAGACAATTGTTAAATTAACATCAATTTGTCAACAATTACCCTGAAGCTTCATTCCTGTCAACACCAAGGAAAGGAAATAATCAAGGACATTATACATTATGCTAAAACATGGTTAATTGGATAAGCCAAAATGATTCATACACTATGCTAAGCCTTACTCTTAACAGCTTTGGTTTAAGCATACACACAATTCATCCCCCTCCAATTTTAAATGCATATTTGCTTGTTTGACTTCTAGTTTTTATATCCCATTTTTCCATGCTGGACACTGTCTCACTTCTACATTGTCTAACAAGGCAAGGAAAAGTACTGAATTAGTTATATCTGTAGAAGGATGGTGTTCTTTTGTGATTTTTGTGGCCTACATCCATAAACAGGAAGACAATGTGTGTTCCTGGTTAATCCTAAATGTTCTGATGTTCAAATTAAGGAGTGAAAAGATTCACATGAAACACAGATACCTTGGCCCCATGAAAAAGAATAATGTAGAGCCTGGATTGGAAAGATCCAGGGTCATAATGCCATTTGACATTAGAGTTCAATGAATTATTTTTGCCAATTCACCTCTTCTGGTCCAATTTATTTGACAGGAATCTGTGGCGATAAAATATTTATTGTCTTGAACACCCAGGGAAAAAAATGCTTGCAATATAACAATTTCTTAAATCTTTATATAGAGCAATATCAGCACTATAAATGATATTGAAACTACAGGCCAAGATCAAAGAAATGAAGGTTTTGAGAACTTCCACCAAACAAGCACTGAACAGCCACTACTAATCTAAGCCAGTCCTAGGATCTCTTATGCTTCCATAGGATTCACTTCCCCATTTTGGATCCATTCCAAGGATTTCATTACCGTCCACTTTCCATCATCAGTGGTCATGTCACAGTACACAGGGACAGGGACACTGGGTCCTGCTGGAAAGATGAGGTACACGCCATCTGTTTCTGAACCTTGATCGTATATGTCCTCACAGTCAAGTGGAAAGGAATCTTCTCCACAGGGTTGAGATTGCTGAGCTGTCCCAGTTTGAGGAAAAACATATTACTTTAAATTTAAATAACCCATCAAGCATATGACATTACTTTGGCTTCTGATTGACCATTTTGCTTTAAAGCAGAGAGTAAGTAGTGCAAGACAATAATTATAAATCTGTTGCTGTTATTATTTTACAAATGTCATGATTCTTTTATTCAAGATCACCTTCTCTTCGGGCGAAGTGACATTTCTAAGAATAGGTTAAAAAGCTAAGAAATAAATAAAAATACTAAATTTTGTTAATCGAAATTTTGATTTTTTTTCTTCAAACTTCATATTAAAATTTATATATATTTCAGTACAATTTAGGCACATTTTTGACATCACCCAATGCAAATAGATTTTATAATTTTCATTACTGATTTTTTGGGGGAGGATATTACTTTAATAAATATATGCATTTCAATGCAGTCTTTGCTGATATATATAGTATATGTATATTGGTTTTTGAGATTTGGAGGCAACTGTAAAATTTTGGACATGCTAACTTTAAATGTGCAATGCAGGTTTGTTATCTCTATAATATAAAATTAGATTGTTTTGTCATTCAGAAATGATCTGAATGAATTTGTATGTGATCTGCTTGAGATTTGTTCAGGAGAAGTTAATGATTACTTTTAGATAGCTTGAATCTATAAAGTTTCTGAATTGATGCATCCAGATTTTCCAGATCTTTCCAAACAAACATTGTATGATATGCCCCAAGCCTAAATACACATCCCAAACCCTTAGTCCGAATTTCTCATACTAATCATACAGTTATTAAGGCACTGAAAACCCTGATCAGGTGAGTTTCAATGTAACTCCATTTCTCTAGGCACCTGCATAAGGAATAACAATTTTCCTTTCTGGATAGATTTTAGTTGTATACTTATTTCTCTTTATTCCTCATTGAAACAGATTTTTATAGGTTGTGGGGATTTTGCATATGTGCCTGTAATTAAAAGACACCAAGCATGAAAAGCTCTCAACGTTCATATAAGGAAGCATCTTCTAGCCAATTATTATCTCTGTCAAAAGCCACTCTTGAGGAAATAGCTAGGGATAGCAATCTTTAAATTGTAGTAGCTGCCATTAACTTAGACTTTTCTAGACATTCTTCTACGCATGGGAAGTTATTTGTTCAGCCTTCCACTACAATTTAAACAATATATGTGAAGGAAAAAAGATAACAGCTAACAGAAAATTGTTAAAGAGACATCCAATCTAGAACTAAGGAGAAATTTCCTGACAGTGAGAACAAATAATTGATGGAATGGCTTACCTCTTGAAGTTGTGGATGCTCCATCACTGAAGATTTTCAAGAAGAGATTGGACAGCCATTTGTCCAGAATGATACAGGGTCTCCTGCTTAAGCAGGGTGTAAGACTAGTCACTAGGGACTTCCAAGGTCCCTTTCAATCCCATTATTCTATGTTCTATGAACTATTCTGCCTAATGATCATCTGACATTACTTGAGACTCACAAACATATAGTAATTTCATCCTCTAACAATAACATTACTAACAGAATGGTTATTGGGAAAGAAGAAAACAGTGGACAACAATATCCTAAAAGAGCAGGCTGGTCAGTTGTAACCCTATAATAGTTTGTTACAAAGGAAAGAGTGTGATAAAATGCCACAAAGACTAGATGTTATTGACTTCATTCAAATTATATTCTTCTTCCAATGATATATATGGGATAAGATACTCTGATTTATTATCCCAACAGATTACTGACGATGTGAGTTTGGTTAATAATGACAGAAATTTTCAGGGCATCTTCTGTGCTAATAGCTCATAGCTCAAGGCTGACACTCTCCATTGCCAATGGTATGTGAGAATTAGGAGACCAAGCAAAAAAGATTCTGCCTACTGAATGTTCTGATAAGAGATAGCATAGCCTACAGTTCCATAATAGGAAGAGTAAGAGGCTGATGAGGGATCCTTCCTAAGTTATCAGGCTGTAATGGAGATGGCAAGAGACTTGTACTTGCAGATTTCTGTTAATATAGCTTTACACTAAAGTAGAATTAGCTTATCCTGTCTTGTTTCCTCTCTGATCTACTTGATAATGTTGACCCCATTATACCAGGGATGGGATTTTTCCATTCTTACAAATTAAATCACCTGACCAATCAGATCGATATTTATGGTCCCTTCACTATCTGAGGTATGAAGGCACTAAACAGCAAGAAAGCTTTTTCTATCATAGGACTAAATGCTCCAATATCCTCTTCAAGCAGGCCTCTCTCTGACTCCATAATTAGTGCCCACTCAGCGGTCAGAAACAGGATCTTCTAAAAGACTTTCAGATAAATGCAAACACATAGCTTAAATCTCTTCATCTTTTGTTTTTTTTCCATAAACTTTTCCTAACCCAGGATAGATTTGTATGTTTCTTTTGAAATAATTATTCAGTTGGTAAATTAACATTGCTCTGCAGTATTGATTAGGAATCCTCCAGGTATAAAGATAGGATATTTATATTGTAACATATAAAGTTAACTGTGCAAAGAATTAATATGGAAGTAAGGGAACAGGACAATCACAGCTCAATCAATTAATATTTGTATTGCATGGAAGAAAGGTCCTGTTGGAACATTTCAACATTTCTCCAGTTAATAGGCAGCATATGATCAGCCAAGTCTCCCCTTGTAAACCTGAAACACAGCTTTTAAAGTAGCCATTTCTGGACTAGATGGACAACAGACCTGATATTTCTTCTGTATTTCAAGATTCTATATACTGTATTGTAAAAATAAAGAGACATACCATCCAAGAAACATTACTGTGGTATGTATCTGTGGTGGTGCAGTGGTTAGATTGCAGAGCTGCAGGATAATTCTGCTGATTATCAGCAGTTTGATTCACACCAGCTGACTCAGCCTTCCGTCCTCCTGAGGTCAGTAAAATGAGGATCCAGATTGTTGGGGAAAATATGCTGACTCTGTAAACTGCTTAGACAGGGCTGTAAAGCACTATGCAGTGGTATATAAGTCTAAGTGCTCTTGCTATTTTGGATATTCCAGAACACTCTGGAATATCCAGGTCTTCAACTATGGTGAAATGATTTGATGATTAAAAAGGAAACAATGCTATAATATGAGCCAGGTTGGGGAAGTTGCAAGCCACAAATGACCTCCCAACATGAGACTTTCTAGCTAACTGGAAGCGGTGTATTTTTCTGTCCAATTTGATTGCAAACAGCTGTTCAGAAGCTGAAAAGATAATTTAAATGCTTGTTTGTGTCTTTTGTGCTTGCTTGAACATGGACTATGTTTTGATGTTCTTCATTTATTGTTAAATGGCTCAGTCTGCTCGGCAACCTAATGCTGGCCCAGATTTTTTTTAGAAAAAAAAATATGTATGCAAAGAACAATTCTGGCAGTGAAAGTTTATCTGTCTAGAAATGTTTTAACAAATGGACTTGGCTGATCTCAGAAGCCATGTAGGGTCAGTCCTGATTAGTAATTGGATCGGGAGGATTATGAAATGCCATGTCTGTTAGCTAGATTAGGAAATAAAAGAAACCACAAAAAACAGCAAACTTTCATAATTCTGCCAAAAAAGCTTCACAGTCAGAATCACCAAGAATTAAGCTTGACTTGAGTGTTTCTTTACTTTTTAGCACAAATGATCTATTTAATAGTAGGGGAAGGTGCTTTATACTGAGTTGTACCAATGACATTAATATACTTGAGACAGTGTAAATGGCCATAGTTTTAAGACTCTTAGTTGAACCTATAAACTTTAGAAAGCAAACTTGGTTGTTGTAGAGCTGACATACAACCATAAGAGCCATGTTGACACAGTGGTTAGAATGCAGTACAGCAGGCTACTTCTGCTGACTGCCAGCTGCCAGCAGTTTGGCAATTCAAGTTTCACCGGATCAATGTTCAACAGCCTTCCATCCTTCTGAGGTTGATAAAATGAGGACCCAGATTGTTGGGGCAATATGCTGACTCTGTTTTACCACTTACAGAGGGCTGTAAAGCACTGTGAAGTGGTATATAAGTCTAAATGCTACTGCTATTGCTAAAGGAATCTAAGCATTTTCTGGGAGCAGTATAACAGCTGGGGATTCCATGACAGACAATATATAAACTTAACATGCACTCCTAGATCAGTCACTACATGGCAGGAAAGAGATAGAAAAGTTTCTATATTGTTGATGCTGTCTAGGAGTCATCAGTATTTTTTCAACCCATAACCAATAAGGAATGAAACAACTTGCCACTGTCAACTCACCATAGCCAACTTATTGTGGAACAGCTTGCCATGGAACAACATGCTGCAGTACAATTTAACAATTCTATTTAATTATTTAAAATAAATTAAAAATGATTTTTATTTTTGTCATTCACATTGTATTCTATCCCACCTTTTGCATCCTTGTTAATTATTCTATTCCACAAGTCTCAAGGCAAGTTGGCAGTGGCGAGTTGGATGTGGTAAGTTGGCCTTGGCAAGGTGGACATGGTGAATTATCATGGACCCATCCAAGTACCGGTACAATTTTCTGGCAATACTGCACTCCCAGGAGAGCTCCTGAGCTTCTGTCCTTTCTCCCTGACAGAAGCTTGTGAATGCAAACCCCAAGCACTGGAACACATGAAATCCTGAAATCTTCAACTAATGAGTCACATTGGAATGGAGATCCAGTTTGGTATAATAGTTAAAGCATCAGGTTAAAATCCAGGAGACCATGAGTTCTAGCCTGCCTTAGAGACAAAACCAGTAAAGTGACCTTGGGCCAATCATTTTCTCTTAGCCTTAGGAAGTAGACAATGGTAAAACATTTATGAAATCTTGCCAAGAGAACTCAAGGAACTTTCTAGTCAGTCACTAATATAATTGACTTGAAGGCACAAAAAATAAGTTAATGTACGAAGAGACATTTGTCTATATTGACAAGCAGATTTTCATGGTCTTACCCTGTTTCTCCAAAAATAAGACATTCCCTGATAATAAGCCCAATCGGGCTTTGAGTGCATGCGCTAAAATAAGCTTCCCCCTAGAAAATAAGCCCTTCCCAAAAAATATTTAAACAGAGAGCTTGAAATCAGGTAAGACGGCAAGAGGAGCCCCACCTTACTCCACGTGCCCCAAAATAATAAGACCTCCCTGAAAATAAGCCAAGCGCTTATTTTGGGGTTCAAAAAAATATAAGATAGGGTTTTATTTTCGGGAAAACATGGTAGATAAGAATTCTTTCTTGTCCAACTTAAAGATAACTAAAATTACTTTATCGAAAGCTGGTGTCACTGCCTTCTTTCAGGTGACATAATATGGGATGAATCTGTAGAGGATGAGTATGTGCCATAAATCAGTCTCAAGAACACTTACCTGAGTTGATGGCCTGTCCATGCAATGTCGGCAGCTGAAGAAGTAAAAGTAGGAACAAAGAGATGGGCAAAAATGAGGAGGCCTGAGAAAGCTAAAAAAAAAAGGCATGACTTGTCATCCATGGTACACAGTGAGGAAAGACGTATCTTATTATTAATAATAATATAATTATCATTGTACTATAAAGATCTGCAAATAGAAGTAGAAAGAATGAGGCAAAGGAAAGCAAAGGTATTACAGATAGGAAACTTGGATGCAATTCCAAAATATCTGAAACATTACTTGAATACTATCAGTATTGACATAATCACCATCAGTCAATTGCAGAAGGCAGCTTTACTTGGAACAACTTCCATATTGCAACAATATCTTCATTATTGCTATCCCAGGTTCTTGGGAAGGATTTGATGGATGGACAAAAATGCCAAACCTAGTCTAAATATCTGTCTGACTGTGTGGCCAATCTAATTATAATATAGAGTATATTTTGCCCAATTCCCAGCAACTCCTGTTGGCTTGGAAAGACACTGTCCTAATACATTTGGCATTGTCTACCAAGAAAAATAAAAATAGAAGTCTATCATGTGTACTAAGTTTGCCCATGTTTATTTATGTTGAACCTTCCTTTTGGTAATTTTCACATTAAATATTACAATGGCAAAAAATAAAAATCAGACTTTGCTGTTTCAAGCGAAAAATGTGAATGGACATTTTCCTGGCCTCAGAAGCTTGTTGAGGGCCTAACAAACTTCTTTGCTAATGATAATATGAATTCTAGTGCTCAAAGTTTTATAGCAATACATGATAGGAAGAAAAAGAGAGAAATGGATTCACTGATTGAAAAAAGAAAAATATTTGTCAGAGATGGAAATATATCACAATATAAACCTCGTAGTTGAAACTTGAAAAGTGGCCTACATATTTATTAGTCAAAGCAGTGCCTGTAAAAGGAGAAAAAGGAATCAGGTTGATGAAATTGTCCTTGCCTTGGTGCAATACAAACCCTGCCCCTTTTGTAAATGTCTTGCAATTTTGCATGCCTGCTCCACAGGGAAAGATCTTACAATATGGTGCTGGAATGCGGCTTTTGTCATTGTGAGGCAAGCAGTAAAAAACGTGGATGCTGGTGGAGAACATGATTTAGAGACATTAGCTCATGATAACTGGCCTAATGTTCAGGTCACAAGAAGCACTAACTATTAAGATTCAGAAACTGGCAAATAGATATTTTTCTGTCATAGAATAGAATAGAATAGAATAGAATAGAATAGAATAGAATAGAATAGAATAGAATAGAATAGAATAGAATAGAATATTGGTCAAGTATGATTGGACACATAAAGAATTTGTCTTGGTGCATATGGTCTCAGTGTACAAAAAAGAAAATGATCCAACATTAATTAATATTTCTTAGCTCCTAAAGTAGGAGAATTAGAAGGAAAACTCTAAAGTTCATCTACCATTATTCATTTTCTCCTTAACTTTGATAATCTATCAATAATCCGCATGGTAGACACAAGTTTAGATAGAAACTTTAGTGTACGTTGTTGTTTTTCTTGGCCTCAGAATTTTCTTTTGGCGTGTGGCCTAACATTGAGGGAAAAAATGCATCACAGGAACATTTTAACTAGATTTGCCAATTTGTTGAATGTGGTCATATCCCAGTTACTTTCTTTTAGATTATATAATCTGGTTTACTGCTGTTGTTATTATTGTCTGTTTTGTTTTAAAACATTTGCATCTAGCTATATATCTGCGTTTCTGGGAATATACACTGTATTCTTACTGAACGAAGAACCAATGAGGAAGAAAGTGGAGATTAAAATGAAGAATTACATAGAGTTAAGCTGCATTTATACTTTTATTTGAAGCTCTGACTTATAGTGGGCAGGTAGTCGTCAATTTACGACCACAATTGAACTCACAATTTATGTTGCCAAGTGAGAAATTTAAGTGAGTTTTGCCCCACTTTATGACTTTTCTTGCCATGTTTCTTAAGTGAATCACTGAAGTTGTTAAATTAGTAACACAGTTGTTAAGTGAATCTGGTTTCCCCATTGACTTTGCTTGTCATAAGGTTACAGAAGGGGATCATGTGACCTCCAGACACTTCCACTGTCATAAATGTGAGTCAGTTGTCAAACATCCAAATATAGATCAAGTGACTATGGGATGCTGCAACGGTCATAGGTATGAAAAAAGGTCATAAGTCACTTTTTCAATGCCATTGTAACTTTGAATGGTCATTAAGTGAACTGTTGTAAGTTGAGGACTACCTGTTTAGAGGTGTTTCTCAACCTCTAATCAGAATTGTCCAGCCAATTGAAGTGCACATATTTTTAAGTTGCCAAGAATAAGTAATACTGTTGCATAGTATTGCTCACTCTTTCATTAATGTATTTAAATTTGCAGCCAAGCCCTTAAAGAAACTATGTGGAAATCATAGCTCATCCCTAGAATACTTGCAGTAACATTTGCAAGCAAGCAAAAGCAATGCATATGAAAAATGTGAAGAAGTCCTTTCTGTTTCCACATCATATCCTCCAGCTAATCCTCCAAGCACTTCTTGTTTAGGGTGTCACATGTTGACTTGGAAGCATCACAAGTAGCTAACCTTGAGTTTGAGTCTAGCATGGATACAGGAAAGCTGTCTGCAATAAACAGTATTCTACTTGAAACTGGGATGATAGTCTCCATTCCTGATGAAAATATGCAGAGGCTCATGCAAAATATGGGCCAGCAATCTTTCTTCATAAAATCAACAGTCAATATTCTAGATAGTGCAGAAAACCAACACACACACACATGTGTATGTAAGTGTATGTATGTATATGTCTGTGTATATATATAAAAGACCTGGTCTTATTTCCATTTCGGCCCCAAAATAAGCACCAGGTCTTATTTTCAGAGGATGTCTTACCAGCTTACCTTAGGACCACTGCAGCCACGCCTCCCATGCCTTGACACTTATCATGCCAGCGCCGCTGCGAGCAGGAAGCTACATGGTGTGTTGTGGCATTGCACATGTGAGTGGTGGTACCAGCACAATAAGCATTGTGGCGTTCTGCCATGAGCAGCAGCATGAGCTAGCATCTGTTGCAAGCAGCTGCAGAAGTCAAGCAGTGTCTGGGCATGGGAGGCCTGGCTGCACCTTGCCCCACTTGTACAACCAGATGGTGGATGGGGCTTAATTAGGGCTTATTTTTGAGGTAGGGTTTATATTAGGTGTGTGAAAATCAGGCTAGGGCTTGTTTTCAGGGTAGATTGTATTTTAGGGAAAACAGTGTGTGTGTGTGTGTGTGTGTGTGTGTGTAAAAGCTGCTCAA
Source organism: Coluber constrictor foxii (assembly GCA_038048745.1). Taxonomy (NCBI): domain Eukaryota; kingdom Metazoa; phylum Chordata; class Lepidosauria; order Squamata; family Colubridae; genus Coluber; species Coluber constrictor. The sequence continues at coordinate 60,663,274 of CM075961.1, read as the reverse complement.
TTTCTGTATTGTGACAAATTGTTTTCCTCCATATCCAAGATAGTGAATTACAAGGCTAATTGATCTAATTGAGTCAGATGTGCTCCTTGCTGATTTCTAGTATGTCTCTGTTCATGTACCTTCAGATAGATAGATAGATAGATAGATAGATAGATAGATAGATAGATAGATAGATAGATAGATAGATAGATAGATAGATAGATAGATAATATATATATATATATATAGTTATAATACATATAGATAGAGAAAGATAGAGATAGAAATGATAGAGATATCCATACTGTAGTTCATACAATCATCTTGGCTCATCTTCATTTTTTAAAATAACCTGCACCTTCTCATTCTGCCCATTTCTTCTTATCATTTTTCTCTGTGAAAATTAATATTCCCTTATCTCTTTTCACATGTAGGGAATCAGGACAGTTTTCCTTTCCTCCTCTCCCATTAATTTTGCAAAGCATTTTGTATGAAATGGTTCACTTCATAGAATCGTATTAGGTACTCATTAGATATTGATAAGGTTTACCCTGCTCAATTAGCCCTTGCAATTCCACTATCTTGGATATGAAATGGAAACCATTTCTCTCCTTTGTTACAGAACAAATATAAAGTAGCAGTCCATGGTTCAAGGTGTCTTTGTTTGGAAAGCAATCCCTTAATAGTATTACAGATAGAGAAAGTAAACATCCCTTTGTTTAAAAAATCAACTTCATGATAGGGAAAACAAATGCCAGGATTTAAGAAGACAAGGACATATCAAAAGAAAAGACAATTTCATTTTACTTCCCTACAATGGCCAAACAGAATTCTTCAAGAATCTTTTAGCAAAATCTTTGTCACATCTACCATACATTGTATTGGGAGGATAACTTTATTGATGTGTTAATTTTATATCCTTCCAGCAAGATAAGGCACCTCACAGAAGGATCTTCCTCCATTTAATCCACACAGCTATTAGTTGGTGTGGTAGACTGAGCCAAGAAAAAGAGACTGGCCAAAAGTTACCCAGTGAGATTTGATAGTTGAAGATAGACATGAATCTCTCAAGTCTTAATCTTAGTTAAACACCATAACCACTCCACTTTGCTGGGTCTCAGTTTACCACATTCAGCCATCGTACCTAAAAACTGGCTTTCACCATTTCTTATAACTGCAAATTCCATTCATCACATATAACATTGAAATAGAATATTACAAACATTAATTTGATTGATTGTGAGAAGAGAATACAAAAGTCCAACTTGAAAAAAACAATCCAACCTTATTTCACAGTCTAATTCACCTTCCCTCCAAAAATATCTGTAGCTCCAAACCTTCAGATTCTTCATTGACTTACTGTACCTTCATGTTGTTCTGTGGTTCCTGAGCTATCACTCCTGTTGCTCTCTGTATAGGACTTTCTGTTTTCTTTTGAAGCTGCTTCTTCCAGTCTCCTTTGCAGGCCTTTAGCTATACACCTCCCACCCACACTGCTGCCTGCCCACTAACATACCCAAAGCCAAGGAACAGACATGATGTGTAAATCCTGGATTTATAGCCCAAAGAGAAATCACAGGGTTGGGAGGGGAAGGGGGGAGCAAGAATGTGTTATAGAAAAGCAAGGCAGGAAATGAAAAATTGGAGAGAAGAGGGGAAACACAGAACAAGCCAAGAGCTAGATGTTTTCCAGGACTCTTGGCATGAACATAATGCTGTTATATGCCATTCTCACGTATGTGCAAGAAGGCTCCCCCCACATCTTTCTCTGTCTCTGTGTTTGTGGGATCATATTGGAAAATGTGCTAAATTTTAACTGTAGATGGGATAAATATTATTCAGAGCCGAACATTTGGGTGTATTCTGTGAAGTCCCAAAGAGAGATTTCCAGTGAAATAAAAAATGATGGCCTTGAAATTAGAATTCCTGTCTACTGTGGAAGAAGGATGTGTCCTAGTAATGGCTCAAAACCTGGAGTTCTTGCCCACAGACACATTAAATGGAGCTAGTAGAAAACTATATCCGCCTAAAATGTGTTGTTCCCACTGGTGATTCACAATCTCACATATACACAATGATAACAAATGTTGCTTCCTTATTTTCAGAGTCCAATGGATTCACCAGATTTTGATTTCTTCAGCTTTCAGCAAATGTTATTATTAGTAGAAGAACACCCATCAATCACTCTCTCTATGTAGGCTGAGACAAGTGTAGGACTTGAATTTTAACAGATGTCTATAGCAGTAACTTTAGTTATTTGTCAAAAACTGCATTGGATTTCCACAAGAAACAAGTCACAAGACTTGGTATAGCATTTCTCTAGAAGAGAGGCACCAGAAACTCATATCAATACCATTGGTTATCAATTAATGTCAGAAAATCACTAAACTTGTTATACTGTGAGGAAGCAATCACCTCTTCTCTCCTCACCCCTTCTCTCTCACTGTCTTTCACTCTCACTCTCTCTTGCTTTAGTACTGCAGGTCATTAACTCTCAAAACTCATTCAGATCTCCAACCCAGAGTTTGTCTGGAAATATCAGCCATGTAGCAGGGTGGGGTTAAGATTGAGACAGAAAAGAAGGGCCTTGGAAAACATTGCCATGGGATTGGAAGGAAACGAGTGATCTCACACCAGCCTAATGTGATCACAAACCAGCATAACATAATCCAGACTGTCCCCACCTATAAAACTCATCCAAGCATACCCCTAAGAGAATGGTAGTGCATGGTGCTTTTGTGTACTCTAAAGTCAATCAGGGTAAAGATACAAACACTAATGCTAGTACAATTAACTGATGACTTAAAAGAGGCACTGGGGCTTCTTTGTACCCAAGTATGAGAGGAAACACATAGTTTTCATTGAATCGCCAGAAGAAGAAAGATACCAGCAGGAATCACTATTATGTTCTATTAAAATTGGGAAGGGGAGTATTTTGTTTCTCAAATGACATGTATTTCAATTCCTCTTAAATTAAGAATAAAAATAATAATGATGACAAAACTTACCCATTATAATACCAAATTTGGAGGATGTTCTCCTTGGCACTGGGGGAACATCACAAGATTTTTGGATAGATTATTTACTCATTCCAAGTTAAATCATAACAAGGATTTTAATGTGGGTATCAGATTAAGAAAGCAAACTACTGGTAATCAAACAAGAGTTGGATACTTTGTTCTCCTGGACCTAGTTGACATCTCCAGAGAATAAGATAATAGTCCTCTTCTTCACATCAAAATCCCAAAGTGTATTTTAATTGATTAAGGAATTGTTGAAGCACAATGTATTTTGCAAATCAAATCCATTCAGTCAGAAGTGAGCACCAGTATATTTATTAGAGTTTATTCCAGGGGTGAAATGTAAAATTTGTTACTACCGGTTCTGTGGGCGTGGTTTGATGGAGGGATGTGACTGGGTGAGAGTGGCCAACTTTTTTTTTTTTTTTACTTTTCAAAGCATTTTTTCTAATGCTTTGAAAAGCCTCCGCCGATCAGGAAACTCAGCAGGGATCTTCAGAGAGGATTTTTAAAAAATACCTCTCTGCCAATCAGGCAACTCAGCTGGGATCATCAGAGACTTTTCAAAGCATTTTTTTTACCATGTCTTCAGCCAAGAGGTTACAGAAAAAAATGCTTTGAAAAGCCTCTGACTATCCCAGCTGAACCGCACGATCATTAGAGGCTTTTTCTTTTAACTTTTAAAAGTATTTTTTCATCGGAAGAGGTTGTAGAAAAAATGCTTTTAAAGGTAAAAAAAAAAGCCTCTGATGATCCCAGAGGCTCAGCTGGGCATGGGAAGGGCGGGGGCGCAGGGATTTTTGCTACCGGTTCTCCAAACCACCCGCCACCATCGCTACCAGATCGGGTGTGTTCCCAGTGTGTTCCCAGTGAACTGCATAAGGTTGCAGTCATGCTGTTCTTGTTACTTGCTGCTCTGTGTGTGTGCGTGTGTGTGTGTGCGTGTATGTATGTATGTATGTATGTAGGTAGGTAGGTAGGTAGGTAGTCTTCCACCTATGACCACAGTTGAGCCCCATATTTCTGTTGCTAAGTGAGATTTGTTAATTACCCCATTTTACAATCTTTCTTAATGCAGTTATTAAGTGAATCACTGCAATGGTTAAATTAGTAATATGGTTATTAAGTGAATCTGGCTTCCCCATTGACTTTGCTTCTCAGAAGGTCATAAAAAATCATCACATGACCCCAGGATACTGCAAGATCATAAATATTAATCCGTTACCAAGCATCTGAATTTAGATCATGTGACCATGAGGATGCTGCATTGGTCATAAGCTGAAAAATTGTCATAAGTCATATTTTCCAGTATTGTTGTAACTTGAAATGATCACTAAATAAGATGCTTTGAGTCAAGGATTACCTGTACATACATATTGTTACCATGAGTTCCTGAACTCCATAAGGTGCAATAAATTTATATTGGTTTTTCCCCCCAGTTCTTTTCTAAAAGCCCCTTTCAGGTGTATGTCAGAACCTAATCTCACTGGTTTTTCTTTACAACCATTACACCTAGGAATGTGATTCAATTTTTTTTACTACTGATTCTGTGGACATTGTTTGATGAGCATGACATGGCTTGGTGGGCATGACAGGGAAAGGATACTGTAAAATATCAATTCCCTCCCCACTACAGGGGAAGGTTACTGCAAAATCCCCATTTCCTCCCAATCAGCTGGGACTCGGGAGGCAGAGAATAGATGGGGCAAGGCGGTCAGAGTGGTATTTACTGGCTCTCCAAACTACTCAAAATTTCTGCTACTGGTTCTCCAGAACTGGTCAGAACCTGCTGACTACCACCTTTGATTACACCTAAAGAAAACTGGATAGCTGGCTGAAGTCAGAAAAATCTGGGATCCCACAGGACTTCCACAGGTTCCAAGAGAATCTGTCACCTTATTTTCAGAAGAGATGTATTTTACAGTAATATTCCCCTCACTGAAATATATTGTTTACAACTGGCATTCACAAGGGATCAATTTCAGATCTAAGTGGGAAAGACAGCCAAAGCTAGCACATCCCACCTTTGGATTGCTTCACATTTTCCATTTGCTTACAACATTTATTTACTTAAAATGCTCTTCTCCCAACTTCCCACATGCTTTTAGAGGGTTCCAATAAATATAAAAATGACAGAGCTGTCATAAATTGGCTGTTTTTCCGGCTATTATGATTCTTGAAATTCTGGAGATTCACCGCTTATCAAATAAGTGCTAAGTAACCCACAATTGGCTTGTAGCTCATGAGCCTTTCTTATTATTTGGGATGGGGGCAGGGGGGCAGGGGGAGAAGAAATTGCAAGCAATGTAGTAGGGTTAGCCTTATAGTACTTGAAATTGTTCTGAATTCTCAAAAAGCAAAAAGTGAGGAAAAATATATGAACCCACATTTTAATAATGTTTCCATATCAGTTCCATCTCTCCTATGAAGAAGAGGGAAAAGTGTAACCCCTGAATGTATAAAAACTGTAGATTTCATTGTAGGCAACACTGAATTCATTAGGTTTATATAACATGGAAAGCAATAAATTGTAGTTTACAAACAACAGAACCAATTAAGTCAGATCAAACCAGGTGCATAAGACAGGTCCCTGAGGATGAAGCAGTTTCTGATATTCTTCAAAAATTAAGTGGCAGTGAGCTCAGTAAATTTCTTTGCAGGTAAGAAATGCTTTGTATGGAATGGCAAATACCGGTAATTGTTTGTAAGATTTCCCTATTTATTTATTTAAAATACCTCTGTCTTGCTTTGAAAACAATGCCATGCTTGATGACTTTCATAGGCATTCTCAAGAGGGAGGCAAGTGAGGAAATATCATGATGCAAATTCCATTTAGTTTCTGACATCTTTGCAATCTTTATTTTTCTTATTTTAGTTTCTTATTGCATTTTTTTAAAAAAATGTTCTTGTGAGTCTCCCAAAATCATTGGGAGTCAGCAGCATACACATTTGATAGAGAAATACACGGACAGTTAGTGCCTTTAAAATATGTGGCCTTCAGCTTTCAGAATTCCCTAGTTAGCAACAGTACAGTTCCAACCAGTTCATTTATCTTGCTGAAAAAGACAAAGGGGTGTTGAACTTTTTTTTTTACATTAAAAATATTGAGGCATTCAAGACACATTTCAATTTAGTTTCTGCCAACGGAACCAGCTGGATGGTTTAATGGGTAATAGAACAGAATAGAATAGAATTCTTTATTGGCTAAGTGTGATTGGCCACACAAGGAATTTATCTTTGGGGCATATGCTCTTAGTGCACATAAAAAGACAAGATACACTTGACAAGAATCACAAGGCACAACACTCAGTGACAGTCATACAGTACAATAATCAATTAATCAAATCATACTAGGAAACAATCAATATAAATATAAATCACAAGGATAGAAGCAACAAAGTTACAGTCATGCAGCCACAAGTGGGAGGAGATGGGTGACAGGAACAATGAGAAGACCAATAGCAATAGTATTGCAGCCTAATATGAATAGTTTGACAGTGTTGAAGGAATTATTTGTTTAGCAGGGTGATGGTGTTCAGGGAAAAAAACTGTTCTTGTATCTAGTTGCCTTTGTGCACAGTGCTCTATAGTGTCGTTTTGAGGGTAGAAGTTGAAACAATTTATAATGGGTGTAGAACAGGGGTGAGTTCTACTTACTTTTACTACTGTAAAAAAAAGGTTTAAAAAAGGTTCAGACGATCACAGCTGTGGCACACAATCATCGGAACCTTTTAAAAAACTTTTTAAAAGCATTTTTTTACTACTGATTCTCCAGAACCGGTAGTTTAAAATGCTTTGGAAAGTATTTAAATGTTTTAAAAAGTATTTTCTGGAACCAGTAGTTAAAAATGATTTAAAAAGTTTAAAAAAAAATTCCGACCATCGCGTGTTGCTAGCTGATATTCAGAACTTTTTAAAAAACTTTTTTTATTACTGGTTCAGTGAACCAGTAACATTTTTTATTACTGGTTCAGGCAAACCAGCCCCAACCAGTAGTATTTCACTCCTGGTTCAGACCCTTTCCTTTCAATGCAACTCCATCATAAAACTTTCTTCTATAGCATTTTCATGTATAGAACTTCCTTAACCTTCCCCAACATAATACTGTCCAGATTCGTTGGAGGATATTCTAAAACTTCCACCATTTCCAGCCAGCATGGCTGTTTCCATAATCTTCTGCCAGAGTGGTGATTGGTTATGAGGCTGGAAGAACAGGATTCAATTTCCAACACATCTGGTGGGCATCAGGCTAGAAAAAACTCCTCTATTCTATGTAGTGAAACATATGTGCCTGGCAGAAGAAAGAATTAAATCTTAATAAAGATAGGTTCCAAGATGTTTTTCTTTTCTTTTTTTATATAGCCTTTTTCTTTTCTAAAAATGAAACTGTGTTTCTCAACAAACTTTTAAAGCCAAACGCCTATCTCTGAAATCTCTACGTGCATACTAGGCTAGATAAATATAACATAACGGTGGAAACTGTTATTTTATATTTGTCTAAGCTAGCATGCAAGTAAAGATAATTTCAGTATTCCAGAGAAATTACATCAGAGTGAAGAAAGAGAAGGAATGATCCAAACAATTTTGCAAAGATGTGTCTCATTTCCCACCCACCCCCTAAAATAGGGAACTTCCATCAACTTATTCAAACTTCATTTTAAAACTTGTAAGATGTGCCCAATTGAAATTATAGCTCAGATTCCAAAATACAAAACCTCCATTATGTCAGCTTTTGAATTCAATTTTCATGGAAAGAATACATTGGTATAATAGGCGTTGATGATATTTTAGTACTTTTATATAAAGATATATATGTACAGATCAGATTTTGTTTTATCTTGTCTTGTCTTGTTTTAATGGAAGTTGAGTTCAGAAGAACTAATCAGCCAGAAAACAATTGTACTTCTACAATTATATTGGAAGAATACAATTATATTGGAAGAATATAATTTTTAATTAGGTTTGTGGTCTTAAAATAAAAATGCTTCAAATCTAAGAGAAACTACAGATAATCTTCAATTTATCTGTCTGTCTATCTATCTATCTATCTATCTATCTATCTATCTATCTATCTATCTATCTATCTATCTATCTATCTATCTATCGGTTCAATTTATGACTTATTGATCTATAACCTGGGACCAGAAAGTCCCATTCTAAGCAAGACCATTGTTAAGTGAGCCATGAATGATTTTACAGCCTTTTTTGCTATAGTTATTAAGTGAATCATGCCGTCATTAAGCTAATCCAATCTTCCCTGTTGACTTTTCTTTTTGAAAAACTGGCTAGGAAGGTTGCAAATGGTGACTACGTGATTCTGGAATACTGCAACCATCATAAATACATGGCAGTTGCCAAGCACCTGAATTTTGATCACGTAAATGTGGGACTGCTGCAGTGGTCTAATACCTGTTGTAAATCTGATTTTTTTCAGTGCTGTAACTTTGAATGAATACTAAACCAATGGCTGTAAGTCAAGGACTATCTGTACAGTAATAACATACATTTGGACTCTTAACAAAAGCTGAGTTGCTCGCTAGAGCTAATGCTGAAGATAGAAATGGACTTCCCTTAGGTGCAAGCTAACTGGCAATGTCTTTCTCATTCATAAACCATTAGGTAAATACTGTTTCTATTATTTTTACAAAAGTCAATAGACGCACCATTAATATCCATAAGCTATAGTATGTCAGGAACCATGGTCAGGCAAGTTATTTCTGCTGCCAGTTATGTGATTTATCACTACTGAGTCTTTGATAAATTCAATATTTGGAATACAGCCGTGGATCTACTTTTTTGTAATATGTGAGCTGACTGTAGATACTAGGATGGTTCTCAAGAGCACTTCGTTCATCCAGCTAATAATACTAGCCAAAACCCATGATTGGCTCACCAAATATAACATAGGATCATAATGGTGAACTTATGGTATATGTGTGCCAGAGATGGCATGCAGAACCCTTTCTGTGGGCACATGCTTTCTGTCACCAGCTGCTCTTCTGGGTTCGATCGCACGCATGCGCAGTGGCCAGCTGCTCTCTTCCAGGTTCCGGCACGCACATGCCCACAGAACCCGGAACCCAGAAAACAGCAGCTGACCAGTGTGCATGCGCATGATGGAACCCAGCTGGCTGCTATGCATATATGCACCAGCCAGTTGCTTTCTTTTGGGTTTCAGTGCTCCGACGTGCGCATACACTCCAGTTTTAGCACTCAATGTCAGAAAGGTTAGCCATCATTGCCATAGAACCAGTGGTGAGGTGAAATGTAAAACTGGTTACTACCAGTTCTGTGGGCGTGGCTTGATGGGGGGAAATGTGAGTGGGTGGGCATGGCCAACTTTTTTTTTTTAAATTTTAAAAGCATTTTTTCTACAACCTCTTCGGCTGAAGAGGCTGCAAAAAAATGCTTTTAAAAGGCTCTGATGATCCCAGCTGAGTTGCCTTTTGTTTTCTTTTAAAAGCTTTCTTTGTTTATTTTGCTTTTAAAAGAAATAAAAAGCCTCTGATGATCAGGCAACTCAGCTGGGATCATCAGAGCTTTTTAAAAGCATTTTAAAAGGCTGAAGAGGTTGTAGAAAAAATGCTTTTAAAAGGCTCTGACAATCCCAGCTGAGCTGTGCGATCATTCAGAGGCTTTATTATTTTTACTTTTAAAAGCATTTGTAGAAAAAAATGCTTTCAAAAGTGCTTTCAAAAATCCCAGCCTCTGATGATCCCACGGCTCAGCTGGGCATGGGGGGTGGGGGTGGGGGTGGGCAGGGATTTCTGCTACTGGTTTTCCAAACCACCCATCACCATCGCTACCGGATCAGGTGATCCGATCCAAACCAAACCAGGAGCATTTCACCCCTGAATAGGAACTTCAGAATCAGCCTGTGAACGAAGAAAATTGAAAAGAATATTGGATGAGAGGAATGCCCAGTGAAACTAACTGACATAGACAATGAATAACATTCTCTGAGAGCAAAAGGAAGTTATGGGAAAAGTTGGAAACTTGATTTTATTCCTTGAAATTTAAATCTCACTATTAAATTTCAGTCACTGAATCACCTTGAATCCAGGTTTCATTTTAAAACTGAGCATGATAGCTTATAATACTACTGTCTCTTTGGATTCTCAAATAAAAATCAATTGTTTCTAAATGAACATTAAACTCATCTTAAAGCCCAGTCTCTCTTGCTTACATACAAGTTTTGATTTTCCAGATGTCGTAATTAAGAGCAGTAGCAGTTGAAGAAAGTTAATTTTAGCTTTATATGGTAACTATGAAGATGTACAGGTAGTCCTTGACTTAAAACCATTCCTTTAGTGACCATTTGAAGTTAAAATAGCACTGAAAAATGTGACACGATTATTTCTCATCCTTCTGACTGTTGCAGTATTCTCGTGGTAACATGATCAAAATTAGATACTTGGCAGCTGGCTCATATTTATGACATTTGCAATGTCCCAGGGTCTTGTGATAACTTTTTGTGATCTTCTGACAAGTAAAGTCAATGGGGAAGCCAGATTCATGTAGCAACCATGTTACTAACTTAAAAACAGTGTCCAGAATGGTCATAAAATGGGGCAAAAGTCACTTAACAACTGTTTTATTTAACAACTGAAATGTTGGCTCAATTGTGACCTTAGGTCGAAGATGTGGTCGTAAGATCATAAACCTGTAAACAGTTACAATATAATGTTTCTGAATTCTTATATATCGTTGACCAGAAAGAGATTTTTGCGAGATATGTGGGGTCCTTGGTGCTCTCTGAGTTTACTTGTTTTCTTGCAGACTTTTCCTCACCCAAACTTGATAACATCATTAGTGCTAGTAAGGAATGTAGTTTGCTATCAGTTTATATTTTAATTCTTGTTTGTCAGTGTTGGTGGGGGTGGTCTTAGAGATTCTTTTATTGGGCTGTTTGCTGTTGGCTTCTTTGGCAGTTTCTTGATTGGACTATTGTTTACTTGATTGTTGGTCTGATCATTGGTCAAATTAACATGGAGTTGATCTGAGTGCTGATTGCTGGTGGAAAGGAGTCTTGGGTCTTTTTGTTCCTTTTTAGGCTGGGTGATAGTCTCGTTTGCATAGGGAGATATGTTACATATATTATCCAAATAGGATTTTCTTTTTTTTTAATGACTCAGAGAAAATAATTAAGCTAGAAGGTTCTTTCTACTATATAAATCTCACATCTCCCCACCACTCTTTAAATCTTATTTACCTTTTCCTACATGTAATAGCATTGGTCCTTCTCCATATATCGAGAGTGCCTTAGGTCAATTTTTTTCTTTAAATATCTAACAACTGCTTGGACAAATCCCTGCAGTTTTCTTGGCAAGATTTCTGAAGTGGTTGTCATTGCCTCCTTGCCTAAGTCTGAAAGAGAGTGACTGGACCTAGGGTCACTCAAGTAGCTTTGTGCCTAAGGGGGAAACATAAAACACATAATCTCCTGGTGTCTAGCTTGATGCCTTAACCACTATGCCAGAGTTGCTTTCCACAACTACATAATGTATCTGAGTAAGGACACTACTTATATTTCAAGGCATCTTGAAAGCACACCATGGAACATATCATCTTAAATTTCCTCTGGAATCAGGCCATCACTTATGTTCCTGTGATAAAGTTTACTGAATGTCTTTGAGTCATACTTAACGTCTGAAGAATTTGTGATGAGGGAAGGTTGATTGCATTGACAACATTATGTGGAACTACAACACTTCTTTTGAAGCTTTTCTCCCTCTCATACATATCCTGCCATCTCTAAAGGATCTCAAATCCATAATTTCTATGGAGCATTTCACATTTTTCATCATTTCTTTCCTTCATACTTTCACTCTTTTCACTTTTAATCATACAGTTCTTCATCCAAATATTTATTGTTGGCGTTTTGCAAATGACTCTACTACTTATTTATTAAGGACATTTTTGGCACTCAGAGTCATTGTTGCCTCATGTTACCTGATAAGATGAGTATTAAGAAATTATCATAGTTTTTTTTTTAAAAAAATGAAAACAGCAGAAGGCTATTTCACAAAATGGCCCAAATCTCACAATTTTTAGCAACCTAACCTTTCCCACCCCAAGGTCTTAGATGAAGTTGTTAATTTCATATTTTAAAAACATTAATTTGATGTTTTAAGATGCAGGTGCTATATTTATGGGTGAAACATTCTAAAATAAGGCACATTCTTTTTAATGTTTTGTGTATGTTATACTTTTTCTGTAAAGAGGACACAAAGAAAGTGGTAGGTGAAGGACTGAATTCACAGCAAGATTAGGGTAAAATTACCTTGATATCAAGAACTGTTCTTGGAATGCACTATTTAGACTATTTGCAAGCATCAAATCATAAAGAGTCTGGGTCACTGTTTCAGACTAACATACTGTATTTTATTAAAAATCACAAACTTGTCAGCTACAGCTCATTTCATTAAATCCCACTGAGGTAGGATTTAAGTTGGAATGAAGCAGGGGAAGAAGGTAGAGAAAAGCAGGGTGGTTATGCAGATGCAGATTATACTACATGTGAGACGGGTTACATGTATCTTATCAATTAGCAATAATAGTATCTTAATAGCTCACTGTATTTATTGATATATTTTGTAATATATGTATACAAGATAACAAGTATTGGTATGAACATAAACATAAACAAAGGAAGTAAATACAAGTAAATCGGGACAGTAATACAGGGATGGTAGGTACACTGGTGCACTTATGCATGCCCCCTTTACAGACCTCTTAAAAAGGGAGTGAAGTCCACCATAAACAGTTTGAAGTTGAAACTGTGAGGGTTTGGGGTTGTAACAACAGAGTCAAGTAGAGCATTCCAGGCGTTGACCACTCTGTTGCTGAAATCATATTTCTTTCAATTGAGTTTGAAGCAGTTTTCCTTGACTTTGTATCTATTGTTTGCCTGTGTACTATTGTGTTTAAAACTGAAGAAGTTGTTGACAGGCAAGACACTGCAGCAGACAATTTTGTGTAACTATGCTTAAATTGCACAGGTGGTGCATTTCCAGATTGTCCAAGCCCAAAATTTTAAGCCTGGTGGTATAGGGAATTCTATTGTGAGTAGAGAAGTGGAATACTCTTCTCGTGAAATACCTCTGAACCTACTCAATCATGTTAATGTCTGAAATACAGTGTGGGTTACAGGTGGATGAGCTGTATTCAAGAATTGGTCTGGCAAAGATTTTGTATGCCTCAGTTAGCAAAACAATATTACTGGAAAAGAAACTTCACAAAATTAGGTTAACAACTCTTAGTGCATTTTTGGCAATGCTGTTACAGTGCGTTTTGGGGCTTAGATCATTTGAGATGAGTACTCCTAAGTCCTTGACAGAATGGGGGTCATCTACGAAATAGATAAATAAATACATACATACACATACATACATACATACATACATACATACATACATACATACATACATACTTTGGATTTAGCTTTTGTGAATGTATATTATGTAATTTGTGCAAGTTGTAACCATACCACTGATTCGATAGCATTTTGACATTACAAGCTATTCTTGGAATTTAATTAAGGAATAGAAAAAAAGTGAGGCCTCTTTAAATAAATATTGACTCTTGGTGTCTTCAGAGAGACATCTTGGCTGGGTATTGTTTTAATTTAGCATGTGGTTTACAAATATTGAACTGATTTGCCGTTTTCATTTTCTGAATTTGTCAAATTAAGCTTTAGCCCTGGGATTTCCTGGTAGGACCCAAACATCCAGATTTATCAAGATCAGTCAAAGTGGGCTGGATAATGTATAAATCTCTAAATAAAGAAGTTTGAGTCACTGCAATCAAATAAAAACTGTCACAGAAGTTAGATATAACAGAGATAAATTGTGACAACATGGTCATGAAAGGGGCTTCCCGTGCACTTTTTACAAAAACTGAACCAATGACCAAGATTGGAGAGGTTTGTGCCTGAGCTTTTGTTAGAAAGATGTCATCTTTTCCATATATTATTCACTGTTTTCTCTGATAGAAACAATGTGCTGTAATTATTACATGTTCTTCTGAAATGAGAGACCCTTCACAAACTTGCTTTTAGTTTAACTATAAAGTGATTTTTCCAGAGACAGGCTTTCATTAAGAACAACTTGACAACTGGGTTGGGAAACCATTGAGAACATATAGATCCTAATCAGCACTACTATGTGGTGGAAGTAACTTGACCTAGTTTCCATTTAGCCCAGTTGCTTTGTTTCTTTAGCAATACATTTAAGCAAACATAGAATGTATATAAAGATTAGTATTTTTCCTGATGAAAAGAAACTAAGCAAAGAGGTGTGACTCATGTAGACATGAATAGGCAGATTCCTAACACAGAGAATTCTATTTCTGTAACAATAATGATTGAATGTTCCAATTCTAATTTCATGAGGAAAGAGGAAGAATTATCTACACAAAATAGAGAGGATAGCCAGAGACAATAGCTGTGTAGACTTATCAAGGAGCCTCTTTCATGTATGGATATTCCAAGCTCATAGGAAACTCTGGATAATTTAATGTATTCATTTTTGCAACATTAATTTGGAAAATTAAATATACAGACGAGCCTCACTTATTGCTAGTGTGGGATACTGATTAAGGTAAAAGATTAGTACCAATAAGAAAAAAGTTCATATTCATATTCATCCTTTGATATGTGTGGGATGATTTTGGGCAGTCAATGTCTTTCAGACCAACCTATTTCACAAGATTTTAGTTGATAAAAAATGAAGGAGAAAAAATGAAGGAGCGGATTTCAAAACCTGTTGCTACTAGTTTGCTCGTGGGCGTGCATGATGCTTCTGCGACTGAGGCAAACTGATAGCAACCCACAACTGGAGAAAGTGCTATGTTTATCATCTTCAACTCCAGTAGGTAAAGCAATCTTTGGGAAGGGGGTGATCCACAATATTTGGAGAGACAAAATAAAACGCAAGGATGGAGTGAAATGTTGTCTCTTTATTTTTGTATGGATGGTAGGTATAAATTCATGGGATTATCAAAACTTTTCATAGATGGTATCCACCATCATGGGGTTTCTAGAACTTGTTGTTTGGGGTATTGTAGGCAAATTGGTCTCACCATCCCAAGAAAGAGGTCTGAAAAAAATGTGTGAATTCTTTCCTGCAAAATTCAGAGTAATGGAACAGCTTTCATTTTCACAAGAGGTCAAAGAGGTTATCAAATGATTAGAACCCCCCCCCCCCCCGCATTAAGAATGTAATAGTTGAAGCAAGATATAATAGGGTATCTTTCTCTCAAAAAGGCATTATCTAAGGAAGCTTCTGACCTGATGAATGAATGGCAGTTCCCTACCTAAGTTTGGCTAAATATATAAATAATATAACACAAAATTCACAATTTTAACCTACTAGCATATCCATGTTATAATTTTATTTCAATACTATTTTAGGCATGCTATTTTACCCAAAAAAAAAAAAAATCAGGAAAAAGGATGGGTAAATTTGTCCATTATGATGACTACAAGTCCTGCTTAGTCCTGTTTTTGTTTCAGTTGATATATTTAGTCAAAAAAGTTTTGCATTAGTATTTAGAGAATACCACAGACACACACACAGAGAGATAATTTTCTGTAGCTATTTTCTATGCACCTGAAGCATATTGGTATCTCCCCAATATTACATGACATTAAGGCTAGAGATTCAGGATTGGGATTCTAACCATATTTAAAATTATTACGTACTCTGTAGCAGATGATTGGAGAAGTCATTCTCTCAGAAATGTTTTAATAATCATCATCCAAAAATATCCAGTGGCAAACAGTACTCCCGGTTCCCAGTAGGAGGACAAAAATGGTTTCTGGAATTTATTGTGGAAGCAGAGATGGGTTAAGGAAGAATAATGTCAAACAAGAGAATATTGCCTTGCCTGTTTTGGAATTTCTGTTCTTGAGCTATATTCAAATAATTGTTGAAACAAACCAAAGCAACTTATGTTTTAGAATAATTGTCCCTGGCAGGTTTCTATATTTTTCATGCATGGCTGGAAAAATGCTTTAGATAATGTTGCTGATCTGAGCATTAAAATTTACATTCTTCAAGGTTCCACCCACATTTTGTAGAGTTTAAATTACTTCCAAGAAATTTGACATAGATAACTATTTAAAAATTAAGACTACTGCTTTCAAGGTCACATGGTTTCACATATTTTGCCATCTTCTCATTCACTTCTTATACAGAAATTAAACAAAAATCACAGAATAATAACAACAGAATTGGAAGGGACCCTGTAGATCATCTAGTCCAACCCCCTGCCCAAGCAGGAGACTCTACACAGATGACAGTCCAGTCTCTTCTTGAAAGCTTCCAGTGGAGAAGCTCCCAAACTTCTGAAGGAAAGCTGTTCCATTGGTTTATTGTTCTCACTGTCAGAAAATTTCTCATTATTTCTAGTTTGAATCTCTCCTTGATCAGTTTCCATCCATTATTCATTGTCTGGTGCTTTGGAAAATATGTTGACCCCCTCATCTCTGTGACAGCCCTTCAGATATTAGAACACTGCTGTCATGTCTCCCTGGTCCTTCTCTTCACTAGACTAGCCATGCCCAGTTCCTGTAACTGTTCTTCAATGTTTTATCCTCCAGTCTCCTAATCATGTCCATTTAATCACTACCCATGTCATGATGGGTCAAACACAGGAGTGAAATCCAGCAGGTTCTGACAGGTTCTGGAGAACTGGTAGCAGAAATTTGAGTAGTTTGGAGAACCGGTAAATACCACCTCTGGATGGCCCCAGAGTGAGGTGGGAATGGAGATTTTGCAATATCCTTTCCCTGCCACACCTATCAAGTCACACTTAGCAAACCGCACCATGCCCACCAAGCCACTTCCACAGAACCGGTAGTAAAAAAAAAATTGGATTTCACCACTGGTTGGACATGACTTCTCAGCTAACAACCATCCCTAATCATCTTTGTTGCTCTTCTCGGCACTCTTTCTAGAGTCTCAACATTTTATTTATAGTGTTGTGACCAAAACTGGATGCAGTATTCTAGGCGTGATGTTGATTGAATCCCTCTATTAATGCAATTTTGGATTGCATTGGCTTTAAAACAACCCTGTAATCATAAGTGTGATTTGATTTAACCTCTCACAATAATTAACCTACCTGAGAAAATCTAAAATCAGGTATAAGAACCAATGTGTGGTAGTGATTAGGATCTCAGACTACTCAGACCAGGATCTCAGCCAGGCTAAATAAATTCCTGCTTGAGTTCCTACATCACTCTAAACTATAATGTGCTTTTTTGGTTTTAATGTGACTTATTGGGAAAAATCCATGCATTATAGAACTGAACCAGATGGTTTACGATGATGCACAAATCCAACAGATTATGATTTGATCAATACATCATATTTAAGAAAAGCTTAGAATTTGTAATATGTAGGCCCACCTGGGGAAAGCTGCTCTCTCTGACACTACTTTTCAGATGCTCAGGGATGAAAGAATCCCTGAAGCAAAGTTGTGTAGAAAGAACTTTTCAAAAGGAATAATTTCTAATATTGAGTTTTCCATTTATAAACAGAATCCCACAAATGAGGAGATCTAAGAGTTTGTCTAAAACTTGCTGATGAATGTTACATGGGATAAATGAGGAAACCATTTGCCATATAAGAGGGTTTAATCATCAAATTCACCATATATATGCAATTTTCAAAATGAATTAAATCAAATTTTTGTTGTTCTGACTATGCCCATTTTTGAAAATTGTTTCTTTTCCTGCATGCTATAACAGGCCAAGTGTGATCTTTGTTTTTCCTGAGATTTTGTACCCTGCTATGGAAGCCCTCTTCTCTTTTGCAAGGGACAATCCTTTCTGTTTCAAAAAAATGTTCAGAATGTATATTTGGAAACAATTATATGGACAGCCTTGAGATCTTTGGAGGAGGATGGGAATTGGAATGTAAACTAAGAAGAAACCATACAATTAAAAATAATTATCAAGTCATAAAAATCATTGGGATGATCAGTCTTTTGCTCATAATAACAAAACCAACTGTAATTAGGATACAAACAAGTAAACAAAACTATAGACTTGCTGAAATAATAAAAATAAAAGAGTATATCCAAAGAAGGAAGGGAAAACTGAGGAATTTGAAGGATACGTGGAGACAAGAAGCATTGTGATTGAATAATATAATTTCTGCAATGTGAAAAGGAGATGTTATGCTATCTATCTATCTATCTATCTATCTATCTATCTATCTATCTATCTATCTATCTATCTATCTATCTATCTATCTATCTATCGGAGGGAACAAATGCTCCTATTTCCCTGCCTCCTCTTCTTCTTGCTCCATCCAGTATCAACCCAATTTTTCCATCTTGGAAACCAGGATGGTGCAGGATAACTCACAGAAATGTTGAGGTTTTAATTTCAACTTCACCTGTCTTGCGTGCAAATTAATAATTCCAAGACATTATTGAATATTTTTGATATTTCCTCTGCCAGATATGTGTCCAGGGACAACTACAACATTACCCCCTCAAAAACTAAAAAACTAAAACCCAGGCACCTAAAGGCACTTTGTTGGTTTTTTCTTGAGAGCTGCATATGCTGAAAGAGAAGCAAAGACACCACATATTCTTTGGACTTGGCAACTGATGACCTAAAGATATGATGCTTTGGAGAATGTGCACCTACAAAAGTTAGACAACCTTTCTGAGAGATGCTTCAATTTGATTCCTGTATGGGGCAGGGAGATAGACTAGATGACCTCTGGGGATCCTTCCATCTCTAAGGCTATGCATTCTTAAATTACAAAAAGAATGACAATGTTTTTATATCAGTTGAAACTATTCTCTCTCTCTCTCTCTCTCTCTCTCTCTCTCTCTCTCTCTCTCTCTCTCTCTCTATCTCATCTATTTATTGATCTGTCTGTATGTCTGTCTGTCTTCTATCTCCTGAGCCATTGAAAACAGTCCATAATTAAAATATTGTTAAAAGAATTGAGGAAATAAGATAGGTGAATTATCCTAAAGTGCATCAAAAAATTAGAAGTCCAAAGGAAACTTTACCTATAAGTAAAGTGATATTGAGGTCAGTTCATTAAGAGGAAAAATGGAAAACTGGGGAAAAAAAAGCAAACAAATAATAGTTTGACACCACTAGATCTTCCCTTGAGTACAAAGAAAATACACAGGACTGAAATTTCAAGATTGAAACCATCTGGTTGGACTTTGGAAGGATGAGGTAATGTGGTTCTCAAAATACAGCTTTGTATTTTGTAAATGATCTTCACAGAAACATTCAGAACTGAACCTGGTGTTGAGAAAGGACACTGAAGCACAATTTATGGGGAGGCTAGAAATTATTTGAAAACTATCAAGACATCTGTAAAAGAAGGCACCTTTAAGTGTGCAAAAACATAGACCATCTAGCATATGGCCTAGAGTTAGCTATATTGGACATGAAACAGATATATTTCTTCACAAAAAGAAGTCCTAAACTGTTTGCTTGAAAAATATCTAGTCTTCTCATAAGGAATAGCCCTTTCCATGTAGCTCGCTGTGCTAATAGTGCTATGAATACAACAGATTCCACAAGTTTTTATTTTCAGTCAGTCACTAAAGTTAAACAATCTTATGGCAGAATTCCATTTTCCCAGTTCTGTTCTCCAGTCTGACAAATTATAAACATATTCAACTGGACAGTTGATTATAAGATCTTACTAAATCAGCAAGATTTAGCAAGATCTCTTTATAATCAAGAATCAGTGGTAAAAATGTTCCCAGATATTTAGATGAGAAGTCCTATCTCATTAGAAAAATCTTAGCCAAGAAAACATAGGCACAACTGATTAATCTTCATAATTTTATAACTCATGAGGGAACCATATCCCTTTCATGTTTTTTAAATGTTAGCAAAGACTTATTTAGCCTAACTTGCTGATTCCTGTGATGATCAACCAGAAGACTTTGCAAAGTTGGGTATAGCCAAGGGAGAAGGCTACTGAAAACAATACAGTAGCCTTCTCCCTTGGCTATTCTCTAATAATGCAGTAGCCTGATTTTGAAGCTAACTAGTTGCAACCATTTAAATATGACTAAAATAACAAATAGATTTTTCCTATATATGCACAGAAGCAGATTTTTTAAAAAGCACTGAAATTTTGAGCTTTGTAAGCATCTTAGGCTGCCTTCTGTTGATGGAGGAAATAAATCAATGTATCATCAACCTTTATCTCTATTAAGATTTACTTTAACAAATGAGCCTTTGAAGCAGTTAACAATAAATGTTTTTATTTACACAAAAATAAAAACAATATCTATTCAAATGTTAAATAGGATTTCATTATTTTACTTAAATATCCTGTCAGATGTGTGTGCGTGTAACTGACTTCCAAATTGCCCACAGTTTTCTAACAGAAGGGCTGAACAGAACTTGCCAAACTACCAACTGCCTTCTGAACTGCCCTTTGAACTGCCAAAGGTTTTCTGTCAAGAATCTCCTTTTATACTGTCAACTTTGACAGTTAGGGGAGGGAACATAAAAACCCTGGAGATTCAAACCCATCAGCTGCCTTCTGATTGGCTCACGCACATGTCCATTCCAAAAGCCATTAGTAGGCACAGTATCTGAGAAATAACTTTTCTCTCACATCTTCCAAGGGTCCTGATGCACTTGAATTATCTGAGAATTTAATCTATGGCCCTTTTTATTGATTTTTTAAAATTTTTTGATTGATTGATTATGTCCCATCAAATTGGTTTTGACTCCTAGCAATCTTTTTCCTTATAAATCCTTCCCATTTTTTTCTTTTGTTTAGGAAGGTTTTGTTTTGTTTTTCTCTTTAATGAAGTTCTGTTCTGTGCCAAAATTCACACACTATTTTCTTGTCTTAGTTGGCCTACTAAAATACTTGTCTAATATATTTCCTCACCCACACCTCCCCCAGAGCAAGCCAAATTAGCTATTAAAGCATTAGCATGGCAATTCTCTTTTCCAGCATATTTTCAACTAAAACAACAACCATTCCCTTGTCTTTTGAAACTATGTAGGAAAGAAATTTAGCATAAAAGAAAACATTCAGGGACGCTAAATAGCAGTTTTGGGTTCAACTTCTGGTATTCTCTTCTCTTCTCTTCTCTTCTCTTCTCTTCTCTTCTCTTCTCTTCTCTTCTCCTCTCCTCTCCTCTCCTCTCCTCTCCTCTCCTCTCCTCTCCGTTCCTCCTTCCCCAACTTTTAAAATAAAGAACCTATAGATAACAATGAATAGAAATTTTGGACAATTATTTCCAGTTAAGATAGACAACACTAGATGGCAACTAAGCTTATCCAGTTTAATTTCTATGTGTAAACCATGAACACCGAGTATTCTTCTTTCAGAACAGGCCTTTACTACAACCATTACAACCATTTCTTACCTTCCTTCTCTGAAATCTTTCCCTCAGGGCAAGGGACACAATCATAACAGCAAAAGGGCTCCCCTTCCTTCACCTTCTTGCTGGAACCAGGACGACAACTATCCCTGCATACTGAAAGAGGCTGGGTCTAATTTATAAATGAGAAAAAACAATGGCAATCTTGAGTGTTTTGATAAATCTTTTGAGATATTTTTTATTAATGTTCTCAATTGCAAGCACTTTAACAGGTGCTAATATTTTTATTTATTGAAAAAATAATGTTCACAGAATTTTAGAAACCTTTTTTTATTTAGGAAGTGCGATGGTCAATTCATTGGTCAAGACTGAAAAACTATGTTTTTATTCTGAAATACAGTAAATAGAATAAAAATAAGTTTTACAACACAGTTTTAAAGTTATATGTTCATATGTACAGGAAGTGAGGAAGAAACTTGAGGAGCCTTATCTTACTTGAACTATTATAATTATTATTTGTTCACAGCAGTGTGATTTCACAGTTTATTTATTTATTTATTGATTGATTGATTGATTTATATGATTTATATGCCGCCATTCTCCCCGAGGACTCAGGGCGCTTTACAAAAACAATCATAATACAAATCACAATAAACTCATTAAAATGCATTAAAATCCATAAAATCATTCTAAAAACTATATAACCCCACGATCGTAATATTACCAATTACCAATTGGTAATTGGTAAGAAGTTACCAATTCTTTGGCCTTAAAATACTTGCTTTATGTCATCAACTTGAATGATGTTTAGGTATTTGTAGTAATCATCTTTGTCCAGATTCTTAATGTCATTTCCACAGGGCATCTTGATTCCTTTAGTTTTCAATATTTACCCTCTTGAGGATGAGGGTGGCACACTTGCCCAGTACAACCCGTATTGCAATATCTTAGGTGAATATATGGAAGTTTTCAGCAGGAATTACATTTCAAAAGATGTTTCTTCATACAGGTTCAGATGATTGTTGTAAAGGAGATGGGATAGCCTGGGAGAAGTTTTCCATGTTTGATGGCCATGATTTGATTAGTTCAATGTCATTGATGGAAGGATCAGTACAATGACAAACAATAGTGCTGATTGTTAATCTCCTTGAAAGCCTCTTCTCTTAATATTAACCCATATTAACCTCAATCTATCACCATTGATCTATTATTCAGAATAGAATAGAATAGAATAGAATAGAATAGAATAGAATAGAATAGAATAGAATAGAATAGAATAGAATAGAATAGAATAGAATAGAATAGAATAGAATAGAATTCTTTATTTGTCCAAGTGTGATTGGACACATAAGCAATTTGTCTTCAGTACATAAGCTCTCAGTGTACACACAAGTAACACATGATAAATCATGATCATAATCATAAGATATAAACATCATAAAAAGTTTTGCCACATGGGCAGCTAAATATTGAAACATTATTATTATTAAGTTTTATTGCACAGTCAACCAGATGTTCAGATTGGATATGGCATTTTTGTCTATCAAGTCCTTCCCAGGGACCTAGGAAAGGAAGATGTGGGTATTTTATGGTATTACCGATATTGTCACAGCATGTAAGCTGTTCCAAGTAAAGTTATCTTTTACAACTGACTAATGTAATGTTGTCAGTGCTGATGGTGTTCAAGAGGAAGTCCAGGTGCTTTGAGATTGCACCAAGGTGCCTATTACTATTGGTACTACCATTGCTTTCCTTTGCTTTGATCATGTGCAGGTCTCTGTATTTTATTGTTTTTTTAGAGTTATTGGCTTGTGATCAAAGATTTCATGTCTGGTAAAGAAACAGAAGCTTTTCAAAATACTTTGACTTTGAATCTTACCTGGTTAAACCAGCTGTGCCATGTTATGATATCATCATTAATGGTGAAACTTTCACTCTGACAAAGGATTGGTTTGAAAAAACAATCCAGTTCATTACATCCAGACCAGCTAGTAGTTCTCCATTGGACTCAAAAGAAATAATATCTTTAGCACTGTTATTAAATGAAAGACTTTTCAAGAAGTGGTGCACCTAGAATAAAAATGGAAAGGCAGAGTTTTAAAAAGATATATTTGTATGTTTGTGGAAAATGTCTAGTAGGCCAAGGAGGAATATGGAATCTATAACTCAATTGAAATAAAATTTCCTGTTGACAGGAAACAGGAATGAAAGATGATTTAGAATATGTTATCTGAGGATGCCTTGCATTCATTGTAAATTAACTGATTACTTGAGGATATTCTTGCCATTTACCTGCCAGCCAACTTGATTGAGAAGGTGCAAACACCCTTCATATATTGTTTTTCTATGTGTAAATCTAGATATTAACATGGCATGTAAAGCAAAGGCCACTGCATAGATAGAGTTATAGATGCTGTATCTGTGACCAATCATGCTTGTTTCAAAAATAATTTTAGGAAGTTTTTCAATATTCTCTCCCCATTGCAGAGATTTCCAACCACTTTGTCAAGTAGTGAAGTTTGAAATATACAGTTGAAGGCCTGTTGCCAGAAGTCTGTGATAAAGCCATCTGCTTTTGGACTAAGAGGATTTCAGCTTTCAAGAAAAGGTTTGAATCCTGGGAGGTTGTTGCTGTGAATTGTGAAGGACAGAGCACCATGGATTATTTCTGTATCCCAGTGCTTTTGATACATGTTCTACTTGATGCAAATTCTACTTGAGAATTCAATACCCATACTTTTCCTTTTGCTGCCTCTCTATCATATTCTTTGTTTGAAAGATATGGTAACCATCTCAGGAAAACCAAGGCATTGGACTCATTATAGATAATCATAACATTGCTTTTAGTTGTCATGATTTTATCATGTAATTTTGCGCCTTGTTTAAATACAGAAATCAGTCCATTAACTGAGTGTAGATAGGCAATTCTTTCTATCAATGTAAAGCAAATACAATGCTTAGAAAATAATGGAATGATCCTATCTAGAACTCATTCTCCATTATCATTATCCATCACAGTAATGCCAATTCATGTCCAGTTGACATGGAGGAGCAAAGATAGAATTCCATCATACTGAAGCCTTTCCATTGGGCTCATTTGGAAGAAGGAAAGACCTGGAGTTTTGTCGTTCATGGCTGGAGTGGAGCCATAGATGAGCTGAAGCAGATTTAAGGAGAAAAGAGACAGACAGAGAAAAAGACAGAAGGAGAAAAAAAATCTGTTTACAGATTAAAATATATATATATATTGAAGATCCAGAGAAGTAAGAAATGACATTATGCTCCAATATATATACGAAGTCTGAAGCTGATACACTCTACCTGTGGAATCTTGTAAATATCCAAGAGATTTGCAATGTCAATGGAGGTTTTGGAGTCTAGTCCCCCAATCACTGCTTTCAGATTATTCTGGATGACACAGATGTAATTAGGAACAAAACCCTTCAAGCTGTAAAGCAGTAACATTGTGGCATGGTAAGTCTTCTGTGTGCTGAACTGACTATCATAAATGTGGAAACCCAAGGTGACATTTGGTAAGAGATAAGGGTTTTCATTGATCTCTTTCACTGCAAATACCAAGGCCAGGATGTATTGGTAATTCTTCAGCACTAAACTACAATAGAAATAGACTATGTGAAAATACGCATAGCTTTCCTGAAAGGAACTCAAAGTCAAAACGAGCACAGTTCTTCCTCTTTCTTATAATTGCATTTTTATATTCCTCATTTTTCCTTTATGATTATTGGTTTACTTACTCAGAAAGTTATATCAATATAAAAATCTGTATTAATTCTCTTTTCTTTTCAGAAATTATCAATTAGAAAAGTTGTAGATTCCAAAACTTAGCTTTTTAATATTAGATAAATGTGATCAATTTCTTATTTCCTGAGGGTTTTGATGTTTCAACACACTTTCTTATGCCCCATTGTTTTAATTCTATAAAGACCTCTACAATTCTTAATTTGTATTTAGTTTCTAAATACAATAAATCAGTAGTAGACATCAGTATAAGAAGTAGTCTTATACATAATTTTATTAAATAATATATTATATATAAAACATAGGATTTTAGGAGGTAAAATGGTATCTCTGCAGAAATAAATGTAAGTTTAGAAGAAAAGAATCTGTAAAGAAGAGAAGCAAGTTTTGTCCCACCTAAAAATCTAGAATTCAGAAATGCATGCTAATACTCTGACTGAATATGCAGAAATCCTTCAGGAGAAAACAACCATATGCTGAATTGGAAAAGTTGATTCATAGATTTTATAGACACAGTAAATTTTTATCAGTCTTCAGTATTCTCTTTTCTGATGATCTATTTACCCGATAAATTTTCAAGCTTTACAATAATATATTGTTGTACAAGGGGCTGCCTTTGCATCTTTTGGTCTTTCACAAAGTATCTTCTATAATATCAGTTTACTGAAGTAAGTTTTCTATTTTCTTAACTTTTTATTTTCCCACAGTATTTATTTTAGTATCTTAAGAAATCAGCAAGCAGTTTCTAAGAAACAAACATGAATGTACAACAAAATTAATTTGAATGATCATAGATGAACTGTTATAAATTCATCTATGATCTATACAGTTATAGTTATACAGTTCATCTATAAGATAAACAGTTATACAGTTATAACTTTATACTGTTATACAGTTCATCTATAAGATCATAGATGAACTGTTATAAGTTGAGGACTATCTGTGTTAAGATTTACAGCACATAATAAACACTTTAAGAAGAATTCAATATTTATGATTCCATGAGAATTTTCTATAATAAGCTAATTAAACTTATTACATTGCTGGTTTAGGACTTCCAAATCTTCCCAGAAAATATATGAAAGTAAAAGTTCTTACATAAGATCTTCAAGCAATGATGGTGGTGGCCGTGAAACTTAAATCATTGTTCAAGAAAGTGGCTAGAGTTGCTATGCCACTAGTTATAAAATCTTCTGATTCACAATATGTATGCTGAGGTTTATCAGGAGTATAAATTTTACATTTCATATTATAAGCGTTGCATGCTTTAAAAGAGAATAGTGCTACCAACAAAGGTATTACCAATTCAATTTTCAATGCAGGTCAAATCATCACTGAGATTCTTATTCATCTGACAGAAATTTAATTCACAGAAATTTAATTTTAATCCCAATTGGACCTCTTGTGATTTAAAGAAAATCCCTGCTCTTAGGAATGAGCATTCAAAAAAAAGAAAGACCTATTCCAGATCAAGCTAAAAAATCTAAATCTGTGTTTATTCTTTCTTCACTTCAAATAGATGCATGTATTTTCTCCTTCTTTTGTATTTGGAAACTGAAAATCCAAGGGAGATGGAACCAAGAGGGACATTAATTACAAGTCTTCGGATAATTAAAGACTATGCTATTGACCACTTCAATCTCCACAGTATGTGAGGAAAACATGTTGTTTTCAACCTTTAATGACCTCCAACTTTGTAAAAAAAAAAAAGAACTGTATATTAGAAATAACCAACAGCAAAAGAAAAAAAAAGATGCTGGATGTTAGATTGGCGCAGGAAAGAAGATGTGACCAGCAGAGTTCAAGTAACAACATTTATTAACAAGAACTGAACTGGCGCTGCGCTGCGCTGCTGGAGCTCTCCTTATATTTGCTCCGGCAGACGCACCGCCCACTGACACGGATTCAAAATCTCCTGCCGAAGGATCTTCAGCCAATCCCAGGCGGATGTCCTTATAAGGACATAACACTCCTCCCCCCTAGTTCTTAGTCAGTCAATCAAGGTAGAAAGTCACTCAGGTACACAGGACGTCTAAGTGCTCACGTAGACCTGCGCAGTTCATACCCTGGTAGGGCGCTCTCCCGGATGGAGGGTGCTTTCTCGGCTTGGGGCTTCCTCCCTGGCGCCGGGCTGGATCTGGCCGTCGAGGAGGCAGCTGATGTTCCCGAACCTCCGGCCGGGTTGAGGACCTCCGCCTGCAGGCGATGCTGGTCTGCTTCATTCCCGCTTGGATCTTGGTGTCGCCGGCACGGATCCCTGCTCTCGACTGGTCCGGAACTCCTGAGCCACGGTAGGTCCCTGGGTCTCCCTCGGGTTCCCTCTGGGTTGGAATTGCACTGGTCCAGTCTAGGGTGCGAGTCTGGCGGTGGTGGCTGGGTTAGCCCCCCGGGTTCTCCGGTTGAGTCTGATTCACTCCCGGGGCGGCAGGTGGTACTGATTGGGAACGGGTCGGCTCTGTCGGGGTGGTGTAGGCCTTCCTTGGAGGGGTGGTGTAGGCCCTCTTTGCAAGGCTGGCGTAGTGGTGATAGTCACCGCTTCCAGTCGTTGGGGTGTTCGCCCTGGTTTGGCTGGTGTAGGCCTACCCTGCAGGGGTGGTGGAGGCCTTCCTCGCAGGGTTGGTCTTCTGCGCGGTCGGGCTGTTGTTGCGGTGCCCTCTGGTGTGTTGGATGGAGGTCTCCTTTCCTGGAGTGTCGGTCGCCTACTTCGCAGGGTTGGTGTTGGCTTCCCCTGCTAGGTTGTCCCCGGTCTACTTGACTCCTGTTGTCAGGGTGTAGGTCTCGGTTCTCGGGATGTTGGCTGCTATCCACCCCGCGGTGTTTTGGGGTTCCTTGTGGGCCTTGTCCCCGGTCTACTCGCCTTGCTGAATCTTTAGCTTGGTTAGGTGTTGGAGTGCCCGCTCCTCCTGTGTGTTGCTGGTCCCCTGTCTGGGTGGTTTAGGCCTACTACGCCGGGGTGGTTTAGTCTGGCCTCGTCTGGGTGGTGTAGGCCTACCTCGTCTGGGTGGTTTAGGCCTACCTCGTCGGGGTGGTTTAGGCCTACCTCGTCTGGGTGGTTTAGGCCTACCTCATCGGGGTGGTTTAGGCCTACCTCGTCTGGGTGGTTTAGGCCTACCTCGTTGGGGTGGTTTCAGCCTACCTCGTCAGGCTGGTCTCTGCCCGCTTCCCTCCACCTTTTGCGGAGTTGGTCGAGGTGACGTCTCACGATCTGTCCATTTTCCAGCTCAACTCGGTAGGATTTGGGACCGGTTGTGCTGTGTACTGTAGCTTTAAGCCATTTTGGCGAGCCGTGGAAATTGAGTGCGAAAACGGCATCGCCGATGGCAAACTGGCGGAGTTGGCAGCTGGCAGTGGCGGGCACCTCGGAATTGTATTGAGGGTGCAGTCTGTCCAGGGGTGACCGGAGTCTTCTGCCCATTAGAAGTTCGGCAGGGCACTTTCTTGTGGCAGAGTGAGGCGTGATGTGCTGGGTGAGCAGGAAGGTGTCAATGCGCTCCTGCCAATCTCCTGGGCCCATCTTGGCGAGTGACTCCTTGGTGAGCCTCACCATCCGTTCAGCCTGTCCATTTCCAGCTGGTCTGTAAGGGGCAGAGAGGGCATGGCGGATGCCCAAACCTGCCAGGAAAGCTTCCATGGGCACGGACGTAAGTTGGGGCCCGTTGTTGGAAACCAAAACGTCCGGAAGCCCATGAGTCGCGAAGAGACGCTGGAGTGCGCGGATTGTGGCTTCTGTTGTGGTGGACACCATGGGGATGACCTCCAGCCATTTCGAGTAGGCATCGACCACGATGAGGAGGTGGCGCCCTTGGATAGGGCCCGCAAAGTCTATATGGATGCGGGACCAGGGAGAGCAAGGAGTCTCCCAAGGCATTGGGTCAGACTGTGGCGGCGCTGCTCTGACTTCTTGGCACGGGCTACACATGGCGACCCAGTGTTCAATGTCTCTGTCCAGTGTTGGCCACCAGACGTAGCTCCGTGCCAGGGCTTTCATCCGGACAATGCCCGGGTGTCCTTTATGTAGCGCTTCAAGAGTCTTTTGTTGGAGCGTGCTGGGAATCAGCACCCGATCTCCCGATAGTAAACAGCCGCTCATGGTGGATAGCTCCCCTTGCTTGTGGCTGAACGGGCTGAAGTCGTCGCTGTCAATTCGCGCCGGCTATCCCCTCAGGACCCAGGAGTGGACTTGTCGTAGGATGGGGTCGTTCCTCGTGTGCGTAGCCACATTGGCAGATGTTACAGGACAGCTGCTGTCGTTGTCAATGTGCAGCAGCTCAAATGTGGGAGCCGGGTCTTCCACAGTGTCAGCAGATGGACATCTGCTTAGCGCGTCGGCGTTCGCGATGGACTTCCCCGGCTGGTGGACAAGTCTATATGAGTAGCCGGCGAGGAAGATAGCCCAACGAGTCATTCAGGGTGACATGAAGGCCAGAGTCTGCTTGTCACCTGCGAGAAGGCCCAGGAGCGGCTTGTGATCGGTGACAATGGTGAAACGCCGTCCATAGAGGTATTCGTGGAAATGCTTCACCCCTGCGACAGTTGCCAACGCCTCTTTGTCCAGTTGGCTGTAGTTACGTTCAGCGCTGGACATAGTCTTTGAGAAATAGGCGATGGGGGCTTCACAGCCGGTAGGCAGTTCGTGGCTGAAGACAGCGCCAATGCCGTAGGGGGAAGCGTCACAGGTGAGCCTGATGGGCAGCGTCTCATTGTATTGAATGAGCACGCTGTCAGATGTCAACAGTTGTTTAACGGCTCTAAATGCAGACTCCCCCTCGTGGCCCCATCTCCAGGAAGCCGCCTTTGCCAGTAAGCGATGCAGCAGCTCAGCAATTGTGGCTTTCTGTTGGAGGAAAATTGCATAGAAGTTAAGCAATCCAAGGAAAGACTGAAGCTCCGCTTTATTTTGGGGGCTGGGAGCTTCATGGATAGCTTTAACTTTTGATTTGGTGGGGTGGATGCCAGAACTATCTATGAGATAGCCCAGGAACTCGACTTCCTGTACCCCAATGATGCACTTGTCTCTTCGGACCCTCAAGCCCTTCTCCCTGAACCGCTGGAGAACAAGCCTCAGCCGGTCAAGGAGTTGTGCCTTTGAGTCCCCGGAGATCAGTACATCATCGAAGTAAGGCACTACCCCTGGAACGCCTTGGAGAAGGCATTCCATCATGGATTGGAAAATGCCTGGGGCTGCACTGACTCCAAACTGGAGACGGTTGCACTTAAATGCGCCTCTATGGGTGACAATTGTCTGAGCCTCCGCCGTTTGCTGATCAACTGGCAGTTGCTGGTAAGCCTGGGCCAGGTCCAGTTTTGCAAAAATTTTGCCCTTGCCGAGTGAGTGAAGCAAATGTTGCACTACCGGCACAGGGTATGTGCTCTGTGGCAATGCCTTGTTGATGGTCACTTTGTAGTCAGCGCAGATGCGCACAGATCCATCCGGCTTCATGGGGGTCACAATGGGAGTCTCCCATGAAGCATGATCGATGGGTTCCAGGATGCCTTGGGCAATCAGCTTATCTAGCTGAGCATCTACTTTAGCCCGCAAGGCAAATGGAACCCGGCGGGGCTTAAGCCGAATTGGGGTTACCCCCTTGTCCAGATTAAAGGAGATGGGTTTCCCTGTAAAGGTCCCTAACTTACCATCAAAGACTTCTTGGAACTCTCCGATGAGTGAGTCGAGTTCGCCTGAGCTAATCTGGTGGATGCCTCCAATAGAAAGCCCCAACGGCTGGAACCACTCTACGCCTAGCAGGGTCGGGCGGCTATGCTCCACGACGGTGATAGGGAGCTGGCCCCGGAACTGTTTGAAGGCGATCTGGAGGCTGATTCTTCCAATGACGCCGATGGGATTACCGCCGAAATCCACCAGCTTGGAGTGAAGGGGTTCAAGTTGGCGCTTAGTTAGTACCGGCTTCAGTCTCTTTACTTGGTGCCAGTCAATGATGGAATAGACGGAGCCAGAGTCTACTTCCATCGTGCATGGCAAGCCTTCAGCCAACAGTGTCACATGGAATTTGGTGGCACTGTTGTTACTGGTCAGGGCGATTGTCGTTTGGTTCACCGCGCCGCCCTGGGAACCGTTGCGATCGTTGCGGTTGTGCTGGAGTGAGGACCGTTTGGATGACCTCTGGGAGTCGCGGCGTTTTTCAGGATTCCTGATCGACTCTGAAACCGGATCAGAGGCTCTGCATGCCTCAGCGATGTGCCCCTTCTTTAAGCAACGTCTGCAGGTTGCGTCACGCCAGCGGCAGGATTGGCGGGGATGGTGTCCCTTGCAACTGCTGCACTGAGCGTTGCGGCAGCCATCTTTTTGAATTTCCCACCTAGATGGGCGGGAAACTTTCAAAATGGTCGACTCCCCCTCTGAGTCGGACGGTGTAGTGAAGTCTTCAGAAGATTCTGAGGACGACTTGCGGATCTTATGGATCCCTCGGGACTGGAGCATTTTGGCGGCGGCTTTCTCAGATGTTTCAGCAGCCGTAGCCTCCTCAAGAACATCTTTCAGGGACAGTCTTTTCCTGCTCAGGAACTTCTTTTGGAGGCTTGCATCTCTCATCCCGAAGACGATCCTGTCGCGTAAGGCATTGTCAACGTTTTCAAACTCGCAGTTTGCTGCGATTTGACACAATGCCGCCACAAAGTCTTTGATAGATTCGCCTTCCTTCTGATTGCGTTGGCGGAAGGTGAATCGATTCGAGATGGGGGTGCCCGTTGGTGCATAGTGGTCTTGCAGGGCAGTTTGCAGATCCACCCAGGACATGACTTCAATGTCCCTGGGCGCGACGAGGTTGACGGCGAGCTCCAGGACGTCGGTGCCACAGTGAGCTAGGAAGAGAGACCTCTTCCTCTTGTCATCTAAATTGTAGCCGTTTCCCCAGAGGAATTGGCGGAAACGGATCATATAGGAGCTCCATTTCTCCCGGCTAGGGTTGAATGGAGCCAGCGAGGTGAACGGCGCTTGCGGCGTTGCCATCTCTCAGCCCGCGTCAAGTGACTTCAGCTCGTTATGGCGATCGTGCCACGCGGTTGGCTTTTCTCTAGTCCTTCGTTGCCAGTGTTAGATCGGCGCAGGAAAGAAGATGTGATCAGCAGAGTTCAAGTAACAACGTTTATTAACGAGAACTGAACTGGCGCTGCGCTGCCGGAGCTCTCCTTATATTTGCTCCGGCAGACGCACCGCCCACTGACAGGGATTCAAAATCTCCCGCTGAAGGATCTTCAGCCAATCCCAGGCGGATGTCCTCCTTATAAGGACATAACACTGGAAATATCTACGCCATCCTTGCCCAACATGGCATCCTCCGGGTATATAGACTCCAAGCTTGCAAAATTTCCAGTCATTTACAAATAATTGGAGAAAATTATTCTAATATTACTTTTCTGCATGTGGTCAAATGCAATACTGCATTTTTGGCTTCCATGCACAGTACGTACCAAAAAGAGGCTTGGGAAGGTAAGTAGAACAGTGAGGGTGAGATCAGTTGTGGCGTGCAGTTTAGCTTCTCTAGAAAGTAGGAAATCCTGTTTTCTAGCAAAGCTAAACTGCGCAGCACAGGTGATTGTCAGATCATACCTTCTTTAAACTACTGCTTCAACCAAACCAGTAGCTAACTACCAGTTCAGCTTTTTAAATGCATAGTGCATGTTTGGTGTTCATTGTGCATGTGCATGTAGCATGAACTTTGCATGTGTGCATGTGCAGCCAGCAAACCAGTAGCAAACCAATTCAAACTTCACCCCTGGTCAGAACTCTCTAACTCTGTGTTCTGGCCTATTGTACAATTTACTGTTCCAACTACTAAATTCAATATCCTAACATATATTTGCCGCCTTGAACAGATATGTTTGTTATTATTTCTAACAATTACTAGGGCGGACTGTGACTAGAGCAGGTCTGTAGCTGATGTATGAAAAAGTGTTGCCTTGGGCACAAGTAATTTATGGTTGTTTAGTTGTTTGGGTTTTGGTTTTTTTTTTTTTTTAATATTTTGTGAACCAACCAAGGTTGTGGTTCATAATATTTTCTACATCTGTTATGTGTTATTAAGAACAGGGACTGAAATTAATTCTCCCATAAACCAGAAATACACGGTGGCAGCCTTTAGGTTTGGTTGTATTTTTTTTGCCAATTGTTATGTCCTTTTGTTGAGGCCCGAAATGAACAATAGGGAACAACTAATGAAGGGAAAGAAATTATATTAACAAATTACTTTCTTGTACATTATGATAAGGCAGTTAAGGACCTTCAGGAGGGTTCTTTCAACACTTAGCAGCACATATGAAAGTCATATGAAAGTTTTCTATCATTAAGGTCACACAGTTGCTTTGGAAAACACATGCACATTGCTTTCTGTTTGCTTGTGCGTGATTAGGACCTTCATCTTGCTTTGCAAAATGCAGAGAAAAGTGAATATTCTTGCACAAAGATAATGTGAAAGTCTTCAGAAGCTTGGGAACTCTCAGTAGTTTATGGATCTACATATACTGAAAATAATAACAAGCTCTATCAAAACAAAGTTAATGGGAAAAATAATATTGGATAGAAAAAAACATTTACTATCCCCTATCCAGATTTATCTGCAATGTTGAATTTGATATTATCAGTTGATATAGATTTTTATGACTGAAATAGTTACATATTACATATACATACATATCTGTAGCCCAGTATCAATCACATTCACTTTGTGCCATTAAAGAAACTGAATCTTAAAAGCCTAGATTCCATTTTTTCCCCCTGAATTTAGTGGGTTAATATATCAATTGACAAAGTGAACAAAAGTGGGTGGCTGATGCAATCTGGAATTCCTTTCTCAAAGTGATGTGATAGTTAAGTAAATGTTTAATGATAAAACTGAAATTCCAATTTTTCTAAATACATTTTATACTGTGATAATCTCAAAGGATGTTTCTGTCAGTGAAAATTGAGATATATTAATATACTTGAAATAATTTAATAAAGTACTGTTTTACTTCTTTTTTTATTTGAGCTGAGTTTTTGTGTCCTTTTGTACATAATTTGTTTTAACTTATTATATGTGTATGTAAATGTGAATAACTCAGCTCTCAACTAAGCAGTCTTATAGCTATATGTGTTGATAAATTGGCCTATTTTTGTTTTCTACTTAACTAATTATAAATAATTTACATGGTATTGTCATCAGTCTACAATCCTGAAACAACCGGTTTATGTAAGAGACAAAGAGTAGTTGAAAGTAGAGCCTGATCTTGTAACTAAGATCTTTGTTCACCTCACAAAACCCAACGATTCAAGAAAACATGCATTGTTCCTTCAAAATACTTTAATGCCAATTCCAAAACTGAAATGACAGACTCTAAAAATATTTTTTTAAAAATGATTTTCTGAAGGGATCATTGGTAACTATCCAGAAGTTGCTTGCTTGTGCCTTTCAAACGCTGTAACTTTAATTTTAACATTAAATAGTCCTACCTTTTATCAATAATTTCATGTCTCTACTTGTTTTAATAAAACCCATATGTTCCTTATAGCTATTATAGTATGTCCAGAACTCTAAGAATACACAACAGAGAAGAAATTGTTTATATTAATAAATATCAAACAATGCTCTGTGCAATGACAAAGCTGGTCAGTATTGAAAGCAGCACAACGTCTCATTCAAAGATGACCAGAACATTTGAATTTTAGGGAACAGGGACTTTGGGTCTGTGGGAAAGCAGAGACCATCAGACCTGTAGTTCATTCATCTGTTATATATATACTATGATACTGTCCAAATATTAGAATCATATTCACAATCATGCAGGACAGCAATGTTACATAACATCCTCCTAGAACAATAGGTTGTGCAACAGAACAACAAAATCCTGCATGCAACCTCTCTGGAGAGCACAAACTTGAGGGAAGGCCTTTGGTATTTTTTTAAAA
This sequence comes from Coluber constrictor foxii, assembly GCA_038048745.1. Lineage (NCBI taxonomy): Eukaryota > Metazoa > Chordata > Lepidosauria > Squamata > Colubridae > Coluber > Coluber constrictor. The sequence goes on along the minus strand of CM075961.1, from coordinate 60,628,273 downwards.
AAATAATCTCATTCATTTTCAGTGTTTTTTTTCCAAATGAGATAGAAACATTTATCAGTCAAAACATGTTTCCTTCAAGTCTATTGGGATCCATAAAGTAATTGCATACCTTTCTAATTTTGAAAGAATGGTAGTTAGTTTGTTTATGTTCAATCAGATACAAAATTTCAGTACTCAAGGACAAAACATGAATAATATTATAAATATTGCACTTTTTTCATGTTAGGCAGAATAAAAACCACTACAATTATACAACATAGTTTGTGGAGGCTTCTTATTCTTTTCCAATGTTTGCTTTATATTACCTTTTTTTACTAGAATACTAATATCACTGTCTCATCAAAGAAACAAGAAGAATTTAGATGTCAGGGAAAGATTTGGCTTTCTCCAACAATGTTAGCTTTAATAGTTGTCTCACTAGCATTATTTAATCCCCTACTTTCTAATTCACATAATATCAAATGTAGAATTCAAAGTCCTCACGGTCCATATCATATGTACTATCAGTCAGGAGATGTCATTGTGGGTGGCATTGTCACCTTAGCTCTATTCCTGCATGCTGCCCTAGAGTTCAGCAAAGTCCCACCATCACCATCACTTGAAGACCTTATGTAAGGATTTTATGCTTAGTTCCATATTGCCCAACTGTATGAACTGCTATTAGATCATAATTTGATCAGTTTAAAATTGTATCGAACCATTGGAGATTTACTAGCTTTTACTAGTTTCCCCAGCCAATTTCCTAATCTTTAATGATAAGTCTTGGTCAGAATATTAAAGGGAAAAATAACTGAATTTTTTTACTGTTTTATATATAGATATGTCTGGCAAAGCTTAATAGTCTTCTCTGAAAATTTTACACATTATTCCTTATAGTTATCTTCCTCTTTATTTATACACCATTGAGATAATGGTACTAATGTGTCAATTGTTCATACTTTTAATGATATGAATAGCTGCTATTAATATATTTTATGAATATATTATATCATATAAAAGAACAACATATTTCCAAAAATAAAAAAGTACATGGACAATATAGATATTTGCATCAAAGTTGATGTTTTGCATAATTAAGTAGACATATATAAAATACTACTTGCTTAGTTTTTATATACAATATTATATAGTATTAAGTAACTACTTTAAGAAACCTTCTCTATATTAGTTTCATATGCATGGCAATAAAAATAAACTGAGACTTATAACATGAGATGAAATAAATACTTTTTTTTCTGTAAAATATCTATATGGCTCTGAATTTATCTTCTATTTCAGATTAGTTCCTAAATATTACCAAAATATTGTGGCTCTGGCATTTGCAGTCCAGGAGATCAATAAAAACCCAGAGATCTTATCCAATGTCACTCTTGGTTTCAACATCTATGACAGTTACTTCAATGCACAGAAAACATACCATTCTACAATGTTACTGATTTACAACATGAAGAGCTTTTTTCCCAATTATATCTGTGGTGTTCAAAATTATCTGACTTCAATAATTGGGGGACTAGATGCCAAAACTTCCATTGACATTGCGAATCTCTTGGATATCTATAAGATCCCACAGGTAAAATTCAGAGCATATCCAACATTTTAGAATTTTTAGATTTTATCGGTAAATTAGAGGCAGAAAGTGAATCTTGCATACTTCTTCACTTTTAAAATCTTCTTATCTCCCTCCCTTAAAAAAAAATAACGATAATGACAAGCTAGAGAATCTTAACCTAAGAAAAGAAACTTCTATAGTATGAATGAAAAACATGCATTTTTGATTAAATGACATGGAAGTATTTCCACAGTCATGTTAGAACTCTATATCTTAAATATCAAAAAGTCTTCTAGCGTCGTTTAGTCTCTCAAAGAGATTATCACATAAACTTTGGTTAAGTATATTACATTATTTTAAAATGAGTAAACAGATAAAGTTACAAAAAGGGTGAATGGGGCTTGGGAGTACAGTATACATCAACTACAACTCTTGCAGAAAATAAATATTTTATTGGTAGCTTAAATATATTTTTATGCAATCACAATCAAATCTACTGTTTGAGGTTTATGTAGAAAATGTACAATGTAAACCATGCACAATATAAGTAGTAAAAACACAAGTAATGCACCATTGGAAAGAAGAAAGGATAAAAGAAAATGGAAATATGAATTGGGAAGGAGTGTCTAAAACTGTTCAAAGTCCAAGAGCTTTTGAAAGACCTGCAAAGATTTCTGCAGGAACAAGGACCATTTTATGATTCAATTCAACTCATATTTTCCCTATTTAGAGTGTCTTCATGGACGTGAATGTGCAAACCAAACTCACAATAAGAAAAAAGGAAGTGGTCTGTTCTGGACAATGGTAATTATAACTAGCCTTAGGTGCACACAAAACTCTCACACAAATTTCTGGCATATGAAAAATACAACACAGAATATCACATTTCCTGAAGTACTTCTCTTAAAGCCTAAATATAATAGACATACATTAGGTACCTATCATAAAATATAATTCATTCATTCATTCATTCAATTGAAAGAAGTAAACTCCATTTAAAATTGCTCAGATTGTGAATGAAGAGATTAATTTGGGTGTACATCGTCTGCTCAGGCAGGCAGGCAGTATTTTCTCTGAATTTGACCACATTTTCTCTATTAAGGAGGATATTTGCTTGGAGTCCTCCTGTCATTCTAATTTCAGCAATGCTAGTTTTTGCTCATCCACATAGGCATATATTTTATTGTTGTATGAATGTATTATATGCTTTTAAAAAGCTTGAAAATAATAATTAAATGTGACCCTCTCTCCATCTCTTTCCTTTGCTCTCAATCCTTATGCAGCTCATCTATGGCTCTAGTCCCATCATGAATTATAAAACACCAAGTCTTTTTTTCTTCCAGATGAGCCCACTAGAAAGACTTCAATATGAAGGGATTTTATCTCTGCTTCTCCATTTCAGGTGGTTATGGATTGGAATAGTTGTAATAGCCAATGAAAACGGAGAAAGGGTTATAGAAAAGATAGTTCCATTATTGTCCCAACACAACATCTGTTTTTCATATATAGAGAGAATAGGTGAAGTAACAACAGTTCATGAAATCTATGACTTGTTCAACCGTGGTGCAGAAATACATGATACAGTTATGGATAGCAATGCTAATGTTCTGATATTTTATGGAGAATCTTATATTATGGTAAGGCTGAGATGGATAGCCTATTTATCAAGAAAAAACATACCAGATATTGTCAAAGGTAAAGTGTGGATATTTACCGCACAAATGGAACTCAACTCACATGTATATCAGAGAAATTGGGATACTAACATGATGAATGGTGCTCTATCCTTCACAATCCATGCCAGTGACCCACCAGGATTCCAGTCATTTACTGAAAGTAGAAATCCTTCCATGACAGAAGATGGATTTATCAAGGATTTTTGGCAACAATCCTTTGTTTGTGCATTTAAAACTTCAAATGTAGGTGTGGTAGCTGGTGATATTTGCACAGGAGAAGAGAAACTGGAAGATCTTCCTGTAACTTTTTTTGAAAAGAGAATGACTGGTCACAGCTACAGTATTTATAATTCTGTCTATGCAACAGCCCATGCATTGCATGCCCTGATTTCATCCAGATTTGCCCAAAGGTCAGTGGCAAATAAAGGAAGAATGAAGCTTCAAAATCAAGATTCATGGCAGGTAATGGACTGAGCATCATTTTGAAGAAAAATTATTTTTATAAAGGAAAATGAGGCCCATACTTCAGTTAAAGGAATTGTTTTTATTTCCTTTCCTATCCCTAGAAGGGACACAAGGTTCTCTGGTTTTATTAACCACATCATATCCTGATTGATTAACCTGTCTCATCCTAGACATAAACTGTTTCAATTCATCACCTCAGGATGCTGCTACAGGCCATTGCATTCCAAAACAACTTAATACAGAGATATTTTTCCCCTCATGCCATCACTCTGCTAAACACCTAAATCACCCCATATGGTCTTATATCTAAGTATATTTTCCTACATAAATAAAACATTCCCATTCCATTCTATTCCATTCTATTCTATTTCATGACTTCTACTACACTATTTTTTTCTTAGATCTCCCCCCCCCCCAAAAAAAATTAAACCCCACTTTATAATTTTTTTAATCTTTTCTTTTCCATCTAGCTGCACTCCTTTTTAAAAGGCCTCTCATTTAATAACAGTGCTGGGGATCTGGTTTCTATTGACTACAATGGAGAATTGCTAGCTGGATATGATATACTGAACTGGATTGTTTCTTCCAACGAAACCTTCATTAGAGTTAAAGTTGGGAGGGTAAACCCTGCCGTTTTCTCAGACCAAATATTCACCATAAATGAAGATGTCATAACTTGGCACAGTTGGTTTAACCAGGTGGGGTTCTACTTCTGTGAAATTTATACCAAGCCTACTTTGTAGCTAGATGTATAAAATGAATAATTCAGACTTGATCAAATAAGAACTTACCCTGTAATGCAACCAATAATGTGTTCAAGTTGTTGCTTCAGCTGGATTTTTAAATGAATTCATTATTTACTATTACAAAAGAAAATATTTGATATGATATCTGTGGAACCACATTTCCTCAATGAGATTAGCCTGCCCTATTTGTTCTGGCAAAAGGGGCCTACTCCTAACCCATCAGCCAAGGAATTTCAGCTGGTGTGGGACTCATAGGAAGAGCCTTTTCTACCACAGCTCTCATCCTTTAGAACATCTTGGCACAGGAGAGAAGATTTCCCCTCTCTCTTTTAGCCTTTAGGAAAAGCATTAAAATCTGGTATGGGGTCTTGAAGGAGAAGCTATTGGCTCTAGGTGGTTGGTACACTAATAGAGAAGGTACCCCCACCTCTCCACTCCAATTGCTTGTTTTTTTAGTTAGTTTTCATTTCTGTAATTTTAATCAGTTTTTATAGTTGTATTATTTTCATATATTTGTGTGGCTTTTGTTGTTTTTGTAAGCTATTGAGAGTTGCCTTGAACTGTGAAATGGGTTACAAATAAATTTGATAGATAAGTAGACTGAAAAACAGACAGACAGGTAGATATTTCATATTCTTCTAAAAAACTAGAACTTGGTTTTCTATAGTATAAATTTCAATTGTATTACTGATGACTTACAACAATACATCATTATTATAGTCATTTATTTAAAATAGTTGCAGTTTTGCTTTTTAAATATTGTATTTTATAACTGTAGATCTCTCATACACTCTTGTCTTCAAATTTTAATATATAATTTATAGAATAAATGAAGATAGTGATGATCAGTAACAGTAACAGAGCTGGAAGGGACCTTGAAGGTTATCTAGTCTAACCCACCACTCACACAGGAGACTGTACTAGGGATTCGAACTGCCGAACTGCTGACCTTTCTGATCAACAAGCTCAGTATCTTAGCCACTGAGCCACCTAGTTATTTGGTTAATCTTATTTGAATCTGTTCTTTGGTTATTTCAGTAACACATATACAAAAAGTTCTTTCTGGATTAATATTTACAATTAAATTTCAACTGTACAAAATTTATGATGTTCTCACCCCAATTTCTGACATAAATGCTTAGACAGAAATTGAGCAATGAGGTCTGCTTTAACTATTTTTGGATGGATATTAATTCAAAAGGGAATTTGATGGCTCATTTTTTCACGCAACCCAAATGGCTGAAACAAGCAGCCCATCTTTGTTAGAGACTATCCAATCCTACTCTAAGAAACATCTAAAAGGAAAACGTTGAACATCTTTAGTACTCTACCTGGATACAAATCTGCCCAAATTTAAAAATTTAATGTATGAGATTGTTTAATGTGTCTAAACTTGAATTTACTACATCAATGCTTGGACTCACTGATTATGGTTGATTCCTTTCTTGCACTCAGGAAATTAGATCTCAGTAAAATATGGTACAATATGGTCTTATACCCAAGAAGACTTTGAATATGGGATATGATCATATAAAACATATCTTGAAATAGAGATTCATTTATATACTTAAGTAGGTAGATCAATGAAGAATTTCTGCAAGTGTCCTAGCTAGTTAAGTAACTTGATATATATCCCCCAAGCAGCCCAATATTTTAAATATCTCACTTTCTCAAAGTTCTGGAAAATTTTCACCCTTCATCACTTTTATATGCTTCCATCAGCAATCCTTTAGAGTAGGTATGATTTAGATATGAGATCACCCAAAGTTAAATCAAATCACAACAATAGCATTCTATCACTGGTGTTTACAAAAAGCCAAAATTACACAACCAATAACAAAACTATTACTCAAACTATTTAGAAAGAACCATGGTTAGAATTATTAAAGTCATGAGGCTAGGATATGTACCATGGTTAGACATAAAAAAAACAAAACCTGAAAGAAGATTTCAGGAAAAATCAATTACTGCTCCAGGACAACTTAACCTTGAATATGGCCTCTAAACATTGAAAGAATCAGAAAAATCTTTCAAAATTTTAAAACTGGTCTAGTAGCAATGAATCAGGATATGATATAAGAACTCTTCAACAAAGTACTGAATCCAACATTAAACATTAAAGAATGACAAGCTGTCATTTATGGATCCCTCTACCACTGTAAAAGAAGGAATGCATTAGAGAGAAAAGGTGGGTTTTAAATGTACTGAAAAAAAAAACTGGCAGAAAATGAGAAGTTGGTAAAGTTGACATAAAGAGCAACAAATAAAAGGAGTCTTTACAAATTTAATTCTATTGGTCATTGTGACTATAGGGAGCAGTGCTCATCCCTGTTTCAAGGTCATTGAACTATCTGAAAACATTTCCATATCACTATTGTGGCTATAGGGAACAGTGCTCATCCCTGTTTCAAGGTCATTGAACTATCTGAAGACAAACCATACATAGGGTTTTTTTTGTTTTGTTTTCACCAAAGTGGTACTTATTTATTTACTTGCATTTGCATGCTTTTGAACTGCTAGGCTGGCAGGAGCTAGAGCAAGGATGAGATCTCACCCTGTCACCCTGACCTCACTCTAGGTTGCCAGTTTTCCATCCGACAAGCCCAGATTCTCAACTGCTGAGCCACTGTACCCACTTGAGGAGCAGTGAAAGCATTAAAATCACAGTCTATGAAGCCCAGTAGTTGTCAAATAAATCTCTAAGAATACAAAATAATAAAGTTGGAAGGGTATTGGAGATCTTCTAGTGCAATGCCCTGCTCGAGCGTGAGACCCTATACCAGTCCAGAAAATGGCTGTCCAATCTCTTCTTTAAAAACTCCAGTGGTGGAGCACCCACATTTGGGGAAAACCATTCCATTGTTTAATTGTTCTTTGTTCTCAGTATAAGGACATTTCTCCTTAATTCTAGATTTGATCTCTCTTTTATAGTCTTCCATCTGTTACTTCTTGTCCTACCCTCAGATGCTTTGAAGAATATCAAAATTTAACAGAACTGATGGAATAATTTTGGAGAGATCAAAAAAGAAACGTAATGCCAATTTTTTTCTATTCACTTCATAATGCCAATTTTTTATTGTGAAATTACTGAACATTTGTACTTTGTATGTAATCATTGTATAGATTAGCAAATCATTTTCAATATCATGGCCAGTGTGGCAGCTTCATGACTACCTTATTCTAGTTTACCTTTTAAAAACAGTCAGAAAGTAGAATTTAGTAGATCCTATTATATAACTGTTATGCATATAATGGGTTAAATAAGATTTTTTTGTTGTTGTTTTAAGCATTCAGTCATGTCCAACTGTTGGCAACTTTATAAGCAAGTGTTCACCCAGCTACTCTTTCAAGCATAACTTCTTTCAGTTGTTGGATGTTCATTTTTGTATTAGTTTTGATGTTATTAAGTCAACTTATTCTTTGCTTGCCTCTTCTTCTTGTTCCACTAACCATTCCTAGCATCATTGACTTCTCCAGTGAATTTGTACGCATGATATGTCAAGGTAAATTAGATGGATTCTAATGATATATCTAGTTTTATATGATTCAGCATCTGTCTGTTAGTTGCTCTGGTTGTCCATGGTATATGTAACAATTTATGCCAGCACCACAGTTCAAAGGTGTCCATTCTTTGATTAGCCATACTTAGTGTCTAACTCTCACACCATACACCACTTTAGGAAAGACTATTACTCCAACTAGCTACTTTTTGCATTTGTATCAATATCTCTGCTTTTTCAGATCTTATTCATATTAAGCAGTGTGATCTAAGATTATCCTATTTCAAGAGTAGAACTGCTATTGTGATCAAATTTTGATCCAAGGAACTAATTCAATTTCATCTTTGTTGATTTTGAACATCTCATGTCCATCTGCAGCTTTTGTCATTATCTTTGTTGTTCTGATGTTCTGATGTCAGTCCTACATTTTCATTTTTATCCTTGTTTTTCAATATAATTTCCCCACATCTTCCTTTTTCCAACCAATAGTGTTGTCTCATTTGAGTACCTCAAATAATTTCCCCCAATCTTCATGCAGTTCCAGATCTAACTTCCACAAGATCACTTCAGCATTCAGGTTGAACATAAATAATGATAGAATATATCCCTGTCTAATTCTCTTGCTGAACCAATCTCTGTCACCATAGTGTTGCCTCATGTCTGATGAGTACAGTGTCTGATGAGTCTGATTAAGTGGATTGGAACACCAAGATCATACAAAGCTGCCCATAGCTGATACATAATCAAAAGCTTTTCTGTAATTAATAAAACACATATAATGGTATGTTTGATATTTACATGCCTTTTCTATGATCCATCTATCATTGGCAGTGTGATTTCGATTGCTATGCCTGTTTCTTAAAGCCAGCTTGTACATCAAGTAATTCCTGATCGATGACATTCAGTAGCCTATGTTTAATTATTGTTAGAAGGATCTTGCTTGAATGAGAAATCAATACAATTGTGGAATAATTGGAACAGTCTACGGCCTCATCTTTCTTTTCTAGTCGGATAAAAACAAATCTTTTGCACTCCTGATGCCATAGACACCAAGACCATATCTCTTGATACAGGGTAGCCCCATTAATACATGAATCTTTCCAGTTCAGCAATTTCTCCCTGTCCCATTCTACTTCTTCTTTCATAATGTTAGGTTCATTATTAATTGAGCTGTCATCATTGTGATCTTGTTAGTAAGTCAAACTGCTACAGAGGTCTTCCGTATATCTTTTCTACCTGTTCTTGATCTTCTGCTGATCACTTAGTACATTCCTGTTTCAGGCTTTAACAGTTCCTTGACTTAGTGTAAAGATGGTTCACATCATCTTCACTAGAGCAAACATGACCTTAGAGTGCCCCTTTCTCTTAGCTTCAATCAATTGTTAGGCTTCCACCCAACAACTTCATAAAATCCCTGATTATCAAAAGGTAACCCTTGCCCTCCTCTATAGCTTTCAGGTTGCCATCCAGCCTGGAGGGTCCACTGTTGGTATCCATATCTGAGTCATGTTGTCATAAAGATTTTTTACAGGTAGTTCACCATTATTTTTGCCTAGCCTTCCCCATTTATTTGGGCTTGAGACTGGCATATATTTGATGAATTAATTAGAAGACCAGATTAAACATTTTCTTTATGCAACCCAAAATGGACAATGAAGCTGCAGTTCCTCTTTAAAAATAGTTGCAAAGTGGAATACCATAGTTCAGTGATGGTGAAACTTTTCACCACCAAGTGCCCAAACCAGAATGTGTGTGCATGTGCATGCATGTTCATGCACCAGAGTGCTGAAAACCCAAAGACCAGCTGGTTGCTGCACGCATGCCTGCTTTTTATGCATTTTTAGCTGTTTTTCAGGCCATTTTCAGGCTGGTTTTCAGGCCATTTTCCATGCCATTTCCAGGCCATTTTTGGCCCAAAAATGACTGGAAAATAGCCCAGAAAACAGCCTGAAAACTGCCCAAAAAGGCACAAAGAAAGGCCCTGAAAATGGCCTGTTTTTTGGTAATTTTCCAGTCATTTTCTGGCACTCCGGCACCTATGAAGAGCAATTAGCCAGCATGTATGTGCACATCGAAAAACAGAAGAGTAACTGGTGATGGCGTGCACGCTCTCAGAGAGGGTTCAGCATGCCACCTCTGGCATGCATGCCATAAGTTCACCATCATGATCATAGATGGTCACAGTAACAGTTATCTATATTTGGAAAGGCTAAATATCTGATGCATCTTTCTATAGACATTATTGTGGATAGTAGACCTGTGTCTACCTAATTAAAAGGCAGCATTTAAACAACTTTATATACTAAATGCATATTAACTTCATTGTAATTCCTTTGTTTGATAGTTATGAGCCAATGAGTTAGGCAGCAAAGAAATTTTTAAAAATATTGTTAATTATGTTCTAACTCAGACTGATATGATACCTCAGAAATGTTCTTTGTTTGTTGTTTCTGCTTCAGTCCCAGCCTGTTTCTATATGCACTGGGAGTTGTCAACCTGGTTTCAGCAAGAAAATGAAGGAAGGGCAGCCCTTTTGTTGCTATGACTGCATTCCATGCCCAGATGGGAAGATTTCAGAGAAGGAGGGTAAGAAATATTATGTTGGGAGTTTTCTCACACAATGGTTGCAGTTTCCAAATGCAACCTTATACATCTGAACACTATTTTTGCCCAGTATTTTGTGCAATATTTTTGAATGGGATTGAGATACTGATGTATTGGGCTTGCTGGAAACAAAATCAGGTAACCATTATTATCCTATCTAGCTAAATGCATAGATTATATGGAGAATTATATAATTATATAAAGAATTAGAATTCTAAAAATCTTTTACATATTAAAGTTTTGACATTAAAATACAACATAACTGCCATTAAACAGATTTTTAAGGGTTAGAGCATTCTTGAAATCTACAGATTAATACACAATTGGTTAATGAATTAGGAATAGAAGCTTTCTAAATATTATTAAGATATACTTTGTATTCTACACATGATTTCCAAATCATTTTATTTTTCAGATACAAATGATTGTTACTTGTGTCCAGAAGGAAGCTTTCCAAACAAGAATCAGGATTCCTGTATTCCTAAAACTTTGACATTTTTGTCTTACGAGGAACCTCTGGGAATCAGTTTAGCCTTCTTTATTCTTTTGTTTTCTTTGCTCTCGATGACAGTGCTTGTAATATTTGTGAAGAACCACAACACTCCAATCATCATTGCCAATAACCGAGACCTCACTTATATTCTCCTCATCTCCCTCCTGCTCTGCTTCCTTTCTTCATTCCTATTCATTGGTCATCCTGAGAAGATGGTTTGTCTCCTGCAGCAAATGACTTTTGGGGTTGTCTTTACAGTGGCTGTTTCTTCAGTGTTGGCAAAAACCGTCACAGTGGTACTGGCTTTCCAGGCCACTAAGCCAGGATCCAAGATGAGAATGTTTGTGGGAAAGAAATTGTCCAACTCCATTGTCATTTCCTGTTCTCTTACTCAAACAGGTATTTGCATGACATGGCTAACAACTTCTCCCCCCTTCCCAGACACAGATATGGATTCAGTAGTTGAAGAAATTATTCTTCAGTGCAATCAAGGCTCTGTGACTATGTTCTACAGTGTCCTAAGCTATTTGGGCTTCTTGGCTGTTATTAGTTTCATAGTTGCCTTCATGGCCAGGAAATTACCGGATACTTTCAATGAAGCCAAGTTCATCACTTTCAGCATGTTGGTCTTCTGCAGTGTTTGGATATCCTTTGTTCCAACCTATTTGAGCACGAAGGGGAAGTACATGGTGGCGGTGGAGATATTTTCCATCTTGGCCTCTAGTGCTGGTTTGCTGGGCTGCATCTTTCTTCCCAAATGTTATATAATTGTTTTAAGGCCTGACTTGAACAACAGGGAAAATTTAATGAAGAAAAAACAATTTTGATTTTGATTCATAATGTCCTTTGCTGTAGTTTATAATTAGTAAAACTCTTTACTAAAATTATATTAATAAAATCTTTCTCCATAAACCTGATTTATCAATAGCTGCACTCTTGCTTTCCTTGGGCAGGTAATGCTGCTTCAGTTAACTATGAGAAATGTGCAGCAAAATTTCTGTACACATGCATAACTGAAGAACAGCCCATGACAGAGACTAGCAAAGCTAAACTTAGAGCTTTAGAAATTTGTCCCACTTATGCTCCTTTGTCCAAAACATTTCACCAAAAGAGTTCACATAGCTATTTGCAAGTAGTGGAATAAAGTTTTTATTATTTTTATTAAATGAATTAAAGAAATAGGAATTTTTGTATTCATACAATACTATTAAGAATGTGATGTAATATAAAAAATATTCAGAGAAGTGGGTATGGAAATTCTTAAGATTTAATAATTATTAAAAAAAAAGAATTCTGAAAAATTGTGACCAAGTTGCTTCTTCTAGCTCTTTATTGGGGAAAAAGATTAAATTAAAAAAATTGTAAGTAACACATATTGACAATCCATTTGTTTTCATTATGCATTGTAGATTTATTATGAGCATGTCTAGTTTCTTAAGGTCTTGGTTAATTCTTATTCCTGACATTGTACCAAAAGAGACATGTTCTGTTTTGACTAACAATGATCATCCTCAATATATATTAGCAACCATATAGTTTTTAACACTGAATATAGCAATGGAATGATATATAGTAGTGGCCAAAATTGTGGAAACCTTTTGGGAAAAGTGTATTTTTGAGGTGGTTAATAACACTACTTTTTTTAGTAATACCATAAAATTATATATAAATGGAAAGATAATTTAATCAAGAATGTAATGCAACAAAGTTTGTTCAATTATCTGTATTCTATGAAAAGCTATAGCTAAATAACCAGAAAAAGGAAGCACAACTGGCTTAAGTTGGTATCAGGTAGCTTTCCTTCATCTAATTGTAGCTAATGAGCACAAGTGTTTATGGAGCATTTCAGTTGTCATCTTGTTTTGGCAAGGAGCCAATCAGATCATATCAATAGGATTCAGTTATTGATGTCATGTATTGAAGCTGAGAGAAGGACATTTGTCAGTGTGTTATGTGATTGCTATCGATTTGGTTGGGTTTTTTGTGTTCTTTCATTTAGTGAATTTGTAAAACATAATAAAATTAAAGTAATGGTGCAAAGAGTTGACTGGTAACCCAGAAAGTGATGTAAAATAGTATTATTAAGTGTACAAGGCTACAGTTATAAAGAAATTAGAAGTGAAATTGGTAGAAACTTAGCAAAAGGTGGCATTTCTAAGTTTTTGAAGAGGTATAAGGAGACTCAGTCACTACAAAACCACACTGGTAAAGCAGGGGTGGGTTCTAATTTTTTTTTACTACCAGTTTTGTGGGTGTGGCTTATTTTGTGGGCGTGGTTTGATGGTCATGTGACAATTCTTTAGGATTTAGCAGAAGTACTGGTCTACCAGGCTTTTAACTGCTTGCAGAGCTGTACCAGTCTACCCATTTGTTCTTGGAGCGTCCCGATCTACCCATTTGTTTTTTGAGCACACTGGTCTATCACCACACTGCCTTTTAAAACTGATCAGCTGTAGGACAGCCCTTTGAAGCCCCGTGGCAAGAGTTTAAACAGTTTTTTTTCCTTCCAGCCGATCAGTTGGGACTTGGGAGACAGCGAAAAATTGGGGGGTAGGGCCAAATAAAAGGTAAGAATATGGGGGCAGAAGGGCCCAGCTTCTGAAGAAAGAGAACCAGTTTGGTGATGTCATATCGTCACCGCTACTGGCTTGGCTGAACCAGGCTGAACCGGGAGGAACCCATCACTGTGGTAAGGCAGGAAAAGGTGCAAAACAGCAAGTGATGATAGAAGAATTAGGAGACTGTGCCTATGTGACAGAAGAAAGTAATCTGGGTGTATACAAGATGAAATGGCGCAATGTGATGTGAAGTTGAGTGCAAGAATGCTTGGCGCAGACTGCAGGAATTTGGCCTAAAATCTAGAATTCCACAAAAAAAGCCATTTTTATCTCTCAAACAAAGGTTGAAAAGCATTACATTCTTGATTGAGCCGCTGGGTGAGATCATCCGTGGTTTTGGGGTGGAGTTCCATCAGTACGCTGATGATACGCAGCTGTACATCTCCACCCCAGACCACCCCAACGATGCCGTGGAAGTGATGTCCCAGTGCCTTGAAGCCGTGCGGGTCTGGATGGGGAGAAACAGGCTTCGACTCAACCCCTCCAAGACCGAGTGGCTGTGGCTGCCGGCGTCCCGATATAGCCAGCTGACTCCATCGCTGGTTATTGGGGGCAAATCATTGGCCCCCACGGAAAGGGTGCGCAACTTGGGCGTCCTCCTGGACCCACGGCTGTCTTTGGAGGATCACACGACAGCTGTGGCCAGGGGAGCTTTTTGTCAGGTTCGCCTGATACGCCAGTTGCGGCCCTTTCTAGATCGGGACTCCCTACGCACAGTCACTCAGGCACTCGTCACCTCTCGCCTGGACTACTGCAATGCTCTCTACATGGGGCTCCCCTTGGGGTGCACCCGGAGGCTCCAACTGGTGCAGAATGCGGCTGCGCGGGGGATTATGGGAGCAACGGGACGCTCCCATGTGACACCCCTCCTGCGTGAGCTGCATTGGCTACCGGTGGACTTCCGGGTGCGTTTCAAGGTGTTGGTGACCACCTTTGAAGCGCTCCATGGCTTAGGACCAGGGTACTTACGGGACCGCCTTCTGCGCCAATAGCCTCCCACCGGCCGGTGCGCTCCCACAGAGAGGGTCTCCTCAGGGTGCCGTCAGCCAGACAATGTCGGCTGGCGACCCCCAGGGGGAGGGCTTTCTCTGTGGCAGCCCCTACCCTCTGGAACAATCTTCCTCCAGAACTGAGAACAATTGCTGACCTCCGGACTTTTCGTCGGGCCCTGAAAACTCACCTCTTTCAGCTTGCTGGCCTAGCCTGACCCCGCTGAATTTTTAAGATTTGTATTATAGGGTTGGGTATTTTAAATATTTAATGGTCTTAATTTTAGCCAATGTTATATGCTTTTTTAAGTAATTTTTAACTTTTGTGTACTGTCTTTTATTTGGCTGTCCACCGCCCTGAGTCCGTAAGGAGAAGGGCGGTATACAAATCTAAACAAATAAATAAATAAATAATAAATTAAATTATCTTTCCATTGATATATTATTTTATGGTACTACTCCAAAAAAAGTAGTGTTATTAGCCATCAAACCTCAAAAATGCAGTTTTTCCAAAAGGTTTCCACAATTTTGGCCATGGAATGATATAATTTTCTCATACCTGTGTTTCATTTCTTAGAAATTGCAACTAATTCTTATTCAACATTCTTTTCAATGAAAAAATAAATATTACATAGAATTTATATAAATGAACTGAGCCAGTTTGGTCTAGTGGTTAAAACACTAGGCTAGAAAGCAGGAGACCACAAGTTCAAATCCCAGGAAAGCCCTGAAAGCCAGTTTGGTGATTTTAGGTCACTCTCTCTTGGTCCGATTCCAACCCACCTCACAGGGCTATTGTCGTAAGAGGTGGAAGGTTTGTTGGATATGTTTGTCCCCTTGAAGGTCTTTGACCAATTACTGCAGTGGACTGAGGCTAGACCAAGTTTGTAGCTGAGGTATGAAAAAGTGTTATTATGGTTATTTAGTTGTTTGTTTGGTTTCCCCCCCCCCCCATTTTTAAGGTTTTGTGAACCAACCAGGGTTGTAGTTCATATTATAGGCAGCTATATAAGTTTTTTAAATAGATATGTTTATAAGATTTTAATCATTAAAAAGTCAAC
The DNA here is from genome assembly GCA_038048745.1 of Coluber constrictor foxii. Taxonomy (NCBI): domain Eukaryota; kingdom Metazoa; phylum Chordata; class Lepidosauria; order Squamata; family Colubridae; genus Coluber; species Coluber constrictor. The sequence continues at coordinate 60,612,572 of CM075961.1, read as the reverse complement.
ATTCTATCTGCAGCCCAATATTTTCTATACCTGTCATATGATATTATGAACAAGGATTAAAATTAATTCTCCAAAAGAATTAATTCTTTCAGGAAAAAAAAATACCATTCTGGCCTCTAGGGCTCATTTGCTGGTTGCATTTTTCTCCCAAATGTTATGTCATTGTGTTGATGCCCACTGTGAACAATAATGAAGACAAGGACATTATGATGTTAACAAATTACTTTCTTGTACTTTGTGATAAAGCAGTTATTTTATGGCTATTAAGGGAACCTTCAGAAGGGTTCTTTCAACAGTTAGCAGCACATAGGAAAGCCAACTCTTCTATCATTAGGGTCGCATAATTGCTTTGGAAAATATCTGCACATTACTTTTTATCTGTTTGTGCATGATCAGGACCCATTTTGCAACATGAAGAGTAAAGTGAGTGTTCCAGGACAAACACATTGTGAGAGTCTTCAGAAGCTTGGGAAATCTCAGTAATTTATGGATCTACATATATATTAAAAATGATTTTAAAAGCTATATCATAGCTAAGTTAATGGAAATAATAATATTCTGTAAGAAACCTACTCCTCCACCCAGATTTGTGTGCAATGTTTAATTTGATATTATCTGATGATGTCAGATTTTTATGGCTGAAATAGTTAAATGTCAGGCTACTAGAGCCTGGTCTTATCAACAAGATCTTAATTCACCTCACAAAACCCAATGATTAAAGCCAACAAATATACATCAGCCCTTAAAAATTGATTAATGTCCATTCCAAGCCTGACATGATCGTTTCTCAAGAGCTTTAAAAAAAACTCTTCTGGGGGGATCACTTCCATTTCCTCATTGACATCTATCCAGAGGTTGCTGATATTCCTTCCTTACATATTTCAGATGCTATGGTTTCAATATTAAATAGTCTCCTACATTTTATCAATAATTTTGTCTCCTTTTTAATAAAAAAAGTCTTCTGTGCTTTATTCATATTACAGTATGTCTAGAAATCTAAGAGTACATGACAGAAATAAAACGTTCAGTTTAATAAACAATTCTTTGAGCAATTAAAAAATTGGGCAGTTTTAAAAGCAGCATAGCATTCCATTCAAGGATGACCAGAGTATTTGCATGAATTTTGGGGAATAAGGCTTTGAAGGTCTGTCAGAAATCAGCAGAACATAGGACCTATGAAAGATGGAAGTGGGCTATGCTTAAGACTATCAGATTATGACTATCCATAGTTCATTCATATAGTCTATTTGCTATGCTACTGTCCAAATTTTAGTGTCACATTCATAATGGCACACAGGATAGCAGTGTTACAGCAACATCATCCTAATACAACATGATCAATAGGACAGCCAAAGGCTGCACCCAATATCTCTGGAAACCACACACTTGAGGGAGGATTGTCTTGAGTCAGGTTTTTTTAAAAAAATCTTGTTCTTTTTATATAGTAGTGGCCAAAATTGTGGAAACCTTTTGGGAAAAGTGTATTTTGGCTAATAACACCACTTTTTTTTGTAATTTCAAAATCATATTCCACTGCTGGAATAATTTGGGAATAGCCCAGATCTTAACCCTACTGAAAATCTATGGAGCTGACTAAAGAAACATGTTAATCAGAAGCGACCCAGCAATAAAACCCAATTAATAAAAGCAATCATTCAGTCTTGATTTCACATTGTAACAGCTGCAAAACTAAAAGATTTGGTTCACTCCATAGGAAGACATTGTAAGGCCATAATTCATGCTAAAGGTTACCCAACTATTAACTGACATGGTGATAATTTTTGCATATCTCATTTTTTCTATGGTGACTATTTTTGTATATCTTGTTTTTTCTACATGTTTCACTTTTCTTCTTTATACTGTAACTACAATTCCTTCATAAAAGTAATTGCATTATTCTTGATTAAATTATCTTTTCATTGATATATAATTTTATGGTACTACTCCAAAAAAAAAAGTAGTGTTATTAGCCATCAAACCTCAAAAATGCACTTTTCCCAAAACGTTTCCACAATTTTGGCCATTACTGTAAGTGTTTTCCTTTCAAAGAAATAGAAACATTTTATAATCATATAAACATATGATTATAAAACATATTTCCTTCAATTCTCTTGGGATCCATAAGGTAAATTGCCTACCTATTTAATTTTGAAAGGATGATAATTAATTTGTTTATGTTCAACCAGATATAGAATTTCAATATCTAAGAATAAAAAATGAAGAATATTATAAAAGTCTCAACATTTTCATGTTAGGTAGACTAAAAACACCTCAACTATACAGCACAGTTTGTGGAAGCTTCTTACTCTTTTTGAAGGTTTGCATTACCACCACCTTTTGTTACCAGAATACTAATATCTCTGTCATCAAAGAAGCAAAAATAATTTAGATGACAAGGAAAGATATAGCTTTTGGCCAACAATGTTAGCCTTAATAATATTCCCACTAGCATTACTTTATTTCCCATTCTCTAAGTCACATAATATTCAATGTAGAGTTCAAAGTCCTCATGATCCATATCATATGTACTATCAGCCAGGTGATGTCAATGTGGGTGGCATTGTCACTCTAGCTGCTTTCCTGCATGCTACTCTAGAGTTTAGCAAAGTCCCACCACCACCATTGCCTGAAGAACTTGTGTAAGGATTTTATGTTTAGTTCTATGTATTCTAACTATATAAGCTGCTATTAGATCACAACTCAGTTAGTCTACTCTGTTTAGTGTTGTATCAAAGCATTGGAGATTTTAAAATTTTTACTATTTCACCCAGCCAGTTAACCAAAGTTTAATGATAAGTCTGGGCCAGAATATTAAGGAAAAAATTCCATTGAAATCTTTATTTTTCTATATAGATATGCCTTGCAAAGTTTAATAGTTTGCATCTTCTCTGAGAATTTTACACATTCTTCTTTGTGGTTTTTTAAATTTTGATTTATATACCATTGAGATAATTGTAATAAAATGTGGCATTTGTAATACTTTAATGATATTTATAGCTGTTACTAAGATACATTATAAATATATTATTCTATATCTAAGAACCACAGAGGAAAAACACAAATGTATGGATGATGTAGATATTTTAAAAATTGCAAAGTTGATGTTTTGCATAAATAAGTAGACATGTACAAAGTACTATTTCTAAATTTCACTATATATGAAATAATTACTTTATGAAACCTTCACTGCTTTGGTTTCACATACATACTAATAACAATAAATATTCTAAGACATGAATTGCAGTAATTAGTACTTTTATATTTTAAAAAAATCTTTTAAATATTTATTCAGTATTGAACTTTTTTTCTATTTCAGATTAGTACCAAAATATTACCAAAATATTGTGGCCCTGGCATTTGCAGTCCAGGAGATCAATAAAAACCCAGAGATCTTATCTAATGTCAGTCTTGGTTTCGACATCTATGACAATCACTTCAGTGCACAGAAAACATACCATGCTACAATGTTACTGATTTACAATCTGAAGAACTTTTTTCCCAATTACATCTGTGTTATCCAGAATCATCTGACTTCAATCATTGGAGGACTAGATGCCAAAACTTCTATTGACATTGCAAATCTCTTGGATATCTATAAGATTCCACAGGTAAAATTCAAAGATATCAGAGGATACCTGACTTTTTAGAACTTCTAGATTTCATTTGGTAGATTAGAGATAGAAATTGGGATTCTTCTAAATAACAGCATACCTTGTATGCTTCTTCTCTGTTAAAATCTTTTTACCTAACTTTTTTAAAAAGAAGGACAATGACAAGCTATAGAATCTTAATCATAGAAAAGAAACTATAGTATGAATGAAAAATATGCAATCTTATGAAATGACCTGGAAGTATTTCCACAGTCATGTTAAAACTCTATATCTTAAATATCAAAAAGTCTTCTAGCATAGTTTAGTCTCTGAATGATATTGTCACATTAAATTTAATTAAGTACATTACATTATTTTAGAGATGAGTAAACAAATTAAATACAGAAGAGGTAACAGAAAAGGTGAATAGGAAAAAAGTCCAGTATACATCAATAACAATTCCTGCAAAAAATAAATATTTTATTGATTAAATGTATTTTTATGAAACCACAATCAAAACTACTCTTGGAGGCATATGTAGAAAATGTTCAATACAAACCATGCACTGTATAAGTAGTAAAAATACAAGTAATGCACCAATTGAAAGAAGAAACAATAAAGGAAAATGAAAATATGAAATCAAGCAATGGAAAGGCTCCAATAAAGGACAATATTTGGAACTCATGGTTGAAATGATGAGTTCTTGGTGCTCTCTGAGCTTGCTTGTTTTCTTGTAGACATTTCATTATCCTAATTAGGTAACAAAATGCTCGCAACAAAATACTTTATGCCACCAGACTCAAAATTTTGGGCTTAGACAACTTAGAACTTCGTCGTCTTCAGTCTGACCTAAGTATAGTACATAAAATCATCTGCTACAATGTCCTATCAGCCAATGAATACTTCAGCTTCAACCAAACAATACAAGAGCCCACAATAGGTACAAACTCATGGTAAACTGATCCAAACTAGACTGCAGAAAATACGACTTCAGTAATAGAATTGTCAATGCCTGGAATGCACTACCTGACTCTGTGGTTTCTTTCCCAAATCCCCAAAACTTTAACTTTAGACTGTCTACTGTAAACCTCACCCCATTCCTAAGAGGTCCATAAGGGGCGCGAATAAGCGCAGCAGCATGCCTACCATCCCTGACCTAATGTTTTCTTTTATTTGTATCCTTTTCATGTATTTATAATTATGTTTACACTTATATCTGTCATAAAATACATGCTTGATAAAAATAAATAAATAAAAATTAAAAAGATAAAAGTAAAATTTATCAAGGCTAGTAAGGAATGCTGTTTGCTAGTTTATATTCTGGTGACTTGCCGGTCTATATGGGTGGGGGAGGTCTTAGAGTTTCTTTGATTGGTCTGTTTACTGATAGCTCTTGACTGGGGTATTGCTTACTTGATTGTTGGTCTGAAATTAACTCCTTACTAGCACTACTAATGTTAAGCTGTCTAAAACAGTTCAAAGTCTAAGAGCTTTTGAAAGACCTGCAAAGAATTCTGCAGGAACAAGGGCCACTTTAAAATTCAATTCAATCCTTCATGGATTCAAATGTACAAATCAAATTCACAATAACAAAAAGGGAAGGAATCTTCAGTTCTGGACAATGGTAATTCTTACAACTACCCTTAGTTGCACACACACACATAAATTTCCCTCACATATTTCTGGCATATGAACAATATAACAGTCAGAATATCATCTAACTCACATTTCGCGAAGTACTTCTCTTAAAGCCTAAATCTAATAAACATAGGCATCTGTAATAAAATATTCAATCAATCAATCAATCAATTCATAGCACTACACTGCATTTAAAATTGCTCAGAATATACTTATTGGTGAATTGGGTGTAGCTAGTCTCTTCAAAGAAGCAATCAAAATTTTCTCTGAATTTTCCCCATTTTTTTCTATTAATAAGGGTTGCCTCCTCCTCCTATCTCTCTTTGTTTTATCTCTCTTTTCTATCCTTTCATTATAACTAAAGTAATGCTATGTTTTGCTCATTTACATACACAATTCTGATATTGCTATATGAATATATAACATGTTTTTTAAAAACTTAACAATAACAATTACATATGACTCTCTTGCCATCTCTTTTCTTTTTTCTCAATCTTAATGCAGATCATCTACGGCTCTAGTCCTATCATGAATTATAAAACACCAAGTCTTTTTTTCTTCCAAATGAGCCCACTGGAAAGACTTCAATATGAAGGGATTCTGTCTCTGCTTCTCCATTTCAGATGGACATGGATTGGTATAATTGTGATGGCCAATGATAATGGAGAAAGAGTTATAGAAAAGATTGTTCCATTATTGTCCCAACACAACATCTGTTTTTCATATATAGAGAGACTCAGTGAATTAACAACTTCTAATGAAATTTATGACTTGTTAAATGAAGGTGCAGAAATACATGATAAAATTATGAGTAGCAGTGCTAATGTTCTGATATTTTATGGCGAATCTGATATTATGGTAAGAGTTAGATGGCTAGCATATTTATCAAGAAAAAACATAACAGATATTGTCAAAGGTAAAGTGTGGATATTAACAGCACAAATGGAACTCAACTCACATGTATATCAGAGAAATTGGGATACTGACATGATGAATGGTGCTCTATCCTTCACAATCCATGCCAGTGACCCACCAGGATTCCAGTCATTTACTGAAAGTAGAAATCCTTCCATGACAGAAGATGGATTTATCAAGGATTATTGGCAGCAATCCTTTATTTGTTCATTTAGAACTTCAAATGTAGTTGAGGTAGCTGGTGATATTTGCACAGGAGAAGAGAAATTGGAAGATCTTCCTGTAACTTTTTTTGAAAAGACGATGACTGGTCTTAGCTACAGTATTTATAATTCTGTCTATGCAGTAGCCCATGCATTGCATGCCCTGATTTCATCCAGATCTGCCCAATGGTCAGGGCCAAATAATGGGCAGTTGATGATTCAGAATCAAGATTCATGGCAGGTAATGGACTGAGCATCATCTTTATTTGTATATAAGAATATAAGCCCCATAATATCAATTATAGGAACTCATTTTGATCTCCTTTCCCATTTCTGGAAAGGACATAAGAGTCTCTGATTTAATTAGTTAGATACCATCCTTATTGATTAACCTGTCACATCCTAGACATAAACTGTTTCAACTTGTGTCCTCAAGATGCTTCAGTTCAAAACAACTAGACACAGATACATTTTTCCCTCATACCATCACTCTGTTGTCTTGTACGGTCTTGTCTATGTATATTTATCTATGTGTTATGACAGCATTATTGTTATCCTTCTCATCTTTCCTACTACCATCTCTTATTAGTATCATTATTATGATTATTGTTACTCTGTTGTTTTGCATGTATACTGAGAGCTTCTGCAACAGACAAATTCCTTGTGTGTCTAATCACTTTTGACCAAATAAAGTATTCTATTCTATTCTATTCTATTCTATTCTATTCTATTCTATTCTATTCTATTCTATTCTATTCTATTCTATTCTATTCTATTCTATTCTATTCTATTCTATTCTATTCTATTCTATTCCATGACTTCCACTGCACCAAATTCTTCTTAGATTCCCCCGCCCTCAAAAAATTAAACCCCACTTTCTAATTTTTTAATCTTTTCTTTTCCATCTAGCTGCACTCCTTTTTAAAAGGCCTCTCATTTAATAACAGTGCTGGGGATCTGATTTCTATTGACTACAATGGAGAATTGCTAGCTGGATATGATATACTGAACTGGATTGTTTCTTCCAACGAAACCTTCATTAGAGTTAAAGTTGGGAGGGTAAATCCTGCTGTTTTCTCAGACCAAATATTCACCATAAATGAAGATGTTATAACCTGGCACAGTTGGTTTAACCAGGTGAGATCCTCCTTCTGGGAATTTATAACAAATCTACTTTTTAGCTAGATGCATAAAATGAATAATTCAGACCTGATGAAATAAGACCTTATACTATAATACAACTAATAATGTCTACAATGTTTCTGCTTCAACTGTGCTTTTTATGAATTCATTAGTTAGAATGATGAAAGAAAATATTTGATAAGATATGTGTGAAACTTCTTTTCCCTAATCGGATTGGCCTACCTCATTTGTGCTGGCAGAATGGGCCTACTGCCAATCCCATCAGCCAAGGAATTTCAGCTAGTGGGACTCATCAGAAGAGTTTTTTCTGCCACAGCTCCTGATCTTTAGAACATCTTGCCATAGGATATAAGATCTGCCTCTCTCTTTTAGCCTTTAGGAAAAGCCTTAAAATCTGATTGTGCTGCTGGCATGGACTCCTGAAGGAGAAGCTGTTGGCTATAGGTAGTTGTTGCACTAACAGAGAAGGTACCCCCATCTCCCACCTCCAATCCCTTGTTGTTGTTTTGTTTTGTTTTGTTTTAATTTCTGTAATTTTAACTGTTTTTATATTTATAATTGTAACTTGTTTGTGTTTTGTTGTCGTTGTTGTTATTGTTGTAAGCCACTCAGAGTCTAATGGACAGACAAACAGATTGATATTTCATATTCTTTTTTTAAAAAACCTACAACTCAATTTTTTATAGTTATAAATTTCAATTGCATTCTTCATGCTGACTTACAACAATTCATCATTATTATGATAGTCCATTTAAGAGGAAAGCCATACAGTTTAAATTTTGCTTTTTAAATATTGTATTGCATAACTATGGGTCTGTTGTACCTCCTCTTCTTCAAATTTTAATGTATAAATTATAGAATGAATGAACATAGTGATTTGATTAATTTTATTTTAATCTGGGTGTTTGTTTGCTATTTCAGTAATTCACTTTACAAAAAAATCTTTTTGGATCAGCTCTTACAATTAAATTTCAACTGTACAAAGTTTATGATGATCTTACCCCAAATTTCTGAACTAAATCATTAGACAGAAATTGAGCAATGAGTCCTGCTTTAATTATTTTTGGATGGATATTAGTTAGTTCAAAAGGGAATTTGATGGCTCATTTTTTCATGCAATCCAGAAGGCTGAAACAAGCAGCCTATCTCTATTTGAGATTATACAATTCAGATCTAAAAAAAGTCTAAAAGGAAATGCTGTACATCTCCAACACTCTGCCTGGAGACAAATCTGCCCAAACTTAAAATTTTAATGTATGAGATTGTTTAATGTGTATAAACTTGAATTTCATACATCAATGCTTGGCCCCACTGATTCTGGTTGATTCCTTTCTTGCACCCAGGAAATTAGATATCAGCAAAATATGGTACAACATGGTCTGATACCAAGAAGGCTTTGAATATGGGATATGATCACATAAAAGATATCCTGAAATGGAGATTCATTTATATACTTAAGTAGGTAGATCAATGCAGAATTTCTGCAAGTGTCCTAGCTAGTTTCATATGCTTCCATTAGCAATCCATGAGGTAGATATGAAATCTCCCACAGTTAAAAACACATCAAATCACAACAATAACATTCCATCCCTGGTTTTTGCAAAAAGCCAAAACCACATCAACAAAACCAAAACTATTACTCCAATACTTAGAGAGAATCATGGTTAGGATTATTAAAGTCATGAGGCTAGGATACATACAGTACCAAAATAAGACATTAAAAAAATAAAACCTAAATGAAGATTTCAGGAAAAAAACAATTACTGCTCCTGGACAACTCTACAATAACTCTTAAATAAATGCTACGTACGTGGAAAGAATCAGATAAATGCTTGAAAATTGTAAAACTGGTTAGTAGCAACGAATCAAGGTATGATGTAATAACCCTTCAACAAAGTGCTTCCTCAAACATTCAAAGAACTACAAACTGCCATTATTGGATCCCCATATCACTATAAAAGAAAGAGTGCATACGAGAAAAAAGATGAGCATTAACTGCAGAGAAAAAACAAATTAGCAATAAATGAAAAGTTTGGTGAGGTTAACATGAAAAGCTGTGAAAGCATCAATCCATGAAGCCAGTCATGACCAAATAGTTCCCTGAGAATATTGAATAACAAAGCTGGAAGTGACCTTGTGTTGTGGCTCTCCAGCGGCCTGCATGGATTGTTGCTGATCCCAATGAGGAGGAGGGTGGTGTGGTGTTGCGCCAGCAGCCTGTGCAGCTGGCGCTGGAGTCAGACAGCGAGGAGGCTGAAGAAGATGTAGTGCCAGAGGCAGAGATTCAGCCAGGGCCTTCAGAAACTCCAGAGGCTCCTTCAAGTGAAGAGGATGAAGTGGAAGAGTCTCTTCTCAATGCACGAGCATGCAGAGTTGCCAAAAGGCAGGAGTGGTTACTCAGGAGGAGGTTTCCTCAAGAGTAAGGCTTGGGGCTAATTGGCCACTTGATGATCATTGAAATCTGGATTTTCTTTGCAAATCTTGCTTCTGGGCTTTTTGCCAACTCTTGTATGACTTTATCTTTCTGTGGAATTTCTGGCAGATTGTTAAGGACGTTTTAGTTAAAAGCCTGCGTTTGTAAAAAACTACATTTGGAAGTAAATTAAGTTTGGTTTATAGTTTGTGTGTGCTGCATTCTCTGGGATCCATAGCTGGAGCAGAACACGTTGGAGGCCTTATAGCCCAACCCCCTGCTCAACACCATAGCAGAGAAATGGTCCAATCTCTTCTTAAAAACCTCCAGTGATCGAGCACCCACAACTTCTGAAACAAGATATTCCTTTTATTAATTGCACTCATTATCAGGAAATTTCTCCTTAATTCTAGGTAATTAAGAAATCTATCAATCTATCTCTTGGTTCTTGTCCTGCCCTTAGATGCTTTGAAGAATAGGTCAAAGTTTAATTGGAATGATATGGCACTGTAAGTGCAAGGATTGGCCATAAGTCACTTTAAAAATGAAAGCGAATATAAGTGTCATTATCTCAGGATAATATTACAGGATTCAGTCTGGATTTTGTCTTCGTAGCTTTCAAACTGATGCTGGAGCCCATCTTCAGGTATTGGTTCTTTAGCAGACTGTATGAGAGAAAGAACTTCTCTCTAGCAGAGTTACTTTTGTCAGCATCATCATCACTTCAAACAGTCATTAAACAAATGCTTATAGGTCAAGGACGCTAATAGTGCTTATATTTTTCTTACTGTAACAGTAGGTATAATGTTTTCTACAATGAGTTAAACATTATTTTTATGTAACCGAAAATGGTTAATGAAGCAAATTCAAGAATGAATGCTGCAGTTCCTCTTTAAAAAATAGTTGCAAAATGGAATACAATACCATTTTGTCACAATACCAGTTCTGCATATCAAAGGCTGGAAAGCTGATGCATCTTTCTATAGAAATACTGTGGTAGTAGGCCAGTGTCTTCACAAGTAGAACATAACATTTAAACAACTTTATAGAAAGCCATTATACTTGGAATAATTAGCGGTAAAAGGAAACCAGGCTGCCAAACAGCATGGTGACTAGTTGCCAACATAACTGACATCTGCCAGAACATAGAACTACTCGAAGAAGTAGTACAACACCAGAAGATGTGGAGAGATCTAGCCCATAGAATCAATTAGATTCAGACATAACTATGTTACCTTACTCTCTCACACAATCACATAATTGTAGTTTAGTGAGTTTATTAATATTCTGCAGCAATTCTCTTCACCAAAAACTCAGAACTGTTCTAATTAAGTCCAGCTACAAGCAGACCAAGGTTAGTCCACAGAACAATCCATAGTCCATAAAGCCCTTGAAATTTGCTCAAACAAAATTACACCATCAGACAAACTTAAATCCATTAGGCAAAACTTAAATCCACACACAAGAGAGCTCACAAGGCAAGAAAAGTCCAGGGCCTCTAAGACACAAATCAATTCCACACATGGTATCAATCCAGAGTGAAACAGGAAGCATGATGACCAAACCAAAACAAAACATATTGTTCCCAGCAATGCCTTCATCTGTCTGCTGTGATAAATAGCCGGCTTCCAGTGCAACCTGTCAAGATGGGTAGGGCTTTCTCTTCTTGAGTAGTCTGGCTGATCTCCACTGCTCCTATCTATTCTCTGCTGTACGTGTTCTCAAATCAGTACAGAAGGCAGTTCCTCTTCCTCTTTGCTGGCTGTCTGCCACTGCAAGCTTTCCCCAGCTGAAGCCTCTTCCAAATCTTTTCTGGATGGCCATTCAGAATCATCAATCAACTCAGTTCCTGATGTTCCAAGAACATCAGGAGCAGGGCAGAAGTGCATCCCCTGAGCATAACTTCAGGGCAGAAGTGACATCTGAGGAAGAATCTGGAAAATCATCCAAGAGAGACATCACAAAACCTTAATGAATAACATCATTATCATGATCATCATCAATTAACTTTATTGTAATTCATTTGTTTGATTGTTAAAAGTTTTCGAATTGAGTAGCATACAAATTTAATAACTTATTATTAATTATATCCTAACTCAAGACTAATATCTTTAGTGTGTTTGCTTGTTTGCTTGTTTGTTTGTTTGTTTTTACTTCAGTCGCAACCTGTTTCTATATGCACCGGGAATTGCCAACCTGGTTTCAGCAAGAAAATGAAGGAAGGGCAGCCCTTTTGTTGCTATGACTGTATTCCATGCCCAGATGGGAAGATTTCAGAAAAGGAGGGTAACAATCTCACACAATTGTTGCAGTTTCCAAATGCAACATTTTATACCTGAAATCTGCTTTTGTCCACTATTATATCCAATATTTTGAATGGGTAGTTTTAGGACTTGCTGAAGACAAATCAGGCGACCATTATTATTCTACCAAGTTAAAATGCATAATTATATAAGGAATTATATAAAGAAATATTATGTTGGGATTTATCTCACACAATGGTAGCAGTTTCTAATTGCAACCTTGTATACCCGAAGGCTCTTTTTCTCCAGTATTTCGTTCAATATTGTGAATGGGCAGTTTTAGGGCTTGCTGAAGGCAAATTAGGTAACCATTATTATCCTACCTAGTTCAAATACATAGATTATATGAAGAATTATATAACTATATAAAGAATTAAAATTCTAAAGATCTTTTACATATCAAAATTTTGAAATTAAAATACAATATCACCACATTAAACAGACTGTTTAAAGAGTTGGAGCATTCTTGAAATCTACAGACTAATACACAATTGTTTAATGAATTAGGAATAAAAACTTTCTAAATATTATTAAAATATACTTTATATTCTACACATGATTTCCAAATCATTTTATTTTTCAGATACAAATGATTGTTACTTGTGTCCAGAAGGAAGCTTTCCAAACAAGAATCAGGATTCCTGTATTCCTAAAACTTTGACATTTTTGTCTTACGAGGAACCTCTGGGAATCAGTTTAGCCTTCTTTATTCTTTTGCTTTCTTTACTTTCAGTAGTGATGCTTGGAATATTTTTGAAGAACCACAACACTCCCATTGTCATAGCCAACAGCCGAAATCTCACCTACATTCTCCTCATCTCCCTCCTGCTCTGCTTCCTTTCTGCATTCCTATTCATTGGTCATCCTAAGAAGATGATATGTCTCATGCAACAAACAACTTTTGGGGTTGTCTTTTCAGTGGCTGTTTCTTCAGTGTTGGCAAAAACCGTCACAGTGGTTCTAGCTTTCCAGGCCACTAAGCCAGGATCCAAGCTGAGAATGTTTGTGGGAAAGAGACTGTCCAACTCCATTGTCATTTCCTGTTCTTTTATTCAAATAAGTATTTGCATAACATGGTTAACAACTTCCTCCCCCTTTCCAGAAACTGACTTGGATTCAGTAGTTGAAGAAATTATTCTTCAGTGCAATCAAGGCTCTGTGACTATGTTCTACAGTGTCCTAAGCTATTTGGGCTTCTTGGCTGTTATTAGTTTCATAGTTGCCTTCATGGCCAGGAAATTACCGGATACTTTCAATGAAGCCAAGTTTATCACTTTCAGCATGTTGGTCTTCTGCAGTGTTTGGATATCCTTTGTTCCAACCTATTTGAGCACCAAGGGGAAGTACATGGTGGCAGTGGAGATATTTTCCATCTTGGCTTCTAGTGCTGGTTTGCTGGGCTGCATCTTTGTTCCCAAATGTTATATAATTATTTTAAGGCCTGACTTGAATACCAAAGAACACCTAATGAGGAGGAAAAATGATGATTTTATTAAGTGATGCCCTTTTTCATACTTTACAAGGTAGCATTTTTTTTTAAATAAAGCTGTTCATAAGAAATTGTTTAAAATACTTATAATGTATGGACAAAGCTCTTCTTTTGAAATTGTAAAAGCAACCTCTTTTTCATCAACTTATGTCTGCTATGTAAAATACCCCTGACCGCTCATTTTACACATCTATGTATAACTCTAGTCTTAAATTTGTGATAAAGAATGTGGTGCAATGTGTAATTCTGCAAAGTTAAATAGGCTCCACCTGACAGCTTCTGAAATTATCTTATTCATCCTGAAAAATATAAAGATATTTAGCATTAGCAATAGCACTTGGATTTATATAGTGCTACCCAGCATTCTCTAAATAATTTACAATGTCAGCATATTGCCCCCAACAATCTAGGTCCCCATATTACTTATTTTAGAATGATGAGGGCTGAGTCAATCCTGAGCTACTCAGGATTGAATCCTGGCTATGGTCAGGGTTAACCTGCAATACTGCATTCAACCACTGAGCCACCATGGCTTCTTAATGACAACTAAGTTCATTTGGGGGTAAAAAAGAATTGTTTCTTGTCCCCAAAGTTTTACCTGCAATTATTAAATTTGAGAATATCTTATAATACCATGTTTCAATAGACAACAATATATGTAGTTCAAGGTTGAACTGTGAAATCTTTGGCGCTCTCTGAATTTAGTTGTTTGTACTGATATTGTTACCTTGTTGGTTAATAAAATGTCTGCAACCAACCTCAGAGAGCATCAAGGACTGAACAATACTCTATTTTCATGGCTCTAATTGTAACAGTTTTTTTTATATGCAATTATATAGAGAGTCTAATATTTTCTTCATCTTTTGCTATCAGGAAAAACACTTAAAACTGAACCCTGAAAAAATGGGTTTCCAATTTTGGCAAAAATGCAGTCATTTTAAATAATAACTTTCAGTTTAGGCCTCCAAATAAGAAGAATTTTGCAATTACACTATCAGGCTAAAGTGTTAGTTAAAGTAAATATTGAATGCTAAGTCAGAAAATGCGGAAAATTAAAATGTCATTTTCTTAACTGCAATTTAAACATGGAAAGTTTCAAAAAAAATGTTTCTGACAGTGAAAAATATCAATATACTTGAAATAATGTAAGGAAATGTTGTATTATTTCATTATAGTTTAATTTGGTCTGTGTCTTTGCATTCCAAGTCTTATTTTGTTCTATCTACACACAGAGAAACTTTTTTTTCTCTCAAGCTTATTCTTTAACTGCAGTGTGACCAATAAAAAAAAAACATACACTTTCTCCTAGCATCATATTAGAAAGGTTTATGGGAAAATGTAAAAGGGTTGTGGGTGGAAGATAAAACCTCCCCTACTATTTAAAGGATTTTCAGGCACCAATTTAATCAGTCAACTAGTGAACGTAGCCTATTAGTATTATAACAGACTATGTTCATGTGCTGGCTTGTTTCAGCTGCATTTTCTAATTAACTAACTATAACTAAGGAAGAAAAGTGAAATAAGTCCTTGCAATTTTACTCCGTTAGTCATTCCTGACTATATGGGGCAGTGCTCATCTCCATTTTGAGGCTGTGAGCCAGCCTCACAACCTCAAAATGTCTGACGACATTTCCATGGTTATGTGGCCAGCATGAAGTCATGAAGCACTGTTTCATCCACACCAAAATGGTACCCTATTTAGCTACTTGCATTTGCATGGTTTCGAACTGCTAGGTAGGCAGGAGCTAGGTGAAGACAGGTGCTCATCCCCTTGCACAATGCTCGAGTCTCAAACCTTGGCCTTCCAAGTGACAGGTCCATATCTTAACCATTGAGCCATTGTGCTATCCTATTACTATAACTAAATTATAGGTATAACTAACTGTAGTTTATATAAGCTATAACTAAATTACATAAATATTGTCAAGAAGCCACAATCCTAAAGCAACTAAAGCCTATCAGGGTTTCAAGAGTGTCCTTACCAATCCTTCTGTCACCTCACCAAGGTCAGTATTGCAAGACCAAAATAAACTCCCCATCATCCAGTAAGAGGACATTATAGTATTAGTCATCCCAAGCCTGGCATGTTACCCTCAAGAAGACTCTTTTGAGGAAGGTCAGTTTCATATCCTCTTTAACCATCTCCCAGTTGGTGAAGAACTCTTCTGAGGTTTTCAATGTCTGGCCTTTTAAACATTGTAAATAGTTACACTTTTTCTCAATGATTTCATGTCTCCTTTTTCCTGTTTGTGTGTTCCTGTGTTTTATGCTAATTCCAAACTTTCTATCCCAGAAAACTAAATGAAAGATTGACTTGTTTGTTTGTTTGTTTGATTGATTGATGTAAAGGTAAAGGTTCCCCTCGTACATATGTGCTAGTCATTCCCAACTCTAGGGGGCAGTGCTCACCTACATTTCTAAGCCGAAAAGCCAGCACTGTTCAAAGATGTCTCCATGGTCATGTGGCTAGCATGCCTAAATGCCAAAGGCGCATGGAACATTGTTATCTTCCCACCAAAGGTGGTCCCTATTCTTCTACTTGCATTTTTACATGCTTTCGAACTGCTAGGTAGGCAGAAGCTGGAACAAGTAACGGGAGCTCACTCCATTATGTGGCACTAGGGATTCAAATGAATTCAAGGTCAGCAATTCAAGTGCTGAATTGCTGACCTTTTGATCAACAAGCTTAGCGTCTTAACCACTGAGCCATTACGTCTCTTCATTGATGTACATATTTTTATGTAAGCTATAGCATTTTCTGCTCTTTCAGTAAAACCTAGGTCCATCATTCCCTATTTTTGCTCTGCTTCTAATAATAAGGGATATGATTTCATAAATACCTTTTGGTAAAGATCTCAAAAATGTTTAGCTGAAACTAGGCCACAATTAAGAATACATCAGTTTGCCAAGTATGCTCATGAATGCCAGTGGCACTACATTGTTTCCAATGTGCATTCTCCACTGAATCCTTATATATATATATTATTTTCATCCGTTTCTCTCCAATAAATGTAAATACAAACATTAATTACATTCTTGTTATTTATCCAGTACTGGTGTGAGCATTTGAAACATCAGGGGACTAGTTGAGAGGCAAACAAAGGTTGGAGTGTTGTTTTTGTTTTATTTTCTTCTCCCCTCTGTTACATAGTGGAAGGATATAAAGCGAATATATTGGAATATATTTCTATTATACATCAGTATCCTGTGAGGATGCTATCATCTCCTCCTCTCCTCTCCTCCCCCCCTCCCCTCCCTCCCCTCCTCTTCTCATTATAGTAAATCAGAAGTCAAGTAAAATTCCCACTTTGAATGAAGGCTCAAGTATATTCACTCCAGTATGAATATTATATTACTCTGATTTATATTCATATGCAGAGATATAGAACTACTTTTCTAACGCGAATGATGAACTGGCATTTACAGTACAATTATATTTCCAACCTGGTGTCCTCTACAGAAGTCAGTACTTCAACTTCCAGAACTTCAGGCTATCATTATCATTGTGGTTTCAACATATTAGAAGAGTGTATATAAAGAAATAGGCTAATGAATACACTTAAATTAACACTTGGCCTGTAGTGTTAAAGGAAAGTTCACTCTGCCATCATTGCTTATTTTGCAAGTTAAAGGTTGCTTAGTCGATAATATTATCTTGCATTATTATGGTCAAATGCAGGTATAAATGTTCAAAGTAAATAATAAATATGAAAGACAGGGCACCTGGTTCATCCACCTGAATGATTAACATCTACTTTTTTCTTCTGATACCTTTATAATAGAATTAATGAATTAAACTACAGTATTTTCCTGCGTATAAGACTACTTTCTAACACACAAAAATCTTCTCAAAAGTCAGGGGTCGTCTTATACACCAGGTCTCATTCTCCTGTAACCAGGCAGACCAGCCCATAAGGCTCTGACAAGCCTTAAATGGCTCTGAGGAGGGTCGTCTTATACGCCCAGTCGTCTTATACACCGGAAAATACGGTATTTTCATATGTCAGCTTCCATTTCATATGCTACAGCTAAGTTCTCCCAAAATCTCACAAAAAGTAAATTTGCATAAAGCCAGACACTGAAGCAGCTGGAAGGTTTCAAACTGGACAAAAGAAGTGCAGATACCGGCCTTGGTCCTTTCTCTATGGATTGTGCTAAAGGTTCTAAGGTAAGCTGAATTCATAATACTCAAAGGCAAGCAGTGCAGTAGGATTTAAGCACTAGTAAAGTAAAATCCAAGCTCATGTAGAGAACATGACTTCTATTCAGGGCAACAAAGCCAGTGTCTGACTTCAGTCATCTTCAGTCATCTTCCCTTAACACATTAAGATAATAAAAAGTAACAAATGGGATGGCATGAATGGCTTGTTTACCTCTAGTCCTTTGCATCATATACATTGAGATCAATCCCTGAAAAAATCATTTATTTATTTATAACATTTGTATGACTTGCCTTCCATTGAGGACCTGTATACTACACGAGTCAAAAAGAAAATATTTACAAACCCCTCACATCCTGGACATAAACTGTTTTAACTCAAAACCCTCAAAACAATGCTATAGAGCACCGGAACAACTAAACACTAGAACAGTTTTTTCCTGAACACCGTCACAAATAATTCCCTCAACACTGTCAAACTATTTACTAAGTCTGCACTACAATTAATTTCTCATTGTTCCCACCACTCATCTCCTTTCACTTATGACTGTATGACTGTAACTTTGTTGCTTGTATCCTTATGATTTATATTGATATTGTTTCTTGATTGCTTATTTGTACCCTATGACTATCATTAAGTGTTGTACCGTATGATTCTTGATGAACATATCCTTTCTTTTATGTATACTGAGAGCATATGCACCAAGACAAATTCCATGTGTATCCAATCACACTTGGCCAATAAAAAATTCTATTCTATTCTATTCTATTCTATTCTATTCTATTCTATTCTATTCTATTCTATTCTATTCTATTCTATTCTATTCTATTCTATTCTATTCTATTCTAAAGATACCTTGGACACAGTTTACACTTTACAGCAACAACGAAACTGTCCAGATTTAACCTAGGGTAAGATGGACAGCCAATAAAATGAATGAAATGAATGAATGAATGAATGCTATTAAACAATTATAAAACAGTAAAAAAAAAAACCAACCTTGCACCTTAAATGTTCCCTTGAGATGTCCTACAGCTAGCTTCAGTTGCCCTCATTTGATAGTTTCTATGTATATAATCCATATTTTCTTTTTATAGAATTTGTACTTTCTATTCATAGCAGGGATTCCCAACCTCCGGGCTGTGGCCTGCTACCAGGGCCTGGCCCATTGGGAACCAGACTACGCAAAGCTTCATTTGATCATACACGGGATTTAGGCCGCGTGCATGAAACATTCTCCCCTTGCTGCTAAAGCCACTGCCACCGGTCCACAGAACCAAAAAAGGTTGGGGCTCCTGATCTATAGAATCTTTTCCCAGCATTTTGCTAAAAAGCCAGTTTTTAATGGCCTCCCAAAAGGCTAAAAGGTGTAGGCCAAAGGTTAAAAGGGTGTAGTTGTACCACAAGCAAGGACAATCACTGAAAAGACTAACTTCCAAAGTCCTACCAGGTAGTCAGATTTCAGGGAAGTGACCTGGTGCATGCATACCTTATTGGACCTAGTGGCAGAGACAGATATCCTTAGGGAGATCAAATTCTGCAGATAAGCAGGTCCCATGTCATGTAGGGCTTTAAAGGCAATAACCAGCATCTTGAATTGGACCCAGAAATAAACGGGGAGTCACTATAGCTTGTGCAATAAAAGCATAACATAGGTAAATCTTTGGCCATCCAATAGCATGCAAGCTTCTACATTATGTCCTAGAATGAGAACAAGGAAATATTACCAAAACTCAGAATTCTATTTCATCATCTTTTGAGATAAAGCCATTTCTTTTTTCTTTGCAGACATGAATGACTGTCAGAAAGATATAAATGGAAATTGTCAGTAGAGACAATTGTCAGGGAGACAGTATTAGACATATCCCTCTTTGCTAACCTATAGGGAATTCTATTTCATCAGCAAATCCTTTGGGAACAGACATATGACTTAATAATAGCCTTTCTGTTTTGAAGCTAAAGGTTTGCATTTTATTCTGCTCCTTCACCATGGAGTTCACTGTTCACTAACAAAGCTCACACTAAGATTGTTACTTTTTTCTTTTTCTCTCTTGAGATATATATGCATAAAAACTGATGCCATTTAGAGCCACAGAGAAGAGACAAGATTATGGACAGGTAAGAATCCATAATTCTAATGCTAGGCAGTCCAAGGTTCAGACTTCACCAAGAGATTGAGGCACCATTCAAGTCAGGCAGTATTAACCACAGATACGGTAATGGCTCGGCCTTAGAAGAAGAGAAAATCTTGCCATTTGCCTTTGTATAGAGGATGGCATTCTTATTAGTTTTCCTGCTAATACTACTTCCTCCCATGGTGTGCAAGAGTGACAGATGCAACATCTATAATCCACACACTCCATATCACAAATACCATTATGTGGGAGACTTTATGATTGGTGGCATTGTTTCACAGGCTGCAATTGTCTTCAAACAAATCAGCTTAACTGAACCTCCACCATCAGCAATGCCTGGAGATTTTATGTAAGGAGCTGTATTTTTAATTATCTGTTAGAGATATCAGTCACTGAAATAGTAATATCTAGCCCTGATATCTTACAACATAAGCTAATTACATCTTCTAACACGAAATAGATACTGAAAAATATAGTTTGGAAAGTATCTACTTAGATAGTAGAAGTCTAATTTAAACCTCTTCTTTTTCTTTCTGTAATATTTCCTTATTTTAAATATAATTCAGTTCATTTATATAATCAGTGCAAGTAATTATAAAAACATTCACATATACGAATGCTTTTATCCCCATCCTTCCGTCTGTTATCTAATAAAGTTTCATGGATGATGTCCATATATATGTATTTACATATCCCTGAGAGTGTATCTGGGAAAAAGTAGTACATTGCTGTCAATTTGTGCAGAGAATGAAGTGTTCTGAAGCAAAACATTAGAGTTATTTAGCTCTATTCATATTGCCTCATTGTAGTCCCGTTGCTAAGAATTACCAACACATCCTGGCTATGGCATTTGCTATAAAGGAAATAAATGAAAACCTTCAAATCTTACCCAATCTCACCTTGGGCTTCCACATTTATGACAGCTATGACAATGCTCAAAGGACTTATCAGGCTACAATGCTGTTCCTCTCATCAGTGCAGAGACTGGTTCCCAACTACAGCTGCAACATCCATAATAATTTAGTATCTGTTGTTGGAGGATTGGATGCTGAAATCTCTCTTCATATCTCCACCATCTTGGATATCTATAAAATTCCACAGGTATTTTCTTCTTCTTGTGCCATATCTGTTATCGGATGTCGACAATCCTGTTGGCAATCCTATTTTTTTTATTATGTGCATGAAATTTAACATACATTAATCCTGTAACCTTTCAGTTAGATAGTTTTAATTGGTGCAGAACAAAATATTGTTGGATAATTTCTTAACATCCCTTTCAAGGCAGGGCTACAAAAAAAAAAAAAAAAAAAAGACGACGACGAAGAAGAGACCAACAATTGGAACTAAACTAAAAAATATATAGATTCAAGGATTGTTTTAAAAGTTTGCTCTTATTAAAGATGGAAACACTGTCACCCTTTAATCTCCCATTCACACACAGGTCACCTTTTTCATGCTTCATTATTAAGGCTTAAAATGAATTCTTATATTCAATTTCTACAGCATTATTTTAAAAAAATATAACCATGTGCTTTGGGCTTATTATATTAATAAATAGTCTAAATTACATCCTCACATGACATATTGTACTTACAGCATAGTTCTAAGTTGTCTAAATGTAAAATTTCAAGCCTGGTGGTATAAAATATTCTGTTGTGAGCAGAGGAGTGGAAGATTCTTCTCGTGAAATATCTCTGGACTCACTCCATTGTGTTAATGTCCGATATGCAGTGTGGTTCCAGATAGATGAACTGTATTCGAGCATTGGTCTAGCAAAGGTTTTGTATGCCCTAGTTTATAATACAATATTACCAGAGAAGAAGCTTCTCAAGAGTAGGTTAACAACTTTTAATGCCTTTTTGACAATTACAGTGAGCTCTGACACTTAGATCATTAGTGATGAGTACTCCAAGGTCCTTGACAGAGTGAGGGTCGTCTACGAGGTTGTATCTGTCCAGCTTGTACAGTATTTGGTGTTCTGATGTTTTTTTGCCAATGTGTAAGTCAGAGCATTTGTTGGTTGAGATTTGGAGTTGCCAATTCTTTGATCACTCTGACACATAATCATTCTATGTTATTATATTACATTCTACAAGTCAGACAAAGCAACTAAGATATAAAATGAAGTAGCAACCAAAATATTGATGGTTTTACTTTGGGAAAAAGCCAGAACAGAACATCACACAAAAAATTGCACATCAGCTAAAAAATGAAAATAGAATGCATTTTTTTTTTACCTAGCAGTGAATATCTCCAAATTTTAGGAAAATAAGTAGGAAGGATCCATGTTCTTTCATGGATCAGTGGCTCAAAAATAAAGAGAATCTCTCTAAATCATTTTTAATTCCAGTAAAACATTTCAGAATTGCCTAATGCAATTTAACAACATTGTGACAAGTTTGATAGGATGTTCCAATGAATTCTAAATTTAAGGCACCACTATAGGATTAATGACAAAACAATACATACACTAAATGCAACAGGAACTGAAATAGAATTTCAACTAAACATGTTCAAGGTTGCTTTATGTAATCACTGGTAGGATTCTTCATATATTTTATATACATTGTAAGGGTTCTACGCATGCTGTTTTTGTTTTTTCCCTAATTCTCTCTAGCTTATTTATGGCTCAGCTCCAATGATGAATGAAAAATCTCCAGAACTCAGTTTTTACCAGATGGTTCCTCCAGATCCACTTCAGTATGCAGGGATTGTCTCACTGCTCCTACATTTTAGGTGGACGTGGATTGGGATCCTTACCATGGATGATGATCAAGGCGAGAAATTTGTACAAACTGTGGTTCCAGTTTTTTCCAAAAGAGGGATTTGCTACTCTTTCATTGAAAAAATTGACAAATTTAGTGATATAGATGGACTTTATGATATGCTTCAGAAAGGAGTAAAAATCTATGATCAAGTCATGGGTGGTAAAGCCAATGCATTTGTGATCTATGGGGAGTCCTTCACCATGATATTTTTGAGATGGTTGCAATATATACCAAGTATAGAAAAGACAAGTGCTAAAGCAAAAGGTATTGTGTGGATAATGACAGCCCAGATAGAGATGACTGCCTCAGCATTTCAACGTTCCTGGAGTACAGAAATAATCCATGGTGCCCTTTCGTTCTCAATGCCCTCTGCTTATCTACCAGAGTTTCAGTCATTTGTTGCAAAGCAAAACCCCATCTTCAGTAGAAAGGAAAATGGATTTATCAGTCAGTTTTGGCAAGATGCCTTCAACTGTGTATTCTCAGATGAGGTTGTAAGTGATGTGCCTGAAGACATTTGTACTGGGACAGAGAATCTGAAGAGTCTTCCTGCACCTATTTTTGAAATAGACATGACTGGCCATAGCTACAGTATCTACAATGGTATTTATGCAATAGCTCATGCTTTCCATGCCATAACCACATCTAGATATAAACATAGAGCAATGGGGGTTAGAACAGGAGGAAAAAACCATAAACAGGATATCCTACAGGTCTTACAGGTAATCAATATCCCCATTTTCCAGAGCACCATGCTTCTAGATATCTTGCTAAGCCTGCATCTGAATTTCATCTGCTTTCCCATCTCCTGAATATGAAAGAACAGCTCATAGCTTTGTCACAATATTTCCTTTCCATTGTGACTATCTGAATTTATTTATTATTTATTTTTATTCATTTTATTTATTAATTTTGTCAGTGATGTATAAGATAACAGATATAAGTATGAACATGATTATGAATGCATGAAATGGATATGAATAAATTGGGACAGTAGGACAGGGATGGTAGGCTTGTTGGTGCGCTTATGTATGCCCCTTACAAACTCTTAGGAATGGGGTGAGGTCAACAGTAGACAGTCTAAGGTTAAAGTTATGGGGATTTGGGGATGAAACCAAAGAGTTAGAGAGTGCATTCCAGGCATTGACCACTCTGTTGCTGAAGTCATATTTTCTGCAATTGAGTTTGGAGCCATTTACCTTAACTTTGTATTTATTGTGTCCTCATGTACTGTTGTGATTGAAGCTGAAGTAGTCATTGACAATTAGGACATTGTAGCAGATAATTTTGTGTAATACACTTAGGTCAGACCAAAGGCAGCATATTTCTAAATTGTCTAAGAACAATTTTTTTATTATTGTTGTTGTTGTTGTTGTTGTTGTTGTTGTTATTATTATTATTATTATTATTAGTTTATTTCTTTACAAACAAAATATATAACAACATATAGGTCAGAACCTTACACAATAGTCTAAACCCAAAATTTCAAGCCTGGTGGTATAAGATATTCTGCTGTGAGCAGAGGAGTGGAGTACTCTTCTCATGAAATATCTCTGTACTCACTCAATTGTATTAATGTCCAATATGCAGTGTGGGTTCCAGACAGATGAGCTGTATTTGAGAATTAGTGTAGCAAATGTTTTGTATGCTCTAGTTAGCAGTACAGTATTACTAGAGAAGTATTACTATTACTAGACAAGATTAGGTTAACAATTCTTAATGCCTTTTTGAAAATGTTGTTACAGTGGGCTCTAACACCTTGATCATTAGAGATAAGTACTCCAAGATCCTTGACAGAGTGAAGGTTGTCTACGAGATCATATCCGCCCAGTGTTCTGATATTTTTTGCCAATGTGTAAGACAAAGCATTTGTTGGTTGAGATTTGGAGTTGCCAATTGGTTGACCATTCTGACACCTACTCAAGGTTTTTTTTGAAGGACAGCAGCATTGTCAGTGGTGTTGAATAGTTTTACATCATCAGCAAAGAGAATGCAGTTGTTTATAATATGATTGCAAGGGTCATTTATGTAATGTATAAAGAGTGTTGGTCCTAAAACATTGCTTTGGGGGACATCGCTGTTAACAGGTGCAGGGTTGATAGGGCACTCCTTATTTTGACCTCTTGTTGCTTGTTTGACAGGAATGCAGTTACCCACTTATGCAGAGAGCCAGAAATGTCATAATATTTTTAATTTTAGAAGTAGTTTGTTGTGTATCACTGAATCAAAGGCTTTATAGAAGTCTATGTAAATTGTGTCTATTGCTTTGCCCTGGTTGAGTTGTGTAGTCCATATGTTTTTACAGTGTAGGAGTTGCAGATTACAGGACAATTTTTTTCTGAAACTAAATTGTTTGTTAGAGAGTAGGTTGTTTGTTTCTAAGTGGAGAGTAATGGATTGGTTAATTATTGATTCCATGACTTTGCAGGTGATGCAACATAAAGAGATTGGTTTATAATTTTCAACTAGCTTGGGGTCACCCTTTTTGAAGATAAAGATGACCATGGCTAATGACCATAGTTGGTCAAGGAGCTGGTCCTGAAAGATTTTTCAAAGATTATGCTTAGAGGTTCTGCTATGGCAGTGAAAAGCTTTTTTTTTTAAGAAGTAGGCACATAATCCATCAGGTTCAATAGATAGAGATGGTTTTAGGCTGCATAGTGCCTTTTCAACATTATCTTCTGAAAAATCGATACATATTAGATCGTTGCAATTAGTTATGTTACAACTAGGAAATGTGGGGCATGAGCCATTGCTGTTTACAAAGACTGATCCGAAGAATGTGTCAAAGAGGTTGACTTTAACTGCTTCATCATTTCAGTCTTTACCGTTAGGTCCTTTTAGGGGTGGGATGAATCTCGAATTTGTTGTTTACAAAATTAGATGCAGATAGATTTCGTGCGCAGAAGATTTTCCTCTTGTTTGCTGCGGTAATTGATACATTCAGTCTTTATCTGGTGGCATAAGGTTTTGCAGCAGCTTTTAAAGTTAGCTACCTAGCCAATTGTATTTTTTCGCCAAAGATATAGATAGATAGATAGATAGATAGATAGATAGATAGATAGATAGATAGATAGATAGATAGATAGATAGATAGATAGATAGATAGATAGATATGGATTGGAGCTTCCTTATTTGTTTTTGTTTTGTTTTTTTGTTCTGGGGTTACTAGTGTACGTATAGGTAGACTCTTCTGACTTTGAGCAAAAAAATGTTATAATGGTCTTCAGCAGTATTACAGCCAGTGAATAGAATTTGCCAATCAAGAGATGAGAGGCCGGTATCTCTGAGATCATAGTTGGCTTTTTTAAAGTTATAATTGGGGATCCCATCATTATGATGATCTTTGTAAGGACTTATATTGAGACTAAGGTCAATCATGCTGTGGTCACTGTTGGAAAAGGGTTCTTTTATTTGTAGGCCATAAATTGAGTTTAAGCTGTTGCAGAAGATGAGCCAAGGCAGTTATTGAGTCTAGTGTTGTTAATTACTAGTTGATCCAGTCCCAGATTAGTAATAGCATTTTATGGGGTTACATGTATGGGTTCAGTTATAGATTCATTTAGGGTCCAACTAATAAGAGGTAGATTGAGGTCACCAAGAAAGATAAGAGGGTGGGGGCAGGAGGCTACATTAGTAGTGAAGTTAAGTTGCTCGCATATACGAGGTCATAATCAGGAATGCTATAACATAGTAAGAAGTGAAATGTAGTATTTAAGGACAGCTGACAGATAATAGTCTCTGGAAGAGAGAGCTCATAAAATTTAGCTCATGATCTGACTTATCCATACTGCAATGACCCGCTCCTGTGAACTCTGCTTAGAATTTAAAAGATGTCAAGACCAAGTGGGGGACTGACTTATATATTGATACCGCACTGACTGTGTCAAAAGTAAGTCCCTCAACTGGTGTCCCAACAACCAACCCCCAATCTTCCAAAACTAGGCATGCCGCCCCTAAATTTTTCAATAATCAACACTACAGACTTTAAATTCTAGCTACTTAATGCAAGAAGCCTCGTAAACAAAATGCCTGAAATTTTCCTCTTACTAAATATGACTATATTGAACATTATATTTATCTGTGTGACATGGCTGAATACATCCCTCCCTGACTCCATTACCACAGTAAGAGACTATCATGTTTACCGGTCTGATCATGAAATCCATAGAGGAGGTGGTGTTGCTGTGTTCTATAAAAAGTTCCTAAATCTAAAAAATATTCAAGTTACATAGGAGCTTGCTCTTCCTAAGACCATCAAAGTTTTATGAGTGAATGTTTTACTTTGAATTCTATTGAGACCCCCTTATGAAGTTTAGGATGTTGAAGTTTATATTTGTGAGCATAACATTAGAAAACCCACTTTCTTTCCTTTTAAATGTCTCACGGAATTGTGTTTGTCTATGCCTGTTTGTCTTTCTGTCTGTCTGTCCCTCTGACTGTGTGTGTGTGTGAGAGAGAGAGAGAGGGAGGGAGGGAAGGAGGGAGGGAGGGAGGGAGGGAGGGAGGGAGAGATGGTAGCAGTGCTCTAATATTTGAGGGGCTCCTACAAAGATGAGAAGATCAAACTTTTTTCCAAAGCACCAATAGGCAAAATGAAAAACAATGGATGGAAACTAGCCAAGGAGACAAGGAACCTAGAACTGAGGAGGAATCAAGGAAAGCAATCAACCAATGGAACATCTTGCCATCAGAAGATGTAGATGTTCATCATTGGAGACTTTAAAAAGAGCCTGGAAAATCATTTATCTGAAATGGTATAGTGTCTCCTGCTTGCCTAGAAGACCTGCAAGGTTCTATATGTGTGTGATTCAATTACAATAAATGTAAAAGATATGATTAAAGAATGCAGTTGTATATCTTTTTCTTCTGCTACGAAAACTACCATCATGGGAATGAGTAATTTAACCTTGTAAAAACTTTTGCATTTTTTTTAATATGGTTTGTTTATTTATTTGTTCAGCTTCATTACTTTCTAAGAGGAGTCTCTTTTAACAATAGTGCTGGGGACCAGATCTCCTTTGACCAAAATGGCATAATAAGAGCTGGATTTGACATTATCAACTGGATTGCTTTCCCAAACAAATCATTTCTTCGTGTAAAAGTCGGGAAGGTGGATCACCTAGCTCCTCCAGATCAAGGTTTAACTATCAATGATGACCTCATTACATGGCACATTTTGTTCAACCAGGTAAGGTCCAGTTATCCTGTCTGGTTCTGAATTAATTCTGACTTTTATTTATTTTCTAGACCATGCTAGATGTGTATGAAATATGGAGTTTAATAAGCTTTATGTCAATTCATATGATGAGATCCTACTCATGTCATTATGAGATCACCATTTGTGACCTTCCCAGCCAGTTTCCAAACAAGTCAAATATGAAAGCCGGTTTAATATATTAACCAGCTATTTATTTATTTATTTATTTAACAATTGAAGTGATTTATTTAACAACTGACGTAATTCACTTAACAACTGTAGGGAAAAAAATGACATTATTCAATCTTAACTACTGTTTTACTTAGAAATAGAAATTTTGTTCTTAATTGTGGTTGTAAACCAAGGACTAGTAGCATGCAGCATTGGTCAAACCAGAGTTTTTGCTTAATATAAATAGAGTTAGTAATGACATGCCTTTTCTGCTTTAAACAATTAATGGGGAGAGGGCTTTCTTCAAAATATATTAACGGATGAACAAAAGCAAAAGGGTTATGGATCAAAAAGAGATTAATGTGTGCATTAAATGTTGACAAAAATGGATGCCTTCTTCAGACTATTGTTATCTTCTTTCATTCCTAGGTGGAGCCTATTTCTATCTGTAGTGAGAGCTGTTATCCAGGTTTCAGCAGGAAAGTCAAGGAAGGGCAACCATTTTGTTGCTATGATTGCATCCCATGCCCAGATGGGAGCATTTCAAATGAGAATGGTAAAAATATAATCATTTGGTCTGGATTACTCTTATGTCCCTTAAACCCAGTCGGAACATATTAATGACATGCTTGCAAAATAAACATCAAATCTTTTCTTCTTTTTTTTTAGATAAAAATGAATGCTTTAGATGCAGAGATGAGTATTATCCCAACACAAAAAAAGACTTATGTGTTCCAAAAATTGTCAGTTTCTTGACTTACAAAGAACCTTTAGGGTTGAGTTTAGCCTGTCTTGCACACTCTTTTTCCCTAGTCACAGTTCTGGTGTTAGGAATATTTGTGAAGAACCATAACACTCCCATCGTCATAGCCAACAACCGGGATCTGACCTACATTCTCCTCATCTCTCTCCTGCTCTGCTTCCTTTCTGCACTTCTATTCATTGGCCAGCCTGGAAAAGTGACCTGTCTTTTGCAACAAACTACGTTTGGAATGGTCTTCTCACTGGCTGTTTCTTCCATCTTGGCAAAAACTATCACAGTGATTCTAGCATTTATGGCTACCAAACCAGGTTCCAGAATGAGGAAGTGGGTGGGGAAGAAATTAACCAGTTCCATTGTTGTTGCCTGCTCCCTCGTCCAAGCAAGCATCTGTACTTTATGGCTATCAATGGCTCCCCCCTTCCCAGCTGTTGATATGGTCTCAGTGCCTAAAGAAATTGTACTACAATGTAATGAAGGCTCTGTGATCATGTTTTACTGTGTCCTTGGCTATATGGGTTTCCTGGCTCTTATCAGCTTCACCACAGCTTTCCTTGCTAGGAAGTTACCAGATAGTTTCAATGAAGCTAAGTTCATCACCTTCAGCATGTTGGTCTTTTGCAGTGTTTGGTTGTCCTTTGTCCCAGCATATTTGAGCTCCAAGGGGAAATATATGGTGGCTGTGGAGATCTTTTCCATCTTAGCCTCTGGTGCTGGGCTTCTAATTTGCATCTTTTCCCCAAAATGCTATGTCATTGTATTGCGACCAGAACTGAATAACAGGGAACAATTAATTAGAAGAAAAGAATGATAAAAATAATTTGTTATATTCTTGATCAGTCTTCTGGGGACTGAATTCTGTTTCTGTATTCATAGTAGAAGATTTTGGAAAATAGTAGTTTAGCTACTTGTCTATATACATTTTTATTCACTGAAACTTTGATTTTTATGTCTATGTTATTAAACTTAAACTGTGGACCAGCTCTCTAAAATGATCTAGGAATGAACCAAGATTAGAGAGAAAAGACTGATAATGCTCTAATATCTATTAAATTGTAATGCATTTCCTGGTACCTATTCTAATATTCTTGGCTATTAACGTGGGCATCTTTTTCTTTCTTAGTTCATGTATGGTTCTGAAAACCCACAATTAATATGCAACAAGCTAAGGTAGTAAAAAAACAAAGTATTAGTCTTAAACATATTTTGTAGTTCTAACACTGTCTAATAAAAAAGGAAAAACAAAAGAGGCAGCCACTCCTGGTTGGTATTGGGATGGTAAATTCATTATCTACTGTATTGGAAACACCAGAAATGATGAGTACACTGCAAAGAAAAGAGAATTACTGGAAGGAACAGCCTGGATAGCTCAACAGGCTAAAAGCAGTCTTAAGCCTGTTATTAGCATCTAGCTGTCTGCAATTACACCAGTTCGAATCTCACCAGGCTCAAGGTTAACTCAGCCTTCCATACTTTCTAAGGTAGGTAAATTGAGGACCCAGTTTGTGGGGGCAATAAGCTGACTTTGTATAATATATACAAAAGTATGAAGGCTATTGCTTAACACATTGTAAGCCACCCTGAGTCTTCAGAGAAGGGCGGCATATAAATCTATTTTTTTTAAAAAAGGAAGTAATGGCAAGAAACATGTGCAAAAGAATTACAATTTATTTAACCAAATCACTCAAATGCCCTTTTCCTTGTGCATGAAAAAAACTACTGTATGTTTGGGCAATGAAATATATCAGTAGTGTCCCCACAGATGCTAAACTATACTTAAACTTATCAACTTTAAGATCTCCACACTTCTGTTCTACTTTTATACCAATGTAACTGCAGTTCCTCAGTATACCAAGAGGCCATAATGGCTAAATTTAGGTTAGAAAAGGCCCTTCGGTAGCCAACAGTTAAGAACAGCACACTGCAATCTTCAATTGAAATATGCAGTACCTTAATATAATAATCCTGACCAAATTCTGGATTTCCAAAAAAATCCAATAAATGGCACATAAAAATGACTGTCATAAATGTTCTAGCAGAAATTAACCAAGTAGAAATCCAAGTAGGATTTCTATATCACCAAGGTGATAAGATTTTGTTTTCACAAGGAATTTTTAGTGAATAGTTTGACTTCCTTTTCTTGTTTCTATTGTTTGATCGCTGGCTTACTTCTGGGTACAACACAACAATCTTAACATTTTACTTAATAACCAGAACCCAGCATGAATTTTTGTTTTTTTTCCTCCTCTGCTTCTTCTGAAAATTATGTCCTCTGAAAGACTTCCCTTGAATTATCTCCCTTTCCTGTTTCTTTTATGGCAAAAATTATGGTGATCCTAGAATTCATGGCCATCAAACCTGGATCTTTAATGAGGCAGTAGACATGGGAAAAATTGACAATTTATGTGGTTCTTTCCTGTTTCCTAGAGTAATTCTACTGCATGTTTAGCAATTTTTCTTTCAATCCCATATATCAGTGGAATATTCTACCTTTCTCTGTCAGAAAACTACATGACACTTTCAGTCAAAGTAATATTTAGATACTTTGCAAAGCTTAGTTATGCTTTGTTCCAACCTATTGGAAGAGCAAGTGGAAAATACATGATTGCAAGAGATAATTTGTCCATCTCAACTTGAAGTTCAGATATAGTAGGCTGCTCTTCTACCTAATTATGCATTGTAATGTGACATGAATAAAAAAATAGATTCATGTAAATAAATATTTATCTTTTATCCAAAATGTTCATATAAGAAAGTCTGTATAGTAACAGCACAATTTGCTCATGTATTTTAATTATACATGCTAAAATGTTTTTAATATTTAAAAGAGGAACCGTAAGAAAGATCACAGCTGATCACTGGGATTTTAAAAAAATAGTTGCAGAAGAGAATGACAACCCACTCTCCTAAGATTGGACTAGCTGACCTCCAAGATCCCTTCCAACTTGTTAATTCTATACTCTACATTCTTATTGTGGCCAAGAATAATATATTTTAGCTTTATTTGTTTGCTTTTTACATTTAAATGACTAGCCTCTTGCTATATATAGCAATTCAGAAAGCAAGACAAAGCCAATCATAAGGAAACAAAACAATTAGTTTTGTTTTGGAAACACATCAACACAAACCCTAATCCCAACCATCTGTCCATCAATTTTCTTGATGTGGCCCTCAACCTGCTCACAGATGCTTATTTGTTGTCCTTCAATTGGCAAAAAAAAAAAAATGCCCATTTTGAATTAGGCCAAAATAGCCTTTCCTATCTGAATAGAAAAGAAAATACTTGAACTGTAAGAAACACAGCTTCTCTAGCAATTCCATAGGGAATCAAGTTGTGAACTACATTTAATTATCTTCTTTTTCCAAATCCTTGTAGATTTCACTGCCCAATTACAAAACTTCTAATTGTGAGATAATTGCTTCTTCATGTTTGAAATATATGGAGATATATATATGTATATATACAAATAATAATATCATTTAGAGTGGGGAGAGGGTGGGAGTATGGTCAGGTAAGATCAACTGTATCTAAACAGGATAGTCTAGGGTTCGGATTTTTCTAGCAGATCAAATTCTTTCAAGTGAAACAGCATAAATCACAGGAATGTTAATAGCTATGCCTTAGGAGGGGGAAAAACACAGGATTCTTGATGAATGCCTTGTCCTGAGAATGGCAATTTTATTGGTCCTACTACTAGCATTCCTTCCTCATATGGTGTGCAAGACTGACAGATGCATCATCAGTAATCCACACTCGCCATATCACAAGTACCATCAGCTAGGAGATCTTATGATTGGTGGCATTGTTTTTCAAGCTAGCATCTTCAGCCAGCAAATCACCTTCCGTGATTTCCCCCCACCAGTATTGCCTGGCAACTTTGTGTAAGGAATTAAATCACTGCTTGCTAATACTTCCTGGCTTTTGATCTCAGGAATAATCAAATGTAGCACTGCCAATCCCTGACTAGCTTGAGCATCATTAAAGAAATGCTTAGGAAAGCTGTCTTTCTGAATACAAAGAAAAAAAGGAAGACAATAAGATAATATATATTCCAATATTGGAAGCAGTATTCCCCCAAACTAAGGCCATCCAAAGTGTCATTTCCAGAATTTTCAACAAAGCCCATTCTGATTGGGGAATGCTAGGAAATGCAATTTATACAGCTTGAAAATTCCCAGATTGAGGAGGACTAGTTTAAAGCTCTTTTATTGTTCTATTCTCCTCTTTTCAGTGCTTTGTCCTGCCAATTCTCTTGTCATGGCAGTTTCTCTCCTCTTCATGCTTTAGATTTTGTCTTCTAGTCTTCCAGTCTATGTCTTCTACTTATAATTGTCCATATAATTTTCCTCATTTCTAATTTTAAAAACTAATGAAATTAAAATTTCACATTTAACTTGAAGAATAAAATCATTTCTCATATCCTGTATAACCCTTAATAAAAGATTGAAAATTTTATTACTTTGATGTAACATTGTCTTTAAACTTGTCTTGGTGTGTAAAATTGATACAAATGTTCCTAAGACTCAGCCAGATAGGAGCATTGCTTTATCACTGCTGACACTTCCACTTAGATCATTGCAAGTTTTTTTTCTATAATGACATGGGTATTTCCAGGAACTGAATTTATAGTAGCCCTTCTCTAATGAAATGCCCTCTTATGTGTACTTCAACTTCTACCATTTCCTTCCTGCAACACTCTGCTAATTGGTGAGTTGAAACGCAGAGTTGAAATTCATCACTTTAGTACCTGTCTGGGAAAAGTTGATCTAGAATTTTTATTACTAATTAGAATTATTTTCCAGATATTATGCTTTATCACTGTCTTCCTTTTGGAAAATATTATATGATAACTTAGATATTTAATACCCTTTCATAATAAAATCATACACATATGAGGGATATTTGTAGAGATATATAACAGCAGTTTTGAGTATCTACCCCTGCAAATGCCACTATTGTTGAATTTTGAGCTCTTTCCAGACTTCTCTATCTTTCTCTGTTCCATATTTTTTTCCCTTCAGAAATTTCTTACAGTACTCTCAATATTGTCCAGTTTCTTCTTCTGATTTAAAATATTTTGAAAGAATACTTTCTATATGACTACATTCATTGCATACATTTTTTATATTTAAAAAGATGAGCTGATGCTTCTTATCCTGAACTGTGCTTTTTTTCAATATTACAATATTGAAATATAAATTACCTGGTAATCAGATTTCATGAAGGTTCTTAGTGTTACATGCTTGAGTACACAACTATGTGTGTCCATATTAAATACATATGTTGAACTATGCTGGATCAGAGTGTTAATTTTGAGTTTCCATTTTTTAAAAAGACCTATTACCAGAAATGGGGATTCCTGTATCATGAATTTGAACAATTATTTTGTTTAACAATACTCAACTTTTTTAAGTAAGTAAATTTATTAGGCATTACTTCATATCTATCAATGTATAAGTGATACGTTAGATTTCAAAAAACAATCTATAGTTGTTAGTAGCAAAGTCGTGTCCGACCCATTGCGACTCCATAGGCAACTTTCCACCAGGCCTTCCTATCCTCTGCCATCCCCCAGAGACCATTTAAGCTCAAATCTATATAATATAGACATTTAAATATTGGAAAACTGTATAATTGGAATGTGAAAATCAATGCAAAAGTGAATTACAAATTCTTTACAAAATTATGTCCACTGTCCAAAATTGCAAACAAAATTGCAAAATGACAATTTTTGACAAATACATTTTAAATATGCATTTTTTTTACAAATATTAGAGAATGTGTGCATGTTTTATTTTTAAAAAACCAACTTCTTAGTAATATGATAATAGGTGATCAAATTAATATTTGTCCATTACTAATTTAGATGGAAGAGCCTCTGTCATTTCATACAGTGCATACTTGAACTTCAAAGTCAAAATGCTGCAAAGTTTACACTGATATGAAAGACACTTCACTGCATCTTAACAGTATATGCCTGTGGCTACTAGTTTACAACATCACATAAATAATGCAACTAGTCTGCTCAATTTTTCAACCTCAATAATTCCTGTCTAGAAACCAGAAGTAGTTCAATATAGAATAGCACTCTCATATGAAGCCCAAATCTCATTGTAGCTTAATTCCTAAGAATTACCAGCACATCCTGGCTCTGGAATTTGCTGTGAAGGAGATCAATGAAAACCCACAGATTTTACCCAATCTCACCTTGGGCTTCCACATCTATGACAGCTATGATAATAGTCAGAGAACCTATCATGCCACCATGCTACTTCTATCATCCCTGGAGGGGTTGATCCCCAACTACATATGTAACATCCAGAACAGTGCAATAGCTGTTGTTGGGGGATTGGATGCCCATATCTCCCTTTATGTGGCCACTATGTTGGATATCTATAAGATTCCACAGGTAAGATACTTTTATCTATATGCCATTTTAATAATGTTTTCAATTCCTTGATTATTCTGAATGTTGTTTTGCTATCCAAAATATATTTGAGTATTTCTGTATTTCCAACAGTCGTGGTATCATAAGTAGTCCATTTGAATTTAATCTTTCATATATTTATTTACAGTTATGCCCACTGAGTACATGGCATATGTACTTGTAAAGACTTTAAGAGATGTTGAACTAGAGTTTTACTGAATGACATTAACTGTTTTTGTTGTTGTTGTTGCATTTAATTTCCATACAACAAGCCTGTTCTATTTATTGTAAATCAATGAACAGAACCATTCAATAAGAATTATTCTGATGAATTGCTCAGTGGCTATATTTATGCACTGGATACAAACTAGGTAGCTATTTTCACATAACCTGCTAGCTTAAACTAAAACCAGATGGGTAGTTCATGGTTCAATTTGTAATGGGAAAGCCAAACATTAGCATAGCATACTGTGTGATAGTAATAGTAATATTTAATGAAATAGCATACAAGCTATTACATTAAATAATAATATGGTTTATTTGGTTGGATAAAATATATTTCGTGAGCACAGCAATTTTACCCACACTAACTATTGCTTAATTGTGTTAACTCAGTCCTTTAATTTCAATGAGATCCATAAGAAATTGATGCAAGAGTAAAATAAACTTCTAAATAAGCTTACACATAATATTATCTTTACACACAACTACAAGTGCTTATAATTTCAGTTCAGAGTATCTCCTGGATCCCGGCTGCTGGATTAGTCCTTCCTGCAGTGCTGAGATCATTGGGCCATATTGAGGTCATGGGGATCCCTGGAAAACTGAACCTCACATGCTGCCAGTTAGGACTTGACAATAGTATAGAGACACTTTGGTACACCGAAAGTAATCTCTGAAGGAAGCAGAAGATGGGTAACTTGTCCTAGCTCAGACTTGTGGATATCTCAATGGTGATTAGTACCACTAACTAGAGTTTCTTTTTTGGAATGCCTTTGAGAATGCAAGATAGACTGTATGGTTTTCTCATGATATTGTTTCTAACCTCAAGGATGGGTTTCAGAAGTACTATTGGAAGATTCTAGTTCTATTCTATATGATTAGATATAGAGGGCTGTAAGAATCATTCTTGCTCTCTATGCTATTTATGAAGCAACTGGGTATGATCATTAGGTACTATGGAGGAAGGGTCTTATTCCAGGATAACAGAGTTGGGAGGGACCTTGCAGACTTGTAGTACAACCCTCTGCTCAATTAGGAAACTCTATGCCTTTCACACAAATGGTTTGTCCAATCTCTTCTTAAAAATCTCCACTGTTGGAGCACCCACAATTTCTAGACGCAAGTCACTCTACTCATTAATTGTTCTGTCAGGAAATTACTCTTTGGTTCTAAGTTGGTTCTCTCCTTGATTAGTTTCTATCCATTGTGCTTTGGAGAATAGATTGATCCCCTCTTCTTTGTAGCAGCCCCTTAGATTTTGGAACACTGCTATCATATCACTTCTGGTCCTTCTTTTTACAATAACCAGATTATTAGGAATGTTAAACTCTGAGTTATGGTCCTGCTTGGATTAGATTGTGGTTTGGATGTGGTAGAATAAATTGAAAATGAATCTAAACAAGCCTAATAGTATGCAGATTACAAGGTTATTCTCAATCAATAAATTCATCTGTCCCAAATGAAATTTTTTTTCCTCCATGAATCAAGTTTATAATTTAAGAAAAATCCTTAAAATGCTGTATAAAATATACTATTTGCATACTCTGTGTATATAAATAACATATGTACACAGTTTATCTTACTTGTAAAATGTTGGTATAACAGTAGGTTGTTTTTTGTATTTTTTCATGATACATTATGAGCTTAATAAACAGAGATGCAAATCTGCCAAGATTCAATTTGTGATTCAGTTCAATAAAAGATTTGGTATAGACACAAATAAACAAATTAAACAAATAAAACTTGTTTATTTTTCAGCAGAATGGGGAAAAATGACAAGGATAATAGATCTTTTAGAAAGCAATAAACCTGCACTTTTTAATCAAGCATCCTCAATGATTACATGGCAAAATATTTTTGGAACTATTTACCCTTTTAAAACAGAAATAGTACAGATTAAAAAAGTACAGCACAGCAGAAAATTTTCTCAAACTGAGAAAGTAAATAAATAAGACTGTTTGAAAAAGTAAATTCTTATTAAAGATTGACCATCTGACATCAGTATAGAAAGGTTGTATCTGCTGTTTGTGTATCAACTAAGAAAAAAGTTTGGAAGCTCATCCAAATCACAGTTGCACATAGGCATCTGCTGAAGGTACAAAGTTGGCAAGTAATGAAATATGATGCAGATACAGATTAACAGAGTCAGAAGGGACCTTCTAGTCATCTAGTCCAACCTCCCACCCAAGCAGGAGACCCTACAGCATTTCTGACAAATGGCAGTCCAATCTCTTTTTGAAAGTCTCAAGTGATGACGCTCCCACAACTTCCGAAGGCAAGCTGTTCCATTGGTTGATTGTTCTCACTGTCAGAAAATTTCTCCTTATTTCCAGGTTGAGTCTCTCCTTATTCAGTTTCCACCCATTTTTCCTTGTCTGGCCTGCAGGTGCTTTGGAAAATAGCCTGACCCCTTCCTCTCTGTGGCAGCCCCTCAAATATTGGAATACTGCTATCATCTCTCCCTGGTCCTTCTCCTCACTAGACTAGCCATGGCCAATTCCTGTAACCATCCTTCATATGTTTAGTCTCTAGTCCCCTAATCATCCTGGTTGCTCTTCTCTGTACTTTTTCTAGAGTTTTCAATGTCTTTTTAATAGTGTGGTGACCCAAACTGGACACAGTACTCTAGGTGTGGTCTTACTAAGGTTTTATAGAGTGGTATTAATACCTCACTTGATCTAGGATTGCACTGGCTTTTTTTGGCTGCCCTTGCACACTGCTGGCTCATATTTAGCTGGTTGTCCACTAAAACTCCAAGATCCCTCACAGTTACTGCTATTATACCTGGTTTTCCTTGCCTAAGTGTAGGACATTACTTTTCTCTATATTGAATTTCATTTTGTTAGATAGGGCCCAGTGTTCAAGTCTATCAAGATCCATCTGAATCTTGAGCCTATTTTCTAGGGTGTTAGCGATTCCTTGCAGCTTAGTGTCATCTGCAAATTTGGTAAATCCCCCTTCTATTCCCTCATCTAAATCCTTTATGAAGAGATTGAAGAATACTGGGCCTAAGACGGAACCTTGCAGTGCCCCACTGCTTACTTCTCTCCATGTAGACTTAGACCCATTAAGGACTTCTCATTGAGTATGGTTTGTCAGCCAGTCATGAATCCATCTGATGGTGATGTTGTCTATCCTACTTTTTTCTAGCTTATCAAGAAGAAGATTGTGGTCTAATTTGTTGAATGTTTTGCTGAAGTCTAAGTATATTATGTCCACAATATTTCACTGATCTACTAATTTAGTCACTATGTTGAAGAATGATATAAGATTGGTTTGACATGATCTGTTTTTAACAAACCCATGCTGACTGCTAGTTATTACTTTACTTGTTTCTAGATGTTGGCAGATTTGTTTTTTTATCTTTTCCAGTATCTTCTCAGGTATTGATGTTAGGCTGGTCTATAGATTGATCTATAGTTTTCTAGGTCTGTTTTTTTTTTTTTTTTTTTTTTGAAGATGGGAACCATATCAGCTCTGATCCAGTCCTCTGGGAGTTCTATTATGCTCCAGGATTATCCCCACACAAGCTCCATCCTTTGCATACATATGTGTATGCTATATTTTAATACAATTAAGAAATAGAAGATCTTATCTTATAATGTCCTAAAACAGGTTTATTTATTCTGATGTTACCATTTTTGTGCTTCCCATCTGTCTTGAAAGAGGCAGTGGTGAGGCCCCTCTTCAAGAAGTCTTCCCTGGATCTGGCTGTACTAGCTAATTATCATCCAGTCTCCAACCTTAGCTTCATGGTGAAGGTTGTTGAGAGTGTGGTGGTGCGACAACTCCCTCAATACCTGGATGACGCGGTCTATCTAGATCAGTGTCAGTTAGCTTCAGGATGGGATACAGTACAGAAACGGCACTGGTCACATTGGTTGATGATCTCTGGAGGGCTTGGGACAGGGGTTGTTCCTCTGTCTTGGTCCTTCTAGATCTCTCAGCAGCTTTTGATACCATCGATCATGGTAACATGCTGCATCGGCTGGAGGGGTTAGGAGTGGGAGGCACTGTGATGCAGTGATGCTCTCTTCCTTCCTCTCCGATCGTACACAGTTTGTGTTGACAGGAGGACAGAGGTCGACCTTGAGGCACTTACTTGTGGGGTGCCACAGGGGTCAGTCCTCTCACCCCTCTTGTTCAACATTTATGTGAAACCGCCCCAATGATGCCCTTGACATGATGTTCCAATGCCTGGAGGCCGTGTGGATCTGGATGGGAAGAAACAGGCTCAGACTCAACCCCTCCAAGACTGAGTGGCTGTGGTTTCCGGCACCCCATTATAGCCAGCTGGTGCCATCACTAGCTATTGGGATGAGATCTTGCCCCCCTCAGAGAGGGCTCACAACTTGGGTATCCTCCTGGACACATGGCTGACTTTAGATGATCATATGACGGTCGTGGCCAGGGAGGCTTTTTATCAGGTCTGCCTGATTTCCCAGTTGCATCCCTTTCTGGACTGGGATGCCTTATGCATGGTCACTCATGCCCTTGTTATTTCCTGTCTGGACTAGTGTAATGCTCTCTACATTGGGCTCCCCTTGAGGAGCACCTGGAGGCTCCAACTGGTCCAGAATGTGGCCGCACAAGTGATTATGGGGGCGACACGTCGCTCCCACATACAACCTCTCTTGTGCAAGCTGCACTGGCTCCCAGTGGTCTTCTGGGTGCGTTTCAAGGTGTTGGTTACCACCTTTAAAGTGCTCCGTAGCTTAGGACCTGGATATTTGCAGGACCGCCTTCTACCACCAATTGCCTCCCACCAACCAATATGGTCTCACAGAGAGGGCCTCCTCAGGGTGCCATCAGCCAAACAGTGTCATCTGGCAACCCCTAGGGGAGAACCTTCTCTGTGGGGGCCCCTGCCCTATGGAACAAACTACCCCCGGATATTCAAAAGATCCCCAACCTCCATGCCTTCTGTCATGGTCTGAAAACCCTATTGTTCTATCAAGCCGGTTTGACTTTCAATAATTGACAGGTCAGTAATTGACAGGTCAATAATTTTAAATGGGTTTTTAAATGGTTTTTAGTTGGAGTTTTAATTGCGGCCAGATATTAAATGGTTTTTAATTTTTTTCCTGTTATTGTTTTTGTATGGCTGTGCACTGCCCTGAGTCCTTCAGGAGAAGGGCAGTATAAAAATATAATAAAATAATAAATAAATAAATAAATATTTGAGAATGGTAGGCCCCATTGTTTGAATAATGTGTAAAGAAGCAGCCTGTGTTATATGCAATTATATAGCAAGGCCATTAGTTCGAATCTACATGCAGAATGATGAAGGCTCACTTGGGCCATAATAAGTCAAGACAGAAACAGATGAATAATAGAAAGAAAACATTATTTTTTCTTTGAGAGGGGACCACAGAAAATGAAACTGGGGTGAGATTGGACAGAGTCAACAGGACAAGCTAAAGACCAAATAATAGATTGAGAATTAAAGAAAAATAAGAAATAAAAGGATATTGATTTAAAGATAAGCAGACCATCCGTACAAAACAATCAAATTTATTTATTTATTTACAAAGGTGCCTGCTTTGATAGAACATCTATTATTTGGCAGGGAGGGGAATATTGCAGGATAAATTTCTGTATTTCCTTCCCTTCAATGGAATTTTCTTAAACAAATTCTATCAAAATAAGTGGCACCAAAAAGTATTTCCCATACATTCTAATACACTATGTGGAAAGACATTGGAAATAATGCTTGAGCCATTAGGAACCTGGAACCCACCTGAAGTTTCAAATCATAATCACCTCCTGGCACTTGATTCTATGCATCATCTTGAATTACCCAAACATTAAGATAACAGAATAAAAGAATTGGAACAGACCTTGAAGATGATCTAGTCCAATCCTCTGCTCAAGCAGGAGTCCCTATACAATTTCTGACAAGTGGCTGTCCAATCTCTTCTTGAATGCCTCCAGTGATGAAGTACGTATAACTTCTGAAGCAAGCTGTTTCATTAATTGATTGTTCTCACTGTCAGAAAATTTCAGCTTGTTTCTAGATTAAATCTCTCCTTGATCAATTTCTATCCATTGTCCCTTGTCTGATCTTCAGGTGCTTTGGAAAATAGGCTGTTTCCTTTCTCTCTGTGACAGACCCTCAAATTTTGGAATACTGCTATCAAGTCACCCCTGGTCCTTCTCTTCACTAGACTAGCTATGCCCAGTTTTGACAGTATTAATTTTAAGCAATTATTAAATTTAAAACAATCCCTCTGTTTTCACGTAGAAATAGAAATATTGGAAATGTAGAGTATTTGTATTAGCAATGTTGAAGATTGCCTTGTATGATTGATAATAACTGTTGCTATTATTATCATCTACATTATGTTGCTTACTATGACAATCTGAAAATGCTGTACAGTTTTGACTACTTTTTCTTCCATCTCATTTTCTTCGTCAGCTCATTTATGGCTCCACTCCACTGATGAATGATAAAACCCCAGGTCTTCCTTTTTATCAGTTGGTTCCACCAGAAGCCCTTCAACATGCAGGAATGGTCTCACTGCTCCTGCATTTTAACTGGACCTGGGTTGGTCTCCTTACAGCAGATAGTGAACATGGAGAAGAAATTATTCGAAATGTGGTTCCACTTTTTTCCAAAAACGGAATATGTTATTCTTTTATTGAAAAACTCCCAAAATATAGTGATGAAAGTGGATTGGAAGGTATGGCTGATCAGGGAGCAATAATATATGAGCTTATCATGGACAATAAAACTAACGCGATCGTTGTCTTTGGAGAATCTACCACTGTGGGAACTTTGAAATGGTTCACATATCTACCAAAGTTTAAAAATGTGACAAGTAAACCTAAAGGAGTTGTATGGATACTGAATGCCCAGATTGAATTTAGTTCATCAGCATTTCAAGCTGCTTGGGATACAGAAATAATCAATGGTGCTCTTTCTTTCACAATGCAGTCTGTTGATCTACCAGAGTTTAAATCATTTCTTAAGAAGAAAAACCCCTTCACCACCAAGGAAGATGGATTTATCAATCTGTTCTGGCAAGATGTTTTTAACTGTGTTTTGCCTGATGCAAGTCTGAGTCACGTGTCTGAGAAAAATTGTAATGGGGAAGAGAATCTAGAGACCCTTGCTGGACCTTTATTTGAAATGAAAATGACTGGCCATAGCTACAGCATCTATAATGCTATTCATTCTTTAGCTCATGCTTTACATGCCATGTCCTCCTCAAAACTTAAAAGAAGAGGTCTGACAGACAGAATAGAAGGGAAGATCCATAAAAAAGACTTCTGGCAGGTAATGGGCCTTATTTGGTTGAGGAGCAACAGTGGTTGTATAATGGCAAAGCTGATCTCCATTTCCTTAATTCCTGTCCCTTGCAAATCTCACATGGATCTGTATTTGTATGTGTAACTGTTTGAGTCTGAACAGCCTGCAGATTTTAATGTATTGGATCTTGTTAATTTTATATTAAGTAGCAATCAATTTATAAAAGAGTGGTTAGCAAAACAAAGAGGTTAGTGAAATCCATTATCTTCCATCTCTCCTATCATACATTTTCCTAATTTTCTTCCAATAATCCTTATAAATTATATTATCAACTCTTCTTCTTTTAATTCTAGTAGAAAGAGAAATAATATACGTAGAATGAAACTATATATTCAATTGTCTTTTCTGAAAATTACCATCATGGAGAGGAATAATTTAACCCTCTTGCATTTTTCTTTTGATTTAGCTCCATAACTTTCTGAGAACTGTATCTTTTAACAACAGTGCTGGAAAACTTGTTTCATTTGATCAGAATGGGGTAGTAAGAGGTGGATTTGATGTTGTCAACTGGATTGTTTCCCCAAACCAATCATTCATTC
This sequence comes from Coluber constrictor foxii, assembly GCA_038048745.1. Classification (NCBI taxonomy): domain Eukaryota; kingdom Metazoa; phylum Chordata; class Lepidosauria; order Squamata; family Colubridae; genus Coluber; species Coluber constrictor. The sequence goes on along the minus strand of CM075961.1, from coordinate 60,569,183 downwards.
GAGTGAAAATTGGAAATATAGATCACTTAAATCCTCCAGATGAAATGTTAACCATCAATAATGAAAACATTACATGGCACAAATGGTTTAATCAGGTAAAACTGAATTTTATTTATAGATTGAATGATTTATTGATTTCATTGACATCAAGTAAAAATATTGTCGATATTTATTCATTTGAATTCACAGTCTGAGTTATATTTTTCTCTATTCAAAAATTTGACTTCATTGTATTTAGTAAATATTAGGAAAGTTAAGCAACCAGGGTATTACAATTTGCAGTTGGCTGGCTTTTAATTAATACTTCCATATTAAAGTAAATTGTCTTAGATCGGATCTTGTAGCAACATCAACCTTAATTAATAGAAAAATCAGATAAGTTTTTATGTCACTAGGCCTTAATTTGTATATAATTCTATAGGTTCCATACCTATCAGATTTCTTTCAGGTAATAGTACAACAGAAGAGTTAACAATCAATAAACAAAAGAAATAAAGGCATAACATAAGAGAAAACAAAATTCTGAATATCTAAATATAGTTCTCACCTACACCATTCACTTTATTTTTCTATTTCTTTCTTTTTGCTTTTTATATTTGCTTCTACCACATACATAGACCAATTCATATACTGCTTTTTCTTCTTCAAATTAATCATCTCCCTCTTTCTGAGCATCTCATCAATTCTATCCAAAGCAAGATTTCCACTATCCAGATGCTTTCCATTAATTCATAATTCCTTTAGATAGTGGAAATGGAATCATCATTTATTTTCTACCTATAGACCAATCATGGGCAATGTATTCTCTTAGAAATTTAGAAATTTGTGTACTATTGGATAATTTTCCATCTAGAAATAAATGCTGATTGCAGAAGTAACTACATTCCTATGGTCAGTTCATTGTTTTAATGGAATAGGCAAAGATAAATAAATTCCTAAGAATGGGATATGGATTGACAAACAGAAATCTCTTAACTAAACTTTTCCCCCTTTTTGAGAAGTAAGATCAGTGGTGGGTTCAGACTGGTTCGCAAGAACTGATAGTAAAATTGGCAGGGTGGCTCCATTAACTGCCCCGGATGTCATCATCGGTGACCTGTTCATGCACAGAAGCTTCTGTGCATGTGCAAAAGCCAGGTGCATGAGTGAACAAAGTGAGCACACATCCGCTATCCCATTGCAAACTGGTAGTAAAGATAAGTAGAACCCACCCCTGAGTTAGATCTATGTTTTAAAACCAGCAAGATGTCTTGGAAAAATTACAATCCCCAAATATAAGAGATTACATTCATTGGCTTGCTTTGATGCATTGCATAAAGTAGGACTTAAAGGGAAAAAAATTAAATATCAAATTGAGCATTATTACCGACATGGCATAGGAAATACTGGAACAAAACTCATTGGAATTTGTTGCTATTTCAATAATCTCAACCAAATCCATTATGTGAAATGTAATAATATTCTCCAGGTTCTTTTAAGTACTGAAAGAGGACATAATGAGTTTATGACACAACACATGTTGTAATAATATGGCTGAGAAATAAACTAATTTGACTATTTGTAATTTGACTACCTTTTAGCATGTCAAGTAGTCTTTACTACTTTATCATCAGATGTTTAATTGACTACATAACTTTAAACATTCTATACTTCCTCTGAAAATGCTTACAATTTGTTCTCAAAATTTCTAATAGGCCCATTGGACAAGCAGTTTCAAAATCCCTACTCCAGAACATTCTTTTCCTTTTTTATTTTTAGGTGCAACCTATTTCTGCATGCAGTCAGAGCTGTTTTCCTGGTTTTAGCAAAAAAATGAAGGAAGGGAAGCCATTTTGCTGCTATGACTGCATCCCTTGTCCAGAAGGGAGAGTTTCAACTGAGATTGGTAATCTAAATTCTTCATTATTATAACCTAAATTTTTATAAATATACTTTCATCTGAGCTATGGTTCATATGAGCCGTGGTGGCTCAGTGATTAGAATGCAGTACTTCAGGCTACTAACTCTGTTCACATTGCTAGGAGTTCCATTCCTTTGATCCTGGTTTGCTCAGGGTTGACTCGGTAAAATAAGGATCTAGATTATTGGGGGCAATATGTTGACTCTGTAAATTGCTTAGTGAGTGTGGTAAGACACGGTGAAGCTGTATATATGTCTAAGTGCTTTTGCTAGTGCTATCTAAATATGATATATAGAAATTACAAATTTTATGAGGTAAACTAATAGATTTAATTTATCATATACCTTAAATTCAGCCATTTCACAATTACATGCATCCAAATGAAGTGGAATAAAGGTGATTCATATTGGAAACATCAAAGAATAAGATAGCATTGTTTATTGAGACAACCTAAAAGGAAAAATAAGAAATATCAATTTTAATAGTCAGAATATATAGACTAATAATTGTTTTAAAATAAAATATTTTAACTTTAATAAAACAAAGGGACATAATAGGAATTACAATATTATTATAATCTAGATTTAGCAGGCCTTTGGTTTCATATTTTCTATCTCTTATTTGTTTTACTTACATAAAATCTACTATTTATTAATTCTTAATAAAATCTAAAAAATATGGATATTTTGATATCAACTAAATGAAGATGGCTCGTGTAATTTCTGAGGCTTTCCATATCAAAATCTTAAAAATCTTAAATTTACCATTAGAATTACAATAATAGCATATTGATGAATTTTTGATTTGCATGTTAAATTAACATTCACCACTTTTTCTTTCAGACAGGACTGAATGCTCCAAATGCAAAGAGAAAACCTATCCTAACAAGAAAAAGGATTTCTGTATACCCAAAATAATTAGTTTCTTGTCTTATGAAGAACCTTTAGGGATCAGTTTAGCCTCTTTTGCACTTTCCTTTTCTTTGACTACAGTTCTTGTGCTAAGTGTATTTATGAGAAATCACAACACTCCCATAGTCAAAGCTAACAACCGGGACTTGACCTACACTCTCCTCATCTCCCTCCTGCTCTGCTTTCTTTCAGTGCTACTATTCATTGGCCAGCCTGGAAAAGTGACCTGTCTTCTCCGACAAACAACTTTTGGAATGGTTTTCTCAGTGGCTGTTTCTTCTATTTTAGCCAAAACCATAACAGTAGTTCTCGCTTTCATGGCCACTAAACCAGGATCTAGCATGAGAAAGTGGGTGGGAAAAAAATTAACTAATTCCATTGTTGTTTCCTGCTCCCTCATTCAAGCAAGCATCTGTATTTTGTGGCTGGCAATGGCTCCCCCCTTCCCAGATGTTGATATGGTCTCAGTGACTGAAGAAATTGTACTGCAATGTAATGAAGGTTCTGTGACCATGTTTTATTGTGTCCTTGGCTATATGGGTTTCCTGGCTCTTATCAGCTTTACAACAGCTTTTCTTGCCAGGAAATTACCTGACAGTTTCAATGAAGCCAAGTTCATCACCTTCAGCATGTTAGTCTTTTGCAGTGTTTGGTTGTCCTTTATCCCAGCATACCTGAGTTCCAAGGGGAAATATATAGTGGCTGTAGAGATCTTCTCCATTTTAGCATCTGGTGCTGGACTTCTAGGTTGCATATTTTCCCCAAAATGTTATATCATTGTGTTCAGGGCTGAACTGAACAATAGGGAACAACTAATAAGAAAAAAAGACTGATAAAAATAAGTATCTATCTAATTTCTCAAAATTTTAAAACTAGATTTCTTTGTAGGCGCTGTAAATTATTTACAAAAATGTCTCCTTAGCTTCTGATTTTTATAAATTTCTCCTATTCTCCAAAACCTCTCAATTTTTATTTAAAAAACTGAATAAATTGTAAGTAACAGATAAACTAAAATATTTGGTTGATAGGAGAGCTGGATTATTTTAGCTAGGGATTTTAATTTGGCTATAGAAATTAAATTAAAATTTATAATAAGATATTTTTTAAAAATTCTTAGACTTGGAGTATTCTTCATTTTTAGTGGATATATTGTGATACTTAAATAAGTAGGAGTATAGTATTTTTTAATTAACCACCTCATCATACATGGTAGTAATTCATTAGATCTGACTCTTGTGTTACTATTTGCAGAACACCATAAGTCTTGTATAATCATTATCTTGAAAATAAAAAAAATTGTGTTATTCCTCAATATTCTTAATAAATTTTGATGTTAAGATTTGAACAGCTACTCTATCATGAACTTTTCATGTGTTATTGTCATAAAACCAGAATAATATGGTTTCATGAAAGGATGTCAAGCCTTCAATAATTGCACCAGTAGATATAACAGCATGATACCTAAAAATGAAACAATCATTGTAATTTCATTAGATGCAGAGAAAGTTTTTGATGTAGTATATGAACCACGGTGGCGCAGTGGTTAGAGTGCAGTACTGCAGGCTACTTCTTCTGCCTGCTGCCTGCCTGCAATTTGGCAGTTCAAATTTGACCAGGCTCAAAGTTGACTCAGCCTTCCATCCTTCCAAGGTTAGTAAAATGAGGACCCAGATTGTTGGGGGCAATATGCTGACTCTGTAAACTGCTTAGAGAGGGCTGTAAAGCACTGTTAAGCAGTATATAAGTCTAAGTTCTATTGAAAAGTTGTTTTTTTAAAAAAAAATTAAATCCTCTGCCTGCAGAACTATCAATTATATTACAAGTAATTCTCAACTTACAATAGTTCATTTAGTGACAGTTCAAATTACAATGGCACTGAAAAAAAGTGACTTATGACTGTTGCAGCATCCTCATAATCACTTGATCAAAATTTAGATGCTTGGCAATGGACTCATAGCAATAGCAATGGCACTTATATTTATATATTGCTTCATAGTGCTTTACAGCACTGCTTACATAGTTTGCAGAGTCAGCATATTGTGCCCAACGATCTGAATCCTCATTTTACCAATCTTGCAAGGATGGAAGATTGAGTCAACCTTAAAGCCAATCAGGATCAAACTACTGGCAGTGGGCACAGTTAGCCTGTAATGCTGCCTATTGCATTCTAACCACTGCACCACCACAGCTTCTAGGCTCACATTTAAGATAGTTACAGTGTCCAGGAGTCATGTGACTATCTTTGTAACCTTCTAACAAACAAAGTCAAGGGGAATCCAGGTTCACTTAATAATCATGTTACTAACAACTACAATGATTCACTTATCAACTATGGCAAGAAAGATCATAAAATGGGACAAAATTCATTTAACTTCACTGTCTCATTTAGCAACAGAAATTTTGGGCTCAATTGTGGTTGTAAGTCAAGGACTACCTGTGTCTCCCTTAAAATCAGTATGCAATCAGTGTGTGATCTGAATATGTTAAGAGTATCCTTCATCTGCTTTGCTCTTTAGTTACCTTAGGTTATTTGTGCTGCAAAACTGAACATAGATTGTTGCCATACACAGATAATATCTTATTCTTTTTTACTATCAAAATCTTTATCCAGATTTATGGAAATGGTATAGTACTATGGCAAATAGTTTCAGCATACAAAAATTGTATGCATACAAAAATATTAAGTCTAATATTGTGTCAACATTAAAAGTGCCCTAATAAAATCTTTTTATTAGATTAACAAGTTCTAGTAAATACTTGAAGATAATCGTTTTTGTAAGTAATTTTTTTTAATTAATATGCCTTCTCCGGAGACTCAGGGCGGCTTACAATGCGTTAAGCAATAGCCTTCATACTTTTGTATATTTTTTATACAAAGTCAGCTTATTGCCCCCACAAACTGGGTCCTCAATTTACCTACTTTAGAAAGGATGAAAGACTGAGTCAACCTTGACTCAGAATTGTTTTAGTAAGGCCTTCTCATGGTACTACTCTCCTAAAGAACAGCTTGTCCTTTTGTATAGAAGCTAGTACCTCCCTGGTGAGTTTGTGAGGGGTCCTTGGTGCTCTCTGAGCTTGCTAATTTTCTTGCAAACATTTAATTACCCAAACCAAGTAACATCATCAATGCTAGTAAAGTTTACTGTCAGTTTATATTTTAATGCTTGTCTTGTCAGTATTGGTGGGGGTGGTCTTAGAGATTTGTTGGTGTGGCTGTTTACTAATTCGCTTCTTTGGCAGTTTCTCTATTGGGGTATTGCTTACTTGATACTTGGACTGATGTTAATCTTGGAGTTAATCCAGGGGTGAAATGCTCCCAGTTTGGACTGGATCGCCCTATCCGGTAGCGATGGAGGTGGGTAGTTCGGAGAACCAGACGCAAAAATTCCTGCCCCTCCCCTCCGTCCCCTGCCTAGCATAGCCGCACAATCATCAGAGGCTTTTTTTAAAAAAAAAAATTTAAAGCATTTTTTCTACAATCTCTTTGCCAGAAAAAATGCTTTTAAAAGTAAAAAAAAAGCCTCTGATGATCGTGTCGCTCAGCTGGGATCATCAGAAGCTTTTAAAAGCATTTTTTCTACAACCTCTTCAGCCCATCCCAGCTGAGTTGTCTGATTGGCGGAGGCTTTTTTTTCTTTTAAAAGCCTCTGACAATCCCAGCTGCGTTGCCTTATTTAAAAGAAAAAAAGCCTCTGCCGATCAGGCAACGCAGCTGGGATTGTCAGAGGCTTTTAAAAGCATTTTTTCTTACAAGCTCTTCTCTGAAGAGGTTGTAGAAAAAATGGTTTCAAAAGCAAAAAAAAAAAGTTGGTCACACCCACCCAGACCCATTAACACCCATCATCACCACCACCACCAATCCGTGGCCACAGAACCGATAGGAACAAATTTTCACCACTGAGTTAATCTCTGCTGAAATACAGAAGTGTTTTGGTGATGTCGGGTCCTCCCAGTTTTACTACTGGTTCTATAGAACAGGTGCAAACCGGGGGCAACCCACCACTGGCATGCACCCTTCTGCACATGTGCTTTGTTCATGTGGTGCCTAGAACTTGTTGGTGTGGAACAGCATAGCAATGCAATACATGTTACAAGTATTTCTTAATTTGGTGTAGCAAACAGACACAAAGACTGCACTTATTTTTCTTACACAAAACTATTGTACAATAAAAAATTTCTAGCTTATTTTACTATCATCCTATTCAGGGGTGGGTTCTACTTACCTTTACTACTGGTTCACAGTGGGGCCATGCATGCGCTCTTCTGCACAAGTGTAGAAGCAGTTTGATGACATCAAAGTCAGTGGGCAGAGCCTCCTGCTAGTTTTACTACCGGTTCTATAGAATCAGTGTGAACCAGGGGCAACCCACCACTGATCTTATTACTATAAATTTACAACAATTCTATTTCTAGTCTTACTTAATCTATAAATTTCTATTTATATGTTCCTATTCCTAAACTTTCTTAACTATTTCTTCTTTAAATCTTTCCTTTTCCCTCAGGTCTTCAGCTCTTTTAGCTAATCTTATTCCATTAGCATTGCAAACCCTTTCCATTCCTCTATTTTGCTGTTGTTGTTAGTTGAGAAATCATGTCCGACCCATCACAACCCCATGGACAGTGTTCCTCCTGGCCTTCCTGTCCTCTACCATCCATTTGAGCTCATGCCTATTGCTTCAGTGACCTCATCCAGCCACCTCGTTCTCTGTCATCCCTTCTTCTTTTGCCCTCAATCTTTCCCAGCATTAGGCACTTCTCTAGTGAGTCCTTCCTTCTCATTACATGGCCAAAGTATTTGAGTTTCATCTTCAGGATCTGGCCTTCTAAAGAGCAGTCAGGGTTGATCTCTTCTAGCACTTACCGGTTTGATCGCCTTGCAGTCCAAGGGACTCACAGAAGTCTTCTCCGGCACCATAGTTCAAAGGCCTTAATTCTTTGGCGCTCAGACCAATTTCTTATGGTCCAACTTTCATAGTCATACATTACAACTGGGAATACCATAACCTGGACTATAAGCACTTTTGTTGGCAGGGTAATATCTCTGCTTTTTAGTTATCTAGATTTGCCATAGCTTTCTACCCTAGGAGCAAGAGTTTTTTTAATTTCTTAGTTGCAGTCCCCATCTGCCGTGATCTTGGAGCCCAGGAAAATTAAATCCGTCACTACCTCCATTTTTTCCCCATCTATTTGCCAGGAACTGAGGTGAATAGGCTATTCTCTGCCCTCTTTCTCTCTCCATGCACTGTTTCTGGAGTTGGTCTGTGGAGTTCTGCACTTGGGTTACTGCACAGAGTGGCCATGCTATGATTTACAAACCCTCTTGCTTGGGTTTGCAGAATCTGGACTGGCTCTTTCCCTATGCTCCCCTGTGAGCTCTACCTCTCAATGGTCTTGCAAATACAAAAATGTTTTTTCTTATACATATATATCCATTAAGGCATATTAGATAAAATGAGATACAGAGGGATGAGTGGAGATGCCTATGAATCTGCTAGGAAGAATAAATAAAAATGGATGTATGTTCCAGATTGGTATATATGTTGCCAATGTTAGTTCTGCTTCACTATTTTAAGCAAATTGATAAGATAATGGAAAATTTTATTAAGCTGTTAGGATTTCTCTTTGATAGAATCTGGTTTTCCTTTGTTAATGGTGGTTTTGATTTATCTGGTTTTAAAATATATCACTGGATATATATTTTTGCTGGTTTTTTAGAAAAAGTATTAAGATCAAAATGCAATTGGACATGTGATTTTAATAGTTCATTTGGAGAATTATTATTTCTCACATCTTATGCCAAGCATATTGGGCCACAAGCATACACAGTTCTCGGTCCACATTTACAATCTCTTCTTTCTTCCATTTAAGGATGTTTTTCAGATTTTCCTGAAATGTTTGGCACCAGGTTTTCTTTGTTCTTCCTCTTTTTCTTTCGATGCCATGGAGCGCTCTAAAGGTGGTAACCAAAACCTTGAAGTGTACCCGGAAGACCACTGGGAGCCAGTGCAGCTCATGCAGGAGGGGAGTCACATGGGAGCACCACGTTGCTCCCGTAACCACCCACACAGCCGCATTCTGGACTAGCTGGAGCCTCCGGGTGCTCCTCAAGGGGAGCCCCATGTAGAGAGCATTGCAATAGTCCAGGTGGGAAGTAACGAGGGCATGAGTGACCGTATTTAACGAGTCCTGATCTAGATAGGGACGAAACTGGTGAATCAGGCAGACCTGATAAAATCTACCCCTGACAGGGAGCCAGGTATGTAACCAGCAAGCCCATCTTCACTACATGACCCCACTTCACAAGGACGGACTCACATCCAGCTGTCTGAGGAACAGTGGCCTCCCTCGGACCAAGACCTTCTCTAATGACAATCGCCATCCCCCTTCCCTCCCCTGTGACCTTGGCTGATGAAATGCATGAAAACCAGATGGGCACATCTCTATGAGAGGGATCTCCCCTCCTGGCCCAACCAGGTCTCTGTAATACTCGCCAGGTCCACTCCCCCCTCCTGAACAGATCACAAATGAGGAGGGCTTTATTTATCATGGACTGGGTGTTGCATAGCATCAGCCGAAAGCTCAGGGCCTGAGGGTCTGTGCAACCTGGGAAAAGAGGTGAGCATTGGAGGCTGGAGTGTGCCACCACTTGAAGCCAGCGGACGCGTGCTCCCACAACCTGATGTGGCCTCCTGCTCCTGCTGTATCTGCCCCTCCCACACACAGTACTGATATAATGACCATCCACAGCACAAGCTCTAACCCCCTCCTTGACCCCGGTTCCCATATGTCTCATGCTGCACTCTTCAGCCGGCTCTGGCCTCCTCCCCGACAGGTTCTCCCCCGAACCCACAGAACCCATCCCCCTCCCAGAACCCTTTAAAACCTTGTCTAAAATTTTCCCCAAAAAACCCCACAACCCCCTCCTCGCCGCATGCCACCACTCGGGATTCCAAAATCCGTCATCAAGGTAGGCCCTCAATAGTGAGGAGGGCCAAACCTGCGAGAGGGGGGAGTCTTGCAGCGCAAGCAGGTCAGCAGCCATAAACATCACAGAAAAGAGGTGGAAAGTCAACTGGTCAGGGCTTTGCCAGATCGTCAAATAGTACTGGGTCAAAGTAGATCATCACATCAGGAGCTGGACTTCACTGCCCTCTCACGGAAGTGGGAGGGCCCAGTGTCATCTCCTACCCCAAATCCCCCCACCCCCCACCCCCATTCTCAGCTCTGCTGTTAAAAACACTCCAAAAAGAGCAGATGGTATTCCTGAGGGCAAGGCTGTCCATATTTCCCTCAACCACCTGCTACAAGCAATTTCCTTAGCCAGGTGGTCTGTGGCTGCCATTGCCTTCAGCCGCCGCCACCACCGCCGCCACTTTTTCTATAACTACAGCCGAAACAATGCTTTTAAAAATAATTTTTAAAAAAGCCTCTGATGATCGTGCGGCTCGTCAAAAGCATTTAAAAGAAAAAAACTCTTTTTTTTTTGTTTTAAATGCTCTGATGATCCAAGCTGAGTTCCCAGATTGGCAGAGGCTTTTTAAAAAATTTCCTGCCGATCAGGGAACTCAGCTGGGAATGTCAGAGCCTTTTGAAAACATTTTTTTACAACCTCTTAGCCGAAGAAGTTGTAGAAAAAATGGTTTTAAAAGTAAAAAAATGACCACGCCTGACCCGACTAAATGTTTTGAGAATGGCTAATCCATGCAATCCCAATCATCATTTGCATGATTCCCTGACTGTCACCATCAAGCTACTCCCAAATTATGAATGTGGCCTTCATTCACCAATAATTTCATCATTACAAATCTAAGCTCAAACTTTTCAACTCAGAAAAACATTACTTCTTCAGCAGTTCCCTAAGGAATCAAACTAATTTGATTACTTAAATTCCTGTTTGTCTATCTTAATGACTGTTTTTAATTCTGCTGATTTTCCAAATCCCTGTGTATTTCAGTGAACCTTAAATTAAGACTGATGAAGAGTGTTATTTTCCAATACCATTTCCAAAGTCCAAGATTCAGACTTTAGCAACCACCATTCAAGACCGGATACTATTAATCACAGAAATGCTAATAGATGTGCCATAGAAGTTAAAGAGTTCTTTGATATCCAGAGTATGGATATCATTTTACTGATCTTGCTGCTAGTGCTGCTTCCTCACATAGTTTGCAAGTCTCGTAGATGCAGCACCACCCATCCATACTCTTCATATCATAAATACCAACAACTAGGAGATATCATTGTTGGTGGCATTGCTTCTCAGACTGGCATCCTACCAAAAGGCATTGTCTTCACTGAAACCCCTTCACCAGTATTGCCAGGAGAGTTTGTGTAAGAAACTGGATAATTGTTTCATTTTTAAATCATTTTGGTCACTTGTCTAAGCAAAATGAGCAATATCATCTCAATACTTTGTGATAGTAAGATACTGAGGAAAGATCATCTGAGGAAGAATACATTGTGTAAGATATTCAGAATTTTAAAGCAGCATTCCTCAAATTCAGGAAACTTCCCCCCCCCCCACTCCAAAATGTAGCCTTTGACTGTCATAATTCTTTGAAATACCTAACCAGCTGAAAAACTCTGGGAATTGAACCCACACCTGCAGGGAACCCAGACTGGACAAAGCTGATTTCAAGACTAACTTCTTTCTATTTTACTTTCACTATCTTCTTTTCAATGTTTTTTTCCTGCCAAATCTCTTTATTAAACCTGTTTCATCCTTGACAACCTTCCTTGCTCTTTATCGTGTTTGGTCTGTTATGCTTTTATTTTGCAGATTTTGTGATAATTCATTTATTACACTGAAACATTGTAACATCCCTGTTCTTTAAAAGAATGATCAATAAATTTATCTGCTTCATCCTTAAAATGTTAGAGATAGCCTCTTTTTTATCTGTATAGTTTTTATCTATGTGACAATTTTTAAAATTGCTTTCAGTTCTGCAGTATTCCAAATCTATTATTTTTACAAAATAAGTAAACTCACCATATATAATCTCATCTCTATCATTTTGTAAAATTAAGAATAATCAAGACATTTGTATTAGGGATATCTGTATTTGCCTGAACACTAAGTTAAACATGAATTTGAAGCTGCATATTCTTTTCAAAATTATGTATATTGGGCAAATTTGCAAATATTTGCAAGTAAAAATTATTTGGACCAATGTATAAGAAAATACCATTCAGAATTCTAAGGTTATTTTCAAGGTAAAACCTCAATATAGCTTGAAATTGGATATCATGAGTTAAAAAAAACCCTCTTGAAATACCTAACATTTATATATTTCTTCTCTAATGTGCATAGTGAAAAAAATGACATAAACATATTTTAATTTTTTAAAAAATACAAATATAGTATGTGAAGTTTTTGCAAAAATGCAAATCATCTCCATGCATGTTAACAGTATATGCAGGTGGCTATGAGTTTGCAATGTCAGAGAAATGATACAGTCAGCCTGCTGAATTCCTATTAAAACACAAAAGCTGTTCAATGTGGAATGGCCTTCTGATATGGAATGCAACTCTCATTGTAGCTTAATTCCTAAGAATTACCAGCACATCCTGGCTATGGCATTTGCAGTGAAGGAGATCAATGAAAACCCACAGATCTTACCCAATCTCACCTTAGGTGTCTGCATCTATGATAGTTATGATAATGCCCAGAAAACCTACCAGGCCACCTTGCGACTTCTATCATCAATGGAGGAATTGGTCCCCAACTATGTATGTAACATCCAGAATGATGTAGTAGCTGTTATTGGAGGACTGGATGCACAAATTTCTCTTCATGTGGCAACTATTTTAGATACCTATAAGAAACCACAGGTAAGATATATTTAAGTTTCTAAGTTAATACAATTGTTATTTTTTTTAATTATTTTGAATATTGTATTCCATCCCATTCCTACATAGTCCTGAGATGGAAAAAGACATTTATCCCTGCAATTCCAGGAGTCACATTTTTGTAAATATCACTATTTAGTTTCAATCCTCCATCCATTTACAGTGCATTATGTAAGTGGAACTTATACCTTTGAAGGAAATGTGTTATTTTACTTTCAGATAATAAATAACTTTTTTTTTGTTTATATATTATATGTATTATAGTAAAACTGTTTCATTTTACTTCTAATTAACTAAAGAAAAAAAATGTGAAATGTTGCACCAAAGATAATGTATTGCATTTGACAATTGTATTCTGTGTTTAACTCTGAACATAATGACCATCATATCAGGGCAAATCTATTGATTGGGAATCTGATAAATAAATAAGATAAAGTCTTGTTGAATTCAGGACAGATTCAACCACACTTTTTGTGGGTCCGCTTTATTTAAGATTTTTGAATAAAATAAAGTTTCTGAATAAAATAAAGAGCTAATATTAATTACTACTACAGCATAAATCTGCCAGATTCAGTTCAAAGTTCAAGATTTACTGATTGCTAGTATAAATTTAGATTTGCAACATGAATAAGAGATATGTTGCATCTCTTATACTATTGGGAAATATGTATAGCTATGAACTGAGTTTGGGGAAGAATTGGGCTTCTGAATATTATTTGGAGTCCCTCCTACCCACCCTATCCCTCCTATCCACCACCATCACCCTCTAAAAATAGTCCTGGAAAGGAATTAGAGAAATGGACATTTAGGGGAAGTTTAAATTATTTGTTTAATTTCAACTTTTTATTCAAACCTGAAACTTGTTCATGAAGTTGAAAAATTGTCCTATAAGAATATTTTTAAAATTATTCCAATATCTTTTAATGAACCAGACATTTGTAATGTCTGTATCTTTTTAATTCCTTTGCAGTTTCTCTGTCCCATCATCTGAACTTAACTGTATTTTTAACGTTATATGTGTGCATATTATAATTAAGAAGAGAGTTAAGATTTTAACTTTTTTTAATGAAGTATTATTTTATTTTCACTTGTGACATTTGTTATCTTCCAAAAAGGGGGAAAAGGCTGAATTCTCTACAGGGAGTTCCTCTACAGGGTATGGACAGGAGATTACACTACTGGACTTACTTTTATTTTTTGTGCTTTGATTTTTAATTGTCAGAAAAGAAGCAACAGGATGTAATAGGTTATTTCTGTCAAATAACAGGGTTAGGGGATAGTCAACAAATAATGGAAGATAGATACATTTACACAAAAAAGTAAATTACATACAGTGGATAATTACTTAGTCAAGTGTTCTAATCTATAAAAGGGATGTGGTGGCTCAGTGGCTAAGATGCTGAGCTTGTCTATCGAAAAGTCGACAGTTCAGCAGTTCGAATCCCTAGTGCTGCATAATAGGGTGAGTTTCCATTACTTGTCCCAGGCTTCTGCCAACCTAGCAGTTCAAAAGCACGTAAAAATTCAAGTAGAAAAATAGGGACCACTTTTGGTGGGAGGTAACAGCTTTCCATGGGCCTTTGGCATTTAGTCATGCTGGCCACAAGACCATGGAGACATCTTCAGACAACATTGGCACTTTGGCTTTGAAATGGAGATGAGCACCACCCCCTAGAGTTGGGAATGACTAGCACATATGTGCAAGGGGAGCCTTTACTTTTAATCTATAAAATGTTTAAGTTGCAACAAAGTCAGGAAATCTAAGGAAGAGAAAGACAGAGACAGAGACAGAGAGAGAAAACCTATATTTGGAATCTCTTCAAATTACTCCAAGGGAACATAAATGGATTTTATACATTAAATCACTTCAGTGATTCAACTCAGTTTAAAGGAATGGTTCAAATGACCCATAGCATTTATGCAGAAATTGAGTATATAAGAAATTTAGTAAAACCACAAACATAATTTCAAGTAGCAATGTTGAAGCTGTTATATATGAAGAACATCATATATAACAGTGATCATATATTCAATAAACAAATAGTATGAGGTTTGTTAATTTAATCTATGCAGATTGAGAGAATAATTGAAAGTATTATATACATATGTCTATTATTTTATCCCACTTCTCTTTAGCTGATTTATGGATTCTCTCCCCTCATGAATGATAAAACTCCAGGCCTTTCTTTCTACCAGATGGTTCCCCCAGAACCCCTTCAATATGCAGGAATTGTCTCACTGCTCCTGCATTTCAGATGGACCTGGATAGGGTTTCTTATCATGGACAATGAACATGGAGAAAAAATGGCACAAACTATGATTCCACTTCTTTCAAAAAAGGAGATTTGTTTTTCTTTTATTGAAAGAATCCCAAAATTTAGTGATATTACTAAACTTGAAGACATGATTCAGCAGGGGGTAAAAGTATATGAAAGTATCATGAGTAGTAAAGCTAATACAGTTGTAATTTATGGAGAATCTTTCTCCATGATGTTCTTGAGATGGTTGCAGTATATGCCAAAGCTGGAATCAGTGAGAAGTAAACCAAAAGGTATTGTGTGGATAATGACAGCCCAGATGGAATTCACTTCATCAGCTTTTCAACTCCATTGGGATACAGATATAATCCATGGTGCCCTCTCCTTGTCAATGCACTCTGCTGATCTACCAGAATTCAAATCATTTATTCAGAAAAAAAATCCCTTCAGTGCAAAAGAAGATGGGTTTATCAGTCTATTCTGGCAAGAAGCTTTCAACTGTGTTTTTCCTAATATGGCAATGAGCGATGTATCTGACAATATTTGCAATGGAACAGAGGATCTGAAGAGCCTGCCTGGATCTCTTTTTGAAATGAAAATGACTGGTCACAGTTACAGCAGTTATAATGCTCTTTATGCTGTAGCTAATGCTTTACATGCTCTGTCCTCTTTTAAACATAAACACAAAGCTATGGCAGAGGGAGAAAGAGGGAGGATACATAATCAAGGCTTCTGGCAGGTAATGGCACCAACATCCTCATCTGATGGAGCCTCATGTACATAAGTGTGATAGCAAAACTAGGTCTGAATTTCAGCAGTTTTCCCATCTCTTAGCAATGTAACAAAAGTTCAGAGTTTTATCAAAATTCCTTTTAATTATTATTGAGCATACTATATAAATGCAGTACTGTACACTGCTTTATACTGGACACTTTTCCATATTTAGCATTTTAATGACACATCTCTTAATATGATTGTACTAAACATATGTTTGACTCTAGAATTTAAATAATTTTTGGTGTAATAGAATCAGATTATTCACCATTCAAATTTTGTGGTAAATTTAGGGGACTAGTGTAATTCTTTTGTTTCTTCCCTAATGCACACCAATCTGGCTTCTCCCACTGAGCCTTATAAATGATTTCCACTCAAAAGAGAGAGAGAGAAGCCTAGGACGGTTATCTGACACCATCATGATGAGGAAAATATTCTCAAAATTTGCATTTAATTTTTTTGCTCTAGCTCCATTATTTTCTGAGAGGTGTTTCTTTTAACAACAGTGCTGGAGATCTGGTTTCTTTTGATCAGAATGGAATAGTAGGAGCTGGATTTGATATCATAAACTGGATTGCTTTTCCAAACAAATCATTTTGTCGTGTGGAAGTTGGGAAGGTGAATCACTTAGCTTCTCCAGATGAACTTTTAACCATTAATGAAGACATCATTACATGGCATAGCTGGTTTAATCAGGTAGGATCTAATTATCAGCCTAATACTCAGATCTAATTATCATGATTTTGAATTATGTGTCTATATTATGATATGGAAATTCCTCGTGTTAAAAAATCTTTTGAAAAAATAGGTGAATTAATTTCAGTATATGAATTTATACAGATGAAACTCAAAAAATTAGAATATTGTGCAAAAATTCATTTATTTAAGTAATGCAACTTAAGAGGTGATGTAATATATGAGATAGTTCAAGCCTTGATTTGTCATACTTTGATGATTATGGTTTACAGCTCATGAAAACCCAAAATTCACAATCTCAGAAAATTAGAATATTGTGAAAAGGTTCAATATTCTAGGCTCAAAGTATCCGACTCTAATCAGCTAATTAAGCCGTAACAGCTGCAAAGAATTCCTGAGCCTTTAAATGGTCTCTCAGCCTGGTTCAGTAGGAATCACAATCATGGGAAAGACTGCTGGCCTGACAATTGTGCAGAATATCATCATTGACACCCTCCATAAGGAGAGAAAGCCTCAAAGGTAATTGCAAAAGAAGTTGGATGTTCCCAAAGTGCTGTATCAAAGCACATTAATTGAAACTTATGTGGAAGGAAAAAGTGTGGAAGAAAAAGGTGTACAAGCAGCAGGGATGACCGCAGCCTGGAGAGGATTGTCAAGAAAAGGCCATTCAAAAGTGTTGGGGACTTTCACAGGAAATGAACTGAGGCTGGAATCAGTGCATCAAGAGCCACCACACACAGACGGATCCTGGACATGGGCTTCAAATGTGATATTCCTCTTGTCAAGCAGCTCCTGAACAACAAACAACATCAAAAGAGTCTTACCTGGGCTAAAGACAAAAAGAACTGTCTGTTGTTCAGTGGTCCAAAGTCCTTTTTTCTGATGAGAGCATCTCATTTGGAAACCAAGGACTCAGAGTCCGGAGGAAGAATGGAGAGGCATACGCTGCAAGATGAGAGAGAGAGAGAGAGAGAGAGAATTTTATTTCTATACTGCCCTTCCCCCAACAGACTCAGGGCGATTTACAACCAGTTAAAAACAAAAATACAAACATCATAATTTAAAATTTAAAAATTTAAAATTTAAAAATTTTAAAGAACCCAAAAGTTAAAAACTCCAATTTTAAAACTCATTTACAAAGATAGCCCTGCCTGTCGGAAGAGCAGGGTCTTGAGGGCACAGCGAAAAACATGGAGGTCGGAGATCGTGTGTATTTCCGGGGGCAATTTGTTCCAAAGGGCAGGAGCTCCCACAGAGAAGGCTCTCCCCCTGAGTGTTGCCAGCTGACATAGTTTGGCCGACAGCACCCTGAGGAGTCCCTCTCTGTGGGAGTGTACTGGCCGGTGGGAGGCTATTGGTGGCAGAAGGCAGTTTCATAGGTAGAAGTCTAGTGTGAAGTTTCCACAGTCTGTGTTGATTTGGAGAGCCATGTCATCTGCTGGTGTTGGTCCACTGTGCTTCATTAAGTCCAGGGTCAATGCAGCCATCTATCAGGAGATTTTGAAGCACTTCATGCTTCCTTCTGCGGACGAACTTTATGGAGATGCTGACTACATTTTCCAGCAGGACTTGGCACCTGCCCACACTGCCCAAAGTACCAAAACCTGGTTCAATGACCATGGGATTACTGTGCTTGATTGGCCAGCAAACTCGCCTGACCTGAACACCCATGGAGAATCTATGGGGCATTGCCAAGAGAAAGATGAGAGACATGAGACCAAAAAATGCAGAAGAGCTGAAGGCCGCTATTGAAGCATCCTGGTCTTCCATAACACCTCAGCAGTGCCACAGGCTGAAAACATCCATGCTACGTCACATTGAGGCAGTAATTGATGCAAAAGGGGCCCAAACCAAGTACTGAATACATATGCATGCTTATACTTTACAGAGATCCGATATTGTTCTATGTACAATTCTTGTTTTATTGATTTCATGTAATATTCTAATTTTCTGAGATTGTGAATTTGGGGTTTTCATGTGCTGTAAGCCATAATCATCAAAATTATGACAAATCAAGGCTTGAACTATCTCGCTTTGCACGTAATGAGTCTGTGTCATATATTAGTTTCACCTTTTAAGTTGCATTACTGAATAATAATAAATAAATGAACTTTTGCATGATATTGTAATTTTTCAAGTTTCACCTGTATAATAACTGCCCCTCTAAGTTAGAAATTCTACCCTAATTTTCAGGGTAGACATTTTGCAATTGATAATATCACCCATTGGACCAAAGTATAGAGTTATAGCATTGATAGTTCTCTTATAAATCAGATTTTCCTGTAAACTACATCTCTTTAAATTTACTAAAAAGTGTAATTAATGTTTATGTTAAAATTTTAAGTAAGAAGTTGATGAATGGGACGTTTCTAGAAGAAACCTTGAGGTTAATGTTTAAAGTGACATATCATCCATATTGCAAATATTAATGCAACAACACTGGTTATAAAACTTAGAAAGCAATGTGCTACATTGCTTAACCTAAAAAGCATATTTGATTTAATTTTAGTGAGAAGTTTTGACATACATTTATTTGTTCCATCCAGTGGCCATTGTCTTCTTTTATTAATACACATTATTAATTAAAATCCCAATTTAAAGGGAAATGTAGAATATCAAATTATACGAGGGTACATATTTCTGTAGTTGAATATAATTTCCCTAGTTTCCATGAACAAATGCATACAATTTAACAGTTTTTTGAAATCCAGGGGAAGAAAACAGAATGGTATTTTAAATTTGTATATGCAAATTGATAAGGGTCAGAAATAGACTTACTTGTTCAGAGAGACATTTTGAACAAGTCAGGTAAGCATCTTAAGCTGATTCTTAAAACATGAGTTTTTGTTGAGGGTTTACATTGCCTCTTTCAATTCTATGATTCTATAACGGTAAAGGTTCCCCTAGCACAGGTGTTCCTGACTCTAGGGAGCGGTGCTCATTTCCGTTTCAAAGCCGAAGAGCCAGCGCTGTCCGAAGACATCTCCATGTCCATGTGGTTGGCATGACTAAATGCCAAAAGTGCTGTTACCTTCCCACCAAAAGTGGTCCCTATTTTTTCTACTTGCATTTTTTTTTATGCGCTTTCGAACTGCTACATTGGCAGAAGCTGGGACAAGTAAAGGGAACTCACCCCATTACTAGGGATTTGAAACGCTGAACTGCTGAACTTTCGATCGACAAGCTCAGTGTTTTAGCAGTGAGTCACCGCGTCAAAGATTATTCTACAATCTTCCACAAATGGATATATGTATGTAAAAGCTGATAAGCTTCTCTATTTGTTATGGATTGCAGTTATTCAAACTTACATTTCTAAAGGAACAAAAACCTATATATTTTTTTAAAAAGACATACTTAATTGTAGGCGAAAATACATTTAGAAGTGAACATTTGGGAGAAACAAGTTACAATTTCAAGGGAACTTTTCACCTTAGTGTTTAGAGTGATGCAAATATGCAAAAATGATATGGCAATTTGTCCATCTGTAGCAACAATTTCTAGCATATCAAGTAAGCCATTTTGAGCAGGCCCTTTGAATTTAAATAGGCATCAAATTAAAGCCTTTCTTCTATCATTCTATAATGTAACACATTCCTCTTTAATGTCCAGGTGATACCCATCTCTGTTTGCAGTGATAGTTGCTATCCTGGTTCCAGCAAAAAAGTGAAGGAAGGAGAGCCATTTTGCTGCTATGACTGTATTTCCTGTCCAGAAGGGAGAATTTCAACTGAGAATGGTAACCATCTCCTTGCTTGTTCAAAATAAATTCAGGCAA
The DNA here is from genome assembly GCA_038048745.1 of Coluber constrictor foxii. NCBI lineage: Eukaryota > Metazoa > Chordata > Lepidosauria > Squamata > Colubridae > Coluber > Coluber constrictor. The sequence continues at coordinate 60,549,020 of CM075961.1, read as the reverse complement.
TAAAAAGAATAATGTATTATAACAAGTAGATTTTTTTAAAAAAAACATTTTTAAATGTGAGGATTAAAAACTTCTATTTACCAGAATGTTGAACAGTCTCAATGCATTAACAACAAAAATTACCTAATTTTGTATGTATGTATGTACATACTGTAGATCAATGGGTAGAAATTGCCAACCTTTTTTATAGATTTAACAATAGCAGTAGCACTTAGACTTATATACCGCTTCATAGTGCTTTACTTCCCTCTCTAAGGGGTTTACAGTGTCAGCATATTGTCCCCCAAAATCTGAATCCTCATTTTATCAACCTCAGAAGGATGGAAGACTGAGTCAACTTTGAGTCCGGTGAGATTCGATCTGCCAAACTGCTGGCAGCCAGTGATCGGCAGAACTAGCCTGCAGTACTGCACTCTAACCACTGCGCCATCAAAGCATCTATGAAATATTTTTGCTAACTTATCTCTAAACACTTTTTTGATCAGTTTTCTCCAAGTTTTTCTCATCTAGAGTCTTTAACATCACTGAAGTAATTTTGAAGGGTACAGAAGATCCCTCAGATCAAAGGGCATCTAGGAAGCAGATTACAAGCAGATTACAAAATGACAAAATCAGAACATAATTACTGATTTTATTCAGCTTTTAATTCACATTTCATCCTTAAAAAAATTTCTGAAAAAGTTAGTTCATAGTTTATTTAATAAAAGAGCTTCCTGATAAATAGTCGAATGAAGTCATATTTACATATGAAGTAGTTCCATTGGGAACTACTATAACATTCTTTCATATAGGTTCATTTTACATTATGATTCACTTTTTCTACATTAAATCTGAATCTCAAAATTATAAAGTTGCAAAACATAAGTAAATAGAAGTTTTTAGAAATGTAAAATAATATGATGAGACATCTTTTAACACAGTAAGAAATATTTATTAACTCATTTATTAAATAGATTTATATGGTGTACTTCCTTAATAGGTGGGACCTGCAACATATCTTGCCTTCCAGTCTTGGTGGGGAGATAGATATATACTGTATAATATTTGTAGTCCTTGAGTTATGACCAAAATGGAGCTTGCCCATTATATAGGTAATTGAGATGGCCATTTTTTTTAAAAAAAAAATTGATTTATATGCCTCCCTTCTCCGGAGACTCAGGGTGGCTTACAATGAGTTAAACAATAGCCTTCATACTTTTGTATATTTATACAAAGTCAGCTTATTGCCCCCACAAACTGGGTCCTCAATTTACCCACCTTAGAAAGGATGGAAGGCTGAGTCGACCATGGGCCTGGTGAGAATTGAACTCGCAGTAATTGAGGGCAGCTGGATGTTAAATGCTGCCTTAGTAGGAGGCATTAGCCTCATACGCCACTCAGGCATTAAGTGAACTACCTCAATTAACAACCCCCATCTCTGCTGTCCCCAATACAATTGTTAAACATGTGTATGGATCAGGGCTGGGTTCTACTTACTTTTACTACCAGCTCGCAACGGGAGCACGGCCACTCTCTCGTTTTGCTCACACATATATGTGTGCTTCAGCGCATGCACATAGAAGCTTCTGCACATGCACAGATCATCCATGATGACATCCGACTTTCCTATTGGTTTGCAAGGACGGAGAGCAACCCACCACTGCTATGGATCATTAAGTGGAACATGGCAGGGAGGTTCAAGAGTTGGGGAGACCATAGGGAGCCTAATACAGGCACAGGTTAACACAGGGATGCTAATGTTAGCATTAACAAGAGAAAGCAAACACAGAATGGTTTGCTTTTCCTTGCTAATGCTGGTGAAGTTAATACTAGTGTTAATAAGGAAAACAAACTGCTCCATTGCTTTAGTACCATAAGCAGCTGCTATTTTCTAAGTTTCTGCAGTCATGCAGCCATGTTGCAATGGGTTGCGGCTATACTCAGAAAAAAAGATGGTCACATGTGAGATTGTGCTGTGTGTTCCAACAACAAAACAGCTTTTTCTCTTTCGATATCCTTGCCTCTTGCACATGGGAAATCTTCAAAAGGTAACTGAGTGATTGATGGCCAAGGTGGAGAAAAGTGTGTGAAACCCAATGGTGTGACGAAGCAAGCCCAGCACCTGCAGGGATCTAGCAGGGCAGGATGGAGAGTGAAACAGTCAGGGAGACACACTGTAGTCATAGGGATGAATAATTGCAGGGGTGCTGTAGCAGATGCAACTTTGAAACTGGATCATAAGTTCTATCTTTTGGGGGGCACTGTTGTAACTTCAAAAATCCAAATAGTTTTAAAGTGACAAAATGATTAAATTTACTAAAGCATTTAACTTTATCACACCTTTTGTATCTCATATATACCAAGCTTCTAATCTTAATATTAAATACATCTGCAAAAGTTAGAAGGTTATATTGAGTATCAGACAAAGCATGATTACTTGACATCTGCAGGCCTTCCTATATATCCATTAATCAAAGTAGCTGCCTAATAGTACAGGAAATAATATGATAATACACTGGTCAAATTTATGATATGCATGAAATACTAATGTTATACAACTTCTTCTATTTCAGACAAAAATGAATGTTTTGAATGCCAAGACAAATACTATCCAAACAAGAAAAAGGATTTCTGTATTCCCAAGGTTATAAGTTTCTTGTCTTACGAAGAACCTTTAGGGATCAGTTTAGCATCTCTTGCACTTACCTTTTCTTTAACCACAATCCTTATATTAGGAACATTTATGAGGAACCACAACACTCCCATTGTCAGAGCCAACAACCAGAGCCTGACCTACACACTCCTCATCTCCCTCCTGCTTTGCTTCATTTCAACATTGCTATTCATTGGTAAACCAGGAAAAGTGGTGTGCCTTCTCCGACAGACAACTTTTGGCATCATCTTCTCAGTGGCTGTTTCTTCTGTCTTGGCAAAAACTATTATGGTTGTTCTGGCTTTTATGGCCACCAAACCAGGATCCAGAATGAGGAAATGGGTGGGAAAAAAGTTAACCAATAGCGTTGTTGCTTCTTGTTCTCTGATCCAAGCAAGTATATGTATTTTGTGGCTGGCAATGGCTCCTCCATTCCCAGATGTTGACATGTTCTCAGTGACTGAAGAAATTATCCTTCAATGTAATGAAGGCTCGGTGACCATGTTTTATTGTGTCCTTGGCTATATGGGTTTCTTGGCTCTCATCAGCTTCACTACAGCTTTTCTTGCCAGGAAATTGCCTGACAGTTTCAATGAAGCCAAGTTCATCACCTTCAGCATGTTAGTCTTTTGCAGTGTTTGGTTGTCCTTTATCCCAGCATACCTGAGTTCCAAAGGGAAATACATGGTTGCTGTAGAGATCTTTTCCATCTTAGCCTCTGGTGCTGGGCTTCTAATTTGCATCTTTTCCCCAAAATGCTATGTTATTGTATTCAGACCTGATCTAAACATCAGGAAACAATTAGTAAGCCAAAAATAAGCATTTCCCTCTTTTCTCAATGTTTTTAATTTAGACTTTTTTCTCTGTATGCAATGTAGAATATTTATGGAAAGTTATCAGATTTTGACAAAATGAAATGAACCTGCATTCATCTCATCTCTTCTGATAATTTCTTGAAACTAGTCTCTTTTTTTCAGAATCTTTTCCCAAAGCACATTTATTTTTTAAACTTCTTCACTTCCTATTAGGTAGAAGGAAACAAATTACACTGAAATATAACAGTCATGTTAGGGCAATAGGGCACTTGTTTAGAATTAATTGAGAATTACTCATAACTGAGTAATTATAAGCCAACTAGAAAGTTATTGGTATGAAAGGATAAACCTAAAAACAAAACCAATAGAAATATCCTGTAGTGTAACTAAACTGGAACTTTTAATTCTCCACTCTGAGGCCAATATGGTACTAAGTGAGCTAGACCTCACTTAATTATTCAAATTTACTACGGACTTCAAAAAAGCTACTTATAACCTCTCCTTGAAGTTCCTACAGTTATATGATTTCATTTTAGGCATCTGGCAACCAGCTTGCATGGTTGCACATTCCATTGTCACATGGACATGTATATGTGTAAAAGGTATTATAAGATTGGCTGTCAATTCAAGAAATATGGGCATATCTTGTACAGCTAGCCTGCTGAATTTACTTCCTTGTATTATTCCTGATAAATGTGGAATATTGTTTAGTAATGTCACTTTTGCTGTCATCTAGTATCTAAGAAATACAAGAACATCCTCACTTTAGCAGTAAAGGAGATAAATGAAAACCCAAAAACCTTACCCAAAATTCTTACCTTGGATTTCCATATCTATCACAGTTTTGACAATCCCCAGAGAACTTATCAAGCCACCATGTTACTTTTATCATCAATGGAGAAATTGATTTCCAACTACTAATGCAATATGCACATATGTTGGTGAACTACATTCTAAAATATCTTTTCATGTAGCAACTATTTTGGACATTTATAAGATTCTGCAATTATCCTTCAATTATCTATCAACACCCAGGCAAAACAATACTTTCAATTTCTTCCTTCACCCTTGATTTTGTACTGCACTCTAACTGTGTCCTAAATCAGCCTTGGATTTGCATAAGAAATATATTTCTGTAGTTCAGAAGTTACTCAAAATATCATTTTGAGATTGTAATCCTATATCCCTTTACTAGAGGCTAATGGAATTTATATCTTTAAAAAGACATAAACTTCATTTTGTTAGCAAATTAAATTATAATCTATATATTTATAGATACACAGGTTTTCTATCAAAGCAACCTGGTTTACCCAAATATGGGAAGGAGCATACTGGTTCCTTTTTGCCTTTCATCCCCAATCCAGGAGCCCTCAAGCAGTCGCTTTCACAACAAACTATTTTGTGTTAAATTTATATTTACTGACAAAGAAATAAAGGAAGACTAGTATAAATCTATTTAAAGCTATTTAGCTCTCATCAGCTAGCCATATCCTTCTGGGATTCAAACGTGGGTTTCCTTGCATATTAGGCAGATGTATTAACCTCTAAGTCACAGGTTGCCCTTGCTTGGTCAGCTTGTACCAGGGAAGATTAAATGGGTTTTCTATCAAAGCAACTTGGTCTACCCAAATATGGGAAGGAGCATACTGCTTCCTTTTTGCCTTTCAACCCCAATCCAGGAGCCCTCAAGCAGTCACTTTCACAACAAACTATTTTGTGTTAAATTTATATTTACTGACAAAGAAATAAATAAAATTTAATCTTCCCTGGTACATTCTCTGTATGTATGTATGTGTCCAACATACATAACTTTGAATGGTCATTAAATGAACTATTATATTTGGAGAATACCTGTATATATATTGCATTTATGTTAATGCAGATACCTGATATTTTAAAAGAAACAGTAGATGAACTATTTCTCATTTAAAAAGAAAAGAAACATTGAAATAGGTGGGGGTTTACTTTTGTTTTTTAAAACTTTTAATGGCTTAAAGGCTGAGTTATAAAATCACTCAAATATTCCTCATCACTCATCCTTGGCAAATGTCCTAGTTCCTTTAAGAATTCAAGTGAAAACAATAGTTGAACTCTAAAAAGCATGATTTCTTCAGGTCTTCCCTAAGGAACTGAGTTAAAAATTACCTTCTTGTTTGTGCATCTAAATTACTATATACCAAAATCCCATGGAAATTGCCCAACACCAACAAAAAAAGACTGATGTTAGATGTTGTTTCTCTTTCTTTCTCTTAAAATAATGATACTATTTAGAGATCAAGAGAAACTCAGCTGGCTTCTGGATGGCTAAAGGTTTGATCCTAGATAGATCAATATTCAGACATAAAAGAGTCAAGATGTGTAAATTGCAGAAATGTTAATGGCTTTGTTCTAGGAATAAGAGGGATTCTTTAAGCTTTGCTCTTGTAATGGGGATGGAAATTGTATTGATTTTAATGCTAGTGTTGAGTGCCCATGTAGTGTGCCTGACTTATAGCTGCAGCATCTTTCATCCATATCCTCCATATCACAAGTATCATCATCCAGGAGATTTTATGGTAGGTGGAATTTCATCTCAACTTGGTCCAGTCTCTGAAGACATTACCTTTGAAGATCGTCCCTTGCCAGTATTGCCTGGACAGTTTATGTAAGGAATATTATTGTTATTTTTTCTGTTTTACTGCATTTGTATTTGCTGATGTAATAGATTATAGTATTACCATCACAATTAATTGCCTTTGTTGAAGTTAAGGAGATCCTCAGAACAATATTTTTTTCTCAACCAGGCAAAATAGAGTATGGAATATAATCAGATTTTTAAAGCAAATTTACAAAACAGAATACCTCCAAATAGGTGAGCTTCCACACTAGGGACATCTTTATCAATGTACACTTGTACATATATTAATTCTATATCCTGATGGCTGTTATTTTACTATATCAGAAAGACAGAATTACTTGATGGGGTTTGGCTGCTATGGTATAAGTACTGATAAGAACAGAATGTCCTTCTGATATGTAATGCAATTGTCGTTGTAGTGGAGTTCCTAAGAATTACCAACACATCCTGGCTTTGGTTTTTGCAGTAAAGGAGATCAATGAAAACCCACAAATCTTACCCAATCTCACCCTGGGCTTCCATGTTTATGACAGCTATGACATTGCTCAAAGAACCTATCAGGCCACCATGCTACTTCTATCAGCAACTGAGAGACTGGTCCCCAATTATTTATGTAACATCCAGAATAAAGTCATAGCTGTTATTGGAGGACTGGATGCTGAAATTTCCCTTCACATGGCAACTCTCTTGGATATCTATAAGATTCCACAGGTAGGTTGGACAACTTTGCATGCAAATGCCATGCTACTTACAGTGATTTACTTTCACAATGTAATTTTGCTTTATAGAATTAAATATATGGTTCAGGAGTTGGAAATTTTGACCTAAAAACTGATTTGTTTTTGTCTTAGGTTTGGGCTTACCTTGCCCAATTATTTCATTTATTTCTAATTATTGAAAAAAGTTTGGCTTTTCTGTTACTAAATAATCTCATGGATTAGACTACAATGATATGCAGATTTTTGTGCTTCAGTATCTGCCATTTTCTTAGCAAATGGTACTATCATACCACAAACAGTTGGTGCATTTATTTCAATGCCCCATATTTCACAAACAGTATAACAGTATACTATTGTATACACTAAATACACAAATAGTATTTTAACCGGTTCTTAGTGTTAAGGCTTTAAGTTTCAATAAGATTCAATCAAAATCTATCTCAGAAATTAATCTTTAATAAATTAAGTTCTATTCAAATCAAAGAGACCAACATACAATGATTAGTATAACCTGTAATGTTTTCAGTGATAACTTAAAAGAGATGAATCATGCTCTACATATAGAAAGATTTCTGATGGTTAAAGACAAATGTTCTGGAAAACTATCAATGTTTTCATTATCTATAAATTTTAATTGCACATTAATAAACAATTATTGTATCCAGTTAAGTGCAAAATATCCAGAATAATGTCAAAGTTTTTGTTGGTGGACATGATTCCCAAACCCAAATATCCATTATGTGATAGCTAAGGGAGGGTAACAGATCTGCCATGATTCAATTCAGACTTTTTTCTATTTTCTCAACTGATGATTGCATTGTTTAATCTACAAGCTATTATATTTAGCTAAGATGTTAGAGTGTGAAAGCATTTTCTAAACTATTATTCTTATTCCTAAATTTGAAAAATCCTATGACTTGCACTCATCCTTTCAAATGTAGTTCCTGTACCAAAGAGTTTTTGGTCCAGGAATCACATTTTTTAAAACACGTTTGAAAAAGCATTTTCCTCTAATTTTCAGATGATACTTGTTTCTATGTGCAGCAAGAGCCATCATCCTCATTTCAGTAATTCAAGAATCCACATACCTGAATTTGCAGAGACAACCATGAGTGTACTGATATAAATGGAAAGTTAGTGGATATTTATATATAGCAGTTTGAACTATCAGTTTTTGGTATTGGTTGTCCTTGCTCATCCGTATTGTTTACCTGAATGTTGGTTAACAGGAACAAGAAAAGAGAAGTTATTCTTAAAGCTAATTTTTTGTCTTTAATTTTCCATTGTTGTAACATTCATTGTTGAAATGAATGTTATATTACTTATTTCTACATGTCTATTTATCACTAATTTCTTCTAGAAGCTTCCTTGCTTTTTCACACTTAGCATAATATAACATGTATACTACTTCCCAAATGAAACTATCTCTGTTGTGAAATTAAAAGAATTTCATGTCTTTTGACTACCAGCTGACAATCATGAGTACGTTCTATAAATCTTATGCTTTGTCATATTTTGTCATACATGGTCAAGTCAAATCAATCAGATCAAATATTTATTACATACATTCATAGGCTAGTCCTTACATTATATATGTTGTGAAAAGATGCTTTGTCTTCTCAGCTAAAGAATCTTTGGGAATGCATAGAAGGCTTTGAAAATATATTGTTATCTTGTGCGCTACAGAGATGCCAGAAGGTTTTAGTAAACTTCTGGTTGTTTCTTAAATGTTTTCAATGTATGACAGAGCTTTTTTCTTTCCGACATTTCCTTATGAAATTACATTTTTTTATTCTTTTTTAAAAAATATTTTTATTAAACATTTTCCTTTATTATACATCACATGTCCAGTTTTGCAACGACAATGTACTGGCTGTATCAAGTCCTTTTTAAGTATAGATAGTAGTAAACTCCCTGAATATAACCATTATTCTCGTTGTCATTCAATATAGTCTCTTTTAAATACATAATGTTGTACATCATAGTTATAACCATTATTTTCATAGTTGTACCATAACACTCTATACATTTATCACTCTATATGTTTTAATCTATAATCATGAACAGTCTGATTTTTATTCTTATATTTAAAAGATAGTGGAAAAGCTAACTTGAACTGTTTTGATTCACCCTCAACTATAGAAATTTACACTTTTAAAAATTTGCATCAGTATACAAATTGCTTTGTCCATCAGCATGTAGACAAAACTACCAGGTATACCTGTGAATATATACAAACAAGGATAGTAACAGTATATCCTCTTTTGATATTTTGAGAATGTGAAACAGCAATTACCCATCACCTACAAATCTACTGCTTGGTTTTAGATAAATTCATATCAGTAATTCCTCCAGTTCTGGAGCATCACTGAATGGCAATCAACAGATTTCCAACACCTTCCATGCAGTTATGCCTTCCACACCTACAAATTCCACGAACAGAATTTCAGGGAATTTTTCAGCTCAACGAGACAGGCAAGGCTCTTTAAAAGGGTTGGTATAAGGATTATTAATTCAATATACTATGTGTTGATTGTTCCGAACACTTGAAAATGATCTGTAGATACTGCTCTTATCTCCTTTTCCTGTTTCTCTCTAGCTCATTTATGGTTCTGCACCGATAATGAATGATAAAACTCCAGGCCTTTCTTTTTATCAGATGGTTCCTCCAGAAGAACTTCAGCATAAAGGGATTCTCTCACTGCTCCTGCATTTTAATTGGACGTGGATTGGGATTCTTATCATGGACAATGACCAGGGAGAAAAATTTATAGAAACAGTGATTCCTCTTTTTTCCAAAAATGGGGTTTGTGTTTCTTTCACTCACAGATTTCCCAAAGTAACTGATTTCAGTAGAATTGATGACGTGATTAATCAGGCAGGAAAAATCTATGATGTTATCATGGATAATAAGGCGAATGCAGTGGTGTATAATGGAGAATCTTTTGCAATGGGAAATTTGTTATGGTTTCAGCATATTCCAAATATATTAGATGTGAAAAGTAAACCAAAAGGTATTGTTTGGATTATGACAATGCAGATGGAGTTCAGTTTAATCCCTGTTCAACGTGCTTGGGATCTCAAAACAATTGATGGTGCCCTTTCCTTCACAGTGCATTCCACTGCTCTACCAGACTTTAGATCATTTGCTAAGAAACAAAACCCATTCAGTAGAAATAAAGATACGTTTATCAGACAGTTCTGGCAAGAAGCCTTTGACTGTGTATTCCCAGATACAAGTATGAGTGATGTAGAGGAGAATATTTGCAATGGTAAAGAGAATTTAGAGAGCCTTCCTGGGACTCTGTTTGAAATGGACATGACTGGCCACAGCTACAGCATCTACAATGCTGTTCATGCCGTAGCTCATGCTTTACATGCTCTGTCCTCCTCTAGAAATACTGACAGAACAATGATGAGTAGAGGAGGAAGGAAGATTCATGGTCAAGACTTCTGTAAGGTAATATTCTCATTAGGAAAAATACTAAGATTGATGGGAACCTTGAAATTCTATTTTGATTTATGTCTAATGTTTTACAATTTATTTATTTATTATTTATTTATTATTCCAATTTGTATACCGCCCTACTCCCAGAAGGGACTCAGGGCGGTGAACAGCCAAAATAAAATACAATAGCATATAAAAATTAAAAATAAAATTATGCTTCCTTCATCATACTGAATTTTATTTATTTTCTCTGTCTTAAGTATTGATTACTATAAGACTACTTTCTACTGAATTATATTGGGACTGTTCTTCTGTTATTTATCTCATAATTACAGTATATGAGATTTTAGAAAGCTTATTTTCCAACTCCCATGATTCTTGAAAATACATATGTTTTTCTATGTGTCTTTATGAGTCTCTGATCTAGAAGTCAGAATCACTCTAGTGTGGTAAACATTTTTTCTACTAAGCAAAATATTAGGGGAAAGTCAGGGAAGCTTTAATCATAACCCTTAGCTCTGTCTCATTTTTAAACAAAAAAAAATGGGTTTTTTCTATTGATTCTTTTAATTCATATCCTAAATTCTATTTTCTTTTCAATTTCAATGTAATGAGGTGGGGAAAGGACCTACAATACAAGTAAAACTATTGTGAAAATTATCAACATGGAGACTGGTAATTTAGTCTTTCCAAATAGCAATAGCACTTAGACTTGTACACCACTTCATAGTGCTTTTACAGCCCTCTCTAAGCAGTTTACAGAGTCAGTATATTGCCCCCAACAATCTGTTTCCTCATTTTACCCACCTTAGAAGGATGGAAAGCTGAGTCAATCTTGAGCCAGTGAGATTTGAACTGCTGAACTGCAGGTAGCAGTCAGCTGAAGTAGCCTATAATGCTGCACTCTAACCACTGTGCCACCTCGGCTCTTATTTGCATTTTTCCCCTTCAATTTAGTTCCACTATTTTTTGAGAAATGTTGCTTTTAACAATGGTGCTGGGGAACCAGTATCCTTTGATCAGAATGGGATTGTAGCAACTGGATTTGATATTCTAAACCTAATAGCTTTCCCAAACAATTCATTTCTTCACATGAAAGTTGGAAATGTGGATCATTCAGCATCTCCAGATAAAATATTAACCATCAATGATGACATAATTACATGGCACAGCTGGTTTAACCAGGTAGGATTTAATTATTGTCCTTCATTCTGAACAAATATGCTGTTTTTTAATTTGAAAAATCAATTACTGGACAAAAGGAAATTCTTATATAAAGTTTTCATATAAACAACTTCCAATATCATATGTGAATATTGGTGAAATAAAGATTTAACAGTTTTAGGTGTTAGCTTGTGGAACATTACATTATTATTATATTATTATAACATTATTATATTATTTCATGATGTAATAATAAGACAATAATGTTTCATTCTCAGTCTACTCATGCCCCTACCACACTTAGGAATCTAGGTTTTTTTGTCTTTGCCCAACTCATTATTGTACTTGCTTAATCTAGAAACAAGTATATGCTACTGATTTTGTACAATGTAAAAATGTTTTCCAAATGATTGCCCCTATCCCTAATCTGGGATGATGCCCATGACATGCTTTCATCATTTCAAATGTGGACATTGGAATAAAAAGCCTCCAGATGTATAAATTTCCTCTTTAATTTCCAGGTGATACCCATCTCTGTTTGCAGTGACAGCTGTTATCCTGGTTCCAGCAAAAAGATGAGGGAAGGAAAGGAATTTTGCTGTTATGACTGCCAACCATGCCCAGAAGGGAGGGTTTCAACTGAGAATGGTAAGAGATATTCATCACCTCTTGTGTTTTTTTTTTCCTAAAGAAAGAAAGGAATAAATTTTGATAAAATTGAACATGGCATGAGCCGCTATAATATGCACAAGATACTTTCTAAACCTGTTGGTTCATCATTTCAGTTCTTGGGAATATTCAATTAAAAAATTATCATTAATTTTCAGTGAGGATGATGGTTACCAGCTTTTCATTTACCCATGGGCTATCATCCAGGCTTTTATGAAACATTACCACAATTGTGTATTAATCTCTGAACCCATTTTAGATCATTTTTTCACATCTTCTACAGTCCTGATCTGCTGAACTATAATTATAGTCATACACAATTATTATTGTGAAAATGACTGAAGTCCAGTAGATCTGGAATGTAATTTGAAATTTAAAGTTATTTATTTATAACGGATCTGGATGTGGAGTAAAAAACTCAGACTCAACCCCTCCAAGACTGAGTGGCTGTGGCTTCCAGCATCCCGGTATAGTCAGCTGGTCCCATCACTGACAATTGGGGATGAGACCTTGCTCTCCACAGAGAGGGCCCGCAATCTGGGTGTCCTCCTGGACTCACAGCTATCTTTAGAAGACCATTTGACGGCCATGGCCAGGGGGGCCTTTTATCAGGTTTGCCTGATCCGCCAGTTGTGTCCCTTTCTGGATCGGGATGCCTTGCGCACAGTCACCCATGCCCTAGTCACCTCCCGTATGGACTACTCCAATGCTCTCTACATAGGGCTTCCCTTGAAAAGCACCCAGAGGCTCCAACTGGTCCAGAATGTAGCTGTGCGGGTGATTATGGGTGCATCTCATTGCGCCCATGTAACACCTCTCCTTTGCAAGCTGCACTGGCTCCTGGTGGTCTTCTGGGTGCGATTCAAGGTGTTAGTTATCACCTTTAAAGCACTCCATGGCTTAGGGCCTGGGTACTTACGAGAGCATCTTTTGCCACCAATAGCCTCCCACCGACCAGTTCGTTCTCACAGGGAAGGACTACTCAGGGTACCGTCAGTCAAATTGTGCCGACTGGTGACTCCTGGGGAAGCGCCTTCTCTGTTAGAGCTCCAACCCTTTGGAATGAACTGCCCCCTGATATACAAAACATCCCTAATCTCCGTGCTTTCCGCTGTGTCCTCAAGACCCTGATGTTCAATCAGGCAGCATGTTAATTGGGAATAATTAAAATATTATATAATTCTGGGTTTTATTTAATTTGGGCTAAACTATGCTATAATTTTAATTATCAATTTTATGATGTTTATGTATCTTTTATTTTTTCTTGACTGTACACCGCCTTGAGTCCTGCAGGAGAAAGGCAGTATAGAAATATAATAAATAAAATAAATAAATAAAAATTTATGACCAGCAAAATTAAATAATAAAATGAGCAATAAAAAACAGTAAATGCAATTGGGATCAAGAAAAAGAAGTGGGTGAAGTTATATATTAGTAATTATAAAGTAAATCAAATGTGGTACATTCTAAGGAACTTACTACCATAATATCCTGATTATTAATCTAAGACTAATAAAACTAATACAATACTACAATTCATTAAAATATATGTTCTCTAGAAATTATTAGAAAATAACTAAGCAAAGTATTAGTAAGGATAAGGATCTTCAGTTCTTTAACTGCTTTTTCCTTATTATCATTGCAGTGGCACAAAAATTCGCTACTGCAAGAATACTGGCTGGATTTGAATACTAAATAGAAACATCTATTTATTTTCACCAATGCTTCACTTCAATCATAAACTGTTGTTCTCACATTTAGCAAGCAAACTTTAAGTTCAATTTTTTATAGGTGTTCATTATTCAACCATTTTATTATATATTTCTTTTCAATCAACAAACTGATGATAAACGTTCTTGTTCACATACTGCCAAACCCTTAGAAGCCAAGAGAAACAGAAGACTAAAACCACTTGAACTTCTGAATTGATGTTTATTACTAATAAAGGAATTAAATCTTGAAAGCCTACTGTCATGATTCTCCATATCAATTTATACCTACTGTAATTTATTTATTTATTTATTTATTTTATTAAATGTGTATACCGCCCTTCTCCTGGTGGACTCAGGGTGGTTCATAGCCAAGAATAAAAAACATTTTAGTACAAAATTTAAAATGTTTAAAAGAATTAAACAGTTTTGGCCCAAAAAATTTAAAACATTGCGACTAAAACCTATAAACAATTAAAAAGCTAAGAGGGGGGATTACACTAGCCCAGCTTGATGAAATAAAAGAGTTTTAGGGCACGGCAAAAGGCCCAGGGATCTGGTATCCTGCGGATCTCTGGGGGCAAATCATTCCAGAGGGCAAGTGCTGCCACAAAGAAGACTCTCCCCCTGGGGGTCGCCAGCTGACATTGCCTGGCTGACGGCACCCTGAGAAGTCCCTCTCTGTGGCCAGTGGGAGACTATCGGCGACAGAAGGCGGTCCCGCAAGTACCCAGGCCCTATGCCATGGAGCGCTTTAAAAGTGGTAACCAGCACCTTGAAGCGCACCCGGAAGACCACCGGAAGCCAATGCAGCTCGCCCAGGAGAGGCGTCACATGGGAGCGCCCTCTCGCTCCCATAATCCCCCACATGGCCACATTCTGCACCAGTTGGAGCCTCCGGGTGCTCCTCAAGGGGAACCCCATGTAGAGAGCATTGCAGTAGTCCAGGCAGGAAGTAATTAGGTATAAACTGGAATCTCTTCTGTAATGGACTGTCTCCCCTCTTCCCCTTGCATTCAGGATATGTTAGACATTCTATCATACTAGTTCTCTGATTAGACTCAGTCTCCATTTCCATTATGAATTTTATGAACCCTACCTCACCACAGCACAGGGGAGAGGTACATATATGTCCTCAAGGACAGTTAAAAGTCTGAAAAAGAGACTGTTCCAGTAGTGAATTGCCCCTGGTTCATACCTGTTCTATAGAACCAGTAGTAAAACCGGTGGGAGGCTCCATCCACCAATCCTGATGTCATCAGGAAGCTTCTGTGCAACCTGGTAGTAAATGTAAGTAGAACCCATCCCTGGACTGTTCTACCTGAGTTTGAAACAGAAACTTATAAGATGGGGATATGGCAATAAGTAAAGTAACCTCTTCTCTCTGATAATCAAAATCTGGCAAGCCAAGGGGCAGTCAAAGAAAACTTCAGATGGAACTTTGGAATCATTTTCTCCAGCATATGAGAGATGCAGGATACTGCAGGCCTTCAGGAAAGTAGTAAAGATCTGTCTTATCCCAAGACATTGAACTAGAATGATTAGAGTTCCTATTTTATGAGAATACTAAAAAAAACTAGTATGAGAATTACATTTAAAAGATATTTTAATAATCTTAATATTGCACAGATTACTAAACATAAATATTATATCATTATAATTATTATAAATTAACTTTATTATTATAAATCTAGGATAGATATACAGAATATGTATGAGAAAAACATCGCATCATTTCTTTTTCAGACAGAAATGAATGTTCCAGATGCAAAGACAAATTCTATCCAAACAAGAAACACAATTTTTGTATTCCCAAAAGTATCAGTTTCCTGACCTACAAAGAACCATTGGGAATCAGTTTAGCCTGTCTTGCACATTCTTTTTCTTTGACTACTGTTCTTGTGCTTGGAGCATTTATAAAGCACCACGATACTCCCATTGTGGTAGCCAACAACCGGGACCTGACTTACACTCTCCTCATTGCCCTTCTGCTCTGCTTCCTTTCAGCACTGCTATTCATTGGCCAACCAGGAAAATTTACCTGTCTCCTAAGACAAACAACTTTTGGTATGGTCTTCTCAGTGGCTGTTTCTTCTGTTTTGGCAAAAACAATCACAGTGGTTATGGCTTTTATGGCCACCAAACCAGGATCCAGGATGAGGAAATGGGTGGGGAAAAAATTAACTAATTGCATTATTGTTTCCTGCTCCCTGATCCAAGCAGGCATTTGTACTCTCTGGCTGATATTCGCTCCTCCATTCCCAGATGTTGATATGTTCTCAGTTACGGAAGAAATTATCCTTCAATGTAATGAAGGCTCTGTGACCATGTTTTATTGTGTCCTTGGCTACATGGGTTTCTTGGCTCTCGTCAGCTTCACTACAGCTTTTCTTGCCAGGAAATTGCCTGATAGTTTCAATGAAGCCAAGTTCATCACCTTCAGCATGTTAGTCTTTTGTAGTGTTTGGCTAACCTTTGTCCCAGCATACCTGAGCTCCAAAGGGAAATACATAGTGGCTGTGGAGATCTTTTCTATCTTAGCTTCAGGTGCTGGGCTTCTGGGCTGCATCTTTTTCCCCAAATGTTATATCATTGTGTTTCGACCTGACTTGAACAACAGGGATCAACTAATGAGAAAAAAGGACTGATTAATATAATCACTCTTTATTCTCTTTCAAATTTTAATATAAGCCCTTAAGACTTATTTATTCCAACAAGCCGGGCTTGCTTGCTTGATTTTAATGGTTTTTTTAAATTTTTGGTATTATTAATTTTTGGGGTTTTAAATTGGATATTTTAACTGGTTTTTTGACTTTTATATTGGAACGCTGACGATTTAATCTAATTTTAATTTTTTTTAATATTTGTATTATATGTGTTTTAATTTGGCTGTTCACTGCCCTGAGTCCCCCTCCCAGGGAAAAGGGCGGTATATAAATTGAAATAAATAAATAAATAAATAAATAAATAAATAAATAAATAAATAAATAAATAAATAAATAAAATACTTATACAATTTAGAATACTCATAAACTGTGCTTTTCAGATAATGATTTATATAATTTTTTGTATTTTCTAAATATCTAACACTTAATTAAAAGAGAATGATGCATCCAATGTTTTTATTTGTTGTTTTTTTGCCTTATTTTGTTTTCAGTATCTTTTCTGAAGAACAATAACTCTTTGACCCATTATTACTTATTTACTGATGAGAAGGAATTTCAATGACTGTACTGTTAGTGTAGAATCATGTTTTACCTTTCTTGAATTTGTCAGAAACCAATTGCTGAGATGGATACATGATTTAGTAAACCTTGAATGAATCTAGTGGATAAATGGTCTACTATATTCAAGGATCAGTTAGTGACTGAAAGATCATACCTCAGTTTAGTGGGGCTATTTGAACAGGAGAACTGTGAAGAATTATCTGTCAACAATAGATGGCATGATGTTTATTGAGAAGTGCAAAGGAGTTGCAAATGGTTTAAATTCTGGATCTAAAGTCTAATGTATCATTTTTACTAATTCTGTAACTATCAACTATGAAGTATAGCAACATGGCTATTGCCTAGAGTATAATCAGTACAAGATTCTCACTACATCAGTGATAGCCTGACAGCTGAATAATTTCTCAGCAACAGCATTGTCTTATCTCTGTATGTAGTAGCTGGAAGGACCTAACATCTTGCTTTCAGATTCAAAGAGGGTGCCAATCATTATTAGTTACTTATTTACAGCTTTATTGGAATGTGAAAAGACAGATGTGGCAAAGACATGCTGCCTAGGGAATGGTCAGAAAAGAGATAGCATAGCTCACAACTACACAGTAGGCAGAGCAAGAAGCTAGGAAAGAACCCTTCTTAAATGATGGTAGAAGAATTGTATTCTCATACTTGCAAAGTTCTAATCACATAGTCTTATAATAAAATAGAATTATCTTATCTAGTCATGTTTTCCTCTCTGACCTCACCTTTGTTACAACTTCAGAAATAAACACAAATTCAGATGGATTTCTTGCCTAATACTGTATATCACCTAGCTGTACCAATAGGACAGAGTCATTTATCTATACAGTTTCACTCCTGCCTCCCCATGTTCTCAGTAGGAGAACAAGCTATACATGAAACCATTAGCCACTGTAGCCTAGGAGCTCTGCGTTAATCTTTAGTCTATTAATTGCTTAAAGCATCCATATTATCTTGTAAACTCATTGTAGGTATTGAACAGCAAAAGATTATTTGGTTGTCATTTATACCAGCAATTTCAACTATTATTTAATAAATTCTATTGATTGAATGTTAATTAAAGTTTCATTTTGGATATCTTCAAATGGATATCTTCTTAAAAATCCATAGTACTTGATGCTATTTGTACTGCCATTCTAAAAGTCCTTAGTTCATGGCAATAGACATTGCAATACATTTGTCCATTCATACTTGATGTTGGGAATTGGCAGACATAAGCTGTAAGCAAAGTTAAGGGGAGTATTATCCTACAATAACAGAAAAACTACTTATTTGTAGGTAACCTTAGATATTGGACCAATAAATTTAAATGTAACCCAACCTAAATATGTTTTTGTTTAAATTGGCATATAGAATAGGAAAAGTAACATTCCATGGAACTAGCTAGCACTTTATCTTTTTTAATGAAAAATTGGGGTGGAGGGGGAGCGAGTGAATGAATGAGAGAGTCTCTGTTTCAGTTTCCCAACAGGAAAAAATAAACATAGGCAAGAATAGCAAGAACTGGAGTGCGATGAGAAACTCTTATCATACGCATGAGTCTTAGAGGTTCCAAGTCATTCATGGCTATTCTTCCTTTCAAGTCCAAATTCGGGGGGAAAATGAGGAATTCTGAATTCCGGAGCTTACAAAGATTGCTCTGTTCAGGCTGGAATGCCAAGTTCATTGCATACGCATATAGTTTAGGCCTAAGGAAATTGTCAAAATACAAAAAAAATTAGTTAGGAAACAATATTTAACACAACAAGGGATCAGCAGTTAGGCAATATTTCCTCTTCCACAAATGAGGATGCCCCATATGTGTCACAAATCAGCAATATATTAGGTCAAAATCACCATCAGCAAGCAAAGACATCTGAAGGAAAGACATTCATGTCTGTTGGTTCACAGATAAAGAAATGGAAAAATGTGGCATCAGCTGTAGCGGTGTTCTAAGAAGATTAGCTGTTGCCTGTTCAAAGATTAAAGGGATGTCATATTTTGTTAAAGATAGCTTGCAGTTATAAAAGAGACTACATTCCACTTGCAAATGCAGAGAACACTCTCCAATATTGCAGCTGAGGAAAGACATCCCATGCCATGCATTTAAGTAGCTTTTGCAAGTTGCTCTGGGGAATTCTATACTTCCTTTTGCTGTGAACATTCATAAAATTAAGGACATTGTCAAAAAGCAAGGGCCACAGAGTAGCTCAGCCTCCTTCTCATCTTTCCTACTTCCTTGACTAAGGAATTTCTTCTGTAATTCTTTCTCTCTTATCCGTATTTCCAGGGTCTGTTAGACATTCAGTCAGCTGGCATCACCTATGCTTCTAGTCCACAGGCAAAAAGATACAAACCTTCTTTGTAAAGCTGAGTGAAAAGGGGCACCAGTTTGCAGTTTCTATATCATTACCATACTTTCCAACCAATTTTCTGGCAGCTGGTGATATTCCACCATTTTGTTAAATTGGAAGACTTCAACTTTCCCTTGGTGAGTGGATTGGATTAGTCCAGGATTCTATGGATACCATGCAACCAGGGACTGATCCAGTTAGGTCAGTCCATGGTTGCATAGCAGCCACAGAATTAGTTTACTAAGGGCCTACGCATATGAGAGAGCATATACAATATCCAGGTTTTTCTTGGGCCTGTGTTTCATGAACTTTGGAATGCAGATCATTTCTGACTTCTGGAGAATTTTGGAATGTGACGTTTCTGCCTAGTGGAAAAGCACCCATTAACAAAGTTCACCTTGAAGGATTCTGAGCATTTTCAGAACACTCTTGCAGATTTTCCCATGACTCTGTGGGCAGTTCATTCTAGGTGGAACGTTCCTTGAAGGACAATGTCTTGTTGAGTGTAACCCCTAGGTATTTGGGGTATTTGTTTTGAAGAAGAAGAGGAGTCTCAAATTGTATGTTTGTTTAAACAGAAATGCTTCTTATTTATATTTAACTAAATCATTTAGTGATTCCCCCCTCCATTTACATAAAATGTACATAAAATTTACAAAAAATGTGTCCATACAAAATTGGCTCATATTATTAGCAAATGAGAATTGTGAGCAAGAATAACACCTCAAAAAACTGATGAAAATCTAAAGCACATATCTTGGTTTCATCAACTGCCCATTATCACCATTATCCCCCAGAATATGTATATGGCTTTCAGTCATTCAGATATTCCCTATTCCTGATTTTATTTATTTATTTATTTATTTATTTATTTATTTATTTATTTATTTATTTATTTATTTATTTATTTATTTTATTGCATTTTTATACCGCCCTTCTCCCGAAGGACTCAGGGCAGTATACAGCCATAATAAAACAGTAACAATACAAAAATTAAAAACCATTAAAATAATTCAATCATTTGGCCATAATTAAAAACCCCAAAACTAAAAACCATTTAAAAACCCATTAAAATCATTGTTCCATCAGAACAGCTTGATGAAATAATAAAGTCTTCAGAGCACGATGGAAGCGCGGAGGTCGGCGATCCTTCATATATCCGGGGACAGTTTGTTCGATAGAGCAGGGCCCCCCACAGAGAAGGCTCTTCCCCTGGGGGTCACCAGTTGACATTGTTTGGCCGACAGCACCCTGAGGAGGCCCTCTCTGTGAAACCGTATCGGTCAGTGGGAAGCAATCGATGGCAGAAGGTGGTCCAGGTCCTAAGCCATGGAGCGCTTTGAAGGTGGTGACCAACAGCTTGAAACACACCTGGAAGACCACCGGGAGCCAGTGCAGCTTGTGCAAGAGAGGTGTCACATGGGAGCAATGTGTCGCCCCCATAATTACCCGCGTGGCCGCATTCTGGACAGTTGGAGCCTCTGGGTGGTCCTCAAGGGGAGACCCATGTAGAGAGCATTACAGTAGTCCAGATGGGAAGTGACGAGGGCGTGAGTGACCGTGCAAGGTGTCTTGGTCCAGAAAGGGACACAACTGGGAAAATAGGTGAACCTGATAAAAAGCCCCCCTGGCCACGGCTGTCATATGATTGTCTAAAGACAGCCACGTACCCAGGAGGACACCCAAGTTGCAAGCCCTCTCTGAGGGGGGCAAGATCTCATCCCCAATAGCCAGCAATGGGACCAGCTGGCTACACTGGGGCAGCAGAAACCACAGCCACTCTGTCTTGGAGGGGTTGAGTCTGAGCCTGTTTCTCTCATCCAGATCTGCATGGCCTCCAGGCATCAGGACATCATGTCAAGGGCATCATTGGGGTGGTCCGAGATAGAAATGTACAGCTGCGTGTCATCAGCATACTGTTGATACTTCACCCCAAAACCATGGATAATCTCATCCAGTGACTTCACATAAATGTTGAACAGGAGGGGCAAGAGGACTGACTCTTGTGGCACCCCATAAGTAAGGTGCCTCGAGGTTGACCTCTGTCCCCCCGTCAACACAGAACCACTGTATCATGGTACCCCCCACTCCTAACTCCTCTAGCCAATGCAACATGATACCATGATCGACGGTATCAAAAGCCACTGAGAGATCTAGGAGGACCAGGACAGAGAAGCAACCCCTGTCTTGAGCCCTCCAGAGATCATCAACCAAAGTGACCAATGCTATTTCTGTGGTGTATCCTGTCCTGAAGCCCAACTGGCACGGATCTAGATAGACAGCTTCATCCAGATATTGAAGAAGTTGTTGCGTCACCACACTCTCAACAACCTTCGCCACAAAGTGGAGGTTGGAGACTGGATGATAAATTAGCTAGTACAGCTGGGTCCAGGGAAGGCTTCTTGGGGACAGGCCTCACCACTGCCTCTTTCAAGGTGGATGGAAAGACACCCTCACTCAAAGAAGTGTTAATAATCCCCTGAAACCAGCCTCGTGTGACCTCCCAGGAGGCCAGCACCAATCATGAGGGACACGGTCCAATAAACATGTGGTGGCATTAACACTCGCCAAAATCCTGTCCACGTCTTCAGAAGCCACAGGGTCAAGCTCCTCCCAGATAACACTCTCAAGACCCACCCCCATCATCCCATCCAAACCTACCCATTCGGAGTCAAGGCTGTCCCGAATCTGAGCTATTTTATCATGCAGATATTGCACAAAATCCTCAAAATCCTACCCAGCAAGGGATCCTTCCATGCTCCCACCTGAAGTAGAGAGGGGGTCACCCTAAACAGGGTGACTGGGCAGTTCTCTGCAGATGCAATAAGAGCAGAAAAATAATTAGATTTCACCAATCTTATTGCCACTAGGTAGGTCTTGATATAAGACCTCACCAGTGTTTGGTCAGATTCGGTGTGGCTGGCCCTCCAATCGCTCTCTAGGAGTCTTTTCCGGTGCTTCATCTCTCTCAGCTCCTCAGAGAACCAAGGAGATAATTGAGATCAGCACCAAGTCAGAGGCTGCAAAGGCATGACATGGTCCAAAGCTCCAGCGGCCGCCCTATCCCAGGCGGCCACCAGTTCTTTAGCCAAGTCGTGAGACAGAGCCTCTGGGAATGGCCCAAACTCTATCAGGAACCTCTCAGGGTCCATCAGGCACCTCAGACAGAACCATCTGATCGGTTCCATCTCCCTGCAATGAGGGGAAGCGGCCCAAAAGTCTAGCCGAAGAAGCAAATGATCTGTCCATGACAAGGGCTTAATAATTAGGTCCCCTATTGTGAGATCTTTCAACCACTGACCAAAGACAAAAATCAAATCCAGCGTGTGTCCCCCAGTGTGGGTGGGGTTGTGAACTAACTGGGTCAGGTCCAAGGCCATCATGGAAGCTATGAACCCCTGAGCTGCTTCCGACGTTTCACCGATGGATGGAAGGTTAAAATTCTCCATGATCATAAGTCTGGGGGTATCCACCGCCACCCCAACTATTACATCGAGCAGCTCAGGCAGGGCTGCTACTATGTGGCAGGGAGCCAGGTACTTAGTCAGCAAACCCATCTGCACCCTATGACCCCACTTCACAAGGAGGGACTCACAATCGGCTATCTGAGGAACAGTGGCCTCCCCTGGACAAAGACTTTCCTTAATAATCACCACTATCCCCCCCTGCCCCTCCCCTGGCCCCTCGGCTGATGAAATGCATGGAAGCCTGGTGGGCACATCTCAACAAGGGGAAACCGTTCCCCCTCCTGGCCCAACCAGGTTTCCATAATCCCTGCCAGGTCCGCACTCCCTTCCTAAACTAGGCCATAAATGAGGGGGGGCTTTATTTATCATAGACCTGACATTGCACAACATCAGTCGAAGGCTCAGGCCATGAGCCTCTGTGCAACCTGGGATACAAGAAGCGCCTTGGGGGCCGGAGTGCACCGCCGCCCGCAAATAGCAAGTGTGTACTTCCTGAACATGATATGGCCCCCTACGCCCACCATATCTGCCCTTCCCACCCACTGTACTGATGGAATGGCCCTTCACCTCGTCCCCCAGCACCCCATCTAAACTCTCTCCCCCTCTCCTCCTGCCATGACGCTCAGACCCTCAGACTCAGTCTGCCACTCTGAGGCTCTGTGGATCCTCCTAGGTCCATTCCTATGCCCAACCACCCCCTCCCCTGAACCCACTAAAAACTTTATAAAAGCCCTCTTTAAAAAACCCCTCACCCTCCTCCTTGCCTCATGCCACCTCTCGGGGTTCCAAAATCCATCATCAAGGTAGGCCTTCACTAATGTAGAAGGCCAGGCCTGTGAGAGGCCTAGTAGTCCATATTACAATAGGAAAGAAAACAATAGTTCAATTTTGAAAACATAATTTCTTCAGGTATTCCCTAGGAATACCTGAATTCAGACTTAATAATTACCTTCTTCTTTCTACATCTAAATTACTGTTATTAATTCTGTTGTTTTCTCAAATCCTTCTGAATTTCAGTGCCCATTAGAAAGATTTAAAAAGTACGATGTAGGATGTTGCTTCTCCCTCTTTCTCTTAAAATATCAACTTCTTTTAGAGTTCAAGAGAAACATGGAAGGCTTATGGATTGATTAGCATCCCCAAAACTATCATAGATAGACCAAGATTCAGCTACAACAAGTCAGGTGGTGTTAACTGAGGAACAGCTAATGGCTTTATCATAGGGATAAAGGGGGTTCTTTGTGACTTGCCCTTGTAATGGGGAGCACATTTTTACTAATCTTAATGCTAGGACTGATTCCCCATGTTGTATGCATGACTCACAGGTGCAGCATCTTTCATCCATATCCTCCATATCACAAGTACCACCATCCAGGAGACCTTATGGTTGGTGGAATTTCATCTCAAGTTGGTCCAGTCTCTGAAAAACTCAGCTATCAAGTTCAACCTCCACCAGTATTGCCTGGGCAGTTTTTGTAAGGACTGTACTTATATTTGCTTATACT
The DNA here is from genome assembly GCA_038048745.1 of Coluber constrictor foxii. Taxonomy (NCBI): domain Eukaryota; kingdom Metazoa; phylum Chordata; class Lepidosauria; order Squamata; family Colubridae; genus Coluber; species Coluber constrictor. The sequence continues at coordinate 60,524,697 of CM075961.1, read as the reverse complement.
TTCCTGTATTTATGATTGCCAAAATAATTAATTATAGCATTTCTATCACAAAGCAATAGTTAATTGACTGGGTTGAAATTAGATGCTAAGAACAGCATTCTTTTCTCAACTAGGCAAAATATAGTGTGGAATAAAAGTAACTACAAAAATAATCAATTGAAATCCCTCAATTAAAATAATGAGATAAAAGCAAACTTCCAAAACCAAATTCTCTCCAAATAACTGGGCTTCCATGCCTCAAAGTCTCAATTATTGCTAATCTGCCTGGGCACTACTGTGGGGCAGGTAGCTTGGTGAAGTCTGATTTAGTGCTCTTTTCCATTTTTCTACGTAGTCCTCCTACATAAATTAACTCATTTTGTATCTAATACAATTACCCCTTCAAAAAAACTGCAAGATCTTCTACTCCAATTAACAATACAAGAATGTCTGCTACCCTGGTTCTGTGCCAGAGGACTGTCTTCCTTTTTTTCCTTTTTCTTTTTTAAGTCATATTATATATGTGGATACCAGACATCCCTGTGTTTTATACCTAACATTATTTGCACAATTTTCCTGAAGGCATGTCTCTATTCTGACAATAAATATGAATTCTTTGTTCACATACAATGAGTGTTGATTTATCATATCAGAAAGGTAGGATTGCTTGATGGAACTGGTGTGTTATATTATAACTACTGACTATAGTGAAAGAACTAGTAGAATATACTTCTGATGTTTAATGTAACTCTCATTATAGTGGAGTTCCTAAGAATTACCAGCACATCTTGACTTTGGCATTTGCTGTAAAGGAAATCAATGAAAACCCACAAATCTTACCCAATCTCACCCTGGGCTTCTATATATATGATAGCTATGACAACGCTCAAAGGACCTATCAGGCCACCATGCTACTTCTATCAGCAACTGAGAGATTGGTCCCCAACTACCTATGCAACTTCCAGAATAAAGTCATAGCTGTTGTTGGAGGATTGGATGCTGAAATTTCACTCCATGTTGCAAATCTCTTGGATATCTTTAAGATTCCACAGGTAGGTTGGACAACCTTATATGCAAATATCATTCTACCTGTAGAATCCTACTTTCACAATGCAGTTTTGTTTTGCAGCATTATGCATATTCAAATAAATGCTTCAGGAGTTGAAAAATGCCTCCCTGAAATTTGACTTTATTCAATTAAAACTGATGTGATTGTTTTTGTGCCTCGAGCTGGTCAACTATTAAATTTACTGCAGATTATTGAAAGAAGAAGGGTTTCCTCTTTTCTGAGTCCTAATTTGTATTTTGGTTTTGTTTTCATATTAATAAATATTGCATGAAGCATGCCATAATTAGGTGGTTCATTAATCTGAATGTTTCATATTTTACAAATGCTTTAAATTATTTGTACATGTCTACAGAAAGGCTAATTTGTCAGTTCCAGTCTTCTGAAAATTCTCTTAGTTTATTAAACCTGGGATAAAGTAAAATGTGTACCATTTCCCAGTTAAAATCATCTCTGTTATGAAATTAAGCAAGTTTTATCATGTCTTTTGACTATCCCTTGACATTGAGTGTGTTCTATAAATCTTACACTTCTTTGTCCTATACCTTCAAGTCAAATCAAAACTTTATTACTGTCATAGATCAATCCTTAAACTATGTTTTGTAAATGAAAGCTTTGTCTTCTGAACCTAAAGAGTCTTTGATTATGTTTATGAACTTTGAATTCATAAACTTTGAATTAGTTTATTGCTTTGTACATTATTGAGATGGCAGTGAGATATACTAAGCTTCGAGTTGTTTCCTAGATGTATTGTTGTACGATGTCCTTGATGCTCTCTGAGCTTGCTTGTTTTCTTGCAGACATTTTTTTAATTTTAAAAACAAACCTTTATTAAGACTTTAAAAACAAACATTTAAAATACACAAATTTCTTAGTCAAACGAAAGGAAAAAAACAAAAGACAAATATACTTATCCTATACTCAACTTCACATATTGACTAATTTCTATATATATTTTTATATACATATATACATACACCCAATAATTTATTCCAACTATATCCATCTGACAGTGCTGTTTTTAATTGCATTAATTTCTTCTAGATTCCATCTTTACTCATTTTTCCTCTTCCTCTGATTTGTCCACTGGAACCATTTATTCCATATAATATAATAATTTGAGTCCTCCTTATCTTTTAGTTGTAAAGTTAATTTGTCCATTTCTGCGCATGAAAATATTTTCTATATTACTTCCTTTTCTGTTGGCAAGCGATCACTTTTCCACAATTGCGCTAACGATAACCTAGCCGCCCTGATTATATGTAAAATTAAATACTTAATATCTTTTCTAATATTCCCTTTAATCATGCCTAATAGGAAAACCTCAGGTTCTAATTCAATTTCGTATTTTGTTATTTCTGTTATCCATGTTTTTATTTTACTCCAAAATTTCTTAACTACTGGGCAGAGCCACCAAACATGATAGAAAGTCCCCTGTGTTTTTTTACATTTCCAACAAGTTGGATTTACATTTGGGAACATTTTGGCTAGTCTTACAGGAGCCAGATACCACCGATACCACATTTTATAATGATTTTCTTTATAGGCTACCAATTTTGTCATCTTATAATTGCTTTCCCATACCCTTTCCCATTCCTCTAATTGTATATTATGCCCTATATTCCTTGCCCACGCTATCATCTGACCTTTAACCAATTCTTCTGCCAAATCGTATTCCAATAAATATTTGTAGATTTTGAGATTAATTTCGCTTCTTTAGATTCTAGTAATTTATCCAATTGATTTTGTTTTAGGTCAATTCCTTCTTCCTCTTGGTCTTTTCTATATCTTATCTTTATTTTTGAATAGGGCCACCAATCGATTTTTATTCCTTGATCATTAAGTTCTTCTCTTGTTTTCAGTTGTCCCTGTACATCTAATATTTCTCTGTATCTTAGAATTTTATGCTTTGTTAGTGTATTAGGGTGGGTTATTGCTTCTATTGTTAATAGCCAACTGGGGATTTTCATATAGTGTTTGGATTTAATCTGTTGCCATGTATTTATTAAAGATTTTCTGATGGTATGGTTGTTGAAATGTTTATATGTTTTATTTCTGGGACTCCATATAAAGGCATGCCATCCCTTCATTAAGTCGTGTCCTTCCAGATTCAAAAGTCTTTGATTATCTAGCGTTATCCATTCCTTGATCCATGATAAACTTGCCGCCTTAAAATATTTTTCCTATGCCGGGAACCCAAATACACCTCTTGTTTTATCATCTTGTAATATCTTTAATTTTATTCTTGATTTTTTCCCCTCCCATACAAATTTTGTAGTTATTTTATCCAGATTGGTAAAAAATTTCTTATCTAATTTTATTGGAATCGTTTGGAATAGATAAAGGAGTCTTGGAAGTATATTTGATTTTATCACTGCTATTCTCCCCAACAAGGTTAAATTTAATTTTCCCCATTTATTTAAATCTTCTCTTATTTTCTGGACTAAAGGTTCATAATTATTTTCTTTTATTGTCACAGTTTTGGCTGTCAAATTTATCCCTAAGTATTTTACTTTTTTAATTGCCTGTAATCCTGAGTCTTTTGATAATTTATCTACTTGTTTAACTGTCATATTTTTCATCATCATTTTCGTCTTTTCTTTATTAATTTTTAATCCTGCTACCTTTCCGAATTTCTCGATCACTTCTATTAATTTCGGGGTTGTTTCTATTGGGTTTTCTATGAAGAAGACAAGGTCATCTGCGAAAGCTTGGACCTTGTATTCTTCTTTTTTAATCTTTAGTCCTAGTATTTCCTCATTTGCCCTAATTCTAATTAACAGGTTTTCTAAGGTTAAAATAAATAGTAAAGGTGATAATGGGCATCCCTGTCTTACTCCTTTATCTATTCCAAAAAAATTTGTTTGATCCCCATTTACCAGGATGCATGCCTTTTGATTCTGATATATTGATGCTATCATTTTTGTAAATTTATCTCCAAAGTTCATATTTTGAATTTGGTGAATCATAAATGTCCAATTTACTTGGTCGAAAGCTTTCTGTGCATCCAGAAAGATCAGTGCCACCTGTCTCTCTGGATGCACCTCATAATATTCTAAAACATCTATTACCATTCTTAAATTGTTTTGGATTTGTCTGGAGGGCAAAAAACCATTTTGATCCTGGTGTTTTTTATTCTGTAGTACGTTTTTCATCCTATTAGCAATTATACTCATAAAGACTTTATAATAGGTATTCAACAAAGAGATTGGTCTATAGTTTTTTATTAGTGTGGTATCTGCTCCTTCTTTGGGTATCACGGAAATGTACACTTCTTTCCATGTGTTTGGTAGCTTAGCCTCCATCAGAGCTTCATTGTATACTTCTAATAGAATTCCATTTAGTGATTCATCAAATGTTTTATAAAATTTCGTTGGCAATCCGTCCGCCTAGGGGTTTTATTATTGTTTGTCTCTTCTCTTAATTCCCCTATGGCAATCTCCTTATTTAATAGGTCCTTTTCTTCCTCCGTTAACATTTTCAATCCTTTCTCTTTTAAATATTGTTCAATTTCCTCCTCTGTTACTATTTCTTTTTCATAAAGTTTTTGATAATATTGAGCTATTATCTCTTTTTTCTTGTCTAGACTATGTTGAATCTTCCCCTCTTCATCCTGTATTTTCTGAATTGCAGACATTTTATTATCCAAACTAGATAACATCATTAGTGCTAGTGTATGGCAGAGATGTTTGCCCCATGGTTGTGATGACAAAATTATGATTAGTTGTGTAGCTAGACATTTCTTTATAAAATTGTGTGTGTTTATATAGCAAAAAATGTTGTAAGAAAATGAATTTAGGTGAAATCTGCAAATGTAAATTGTGACCTATTGCTGATGTAACTGTTTTATTTCACCTTCAGCTGTAGAAATTTAACCATTTGAAATTTGAAATCAACATACAAATCCCTTTGTCTACCTGTGCATGTAGTCAAAACTATTAGGTATACCTATGCATGAAGACAAACAGGGATGGTATATCCCCTTTTGATATTTAGAAGATATGAAACATCAATCATCCATCACTTACAAATCTGCAGCTTGGTTTTAGATAAATTCATATCAGTAATTCCTTCAGATCTGAAGCATCACTGAATGGCAATCAACAGACTTCCAAGCCCTTCCATGCAGTTATGCTTTCCAGAACTACCATCTCAATGGAATTCCCATATCAACAAGGGGCAACAAATTCCTTTCTGGAATTCCCACTTCAATGAGCCAGCCAAGACTGTTTTGAAGGGTTGGTATAAGAATTATTAATTCAATATACTGTATGTTGATTGTTTTGAACACTTGGAAATATTTTCTAGATGCTGCTCTTATCTCCTTTTCCTGTTTCTCTCTAGCTCATTTATGGTTCCCCACCAATAATGAATGATAAAACTCCAGGCCTTTCCTTTTATCAGATGGTTCCTCCAGAAGAACTTCAGCATAAAGGGATTCTCTCACTGCTCCTGCATTTTAATTGGACGTGGGTTGGGATTCTTATCATGGACAGTGACCAGGGAGAAAAATTTGTAGAAACAGTGATTTCTCTTTTTCCCAAAAATGGGGTTTGTGTTTCTTTCATTCACCGATTCCCCAAATTTACTGTTTTCAATGGATTTGAGGGCATGCTTCAACAGGGGGCAAAAATCTATGATCATGTCATGAGTAGTAAGGTTAATGTGTTGGTGTATAATGGAGAATTCCTTGCTATGAGCTTTTTGTTATGGCTGCAGTATATTCCAAATATAGAAGAGGTGAGAAGTAAACCAAAAGGTATTGTGTGGATAATAACAGCACAGGTGGAGTTCAGTTTAATCTCTTTTCAACGTGCTTGGGATATAAAAGTAATTGATGGTGCCCTTTCCTTTATGCTGCATTCCACTGCTCTACCAGAATTCAGATCATTTGCTGGGAAGCAAAACCCGTTCACCGCAAAGGGAGATGGATTTATCAGACAGTTCTGGCAAGAAGCTTTTGACTGTGTATTCCCAAATGTTGTTATGAGTGATGTGCCTGAGAATGATTGTAATGGTACAGAGGATCTGGAGAGCCTTCCTGGGACTCTTTTTCAAATGGACATGACTGGCCACAGTTACAGTATCTACAATGCTGTACATGCCATAGCTCATGCTTTACATGCTGTGTCCTCTTCAAGAAATACCAAGAGATCAATGGCAGGTAGGGTAGGAAGGAAGATTCGTAGTCAACACTTCTGGAAGGTAATATCCTCATTAAGCAAAATACTTTTAAAATAAGCTTAAGGCAAACCTTGAATCTGTACTTTGACTGATTTCCAATGCCCTAGAATTCGGGAGTGGGAATCATGCTTCAATTAGAACGTTGTGTATCTATTTATTTCCTCTATCTTAAGTATTGATTACTGTATGACTATTGCCCATTGATTTCTCCTGGGACTCCACTTTGCTACTTAACTTATAGATTGGAATGGAATGGAATGGAATGGAATGGAATGGAATAGAATGGAATAGAATAGAATAGAATAGAATAGAATAGAATAGAATAGAATAGAATAGAATAGAATAGAATAGAATAGAATAGAATAGAATAGAATAGAATAGAATTTTTTATTGGCTGTGTGTGACTGGACACACAAGGAATTTGTCTTGGTGCATCTGTTCTCAGTGTACATAAAGGAAGATACATTCATCAAGTATCATAAGGTATAACACTTAATGATAATTTCAGAAAATTATTTAACAGCCTACATGAATATCATTTGGAAATATATCTGTTTTTCTATGTCTTTATGATTGTCTGGTAATCCCAAATTATTACATTTTCTTTTCAATTTAGTTCCACTATTTTTTGAGAAATGTTGCTTTTAACAATACTGCTGGGGAACTGGTCTCCTTTGATCAGAATGGGATTGTAGCAGCTGGATTTGATATTATCAACTTGATTGCTTTCCGAAACAAGTCATTTCTTCATGTGAAAGTTGGAAATGTGGACCATTCAGCTCCTTCAGATAAACTATTAACAATCAGTGATGAGAAGATTACATGGCACAGCTGGTTTAACCAAGTAGGATTTAATTATTGTCCTTCATTCTGAACAAACATGCTGTTTTTTTTAATTTGATACATCAATTCATATTATTGGACAAAAGGAAATTCTTACATAAAGTTATCTCCCCATAACCAACTTGTAGAACACAATTATCATATTTGATTATCTGTAAAGATGACCCATTAACAGGTTTTAGATTAAAGTAGGACATCATGTCTCCATGATACAATACAATTATATAATATAATAAAGAAGCAACAATTTGTTTCAGCCCACTGTGGGCCTAAGCTACACCTATCTTAAGTCCAGAGTTGTTGTTTTTTCTTTTCAGAATTCATGATTGCACTTGTTTAATCTTAAAACAGGTATATTTAAATGAGCTTTATACTTTTACAATAGAAAAATCTTTTTCAAACTATTATTCCTAAACCTAAACTGTATATGACCATGATATGCTTTCATCATTTTAAATGAGGACAATAGACTAAAAAGCTTCCAGATGTATACGTTTCCTCTTTAATTTCCAGGTGATACCTATCTCTGTCTGCAGCAAGAGCTGTTATCCTGGTTCCAGCAAAAAAATGAAGGAAGGAGAGGCATTTTGCTGTTATGACTGCATCCCCTGTCCAGAAGGGAGAGTTTCAACTGAGAATGGTAAGAGATGTTCATCACCACCTGAACCAGAGGTGGTATTCAGCTGGATTGGACAGGTTCAGGCAAACTGGTAGTGGAGACCTGCAGATGGGCCTGCCAATCTGCCTGGGTGCAATCCCATCCTATATCACTGTTTCTGATACCGCACGCATGTGTGGATGGTGTGCGAGAGCGAATTGCCATGTTGTTTGATATCGCACGCATGTGCGGATGGCACACAAGAGTGAATTGCCATGTTTTGTGATGCTACATGCATGCATGGATGGTGCGAGCATGCGCGCGTGCTCACATTTCCGGTGCTGAGCAAACCGATTGCTACAGTATGTGAAGCTCACCTCTGACCTGAATATTTACAAATAAATACATTGTGACATTGTGAAGGAAATGATCAGATAAGAGACAGCATAGCCTGCAGCTGGATAACAGGTGGGACAAGCCACTCAGGTTGCAAGATTCTGTGAATGTAGATTCACAATAAGGTAGAAATAATTCATCAAGTTGTGGTTCCTATCTGGTTTATCCTGGGAGATCATCCCTACCTTCCTCATTCGATTCACTTTCTCTCTCCACTATGAAACCTACTGAGAGCAATGATTCTCTACCTCTCCCAGTAAAGGAAGACAATCAAATGAAGCTAAAAGGGAAGCAACTGAATGTACTTCCCTCCTTTTCTACCTGAGTTGAAAAAGCAATTTATAAAATGAGCATGGTGGGGAGTAAGGCATTCTCTTCTCTCCTCTGAACAAATCTGGCAAGCAGGAAGCAGGAGTTTGAAGGAGAACAAAGCTTGGGTGGAAATATAACATGGAACTTTGGAATCATCTTCCCCCAAAATACAGGCCTTAAAGAAATTGGTTAAGATCTAGCTTTTTCCCAGGCCTTGGGCCAGAATAAGTAGTCCCCATTTTAGATGCTGTAGTGCATCTTAGCCATGCTTATTGTTTACTTCTTAGCCACCATTAATTGTTTACTTGGTTTTAATTATTTTATTTTATTTATTTTTTGTAGTGTCACTATATTTATTTTATTTATTTATTTTATTAAATTTTATACCACCCTTCTCCTGCTGGACTCAGGGCGGTGCACAGCCAAGAATAAAACATTCCAATACAAAATTTAAAAATTTAAAAGAATTAAACAACTTTGGCCCACAATTTAAAACATCCCAACTAAAACTCATTGACAATTACAAAATCTAAAATTCGAAGGGGGTGTGTGTCTACGCCAGCCCAGCTTGATGAAATAGAAGTGTTTTTAGGGCACAGCAAAAGGCCCGGAGATCTGGTATCCTGCGTATCTCCAGGGGCAAATCATTCCAGAGGGCAGGTGCTGTCACAGAGAAGGCCCTTCCCCCAGGGGTCGCCAGCCGACACTGCCTGGCTGAAGGCACCCTGAGGAGTCCCTCTCTATGGGACTGTACTGGCTGGTGAGAGGCTATCGGCAGCAAAAGGTGGTCCCCCAAGTATATATTTTTGATATTGTATTCCTTACCTACAGAATCTGCAGTAACTTCCTTTCAACTGTTTTTCACAATCTCTTGGATGTGTTTATTTCCATCTACAATTTTTTTCACTTATCATTCCCTCAAACATCCTTTCTCATATTTCCGAAGTGTAAGGTCACATATTTCTGTAGCAGTCTGGGTAATGTTTTTTTTCTTCCACTTCCCATTAATTGTCTTGGAAAATAATCTCTCTTCTCTCAGTTTGGTATATAGTATTTGTATTAATCATTCTTCAGTTGTTCTTATTTTACCTTTCTTTTTACTCCTTTTCAACCAAATCCATTTTTCACCAATATCTACCTGACACTATGAAAACAGAATCTCTCATAAATTCAGTACCCTTCACTAATTTTGAAACAAACCTAACTCCCTTCTAACACTGAGGATGTTACCTAGTTTAATAATCAAATATCTGCAAGAGAACAACTAAATCCAGAAAGCACCAAGGAACACAGTTCGTCCCTGAGCTACAAACATTCTATTTGTAATTCTCTCAATCATTTATCCTATGATTTCACCAGCACTATGGATCTTTAATTCCTTTTGGCAAATGATAGATGAGAAAGAGAGAGAAATAATATTAATTAAAACAAATTAAACATTGTGTGCCAATTAAATTTAGCAGAAATTTTGATAATCATATTTTATAAAAAATCTAAAGATTAAATACTAACAAATTAGTTTTAGGACTAAAATATGATTGTGTCATGTAGAATATGTGTGACATCATAATGTTACATTATTTCTTCTTTTTCAGATAGAAATGAATGTTCCAGATGCAAAGACAAATACTATCCAAACAAGAAACACAATTTTTGTATTCCCAAAAGTATTAGTGTCTTGTCTTATGAAGAACCTTTAGGGATCAGTTTAGCCTGCATTACACTTTCTTTTTCAATCACTACTGCTCTTGTGCTTGGAGCATTTCTGAGCCACAACAAGACTCCCATTGTGGTAGCCAACAACAGGGACCTGACTTATACTCTCCTCATTGCCCTCCTGCTCTGCTTCCTTTCAGCACTGCTATTTATTGGCCAACCAAGAAAATTTACGTGTCTCCTAAGACAAACAACTTTTGGTGTGGTCTTCTCAGTTGCTGTTTCTTCAGTGTTGGCAAAGACCATCACAGTGGTTCTGGCTTTTATGGCCACCAAACCAGGATCCAAAATGAGAAAATGGGTTGGGAAAAAATTAACTAATTCTATTGTTATTTCCTGCTCCCTGATCCAAGCCAGCATTTGTACTCTCTGGCTATCAATTAACCCTCCATTCCCAGATGTTGATATGATCTCAATGACTGAAGAAATTATCCTGCAATGTAATGAAGGCTCTGTGACCATGTTTTATTGTGTCCTTGGCTATATGGGTTTCCTGGCTTTTATCAGCTTCACCACAGCTTTTCTTGCCAGGAAATTACCTGACAGTTTCAATGAAGCCAAATTCATCACCTTCAGCATGTTGGTCTTTTGTAGTGTTTGGTTGACTTTTGTTCCAGCATACCTGAGCTGCAAGGGGAAGTACATGGTGGCTGTAGAGATCTTTTCTATCTTAGCTTCAGGTGCTGGGCTTCTGGGTTGTATCTTTTTCCCCAAATGTTATATCATTGTTTTTCGGCCTGAGTTGAACAAAAGGGAACAATTAATGAGAAAGAAGATTGATTAATAATCCATCTCATTCTTCTTCTGTCAACATTTTTAATTTCAATGTATTGGTTATTAGTCTAAAGCTCTGCATGGCATAGGTCCAGGTTACTTGTGGAACTGTCACACCCCATTGTGACTGGCCTGCCCAACTAGTGCCAGCAGAGGAGGTGTGCTGCAGGTCCCATCCTTCATTCATGCTGAGAAGGAATCTCAATGACTGCATTGTTAATCTAGGATTATGTACCTCCTTTCTGGAGTTTTTCAGAAACTAATTGGTAAGAAAGTTACATGAGTAAGTAAGTTTTGAATGAGACTAGTGGATAAACGCTCTAATATTTTCAGCAGTCAGTTCATGTGGAAGATTATTTAAACAGGAGTGCAAGGATCAAGAATATGAAGAAATATGTCTCATCAATAAATTCCAGGAGGTTTAGTGAAAACTTGAAGTAGGAAAGGTTTTATATCTGGATTTAAATTCTAAATTACTTTTTCTACTAATTCTGTAATTATCAACTATGAAATATGACTATCATGCCTAGAATGTAATCAAGATGGATGATCTCATCATGTTTGTCTTTGTATCCAAAGACTCTGGCAGTTTAATAATTGTTCAGTACCAATAGAATGTCCTCTTTCCATTTACAGTAGACCTCATGTTCGTCTATCATTCAAAGAGGCTGCCAATCATTATCAGTTACTTGGTTACTTCCTACCATTTAAGAAAGAAATATAAATGGATCTCTTGCCTATAACTGTTTACCACCTAGCTGTACAGGTGGGTCAAAATCATCCACTTGTACAGTTCCTACCCCCACCCCCCATTCCACTAAGAAAGCCAGCTGCACTAGCAAGTGCAATCTGGGACATTGGCCACTGTAATCTAGAAACTCTGTGTTAACCCTTAGACTGTTAACTGCTTAATTTGTGTTAGTGGACTTCCAGAAGAAATTTGGGGAAGTGAAGAACGCCAATGACTGCAGCAATCTGTGAGTAGACCACTTCTTTGGAATAAAGAGATAGGGAAAGTGCTCCAGATGGCTACATGAGGAGATCACAAGACAGGGGGTGGTTTTGCAGGTTTGAATGCCTGGAGAAAAGTGGATTAGCCACTTTACTTGCAAACACGGCACATATTTTTAATGGACACTAATTATACAACATCACTTTCTAATCACTTTCAGAAATTGCTCATTAATGTTTCTCAACTGCAAGAAACTTTTGAAATGACAAGTTTGGAAGTGCTGGGTGACTCTGCCTTCAATCCCAAATGAGATAAATGTTAATCAAAAGCTGTTATCTGCAATAAATAAGATCAATGAAAACTTAAAGATCCAATCTCACATTGCATTTCTACATCTGTGACAGCTATGACAATGCACAGAAAATCTATCAGGCTACAATGATTTTTTTTTTCAGCAAAGGAGACATTGTCTCCCAAACACATACTGTATGTAATATTAGAAATAATACAATAGTTGTTGTTGGGGGACTAGATTTCCAAATGTCTTTACATATAGAACTATCTATAAAATTCCATAGGTAGTACACTTTTGTCTTTCTACGTATAATTTTTTTAAATTTTCTCCATAGTTTGGCTTCTGTTCTGCAATTTAACTGTATTTAAATGTATGTTCCTGTACCAATTGTCCTTGACTTGCATCCATTTGCCTTCCAGTGGAGATGGTTGACATGAATGGGTAGTCTCATTAAAAAAAAAAATCCTTGGCACATATAGCAGACAGTATTGACAGCACTGGCAGGAGGATGCAGGAGGATGCAGGAGGATGCAGGTGTAGGCTTCTAAGCAGGGGTGAAATCCAGCAGGTTCTGACAGATTCTGGAGAACCAGTAGTGGAAATTTTGAGTAGTTTGGAGAACTGCAAATGCCACCTCTGGCTTCCCCCAGAGTGGGATGGGAATTGAGATTTTGCAATATCCTTCTCCCAGAAGTGGGGTGGGAATGGAGATTTTGCAGTATCCTTCCCCTGCCACGCCCACCAAGCCACGCCCACAGAGCTGGGAGGGCTCTGAGTTCGATGCCTGTATTTGGACAGTGGGTTTGCTTATTTCCTTTCATAATATACTTGGGAAATTGCTTATTACTTATTAAAGGTGTTATGAACGATAATGTTTATGAAACCAGAAGTGTCCTGGTTTTGGTCACAACACTATAAAAAAGATGCTGAGATTCTGGAAAGTGTACAAAGCAGGGCCATCTTAACAGGATTATGGGCTCTGGGCAAAGCAGTGTACTGGGGCCCCTGTGACAACTACTCACAGGAATAAAAATGTAAATGGTCAATAAAATTAAACATATATTTATTTTATTGGCACTTCCAACAAAATCGGTATTGAAAAACAAAATAATACTCAGTAAGCCATACAGTTTCTGTATTTTTATGATACAAGGTGCATTGAAGAGTTAACATACACAGATTAGTATGGGGTCCCTATGCTCGTGGGGCCCACAGACAAGTGCCCATCAGGCCCATGTGTTAAGACAACCCTGGTACAAAAAGCAACAAAGATAATTAGGAGACTGGAGGCTAAAACATATGAAGATTGGTTGCAGGAACAGGGGATGGCTAGTCTAGTGAAGAGAAGGACCAGGGGAGACATGATAGTGTTCCATTATTTTGGGGCTGTCACAGAGACAGGGGTTCCAATTATTTTCTAAAGCACCTGAAGATCAGGCAAAGAATCATGGATGGAAACTGATCAAGGAAAGATTCAACCTGGAAATAAGAAGAAATGTTTTGACAGTGAGAACAATCAACCAATCGAACAGCTTGCCTTCAGAAGTTGTGGGATCTTCATCATTGAAAGCTTTCAAGAAGAGACTCGACTCTCATCTGTCAGAAATGGTGCAGAGTCTCCTGAATGGGCAGGAGTGGGGGTGGGGTTTGGAGTAGATGATCTATAAGGTCCCTGCTATTCTGTTTCCTTGTTTCCAGGATGAAAGACATTTCATGTAATTTTAAGGATTACATGGACAAATTTTATTTTTTGCAAAACCGCAAAAGGAAGACTTAGAACATTCGTTTTACAATTAAAGGAGAAGAGACCCATTAATATAGTGGAGCTACATTCTTTCACAATAAAAAAATATTAAGGTTATGTAGGAACAATGTATTCAAATTATTTTTAAGATTGTCTGCCACTGCATAAATGAATTTAACAGAGGTTATAGAACAGAGTTGGGGTATGATGGCCTTTCTATGACTTGTGGACTTCAACTCCCAGAATTCCTGAGCCAGCCAATTCTGGGAGTTGAAATTCACAAGTCATAAAAGCACCATTGTTCCCCATCCATATTGTACAAGAACAACAACAACAAAAAAAAAAAAACCTCAGGCAAAATGAGACTGAGGTAGGTTTGAAAATGGATTTTAAAATGCCAGACTACCCAAGTAATATGGAAAAAGATTCCAAACAGATTTACAAATGAAACTAACTGATGTCATAATTAAAGCAGATACACAAAAGATAAATCAGAAGAGTGACTCAGAAAAAAAAATACCTTGGATTTACAAAGGGATCTGTTAAACTACTGAAGCTGTTCCTGAGAGGAGAGAAACAGACTGAGTTATAAAATATAATCCACATTTCATGTTTAAAGCAGTGCTATATCAAGAAAATAATTAAATGCTGCTGGTAGAATTTAAGACATATCTTCAGTAAAAAGAGTTCTATCAAAATATTCTATCAGAAATCTATTTCTTTTGGGTCCTTCACTGTGTCTGTCTGTACAGTATGTTTAGAGCTGTGTTTTATGACTTTGTACCTTTTATTAGTTTTAACAGAAATGCTTCCTATTTATCCTTTAGTAAATTGTTTGGTGGTCCCCCATTTATGTAAAGTTTGTCTTGCTATTACAAGGTAGACTCATATCATAGCAAACTAGCTTCAGAATACTGCCACAAACTGATGAAAATCTCTCTTGGCTTGATCACTGTGCTCAACGTCACTATCCACCTTTTTTCCAAAATATGACTGTCTTTCAATCATTCAAATATTCCCCATTAAGGATCCTTGCGAAATATCCTAGTTCCTATCAGAATAGTAGAGAAAACAATAGCTCAACTCTGAAAAAGATAATTTCTTCAGGACTTCCCTAAGGAATAAAAATCTGATTTAATAATCACCTTCTTGCTTGTGCATCTAAATTACTATTATTAATTCTACTGTTTTGCAAAATCCGAGTGAATTTTGTGTCCATTTAGTATTAGCTAAAAAGACAGATGTGAGAAATATCTTCCCTCTGTTTCTCTTAAAATATTAATACCATTTAGAGTTGGAGAGAAACATGGTAGACTTATGGATGGGTAAGGAGCTCCAGGTCTAAACCTGTATACTCCAATATTTAGACTAAAGAGAGTCAGGATCTGTTAATTGTAGATGTGCATATGGCTTTATCCTAAGGAATAAGAAAGATTCTTTGAAATTTGCCCTTGTAATGGGGAGGACAATTTTACTGGTCTTAATGCTAATGCTGAGTCCCCATGTGGCATGCATAACTCATAAGTGCAGCATCTTTCATCCATATCCTCCACATCACAAGTACTATCATCCAGGAGATCTTATGGTTGGTGGAATTTCATCTCAAGTTGGTCCAGTCATTGAAAAAATTACCTTTGAAGGTCATCCCCCACCAGTATTGCCTGGACAGTTTATGTAAGGAATGTAATTATTTATTTATATTTTTCTTGCATTTATGACTGTCAAAATAAATAATTATAGAATTTCCATCAGAAAATAATAGCTGAGGTGAACTTAAAGAGGTGCTAAGAATACCATTTTTTAAATCAACCAAGCAACATATACTGTAGAAAAGAATGAAGTTTTTAAATCAAACTTCCTAAGACTGAGTATCTTCAAAGAGCTGGGCTTGCATGCCTACCAGTATGATTCTCAGACATTGGCACATTGTCCAGGTGGTACTGTGGGGAGATACCTTGGGGAAGATTCGTTACACCTCTTCTTCATTTTTCTACATAGTCCTCCTAAATAAAATATATTAAGTTGCCTTATATCTAATAAAACAGTGGCCTCCTTCAAACACACTGCAAGTTCTTCTACTCCAACTAACAATACAGGAGTGTCTACAATTCTGGCTCTGTGCCAGACAACTGTCTATCTTTTTGAAAGGCACATTATATACAGTATGTACATTCCATACACTCCCTGTTTTTATATCTGAAATTATTTGCACAAATTTCTTGCAGAAATGTCTGTATTCTGACAATACAAATTGAATTCTTTATGCCTGAACAATTGCACTTGTTTACATCCTCATAGCTGAGTTTTACCATGTCAAAAGGATAAGATTACTTGTTATAGAAGGGACTGGCATGTTAGACTATGTTAGAATGTACAAACCTCTAGAATGTCCCTCTGATATGTAATGCAATTGTCATTGTAGTGGAATTCCTAAGAATTACCAGCACATCCTGACTTTGGCATTTGCAGTAAAGGAGATCAATGAAAACCCACAAATCTTACCCAATCTCACCCTGGGTTTCCATATTTATGACAGCTATGACATTGCTCAAAGAACCTATCAGGCCACCATGCTACTTCTATCAGCAACTGAGAGACTTGTCCCCAACTACTTATGTAGCATCCAGAATAAAGTCATAGCTGTTATTGGAGGACTGGATGCTAAAATCTCCCTTCATGTGGCAACTCTCTTGGATATCTATAAGATTCCACAGGTAGGTTGGACAACCTTGCATGCAAACATCATTCTACTTTTACTGTCCCACTTTTACAATTGAGTTTTGTTTTTTACTGTTACGTGCAGTCTATTCAAGTAAATAATTTAGGTGTTCATTGACTGTTAATGACTGTTAACTGTTAAACTTTCACAGATAGATTGGACATCTTTGAATGCAAATGTGATGCTACCTATTTGTCATACTTTCACAATGCAGTTTTGTTTTTCAGAGTTAAATATATTCAAATAGTAAATAGTATTTGGAGTCAAATAGTAAATAGTTCTGAACTAGAAAAATAAGTCTCCTCTGAAATTTGACATCTTTGTGTTGCAGACAAGTCAAACCATTTTTCTTAAGTACCTTGGGCTCATAATGCCCAATTATTCAATGTTTTCAAAAATATTGTAAAAAGCTTGGTTTGCTGTCTCTGGATCTTGATTTGGTTTTTGTTTTAATATTTTTAAATTGCAGTCTGATTAAGAATAACTTTATGAAGAGGATCCCAACTAAATAGCTAAACAATCAAACAAAAATGGTATGCAATTTTTTTGGTTCAGTGATTTCTTCAAAATCCAATCATCATCTTAGAAAGTTGCATGAATAATGCCATAAATAGGTGATTCATTTAACTGGATGCATCATTTTTCATTAGCTATATTATTTATTTCTACATGTCTACTGAATTACTTGTTATGGCTGCACTATATTCCAAAGATAGAAGAGGTGAGAAGTAAACCAAAAAGTATTGTGTGGATAATAACAGCACAGATGGAGTTCAGTTTAATCTCTTTTCAACGTACTTGGGATATAAAAATAATCGATGGTGTTTTGATTTGTCAGTGCCAATCTTCTAGAAATCACTAGATTCTTCTAGAAGTTTTCTTACTTTCTTAAACCTAATATAATATAAAATGTGTATCACTTCCGAGTTGAAAACATCTCTGTTCTGAAATTAAAAGAAATTTCATGTCTTTTGACTGCCAATTGACCTTCATTGATATGTTTCTATAAATCTTGTACATCTTTGTCCTGCAAAATCAAATCAAAAGTTTGTTCCAGTTATAGACCAGCCTTTAAAGTATATATTCCAAATGAATGCTTTATCTGTTCTAACTAAAGGTCTTTAATTAGATATATTTTGCTGCCTTGTGCCTTATAGAGATGTCAAAGGTTTGTAGTAAGTTCTTAGTGTTTCTGAAATTTTGACATATGGTAGAGCTGTTTTTTTCATGGCCTATGAAGACTGCACTGTGATTGGTTATGTGGCTAGACATTTCTTTATCAGTTACATTTTCTATTCTTATATAGTGAAAGATTCTGTAATAAAATAAATTTGCATGAAGTCAGCTAATATAAAAAATCTGAAACTATTTTTGAAGTTTTGTTTCACCTTCAGCGTTACAAATTTAACCTTTTAAAATTTTACATCAACATACAAATTACTTGTTCATCTGTGCATATAATCAAAACCTGAACAGATAGGATATATATCCTATTTTGATATTTGAAAATATGAAGTAGCAATTACCAAGAATCTATTCCTTGGTTTTAGATAAATTCATATCAATAATTCCTCCATATCTGAAGCATCACTGAATGCCATTCATCAGACTTACAACATCTTTCATGCTATTAGACTTTTCAGAACCATCTCAATGGAATTCTCATATCAAGAAGGCAATGAATTCCTTTCCAGAATTCCCACCTCAGTCTGGCACTCAGTGCTGTTTTGAAGGGTTGGTATAATGATTATTAATTCAATATATGTTGGTTGTTTTGAACACTTGAAAATCTTATCTAAATACTGCTTTTATCTTCTTTTCCTGTTCCTCTCAGCTCATTTGTGGCTCTGCTCCAATAATGAATGATAAAACCCCAGGACTTTCATTTTATCAGATGGTTCCTCCAGAAGAACTTCAGCATAAAGGGATTCTTTCACTACTCCTGCATTTTAATTGGACATGGATTGCATTCCTTATCATGGACAATGACCAGGGAGAAAAATTTGTAGAAACAATGGTTCCTCTGTTGTCCAAAAATGGAATTTGTGTTTCTTTCATTCAACAAGTCCCCAAACTTACTGATTTCACTAGACTTGATGACATGCTTCAGCGGGGGGAAAACATCTATGATCATATCATGGGTGGTAATACCAATGTATTGGTTTACAATGGAGAATCCTTTGCTATGAATTACTTGTTATGGCTGCACTATATTCCAAAGATAGAAGAGGTGAGAAGTAAACCAAAAAGTATTGTGTGGATAATAACAGCACAGATGGAGTTCAGTTTAATCTCTTTTCAACGTACTTGGGATATAAAAATAATCGATGGTGCCCTTTCCTTCATAATGCATTCCACTGCTCTACCAGAGTTCAGATCATTTGCTGAGAAACAAAACCCTTTTCATGCAAAGGGAGATGGATTTATCAGACAGTTCTGGCAAGAAGCTTTTGACTGTGTATTCCCAAATGCTGTTATGAGTGATGTGCCTGAGAATATTTGCAGTGGTACAGAGGATTTGGAAAGCCTTCCTGGGACTCTTTTTGAAATGGATATGACCGGCCACAGCTATAGCATCTACAATGCTGTTCATGCCATAGCTCATGCTTTACATGCTCTTTTGTCCTCCAGAAATACTGAGAGATCAACAGTGGGTAGAGTAGAAAGAAACATTCATCATCAAGACTTCTGGCAGGTAATATCCTCATCTGGAAATGTACTATCAGTAAGTGTGATAGCAACCTGGAATCTTTATTTAGATTATTTCCCATGTCCTAGAATTGAGGAAAAAATAAGCTTCAATAAAGCTTATTGAATTATTTAATTATTGATTAAATAATTCTTTAATTATTGATTTTCTTCTTTAATTATTGATTTTCTCTGTCTTAATTATTCATTACTACATGCCTATTATAAATTGATTTTTATTGTGTCTCCTCCTATATTAGACAACTTGTAACTTTAGAAAGCATATTTTGCATCCCCCATGAATCTCACATGGAACTACGAATATCTGTTTTTTTATGTTTTTATTAGCATAAAAGTCATAATCACTCTAGTTTGTTTTTTCTGTTCTTTCCATTAAGCAAGAGATTGTGGAAAAGGTACAAAACAATTATCTTAACTCTATCTCATTTTTACCAAAAATGATGATCTATGTGCTTCTATTTAGAATTTCCACCCATAACCAGACAAATGATACTGTGATGGTGCTCACCAGGTACCTAGGGCTCTAAGAATCTGAATGGAGAGTACTGAGTGCCTTTAGGTTTGACCATTTAAGACTAGCTTCCATTTTCCTTCCAGATGCAATTCAAAGTGTTGGTCATCAGTTTTAAAGCCCTATATGGTACAGGGTCAGGTTATCTGCAGGACCACCTTTCCCTGAGGACATCTATTCATCCTACCAGGTCATATAGGGTGGGAACACTCCTATTTCCTTCCCCTAAATATTGCCATCTTTTGGAAGCTAGGAAGCTTGACTTCTCCATGGCAGTTCCTGTCCTTTGGAACATTCTCTGCCCTGATGTTTGAAAGGTTTCTATCCTACTAGCCTTGTTTTAAATAAACAAACTATTTTAATTCATACCCTTGACTGCATCTTCTCTTTAATTGCAATACAATGAAAAGGAAGTAAAATGTGACTAAATATCACATTTCAGTTCGCTATCAGCATGGAGTCTGTAATCCCAAATTCTTGCATTTTTATTTTCAATTTAGTTCCAATATTTTTTGAGAAATGTTGCTTTTAACAACACTGCTGGGGAACAGGTTTCCTTTGATCAGAATGGGATTGTAGCAGCTGGATTTGATATTATCAATATGGTAGCTTTCCCAAACAATTCATTTTGTCATGTGAAAGTTGGAAATGTGGACCATTCAGCTCCTCCAGATAAAATATTAACCATTAATGATGAGATGATAACATGGCACAGCTGGTTTAACCAGGTAGGTTTTAATTATTCTCCTTGTTTCTGAATCAGTAGGCTTTTTCTAATTTTATTATATTGGACAAAAGGAAATTGTTACATAAAGTTAGTTCCATATAAGCAACTTCTAGACCTATATTACATTATGTGTAAAATTGACCATTATCTTTTTTAGATGAAAGTTAGTGAGGCATCATGTTTTCATTATATAATAATATAGTAATGAAATGAAATGAAATGAAATTATAACAGTATTATTATATAATAAGAATTTATGAGTGCATTTGTTTAATCTAAATGCAAGAATATTTAACTGAGCTTTATATTGCTGTTTTTGCAATATAAAAGTCTTTTCCGAACCATTACAGTATTTCTACGCCTAAATTGGATAGATGCCTATACCATATTTGCATCATTTCAGATATGGTAAAGGTAAAGATTCCCCTTGCACATATGTGCTAGTCGTCCCCAACTCTGGGGGTGGTGCTCATCTCTGTTTCAAAGCCAAAGAGCCAGCACTGTCTGAAGGCATCTCCATGGTTATGTGACTGGCATGATTAAACAGCAAAGGTGCACAGAATGCTGTTACCTTCCCACCAAAGATGGTCCCTATTTTTGTACTTACATTTTTTATGTGCTTTCAAACTTGTTGGTTGGCAGAACCTGAGACAAGTAAGCTCACCCCGTTATGCAGCACTAGGGATTCGAACTGCTGAACTGCTGACCTTTCAATCAACAAGATCAGAGTCTTAGCCACTGAGCCACTGTGTCTCTTTTAATGTGGACACTAGACCAAAAGCTTCCAGATATATAAGTTTTGTCTTTAATTACCAGGTGATACCCGTTTCTGTCTGCAGTAAGAGCTGTTATCCTGGGTTCAGCAAAAAAGTGAAAGAGGGAGAGCCATTTTGCTGTTATGACTGCATCCAATGTCCAGAAGGGAGGGTTTCAACTGAGAATGGTAAGAGATATTCATTTACTCCTCATTTTTTTCCTAAAGAAATCCATACAACAATTAATTACATGTCGATTAAATTCAACATGGTGTTCGCTTTAAAATGTGAGGAAGTTTTCTAAACCTGTTAAGTAATCACTTAGTCTCTCTGGAAGAGCCAAATATAAATTGACCATTAATTATCGATGATGATGATTGATGATGATAATGATGATGATGATGATGATGATGATAATGATGGCTAAATTGGACAACCATTTGTGTGAAACAGTTTTACCCTTAACCCTCTTATCCACCTAGAATTAGGCTCTATCTATTTAGAGGCCCATTTGAGGATCTGTCACTTCAGATAGTAGATGAAGGAATTTTTTTAGGGAACATATTTGTTCATATAACCTTTCCACCTTTAGGATAAGATGAAGTGTAGGGTTATTGGTTCACTTCACCGTATTAGATAAGTTTGAATCTTTCCCAAATAAGGCAGTTTTTTATGTAGCTTATTACAGCTCTTTTATTCCAGGATTAATTGCTCTTACACTTGATAAAGCTACAGTTATTAGAGTATCTGGATCCAAGATACTCTCGGTAGATAGACGCAGAGTTTTCCTCTTCTGTTACATCTCAATAATTCTCCTTCTCTGCTCCATTCCTGGACTCTTTTATAATATTTCACCTAAGAAATTCTTCATTTTAGTCTGAATCAGTGAATTATCTATAACTATAATTAAAGAAATTTTAACAAATTAGAAATCATCTGGATGTTAGAGTAGCTAAAGAAAAATAGTGTGTACTAAAGAAAGGGGGGGGGATCTCTTTTTTCAGCAAAAAGTCCATAAGGTGTTTCCAATCTCCAATAAATAGAGTTGTTGATCATTCTCTAATCAAACAAGGCAATTTTGGCATTTCATCATCACCATTCATTCTCCCATTTTAGGTATTTTAGAGGGTTTTTGCATAGAGTAATATCAGTGGTGGGTTTCAAAAATGTTTAATACCAGTTCTGTGTGTGTGGCCTGGTGGGCATGGCATAGCATGTCTTAGTGGGTGTGGCTTGGTGGGTGTGACAGGGGAAGGATACTGCAAAGTCCCCATTTCCTCCCAATCAGCTGGGACTTGGGAGGCAGAGAATAGATGGGGGTGAGGCCAGTCAGAATTTTTACTACTGGTTCTCCGAACTACTCAAAATTTCCGCTACTGGTTCTCCAGAATGGTCAAAACCTGCTGAAACCCACCTCTGGAACACATATACATATTGTCTACCAGGATTTTTTCTAATTGTCTATCCATTGATTCCAACAACAAAAGTTCTAGATTCAGTTAAATGTTGATCTTTAAAATTCTTTACATCATTTTATGTTTTTGAACCTAAAATGTTCTGGCTTTTTTTTTTACAAGGCTAACAGGCATGATACAATGAGCCCCTGCCGCCCACCTTTTTTTTTCCCTTGCTTCATTTCTCCTGATAGCAGGTTCTCATTTTTCTCTGAGAAGATCAAACTTCTTCCAGATAGTTTCATTTTTATTTTTATTTCTAAACCTAAAAATGAAACACATTTAAATTAAAAGAAGAATTAAAACATTTCATATTCACGGTATCTTCCTTACATTATTACGGTAATTGCTTCTGCTGTTTTTGTATAAGTTTAAATTTTATTTATATATATAATCCCTGGCATAAAGAAATATACATAAAGAAAATCCCTGGGATAAAGAAATATACACATAAAGACCTATGATAATAAAATAATAAATATTTGACTGTTACAGGGCAGAATTAAGAAAAGGGGGCATGGCTGGCTGATGAAACCTAAAGAGGTAGAAATAGATCTATTCCAGTTTCCCTCATAAATTCAAACATAGCGGAATTCAAAGATAGCAGAATGGCTGCTGTGGTGTTTGGGAAGCTGGTGAATTGAGATTTCACTGAAAATTAGGCTATGAAACATCTTGATATACGTAGGAAAATCCCTGGCATAAAGAAATATACACATAAAACCTACGAAAATAAAATAAAATAAAATATCACTTTTAAAAAATATTTATCTTGGATTTGAAATAAATAAATTTGTATCCTGAATGAACACACCTTTAATGTCATTACAAACATTCCCCATATATTTATTCATATGAATAATCAGTCATATCTGCCTTACTTCCTGGATTGTGCAAAACCTTTTGTTAAGCATTCCATTTATTCTCATACATGCTTCGCATATGCTTCACTTCAATTATATAGTACGTCAGTGTTATCAGATTTAGTGATCAATCTTTAACTTTAAATGTAATTGCAGCTCTAGCCAAAAGATGGTCCAGTGAATTCCTTTATTTGCTTACACCTGTCAGGCATGAACAACCTGACCCACACATGCATAGTTCAAGCTAACTATTTTATTATGTTCTGCCTATAATATGGAATCTCTCCAGTCTGGCTGCCTACTCCTAGAAACAATTAGATAGGATTCCAAGCAACTAGGGGTTGGGGTTAGCCCAGGCTAAAGGTAAATCTACTTACTTTCCTTACCAGTTTGGAAGTGCATGTGCCACACGTCTGCGCATTGCTCCTGTGCTCACATCACATGCACACGCAGACCCCCTGCGCATACGCAAAACCTTCTGTGAATGCACAGACGGTAAAAAACACATTTCCTGGTTTTAACCAAGAAGTAATGATACCCAGGTGGGTGGGCAAAGCCTCACACCGCCATTGGTACCGGTTCTCCAAACCACTGACCACAATCTCTACCGGATCACCTGATCTGGTCCGAACCAGGAGCATTTCACCCCTGGGTTAGTCCCAGATCTTTTGTGGCTGTGCAGTGACACTGAGCTAGCTTTGTGCTTGAACTCTTTTCCCTGCCAGACTGGGTGCTTCCCAAATCACCCTCCTCCCCACAACAGAGGGGTTTGGTTCCTTTGGCCACCCAAGCTCCCACTGTATGTCTTCCAAACTTGAGTCCATGTGCACATAGATTGTGCAACTAGCCCAGGTTCTGAGGCACTCCTTGCCTCACACTTTTGGTCTGGATTTAAATGTCCAGACCTTATTGAAAATGGACAGTTAAAGCTACTTCATTCCAATCCATATCAGATGCTATTAATTTGAATTCAGTTATATACAGATTGACTCTTTGGTTACCCTGCCTGAGCTGGCAAATCCAGAGCCTAGCTGTCATGCCTTATATCATATCTCTAATCAATCCATAAAGTTCTGATAATTGTCCATGATTGGATTGTTGCTTTCAATGACTGGTAATGCCGATGTATATTAAACGAGTGTATAATTTATTGATAGAAAGAGATTCAGAGGGTGAATTAGTTAAGGACTGTATGATAAAATGGGCACAGAATTTTGCAGAACCAGTAATGTTAGAAACATGGGAGAAGATTTGGGTCCAGAATGTCAAATTCACACAAGCACAGAACTTGAGGGAAAATTTTTATAAGATGTTTTACAGGTGGCATTTAGACCCTAAAAAGTTATCATGTATGTATCCAAATGTTCAACCTAAATGTTGGAGATGTGATTGTTTGGATGCAACATATTTTCATATTTGGTGGACGTGCAGAAAATTGAAAGCATTTTGGATTAAACTTTGGTGGGTAATGCAGAATATTTTGAGGAGGAAACTGGAGTTCTCTCCTCAGCTTTTTTTGTTGGGAATTGTTAAGGGCTGCTCAGTAATTGACACTAGATTAATTTTATACATGATTACTGCAGCTAGATTACTGATAGGTCAATACTGGAAGAAGGATAACGTACCCACAATAGAGGAATGGGTATTGAAGATGTCTAATTTTGTTGAGACGGCTAAAATCTCTGCATATTTAAAAGACAGGACCCAGGAAGTTTTTGTTAAGGACTGGAAGAAATGGGTAGAATACATCAAGAACAAATATCAGAGTAAGAAGTTTCAACTAGCACTTAATTGAATTTATATTTTTCATACTTAGAATTAATCTAAGGGAGACATGTATTGAAGTTGATAACTTTTAATTTTTATTATATTTTATGTAATTGAACTCATATTTTTAATATTTAGATATACTGTAATGAGAAATGTATTAAGTAGTGTTTGATTCTGAGTTTGATAAATGGGATAGTGGGAATTATAGCTAATGTTATATATTTCTACTACTTATATGATATTTTGATTTATCTTATGATGTTTAAAATTATCTTACTAGGTTTTTTTTAAAGAGATTTAAGAGTTTTTTACATTTGACTTATGTTGTTTAGCATTTAACTGAATTAATGTTTTTTATATTTAGAATTAATCTAAAGGAGAAATGTATTGAATTTATTTTAATACTTAGATACATTTTAAAGAGAAATGTGATTTTGATATATGGAATGGTGGGAATCATTGTTACATTCATTATCTATATGATATTTTAATCTAAATCTTAGGATGTTTAAAATTATTTTATTAGGCTTTTTTAAGGAGATTGTTAAGATTTAACTTTTTTATTACTTATAAACTAAGGTTATATCCTTTTTTTTTAGTAGGATCTCACCTTAAAAATTGTTAAATATTGACTGTTAATGTTTGTTTGATAGCGGAAGTCAAGGGAGGGATTGGGGAGGGAGGGGGGATAGGGGAGGGGGAGGTAGGGGGTGGGGAGGGGAAGGGTTTTTTAAAAAAAAATAAACTGTAATGTAAAACTTTTTCAATAAAAAAAAATGACTGGTAATGCCCATTGAGCCATTGACTTTGTTAACAATCTCAGCATACAGGACAGCCTTGAACAGCCTTTTCAAAACTCTGCCACTCGGGTTCCCATTAACAACTCACATCGGGCTATGAAGGTGCTTATCTTATCTGGTTCTCCTCTAAATCTTACTGGCAAGCCTCCACGTCTCCAGTACAAAACTGGCTGCAAAACTGGAGTTGCTTATATTGTAGGGAAGACTGGAGCTGCTGGCTTTGGGATATTTTGAATTTACTGAAACAACTGAAGCACCATCTCTGCCAGGTGCTTCATTTCATTATCTATCCCATCCCAACACTGTAGCACAGCATCTACCATGCCTTGGTTCTCTGCCATTCCTGTGTGAGGGTCTGTGGCCACCCATGTAACTTTGTCTATCTTTTACTTACAGTGAGTAAATATCAGAAACAAACAACCACATCCACACATTCACTGTTCAAACTAACCACTTTATTATGTTTTGCCTATAATATAAGAATCTACCAAGTCTGGCAACCTACTCCTAGAAAAAAATAGATAAGACTCTAAGGAACTGGGATGGAGAGGTTGTCAATCTAACCCTTTTACAATTGTGCAGTGACAGCAAGGTATCTCTGTGCTTGGTTTCTCCTCCCAGCAAGGTTGGGTACATCCCAACACACTGAATGGAAAGAATCTTGCCATATTAAAGAGATAACTTACTAGATATATCTTGAAAGAATCTAAGGTGTAGCCAATAGCGGGATTCAAATAATTTAACAACCGGTTCTGTGGGCATGGCTAGGTAAGCATGGCTAGGTGGTCATGTGACCGGATAGGCATGGTCAACTTGACATCACTCATGGCAAGGTGAGGCAGCACCTTACTGTGAATGACTACACTCCAGGGGTGAAATCTAAAATCTGTTACTACCGGTTCTGTGGGCATGGCTTGATGGGGGGGGCGTTTATGTGACTGGGTGGGCGTGGCCAATTTTTTTTTACTTTTAAAACTATTTTTTACATGTAAAGCCATGTAAAAAAATGCTTTCAAAAGGCTCTGACGATTCCAGCTGAGTTGCCTGATCGGCAGGCAACTCAGCTGGGATCGTCAGAACTTGGATTGTCAGAGCCATTTAAAAGAAAAAACTTTTTTCTTTTAAATGGCTCTGGCAATCCCAGCTGAGTTGCCAGATCAGGAGGCAACTCAGCTGGGGTCGTCAGAACTCGGATCGTTATAGCTATTTAAAAGAAAAAACTTTTTTTCTTTTAAACGGCTCTGGCGATCCCAGCTGAGTTGCCTGATCGGCAGGCAACTCAGCTGGGATCGTCAGAACTTGGATTGTCAGAGCCATTTAAAAGAAAAAACTTTTTTCTTTTAAATGGCTCTGGCAATCCCAGCTGAGTTGCCAGATCAGGAGGCAACTCAGCTGGGGTCGTCAGAACTCGGATCGTTATAGCTATTTAAAAGAAAAAACTTTTTTTCTTTTAAACGGCTCTGGCGATCCCAGCTGAGTTGCCTGATCGGCAGGCAACTCAGCTGGGATTGTCAGAGCTTGGCTCATCAGAGCCATTTAAAAGGAAAAAAAGGCTCTGATGATTGCAAGGCTCAGCTAGACATGGGGGGCGGGAGCAGGGATTTTTGCTACCCCTTCTCTGAACTGCCCATCACCATCGCTACCTACTCGCCTGAGCCAGTCTGAACGGGGAGCATTTCACCCCTGCTACACCCACTCAGTCACATGGCCGATGCTGCAGAGACAGGGCGATTTCCTACCTCCCCTCCCTCTGCCCTTGTGCTGCCAAAATAAAAGCCTATCTAAAGAATATTGCCTGCCTGCCAAATACTGGCAAAAGGAGGCTAGGGGCAAAGAAGAGAAGGACCCATGGAAATGCCCCATTTTCCGCATCACGCTAGATCGGGATGGGGAGATGGGGGGCACCAAAAAGCCTACTCAGTCCATATGTACTCACCAGCATGACAACAAATTTCTTTTCCAGCTTGCCTGTTCAGGCATTGGGAGCTTGGCCAATTTTCTTTCAGCGCTCATGCAGGGAATCCCAGGAGTGGCAGCATATTGCATGCTTTTCACTCCAAGCAGCCCGGACTGGAAAACACATGGTTGGTGGAGAAGTGGTTCTCCTTAACAAGTTAAAAACTGTTGCTGCAAGCCTGAGTTCCCTGCACAAAAGCTGTAAGTTCAGTTCTGTTTGCAGACATGCAATTGTGAGGGCAGGCTTTTTCCAAGGCTGGTCATAGAGGGAAACAGAGATGAGTGTGCCAGAGTATTGGGCTTCCAGATCTCATGCAGGGAACCCAGACTTGCAACTCAGTTTTGAGCTTGTTAAGAAAGATTGTTCCTCCACCCCACCCCAGCACTGCTTGGAGTGAAAAACATGCTGTTAAGTCCCAATTTGGGGCTCACCATACCTGGGGTGGGTGGGCATGGAGCTGCAACCATCAGAGCGGGTGAGTCCAATAGCACCAGCGCCCACAGGTTGCAGCTGTGTTTGTGGTGGGACAAATCAGGATAGTGCCAGTCTGAAGCTAGCATGGCCCTGCTGGGAGGACACTTGCCTCACTGGTCAGGAGGCTGCTCACCTGCCTGGCCAGATTCAGAAGAGATGGAGGCAGAAAAGTTCAGCCAAGTCTTCTCCTCCTTCTAGGCCTCAAGCAAATAGGCACATGCACCTCATGCTGCCAGGAACTTCTATGAGGACACAGTGTGTGCCCTCACATCATCTCCACACAGATGGTCCCAGTACTGTGAGATGTGTGCATGCTCTTTATGTGTTTCAGGCTGAGAAGGAGATGACTTGCCCAAACTTTTCCTACCTTGGAAGCTGCCTTTAAATAGCAAGGAAATGCTGTGGCAGCTGCCTTTTGAGCAGCTTCAGCTGGCCCAAAGAACAGCGCAGTGATGGCAGCAACAGCCAGGAGAACAGCGGAAATGTCAGGACAGCGCCAGCCTGAAGCTCATCAGCAGGCCATCCATCCACAGCCAATGGAGTGCGCGGCCGCCAGAAGCCCCATCCTGAACTTAGTGCGTTTGATTGAAGCTGAGAAGGAAGAGAAGACTTGGCTCAACTTTTCTGCCTCCCTCTCTTTTGACACTGGCCAGGCAGCTGAGCAGTCTCCTGACCAGTGGGGCAAGTGTCCTCCCAGCGGACAATGCTAGCTGGGAAAGCGCTCTCTCCCCCTGACGGGGAACTGCATGACCATGAGGTTCCTGGCCAGGGGGGAGAGAGCATTCTCCCAGCTAGCAAGGCCATGTGGCTTCTCAGCCAGCATTCAGAGGCAAGTGGGAAGCTCTGGGAAGTGCAGAAATGGAGCCGCGATGCTGGCGGTGAAACAAGACAGGTAAGCCTAGGGATGGGGAGGGGCAGCTAGCTAGCTAGGCCATGAGCACCATGTGCTATGGGGATGCAGCAGCGGCGGAGCTATCCAGGCAAGGCCAGGGATGGAAGGGGGGCAGCACAGCAGCAGCAGCCTAGGCCGGCCCAGTAGTCGACTAGGGCTTTCCATGGTGGCAGTATGCTGAGCAGGCTGGCCCAGGAATCAACCTGACCAGAGCTTGTAGCCAGGGGTGGTATTGACTTATCTAAGCTACTGGTTCGCAAATGTGAGTAATCACCTCCATGCATATGCATGCACATAGCATAGAAAAAGGACCTTCTGCACACGCACAGAGCATTAAAAAAAGGACATGATGATGTCCAGACGGGTGGGCAGAGCTCTCAGCAGCCGCAGTTACCGGTTCCCCTGAAGCAGTTAGAACCAGCAGAATCCCACCACTGGGTGTGGCTACTCTGAAATTCTTTCCCCCTCTTCCATCCAGTTTTGGATTGCACTGTCCCTTGATTTGGGTTATCTCTGTTGGAATTTTCTATCTCCTTCATGGAAAGCTCTTCATGCCAAAACTTCTTTTCATGATTCTCCAGATGTACGATCTATTACACCGACAGATATTCACCAGTCTCATCCATTGGTGATTTGATTAAGTGAAGATTCCGCAAACATTTATTAAGAAGAGAAAGAAACCTTCTTTTTTTACACAGGGCATGTGTAGCTTTCCCAGCTAAAATTAAATACAATATTGATCAAATTTGAGGCTATTCAGCTGAAAAACCGTTTTAAATGAAATGTACAGATATTATTTAACACAAGTTATTTTATTTTACCAGAGGATCCAATAATGATTAATATACTATACATCCTAGTCAATCAGGTGAAATTTATATTCTTTGTTCACATAGAGAAATCAATTTTTTTCATGATTTACCAGAACCGTAGTTCTTTAATTTCATTTGTAAAGATGACAGATAGATGAAAGATAATAGACAGACAAACAGATGATATTTATATATATATATAATAAATATAAAATATTATTAAATAAAACAAAACTTGTGTGCCAATTATATTTAACAGGAATATTAGTACTCAAAATATTTTATAAAGATCATAAAGATTACATATTTGTAATCATAAATTATCTGTATCATAATAATATATACTGTAACAATAATGCAAATGCACAAATGTGGAACATATATGAGGATAATATATCAATTCTTTTTTTTTCCAGATAGAAATGAATGCTCTAAATGCAAAGACAAATTCTATCCAAACAAGAAACATGATTTTTGTATTCCCAAAAGTATTAGTTTCTTGTCTTATGAAGAACCATTAGGGATCAGTTTAGCCTGCCTTGCACATTCTTTTTCTTTGTCTACTGTTCTTGTGCTTGGAGTATTTATGAGGCACCACAACACTCCGATTGTCATAGCCAACAACCGGGACCTCTCCTATACACTCCTCATTGCTCTGCTGCTCTGTTTCCTTTCGGCACTGCTCTTCATTGGCCAACCAAGAAGATTTACCTGTCTATTCCGACAAACTGTTTTTGGTATAGTCTTTTCAGTGGCTGTTTCTTCTATCTTGGCAAAAACCATCACAGTGGTTCTAGCTTTTATGGCCACCAAACCAGGATCCAAAATGAGAAAATGGGTGGGGAAAAAAATAACTAATTCCATTGTTGTTAGCTGCTCTCTGATCCAAGTCAGCATTTGTACACTCTGGCTGTCAATTAACCCTCCATTCCCAGATGTTGATATGATCTCAGTGACTGAAGAGATTATCCTACAATGTAATGAAGGCTCTGTGACCATGTTTTATTGTGTCCTTGGCTACATGGGTTTTCTGGCTATTATCAGCTTCATCACAGCTTTTCTTGCCAGGAAATTACCTGACAGTTTCAATGAAGCGAAGTTCATCACCTTCAGCATGTTAGTCTTTTGCAGTGTTTGGTTGTCCTTTATCCCAGCATACCTGAGTTCCAAAGGGAAATACATGGTTGCTGTAGAGATTTTTTCCATCTTTGCTTCAGGTGCTGGGCTTCTGGGCTGCATCTTTTTCCCCAAATGTTATATCATTGTATTTCGGCCAAACTTGAATAACAAGGAACAACTAATGAGAAAAAAGGGTGATTAATAATCACTCTCTGCCATTCTCAGTCAAAAGTTTTAAATCTAGATTTTTGCATTTCTAAACAA
The DNA here is from genome assembly GCA_038048745.1 of Coluber constrictor foxii. Taxonomy (NCBI): domain Eukaryota; kingdom Metazoa; phylum Chordata; class Lepidosauria; order Squamata; family Colubridae; genus Coluber; species Coluber constrictor. The sequence goes on along the minus strand of CM075961.1, from coordinate 60,493,012 downwards.
GATAGAATATTGATGGAAATATCCTACTGAAGTCCTGATTTATATAACTTTTCTCCATTTTACAAACATTCTAAGACTTAACTAAGGTGAAAGTATGCATCATACTTCTTTGTATCAGTTGTTGAGACATTAACCTGTCTTTTAAGCATCTTTTCTGAAGCACATTCAGCTATAGCAGCTTCAATTTTGAACACTGGCCACTGTAGTCAAAGAATTCTGTGTTAACCTTTGGTCTGTTAAGTGTTAAAGGCACTTGGGTTAGCAAATCTCCAGGGGAAATATGGTAATTTGAAGATGAACAATGACCACAGCAAAGACCAAGAGATGTGTGGTTATCCAGTTCTTTGGAATCTTTTCAGAAAAAGAGAGAGGGTGATTGCCCACATGTGTTATAGATAGCTGTTCCTTACAAGTAGACCACAAGACCTGGCTGCTTAAAAATCCCAACACCCACAAAGACATCCATGTATAGCCACAAGTCCTGTCAGCACTAAGCCCTCCCCTCATTAAATTAGACCAATTGCAGTTTAATTAAGGGTAGCTTTTCAGTGCTGAATTTAAATTAGAAGCATGTTATGCAATCTGCTAAGCTAAATTAAAATAGATGAGTATGGTATACACCATTTGTACATATTTTCTTTTGTACATACCAGCTGACTCTAAACTGGTTTAACAGACTCCTTAAGATTGAGTCACTGACAATATTGCCAAGGCATTCATCCCTGTATTTCTGATTGGATAAATTCCATATTACTGAGTCTTCCCTCTTTACTTTTCCAGAAAAGCTCTTCCTGGGTATATGTTTTCCTGGTTGAATAGGTTTGTGTGTACACTGCTTGAAATTACAGCAATGTAAAAATATAATTCTGCAACCAATTCTCACATTTAAGCATCCTACAGTCACATGAATGCCAGTTAGGCACTTTGCAACTAGCTTGCTACTAGCAGAATTAATGGAGAAGCCATCAATTGTAAGTCACAAACATGTTATTTTTCTCCCTTAGCATCTGTGTCACCTTGCTTAACAATAGAAGGGGAAGTAAGATCATATGTCTGCTGTAGTCACATGATTTTCCACTTGGTGACAAAGTTTCCTATCCCAATTGAATAGCTAAATGGAGATTGTATATATATTCAAAGGATTTAGGGCAGAAGTGTCAAACTCAATTTCATTGAGGGCCACATCAATATTGTGTTTGACATCAGGGGGCAGGGTGGATGTGGCCAGGGTAGGCATGACCAGCTCAACCTCACTCGTGTCGGGGATGCCTGTGGTGGCCTGAGCATTCTGCCAGCAAAAGTGGGCTCCCAAGCTCCGTTTTTGTTGGCAGAAGCACCATGGGCCAGTCCTTTGCTGTTTCCAGGGTGGCCCCATGGGACAGATCTAAGCACCTCACAGGCCAGATCTGGGCCCCAGGCCTTGAATTTGACACTCCTGATGTCAAAGAGTGAGACACTTGTGCCTTTTTGTTTGTTAGCTTGTTTCTTGAGCTTCCTACTTTTGTTTTATATAAAAACAAAGTTCCATGACTTTTTCCAATTGTTTGTCCATTGGTCTCAAAAGAAAAGGCTCTTGCTTCAGCTGTAGTTTAATCTCTAAAATTCTCTGAATTAATATGTTTTTATAATTCAACATTGTTTGGGCTTTTTACGCATCCATCAAATATGATAACATTTCCTTACATGATTTCAATCATTTAACAAAGATTCAAAGCATCTTTATAAATTTCTTTAGTGTCAATACAACAATGGATCTTTTAATAAAATTTCTCTTTGAAGATAGAATATAATATACATTTGAGCCACATATTTTATTATTTATTTAATTTATTTTTAAAATTTGTATGCCACCCATCTCCCCGATAAGGCAATTCTGGAAGCTTACAAATCATAAAATGATAACGTAAAATAATTAAAATTTAAGATTATGCAAATTATTTTTAAAAAATCTATGCAAAAACCAGGAACCAAGAGACAGGGAATAGATCTTATCCCATCAACCACCTCCAGTGGTGAAAGTTTCCCTCACAGGCCCAAGCCAACCAGCAAAACCAAATTTTTGGTCTTCTGGAAGTCCAAAAGAATCATATAAAATTCCAGCCGCTTTCTTGGATCCAAAGCCTGATCTCCAGAGCCAAAACTTGGTTAGATATCGAGGGGGATATCTTATCTTGGAAATGTGCCCTTCTGGATTTTGAATGTGGAAATAGCCTCAACTCCAGTGCCAATATGGTGATGTATATATACCCCACTGGACTGGACTGACTCTGGAAATTGGGATGGAGGAAAATGATTTGCAGTTGTTATTCTTTCTCTGTGGGCAATATCAGTCTGTGTTATAGGGAAGAGAAGTACATGCTTAGTTCCATAGAGAGCCTCAGGTCTCTCTAGTCAGACTGGCCTCCTGTTTATTGTCTATACTGGGTCATATAATGGGCTTTAGCTTCATCAGTCTGTTGAAGATATCAAACTAGGTCCTACCCTTTGGAATATCTTACCTCTGGGAGTGAAAACTGTTCCTACCCTCCTGACCTTCTGTAAGGGCCTGAAGACTTGGCTTTCCCCAATGGGAAAGTATCACACTGGAGGAAGTTGGTGGACCAATAGCAGATCCTACCTGCTATTATGTATGCATATGTATATCAGTGGTGGGTTTCACTTACCTGTGCTACCAGTTTGCTCGCTTGCACGTGCACCATTTCTATGCATGTTCAGAAGCTTTGGCGCATGTGCAGAATGTTTTTGATAATATCCGGCCACTGCTGCTACCGGTTTGCCCGAAACAGGGTGAGCCAGTAGCAACCCACCACTGATATGTATGTATGTGTATACACATACATACATCCACTGTGAATGTGTGTATATCTATGTGGGGATACATACATACACACACACCGTTTTATTTTATTTTTTTAACCTTGTAAGCTACCCAGAGTTAAATAAATGAAACACTAAGCAAATGATGCTGCTTAGGTACTTGGTCAATGCCTGGAGGCTATAAGAACCTGAATGGGGGCAAAAACTAGCTGCAACTCACCCCTAGTAAAATAGAGTATTTTGTGCTTTTACGTCATCCTTATGATCAGGAAATGTGACATTTCTTAACGTAGAAAAAATAATACAGAACTAAATTTATGGCTCTTATGGCTCATATCCTAATGTCAACAGATATCTGAACAGGCAAATGACACATAGTCCACTAGAAAGAAGGACTAATGGGGTGGGGGTGGGATGAGAAGGAACTCTGTTTAAATTTAGGTGACAAAAATTTGAGTGAAAAGCTGTAAAAACATGTACTTGGGCCTCCCTGTATATGAAACTTTTATCAGAATTAGAAAGACTGATTCTTTCTGCAGTATTCTTCCGTCATTCTGTCCACTCTGATGCACTGCAATGATGCGTATGAATGTCCTCGGTATCCATAGAATTCTGATTCTTCCTGAGGTTTACAAAGTCCATTCTGATATATTTATAGATGTTTTATGTGCAGTAACCTGTCCTCAACTATACTAATTGAAAACATGATTGTCAATAGACTAAAAAAGACTAGTTTTTAATGAATGTCCTTGGCAAATCCTTGTTTGCTTGCCATAATTGCAAGTCAGTGAATGAAATTTAAAGTAATTGTTTTTTTTAATGGCTAAAAATCAATTTAAGGCAAATCTTCAGTTTAAAGGGACCTATCAGAATACTCAAAATGTCTACAATCTTTAGGTCTGTCTGCATCTCCACAACTATTTGGAGCTCACTTTTTAAAAAATTAAGCAATCATTTGGAATGAATAGTTTAGAAATCTGTGTCTTTTATTCATTTTTAAGCAGACATTATTCATATTTATACTATAATACATAATTGGTGGTCCCTTATTTATGTAAAGTTTAGGTATAGTCATGCTAAATCTTTGATATTCCAAGGCTCATATTATCAGCAAGCCAGCTTCAAATATCACATCCAAAAAACTCATAAATGCCTTACCCACAAATCATGGCATCATTTTGTTCACAATCACTATTGAACAATAAGTCAACTCTCAAAACATGATTTCTTCAGATCTTCCCTCGAGAATGAACTCAGATTTAATAGTTACCTTCTGGTTTGTGCACTTAAATTACTATTATTAATTCTGCTGTTTCTTAAAATCCCACTGAATTTCAGCACCCATTAAAAAGAATAATAAAAAGACAAATGTAGGATATTCCTACTCTCTTTCTCTTAAATTATTAATACTATTTAGAGCTGAAAAAAATATTGGTAGGGTTGTAGATGGTTAGGAATTCCCAAGTCTAGGATCTAGGTTGTAACAGGAATAAGAGTCAGGATGTGTTAATTTCAAAAACACTAATGGCTTTATTCTAGGAATAAGAAGGGTTCTTTGAGATTTGGAAATGTAATAAGGGGGTTCTTTGACATTTGCCCTTGTAATGGGGAGGGAAATTTTATTGGTCTTAATGTTAGTGCTAAGTCCCCATGTGGTGTGTGTTACTTCTAGATGCAGCATCCTTCATCCATATCTTCCATATCACAAGTACCATCATCCAGGAGATATAATGGTTGGTGGAATTTCATCTGAAGTTGGTCCAGTCTTTGAAAAAATCACCTTTGAAGTTCAGCCCCCACCAGTATTGCCTGGGCAGTTCGTGTAAGGAATGTAATAATTGTTTATTCATATTATCCTGTTTTTTTAATTGCTAAAATAATTAATGATGATATTTCCATCAGAAAATAATAGCTGATTGACTAGGTGAAATTAAGGAGATGCTAAGAACAGAATTATTTTATCACCCAGGTAACATATAATGTGGAAAAAAATGAAATAGATAAAGCAAACTTCCTACAACTGAGTATTTACAGATGGACTTCTACTTTTAGTGATTTCTAAACAGCCTGGGCAATACTGTGGGATAGGAATTCAGAGCACTTTTGCATTTTGCAAATTTTGCAAATGCAAAAGTGCTCTAATTTAGAATACTTTTGCATTTTTCTTTATAGATACATTAAGTTGCTTTATATCTAATAAAAACACGACTCCTTCAAACGCACTGCAGGAATTTCTATTCCAAGTAACAATACAGGGATGTCTGCAAGCCTGACTCTGTGGCAGATGACTGAGTGTCTTTCCTTTTGAAAGCTGCATTATACACGTGGATTCCAGACATTCCCTGTGTTTTAGGTCTTAAATTATTTGCACAGTTTTCCTGCAGAAATATGTGTGTTTTGACAATGAATGTTGAATTCTTTATCATATACCCCTGATACTTATCTGTCTATTAATTCTACAACCCTATGGCTGTTAGTTTTCTGTATTCAAAACATGGAATTAATTGATGGCCTGTTATACTGGAACTATTGATTAGAATATAAATTTTGGTAGGATATCCTTCTGATGTGTAATGCAACTCTCATTGTAGTGGAGTTCCTAAGAATTACCAACACATCCTAGCTTTGGCATTTGCAATAAAGGAGATAAATGAAAACCCACAAATCTTACCCAATCTCACCCTGGGCTTCCATATTTATGATAGCTATGATAACGCTCAAAGGACTTATCAAGCCACCATGCTACTTCTATCAGCAACTGAGAGACTGGTTCCCAACTACCTATGTAACATCCAGAATAAAGTCATAGGTGTTATTGGAGGACTGGATGCTGAAATTTCCCTCCATGTGGCAAATCTTTTGGATATCTATAAGATTCCACAGGTAGGTTGGACATCCTTGCATGAAAACGTCATTCTAATTTTAATGTCCGGCTTTTACAACAGAGCTTGGTTTTTTTAGTGTTATGTATATTCAGATAAATGTATATTCAGATAAACAATTCAGATGTTCATTTTTCATGATAACTAAGTAGTTGATTAAATCAGTGATTTAATCCTCATGGATTAAGAGTAAAATGTTGTGCAAATTTTAATGAGTGATTTCTTTAAAAGAAAAAAAACCCATCCATATTCTTAGTAATTGCATGAACTATGTGATCATATTACATAATTGGTTAATCTGGTTTTAGTGTTAAGCATGTTGTGTGAACTCAGTCAGTGGATTGGAATATGATCCAATTTAATTCAATCTCAAAAATTAATCCTCAACAAATTAAGACCCACTTTTGTTAAAGGAATCAATCTGCAAGTGATTAGTATAATCTGCAATGTTTTTCAGTGTTAAATTCCAACAGAAATTAGGCCACAGATCTTGTTTCCTTTAAACTAGATGAATCCAGTTCTGCATATAAAAAGGTTTTTGTTAGAGATTAATTGCTTTGAAAAAAATCAATATTTTAATATTCATAAAATTGAATTGCACAGTAATAAATAATTATCTCCAACTAGATAGAGAATATTCAAAATACTGTCTAACTATCAGTAACTATCTCAAATCTCCTTTCAAGTAACAATAAAAAGACATTAACACAGCTATCAAGATTACTTTCTCTTTTCCCAACTTATGATTGCACTTGTTTAATCTTCAATTATATTTAACTAAGCTTTAAACTTCTGCTCTTATAGTGCAAAACCATTTTCTAAATCATTATTGCTATCCCTAAATTGGGAAGGTGCCCATGAAAAACTTTCACCCTTTCAAATGCATTGTGATTGGTTATGTGGTTAGACATTTCTTCATAAAGTTACATTTTGTGTTTTTACATAGCAAAATGTGTTTTTTTAAAAAACTAATTTTATTGAAATCTGCAAATATTAATACTAAGTAACTCTCCCTGAAGTAACTTTTGTTTTACTTCAGCTGTTAGAAATTAGATCAGTGTGGAAATCATATTGTCCATTTGGGTATATAGGCAAAACTACTAAGTATATCCATGCATGTAGACGAATGAGGATTATATCTACTCATTTAATATTTTGATAATATGAAAAAACAATTGCCCATCATCTATGAATCTGCTGCTTGATATCAGAGAATTCATATAAGTAATTCCTCCAGAGATGGAGCATCATTGAACAAACTTCCAATATTTTCCAGACTGTTATGCCTTCCAGAACTAGAAACTCCTGGAATAAAAATTCAGGGAATTCTCATCTCAATGAGGCAGACAAGGATGTTTTAAGAGGTTGGTAGAAAGGTAGTCTTCAGCTTTTGCCTATACATTTAAGAATTGTTCAAATTAGAGTGACTTCAAAAAAAGTGACTTGCAATCTGTACCTCACTTATGATCATAATATCACCCTTATGGTCATGTGATTTCAATTTAGGCACTTGGCAACTGGCTCTCATTTACAATCATTACAGCATCCTGTGGTCAGATGCTCAAAATTGCAACTTTACTTTTACTTTAACTAGATTTATAAACCGCCCTACTCCTGGGGGACTCAGGGCAGTGTACAGCCATATATAATACATTTAAATACAAAAGTTTAAAACAGAATAAAATGAATTAAATAATTTGGCTGACAATTAAAACCCCAATAATTTAAAACAAATTAAAATTCATAATTAAAAGGAGAAAATAACTTAGGAGAGGCCGGCTTGTTGGAATAAATAGGTCTTGAGCGCGCAACGGGTTTTTTTTTGTCAATTTCTATTTTTTTTAAAAAAAAAACCCAAAAATGGGAAGCTGGATTCACTTCATAACTTTGAAGATTTGTTTAACAACCCAAGCAAACAAATATTGTAAAATTAATCATCAATAAAACTGATGATTAAAATAATTTACACCAAAAATTCCGGTCTTAATTATGGTTGCTAATTGGCACTAGTTATAAGATTATTTTAAATATATATATGCTTACCCAATATGAAAATGTTATTTAGATGTTTCTCTTATGTTCTTTTTCTATTTTTCTATAGCTCATTTATGGCTCTGCTCCAGTAATAAATGATAAAATCCCAGGCCTTTCCTTTTATCAGATGGTTCCCCCAGAAGAACTTCAGCATAATGGAATTGTCTCTCTGTTCCTGCATTTTAACTGGACATGGATTGGAATACTTATTATGGACAATGATCAGGGAGAAAAATTTGTAGAAAGTATGATTCCTCTTTTTTCCAAAAAAAGGGTTTGTGTTTCTTTCATTGAAAAATTTCACAAACTAACCGATTTCAGTAGACTTGATAGCATGCTTCAGCAGGGGGCAAAAATCTACGATCATGTCATGGGTGGTAAGGTTAATGCACTGGTGTTCAATGGAGAATCCTTTGCTATGGGCTATTTGTTATGGCTGCTGTATATTCCTAACATAGAAGAAGTGAGAAGTAAACCAAAAGGCAATGTTTGGATAATGACAGCACAGATGGAGGTCAGTTTAATTCCTTTTCAACGATCTTGGGATATCGAAATAATTGATGGGGCCCTTTCCTTCACAGTGCATTCCACTGCTCTACCAGAGTTCAAATCATTTGCTGAGAAACAAAATCCCTTAAGTGCAAAGGAAGATGGATTTATCAAACAGTTCTGGCAAGAAGCCTTTGACTGTGTATTCCCAAAAGTTGCTATGAGTGATGTAGAGGAGAATATTTGCAATGGTAAAGAAAATTTGGCGAATGTTCCTGGACCTTTTTTTGAAATGGATATGACTGGCCACAGCTATAGCATCTACAATGCTGTTCATGCCATAGCTCATGCTTTACATGCTCTTTTGTCCTCTAGAAATACTGAGAGATCAACTGTGAGTAGAGTAGAAAGAAACATTCATCATCAAGACTTCTGGCAGGTAATATCCTCATCTGGAAATGTACTATCAGTAAGCATGATAGCAGCCTGGAATCTGTACTTAGATTATTTCCCATGTCCTAGAATTGAGGAAAAAATAAGCTTCAATAAAAATGTTGTGCTTCTTTAATTATTTATTTTCTCTGTCTTAATTATTCATTGCTACATGCCTATTATAAATTGATTTTTATTGTGTCTCCTCCTATATTAGACAACTTGTAACTTTAGAAAGCCTGTTTTGCATCCCCCATGAATCTCACATGGAACTACGAATATCTGTTTTTCAACGTTTTTATAAGCATAAAAGTCATAATCACTCTAGTTTGTTTTTTCTGTTCTTTCCATTAAGCAAGAAATAGTGGAAAAGGTACTACATGACTATTATCCATTGATTTTTTCTGGATCCCTACCTATGTTAGTTAACTCATAATTGTCATTTTAGAAAGCTTATTTTCCTCACATGAAAATAAATCTGTTTCTCTGTGTCTTTATGATTGTCTGATTCCAGAAATTTTTTTATATATATACATATACATATACATATACATATACATATACATATACATATACATATACATATACATATACATATAATATACATATACATATACATACATACATACATACATACATACATACATACATATATATATATATATATATATATATATATTCTGAGGTTTTCACCAGTGTTCGTATGTAGGTCTTTGGTTATTCAGGTCTTCTCCCGTATAAAATTGGAAGTGTCTTGGTGACGAAGCAATGCTCCTGGAAGCTTGAAGCCAAGAACACCAGCCTGAAGATGACGAATGAGACTTCGTCGAAATGTCGCCAAGACACTTCCAATTTTACACGGAAGAAGACCTGAATAACCAAAGACCTACATATATATAACAAGTTTTTCTATAAAACAAGCTATAAGATGTAAATTAGGGGAGCATTAATTTCCTTAGTTCTGTCATTTTTCACCAAAAATAACCAGAGTTCTCCTATTGGTCCTTTTAATTTCTAACTTTACTCCATTTTGCCTTTAATTACAACACGGAAAATATAGTTAGAATGCAACAAAATATCTACTTTTCTATTCTGAAAATTATCATCTAGGAGACAGGATGTTTAGTCTCTCCAACCAGTTGCATTTTTCTTTTCAATTTAGCTCCACTACTTTCTGAGAAATGTTGCTTTTAATAATGGTGCTGGAGAACAGATTTCCTTTGATCAGAATAGGATTCTAGCAGCTGGATTTGATATTATCAACTTGATTGCTTTCCCGAACAATTCATTTCTTCATATGAAAGTTGGAAATGTGGACCATTCAGCTCCCCCAGATAAAGTATTAACCATTAATGATGAGATGATTACATGGCACAGCTGGTTTAATCAGGTAGGATTTAATTATTGTCTTTGATTCTGAATCAACATGGGCATCACAATATATAATAATAATAATTGTATATATATAACAATGTTATATGTAAATTCATCATATTGTACAATAGTAAATTCTTACGTTAGGTTATGTCCAGGTAAGCAATTTATAGTGCTCCACAATAAATCTGATTATTGTAGCACAATTATGACACACTAACAGTTTTTAGGCGAAACTAAGTGCGGTATTATTTCCTCATAATAAAATTTGTCTCATATCCAGTCCATTGTGGGCCATGCTTCATTTAGCCTTAGAAGTCCTTTTTTTCCCCCTCTCACTCTATCTCTTTTAAGAACTCATGATTGCACTTGTTTAATCTAAAAAGAAATATATATAACTGAGCTTTATACTAGCTTTATGATTTTACAATATAAACATCTTTTTCAGACTATTATTCCTATCCCTAAACTGGGAAGATGCCCATGACATACTTTCATCATTTCAAACGAGAGGCTAAAAAGTGTCCATATGTATTTTATTTTCCTTTTATTTCCAGGTGATGCCCATTTCTGTCTGCAGTACCAGCTGTTATCCTGGGTTCAGCAAAAAAATGAAGGAGGGAGAGCCATTTTGCTGTTATGACTGTCTCCCATGCCCAGAGGGGAGGGTTTCAACCAAGAATGGTAAGAGATATTAATCTACTAATTAATATATTTTTATTAAATTCAACATGGTGCGGGATGAATCATTTCTTCTTTCTAGAATATTCTAGCATAAATTTATCATTTCTTTTGATTAGAATAGAATAGAATAGAATAGAATAGAATAGAATAGAATAGAATAGAATAGAATAGAATAGAATAGAATAGAATAGAATAGAATAGAATAGAATAGAATAGAATAGAATAGAATTCTTTATTGGCCAAGTGTCATTGGACACACAAGGAATTTGTCTTGGTGCATACACTCTCGGTGTACAAAAAAGAAAAGATACATTAGTCAAGAATCATAAGGTACAACATTTAATGATAGTCATAGGGCAACAGTCAATGTAAATCTTAAGGATATTAGCAACAAAGTTACAGTCATACAGTCATAAGTGAGAGGAGATAGGTGATAGGAACGATGAGAAGATTAATAGTAATGCAGACTTAGTAACTAGTTTGACAGTGTTGAGGGAATTATTTATTTAGCAGAATGATTGCGTTCGGGAAAAAACTGTCCTTGTGTCTAGTTGTTCTAGTGTGCGGTGCAATTTGTACTTTAGGGTGGGACAAACCATCTTCTCTTTTATCCTTGTGACTCTGGACTGGTCGCCGTGAGAGGGCGGGCATTGAGACTTTTATCTCCATCCCTCTTGGACTGACTTATTATAGTCACAAGACTTCTCATGAGAGAGCGATGGTGTTCCAATGTTCCGGTGTATTTGGCTTCCTTGTATAACATCTACTACCTCCTTTTGTTTTTAACCATTTGTTTTAATCATCTTCAAGACCCTTATGAAGAAAATGGTCTTTCATCACTCCCAGTTCTTTCTTGTCCTCAATGTATTCAACAGCGGAGCTCCTTGCAGTGCGAGACTCCCCCCTCTCGCAGGTCTGGCCCTCCCAGTTATCGAGGGCCACCCTTGATGGCGGGTTTTGGAACCCCAAGAGGTGGCATGCTAACAACTGTTGGCTTTGGGGATTTTTAAACAGATGTTTAACTTCTATTTTAAGGGGTTCTGTGAGGAGGGTGGTTTCTAATGTAAATAACGAGGCTGAGGGGCCTCTTAAGGATCAGCAGCCTAGCCAGTTGGATGGCCTGGATGGGTTAGGTGGGGATGGGGGTGGAGATGAAGCCTGGAGAGAAGCGGGATGTTCTATATCTGTGATGGTTAGGAGGGGCAGAGGAGATAGGAACAGGGAGAGGGGACATTGCACCCGCTATATCCAGGTGGTGGCGCATTCCCATTCTCACTGGTCATCCTGCCTCCCTGGGGATGCTAGAGCAGGGAACCCTGGACTCCGGCTGGTGTATGCGAATGCCAGGTCCATAGCGATTAAGGCCCCGCTCGTACAAGATCTTATTTTTGAGGAGGCGCGGACCTGGCTTGTCTTATAGAGACCTGGTTGGGGCAAGGGGGGGGAATGCCTCTCTCTGATTTATGCCCCCCCAGGCTTTTGTTTACTGCACCAGCTGTATGCCAGGGAAGGAGTGGACGGGTGGCGGTGGTTATTAGAGAAAGTCTTAGTCTTAGGGAGGTCACTGTCCCTCAGTTAGGTGGGTGTGAATCTCTCCTTTTGAAGTGGGACCCTGGAGTTCAGTTGGGTTTGTTGGTCACTTACCTATCTCCCAACTGCGTGGCCACTGCCCTGCTCGTACTGCTCGATGTCTTGGCCGAAGTGGCAGTGGAACTTCCCAGCCTTCCAGTTGTGGGAGATATTAATCTGCCATCGATCGGCAAGACATCTGAGATGGCTCAGGAGTTCATGGTCTCCATGGCAGCCATGGACCTGACTTAGGTTGTTCAGGGCCCAAGTTATAGGGGAGGACACACACTTGACCAGGTTTTTCTCTCTGGGCAGTAAATAAATGGCCTGGGTAGGGGGGAACTGTCTATTGCCCCCCTGTCATGGACCAACCATTCCCTCCTTAGACTGGACTTTCAATCCGCCAACCTTCACCATTGGGAGGCAGAACCAGTAAAATGATTCTGCCCCAGGTGCCTAATGGATCCAGAGAGATTCCTGACAGAGCTTGGGACATTCCCTGCTTCCCAATCCTGCGATTTGACTGAGGCACTGGTAGCATCCTGGGAATAGGTGGCTACCAGGGCCTTGGACCGAATTGCAGCTTTGCAGCCTCTGATCCGATGCAAATCATGGGTGGCTCCTTGGTTTTCCACAGAGCTCCAGGAAATGAAGCATTGGAAAAGATGCCTAGAGGAGTGTTGGAGGTCCTCCCGATCCAAATCTGATCAAACACAGTTAAGAACCTATATTAGGTCTTATCTTGTGGCGATAGAAGCGGCGAAGTGGGATCATTTCACTGCTTTCATTGCATCTGCAGAAGACCGCCCAGCAGCCTTGTTTAGAGTGACCCCTTAGGGAGTGAGAGAAGACCCCTTACAGGGCAGAGCTGAGGATTTTGTAGAGTTTCTGAAAGATAAAATCACTCAGATCCGGATCAGTTTGGACTCTGACTGGGCAGAATCCATCCAGGAGACTGGAGCAAGTCATGGGAGTAGTATCTGGGTTCAGTTTGACCCTGTTTCCATTGATGAAGTGGGCAGGTTTGTGGACAGACTGGGTGCCTCCATGTGTTTGTTGTCCCTCCTGGCTTGTTTCGGCTGCCCAGGAGGTGACTGGAGACTGGATCCAGGCTATTGACAACACTTCTTTGAGGGAGGAGGTTGTCCCCTCCTCCCTTAAGGAGGCAGTGATTTGACCCCTCCTCAAGAAGCCTGCCCTGATTCAGACTCACTTAATAACTATCGGCCGGTCTCTAACCTTTATAGCAAAGGTTGTTGAGTCTGTGGTGGCACAACAGCTCCCACAGTTCCTATGGGTGAGATCATTCATGGTTTCGGGGTGAGGTATCATCAATATGCTGATGATATTCAGTTATATATCTCCACTCCAGCCCCCCCCCTCCCGGGGATGCCCTTTCTGTGATGTCCCGATGCCTGGAGGTGGTACGGGCCTGGATGGGTAGGAACAGTCTAAGACTCAAACCTTCCAAGACTGAGTGGCTATGGATGCTGGCATCTTGTGTTCTAGAAGTCCCATCACTTTCGATGGGAGGGGGAAGTGCTTCCTCCCATTGAGAGGGGCTGCAACTTAGGTGCCCTCCTGGATTCCCGGCTACCTTTGGAAGACCATCTTATGGCCGTGACCAGGGGGCTTTCGCTCATGTTCACCTGGTGCACCAGTTGCGCCCTTTTCTAGACCAAGATGCCCTTCGCACGGTCACTCATGCCCTCACACGGTTACTTCTCACTTGGATTATTGCAACTCCCTCTATATGTGGCTGCCCTTGAGATGCACTCGGAGGCTCCAGCTGGTCCAGAATGTGGCCGCATGGGTGGTTGCAGGAGCTCCCCTTTACTCCCGTATAACACCTCTCCTACATGAGCTGCACTGGCTACCAGTGGTCCTCCGGATCCGCTTCAAGGTGCTGATACTTACCTTTAAAGCCCTAAATGGCTCAGGTCCGGGGTATTTGCAGGACCATCTCCTACCAGCCTCCTACCATCCTGCCCACTCACACAGGGCTGCCCTCCTCAGGGTACTGTCGGCCAGACAATGTCGGCTGGCAATGTCCAGGGGTAGAGCATCCTTTGTAGATGCTTCTGTCCTCTGGAATGAGTTACCCACTGAGCTTTGGAGGCCGTCTGATCTCCACTCCTTCCATCAGGACTTAAAGACTTGGCTGTTTCAACAAATGGGTTGACCTTGATCCTTGGGTTTTATTGTTGTTGCTTTAACTGGGTTTTAATTATGTTCTTTTTATTATTGTATGTTTTAACCTGTGTTCGCTGCCCTGAGTCCTTAGGGAGAAGGGTTGTATATAAATTTTTGGAAATAAATAAATAGATAAATAATGATGAAGAAATTAAGTTATCAGATCTTTATTTACACACTAAAGGATATCATCCAATTACAGTGATGAAGCATCACTGTAATTACTGTATGTACTGTACATATCATTGAACAATGTTCATGTCATTATTTCTTATTTCCCACAAACATTTTTTTTAAGTTCTTTACCTATGTTGTATGTTGTATTGCTCTCTGGTAGCGATATAGTTAGAAAGAGGTATGTTGGGCTTGTGTATTTTGGCACAAAGCCAAATACATATAGGAGCATATAGGAGGTTGGATCCATTGCTTTTTATCTGCCATTTCTTCTAACAAAAGTTTCCTCCTGTGTTCGGGAGGGGGGGAGGGAGGAGGAGGGAAAGGGATGGGGAAGGGAAAGGGGTGGGGTTGGGGGGATTGTAGGAGGGGAGAAAATGTTGTTTTCTTTGTCTGTAAAACTTTTCAATAAAAAAAAGTTTCCTCTTGTGTTGACAAACTTACAAATGGAGTTTTAAAATTCAAAACTCAGCATTACCAAACAACAGCTAGTTATTCATAATAAATAAAAATTATTCAGATGTCTGTAGACATCTGTAGAAAGAATAAGAACTTTTAAACAGATTCTAGCCCAGGAAAGAAAAGATGCTAGTCCAGGAAACAGATGCTAGCCCAGGAAAGGAAAGAAAAAATATTTTATCTTGTAGTTAAGTTGTATGTAACATGAACTGATTTTTAAAAAAGTATTATTTTTATATTTATTAAGGCAATTGAGATATACTATAAATACATATACACTGTACCCAACATGCTATTTCCTTTCAGACTAAGCATCCTAATGCAATGCACACACAAAAAAATGAATTAAAAATGGTATCAAAAAATTAAAAGCATGACATAAGAAAAAAAATGTAACTAAAACTACCGTATTTTTTGGAGTATAAGATGCACCTTTTCCCCCCTAAAAGGGAGTGAAAATTTAGGTGCGTCTTATACACCGAATGTAGCCCTGCCCACCCACTGGCTCTACCCTTTGGCCTGTGCCTCGCAGCAGTTACTTCCTTGCAAGCAAAAAGCAAAAAAACAAAAACAAAAAAAACAGTTCCTTCCAGCTTCAGCATAGACTAATTAGCACAAGTTGATTAGATCGTCCTCCTGACTCTCAGCTGATTTGCTCTCAGCTGTTTTGTGCAGGCCTCTGCTGCTTGCTTCAAGGAAGAAAATTGCTGGAGCAGATTTTTCTTCCCCTTGTGCTAATCTGAAAATGAAACTAAAAGTAAAGCAGGCTGTTTGCTGTTTGGTGCAACAAGGCAAAATTAGTCAGAGGCAGAGGGAGATTACTTTTTCTTCTTTTTCCTCACCAAAAAAGGTAGGTGCAAACAATGGGAAATTGAGGACAAAAGAGGAGAGTTCAAGATTTTAAACACGAAAGAAAAGAAGAAGAAAAAAAGGCAAAAATAAAAATGGGAAGGGAGAAAAAGAAATGAAAGAGAAAAATGTTATACATATTTAGAATTGAAATATGAATAGTAGTAAGAAATAAATGGGAAATCATGATTGTAAAAATGAAATGAATAATAATTGGAGTATTTATATTTTTGAAATCTGGACAATGATAAGCTTTTATTTTTTTATTTTTTTAGAAATAGGAATAAGTATAAACTGTAACAATTGAAATATCTTTAATGGTGAAAATAAAAAGAATTAAATTATATCTTGGATAACAGCTAGAACATTTTTAAATTTAATTAGGGAAATTGTAATGATTGAAATATTTTTAATTATATATTGTGATGAAACTAGAAATGCTTAAGTTGTGTTTTGGAGGATTATATGGGCAAAACTATGTGGGTTATTGGGAGAGTTTAAGATGTGAAAATGAGTAACATAAGAGGGGAAAATTATTTGTTTATTATTATTGGTAAATATAATTAATTGATTTGTAAGAAATTGAACTGCATAGAAATAATTGGAATATTCATGTTCTTATTGATTAATATACAAAAAAGATAGTTATATAACTAATTGATTTATATTAAAATGTTGAATTTGTTTTAAACAATTGTAATATTACATAATTAACCAATGTGAGGATGGATATAAAAATAGATGACAATGGGAAGGGGTATAATATAGAATAGAAGGGGAAAATAGAATTTGATTATGATTAGAGATGAGGATGAAGAGTAATATTGGTTTTTTTAAAAAAATAGATGAGGAATAAATATGGAAAAAAGGAAATAAAGAAATTGTAAATTTAATTGAAATCTAAACACTGTTTAAATTTGTGAACCAGCCAAATTCTCTGTTCAAAGAAAATACATTGTATGTTTGTATGTGTTTGTCTAAAAAATAAAAAAAACTTTAAAAAAAACACCCCCAAAAGGTAGGCGCGTCTTATACTCTGGTGCATCTTATACTCTGAATTATATGGTAGCTTATTTAACATTTCTGCCTTTGCAAAGAATCCTTCACATTATTACACAAATAACTTGTTTCATTCCCTTTGTTTTTTAAAATTTGTAAAAAAAGGTCTCTGTATCCATACACTTTTACTTCATAAGTTGATTTTGAACCACACCTCCCTCTTTCTGTTTACATCATTTCCAATTATTTCCATGAACCTTGTTTCTTATTGATCACTCAGACAGTATTGATCATGCTGAATGATGACCTCTAGTAACACTTCTGCAGTGCAAGCTATGCTAGTAGTAGATTTTCAGATTCAAGTCAAATTGCTGGTTGTAACTTATAAAAATCTTCATGGCATAAATGAAGCAAGTTATAGGACCATTTTCCTCCAATTGTTTCTGTTTCACATGAAAATCTGTTTCAGTTTGGTGTAGAAGTTAAGTTACTGGCCTAGAATTCTAGTCCTACCTTAGGTATGAAAGCCAGTGAAGTGACTTTGACCTAATTATGCTCTCTCAGTCTCACAGGGTGATTGTTGAGAAAATAGAAAGGAATATTAGGTGGTATTATTATTATTATTATTATTATTATTATTATTATTATTATTATTATTATTATTATTATTATTATTATGCCATCGTGGCACAGTTGTTAGAGTGCAATACTGCAGGCTACTTCTGCTGACTGCCGGCTGCCTGTAGTTTGGCTGTTAGAATCTCACCAGCTCAAGATTGACTCAGCCTTCCATTCTTCCGGGGTGGGTAAAATGAGGACCCAAATTGTTGGGGGGGCAATATGATCTGTAAACCACTTAGAGAGGGCTATAAAAGAACTGTGAAGCAGTGTATAAGTCTAAGTGCTGGTGCTATTACTTGAGAAGCTTATGAAGTGATAGAGGCAGGATAAAATTCTAATAAATATATTACTAGAGTAGTCTCTAGAAAATAAAGAAGGCAAACTTCAAAATCAATTTTAGATATCCTAATTTGCTCCTCTGAATAGGAGGCTTCCATTTTTCTCTTAGATGATCAAACTTCAGCAAATGGAGTTTAATTCTTATTTTAATTTTAAATGTGAAAATAAATATGTTTACAGTTAAAATAAGAATTAAAGCACTTCATGTTTCTAATAATTTTCTAAATTTTCATAACCATAGCTTGTAGAGCTATGTTCTGATGTCTTCTTGCATTACTAGTTGCTTTTGGTATGCAAATTTTATTTTTTATTTCATATGTGATTTGTTGTAATATGACCATTTTTTAGAATATTTATTTTTGACCTTAAAAAATTGTATTCTGGACTAATATTCCCCTAATATCACTAAAATAGTTCTCATATATTTATTCATATTAAATATCCAAATCATATAAGCCACAAATTCTTACTCCCCCAATTACACTAAACTTTTTGTTAAGGATTGTATTTATTCTCATACTTGCATTACTTCAATCATACGTTGCTATTATCACATATAACAATCAACATTTAGTTCCAATTTTGTGTAAGTGTTCCATTCTTCAGCTTTTTATCATATAGTTTCTCTGAATCAACATTTTATCATATACTTCCTCTGAATCAACAAATTTAAGATAAATTATCTTGTTCACATTCTGTCAAGTTCTTAGAGGTCATTTGAAAACCACTTGAAGTTCTGGAATGATATTTATGACCAGTAGGTTAAAGGAATAGACTCTCGAAAGCCTACCAACATAATTCTTAACTTATTATTATTATTAACTTAACTTATTGCTTAATGCATTGTAAGCCGCCCTGAGTCTCCGGAGAAGGGCGGCATATAAATCAAATTTTAAAAAAAATTCTACATATCAGTTTATACCTATAGAAATTAAATCAAAGTTATTCTAAGGTCTCTTTTGTTCCTTGCACTACAAAATCTCTTCTATACTGGACTTTCTCCTTCCCACCTGTTTCAAGGTCTATTAGACACTCTACCATGTTACCTCTATTGGTATGTAAAAATAGACCTTGTCAGACTGGGCAAAGAGATGCCCAGAAACAGCATAGCCTGCAGTTAGATAGTAGGCAGGGCAAGAAACTCAGAAGAGACCTTCCCTAATTTCTCAGGGTGTAAGGGAATTGTGTGGATGGCAAAGAATTGTACTTGCATACTTGCTAGATTCTATGAATGTAAATGTACAATAAAGTAGAAATAGCTCATCTGGTTGTGGTTCCTATCTGGTTTATTCTGTGACGCCAACATTTTCTCATTAGACTCCCTTTCCATCTCCACTATGAAATTCACTAAGAACAATGATCTCTTACCCCAGTAAAGGAAGACAGTTAGGCATGTCAAGGACAACAGATAAAGCTGAAAGAGAAGAAACAATGTACCTCTCTCCCTATTCTATCTGAGTTGGAAAAGTAATTTATAAAATGGACATGGTAAGGTGCTTTTTCTCCTCTCTGGTGGTAAGTCTGAAAAGCCAGGAAGCAATTCAGGAGAAAGAGGCTTGGGTGGAAATATCACATGGAATTTTGGAACTATCTTCCCCAACATATAGCAGGCATCAGAACTTGCAGACCTTAAAAATGGTTTTCAGGTTTTCTCCAGGCCTTGGGCCTCTATTTTTAGATGATACAATCTTCCTTATCCATGTTTGCTGTGTTTTAATGATTGGATTTGTTTAGATATGCTTTGTGTTTGGTTGGCTTTGATATTTCTTCTTCTCCTTCTCCCTCTTCCTCTGTCACCAAGAGTTTTATGGCTTGAGACAGGCAGCCATCAAATTCTTTAAATAAATAAATACACTGGAAAATTGTCAGAGTACATATACACCCATCACTGCTTCTTTTCTTCCTTGAACATATTCACTCCACAAATCAATATGTACACTTTTCTTTCATTACATGTGTAATTTCATATACCATACAACTGGATCCAACTCATAGTCTTTGATATAGCTTTGATATCTCAGATAGCTTGATACCTATTTATTTTTATTTATTTTTATTAGATTTGTATGCTGCCCTTCTCCGGAGACTCAGGGCAGCTTACAATGCGTTGAGCAATAGCCTTCATACTTTTGTATATTTATACAAAGTCAGCCTATTGCCCTCACAAACTGGGTCCTCAATTTACCTACCTTAGAAAGGATGGAAGGCTGAGTCGACCTTGATCTCTCTCATTCAGTAGGGCTTTGATTCACTAAAGATTCCATACTCATTATGAGGGGAAAAAAAACAGTTAGATTGGGTTACCAACCTAAGGCATACACAAAGTTTAATTTTTACCTGAAAGCTCAGACATTATTTTGATACATTCACTTATGCATGGAATACCATTATAAATCATATACTAATGTTTTTATTAAATTCAGTAAGATTTATGTCTTGTACTGAGAGAAGATAAAAGAAATATTTTTCATGATTTACCAGAAACAGTTTTATAATTCCATTTGGCAGATGATAGATAGATAGATAGATAGATAGATAGATAGATAGATAGATAGATAGATAGATAGATAGATAGATAGATAGATAGATAGACGGATGGATGTTAGGAATTGTTAATTTAATTTGTTAATTTAAAAAGTGAAATTCTATTTAATTTATATATAAAACTTGTTTGCCAATTAAATCTAACAGAAATTTTGGTTAAACAAAAAATTTTATGAACACTATAACAACTAATGATTATACATTTATAATCATAAATTAGTTTTATGATTGCAGCATGATAATTTATGCCATGCTAAACAGATATATTCAACCTGTATGAAAATAACATCTCATTCTTTCCTCTTTTTTCAGACAGAAATGAATGTTCTAGATGCAAAGAGAAATACTATCCAAACAAGAAGCGCAATTTTTGTATTCACAAAAGTATTAGTTTCTTGTCTTATGAAGAACCATTAGGGATCAGTTTAGCCTGCCTTGCACATTCTTTTTCTTTGTCTACTGTTTTTGTGCTTGGAGCATTTATGAGGCATCACAACACTCCAATCGTCATAGCCAACAATCGGGACCTGACCTATACCCTACTCATTGCTCTGCTGCTCTGTTTCCTTTCGGCACTGCTCTTCATTGGTCAACCAGGAAGATTTATCTGTCTCCTTCGACAAACAACTTTTGGCATGGTCTTCTCGGTGGCTATTTCTTCTGTCTTGGCAAAAACCATCACAGTGATTTTGGCTTTTATGGCTACCAAACCAGGATCCAAAATGAGGAAATGGGTTGGGAAAAAAATAACTAATTCCATTGTTGTTAGCTGCTCCCTGATCCAAGTCAGCATTTGTACACTCTGGCTGTCAATTAACCCTCCATTCCCAGATGTTGATATGATCTCAGTGACTGAAGAGATTATCCTACAATGTAATGAAGGCTCTGTGACCATGTTTTATTGTGTCCTTAGCTACATGGGTTTCCTGGCTATTATCAGTTTCATCACAGCTTTTCTTGCCAGGAAATTACCTGACAGTTTCAATGAAGCCAAGTTCATTACCTTCAGCATGTTAGTCTTTTGTAGTGTTTGGCTAACCTTTGTCCCAGCATACCTGAGCTCCAAAGGGAAATACATAGTGGCTGTGGAGATCTTTTCTATCTTAGCTTCAGGTGTTGGGCTTCTGGGTTGTATCTTTTTCCCAAAATGTTATATCATTGTGTTTCGGCCAGAGCTGAACAACAGGGAACAACTAATGAGAAGAAAATAGTGATTAATAATAATTTACAATATTCTAAATTACATAGAATATTCATGAAAATATCTCTCTCAGATCCTGATTTATATATTTTCTTCATTTTCCAAATAATCTAAGATTTAATTAAGGGAAATGTTTGCATCTCACTTCTTTGAATTGATCTTGAGACATTATCCTGTTTTTGAAGTATCTTTTCTGAAACACGTTCCTTTTCAGTTCCTTTTTTATTTACTTAATATCAACAATTGTATTACTTCAGCATAATTTCCATGTAAATTATAAAAGTGTGGATTGGTGTGTGCCCTTTTCTTTCTCCTTTTCCTTTTGCTTTAAAGGGATATTTCCAAAACATTTTACAGAGAAATCTTTGAAGGTATCTGTCCTCAAAGGAATGCAAATATCTAAGATTTGGATTTAAATTCTAACATCTTTTTCGCTAATTATGTAACTATCAGCTATGAAATATAGTAGCATGCTGGAATATAATCAAGATGGACAATCTCATAAAGTTTGTCCTTGACTGAGTAATAACTTGATAGCTGGACAATTGCTCAGTGGTGTCTTCCTTCCATATGCAGTTGGTCAGGAGAACTTGGCATCTTGCTCTCAGATTCAAAAAAACTGCTAGTCATTATCAGCCTGTTAGCTACAATTCCATCTGTAACAATATTTGGGAAGGTCCTTGACAGATGGGACAAAGAGATGCAACCTAGGGAATGGTCAGATAACAGACTACTGCTCATCAGTCATTTAGCTACAGCTTCATACTTTAACTTCAAAAAAATGTAAATGCCAATTGTTCTCTTGGCTACAATTCTGCATCATCTAGCACTGCAGGTGGGTCAGAATTATCTCCTGTATATTTCATCCACCACCCCTGCTTTCTCAGTACTAGAGCAAACTGCACTTGCAACTACGGCAACTGCAATATAGCATATTGGCTACTGTAGCCTAGGAGCTCTGTGTTAGCCTTTAGACCAGGGCTGTCAAACTCCCGCAGGCCAGATGCATCCCGCAGGCCAGATGCATCACGCATTGACAACACCCATGTCTAGTTTAGTGAAGGGAGAAAAAGTCCTGATATGTCACATCATGCCACCATGACGACGTGAGTTTGACACCCCTGCTTTAAACTATTAACTAATTAATCATCCAATTTACATGAACTTTGCCGCTTGATATGCAGGTCATTCTGTTTTCTTGGATATTTTGGGTTATGACATCTCTCTCTAGTGGAAAAGGATCTGTTAAAACAGTCCATCTTGATCGATACTGTGAGTATTCAGAGGAAACTTGGAGATTTCCTGCATCTTTGGTAGGCAGTTCATTCAAGACAACAGTCAGTGGTGGGTTTCAAAAATTTTTTACTACTGGTTCTGTGGATGTGGCTTGGTGGGCATGGCATGGTTTGGTGGGCATGGCTTGGTGGGCATGGCAGGGGAAAGATACTGTAAAATCTCAATTTCCACCCCCCTCCAGGGGAAGAATACTGCAAAATTCCCATTTCCTTCCAATCAGCTGAGACTTCGGAGGCAGAGAATAGATGGGGATGGGGCCAGTCGGAATTTTTACTACCAGTTCTTTGAATTACTCAAAATTTCCACTACCGGTTCTCCAGAACTGGTCAGAACCTGCTGAAACCCACCTCTGACTCCAGTCATCTTGTGGAATAAAAGGATATTCAAAGGGCTTAACTGGATTGAATCAGAGCAGCCCCTCAGATCCACTGTGGCCCTTTCATTTGCTCAAGAGCCCCAAAAAATAAAGCAACCTAGAGTGCCACTTGAAGGAGACTTGTCTCAAGTCTTCTGTACAAAATTATGTATTCTTAAACAATGATTATTACAATATAAATATTGTCACCCTTATCAAATTTGTTGAATGCACCATTATAAAGTTGGCTGAATGACATCTAGGTGCTTTTTAAAAATGATTCATTTTCTTCTAAAGAAAGAGAAATCTTCCCATAAGGTAGCAGGACACTGGATCTGAACCTAGCCTCTGACTGAAGAAGTATTTCCATCACCTTTGATGAAGTTGTCATATGACCTAAGTTCATGAGGATCTGATCAAGCTATTTAACTGTTTTGGACAACTATGGAACTGTCTCCAACATTCCTTTCCTTGAAAAAGTTGTGGAGAAACTGATGGCCCACAACCACAAAAGGCCCTAGAACAGGGGTCAGCAACCTGCGGCTCTGGAGCCACATGTGGCTCTTTCATCCCTCTGCTGCGGCTCCCTGTCGCTGGTTGGTGCCACAATTTTGAGAAGAGCTTCCGGTTAGGAAACTCTATGGCAAGGGGCAGGTTTTCTGGTCAGCTCCACAATTGCTAGGGCTTTTGGTTAGGACAGGTAGAGGAAAAAGGACACCGCACTAGGAGGAAAGTCTATGGTGGGGGGAACCGGACCTCCAGTTGGTTCCAGAATTTAATGGGGGGCTTCCAGGTAGGACCTTTGTGGTTCTTTGAGGATTTAAGGTTTCTAACCCCTGCCCTAGAAGAAGCAAGTTATTTTAATATCTTGCAGTTAAAGTTTATGAGGAGGTTTAGTAAAGGAACTACATCATGTTTGCAGAAACCAGAATCAGAGGAATACAACTTTCCCAGTCCATGTTTATCTCTCAGTTTTCATAAGGATTCTTATTCAATACTTAATGATTTCATGTTTCTGCTGAGCTTCTCAAAATCCATTCTGATAGGGTGATAGCAATTTTCTGCAGAAGCATTTCTCCTAAATTGTATGGTAGTGACAATGACTGGACTAGATTAGCAAATTTCATTAAATGTTTTTTTCCACTTTTTTCATTTTGAATATTTAAAAGGCTGAGTTATAAAATAAGTAGCTCACTTATATAAAGTAGTGTTACAGAAACGACACCCAAAACTCTTGATTATGTCAAGAAAAGGGGCGTGCGACATTCAATTACTCAAATATTCCCACTCCTAATCCTTGCCAAATGTCCCACTTTCTATAATAATAGGAGAGAAAGCAATAGTTCTATACAAAATAGTTATAAAGAAAATAAAACATGATTTCTTCAGGACTTCCCTAGGGAACTGAATTCTGACTTAATAATTACCTTCTTGTTTGTACATTTAAATTGCTTTTTTTTTTAATTCTGCTCTTTCTTGAAATCTCACTGAATTTCAGTCCTTTTAGGAGGGAAAAGACTTGATGTAGCATGTTGCCTCTCTTTCTCTTAAAATATCAATAACATTTAGAGCAAGAGAGAAATATGGCAACCTTATGGATGGGTAAGGCTGCCCAAGTCTGATCTTAGATGAGCTTCAATTCATGTTAGATAGTGCTGACCACTAAATATCATGATGTAGAAACAAGGAAAGCATCTTTGAAATCTGTCCTTATGATGAGGATGGCAACTCTACTGGTCTGGCTGCTAGTGCTGGTCCATCATGTGGGGTGTAAAACTCACAGTGCAGCATCCTTCATCTATATCCACCATATCACAAGTATCATCAGCCAGGAGACCTTATGGTTGGAGGCATTTCTTCTCAACTTGCTCCCATCTCGGATGAAGTTACCTTTGAAGAATATCCTCCACCATGTGTACAGTATGTGTAAGGCTGTTCCTTACTACTATTGTTTTATATTTTACACATTTCTAATTTCTGAAATAATCTATCATATCACTGTCATCAAAGAATAATAAATGATTGACCAGGGTTAATATCAGTAGATGCTAACAATCATGTTCTTTTCTAAACCGCAGAATGTAATATGTGGACTTATGAGGAATGGGGAAGCCCAATTAGATGGTGATACTCAATGTTGAATGGGATGGGATGGGATGGGATGGGATGGGATGGGATGGGATGGGATGGGATGGGATGGAATGGAATGGAATGGAATAGAATAGAATAGAATAGAATAGAATAGAATAGAATAGAATAGAATAGAATAGAATAGAATAGAATAGAATAGAATAGAATAGAATAGAATAGGCCAAGTGTGATTGGACACACAAGGAATTTGTCTTGGTGCATATGATCTCAGTGTACATAAAAGAAAAGATATGTTCATCAAGAATCATAAGATACAACACTTAATGATAGCCATGGGGTACAAATGAGCAATCAGGAAACAATATCAGTATAAATTGTAAGGATCCAAGCAACAAAGTTACAGTCATACAGTCGTAAGTGGAAGGAGATGGGTGGTGGAAATGATGAGAAAATAAATAGCAGTGCAGAAGATTAAAGCGTACTTCCCAAATCAGGGCATCGCCACATGGATGGGCTTCCAATCTTGCAATTATCCGCTATTGCCATCTGATTGGAGAGTACTCTGTGCTGATAAGCACTCAGCTAAGGATTGCACAGCTTGAGGAAGGTTGATTTAAAATTCTTTTACTTTTTTTCTTCATAGTCTTCCTGAATAAGAAAGTTCATTGTTACCTTACATCTAAACAATGAGCCTATCAAGCTGACTCCTACTCTAATCCACAACAGTCATGTCCCTGACTCAAAAGGAAAATTATTCAAAGAATTTCAAACAAAGGCCCTTTCCTTGGGGAAGCCAAAAAACATACATGAGGTATGTGGATTCCAGACATTTACTATGACCTGTGTTTGAAATTCTTTGCACAGCTTTCCTTTTGAAATGCCTGTGTTACGTACATATTAATTCATATACTGAAGGGACATTACTTATACTAACAGAGATATGAAACAACCTGGTGAAACTAACCTACTGAATTTACTTATTTGTATAACAACTGATTAGAATATAAGAACTGGTAAAATATACTTCTGATGTGCAACTCTCATTGTAGTGGCATTCCAAAGAATTATCAAATAATTACCAGCACCTCCTGGCTTTGGCATTTACAGTAAAGGAAATCAATGAAAACACAGAAAACCTACCCAGTCTCATGCTGGGCTTCCGTATTTATGATAGTTATAATAATGCCCAAAAGACATATTACAGCACTATGCTACTACTATCAGCAATTGAAAGACTGGTCCCCAGCTATCTATGTAACATCCAGAATAATGTCATAAGTATTATTGAGGGACTGGATTCTGAATTTCCCTTTTTGTGGCCACTATTGTAGATATCTATAAGATTCCACAGTAAGACATCCATATAAATTTCATGCTGTCCAGGGGTGAGTTCTACTTACCTTTACTACTGGTTTGCAACAGGATTGTGCGCCTTACTTCTGTGCATGCACAGAAGCTTCTGCACATGCACAGAAGCTTCTGCACATGCGCAGATCGCTGATGATGACATCCAGGGCAGTGGGCGGGGCCTCCTGCTGGTTTTACTACCGGTTCTTGTGAACCAGTCCAAACCAGGGACAACCCACCACTGATGCAGTCCTATTTTACTATTCATTTTACTGTCCTATTTTCACAAGACAGTTTAATATTGCAATTTTAGATATATTCAAATAGGACAGATGAAAAAACTTCTGAAAATTCTAGAATCAGATATTGAGAAAGTGATCCATTTAGTATGCAATGTTACATAATTTATACGGAACTAAATCCCTTGAACCTAGCAGAATGTACTGTATATAACTAAAGACATATGAGTTTTCTTATTATCTCTTTAACTTTTGTATGATTCCAAAGTTGAATCCAAAGTTGTTGATTGGTTCTAAACAATCATCTTTCTGGGACTAAAATACTATATAAAGTTTGTAGTTCAGTGACTTGTTCGAAACTCAGGCTTTCTTTTAAGCAAAATAAATAGCCTAAATCCATGATGGCGAACCTATGGCACACGTGCCAGAAGTAGCACACAGAGCCATCTTTCCTGGCATGCAGAGCCATTGCCCGTTGCTCTTCCGGGTTATGGCACAAAATTGGAAGAGCAGCCACCCATTGCACATGCATGCTCAGGAAGATGATCTTCCTATTTCAGGAATGCGCATGTGCATCAGTCACTTGGTCTGCTGGTTTCTGACACACATGTGCATGCAAAGACCAGCAATGGCAATGGCTGGCTGGCATGCTGTCTCCAGTGTTTCTCCTGTGCAGCTCCACTGCCCCAGAAGAGCAGCGGCAGTGGCAACTGCAGGGGAAAGGCAAGAGCGACTGGCTAGCTTGGGACTCAGGAGAGTAGGGCTGCATTTTTGGCCTGCAAAGCATGGCCAGGAGGAGGAGGAGGAAGCGCTGCCACCACATAAGGTAAGAGAGGCTGGCAGGGTTGAGAGTCAGGCCAACTAGGGCAAGCCAGCTTGCTGTCCCCAAGAGGGACGGGCTGCATGGGCTGGGCTGTGCCTGCTCATTGGTGCTCATGTGGCAGGTGGCAGATTGTGGCTCCTCTGGTGCTGCCGGTGCAAAAGCACACAGCCCCACTTGAGTGTTGCCAGGCTGTACTTTTGGCTCAGCCAGGAGGAGGTACCACTGCTACCACATAAGGTAAGAGCACCAAGGCTGAAAGTTGGGAGCAGCAGTCCTTCGGGGGCCAATGTCTTTACCGCCACCACTGCTGCCTCGAAACATGTGGGCATCTCCCCAATTGCCCCACTGTGGGTGCCAGATGAGAGGCGACCAGCAGCCAAAGCCGTGTGTATGAGTGATGGGGCAGCTCCTTTCCTCTCACAAGGATGCTGGAGGGGGTTGGGAGTACATACTTTCCCACTCCTGGGGTTGGGGAATCGACAAGCCAAATGTTTTTCCAAGGGAAAAGATGGGAGGGCTGGAGGAAGGGCAGGAAACTGATCAAACTCTCTCCCTTTTCCCTTCTTTCTCCCAACCCCGCCAGCCATTCTTAGTTTACCTCTAATGAGACAGGACAAACACTCAGAGCTAGATCGGTTCACACCACCCAGTTTCAGCCAATGGCTCAGAGCAGCTGCTTCACTTGAGGAGGAGGGAAAAGGATCAAGGGAAGGAAGCTGGAGCTCTGGCAGTCTGTTACTCTGTTAAACATTTTTCCAAATTGGAACTGAAGCAACTGAAGGGCAGGCTTTGATATCTTTTCAAAATTATCTCAACTGTTCACAGCCCACTCTAAAAGAGTGACCAAGTCTTCCAGGGGGCATGACTTTCACACCAGAGCAGTGGTGGGTTGCCCCCAGTTCAGACCAGTTCACAAGAACCAGTAGTAAAACTGGCAGGAGGCCCCACCCACCACCCCAGTTGTCATCATTGGTGATCTGTGCATGCCTAGAAGCTTCTGTGCATGCGCAGAAGCAAGACGCATGCATGAGCAAAGCTAGCACATACGCGTGATCCCACTGCGAACCAGTAGTAAAGGTAAGAAAAACCCACCCCTGCACCAGAGGCACGTCCTCTTTAAATCATAAAACTTTATCCCTCCTTCGAGACCCCCCTCCATATTCTGCTTGAGGAGGAGAGGGAAGGATTGAGGGAAGAAAGCCAGAGATCTGGCAGCCTCTGGAAAAACATTTAACAGAGTAACAGACTGCCACACTAAAACAAACTCCAAAAACATGGAACAATAACAATAACATCTCATGCACTAGATTCCTGACAGCTATGCCCTGAAACACATGTAGATTGTCCATTCTTTATTAAAGACTGGCCGGATTGGGACTAGGGATGGAATTCCCAGGTGAGCACATGACTAAAATTAGTTGTAGCTGAAGGACATAATTTCTGCAGGACTTCCCTAGGGGGAACTGAATGCCAATTTAATAATTGCCTTCTTGTTTGTGCATCTAAATTACTATTTTTAATTTTAATTTTTCTCAAAGTGTCATTGAATCTTAGTGTACATTAGAAAAATTAATTTAAAAAAGATTAATGTCGGATGCTACATCTCTCTCTTAAAATATCAATACCATTCAGAGCTAGAAGAAACATGTCAGGCTTAGAGATGAGTAAGAATCACCAAGTCTGATCCTACCATTCGTGTTATACAGTGTTAATCCTCAAAATGCTAATAGTCATGATGTAAGAACAAACAGAGCATCTTTGAAATCTGTCCTTGTAATAGGGATGGCAACGCTACTGGTCTTGCTGCTAGTGCTGCTCTCTCATGTGGGGTGCAAAATTCATAGGTGCGGCATCTTTCATCCATATCCTCCATATCACAAATACCATCAACCAGGAGACTTTATGGTGGGAGGCATTTCTTCTGAAATTGCTCCAGTCTCAGATGAAGTCACCTTTGAAGTACACCCCCCTCCAATATTACCTGAACAGTTTGTGTAAGGAATGGAATTGCTACTCTTGCTTTATATTTTCATAGATTGCTGAAATAATCCATCATAGATGGTTGACTGGGGTCAATATAAGTGGATGCTAAGAAAAACATTCTTTTTTCAATCAGAGAACATTATCTGTGGATTTATGGGAAATGGGAAAGCCCATCTATGTGGTGATATTCTGTGTTTAGGGCATCAGAGCATTGCTACCTGAATGGACTTCCAAGTTTGCAATTCTCTGCTATTGCTCTACTGCTTGGGGAGTACTCCTTGGTGCCATACACACAGTTGAGTATCACACAGCTTGAGGAGGACTGATTTAAAGCTCTTTTACCTTTTTGTTGTTTGTGCTCTGTGT
Source organism: Coluber constrictor foxii (assembly GCA_038048745.1). NCBI lineage: Eukaryota > Metazoa > Chordata > Lepidosauria > Squamata > Colubridae > Coluber > Coluber constrictor. The sequence continues at coordinate 60,462,852 of CM075961.1, read as the reverse complement.
TTAAAATCCTTTGCACAATTATCCTTCCAGAATGTCTGATAATGAACATTACTGAAGAACTGTAAATATGTTCTTATTAATTCATATTCAGAAGGAAGATCACTTATGGTGCCAGATATATGGGACAAGTTGGTAGAACTAGCTTGCTGAATCCCCCTTATGGATGAGAATATAAAAATGGTAGCATATCTTTCTGACTCTCATTGTAGTGGCATTCCTAAGAATTACCAACACATCTTGGCTTTGGCATTTGCAGTAAAGGAAATCAATGAAAATCCACAAATCCTACCCAATCTCACTTTGGGCCTCCATATTTATGATAGCTATAACAATGCAAGAAGTACTTACCAGGCCACCATGCTAATTCTATCAGCAACTGAGAGACTGGTCCCCAACTACCTATGTAATCTCCAAAGTAACCTCATAGCACTTTTTGGAGGACTGGACGCCCAAATCTCCCTTCCTGTAGCAACTATCTTGGATATCTATAAGATTCCACAGGTAAGACATTTTTTCAATGTACATTCCATTCTACTTCCAGTTTCACAAGGCAATTTCATACTGCAATGTTAAGTATATTCAGGGAGAATGGATGAAAAATTATTCTCCTGAAATAATCTATTTATCTTGCAATAGTCAGAAATAATCCATTTAGTTTGCAATAGTCAGAAATAATCCATTTAGCTTGCAAAATCTTGCAGCAATTCAAAAGTAAGCTCTTATATTCAAGAGTCTTAATGTCTTAACCCACCTATTAAAAAGCTAGTTGAAAGAATAGACAATCCTAGAAATAAAATTTAGTTATTTTGATTTTAGAATATTTATTCCAAATATATGGATAGTAGAGTATGCTATTAAGTAATAGGCATTTGGTTTAATAGCAAATTCATTACAAGGGAAGAGACAAGTGTCGGAAGATGAACTGCATTATTGTTTGAGCCCAGAGATTCAAGAGGAATGAAAAGAAGTTAACTGAACCAGTAAACCTATGCTACAAGTCAACGAAGAGAGATGAGGAAGAAAAGGATATGGACTGGAAAAACAATCACACAAGAAAACACTAATCAGATTTTAGAAAAGAAGAGGAGACCTGCTCAGAAGTATTGAAGGAAAGCTGCTCATGGAATATTGCTACCTTCCCACCAAAGGTGGTCACTATTTTTCTACTTACATTTTTTATGTGCTTTCAAACTGCTAGGTTGGCAGGAGCTGGGACAAGTAATGGAAGCTCACCTTGTTAGTTGGCACTAGGGATTCAAACCACTGAACTGCTGACCTTTTGATCAACAAGCTCAGCTTAGCCATTGAGCCACCGCGTCAACCTGATATAAGAGTTCAAAAAGCCATCTCTGGGAATTAGAAAAATCATAACTATACTTTGTTCTTATGAAACAAAAGATATTGCAAGAAAACCTCATTAATCACTGCAAATCTAAATGGTTCATAAGATCTCTGAACTAAATTTTGTTTCACCTTCAACAGAAGCATAATTTAAATAATTTCAAAATTTATACCAATATAAAATTACAAATGTTCATCTATGCATCTAGACATGACTATTGCTGTAGGTATACCCGTATGTGAAGACAAATATGTTTTTGTTTGGAACATAGTAGTAGTAGTAATAGTAGTAGTAGTAGTAGTAGTAGTAATAGTAGTTGTTGTTTGTCAAGCATGTACAAGATAACAGGAATAAGTATCAACTGAAATATCAAATCCTTGTCATGGTCAGATTATTCACTCCTTCAATTAGATTTTCGAGCCGCTTCCCTCCACCACAGGGAGATGGAACCAACCAGGTGGTTCCGTCCCAGGCACCTGATGGATCCTGATAGGTTCTTGACAGAGCTTGGGCCATTCCCTGAGGCTCTGCTCGCAACTCAACTGAAGAACTGGTGGCCGCCTGGGATAAGGCGGCTGCTGGAGCTTTGGACCACGTTGTGGTCCAAAGCTCCAGAGGCTTTGCGGCCTCTGACCCGGTGCTGATCCCAATTAGCTCCCTGGTTTTCTGAGGAGCTGAGAGAGATGAAGTGCCTGAAAAGACGCCTGGAGAATGATTGGAAGGCCAGCCGCTCCGAATCTGACCGAACATTGGTGAGGTCTAATATTAAGTGGTGATAAGAGCGGCAAAATCAAATTATTTTTCCGCTCTTATTGCATCTGCAGAGAACCACCCAGCTGCCCTGTTTAGGGTGACCCATTTCCTACTCCATGTGGGAGCGCGGGAAGACACCTTGCAGGATAGGGCTGAGGATAGCTGCTTGACAAAATCGTTCAGATTTGGGAAGGCTTGGACTCCAATTGGGTGGGTTCAGATGGAATAACAGAGGTGGGTGTTGAGAGTGTGATCTGGGAGGAGTTTGACTCTGTGATTCCCCAGACGAGGACAGGATTCTGGGTAGGTTGAGGCCTGCCACATGTTTATTGGACCTGTGTCCCTCATGGCTGGTGCTGGCCTCCTGGGTGGTCACAAAAGGCTAACACTTCTTTGAGTGAGGGTTTCCTCCCCTCTGCCCTTAAAGAGGTGGTGGTAAGACCCTTCCTTAAGAAGCCTTCCCTGGGCCCGGCTGTATTAGTGAACTATCATCCAGTCTCCAACCTTCACTTCATGGCAAAGGTTGTTGAGAGTGTGGTGGTGCAGCAACTCTCCTGGTACCTGGATGAAGCTTTCTATCTAGATCCATACCAGTTGAGCTTCAGGCCAGGATACAACACAGAAACGGCATTGGTCGCATTGGTTGATTATCTCTGGAGGGCTCGGGACAGGGGGTACTCCTCTATCCGAGTCCTATTGGATCTCTCATCAGCTTTTGATACCATCAACCATGATATCATGCTGCACTGGCTGGAGAGGTTAGGAGTGGGGGGCACCATGCTGCGGTGGTTCTCCTCCTTCCTCTCTGGTCAGATGCAGTCTGTGTTGGCAAGAGGACAGAGGTCAACCTCGAGGAGCTTTGTGTGGGGGGTGCCGCAAGGGTCGGTCCTCTCGCCCCATTGTTCAACATTTATGTGAAGCCACTGGGAGAGATCATCCGTGGTTTCAGGATGAAGTGTCATCAGTATGCTGACAATACACAGCTGTACATCTCCACCCCAGACCACCCCAATGATGCCCTTGAAGTGATGTCCCGATGTCTGGAGGCTGTGCAGATCTGGATGGGGAGAAACAGACTCAGACTCAACCCTCCAAGACTGAGTGGCTATGGGTCCTGGCACCTCAATATAGCCAGTTCTGAGAGGCCCCACAATCTGGGTGTCCTCCTGGATGCATGGCTGTCTTTAGAAGATCAGATGACGGCTGTGGCCAGGAGGGCTTTCTATCAGGTTTGCCTGATTTATCAGTTGCGTCCCTTTCTGCACAGTTTCAGTTGCATCCCTTCTGCACAGGGTCACTCATGCCCTCATCACATCCCATCTGGACTACTGTAATGCTCTCTACATGGGACTCCCCTTGAAGAGTACTCAGAGGCTCCAACTGGTCCAGAATGTGGCTGCGCAGTTGATTATGGTAGCAACACGACTCACCTATGTGACAACTCTCCTGTGCGAGCTGCACTGGCTCCCAGTGGTCTTCCGGGTGAGATTCAAAGTGCTAGTTGCCATCTTCAAAGTGCTCCATGGCTTAGGACCCAGATACGTATAGGATCGCCTTCTGCCACCGATGGCCTCCCACCGACCAACACATTCCCACAGAGAGGGACTCCTCAGGGCCATTGGTCAAACAATGTAGACTGGCGACCCCTAAGGGGAGACATTTCGCCATGCCCCTAAGACTCTGCTATTCCAACAGGCTGGACTGGCTTAATTATCCATCCCCTATGAATCTACTGCTTGATTTTAGATGAGGCCAGGCTCATCTAAATATTCTATTAGATTAATATTTTTCCTGGTCTGTAGCAACACTGAAATACAATTCAACAGACTTCCAACATCTTTCATAATGTTATGCCTTCTAGAACTACAAAATTCAAGAATAGAAATTCAGGGAATTTTCATGTCAGCAAGACAGGCAAGGCTGTCTTAAAGGTTGAAATAAAATTATTAATTAGTATATATTGTTCACCATGAAAACTTGAAAGTGTTATCTAAATGCTGCTTTTATCTTCTTTTCCTGTTCCTCTCTAGCTCATTTGTGGCTCTGCTCCAATAATGAATGATAAAACTCCAGGCCTTCCCTTTTATCAGATGGTTCCTCCAGAAGAACTTCAGCATAACGGGATTGTCTCTCTGCTGTTGCACTTTAACTGGACATGGATTGGAATCCTTATTATGGATAATGAACAGGGAGAAAAATTTATAGAAACAATGATTCCTCTTTTTTCCAAACATACAGTTTGTGTTCCTTTCATTCAACGATTTCACAAATTAACTGATTTCAATAGACTTGATGGCATGCTTCAACAGGGGGCAAAAATCTATGAACATGTCATGGGTGGTAAGGTTAATGCACTGGTATTCAATGGAGAATCCTTCGCTATGGGCTATTTGTTATGGCTACAATATATTCCAAAAATTGAAGAGGTGAGAAGTAAACCAAAAGGTATTGTGTGCATAATGACAGCACAGATGGAATTCAATTTAATCCCTTTTCAACGTGCTTGGGATATCAAAATAATTGATGGTGCCCTTTCTTTCACAGTGCATTCCACTGCTCTACCAGAGTTCAAATCATTTGCTGAGAAACAAAATCCCTTAAGTGCAAATAAAGATGGATTTATCAGACAGTTCTGGCAAGAAGCCTTTGACTGTGTATTCCCAGATACAATTCTGAGTTATGATCATGAGAATATTTGCAATGGAAAAGAAAATTTGGAGAAACTTCCTGGGACCTTTTTTGAAATGGAGATGACTGGCCACAGCTACAGTGCCTACAATGCTATTTATGCCATAGCTCATGCTTTACATTCTCTATTTTCTTCTAGAAATGCTGACAGGTCAGTGATGGATAGAATAGGAAGGAAAATTCATAACCAAGATATCTGGCAGGTAATAGATCAAATTCTTCATTCTTCTTGTTTCCATTCCCTTAATATATCATAATGTAGATTATATATTTTGTGTAAGTATATGCATTGTATATCGTTTACTGAAAAGAAGGACTAGAGGTAAGATGATAGCAGTATTCCAATATCTAAGGGGCTGCCACAAAGAAGAGGGGGACAGGATTTCCTGTCTGATCAGAGGGTTGGACTAGAAGACCTCCAAGGCCCTTTCCAACTCTGTTATTCTAGAATATTCTATTTATTTTTTTATTTCATTCCCTCCTGAATCCCCTGTGGAAATATATCTGCCTATATAAGATTGTACAATTATCTGACTCCAAAACTCAGAAAATGTCAAATCATTTTTTATAGGAACTGTGATTAAAACTGTCAAGGAAAAGTGCACAGTATCATTCTATGCATCTTGTTTGGACCAACAGTAGTTTGGTTTCTTCTACTAATCCTTTAATTCATGTCCCACCTCCTCTTGTCCCATTGGGTCATTCTTTTTTCCATATATAATATAGCCTTGTGCCATCTCCTCTCCCTTCACAACTCTCAAGAAATCTCCAGTGAAGATTTCTCATCCCTCCCCCCTCCTCAGCTGACCCATGGAACTGCTTTCCATTTTGCTAGGGGAAAAGACAGCTATGGGAGCCACAAATCATGAGGAAAACTACATCTCCATTCCCCAATTGAGCATATTCCCAGAGGCCGTTCCGCTAGAAAGAAACCGGACTCAACCAGCAACAACTGGTGGCCGATAGCCAGCTGTATCTCACCAGCATTTCCATAGGAGTCATGGATCTCAGCATTCTGTACATTAGGCTATCTGAGTTACCTTGGTTCAATAATTGTTGTGGTGCACTTTCAAATCTAGCCCAATTGAACATTACAAACAAACAAATGCAGGGTTTTAGTAATATATAGATATAAGAAAAAGAAAATTGCCTAGAAGACAATTCAAATGTATGTTTTGAAAATTACCAACTTGGAGACTGGCAATTTAGTCTTTCCAATCTCTTGTATTTTTAAAAAAATTAGCTCCACTACTTTCTGAGAAGTGTTGCTTTTAACAATAGTGCTGGGGAACAGATTTTCTTTGACCAGAATGGAACTCTGGCAATTGGATATGATGTTATCAACCTCGTTGCTTTCCCAAACAAATCTTTTCTTCATGTGAAAGTTGGAAGTGTGGATCCCTCAGCTGCCCCAGATAAAATATTAACCATCAATGATGAGATGATTACATGGCACAGCTGGTTTAATCAGGTAGGGTTTAATTACTATTCCTGAAGCTGAACTAGTGCTGGTTTCTCTAATCTGATATCTTTGTTTTATATTGGACATTATTAATTTTTTTATTAATGTCCAATATAAAGTTAGTTATTTCCCCATTAGCAATTTTAGAGCTCACCATTAGGCCTTCTTAACCATGGCATAAAAACGATCCTTTAAGAGCATTTGAGTCGAAATAGTGAGCCATCATGTCCTTTTGATGCAATCTGCCTCAATTGCAAGCCACCATGGACACGCGCTGCATTCATTCTTAATTTGATTTTTAAGCAATGCTTTCAGTTCTTTTCCAATGCCAATAGGGGGTCATAATTAATAGATAAAGCTACTTATTGAAAGTGCTATTAGTTCAAGATGTTTAATTTAAAAACAATGAAAGTTTTATATTGTTCTAACTATACTTGAAAAATGATTTCCAAGTTATTATTTCTATTACTAAATTCAAAAGATGCCTACAACAAAATTCTCATCATTTCATACTTATCTACTTCATACTTCACTGGCTCAAAAAGCTTCATTATACCTACTCCAGAATATAATTCTCTTCAGGCTACAAAATTTGGAAATAAGCAAACATTGCTGTCTGGACAAAAAGATAATGATTTCTTTTCCATATTCTTCCTTAATTCCTAGGTCCAACCTATTTCTGTCTGCAGTGAGAGTTGTTATCCTGGTTTCAGCAAGCAGGTGAAGGAAGGGGAACTGTTTTGCTGCTATGATTGCATCCCATGCCCAGAAGGGAGGGTTTCCACTGAGAAAGGTAAGAAAGTATTCCTATGTTCCCATCTTAACAACCTTTTCTACATCTTGAGTAATTCAAAGAAGTAGGAGGCTCTGATATTTTGAGAACGTACCTTTCAAAGCTGGTAATTGGTATCTCTGGACAGTGCAGTATTCAAGCATAGATTGTTAATTAAAAAATAAACAGTTTCCTGATTATTTTTTAAAACAAAATAAAACATGTTTTCTATTGAATTTAGCCATCTATTGAAATTATGTAAAAACTGCAAAACTGCATGTATGTTTAATATTGTTTCATTCAGCAGTAATGATACCTTCAAGTACCAAAAGAAGATTAATATCCTGGCAACTTGCACTTTATTAATTGCACAAAGAACAGCAATTAATAAACAAACTTCTAGTAAACTAGTAAAGAGAGCTCCATTATATTAAGCTAAGAGCTGAATTGGGTTCTTAGATGAAGTTCAGTTGCTGAAGGTTCTGTAACCTAACTTCAGGAAATTTTGATAAATATTATGGATGGAATGAAATGTTTATTTGCTCAGAACCACCTTTTACTGAATAAATCCACCCAAATCATATTATATTTTAAAAATAAATTCAAGATGGAACATATTTCATATAGTTAAAAGTAGTTCACACCAACATTCACTATCACTTTCTATAATTTTTTTCTATCATGGCAACATTATGGATTTACTGCTAGGATTAGGAGTGTGAGACATAGTGTTGTGATAGTTCACTTTTCTCCATATCCAGTTCTAATCAGTGTTGATGGGTAGAGAAGTTCTGTTTGATACCTTTGACTTGTGGGTTTACACAGAATTCAATATTCTCATCCCTTCTCTTTAATGCCCCCATGAAACTGCTGAGATGGATCATTCATTAACATGGGATAAGATGTCAATATTATGTTGATGAAATTAGTTGTATATCTCAATCCTGGGCTGACCATGTCATATTTGTGAGATCTTGACCCAGGGCCTGTTGAGGTTGAGTTGGGTAAGATCTGGCTAAAATTCAACCATTGCAAGACAGAGTCACTACATTTCTGGCTCTTTCAGTACCATGGATTTCCCCCATCCCAATAATTAGTGCTCAATCTAGGAATCCTCCTAGACCCATGGCCTTCCTTGTTATCTTGTCCTTAGGGTTTTGGAACATCTTAGAATAGAACAGAATTCTTTAGAATAGTATTCTTTATTGGCCAAGGGTGATTGGACACACACAGAATTGTCTTTGGTGCATACGCTCTCAGTGTACATAAAAAGACAAGATACACTCGTCAAGAATCATAGGGCACAACACCCAGTGACAGTCATACAGTACAATAAGCAATCAAATCATATTAGAAACAACCAATATCAATATAAATCGCAATGATACAAGCAACAAAGTTACAAAGTTAACCAAGATACTGTGACTTTAAATCAATCAAATGCAGTCATCGAATTATGAACACAACTGGGAATTTTCATTGCTAAGCAAGATGGTTGTTTAATGAGTTGGACCGTATGTAATGATCTTTTTTTGCTAACATTATTAAGCAAATCATTGTAATTCTTAAATGATTCACATGGTTGTTAAATGAACTCTACTTTCGCTTTACTTGTTGGAAGCCAGCTCACAAATGGGGAGGTCACAAATGATGCTCATGTAATCCCAGGATGCTACAACTGTTGCAAATGCATGCCGGTTGCTATGCACCTACATTTTTATCACATGATTGTTGTAACTTTGCTGTAACTTTGAAAGACTACTAAATGAATGGTTTTAAGTCAAGGTCTTCCTGTAGGATGTATTTACTTTGTACTGTGTACACTCGGAGGTTAAATAGAACAGATTTTTATTATTATGCTTTTACTATATCTATTATTCAGTGGTGAAATCTAAAATTTGTCACTACTGATTCTGTGGGCGTGGCTTGGGTGGTGTAACTGGGTAGGCGTGGCCTCTCTCTCTTTTTTTTTTTTTTACTTTGAAAACCATTTCTTCAAAAAATGCTTTCAAAAGGCTCTGACGATCCCAGCTGAGTTGCCTGATTGGCAGAGACTTTTTTTTTTAAATGCTTGATGATCAAGCAACTCAGCTTGGATCGTTAGAGGCATTTAAAAGAAAACAAAATCTCTGCCAAGCAGGCAACTCAGCTTGGATCGTCAGAGGCATTTAAAAGAAAAAAGGGTTTTTTTCTTTTAAAAGGCTTTGAGGATCCCAGCCGAACAGGTTGTAGAAAAAATGCTTTTAAAAGTAAAAAAAAAAGCCTCTGATGATTGTGCGGCTCAGCTGGGCATGGGAGGGGGCAGGGATTTTTGCTACCGGTTTTCCAAACCAGATCGGGCTACTGGATCGGGCGATCCAATCCAAACCGGGAGCATTTCACCCCTGCTATTATTTGTCTTTTCGATCTCTCATATATACATATTGATTTAATGATAAAATTAAAAATTAAACAAAATTTAATAAATATCAAACATTAAATGCAGAAAACAAAATTTGGGTCGTTGGTCTCTGGAGAGTTATCAGACACTTTAAAAAAATCAAATTGTTATATATATTACAATGATATCATGCTGGACAATTATAAAGAATATTAATGAAAATTCAATCAAATTTCTTTTTTTTCTTCCAGACAGAAATGAATGTTCTAGATGCAAAGAGAAATACTATCCAAACAAGGAGCGCAATTTTTGTATTCACAAAACTATCAGTTTCTTGACTTATGAAGAACCATTGGGGATCAGTTTAGCCTGTCTTGCTCTTTCTTTTTCCTTGTCCACTGTTGTTGTGCTTGGAGCATTTATGAGGTACCACAACACTCCCATCGTCATAGCCAACAACCGAGACCTAACCTACACTCTCCTCATTGCTCTGCTGCTTTGTTTCCTTTCGGCATTGCTCTTCATTGGCCAGCCAACAAAATTAAGTTGTGTACTCAGACAAAAAATGTTTGGAATGGTTTTTTCGATCGCTGTTTCTTCTGTTTTGGCAAAAACCATCACAGTAGTTCTGGCTTTTATGGCCACCAAACCAGGATCAAGAATAAGAAAATGGGTAGGGAAAAAATTAACTAATTCCATTGTTATTTCCTGTTCCCTGATTCAAGCCGTCATTTGTACTCTCTGGCTGGTATTAGCTCCCTCTTTCCCAGATGTTGATGTGACCTCAGTGACTGAAGAAATTATCCTGCAATGTAATGAAGGCTCTGTAACCATGTTTTATTGTGTCCTTGGCTATATGGGTTTCCTGGCTCTTATCAGCTTCATCACAGCTTTTCTTGCCAGGAAATTACCTAACAGTTTCAATGAAGCCAAATTCATCACCTTCAGCATGTTGGTCTTTTGTAGTGTTTGGCTAACCTTTGTCCCAGCATACCTGAGTTCCAAAGGGAAATACATAGTGGCTGTGGAGGTCTTTTCTATCATAGCTTCAGGTAGTGGGCTTCTGGGTTGTATCTTTTTCCCCAAATGTTACATCATTGTGTTTCGGCCAGATTTGAACAATAAGGATCAACTAATCAAAAGAAAAAACTGATTAAAAACAATCTATACTTTCTTTATCAAAGTTCATTAGATTTCTGTTTCTATGTGTTGATTATTAATTAAACTCTCTCTCTTAGATCCTAATGTATATAAATTAATGATACTTTCATTTTTGGATTTCCTGATTATATATACTTGCTTTAAGTCATATTGGTAAGTCAATAAAAAAACTTCCAGAAAAGAAAGAAGAAATAGTTTGATCAACAACTATTTATTTATTTATTTATTTAGTCGCATTTCTATGCCATCCCACTCCCAAGGGACTCTAGAAGAGTGCAGAAATGTCCCTTGCAGGGTAGGGCTGAGGATTTTGTGCAATACCTGCATGACAAAATTGCTCAGATTCAGGAAGGCTTGGACTCCAATTGGGAGGATTCAGATGGGGTGACGGAGGTTAGTCTTGAGAGTGTTATCTGGGAGAGTTTGATCTTGTGACTCCTGAGAACGTGGACAGAATTCTGGGTAGGTTGAGCACTGCCACATGCTTATTGGACCCGTGTTGGTACTGACCTCCCGGGCGGTCACACGAGGCTGGCTCCAGATGATTATTAATGCTTCTCTGAGTGAGGATTTCTTCCCCTCTGCCCTGAAAGAGGCAGTGGTGAGGCCCCTCCTCAAGAAGCCTTCCCTGGACCCAGCTGTATTAGCGAACTATCGTCCGATCTCCAACCTTCAATTTGTGGCAAAGATTGTTGAGAGCGAGGTGGCGTGACAGCTTCCCCAGTACCTAGATGATGCTGTCTATCTAGATCCATACCAGTCAGGCTTCAGGCCAGGATACAGCATGGAAACAGCATTGGTTGCATTGGTTGATCATCTCTGGAGGGCTCGGGACAGGGAGCGTTCCTCTGTCCTAGTCTTATAAGACCTCTCAGCAGCTTTTGATACCGTCGACCATGGTATCATGCTGTGCCAGCTGGAGGTGTTAGGAATGGAGGGGCACCATGTTGCAGTGGTTCTCCTCCTTCCTCTCTAGTCATATGCAGTCAGTGTTGGCAGGGGGATAGAGGTCAACCTCGAAGTGCCTTGTTTGTGGGGTTCCACAAGGGTTGGTCCTCTCATCCCTTCTGTTCAACATTTATGTGAAGCCACTGGGTGAGATCATCTGTGGTTTTGGGATGAAGTTCCATCAGTATGCTGATGATACTCAGCTGTTCATTTCCACCCCGGACCACCCCAATGATGCCCTTGAAATGATGTCCCAATACCTGGAGACTGTGCAGATCTGGATGGGGAGAAACAGACTCAGACTCAACCCTACCAAAACTGAGTGGCTGTGGCTCTCAATGTCCTGGTAGAGTCAGCTGGTTCCATCGCTGACTATTGGGGGTGAGATCCTGACCCCCTCAGAGTGAGCTTGCAATTTAGGTGTCCTCCTGGATGCACAGCTATCTTTAGAAGACCACATAATGGCTGTGGCCAGGGGGACCTTCTATCATGTTCACCTGATTCACCAGTTGCGGTCCTTTCTGGACTGGGACTCCCTGTCACTTATGCCCTCATCACTTCCCGTCTGGACTACTCTAACACTCTCTACATGGGGCTCCCTTGAAGAGCACTTGGAGACTCCAACTGGTCCAGAATGTGGCCATGCGGGTGATTATGGGAGTGACCCTATACATCCATGTAACACCTCTCCTGCATGAGCTGCACTGGCTCCTGGTGGTCTTCCAAGTGCAATTCAAGGTGTTGGTTACCATCTTCAAAGCGCTCCATGACTTAGGATCCGTATATTTATGAGATCGCCTTCTGCCACCAATGGCCAAAACCCTCCCACAGAGAGGGACTCTCAAGGTGTCATTGGTCAAACAATGCTGATTGGTGACCCCCAGGGGGAGAGCCTTCTCTGTGGGGGCACCCGCCCTCTGGCATGAACTGTCCCCAAGGATACGTATGATTTCTGACCTACGTACCTTTTGTTGTGCCCTTAAGACCTTGCTATTCCAACAGGCTGAGCTGGCTAAATAAGAAATTTTAGGGGTGTTTTAATCTGGAGTTTTAAATTTGGGGCCAAGTTATTTAGTACATTTTAAATTGTTTTTAAATTTTGTATTATATGTTGTTTTTACTGTGGCTGTTCACCACCCTGAGTCTCTCAGGGAAAGGGCAGTATAAAAATTTAAATAATAAATAAATAATAAATAATAAATAAATAAAATAATAAAATAATAAACTAATAAATAGAATATAATACATAACTAGAATATAATACAGTACAATAAAACAGTCAAGATAATATAAATAAACTGTCTAAAATCTATAAAATTAAGCTGAATCACTAAGTGTATACTCCTATAAAATTCTAATAATATATAAAATGAACAAAACCTAATGTTTATTTACACTGAGCTATAAGATTATGCCTTTAAGCTTGCTTACTTGCTTGTTTGTTTGTTATTAGTTTGTTTGTTTGTTTGTTTGTTGCATTTGAATTAGTCTTAACTCCTGGCAAATAATTGGAGTTGTCCCTTCAATTTTCTTGATGAGATTTCTGAAGTGGTTTTCCATTACATGCTTCCTAGGGCTGAGAAAGAGTGACTGGCATCACTCAGCTGTTGGTATGCTTAAAGGAAGACTAGAACTCACAGCCTCCTGGTTTTTGGCTTGATGTCTTAATCACTAGACCACTAGTGATCACTAACTCTCTATAAAAGGGGCTAAATCTATTGAAAGTTTGATTGTTTTAGGAATTTGAGACTCACATTTATGCTATAACACAATAAAAATAATGTACAATTTGCAAAATTATTCAAACTATATCTAAAACATACAAAGCACAGATATTGTACTCATACAATTAGTCAAACAGCAATCCCCTTTCAAAATCTATGAACAATCAGCACTATTTCACAATAGTCCATTTCTATCAGACAAAAGAGACCACTTGAGCCATATACACAGTGATGAAATTCAAATTTTTTTACTACTGGTTCTGAGGGTGTGACTTGGTGGATATGGTGTGGCTTGGTAGGTGTGGCAGGGGAGAATACTGCAGAATCTCCATTCTCACCCCACTCCAGGGGGGAAATACTGCAAAATCTTCATTCCCACCAGACTCCAGGGGAAGAATATTGCAAAATCTCCATTCCCACCCCACTCTGGGGTCAGCCAAAGGTAGTATTTGCCAGTTCTCCGAAGTGCTCAAAAATTCTGCTACCGGTTCTCCAAAACCTGTCAGAACCTGCTGGATTTCACCCCTGCATATACAGTATATCAATGGCCTGGGTAATTTATTCTTAATGGTATTAAGACAATTTGCACGAACATTCTGTTAAAAGGATCAGTACAGGGGGAAAAAAGAATTGTCTCAACTGACCAATTTCAAATTTATCCATCATTATAAGAACCTATTGTTATAAGATATTTCATATTTTCCTTCTGAAACAGCAGTAGGCAGAATATTGAGTCTATCAGACACCCTAGTTCATCTGGGGGGAAATTGGGGAGAAGATAGGTGAGAGAGCCCACTACAGTATCCCTGTGGTTGGTCATAAGATTGAATGACTGGGAGTGCTGCACTGACTGTAACTTTGCAACCAGATCATAAGTAACTTTCATGGGGTCCATCACAACTTCTAAAAATTGCTAAGCAACTGGTCATAAATTGAGGATTACCTGTACAAACCTGTGAAGTTCATAAATGAGGATTTATCACAGTTATTTTTTCAATCCCATTATAACTTAAAAAGGTCACTAAACAAGGCAGTCATTAAGCAATGACTATTTATAATTTAAATGTGTGCCCTCAAGAACTCTAGCTGTAAATTGGGGAGGAATAGGCTGTGCCATCTTCAAGCTACCAAGAATTACATGTCCGTCTTCTGTTCATTGCTGCATATATATCCATCCATTAGTCCATCAGTAAGCTGGTTGCTTAAGATTCAAGTCCTCAAGTGACACATTTTGAGGTGACCATAAGCCTGGCTACATTATGAACTCATTCCAAGGATCTTTTCAGAATAATGCATATAGGTTGTCAGATAATGTGACAATCTACTCCAGAAATTTGAACATCTTCTGCCCAATAAAACAGCTGTTCCAAGGTTGAGAGTTAAAACGGTTGTCACCCAATTTGTTCTTAATTGTGTGCTCCTGCTCATCATCGCAGCCTGAATTTAGACCTTACTTTCATATTGAATAGCCCAAAAACAATTCATTTTGGGTTAGGGTTGAAGCTCCATTAGTGCATCAAGTTAATAATCCTATTTTTAAAAAAACCACTGTTAGAAGGGGGACAACTAGTAACTGAAATGAGATTTTCTCAATTCTCATTTCTTTGGACAATGTTTTTTTTTCTAAGTCTTGAGAACAAAGCCTACCACATTTAAAGATACATCAGTATCCTCTGGCAACATCCAGAAATGAACCTGCAGTACATATTTAACTATGCTGTTGCATGTAAATATTTAGGCACTATTGGTCAGATTGAATGCTTCAATAAGTTAAACTGAACAGAAACTGATCAAATACTTTTGCTTGATGATTAGAGGCGATGTCACTTCATATGTGACAAACCCCTGTTAATTTTCAATTGCCCTGTAGTGAAATTGCAATTATGAATTGCTCATTATCTTGGTCTATAATTATGTAAAGGCAAGTAATTTTCCTGCTTCTCCAAACCTCTATTGAATTTCAGTAAACAATTTCAAAATTACAAACAAAAATAAGGATGTTATTCATATAACTCATACAGTTCAGAATGATTATAAAGGGGTACTTGTATGTTGCTCTTACTATGATTAATTGTGTTTTTCAGTCCCCTGAGAAATAGGGGATTTGTATTTGAATTGAGGATGTTAATTTTAGTGATTTTGCTGGTGGTTTTTTTCCCAAATATGGTAGGCAGAGCTCACATTGTAAAATGCAGTATCCATGATCTTCACCGTCCACTTCATAAATATCATAAGCAAGGAGATCTTATCATTGGTGGTGTACCTACTCTTTCTGGCTTGCTCCCAGTGTCAGTAGACTTCAGAAAACAACCTCCTGTGGTATTGTCTGAAGAAATTCTGTAAGGATATAAAATTTTGGATATGTTTATTTGGCTTTCTTAAGTCCTTGGAGGAATCAATTTTAGAGCTCCAAATAATGACTACGGCTGAAAAACATCCCATGAAAGACATGTCCCTAAAAGACATATTCATCAGATTTGGCTATTATGACTCAAGCATGTTTTTAGTATTAAAGTAATATTGAAAAGTGGGGGGGGGGATGAAATACTAAAGGAAACATATTTCAGGGCATTTGTGTAACTTGTAACTGAATATTCTTCCGTTTGTTCCTTTCCATACTTCATTCTTTTACATCACAGACTTCCATTTTGTCTGTTACATTCATCTTGTGACTCATTTTTTGATTGCATTGAACAATTCATATTATCAGCTGTTTCCACTATGAATTATATCACACAAGTATTATTTTCTTCAGTGTCATAGGAGTGTTCCCTATGAACAACTGTAAAGTACTGGCATACTGAAACATAATCTATTGATGTCTTCTGTAAAATCTATAAGATTAAGTCTACTTAATTTTCTGGGCATTTTATAATTTCTTAAAAAAATCGGAGAGTTGGGAGGGACCTGGAATTCTAATCTACCTTCTGCTCAGACAGGAAATCCTATGTCATTTCAGACAAATGGTTGTCCAACCTCTTCTTTAAAATGTTCTAGTGTTGGAGCATTCACAACTTCTGGAAACAAGTATTCTGGTGTTTATTGATGCCAGATAGCAAAGTTCGTAATAGTCTTTTATTTAAAAAACTGCCTATATCTCCATTTAGAACTTCCTGGCTACTCATGTTTTCTTACCTAAAGACACCTTAAAGTGAAGAGTTTCTTCATATCTTCCCTTGGGATTGAATGAAATTATAGGAAATCAAGAATAGGGCAGGTTGCTCAGGAGATAATAAGAAAGATGTGCTGCACATACATACCCCTTAGCCCCACTGTATCTAAAACAGAAGGGATGTGGTGGTTTAGTGGGTAAGATGCTGAGCGTGTCAATCGAAAGGTTGGCAGTTCAGCAGTTTGAATCCCTAGGGCCGTATAACGGGGTGAGTTCTCATTACTTGTCCCAGCTTCTGCCAACCTAGCAGTTCAAAAGCACATAAAAAATGCAAGTAGAAAAATAGGGACCACCTTTGGTGGGAAGTTATCAATGTTCCGTGTGCCTTGGCCATTTAGTCATGCCAGCAACATGACCACAGAAATGTCTTCGGACAGTGTTGGCTCTCAGCTTTGAAATGGAGAGGAGCACCACCCCCTAGAGTCAGGAACAACTAGCATATATGTGCAAGGGGAATCTTTTCCTTTAGCTTCCTAATTTTCTTCTCCTTTGAAAAACAAAGCATTTTCTAGCAACTGCACTGGCATTTAATAAAAACAAAACCATATAATTTTATGAGAAAGAAATTGTCTTTCATGAAAATATATTATGGTTTTATATGGAATCACTACAAGCTGTAAAGATCTATTACTCATGGGAATTGTTCTCCAGATCCTGAGACTAAGGCTCTACCTAAAGATCACTTATCTTGACCATGCATATGCATAACATGCCCTCTTTTGATTTTGAGGAGATGGTGAGTATAATTCTAATATTGTTTCTTTCCTCGCTGCCTCAGAAAAGATAACAAAGTTGTAATAATATCTAAATCACACTGACAATCAGAAACAAGCAATACGAACAACTGAATATATATGGTATGTATAAGATTTTTCTGTAAATGCTAGCCATCTTTCTGATATCAAATACAACTCCTGTTATAGCCTGATACCTAAGAATTACCAGCATATACTGGCCTTGGTATATGCAGTAAAGGAGATCAATGAAAACCCACAGATTTTATCCAATTTCACCTTGGGCTTCCATATCTATGACAGCTATGACAATGCACAGAGGACTTATCAAACCACCATGCTGCTTCTATCATCAGAAGAGAGGTTGATTCCCAACTATAAATGTGACAATCAACACAACCTGATAGCAGTTATTGGGGGTCTTGATTCCACTGTTTCTCGTCATATAGCAACTATTTTGGATATCTATAAAATTCCACAGGTATGATAATTATTCATGAAAAAGTTGGGAATGTAACATTTTTTCATACCACTGTTTTTATAACATAACATGTATCTTTCCAAATTTTCTCATTTTATTTGTATTATATCAGAAGCAACAATGCATGATTAATTCTTAACTGATGTTAGAGTTCATGGCATCAATAGAATTGTAAAGAATATTTTTGAGTATTTTATAAAGCCTTCTGCTTTTTATTATACACAGACTCTAACATCCCATTCTAACCTATACAAGGCATAACACAGATCGTTTAAATATTTTAAAGTCTTTATCCAACGGTATTTATAACCATTGAAATTTTGGGGTTGGCAAGAATTCTAGATATTATCCTATATTCTCTAGAACTTGCTTTAAGAAATTCAACAAGATTCATTGTGGTCTGCATAGTTCTTACCCAGTGCTACCTATATACTTTCTTCTGGAACTTATGCTATATTTCTAAATGTCTACTACTTTGTGAATACCATTCAATATTCAGAAATATCCTTTTCAATCCATTTTATTTCTTGATAGAGTACTAACTGAGCTTGGCTCCATATGTGGCATGGCTTGGTTTCTGTTTAAATTTAGATTTAAATTTAAAACTGTCTATATTCTAGATGAAAGTTGTATCAGCAACTTTTTCTTCTCTACTAAATAATTTGGTGAAGCCCATTTGTATTCCATTTTTTCACAAACCTAAAGGTGCTTTTTCAAGAGGCACCTTGAAAAACCTAAAGGTTGTCCTAAAGGTGCTTTTTCAAGAGGCAGCTGGTGTCATATTTGGAAGCCACATTAGACTAGAAGCTTCCATGCTGCCACCTTCTCATGTGTGGGAAAGTAGGAGGGGGGATTTAATAGAGAAGTTGTCTTTAGACATAATAGCATTTTTCCTGTTGGTCAAGGTCAGGTTGATCCTCCATTTGGAGAAGGAGTGGTCAGAGTGCTGTCTCAAATGCTTGCTTCAGAGCTTTTACTTGAAGATTTGGATTAATGTCAACGTTCCAGAAAACCCCCCAACTCCAAATAAAAACTTTGAAGCAAGCATTTTTCAAAGTTCTATTTACTAGAATGGGTACAGTGGCACATTTGGGAAAACCTGAATCTGAGAGGTCCGGGTTTTCCCTCAGTAAATCAAAACCCCCAAAACCATCCCCTCACTCCTCAGTTGATCACATGCTCCAATCACCATCCATCCCATCTCAAGATAGCACACCGACCACTCCTTCTCCAGATGCAGGATCGGCCTGACTTTGACTGACAGAAAGAATGTTATTATGTCTAAAGACAACCTCTCTATTAAATCCCCACACACACACTTTCCCACCCATGAGAAGGTAGCTTCAGAGTTTTTACTTGGAGTTGGAGGGTTTTCTGGAAGGCTGACAGCTGGACTTTCTTGTTTTGTTTTGTTTTTGAAGATGTTTTCTTATTTCTTAGTTCTTATTCAAGAACTTCAGCCACTTAAATTCCACTGGAAGTTAAAAGACAATATCCTGATATTTACTAGGAAAATTTTATTAATAACATAAATGTCCATCTCATCAAGTGTGTATTAATATTAGGAAGAGTAGTGCAAAATTTCTGACATGATTGATTGGGATATATAGACTTATTGTTTTCTTTATCACTTTTTATCTCTCCTTAGCTCACCTATGGTTCTGCTCCAGTCATGAATGACAAAACTCCAGGCCTTTTCTTTTACCAGACCACTCCTCAAGAATCTCTCCAATACCCAGGAATTCTCTCTTTGTTTCTACATTTCAAGTGGTTTTGGGTTGGAGTCATTGCTATTGATAATGATAATGGAGAAAGATTTTTGCAAGCCATCTCACTTATTTTTTCTAAGAGTGGTATCTGCTTGGCCTTCATTGAAAGGGTATTTATTTATTTCCTTCACATCAGTTACATGCTGCAACAGGGAACAAAAATATATTATAAACTGATGGGCAGTAGAGCTAATGTAGTACTAGTTCATGGAGAATCATATTCTATGGCACTTTATGGTTGGCTTCCATATTTTTATGAATTACAGACGGAAAGGGCTAAAGGTAAAGTATGGATAGCAACAACTCAGCTAGAGTTTCTATCACTTGCTTTGCAAAGAAATTGGGAAGCAGAAGTGTTCCACGGGGCATTATCATTTAAAATTCACTCCAATGATATATCAGGATTCAGGTGGTTTCTTGAAAGCATAAGTCCTTACAACTCAAAAGATGGCTTCATTGGTGACTTTTGGCAGCAAGTTTTCACTTGTACACTCTCAAACTCCATGGAGGAAGATGTGAGTATTTGCACTGGGAAAGAGAAGTTGGAGAGCCTTCCTGGGGCATTTTTTGAAATGGCCATGACTACCCCCAGCTATAGCATCTACAATGCTGTTCAAGCAGTGGCTCATGCTATCCATGACATGACTTTCTCTAACATCAAATTCAGAGCAAAAAGGGCTGCTCAAGGACAGAATCTGCAAAGTCAAGAACACTGGCAGGTAATGTTTCAAAAGTTTGAACTAATTTGTTTTTTTTTTAATTTACTTTATTGTCATTGCACCTCGTACAACAAAAATAAATGCCATCTTCAGTGTACATCATACATAAGAAAACTATAAAAATAAAACAAAAACATACATCCTTCACATTCTATACAATTGAATTGAAAATCTCTGATATAGCATTAATATTGCACTATACAGTAGAATTCAATATAATTACTGCTCTGGAACAGAAACTGTTGAAGAAGGATGAACAACTGAAGGAATGGCAAAAAGGTCTTAATACTTTTATATGGTCAGGTAAAAAACCCAGAGTTAAATTAAAAATTATACAAGATACTCGGGAGAGAGGTGGTTTAAAAATGCCAAATTTAAGATTATATTATGAAGCTTCGGTATTAGTTCAGATTAGTGACTGGTTCAATTTAACAGAGGAGAGAATTTTGAATTTAGAAGGATATGATTTACTTTATGGATGGCATGCTTATTTATTGTATGAAAAGAAAGTGGATAAAGTTTTTAAAAGTCATATGCTTAGAAATGCCTTGTTGAGAGTCTGGAAGAAATATCAATATAAATTGGATTATAAAATACCTATTTGGGCAAATCCCAGACATGCAATAGAAAATATAAGTATAGAACAAAAGATGGAGGTGATCACATACAAAGAACTTTTATTTAGAGAAAGGGGTAAACTACAACTTAAATCCTTAGAGGTTTTGAAGAAGGAAGGGATAATTTATACCTGGTTTCAGTATGGTCAGCTTCAAGCAAGATGGAGGGAGGATCAAAAAACAGGTCTTATGGAAAACGAAGAAAATTTGGTAAAGCAAATTAGGGATCAGGGTATTATGCACATTAAAAGACTATATAATGTATTATTAGAGATAGACTCTGAAACAGAGTTGGTTAAAGATTGTATGATTAAATGGGCTAGAAATTTTCAAGAACCAATAATGATGGAAACATGGGAAAAGATTTGGGTTAGAAATGTTAAATTTACTCAAGCACAGAACCTTAGAGAAAATTTTTACAAAATGTTTTATAGATGGCACCTAGATCCAAAAAAGTTGTCTTGTATGTACTCTAATGTACAAGCTAAATGTTGGCGATGTGATTGTGAAGATGCAACTTATTTTCATATTTGGTGGACCTGTAAGAAGGTTAAAGCATTTTGGATAAAGATTTGGTGGGTAATGCAAAATATTTTGAAAAAAAGGTTGGAATTTACACCGAAATTCTTTTTGTTGGGTATTATAAATGAATGTACATTTTTGGAGACTAAGTTGATCTTAAATTTAATAACAGCAGCTAGACTGTTGGTTGCACAACACTGGAAAGAATGTTCTGAACTTTCTTAAGGCAGCAGGAGCTATAAAGCTCTTCCAAGGAGGGAAGAGGGCAACCAATGATCCTCTGGGCAATTATGTTAATCCTCTGGAGCATTGTCCTATATGCCACTATTCAATTACCAAAACATACACAGGTGCAGTAAGTTAAAATAGTCTACAGTGCAGTGGTAGAAAGTTGCCATCAGTTTTTCATTCAGTTATTGTTTCCCATCTCTGCTGGGCCCTTTTGACCAGTGCTGCAATGTTGAGTGCCCCAGGTCAGATCCACTTGAATGATAACACCCAGAAACTTAAAACTGGCCACTTCCTCCACTCGGTCTCCATTGATAAGCAAGGGCTGGATGTCTGATCTATTCCTTCTATAGTCCACTATAAACTCCTTGGCTTTACTGGGGTTAAGGACCAAGTTATTGTCTCCACACCATGAAAGCAACCAGTTCACTTCATCTTGATAGGCAGACTCATCCCCCCTGGAGATGAGTCCCTCCACTGGCCTCTCCTCTCCCCTTCTCTCCCTCAGTCTTGCCCCACAGAAACATCTCCTATCCTATCCCCTTCTCTCCCTCAGGCTTGCCCCCAGAAGCCTCCTCTATCCTATCCCCTTCTGTCCGTCAGGCTTGCCCTACAGAAGCCACTTCTATCCTATCCCCTTCTCTCCAGAGTTATTTTCAGGTTGGGAGGGGGAGTAGAAAGTCTAACTAATTAGCATCAGAGCATGTTAATAATAATTATAGGAAATACTAATGCTCTGATGGTCATTTCGAAAAATCCTTTCTTAGTGAGCACCTAGAAGCCAAGAAGAACATACGTGGCAAATTTCAAGTTTGTAGGCTTTAGGTTCTGGAGATTTCGTGAGTACGGCGTGAGTGGTTTTCACTTGTATATATATATATAGATACAAATATAATTTGTATCCTGTAAAACATGTATATATAACTGTTATAACTTTTTCATTATCTCACATTTGTTTGCCATCTTCTCTCTACCAACTAAATGAAACATCTTGTATTTCATTTGTTTCCTGCTCTCCTCTGGATATCTGTGGCCTTCATTTACACAAAAAGTGGGGTTATTATCTGTTATACCTCTATTAATTTTTACAGAGCATTAGAAGCTCTAATGATTAAAATAAACAAAATCAAACAATAATAAAGAAAAAAAGAGAAAAGAATAAAGCAAAATAGCATGGAATTTAAAAGATCAGAAGACATTAAGGATTTCTGTTGTGCCACAGTTTGTAAGGTGCTTCTGTAAGGCTGCCTTGGAGTATTTATATTCTCCAAGTAGTATGTTATAATATGAAAAAGATTGGACTATTGGTTACAGTATTCTATTGCTCTATCATTATGTTCCTGATGACCATGACCATGAATATTCCTATCTCATTGCATTTGTGTCAGACGCGCCAAGGCGGTTTCTGTTTGAAAGGATTAGCCAATGACATCATTGTAGACAGCAGCTTTTTATTCAGTCAATCAGTCAATCAATTTCTATGGTGACCCATCTCAGTCGATGATTCTGAGCAGCTTCCAGTTAAAAATATGTATTAGAATTAAAAATATTAAAAACCTTTTTAATATTTTATTTTAAAACCAATAAAAACAGTAAAACCAATAAAAACACTAAAAACATCCAAATTAAATATACATAAAACAAATATGCTTGGCCAATTAGCAATATAGCCAGGAAATGGGATTTTGACACATTCAATGCCCCTAGGCTCAGGGATATAGCTAAGGCTCACAGCTATATGAGCCCAGGAAAAAAGGTTACTGCTTCTGTCTAGGAAAAATATTAGAAAGAACAGAATCAATTTTTGTAATTTGGGATGATTTGAATAATTTCTTCCAATATGCTTCTCTCTCCCTAATGGCATCAAATGCCATTATTTTGCTCCAACCATCAGTTAGAATGTAAAATTTCACTTTTGTCTTACATGTCATATTTTTGTTTCTAATGTAGCTCCACCACTTTCTGAGATGTGCCTCATTTAATAATACTGCTCAAGATAGGATCACCTTCAACCAGAAAGGAGAGCTGGTGACTGGATTTGATATCTTCAACTGGATTATTTTTTCCAACCTCTCTTTACAGAGAGTGAAAGTTGGGAGTGTAGATCCCCTGGCACCTGCAGATCAAATGTTCACCATTAATGATGATGCCATTACCTGGCACAGCTGGTTTAACCAGGTAGGAAACAGCAGTAGATGGGTATAGTGATTAAAACTTAATTCTAAAATGAATTCCACTGAAGAATTTTATATTTTTTTTTAAAAAAAAAATCTAAAAGTACATATGTATGTGTGCATGCATATGTATAGATGGATACAGATAGTCCTCGAGTTATGACCACAATTGAACCCAAAATTTATATTGCTAAGTTAGTTTTGTCCCATTTTACAACTTTTCTTGCCACAATTAAGTGAATCACTGCAGTTGCTAACAACATGGTTGTTAAACTTCCCCATTGACTTTGCTTGTCAGAAGATTATAAAAGGTGATCACATGACACTGGGACACTTAACTGTCATAAATATGTGTCATTTGCCAAGCATCTGAATTTTGATCACGTGACTTTGGGGATGCTGCAACAGTCATAAGTGTGAAAAATGGTCAGAAGTCAGTTTTTCACTGCCATCGTAGCTTTGAATGCTCACTAAATGAACTGATGTAAATAGAGGACTACCTATACAAGTACAGGTATGAGTATAGGAAAAGATATGGGATAGCACAGAGTTTTCTACCTGGTAATCTTGCCAGCAAATTTATTTAGTAAGAAAATGTAATTAGGAACTTAAAATAGAAAGGGAGGGAGGGAGGGAGGGAGGGAGGGAGGGAGGGAGGGAGGGAGGAAGGAAGGAAGGAAGGAAGGAAGGAAGGAAGGAAGGAAGGAAGGAAGGAAGGAAGGAAGGAAGGAAGGAAGGAAGATAGTGACAGGAGGGGGGAAATCAAGTAAGCAGAAACTAGTGCTGTTTAGAGATCCTTTGGGCCAGAAATGTTCATAGCAAGCCAAAATGATATCAAAGGGACAATACATGACATCATCACACAAATGGCACGATTATGTAATGATGTCTGATGCAAGCAAAGGCATTCTCTTACTGTCATGCAGACAAACATGCTTTAATGAACAGCAAAAAGATGCTGTAAAACCAAAGAACCAAAACATCATTTTAAACTTAAAGTGAGGAGAAGATGAACTTGTATATCAGTTTAAAATACATTCAAGCTTATTGTCTAGCAAAATAATTTCCCCTCCAAAATGTAAAGAAATGAATCATGAGTTTTCTTAGCAATGATGGTAACCTAAGAGTCAAACGACTTCAAATTACTTTCCATTATGTCCAACATTCTACTGTCAAGCAGCTCCAAAATGAAGATCCCTTAATTCAACCTACCTAACTCATATATTATTGAAACACGTTTTACCAGTTTAATAACATACAGAAAAGCCCAGGAACTAATCTTTTCTGTCTTATTTTCAATTTGAATGTCCTTCTCTTTTATTTTAGACCCAGCCTTTATCGCTATGTAGTGAGCACTGCCATCCTGGCTCTAGCAAAAAAGTGAGGGAAGGGGAGCCATTTTGTTGTTATGACTGTGTCCTGTGTCCCAAAGGGAAAATTTCAGACAAAGAAGGTAAGAAATATTAGTTTGCAGATAGGAGATAGATGACTTCATTTTGAGAGCCAAGTTCAATTTCATGAAGTGGTCAGATGTGCTTCAAGCTTACCTTGGATTTTATAGATAGTCTTCAATTTATCACCAGTTTATCACCATCAAACAGTTAGCAACTGTTCAAAGTAACACAGGATCACCCCCAGGATACTTACAACCAAGTTACGAAATTATGAAGGATCTGCCTGAGGTATTTATGACTCAGTTCTGAAGTTCCAACAGCCAACTTCCCCCCTCCCCCATGGTCACATGACCACAGTTGAGGTGCTCAGCAGCTGGCCAATGTTTATGGCTGTTTGCGGCATCCCACATGACCACATTTTACAGTTTATTTTATTTATTTTTTTGCTGAAAACTGGAATTTACTTTTGGTTTTCCACCAAAATACCCCCATAGTGAACCATTGGTTTGCTTAACAACTGGGATGTTTGCTTAATGAGCACTAAAAAAAAGGAGCCTGGATAGCTCAACAGACTAAAAAGCCTGTTATTAACATTCAGCTGTCTGCAATTATTGCAAGTTCGAATCTTCCCAGGCTCAAGGTTGACTCAGCCTTCCATCCTTTCTAAGGTAGGTAAATTGAGGACCCAGTTTGTGGGGGAAATAAACTGACTTTGTATAAAATATACAAAAGTATGAAGGCTATTGCTTAATGCTATTGTAAGCCATCCTGAGTCTCCAGAGAAGCATATAAATCTAATTAATAAAAAAAATTAAAATTTTTTTTAAAAACTGAAAAAAATAATTGAAATGGATCTGGTCATGTGATGATCCATTTAAAACCATCACAACTTATGACTATGATGAGCAGTCACCATTATGATAGTAACTTGAGGACATAGCTGTATGTCTAGCTCTGGGATAATAGTTATGTGCCAACAAGTCAATGTTAGAAAGTAGAATAACAGAGTTGGAAGGGACCTTGAGGTCTTCTAGTCCAAGCCCTGGCTTAAGCAGAGACCCTATACCCAGTGGTGGGATTCAGCCAGTACGCACCACTTCAGGAGAACCAGTTGTTAACCTGCTGAGCAGTTTGGCACACTGGTTGTTGGAAGAAATCATTAGGGCAGAGAAACCGTTGTTAAATTACTTGAGTCCCACCACTGCCTATATCATTTCAGATAAATGGTTGTCCAGTCTCTTCTTAAAAACCTTCAGTGAGGGAGCACCTATGGTAATGCATTCCATTTATTAGTTATTCTCACCATTAGGAAATTTCTCCTTAGTTCTTGGTTGCTTCTCTCCTTTATTAGTTTCCATCTATTGTTTCTTGTCTTGCCTTCAGATGCTTTGGAAAATAGATTGACCTCCTCATCTTTGTGGTAGCCCCTCAAGTATTGAAACATTGCTGTTCTGTGTTGACCCTTAGCAATCTCATAAGTACATTTTCTCTAAGATGATTTTCTGTCCACACAATTTTCTTGGAGTGGTTTACCATTTCCTTCTCCGGTACAGTATGTAATGATAAGTTCGCCACCTGTAGCATTTTCCTTTATTGCTATTGCCCATTGTAGGTCCCTGCATATTTAGGCCAAGCAGCTGGAATGACGTTCACACGTTGGGTGAGCCTGCTGGGACTTTAAACTCTTGGCACAGACTCCCAGTTTTCCTCACTCTTCCCTTCCATAAACATCTGCCTGTTCCTCCTTTGCCAGGGTGAGGCAGCACTTTATGGAGGAAGGACTTCATGGAGAGATCTGGGATATGATTCATTAAAAAAGTGTCATTCTATTAAGGGGGGGATGAATCCAAAGTGCTCTAATATTTATGTTTTCAGCCCAAATGAATGAAGTTTGCAAGGTATGCTATAGCTTTTTAAGGACACAAAGCCCACTGTCACAGAATTGCTTTCTGCCTATGCTTTTCTATTTTCTTAAAAAGTGTAGTAACTTTTTCAAGTAGCTCGAATGAAATATCCAGTGGAATTTATACTGCTGCCAAAGGGCAAAGGAATTTGCAGAGAAAGATTTCTGCAAAAGGATGACTAAATGCTCCTTCCTTAAATATATTAGCAGCCTGATGAAAATATGGTAGAAAAAGGAACGAGTAGTATGGTGTGGTGTGGTGTGGTGTGGTGTGGTGTGGTGTGGTGTGGTGTGCTGTGCTGTGCTGTGCTGTGCTGTGCTGTGCTGTGCTGTGCTGTGCTGTGCTGTGCTGTGTTTGATGTGATGTGGTGTGTGATCTAGTATATATTCTATACGCAACCAAAGTAACTAGGTAATATGATAATCCAAAATCAAGGAAATATATCAAGACTTATTGGGGTAAATACTTACTGTTGTAAATTGAGGACTATCTGTGTTTCTCTCAGCTGTCTGAGAGAAACAAGGTGGTCCTCAATTTATAACAGTTTATTTAGTTACCATTTAGTGACCATTCAGTGTTACAATAGCACTGGAAAAAGTGCCTTATGACTTTATACAATTTTTCACAGTTACAACTTTTGCAGCAACCCCATAGTCGTGTGATCAAAACTCAGATGCTTGGCAATTGGTTTATTTTTATGATGGTTTGCAATGTCCTAGGGTCATGTGATCCCCTTTTACGACCTTCTTACAAGCAAAGTCAATGGGAAGCAAGATTCACTTAATAACAGAATTATTAATGTAACGACTGCAATGATTCTCTTAACAACTATGGCAAGAAAGGTTGTAAAATAAGGCAAAACTTACCAAATGTTTCATTTAGAAACATAAATTTTAGGCTCAGTTGTAATTGTAACTAGAGGACTACCTGTAATTAGGGAAGAGAATTATGACAACTGCAGAAGTTAAACACTGCCTTTTCTTTTTCAGACATGAATGAGTGTAAGAAATGTTCAGACAAAGAGTTTGCAAATAAGAATCAAGATTTCTGTTACCCTAAGATTATAACATTTCTGTCTTACAAAGAACCTTTGGGAATCACTTTTACCTTCCTGGCATTTTTCTTTTTTTCATTGACAACTCTGGTACTTGGCATATTTATGACACATCACCACACTCCCATTGTCAGAGCCAACAACCAGAGTCTTACCTACACTCTTCTCATCTCCCTCCTGCTCTGCTTCCTTTGCACATTGCTATTCATTGGCAAACCAGGAAAAGTGGTCTGTCTTCTCCAACAAACAGCATTGGGCATCATCTTTTCAGTGGCTGTTTCTTGTGTGCTGGCCAAAACCATCACAGTGGTTCTGGCTTTCATGGCCACCAAACCAGGATCCAGGATGAAAAAGTGGTTGGGGAAAAGACTGGCCAGTTCTATTGTTCTTTCCTGCTTCCTTATTCAAGCAGGCATCTGTGTTGGATGGTTGACAATTTCTCCCCCATTTCCAGGCATGGATATGTATTCAATGACTGAAGAAATTGTACTGCAATGCAGTGCAGGTTCTATGGTTATGTTTTACTCTGTATTGGGCTATCTGGGCTTCCTGGCCATTATCAGTTTTGCTGTGGCTTTCCTTGCCAGAAAATTACCAGATACTTTTAATGAAGCCAAGTTTATCACTTTCAGTATGTTGGTCTTTTGTAGTGTTTGGCTCTCTTTTATTCCAACCTACCTGAGTTCCAAGGGAAAATATACAGTCGCTGTGGAGATGTTCTCTATCTTAGCCTCCGGTGCTGGACTCCTAGGATGTATCTTTTTTCCAAAATGTTATATAATTGTATTAAGGCCTAAACTGAACAAGGTGCAAATAATGAGAAAAAAATGTTGAAGAATTTAATCCTACCCCTTATCAAAACCTACCCTTCTTTTTAGTCTTTAACTGTCTCAATGGTTTCTTAGAATATTCTCAAGTAGACACTTCTAGGACTTGAAAATAAAGTCCTAGAAGTGAATAAAAATTTGCCTTTATTAAAACTGAGTAAAGGTTTGCCAAAAGAAAACAAAGACAGGAATTTTCTCCCTGATTATTTTCAGAAACTCTTAATAAATCTCATATGCTATTGTTCTTTTAATTTTTGGCATTCAGTTCTTCTAGCTGGATTATTGTTGACAAAGAAAGACCAATTGTTGAGAACATGTATGCGATAGCACAATCTTATTTAAAGACAAACAGAAAATATACTTTCTTTAACCAGAAAAAAGTTGGGTTTAACAAGTTCATTTTATGCTACTCACTACTCCACAATATAAAGAGAATGATCTACTGAACTATTAATTTAAAGTCATTACATTTTTTCAAACAGGATCTGTTTGAAATCACTGTATCACAAAACCTCTGTAAGACAAATGGAACTGAACAATTGTTCTAAAGTAACCTAGAGATATTCTGTAGTTGGTAATAGACAAAAATCTACGTCTCCCTGATTTTAGACCTATAGGTGTATCATTGCAATCTCTCTCTCTCTCTCTCTCTCTCTCTCTCTCTCTCTCTCTCTCTCTCTCTCTCTCTCTCTCTCTCTCTCTCTCTCCAGAAAAGAGAGAGAGAGAGAGAAAGGGAGGGAGGGAGGAAGACGGAGATATCAATTCCATATATGGAGAAAAACTGAGTGATAGGCACTCTAACACTGACATGAGCAATCCACCAGTGAGAGTTATCATCTCACCGCATGTAACAGACCTCTTTGAGTGAAGCAAAACTAATGGAATTTTGGGTTTTATTTATTGTCATTTTTAAAAGTATACTGTATATGTGTTCAACTATGAGCCTTACTTTTCTCTTCTGTTACAATTCTACACTGGGATAGACCAGGCAGCTGGAAGAAAAACTCAGCTCTCTCTATATTCTATATAGCTGGTGACAGACAAATGACTATTTTCCAGAACATCATAACTTTAGGATTTTGCAAAGACATATGACTCAACACCGTGTTACTTTAGTTGTATATCCAACCATCCAATAATTTACATATTCATTTTCTTTATAAACCCTTTTCCTATGTCAGTGACCTTCCCAGCATGACCAACTTCCTATCATTCTCCACAGCTATCCCTTTCTTCCTATAACAGCATGTTAAGTACTAAATAAATGCCGAGTGATGGGACAACATTTTTGCATCAAAATGTATTGAGTACCAAATTTGACAACTTTTGAAGAAGTTGTGTACTGAGGTACCACTGTACAGAATAATCTTGGGAGACATGTAAAACAGATGCAGCCAGTGGGGGGGAGTAGATAAAAGTAGTGATAATATTCAGCCAGTTCTATCTGGTTCAGGCAAACTGGTAGTGATGGCTGTGGGAAGCTCCCCCACCCTCCTGGACATCATCACATCCCATTTTTGATGCTCTGCATATGCGCAGAAGACCCTGTTGCACGTGCTCACATTTGCGAACTCGTAGCAAAGGTAAGTAAATACCATCCCTGGGTAAGAGCCAACTTAGCCCAAAGCAGGAGTGAGGACAGGCAAATGTCTCAGAAAGGATTCTCCTTAGCTTCTTGGTCTGTAAAAGCAACAGGAGAGAAATATACTTTCAGACTTGCAAGATTCTGTTAATGTAATCTTACAATAAAGTAGAATTAATTCATCTGGGCATCCTTCCTCTCTGGACTGCCTCATAAGGTTGACAACATTTTCTTCATCTTATCAGAGGAATAGCCCTGTATTGAGAAACTAGGGCAGAGAAAGATGGATCCTAGAAAAAATAGTGCTGTTCTGTGCATAGCATATTTATCTGCAGTTTTCTTTGCCACTGATGAATTTGATTTTTGCTTTAAAAATGTCACTAACAAAATATTGTGAGTTATATTCCTCCATGACCTTTGCTAATTGCACTATTGTTTGTGCCACAATTCATGCAGAAAGAAGTCACTCAATGTTTCTTAACAATATGTGTCTTTTTTTTTATTCGTACGCCTTGCCTAACTGTAAGCAGTTCAACTGCTAGAAGGCAATGTTTATTTAAAAGTCTGAAGAGAATGCAATGTTTAATCTAGATAAATACTCAAGATTAAATAAAGAACACATTTCCAATCCCCATTGCCTAATTCAGCCAAGAGAAGCCTGCAGTTCCAAATATAAAGAAAAATGTAAGATTTCTTCAAAATGTTTACGGTTCTAAAAGCTGGGAAGAAAACCAGATTCTTGAATTCACACTCTTCACCTTAAATAACCTCCAATTGACATAACTGGCAATAAAAGTGTAGCAATTGCAGCTATTGGCACATAAACACACTCAGTTTCTCTTTTAAAGCAGAGTTGTAAAATACAAATTACTGCTTATTTTAAAAAAGAAAATGTATAGACAGACAGACAGACATAGAGATAGTAGATAGATAGATAGATAGATAGATAGATAGATAGATAGATAGATAGATAGATAGATAGATAGATAGATAGATAGATAGATAGATGATAGATAGATAGATAAAACAGGCAGACAGGCAGGCAGCAGATAGATAATAGACAGACGATAGATAGATAGATGATAGATAAATAGATAGATAGATAGATAGATAGATAGATAGATAGATAGATAGATAGATAGATAGATAGATAGATAGATAGATAAAGATAAGATAAACAGACAGATAAATAATAGACAGACAGGAGAGAGGGGGGGAGGGAGGGAGAGAGAGAGGGAGGGAGGGAGAGAGAGAGAGAGAGAGAGATGCCCATTGGGAGACTAAGGAGACTTGGGCATCAGAGGGTTTGATGGCTGCTAGAGAAAAAAAGCCTAGAAGCTAGTAGATTGTGATTTCACTGAACTAGGACTGCATAAAAATCTTGTTTTACATAGAAAGAACCTGGCTAAAGAGAAATACATATAAAGCCTACGAAAAGGAAAGAAAACACACACACACACACACACACACATACACATACACAGAGAAAGAGAGAGAGAAAGAGAGAGAGAATATAAAGTATGATGGCCTCATGACTAGGTGGGGTTGCACATGTGTGTGTGTGTTTGTGTGTGTGTACTGTAGTATTGCGCAGATCAATATGATATACTCTGTCCTGTACATAGCTGCTGTTTAGGTGTGGTATGCAGGATGAAGGTATGCAGGACAAATGCCTGAAGTAAAATCATCGAATTACCAAGGGACCCTCAATTCAGGTAGCCTCCTTAATAGTTTGCCCACGCATCTGTAGATGCTGGATCACAAATTATCTTAAACCAACACTTGTATTTTAAACAGGAACCAGGAAGGAGGAACCACAGAAACTTCGGTGAAACTTCCTCTTCAGCGGACTTTGTAGTCTGTCCCAAGGGCTGTTCAAATAAACTTGACTCAAGCAGTATATGTATATGATTTACACTTGTAGATTGAGTCATGGGAAATTATTCTTTTGCAATCAGATAATAAATCATTTTATAAATGTAATAAATAAAATCTAATTGTTTCAACCTTAGTATGGTTCCTTTCAGGATGTGGTATGAAGAGATAGCATTTTTACATCTGCCACCAGTAGTTAAACCCCTTTCTCCTTATTCTACGTGCACAGGCAGAACCTTAAAAGGTTCTTTGCACATGCTCAATTTCAATTGTCTCATGTGAACAATTCATGGTTTAATCCTCTTTGCTTTGAAAGATCTCCACAGAGAACTTTATCTGGTCCCTAAAATGTGAATATCATGCTTTAGGAAATGTCAAAGTGTAATCAGATATGAGCTGCTTTCAAAAACTGGAACAGTTAGGAATTAGAAAATGCAATGATCATTTGTTTAAGCTTAAAATGTGTTTCTAGTTTCTAGTTTTGTTTGTTTGTTTGTTTGTTTGGTCAAGTTGTCTCAAATGATGAAGTAACACTAGACAATATGCTATGGATTAAAACCATTGAAACAAGGCCAGAGAAAAGATAAACCATACAAAAATCCATATTATACAGTATTGGGAAGGAATATACCATAAATACTGAAAGAATAATATCTCAGTGAGAGCCTGTTTGATGTAATGGTTAAGGCTTCAGGCAAAACTGGGAGATTCTAGTTCATTCTTAGGCAGAAAGCCAGTTGGATAATCTTGGACCAGTCACTTTCTCTCAGTCCTAAGAAGAAGGCTTTGGCAAAGCACTTCTGAAAAACCTTGCCATGAAAACTTCAGGACTTGTCTGGGCAGTCTCCAAGATCTGACACGATTAAACAGAAGAGGGGGGAAAAATCTTAACATCAGTATATTCAGGTTCACAAAATACCTTGTTCCTCATTTGTAAGCCTTTCCTGAATGAGAGCAGTTATGGGACAGATGCAATTCTGAAGAACAGGCAGAAACACCATAAGCATACATGGTGTTTCCCTGAAAATAAGACCTGCCCGGATAATAAGCCATCCCCCAAAAATAAGCCCTCCCCAAAAATATTTAAATACATGCATGGCCGGCCCCTGTCATTTCCTCTGGTTAGGGTTAGGAAGAGATGGAAATCAGGTAAGATGGCAAGAGGAGCCCCGACTTGTTCCACATGCCCCAAAATAATAAGACCTCCCCGAAAATAAGGCCAAGCACTTATTTTGGGGTCCAAAATATAAGATGGTCTTATTTTTGGGGAAACATGGTATGAGAATGCCTGTGAAGCCAGAGGTTCATGTCACCCTGCATGTGCACAGAACCCTGCAGAGCACTGTTCTCTAGAGCCCTGAGAAACCTGATTCCTGGAACCCTGTGGAGCCGATCCTGCCAGTAATTCTTTCCCTATGTGTACCCAGAACCCTGCGGAGTGCTGTTTCCCAGAGCCCTGAGGAGCCTGGTTCTTGGTGCCCTGTGGAACCGATTCTCATGGAGATACCCAGTGAGCTGATTCTTTCCAGAGTCCAGCGGAGCCAATCCAGTGGAGCCAATCCATGCAGGGCATTTATTCCTCAAACTAAATTAATTAATCACCTCTGAAGCCTCTGAACAAAAAGTACTCCATTGCACAAAAGTACTCCATTACCTCAAAAACCTTACCAATATCCTCATGGATATTGAGTTGCACATAAACTCACTCTTCCAGAAACTATTGTCTGTGAACTGTCCTTAAACACCACACTTTGCTTCTTAGAGTCCCAGAATCCCTGACTATGATATCGCACATGCAAACAAGTTAATTTCACTACTAATGTGGGCAGCTTCCTGCCCATACCCTCTCATCTTTCTTTTGAAAGGAAGATATTGTCCAATTATTAATTGGACAATAAGAAAGAAAGATATTGTCCAATTATTAATTGGACAATAAATGAATTGTCCAAATGAAGAGCGTGTAAGGACGATGTGAACCAGTAGTAAAGGTAAGTAAAACCCACCCTTGCCTGGAATGCACTACCTGACTCTGTGGTTTCATCCCCAAACCCCCAAAATTTTAACCTAAGACTTCCTATTGTTGACTTCACCCCATTCCTAAGTGGTCTGTAAGGGGCATACATAGGAGCAACAGTGTGCCTACCTCCCAGTTCTAATGTTTCCTCTATTTGTGTCTATTTTATGTATCCAATCCATGTTTATATTTATTAGCTAATACGTTCTTGACAAATACAAAATAATATATAAATAAATAAATGTTTCCTAGATTGCTGAGTATGTCTAGCTGGCTGAATCAATCCATCTTTTCCATTTTCAACAATGTTCTCAGCTTGGGGTCAATGTGGGCTTTGCATGAAATTTAAAAGGAGATAAGTCAAAGTATTCCAACATTGTTGGAAGGCCCTTTGTCACCAGGTTTGACTTTGGTACCCTAGCTATATCAAGTTTAACCTTTGGTGTCAAAGAGTCTTCCAAAAACGAAAAACAATAAATGTGATGTTGTGATTTAGTGAGACTAAGGATTCTCTTGGGGTGAGTCGCTCTCTTTCATCCAGCCTACCTCGTAAATATATTATTGTAAAACTAAAATGATGGGCAAACATCATATATGCATTTGAGCTCCTTAAAAAAACCAGAATAGAAACATAAGAAATTCAATTAATAGATAAAACTGTTTGTTTTCTCTCAAAGCTTAGAGCTGGCTCAACTAAGTATCCACTTTCTGGTGTCAGGCTTTGTCTCATCCAGATGGTATGGAAATCTCCAAAAAAAAAAAAAAAAGGAAAATGACATTTCCCAGGATTCAACAGCTCTGAACATAACAAGGCAGAAGACAAAGTAACTAAAGTGCCAGAGAAGGTTCAGCTGGGGTGTGGCTGCTTTGTACAAAAAGTAACTGGTCCAACCCATGTCATGTTTTTATTAAGTCTAGGACAGAGGTTTCCCTGCAAATCCAAGCAGCACTGCCAATTCATGCCAAGCTAGGTGAGTCACTCTCTAAAAGGCAAGTTTTAGCAATTTTCTTGAATCTGAGCTCTTGAAGTACAAGAAGTTACAGTGGCAATGTCTAGCCTGTGAATTTTGGAAGAACTAAATTGTCAGATTGGAGAAATCTTCATCCAAGTCCTTTTTTTTCCACTCATCACTTTTATACAATCCAAAACCATGCTTGTTTGTTTGTTTGTTTGTTAGTTTCCATCCTGTCCTTGTCCTTCTTCCTCTATTTCTCTTTTTCTTCGACCCATTATTAGTCGACCCATTCAGTGACAGCACTGAAGACAGGCAGGCAAGGATACTTATTTCAATATTCATGAACTTTATTCAAGTAATAGACAGCAAATGCTTCCCTATCTGTGTTATTTTGCTGCCTCCCAATGGCCAGGTCATTAAACAATAATCCTATTTCAGCTGAAAACTCACAATCAAGCATAGCAAGAAATCACAATTAGGATGCCAATCTGCTGATGTTCAAGGATGCCAGCTGAATTGTAGTTCGACCACGGTGGGTTTTGTTGCCACTTCCTTGACATTTGCGTGCAGTAGACAGGAAGTCTACTGCATGCAAATGAATAACTCTGAATAACACTGCAAAATACTTCTTGGTAGAATTCACTGGTTGGTTTCAAACATCCAGATAAACAACCCTAACATAAGGTTATGTTGTTTGTACTCCAACGTATTGTGAAAGCCCAGCCAACGTGTGAACCAGGCCATCACATGTGATCAAAATAACTATGTTTTGTTAGGCTGGGTTTAGCATTTATCATGCTGTGTAATTTTAGCCATAACTGAATAAGAATTTGCTTATATCTGAGAGAATAACACACCCAATTGAGATGCACCCAATTTAGATGGACTCAATGGTTTTAAAGGAAATTATTAGTTTTATTAATACTCATGGTTTGTCGTCTGTTAAACCACAGACAATGCTTGTTAAATAATTGTTACTTGGAAGCAACAGTTGTTACAGGTAGTCATCATACAGGCAGTCCTGTCTGACCAGAGGGTTGCACTGGAAAACCTCCAAGCTCCTTTTCAACTCTGATGTCCTACTCTAGTCTGTGTTCCTGATTACTCTTTGTAACCTTCCTGAGAATATTTAGTGGCCCATTATATGGCACAAAATGATGGATCAGATGAGCTTCTGATCTGATTCATCAGTCTTTGCTTACACAAGACTAAAGGCCATATTCTACGTGACTGAGGTCACCAACTGTAACGAAAAGAATAAAAAATGAGAGAAACATTGACATTGTGGTGAATACATATAGCACAGAAGGGCTTGACATTCTTTGCTTTGAGAGTTGCAGACATTTTATTACCCTACAGATATTAGCATTAGTAGTACATTATCTGCTACATGACATCATCAGTTTTGACATGACTTCAAAATTCCTGCATTGATAATATTAGCTAATAGATAGTGAGACACCTGCAAGACACAAAACCAGGTATGAGAACTCCAACTGTGTATATTTGACATCTTGCAGGACAGTTCGCCCTATTGCAAACCAGATAGGAAAGCGAGGACTTCAAACAAGTAAGGATGAATAAACAAGTAAGAGCAATAATAAGAGGGTTTTTCTTGACCATCTGAAATTCAACAAAGTTTACTTAGGGAGCTTGTATTAGGAAACCAAGCTAGCGTGAATTGATGGTTAAACTGTTATAAGGTAACACTGACGGAGCACAAATTCAAATCCATCATCAACTATGGAAGCTCACTGGGTGATTTGGAGTCAGTCACTCTCTCTCAACCCAGCCAACTTCACAGGAATGTTGTTATGAGAAAAAAACGGAGCAGAGAATTCTATATACATCACCTTAGAGGCAGGAAGTATATCTAACAAAGAAAAAAATGAGAGGGTCTAGCCACAAAATTATTCAGTATTTTAAAGATCAATGATTATCATTTAAGGAGGTAAACTAATATCTTTCAATGTAATGTCAGGTGGGGATATTATGAATTTCTCCACATAGTCAGATTTTTTAGGTTATTGGTTTCAATAGATGAAAAATAGAAGAAAAAGAAACATTGGCACATGAAACAGTAAAAATGCATTCAAAGCCATTATAACTTTTGGGGGCCACATAAAAAATGTAAAAAGTAAGAAAGATGGCCATGAAGAAAAGATGCAGAAACAGTTTCTATGCCAATGGGTAAGAACATATATTTAAGATCAGAACAATGCAATAACATATGGAAGCAACTCAGGCAGATATTGTATTTTTCAGAGTATAAAATGCTCTGTGCTATAAAACGCACCTGCCTTTTTTGGTGAGGAAAACAAGAAAAAGAAATCTGCCTCTGCCTCTGCCTCCCAGCAATTTTGCCTCGTTGCAGCAAATAGCAAATAACCTGCTTTACTTTCATTTTTATTTTCAGCATAGCTTGATTAGCACAAGTAAAAAAAAATCTACTCCCAGCAATTTACCTCCTTGCAGTAAACAGCAGAGGCCTGGGCAAAACAGCTGAGAGTCGGGAGGCCGATCCAATCAACTTGTGCTAATTAGGCTGTGCTGAAGCTGAAATAAGCTGTTTCTTCTTGCTGCTTGCTGCAAGGAGATAAACTACTGGGAGTCAGAGGCCAAAGGGTGGGGGCCAGTGGATGGGCGTGGCTACATTCAGTGTAAAGATGCACCTAAATTTTCACCCCCTTTTAGGGTGGAAAAAGGTGTGTCTTATACTTCAAAAAATATGGTAACTTCCTAGTTCATGGCATGGTAGTAGCCATAGCAATAGCAGTTAGACTTATATACCACTTCATAATGCTTTACAAACCTCTTTAAGCAATTGACAAAGTCAGTATATCCCCCCCAAAAAAAAAAAATCTTCATCCTTATTTTACTGATCTCGGAAGGATGGAAAGCTGAGTCAACTTTGAGCCGGTCAGAATCAAACTCCCGGCAGTGAGAAGAGTTAGCCTGCAATACTGTATTCTAACCACTGAGCCACCTCAGCTCTCAAGTACAGCCAATCAAACTTGCAATATTCTGTTATTATAGCAAATGTAAGCAAAGGCAGTTTTACTCTTGCTTAGGAGTTGATCTCCTGGTCTGGTCTATGTAATGGGGCTAACAGAGGGTTACAAAAGGCAGGTCCATTTTGAGAAGGAGCATCTAGCATTATAAAATACAAAGTGGATCACTTAAGCTGTGCAGATACTTAAAATACCTGTAGAGATTAAGGCATTGATATGCTCCTAGTCTCCACAAAAGTACAAAACTGGGCTCATATTTTTGAATCAATTCTGGGGAAAAGTTCTGGGGACCACACAATAACTCTAGTGAGTTACTGATCCTTTTAGTACTGGCATAGAGATGTAGGAAGGGAACCAGTAGACCTTTTCATCTCTGGGTTGAGTCTTGAAATATTCTTAAAACTTGGCAGTTTATGAAAAAGAATTCCCAAAATGAGGTTCCTGTCTTACAAAACTGTACAGACAATTCCATGTTCATCAGGAGCCTACATTGTGGCTTGGAGTCAAAGAAACATGTACATGAAGATGGAAGTGTACATCAATCACTAATTCTTTTGTATCACTCAGCAAGTATTTGTTTTTGCATTTGTCATTCAGCCAAGACAAGGAAATCCAGGTTAGAAAATCAAGGCAGAGAAAATAACAACAATTGGCACACCACAGGAAATGGAAAGCAATGAAATGACTAGTCGAAGAACTAGTCAAGTGACAAAGAGAGGAAAATGGATGTGCACGCACCCACACTGATTATCTATATCTACATGCGGTCTGGAAAAATTTGCAAAAAATTATTCATATTGAAGGTAACAGGATTCTTTGTCTGGGTTACACACAAGGAAATGATGAATTATTCTTTGTTGTTCATTCTGGAAATTATAACCCATCTTTACACAATATATGGCAGGAATTTGCTAACAGGAATCTGAAACTGTATTCTTGAATTCTTCCATTTCTTACTTTTCTAATTTACTTTTTTCTGATCACAGATATATACAGTAGGTGTTTATATGTGTTTCTCCAAGTACATCTTATTTCTAATATATACATTGGCTGTGAGTAATTTTGTCTTCAGTGTTTGTTCAGTACATTTCTTTGCATCAACATTCAGAGATTTTTACATTTGATCCCCAAATACAAACACATTTATTATAATCATGTTTATTTGAGGAATAGATTTGAAAGTATAACTGAGATAAATCTGAATTAAAAATTCTTCACAAGCAGTAATTTTGACATCACAAGAATTGGATGCAGGCAGTGTCCTTTAAACCTATAACTCAGTGTTTTTCTTGATAACTGTGAACATAATTACAAATTGGGAAGAAACACAGAAACATTATTTATTATTTATTTATTTATTTATTTATTTATTTATTATTTATTTATTTATGAGATATTATCATATAGCAACAGATAAACTATTTTAACTAGTTGTCATACTATTTTAAAATTCTTTTTAAAAACCACCCAAAAACAAATACTGTAAAGGGAAGTCCTGATTTGATTTCATATAAAAATTGATAGTTTTTTTTAATGATTTTTAATTTTCAATTTCTGTATTAGATCAGCACAATAAAGAGAATTTCTAAAAATCATTCAGTGTTATTTTGTTCTTTCCTATAACGGTAGAGTTGAATGGGTTTTGTTCTTCTGAATGAACAACAGGTGAACCAAATTGCTTATGTTTAATCTCTGTTACAGTTAGTTAGTTAGTTAGTTAGTTAGTTAGTTAGTTAGTTAGTTAGTTAGTTTATTAAATTTGTACACTGCCCTTCTCCTGATGGACTCAGGGCGGTGAACAGCCAAACATTAAAATACAAGCAATATAAAAGTTAAAATAATCTAAAATATAATTAAATCCAATTATGGCTTTCCCAAATTTAAAACCCCTCATAAAATTCACCCATTAAAATCTACGGTAAGCCAGCCCGGCTTGCTGGAATAGAAAAGTCTTTAATGCCTTGCGGAAAGTGTGGAGGTCTGGGATGAATCGAATCCCCGGGGGTAACTCGTTCCCGAGGGCGGGAGCCCCCACAGAGAAGGCTCTCCCCTGGGGGTCACCAGTCGACATTTCCTGACCGACGGCACCCTGAGGAGACCATCTCTTTGAGAGTATATTGGCCGGTGGGAAGTTATCGGTGGCATTTATAATCCTCTGAAGTCAGCCTCGTGTAACCTCCTAGGTAGCCAGCACTAGCCAGGAGGGACACGGGTCCAATAAACATGTGGTTGTGTCAACCTCCCCAGGATCCTGTCCACATCCTCAGGAGTCACAGGGTCAAACTCATCCCATATAACAGTCTCAAGACCAGCCCCAGACACCTCGCCAGAACCTACCCAGTCAGAGTCCAAGCCTTCCTGAATCTGAGCGATTTTATCGTGCAGATACTGTACAAAATCCTCAGCCTGTCCCTGCAAGGGGTCATCCCGTGCTTCCAGATGGAGGAGGGAACGGGTCACCCTAAACAGGGCAGCTGGGTGGTTATCTGCCAATGCAATAAGAGCGGAAAAGTAATTACACTTTGCCACTTTTATCGCCACTAAGTAGGTCTTACTATGAGACTTAACTAGTGTTCGGTCGGATTCGGAGCGACTGGCCCTCCAACCACTCTCTAGGCATCTTTTCTGATTCTTCATCTCCCTCAGCTCCTCAGAAAACCGAGGAGCTGGGCAGATCCAGTGCCGGGTCAGAGGCCGCAAAGGCATGACTCGGTCCAAAGCCCCGGTGGCCATCCTATCCCAGGTGGCCACCAGGTCTTCAGTCGAGTCGTGAGCCAGAGACTCAGGAAATGGCCCAAGCTCCATCTGGAACCTATCAGGATCCATCAGGCCCCTGGGGCGGAACCATCTGATCGGTTCTGCCTCCCTGCAGTGGGGTGTAGCGGTCAGAAAGTCCAGCCTCAGGAGAGAATGGTCTGACCGTGACAGGGGTTCAATAGTTATAACCCCTATAACCAGTCCATTCAACCACTGCCCAGAGACAAAAACCAAGTCCAGAGTGTGTCCCCCTATGTGAGTAGGGCCATGAATTACTTGAGTCAGGTCCATGGCTGTCATGGAAGCCATGAACTCCCAAACCATCTCAGACATCTCGCCGATGGACGGCAGGTTGAAATCCCCCATCACCAAAAGGTTGGGGGTATCAACCACCACCCCGGCTATAACACCAAGAAGCTCGGGCAGGGCTGCTATCACATGGCAGGGAGCCAGGTACGCAATCAGCAAGCCCACCTGCTTCCCATGACCCCACTTCACAAGGAGAGACTCACATCCGGCTATCTGAAGTACAGTGGTCTCCCTAGGATCAAGACCTTCCTTTATAATGACCACCACCACCCCCACCCCTCCCCTCCACCCTCGGCTGATGAAATGCACGGCAGCCCGGTGGGCACAACTCTACCAGAGGGTCCAACCAGGTCTCCATGATACCCACCAGGTCCACTCCTCTCTCCTGAATTAACTCACAGAGGAGGGGGGCCTTATTAACCACATACCTGGTGTTGCACAGCATCAGTCTAAGGCTCGGGCTCTGAAACTCTGGACAACCCAGGAACGAGAGGAGCTTAGGGGGCCGAGGCATGCCACCACTTGAAGACAGCGGGTGCATGCCCCACAACATGATCTGGCCTCCTGCTCCCACCATATCTGCCCCTCCCGGCCATGGTCCTGATGGAATCGCCCTCTTCCCTACCAGTACTAATCCCCTCAACTCCCCGCTCCGCAACTCCTGCAACATGCCCCTGTGCCGGGCCTGGCCTACACCCCTCCCTCACCAAATAATCCTCCCTCCTCCCCCCACCCCTTAAAAATTTAGCTAATGACAATTTTAAAAATCCCCTCAGCCCCCTCTTCGCGGCATGCCACCTCTCGAGATTCCAAATCTCGTCATCGAGGTAGGCCCTCGATAGAGTGGAGGGCCAATCCTGCGAAAGGGGGATTCTCGCAGAACAAGAAGCTCCGCTGCCGAATTCATCTTGCACAAGAGGATAAAAGCGACTATGTCCTAAAGGGTCCAAATTAAAAAGTCCAGTGGAGAACAAATCATAGTATAATATAATATGATGATATAATGATGGTATAATGATGGTATAATGGGAGCATCTCAAAATCGGAGTCGAAGACCACTGTCCTCTCACAACAGAGGTCCAAAGTCTCCATCCACATCGACACAGTACAAGGGGGGAATATAAAACTTAGCCACCCTCTCACAGTGGTTATCCGATGGACAGCCCCCCTGCTGGTGAGATGGAAGTAGTAAACCAGTATAAACACCCCAGTGCAAAGGGTATAAGTCCAAAGCTGCCCTCTCACAGCAGTTGGGGTCGATAGTCGCTCCCTTCTGCTGGTAGGTGCAAAAAATGACATGTCAGCACAGCTCGAGAGGCTCAGGACCAACATCACCCTCTCACGGTGGTTGGTCTGATGGTCAGTCCCCTCTGCTGGTGAGATGGAGCTATGAACCGGCTCCCAGTCAAATATCTACAGTCCTCCACATGGCTAGGGCAACAGGCTCGGATGAAAATGAGCCAATGTGGATGTCAATGAGTCCAATAAGGTCCAAGCCAGTCCAAGCGGGGCATAATGCCAAGGAGAAAAGTGACAAATGGGGGGGGGATTTAATGTCCAACCCCCCCCCTCCAGACATTGGAGGCCTTCCAATGTCTGTGAGAAGCTGACCCATCAACGGGCAGCCCTCACATCAGGTCTTAATCCATCCCGGCACTAGATGATCCTCGGCTGCGTTAATCCCCATCAACCATGTCAGCAAACTGACATCCAGCGCTCTCCTCCCCGCCATCGCCACCCGGTCCTCATTGCAGCCACCGCCGCCCCCACTGTTGCCGCTGCTGTCCCTGCTACCAAACGAAAATTCTGACAGCTTCCCAAGGTCTTCCTGGAAACCGGCAAGACCCATGGCCATCGAGGAAACCCCGAGGCCTGCGACTGTTGCCATGCAGCAGGCGACCTCACCGAGAGAGGCCGCCATGCCGCCCTGATTTCCGAGCGGCTCCAGCTGGTGGGAAATCGCTGCCCAGCTGATGGGAGCCGTCAGCTCCGACGCTGTATTCTCATCCCAGCCACGATGTCCGAGAGGGAGAAAGTCCTCTCCAGGCTGGTATCAAGCTCTCCTAGCCGGGGTAGGGGTCGGAAAACATTAAAACGACCCCAGAAAGGCCCCTGAAGACAAATAAGTCGCCATCCCTCAAGCCGCGATTTTGGCTAGCACCGCCATCTTGAGCATGCTCAGTAACTTTTTATACTGTTGCAGTATAAGTTTCTGACTTCAGGTACCGTGGGTTTTTTTCTTTTCTTTTTTTTTTTAATCAGAACAAGACTTTGTGTGTGTGTGTGTGTGTGTGTGTGTGTGTGTGTGTGTGTGTGTGCTTATTAAAAAAATAATATAAGCATTCCATCTTCAATTCAACAGTGTGTCATCTGGGTACAAATATCTCTGTGCAATAACCATCAAAATTTACAGCAGTATTCATTACATTTATAATAATTCACGGATCTTGCAGTAGTAATATTGAGCATAATAAATATGTTCATTTTTCTCTCTTTACATATCTTCTAATAAGAATATTATAATATTAAACATAATAACCCCAACAGTCATAATAATAGCAAACACTGTATTGTTTCCATATCTATTTTAACACATTTTCTACATTTCACTGATCTCCTTTTGTTTCTAGCTTCCATTTTTATTCTCTATCGATAAAAATAATTTCATATAATATTCAGTTTGTTCTTTTTCTTTAATTGCAAGCATTAATCTATTCATTTATGCACATTCTAATATTTTCCTAATCACATTCTCGTCAGTTGGGATCTCTTCACTTTTTCAATTTTGTGCAAATTCTATTCTACAGTTAATACATAAATAATTAAATATGCATTCCCTTTACTATAAGTTTCAGGTAAAATCTGTAACAAAAATATTTCTGGTTTTAAATCAATGTGCTGCTTTATCATCTTTTCTAGCCATGAATGTATTTTTGTCCAATATTTTTTTTTTTTTGTCCACATATCCACCACATTTGGGAATAAGACAGTGGTGGGATTCAACTAATTTAACAAGTGGTTCTCT
Organism: Coluber constrictor foxii; assembly: GCA_038048745.1. Taxonomy (NCBI): domain Eukaryota; kingdom Metazoa; phylum Chordata; class Lepidosauria; order Squamata; family Colubridae; genus Coluber; species Coluber constrictor. The sequence goes on along the minus strand of CM075961.1, from coordinate 60,418,498 downwards.
GCCCTAATGATTTCTTCCAACAACCAGTTTGCCAAACTGCTCAGAAACTTAACATCTGTTTCTCCCGAAGTGGTGAGAACTGACTGAATCCCACTATGGAATAAGACCTAGGTATCTGGTGGCATTTCCAGCATTTAGCTGACTTATCTTTAAACATCTTTGCTAATCTCACTGGTGCAAAGTGCCATCTGTAAAACATCTTACTGTATTTTTCGTACTATAAGACATATCTTTTTCCCCCAAGAAAGGGAGTGAAAATCTGGGTGCGTCTTATACACCGAATGTATGTAGCCCCGTCCACCTGCCTGTGTCCACCCACCAGCACCCACCCAATGGAGTTTGTTGGCCTCCGCACGTCACATTTTCTGTGGTTCCAGGCGGTGGGGATCCTCACATTGCCAAAAATGAGCATCGCATTTTCGGTCTCCGCATGCTAGGAGATGGGTGATGGAAGCAGTTATGGTGCTGCTTGGAACCTGCCAAAAACCACCACCACCGTATTTTGATGAGGGTGCACAGCTCTGCAAATTGCATCAGGGAATCAGGGAGGAAAACACCAGAAAACGTGATGCATGGAGGCGATGCTCTTGTGAAGCAGGTGCTTCTGTACGAGATGTGTAAAGCAAAGTGGCTCGCTGCCCACCTGTCCCTTCTCCAGACGATCTATGCCAGAGATGGCTAACCTTTTTGCTATCACGTACCAGGAGTGGGGGGAAGGGGGTCATGCGCATGCATGCCCACACCCATAATTCTATGCACCCCGCCCCCGTGCATGCGTGCACAACTCCTCCCGCTCCCCCCTGCTCCTGGCATGCGATGGCACGGTGGGTCCAGTAGGCCCATTTTTCTCTTTCCCCAGGCTCCAGAGCCCTTCTAGGAGCTTGGGGAACAGGAAAACGGCATTCCCCACCCCCACCCCCTGGAGGGCCTCTGGAGGCCAGAAACAGCCCATTTGCCAACTTCTGGTCCCACAGGTAGCTTGCCAGGAAGCCTAGCACCATGTTTATGAGATGGCAGTGTCCAGGAGGACTGAAGTGCTGCATCTCTATGGGGCCTTGCTATGAGAAAGCCAGGCTTTCAATGCCTACAGCTATAGGTAGGAAGACAGGTGTATCTCAAGAGTGGAGCCTTTGGTGCCAAGTCCCTCTTCTGCCCCCATGAAAATCATCTCCCATCCCACCCTGCCCACTCCAGTTAAATAGAATGATAGGATTTGTTTTAAACTGATAAAAAGATCTGTGCTACTCATTATCAAAATCCGAATGGAAGTGAAGACACCGCTGATCCTGATGCTGGTAGGCAGAGGCAGAATTCTTTTTTTTCTTGTTTTCCTCCCCAAAAATTAAGGTGCATCTTATACTCTGGTGCATCTTATACTCTGAAAAATATGGTATACAAATTTTCTTTATATGCGGTTGACATTGTTAATTTATAGTTCCTGTCCCAAAGTTTCTGCCATTTATCCAATTCTATTTATCAATTCAAAAAAATTTTGTCCATACTATCATTGTCTCCTTTACTTGTTCATCTTCCACTTTGATGCTCAATAAATGGCTACTGCATATAATTTCTTTATCAATCTTTCTTCTGTCCCTGCTAATATCTTATCTAATTTTGTTAATTCTTTATAAAAACCATATGATTTAGCATCTTTCTCATATCTAGAATGTATCTGCACTTGTGAATACTATGCCATATTGATCCCTTGATCACTCAATTCTTGTTTAGTCTTGAGCACCCCCTTTTCATTCAAAATGTCTTTATATCTAACAATATTTCCCATGTTGATAATGTTAGGGTGAATCACTGCTTCCATTGTTGAAAGTGTATGTGTCTGCAGAGGGGGAAGGAGTGATTCATAAAACAGTTGACATTATTTTTGTTCCAGTTATATTCAAGTAAGTAGCTCTATTCTAATGGTAGATATTTCTTTCTTTGAATCATCCACCATTGCTTACTGGAGGACAGTCACAAGAAAATCATTCTTAATACATTTCCACACCCAAATTCTTGTACACTCATCTCTGTCCATGTACCATTTCCCAGCTAAGCAGGTGGAAATAGTCAAAATATGCATGAGTAATCCCAAACTGAGTAATCTGGCTGGCATTATTGTTATTTTAAATTTTTTTCTTTCGGATAGAAAAACAAAAACTCAAACAAGATACTGAAAAGTTTCTTCAGGTGTTTTCATATTATTTTTATCATTTATTGCACAATCTTAGGCATGTTTACTTTAAAATGGCCCATGACATCTTCTCTGAATTATTGTATTTAGAATGTTTGACTGAATGATTGATAAATATTAAAATAGCTGTTCTGCCCTAGCAAAATTCTTAACACTATTAGGATAGTTACTATTAGATAATAGACATTTCATTGTTTAGTGGAGATGTCCATTGTCTTTACATAGAGAGAGACACTAGCCTTTTCTACAAAAATATCTTCCATCTTCTGGAATAGAAGTTAATTAACAGCAAAATAGGTCAGCTTCAGGTGTTACCAAGCACCAACTTTTAACTAAAAGTTAAAGTTACATATAGTTGAAAAATCAGGAGTATCTTTTAGAACCCAATTGCAGGAAGTCTGGATAAAGACACAAACCTGTACTAACTCAATCGTAACAATTATTTTAGGACAAAACCTCCAACAATAACACTATCTATTATCAAAAATACAACAATTAAACAGCATTATTTAGAGGGTCTGCATGCTTTGAAAATGAATTGGATAATGGGTTTTGTATCTTAAAAGAACACATGCCCTCTCAGCTATTTGTTAAAAAAGCTCAGTATTTTCCAGATTTCTATTCAAGCATGCAACCTTGAAAGAAAGATGGTGCTGCTGCTTTAAGGAATCCACTCGCTAAACCTGGTTCTTCCTCTGTCTATTCCTCCCAGAACTGCCACTTGCCCTTCCTCTCTCTGATCTATATAATCCTTATCTAAACCATGGTCTTTCCACTTTGCTCCACTCCAAAGTTTTCTGAAGTTCATTTGGCACCAGCTTTGGAAGCAATGTACAAAGATACAATGAACAGAACAATTGTGTTGTTTTAATGATAGAGATTCATTCAATATAGAAGGAAGATGCATTAGATCAGGGGTCCTCAAACTTGGCAATTTAGGACTTGTGGACGTCAACTCCCAGAATTCTCCAGTCAGCTATGCTGACTGGAGAATTCTGGGAGTTGACGTCCACAAGTCTTAAAGCTGCCAAGTTTGAAGACCTCTGCATTAGATGATGATCTACATACTACATGAAAGACTAGTATAATTAAATCTTGGGTCCATAATTCATATTCTCCATGACTGCTATAAAAACAAAAGCTCTGCCAGATCTGTCATCAGTTCCTCTAGTTCTGACTTTACTGCCACAAAATGGCCAACTTTGTTCATCTCAAAAGCTCATAACTGGAAGATAATGGCCTCATTCTATTGTTGTCTCTTAGGAACCAATACTTAAGGCATACCCTAGTATAGGAAGTAATAAACAGCCAGCAATATTAGCAGCAATTGGTAACCTGATCCTCCATGAACTGATTGGTTCACTTTTCAAAACTTCTAAAATCAGTTGGTTTTAGCAGATTTCATAGTTTAACTATATATTGTGTGAAAACCTGTTTCCTTCTCATCATCTAAATTTTCTTACATTTATTTTATTATTAACTTTTGCTCCATCCAAGGTGCTTACAATAATTGCAAAAAATAAAATCCAAACTATAAAGCATAGGAATAAAATCAATGTCTGTTAGAATCAAGCTCTGAAATAATGAGTCAAGGAATGGCATAAATTTATTGCATTATTTCTGTCATGCACGTGGGTGTCCTTGGGAGAGGCAAGAGGAACTAATGACAAAATGTACTTCAAAGCATCACAGTGCAAACTTCACTCCTTTGGTTCTTATGTCACAATGTTGCAAGAAAGTACATAAGGGGGAAGCTTATGGCATGATATCATGTTATGTCTTCCTCCATTTTAATATCTTGGCTTGCCATAAATGCCCCTGATCATGCATAATTCCTACATTTCCATCATGTCTCTCTCTCTCCTTTTTCATATTAACCTACCTCAACATTCCTGTAAAAAAATTACAAATTATTTACTTTATTCATTAAACATGAAACTCAGTCAACTGAACATTCAAAAATGCATCACAAATGCCAGTGTTAATGGTTGATACGGTTTGCTACTAGCGTCCTAGGTATAAACCAAGTATCTTCTTAAGATGTATGATGTTCCAAGTAGCAGAGTCTTTTGCAATCCCACTGATATTATTGCAGGAAGCTGCTATTTGTTGATGTATCTTATAAAATTCTTGGACATGATACCAAATGCCCCCATGACAATGGGTATCATGGTTACATGTTTCATCCATCGCCGTGTAGTTTTGATGGCCAAGGTGCGATATTTCATTATTTTTTCCAGTTCTTTTTCTTTGACTCTGGCATCTCCTGGTACTGCGATGACAATAAATTGTATGTTTCAGTTTTCGACAACTATGATATCTGGCATGTTGCGTCCCAAGTGATGATCTGTCTGTATTCGAAAGTCCCACAAGATCTTCACCTTCTCATTTTCTATAACTTTTTCCACTTTATGTTCCAATGACAAATTGTTGTTGTTGTTGTTGTTGTTATCATTATTGGTTAATCTGTAGTGAGATTCACAGCCTTTGAGGCTGGTTAATAGCTCAGCAGCTTGATCCTAACCAAGGACCTAGGAACTGTTAAGGTATCGAGTAAGGTGGTTTTTTGTAGAGTCAAAATATTCAAGTCCAGTAAATTTAGAATTTCTAAATAGCGGGATAGCTCTTTGGGTATTGCTCCAAGGGCTCCAATTATAATCGGGACATTTATTATTTTTATTGTTATTATTATCAGTATTATTATTATTATTGTTGTTGTTGTTGTTGTTCATCATACAGTCAGTCAGCTATTCACTAGATTTAGCATTTTTATCATTATTATAATACATTAAAAACAATAAGAAATTACAATTGCCAGTTTTTTAACTGGTGAGGGCCTTCATTTACAAATCCAAGCAGTGTGGCCTTTTGTAACTAACAGATGGAAATTTTGTCAATGAGCAGATTTCTAAGTTCCATTGAATATTGGCAGGGGAGGTATCTGGAATCCAATGTGCCATTAACCAGTGGTACCACCATTGCCAGTTTTTGCCATAAGTTTTCAATTTGAATTTTCAGTTCTTGATATTTTCTGAACGTCTCTCTTCTTTATCTTCTATTGTATTATCCTTTGGTATTATGACATCAATTATCCACACATTCTTCTTTTCAGCCACAGTTAAATATAATATATGTGAAGATGGTATCAGTTATATTTGAAAATCCCACCATATTTTAATCTGCTCATTTTTATCTAGTTTTTCAACTATCTGTTTCTACCAATTTTTCATCATTTCATTTCTTCCAAACGGGACTCAGGGCGGTGGACAGCCAAAATTTAAAATAAATATAATACAAAAGTTAATAAAGCTAAAAATAAATTAAATCAATGGCCACCCAATTTAAAACCCCAAGTTTCTAAAATTAATAATTCCCATTAAAAAACCATTTAGGCTAGGCTGGCTTGGTGGAATAAATAAGTCTTTAGGGCCTCTAGCAAATATAAATCGCACGGCACAGCTGATCGTTGGAAAAACCGGTTTTTACTACCAGTTTGCTGAACCGTAGCTTTTATCACTAGCGGTTCACCCAATCTAGTGCAAACCGGTAGGATTTCACCACTGCTTTGAATCATTTGACGATTTTTCTATTTTGGTCTTGATTCCATTAGTTCAAATTGCTTGCTCTGGAGCAGCCAAAATCAAGCCTTCCATTTCTTTCTTAATGTTCCATTTGTAAACTATTGTCAAGTTTTATCTTTATTAATTTCCCCCTCAATCTTTTCTATAAATTGAACATGTAATGTTTTCCTTGCCAGCATTCTATTTGTATTTTTATTACATTTTTTATATTTGTGTTTTCTTTCCTGTACATTCAATGAATTCTAATTTTTAACCAGCATCAATGTTTTTTCTTAACAACCTTTCATATAATCAGATAATCCCTTCTTTGACAGTTTGTTTGACTTGACGTGAGTCTCTGCCTCCATTTCTATGGGACAAGCATAATCTATCAATGTAGTGCATTGTGAACAGTCATAGATTTTCTTGTTTTTCAGGCCAAACTCTCATTTAATAATTCCAGCAGTGTATAGTCGTGCAAGTAGGACCCATATATTGATGCCTTGATGGTGTTTCCACTGTCTAATTTTGTCTTCAGCAATTTTCCCACTTTTTGGATGTCTTCTTTAATAATCATATTTTAACTTGTACTTGCTTGATGTTATACAACTGTAAAATGCATAGATACTTATAGGCTTCACCCTGGTGACTCCTGATAGTATGGCCATCAATGTATGGGTAATCTACTTTTAGATTCTCGGTCTGAGACTGGTAGAAACTTAATAATTCAAATCCTAACCAAGGATGTAAAAATTATTAAGGCAGTGTTTAAAAATATAGGCAGTTACAAGCAGGTAGGCTTTTAAAAAAAAAAAAGTCAGGCATTTTGGTCTGATAAATTCAATATTTCCAGAATCAGGGTAGTCCTTTACTATTGCTCCAATAGCTCCAAACAGGATTGGTATCACCACATATTTCTTTTTCTACAGGTATTTAATTTAACAGAACAGAATAACAAAGTTGGAAGAGACCTTGGAAGCCTTCCAGTCCAGTCCTCTGCTCAAGCAGGAAACACTATGCCATTTCAGACAAGTGATTGTCCAATCTCTTCTTTAAAACCTGGAGTGGATTTTACTACGTTTGAATACAAATTTCTGGCAAAGTTTCTAACAAATAATGGCAACTTGATCAGAGAAATAAGAATTATTCCTGTAAAAAGTAGCTACACAATTTTAAGTGCCTTATCTTACCTCATATAACGTGATTATATAACTGAACTAAAAGAAAATAATAAGGATGTTCTGAAATGCTTATTTTGCAGGAAATATGATGTATTATGAAGCTTATGTTTGCAGAAACTTGTGTTCTGGTAAAATTCTGAAATGGGCTTGTTTTGGGGCCTGTCTGTTCTAGAAGGGGAAATATGCAAGTGATGTTTTTGACGGGTATTTTTACTTGGAAATTGGATTTTCTGGGTGTAATATGTGCTAAATATGTTATATAAGATCTGAAACTGATGCTCTAGGGAATTGCATGTATCCTGTGTATCTGGCTGTATTGGGTTTTGTATCTTGAAAAATGTATTTAAACTGAGAAAGATAATTACCAAATTGTTCTTCTCCTCCAGAGAGGAACCCTTTGCAAAGTTCTTTAATAAAAACTGTCTTTGGCTGGTTCATTTGTCTCTGTTCTATATTTAAAAGGTAATGGTGATTTCCTGATTCTCACCATCATGATGCTGCTAATAGTTAGTTTGAGAACTTTTGCTGCAACCACTAATCATTCCTTTCACTACAAAAGTGACATTTGCAATTGTTTGCTACATATTCATCTTCATGCAGTCAGTTGGCAAGGTTTTGCTTTTAAACCACTAAAATAAAGCCTTCAATTTCTTTCTTTAACACTCCATGTAGGATTTATCAGTTTTTCTTTCTATATTGTTCAAGTATTGACCATATGGTGGCTTATTCTTCCAATTAAGAAATCAGATTTGATTTGTTTATTTTCTATATTCAGCCTTCAGCTTATTGTTTTCAACAGCTTTTCTAGGCTGATTTCCTTTAGCAAAGATTCTTAGCTTTTTTTTAATGTAGCCATTCAGGCCATGCTTTTCTTCCTCCAGAAGAATTAAAATTGTTTTCTCCAGAAATTTAGAAGAATGTTGGAGAGAATGCCCATTTTCATTAGCTTATTTGACACAATCCCTCCTATTCTACTTCTAAAACTGTCAGTTCAGACTTCTTTTCCATGTGAAAAAAGAGACTAAGAATTCATTCAGGCTCCCTGTATGATCAATATTAATCCTTAATATTTTCATTATCTTATCATGCATCAACTGTCTCTCTAGCAGGCTTCCCAATAATGATATAATTCAATAATTATTAATTATGTGTGCACACATGCACATAAGACTATTTCTAATTATGACTCTGTAGTTCAATTCTGTTGAATTGAATAGTAGATATATTTGTATTGTATTTGGGTTTCAAAATATCAGATGACCAACTAAATAACTCTTTTTAGTGGCTATTAGGTTTTTTGCAGTCCATATAGAAATCCTGTGAAATAAAATATGTTTCCCCCAGAAATGTTGCAACAATTTTTCTCTGAATTCCTAATCAGCACAGCTATTAGCCATGTACATGTGAGTTTTAGCTGCAACACTTCTAGGAAGCATCAATTTGAGGGATATTATTTTAAAATAGTAACTAGGTAGGACTAACCCATTTCTTCTTCCTCCATAAGAATTCTACCCCAGCAAAAATTCTCTGTCTAAATTGTAGCCCTCAGTCTCTGCATTATTTTACAGAAACATAAGTAGTAGAAAAATCAAGCCATTAAAGGTTTACTGGAATGCTTAATGTAATATAAATAAAAATTTGCTTCGAAAATAAGTGGAATGTTGACTATTGTTTCATTTTTCATGCCATAGGAATGAAAAAGATGTTAAATATATATGGCAACAGCACTTAGACATATATACCACTTTACAGTGCTTTACAGACCTCTCTAAACCGTTTACAGAGTCAGATATTTCCCCCAACAATTTGGGTCCTCATTTTACTATCCTTGGAAGGATGGAAGGCTGAGTCAACCATACAGATGAAATTAGGGTTATGTAAACAAGGCAAAATCCTGTTCAAATCATTAATTTGGTTTAGAGAATCATCCTAATTCAGATATTCAGATCAAATCTTTGAATTAATTTGCTAAAACACATTAAATTGTGTAAGCAATCATCCTATCTTCAAGGGCTGAGATTGAAAAGGTTCCTTATTTACTAAAGCTCAAGTGATTTAGATAACCATAGAGGAAATGTTATTCATTAGTAGAGTTGGAAACTGCTGACAAGTAGTTACTATTTTGTTTTTAAACTACTTGTCTCATCATTCTTCCACACACTGAAAGCAGTTTATAAAGATTTGGTTAACATTCTTATATATGCCCCCAGATTTTGCTTTGAAGTGAAATCTATTAGAATTCAATGGGACCTACTCTAGGACACCTTGATATAAGATTACAATTATCAGTAAAGTCATTACTGAGGCTACAGTTAAATAGTTAATAGTTAAAAATAGATTATTCTGTATCGTTTGATTATAGATCATGTTTATCAATTTCTAAACCAAAAAAGAAGATCATCCAGAACCCATCTCAGCTACTTTTCAAATAACTTGAATTCTATCCTATAGATAATACTGGAGCCATGAAAACATTGGAAGAAAGGGACAAGTTGAAAGCATGCCAACTGACTGGTTGATTATCCTGTAGAAACCAGAAAAAAATAAAGGAACTTCTAGCTGCAGGCAAGGGAAAAACATACACTTATAGTTTGTACTGTATATTGATCAGATTTGGATTTAAGAACGGTCATAGTAGGGTCATACAGAAGATGATTGGCACAAAAAAAAACCCAGTAGTTGGACTGACTTGATGGAACAATAGACTTAGAAATAGGGAAATGGGTAACTTGAAAGGAAGGAAGCAATAGTCAAGTTACATTTACTCAGCAGGTTTCGTAACTATCCCAGCAGGCAAATACCAAGATCTGGCAGGATTCCTAGGATGAATACGCCCTTCTTGGGTGTGTGTATATGTGTGTGTGCATGTGTGTGTGTATATAAGCATTCAAAGTCTGAGTAGCCTAAATTAATCTTCTTATTTGTAAGAGTACCACATCTTACCTTTTTGTGTATGAGGAATACGAAGGAAGGAAACAAAGAAATCTGCAGTGTTATTATGGGCCACCACCAGCAAGGGCTAGGGAGAAGATTATTGCTATTGGTGCTCCTGCAAATGATAAGTAAGTATTGATGGATTTCCTATACAAACAAATGTTTCTCACTAATGAAAGATGGGACAGACCCAGCAATATACAATATCCTAGATTAAATGCCAAAATTCCATCAGGGCTCAATCCTTTCCTTTCCTCTCCTTTCCTACCTTTCGTCCCAAAGGTGCTTTTTTCAAGATGCAACTTGACTTATTGGTTTTTCTTCTCCTCTCCTTCCCTCTCCTCTCCTCTTCTTGGCAAAATGCAGTACTAAGCTTCTGAAAGGATTTACTAAATTTTCAATGGCACTAATATGAAACATATTTAAAAACAAGGTGTACAATTTCTTTTTTCTGTTTTGGGAAAATGGGGGGAGGATTTGGTTGGCAGGCTTGGATAATTGAGATGAGCAGCCCAACACCTAAATTTGATTTCATTACAGTTACATTTGTACTTAATGAAACGGTCTTGTGGGACATATGATTACTCTATGGGCATGTTTTAATCATTCTTTTAATTGTCATAGTCAACACTTTAATTAGAATTGACTTCAGGAGCTCCACGCCAAACTTTCAAGGGTAAATAGGGCAACTCAAAGTTTCCTAGTTACCATAAAGTCTAAATAAGGAGGGAGCCTAATTTAGGAGATAGCCATCAAATGGCACCCCCATTATAAGAGGAACCTCAACAATTTCTTAGAAGAAACTTTGCCAGGGAGGAGCAGACTTTGGGTCATGTAAGGACAGGCCTAGAGCACAAATGAGGTATTACTGGATTATGTTGCCTGTTGGGTTAGGTTTGCCAGGTATGTCAATGTTCTGCTGTCCAAAAAGAGAGAACTTTAAAAAGAAGGTGTTTCACCCAATGAGTCAGCCTGGCTCTCAGTTAATGAATTTGTGACAGTATTCAACATTTGTGGACCTTCTTATTGTTCTGAACTATTTTATCTTCATTGTCATTGACAAAACCAATGACAACATGATGGTTCATGTTTGAACCATCTAAAATCCAAACTTCTTGGTAGATCTGATTTAAGCTTCTGTGTGAAAGCATCCATCACTGTGGGATGAAATATAATTTGTATGCTGAGGATATCTAATTATATATCTCTACCCCTGGAGAACTAAACAATGCTGTTGATACCCTCTCTTAATGCCTGAAGACTATGGGAGTCTGGATGGAGAAGAGCCATTTTCAACTCAACCCTGGCAAGACTGAATAACTTGGGTTAGGAGGCCTTCCAGTTCTGAAAATTTACCATATTTTTTTACTGGATGGATTTGCAGTTCCCCAGACAGACTCTATGAGCAATCTGGGCATATTTCTGGACTCACAATTTTTCCTTAAAGAGCATGTGTCAGCAGTGGCTTGGAGAGCTTTTGCACAACTTCGTGTTGTTCACCAGTTGTGCCTGTTCCTGTAGGCTCTAGAGGTAATCCTCAATTTATAATTGGTCACTTAGCAACCATTCAAAGTTATGGTGGACTTCTCCAGGGCTACTTGTGATCTGGATTCAAAGTTCCAATGGCTAGACCTTTCCTGTGATCACATGATTGCATTTGGGGCACTTAATAATCAGCCCACATTAATGACCATTTGTGATTTACAACATTTTTTACTGGTTTTAGTGGCCCACAGGGTGACCCACAGGTTTGGGTAACCCATAGAAATAGGGACTTTGTGAAATGTATTGGACCTTGAATGTACTCTCCCATGGTGTTGTTTATATTTATGTTTTAATAAGTTTTTAAAATGGTTTTTAAAACTCTGTTTCTTTGTTTTAATTGTACATCACCCAAAATTACATCTATGAGATGGTCAGCCAGATAAATGTGATAAATAAATAAAATAAATAATATAAGTTGGTTAAATACAAGTGATACTTAGACTGCAGTTTCCAAATTATTTCAATTGTATTAAAATAGCAATCTAAAGCAATCTAACTCTCATGATTTTATATATCTCTTTCTTTTTAGATGTTGAACCAAGCTATGCCACCAGAGGTGAGCATCAGTTATAACTCCTTGCATATTGATTTGTTAGTGTGCTATTGATTAGAAAGATTACCCCACTAAATACTAAAATATAGGGGATGTGAACAAATATAATGTTCTGTGAAGAGTAGCCATCTAGAAACTATATAATAGAAATCATGCCACTGCTGTATCTTACTTCAGTTATAGCTGAAAAAATATTGAATATTGCCTTTACTAGCATCAAAGTCATTTACGGAATGTTGTTAGTCATGTGTTCCACATGTGTTCCAGTCGGTCATCACCAGGCTCAAGAAGTACAAGAAAAAAATTCCAAAAATGCATTAAAAAGTTGGAGGAACCTAAAGGATTCTTTAAAAAATATGAAGGAGGCTGGATAGGGAACAAGATTGGAAGAGGAAATCTAGTTCCTATATTGGCAATGTAGACTATGAAGAAAAAGTGGATGGGTGGACAAATAAAAAACAGACTAGGAATAAAGGTCTTTGGCTAAATGTAGCTAGAGGAGGGGGCCCAAAGCGGAAGTAAAAACTGAAGCAGAAAAAAATGAAAATATGGAGTAAGGAGAAATAGGGCTTATGATCAGGAAGAAGTGATTAGTCATAGGGCAGCAAAACACTTAAGAATTTATAGATTCATACCTTTTAAATTTCAGATCTTTTCACAATTCCAAGATGATAGAAAAGTAAGAATCTAAAATCCAGATAACCAGGAAATACCATGTAATTTTACAGGAACAGTAAATCTTTCCCTTTTTTTCCCCAGTTTGTGGAAAACAGGGATATCTGAACCGGATTGTAGGGGGTACAGATTCCCGGGATGGAGAGTGGCCTTGGCAAGTGAGCATCAAGTTGAATGGGGACCATCACTGCGGCGGTTCTCTTGTCACAGAACAGTGGATCATCACAGCTTCACATTGTTTTAGTCTGTAAGTATGCACTCTACAATCTGCTGGCCATCTTTTAATCCTATTTCTTGGGGAAATAAAATGACTTGATTTCAACCTGCATTTACAGTAAATCAGTTTAAGATGAAACTGAAAATTTGATCGTGACTAGTTTAACCTTCAGGGACGTGGTGGCTCACTGGCTAAGACGCTGAGTTTATCGATCAAAAGGTCGGCAATTCAGCAGTTCTATTCCCTAATGCCACGTAACAGGGTGAGCTCCCATTACTTGTCCCAGCTTCTGCCAACCTAACATTTCAAAAAAATAATGTTATGTCCCTGTTAGCGACGAACAGACTGAGGCAAAACAGGTTGAGGTAAAAGCTAACAGGATTTATTTCAATAAAGACCTTTACTTCTTATTTTTGCAATCTTTTGCTTATCTTTCAAAGAACGTTTTCCATACTGATTTTGTTGCTCTTTTTTCATTTTTTTTCTATACAACTAGGATTCTTTAAAAATTAAGAAAAAATATTAATTATAAAAGCATAAATCCTGTTGATCAATAGTAGAACCTTCAGGATATTTGGAAGGTTATTAAATGTATACTTCATACAAGAACAGAATTTTTGTTCTGATGGTTGCATGTATTTTCATATATGTGCATTTTTAAACATATAAATGTAATTCTATCTTGATATAATTGTATGTTTATGTGTGCATTACACACATTCACACATAAGGAGAGAGGGGGAGAGAGAGGGGGGAGAGAGATTGTCCTCTTGTGCCAATATAGACTAATTCCCCATTTGATACCTCCTCCTGGTTCAGCCAGTCTCCCTCCTACACTAGCAGAGTGTATGTATCTTGTGTTTACCAATACATACCCTCCTCTCCCAATGGGATGTTCAGGGTGTTTTGTTTTGTTTTGTTTTGTTGTTTTGTTTTGTTTGGTTTTCTAGCTATCTTTCCATTCATCCCAGTCAAAGCTGCAGAATTGGCAGATACAGAGAAAGAGTCAGCCAATTGAGTCAGAAAGAGTTAGCCAAATTTGTGTCTGAGAGAGAGAGAGAGAAAGAAAGAGAGACAGAGACAGAGACAGAGACAGAGACAGAGAGAAGGTGGAAGAGAGAAAGAGATTAAAAAACAATGAAGGATCTCTTTTGGATTTTGATTCACTGCTCATCTTTTTTTGCACCACAAATAATTCCATTTGTCATACATAGTCTTTTTTTTTCTCACTTTGCGCTTCTCAGGATCAACAATCCTTCTAATTTTACTGTACTAGTTGGAGCACTGAAGCTTTCAGACCCAGGGCCACATTCAATCCTAGCCTCCGTGAAGCGTATTATTCTTAATCCCGCTTATGAAGGGGATTCAAGGATTGGAGACATTGCCCTCGTTCAGCTGGAGCAGCGACTGCCTCTCATCCAACAGATCAGCCCCATCTGTGTCCCCAATGCCAACATCAACTTTCACCCAGGACAGAAGTGTTGGGTCACTGGCTGGGGGAACATTCGAAGCAAAGGTAGGTGTGGAAAGACAACCTACAGAACTTCAACTACTACTATATTTAATATTCATATTTGGTCTGTTTGGGCAATGTTCTGATATGTGGTATGATTTCATCACCTGTAGTCGCCCCAGTCTCCATGGTTCAGAAGTAGTTAAGTCTAACACATTTGGAAGACACCAATGGAGACCTTTTTTTATCATGATGACTATAGCACTGATGACTTTACCTAGTTTGGATAATAAAACTTCTGCAAGAAAACAATCAAGCACAGAAAGCACCAAGGATCCCTCATGATGGCTATAGTATTATCTATCTTATTGTCTTCCTTATTTATCTAGTTTTTCCAATTTAGCTGAGAGCTTTCCTTTAAAAAAAATGAAAACAATAGATTCCATTGCTTCCTCATTCAATATATTTTATATAAAGCAATTTTTTTTTGTAATCTGTTATTTTAGCAGCAATGTTAAAAAAATTGATTGACATGCAAAAGAGCAAACAAGGGCGCTGTTTTTGTTTTAAAGATGGTTGCATTTTTATATGTGTGCATTTTTACACATAAGAAATAAATTTAACTTTATGTATAATTTTATACATGTATATCAGTGGCGGGTTTCAAAATGTTTTACTACCAATTCTGTGGGTGTGGCATGGCTTGATGAGGGTGGCTTGGTGGCCATGGCAGAGGAAGGATACTGTAAAATCTCCATTCCTATCCCGCTCCAGGGGAAGAATACTGTAAAATCTCCATTCCCCTCCCCAATCCAAGGAAAGGTTACTGCAAAATCCCCATTTCCTCCCAATCAGCTAGGACTTGGGAGGCAGAGAATAGCTGGGGGTGGGGCCAGTTGGAATTTTTACTACCAGTTCTCCGAACTACTCAAAATTTCCGCTACTGGTTTTCCAGAACTGGTTAGAACCTGCTGAAACCCACTTCTGATGTATATGTGTATCGTATACCAAGGTTTTGGTTATCACCTTTAAAGCGCTCCATGGCTTAGGACCTGGTTATTTACGGGACCGCCTGCTACCACCAATAGCCTCCCACCGGCCTGTACGCTCCCATAGAGAGGGGCTCCTCCGGGTGCCGTCGGCCAAACAATGCCGGCTGACGGCCCCCAGGGGGAGAGCCTTCTCTGTGGGAGCACCTACCATCTGGAACGAGCTCCCCCCGGATATACGGAGGATCCCGGACCTGCGCACCTTCCGTCGCGCACTCAAGACCTATTTATTCCAACAAGCCGGCCTGACCTAAGTTATTTTCTCCTTTTAATTATGAATTTTAATTTGTTTTAAATTATTGGGGTTTTAATTATCAGCCAAATTATTTAATTCATTTTATTCTATTTTAAACTTTTGTATTGAAATGTTTTATTTATGGCTGTACACCGCCCTGAGTCCCCCAGGAGTAGGGCGGTTTATAAATCTAATAATAATAATAAAAATAATAATAATAATAATAATAATAATAATCGTGCATGTAGAGCATCACATAACGATATGGAGTAGCCATTATTTAACATTTTTAAAAAGTCTGCCCTGACAACTTCTTTTCTTCACCTACTATCTGATAAAGGCCCAAAGGTGGCATATACAAAATTTTGTACAAAAATCTTTTTTATTAATCCAGAGCTATTGTATACAGAGGATAGTAAATTGAGGAATGGGTTTTTTTAGATCAAGAATTAAGATCAGTTTAAGTATATAAGAATCAGACATAAAATTCCATGTGCTTTAATCCCTATAAAGACTGTAAAAATGTTCTAGTGGTTTTTAGATCTTATTGTGTTCCTTTAAATGAAATCTCTTAATTTACTCTCTTTGCAGAAGGACGGCAGAACTCTGATATACTACAAAAGATAGAAGTTCCCATAATCAGCACAAAAAAATGCAACTTTCTCTACCGCCAGGACTCTAGACAGCCCAGGTCCTCAAGAGAAATTAAAGAAGATATGTTATGCGCTGGCTTTGCAGCTGGACAACGGGATGCTTGCCAGGTAAGATTTTGTTGGACTTTACTCAATAAAGTAATTACATGAATATACATGTACAGTTCATGAGGTTTGGGCACCTTCTTCATTTGCTGTCAATATTGAATTCCAGAATAATTCAAGTAAGGATAATTGGGCTGCAAAACTGAATAATCACTATACATTAGCCAAGAATTAGCATTATCTTTGCTGTCTTCAGGTAATTTTTGAAGCCCAAATATGGAATCTTTACTTCTTGTTATCTGAAAGGCACGCACACATACGCAAATATAAAAAGAAAATTATCATCTCACTCTTATGTGTCTTTTTAGTAGGATAGTGAAGATAAAAACTGGATTATATTTTGATCCATATCCATATCTAATGATAAGATGTTGACCAGTTAAAAAAAAAAAGGCAACTGGACTTTGTTTTTCCTTGAAGACATTTCGCTTCTTGTCCAAGAAGTTTCTTCAGTTCTGACTGAATGGTAGAGGATGGAACGATTTATATTCTTGCACTCATCTGGTCTTTCTGAGAGTCGTTGAGGCCACTTGGAGGGTAATCTGTGCCCTCAGGATCACCTGAATAATGCAAATAGATGTAGAACCTTCTTGGAACTGCTGAAAGGACTGTGAGGTTATCCTGAGGTCACAGATAAACTTCCAAGACTCTCAGAAAGAGTACTAATGACCAGATGCCTGCAAGAAATACAAATCCTTTCATCCTCCGCTATTCAGTCAGAACCGAAGAAGCTTCTTGGATGAGAAGTGACACGTCTTCAAAACAAAAACAAAAACAAAGTCCAGTTGGCTTTGTAAAAAGCACCTTTGGGACAACCATGACCTGGATGACTAAGAATTTCCACAGAACCTTGCTACAATGTTTCTGTAGCATCAGTGGTAGTATTCAGCTGGTTCTATCCGGTTCAGGCAAATTGGTAGCAGTGGTGGCGGGAGGCTCCGCCTAGCTGCCAGATGTCATCACATCCCATTTTTGACACACTGCATATTGCAGAAAGTCCTGCGTATATGCAGAGGTATTGCATGCAAAGTGCTCATGTGAGCATGAGCGCTCACATTTGCAAACTGGTCAAGCTTTTGCAGCAACTACTAGGGCATTAAAATGGAACTTCTGATTTATTACATTTGGGGGAATAGAAATAGGGCCAAATTTGAACTCTTGTAGATTAATTGACCTACTACAGACTTCTTCAACTTCAGGTAACCCTATTTCAGTGCACCTCTCAAAGTAGCAGAAACCATTTATCTCTGCTGTTTTTCAGTAACATACCCATCCATGTTCTTCATTCTATGTAACACGTGCAGCATTAATAATAAGCATTTGCTTCCATCCTTGCCAATGTTTTTGCTTAAAAGCTGCTCTTTCTGCACAGGGTGATTCAGGAGGCCCACTGGCCTGCCGGATGGAAGATTTTTGGTTTATTGCAGGAGTAGTGAGCTGGGGAGATGGATGTGCCCAGAAGAATCGTCCTGGAGTTTATGCAAGAGTGGCGTACTACCATAAATGGATCCACAGTCAAATACCAGAGCTTATAGACACCCGTTGGTCAAGGGTAAATAACAATAGTATCAGTGACAGTGCATCCGGCAGTTTCAGTTTCATCTCCCTCTTAGCTGCCACTATTGTTTTGCTGCTATTATCTCAGCAGACTTTTTAAAGAAAAGTCCGTTCTTTCTCCTAGGAAGCTGTGTTAATTTTTTAATACTCCATTTTGGAAGAAAATCGAAATTGTCAGAATTGTTAATGGAGAAACAAAGGATTTCTATTTTTTTCCTTCTTTACTGTGATGAAGAATTCACTTCAGCATGCCACCTTTGGTGTGATACTATGAAATTGATGGGTCTCCCAGAGTATTTCCATACCCTCCTTGCTATCACCACTCCATTTTTCATGGATTGAATTCTCCACCCCAGAAAATAGTATTTGAAGCAGAGGATTGGAACAGAGGAACCTACAACTTTTCCAGTTCCTGGAACAGATTCTGTAGTAGACATGGCAGCATACATGGCATAATAATCCCTGCTTATATTATGACTCATTTGTTTGGTATATATATATATATATATATCCATCCAAGAGCTGCATTTCATACTTAGGCAATTTAATAAATGGTTTTGTTATCAAAATTGCTGTAATTGCTGCAGGGAATGTGATCCAGCCTATGGTCCCTACTTTCTAGGGTGATTCAGGGTTTGGTTCTCTCTCCCCTTCTGTTTAACACTTACATGAGGCCACTAAGCATGGTGATCCATCAGTTGGGGGGGGGGGTTGAGATATCATCATTATGCTGAAGACATCCAGCTTTATATTCTACCTCAAGCCCTTTAACAGATGAACAGGGAAGGGACCTTATAGGTCATGTAGTCCAACCCCCCACTCAAGCAGGAGACCTTACACCATTTCTGAGAGATGGCAATTCAATCTTTTCTTGAAAGTCTCAAGTGATGCATGGACATCCTATCTCAGTGTCTCGAAGTTTTTGGGAAATGGATGAGGTGAAACAGACTCTGACTCAACCTTAGCAAGTGGGCTGTGGGTACAACTCTCTGCAGAAAAAATTCTTCTACCTTTAGTTCTGTTTGGGGTTACAGTAGTCCAGGCAGATCTGCAACCTGAGGCTCCTCCTAAACTGATGGCTCCTGTTCAAAGAACAGGTGGTAGCCATGGTTGGAAGAGCCTTTGCACACCTTCAGGTTGTGCATCAGTTGCAACCATTCCTAGATCAGGAGGCCCTGCTCACAATTACTCATGTCCTTGTAATCTTTTGTTTATACTACTGCAATGCATTCTACATGGGGTCCTCCCAAAGAGCATTCAGAAACTTCAACTCATACAGAATATGTTTGTCCAGGTACTAAATGCTACCAGGTATACATCATACATAACATCATTACTGTGTAAGCAGCATTGTTTAGCAGTATTTATCTGGGTGCCATTGAAGGTGCTGGTTGTCACCTTTAAAGCCCTATATGGCTTGGGAGCAGTTTATCAGAAGGACTGACTTTTTCCAAGGATCTCTATATCTATTCAATTCTATCTAGTAGATTGGGCATGCTGTAGATACTGTCAGCCAGAAAATGTCAGTTGGCAGGGATAAGAAGATGGGCCTTTTCTACAGTAACCCCTTCCCTTGGAAATTAGAATGCCCCCAACCCTGTTAGGCTTTTGTTAAGCTTTAAAAACCTGGTTGTATTCCCAATCCTGGGGCACTGAATGGATTAAGGATTCTGTTTCCTGGCTTAATTAACTGATGAAGTATCTTGGCTGCTGCACATACGGTATTTATTTTGGGTAGGTTTTTGTTGTTGTTGTTGTTGTTGTTTTACAATGTTTTTATTGTTTTAATTGTAGTATTTTTTTATTGTAAACCACCCAAAGTCATCGAATGAGATGGCCAATTAAAATAAATAAATAAATAAATAAATAAATAAATAAATACTATCCAGATTAATCCGTGGAGTATCACAGTTGAAAACAGATGCATATATATTGCAACTCAAGAAGATCTGATAACTGAAGCAAGAAAAGCAATTATCTTTTCCTCCACTTTTTCTTTTGCACACTTTTTTCCTCATGTAAAAGGTCTACCTAGTCACGCTCCAACAGGCTAGATGGCCAGGCAAACTGTAAGCATCACACTTATTGTGAACTTTCTTGTGAAAGGTCCATAGCAGGGGTGAAATCCAGCAGGTTCTGACAGATTCTGGAGAACCGGTAGCAGAAATTTTGAGTAGTTCAGAGAACCAGGGTGGGAATGGAGATATTGCCCTGCCACTCTCACTAAGCCATGCCCACCAAGCCACGTCCACAGAACCAGTAGTAAAAAAAAAATTGGATTTCACCACTGGTCCATAGCCTATGCAGCAGCACACCTAACAGGAAGTAATAAAGGAGAATATTTGTAGATTAGGATGAAAATGAGGAGTCCTTGATGCTCTCTGAGCATGGTTGTTCATTACCCAGACTAAGTAACATTATCAGTGCTAGTGATAGCACTGAATAGGAGATTAGGAGAGCCTTTGCACACTTACGAGTAGTGTGCCACTTGCACCTCTTCCTGGATCAGGAGGCCTTGCTCACAGTGACTAGTGTCTTGTAACCTTTTGTTTAGACTACTTCAATGCAATCTACCCCAAAGAGCATTCAACAGGAGATACTTCATTTCTCCTACTGGTTGAGATGGTTTTACTTGGCAATGACGGTGAAATAAGCTGTTTTATTGCCAAAGATGCTGCAGTACCTTTGTTTTCCTGTAAGGGTCACCCAACATCTTGGGGAGGAAATTTAGATCAAAAAGTCAATGCAGAAGAAAAAGATGAAATTCCAAGGCACCTTTGAGATGAAATCCAACAGAAAATTCCATTCAGAAATTTCCTAACATTGTTAGTGACTTAAAACCATACTAGGTAGAAGTTTGATCAACATCTACTAGTACAGGTAGCACAGTGGTTGTTTTTCTTTTTAAAAAAAATATTAAATTATATTGCTGGAATCAAGAATGTTCAGAGTGAAACAGAAGCAGAATTTAATGTGTGAAAGGATTGATATAAATGTGCTCAGGAAATTTTTATTCCAACTTTTTATGCCAGGTATGGCCATTCATTATGTTTGTCTACCTACCTTATTTTTGCACTTCCTAGAACCCTTAGGATGTTTCCATTAAAAAGTGCTAGTAAAAAACACTGAATTCCAAATTTTCTTGGAGCTGTGTTTCTTGTGCATTAAATTAGAGGGAAAAGCAGGAACTGATGTCCTTAGAACATTGTTTCTCAACCTAGGCAACTGGAATATGTGTGGACTTCAGTTCCCAGAATTCCAAACACTCAGCAAAGCTGGTTGGGGAATTCTGGGAGTTGAAATCCACACATATTCAGGCTGCCAAGGTTGATAAACAGTGCCTTAGAACAGCAGAGCAGAAGCAGTGTTTTGCTGGATAGAATTCCTGGTCCATCCAATCCAGCAGTCTGTTCTCACAGTGGCCTTCCAATTGCACAAGGAATAGCTTCCCACAGATAATCTTCAAAGCTGTCCCATCAAGGCTAAAAGCCACTGATCTCCACTCATGAATTCATCTAATCCCTTTTTGAAGCAGCCAAGTTGATAGCCAGTATCACATCTTATTCTTGCTTATTATAGAACAAAATAAATCAATGGAGTTTGGGTGGCCGGCCAAAAAAAAAATCCTGAGCAAATAATAAGGCACAGCTACTCCACCCCTTATCTTGAGCCTCCAAGCTACATTTATTGGCATTACAATTCACACTTTGTTTAAATGACAGGTTGCCTAGCCCTGCTTTAAATATGTATTTACTATTCTTTACCTTTGAAAACGGAGAGGAAGAGATTGCTTCTTTTAAAACAAAATTGCTGCTGGCACAAGTACTCTTAGAAAAGTTATTTCATGAAATGACGTGAAGGTTTACTGAATGCACAGCATGGTGCTACATATTTGAATCTTATTTATTGTATAGAAGGTAGATGGGTTTTTCTGACACATATATTGTTTCTCAGCCATGTTGTCTTCCTTCCTTCCTTCCTTCCTTCCTTCCTTCCTTCCTTCCTTCCTTCCTTCCTTCCTTTTTTTTCTTACCTACTTACCTTTGTACCATCCTACTTTCTTCCCAAAAACTCCTTGAATTTGGATATCCAAATAGAACACGACTTCTCTCTGATTTGAGACAACTCTCCTTTGGGATGACCCAAATATGTTGGAATGGGAATAATACCATTCTGCTAGCTGTTATTACCTAACAGTTTCAAATGCTGAGAGTTGAAAACAGGCTTGTGACAATCTCCTGGAAAATATGGTGTTTGTTATTCTGTGTTTAAATATACAGAAAGGTAATCATCACCCATCCACATAGCTTCAATATCCACCCATTCTCACTTCCTCGCTCTTTCTTTCTTTCATTCAATTCAAGGAGCGCCCTTTACAGTCTTACAATAGGAGTCATTAATCTTCAGATTTGGGTCTGATGGCAGCTTCTGGGTGTAAAGTTGAAACTGGTCTAACAGGATGAAACTCAATGGCTGTTCATGACTCTTCTGCCATTTTTCAATGCAAAACCACTCATCTGAAGCCGCTGACTACTGTAGACTGACTTATGAATAATACCTACCACTCTGCCATAATCTGCAGTCCTTGGAAAATAACATAAAATTTAAATTGCCAATTTTTTCTCTTACGGATAGGCAATCATTTCACCCAGAGTTATTTCTTTCAGTCTCTGAGCAGTGGAAAGAGGACAATGATGTTATCATTATATAAGCGCCTTGGTGGTGCAGCAGACTAAAGTGCTATTAAGTAGCACCAGCTGCCTGCAATTACTGCAAGTTCAAATCTCAGCAGGCTCAAGGTTGACTCAGCCTTCCATCCTTTCGAGGTAGGTAAAATGAGGACCCGGATTGTGTGGGCAATAGGCTGACTTTGTATAAAAAAGAACAGAAGCCCTACTAAGCAGGTATATACAAAATTATGAAGGCTATTGCTTAATACATTGTAAGCCTCCCTGAGTCTCCAGAGAAGGGCAGCATATCTGGGTTTTATTTAAATTGGGCTAAACTATGTTATAATTTTAATTATCAATTTTATGATGTTTATGTATCTTTTATTTTTTCTTGACTGTACACTTGACTGTACATTTATTTATTTATTATATTTCTATACCGCCTTGAGTCCTGTGGGAGAAAGGCGGTATAGAAATATAATTAATAAATAAATAAATAAATAAATAAATAAATAAATAAATAAATAAATAAATAACCAACCCAATAAATAAATAAATAAAATCCTCTGAACAAACAAGGCTGGGATTTTTGGATCTCCTTTTTGTGGAGTCTGAACTTGGTCATTTTCTTTCAGATGTTTCATTACCAGACTAGGTAACATTTTCAGTGCACTGAGCATCAAAAATGTTACCTGGTTTAGTAACAAAACATCTACAAGCAAACAGAATAACAGAGTTGGAAAGGACCTTGGAGGTCTTATAGTCCAAACAGGGGTGAAATTGTCCCGGTTCGGACCATATCAGGCAATCCGGTAGCAATTGTGTCAGGTGGTTCAGAGAACCGGAAGTGATGGCAGTGCAAGGCTCCACCCATCTACCTGGGTCTCATTACTTCCTGATTTTAACCAGGATGTAATGTGTTTTTTACCCTTTGCACATGCGCAGAAGGTTTTGCGAATGCACAGAGGGTTTGTGTGTACATGTGACACGTGGCACGTGCACTTCCAAACCAGTAATGAAGGTAGGTAGATTTCACCCTGAGTCCAACCCACTGCTCAGGCAGGAAACACAATACCATTTCAGACAAATAGTTGTCCAATCTCTTGTTAAAAACTTGTAGTGTTGGAGAATTGCAGGCAAGTTGATCACTGATTAATTATTCTAACGTCAGGAAATTTCTTAGTTCTAGGTTGCTTCTATCTTTGATCAGTTTCCATCCATTGTTTTTGTTCTGCCTTGCCCTGTAAACACCCAAACTCAGACAGCACCAAGACTTCACAGTTCAACTTTGAGATAACGGGGTGGGGTGGGGGGGGTGTTACTTACTTTTACTACTGGTTTCCACCGCGCCCATGCACGCGCTCTTCTGCATATGCAGATCATCTATGACGATGTCTGGGTCAGTGGGCAGAGCTTCCCACCAGTTTTACTACCAGTTTTTGCCAGTAATTTTTGCCCCAAACCAGGGGCAACACACCACTGTGAGATACATATATACTCTTATCTTGGTATTGTATGTTTTTTATTATTATTTTTAATAAAATAATTTTGGGATTCAAGGAACATTTGTAAAATATCTATCAGAAGATTAGTATTTTCCTTCTGGGGTGGAAGAATTAACTTGTACTGTCGAAATTTAGTGTTCTATCATAAATTAGCATTACCACCTTCAGGGTTCTGACACCAAGCAAAGGAACTGATCTACATTCACTATGTGTGCTGCAAGCTACCCATTCCAGCCTTATATAGACATTGAATTGATTTTATTATCATTCCAGACATTTTTAGAAACAAAACAATGCTTTCAGTTGTAAGCCTCTTCTTTCATAGGGTGTGTCTGCATGACACACTAAACCCAAACATTTATGAACAAATGTCCCTTTAGCCAAAAACTGAGAATTAATGGTATCATTTCATCCCCAAATCATATTCTAGATTTGAAAATGCTGAAGTTTATATCCTACAAATACATTTAGCTACATTGTTTGGCTTGAATCTACTCACTGTCCAAATGACATACAGTTTACAGTTGTAAACTTAAACTTTGGTTTAAAAACCTGCACATGATGGGGGGAATAAAATCTCAGCACACTTTCATTTGTTTATCAGATGTTGGGATTTAGCCAGAGGTGGGTTTCAGCAGGTTCTGACCAGTTCTGGAGAACCGGTAGCAGAAATTTTGAGTAGTTCGGAAAACTGATAGTAAAAATTCTGAGTGGCCCCGCCCCCATCTATTCTCTGCCTGCCCAGCTGATCGGGAGGAAATGGGGATTTTGCAGTAACCTTTTCCTGGAATGGGGTGGGTTTTTACAGTATTCTTTCCCTGCCACGCCCACCAAGCCATGCCACGCCCATCAAGCCACACCCACAGAACCAGTAGTAAAAAAAATTGAAACCCACCACTGGATTTAGCATGTCTTGTTCACTCAAAAACCTGCTTTAGGTAAAGTGGGAAGTTGAAAAGAAAATCCAGAAGGAAACAGCTAACCATTTCCACAACTCTGCTAAGAAAATTGCACATACCTAATTACAAATTATTTATTTTCTTCACGAAGAAATTGAAAACATGACTATACCATAAGTGTACCAGGAACCTGGGAAAATTCATCTGCACTTTGTCCTTAAAAGCATATTTTCTCATCAAAAGCATATTTTCTTTCTCATAAAACCCAACCTAATGATAAGAATACATACCTGAAATACTTAGCTGGATGTGTTGATAAAAAGACCAATAAGATTTGGTTCTGTGGTTTTTTTGTAGTATCTTCTCCAGTTATTATTTAAATTATTTCTAATAAGGATGCTATGGAGGAAAGCTTCTTCCAATCCCAGGCATAGATTTTAAAAAGTATTCTTGACCCAGTCTTCTTTCCAATTGATACACATCACATATTTTTCCAATATTTCTAATATTCCCAGAGACATGTCAATATGTTATCAACAAAAAGCCACTATGGATCTATTTCATTTTTTCTTCTTCTTCTTAATGTATTATTGGGGGAGAGGGGGAATGTGGGAAGATTGCCAAAAGCATTTCTCTGTCTGCATTTTCAAGTGGTATGATCTACTTACCATTCTACAACTTCAAGATCATATAATTTCATTCAACTGAATGGGTAGATCAGGTCTAAGGTTAAGTCCGAGGTAGATGCTGTGGCAAATTGAGTTTCCTCAGATGATGAGCACTAGTCTGCTAATGGAACAAGATTTCATTTAGCTCTTTTACTACATCATTTCCCTCACCATTTCAAATTCAGAACAGGAACTGTTGGGTTAGATCAATGCCAGCCAAATGCTATCCAGAAGCCTTTATGAAAGTACAATATAACTTGAATAGGATGGCTCTTCCATATTTCCTTTCCTGTTATCTTTGGAAAGAAGCTCTTGATAAAAAGTAGCCCTTTGGTATGTGAGATGGTAAGTCTCACTATGTGACATGAATAGCACCTTTGAGAAACAAACGTAAGAGCTCTTGTTCTCCTTCAGAGAGTTAGATGAACAAAACAAAATGAAGAAATCTGACTCTCTCACCAGTATAATATTTCTTCACATTTCTAATGCCCTAAAAATCCATAATAGGCTATTGTTGAACTTGATGAAAGATAAAAAAAAAATAAACTTCACATTTCACAATCCATTCATTTGGGAGAAATGGACTTCTAATGCCACATCAAGGATAGAAGCTGGTTTAAACTTCCATAAATGTCTTTTTAGTGGAAAATGCTGCTGTTCCAAGGAGATTTTGATTAAGATTTATTTTTCCATAAAAAAATCAACTTGGTAAATAATATCTGATTAGTGTCAGAATGTCTCATTCCCAATCTGTCTCAGAAAATGATGATAAAGCAGGAAATCAGAAGCTGGAGAATGAAATTGAAACTTTTGAGGACTTGGCTTGAGGCAGGTTGAGATGAAGCAACTCGGTAATAAGTGACATTCACAAGACCAAATTGCACATCAGGGTAGTGATTCTGAATCCAATCTTGATAAAAACTAACACGGGTGTAAACTCCTGGACGGTTGGAGACACCACACAGATCACCCCAGCTCACAATGCCTGCAACAAACCAGGAACCATCCTCTTGGCAGACTAATGGACCTCCGGAGTCACCCTGATTGAGAAAAGTAAGCAATAAGAGTCTATTTATCCCTCTGTCCATAACAGATTACTTGTTCCCTTCTGTGCATAGCCTGGACCAGCATGAAAACATTATAATACTACAATTTTACCAACACAATCCACCATCTTTCTGATAGATTCTCTGCAGTAGTGGTTTTCAAATCCCAGTGCTACCGGTTCGCCATTGGGAGTGTGTGGACGTGCGCACTCACTTCAAGAGTGTGCGGCACTTCTGCTCATGCACAGAAGGTTCTGCGCATGTACAGAGGCATTTTTGATGACATCTGGGTGGATGGGCAGAGCCTCCCACCACTGCCGCTACTGGTTCGCCTGAAAAGGGGAGAACCTGTAACAACCCACCACTGATTCTCTG
This sequence comes from Coluber constrictor foxii, assembly GCA_038048745.1. Classification (NCBI taxonomy): domain Eukaryota; kingdom Metazoa; phylum Chordata; class Lepidosauria; order Squamata; family Colubridae; genus Coluber; species Coluber constrictor. Next base: position 60,391,430 of record CM075961.1, on the reverse strand, counting down.
CCAGGAGAAATTCATAAGGGGGAATATTAAGGAACTTTTGCAATATTGTCTACAAGGATTTGAAAACTGCCCTCTCCTCAGCTCTGGAAAAACCACAGTGATACACCTATTAGCAATCAAGGGAAAAGACCTAAAATAGGCTGAACTAACATTCCTATCAGAAAACACAATCAGAAAATTCTTGTTGTACTCTTAAATATATTTGCTAAAATGCCAGTTCCTGGAATAGCCATGTGTCTCATAATATCAGAGAGCCACACGGCTGTTCCAAGAAGTGCAAGAAAGAAGTAGCAATCTCTGTTGAGAATGCCATAGTGCTATGAGAAAAAGAAAGAAAAAGCCAAGATCTTCAATCACCTCAGAAGTAGGTGCATCTCTCTCTGGTCAAAAAGTATCTTATATCATGACAAATAAGACAACTTGGTTAGGCACTTTAGTTCAGTCTTAGGATCTTCTTGAGTGTTCTTTGATAATGCCATTCCATACTATGTCCTCTCTTACCAAACAAGCATCTTTTTTCCCCTCTGCATAGCCAGCACAGAACATGTCATCCTGGATCTCTCTGATGGTAGAATTGGTATTCGTACCAATGTGAAAGAGGGCATCACAGGTCATGGTGTCTATCAATGGCAACTGGACCTGCTGCAATGTTTTAGGACCTCCCAGATTGGCTTTAAGAAAAAAATACATAATTATTGTTAAGATTATTACTATTACTTTTCTCTGCTCAGTCATATCCAATTCTCAGAGACAGCCTGGACAAGTCCCTGCAGCTTTCTTGCCAAGATTTGCCTAAAATAATTTGCCATTGTCTCTTTCCTAAGGTTCTGCCTGGCATAAGATCACCCAGCTGGCTTTGTGCCTAAGGCAGGACTAGAATGCACAGTCTCCCAGTTTCTTAATTGATTGCTCTGATGGTTATTATTACAATTAAATATATCCTGCTTGCAGTATAATCAGCTTCACAAAGACTTTCACATTCAAATAAAAATAAAATAAATATCCATTCCATTTGGAAGGTTGGTGGCAATGGCTCTGTATGGACATAGGCTACAATGTAGCTGAGTGAGTTTCTTAGTGAAAGACATGTTTCCCATAGGATAACAATAGCAGTAGCACTTAGACTTATATACATTTCACAGTGCTTTATGATCCCCTCTAAGTGGTTTACAGAGTCAGCATATGGCCCACAGCAATCTGGGTCCTCATTTTATTGATCTTGGAAGGATGGAAGGATGAGTCAACTTTGAGTTGGTGAGAATCAAACTGCTGGCAGTCAGCAGAATTAGCCTGCAATGCTGCATTCTAACCACTGCACTACTACAGCTCTTATAGAACATCAAGTAATCAAAAATAAGTATGAGAAATTGAGCAGTTTATAATAAGTGATATACTGCCAAGAAAGTATGTTCTATTCATTTCAAAGAATGGCCACACTTCTTTTTACTGTCCCTAAACCAAGTCCTGACCAACACTTTACCAAACTGCCACCTTTCAGAGCAAAAGAATCTACAAGATCTACCACTTTCATCAAAATGACAAAAGCCATGTTGCTCATCATGATGAAAGTTCTACTCCTTTTATTTACATATATGACATCAAGACACATCCTACCAATGTTATTCTTGTGATTTGCCCTCCTGCAGCAATTGTTCTAAATTCTTGCCATAATTTCACTTTTTTCATATTTAAATGTGATATCTTAATGTTGAAATATTGGTGAGTTTTTCCATTACATCAATAAAGAACTAGTTCATAAGCAGGATGACTACATATCACTAATCCAAGGATATAAATCCATGGTAACACAGTGTGTTATCCCAGGCTTTTTTAATCCATAGCTCTACATACAGCGATAAATTCCAAATATGTGAATCACAGTATGTAATACTTTTTTGAAATCTATTAATAAAACTATGAATATTAAGTCAATATAGAATCATTTCAAATTTCTTGCAAATAACTAATATCCCTCATAACAGTGTGGTACTCTTTAAGTACCCACAAAAAATGTAAATCGGTTGAGTTATCCAGCTTATATAATGAATTTGACAATTAACTCTATTTAAATATTGTTGAAAGCAGCCAATGATCATAAACAACAATGCTGAATCAATTTCATCTTAAGATCATAAGAAACATATTTAACATTAATTAAGTTCCTTAACCACTGATAGCAAAATGGGATGTCCCAACTCTATTCCAAATTTCTTGCAAATAACTAATATCCCTCTTAACAGTACAGTATCTTTAATAGCCCACAAAAAAATTAATTTGGTCTTATTTAACTACCAATATTTCTGAATTGTTCTTTGAAATGCTGAGTGGTCTTCATACAAAGGAAACACAAAGCTATCCAGAACCTGGATAGTTCAACAGGCTAATCAACAGGCTAATAAGCAGACTAAAGCCTGTTATTAACATCCAGCAATTGCACCAGTTCGGGTCTCACCAGGGTCAAGGTTGACTCAGCCTCCCATCCTTTCTAAGGTAGGTAAATTGAGGACCCAGTTTGTGACGGCAATAAGCTGACTTTGTATAAAATATACAAAAGTATGAAGGCTATTGCTTAGCGCACTATAAGCCACCCTGAGTCTTCGGAGAAGGACAGCATATAAATCTAATTATAAAAAAAACAATATCAAATTTTAGAAAGATTTTAGCTAGTTTCCTAAATTCCATGCAATGGAACCATTTTGTTCACATTTCGTCTCTTGGTTCATCACATTGGAGTCTAAGAGCTCTCTGTGCTAAAGAAGAACCACTCTCACTTCCTCAGGTCTTCATCCCACAACTTTCCTCACCTCCATATGCAGGTGATCCCCACCCTGTCACCCAGCAAAGGGTGCCCTCTGGAAACTGGATTTTGGCATCTGGGAGACAGGCTGGAAGGATGCCTTGGGTGAAACGGACAGGTCGCTCTAGCTGAGCCAGAGCTATGTCTCCACTGGATCCATCTCCGGTATAGTTCTTGTGCACAGCCACTTGAGACAGTCTCTGCCACACAGCATTTGGGTCTGGATTCAAGAGCTGATAGTTTCCCAAGTTGGCTTGGTAATAAGAGAGTACTGAATCCCTGTTGGGAAGCACAATTAAGAATTAGTCCCTTCTGGAAAATTCTGCAGCACTTGTCTTCAATTATCCATTTCAGTTACCTGGTTCAACATTTGAGGGTGGAAAGTTTCCACTTGAGAAATACAGCCATTCCACCCATTTTCCATCCCTCCTGGTTATCCAGGGTTTCCCAGTCATTTTTTCTAATAAAAGAGAATATATGTAGCTCAGGGTTGAATTGTGGAATCCTTGATGCTCTGAGCTTGGTTGATTGCTTGTTTTGCTGTACTTCAGACTTTCCTAATCGGGCTCCCTTTTAGATTTGTTGGCCTACAATTTTCAGATCTCCCAGGAATTGGATCCAACACTTCTGGGGCCCTCACACTAGAGCAGGATAGCATACATAATGTACAGACCTCACAGAACCAACAGCTTTTTTTTAACACACAAGCATAATATGCTGCTTTTATATGCTTTCAGTAAATGGCTGCTTAGGCAGCTAGAGCTGAAGTCTGTGCAATTCTACAACTGGTCCTTCTCACACTTACTCACTTAAAGAAGCAATGGGCTGCTGTCAGTAACCATTCAGAGCTTATGAGGGTCGCTCCACAGACATGCTTCCCTTGGTATTGGAGGCTGATTTGCCATGGCCAAGCATTCAGAGAGGCATCTTCTCCCCCCACAATACGGTTCTGATTCACCACCTGTCCACATACTGGCAAAACACAAATGTGTGTAAGAGAGAGAAAAAAAACATAAAGTTGTAGAAAATGGAAGATGGCCTCACAATTATAGGGTTTTCTGGATTGTAAATTATCGGAATAAGGAATAAAGGCCAAGAGATAACAAACATCAAACAATAAAGGAAGAAAGGACAGCTAGGGATAGGTGCCACTTATATACTATTTGAGGGGAGATAGTGATGATGATGGTGATGATGATGATGATGATTACACTACAGGAAGTCCTCAATTTACAACCATAATTGAGTCCAGAATTATGATTGTAAGTCATTGAGGTTATAAATCAAGGCATCACAACACTGGTTCTGATTTTTCAGCATTTTTGTGACAGTTATTAGCCGAACACTATGATAATTAAATAAACACATTGGTTATTAAGTGAATACCATGATTGTTAAGTGAATCTATTTTACAAAATGGGTGGTTTTTTGCCAGAAATCAGAAGAAAACACCAGAAGCTGTATGTATTGTATGTATGTTTGTATGTTTTCTTTTTCTAATGATTTTTTCTTGATTCTCTTTTTCTTACTTTATTTTGTTCTTTTCAGGTTGAAAAATTCTAATAAAAAGTATTTTAAAAAATTTAAATTGGTAGTGTTAATTTATTCTACTTTGTCAAGTTTGACTTCTAATGAATCCACATTTCCCTACCAGCTTCCCCATCCGATCTGCCAGAAAGCATCCATTCCATATCACAGTCAGGATATGGGTCCCTAATTTCATTTAGGGGTCCCTACATGACAAAGTATACAAGTAAAATAATTAATTTTCTATGCTGTGATTCTGAGTCACCCTCCCCTCAAGTTGTTTGGAGCCTTATCATTTATTCCTAAGAAGGCTGCCAGACTGAGGAGATTCCTATATTATAGGCAGAACATAATTCTGCCTATAGCTAAACATAGTTAGCTTGAACTCTGCACATGTAGGTCTCATGGTTCCCGCCTGACAGTTTCTGACAATAAAGAAATGTTTGATATTTTTTTAGCCCTAATCCCCCTATGATGTAATCTTATTACTAGCCTCTCCCTCTCTCAGCTTTAGAAGCTGCAAAATGTTAAAGATTAACACATCACTACATGGCTGGAAAAAACACCATCCTTGGAAACAAAAGGTGAACCTTTAATGAAGAAGATACGGCAGATATTTGTTCTTTTGTCTGGCAGAAAAGAGCACAAATCTTTGCTAACACGAAACTACAGTTGTACTTGCCAAAAACCAGGACAGTGTGCAGAAGGGAAGCAAGCACAGATGTAAAACCTGAGAGGGCCCACATGTGCTAATTCAGGAAAGGTTTTATGTTAAATTATTTTCAGTGAAGTCATTTTTACAATTCCTTCCTCATTGAGCTGCTAAATCTTCCCTGCCTTTGATAGTGTTCAGTTGTAGGAAACTCATATACAATTGAGAAAGTCCCTCCCCTTGTTACCTGTTTAAGTGCCATTTACCTGCTGGAATACCTTTTTTGTCATCTCCTAGAAAGAAATGAGGAAGCAAAAGAAACTGGCATGTAATTCAATGATTAAGTAAATCTGAAATTAAAATGAACAAAAACAACCCCAGTTAAACAGCCTGCTTTTTAAGGCTGTAGCCTTGATTGTAGAGCTTATGTAACCAATTACAAATCTGCCAAATGCTTCAATTTAATTATTTGTTTGTTAATCACAGGGGTGTCCATCGGAGAAGTCAAAAAAGATGGGATAGTGACTACAGCCACATAACTAAAGCTCTGTTGTTGTTGTTTTTACATGGGCTGCATGTATGACATATGTAAAAAAAATAATGGAATCACGCAATAAAATCATGCAGCCATTGCTGCCACTCAAATATTTTAACCCTTCTGTGAGTGCCCTCAGTTAATCAGTTTGTAAGTAAGGTGCCAAATTAAATGGGAGTGGTTAAACACAGAATTCATAAATTTGTGTGGATGTGAGGTAGTTTCCAAATTTCTCAAATCTCTGCATTAAAATTGAGTAGCAAGGGACAACTTTTTAAATTCTGAACCATCTACCAAAATAGGAGCATTTGAACCTACTTTGCTATTTGAAAATTCTAAATGGAAGACAGCAAAACAAAAACAAAAACAAAATTGTACCTATCTGTTGACACTGTGTCACACCGTGCCCTGCACCATCACAAATTCCATATCACTAATACATATTCCACATCACTAATACACAGGCAGGGGCAAGGCTGTATTTCCACATTCCAGTCCCAATAATGCTGTATATAAAGTAGATAATGGGAACAATATGCAAATAAAAAGGAAGGCTCAAAACTGAAGTCATTATAGGGGTATTTGGAAGACGGGGTTTGAAATATGTTAAGGAGTAAAATGTCCTACAGAGGCTTAAAGTATCGATATAGCATCCATATTAAAGTCTGTTTTTTAAAGAAAAGATTAGATTTCCACTGATGAGTATAAGAGCAAAAATAATGGATTATTTGTAGATGACTCTATATCTTTTGTGTAGGGTCATCTACAGACAGGCAGTTTTTAACCTTCCTTGCCAGCATTGGTCAACTGAACAGAATCCATACCCAACTTGGTGTCTACCAGGACTCATTGTTTAAGTGGGCTCTTTTCTCTACCCCTCAGTATGACTGTGGTGCTCCTCGAAAAAATATCCATCAAATTGTGTCCAAATGTCAATCAAGAGCTTACACCGGCCCAATGTCTGATTTTTTCAACATAGACCACCCTGTCCTTGAATGGCTGGGTGGACTGGACATTAACATTTGAACCACTATAAGTCCATGTATTTGCTATACGCTAAATAAAAATAAAATAAAATAAATTATTTAGTCTCTACGCCCACCTACCCAAAATAGGTTGAGTAGATTGCCTTGATGAGATCAATGGCTCCATTCCTTGTAATTGTTTGGGACCAAAAAACCTGTCACTTCTTTTGTGTGCCTTCAAGTCAGTATCAGTTACAAAAAGTTTCTCACTCCTACCCTGCAGTAGCAGTAGTCAACAGTAGTATTAGAAGTAGCAAAAAATTTTAGAAAACCTGCTAGATTTGCTTCAGGTTTTATCAGTTTGGCATCTAGAAGCTCCTAATCAGGCCAACAGGCTTTGCTTCCTAGTAAAATATGTTTATGGCATGCTAAGGCCAAGTTTTACAAAATTGAAAGTAGTGGGTCAAAAGGCAATCGGACTGTATGGGTTGTTTTTTTTCCCCCTAATTCCAGTTTAAAAAGAAGAAGAAGAAGCATTTCTATCTCATTTTTGCCACTTTTGGTGACAGGGCAGACAAGAAGTATATTTTATTTCATTTTTATTTAACTTTATTTGATTAATTTATATAGCTACATACTGCCTCTTCCTGAATGGTCCTATAATAAAGATCTCTAATATTATTTATATATATATATATATATACAATGCTTAACGCATTGTAAGCCGCTCTGAGTCTCCGGAGACGGGCAGCATATAAATTAAATTTAAAAAAGAGAGAGAGAGAGAGAGTTCGAACCCAGATTTAAGCTTTAACCAATTTTCTAAACAGTATTAAGTAAAGGGCTTCCATCTAAGGGTCTGAGAAGGTGACATGGTGACCTAGCTAAAGTTTCAACCAGTTTGTTAAGTATTAAATGTTATTTCAAAAGCAACGTAGTATGTTATAAGATTTTACCACTAAATTTCAGTAGCAGTATTTAGGGGCCTTATGGGGAGCCAAAAGGGGATTGAGGGCCAGCCACAGATCCACCAGTTGGCTGCCCATCCCTGATATGAGTAACCACTATAATGGTGATCAGAAAAAGTAAATGAGCTCCTTCCCTCATTTTCTTTCAGAAGGCCAGAAAATCTATACTTCTGTGCTTTTAAAGCTCTGTGTTTAACTATTAGGAAAATAGTCTTTTCCTATTTCATACTTCACACCTACTTTGTTCCTTTATTCTCTAAAAGCTGGTTTAGATTTAAGTTTCAGAATTGTTGATATAGGAAAGAGTAGAAGGTGATCTTGATGGGAATATGCGCGATCATTACCTTGGCAACAGGGGCTGAAAGATTTTTTTAAAACCGAGGAGAAAAAGATAATATTAGAAAGCAGCTCATGCAAACACCTCTGTGTTCTACCTCTGTGGAATATAAAAAGGGGAAACACTGCAAAATCAGAGTTGCAAGATTACATTATTATAACCAATCTCAAAAAAAAAAGGTCCTGTATTCCTGTGGAATAGATTTCTTGGCATAGTCTTTATGCCAAGAAATATGAAATAGACCTTTAGCTAGGTCAATATGTATTGGACAAAATCCTTAGATAAAGTGAAAAGTAGAATAGGTAAAATCTTCCTTGACTCAGATCACACACCTGTGTCATATTCCTGGCAATGGTACAAAATAGACTAATTTTCTTTTTCTAGGATGCATTTTTGCCTTTTTTTTTCCCGTCCATCCTACAGCTCTATATTTTGTGATGGTTCTCCAAACCAAATTGCTTTTTAAGATTAGCTAACTGCTGTTTCTGAGCTTGGATTGTAGATTATAAAAATAATACCCAAAGAACAAACTAATAGCTTACTATTATCTCTCCATGATCTCATTCAACATTTTTAATGGTTTCTCTGAAATCATCTACCATCACCCCAGAAGCTAACAGCTTCATAACAAAGGCTTGGCTATGCCAATAGTTATCTCTAAAATATTTTGGCACTGATTAGATCATTCTGATCTTCCCAAAACTTTTAATTATAGCAATAGAAACATGCCTATCACAGAGAAAGCATGTTATTTTCATAGCAGTTACAATTTAAAAAGTACATGTTTGCTGCAAAATGAATACTTAAGCAGCTATTTAGGTTAAGTTGATACTCACTATTTTGAATTTCATTTTTCAGAGCACCTGTACAAAGAAGGAAAAGAAAAACATCTGTAAAGTTGAAGAACCAGACAGTTAGGTGAAAGAACCAGGAAGAAAATCTAAACTGTTATGAAAAATAATGTGCCAATACTGTACAAAGTAACTTTTAGATGACAACAGTTAACACCCATCTGCCTGAGAACTGACGTCAAATAAAGTGGGGGGGGGGATCACTCATTTAGTTTGTTATCATTGATGCTGACTGGGTTTTGCTGAATGTGTATCCTGAAAATTAAAAACAAAACAACCTAAAAAAAGGCAATTTGCAATATTCACTACTGCTGGCTAGAAAAATATATGTTATATATAGTTCAGAGTGGTTTCATACATTTATGAAGCGAAAGATTTATACAAACTGAAGAGAAATCAAAGTTGGCTTTTCTTTCCAGAAGAATTTTTTTTCTAGAAAAAAGGCAGAATTAGTGATAGGAAAGAGATCTAATGAGGCCAGTGTCACCTTCTCTTCTCCTAGAAAAAAGGATAGCACTGAATGAGGGTATGTATGACCAGTCTTCATTCCAGGTATTGCAGCATCCTTGATTATTATCCAGATGTTCAACAACCAGCTCATAATTACAATAGTCACAGCATCCCAATCATGTGATTACTATTTGTAACCTTCCCAACTTTTGGCAAGCAAGGTCAATGGGGAAACCAGGAGGAAGTCAGAAATGATGACCATATGACATCACGCTTAATGACATAATGGCAGTCACTTCGGGCAGCAGTCAAAAATTTCAAAATTTCCTTCATTAAGTGATGTTGTCATGTCACATTGCATTTTACAACCACATCTCTTAGTGATGGAAATTCTGGTCGCAAATGCCAGTATTAATCAAAGATTACTTGTATACCCAAAAATGTCCTGGGAAGTAGGAGGATTCTGGTCCTAATTGCCAAGCCCTATATTGTTTATTGACAGCTTCATCAAATTTTGTTTCTGTTTGATCATCAGGAAGAGGGAAGGGGACCCTAATTGTTCTCCCTAATATATAGTGAGATTGGAATAGAGAAGAGTGGATGCACAGAACAGCCATTTTAGCTATTCCTTTTACAATTAACATGTGACAGGGACAACGGTAATCTGAACCAACTATATGACACCTTATTCCTGAATACAGATATAGTGCCTTTCTGGAAAGAGCAGTGGTGGCACATTTAGAATGGTTAGAATGCAGTATTGCAAGTTAACTCTGCATTCCACTGCCAGGAATTCAACCCCGACCGGCTCAAGGTTGGCTCAGCTTTCCATCCTTCCAAAATCAGTAAAATGAGAACCCAGATTATTGGGGGCAACATACTGACTCTGTAAATCATAAACCGCTTAGAGCGGGCTGTACAGTCTATAAAATATATGAAGTTAAGTGTTTATTCCTATTGTCCCAAAGTAGTCCAGCTGACAGCCACAGACATGGAAGTGGGGCATAGGGTGAAGCAGGAAGAGAAATATTAAAAACTGAGCTTTGTCCTCAGTTTGTACTGAAAGAGAACAGCAGCGTTGGCAGCAAGTGGCTATGGTAGACACACCCTGAAGCACAGTAGCTGGTGGAGTAAAAAAATAGTGCTGCCACAAATAAAACAGCTTTATCTGCAGAAGTAATGGAAAACCTGCAATTGCACACATTCTTAACCAAACCAGTAACATGCAGTTAAGAATAACAGAATAACAGAATTGGAAAGGAGGTCTTCTAGTCCAACCATCTGCTTAAGCAGAAGATCCTATACCAGTGATGGCGAACCTTTTTGGCACCGAGTGCCCAAACAAGAACTTGTGCATGCTGGAGCCCCGGAAACTCGAAGACTAGCTGGCCAGTATGCATGGGCGCACCAGAAACCAGAAGAGCAGCTGGCAACAGCATGTGTGCCCACAGAGAAGGTTCTGTGTGCCACTTCTGGCAATCATGCCATAGGTTTGCCATCACAGTCCTACACCATTCTACATAAGTGGCCGTCCAATCTCTTCTTAAAAGCCTCCAGTGATGGAGCACCAATGGTGGGTTGCCCCCGGTTCAGACCAGTTCTATAGAACCGGTAGTAAAACTGGAGGGAGGCTCCGCCCATTAACCCTGACGTCATCAGAAGCAATCTGCAACAGTGATCCCGTTGCGAACCGGTAGTAAAGGTAAATAGAACCCACCCCTGTGGAGCACCCACAACTTCTGAAGGCAAGTAGTTCCACTGGTTAATTGTTCTTACTGTTAGGAAACGTCTTTGACAGATCCTGGTTCTCCTTCCTGGCTTAGATCACACAGAGCACAGAACTACCACTTTTAAGACTCCCTTTTTTCATGCAGATCTCACCCTCTCTTGAAAGAGAATTAAATTCATGTATCTAACAAGTGTGAATAATATCTGGCAAATGAAGGCAGGTGTGGAGTCTTTCCTGGAACCAAAGCAAGATGAAGATACCACCAACCAGAGTGTAGGAGGAATCCTTGAAATAGCAAAAGTGACAAATTGGAGCTGAGCAGAACCCAGCCTTGATTGTATCCTCAACCAGGCTGTCAATCAAGCATACTAAATCACTTCCATGTCAAAAATGTTTCAGAGGAGGAAAGTGCTACTGAGAGGAACGGATATATTGTACATATTGCAGGCACATACGGCCGTATCCTGAATGGAAGGGAAAGAGAAACCTTCCAAGTCTAATAGTCCAGCAGCAGCAACTTTCTGAAGGACTAGACCTGCTGTTAGAATGATGGCACCAGAAACAAAGCTCCCACATTAAACTTTTTTCTTTCTCCGGACCTTCCTCAGTTGTCCCACTTGGCTCAAGGACACCGAGACATAAATTCTTTCACTATTGGGCACCTCATCTGGGAGATTTGTCTTGGGGCCCAGAAAGTTCCACTTCTTTTAATCTTTGGTTTGTCCATAAAAGGCTAGAATTAAGGAGAGAAATTGAACAGCAGCTTATCCATTAACAAGGGATGGTTCATGAATCCTTTGAAGAAGGATTGTGGACTTGTTCGTTGTTTTTCTCTGCAGATATTCCCCTGCTCTTTATTAACTCTGTTCGCATTTGTAGAGTTCTGAAAAACCTGTTTGTGCTGTTGATGGAATATTTCCCTTGTAAATATACAATGAATCCTTTTAGATTGACTGTTCTTTCTCCTCAGCCTTTCCAACTTACATTTCTAGCCTGAAACATCTATAATTCTTTTGAATAGCAAAATCTTTCTCCTTCCAAATCAATAAGATTCTTTTTCTACAAATAGCTCTTCATCTGGAATTGAATAGGCTTGAGCACTTTTTAAATACACAGAACACAAAGCATGCCTTGAGCTGGCAGTTGCTAAGTCAGCATTTTAGAACCAGCCTTGCTGGTATGTATGAAATGGGTAGCATCTTGCTTACTCCAAAAACATGTACCCACTTGTTCACATGTGCAATGAAATCAAGATATGCTTATCTACATGCAGATATGAACACACACGATTTTGATCTGGAATTATGTCTGGTAAATATGAACATATGTGGAATTTGAACTTCTTGCTTCTGCTTTCACTATTATTTATAATACGCATTCCCCTCCTCACGACCCCAAAAATTTTATTCAGAAACTCCAGAAAGGTTTTTTTGTATTTTAAAAAAACAAACAACATCTAGCAAACAAGATACTCTCAAGCAGAAACATCCAAATATAAGAACAAACGAAAATTAGAATTAACTGAATTCAATTCTATAAATTAATCATAACAAAAGTCCTATAAATTTCAATGCAATTAGTAACATAATTCTGTACAGAGATGTGTAGAAGTAAATCTCATTCATATCTGTGACAGTAGTTTTGGTAAGATTAGTGGTGAACTACACCTTAATCTCAACCCAAGGCATTTTTTTCAGAGATAAATAAATGTTTTCCTTAATAAATTATGATATCTAAAAAATTTGCAATTGGAGGATAACAATGTGCACTTCTATGTCTTACATTTCAAAAAATTGTTAAGTAATATACAGTATTAGAGAAAAAGCTAAGGCACAATCATTTTCACTAATATACTACCTTTCTATGGGTCATGTGTTTAACTTGACATGTTAGCACATTCAGTCATGGGAACTCTCACTTCCATAAATTAAATACTTTGCCTACAATTTGTGATACCCTTGATTTATTCTAAGTTTTATAAACATCCATGGCTGATAGACTTTGTAAGAATGTGGAGAGCTGTTGCTTTTTTCTTGGTAGCTAAAATAGAGGAGCAAGAGCATATAAAAGAATGCAACATATTTTAAAAAGCAATTAATCTGAGTAAATGGTCAGGATCCAATAAACTCTCCATGAAGCTTCTTTTGCAAAAAGTAGGTATGCCTCAGTTCAAATTTAAAAGAATAAAAAAAAGACCCCTAATCTGCATTAATCACAGATACTCATTGATTTCTCAAGGCCAGAGTATTCAATTCTATTATAACTGAGGATCTCATAAAAGTCATGGGATCATTTGGCTTAACTGAGAAACGAAAGGTCAACATGAAACCCTGTTGAAATGGAAGATAGACTCACCTTTCTGGATTAGAGGATTTCAAAGAGTTTTATAACCAAAAAAAAGGCAATTATTATATACACATGCTCATAAACCTAGATGTCTTTGCCCGCAAGAGCAAAATAAGTTTTCCAATGAAACATACAGGGGGAAAGAGAAACAAAGAAGCTGGCTGTTCCCATTTTAAAAGAACTTGATTCCAGTATGCAAGGCAAGCCATTGAAGAAACAACTGGTACCCATTGCAAGGCATACTGTGCCAGGCTATTTGCGGAGATAAAAATTCTAAATCAAGAGCTTAGGGATTGGAACCCAAGAATGTCGCCATCATCAGTTTCCCTCCTTGATCTTACCTTTTTCAATATGCATGCATAAATATATCTTATTCCAGATCAAAGAAATCCATGCTGCTCTGAAACTTTGGTTACAGACCCTGGTGGAACAGGCTTTGCAAACAGTGAGATACCTCCATTGGCTACTTTTATTCCTTTTCTTTTTTTCTTTTTTTTCAAAATATTTTTATTCAACATTTTTAACATTTAAAACAACAATTGCACTATTACAGCTTTCCATTATCGGAATTTTTTCTTAATTTCAACTTATCCTCAGGCCTATTGTTTTATACATATACATTCTTATTTCATAGTTACTTATTTTTATACTATATACAATATTTACATGTCTACTACACTGTAAAATATACAGAAAGGAAACAGTGTATTATGAGACGTGGAACAGGTGTTATAACTGGCTTGAAAAGAAGTCTAAAATTAACATATAGTGAACGTACAGAAAAGATAAGAAATGCCTACTTTTGTTTCAATCCCATGCCAAATAAATATGCAAATGAATAAGAATTTAAGAGACTGTTGTGTCCTTAAAAATATACATAATAAAAAAAATAGTCCTTAAAAGATAAAAGAAAGGGCACAGATATCCCTTCTTTGTCTTTTAACTGCTAGACCACATTCCTGAGCTGGTTGGCAACCATCCTAACAATATATGTGCAAATTCAAAATGTTCCTAAAGAAATACTGCCTGATGTGGAAGAGATGGTCTGATCACCAGTTCTTACTCCATCTTCTTAGTCCTAAGAATAAAATTCAATTATTGGAATTGCATTGTTGTAGTCCAAGTCCTTGAGAAGGCCTATTCTGAGATATCCATTGTAAACTAGTAACCTCCTTGTTTAATTCAGAGAAACAGGATCTTATACACACATACTAGGAGTTTATTCACCGTAGAAAAATTATGTGTATGTCCAAGCATTCTTGGCCAATAAAGAATATTCCCATACACAAACATACCAAGGGCCAATTTACTTACCCTGTGTTAGAGAAAGTATGACAAAGCAACAGAAAATAAAGGGAGTTCCTCTCATACTGAAGCAGGGTCCCTGCTTCAAATCCAAGGAAGAAGGTGGTTTCCAGCCTGTAATACTCCAGCTTTGCTTCAGTGAAAATCTAGGAGCGTGCAAAATAAATTTTTAACAAGGCAGCCACTTCCTGGCAGCCTTCTTGGAAGAATGTGATCCAACAGGTCTGCCCACCTGTTCTCTGCCGTCCCTCCAATAACCACACCTTACCGGCCTTCTGTCCCTTGCTAGCCTGGTCAGTCTTATGCGTCACACTCATCTAAGATTGAGCAAGAATTATGTACCAAGGTGCTGTTTCCAGGGAGGCAAGAAAAAATAAATTAATGCTAATCTGGATGCAGAAATATGATGCCTGTGTTACCAACCTTCCCCTATCAGGTGCTCTCAGATGCCAGATAAGAAAAGGCATAGAATGGCGGTAAAGAATGTTTGCAGTGCCATTCATTGTGGAATCAGTGGAAAACTTTGTATAACTACCACAAACAATGAATAGGTTTGTTTTATATTTGTCTAGTTCATTATTGGAAATTTACTTTTCTTCAGCAACACTACTGGTATCGAGCTGATTTTAGCAGTTATTCCAGTTTACTTTCTCAATTTAACAGTTTATTTTCCAAGAATTACCAAAGGAGGCATTTGCTGTATTTTTTTTAATGTCCACATTTTTTTCTACCCAGATTCAAAAACCACTAATGTGTCACATTCTAAGGTAATTAGAATGGATGCATTTAAATCATTAAGTTTGACTACCACTGCAGAAAGCAGAAGAACGCTGGGATATAGAGCAAAGGAATTTCTCAAAAAAAAAATAAAATACAAATAACAAAAAGAAATCCAATGAAAGAATGATATGGTAAATTAATTGAAGAAAAGTTGTTGCCCCTTCCTACAAACTCTGTCCCCTTGTTCAGAATTCTTAATCTGGTATTCTCTAGATCAGAGCTGTCAACCCATGGCCCACAGGCTGGATGTGTCACATGCTGGCCCCGCCCCCACCCAGTTGAACAAAGGGCAGGATAGTCCCGATATATCATGTGACAACGCCGTGGTGATGAAAGTTTGACACCCCTGCTCTAGAGGCACTGGAAACTCACACAATTCACAGTTGTGCTCCAGTACTTTTGGAGGTACCAAGCTGGATAAGGGTGTCCTAATTTCCATATGCCTTTCAATGAGAGGTAGGATTCCCAAGTACTGTGAGCTGTGTCCTTCTATCATAAAGCATAAATAAATCAACAAATAAAAATGGCAGTGTGCTCTGTCAGTTGCAGCACTGGAATATTCAAATTTTAAACACTTAAAATTAAAGAACCCTCTCAAACCTCATGAAATTTCATTCTTATATGAAATTCTTGATGCAAAGATTACTAAAGTTTTATGTAACTTAGTAACATTATGAGATTTCTCGTGGTTTTGATATAATAATAATAATAATAATAATAATAATAATAATAATAACAACAACAACAACAACAACAACAACAACAACAACCTTACTCGGAACAGCTTACATCCTCCAATGATACTTTAACAGTTCCTAGGTCCTTGGTTAGGACTCAAGCTGCTGAGCTATTAACCAGCCTCAAAGTCTGTGAATCTCACTACAGATTAACCAATAATAATGATAATAATAATAATATGAGTGGTTGCACAATCAGCCTAATGTTTAATTGCATTTCGCATATTAAACAGCATACCTGTTGAGTCTTTCCCAAGAACCTGGGATAGGCAGATGTTCTCGTTTGAATAATTGTTAGTAGTATAAGTATTTTAATTTCCGGTTTACAGGAACCATCTTCAAATTAGACTCCAGAATCAATGCATTGAAGGGTTGTTGTGTAAATGACGTGATTAGATTTGGACTGAA
Organism: Coluber constrictor foxii; assembly: GCA_038048745.1. Classification (NCBI taxonomy): domain Eukaryota; kingdom Metazoa; phylum Chordata; class Lepidosauria; order Squamata; family Colubridae; genus Coluber; species Coluber constrictor. Next base: position 60,375,043 of record CM075961.1, on the reverse strand, counting down.
TAGAAGCTGGGAGCTGCAAGCACATTAAAGGAATTCATGATCTTACTGTTGAGACATAAGTACAGTAACATGTTTTGCATCTGCCAGTTGATCATAGTTGATTTTTTTTAATGACTTTATCCTTATACTATACTGGATTTAATTTGCAGCCAGACCCTGTTTAGTAATTAGCTGTTGTGCAGCTCAAAAGGGATATGCATATGAATGGGACCATATTCACATTTCTTTTATGTGTGTGTGTGTGTGAGAGAGAGAAATTTTATTAAAACTTTAAGCAAGAAGATAAAAGTTAACACAAACTAACAGAAAGTAAGACAGGAATCAAAGAAAAAGCAAGTAGTGCAAGAAAAGGAGAAAAAGTTAAGGAAAAATTAAAATAGAAAAGAAAGAAAAAAGTAAAACTCTTCTGGTGTTCTTCACAGCTGTTATAAATTCAAATATATTTTAACTTCTTTAGTTATAACATATTACCCTTCTTTCTATAACCTATCCCATCTAGATATCATCATCATCATCTTCCTAGCATTATTCCTGCAAGTGCAGGGTCCACCTTTCAGGTTGATGAATGCCATCTTGCATGATCAAACACAGCATCCAGGTCCAACTGGGTAATTTGTATGTCTATATTTATTGTGCCTTGCCATCTTTACTTCAGTCCTTCATGTGGACATTTGCCATCTGTGTTAAATGGAAGGAGATGCAGGCAATGGTGCAGGTTGCTGTTCACAGGACATAACTAGGTAGGTGTTTCTCCTGCTTTTTCCCAAGTATTGGTCCAAAGCATACATTCTGATGAGAGAGAAGTTCCTTGAGGATTGGCTCCAGCATGAGTCCGAAAGCTCAGAAGACCAAACTGTTGGTCCCAGTGACCGACTCAGATTGGATCCTGCGACATTATCCTCGTATATTTACCTTCATTCTTATAGGCACAATGCCCGTTTGCTGCCCTATTGTTTCATTGCTGACATGGTTAAGAACAGGAACACCTAATGACCAAACAAAGAACCTGCATCTACCCTGCCCAATCAACACACTTCAAGACGAAGTCATAACAGGGTTTTGTTGTTGTTTCGTTTTTATGGCATATTCGCATTTCCATAGGCATGTATGTAAATACATTTTGTACTCCATTTTATGGGGTTGTTACATTTATAATGGCAAGAACATGTTTCTTCAGCAGGGCACTATTTCCTACCTTTCCTACTGTTTTCAACATATAAATGTCCTTTGTATGTCAGTGGCAGCTAATTGACACTGACTACAGAAGGATCTCTAAATTTAGTTCAAATGTCAACCACAACCATTTCCAGTCGTATTCATGGAATGTTTAACATTTGAGTGTTCCTTTGACTGAATTGCCTTCTTTACTTGACTAAATTTTAGCTCAGGCTTCAGACAGAAACCACAAAGTCTGTTGTTTTCTGAGCAGTCCAAACAACTGATGTAAGTTATACAAATTTATATTCGCAAGGTGGTTAAATTAACTGCTTGAATCAATGAAATCAATGAAAAGAATACATCGAGATTTGTTTCTACTTGGAAACCACTTATAGACTTTGTGCTCAAGACAGAAAGAAATAAATTATTTGCTGATTAGGTCAATCTATTATTATAGAAATGTCTAGTATACTAAGTACGTAAAAGTTGAAACTGTATAGTACTATTTTTTCTCTTACACTGAAAAAAAGTTGGAAATTAAGATTTTTCCTTTTTTTTTTTTTTGCCCTTACTCATACTTTTATTTTCTCCCTTTCCTTCCCCATTTCCCTTCCATTTATTTTCATTTGCATTTTGAAATGAATTATGAAATGAAATTTTTGAAATGGTGTAAAAAAAAAAGGAGAGAAATACTGAGACATAGTATCCTCTTCCACACCACTATTCTGTCCCTCTCGAGAACAAATAAAGGCACTTTACTTCCACCAGATCTTTAAATGATGTATTAATTCTGCTGTGGTATTTTTAATATTATACTATTGTTTTATTCTCTGTTACATTTTCTCCCTGTATATTTTATTATTTTTTCTTACATGTTTTACACAATAAGGTGATATGCTTTTATTGATGCTTTTAACTTTCCATTTGAATTATTTGAATTGTTCAAGGAAAAAAAGAAAAGATTGTAGAACATCCTACATTTCAGCTTCCTCTCTGCTTCTAAGATCCCCAGCATACAGTATATCACATTGAAGAAAGCTTTCACTTAGCTCATTTTTCAAGTAGTTGTTGCATGTGACAGTGTCTCGGAGTAGCACTTGTGGTTCCTGACAAGCAGGTAAAAATGGCATGATTTCTGTCAAAGAAAGGAGCCTGGATAGCTCTGCAGACTAAAACCTGTTATTAACATTCAACTGTCTGCAATTATTGTAAGTTCAAATCTCATCAGGCTCAAGGTTGACTCAGCCTTCCATCTTTTCTAAGGTAGGTAAATTGAAGACCCAGTTTGTGGGGGCAATAAGCTGACTTTGTATAAAATATACATAAGTATGAAAACTATTGATTAACGCATTGTAAGCCACCCTGAGTCTCTGGAGATGGGCGGCATATAAATCTAATTTAAAAAAGAAAGAAAGAAAGAAAGAAAGAAAGAAAGAAAGAAAGAAAGAAAGAAAGAAAGAAAGAAAGAAAGAAAGAAAGAAAGAAAGAAAGAAAGAAAGAAAGAAAGAACAATTGGAAAGCATCTCATACATGCAGTGGCAGGGGCATGATGGCTGGGGGATTCTGGGAGTTGGTCCATGCATCCTAATGATGCTAAGGTTGAGAAACCCTGCTCCAGATGACCAGTTAGAAGCTGGTGCCTACATGGGAGTCCTCATTATGTAAATGTCCAATTAGAGTTCTGGTCAGGACATCTTCATATTCACATGCACATACATACAGAGTTAGTGAATATTCAGATGATAGAATTTCGTTTCAAGTTTAAACTGTGAGTTAAATCAAAGATTTTAATAAACATATTTTTCCTGAATCAGTTCAGAACTCAGTTCAATATTCAAAAAATCTGAATTGGACTTTGTCTGATTTTTGGGTCGGGGGTGGGGGTGGTAGGGATTGATATTCAAATTGGATTAAGGTAAATCTGAATACTCTAATATACAGTACATCCATATGCAAAAATGTATATAAACAAAATGTAGTTCCAGCAGGTACCCTAGAACCAACAGTGACCCTAGAAATCTGTTTAAAACCTCTGGAACATTCCAAAAATATCTGGATCTTAGCCTCAGTGAGGAAAAAAGAGAATCCTCACATTTATTGCCAGTTAACACCAACAGTTACCAGTCTCACCAATGGAATATGTAACTAATCTTGAAAGTGCCTAATCACCTTTCCTCTGGTACATGCCCAGCCCTTGAAGACTGATACAGAAAAATTCTCCACTGGGAGAGACACTGTACCTGTGACTCTGAACAGAAAGAATCAACAGACACCTCCAGTGCATAAATACCCAGGCTGTACAAGATAATTCTATACTTTCCTGCAGCTTGCTTGTACTAATCCTGCTGCAACATATAATGTTGCATAGATACTTCTTATATCTTTATATTTAGTAATTATTTGTACCCACCTTCCTTATGATAGTTTATGAATAAGTATTTGATTGCCGAGTTCTTCATAATTGCACTGAGGTGAAAAAGCCAAAAACATTACAGTCAGAAATTCCTTTATAACTCATATATTTGGTCCTAATTTTGCTCTTTATACAAAGTGTAGCCCAAGTTGTTTTTCTAAATTAGAAATTAACATAATCATTTCAGGAGCCAGCAGGTTGCTAATCCAACCCTCAAATTTATTAGTATTAGTACATATTTCCTTAATTTATTTAACTCTTTGCTCCCACTAATACAGTGGTGTTTAGAAGTTTTTAAAAAAATATATATATATCAAGATGGGATTCAAGACTAATTCCAAAGCCATCTTGTGATTTTTACAGGTCAACAGGGATTTGAACTCTTGTATTCTTGAATGAGGTCCAACAAGAAAGCCATGCATTTGCTAACCAATAAGGAAATATGTATTTGGCAATTTTGTACGTATTTCCTTGTAAAAGTTGAGCAGTAATGAAATTGTGACCTAACTTCCAGTACATATTGTGAAGATAAGTGTTATGACTTCTGCAGTATAAAAAAACTGTTTTAATATGCTTCCTTCCAGAGAAATCTCAGACTTACCCCCCTCCTTAATTAAGTGATCAACTGCTATTGAATTGGATGAAGGATACAATCTAAGAGTATCAGCCCTTACCAAAAGTAAGATGAAACTGGAGAAAGAAATATAATAAAGAAAAATTTCTAAAGTACTTTTCTCCAACTGTTGACATTCATTTCAAATTTTCTTAAGTGCAATAATCATTGAAATACAAGTGCACTTTTGAATAAAAGTACAGAGGATTACACCATAGATTGGCAACCTTGTATTTATTTCCTGCAGAGTAAACATTGAACTCCATGATATACACTTCTGATTAACAATGCAGTATTTAGAGAAGAACTTTGATTAATTAGAATTTCTGAATAAATTGGAATCAAACATTTCTGAATTGATTCCAAAATAGTTGCCCCTATTTCAGTGATTTGGCAATGCTAAAAGATGCCCAAATGTACTTTTCCAAAATGAATTCAAAATTCCAAATAGAATTATTAAAATTATTGATTTGTGAATATAGATCAGATCAACTTTCCAAATCACAATGAAATCCCAAATTAGGTTTCTAGATAGCTAAATAGATAAAATTCCATGGACAATTGGAAAGATGGACAAATGGTTGTAAAGTCCCCCTTTATATGATTTTTTTTTTCAATCACAATATTTTTCCACAATTTTTATTTTTAAGAACATGTGCTAACAATCATATAGAATAAACAAAAATGTGCTTTCCACATAGCAAAATGCAATGAGTCATGTGTTCTACAAATTATAATGACCATTGATTTGAAGGGACTGGATTGAGGTTGAGAGTTGGAATTAGAAAATAAATTAAACAATAAAGCCTAAATCTAGGCTATTGAGACCATTAATGGATTAGGGAAAGAAAGAAACAGACAATTTACATATACAAAATGCAAAATTTACATATAGAATATACAAAAGTTTGAATGATTTCAAGCCAGACAATATCTGATTTTAAGAATATACCTGTTAATATTCTGAATATTAATAAGAATATAACAGAGAAGAGCAACTAAGATGATCAAAGGTCTGGACACTAAACCACATGAAGAACAGCTGCAGGTTTTGGGTCTGGCTAGTCTAAACAAAAGAAGAATTGGGGTACCATGATTCCAGGAGCTGCCACAAAAAAGAGGGATCAAATTATTCTCCAAGGCACCAGAGGACAGGAAAGGAAACCTAATCAAAAAGAGATGCTGAAGTGGCTGGGGAATAATGAGCAGCACAGGCAAGGTAGTGGCAACAGCTCTTTATTTCACAGTGAGACTTCAGCAAAATAACACAGCAGCAGCACTCTTTATATACACTTCAGTGCTGGTTGCTAACCAATCACAAACACTCCTGTATTTGAATCTCCCGCTCAAAATAGTAACAACATAACACCCCTCCCCTCCCAGAATGCACTTAGTTCAGATATTTACATATTTACAAATAAAATCTCCCAGGTGACCTGGGCATGCCCTAACTCTGGTCGACCTGCGCAGTTCAGTTGCAGGAGAGGCATCGAGCTGGTCAGAGGGACCTCCTGTCTCTCCTGGCTCCGCCAATGGAACCTCCTGGAATACTTCAGAGGTGTGGTTTCTCCCAGCTGGGAGGGTCGGCTCGCTAGGACAATGCTGGAGCTCTGGGTTGCCAGATAAGTATTCCGGCTTACTCGGGCTTGAGGTAGCTGTGTCAAAATGACTTGGGTAGTTAGGGTTTGTTTCTAAATCATTTTCTAAGGTTTCACCGACAATTCGTTTGCGTAATTGGTCGATGTGTCACCTCCAAATTTTAACCTGGCCGATGTCTATTGTATATGACTTGGGGCCTGACATTCCAATGATTGTTCCCTCTACCCAAAGGGGACCGTTTGTATAATTCCTGGCATAAACAGCTGTGCCACTTTGAAACTGTCATAGGCCTCCCTCCACCCTCTTGAAGGTGTCGGCCGAATAGTTGGGGTGTAAACGGCCGAGGGTGCATCTAAGCTTGTGACCCATTAGGAGCTTGGCCGGACTGAGCCCTGTGGCAGTGCATGGGCTGGCGTGTTGTATGACTAGAAACTGATCTAACTTGGCTTGCCAATCGCTTGTGTCCAAGCGAGACAAGGCCTCCTTGGCAGTCCGAACGAATCGTTCGGCCTGTCTGTTCGAGGCAGGATGGAAGGGGGCAGAGAGAGCATGTCGGATGCCCAATTCTGCAAGGTAGCTTTCAAACTGAACAGAAGTAAACTGAGGCCCGTTGTCGGATACCAGAGTGTCTGGTAGGCCGTGAGTTGCAAAGAGGTGTCGGGGGACTTTAATGACAGCCTCAGAAGTGGTTGATGGCATGAGACTGATCTTCAGCCATTTGGAGAATGCATCAACAATTATTAGAAATGACTGGTCATGAAAATGCCTAGCAAAGTTGATGTGGAGTCTCCCTCACGGCCCCTTAGGTTTTTCCCATTCCCTAACGGGGGCAATCAGGAGGTCTGGTCAGGACTCCTGGCAGGGCCTGCATTTCCCCACCCACTCAGAAATGTCCTGGTCCATGTATGGCCACCACATGTAACTGCGGGCAAGGCCCTTCATCCGAACAATTCCTGGGTGGCCATCGGGCAACATTTCTAGGACCCTGTGTCTCAATCTATCTGGTATTACCACACAATGGCTATAATTGCACTCTGCACTTGACAGAGTCCGGGAGTAGTATGCAATGGGCACCTCTAGGCCATTCGGCAGTCTATGGTTAAGCACGGCACCGACGCCAAATGGGGAGGCGTCACAGACTAACACTAGCGGCAGTTCAGAGTTGTACTGTATGAAGAAGCTGTCCTCAGAAAGAAGTCTCTTTACGGCGTTGAATGCAGCTGCCTCTGCCCTACCCCAGACCCAGATGCAAGGGGCATTCTTTCCTAAAAGTCTATGTAGCGGCTCTGCGACAGTTGCTTTGTCCTTCAAGAACATTGTGTAGAAATTTAAGAGGCCTAGGAAGGCCTGCAGCTCCGTTTTAGATTTGGGCATGGGAGCATTCCTGATGGCCCTCACCTTGCTTTCCGTAGGGTGAATCCCTGTCCCGTCAATTTTGTAACCTAAAAATTCTACTGAGGGAACCCCAATTTTGCACTTTGATCATTTTAATTTGAGGCCGGCCTCTCTGAATCTGGAGAGTTAGTCTGACTCGTTCTGCCAATTGGTTCTTGTTTTGTCCACTGATTAACATGTTGTCAAAATAGGGGACGACTCCGGGGAGGCCTTGTAATAGGCGCTCCATGGTGCTTTGGAACAACCCCGGGGCGATGCTGACCCCAAACTGTAAACGGGTACATTTGAATGCACCTCTATGTGCTACAATGGTTTGCGCTTCTGCCGTGGCGTCATCTACCGACAGTTGCTGATACGCTTGCGCAAGGTCTAATTTGGCGAATATTTTCCCTGGGCCAAGGGAATGAAGTAGATGGTGGACAATTGGAACGGGATATGCACTTTGCTGTAATGCCTTATTAATTGAACATTTATAGTCAGCGCATATCCTAATCGACCCATCCGATTTGATCGGGGTCACTATTGCGGTTTCCCATTTTGCGTGGTCCACTGGAATTAGAATGCCTTGCCTAATTAATTTGCCTAACTTGGCATCGATTTTAGGTTTTAAGGCAAATGGAACTCCCCTTGCCTTGAGCCTGATTGGTGCTACCCCTGGGTCCAAATTAAATGAAATCAGGGTCCCCACGTATTTGCCAAGGCGGTCCTCGAATACATCTCAGAATTCATGCAGGATGTGTTCTTTAAGGGACGCTCTGCTGAGGCTGTGGACTCCCGTAAAGCCTATGCCCAGGGCTTGGAACCATAGTAGACCTAGGAGACTTGGTAGCGGCTTGCTAACGATGGTCAGGGGCAGCTTCTCCTCGAATTTGCCATAGGAGATGAGTAGCGTAGGGGGCTAATGCCTCCTACTAAAGGCAGCAATTAACATCTAGCTGCCTTTAATTCTGCGAGTTCAATCTTAGCCAGGCTCAAGGTCGACTCAGCCTTCCATCCTTTCTAAGGTGGGTAAATTGAGGACCCAGTTTGTGGGGGCAATAAGCTGACTTTGAATAAATATATACAAAAGTATGAAGGCTATTGCTTAATGCATTGTAAGCCGCCCTGAGTCTCCGGAGAAAGGCGGCATATAAATCAATTTTTTTAAAAAAAATGTGCCGATGCCTTTGACTGGAACTCGGTTCCCCTGGTAGTCTAGCAGACAGACTCGTTGCCTTGACAGCTGGGCTTTCCTGTAGTTTGGCAGTAGCGACTTGAGTGTAGCCCACAACATGATGGAGAGTGCAGACCCGGTGTCGATCTACATACTACAGGGTTTTCCATTGATTTCCACCATTGTGAAAACCTTTTCAACAGTCGTGCTGGCTTGGCCGATTCTCGTGCTGCATGTTTCAATTTTTTGATTTTCGCGTCGCTTTCTCGCACCGTCGTCTTGAATTAGATGCCTTAAATGTAGTGGCTCTGATTGGCTGGTTTGATCATGTGGTTTTGTGAAACATGGAAGTTGAGCTTGGCACACTCGGGCTAGACGCCTGCAAATAACATCACGGTACTTGCAGGATTGTCTCTCATGCAGGCTGCCGCAGCTCAGACAGTTCTCCCGGCGGCAGCTGGGCTCGCCTTTCTTTTTGTCCGTCCAGAAGACATCCTCATCCGATTTGTCTTCTGAGCTGGTCTGAGCCTCCTCACGGTGGACTGGAACCGCTTTAGGACCACTCTTCTCGGGTTTTTAAGAAAAGACTAGACAGTCACTTGTCTGAAAGGATATACTTCTCCTGCTTGAGCAGGGGTCTCAGGGGTGAAACGCTCCCGGTTTGGACAGGATTGCCTGATCCGGTAGCGATGGAGATGGGTGATTCAGAGAACTGGTAGCAAAATCCCTGGGCCCCCTCCCCCTCCCCCCTGCCCAGCTAAGCCACGCGATCATCAGAGGCTTTTTTTTTAATTTTAAAAGTATTTTTTCCGCAACCTCTTTGGCTGAAAAAAATGCTTTTTAAACTTAAAAAAAAAATCTCCGATGATCGCACAGCTCAGCTGGGATTGTCAAAGGCTTTTAAAATCATTTTTTCTACAACCTCTTCAGGGGTTGTAGAAAAAATACTTTTAAAAACCTCTGATGATCCCAGCTGAGTTGCCTGATCAGCAGAGGCTTTTAAAAGAAAAGAGCCTCTGCCGATCAGGCAACTCAGCTGGGATTGTCAGAATCTTTTGAAAGCATTTTTTTACAACTTCTTCACTGAAGAGGTTGTAGAAAAAATGGTTTTAAAAGTTTTTTTAAAAAATGACCACGCCCACATTACCCCCGTCAAGCCACGCCCACAGAACCGGTAGTAACAAATTTTAGATTTCACCACTAGAAATCTAAAGAAGTCCTCCAAGGTCCCTTCCTGCTGTATCCTATCCTATCCTATCCTATCCTATCCTATCCTATCCTATCCTTCAAAAAAAAAAGCCTGGATTCAAAAAAATGCTAAAAAAATCCAGGAACAATCTACACAAAAGGAATTTTTAAAAACTCAGTTGGTGCCAATTGAATGTTTTTTTAAAAAAAATAAATACATTATAGCAATTCAGAGTAAATGATAATTAAACGAAATGAAGAGGAGAAAGGAATCGACTTTCCCATATTAAACATCACAATTTGTGATAGTAAGTTAGTTTGCTAGTTATCTATACCTAATTATCTAGTTAGTCAGTTAGTTTAAAAACCAGAATGGTACAGGCGTAAAGAATTTCATTAGTAATGTTGCCAGGATGATGTATTTAAAGATGGTTTATGTAACATCACAGAATTTCTGAATGAAAGTCAAGGTTACCCAGTGATACATACTGTTTAAAAGTCAAAACTCTGAAAGGGCAAAACTTCCATCTATCCAGCCATCTTCTGTACACCTAGAGACTTTTTTTTATATATAAATAATTTTTATCATAAATTAAAAACAGAAAACAGAAAAAAGACTATAACAAGACAAAATCACATACATACAACTGAGGTTGATTCAACCCTCATATATATACAGTTTCTAAATAGTATTACATATCATCATACTACAGATTTTTACTTCACCACAAGAGTTTGATAAGGTCCTCCTGAAAGGTGATAAAAAATGTATCACTAAGGTATATAACCTCCTCCTGCCCTGATCTGTAGCTGATGAAATAATTAAAGATTTGATGATAGCTTGGGGGAGGAACTTCGGATATTCATTAGATTTGGAAAAATGGCAACAAATATGGAACAGAAATGCAAAAATGACAATGGCAGTGTTCTTCAAAGAAAATATATTTATTTAAAATGTAATATAGATGGCATATATCACCAGCAAGAATTGCAAAGATGTTCCCTGGAACTTCAGCAGAATGTTGGAAATGTGGGCCAGCCAGGGGTACATTTTACCACCAATGGTGGACATGTCTACAAGCCCAAAACTATTGAAGTAAGATAAAAGATTGACTCATGGAGATTACAGGAATCAGCTTTCAACTGAGACCAGAGGTCTACTTATTAGGAATAAAGCTTGGGGGCATAAGGAAAATAGACTGGTACCTTTTTATACATATTACCACTGCGGCTAGAATTGCATATGCGCAACTTTGGAAAGGGAAAGAAGTACCATCAGATCAGATGATTATTAACAAAATTTTGTGGAGTGCAGAATGTAATAGATTAACATATATTCTTAAAGATAGACAAGAATCAACTTTCAATCAAAGCTGGGATAAATGGTACCAATGGATAGAAGTAAAAATGTCATGAGATAGATGTTAGGAAAGCATGTGGCATAGATATGTAAATAGAAAATTAAATATAAATAAGGTAATATTGGATATAAGAAGATATAAAAAGATTAACAAGTGCAAGATGCAATATGATAAACCTAATCAAATCTGTAGTATGATGATATGTAATACATCTAGACTCTTTAATTCCCATTTCCCTCACTGATTTTTTTTAACTTTTTCAAAATATTTTGACACAGAGATATTGATTTTTATTTTAACTATATAAATAAATAAGGGGAATACAATATAACGCATATGATGCACATATGATGCATTATTTTAGTCCATTATATAATTAACTGAATAAAAATGCAAATTTTAAATTTGCAAATGCAAATGTTTAAAAAGTAAATACACTCCTACATATGATATATCACTTCCTCGAATATCTAAAATTAGAAACAGGTACATCAGATCAGGTGCAAATAATTAAAACATTTAAAATTGCTCTCAGGTTCATCTAATTTTTTTCTACATTTTACTTCATTTGAGTTTTGTTTTATGTTTTATTTATAGATATGGGAAGAATTGGGAAATGATCAACTATACAGAAACAAAATCAGCATGGCACATGCCGGAAGCATTACTTGCTCTCACAGTTCTTTGGAATTGACATCAGAAGCAACAAGAAGATAATTCCTGTCTTGGCCATGGACCCAATTTCTGCATTAACATGCAGAAATTCCAGTGATTCAAAAGGATCAGTCATATATACAATACAGAGGCACTCAAGGTCACAGACAGATCCAAGAAGCTGACTTTACTTAAAGGCAGATAAAAATCAGGAATCAAGCTAAATATGCAGGAAAGATTCCAAAAAAAAACCTATTTCTAAACCATGTAAACCCAAACTGGCCCTCAGGGAAGGAGTGCAGAACTTCTGGTATTCTTGTTGTAGTATACCAAGCAACATAAAAATTGCTCAATGTCCCATTGTTAAATATACTAAGGATTTACTCCTGTATATTTAAGAATCCTAGATCTTGTTGATTATGTGTCACCAAGACATTGTCAATTCTTAGCAACCATATACGAAGATTTTCTCCATAACAATCTATCCCTAATCTGGTCTTTGAAGTCTATCAACAGTACGCCCATTACCATTGCAACTAAATGCATCATCTTGCTACTAGTTATTCTCTTCTTCTCTTTCTATCTATTTTTCTCATCATTGGAGTCTTCTTGAGAGAACTAGATCTTCATTTCACCTTTATTACAACCCCTCTTTCTTGCCAGGGAACTCATACAAAGCATACTGTAATATTATAACCTTACTAAACTTGTCCTTCCAGGATTCTGGGTCTGGTTCCCACCAAATACCATGCAATCTGTTCCCACATCTCTACAAAACTTGAGAAAATAAAAAGATCTTTGTTGGTTAAAAATGATGCTAAAATGGGTTTGTTGATCCTCTCTGTTGAGGTCGTTTGTACGATAGAAAATAGTTATTTCTTTAGTAGAGACCTACTTCATCTCCCTTTGGGTTGGGGAGATCTGGAGGAGGTCACAGTAGACACATTTTGGATAATTCATTCCTTCAAATAGTAAAGTATGAATTGAATTCATATTAGTTCATTATTTTCTCTTTTAATTTCAATCAATGTGAACAAAATAAAATCTCCTTTAAATTAAGTGTAATCTTTGTGATTTTATAGAAAGATCTGAGTGTACTTTTCTTGGCAACTATGGAGAAATTTTTTGTCACTGCCTTCTTCTGCAATTCATTTCTTCTTTGCTTTCCAGTGTAGAGTAACCAGGTCCAGTGTAGAGTAACCAGGTCTATATTAAAAATTCTGCTTTGTTTTACTTTGGCAATTATTTACTTTGGCAATATTAAAGCATATTATCTTCCTTGAGAACATGACGCTCTGGAATTTTAAATATATAGCATTTTTCTTTAAATCAGCCTCTGAGGGGAAAAGGTATATTTTTCTTTTACAGACAAAAACAATATCCAAAGATTCTATTGTTAATTTAGCATGGCAAAGAATTCACATGAGTAAATAACATATTTCATGTCAAAGCCTCCACATTATTTATTTAATATGATTTTCTGAATGTTGAGCAGGAATGAAACATCTATTCGAGCCATCTGAACCATAAGCAAGGGTTGTCCATTTCAGAGAGCTAGACTGGCTTCAACAAGAATTCTTTTATATTCTTCCTAATCCTAATCTAACATATATTTATATTTAATATTTATTTAAATGTTTAAAAAGCATTCGTAAGCAAACTAAAACACCATCTTTTTTTTCTATCCATATAATTTCTCATGTCTATTACCTATATTAACCTTATTTCCCTTCACAAAGTGTATCAGAATCAAAGGAGGAGGCTATAATTTTAATAATTCCTTATTTTATGGTCAGAGTTCTACAAATACAGTGTCACCAAATACTAAAGTGTGAAGTTAGTGTGAAGAAAAAAAAATGTGATAGTAGCTATGACTTTCTTCTTCTCAAAATGATATTCAGCTATCACATTGTTTTACACAGGATTTTCCTTAATTTGTCATAATTGAAAGGCAGAATAGGTTTCGGCCATCAGGGCAGCACAGTTCATGCCTGCATATTTTTCTGTCAAGTCAAGAAATGGTGGAAAGCACATTAATTCAGCTGTGAAAAATAAATCTCCAATGTTGAGCCAGTTGAACAATATCAAAATATGTTATCTCATTGTTCAAAACAGGAGGGTAGTGTTTTTTAGGATGAGTAACATGTAACGCTACCATAAGTTTTGGTATGTGCTGGTGATTCTGGGTATTTATAACCCAGAACAAATCACTGGCAATATCTTCATTTCCACTAGATCCTGAAAGAAGCAGGTAAGCAGGAGCATTGATGTATTTGGAGAGTGACATTGTTAAAGAATAGTGAGAGGTCAAAAGAAGCAAAATAGTCATTAGATGGGATACTCTTGATTTTCTTCTTTTAGAAATAGCTTCAGCATGTGAATCTAATTCATCCCAATAACATCAGTTCAAGAGGGAATATTTAAACTAAGGAGTAGAAAACGTATTCCAGAAAGGGGACTATATTTTACCACCATTTTATCTTTGTGTATGAGGATGTATAGTGCATGTTTCTTATTTTAAAAAGGAAGAAGAAATTGTAGGAAAACTGAGGTAGGTTACAAAAGAAAGAGGTCATCAGCTGAAAATATAACCCCTCTTCCAAAAGAAATGATTGGTTAATTTTTGATCACAGATTTAGACCTTCTACCAATCTTGCCAATGTACAACCAATGTGTTGTAAAAATCCTGAAAAGAGTTAATTCAGTAACGGAGCTATATATTTAGTTAACAAGTTAGAGTAATTAGACAATATACAGTATGCCTTATCCGAGGCACCAAAGGTTGATGAGAAAAGTCACAAGATCTGGATATGTTTATACTCGAAAGAACAAAAAGGAATGGGATTCATGAAAGTGGTCATCAAATAACTGAAAAGTTATCACATACAACAAAATGGAACAAAGTTTGCTATTGCTTCAGAAGGTAGAACGTGGAACCAATAGATAAAAATGGTAAGTTTATTTAATCCTCATAAACCTCTTCAGATCCGTTTTTCAGGTTGTCCTTTCTTTCTTCCAAGAAAATATGTTCTCTCTAGATATAAATCTAAAGAAAAATAAATGTCCAAGATTATTGCTTTTTTACTATTGTGTTTCTTCCAATGTTTTGTCCAAATTGTATGTAAGAGACTATCACGCGTGATTGAAAAGATAGCTCCAGGATTCTAAAAAAGATTCAGGATTTAAATTTGGATGGTCTGCAGCCAAAGTCCATGTAGGTTGCAAGCCATTTTGCAAACTTCACCATGATTTGTTCCGATTATGTAGGAGAAGGAATGGCAGAGTCTGGAGAAGGGGTGAAAAGAGGTATCAGCCTAGAACTCCTACATAGCCACAAACAAAGTCCACCCCACCCCACCCCACATGTGTGCTATTGTCCCTTATCTAACTCTAATCGTGTGCTGAACATTAGTTGAAAAAATTTCTGTGAATAGGCTTTTAGCAATAAATCAATTTAATTGAACTTTCATATGTGGACTTCATCTTTCACATGTGACAGACTCTACTCATTTTGATTATATTGTACCCACTTCCGCCATGCAGATATCAACACATTGTCTCTTAGAGTCCCTACCTTGATCTAGAGACTGTAAAGAACTGACATTTCTAGATTTTAATGCCTTTATTCTCTGTATTACAGTTTACTAAACCAAAACCAAAAGATTGAGATTGAAACTGTGCAACTATTGTCCTAAATTGACTGGAACTGAATTACTTTGGAGGCCTTTCAGTTTACAGCAGAAGACAACTATGACTTTTTCACCTATTGTACTCATTGTCTGGTTTCTTCATCTGACTAGATTGCAAGGTGAGAAAAGATGTTGGGGAGGTATTTATTTAGGGGAAGCCATATTTAAGGATGTATAAATCCCCCCCTCCCTTTTAATTCCCCCACAGCTTTTAAAGGAAATAAAATTGGGTGTGAGATAAGTAATAAATACATGATGTGGTAGAAATGCACAAAGGAAAATCACAAGGTCAAGTTGCTAACTTCAACTGTGCAATGAAGCCATACCTTGATGTGTGAAGAATTGGTCTTTGATTATATTTCCATAGCTATAATCTTGACTGTTTGATTCCCCCAACCTCAAACACTCCTGCTCTTTTAAAATACTTTTAATTCTTAAATATTTAAACGATCCTGATTTTAATTTAGGATCTTCATTTTAGTTATAATACTTTTATTCATGTTATTTTATTGAACATAAAGAAATGTATCATGAGCACTTCTACAAACAAAAGATCAGGATATAAATTTAATAATGCATAAAATAATAACATTACAATTTCATCACAGCATTTCTTCCTAAAAATTCCTCTTTTACATATTCACCAAACCTAGACTTGATTAGCTTCAACCAGAATACATAGCATATACTATTAAACCATAGTATGTTGTGACATTATCTATTGTAAACAGAATTGTGGAAAAACAATTACTGTTTCCCAGGCAAGGGGGAAAAAAGGAATGAAGATGGATGGTTTTAGATTCAATTGCACTGGGAAAGAGAGAGTGATAAATATTTGGACAATCACTTTATTAAGCTAACAAAGTTACATTAAAAATGCACCACTTATTTCCATTTTCAATAACATTTTATGAAACTAAAGGTAAAGGTTTCCTCTATCCAGTTGTGTCCAACTCTAGGGGGGATGCTCATCTCCGTTTCTTAGCCAAGGGAGCCAGCAATGTCCAAAGATACTTCTGTGGTCATGTGGCCAGCATGACTCGCACAGAACACTGTTCCTTTCCCATCTATTTATCTACTTGTATTTGCTTGCTTTCAAACTTCAAAGTGGACAGGAGCTAGTGAAAGTAACGGGAGCTCATCCTATTGCATTGTGTTCGGGTCTCGAACTTGGGCTATCAGTTTTACAGCTAACAAGCTCAACATGTCTAACCAATGAGCCATTCGTTATGTGCTGTTAAATTTTTGATTGCTGTAAAATTTCCAAGTTTAAGTTCCCAATCAGATATTTTCAGAATTGTATCTCTCTTCGAATATTAAACAAAATTTATTCTGACTGCTATAACACTTTTTACAATTAAATAATGTATTATAGAGATATTTAATTTTATCTACTAATTATGTCTATGTGTGTGTGTATTATCCTGTTTTCCCAAAAAATAAGACCTATCCTGAAAATAAATCCTAGCATGTTTTTTACATGTGCACATAATATGAGCTCTATTCCCCTCACCCAAATAAGCCCTATTTAAGAGCCTGCACAGTCAGCTGGTGGCTCATTTTGTCTGGTTGCTTACAGTGCCACCGCTGCGAAATGAGGCAGGTGTCATAATGTGAATGGCTGTGGGGACTCTGAGATAAGACGGTGCAGAGTGTGTGAGGTAGCTCCACCCCCTTCCTTGCGGAAGCAGCACTAGTGCACCACATAGCCACCTGCCCCACTGCAAGCAAGCAGAAGAAGTGAGCCTCCTGTACATGGAAAAAATAAGACACCCCGAAAAATAAGCTCTAGAGCTTATTTTGAGGCCTAAAGGAAAATAATATTTGGTCCTATTTTTAGGGAAACATGGGTATGTATGTGTGTATGTGTGCATATAATTTTTATAAATTAATATTTATCAATTAATATAAATATAACATACATACACACACACACACACACACACACACGCATACACACATACATATATACTATCCGGTGCTGCCAGGGTATTTGTTCATCCTAATCCCCCTACCTCCCACACATGTGCATCCAGGGCCAGTTTTGGGCCTAGTAGGCCTCCTTGCAGCCTCCTGTGAGCCAAAACGGGCTGCTGGAAAGCCACACTTCCCCCTCCCGTCCCCCAGTTTTGGTCTAGTATGCCTCTCTGCAGACAAAACAGGCTGGGGGGCTTCTGCTGAACCCCCCTGTGCTCCCCCTGCCCTCCATGCATGTGACCCAAATATCAGCTGGCTGGCAGGAGGCGCCCATGCGATGCAGCTGAGCTGGGCTCTGTGTGCTACCTGTGTGCCACACAAACATACACAAGCACCCTGAGGGGTGTTAGGAGTGTCTTACCCCTGCAGTATTTTTTTCCAGAGAGTAAGTGATCTGCGTATCAAATTTGGTTGAAAGTGCTTGAGGCATTCTAGAGTTATTTTGGAAAACACACACACACACACAACCAAGACCAAGGGGTGTTAGGACTGTCTAATCCCCACAGTGTTTGTTCCCAGAGAGTAAGTCATCTGTGTACTAAGTTTGGTTGGAATTGCTCAAGGTGTCCCAGAGTTATGCTGGAATACAAAACATACACACACACACACACACACACACACACACACACACACACACACACACTGAGGGATGTTAGGGGTGTCTTACCCCCACAGTATTTTGTTCCAAAGAGTACGTCATCTATCTACCAAGTTTGGTTGGAATTGCTCAAGGCATATATGTATGTGTATGTTCACATATATACATATATATGAATTTATTGATTTATTGATTACACAACAGAATTAAATAAATAAAATAAATATCTGAGGGGTGTAAGTATGTGTGTGCAAATAATTAACAATAAACTAATAAAATTAAAAAATTTAAATTATACCTCATTCTTCTTCAACTAAAGGGTATTGTTATGTTTACTAATTTTTGGCTAGTAGCCTCCCAAGCTAAGAGCTGAGGGTTGAGTGTCTCAGAAACTCACAGTTTTGTCATTCTTTCAGAAGAAGTTTCATACTGCTGTGCCCTTTGGTACATTTATGTGATATCACAATGCATATACAAAAGGGGAAGGGCTTGTGTTACAAGACCACAGTGCTGCTTTGATCATTCTTCCCTCCCCTCCTTCTGTACAGGGCCCTCCTCTTGTCACCGAGCACAGGCCTTGTCAAGTCTCTGAGAAGGAATAATTTATTGGAGGCATTCTCTCCATCTACCACATTGTTTCTTTCATGGTGCAAAATGGAAAAAGGATCACTTGGAGTCCTCTTTCCCTCACAGTCCTACATCGATTGCAATAAAAGAGTTAAATCTACAATAATCAAGACCACTCTTACGGGACTGTTTATGTTAATTATTTTTTTATTGAAAAATTTTTACAATACAATTTTTATCCCCATTTCCCCCATCTATCCCCCCTCCCATCCACCATAATTAATTATGTTAATTATTGACAGCATTGGTCTGGGTGACTTTGAGAAAGTTCTGTGCCGTGTGTATATATATATATATATATATATATATATATATATATATATATATATATATATATATATTCTGAGGTTTTCGCGGGTGTTTGTATGTAGGTCTTTGGTTATTCGGGTCTTCTCCCGTGTAAAATTGGAAGTATCTTGGCGACGTTTCGACGAAGTCTCATTCGTCATCTTCAGGCTGGTGTTCTCGGCTTCATTTTTCCAGGAGCAATTGCACATAGACATATATATATATATATATATATATATATATATATATATATATATATATATATATATATGTATGTATGTATGTATGTATGTATGTATGTATGTATGTATGTATGTATATATATATGTATGTGTATGTATATATATATATATATATATATATATATATATATATATATATATATATATATATATATATATATAATTTTATTTTCGTAGGTCTCTATGTGTATATTTCCTTATTTAATTTCTTCAGCCAGCCACACCCACTTTTCTTAATTCTGCCCTGTAACAGTCAAATATTGACTGGCTGGCTGAAGAAATCAAATAAGATGGAAATAGATCTATACCAGTCTCCCTCTTAAATTCAAACAGTTAGCATGATAGCTGCTGGAATGTTTAAAAGGGTCTAAAAACTAGTGAATGGAGATTTCACTGAAAATTAGGCCATGAAACATCTTGATATACGTAGGAAAATCCCTGGCATAAAGAAATATACATACATACATACATACATACATACATACATACATACATACATACATACATATAGGTCTTTGGTTATTCAGGTCTTCTCCGGTGTAGAAGACCCAAATAACCAAAGACCTACATACAAACATCCGCGAAAATCTCAGAAAACAGAGAGAGAGAGAGAGAGAGAGAGAGAGAGAGAGAGAGAGAGAGAGAGAGAGAGAGAGAGAGATGGAAGCACGAAGCCGAGAACACCAGCCTGAAGATGACGAATGAGACTTTTTCGAAACGTTGCCAAGACACTTCCAATTTTACGCGGGAGAAGACCCGAATAACCAAAGACCTACATACAAACATCCACGAAAATCTCAGAAAACAATATATTATATACTGTATATAGTAACTAGATATAGTTCTTTACTCTGTGTGCTTTACCTTGCCCTCTGTCCCATTTCCCTAGTTAACTATTTTATTTTACTTTTGCTGATGTTTCCATAAACATTAAGCTATATTTTTGCCGGTCGATCTGAATGGCAGGTGTGCTTCCTCATATAAGGAGGCAGGGAGCAAGTGAGAGTGTGCTGAGTGCAAAGTGAACTGGAAATTATTCACAGTAATTTTCCAACATGTGGAAGTCCATATTTTGCCATCTAACAAAATGTGAAATGCTGTAAAGGCAAATCATCTAGAATCTCCAGATCTGATCTATTGGCAATCTGCAATAACTTGTCAGGTGTATCAGTTTTACAATACCACAGAACTGACTGTAACCAGAATTGGTTATGACATTTTTTTAAATCCCTGGGGTTTTTTTAAAACTTATTTAGAAAATTAAAGTTATTTGTCTTTTCTTTTTTCAACAGGTGCTGCTGACCCGGAAATAGGTAGGAATTTCTATGTTCCCTAGAAACTTTCTGCACAAATTGGCACTGAATGGTGAAAAGGAAACCCACTTGCCTTTTCCAAAATCTTAAATATGTTGTTATGTTGCTTCCAGCACAATACAATCTTCAGAACCATTACTGCAACTCCAGTTGCATTTTGTCACTTTCTTATTGTTAACGACTTAGACAAAGAAATGTTATAAATAACATACAATATGAAATAACGAGTTGGCTAGCTTGGTGGCTCAACAAGACACTGTGAAGCGGGTATGGTAACATCCTCATTTTCTACATGATATGAGAAAAGCACATCTTCCTTCCCGTGTCCTTACCACTTTCTACAGAGGGACTCTAGAAAGCATCCTCTCATATTGTATTAGTGTTTGATTTGGAAGTATTTCCGTTTTGGAGAGGAAGGTGATGCAGAGAGTTGTAAGGACAGCAGAAAAGATTATTGGAAGTTCCATACCTTCTATCCAGGCCATGGCATATAAATACTATCCAGGACAGTGTGTGTGTGTGTGTACGTGTGTGTGTGTACGTGTGTGTGTGTACGTGTGTGTGTGTGGGTGTGTGTGTGGGTGGGTGGGTGGGTGTCCTTTTGAGAGTAGGCATCAGAATTTCATTTTTAATATATACATAGAGAAAATGGCAACAAAGGTTATCTTATAATGTCGTATAATGCTTTGTTCCTTAACAAGCAATTCATTATTTGACCATGGTTGAGTTGTGCTCTTCCATGTTACAAACGAAACCAGGCTTTGGGACTGGATCATAATCGAATGAAGCCGATTCATATGAATGAAGCCTATTGCTGATCTAAATACAGGAGTCACATACTGAGTTGACAAGTCACATACTGAGTTGACAAGTTATATAGATGTGCAAGTTAAATATTAACTTGTTTCTCAGGAGACACAAAATCATTGGAAACTTTCTTCTGAAAATCATATACAAATTCATTCCAAAAGGGAGAGTTTGTTTCTTGCAGGGTTCCCATTGTTAAGCTTCAGAGGTATGATGGAAAGTTTTGTTTTTATTATAATCCAAAATCTTTTTTTAAAATTGTTGTTGTTCCTTTTCAAGTAAGGGTTGACTCCAGATGACTGCCTGGACTAGTTCCTGTAATGTTCAGGCAATATTTTGAAAGTGGTTGAAAGACAATGACTGGCCAAGATGATCCAGTAACTTCAGATCTAAGATACAACTAAAACTCATAGTCTTCCAGTTTCTAGCTTGGTGCCTTAACCGTTACACCAAACTCCTCCTCCCTCTCATTCTTTTTCTCCCTCATCTCTTCTATTCTGCTCTTTCTTGGCAGGTTGTAAGAAGTCACTAATCTCTACAAGAATTGTTGGAGGCCAACCAGCTTCTGAGGGGTCATGGCCCTGGCAAGCGGGCCTTTCAGTATTCAACATAACTTTTTGTGGTGGCACTCTCATAGACAAGAAGTGGGTGCTGACAGCCGCTCATTGCTTCATCTGGTAAGTTACTGGACTGTAAAATTAAGTGACAAAAATAGATAGCTGACTATTACTATGATGCTGTTCTTTTTAATAAACTAGAGTTTGCAGGAAACAGCATTATTATGGCTTGTTACATAGACAGATATTTAGACTCGATTTGGCATTTTTATCCACCTATCAAGTCTTTCCCAAGGACATGGAATAGGTAGATGTTGTTTGATGGTGTTAAAGGTATTGTTGCAAGATGTAGATGAAGTAAAGCTGCCTTTTTGCAATTGACTAATGGTGATTTTGAAGCCAGTGGTATTCAAATAATCCTCCAGATGCTTTGAGATTGCACACAAGGTGGCTGTTACTATTGATATTACTTTGCTTTCTTTTGTCAGTCGCTCAATTTCTACTCACAGGTCTTTGGATTTAGGGATTTAGGGATTTCCAGTTCTTTCTCTTCTATTCTGCTGCCTCCAGAAACTACCACATCCACTGTACAGTCTTTTTTGTCTTTCAGAAATAGTCACAGATGAGTCAAATGAAGAAAATGGCATTGCATCAGGGCCTTTTACTGCCAATTATTTTTTGCTCGCACCACAAATAAGGATACATATAAGTAGTCCTTGACTTAGGACCACAATTGAGCCCAAAATTTATGTTGCTAAGTGAGAAATTTGTTAAATGAATTTTCTCCATTTTAGGAGTTTTCTTGCCACATTTGTTAAGTGAATCAGTGCAGTGGTTAAGTTAGTAACATTTTTTTTTTAATTTGATTTATATACCACCCTTCCCCGGAGACTCAGGGCGGCTTACAATGTGTTAAGCAATAGCTTTCATACTTTTGTATATTTATACAAAGTCAGCTTATTGCCCCCAACAAACTGGGTCCTCAATTTTCCCACCTTAGAAAGGATGGAAGGCTGAGTCGACCTTGAGCCTGGCGAGGATTGAACTCACAGAAATTACAGGCAGCTGGTGTTAATTGCTGCCTTTAGGAGGAGGCATTAGCCCTCTACGCTACACAGGCTCTACGCTACACAGGCTCTTTGTTAAATCATGAATCTGGCTTCCCCATTGACTTTGCTTGTCAGAAAGGCCTGAAAAAGAGGATCACATGATCCCAGGACATTGCAACTGTCATAAATGTGAGTCAATTGTCAAGCATGTGAATGTAAATCACATGACCATAGGGATGCTGCAATGGTGATAAATGTGAAAAATGGTCCTAATTCACTTTTTTTCTGTACCGTTGTAACTTCAAAAGGTCACTAAAGAAACTATTCATAAGTCGGGGACTCCTGGGTAAAAAAAGGACACAACAATGCTTTTTATTTTTGACCAAAATTCAGATCCAGCTTTAGTTATATATTAATAAAAGATTGCTTTACTCTGCAGAATTTCAATGGAAAGTACTTTCCCTTTGCATATCACTCAATGTGAATACCAATGTGGAAATCAGAGCTGGGTTTAGATTAAAGCCAAATAGGCACTGTCTTGTGAGTGCCAATGTCAATAGTTCCAAATTATTCTAAAAATGCAAATCTCCACATTGGCAAGAAATGAATCCATCAGTCAATATGGCCTAGGGACACCATGTAATCCTGAACCAGAACTGATTGAAATAGTATACAAATGAATAAATATTGCTGTTGGCATCTTTAAATATGGCAGAGCTGGATATGAGGAAGCATGCTGAAATTAAATGCAGACAAAATCCAGTGCCTCTGGAAATGCAAAATTCAGGAATTTTTTCAACAAATGTCAAAATCCTGCAGTACTCTCAATAGATCCGCATCCATAAATTGCTCTTGACATTTTTTTAATTGTTAACACTTACAGGCTCCCTGA
Source organism: Coluber constrictor foxii (assembly GCA_038048745.1). NCBI lineage: Eukaryota > Metazoa > Chordata > Lepidosauria > Squamata > Colubridae > Coluber > Coluber constrictor. The sequence continues at coordinate 60,351,470 of CM075961.1, read as the reverse complement.
AGGCTTTGATGGAATTTTTGTGGGGTTAGGTGACCACCAACTCATGAACCCTTCAAATAACTCAGAGAAATTTGCCATCCGACAGATTATTCCTCATCCGAAATACATAGCTAATGACACTATGTATGACATTGCTTTGTTGGAGTTAAACGATACTGTGGAGTTCACCAAATACATCATGCCTATGTGTCTCCCAGAGTCTTCTGTGAAGTTCCCTGACAATACCAGCTGCTGGGTCACTGGATGGGGAAGAACAAAATCTAAGGGTGAGTGAAGAAAATGGGATGTTTGTTTGATCTGACACCTTTTCATCCTTTCACATCTTTAAGGTATGAAATTTGGTATATTTAAAGATTTGTTTATTTGCTTATTACACCAAAGTACAGTAGTGGTCAAAATTTTGGAAACCTTTTAGGGAAAGTATATTTTTGATGTTTGATAGCTAATAATGCAATTATTTTTTTTTGAGTTTCAAGATAATCATATTGAAACTCTATCACTGCTGGAATGGCCTGGGAATAGCCCTGACCTTAACCCAATTGAAAATCTATGGAGCCCACTAAAGAAACCTCTTAGTCAGAAGCGACCAACCAATAAAACCCAGTTAATAGAAGCAATCATTCAATCTTGGTTCCACAATATAACAGCTGCAGAACTAAAAGACTTGGTTCACTCCATGGGAAGACATTGTAAAGTCTTCATACACGCTAAAGGTTATCAAACTAAGTATTAACTGACATGGTGATAATTTTTTTATATCACATTTTTTCTGTGGTGATAATTTTTGTATATCTCATTTTTTTCTGTATGTTTCACTTTTCTTCTTTATACTGTAACTGTTATTCTAACAGCAAATCCTTCATAAAAGTTAGTGCATTACATTCTTGATTAAATTATCTTTCCATTGATACATAATTTTATGGTACTACTCCCAGAAAAAAGTGGTGTTATTAGCTAGTTCTAGAAAATACACTTTTCCCAAAACGTTTCCACAATTTTGGCCGCTACTGTAACTTGAAGTTACTTTAAGGACTAACAGGACACAGTTTAATCCAGGAAGATGCTCCAGATACAAACCTGAGGAGACAAGACCATTATTCTTCATTGTGCTTGGCCTTATTTTCAAGGAGGTCTTATTATTTTAGGGCGCGTGGAGCAAGGCAGGGTTCCTCTTGCCATCTTACCTGATTTCCAGCTCTGTCTCCCTAACCCTAATCAGAGGAAATGGCAGGGACCGGCTGCGCATCCATTTAAATATTTTCAGGGAGGGTTTATATTCAGGGGCCTTATTTTAATGCATGCTTTCAAAAGCACGATTGGGCTTATTATCCAGGGAAGTCTTATTTTCTGGGAAACAGGGTAGTAAATGTTATTAAATGGCATAAACTTTCATTAGAAGAATGGAGTGTCTGAAAATGATGTAGGATTTAAATCGGGATGAAATCAAGTTAGGGACAAGGATGAAGAAGGCAAAGCAGAGCATTGTTTTAAAAATCACTTTGGCTTACTTAAAAGTAGTAGGATTCTTTTTTTTCTTAAGATTCTTTTTAAGGTTCAAAAATTAGCAGCAAGTTCAGGATAGTAACAGTAATTAGTGGTACTTATTGCCACTAAAATCCATAACAGCACCAGCAAAGCTTAATCTGAATCAGATCCCAGACATCAAATGGAGCCCTTTTTTCCAATGGCATAAAATGGCACTAAAATATCTGAAGGGGTTTTTGAGTCCAGAAAATCAGTTGAGTCATCCCATCAAAGCAAAATTGCAAAAGACATCTGGGGCCTGATTGGAAACAGCAAAGCAAATTAAGTCATTTCCAAGTATTTTTTAATCCTTCCAGAGGTCCAAATAGTATCAGTTTGCTCCTGATATTTAATTTGTAAATTTGAACTGGATCACTTCAAATCTTCAATTTTAATTAATTCAGGCTTCTTTACAGAGGCCTGATTACCTTAAAGAAGTTTGGATTCCAAATCAAATCAGAATCAAAGCAAACTGCAAATCTGAATCAGGTCACAAACTAGAATTGAACCATTGATTCCAACTGAATTTTCTCTGTTTTTATACACACACCAGTAGCTGCAAAACAACAGGGGGCAAGTAAAGATGTAATGCCTTTGGATTCTGAATTGTCATTCTTTTCATCCTAAAGATCTACACATAATATAAGGGATGGAGTGGGATGGAGGGACACAAAGCAAGTTAAACTAAATAGTGGTTAGGCTGATTTGAAGGACGAGTGTCAAGATTTTCCTTTTTTTTTAAGCAACATGCCTATTTCAGGGACTACCCTTTATATTTCATATGTTCTCCAGCTCAAAATAGTTTATGCTGGTTTCCATCAACCAGAGAGCTTGGAGAACAGATATAATCACAAGACTGCACCTTTCTCATCCATTAGTCAAAATTCTAGCACATCAGCTAAGAACTGGCAGCTGTGATCTCACATCTTGTAGATGTAATTATGTGTAGAACATAGTGGTTGGAAAGTTTTAGTTTTCCTTGTCCCATTATAATTTACTTTTGACAGACAACTACTGTGCCTATGTGACATAGGTATGTTTCTTTCCTGTCCTGTTCTGTTATGTTTTGGGAGAGAAGAACAGTAAAAATTTATGGGAAACAACCCTGTTAGATCTGCCATCTTCAGTTTGGCACCTTGCTGGCATCCTGCCATCAAAGGATAGGAGGGAGGAGAGGAACTTGGGAGAGGAACAAATGGACAATCAAACCATTTGACAGCTTATCAAAGAGCAAGAGAACTCGGAACCAGTTTTTGCCAGCACTCAAGGCCATTTACCCTGAGAAAGAATGTGGATTACCCTAAACATATCAGTGTTCTCAAAACAACCTAGGTGAACTCTTACTTGATGAAGATGGATTGGTCATGGGGGGGAGAGCTGGGATGTCAAGAAACTTTCTGTATCTTTTGAACGCAGGAAATTTAGTCCTAGCCTGATTTTATTGCAACCAGCATCTTTTAATAAAAGAACCTATCACTTCAACCAATTGGAATCGAGGATCTGTCTTTCCTAAAGGGTCAGACTGAGGCAGATCTGCCACAATACTAATATATACTTCCTTAAAATCATCAATCTGGTTAGCGAGTCTGTTTTCTGATAAATCACAACAAGAAAAACTAAATTTGTTCTTTAAAATGAAGTTGAGGAATGTTGAAGTTTTGGCACTAAAGTTACAGTGAACATAAACTCAGTTACTTGTTCTCTGCATTTTATAATGCAAAACCTTCCTTTTTTGCAGTGGACCTGGAGCCTCCCAAAACCCTTCAAGAAGTTGAAGTGTCTATCATCAATACAGATTTATGTAACTCTATCTACAACATGCTCAATGTTACAGTATTGCCCCACTCCCCTGTCAGGACCGGTATGATCTGTGCGGGTAGCTTAGAAGGGGGCAAAGATTCCTGTCAGGTATGGTGCTCAAAAACGTAGCTAAACTTCTATGACACACGACAGTTAATATTGTAGGGATTGAATTTGTATAATGTATTAAACTGTATTAATCTTGATTGGGTAGTGGGGTTGCTAAGGTCCTGATGAGGTATAGGATATTAACTCTTAATGTTAGTTTATGGTTCCTTGAGTTAAGCAATGAGAATTAATTAATTAATTGATTAATCAATTTAAGTTTGTTGTACCAATTCTGTCAATGTTGATATGGAAAATTTATGAACCTGTTCATAAAGGATGCATAGTTCTTCCAGAGCTTCCTGAACTCAGGGAAGTGTGCAATGCTCTTCAAACTCTCAAGATAGGTCTGGGCAATCATCAGCAAGAGGCCTTACATAGTGTCCAGAATAGCTCCTCAAGATTCAGCTCTTGAAATTGGATGGAAAGCTTCATGGGGATTTTCAATCAGTGAGGTGATTGCTGCTGAATTTTGCTGACTAAGACAAAAAACAGAGGAGCTAAGCCTCTCAGAAACTTAATGAAACTGCTACACAAAACTTGAAAAAATATGTAAAAATTAGGCCAAACATTTTCTGATCTGCCATGTCCAGTAATTATCAAGAACATGGGGCAAAATAACATATCCAACTGCTCTGCATAAGATCAAAATTACTCAGCCATGTGCTAAGAGCTCAAACCTTTAAAATAACAATAGAAATAGCACTTAGACTTATATATCACTTTACAGTGCTCCACAGCCCTCTTTAAGCAGTTTATAGAGTCAGAATATCACCCCAAACAATCTGGGTCTTCATTTTACCCACCTTGGAAGGATAGAAGGCTGTGTCAAACTTGAGCTTGGTTAGATTTCAACTGCCAAATTGCAGGCAGCCAGCAGGCAGCAGAAGTAGCCTACAGTACTGCACTCTAACCCCTGTGCCATCGTGGCTCATTTCTCATTAAAATGCATTACTGGCTCAACTTGTTGTTGTCCAAACATTTTGGATATGAATTCTTATGAATTCATATTCCTATAAATCCCTAACCAGATTTAAAAGTCCAAAACAGTTGCAGGGATGTCCCATATCTGCTTCTTTTGACTAGTTCTAAGGAATAGTAATAAATTTATACGGCTCTCAATATAACTGTGTGTAGCACTTTGGATATGAATTTCAGAGGACCAAAGACAGCCAGGGAAAAGATTCTGGGAAAAGATTTTCCCAGAAAAAATCATGAGACCATGAGATTGGTCTCATGACATAGAAAAAGAACTATTATTATTTTGCATGGCTGTGCTTACGTTTTGCAGGTCAATTAACATCCTGCTGTTTATTAACAGTGTTAAATATGGTTAGGTTTTGAGGACTTAGTGTAGGACTTAAAGTATGGTGCAAATCCAGACCCATTTTACTGAATTATCAGTCAATATATTGCATTAACCCCAAAACCGTGATAAGTATGTTTGGTGACCAGGCAATTACTGAACATTCCCAGGTTAAAATTGAAGCGTTAGTTAAAGAAATAAATACTGTGCTGCAAGGAAATTTGCATTTCAATTTCTCAATATCGGAATGAAGCAGCATTCTTATAAACATGTGATAATATACATCTTTTTCTTTCCAGGGTGATTCTGGAGGACCTATGGTTTGCAAATGTGATGGAAGTGAAAATTGGCTCTTGACTGGGATTGTGAGCTGGGGGTTAGGCTGCGGCGTAGCCGGTGTGCCTGGTGTTTACACTTCAGTAGCACACTATGCTGATTGGATCCAGCTGCATATACCCCACATAAAATTTTCAGACTGCACAGGTGAAGGTAATAGTGTACGGCACAATACCCCTCTTCTCATGCTTTTTCTGATATCTGTCAAATTGATCTTCTTCTGAGAGACTTAGACAGTTCTCCTTCAGCTTACCTATATCCCCAGCTGAAATCTTTTTTACGCAAAATGCTGCTGGTGCAGCTCTACCTAGAAATCTATACATTTTCCAAACTGGAGGCAGATCAGCATTAAAATTCGGGTTTTTTTCCTTTTTTTTGTTTTGTTTTATTTATATAACTTTCAATTTTCATCAAAGAGTGTGGTCTGGGTACAGTTATTTTTAAACAATCATAACACATGTATGGATAAACTAATCTTACTATTAAGGATAAAGAAGAAACTGAACATTTCTTAATATGAGACATATTTTATCAATGGCTAGACAACAGAAAGGATAAGATACAAAAAGAAGAAATGTTAATGTAGAGAGTTGATAAAGAAGATGATGTTAAGTATGACTGTTATTATATTATCATATTATTATATTAGCAATATTATGGTGATTAATAACGCAACAAAAGCATTAAAGTTCTAATTAGTCTTCAATCAATAACAATATGATTTAAGTCATGTGGCTTACCACAAGAGTGAAGATAAGGCTGACCATTCTTCAGGCTTTGGCTGGGAATCATGATAAGAATTGCATACTACCAAATCCAGAGGTAGCTTGAGAGGAGCTTTCCAAAATCTTCAAGAGCCTCCTGCCAGTGATAAACTGTCTTTTCCCTTTCCTGCTGGGATTACTGACTATGGTATTACTCTTCCTCCTCCTAATATCATATGGTATGTTGTTGCTCTTCCTTCCCTACAAAAGAGTTTCCACTCTTCCCCACCAAAATGCATTTCCAACATCATTTAACCTGCCAACCTAGAGAACAACAATATTGGGCTGCCAAACAGACTTGGTTCAAGGAACATACTCTGTTTTCAAATAATATCTGAGATCACTATGAAAAGACATGTATCTTTAAAACAGTGAAGATGCTGCAAAGTCCACCTGAAGGGTGGCATGTTTTCTCCATGTTTTGTTTTCTTTGGCGCTCAGCTATTCACTCAGTTCTGATTTGAACCTTGTTTGGCAACACTGACCAACAGCTAACACTCCTATCAGTATAAATTCATAAAAGAAGAGGTAGTTCGTGTCCTGATTTTGGACATCATCTCAACGTCTGATTGGCTGCAAAAGTGAGAAGCTTTGAGCAACTGGGTCACCAACCTTGCACTCATTGGAAGAAGATTTTTGAAGTCTCCAGAAGGGTGCTTCCTTGCCTTGTTGAAGAGACCAAAGTGCAGAATTGTTGTACCCCTGAACTAAAATGAAAATCTCCAAGTCTTCTTTTACTAAGTGATTTTTTTCAGGAAAGGAATGACTTTGGTATAGCTACTGCTGTCAGAAGCCACTGTATTTAACTGGAATCTGTTTGCTGTAAAATTTGTAATCTATAATTTTCTTTAATTATTGTACTTAATGCCCATCCCTTTCTTTCTCTCCTTTAACTTATTTTAAGAGGTGAGTTTGTTTGTTACTACTACTGGATAATTTTCTTTATATATTATTTTATGCTGTTCCTGGAACAAAGTATGTCTACCATTGTAAAATTTCACTCTGATGTATCATAACAATAAAAGCAATGTTTACTATCTGTAAACACCTTGAGACATTTAATTCAAATGATTAAAAGATCTTTCCCCTTGATATTTAGAAGCAGAATGTAAATTCTCGCTTTTCTTATTCGCTGGTGAGTTATAAAGAAGCAGATCATCCAGGAAGAGGAAAGCAATTAAAACAATTCTTATTTTCCAAATAGTTTTGAAGAAGCTAGATTGTTGGCTTAGGCTGCAGTCCTCTGTGAATTTATTTTATCAGAATGGTTGCTGGATTAAGTAAAAGCCCCTCCCAGATCAGGTATTTAGTATAATAACATAGAATAACTTACTTGGAAGGATCTTGGTGGTCTTCTAGTCCAACTCCTCCTTCAGCAGGAGACCCTATACCATCAATGGTTGTCCAGTATCTTCTTAAAAGCCTGCAGTGATGGAGCATTCACAACTCCTGAAAGTAAGCCATTCCAGTATTCAATTATTCTCACTGTTGTAAAGTTTCTTCTTTGTTCTAGGTTCCTTTTCTTCTTGATTAGTTTCCATCCATTGTTTCTTGTCTTGCCTTCTGGTGCTGTGGAAAATAGGTTGACTCTTCTTTTTGTGGCAGGTCCTTAAATCTTGAAACACTGCTATCATCTCATTCTTAGTCCTACTTTTCTCTAGACTAGACTTAACCAATTCCTGCAACCATTTTTCATATATTTAGTCTCCAACCCCCTAATCGACTTTGTTGTTCTTCTCTGCACTCTTTTCAGAGTCTCAACATCTTTTTTATACTGTGGTTTTCCACAGTTCCCAACTAGACATCATTAGAGTAAGTGGGAGAGAGAAAATGTGCAAAAATGAGTACATTTTCATATTGGGTTGGAAACATTCCAGAATAAAAAGATACTCTTTCCAATGAACGAATCTATTTCCCAAGGATTATTTTTATTTTATGTGTTTCCTTGACTTGAAGCCAATCAGACTGGGAACAGTTTTTGTAGAGTGATTGTGTGGCATGGTTACAGAGACAGAGACCGTAATAGAAAGCCATACCTTGTGGATCCCATCAGATGACAATATTTCAGGCAAGTGACCTGAAGTATGTGTTACTAAACATTTAGGATGCTTTTGGGTTATGAGTCAGAAAGACTTAGCAATAACAAGCACTTAGACCTATGCACTACTTCATAGTGCTTTCAAGCCCTCTCTAAGCGATTTACAGAGTCAGTATATTTCCCACACACACACATACACACACACACACACACACACACACACACACACACACACACACACACACACCAATCCAGGTCTTCATTTTTCCAGCCTTGGAAGGATGGAAGGCTGAGCCAATCTTGAACCAATGAGAATCTATCTAGGCAGCCAGAAGTCAGCAGAAGTAGCTTGCAGTACTGCATTGTAACCACTGCACCACCGTGGCTTTTTGACCCCTCTCCTGCGGCTCAGTCGTGCAATCTGCTCTCCACCCTGAGAAGGCATGAGGCTCTCCACAGAGCTGCGCTGCTGAAGCACCCCTAGCATTTTCTCCACACTGCCCACAACCAGCTGCTTTTTGCAATTCCACATCCCTCGTGGGCAGCTCAGCTCCAGCCATGGTCCCCTTCATTTCGGCTCAGGAAGGAGGGGAACAGGGAAGAGCATCCTCTGCCAGATGTAGGGAGGGAAGAGCTCTGGCTGTCCTGCACATTATGGCCAGCTACACACCTGAGCAAGAAGTGATAGAGAGAGCTGGAGTGAGAAAATGAGAGAAAGGGAAACAAATGAGAAAGGGAAGGAGGAGAGAATGAAGACAAAAAGAAAAGAAAGAAAAAGAAAGAAAGAAAGAAAGAAAGAAAGGAAGGAAGGAAGGAAGGAAGGAAGGAAGGAAGGAAGGAAGGAAGGAAGGAAGAAAAGAAAAGAAAAGAAAAGAAAAGAAAGAAAGAAAGAAAGAAAGAAAGAAAGAAAGAAAGAAAGAAAGAAAGAAAGAAAGAAAGAAAGAAAGAAAGAAAGAAAGAAAAAGAAGGAAGGAAAGAAAGAAGACAGAGAGAGGGAAAAAAGGGAAACAAATGAGAGAGAAGGGGAGACAGAAAGAAAGAGAGGGAGGGATGGAGGGAGAGAGAGACAGAGAGAGAGACAGAGACAGAGAGAGAGAGAGAGAGAGAGAGAGAGAGAGAGGGAGGGAGGGAGGGACCCATTTCCCACAGAAAACACCAGGAGCCACAAAACTCAGGTAGGTGTGGCTGGGGGGGGGTCATGTTACAGGATGGGAGTTGGCCATGCCCAGCAGTGGTAGGTTGCCCCCAGTTCACACCAGTTCTATAGAACTGGTAGTAAAACCGTCAGGAGCCTCCACACACTGACCCTGATATCCTCAGAATGCTTCTGCACATGTGCAGAAGAGCACGCGCACATGTGACCGAAGCAAGTGCACGTGCATGGCCCAGTTGCGAAACAGTAGTAAAGATAAGTAGAACCCAGCCCTAATGCCCACCCAGGTTTTGTGGCTCCTGGTGTTTTCTTTCCTGTGTGAAATGGTCCTTATGGCTCTTTGAGTATTTAAGGTTGCAGTCCCCTGAGCTAAACCAATCATGAGAGCAGTAGTTGCGCCAATGTGATTTGATTTGGTCATCTCTCCTATTTAATATCTATTATGAAAACATTGGGACAGATATCCACAGGTCTGGAATTATCATCTGTGATATGTTGTTACTGTTTTGAGCAGGAATTTCAAACTAGGGGTTGTTTCTGATTGGTCACTGATCAGCAGCCAAACTGTATATAAAGAGTGCTGCTGCCTGCATTGAGTTGCTGAAGTCTCACCATACAATAAAGAGCTGTTGTCACTATCCTGTCTGTGCTGCTTCGTTATTGCCCAGCCACTTCATTTGGCAACGAAGGTGGGATAGCACACAGAAAGATCAAAAAGAGCTAATGATAAGACATGGTGCCCACCGGGACCGTAGACTTCAGCCATGGCAGCATACATTCCGCCAACACCGTTTGATCCAGCTCGAGAAAAATGGGGGTTCTACATGACCCGATTCGAGTGCTCGCTTGAAGCTAGCAACATGTACAGGCTATCTGCAAATCGCAAACGAGCCCTGTTCCTGAGCCATTGTGGACTGGACGTCTTCAAAATGGCTGAGTCGTTGTGTGAGCCGACCCCGGTGCAAACGGTTCCTTGGGACACACTCCAAGCAACCCTCAAGGCACACTATGCCCCTGCACCATCCAAGTTCGTCCAGCGCTACCAGCTGAGGCAGAGAATCCAGAAAAAGGGGGAACTGGTGACCGCTTATGTAGCAGCGCTCCGAAGAGCCATGACCCACTGTGACTACTGCGACCTGGATGACGCACTGCTAGAACAATTAATCTGCGGCGGTTCGAGACACCAGGCTACAGAGACGGCTGCTTGCGAAGACTGGTTTGACTCTTGCCAGTGCCTTGGACAAGGCCAGGGCACACAAAGCATCGACAAAGGCGTCGGAGGCTTTACAGCATCCTCAGCCTGAGAAAAGCGGGTTGAAAGCGGTCCCAGTTCACTGCGAGAAGACGTGAGAACAAGTTTGGAGGAAGAATCAGACGAAGACGTCTTCTGAACTGAAAAAAGAAAAGGCGAGCCCAGCCGCCGTCGGGAGAGCTGCCTGAGTTGCGGTGGCCAGCACGAAAGACAAGCCTGCAAATATCGCGAGACCATTTGCAGGCGCTGCAAGAAGTGAGGTCACTTAGCCTGAGTATGCCGAGCACAGCTTCCGCGTTCTTCCAAACCACGTGACCAGGGCAGCCAATCAGAACCGCTGCCAGCTTCAAAACGACCAATCCAGAACAAGGGCACCAGCACGAGATTCAAACTTACAGCACGAGAGTCAGCCAAGTCAGCACGGCAATCAAGGAAAAAGTCTTCACTACTGTCAAGATCAACGGACAACCCTGCAGAATGGAGATCGACACCGGATCTGCACTCTCCATCATGTCGTGGGCTACATTACAGTCCCTGCTTCCGAACTACAAAAAGAGCCAGCTACGAGTCCACCTGCTAGACTACCAGGGAAACCGTGTCCCAGTCGAAGGCGTTGACACCTTCACCATCTCCTACGGCGACTTTGAGGAGAAACTACCACTAACCATCGTGAGAAATCCGGTAGCAAGCCCCCTTGGTCTACGCTGGTTCCGAGCCCTTGGCATGGGTTTCACTGGAGTCCACAGCCTCAGCGGATCATCGCTCAAAGAACAACTCCTGCACGAGTTCTGGGAAGTTTTCAAGGACAGCTTGGGCAAGTACGTGGGGACCCCGATTTCGTTTAATTTGGACCCAGGGGTAGCCCCAATTAGGCTTAAGGCAAGGAGAGTCCCTTTTGCTCTGAAGCCCAAGATCAATGCAGAATTAGATAAACTGATTAGCCAGGGCATCTTAGTGCCCGTAGACCATGCGAAATGGGAGACCCCAATAGTGACCCCAATTAAGGCTGATGGGTCTATCAGGCTCTGCGCCGATTACAAAAGTTCTATCAACAAGGCATTGCAGCAAAGTGCTTATCCTGTCTCCGTAGTCCACCACTTACTGCATTCCCTTGGTCCAGGGAAAATATTCGCAAAATTAGATCTTGCACAAGCTTACCAGCAGCTGCCAGTAGACGACGCCACGGCAGAAGCGCAAACGATAGTGACACACAGAGGGGCTTTTAAATGCACTCTGTTGCAGTTCGGAGTCAGCATAGCCCCAGGACTATTTCAAAGCACGATGGAGCACCTTCTACAAGGCCTCCCCGGAGTCGTCCCATATTTCGACGACATGCTAATTAGTGGTCATAACGAAAAGCAACTGGCAGAAAGAATCAGGTTAACCCTGACGAGATTCCGTGAAGCCGGCCTAAAGCTTAAAAGGTCGAAATGCAAAATTGGGGTTCCCTCAATTGAGTTCTTAGGATATAAGATTGACAGATCAGGGATCCACCCCACTGAAAGCAAGGTGAGAGCTATTAAGAACACTCCCACACCTAAAACCAAGACCAAACTGCAGGCCTTCCTAGGCCTTCTTAATTTCTACACCATGTTTTTAAAAGATAAAGCAACGGTAGCCAAACCGCTTCATAGACTCTTAGGCAAGAGAACTCCGTGGGTTTGGGGCAAAAGAGAAGTGGCAGCCTTTAACGCTATCAAGAAGCTCCTCTCTGATGACAGTTGTCTAATGCAATATAGCTCTGAACTGCCATTAGTCTTGGTTTGTGACGCCTCTCCATTTGGCGTTGGCACTGTACTCAGCCATAGACTACCTAATGGCCTAGAGGCACCCATTGCTTACTACTCCCGGACTCTGTCATGCGCAGAGCGCAACTATAGCCAACTTGACAGGGAAGCCTTAGCCGCCATTGCCGGCGTTAAAAAGTTCCACGAGTACTTGTTTGGCCGATCATTTGACTTAGTTACAGACCACCAGCCATTGCTGGGCCTCCTTGCCGGCGACAGGCCCATCCCTGCCGCACTTTCTCCACGAATGACTAGGTGGTCAATTTTTTGGGCCACATATTCTTACAAACTGATCCAACGACCAGGAAAAGCCATGGGCCATGCAGATGCCCTTAGCAAGTGTCCCCTGCCAGACATTTTAGACAACCCAACTCCTGAGGCCCCAATTCTTTTGCTGTGCCGCCAGGGCCCCTATTGTCAGCCGAGGTGGCCAAAGCTTCTAAGAGAGACTCTGTTATCAGAACCGTGATGGGCTGGGTCCTGCGAGGCTGGCCTATACAAACTGACTCTGCTGTATTTAAACCATTTTGTACAAAGCGAAACGAACTTTCGATGTTAGGGGGGTGTTTGCTGTGGGGAGATCATGTTGTTGTACCTGAAAGTCTAAGGCATAGAGTGCTAGAGATGTTGCATGTGGGTCACCCAGACATGGTTAGAATGAAAGGTCTTGCCCGAAGCTACGTGTGGTGGCTGCATTTAGACCAAGACATTGCTGAGAGGGTGGGGAAGTGCCAGCCCTGCCAGGAGTCCCGTCCAGATCCCCTGGTCACCCCGGCTAAGGAATGGGAGAAACCCAAGGGCCCCTGGGGGCGACTCCACATAGATTTCGCTGGACCGTTCCACGGCCAGTCCTTCCTAATAGTAGTGGATGCATTTTCTAAATGGTTAGAGGTTTTCCTAATGCCCTCAACTACTTCGGAAGCTGTGATTTGGGTCCTCCACCACCTTTTCGCCACGCACAGCCTGCCCAACACGTTGGTTTTGGACAACGGGCCGCAATTCACTTCTGTCCAATTCGAGGGTTACCTTGCCAAACTGGGCATTCGGCATGCCCTCTCGGCTCCTTTCCATCCGGCTTCGAATGGTCAGGCCGAACAATTCGTTCGGACCACCAAGGAAGCCCTGTCCCGATTAGGCTCGGGCGATTGGCAGGCCAAGATTGATCAATTCTTGGTGGTACAACATGCCATTCCCTGCACAGCCACTGGCCACAGTCTGGCCAAACTTTTGATGGGCCGTAAACTCAGGTGTGTCCTCGACTGATTGCATCCAAATTATTCAGCCAATAACTTTAAGGGGGAAGAGGGAGGCCTCAGGCATTTCCCAATTGGCACAGCGGTCTATGCACAAAACTATGCCACTGGTCCCTTGTGGGTGGAAGGTATTGTAACAGGGATGTCTGGACCGAAATCGTATACGGTTGATATCGGTCAAGGGAGAATTTGGAGGCATCACATCGACCAGCTAAGAAAGAGATTAGTTAGCGAGAACCCAGACCTCGAATACAAGCCAGTCCCTAACTACCAAGGTCCGTCCAATACAGCTACCTCAACCCCGAGTGAGCCGGAATACTTATCTGGCAAGCCGGAGTTCCAGCGCTGCCCCAGCAAGCCACTCCTCCCAGCCGGAGAAAGTCACACCTCCGAAAGAATCCCGGAGGTTCCATTGGTGGAGCCAGGAGAGACGGGAGGTCCCTCTGACCAGCTCAACGCCCCACCTGCAACTGAACTGCGCAGGTCGACTAGGACTAAGACACGCCCAGGTCACCTGCGCGACTACGTGTGTAAATATGTTAATACTTGTGATAATGTGCATTCTGGGAGGGGAGGGGTGTTATGTTGTTACAATTTTGAGCGGGAATTTCAAACTAGGGGTTGTTTCTGATTGGTCACTGACCAGCAGCCAAACTGTATATAAAGAGTGCTGCTGCCTGCATTGAATTGCTGAAGTCTCACCATACAATAAAGAGCTGTTGTCACTATCCTGTCTGTGCTGCTTCATTATAGCTCAATCTGTATATGATGATACTTGATTCTATATTTCCATTCCAAGCCAAGCCAGAGATTGTGAGGAAAACTTTAACCTATGCTTGCATGCTATGAAAAGGAAATAGAATTGGACGTTAGGCTGATTTGCATTAATAAAATCTTTATCAAATTACGGTTAACTAATGCTGTTCTTTCTCTCTTGTGTGCCTATCAATAAAATTCTGTGATGAAACCAGCAAACGTAAATCAGAGGTCTGAGTGCCTTCCCACTTCAACTTCCTGAACTGATAACCAGAAATTACAGGCTTCACCTTTGCGGCTTTCTTTTCTCATAATCCAATGACTCATATTCCACAGTTACATAAACCACTATATGGGAATAAAAACCTATGGTAGCTAAAAACCTATGGTAGCTAAAGAAGGTCATGCAACAAGGAGCTTCTGTCCCATAATGCTCATAACATAGGTCTGGGTGGAAATTTTAAGTTTTTCTGATTTTGCCACTGAATAACAGCCTCATGTTTGTACAAATAATACATAAAATATGAGCCTACAACTACAGACAGTCCTATTATTATTACTATTATTATGAGGCTCGCAGCAATAAAATAAAACAATAAATAATACTAAAAATACAATTAGAATCCCAAAATTAAAACTATAGCTCCCGAACAGATCAGAAGATTTGCTGAAAAAGCCATGTCTTTGGGTCACTGTGGAAAGAACGGAGGTCAGGGGCCGTCCGGAGCCCAGTAGGGTAATGGCTTCCTTGACAGAGATTGCAGTTACAACGGTGATAAAAAAGTAACATTGAGACCAATGTCTACATTTATGACCTTCTCAGCATCTCTCCCTGTCACATGTTCAGTATTATAGCCAATTGGTACATGTTTTTTTTAATTTGATTTTTTTTTAATTTAATTTATATGCCGCCCTTCTCCGAAGACTCAGGGCGGCTTACAATGCAATAAGCAATAGCCTTCATACTTTTGTATATTTATACAAAGTCAGCTTATTGCAATTATTATCAGCTTACAACAGAGTAGAGACAAATGATCTGAGAACTAAACCCTTGACTTACCACCACCATCATTCACTGAACCTGATGAGCAAAGAGATGTATAAATTTCAAGTGAAGTACACACTCCACCACCATCTCTGAAGTTTTCAGTTACTCAAAAGGAGGAAATATAGACTAACATGTCACATAATGAAAAAGGAGGAATTACAGACTAATATGTCACATAAACTATTGGTTGTCCACAATAGAATATTAATAGTGGCTGTGAGTAATGTTTACCCATCTTTTATAGAAGTGCTATTTTTATGTGCTAAAACATCTGAGCAAATGGATTTTCCCCAACAAAATAAGCTTTTTACACTTTTATTCAAGTGTGATATTTTACTGGTAGCTGGCCAGCTTCTAAAGAAGTGGTACTGAATTAATCTTCAATCATGGGGTTCTCATTTAGCAGCTTCAAAAACTCTAGCACAAAATTACCAAGATATAAAAATCTGGAAGCAGAAGAAAGTAGCAATATCATTTTTAAAAGAAAAAGAAAAAAAGAGGCTGTTGCAGTGGTCATTTTGTTATTGTTCGTTTGTTTAAATTTGTTGGCTACCTAACTCCAGTGGACTCTAAGTTATCTTGGACATATTGGTTGACTTTATGTGAGCAACTAATTGTACATTCTGAAAAATGCTTTGTAAAGAAACTTTGAAATAATATGATAGAAGCCTTATCAAAATGGCTTCTAATGTTTAGGGTGAGGGTGAGACTTTGAGGATAATAGATTGTGAAGTTCCAGACAGTTTCCTGTGAAGAATATATTGGTCAAGTTAAGATTTTTGACAAGATCCTATGGGACACATATTATAAAAATAAATTATATAGAAGTTCCCAGTTTCTTCTAAAGAAAATAAAAACCCTAACATTGCAGCTTAGAAGCTCCTACTTCTTCAGGAACTAAGAAACATGTAATTACCTCATTCAAAGTTATTTCCATTTCTGTTCCCACCCCACTTTCTGATCCTACCTGTGCTGATTTTTAGATAGTGCATTCCTCTAAGCAGAAGTGCTTGGTTTATTTTCTTTTTCTTCTTTATAAATCATTCATGAATATTGATGGTTCTTTACCTTGACATCCTTTCAAATTTGTTTAACTTGTATTAAAATCACACAAGCATTCTTTGAAGTCTGATTGTGTAATTAGACAAGGGAGAAAATCTGGATTTGGGATGCTTCTGAGGATTCAGTAATAGGATTCAGGGATACAGAACATTAGGGATGTATCCCCCAATTCAGGAAGGTAATTATTTTAGATTTTTGGTAAGAAATCTTGCAGTAAGGACAACAGAAGACAGTGGAACTGTTCCATCATCTGCTCTATATGATTTCAGCTCTGGTTTGAAAATAGGATCTGCGAAAGTGACATTTAGACACAACATAGCTAATGGCAAGAATAGAGTGAGAGTATCCTTAAGTATTAGAGAGTCACCAGGTTGGCAAGGTCCACACTAGAAAAGCATTTTCAATTAGCATCAAGTGACTGTGACTTTTGAAACTCTTCTTTTCCATCCATTCCAAAAACATTCAGGTTTCATGATTCAGCTGAGGTGATCTGCTGGCAAAATCTTTTTAACTGACAGCTGCCCTTTGTGTGCCTTATGCTGTATAACAAAACAGAGCTATTCCAATTGAAGAACTTTCCCTATCCTTCATATTAGATCTGTGCAATATTTTCTACTATTGTGAAAATAGGGAGCTCTGCCTGAATGGCTGATGGTAGTACAAAGATTGGGGCATTTGGGAGGAGATAAGAGAGTGGGCAAGGATGTTGACTTGGGGATTTCTAAAGCCCAGGGACTTCTGGGAATGAGAACTTCTTGGTTACATTCTCCAATTCAGGAAGGAGAAAATGCCCTATGCTCCACCCTTTTGCCATTGGTATTAAAGTTGATGACACAGATGCCAAGATTGGAGTCAAGCTGCTTGATTTGAAACTGCCTCGAGCACAACTACTCAGGCAACACTAGAAGAAAAGAGGCAAAGAAGTGGCAGCCATGGGCTTTCCATCCATCTTGTTGGGACTCGGTCTACTGTATCTGTCTTTAGCACAAGGTGAATGAGGGGGAGGGCTGGGTATTCAATGTTTAATCTCTCTTCTTCCAAATTCTTTTGGAATTCTTCTTCATAGCTTCCATGATAGTTGGAAATCAATTCTGCAAGCTGGATGGGCCTGCCTTTGAGATCTTTACAAATGGTGTTATAATCTAAGGAGACCAAAGAAATCTTTTATTATTTTAATCTTGAACTTTAGGACTGCTCTTTGTCTGCAGCTTTCAAGATTGTTAAATAAATATTCTCTTCATCTTGCAAGTTTTTAGATTCTTGGGAGGGGCTCTCATCTTTTTGGATTGCATGTTCTCCACTGCTTCCTTCTGCATTCTCTGAAAAGAGAATGTACTTTCCATCAGGTCAATAACATGAAGACATGAGATTGAAATGCCTAGAAGCAATCTATAACAGAATAAGAGAGTTTGAAGGGACCTTGGAAGTTTTCTAATCCAATACCCTGCTCAGGCAAGAAAATTTATATCATTTCAGACAAATGGTTGTCCAATCTCTTCTTAAAAACCTCAACTTCTTAACAATTATATTGATTTTATACATTCTATACATTATCATATTCGTTCTTTCCATTTTCAAATTCACCCCTATTTTTATTATCCATTATTTCTAGTCTCTAGCCATTTAAATCATTTATTCCAGATTATATAATATTCCGTATTTTCCTTTTCTTTGAGCTCTTTTGTTTATTTGTCCATCTCGGCATATTCTAGGATTTTTTTTTCAATGATTTTTCTTTTCAAAATCAATAAAATTGTTAAGAAGTATAATGTAATTAAAAGAGAAAGGGACAAGAAGAAAATGAAATAGTATAAAGGGAATCGGGGGAGAATATAAATATTAGAAGATGACCATCACAAAATAGCTATAAAAAGAGAGTATATATATGTGTGTGTGTGTGTTTGGTGTTTGGTATTTGTCATATTGTGTTATAATAAAAAAAATTTAAAAAAACACCTCAACTTCTGGAGGCAAGTCATTCCACTGATTAATTGTTCTAACTTTCAGGAAATTTCTCCTGCCTTCAGGTGCTTTAGAGAATAGGTTAACCCCTATATCTTCAGTTTGACTGTGTTTAAAACTGCTTAGGACAGATAACTGCAAAGTATTATAAATAGGTATTAAAGAAGATTACTTTCTGTATTGTTTTTTAGAAGTCCTAGAGAACAAGGGTTAGGGTTCAGGGCTCTGAGGTAAGCCACTGCGGGGCATGTGGGGCAGCTCCATCCCCTGCCTTGTGGCAGCAGCACTGGTGCACCACATGGCTTCCTGCTGCGCCACGAGCAAGTAGAGCCTCCCATACATGGGGGGGGAAAAGACACCCCCCAAAAATAAGCCCTAGTGCTTATTTGAGGCCCAAAGGAAAATAAGGTCCAGTCTTATTTTCAGGGAAACGTGTATGTGGATGTATGTATGTGTGTGCATGTGTGTGTAATTTTTATGAATTAATATTTGTGTGGGGGGATGTATAAAACATGTATATATATGTATATGTGTATATGTATACACACACACACACATATGTTTTTCTTTTAAGCCAGGTTTTTCCTACGTAGCCAAGATTTTTCTGGAACCACAACTGAGCGAAATCACATTCACTACATTCTGGATTCTTTCTCCATCTTTTCACTCTGGCAGACATTGCTGCCAGAGTCACATTGGGCCTTTACAGGGAGGAACATGAGATGTGGGTGCGGCCTACTGACGATGGCTAATGAGCCAGAAATATCTATATAGGTCTCCCACAATGCAGCACAAAAATTTTGCTTGCTGCCAGAATGAAAAGATGGAGAAAGAACCCAGAAAGTAGTGAATGTGATTTCGCTCAATTGTGGTTCCAGGAAAATCTTGGCTACGTAGAAAAAAACCTCGCTTAAAACAAAAATACACATTAACCCTACGAAAAGTAAGAAAATAGAAAATTGTGTGCGTGTGTGTAATATACATACATATACATATACATATACATATACATATACATATACATATACATATACATATACATATACATATACATATACATATACATATACATATACATATGTCTGTGTAAGTTTTCACGGGTATATATGTGTGTATAGGTAATGTTATGTCCTTATAAGGACATCCGCCTGGGATTGGCTGAAGATCCTTTCGGCGGGAGTTTTGAATCCCTGTCAGTGGGCGGTGCGTCTGCCGGAGCAAATATAAGGAGAGCTCCGGCAGCGCACAGCCAGTTCAGTTCTCGTTATTAAACGTTGTTTCTTGAACTCAGCTGGTCACTCTTCTTTCCTGCGCCGATCTAACACTGGCGACGAAGGACTAGAGAAGAATCCCCGCGTGGCACGATCGCCTTAACGAGCTGAAGTCACTCGACACGGCCTGAGGAATGGCAACGCCGCAAGCGCCGTTCGCCTCTTTGGCTCCTTTCAACCCCAGCCGGGAGAAATGGAGCTCCTATATGATTCGGTTCCGCCAATTCCTCCGGGGAAACGGCTACACCAACATCAACAACGAGAGGAAGAGGGCTCTTTTCCTCGCTCACTGCGGCACCGACGTCCTAGAGCTTGCCGTCAACCTCGTCGCACCCAGAGACATTGAAGTCATGTCCTGGGTGGATCTGCAGGCTGCCCTGCAAGACCACTATGCACCAACGGGCACCCCCATTTCCAACCGCTTCACTTTCCGCCAAAGGAACCAGATGGAAGGCGAATCCCTCAAAGACTTTGTTGCGGCATTGCGACAAATCGCAGCAAACTGCGAATTTGAAAATGTTGACAATGCCTTACGAGACGGGATCGTCTTCAGAATGAGAGATGCCAACCTCCAGAAAAAGTTCCTGAGTAGGAAAAGACTGTCCCTGAAGGACGTTCTCAAGGAGGCCACGGCTGCTGAAACTTCTGAGACCGCCGCCGCTGCTATGCGCCAGTCCCGTGGGATCCATAAGATCCACAAGCCGTCATCTGAATCGTCCGATGACTCTGCCACACAAACCGACTCAGAGGGTGAGTCGTCCGTTTTAAAAGTTTCCCGCCCATCTAGGCGGGAAATTCAAAAAGATGGCCGCCGCGCCGCTCAATGCGGCAGTTGCAAGGGACTCCATCCGCGCCAATCCTGCCGCTGGCGTGATGCAACCTGCAGACGCTGTCTTAAGAAGGGGCACATCGCCGAGGCATGCAGAGCCTCTGATCCGGTTCCGGAATCGATTAAGCCCCGCACTCAAGAAAATCGCCGCGATTCCCAGAGGTCATCCAAACGGTCCTCAAACCAGCAGAACCGCGACGACCGCAATGACTCCCAGGGCGGCGCTGTCCACCAAACAACAATCGGACTCACCAGCAACAACAATGCCACAAAATTCCATGTGACACTGTTGGCAGAAGGCTTGCCGTGCACAATGGAAGTCGATTCCGGCTCCGTCTACTCAATTATTGACTGGCACCAGATAAAACAGCTGAAGCCGGCACTTCGCAAGCGCCACCTTCAACCCCTTCACTCCAAGTTGGTGGATTTTGGCGGGAATCCCATCGGCGTCCTCGGGAGAACCAACCTCCAGATCGCCTTCAAGAAGTTCCAAGGCCAGCTTCCAATTACTGTCGTGGAGCACAGCCGTCCGACCCTGCTTGGTGTGGAGTGGTTTCAGCCATTGGGGCTTTCTATTGGAGGCATCCACCAGATTAGCTCAGGCGAACTCGACTCACTCATCGGAGAGTTCCAAGAAGTCTTCGATGGTAAGTTAGGGACCTTTACAGGGAAACCCATTTCCTTCAATCTGGACAAGGGGGTTACCCCTATTCGGCTCAAGCCCCGCCAGGTTCCATTTGCCTTGAGGGCTAAGGTAGACGCTCAGCTAGATAAGCTGATAGCCCAAGGCATCCTGGAACCCATCGATCATGCTTCATGGGAGACCCCCATTGTGACCCCCATGAAGCAGGATGGATCTGTGCGCATCTGCGCTGACTACAAAGTGACCATCAATAAGGCGTTACCGCAGAGCGCATACCCTGTGCCGGTGGTGCAACACTTGCTGCACTCACTAGGCAAGGGCCAAATTTTTGCCAAACTGGACCTGGCCCAGGCTTACCAGCAACTGCCAGTTGATCGGGAAACGGCGGAGGCTCAGACAATTGTCACCCATAGAGGCGCGTTTAAGTGCAACCGCCTCCAGTTTGGGGTCAGTGCAGCCCCAGGTATTTTCCAATCTATGATGGAACGCCTTCTCCAAGGCGTTCCAGGGGTGGTGCCTTACTTCGATGATGTACTGATCTCTGGAGAGTCTAAGGCCCAACTCTTTGACCGACTGAGACTCGTTTTACGACGGTTTCAGGAGAAGGGCCTGAGAGTCCGGAGAGACAAGTGCATCATCGGGGTACAGGAAGTCGAGTTCCTGGGCTATCTCATAGATAGTTCTGGCATCCACCCCACCAAATCAAAAGTTAAAGCTATCCATGAAGCTCCCAGCCCCAAAAACAAAGCGGAGCTTCAGGCTTTCCTTGGATTGCTTAACTTCTACGCAATTTTCCTCCAGCAGAAAGCCACAGTTGCTGAGCCGCTCCACCGCTTGCTGGCAAAGGCGGCTCCCTGGAGGTGGGGACGCGAGGAAGAGTCTGCATTTACAGCCGTGAAGGAGCTTCTGACCTCCGACAGCGTGCTCATTCAATATAATGAGACACTGCCCATCAGACTGACCTGCGATGCTTCACCCTACGGCGTCGGCGCTGTCCTCAGCCACGAACTGCCTACCGGCTGTACAGCCCCCATTGCCTACTTCTCTAAGACGATGTCCACTACGGAACACAACTATAGCCAACTGGACAAAGAGGCATTGGCTATTGTTGCAGGGGTGAAGCGCTTCCACGAATACCTCTATGGCCGGCGGTTCACCATCGTCACCGATCACAAGCCGCTTTTGGGCCTTCTCGCCGGCGACAAGCAGACACCAGCCTTCATGTCCCCACGCATGACGCGTTGGGCCATTTTCCTCGCCGGCTACTCCTACAGCCTCGTCCATCAACCCGGTAAAGCCATCGCGAACGCCGACGCGCTCAGCAGATGCCCATCCGCCGATGCCGTGGAGGATCCAGCTCCCACGCTCGAACTGCTGCACATTGACAACAACAGCAACTGTCCAGTAACATCTGCCGACGTCGCAACGCACACGCGGGCTGACCCCATCCTTCGCCAAGTCCAGTCTTGGGTCTTAAGAGGCTGGCCGGCCCAAATTGACAGCGACGATTTCCGGCCCTTCAGCTGCAAGCAAGAGGAGCTGTCCACCATGCGCGGCTGTTTGCTATGGGGAGACAGGGTGCTGATTCCCGGCTCGTTGCAAAAACGGACTCTTGCCGCTCTGCATAAAGGACACCCGGGCATTGTCCGGATGAAAGCACTGGCACGGAGCTACGTCTGGTGGCCAACCCTGGACAAAGACATTGAACATTGGGTCGCCAGGTGTAGCCCGTGCCAAGAAGTCAGACCTGCACCCCCTCAGTCTGACCCGACGCCCTGGGAAACCCCCAGCTCCCCTTGGTCGCGCATTCACATAGACTTTGCTGGCCCCATCCATGGGCACCATCTCCTCATCGTGGTGGATGCCTACTCCAAATGGCTGGAAGTCGTCCCCATGGCATCAACCACGACGGAAGCCACGATCCGAGCTCTCCGGCGCCTGTTCGCCACCCATGGACTCCCTGACGTCTTAGTCTCGGACAACGGACCTCAACTTACGTCCGTGCCCATGGAGACTTTTCTCGCAGGGCTGGGCATCCGCCATGCCCTCTCTGCCCCTTACAGACCGGCCGGGAATGGACAGGCTGAGCGGATGGTGAGGCTCACGAAGGAGTCGCTCGCCAAGATGGGACCTGGGGACTGGCAGGAGCGCATTGACACATTCCTGCTGACACAGCACATCACACCCCACTCTGCCACCCGGAAATGCCCTGCCGAATTATTAATGGGCAGGCGACTCCGGTCACCCCTGGACAGACTGCACCCGCAATATACATCAGAGGTTCCCGCATCTGCCAGCCGTCAACTTCGCCTGTTTTCCATCGGCGATGCCGTGTTCGCTTTAAATTTCCACGGCTCGCCTAAATGGCTTAAAGCTACAGTACACAGCACAACCGGTCCCAAATCCTACCGCGTCGAGCTGGAAGATGGACAGATCGTGAGACGTCATCTTGACCAGCTCCGCAAAAGGTGGAGGGAAGTGGGTGAAAACCATCCAGACGAGGTAGGCCTAAACCACCCCGACGAGGTAGGCCTAAACCACCCCGACGAGGTAGGCCTAAACCACCCCTGTGAGGTAGGCCCAAACCTCCCCGACGGAGCAGGCCAAAACCACCCTGGCGAGGTAGGACTACCCCACCCAGACGAGGGAGGCCGCCAACAAGCGGGAACAACAAGCACCTTTGCGCCGAACTTAACACCTAACCCAAATAGCCAAGATCAAGTAGACCGGGGACAACCCAGCAGGGGAAGCCAACAGCAGCCCCGCGAAGTGGGCAACCGGCAGCCCAGAGACGGGGACCTCCAGCCAACTTCTCAGGAGGCCCTACAACAACCCACCGACCGCACAGAAGACCAACCCTGCGAGGAAGGCCACCACCACCCCAGCAGGGTAGGCCAACACCAACCCGGCATGGGCGAACAACCCAGCGTTTCGTCAAGCGAGAAACCACCACCCTCCGACCAGCCGTGCAGAGAGGGCCTACACCACCCCTGCAAGGTAGGCCTACGCCACCCCGACAGAGTCGAACCGCCACCCAGGTCATCCGCCTGTCACCCCGGGAGTAAGCCGGACTCAACCAGGGGACCCCCGGGGTTAACCAAACCACCTCCGCCGAACTCGCACCCTGACCCAGACCGACGCGACCCGAGCCCAGCAGGGAACCGAGGGGAACCCAGGGACCTACCGAGGCTCAGGAGTTCCGGACCGGTCAACCGCAGAGAGCCACACCGGCGATCTCAGGATCCGTGCAGAAACGAGGGAGACCAGCATCCACAGCAGGCGGAGATCCGAGACCCGGCCGGAGGTTCGGGAACTGAGCCCGCGTCCTCTACGGCCAGATCCAGCCCGGCACCGGGGCAGGAGCCCCGAGCAGAGCAGACACCTTCCGTCCATGAGAGTGCCCATCCGAACTGTGAACTGCGCAGGTCTACGCGGGCACGTAGACGTCCTGTTTACCTCAGTGATTATTTCCCTGATAGACTGACTAAGAACTAGGGGGGAGGAGTGTTATGTCCTTATAAGGACATCCGCCTGGGATTGGCTGAAGATCCTTTCGGCGGGAGTTTTGAATCCCTGTCAGTGGGCGGTGCGTCTGCCGGAGCAAATATAAGGAGAGCTCCGGCAGCGCACAGCCAGTTCAGTTCTCGTTATTAAACGTTGTTTCTTGAACTCAGCTGGTCACTCTTCTTTCCTGCGCCGATCTAACAGGTAATATCTCAGGTTTCTTCCCGTGTAATTGCAAACATATCTTTTGAAGGATTGCAGCGACGTTTCGATGAAATCACTTTAATCATCTTCGACTTCGTCGAAACGTCGCTGCAATCCTTCTAAAGATATGTTTGCAATTACACGGGAAGAAACCCGAGATATTACCTGTACAAATATATATATATATATATATATATATATATATATATATATATATATATATATATATATATATATATATATATATGTCTTTGGTTATTCGGGTCTTCTCCTGCGTAAGTCTCATTCATCATCTTCAGGCTGGTGTTTTCAGCTTCATGCTCCTAGAATATATGAATTTATTAGAATATAAGAATTTATTTATTTGTTAATGTTAAAATATAATTTAATAAATAAAATAAGTATCTGAGGGACGTGTGTATCTGAACAATTAACAATAAACTAAAAAAATTTTAAAAATCAAATTATATCTCATTCTTCTTCAACTAAAGGTTATTGTTATGTTTACTAATTTTTGGTAGGAGCCTCCCAAGCTAGGAGTTGAGGGATGAGTGTCTCAGAAACTCAGTTTTATCATTCTTTCAGAAGCAGTTTCATATTGCTGCGCCCTTTGGTACATTTGTGTGATATCACAATGCATATACAAAAGGAGAAGGGCTTGTGTTAGAAGACCACAGTGCTGCTTTGATCATTCTGCCCTCCTCTCCCCTCCCGTCCTCTTGTCATTGAGCACAGGCCTTGTCAAGTCTCTGAGAAGGAATAATTTATTGGAAGCATTTTCTCCATCTACCACATTGTTTCTTTCATGCTGCAAAATGGAAAAAGGGTCACTTGGAGTCCTCTTTCCCTCACAGTCCTACATCGATTACAGTAAAAGAGTTAAATCTAGAATAATCAAAGCCACTCCTTACGGGACTGTTTATGTTAATTATTCACAGCATTGGTCTGGGTGATTTTGAGAAAGTTCTGTGCCGTTTATATAAATATATAGATAGAGTTTGTTTCTCTGTGTGTTTTAGTCTGCCCTCGGTCCCATTTCCCTAGTTAACTATTTTATTTTACTTTTGCTGATGTTTCCATAAACATTAAGCTATATTTTTGCCGGTCGATCTGAATGGCAGGTGTGCTTCCTCATATAAGGAGGCAGGGAGCAAGTGAGAGTGTGCTGAGTGCAAACTGAACTGGAAATTATTCACAGTAATTTTCCAACATGTGGAAGTCCATATTTTGCCATCTAACATAATGTGAAATGCTATAAAGGCATGCCATCCAGAGTCTCCAGATCTGGCCTATTGGCGATCTGTAATAACTTGTCAGGTGTATCAGTTTTACAATACCACAGAATTGACTGAAACCAGAATCGCTTATGACATTTTACCCTTTTTTTAAATCCCTGGGGTTTTTTTAAATCTTAATTGGAAAATTAAAGTTACTTGTCTTTTCTTTTTCCAACAGGTGCTGCTGACCCGGAAATAGGTAGGAAATTCTATGTTCCCTAGAAACTTTCTGCACAAATTTGCACTGAATGGTGAAAAGGAAACCCACTTGCCTTTTCCAAAATCTTAAATATGTTGTTATGTTGCTTCCAGCACAATACAATCTTCAGAACCATTACTGCAACTCCAGTTGCATTTTGTCACTTTCTTATTGTTAACAAGTTAGACAAAGAAATGTTATAAATAACATACAATATGAAATAACAAGTAGGCTAGCTTGGTGGCTCAACAAGACACTGTGAAGCGGGTATGGTAACATCCTCATTTTCTACATCATATGAGAAAAGTACATCTTCCTTCCCGTGTCCTTACCACTTTCTACAGAGGGACTCTAGAAAGCATCCTCTCATATTGTATTAGTGTTTGATTTGGAAGTATTTCCGTTTTGGAGAGGAAGGTGATGCAGAGAGTTGTAAGGACAGCAGAAAAGATTATTGGAAGTTCCATACCTTCTATCCAGGCCATGGCATATAAATACTATCCAGGACAGTGTGTCTGTGTGTGTGTCTGTGTGTGTGTGTGTGTGTGTGTGTGTGTGTGTGTGTGTACGTGTGGGTGGGTGGGTGGGTGGGTGTCCTTTTGAGAGTGGGCATCAGAGTTTCATTTTTAATATATACATACACTGTGATGTGGTAGCATCTGCATTTTCTACATCATATGAGAAGAGCACATCTTCCTTCCCCTGTCCTTACCACTTTCTACAGAGGGACTCTAGAAAGCATCCTCTCATATTATATTAGTGTTTGATTTGGAAGTATTACCATTTTGGACAGGAAGCTGATGCAGAGAGTGGTAAGGGCAGCAGAAAAGATTATTGGAAGTTCCATACCTTCTATCCAGGCCATGGCATATAAGTGCTATCCAGGACAGTGTGTGTGTGTGTCTGTGTCTGTGTGTCTGTGTGTACGTGTGTGTGTGTCCTTTTGAGAGTGGGCATCGGAATTTCATTTTTAATATATACATATAAAAAATGGCAACAAAGGTTATCTTATAATGTTTTATAATGCTTTATTCCAGGGGTGGGTTCTAATTTTTTTTACTACTGGTTCTGTAGGTGTGGCTTATTTTGTGGGCATGGCTTGGAGGTCATGTGATTGGATGGCCATGGCTATGTGTATGGGGACTACTCAAGAGTGCTGAAAAAAGTCATTTCTGACAGGTCCTTGCACTTTTGACTGGTCCTCATACTTATGATCATCCTCACATTTATGCCCATGCAGCATTCTTAACAACCATGTCACTCATTTCACAACTGCTTCTCTTCACCATGGTGATAAGATAGGGCAAAAAACGTAAAATGTGAAGACAGTCATAAGTTTGAGGACTGGTCAAAAGTGCGAGGACCAGTCAAAAATAACTTTTTCAACCCTCTGAGTAATCCATATGCACAAAAGGATTACCCAGAGGGCTGAAAAAAGGGATTTCTGACAGGTCCTCGCACTTTTGACCGGTCTTCGCACTTATGACTGGTCATCATTTATGGCCATTGCAGCATTCTTAACAACCGTGTTACTCATTTCACAACTGCTTCTCTTCACCATGGTGACAAGATAGGGCAAAAATGTAAAATGTGAGGACAGTCATAAGTTCGAGAACTGGTCAAAAGTGCGAGGACCAGTCAAAAATAACTGTTTCAGCCCTCTGAGTAGTCCATATGCATAAAAGGATACAGCAATAGAGAAGGATGAAGGAAGGGAAGGGAAATTAGAGTAGGAGTGAGGGTAAGAGAAGGAGAAAGGAAGAGGAAGTAGGGAGAAGAAGAGGGGAGGAAAGAGAAAGTAAGAAGGAAAGAAAAGAGAGAGGTGGTAGGTTTGAGGAGAAAGATTGCTGTACAATAAAAAAGATGAAAGGGAAGAAAGCCAACCCCAAACAAATATAAAGATATTAAGATAAAGAATGAATTGTTAAACTTTAAAGAATAAACGAAAACAAATATGAATAAATAGCAATAATTAGAAACACACATACAAACATACAATGTATTTTCTTTGAACAGAATATTTGGCCGGTTCACAAATTTAAACAGTGTTTAGTCATTTCAATTAAATTTATAATTTCTATATTTCCTTTTTGCCATATTTATTCCTCAATTATTTTTTTTAAAAAACCAATATTACCTTTATCCTCATCTCTGATCTTAATCAAATTCAATTTTTCCCTTCTATTCTATATTACACCTCTTCCCATTGTCATTTATTTTTATATCCATCCTCACATTGGTTAATTATGTAATATTACAGTTGTTTAATACAAATTCAACATTTTAATATAAATCAATTAGTTATATAACTATCTTTTTTGTATATTAATCAATATGAACATGAATATTCCAATTATTTCCATGCAATCCAATTTCTTACAAATCAATTAATTATATTTACCAATAATAATAAACCAAATAATTTTCCCCATATATTCCTCCAAACCAGAACTTAACCATTTCTGTTTTTGACACAATATACAATTAATAGTATCTCAATTATTACAATTCCCTAGTAAAATAGAGCTTTTTTCTTTTGTGTTTTAAAATCTTGAACTCTCCTCTTTTGCCCCTAAATTTCCCATTGTTTGCAGTTTTGCACCTACCTTTTTTGGTGAGGAAAAAGAAAAAGAAATCTTTCTGCCTCATTTTGTCACATTTCAGCAAAAACCCTGCTTTACTTTCAGTTTCGCTTTTTCAACTAGAGAAAAAAAATCTGCTCCAGCAAGCACTCTTTGCAGCTAGCAAAAGAGGCCTGTGCAAAACAGCTGAGAGCAAATCAGCTGAGAGTCGGGAGGCCGACCTAATCAACTTGTGGTAATTAACCTATGCTGAAGCTGTAAGGGGCTGTTTTTTCTATTTTTGCAGGCACCATTTGTTTTCTTTTACACTGATCAGCTGTAGGGCAGCCCTTTGAAGCCCCGCAGCAAGAATTTAAACAGTTTTTTTCCCTCTAGCCATCAGCTGGGACTCAGGAGGCAGCAATAGATTGGGAGTGGGTGGGGTAAGTGAACGGCAACCGTCCAGGAACCAGTTCAGGGGCGTGAACAGTCAATCTTATTACCAGTTCTCTGAACTATTAAATTTCTTTACTACAAGTTCTTGCGAACCGGTGCAAACCGGGAGAAACCCACCACTGCTTTGTTCCTTGACAAGTAATTCATTATTTGACCACAGTTGAGTTATGCTCTTCCATGTTAACAAATAAACCAGATTTTTCCTTGCAACAGGATCTTAATCAACATATAAATGAAGCCTATTGCTCATCTAAATACAGGAGTTGATCACATACTGAATTGACAAGTTATATAGATGTGCAAATTAAATATTAACTTGTTTCTCAGGAGACACATCATCATTGGAAACTTTCTTCTGAAAATCATATATAAATTCATTCCAAAAGGGAGAGATTGTTTCTTGCAAGGTTTCCATTGTTGAACTTCAAAGGTATGGGGGAAAGTCCCCTTTTGTTCTTATTATAATCCAAAATCTAAAAGAATAGAATAGAATAGAATAGAATAGAATAGAATAGAATAGAATAGAATAGAATAGAATAGAATAGAATAGAATAGGTTTTATTGGACACACAAGGATTTTTTCTTAGTCCATATGCTCTCAGTATACATGAAAGAAAAGATACATTTGTCAAGAATCATAAGGTACAACATTTAATGATAGTCATAGGGTACAAATAGGTAATCAAAACATATTAGGAAACAGTCAATATAAATCGTAAGGATACCAGCAACAAGTTTACAGTCATACAGTCATAAGTGGGAGGAGGTGGGTGATAGGAACGATGAGAAGATTAATTGTAATGCAGCCTTAGTGAATAATTTGATAGTGTTGAGGGAATTATTTGTTTAGCAGAGTGTTGGTGTTTGGGGGAAAAATCTTCTTGTATCTAATGTTCTGGTGTGCAGTGCTCTATAGTGTCGTTTTGAGGATAGCAGTTGAAACAGTTTATGTTCAGGATGTAACAGGTCTGTAAATATTTTCACAGCCCTCTTTTTGACTCATGTGGTAATTGTTTTTTCTGCAGTTCTAATTATCCTCTGAAGTGTGTGTCTGTCTTGTTGGGTTGCAGAACCAAACCAGACAGTTATAGAGGTGCAGATGACAGACTCAATAATTCCTCTGTAAAACTGTATCAGCAGCTCCTTGGGTACTTTGAGCTTTCTGAGTTGGCACAGAAACAACATTCTTTGTTATGCTTTTTTGATGACGTTTTGATGTTAGATGTCTATTTTAGATCTTGAGATATGATAAAACCTAGAAACCTGAAGATCTCTACTGTTGATACTGTGTTGTCTAGTATTGTAAGAGGTGGAAGTATGGAAGGGTGTCTTCTAAACTCTACCACTATTTCTATGGTTTTGAGTGTATTCAGTTTCAGATTGTCCTGGTCGTACCACGAGGCTAGTTGTTCAACCTCCCATCTGTATGTGGATTCATGATTGTCTCAAATGAGACTGATCACTGTTGTGTCATCTGTGAAATTCAGTAGTTTAATAGACTGATCGTTTGAGATGCAGTTATTAGTATGACTGTCTATATTAATCCCTGTAATGTTCAGGCAATATTTTGAAAATGGTTGAAAGACAATGACTGGCCAAGGTGATCCAGTAGTTTCTGTCTAAGATACAACTAGAACTCATAGTCTCCCAGTTTCTAGCCTGGTGCCTTAACAATTACACCAAATTCCTCCTCCCTCTCATTCTTTTTCTCCCTCATCACTTCTATTCTGCTCTTTCTTGGCAGGTTGTAAGAAGTCACTAATTTCTACAAGAATTGTTGGAGGCCAACCAGCTTCTGAGGGGTCATGGCCCTGGCAAGCGGGCCTTTCAGTACTCAACAGAACTTTTTGTGGTGGCACTCTCATAGACAAGAAGTGGGTGCTGACAGCCGCTCATTGTGTCATCGGGTAAGTTACTGAACTGTAAAATTAAGTGACAAAATTAGATAGTTCAATATTATTATGTTCTTTTTAATAGACTTAGAGTTTCCAGGAAACAGCATTATTATGGCTTGTTACATAGGCAGATATTTAGACTCGATTTGGCATTTTTATCCACCTATCAAGTCTTTCCCAAGGACATGGAATAGGCAGATGTTGTTTGATGGTATTAAAGATATTGTTGCAAGATGTAAACAAAGTAAAGCTGCCTTTTTGCAATTGACTAATGGTGATTTGGTCAAAGCCAGTGGTATTCAAATAATCTTCCAGATGCTTTGAGATTGCACATAAGGTGGCTGTTACTATTGATACTACCTTTGCTTTCTTTTGTCAGTCGCTCAATTTCTATTCACAGGTCTTTGGATTTAGGGATGTAGGGATTTCCAGTTCTTTCTCTTCTATTCTGCTGCCTCCAGAAACTACCACCTCCACTATACAGTCTTTTTTGTCTTTCAGAAATAGTCACAGAGGAGTCAAATGAAGAAAATGGCATTGCATCAGGGCCTTTCTACTGCCAATTCTTTGTGCTCGCATCACAAATAAGGATACATATAAGTAGTCCTTGACTTAGGACCACAATTGAGCCCAAAATTTATGTTGCTAAGTGAGAAATTTGTTAAATGAATTTTCCCCATTTTAGGAGTTTTCTTGCCACATTTATTAAGTTAGTAACATGAATCTGGCTTCCCCATTGACTTTGCCTGTCAGAAAGTTGAAAAGGGGGATCACATGATCCCAGGAGACTGCAACTGCCATAAATGTGAGTCAATTGTCAAGCATCCGAATGTAAATCACGTGACCATAGGGATGCTGCAACGGTCATAAATGTGAAAAGTGGTCCTAAATCACCTAAGTCACATTGTAACTTCGAAAGGCCACTAAAGAAACTATTCATAAGTCAAGAACTACCTGTGTACAAAAAAGACACAACAATGATTTTTCTTTCTGACCAAAATTTCAGATCCTGCTTTAGTTAAATATTAATAAAAGACTGCATTACTCTGCAGAGTTTCAATTGAAGGTACTTTCCTATTTGCATATCACTCAATGTACACTATGGATACTGTATGTGGAAATCAGAGCTGGGTTTAGATTAAAGCCAAATAGGCACTGTCTTGTGGGTGCCAATGGTAATAGTTCCAAATCATTCTAAAAATGAAAATCTCCACATTGGCAAGAAGTGAGGCCATCAGTCAATATGGCCTAGGGACACCATATACTCCTGAACCAGCATTGATGGAAATACTATACAAATGAATAAATATTTCCTGCCAAACTCCAACAAGGCTGTTGACATCTTTAAATGTGGCAGAGCTGGATATAAGGAAGCATGCTGAAATTGAATGCAGACAAAATCGGGTGCCTCAGGCAACAAACTTCAGGATTTTTTTCAGCAAATGTTCAGCAAATGTTTAAATCCTGCAGTAGTCTCAATAGGTCCACATCCATAAATTGCTCTTGACATTTTTTAAATTGTCCCTTACAGGCTCCCTGAAGGCTATGGCAGAATTTTTGTGGGTTTAGGTGACCACCAATTCATGAACCCTTCAAATAACTCAAAGAAATTTGCCATCCGACAGATTATTCCTCATCCTCAATACACAGCTATTGACCATATGCATGACATCGCTTTGTTGGAGCTAAACGACACCGTGGAGTTCACCAAATACATCATGCCTATGTGTCTCCCAGAGTCTTCTGTGAAGTTCCCTGACAATACTAGCTGCTGGGTCACTGGATGGGGAGCAACACAATCTAAGGGTGAGTGAGGAAAATGGGATGTGTGTTTGATCTGACACTTTTTCATCCGTTCACATCTGAATGTATGCAATTTGATATGTTTAAAGATTCAGTTATTTGCTTATCACACCAAAGTAGCTTGAAGTTACTTTAAGGACAAACGGGACACAGTTTACTTTCCTAAAATCATCAATCTGGTTAGCGAGTCTGTCTTCTGGCAAATCACAAGAGAAATTAAACTTGTTCTTTAAAATGAAGTTGAGGAATGTTGATGATTTGACACAAAAAGTTACATTCAACATAAGCTCAGTTACTTGTTCTCTGCATTTTATAATGCAACCCTTTCCTTTCTTTGCAGAGGAGCTGAAGCCCCCCCAAACCCTTCAAGAAGTGGAAGTGTCTATCATCAATAAAGATGTATGCAAATTTATCTACAATCTGCTCCCTTTTAAAATATTGCCCAGTATGATCTGTACAGACAAAGATTCCTGTCAGGTATGGTGCTCAAAAACTTTTTTTTTATTTATTTTATTTATTTATTTGTCAAGGAAGTATTAGCTAATAGATAGAAGCATAGATTGGATACATAAAATAAATACAAATAGAAAAAACATTAGGACAGGGATGGTAGGCATGCTGGAGCTCTTATATACGCCCCTTACTGGCCTCTTAGGAATAGGATGAGGTCAACAGTCTTAGGTTAAAATTTTGGGGGTTTGGGGATGAAACCACAGAGTGAGGTAGTGCATTCCAGGCATTGACCACTCTGCTGCTGAAGTTATACTTTCTGCAATTGAGTTTGGTGCAGTTTACCTTAAGTTTGTATCTATTGTGTGCTCATGTATTGTTGTGGTTGAAGCGGAAGTAGTTGTTGATAGGTAGGACATTGTGGCAGATAATTTTATGAGCTAGGCTTAAGTCTTACCAAAGGTGGCGTAGTTCTAGGTTTTCTAAGCCCAGAATTTCAAGTCTGGTGGCATAAGGTATTGTGATGAGGAGTGGAGGACTCTCCTTATGAAATATTTTTGGACATGTTCAATTGTATTAATGTCCGAGATGCTAAATCCAGGACTTATGCTAAATTAATTAATTAAGACAATGTCTTAATTAATTAATTAATTAATTATGTTAAGACAATATGCTAAATCCAGGTAATTTAGCTAAGTTTCTTTGATAGAAGACAGTTAATTGAATTTCTGTAATATATTGGGATTGAATTTGTATAATATATTAAACTAGACCTAAATAGTACTAAATTATTAAGCTAAGGACCTGATGAGGTATATATTAACTCTTAATTTTAGTTTATGGTTCCATGTGTTGAACAATGAGTCTTAATTAATTAATTAATTAATTAATTCATCAATTTAAGTTTGTTGTACCTGTCAATGTTGAAATGGAAAATTTATGAACCTGCTCATAAAGGAAGCAGAGCTTCCCCAGAGCGTGGAATCTGGGGAAGGCTCGGACAAGGGCTCTGCATCAGAGACAGAGAGGGGGCCAGTGCCATCTGGTAGATATGTGCTGCCTCCGGAACCTCCAGAACCTGACATCAGCGAGGCAGAAGAACAGAGGGAACATGTTTCCAGTGTTGCTGGGAGGCAAAAACAGTAAGACAAAAGGGGCAACTCAAGAGTAAGGCTTGGAGATGATTGGTCCCTCCCATAAGACATAAGAGAGGAGCAAATGGACGTGACCCTTTGCGGGAAGCAATTTGTTCATTCTGGTCAGTTCAAACACTGAGAAGCTCTGTTTGATTCTGTGCTCCATTTGGCCTTGCAAAAGTAATTGGCAATTAGGTCTCTGGCAGCATTTCAAGGGAGATAAAGGTGGGCATTACCAGGGCCTTTACCTTGACATTACCTTGAAAGATTGTGGCAGACATCAGTCGGACTCTTCACAGAATGTTTCTGAATTATTACCAGCTGTGAATGACCGTAATTCACAGCCGTTTAAATAAAAGAGAGTTTTTTGGGACTAAATGTGTTATTTAAGCTTTCTCAGGGAGCCTAGGTCAGAACAATTCTTCACTTGGGGAAGGATGCATTCAGTGCTCTTTAAACTGCCAAGATAGGTCTTGGCAATCATCAGCAAGAGGCCTTACATAGTGTCCAGAATAGTTCCTCAAGATTCAGTTCCTGAAATTTGATGGAAAGCTTAATGGGGATTTTCAATCAGTGAGATGATTGCTTCTGAATTTTGCTGACTAAGATAAAAAACAGAGGAGCTAAGCCTCTCAGAAACTTTTTGAAACTGCTACACAAAACTTAAAAAAATATTAAAAAATTAGGCCAAATATTTTCTGATCTACCATCTCCAGTAATTATCAAGACCATGGGGCAAAATAACATATCCAACTGCCCTGCATAAGATCAGAATTGCTCAGCCATGTGCAAAGAGATCAAATCTTTAAAATGCATTACTGATTCAACTTGTTGTTGTCCAAACATTTTGGACATGAATTCCTATTCCAATGAATATAAATCCTTAACAAGATTTAAAGTCCAAAACAGTTAAGATGGATGTCCCATATCTGCTTCTTTTGACTAGTTCTGAAGAGGATTTAAGGAATAGTAATAAATTCATACGGCTCTCAATATGACTGTGTTGTTATGGAATGAAGGGACCAAACAACATTCCTGGGTCAGCCAGAGAGAGTTTGTTTCCAGAGGTTCAAAGCCAAATTTCTACCTGAAACTTTGAACAAAGAAAACAGCTCTGATAGACAGTTTATATATGTTTCCAAGACAAAGGATTCGGTGAGATCATGCATTTTCCATATATGGTTAACATGAGCTCATACAATTTCTATATATGGTTAACATACATTTGTTATATGATAATTGACATTTCCTAATTACTAAATCATTAGTAAACCATTATTTTTTGTTTATAAGATTATCTTAGTTTAGACAACCTTCCTTAAGTGCTTGTAGTTGCTAATGGGAAATTTACTGCTATCCTTGGGTCGTAAGTGACTTTTTGTAATGTACATATCTTTGTGTCTTTGACAGTGATGCCCATCAAATATTTTCCATATGGCTTGTCCTTCCTTGGTAGCTAGCTGAGCTTTCCTCATCAGAAGATATATTTACCAATAATGGCTTTTAGCTGATTTTTAATATAATCTCCAAGCCCTTTTCTTCCTTATAATAATGTGAATAGAGAGTGTCCTTTACCTGACCCTTTCTCCCTTATAATAAAAGTGAATAAAGAGTGTCTTTTAGGGTTCATGTAACTGACTCTGTATGATTCCTACTTTATTCACTTTTATTCCCATTTACCTTATTCCCATTATTATTTTATTCACTTTTATTTACTTTAGTGTAGCACTTTAGATTTCATTTTGGATATGATTTTCTAGGACAGCCAGGTGATTCTGGGAAAAGATGTGACTGCTTTAAAATGTTGGGTTAAATTTATACTCCTGAATGCCCCAAAGTTGGGAATTCGAACTGCTGCACAACCTTAGCTGTCATCCACCTAAGGAAAGGACAGTGGATGTATGTTCATTTAGAAAACAAAAGTAAACATGGAATTTAGAGCACTCATATTTTTATTCTGCTATTTATTAACAGTGTTAAATATGGCTAGCTTTTGAGGGCAGGAAGGTTGTGGGACTTAGTGTACTGTGCTAATCCAGGTCCATTTTACTGAATTATCAATAAATATATTGCATTAACCCCAAAACTGTGATAAGGATGTTTGGTGAACAGGCAATTACTGAAGATTCCCAGGATAAAGTTGAGGTGTTTAGCTAAAGGAATAAATACTTTCTTGCAAGGAAATTTGCATTTCAATTTTTCAATATTGGAATGAAGCAGCCTTACTATAAACATGTGATAATATGCATATTTTTCTTTCCAGGGTGATTCTGGAGGACCTATGGTTTGCAAATGTGATGGAAGTGAAAATTGGCTCTTGGCTGGAATTGCGAGGTTAGGGTTAGGCTGCGTGATAACGAATATACCTGGTGTCTACACTTCAGTAGCACACTATGCTGATTGGATCCAGCTGCACATACCCCACATAAAATTTTCAGACTGCACAGGTGAAAGTAATAGTGTAGAGCACAATACCCCTGCTTTTAATGTAGGACACAATACCCTGCTTTTTCTGATATCTTTTAAATTGATCTTCTTCTGAGATACTTAACCGTTCCTCCTTCAGCTTTCCTATGTCCCTAGATGAAATCATTTTTCCATAAAATGCTGCTGGTGCAGCTCTACCTAGAAATCTATACATTCTCCAAACTGGAGGCAAATCAGCATTAAAGTTCTAATTAATGTTAAATCAATAACAATATGATTTAAGTCATGTGGCTTACCACAAGAGTGAAGATAAGGCTGACCATTCTTCAGGCTTTGGCTGGAAATCATGATAAGAATTGCATACTACCAAATCCAGAGGTAGCTTGAGAGGAGCTTTCCAAAATCTTCAAGAACCTCCTGCCAGTGATAAACTGTCTTTGCCCTTTCCTGCTGGGATTACTGACTATGGTACTACTCTTCCTCCTCCTAATATCATATGTCATGTTGTTGCTCTTCCTTCCCCACAAAAGAGTTTCCACTCTTCCCCACCAAAATGCATTTCCAACATCATTTAACCTGCCAACCTAGAGAACAACAATATTGGGCTGCCAAACAGACTTAGTTCAAGGAACATACTCTGTTTTCAAATAATCTCTGAGATCACTATGAAAAGACATGTATCTTTAAAACAGTGAAGATGTTGCAATGTCCACCTGAAGGGTGGTGAGTTTTCTCCATGTTTTGTTTTCTTTGGCACTCAGCTATTCACTCAGTTCTGATTTGAACCTTGTTAGACCTTCAGCTAACACTCCTAGCAATATAAATTCATAAAAGAAGAGGGTGTTCCTAGTTCGTGTCCTGATTTTGGACATCATCTCAACGTCTGATTGGCTGCGAGTGAGAACCTTTGAGCAACTGGGTCACCAACCTTGCACTCATTGGAAGAAGATTTTTGAAGTCTCCAGAAGGGAAGTCTTTGCCTTGTTGAAGAGACCCAAGTGCAGAATTGTTCTACCTCTGAACTAAAACGAAAATCTCCAAGTCTTCTTTTACTAAGTTATTTTTTTCAGGAAAGGAATGACTTTGCTATACAGTCAGGTCCAGAAATATTGGGACATCGACACAATTCTAACATCTTTGGCTCTATATACCACCACAATGGAGTTGGAATGAAATAAACACAATGTGCTTTAACTGCAGACTGTCAGCTTTAATTTGAGGGTGTGTACATCCAACTCAGGTGAACAGTGTAAGACTTACAGCAGTTTGCATATGTGCCTCCCACTTGTTAAGGGACCAAAGGTAATGGGACAATTGGCTTCTCAGCTATTCCATGGCCAGGTGTATGATATTCTCTTGTTACCCCAATTTCAATGTGCAGGTAAAAGGCCCAGAGTTCATTTCAAGTGTGCTATTTGCATTTGGAATCTGTTGCTGTCAAAACTCAAGATGAGATCCAAAGAGCTGTCACTATCCGTGAAGCAAGCCATGATTAGGCTGAAGAAACAAAACAAACCCATCAGAGAGACAGCAAGAACATTAGGCATGGCCAAAACAACTGTTTGGAACATTCTCAAAAAGAAGGAACGCACCAGTGAGATCAGCAATACCAAAAGACCCGGGAGACCATGGAAAACAACTGTGGTGGATGACCTAAGAATTCTTTTCCTGGTGAAGAAAACACCCTTGACAACAGTTGGCCAGATCAAGAACACTCTCCAGGGGGTAGGTGTATGTGTGTCAAAGTCAACAATCAAAAGAAGACTTCACCAGAGTGAATACAGAGGGTTCACCACAAGATGTAAACCATTGGTGAGCCTCAAAAACAGGAAGGCCAGATTAGAGTTTGCCAAACAACATCTAACAAAGCCTTCACAGTTCTGGAACAGAATCCTATGTTCAGATGTGACCAAGATCAACTTGAACCAGAGTGATGGGAAGAGAAGAGTATGGAGAAGGAAAGAAACTGCTCATGATCCTAAGCATACCACCTCATCAGTGAAGCATGGTGGTGGTAGTGTCATGGCGTGAGCATGTATGGCTGCCAATGGAACTGATTCTCTTGTATTTATTTATGATGTGACTGCTGACAAAAGCAGCAGGATGAATTCTGAAGTGTTTCGGGCAATATTATCTGCTCACATTCAGCCAAATGCTGCAGAACTCATTGGACGGCGCTTCACAGTGCAGATGGACAATGACCCAAACCATACTGCAAAAGAAACCAAAAAGTTTTTGAAGGGACAGAAGTGGAATGTTATGCAATGGCCAAATCAATCACCTGACCTGAATCCCATTGAGCATGCATTTCACTTGCTGAAGACAAAACTGAAGGGAAAATGCCCTAAGAATAAGCAGGAACTGAAGACAGTTGCAGTAGAGGCCTGGCAGAGCATCACCAGGGATGAAACCCAGCGTCTGGTGATGTCTATGCATTCCAGACTTCAGGCTGTGATTGACTGCAAAGGATTTGCAACCAAGTATTAAGAAGGGAAAGTTTGATTTATGATTATTATTCTGTCCCATTACCTTTGGTCTCTTAACAAGTGGGAGGCACATGTGCAAACTTCTGTAAATCCTACACCGTTCACATGAGTTAGATGTACATACTCTCAAAATAAAGCTCACAGTCTGCAGTTAAAGCACATTGTGTTTGTTTCATTCCAACTCCATCGTGGTGATGTATAGAGCCAAAGATGTTACAATTGTGTCGATGTCCCAATATTTCTGGACCTGACTGTAGCTACTGCTGTCAGAAGCCACTGGATTTAACTGGAATCTGTTTGCTGTAAAATTTGTAATCTATAATTTTCTTTAATTATTGTACTTAATGCCCATCCCTTTCTTTCTCTCCTTTAACTTATTTTAAGAGGTGAGTTTGTTTGTTACTACTACTGGATAATTTTATTTATATATTATTTTATGCTGCTCCTGGAACAAAGTATGTCTATCATTGTTAAATTTCACTCTGATGTATTATAACAATAAAAGCAATGTGTACTGTTTGTAAACACCTTGAGACATTTAATTCAAATGATTAAAAGATCTGTGCCCTTGATATTTAGAAGCAGAATGTAAATTCTTACTTTTCTTATTTGCTGGTAAATTATAAAGATGCAGATCATCCAGGAAAAGGAAAGCAATTAAAACAATTCTTATTTTCCAAATAGTTTTGAAGAAGGTAGATTGTTGGCTTAGGCTGCAGTCCTCTGTCAATTTATTTTATCAGAATGGTTGCTAGATTAAGCCAAAGCCCCTCCCAGATCAGGTATTTAGTATAATAACATAGAATAACTTAGTTGGAAGGACCTTGGAGGTCTTCCAGTCCAACTCCTCCTTCAGCAGGAGACCCTGTACCATAAATGGTTGTCCAGCATCTTCTTAAAAGCCTGCAGTGATGGAGCATTCACAACTCCTGAAAGTTGTGGAGAACCAGTAATGGAAATTTTGAGTAGTGGAGAACTGGTAGTAAAAAATCTGACTGGACCTCCTAAAAACAGGGAGTCCAACAACAAAACCCCGCCCAAGACAGCCTCTACAGTGGGGCCTGGCCTGGCCTGGCCTGCCAACAAGCATTCGAAACACTAAAAGAAATGTTTGCAAAAGAACCAGTCCTGAAGCACCCTGACCCCGACCAAACTTTTGTCATACAAGCGGATGCTAGCGATATGGCAATGGGGGCCATCCTACTCCAAAAGAACAGCCAAGGGAATCTACAGCCTTGTGCCTGCAAACTCACCGACACAGAGAGATGCTGGACAGCGTGGGAGAAAGAAGCATCACGGTGAGGTGGGCACTTTTGACCTGGCGACACTTGCTAGAAGGAGGCTTGCTAGAAACCATTCGAAGTTTGGACTGATCATAAGAACCTGGAGGCCCTCTGGACCCCACAGAAGTTATCGCCCAGGCAAGTCCAGTGGGCTTAATATTTCAATGGTTTCAACTTCGAGCTGAAGCACATCCCGGGAGGAAAGAACTTTCTAGCCGATGCTCTTTCCCGAATGCCCCAATACAATAGTGACCGAAAGCAGGTGGTGACTGCCACCATCCCCTCCGTCCAAGGGGTGGGGCAGGTAACCACCAGAGAGCAACACCGTGACCACCAGGGCCAACCAGCAAGTGACCTGACGATAAGGCTCAAAGCTGAGACATTGGCAGACCCCTGGATCCGAGACAATCAACATCTCATGACAAAAAGGGATGACCTAGCATGGAAAGGGACAAAACTCTAGACCCAGAGACTCTACGCACTCTGGTCCTCAAGAGGAGCCACGACGTTAAACCAGTGGGCCATTTTGATTTCCTAAAGACTCTGTATTTAGTACGAAGACAGTTTTGGTGGCCTCACATGA
This sequence comes from Coluber constrictor foxii, assembly GCA_038048745.1. Taxonomy (NCBI): domain Eukaryota; kingdom Metazoa; phylum Chordata; class Lepidosauria; order Squamata; family Colubridae; genus Coluber; species Coluber constrictor. Next base: position 60,310,317 of record CM075961.1, on the reverse strand, counting down.
GGAAGGACATGGACAGCTATGTGAAAAGTTGCACCATCTGTGCCACAATGAAAACCCAACCAGGAAGACCTCCCGGGTTGCTGCAGCCAGTAGCTGAACCGACAAGACCATGGGAGGAGATTGCAATGGACTTTATAGTAGAACTACCGAGGAGTGGCAGAAACACAGTGATCTGGACTGTAATAGACTTATTCTCTAAACAAGCACATTTCATACCCTGTAGCGGGCTATCCTTAGCCCGCCAATTGGCCAAGCTGTTTGTGAAACACATCTACAGCCTGCACGGAGTATCCATAGGATCATCTCAAGGTCTCAACTCAGCGTTTCACTCGAGCACTAATGGGGGGGGAGACTGAATGCCATGATAGAGCTGTACCTGAGGTGCTACGTCGACTACCAACAGTCAAACTGGGCAGACCTCCTACCTTTTGTGGAGGTCGCATGCAACAATGCTGTCCACAGTAGCACAGGACTAATCCCATTCAAGGTAGTCAGCGGTATGGATTTTGTCCCCATGCCAGAGTACCCAAGGGAACCCCCTTCCTTATTATTATTTATTTATTTATTAATCAAATTCTATACTGCCCTTCTCCTTCCGGACTCAGGGCGGTGAACAGCCAATTTAAAACCAATAACAATACAATGAGTTAAAACGTACTAAAAATCCATATAAATTTAGGCTGAAAATATATCGAATAAAACACTAAAACTCTAAAAATTTAAATAATTTAAAATAATTTAAAATATTTAAAAATAGGAGGGATCAGGCAAGTCCGGCAAGTTGGAAGAAATAAGTCTTCAACGCCCGACGAAAGGTCCGGAGGTCAGCAATAGTTCTCAGATCTGGAGGGAGATCGTTCCAGAGGGTGGGGGCTACCACAGAGAATGCTCTCCCCCTGGGGGTCGCCAGCCGGCACTGTCTGGCTGACGGCACCCTGAGGAGGCCCTCTCTGTGGGAGCGAACCGGCTGGTGGGAGGCAATAGGTGGCAGAAGGCGGTCCCGTAAGTACCCTGGTCCTAAGCCATGGAGCGCTTTAAAGGTGATTACCAACACCTTGAAATGCACCCGGAAATCAACCGGCAACCAATGCAGCTCACGCAGGAGAGGTGTCACATGGGAGCGCCCTGTCGCTCCCATAATCCCCCGCGCGGCTGCATTCTGTACCAGCTGAAGCCTCCGGATGCATCCCAAGGGGAGCCCCATGTAGAGAGCATTGCAGTAGTCCAAGCGAGACGTGACGAGCGCCTGAGTGACTGTGTGCAGGGAGTCCCGATCTAGAAAGGGGCGCAACTGGCGTATCAGGCGGACCTGATAAAAAGCCCCCCTGGCCACAGCTATCGTATGATCCTCTAATGACAGCCGTGGATCCAGGAGGACGCCCAAGTTGCGCACCCTTTCCGTGGGGGCCAATGAATCGCCCCCAATAACCAATGATGGAGTCAGTTGGCTATATCGGGACGCCGGCAGCCACAGCCACTCGGTCTTGGAGGGGTTGAGTCGAAGCCTGTTTCTCCCCATCCAGACCCGCACAGCTTCAAGGCACTGGGACATCACTTCCACGGCATCGTTGGGGTGGTCTGGGGTGGAAATGTACAGCTGAGTGTCATCAGCGTACTGATGGAATTCCACCCCAAAACCACGGATGATCTCACCCAGCGGCTTTACATAAATGTTGAACAGAAGGGGCGAGAGGACCGACCCTTGTGGCACCCCACACACTAGGCGCCTCGGGGTCGACCGCTGCCCCCCTGTCAACACCGATTGCGACCGGTCAGAGAGGTAGGAGGAGAACCACCGCAGAACGGTGCCTCCCACCCCCCAATCCCTCCAACTGGTGCAACATGATACCATGGTTGATGGTATCAAAAGCCGCTGAGAGGTCTAACAGCACCAGGATAGAGGAGTACCCCCTACCCCGGGCCCTCCAGAGATCATCCACCAACGCGACCAATGCCGTTTCGGTGCTGTAACCAGACCTGAAGCCGGACTGGAGCGGGTCTAAATAGACAGCTTCATCCAGGTACCGGGGGAGCTGCCGCGCCACCACACTCTCAACAACCTTCGCTAGGAAGGGAAGGTTGGAGACAGGACGATAATTTACCAAAACAGCCGGGTCCAGGGAGGGCTTCTTGAGGAGGGGCCTCACCACCGCCTCCTTCAAGGCAGGCGGAAGGACACCCTCACTCAAGGAAGCATTTATAATCTCCTGGAGCCAGCCTCGTGTAACCTCCCGGGAGGCCAGCACCAACCAGGAGGGACACGGGTCCAATAAATGTGGTAGCATTCAGTCTGCCCAGGATCCTGTCCACGTCCTCAGGAGCCACAGGATCGAACTCAGCCCAGATAACACTCTCAAGACTGTGCACGGTCACCTCGCCCAAACTAACCCAGTCAGAGGCCAGCTCATCCCGAATCTGAGTTATTTTATCATCCAGATATTGCACAAAATCCTCAGCACGACCCTGCAAGGGATCCTCCCGTGCTCCCAGATGAAGGAGGGAGCGGGTCACCCTAAACAGGGCGGCTGGGCGATTATCTGATGACGCAATAAGAGCGGTGAAATAATTAGATTTCGCCGCTTTTATTGCCACTAAGTAAGTCTTAATATGAGCTCTTACTAGTGTTAAGTCAGATTCAGAGCGACTAGCCCTCCAACCACTCTCTAGGCGTCTTTTCCGGCGCTTCATCTCCCTCAGCTCCTCGGTGAACCAAGGAGATAAGTGAGTTCGGCGCCGGGTCAGAGGCTGCAAAGGCGCGACCCGGTCCAAGGCCCCACCGGCTGCCCTATCCCAGGCAGCCACCAGGTCCTCAGTCGAGTCGCGTGTCAGTGTCTCAGGAAATGGCCCAAGCTCCGTCTGTAACCTATCAGGATCCATCAGGCGCCTGGGGCGGAACCACCTAGTTGGTTCCGCCTCCCTGCGATGGGGTGTAACGGTCAGAAAGTCGAGACGAAGGAGCGAGTGGTCAGTCCATGACAAGGGTTCAACACCTATATCCCCAATATCAAGACCACTCAACCACTGACCAGAGACAAAAACCAAGTCCAGGGTGTGTCCACCAATGTGAGTCGGGCCCTGAATTACCTGGGTCAGGTCCATGGCCGTCATGGAAGCCATGAACTCCCGAGCCATCTCAGATGTCTCGCCGATAGATGGCAGGTTGAAATCCCCCATGACTATAAGCTTGGGGGTATCAACCGCCACCTCGGCTATAACATTGAGAAGCTCGGGCAGGGTCGTTGCCACGTGGCAGGGAGCCAGGTACGTGACTAACAGACCCATCTGCCCACTGGGACCCCATCTCACAAAGGCGGACTCACACCCGGCTATCTGAGGTACAGTGGCCTCCCTCGGACCCAGACCTTCCTTAATAATGACCGCTACTCCCCCACCCCTGCCCTGGGCTCTCGGCTGGTGGAATGCAAGGAAACCCGGTGGACACATCTCCACGAGGGGAACTCCCCCCTCGTGGCCCAACCAGGTCTCGGTAATACCAGCCAGGTCCGCACCCCCCTCTTCAAGAAGATCACATATGAGGGGGGCCTTGTTTACCACGGACCTCGCATTGCACAACAACAGCCGGAGCCTCGGGTCCTGAGACTCTAAACAACCCGGGGAACAGGAATAGCTCCGGGGACCGGGGCGCGCAATCGCTCGAAGACAGCGAGTGCGCGCCCCCCGCACATGATATGGTCCCCTGCTCTCGCCATATCTGCCCCTCCCACATAACGTAGTTATCACACCACCCTCGACAGAGGGCTCATTGAGAGCCCTCTTGCCTCCAGAAACTAAACCCCCCGTGGCATCAAAGACTGTCGGGCCTGTCCCTTTCCCCCCCGGGTTTCCCCCCAAACCCACGCCCTCCCCCACCCCAGAACCCCCTAAAACACCCCTTAGTCAGCTTGAACGATTGGATGACGATGCTGAGAGAATCCTGGGAGAACGTCAAGAAGGCATTGGATAAGGCGGCACAGGCTTACAAGAAACAAGCAGATAAGCACCGAGCCCCCCAAAAACCGTTCCGAGTAAGAGAAAAGGTCTACCTCTCCACCAAGTATATGAGACTCAGACTCCTGACTAGGAAACTCGGCCCAAAATTTATAGATCCTTTTCCCATAGTTAAGATAATAAACCCGGTTACAGTACAACTGCAGTTGCACCGGTTACTAGGAAAGATACACCCAGTTTTTCACAGTAGCTTCCTGAAGCCTGTTGTGGGGTCAAATTTAAGGCCGGTACCTCACGACCCCCCAGGACCCTTGATCATTGGAGGCCAGACTCACTACGAAGTGCAGAAAATTCTTCATTTGAGGTGGCATAGAGGGCACCTCCAATACTTAGTTAAGTGGAAGGGTTACCCTTTGTCAGAAGCTTCCTAGGTAAAGAGCACAAACATCCAAGCTGACCGGCTCATTGCTAAGTTCCATGCAGATCACCCGGGCAAGGCGGGAGGGGTGGGAAACACCCCCGGATGGGGTAACAATGCTAACCTTGTTGTTTGTCTTGCACAGGCCTCACTGAGAGAATGAAGGGACAGGGGCCAGATATCAGCATTCCAGGGCTGACGTTAGAAGGAAGAGAAAGAGCGTGACATTTCACCTAGTTAAATCTTTCTGAAAACTTAGTCTCCAGGGAGATGCATGGGGGGGGCGACATTCCTGTGAATTTAGGTGGTAACGAAGGGAAGAATGATTTGGAAGACAGCCAATGGGGAGCAGAGAATGGGGAAAAGGAAAGGGTGGTTTTGGGGGGGGGAGAGGTCAGTGCTGACTGCGTGGCAGTCAGGTGCGGGCTACATTGCTCAATAAAGAGAATATTTCCTAAAAGCTCCGCTGCTTGGAAATCCACTTTATTTTGAGAATGAAACCGGAACCCTGATACCCAGCTGATCTGGAGGAAATAGGGATTTTGCAATAACCTTCCCCTGGATTGGGGATGGAATGAAGATTTTACATTCCTTCCCCTGCCACGCCCACCAAGCCATGCCATGCCCACCAAGCCACAACCACAGAACCTATAGTAAAAAAAATTGAAAGCCACTACTGACTTTAACCTATCCCTGGATGCCATGAAAAGGACATAGAAGAGAGCATTAGGGTTATTTTCATTGATTAAATCTTTACTCATGCTGTTCTTTCTCTCTTGTGTGCCTATCAATAAAATTCTGTGATGAAACCAGCAAGCGTAAATCAGAGGTCTGAGTGCCTTCCCACTTCAACTTGCTGGACTGATAACCAGAAATTACAGGTTCCACCTTTGCGGCTTTCTTTTCTCATAATCCAATGACTCATATTCCACAGTTACATAAACCATAAAAACCTGTGGTAGCTAAAGAAGGTCATGCAACAATGAGCTTCTGTCCCATAATGCTCATAACATAGTTCTGGGTGGAAATTTTAAGTTTTTCTGATTTTGCCACTGAATAAAAGCCTCATGTTTGTACCAATAATACATAAAATGTGAGCCTACAACTACAGATAGTCCTTATTTAATGTCTTCCTTGACAGTGATTACAATTACAACAGTGATAAAAAAGTAACTTTGTGACCAATGTCTATATTTATGACCTTCTCAGTATTTTTCTCTGTCACATGTTCATTATTACAGCCAATTAGTACATGTTGTCCTGTACTTAACCTACTTTTTTCTTTTTCTATCCCTCACAGAAGAAAGATTGTCCTCCGTGTAAGAAAAAAGTTTCTCCATAGCAAGCAGCTGCCTAAAAAGTGCTAACCGCATGTTAACAAGCTCAATAATGTAACCTTAATTAGCCAGCTGATAACTGCTGCAGAAATTGACAAGACCCTAATCATTTTCTAAGCAGTAGGCAGCAGAAGCGCTAAGCCAGGGCTGTCAAACTCACGGCCTGTGGGCCATATGCATCATGTGCTGGCCACTCCCATGACCAGTTTAGCAAAGAGGGAAAAAGTCCCGATACATCATGTGACGCCTCCGTGATGGTGCAAGTTTGACACCCATGCACTAGGTAAACAGCTAGTGCTAGCTCACTTCTTTCTATTTGTATTCCTAATTGTATACCTGCTTACTCTCTTATAATCCCTTCCTCTCCAAAGAATATAAATTTTAAAAATTCAATTCTCTTCTTGCTAATTATCCAAGGATTGGAGTGAGCATTCCAAAGAGTGCGAGGGTAAAAAAAAGTCTACAAGATTTGCCTTTTTATCTCACTTTCGTGTGAGTCATATTCCAGAAAAATTCTCTACTGTTTGTGCTCACCCAGAAATTTGGGGTTATATACTTCTGACTTTGGAAATCGAAGGAAAGCTGAAGTAAAGTCCTAAGCACAGTCAGAGTCATGTGATGTATCGGGACTTTTTTCCCCTTCACTAAAGTGGGCAGGGTTGGAGCCAGCACATGACACATCTGGGCCATGGACGTGAGTTTGACACCCCTGGCTTATAACATAAAAACATTAAAGCATTAAAAAAACATTAAAATCAGAAATCATAGATACACAACAAATAACATCATTAAGAAATAAAATCATTAACACCAGATGAACACCTCCAATAAGAAGCTCTCCCAAACTTTTTCATATACCCAGTCTCAAATCAAAGAAAGAAAGAAAGAAAGAAAGAAAGAAAGAAAGAAAGAAAGAAAGAAAGAAAGAAAGAAAGAAAGAAAGAAAGAAAGAAAGAAAGAAAGAAAGAAAAGGGCTTCTAATGTTTAGGATGGGGGTGAGACTTTGAATATAATAGATTGTGAAGTTTCAGACAGTTTCCTATGAAGAATATATTGGTCAAGTTAAGATATTTGACATGATCCAATGGGACGGACACACACACACACACACACACACACACACACACACACACACATATGCGAAAACCACTCATGCATTAATTACGAAATCTCCAGAACCGTAAAGTCTATAAACTTAAAATTTGCCACGTATGTTCCTCTTGGCTTCTAGGTCCTCACTAAGAAAGGATTTTTCGAAATGGCCATCAGAGCATTCGTACTTCTTATATTATTATTAACCCATTCTGATGCTAAGGAATTCTACTCCCCTTCCCCACCTGAAAAGAAATCTGTTCCAAATGCAAAACACAAGCAGAGGAGAAGGATTTCAGTTTCAGTTTTACTTTCACAGCAGGAAGCAGCCTTAATACAGAACACTTAAGCTAAGCCACAGCCAGGCTCCTTCCTGTCTCCTTCTTGTTTACACAGCAAATACTGTTTCATTTCCAAACAGCCCTCTGATGCTAAAGAGTTCTATTCCCCCTACCCTGCATTTGGAAGAAATCTGTTCCAAATGCAAAACACAAGCAGAGGAGAAGCATTTCACTTTAAGTTTTACTTTCACAGTAGCAAGCAGCTTTACTACAGACAGTTGAGTTAAGCCATGCCTAGCCTCCTTCCTTTTTCCTTCTTGCTCACATAGCAAATACTGTTTAAATTTCCAAACACCCCTCAACTCTCTCACACACTGACAGGATGTTAGCCAGATGAATACTGATGGATGCTGTGGGCTGGGACATTCTGCTCCCACACCCCTTCTGTTCCAACTGCCAGTTGCATTGTATTAAGACACTCTGATGCTACAGCGTTACACATTCTACATTAAGTTTCAGGCTATAAGTGTCAATTTATCAAGCCTGAGCACATAGTTTCATAGCGAAGCATGGGCGTCCAACTAGTAAATTATATAGAAATTCCCAGTTTCTTCTAAAAGAAATGAAAACCCTAACAGTACTGCCTTAGAAGCTCCTACTTCTTCAGGAACTAAGAAACATGTAATGACCTCTTTCAAAGTTATTTCCATTTCTATTCCCAGCCCTTTCTGATTCTAGCTGTGTTGATTTTTAGGTAGTTCATTCCTCTAAGCAGAAGTGCTTGGTTTATTTCTTTTTGTTCTTTATAAATAATTCATGAATATTGTTGGATCTTTACCTTGACATCCTTTCATATTTTTTTAACTTGTATTAAAGTCACACAAGCATTTCTTGAAGTTTGACTTTGTAATTAGTCAAGGGAGAAAATCTAGATTTGTGATGCTTCTGAGGATTCAGTAATAGGATTCAGGGATACAGAACATTTGGGATGTATCCCACAATTCAGGAAGAAGATAATTATTTTTGATGTTTGATAAGAAATCTTACAGTAAGATCCTCAATTACATGATTGTTAAGTGAATTTGGCTTCCCTCATTCACTTTATCAGAAGCCAGCTAGGAAAGTCAGAAATGGTGATCAGATGACTCAGAATGCTGCAACTGTCAGAAATATTTGCTGGTTGCCAAGCACCAAAATTGTGAAATTAATTAATTATGGCTGGAGGCTCAAAGGTTGTAAGTGTGAAAACCAGTTATTTTTATAGTGCTTAAAAGGAATGTTTGCAAACTGAAGACTATCCCAGAGGTGCTTTTTCAAAAGGCAATTGGAATTCGTTTTTGCTTGAAGATGTTTCTTTCTTCAGAAGCTTCTTGAATGAAAAACAGAGGTAGTATTCAGCAGGTTTTGATCAGTTCTGGAGAACTGGTAGTAGAAATTTTGAGTACTTCAGAGAACCGGTAAATACTACCTCTGACTGGCCCCACCTCCATCTATTCTCTGCCTCCCAAGTTCCAGTTGATTGGGAGGAAATGAGGATTTTGTGCCCTTCATTTTCTTCTTGCTTGTGATTGGCCTCTGGTGTCTTATGACGTTTTGGATAATAGTTATATGCATTGCACGTTAAAAATCACTGATCCAGTGGGGATTAATACGAAAACTGTCAAATCAAAAGAAGAGCTGCTCTGCAGGCTCTGGTGATCCCAGAGTCTAAAATAAAGGAGGAAAGCCACGTGGGTACTGCCAGCTTGATAAACCCAGATCTTGAACAAAAAGCAGTGTTTCCCAAAAAGCCATTTGGGATATTGTTGAAAAATTGCAGTAGGGGTATTAATTAGTGGAGCAATAAGGAATGCCCTTCTCAGCTTGTATGCTTTGTGACTGTTCTCTCTCAGCATCAAAGTAATTTAAGGGACTGAAGGCTAAAACATGTGAGGAGTATTTGCAGAAATTGGGTAAGTCTAGTTTAATGAAAAGAAGGACCAGGGGTGGTATGATAGCAATGTTCCAATATTTTGGGGCTGCCACAAAGAAGAGGCAGTCAACCTCCAAAGCATCTAAGGGCAGCATAAGAAGTAATGTATGGAAACTAATTAAGGAGAGAACCAACCTAGAATGAAGGATTAATTTCCTGACAGTGAGAACAATTAACCAGTGGAATAACTTGCCTCCAGAAGTTGTGGGTGCTCCAACATTGGATGTTTTTAAGAAAAAATTGGGCAACTATTTATCTGAAATGGCATAGGATCTCCTGCTTGAGCAGGGACTTGGACTAGAAGATCTCCAGGTTCCCTTCCAACTCTGTTATTCTGTTATGAAGCTCTTTTGTGGCAGCCAATTTGGGAGTATCTTCTGCCATCAGTTTATAGGAATGCCCAACTCAAAACAAATGGACCCTCCTTCTTCCTCCTATTTTCCCCACAATAACAACTGTATGAGATGGGTGGGCGGGGAGACAGTGATTGGCCTAGAGTCACCCAGTCTGTTTTTCATGGCTAAGGTGAAACTAGAACTAACAGATTCCTGGTTTCTGGCCTGGTTTTTTAACCCACTAGACCAGAGGTGTCAAACTCAAGGCCCACGGGTCAGATGCAATGCTTAAATCTGGCCCATGGGGCTGGCCTGAAATATCAAAGGACTGGCCTGCAGTGCCTCTGCCAGCCAAAACAGGCCACATGCAGCTCCCCCACCTCCCATGACCCATTTTCAGCCTCCACAGTCCCTTGCAGCACTCTGCCGGCCAAAAATGGGCCTCGGGAGACCTCCATGTGGCCTGTTTTTGGCCGGCAGAGTGTTGAATCAAGTGTATATTCTTGAGAATTTTCATACCCACATTTCTCTATACGTTTTATTTTTCTCTTTTTCTCTATACAAATTCCTTGTGTGTCTAATCACATTTGTCCAAATAAAATATTCAGTTCAATTCAAATTTTAAGTTACACCACATTGTTAATAGTATTGTATAAATACAAAAATTCCTGTCTCTTTAATTTAACAAAGAAATATTTTAAAAATTATATTCCACTGCATGCAAATAGCTACAGTATGTCTATGCAAATATTTTGAGTGACATGTTTTGAACTATGGACAAACTTCTTTTTCCAGTTATTCCAATTATTAACAGCCACAGTGGCGCAGTGGTTAGAATGCAGTATTGCAGGCTAATTCTGCTGCCTGCCGATTGCCAGCAGTCCAGCAGTTTGATTCTCATCTGCTCAAGGTTGATTTAGCCTTCCATCCTTCTGAGGTCAGTAAAATGAGGGCCCAGATTGTTGGGGGCAATATGCTGACTCTGTAAACCACTTAGAGAGGGCTGTAAAGTACTCTGAAATGGTATATAAGTCTAACTGCTATGGCTATTGATATTAAGTTTATCTTTAGCCTTGCATGTCTCTGTGAGGGCTCTTCCCTTATGCATGTGCACAGCCATTTTGCTCCGATTTCTCATAGTGAACTGAAGCAGCAGTACCTGCCCATGGAAAGCAGGACTGCAGCTGTTGATAAAGCAGCCTTATGACCCTGGAGAAAGATGATATTATTTTTATAATTATAAACTACAGCAAAGGACATTATGAATCAAAATCAGAATTGTTTTCTCTTCATTAAATTTTCCCTATTGTTCAAGTCAGGCCTTAAAGCAATTATATAACATTTGGGAAGAAAGATGCAGCCCAGCAAACCAGCACTAGAGGCCAAGATGGAAAATATCTCCACTGCCACCATGTACTTCCCCTTGGTGCTCAAATAGGTTGGAACAAAGGATATCCAAACACTGCAGAAGACCAACATGCTGAAAGTGATGAACTTGGCTTCATTGAAAGTATCCGGTAATTTCCTGGCCATGAAGGCAACTATGAAACTAATAACAGCCAAGAAGCCCAAATAGCTTAGGACACTGTAGAACATAGTCACAGAGCCTTGATTGCACTGAAGAATGATTTTTTCAACTACTGAATCCATGTCAGTTTCTGTGAAGGGGGGAGAAGTTGTTAGCCATGTCATGCAAATACCTATTTGGATAAGAGAACAGAAAATGACAATGGAATTGGACAGTCTCTTTCCCACAAATATTCTCATCCTGGATCCTGGCTTAGTGGCCAGGAAAGCCAGAACCACTGTGACGGTTTTTGCCAATACAGAAGAAACAGCCACTGCAAAGACAACCCCAAAAGTGGTTTGTTGCAGGAGACAAACCATCTTCTCAGGATGACCAATGAATAGAAATGAAGAAAGGAAGCAGAGCAGAAGGGAGATGAGGAGAATGTAGGTGAGATTTCGGCTATTGGCAATGACAATGGGAGTGTTGTGGTTCTTCAAAAATATTCCAAGCACCATCACAGAGAGCAAAGAAAAGAAAAGGGCAAACAAAACTAAAGTGATCCCCAAAGGTTCTTCATAAGATAAAAATGTCACTGTTTTAGGTATACAGAAATTGCGGTCCGTGTTTGGATAGCTTCCTTCTGTACATGCATAACATTCATTACTATCTGAAAAATCAAATGGATTAATGTTTTAGAAGTATCTCAAGTACAAGACATACAAAAAAAGAAAAGGTCAAAGAACACAAGACAGACCCAGAAGATGGAGAGACATCAAAGACTAGAGCAACATTGGTTAACAATGGTTGAGACTGTCAATGGTTGAACAGGAGCCAGAATTTTGTATTTTCCTTGACACCCAAAGTGGTAAAAGAGGAGGAGGAAGAATAGAATTCAAAAATAGAATGCACATTTCAACAATATTCTGTTACTATTGAATATTTCTATTCAAGTTTCCTTCCAGATTAAATTCAAAATTCTGGTTATTACCTTTAAATCCCTATATAGTTCAGGTCACATTATCTAAGAGCCACCTTTCCCTGACAGGTGCGGTTAGCACATTCCTAGTTTCCTTTCTTAAACATTGCCATCTTATGCAGTGTGTGGGATTAAAAGTTTTTTACTACCGGTTCTGTGGGCATGGCTTGGTGGCCATGGCATGGCTTTGTGGATTTCACCATTGGGGCGGGGCCAGTCAGAAGTAGTACTTACCGGTTCTCCAAACTACTCAAAATTTCCACTACCGGTTCTCCAGAACTGGTCAGAACCTGCTGACTACCACCTTGTGTACCTTGTTTTTTATCTGGCTGTTCACCGCCCTGAGTCCGCAAGGAGAAGGGCGGTATATAAATCTAATAAAATCAAAATCAAATCAAATCACCTCTGATCTTATGGGATCTAGGAAAAATGTCTTTTCTGTGGCAGCTCTCACCCTATGGAACATCCTTCTCCTTAAAAACTGGCAAGCCTCTACGTGTCTAGCCTTCCAAAAAGCATGTTAAGACCTGAGCTTTCCCCCATGTGCTGGGATAGGGTGAGATTAACAAAAGGGCTTAATGAGGGACTGTATGTGAAAGCTTAACGTTGATATCAGGCTTTTTAAGGCTTAGGTTTTTAATATCATTTATATTTAATATTATTGATATTGTTTAGAGGTTGATTGGGACCACCACATATTTCATGAATGTGGGGGTTATATATATATCTAAAATAAATAAATTTAAACAATATCCTATAATTTTTTTTTCATGCAATCTAAAATCTAATGCACTAAGCTTTCATATTGCATTGTGAGATCTGGCAAAGTGCAGTTTTCAGATTCTTAATGATGAACCAGCAAAGTTCATGCAGTCCCCATAAATATGTGTAATGTCAAAATATCCATTTATACCAGAGTTCTTTACTCTTCAGAAGTTTTAGATTTTATCTATGCATACTTTCAATCTTATTAAAAATTCTGGGATAAGGAACCACTGGTGTGAACAAATTTGTATTTCATTGTTTTTCCAGATTACCTTGAGTTTGATTGGTAATCCAAACAGTTTGTTTCTTACCTTCCTTCTCAGAAATCTTCCCATCTGGACAAAAGATGCAATCATAGCAGCAAAAGGGTTCCCCTTCCTTCACTTTCTTGTTTGAACCAGGGTGGCAACTTTCAGAACATGCTGAAAGTGGCTGGGACTGAATTATCGATAAGAAACAAACAAAAGGAGAATGCCAATATTGATGTAATGACATTAAAAATACTAAAAAAATATTTTAATATGAATGAGATTCGTAAGAAACATCTCATTAACTGTACAATAGTGAGATATTTCTTCATAATGAACATGGTACATTGGAATTAAAAAGGTTGTCATCTCCTTATTAAGAATACTGGTCCACTATCATTTTATGACATTATGCCAACAGACATCAGTATCAAAACTCTCACTTAAACTACAGTTATTCAATTGAAACTATTTCCAATAAAACCAGGAAGTCATCTCGGTGAATAATGAATTAATGACAAATGGCCATTCCTTCATAAATAATGCTAAACTCTGGGTTGTAAATGGACATAATTGATGGCATGATTATGCTTTGATTTACCCATTTCCCAGTTCTTTCAGATAACTCTTAAGGAAAGAACCCATTTCTTCCAAACAATATATATTGTTTACAAAGGGACATATTCACCAGTGTTCTGGCAATTATGTCATCTATTAGGGTTCAAGAAATCTTGATAAAAGAAATCCACAATTATATAAACAATAAAAAATGTAAACAAAGGACCTTTAATGGGGTTGATTTGTTTTTCTTCCAGGAGTTATATTTTTTTCATTACAAATTGTTTAAGTTACCATAAGCAACGTATTTAATATTCATGAAGAGTAAGGTATAATATTTTATATGAGAACTTCAGATCAACCTTATGTTACACATAATGGATTCATAAATAGAATTGAAGCAAAAACCTCTTACTCCATTTCCTGAATTAATATGGGTTTTTTTTTTACAAATCATCTCTCAAAACTGATTTATTCCTGTTTATTACTAGTCAGTGAAATTTACCTCACACACCTAGCCAAAGCATGATGATCTGGAATTTCATGCATGATGATCTAGATTTTTTTATAGATTCTTAGAAATCAGACCTTACCTGGTTAAACCAGCTGTGCCAGGTAATGGCATCTTCACTAATAGTGAATATTTGGTCCGATGGAGCTTCTGGGTCTAACCTGCCAACTCTTTTCCTAATGAAGGATTGGTTAGAAGAAACAATCCAGTTCAATATATCATATCCCACTAGTAATTCTCCATTTTGGTCAAGTGACACTTTGTCCCCCGCACTGTTGTTAAATGAAACACCTTTTAAATAATGATGTAGCTATGTGGGTGGGGAGAGACAGAGAGACTGATTAGAAAAAGAGGAATTATGCATTTTTAGGAAAAGCAAATGACTAGGCTCAATGGACATCATGGGCTGATAAAAACATAGTCAAAAGAAATGGAAGCCTGGGAAGGAAATGTAAAGAGAATTAATTATGGAAATATGGGATGAATCTTTTATTCTCAAAAATAATGATCTTTCAAAAGATGTTGAGTCAATTACCTGCCATGAATTTAGATTCTTAAGGTTCAGTCTTCCTGCCTCTGCTGTTGATCTCTGTCTAAATCTGGATAAAGACTGTAAAGCATGGGCTATGGCATAGACAGAATTATAGATGCTATAGCTGTGACCAATCATGTTCATTTCAAAAAATGTTCCAGGAAGGTCTTCTAGTTTTTCTTTCCCACTGCAGATATCTCCATTCACCTCATCCATATCTGAAGTTTTAAATACACAGTTGAAGGCTTGCTGCCAAAAGTCTTTGATAAATCCATCTTTTGTGCTGGATGGATTTCTATTTAAAGCAAAAGGACTGAATCCTGGTGGGTTATTAGCATGAATTGTGAAGGACAGAGCACCATGGATCATTTGGGCATCCCAGTCACGTTGATAAACATGTGAAGTGAGTTCAACCTGAGCTGTCAATATCCAGACTTTGCCTTTGTTGATATTGTCCATCTTTTCTTTTTTTGATAGATATGGTAACCATCTCAATAGCATCATGGAATATGATTCACCATAGAATATCATTATATTTGTCCTGCTATCCATGATTTTATCATGGATTTCTGCACCTTGGTTGAATAAACTGCCAATTTCATTAAAAGATGTTATTATGGCAATTTTCTCTAGGGTTTCAAAGCAGATACCATGCTTGAAAAATAATGGTATTATAGCATCTAAAAATCTTTCTCCATTTTCATTTTCCATCACACCAAGTCCAACCCATGTCCACCTGAAGTAGAGAAGCAAAGATATAATCCCTTCATGCTGAAGTCTTTCCATAGGGCTCATTTGGAAGAAGGAGAGGTGTGGGGTTTTATAATTCATGATTGGAGCAGAGCCATAGACCAGCTGAAGGAAAATTGACAGCAAAGGAAAGAGACAGTAACACTCACATTAACCATAATGTGCAATAGGCAATAAACAGAAGACATAATACACAACTTCATTAATGTGCTGGAAAATCCAGTGTATATATCAGAAAGTCAGAAACAAGCAATGTTATATTTCTTTTCTTCTTCTTCTTCTTCTTCTTCTTTTGCAAAATATTTTTTATTTTTTCTAACATAACACATAAAATACATCTCTTTCGAGAGCGAAGTCTCGATCCGGTCATGAATAGGTACAATCGCTTACATTTTGAAAAAGCTCCATTCATAATTTACCGTTATATCTTATAAAATTCAAAGTCAAAACATAGAAAAATTTTTAGTCATAAACTCTAATATCTTGATCAGAATCATTCTATTATATCACCACCAATTTAATTTCCAGGTACACCTTTAATTCATTATTATGCTCGTGTATAAGTTCAATTATCTCTGGTTTTTTTTCCAAGCTCTCTTCATTACACCTTTTGATATCAATATTAAAACATTAAAAAAAGGGGGAAAAATTCTAATCTCTTAGTCTAATTATTTACCTTACAATTTCTAACCACACATCCTAATTTCAACTTAGGTACAGCTCTATTTTTTATTTCAATTAATAAATCAAAATTCAGTCCACATTTCTTAATCTCTTGACCCCTTCATCAGATCTTTAAACCTTAAAGCTTTATCAATTTGCCTTTAGTTTTGCATATTTCATATTCTCAAATTTATCTCAAAATCCATATCCTCCTCCCTATCTTCTCCTATTAGTGGCTGATTTCCAGCATATTATTGTTTGGCTGATTAACAGCATATCCTCCTCCATACCTCCAGCTTTTGTTTAGATGATTTCCAGCATAGTCACCTCCCTACCTTCACCCGTTGTTGGCTAGTTTCCAACGTATTGTATTTTGGCTGATTTCCAGCATAATCTTCTCCAAACCTCCCAATATTTTTTGGCTATTTCCAGCATGTTTTGTTTTGGCTGATTTCCAGCATATTCTCATCTGAGTCTCCTTTTCTTATTTGGCTGGTGTTACCAACATAGTTTCTTCCACGCCTGCATCTATTGTTTTAGCTATTTCATTTTAACTAATTCACATAATTACATAAATTGCTTTTTCAGATACCACAATTTGACTCAACGTAAATTTTAACCAATATCTTCTCATATATTTTAAGATCATCTACTTCATATTTATTTTAAATCTCAAAAATTCATTCAAGCATTTAGAACATTTAGAAAAATCATATTCTCATTCATTCATTTATAGTTTTATTTCATAACCAAGTACATATGTTTATATAGTTCAATTTAAAAGCAATGGAAATAAACGGTGAAAAAGAGAAAGGAAGGAAAACAAAAACAAAGAAGGAGAAAAGAGGGAAAGAAAAAAGAAAAAAGAAAAAATATCAAGAAAAGAAGGAAAATCAAAAAATCTTTCATTTTTCTCTCTTCCAAAAATTATCCATTCCCATTTTTAAAAGAAGAAAAAAGAACAGTTTTCAAAATTTATAACTTTCCAAAAAGGCAATCATTCCAAATTAGCAATAAAATCCATAATCCTTTGGTGAGTCTCCTTTTTAAAGGGTATTTTGCAAATCTTCTTGCTCCAATACACTGTAGCCGCTAATTAAAGCTGGGGCACACTTATCAATATCCACAGTTTAAATGCTGTTCCCACCTGGGTTTCGTCTTGCTTACCCGGTTTCTGAATGCCTCGCTCTCACTTTTCCTTCTTCCTCCAGCACAGTACTTCCTCCGGTTGGCCCAGACTTCGAGGCAGTCGCATTGACTGCTGCTCCCCCACTGCTGGCCCAGAGGGCTTCCTCCGGCCCCGAGTTACCTGCCATTCCTCTCAGCCATCCAAGGGCTCCCTCTCTCTTCCCCTGTCCCTTCAGGACAGGGTAGGTCCACAGACCTGTTGGCAGCGGCTCGCCAGTTGGGGTTTTCGCTGAGCTCAAAAGAGCCCTGCCATTTTCCCGACTGAATTGCCCAGCACCAACCGGACGTCTCCCAGCAATGTTATATTTATGATCAGCTTGCACAGTAAACAAGGAATTATGGTAGGCTATCAATTCTTTACGCTAACCATGATAGAGGGAGGGATAATGAAGTCAAATGTGTCCAATGATTTGCTTATGGAGAAAATTCCTGCTTTTCACCGGTCCATCTTTTTGGCTATCATATCGATATATTCACCTTGTGTTCTTTTTCATTGTTTATTTTATTGTTCTATTATTTTATATGTGTTTACACTTTCATTTTGTTCCTTTTTATTATTGTTGTTCACCTAGAATAATCCCATGGCAAGATAGGTGGAAAATTAATTTAACAAATAACAACAATCCAGTCTGACCATATGGCTGACTGTGCAAGAAACCATAATAATAATTTCATGCAGAAATCTGTATAAGGGAATATCTTCCCTCTGGCAATATTGAGGATAACACTTCCTAACGTGGATACTCTTATTTGTAGCAGAAATAATCTCTATAGAGATAAAACTGGAGGTTATGAAATGACTGTGAAACTGATCCTTGAGAAAATAAATTGGAATTTTAGATCAGTCTTCAATTTGTTCAGCTCAAGCCTATTTATTGATCTGTGTGACTATCTATTCCAACTGAATATTGTGAACAAAGGAAAGCCATGGGGCACAGATAATAGGCAATGGTATTCTTCCCAATAGAAATTGTACATTTATCTCCCAAAGTAAAATGGGTCAGTAATTCTTCCAAGGGGGTCTTCCTTAGCTTGTAATTCTGGTCACAGATCCTCATTCGAGCTGATATGGAAGGATATTCAATCATTATAACTCAACCTGGACTTCTTATGAACATTTTCTTAGGATTGGTATTAGGTTTTTGATCTATTTTCAATATATCTATATTCAGCCATTACCAAAACTTGACACTCTTACAATTTTGCAAATCACTCCTCTGACTGCTGAGTAGCTGAAAGTTTATACTATACAAATGAGGGAAAATTAATCTACGATATGCCAGAGAAAGTAAAGTGAGTCCAGACAGCAGCAAAACCCCCAAATCTCTGTCTTCTTTCAAACTCATGTTCTCAGGTTTTCTTTTTTTATTTTAGCTGCTACAAGTTCCAGTCTCTGATATATAGTAGATTCAGAAACAACGGGATGGCTTCTTAGCATATTAACTGCAGAACTTTATTTAAATTCAACTATTCTGCTCGTGCTACTAAATATGTGAAAGTATCTGGGTCCTTTCAAATCTACCCAAACCTGGTGAGTTTCTTTTGTGATTTGAACATGAGGCCTCACAGCCTAAAAGATAACACAGGCATTCTCTCAAGTCAGCTTTTTGAAAAGCAAAAGTACCTCCAGAAGATAATGGAACTGGGATGTTCTAGAGTTATTTGCACACATTTCCATGAGGTTTCAGATCCTAAAATTCAATTTCTTAAATGGATGAAAGTGATACTGTCCTGATCCAGGATACAGTTGTGTTTGCCCTGTGGGGTCAAATATCTTAAACTGGAGGACTCAAGATGTCCAACATCATAATTCTAATAAAACAAAATTATGTCACTCTGAGTATTATTACTCTATTCCTTTCTTCCTGCCATTCATTCTAGAGACATATTTTCTGCATTTTTATAATTGTCCCTTTCTCTATATATCATATATAACATATATAACATATATAATTCTATATATCATATATAACATAACATATATATGAAATATATATGATGATGTATTGATTACATTTATGGTGCTATCTTAACTTTTTCCTGATCGTACTGTCCATCTAGCAACATTTACATTTCAATAAACCAAAATTCATAGGTTTTTCTTCTCTATTTATGCACAACTTGCCCACATACATTTTCATTGGATTAAAAAAAATTAGTGTCCTTATAAAATGATGTTCAACTTTTTAAAAAATAAATAATAAATACAAACACACACATACACTATTTACGGAACTCCCAATTTTTATATTTGATACACAGAATAATCTTTATATAAACAAAACAAAAATTGCTTCTAGAGATCAATATTATTTCAAGCTGATGTAATCTACCTGTGGAACTTTGTAGATATCCAAGACATTTGCAATGTCAATGGAGGTTTTGGAATCCAGTCCCCCAATCAATGCAATCAGATGGTTCTGAATGCCACAAATGTAGTTAGGAAAAATACTCTTCAAGTTGTAAAGCAGTAACATTGTGGCATGATAGGTCCTCTGTCCACTGAAGTGACTGTCATAAATTTGGAAACCCAGAGTGACATTGGGTAAGATATGAGGATTTTCATTGATCTCCTTTACTGCAAATACCAGAGCCAGGATATGTTGGTAATTTTTAGGTAATAAACTGGAACAGAATCAATTTTTTTATTATATTGAAATTTAAATCTAAAAAAACTTCAAATCATTTCTTTTTATTATAAATATGTGGGTCATTTTTAACTGATTAAGGGCAGTTGTATTTTATAAACTTACAAAATGGTGTTTTGTTCATTTGTATTCCTTTATTTCCATAAACAATTTTGTGATGATGAGTAATTACGATGATGAGTAATTGTACAAAATATGTCAATAAAAAGTGAATTTGGTTCTTTAAGTATAAACAAATGCCACTCATCAGTGGGGAATAGCATCTCAAAATGATCTCCCTACCACGTTAGCCAAAAGAGTGGGAAAATTGGAAGATACAATCTCTACAATTTAAAAAGGGAAGGTTTTAGACTATTTATTAAGCTAATCAGAACTCTGAATATAGTTAAATGAAGAATTTTAATATAGCATTTTCACTAAATATTCCACCCAACATGTTAAGTTATGGATAGAAGGAAGAGAGATCAATAAACAGGCAATATTTCTTTGAGAAAGTTTTAAAAAGAAATGATGGTTGGCAAGGAAATTAAGAAAGGAAATTATACATATCCTACAACAATTCAAAATTGAGTAATTGAACAATTACTATGAACAATTATTCCCACAATAAAACTGAAGCAAAATCCTTACATGAGGTCTTCACGTAATGGTGGGGGTGGAACTTCATTAAAACTTAGGGCACCATGCAAAAAACTGGCTAAGGTTCCTATTCCACCTACTGTGAGATCTCCCGATTGATGATATCTATGATATGGCACAAAATGACTTTGAAATTTACATTTCATTTGATGAGTCTTATATATTTGGGGAGAAAATAGTGTTAGAAGCAAGATTGTTAAAGCCACCATTCTCAAAGCAAATCCAAATTTTGGTTTACATAAATATTGTACTTTTCCTAATTTATTTTATTTTTTGTGACAGTAAAAATTAAATGTCTAGTAATAAAAACTCCTGACAGCCAACCCTTTAGAGAAGTATCTATCAAATATAACTGTGGGGAGCTCGTGTCTGCTTTCACTCTTTCTTCCAGCTTGAAATATACTGTAAACTGGTGTGATAATAATATCCTTCATACTTTTTGCTGTTGATCGTGTCCTTCAGCATTGAAGTTCAGCATGAGGTAAACAAAAAGAAAAGTACTAGTATTATTATAATTAAGGAACTATGTAATTACCAGTATCATTTCCCAGAGAAATGAATAAAAACATATGTTCACACAGAGAAAGAGCAAACTTTATCATTTACAAAGAACATTTATTATTGAAATAATCAGTAACAAAAAAGGTATGTTTTAACATCATCTTTCCCCAACCTTCTGACCTGAAGATGAAAGACAACTAAAATATACAGCTCAACATATTTTACCAGAATAAAGAAATGATTCTACTTTACTTGTCTTTATATTGTATATATAAGAATGTCTCATTTCTCTCTCAGGTCCATTACAAAAATAAAATTTTGGTTTGTTGTACATTATGCAATTCTCCTATTTGCACAGTAGCAGACAGCCTAATCTCATATTAATACCCCCCAAAATCTGCATTGACCCTCCAGATAGAAGATGATCAAATTTAACCTATCTTCAGTTTTCTTAAGATATGTCTGAAAGTCTGAAAGTCAGATGATAGATAGATAGATAGATAGATAGATAGATAGATAGATAGACAGACAGACAGACAGACAGACAGACAGACAGACAGACAGACAGATAGATAGATAGATAGATAGAAGAGGGGGAAAGAGATGAGAGAGAGAGATGAGAAATGAGAGAGAGAGAGGTTGTGGACGGATGGATAGATGATAGAAAGATAGATGTGTGAGAGAGAGAGAGAAAAACAGGGAGAGAGATGAAAGAGAGAGAGGTAGGTAGGAAGGCAAGCAGGCAGGAAGACAGACAGAAAGACAATAAAAGAAAAAAATAGATTGGCATAGATAGATCTATGTATATCTTCAATTTTCTTAAATTATGCCTGAAAGTCAAATAATTAAATGCAATATTTCTACATACAGGTTTACTCTATCTTTGACTGGATTTGATATGCTCTCCTTTAGCGTCCCAACCAATCTCAGATCAATGTGAATTTGAAAATTGAAATTGGTTTACTATATGTTAATCTTAATATTTCTGCACAGTAGTGTGCACATTAACAATACTATAGTGCTTAAATGTTTGTGAATCTTTTTAAATGTTCAATATTTCAACATACTGTAAATGTGATCTAAAACAGGATCTGTTCTCAATACAATTCTCAAACCTATATAATGACAACCTAATTAAACAAATGAATTATAAGCATTACATTTGTTCATTTATTTATTGAAGATAATGATCCGAAGCTGCATATTTTTCAGTAGCAAAAGTAAATGAACGTCTATCAGTGTGTTTAAAGGAGAAATTTGAGTCAGGCATTTCAGTCATTGGGATATGAATCAGATATGAATGTGGGAGATCCTGCTTATTGGAAGAACAAAATTCTAGATATTCATTATCAAAATTTGACCTTCACAACAAGGAATGTGGAAATGTGTATTGATATAAACAAATAAGGCTTCCAAAAACAATTATTGATGCTCACCAGGCTGGAAAAGTTCAGTCAGAAGATCATCAACACGATTGTTATGGTTGAACAACCAAGATCACACCAAGATCAAACATGTAATACTTGATGCGGGAGAGCTTCTCTTACATTGCGAAAGTTCATGAGATTATTTTCAGAAGAATACTGAACAACAATGATATGCATGACAGGGTTGCAAGAAGAAAGCCATTACTGTCCAAAATGAATGTTGCAAATTGCATATACTGTAGTTTGTGAAATCCCAAACACATAAACTACTGGTAAAAGGCTATTGGAAAAATATTTTGTGGGTGGATTAGAACAAAATGGAACTTTTGGCTTGAATTAGAAGTGCTGGTTTGGTAGAGGGGGGGAGTACTGTATTTCAGCATAAGAGTCTTATCTCACATGTGAAAGATCATGTGGAAGTATTATAGTTTGAGTCTGTTTTGCTGGACCAGACCACTACAGCCTACCACTACTGATGGAACTAGAACATCCAAATTCTACCAACAAATTCTACAGGAAAATATCACAGTATCTGTCCATGAACTGAAGCACAATAAAAAAGTGGATCATGCAGTAGAACAACTCCTCAAAGGACACAATATTTTCTGCCTGTTATATGAATAAAATCAAACAAAGGACAGAAACTGTATTGTCTTATTCTCCAATAAATCCTGAATCCCTATGTATGCAACCCCAGTGATACAGTAATTTGTTTGAGGAGTGTTTTTATACGTTCATTGATGGAACTAAAAAGATATATACATTCTTTTCTTTTTAAACTATGGGAAAATGATAAATGTTCTACCAGGTTTCCTTTCTACACCAAGTGATAGGAATATTTGTTAAATGCTAGCATTTTCTTTCCTGTGAAGAAAGAATCAGATGGAAAAATGTCAAGCACGAGGAGGAATCAAAGAAGGGAGTTGTGCAGAAGATATATCAGTAGACAACCTGTGCCCATGGAATGAAGACTGTTTGGTGTCAAATTCTTATCATGAATGGATACAGCAAAGAAATAGGGGACTACACTAATATGAAAGCCATGATAGGCTAATCTATACAAAAGATCAGACTATCATTGTAGCCAAAGTGAAGGAATAAATTAGAATCTGGAAGTGTTAAGGCATTGTTAGTGTATAGGTAGTCCTTGACTTATAACAGTTAATTTAATCACCATTCAAAGTTACAGTAGCACTGAAGAAAGTGACATGATCGGTTGTCACATTTATGACTGTTGCAGCATCCCCATGTGCACATAATCAAAATCAGATGCTTGACAACTCACTCATATTAATGACAGTTGCAATATCTCAGAATCATGTGATCACCTTTTGCAACTTTCTGACAAGCAAAGTCAAAGGGGAAGCCTGATTCACTTAATAACTATGTTACTAACTTAACAACTGCAGTCGTTCAGTTAACTGTGGCAAGAAAGATTGTAAAATGGGTCTAAATTCACTGAACTTTTGCTTACCAACTAAATTTGGTGCTCCATTGTGGTCATAGGTCGTGGACTATTTTGTCGTTGGCTTATATACTGGATTCAAGCACTTTAAGGCTGCAGTATAAGAAGTCTTTAGCCTCTGGAGGGGCGTGGCTAACATCACGGTGAGATGACAGTTCTTTTGGGGCCTCCCGAGAGACTGTCAATATCTCAGCTGTTAGGTGGTCCTTTTGGACCTGAGCCATCTCTTAGGGATGACAAGCAAGGGGAGCACACTTCTATCAGATCTATCAGGTAATTCGCAAATTCACTGATAGATCTGGAGAAGCTCCCTAAATGGACAGTTGGGAAGGTGGCCATTGCAAATCTAAAAAGTACTAACCGCATGTTAACAAGCTCAATAATGTAAACTTAATTAGCCAGCTGATAACTGCTGCAGAAATTGACAAGACCCTAATTAATTTTTGCTTGCTTTCTAAGCAGCGTGCAGCAGATGCGCAAGGCCAGGACTGTCAAACTCACAGCCCGTGGGCCAGACGCATCATGTGCTGGCCATGCCCATGCCTGGTTTAGCAAAAAGGGAAAAAGTCCCAATACATCATGTGATGCTTCTGTGATAGTGCAAGTTTGACACCCATGCACTAGGCAAACAGCTGGTGCTAGCTCACTCCTTTCTATGTGTATTCCTAATTGTATACCTGCTTACTCTCTTATAATCCCTTCCTCTCCAATGAATGTAAATTTTAAAAATTTAATTCTCTTCTTGCTAATTATCCAAGGATTGGAGTGAGCATTCCAAAGGGAGCGAGGATAAAAAAGTCTACAAGATTTGCCTTTTTCTCTGAGTCATATTCCAGAAAAAGTCTCTACTGTTTGTGCTCACCCAGAAATTTGGGGTTATATACTTCTGACTTTGCAAGTAAAAGGAAAGCTGAAGTAAAGTCCTAAGCACAACCACTTAGCAACCATTTTGTTTAATCCCATGCAAAACAAGCCCTCCCAAAAAATTTAAACTACTAATTCTATTTGCAAATCATTAACCTGTTTTCTACGTATTCATGATAAAGTAAGCAATAACAATAATAATAAACAAAATTAAAATTTCAAAATTCTCTGTTAAATGTTATTGTAATTCACTTGTAGAAAGTTTACCATACCACCTTATCTGTCCAAAGTCATCCCAAAAGTTATAAATTTTTCCCCTTTTTATATTTTAAAATGTAAATTTTTAAATCTGTTTTAAATCAGGGTGTTTTAAATCTGTCTTGGGCAATTAAAATTGTTTAATTCGGTTTTATTCTGCTTTTAAATTTTGTATTTTTTTTTAATTAAAAAAGTTTTAGAGACACAAATTTTTCCACTTTCCCCCCCCCTTCCCCTCCCTAACCCTCCCCTCCCCCCCCCCATGACTTCCCAGGGTGAAATCCAAATCATACCATATCATAATATAGTACCCCCCAACTATTCTGCCCCCTGTCTATACTATAAATTTCCACATAACATTCAGCTAAAAGCTATCTGATACTTCCTTGTTTGATGTTTATTCTGCACATAATCTATCCATTTCTTCCATTCCCACATAAAAGTTTCTTGATCCAGTCTTTTAAATATGCTGATATCTTTGCCATTTCTGCAAAACTGGCCACCTTCAAAGTCCATTCTTCAATAGTAGGCATAAGGTCTTTTTTCCAATGTTGACCAATCAGTAACCTAGTGCTGTAACCATATATAATATCAATTTTGTTTCAGTCAATGAAGAATCCTTAACTATGCCCAGTAAAAACATTTGAGGAGTAAATTGGAGTTTTTTTTTTCAAAACATTTTGCATAACCCACCAAATTTTAATCCAAAAAGCCTTCACTTTCTTGCAAGTCCACCATATATGATAATATGTAGCATCTAAGCAATCACATCTCCAACATTTTGGCTGAACATTAGGATACATGCACGACAATTTCTTAGGATCTAAATGCCACCTATAAAACATTTTATAAAAATTTTCCCTCAAATTCTGTGACTGTGTAAATTTCACATTTTGAACCCATATTTTTTCCCATGTTTCCATCATAACTGGTTCTGCAAAATTTTGCGCCCATTTTATCATACAATCTTTAACCAGTTCATTTTCAGAATCTCTTTCTAGCAAAATGTTATAAGCCCTCTTGATATGTATTGGGCCTTTCTCTTTTATCTGTTTTACCAATTCCTCTTCATACAACATTAAACCAATTTTTTGATCTTCCCTCCATTTCAATTGAAGTTGATTATACTGTAGCCAAGTTAAATTAATCCCTTCTTCCAACAGTGTATTTAGTGTCTTTAATTGCCATTTACCCCATCATTAAAAAGTACCTCTTTATATAAAATCCCCCCGAGTGACTTTATATTTATATTCCGTGTAATATGACCAAGATCCAACCACAAAGGTATTTTGTAATCCAATTTAAGCTGGTGCTTCTTCCATACTCTCATCAAAGAGTTTCTGGGTATATGGTTCTTGAATACTTTATCAACTTTATTTTCGTAGAATAAATATGCATGCCAACCAAATTCCAAGACATGGCCTTCTATATTCAATATTCCAATCTTTGTCATTCCAAACCAATCACTCGTTTGTGTCAACGCCGCTGCTTCATAATACAATCATAGGTTTGGAAGTTTAAGGCCACCCCTTTCACAAACATCCTGCATAATTTTCAGTTTAACTCTTGGCTTTTTCTCATTCCAAACAAACTTATTCACTCCTTTTTGCCATTCCATCAAGTGTTTATCACTTTTAAGCACCGGAATCATTTGAAACAAGAATAAAAATCTAGGTAGAACATTCATCTTAACTGCTGCTATTCTTCCAAGTAAAGATAGCTGCAGCTTTTTCCAAGTTTCCATGTCTTTTTGCACCTTTCGCCACAACACCTCATAATTATTTTGAAAAAGTTTTATATTTGAAGCTGCAACTTGAACTCCTAGATATTTCACCTTTGCTACTATTTCAAAGCCTGCCTTCCTTTCGAGTTCCTTCTTTTGACCTTCTAACATATTTTTGACTATCATCTTGGTTTTTTTCTGATTCAATCTAAATCCTGATACCATACCATATTCTTCTATAATGTCTTTCATCTGGATTATTGATTCCATCGGCCGTGTTAGGGTAACAACCAGATCATCTGCAAATGCCCTTGTTCTGTAATCCTCTTGCCTTATAGCTATTCCATTCAGAGTACTCGAATCCCGTATTGTGTTCAACAAGACTTCTAAGATTAAAATAAACAACAGTGGGGATAACGGACAACCTTGTCTTGTTCCTTTTTCTATACTGAAGTTTGTAGTTAGATTTCTATTAATGATAATTTGTGCTGTTTGCTCTTGGTAAATTGCTGAAACCGCCTGAACAAACTGGTCCCCAAAGTCCATCTTTGTTAAAGTCTTTAATAGAAAGTTCCAATTGACTCGATCGAAGGCCTTCTCCGCATTCAAGAACACCAGCACTGGAATGATCTGTTTACTCTTCTCAAGATGTTCCAATAGGTCTATAATTTGCCTCACATTATCCTTCATGTATCTGCCTTCTATAAATCCTGCTTGATCATGATGAATCACCTCTTGCATAACTGGCATTAATCAGTCGGCTAATACTTTTGCAAAAATTTTATAATCCATATTCAGGAGAGATATTGGTCTGAAATTTTCCGGTTTTAAAGAACCTGTTTTCTCTTTTGGTATCAATGAAACAAAGGCTGCTTTCCATGAAGGGGTATTTTACCCCCTTTTTGTATGCTACAAAATAAGTCTTTAAGATGTTCAATCATTTCTGCTTGTAAAGTTTTATAATACACCGCTGTTAAACCATCTGTCCCTGGAGCTTTGGCTGTTTTCAATTGTTTAATTGCAATAATAATATCCTCAACTGTTATTAGTTGATTCATTCTTTCCTATTGCTCCCTAGAGATTTCCGTGACTCTCCTTTCTTCTAAATATTTGTCTATAAGTTCATTCTGTATATCATCTTTGCCATATAATTTGGTATAATAATCTAAAAAGGCTTCTTCAATTCAACTTTGTTGAAAAACTTCCTTCCCTCCATACTCAATTCTACCAATAATTCAAGAGCTCTGCTGTTTCCTCAAGGTGTAAGCCAACCACCTGCCTGGTTTGTTAGTGTTACAAAATGTATTATGTTTTACAAATTGTAGATTAGTTGCTACTTGTTCCGCTATAAGCATTTGAAATTGATCTTTCAAGAGTTTTATAATTTCTTCTAATTTTTTATCTGTTAGATTTTTTATAAGTAATTGTTCTTTTTTCTTTATCTCTCCTTCCATTTCTAATCTTTTCCTTTGTTGACTTAATTTATGTTTAGAGTTCATATAAATCAGTACCCCCCGCATATACGCCTTACTGACATCCCAAACAATTTCAATAGGGGTACCCTTATTCAAATTCATTTCAAAAAATTCTTTCATTTGTTTTTTAAGTTCGTTTACGTTCTTTTCATATCTAAACAAATTTTCATTTACTCTCCACAATCTTCTCTCATTCTTTCCCATTTCTATTTCTATCCATACCGGGCTGTGATCAGTTAGAGTCCTCGGAAATATCTTTGTTTTATTTGTTTTTAAAAGTAGATCAGCTGTAACTAAAATAAAATCAATCCTGGAAAAGGATCTGTGTCTATCTGAAAAAAAAGTAAAGTCCAATTCTTTTGGGTTCTGCATTCTCCATATATTTTTCAATTCCAAATCTTCTTTCATATCAAAAAAAATCTGTGATAGTTTAACACGTGACTTTGCCAAGCTGTTTTTACCTTTTTTAAGATCTATTACTCCGTTCCAATCTCCCGTAAGTTAAATAGATCTATAATCCCAGTGCAATATTTTAGAATATAATAATTTATAAAAGTTTTCTTGTTGCTGATTAGGAGCATAAATGCCAATCACCAAAATTGGATCATTTTGTGTATATAATTCAATTGCTATATATCTTCCACAATCATCTGCTTCTATAATTGTATCTGACAGTCTTTTATTTATGTAAATCACAACACAATTCTTTTTCTTTGAATTTGAAGCTATAAATTGTACACCTAATTTAGAATTTGTCAAATAGTTTTGATCCTGTGTTCTAATATGAGTTTCTTGCAAACAAATAATGTTATTATTAAATTGTCTCAGATAGTGAAATATTTTCCTTCTTTTCTGTGGTGAATTCAGTCCATTCACATTCCAAGATAAGAATTTAATTGTCATTTGTGGTCTCATGAAGTGCTAAGAGCATTTGCTGAAGTTTCTGTTCCAGAGTGATAGTCTTCGGCCTGGCTCCTCCCATAGCTTCAGATTTCTGTGGTTTACTATTGGCACCCTTCTTATCTTGTGGTGGCATAGACCTCTGCTGCTGTTGTTTCTCTAGAATTTGCTTGTAAGTTGCTCGAGTTATACGCTGATCTTTAGGTTCATGCAATAACAACTCGAGATCCAATGCCACCTCTTTTATATTTCTGGGTGGCCTATTTGTAACCTCTAAGGGGAAATCCAGCAATGGTTCATCCAAAAAGCCCCCTGTTGCTCCTTGAGTTTCCATTGCCTCAACCTCTATCTGTTTCCACTGTTCTTCAGACTCTTGTTCAAATTCCTTCTCTTTATCACCCTCCTCTATACCTAACACTGAAGATGTACGTGGAGATGCTGCACCAGTTTTAAAAACACTGAAATAAAATTCTTCTGCTTTTTCAACAGTATTTAATCGATATCTCTCTCCTTGATACCTCAATATTATGCCAAGTGGGGCATCCCATCTAAATGGAATTTGTTGTTTCTTCAACTCAGTCACCAAAAATCCAAAATCGTTTCTGTCTCTTAGCATTTTAGGTGGCAACTCTTTATAGATCCCAATCTCCTTTCCATCCACTTGAACAGTAGAAACAAAAGACTTTTGCAGATTTCTTATTCTTCTATCTGTAAAGTAGATCACCACATCTCTAGGCAATTGTCTTTGCCTTGCCACCCAAGAATTCACTCTGTACACCTTGTCAATCTTGCACAAAACATCTTCAGGGTTGACCTTTAACATCACAGCCAGGGCATCAGCACAAACCATTCTCAAATCCTCTCTGTTGTTTTCTTTTATTCCTCTCAGTCTTAAGCAAACACCATAAATCTGAACTGATCGTGGTTACTTCATTTTCAATTCTTTGAGTTTTATTGTCCACATTGGAAATTTTATTGTCAGCTTCCCTCATTTTAGATTCCAATTCTGCACTGAGTTCTCCCACTTTCTTATCAATCTGAACAACCACTTCTGACAGACCAGTCACAACTGTCAGTATATCTCGCTTCATCTTATCATACTTTTCTTGAACCACCTCCTTAATTTCCTGTTGAGATTTCTCAAATTTCTCAAATTTCTGGTCCATCACTTCAGGTTGATTCATCAGAGCCACAGCAATAAATTATTTCAAGTCTTTAAATCCAGTCTCCTGTTCTTGGCTCTGAGTATGCAAACTGAGTCTGGCTGCTCTTTTGGTTGGTGAGTAGGGGAGCCCCCTCCCCTGCAGCTTTGGAAGCTGACTTTGTCTGCTTTGAAGCCATACTGCTACGCAATCTTATTCTTTCTAGAAAGGAAGTCTTCACTCCTTTTCCACCACAGAATCCTTTCAAGAACTTCCCCAGCTTTAATCAAGTCTCTGAGGGAAAAGAAATAGATTGCCGCCTGATTGCCCAGTTGCATCCCTTTCTGGATCGGGATGCCCTACGCACAGTCACTCACGCTCTCGTCACTTCCCGTTTGGACTACTGTAATGCTCTCTACATGGGGCTCCCCTTGAGGAGCACCCGGAGACTTCAGCTGGTCCAGAATGTGGCCGCGCGAGTGGTTATGGGAGCGACTCGTCGCTCCCGGGTAACTCCCCTCTTGCGCGAGCTGCACTGGCTTCCAGTGGTCTTCCGGGTGCATTTCAAGGTGTTAGTTACCATTTTCAAAGCGCTCCATGGCTTAGGACCGGGATATTTACAGGACCACCTTCTGCCAATGAATACCTCCCACTGCCCGATACGCTCTCACAGAGAGGGCCTCCTCAGAGTGCCGTCTGCCAGACAATGCCAACGGGCGGCCCCCAGAGGGAGAGCATTCTCTGTGGGAGCCCCAGCCCTATGGAATGAACTACCCCTGGATATAACAAAGATTCCTGACCTCCGTGCCTTCCGACGAGCCCTGAAGACCCTACTATTTCATCAAGCCGGTCTGACTTAAATTTGTGTTAATTTTAATAGGGGTTTTTAGGAGTTTTAAATTTTATGGCCAAATAGTTTAATTATTTTATTAGTTTTAATTTTTATACGTGATTGTTTTAATATGGCTGTAAACCGCCCTGAGTCCCCTCGGAGAGAAAGGCGGTATATAAATGCAATAAAATTGAAACTGAAATAGATGAAAATCTGAAAAGAACTTTTCCCTTTTCTTCTAACCAGCACTATTACTTTAAATGCTTTATAACATGCTGAAACACACAGGCATGTCCACTTTCGCTTTCAACTTTCTTCCTCCGCTGAAGCTGAACGCCATAATAAATATACTTTCATTCTTTCTCCATTCTTAAATTCAATAACAGCGCTAATACAGATACTTGCGGTTTTTAGTTTTAAGTCCAGATTTCACCCTGCTTATTTTTGAAAGTTCAGTTAATTTTCGCTGCTGTAATTGGTCGCATCGTCTGGCTCTGCTGAATGCAGAGTTGTCCCCGAGTCCGGAGCCTCAGTGAGCTGGATAGGGAGCCTCACCCTGCTTCCCCCCCAGAAGCAAAAAAAACAGTCTGGGGGCTTCGCAGGGGGCTCTACCTGCTCTCGCTGGCTCTCCTCAAGTTTATCCGTAAACGGGAGTTTTCCAAGCCACCTCTCAGCTGTAGGGGTGGCTCTTTATGGGCGGCGGGGCTGGTGGTCATAAAGAGACTGTCTAGCGACGACGACGGCACCAACCAGAAGTCTTAAATTTTGTATTTATGTGTTTTATTTTGTGGCTGTTCACTGCCCTGAGTCCTTCAGGAGTAGGGCGGTATATAAGTCGGGTCGTTTATGTACATAAACATAAACATAAATAATTCATCCTGGATAAAATATTGACTTTTGTTTATTAATGCCATCTCTTATCAATTATGGCTTAATTAAATATAATAGATTAAGTCTAAGAGTTTTCTAAATAAAGATTGAGAAATGTCTCAAGTCACAAAACAATATCTGCATAAAGTCATGTTCTCAGAGTCATGAACTCTTCCTGGGCCATTGATTAGCCAGATCAATATGCTTTCACAGGTTTGTAATAGTTTAATAATTGAAATGCCAACAGAATGGATATTGTGTGTGTCAAATCCTTTGTATTTGGCAAGATCGAGAAAGCAAAAATTGCACAGATTTCAGTCACGTATCATTAATGCTAGGAAATCCTGAACTTGAAGCTGTTGTATGATATGAATTATTCTCTGCAAGAAAAAAATACGATACAGAAAAGGAATTATGGACAGTTTTATGATTACAATTTTTGAGGAGTCTTAGCTCTGCTTTTTATCTTTATTTGTCTTCTCTCTTTTTTTTCTTGAGACTCTCCAACTAATAAAGAGAATCTGTCTTTATGGTTACTGACTTAATGGCACATCCTCATCCTCATCCGTCCCTCTCAATTTCTGCCAAATAGACGGGGAAGAAATGGAGCTAGTGACAAATTTTATTTTCCTGGGCTCCAAGATCAACACAGACAGGGACTGCCGCCAAGAAATTAAAAGACACTTGCTCCTGGGGAGGAAAGCTATGGCAAATCTAGATAGCTTACTAAAAAGCAGAGACATCACCCTGCCAACAAAAGTGCCTATAGTCAAGGCTTTGTTTTTCCAGTTGCAATGTATGACTGTGAAAGTTGGACCATAAGAAAGGCTGAATACCAAAGAATTGAGGCCTTTGAACTATGGTGCTAGAGAAGCAGCCTGCAAATACCTTGGACTGCAAGGCGATCAAACTGGTCAATCCTAGAAGAGATCAACCCTGACTGCTCTTTAAAAAACCTGATACTGAAGATGAAACTCAAATACTTTGGCCACGTAATGAGAAGGAAGGACTCAGTGGAGAAATGCTGGGAAAGATTGAAGGCAAAAGAAAAAGGGGACAAGAAAGAATGATGTGGCTGGATGGAGTCTCTCAAGCAGTAGGTATGAACTTAAATGGACTCCAGAAGATGGTGGAAGACAGGAAGGCCTGGAGGAACGTTGTCCATGAGGTCATGATGACTTCGCAATTAACTTCGCAATTAACAACAACAACATCTCCAACAGTGGCACCAAATAGAAAGAAAAAGACAACAGAATAGAGACAAATGATCTGAGAACTAAACCCTTGACTTACGACCACCATCATTCACTGAACCTGGTGAGCAAAGAGATGTATAAATTTCAAGTGAAGTACACACTCCACCACCACCACCGAAGTTTTCAGTTACTCAAAAGGAGGAAATATAGACTAATATGTCATATAATGAAAAAGGGGGAAATATAGACTAATATGTCACATAAACTGTTGGTTGCTCACAATGAAATATGAATAGTGGCTGTGAGTAATGTTTACCCATCTTTTATAGAAGTGCTATTTTTATACAGTAAAACATCTGAGCAGAGTCATCAAATGGATTTTCTCCAACAAAATAAGCTTTTTACACTTTTATTCAGGTGTGATATTTTACTGGTAACTGGCCAGCTTCTAAAGAAGCGATACTGAATTAATCTTCAATCATGGGGTTCTCATTTAGCAGCTTCAAAAACTCTAGCACAAAATTACCAAGTTACGAAAATCTGGAAAAGCAGAAGAAAGTAGCAATACCACTTTTAAAAGAAAAAGAAAAAAAGAGGTTGTTACAGTGGTCATTTTGTTATTGTTTGTTTGCTTAAATTTGTTGGCTACCTAACTCCAGTGGACTCTAAGTTAGCTTAGTCTTATTGGTTGATTTTATGTGAGCAACTAATTGTACATTCTGAAAAATGCTTTTTAAAGAAACTTTGAGATAATATGATAGAAGCCTTCTCAAAATGGCTTCTAATGTTTAGAGTGAGGGTGAGACTTTGAGGATAATAGATTGTGAAGTTCCAGACAGTTTCCTATGAAGAATATATTGGTCAAGTTAAGATTTTTGACAAGATCCTATGGGACACATATTATAAAAATAAATTATATAGAAGTTCCCAGTTTCTTCTAAAGAAAATAAAAACCCTAACAGTGCAGCCTTTTCTGTTCCCAGCCCACTTTCTGATCCTATCTGTGCTGATTTGTAGGTAGTGCATTCATCTAAGCAGAAGTGCTTGGTTTATTTTCTTTTTGTTCTTTATAAATTGATGGTTCTTTACCTTGACATCCTTTCAAATTTGTTTAACTTGTATTAAAATCACACAAGCATTCTTTGAAGTCTGATTGTGTAATTAGACAAGGGAGAAAATCTGGATTTGGGATGCTTCTGAGGATTCAGTAATAGGATTCAGGGATACAGAACATTAGGGATGTATCCCAAATTCAATAAGATAATTATTTTTGATTTTTGGTAAGAAATCTTGCAGTAAGGGCAACAGAAGACAGTGGAACTGTTCCATCACCTGCTCTATATGATTTCAGCTCTGGTTTGAAAATAGGATCTGCTAAAGTGTCATTTAGACACAACATAGCTAATGGCAAGAGTAGAGGGAGAGTATCCTTAAGTATTAGAGAGTCACCAGGTTGCCAAGGTCCACACTAGAAAAGCATTTTCAATTAGCATCAAGTGACTGTGACTTTTGAAACTCTTCTTTTCCATCCATTCCAAAAACATTCAGGTTTCATGATTCAGCTGAGGTGATCTGCTGGCAAAATCTTTTTAACTGACAGCCTCCCTTTGTGGGCCTTGTGCTGTATAACAAAACAGAGCTATTCCAGTTGAAGAACTTTCCCTATCTTTTGTGTTAGATCGGTAAAATATTTTCTGCTATTATGAAAATAGGAAGCTCTGCCTGAATGGCTGATGGTAGTACAAAGATTGGGGCAGTTGGGAGAAGATAAGAGAGATCACTAAAGAGGGTGGGCAAGGATGTTGATTTGGGGATTTCTAAAGCCGAGAGACTTCTGGGAATGAGAACTTCTTGGTTGCATTCTCCAATTCAGGAAGGAGAAAATGCCCTATGCTCCACCCTTTTGCCGTTGGTATTAAAGTTTATGACACAGATGCCAAGATTGGATTCAAGCTGTTTGATCTGAAACTGCCTCGAGCACAACTACTCAGGCAACACATTAGAAGAAAAGAGGCAAAGAAGTGGCAGCCATGGGCTTTCCATCCATCTTGCTGGGACTCAGTCTACTGTATCTGTCTTCAGCACAAGGTGAATGAGGGGGAGGGCTGGGTGTTCAGTGTTTAATCTCTCTTCTTCCAAATTCTTTTGGCATTCTTCTTCATAGCTCCCATGATAGTTGGAAATCAATTCTGCAAGCTGGATGGGCCTGCCTTTGAGATCTTTACAAATGGTGTTATAATCTAAGGAGACCAAAGAAATCTTTTATTATTTTAATCTTGAACTTTAGGACCGCTCTTTGTCTGCAGCTTTCAAGATTGTTAAATAAATATTCTCTTCATCTTGCAAGTTTTTAGATTCTTGGGAGGGGCTCTCATCTTTCTGGATTGCATGTTCTCCACTGCTTCCTTCTGCATTCTCTGAAAAGAGAATATACTTTCCATCAGGTCAGTAAGATGAAGATGTGAGATTGAAATGCCTAGAAACATGGGAAGCAATCTATAACAGAATAAGAGAGTTTGAAGGGACCTTGGAAGTTTTCTAATCCAATACCCTGCTCAGGCAGGAAATCTTATATCATTTCAGACAAATGGTTGTCCAATCTCTTCTTAAAAACCTCAACTTCTTAACGATCATATTGATTTTATACATTCTATACATTATCATATTCGTTCTTTCCATTTTCAAATTCACCCCTCTTTTTATTATCCATTATTTCTAGTCTCTAGCCATTTATACCATTTATTCTTTTCTTTGAGCTCTTTTGTTTATTTGTCCATCTTGGCACATTCTAGGATTTTTTTTTTCAATGATTTTTCTTTTCAAAATCAATATAATTGTTAAGAAGTATAATGTAATTAAAAGAGAAAGGGGCAAGAAGAAAATGAAATAGTATAAAGGGAATTGGGGGAGAATGTAAATATTAGAAGATGACCATCACAAAATAGCTATAAAAAGCGAGTATATATGTGTGTGTGTGTGTGTTTGGTATTTGGTGTTTGTCATATTGTGTTTTAATAAAAAAAATTAAAAAAACACCTCAACTTCTGGAGACAAATCATTCCACTGATTAATTGTTCTAACTTTCAGGAAATTTCTCCTGCCTTCAGGTGCTTTAGAGAATAGGTTAACCCCTATATCTTCAATTTGACTGTGTTTAAAACTGCTCAGGACAGATAACTGCAAAGTATTATAAATAGGTATTAAAGAAGATTACTTTCTGAATTGTTTTTTTAGAAGTCTTAGAGAACAAGGGTTAGGACTAGGGTTAGGGGATCTAAGGTAAGCCAGTGTGGGGCACGTGGGGCAGCTCCATCCTCTGCCTTGTGGCAGCAGCACTGGTGCACCACATGGCTTCCTGCCCCGGGATGAGCAAGTAGAAGTGAGCCTCCCATACATGGAAAAAAAATAAGACACCCCCCCCCAAAAAAAAAATAACCTCTAGTGCTTAGTTTGAGGTCCAAAGGAAAATAAGGCCTGGTCTTATTTTCAGGGAGATGTGTGTGTGGGTGTGTGTGTGTGTGTGTGTGTTTGTAATTTTTATAAATTAATATTTTTGTGTGTGTATGAATAAAACGTGTGTGTCTGTGTGTCTGTGTGTCTGTGTGTATGAATTAATTGATTTATTAATTTGAAAATATAATTTAATAAATAAAATAAGTATCTGAGGGATGTATGTGTCTGAACAATTAACAATAAACTAAAAAAAGTAAAAAAATCAAATTATATCTCATTCTTCTTCAACTAAAGGGTATTGTTATGTTTACTAATTTTTCGCTAGTAGCCTCCCAAGCTAGGAGTTGAGGGATGAGTGTCTCAGAAACTCACAGTTTTATCATTCTTCAGAAGCAGTTTCATACTGCTGTGCCCTTTGGTACATTTGTGTGATATCGCAATGCATATACAAAAGGGGAAGGGCTTGTGTTACAAGACCACAGTGCTGCTTTGATCATTCTGCCCTCTGAGCCCAGGCCTTGTCAAGTCTCTGAGAAGGAATAATTTATTGGAGGCATTCTCTCCATCTACCACATTGTTTCTTTCATGCTGCAAAATGGAAAAAGGGTCACTTGGAGTCCTCTTTCCCTCACAGTCCTACATCGATTACAGTAAAAGAGTTAAATCTACAATAATCAAGGCCACTCCTTACGGGACTGTTTATATTAATTATCCACAGCATTGGTCTGGGTGACTTTGAGAAAGTTTTGTGCCGTTTATATAAATATATAGATATAGTTCGTTTCTCTGTGTGCTTTAGTCTGCCCTCGGTCCCATTTCCCTAGTTAACTATTTTATTTTCCTTTTCCTGATGTTTCCATAAACATTAAGCTATATTTTTGCCGATCTGAATGGCAGGTGTGCTTCCTAGTATAAGGAGGCAGGGAGCAAGTGAGAGTGTGCTGAGTGCAAAGTGAACTGGAAATTATTCACAGTAATTTTCCAACATGTGGAAGTCCATATTTTGCCATCTAACAAAATATGAAATGCTATAAAGGCATGCCATCCAGAGTCTCCAGACCTGACCTATTGGCGATCTGCAATAACTTGTCAGGTGTATCAGTTTTACAATACCACAGAACTGACTGTAATCAGAATCTCTTATGATATTGTACCCTTTTTTTAAATCCCTGGGGTTTTTTTAAATCTTAATTGGAAAATTAAAGTTACTTCTCTTTTCTTTTTCCAACAGGTGCTGCTGACCCGGAAGTAGGTAGGAATTTCTATATTCCCTAGAAACTTTCTGCACAAATTGGCACTGAATGGTGAAAAGGAAACCCACTTGCCTTTTCCAAAATCTTAGATATGTTGTTATGTTGCTTCTAGCACAATACAATCTTCAGAACGATTACTGCAACTCCAGTTGCATTTTGTCACTTTCTTATTGTTAACAAGTTAGACAAAGAAATGTTATAAATAACATACAATATGAAATAACAAGTTGGCTAGCTTGGTGGCTCAACAAGACACTGTGATGTGGTAGCATCTGCATTTTCTACATCATAAGAGAAGAGCATATCTTCCTTCCCCTGTCCTTACCACTTTCTACAGGAAAGCATCCTCTCGTATTGTATTAATGTTTGATTTGGAAGTATTACTGTTTTGGACAGGAAGTGATGCAGAGAGTGGTAAAGACAGCAGAAAAGATTATTGGAAGTTCCATACCTTCGATCCAGGCCATGGCATATAAGTGCTATCCAGGACAGTGTGTGTGTGTGTGTGTGTGTGTGTCCTTTTGAGAGTGGGCATCAGAATTTCATTTTTAATATATACATAGAAATAATGGCAACAAAGGTTATCTTACAATGTCTTAGAATGCTTTGTTCCTTGACAAGTAATTCATTATTTGACCATGGTTGAGTTATGCTCTTCCATGTTAAAAAATAAACCAGACTTTTCCTTGGAACAGGATCTTTTTTTTTCCAGTTTTTTTTAATTGAAAATTTTATAAAAATACAAACATATAAACCCCCCTCCCCCCTTCAACCCCCCCATCCCTCCCCCCCTTCAGCCCCCCTCTCCCCCACCCCAACTTCCCAGAGTGAAATACAGGGTTTTTCTTCTTCGACAAAAAAGATAAACCAATCATTAACCTATCCAATTTCTAGTTTACAAACACCGTCAAAATCTTAACTCCAATCTAATAAGAAAATTACAACTCTATAGTTCTTCTTCATTCATACACAATTTGATGTCTTCTTATATGATATTTATTCCGAATATAGTCAATCCATTTCCTCCACTTCAAAATGAATTTTTCTTGCGTATGATCCTTCAAATATGCCGAGATTTTAGCCATCTCAGCTAAATTCATTACTTTTACAATCCATTCTTCTACTGTGGGCAAAGAGTCTTTTTTCCAGTGTTGTGCAACCAACAATCTGGCTGCTGTTATTAAATTTAAAATCAGCTTAGTCTCCAATAATGTACATTCATTTATAATACCCAATAAAAACAATTGCGATGTAAATTCCAACCTTTTTTTCAAAATATTTTGCATTATCCACCAAATCTTTATCCAAAATGCTTTAACCTTCTTACAGGTCCACCAAATATGAAAATAAGTTGCATCTTCACAGTCACACCGCCAACATTTAGCTTGTACATTAGAATACATACATGACAACTTTTTTGGGTCTAAATGCCATCTATAAAACATCTTATAAAAGTTTTCTCTAAGATTTTGTGCTTGAGTAAATTTAACATTTCTGACCCAGATCTTTTCCCATGTCTCCATCATTATTGGTTCTTGAAAATTTCTAGCCCATTTAATCATACAGTCTTTAACCAACTCTGTTTCAGGATCTATCTCTAATAATACATTATATAATCTTTTAATATGCATAATACCCTGGTCCCTAATTTGTTTTACCAAATTTTCTTCATTTTCCATAAGACCTCTTTTTTGATCCTCCCTCCACCTTGCTTGAAGCTGACCATATTGAAACCAGATATAAATTATCCCTTCCTTCTTCAAAACCTCTAAGGGTTTAAGTTGTAGTTTGCCCCTTTCTCTAAATAAAAGTTCTTTATATGTAATCACCTCCATCTTTTGTTCTATACTTATATTTTCTATTGCATGTCTGGGATTTGCCCAAATAGGTATTTTATAATCCAATTTATATTGATATTTCTCCAGACTCTCAACATGCATTTCTAAGCA
Source organism: Coluber constrictor foxii (assembly GCA_038048745.1). NCBI lineage: Eukaryota > Metazoa > Chordata > Lepidosauria > Squamata > Colubridae > Coluber > Coluber constrictor. Next base: position 60,270,638 of record CM075961.1, on the reverse strand, counting down.
TATGACTTTTAAAAATTTTATCCACTTTCTTTTCATACAGTAAATAAGCATGCCATCCATAAAGTAGGTCATGTCCTTCTAAATTCAGAATTCTGTCCTCTGTTAAATTAAACTAATCACTAATCTGAACTAATACCGAAGCCTCATAATATAATCTTAAATTTGGCATTTTTAAACCACCTCTCTCCCGAGCATCTTGTATAATTTTTAATTTAACTCTAGGTTTTTTACCTGACCATATAAAAGTATTAAGACCTTTTTGCCATTCCCTCAATTGTTCATCCTTCTTCAACACCGGTATCATTTGGAACAAAAATAAAAACTTAGGTAATACATTCATTTTAATTGCTGCTATTCTACCTAATAAAGATAATTGTAACTTTTTCCAATTCTCCATTTCTTTCTGCACCTTTCGCCATAAAACTTCATAATTGTTTTTAAATAACTTTGTATTTGATCCAGCAATAAACACACCCAAATATTAACCTTTTTAACTATTTCAAATCCCGATATTTGTTGAAGCTCTTCTCTTTGATTAGAAGACATATTTTTGGTCACTATCTTAGTCTTATATTGATTTATTTTAAATCCCGAGACTTTACCATATTGTTCTATCAATTCCAACATATATGAAACTGTATCTATAGGTTGCGTTAATGTAACAATTAAATCATCTGCAAAGGCCCTCAATCTATAATCTTGCTGTCGAATCACTATTCCTTTTAGTTCTTTAGATTCACGTATCTTTTTCAACAAAATTTCCAAAGATAAAATAAACAATAAGGGAGATAATGGACAACCCTGCCGCGTTCCCTATTATTTGTCTCAAATTGTATTTCATATATCTCCCCTTTATAAACCCTGATTGATCATTGTGAATTATTTGTTGCATGATTGGCATTAATCTATTTGCCAGTACTTTGGTAAAAATCTTATAATCAGTATTTAAAAGTGAGATAGGTCTAAAATTTTCAGGTTTAACACAGTTTTGATCCTCTTTAGGAATCAGTGATATAAAAGCTGTTTTCCATGAGGGTGGGGTTTCTCCCCCAGATTGAATTTTATTAAAAAGCATCCTAAGTGGTTCCACCATTTCCATCTGCAAGTTCTTATAATAAATAGCTGTCAACCCATCCGTTCCCAGTGTTTTACCTACTTTTAACTGTTTGATTGCTAAGATAATCTCTTCAGAGTTTATTGGTTGATTCAAACCTTCTCTTTGATCCAAAGTTAATTCCTGGATATCAACCTCTCTAAGATATCTATCTATATCTTTACCTTGTATCAAATCTCCTGCATATAGTTTTGTATAATATTCTAAAAAGGCTTTTTTAATCAAATTTTGTTGATAAACTTCTTTACCTTTATATTCCATCTTACCAATAATACGTGATCTTTGCTTTTTCCTTAACATATAAGCTAACCATCTGCCTGGTTTATTAGCATTGCAAAATGTATTATGTTTAGCATATTGTAAAGTAGTTGCAACTTGATCAGCCATTAGCATATTAAATTGCTGTCTTAATATACCTATTGCTTCTTTTACTCTTTTATCTTCTGGATTATCTATTAACAATTGTTCTTTTTTCTTTATTTCTTCCTCAATATCCTTCCGTTTCTTTGCCTGCTTTTGTCTATATTTATTATTCATATATATCAACACTCCCCTCATATAAGCCTTACTTGCATCCCAAACCATTTCCATAGAAGTACCTTTATACATATTGTTAACAAAAAAACTCCTTCATATATTTTTTAAGTTCTTTAGCATTTTCTTCATATCTAAATAAATTTTCATTTAATCTCCATGACCTCCTTTCTTTTCTCTCCTGTTCTAAATTCCAACCAAACTGGGCTATGATCAGCTAAAATCCTTGGAAATATCTTGACTTTCTTCACCCTAGAAAGGAAATCAGATGTTAACAAAATAAAATCAATCCTAGAAAAGGATTGATGTCTACCAGAAAAAAAGGTAAAATCTTTTTCATCTGGATTCCATTCTCTCCAAACATCCCTTAATTCTAAATCATCCATAATTTCAAAAAAAGGTTTGGGTAATTTGGCACGTGAAGCAACTTTAGATATAGTCTTCTTATCCTTAGAAATATCAATTACTCCATTCCAATCACCCATCAAAATAATTGATTTATAATCCCATTGCGATATTTTGGTATGTAAAAATTTATAAAAATTTTCTTGTTGCTGGTTTGGTGTATAAATTCCAATCAAAAGCATTGTTCCATTTTGAGTCCTCACTTCAATTGCTATATATCTTCCTTGATCATCCGCCTCTATCAAATTTGCTGTTATATTCTTTTTTATATATACCACTATTCCATTTCTCTTTTCCAAAGATGATGCCACAAAGTGAGTCCCTAATTTGGAATTAATTAAGTATTTCTGATCTGTTGATTTAATATGTGTCTCTTGTAAACATACAATATCATTATTAAATTGTTTCAAATAATGATATATTTTATTTATCTTTTGTGGTGAATTCAAACCATTGACATTCCAAGACAAAAATTTAACTGGCATCTTTGCGAGACTGAAGCGTATGGAGCATATTTTGAAGATCTTCTTTCACCTTGATCTTCGGTCTTGCCCCCCCCCACAGCTTCTGATTTTGTATCCAGTTGTTGTTGTTGTTGTTGTTTAGTAGTTGATCTTATCACACGTTGTGCTCTTGGTTCCTCCACTTTTGCAAATTCCAGTGGTCCTTCCAGTTGACTTAAAGGAAAAGGAAGTGATGCTGGGTCCGATTGGTTCTGGTCATCTTGATTCTTAGATTCTCCGACCACTGCCTCAGCATATGTTAAAGACTGTTGCTTTCCTTTTTCTGCTTTTTTATCATCTTTAGGGGGGTGTTCCATTTTCAGTTCACTACGATAAAATTCTCTTGCTTTCTCAACGGTATTCAGTCGGTACCTCTCTCCAGCATAATCCACTATTATGCCTACTGGTATATCCCATCTGTACACTATTTGTTGTCTTCTTAACTCATCCACTAAAAAAGCAAAATTCTTTCTGTCTCTGAGCATTTTAGGAGGAATCTCTTTCAGCACCTTCATTTCCTGTCCAGACACCTGTACTTTATTGTTGTAAGAAGCTTGCAATACATCATTTCTAATTCTTCTCTCAGTAAAATAAATCACAACATCTCTTGGCAAATTTCTGTTTCTTGCAATCCATGAGTTAGCTCTGTAGACTTTGTCCAGGTGACCAATTATTTCATCCTTCTTCATTCCAGCCACTGAGGCAATCACTTCAGCACATTTCTCTCTTAAGTTCTCCCATCCATTCTCTTTCAACCCTCTCAGCCTCAGGATGAACTCCATTGACCTGTATTGCATCATGGTAATATCATCTTCCATCCTCTCCGATTTGGTCTGGAATTCTCCCATTTTACCCTCCAAGTCTTGAGTAACCTCACTGATTTCTTCCACTCTTTCATCAAGCTGCACAAGAAATTTAGACAAACCAGAAACAGCCAGCAAAATATCTTCTCTTATTTCATCATGTTTCTCTTCAACAGTCTTTTTAATTTCATTTCTGATTTCTTTTACATCTTTTAAATCCTCCTCAAATTTCCCCATTCTCTCTTCTATTTTTTCTTCTATTTTAGCTGTTTGGGCAATCGCAATTTGCGTTATAAACTCCTTAAGCTCACTCATAAAGTCCTCTTTACTTGATACCTCCCCCGGAAATTGAGTCTTTTGTGTCACAGTAGAGACTGAAGGAGAAGCCCCTCCTGCTTTCGCTGATGCTGGCTTGGTTCGTTTAGAAGCCATTTTAGTTTCAAAAAAACTTTTTTCCTCTTCACCCCACTTTGCAATTACTTACCCTTAAATGTCACCAAATTCAGTCCAAATTATTTTAAATTGCTGCTTTCAATGTCTTTCCCAGGTTACTCTCTTCTGGCAGCTTAGTTTTTCTTTAAAGATAGAAAAAAAAGTCCTTTTCAGTACTCACTTTCTCTTCTCAGCACAGTCCAGATTCTCTTAATTGGATACTTCCTCTTTCAATTAGGCTCATTCAACCCGAAGTACACAGGAGTTAAGCTCTGTAACTTTGTTGCAAGCTCCCCTGCTCCACTCCATCTGCTGCAGAAATCACTTAAACTATCAATTTGCTAGCAGAGCTGGTCACGACCATCTAATGCTGCTTATGCAGCAGCGCTTTGAATCCGGAGACTTTTCCCTGGGGAGCCCACCTTTCAAGTCCCTGAACTTGATCCCAAGGGCTTTTTTGGCGGCTCTACCTGCCGGAAACTTCTCTGCCCCTCTTCTTTTCCCGAAGAGGGGTCTGCAAAACCGCCAGACAGCTGTTTTTCGCTGTCAGGGGCGGTTTAACGGAGTTCAAAGCCAGCAACCTAAAAAGAGGTCATCAACTAGGATCGCAGCGCCAACCGGAAGAGGTTGGAACAGGATCTTAATCGACATATTAATGAAGTCTATTGCTGATCTAAATACAGGAGCCGATCACATACTGAGTTGACAAGTTATATAGATATGCATGTTAAATATTAACTTGTTTCTCAGGAGATACAAAATCATTGTAAACTTTCTTCTGAAAATCATATTCAAATTCATTCCAAAAGGGAGAGTTTGTTTCTTGCAGGGTTTCCATTGTTGAGCTTCAAAGGTATGGGGGAAAGTCCCCTTTTGTTCTTATTATAATCCAAAATCTAATAATAGAATAGAATAGAATAGAATAGAATAGAATAGAATAGAATAGAATAGAATAGAATAGAATAGAATAGAATAGAATAGAATAGAATAGAATAGAATAGAATATTGGACACTCAAGGATTTTTTCTTGGTCCATATGCTCTCAGTGTACATAAAAGAAAAGATACATTTGTCAAGAATCATAAGGTACAACATAGGGTATAAATAAGTAATTGAATCATGTTACGAAACAGTCAATATAAATCGTAAGGATATCAGCAACAAGTTTACAGTCATACAGTCATAAGTGGGAGGAGATGGGTGATAGGAACGATGAGAAGATTAACAGTAATGCAGCCTTAGTGAATAGTTTGATAGTGTTCAGGGAATTATTTGTTTAGCAGAATGTTGGTGTTTGGGGAAAAAATCTTCTTGTGTCTAGATTTTCTGGTGTGCAGTGCTCTATAGTGTCATTTTGAGGATAGCAGTTGAAACAGTTTATGTTCAGGATGTAACAGGTCTGTAAATATTTTCACAGCCCTCTTTTTGACTCGTGTGGTAATTGTTTTTTCTGTATCTGTATCTCGTGTGGTAATTGTTTTGTGTGTATCTGTCTTGTTGGGTTGCAGAACCAAACCAGACAGTTATAGAGGTGCAGATGACAGATTGAATAATTCCTCTGTAAAACTGTATCAGCAGCTCCTTGGGCAATTTGAGCTTTCTGAGTTGGCACAGAAACAACATTCTTTGTTGTGCTTTTTTGATGACGTTTTGATGTTAGGTGTCTATTTTAGATCTTGAGATATGATAGAACCTAGAAACCTGAAGATCTCTACTGTTGATACTGTGTTGTCTAGTATTGTAAGAGGTGGATGTACGGAAGGATTTTTCCTAAACTCTACCACCATTTCTATGATTTTGAGTGTGTTCAGTTCCAGATTATTCTGGTTGTACCACAGGGCTAGTAGTTCAACCTCCCATCTGTATGTGGATTCATCATTGACTCAAATGAGACTGATCACTGTTGTGTCATCTGCGAAATTCAGTAGTTTAATAGACTGATCATTTGAGATGCAGTTATTGGTATATAGAAAGAAGAGAACTGGATAGAGCACACAATTTTTGTTGTTCCATTTCAAGTCAGGGTTGACTCCAGAAGACTGTCTATATTAATCCCTGAAATGTTCAGGCAATATTTTGAAAATGGTTGAAAGACTATGACTGGCCAAGGTGATCCAGTAGCTTCATGTCTAAAATACAACTAGAACTCATAGTCTCCCAGTTTCTACCTGGTGCCTTTACCATTACACCAAACTCCTCCTCCCTCATCTATTCTATTCTGCTCTTTCTTGGCAGGTTGTAAGAAGTCACTAATTTCTACAAGAATTGTTGGAGGCCAACCAGCTTCTGAGGGGTCATGGCCCTGGCAAGCGGGCCTTTCAGTACTCAACAGAACTTTTTGTGGTGGCACTCTCATAGACAAGAAGTGGGTGCTGACAGCCGCTCATTGTGTCAGCGGGTAAGTTACATTGTGTGGGTAAGTTACTGAACTGTAAAATTAAGTGACAAAATTAAATAGTTCAATATTATTATGTTCTTTTTAATAGACTTAGAGTTTCCAGGAAACAGCATTATTATGGCTTGTTACATAGGCAGATATTTAGACTCGATTTGGCATTTTTATTCACCTATCAAGTCTTTTCCAAGGACATGGAATAGACAGATGTTGTTTGATGGTGTTAAAGGTATTGTTGCAAGATATAGATGAAGTAAATCTGCCTTTTTGCAATTGACTAATGGTGATTTTGTCAAAGCCAGTGGTATTCAAATAATCCTCCAGATGCTTTGAGATTGCACACAAGGTGATTGTTACTATTGATACTACCTTTGTTTTCTTTTGTCAGTCGCTCAATTTCTATTCACAGGTCTTTGGATTTAGGGATGTAGGGATTTCCAGTTCTTTCTCTTCTATTCTGCTGCCTCCAGAAACTACCACCTCCACTATACAGTCTTTTTTGTTTTGTTTTGTTTTTTGTCTTTCAGAAATAATCACAGAGGAGTCAAATAAAGAAAATGGCATTGCATCAGGGCCATTCTTTTGTGCTCACATCACAAATAAGGATACATATAAGTAGTCCTTGACTTAGGACCACAATTGAGCCCAAAATTTATGTTGCTAAGTGAGAAATTTGTTAAATGAATTTTCCCCATTTTAGGAGTTTTCTTGCCACATTTGTTAAGTTAGTAACATGAATCTGGCTTCCCCATTGACTTTGCCTGTCAGAAAGTTGAAAAAGGGGATCACATGACCCCAGGACATTGCAACTGTCATAAATGTCATAAATTGTCAAGCATCTGAATGTAAATCACGTGATCATAGGGATGCTGCAACAGTCATAAATGTGAAAAGTGGTCCTAAGTCACTTATTTCTGTACCATTGTAACTGCGAAAGGCCACTAAAGAAACTATTCATAAGTCAAGAACTACCTGTGTACAAAAAAGACACAACAATGATTTTTCTTTTTGACCAAAACTTCAGATCCTGCTTTAGTTAAATATTAATAAAAGATTGCATTACTCTGCAGAGTTTCAATGGAAGGTACTTTCCCATTTGCATATCACTCAATGTACACTATGGATACTGTATGTGGAAATCAGAGCTGGGTTTAGATTAAAGCCAAATAGGCACTGTCTTGTGGGTGCCAATGGCAATAGTTCCAAATCATTCTAAAAATGCAAATCTCCACATTGACAAGAAGTAAGGACATCAGTCAATATGGCCTAGGGACACCTTGTACTCCTGAACCAGCATTGATGGAAATAGTATACAAATGAATAAATATTTCCTGCCAAACTCCAACAAGGCTGCTGGCATCTTTAAATGTGGCAGAGCTGGATATAAGGAAGCATGCTGAAATTAAATGCAGACAAAATCCGGTGCCTCAGGCAACAAACTTCAGGATTTTTTTCAGCAAATGTTCAGCAAATGTTTAAATCCTGCAGTACTCTCAATAGGTCCGCATCCATAAATTGCTCTTGACATTTTTTAAATTGTCCCTTACAGGCTCCCTGAAGGCTTTGATGGAATTTTTGTGGGGTTAGGTGACCACCAACTCATGAACCCTTCAAATAACTCAAAGAAATTTGCCATCCGACAGATTATTTCTCATCCTCAATACACAGCTATTGACCATATGCATGACATCGCTTTGTTGGAGCTAAACGACACCGTGGAGTTCACCAAATACATCATGCCTATGTGTCTCCCAGAGTCTTCTGTGAAGTTCCCTGACAATACTAGCTGCTGGGTCACTGGATGGGGAGCAACACAATCTAACGGTGAGTGAGGAAAATGGGATGTGTGTTTGATCTGACACTTTTTCATCCTTTCACCTCTGAATGTATGCAATTTGATATGTTTAAAGATTCAGTTATTTGCTTATCACACCAAAGTAGCTTGAAATTACTTTAAGGACAAAAGGAACACAGTTTACTTTCCTAAAATCATCAATCTGGTTAGCGAGTCTGTCTTCCGGCAAATCACAAGAGAAATTAAATTTGTTCTTTAAAATGGAGTTGAGGAATGTTGATGATTTGGCACAAAAAGTTACATTCAACATAAGCTCAGTTACTTGTTCTCTGCATTTTATAATGCAACCCTTTCCTTTCTTTGCAGAGGAGCTGAAGCCCCCCCAAACCCTTCAAGAAGTGGAAGTGTCTATCATCAATAAAGTTGTATGCAAAGTTGTCTACAACCTGTTCCATAGTAAAATATTGCCCAGTATGATCTGTGCAGGTAACTTAAAAGGGGGCAAAGATTCCTGTCAGGTATGGTGCTCAAAAACTTTTTATTTATTTATTTTATTTATTTATTTTTCAAGGACATATTAGCCAATAGATAGAAGCATAGATTGGATACATAAAATTAATACAAATAGAAAAAAACATTAGGACAAGGACGGTAGGCATGCTGGTGCTCTTATGCACACCCCTTACAGACCTCTTAGGAATGGGGTGATGTCAACAGTCTTAGGTTAAAATTTTGGGGGTTTGGGGATGAAACCAGAGAGTCAGGTAGTGCATTCCAGGCATTGACCACTCTGCTGCTGAAGTTATACTTTCTGCAATCGAGTTTGGTGCGGTTTACCTTAACTTTGTATCTATTGTGTGCTCGTTTATTGTTGTGGTTGAAGCTAAAGTAGACAGGTAGGACATTATAGCAGATAATTTTATGAGCTAGGCTTAGGTCTTACCAAAGGTCGTAGTTCTAGGTTTTCAAGTCTAGTGCATACGGTATTTTGATGAGGAGTGGAGGACTCTTCTTATGAAATATTTCTGGACATGTTCAATTGTATTAATGTCTGAGATGCTAAATCCAGGACTTATGCTAAGTTAATTAAGTAACTTAATTAACTTAAGTTAATTAAGACAATATCTTAATTAATTAATTATGTTAAGACAATATGCTAAGTCCAGGAAACTTAGCTAAATTTCTATGATAGAAGACAGTTAAATTGTAGGGATTGAATTTGTGTAATATATTAAACTGGACCTAAATAGTACTAAATTATTAAGCTTAGGACCTGACGAGGTATAGAATATTAATTTCAGTTTATGGTTCCATGTGTTGAACAATTTAAGTTTGTTGTACCTGTCAGTGTTGAAATGGAAAATTTATGAACCTGCTCATACAGGAAGCAGAGTTCTCCCAGAGCTTCCTGTTGTGGTTCTCCAGCAGCCAGCAGAGCTGGCAGCAGGTTTGGACAGTGAGGAGGTTGGGGAGGAACATAGGCCAGGCCTGGAATCTGGGCAAGGCTCGGACAAGGGCTCTGCATCAGAGACAGAGAGGGGGCCAGTGCCATCTGGTAGATATGTGCTGCCTCCGGAACCACCAGAATCTGATATCAGCGAGGCAGAAGAACAGAGGGAACATGTTTCCAGTGCTGCCGGGAGGCAAGAACAGTAAGACAAAAGGGGCAACTCAAGAGTAAGGCTTGGAGATGATTGACCCCTCCCATAAGACATAAGAGAGATGCTAATGGACGTGAGGCTTTGCGGGAAGCAATTTGTTCATTCTGCTCAGTTCAAACACTGAGAAGCTCTGTTTGATTCTGTGCTCCATTTGGCCTTGCAAAACTAATTGGCAATTAGGTCTCTGGCAGCATTTCAAGGGAGATAAAGGTGGATGCTTATTGACATTACCTTGAAAGATTGTGGCAGACATCAGTCGGACTCTTCACAGAATGTTTCTGAATTATTACCAGCTGTGAATGACCGTAATTCCCAGCCGTTTAAATAAAAGAGAGTTTTTTGGGACTAAGTGTGTTATTTAAGCTTTCTCAGGGAGCCTAGGTCAGAACAATTCTTCACTTGGGGAAGGATGCATTCAGTGCTCTTTAAACTCCCAAGATAGGTCTTGGCAATGATTAGCAAGAGGCCTTACATAGTGTCCAGAATAGCTCCTCAAGATTCAGTTCCTGAAATTTGATGGAAAGCTTAATGGGGATTTTCAATCAGTGAGGTGATTGCTGCTGAATTTTGTTGACTAAAACAAAAAACAGAGGAGCTAAGCCTCTCAGAAACTTAACGAAACTCTTACACAAAACTTGAAAAAGTATTTAAAAATTAGACCAGACATTTTCTGATCTACCATCTCCAGTAATTATCAAGAACATGGGGCAAAATAACATATCCAACCGCCCTGCATAAGATCAAAATTGCTCATCCATGTGCTAAAAGATCAAACCTTTAAAATGCATTACTGACTCAACTTGTTGTTGTCCAAACATTTTGGACATGAATTCCTATTCCAATGAATATAAATCCCTAACAAGATTTAAAGTCCAAACAGTTAAGAGGGATGTCCCATATCTGCTTCTTTTGACTAGTTCTGAAGTGGATATTCAGAATTCAATATTGGAATGAAGCAGCCTTACTATAAATATGTGATAACATACATCTTTTTCTTTCCAGGGTGATTCTGGAGGACCTATGGTTTGCAAATGTGATGGAAGTGAAAATTGGCTCTTGGCTGGGATTGTGAGCTTTGGGTTAGACTGCGGCATAGCTGGTGTGCCTGGTATCTACACTTCAGTAGCACACTATGCTGATTGGATCCAGCTGCATATACCCCACATAAAATTTTCAGACTGCACAGGTGAAAGTAATAGTGTAGGACACAATACCCCTGCTTTTAATGTAGGGCACAATACCCTGCTTTTTCTAATATCTGTCAAATTGATCTTCTTCTGAGATACTTAGACGTTCCTCCTTCAACTTACCTATATCTCTAGATGAAATCGTTTTTACACAAAATGCTGCTGGTGCAGCTCTCCATAGAAATCTAAACATTCTCCAAACTGGAGGCAAATCAGCATTAAAGTTCTAATTGGTGTTAAATCAATAACAATATGATTTAAATCATGTGGCTTACCACAAGAATGAAGATAAGGCTGACCATTCTTCAGGCTTTGGCTGGGAATCATGATAAGAATTGCATACTACCAAATCCAGAGGTAGCTTGAGAAGAGCTTTCCAAAATCTTCAAGAGCCTCCCACCAGTGCTAAACTGTCTTTTCCCTTTCCTGTTGGGATTACTGACTATGGTACTACTCTTCCTCCTCCTAATATCATATGTCATGTTGTTGCTCTTCCTTCCCCACAAAAGAGTTTCCACTCTTCCCCACCAAAATGTATTTCCAACATCATTTAACCTGCCAGCAAAGAGAATAACAATATTGGGCTGCCAGACAGACTTGGTTCAAGGAACATACTCTGTTTTCAAATAATCTCTGAGATCACAATGAAAAGACATGTATCTTTAAAACAGTGAAGATGCTGCAATGTCCACCTGAAGGGTGGTGAGTTTTCTCCATGTTTTGTTTTCTTTGGCACTCAGCTATGCACTCAGTTCTGATTTGAACCTTGTTAGACCTTCAGCTAACACTCCTAGCAATATAAATTCATAAAAGAAGAGGGTGTCCTAGTTCGTGTCCTGATTTTGGACATCATCTCAACGTCTGGTTGGCTGCAAAAGTGAGAACCTTTGAGCAACTGGGTCACCAACCTTGCACTCATTGGAAGAAGATTTTTGAAGTCTCCAGAAGGCAAGTCTTTGCCTTGTTGAAGACACCAAAGTGCATAATTGTTCTACCCCTGAACTAAAATGAAAATCTCCAAGTCTTATTTTACTAAGTGATTTTTTTTCAGGAAAGGAATGACTTTACTATAGCTACTGCTGTCAGATGCCATTGGATTTAACTGAAATCAATTTAATGTAAAATTTGTAATCTATAATTTTCTTTAAATATTGTACTTAATGCCCATCCCTTTCTTTCTCTCCTTTAACTTATTTTAATAGGTGATTTTGTTTGTTACTATAATTTTATTTATATATTATTTTATGCTGTTCCTGGAACAAAGTATGTCTACCATTGTAAAATTTCACTCTGATGTATCATAAAAATAAAAGCAATGTGTACTATCTGTAAACATCCTGAGACATTTAATTCAAATGATTAAAAGATCTGTGCTCTTGATATTTAGAAGCAGAATGTAAATTCTCGCTTTTCTTATTCGCTGGTGAGTTATAAAGAAGCAGATCAGCCAGGAAAAGGAAAGCAATTAAAACAATTCTTATTTTCCAAATAGTTTTGAAGAAGCTAGATTGTTGGCTTAGGCTGCAGTCCTCGGTCAATTTATTTTATCAGAATGGTTGCTGGATTAAGCCAAAGCCCCTCCCAGATCAGGTATTTAGTATAATAACATAGAATAACTTAGTTGGAAGGACCTTGGAGGTCTTCTAATCCAACTCCTCCTTCAGCAGGAGACCCTGTACCATAAATGGTTGTCCAGTATCTTCTTAAAAGCCTGCAGTAATGGAGCATTCACAACTCCTGAAAGTATTCAATTATTCCAGCATTCAATTATTCTCACTGTTGTGAAGTTTCTCCTTGATTACTTTCCATCCATTGTTTCTTGTCTTGCCTTTTGGTAGTTTGGAAAATAGGTTGACCATTCTTCTTTGGGGCAGGTCCTTAAATCTTGAAACACTGTTATCATTCCTAGTCCTTCTCTTTTCTAAACTAGAATACCTAATTCCTGCAACCATTCTTCATATATTTAGTCTCCAGACCCCTAATTGTCTTTGTTGTTCTTCTCTGCACTATTTCCAGACTCTCAACATCTTTTTTATGTTGTGGTTTCAACTAGACATCATTAGAGTAAGTGGGAAATAGAAAATGTGCAAAAATAAGTACATTTTCATATTGGGTTAGAATCATTCCAGAATAAAAAGATATTCTCTCAAATGAAGGAAACTATTTCCAAAGGATTATTTTTTTCTTATTTGTTTCCTTAACTTGGAGCCAATCAGACTGGGAACAATTTTTGTAGAGTGGTTGTGTGGCCTGGTTACAGAGACAGAGAAGATAATAGAAAGCCATACCTTATGGGTCCCATCAGTTGACAATGTTTCAGGCAAGTGACCTGAAGTATGTGTTAGTAAACATTTAGGTTGTTTTTGGTTAGTAGTCAGAAAGATTTAGCAATAGCAATAGCACTTATACACTGCTTCACAGTGCTTTCAAGCCCTATCTAAATGGTTTACAGAGTCAGCATATTGTCCGTCCCCACCCCCCCCACTTCCCCATCTGGGTCTTCATTTTTCCAGCCTCAGAAGGATGGAAAGCTGAGTCACCTTGAGCCAGTGAGAATCGAACTGCCAAACTGCAGTCAGCCAGCAGTTGCACTACTGCATTCTAAGCACTGTACCACCACAGCTCATAATACTTTCACTCTTTCCTTAATGAAATTAATGAAATAATCTTCATATCAATAAGCAAGTCTTTAAAATTCCCACCTAAGAGACTAAAATAACCCCAAATTATTTGAAGCTACCTGCAGAGTAATACAGACAGTTAATGAAGAGTAAATTTCTATATCATATTTCAGTTACATTATTGCTTCACTTACTTATATCTTAAGTAATTAAGATTTACTGATTTATACCTTTAAAATATACCTAAAACTTTAGGTTTTATGTATATATTTAAGATATAAATCAGTATTTGTTGAAGCAAATAATATTTAAATTCCTCTATACTTTGTACTGCCTTTGGAATAGAGACTAAAAGTCTATAGCTATACAATTTGGGATGAACACACTTTGAATGGTGGGGGACGAGTTGCCAGGTGTCCACTGTTTGAGTGGACAGTCCACTTTTTTCACATTATGTTCACTATTTTTTTCACAAAATAGTGGGCATTTTTTTATTCAAAAGCTTTATGATGAAATGGTATGTAATCTAAAGCTGTACAGTCTAAGAGAATAAGGATAGGAGAATCGCGTTTTGTCTTTTTTTTCATAAGTTAGAATGAGACAAAGATCAAATATCCATTGAATGCTAAATTGTTTTAATCTAATTGATCGCAATAATCCTCCAACTTTAGAAGAAATGACAAACATATGGTTATTATCACCATGGCGAGAAGAACTTCCACCCAACACTCTCTTCGATGAAATTTCTGCCTTAGAAGAAGTTTATGTTCATCTGCAGGGTGATTCATCCCTTGATAAGTGGATGTACTTTTTCAAGAAAGAGCCAGCTCTGAGTTTACTGAAACTGTTCCAGTATTGTGCATCAATTCTGGTATCAAATGCAAACGTTGAACGAATTTTCAGCGTCATGGGAAATTTGTGGACTGACAAACATAACCGACTGCTTGTACCATCAGTTCGAAGTGACCTTTGTATATTTTTTAATATTTCTCAACGTTGTACTGAAATTAAAGAATTATTCCTTAAACACAAAGAATTGATCAAAGCTGCACAGTCAAATAAAAAATACACACGGCAGCAAGGTGAAATGTAATTTAATATTTTACATATTATTATAATATATTTGATGTTTTGAATTTTAAGTAAAGTTTTAAAGTGATTATTTTAATACGTGTTAAAATGTTTATAAGAAAATATATAATTTAATTGTATTTTTTTTTACTACTTAAACCCCCCCCTCCACCCTCCCCTGCTTGTCCACTATTTTTTGGAAGCAAACCTGGCAACCCTAGGGATGGATTTCTAGATGAAAAACTGTAGACTACAGGAACCAGGAACACTACTCAGGTGACCCTGAGAACACAGATAAACCTCTCAGTGCTTCAACTACCCTCTAAAAGGATGCAAGGTATATACATTCTTCCATTCCCCACTATCCTGTCAGAGCTAAAGAAGCTTCTTGGATGAGAAGTAGAACGTCATCAAAGAAAAACCAAAGAAAAAATTTCTTTGTTTTTTTTTAAAAAAATGTTGGTGTTTTGTTTCCTACTGAATGCATAAATATGGCAGGTTATATAATGAAGTAGCAGGAATTTTTAAGAAAGTTGGTTTAATATGAGCAAGTAACCTGCTGATGGAAGTTGATATAATGTGTTCTTGCTTAGCAAAAACTGCCAAAAGTTGAAGGTAGACCAATAAAGAGAGCAATGAAGCCTTGGTTGCTCCACTATGGTTTGATGTGGTCATCTCTTCTATTTAATATCTATTATGAAACATTGAGTCAGATATCCACAGATCTGGAGCTATCATCTGTATATGATGATACTTGGTTATATATTTCCATCCCAAGCCAAACCAGAGACTATGAAGAAAACTGTAACCAGAGGTGGTTCTGACCAGTTATGGAGAACCGGTAATGGAAATTTTGAGTAGTGGAGAACTGGTAGTAGAAAATCTGACTGGCCCTGCCCCCATCTATTCTCTGCTCCTAAATCCCAGCCAGTCAGGAGGAAATGGGAATTTTGCAATAACCTTCCCCTGGATTGGGGATGGAATGAAGATTTTACATTCCTTCCCCTGCCACGCCCACCAAGCCATGCCATGCCCACCAAGCCACACCCACAGAACCTATAGTAAAAAAAATTGAAAGCCACTACTGACTTTAACCTATCCCTGGATGCCATGAAAGGGACATAGAACAGAGCATTAGGGTTATTTTCATTGATTAAATCTTTACTCATGCTGTTCTTTCTCTCTTGTGTGCCTATCAATAAAATTCTGTGATGAAACCAGCAAGCATAAATCAGAGGTCTGAGTGCCTTCCCACTTCAACTTGCTGGACTGATAACCAGAAATTACAGGTTCCACCTTTGCGGTTTTTTTTCTCATAATCCAATGACTCATATTCCACAGTTACATAAACCATAAAAACCTATGGTAGCTAAAGAAGGTCATGCAACAATGAGTTTCTGTCCCATAATGCTCATAACATAGTTCTGGGTGGAAATTTTAAGTTTTTCTGATTTTGCCACTGAATAAAACCCTCATGTTTGTACCAATAATACATAAAATGTGAGCCTACAACTACAGATAGTCCTTATTTAATGTCTTCCTTGACAGTGGTTACAATTACAACAGTGATAAAAAAGTAATTTTGTGACCAATGTCTATATTTATGACCTTCTCAGTATCTTTCTCTGTCACATGTTCATTATTACAGCCAATTAGTACATGTTGTCCTGTACTTAACCTACTTTTTTCTTTTTCTATCCCTCACAGAAGAAAGATTGTCCTCCGTGTAAGAAAAAAGTTTCTCCATAGCAAGCAGCTGCCTAAAACCGCATGTTAACAAGCTCAATAATGTAACCTTAATTAGCCAACTGATAACTGCTGCAGAAATTGACAAGACCCTAATCATTTTCTAAGCAGTAGGCAGCAAAAGCGCTAAGCCAGGACTGTCAAACTCACAGCCCGTGGGCCATATGCATCATGTGCTGGCCACTCCCATGACCAGTTTAGCAAAGAGGGAAAAAGTCCCAATACATCATGTGACGCCTCCGTGATGGTGCAAGTTTGACATCCATGCACTAGGTAAACAGCTGGTGCTAGCTCACTTCTTTCTATTTGTATTCCTAATTGTATACCTGCTTACTCACTTATAATCCTTTCCTCTCCAATGAATGTAAATTTTAAAAATTCAATTCTCTTCTTGCTAATTATCCAAGGATTGGAGTGAGCATTCCAAAGAGTGCGAGGGTAAAAAAAAGTCTACAAGATTTGCCTTTTTATCTGACTTTCGTGTGAGTCATATTCCAGAAAAATTCTCTACTGTTTGTGCTCACCCAGAAATTTGGGGTTATATACTTCTGACTTTGCAAATCAAAGGAAAGCTGAAGTAAAGTCCTAAGCACAGTCAGAGTCATGTGACATATCGGGACTTTTTTCCCCTTCACTAAGGTGGGCAGGGTTGGAGCCAGCACATGACACATCTGGGCCATGGACGTGAGTTTGACACCCCTGACTTATAACATAAAAACATTAAAGCATTAAAAAAACATTAAAATCAGAAATCATAGATACACAACAGATAACATCATTAAGAAATAAAATCATTAACACCAGATGAACACCTCCAATAAGAAGCTCTCCCAAACTTTTTCATATACCCAGTCTCAAATCAAAGAAAGAAAGAAAGAAAGAAAGAAAGAAAGAAAGAAAGAAAGAAAGAAAGAAAGAAAGAAAGAAAGAAAGAAAGAAAGAAAGAAAGAAAGAAAGAAAGAAAGAAAGAAAGAAAATGGCTTCTAATGTTTAGGATAGGGGTGAGACTTTGAATATAATAGATTGTGAAGTTTCAGACAGTTTCCTATGAAGAATATATTGGTCAAGTTAAGATATTTGACATGATCCAATGGGACGGACACACACACACACACACACACACACACACACACACACACACACACACACATATGCAAAAACCACTCATGCATTAATTACGAAATCCCCAGAACCGTAAAGTCTATAAACTTAAAATTTGCCACGTATGTTCCTCTTGGCTTCTAGGTCCTCACTAAGAAAGGATTTTTCGAAATGGCCATCAAAGCATTAGTACTTCCTATATTATTATTAACCCACTCTGATGCTAAAAAGTTCTATTCCCCCTCCCCTGCATTTGGAAGAAATCTGTTCCAAATGCAAAACACAAGCAGAGGAGAGGAGTTTCACTTTAAGTTTTACTTTCACAGTAGCAAGCAGCTTTACTACAGACAGTTGAGTTAAGCCATGCCTAGCCTCCTTCCTGTCTCCTTCTTGCTCACATAGCAAATACTGTTTAAATATCCAAACACCCCTCAACTCTCTCACACACTGACAGGATGCTAGCCAGATGAATACTGATGGATGCTGTGGGCTGGGACATTCTGCTCCCACACCCCTTCTGTTCCAACTGCCAGTTGCATTGTATTAAGACACTCTGATGCTACAGCGTTACACATTCTACATTAAGTTTCAGGCTATAAGTGTCAATTTATCAAGCCTGAGCACATAGTTTCATAGCGAAGCATGGGCGTCCAACTAGTAAATTATATAGAAATTCCCAGTTTCTTCTAAAGGAAATAAAAACCCTAACAGTGCTGCCTTAGAAGCTCCTACTTCTTCTTAGGAACTAAGAAACATGTAATGACCTCTTTCAAAGTTATTTCCATTTCTGTTCCCAGCCCTTTCTGATCCTAACTGTGTTGATTTTTAGGTAGTGCATTCCTCTAAGCAGAAGTGTTTGGTTTATTTCTTTTTGTTCTTTATAAATAATTCATAAATATTGTTGGATCTTTACCTTGACATCCTTTCATATTTTTTTAACTTGTATTAAAGTTACACAAGCATTTCTTGAAGTTTGACTTTGTAATTAGACAAGGGAGAAAATCTGGATTTGGGATGCTTCTGAGGATTCAGTAATAGGATTCAGGGATACAGAACATTTGGGATGTATCCCCCAATTCAGGAAGAAGATAATTATTTTTGATGTTTGATAAGAAATCTTACAGTAAGAACTGCAATTAAGAGAATCACATGATTGTTAAGTGAATTTGGCTTCCCTTATTCACTTTATCAGAAGCCAGCTAGGAAAGTCAGAAATGGTGATCAGATGACTCAGAATGCTGCAACTGTCAGAAATATTTGCTGGTTGCCAAGCACCAAAATTGTGAAATTAATTAATTATGGTTGGAGGCTCAAAGATTGTAAGTGTGAAAATCAGTTATTTTTATAGTGCTTAAAAGGAATGTTTGCAAACTGAAAACTATCCCAGAGGTGCTTTTTCAAAAGGCAATTGGAATTTGTTTTTGCTTGAAGATGTTTCTTTCTTCAGAAGCTTCTTGAATGAAAAACAGAGGTAGTATTCAGCAGGTTTTGATCAGTTCTGGAGAACTGGTAGTAGAAATTTTGAGTAGTTCAGAGAATCGGTAAATACTACCTCTGACTGGCCCCACCCCCATCTATTCCCTGCCTCCCAAGTTCCAGCTGATTGGGAGGAAATGAGGATTTTGTGCCCTTCATTTTCTTCTTGCTTGTGATTGGCCTCTGGTGTCTTATGACGTTTTGGATAATAGTTATATGCATTGCACGTTAAAAATCACTGATCCAGTGGGGATTAATACGAAAACTGTCAAATCAAAAGAAGAGCTGCTCTGCAGGCTCTGGTGATCCCAGAGTCTAAAATAAAGGAGGAAAGCCACGTGGATACTGCCAGCTTGATAAACTCAGATCTTGAACAAAAAGCAGTGTTTCCCAAAAAGCCATTTGGGATATTGTTGAAAAATTGCAGTAGGGGTATTAATTAGTGGAGCAATAAGGAATGCCCTTCTCAGCTTGTATGCTTTGTGACTGTTCTCTCTCAGCATCAAAGTAATTTAAGGGACTGAAGGCTAAAACATGTGAGGAGTATTTGCAGAAATTGGGTAAGTCTAGTTTAATGAAAAGAAGGACCAGGGGTGGTATGATAGCAATGTTCCAATATTTGTGGGGCTGCCACAAAGAAGAGGCGGTCAACCTCCAAAGCATCTAAGGGCAGCATAAGAAGTAATGTATGGAAACTAATTAAGGAGAGAACCAACCTAGAACGAAGGATTAATTTCCTGATAGTGAAAACAATTAACCAGTGGAATAACTTGCCTCCAGAAGTTGTGGGTGCTCCAACATTGGATGTTGTTAAGAAGAAATTGGGCAACCATTTATCTGAAATGGCATGGGATCTCCTGCTTGAACAGGGACTTGGACTAGAAGACCTCCAGGTTCCCTTCCAACTCTGTTATTCTGTTATGAAGCTCTTTTGTGGCAGCCAATTTGGGAGTATCTTCTGCCATCAGTTTATAGGAATGCCCAACTCAAAACAAATGGACCCTCCTTCTTCCTCCTATTTTCCCCACAATAACAACTGTATGAGATGGCTGGGCGGAGAGACAGTGATTGGCCTAGAGTCACCCAGTCTGTTTTT
The DNA here is from genome assembly GCA_038048745.1 of Coluber constrictor foxii. Lineage (NCBI taxonomy): Eukaryota > Metazoa > Chordata > Lepidosauria > Squamata > Colubridae > Coluber > Coluber constrictor. The sequence continues at coordinate 60,250,698 of CM075961.1, read as the reverse complement.
CATGGCTAAGGTGAAACTAGAACTAACAGATTCCTGGTTTCTGGCCTGGTTTTTTAACCCACTAGACCAGAGGTGTCAAACTCAAGGCCCACGGGTCAGATGCAATGCTTAAATCTGGCCCATGGGGCTGGCCTGAAATATCAAAGGACTGGCCTGCAGTGCCTCTGCCAGCCAAAACAGGCCACATGCAGCTCCCCCACCTCCCATGACCCATTTTCAGCCTCCACAGTCCCTTGCAGCACTCTGCCGGCCAAAAATGGGCCTCGGGAGACCTCCATGTGGCCTGTTTTTGGCCGGCAGAGTGTTGAATCAAGTGTATATTCTTGAGAATTTTCATACCCACATTTCTCTGTATGTTTTATTTTTCTGTTTTTCTCTATACAAATTCCTTGTGTGTCTAATCACATTTGTCCAAATAAAATATTCAGTTCAATTCAAATTTTAAGTTACACCACATTGTTAATAGTATTGTATAAATACAAAGGTACTCTGAAATAGTATATAAGTCTAACTGCTATGGCTATTGATATTAAGTTTATCTTTAGCCTTGCATGTCTCTGTGAGGGCTCTTCCCTTATGCATGTGCACAGCCATTTTGCTCCGATTTCTCATAGTGAACTGAAGCAGCAGTACCTGCCCATGGAAAGCAGGACTGCAGCTGTTGATAAAGCAGCCTTATGACCCTGGAGAAAGATGATATTATTTTTATAATTATAAACTACAGCAAAGGACATTATGAATCAAAATCAGAATTGTTTTCTCTTCATTAAATTTTCCCTATTGTTCAAGTCAGGCCTTAAAACAATTATATAACATTTGGGAAGAAAGATGCAGCCCAGCAAACCAGCACTAGAGGCCAAGATGGAAAATATCTCCACTGCCACCATGTACTTCCCCTTGGTGCTCAAATAGGTTGGAACAAAGGATATCCAAACACTGCAGAAGACCAACATGCTGAAAGTGATGAACTTGGCTTCATTGAAAGTATCCGGTAATTTCCTGGCCATGAAGGCAACTATGAAACTAATAATAGCCAAGAAGCCCAAATAGCTTAGGACACTGTAGAACATAGTCACAGAGCCTTGATTGCACTGAAGAATAATTTCTTCAACTACTGAATCCATATCTGTGTCTGGGAAGGGGGGAGAAGTTGTTAGCCATGTCATGCAAATACCTGTTTGAGTAAGAGAACAGGAAATGACAATGGAATTGGACAGTCTCTTTCCCACAAATATTCTCATCCTGGATCCTGGCTTAGTGGCCAGGAAAGCCAGAACCACTGTGACGGTTTTTGCCAATACAGAAGAAACAGCCACTGCAAAGACAACCCCAAAAGTGGTTTGTTGCAGGAGACAAACCATCTTCTCAGGATGACCAATGAATAGAAATGAAGAAAGGAAGCAGAGCAGAAGGGAGATGAGGAGAATGTAGGTGAGATTTCGGCTATTGGCAATGACAATGGGAGTGTTGTGGTTCTTCAAAAATATTCCAAGCACCATCACAGAGAGCAAAGAAAAGAAAAGGGCAAACAAAACTAAAGTGATCCCCAAAGGTTCTTCATAAGATAAAAATGTCACTGTTTTAGGTATACAGAAATTGCGGTCCGTGTTTGGATAGCTTCCTTCTGTACATGCATAACATTCATTACTATCTGAAAAATCAAATGGATTAATATTTTAGAAGTATCTCAAGTACAAGACATACAAAAAAAGAAAAGGTCAAAGAACACAAGACAGACCCAGAAGATGGAGAGACATCAAAGACTAGATCAACATTGGTTAACAATGGTTGAGACTGTCAATGGTTGAACAGGAGCCAGAATTTTGTATTTTCCTTGACACCCAAAGTGGTAAAAGAGGAGGAGGAAGAATAGAATTCAAAAATAGAATGCACATTTCAACAATATTCTGTTACTATTGAATATTTCTATTCAAGTTTCCTTCCAGATTAAATTCAAAATTCTGGTTATTACCTTTAAATCCCTATATAGTTCAGGTCACATTATCTAAGAGCCACCTTTCCCTGACAGGTGCGGTTAGCACATTCCTAGTTTCCTTTCTTAAACATTGCCATCTTATGCAGTGTGTGGGATTAAAAGTTTTTTACTACCGGTTCTGTGGGCATGGCTTGGTGGCCATGGCATGGCTTTGTGGATTTCACCATTGGGGTGGGGCCAGTCAGAAGTAGTACTTACCGGTTCTCCAAACTACTCAAAATTTCCACTACCGGTTCTCCAGAACTGGTCAGAACCTGCTGACTACCACCTTGTGTACCTTGTTTTTTATCTGGCTGTTCACCGCCCTGAGTCCGCAAGGAGAAGGGCGGTATATAAATCTAATAAAATCAAAATCAAATCAAATCACCTCTGATCTTATGGGATCTAAGAAAAATGTCTTTTCTGTGGCAGCTCTCACCCTATGGAACATCCTTCTCCTTAAAAACTGGCAAGCCTCTACGTGTCTAGCCTTCCAAAAAGCATGTTAAGACCTGAGCTTTCCCCCATGTGCTGGGATAGGGTGAGATTAACAAAAGGGCTTAATGAGGGACTGTATGTGAAAGCTTAACGTTGATATCAGGCTTTTTAAGGCTTAGGTTTTTAATATCATTTATATTTAATATTATTGATATTGTTTAGAGGTTGATTGGGACCACCACATATTTCATGAATGTGGGGGTTATATATATATCTAAAATAAATAAATTTAAACAATATCCTATAATTTTTTTTTCATGCAATCTAAAATCTAATGCACTAAGCTTTCATATTGCATTGTGAGATCTGGCAAAGTGCAGTTTTCAGATTCTTAATGATGAACCAGCAAAGTTCATGCAGTCCCCATAAATATGTGTAATGTCAAAATATCCATTTATACCAGAGTTCTTTACTCTTCAGAAGTTTTAGATTTTATCTATGCATACTTTCAATCTTATTAAAAATTCTGGGATAAGGAACCACTGGTGTGAACAAATTTGTATTTCATTGTTTTTCCAGATTACCTTGAGTTTGATTGGTAATCCAAACAGTTTGTTTCTTACCTTCCTTCTCAGAAATCTTCCCATCTGGACAAAAGATGCAATCATAGCAGCAAAAGGGTTCCCCTTCCTTCACTTTCTTGTTTGAACCAGGGTGGCAACTTTCAGAACATGCTGAAAGTGGCTGGGACTGAATTATCGATAAGAAACAAACAAAAGGAGAATGCCAATATTGATGTAATGACATTAAAAATACTAAAAAAATATTTTAATATGAATGAGATTCGTAAGAAACATCTCATTAACTGTACAATAGTGAGATATTTCTTCATAATGAACATGGTACATTGGAATTAAAAAGGTTGTCATCTCCTTATTAAGAATACTGGTCCACTATCATTTTATGACATTATGCCAACAGACATCAGTATCAAAACTCTCACTTAAACTACAGTTATTCAATTGAAACTATTTCCAATAAAACCAGGAAGTCATCTCGGTGAATAATGAATTAATGACAAATGGCCATTCCTTCATAAATAATGCTAAACTCTGGGTTGTAAATGGACATAATTGGTGGCATGATTATGCTTTGATTTACCCATTTCCCAGTTCTTTCAGATAACTCTTAAGGAAAGAACCCATTTCTTCCAAACAATATATATTGTTTACAAAGGGACATATTTACCAGTGTTCTGGGAATTATGTCATCTATTAGGGTTCAAGAAATCTTGATAAAAGAAATCCACAATTATATAAGCAATAAAAAATGTAAACAAAGGACCTTTAATGGGGTTGATTTGTTTTTCTTCCAGGAGTTATATTTTTTTCATTACAAATTGTTTAAGTTACCATAAACAACGTATTTGATATTCATGAAGAGTAAGGTATAATATTTTATATGAGAACTTCAGATCAACCTTATGTTGATCTGAAGTTCTCATATAATCCATACATAATGGATGCATAAATAGAATTGAAGCAAAAATGTCTTAGCTCCATTTCCTGAATTAATATGGGTTTTTTTTTTACAAATCATCTCTCAAAACTGATTTATTCCTGTTTATTACTAGTCAGTGAAATTTACCTCATACACCTAGCCAAAGCATGATGATCTGGAATTTCATGCATGATGATCTAGATTTTTTTATAGATTCTTAGAAATCAGACCTTACCTGGTTAAACCAGCTGTGCCAGGTAATGGCATCTTCACTAATAGTGAATATTTGATCCGATGGAGCTTCTGGGTCTAACCTGCCAACTCTTTTCCTAATGAAGGATTGGTTAGAAGAAACAATCCAGTTCAATATATCATATCCCACTAGTAATTCTCCATTTTGGTCAAGTGACACTTTGTCCCCCGCACTGTTGTTAAATGAAACACCTTTTAAATAATGATGCAGCTATGTGGGTGGGGAGAGACAGAGAGACTGATTAGAAAAAGAGGAATTATGCATTTTTAGGAAAAGCAAATGACTAGGCTCAATGGACATCATGGGCTGATAAAAACATAGTCAAAAGAAATGGAAGCCTGGGAAGGAAATGTAAAGAGAATTAATTATGGAAATATGGGATGAATCTTTTATTCTCAAAAATAATGATCTTTCAAAAGATGTTGAGTCAATTACCTGCCATGAATTTAGATTCTTAAGGTTCAGTCTTCCTGCCTCTGCTGTTGATCTCTGTCTAAATCTGGATAAAGACTGTAAAGCATGGGCTATGGCATAGACAGAATTATAGATGCTATAGCTGTGACCAATCATGTTCATTTCAAAAAATGTTCCAGGAAGGTCTTCTAGTTTTTCTTTCCCACTGCAGATATCTCCATTCACCTCATCCATATCTGAAGTTTTAAATACACAGTTGAAGGCTTGCTGCCAAAAGTCTTTGATAAATCCATCTTTTGTGCTGGATGGATTTCTATTTAAAGCAAAAGGACTGAATCCTGGTGGGTTATTAGCATGAATTGTGAAGGATAGAGCACCATGGATCATTTGGGCATCCCAGTCACGTTGATAAACATGTGAAGTGAGTTCAACCTGAGCTGTCAATATCCAGACTTTGCCTTTGTTGATATTGTCCATCTTTTCTTTTTTTGATAGATATGGTAACCATCTCAATAGCATCATGGAATATGATTCACCATAAAATATCATTATATTTGTCCTGCTATCCATGATTTTATCATGGATTTCTGCACCTTGGTTGAACAAGCTGCCAATTTCATTAAAAGATGTTATTATGGCAATTTTATCTAGGGTTTCAAAGCAGATACCATGCTTGAAAAATAATGGTATTATAGCATCTAAAAATCTTTCTCCATTTTCATTTTCCATCACACAAAGTCCAACCCATGTCCACCTGAAGTAGAGAAGCAAAGATATAATTCCTTCATGCTGAAGTCTTTCCATAGGGCTCATTTGGAAGAAGGAGAGGCGTGGGGTTTTATAATTCATGATTGGAGCAGAGCCATAGACCAGCTGAAGGAAAATTGCCAGCAAAGGAAAGAGATAGTAACACTCACATTAACCATAATGTGCAATAGGCAATAAACAGAAGACATAATACGTAACTTCATTAATGTGCTAGAAAATCCAGTGTATATATCAGAAAGTCAGAAACAAGCAATGTTATATTTCTTCTTCTTCTTCTTCTTCTTCTTCTTCTTCTTCTTCTTCTTCTTCTTCTTCTTCTTCTTCTTCTTCTTCTTTTTGCAAAATATTTTTTATTTTTTCTAACATAACACATAAAATACATCTCTTTCGAGAGCGAAGTCTTGATCCAGTCATGAATAGGTACAATCGCTTACATTTTGAAAAAGCTCCATTCATAATTTCCCATTATATCTTTTAAAATTCAAAGTCAAAACATAGAAAAAATTTTAGTCATAAACTCTACTATCTTGATCAGAACCATTCTATTATATCACCACCAATTTAATTTCCAGGTACACCTTTAATTCATTATTATGCTCGTGTATAAGTTCAATTATCTCTGGTTCTTTTCCAAGCTCTCTTCATTACACCTTTTGATATCAATATTAAAACATTAAAAAAAGGGGGGAAAATTCTAATCTCTTAGTCTAATTATTTACCTTACAATTTCTAACCACACATCGTAATTTCAACTTAGGTACGGCTCTATTTTTTATTTCAATTAATAAATCAAAATTCAGTCCACATTTCTTAATCTCTTGACCCCTTCATCAGATCTTTAAACCTTAAAGCTTTATCAATTTGCCTTTAGTTTTGCATATTTCATATTCTCAAATTTATCTCAAAATCCATACCCTCCTCCCTATCTCCTCCTATTATTAGCTGATTTCCAGCATGTTATTGTTTGGCTGATTAACAGCATATCCTCCTCCATACCTCCAGCTTTTGTTTAGATGATTTCCAGCATAGTCATCTCCCTACCTTCACCCATTGTTGGCTAGTTTCCAACGTATTGTATTTTGGCTGATTTCCAGCATAATCTTCTCCAAACCTCCCAATATTTTTTGGCTGATTTCCAGCATGTTTTGTTTTGGCTGATTTCCAGCATATTCTCCTCTGAGTCTCCTTCTCTTATTTGGCTGGTGTTACCAACATAGTTTCTTCCACGCCTGCATCTGTTGTTTTAGCTATTTCATTTTAACTAATTCACATATTACATAAATTGCTTTTTCAGATACCACAATTTGACTCAACGTAAATTTTAACCAATATCTTCTCATATATTTTAAAATCATCTACTTCATATTTATTTTAAATCTCAAAAATTCATTTAAGCGTTTAGAACATTTAGAAAAATCATATTCTCATTCATTCATTTATAGTCTTATTTCATAACCAAGTACATATGTTTATATAGTTCAATTTAAAAGGAATGGAAATAAAGGGTGAAAAAGAGAAAGGAAGGAAAACAAAAACAAAGAAGGAGAAAAGAGGGAAAGTAGAAAGAAAAAAAAATATCAAGAAAAGAAGGAAAATCAAAAAGATAGTAAAGGGAAACAAAAGAAGGTATACTACCTCATATCAATATTCAGATTTCAAATATGCATTAAGCCTTACATTTCCATTTTAATCAAACTATGTTGTTTTTCTTATCTTGCAACCTACTATAAATCTTTTTCCAATCTTTCCAAAATTGTTCTTTTTCAATTTCAATATTATCAATGTTAAAAATTTTATAGAGTTTAGTTCTTTTATATCATTCCATATATAATATCATCATCTCTTCTTTTACTGCCACGCCTTTTTTCCTTTTCTTGCTGCACCTGTTAGTTCAGTTATAGTTATACCATTTTATTTCTTTTTTCTATCCATCAATAAAGCTTCCAATGGACAGATTGAGTATCCCCAGAGTCAAAGCTCCTTATTTGTTGACAAAGTAATCCAGTTAAAATAACAAGACACTTAGTTTCTCTTCCAAGCTGCTAGCAATCCACAATTACACTTTCACTTCTCCACAGTCTCCATTTTGTGTATTGCAATGCTCTCCATTTGTCTTTTCCCTTTGTTTTAAAAAAGTCCTGTTTATCACCTCTTTCATTTTTCTCTCTTCCAAAAATTATCCATTCCCATTTTTTAAAAAAGAAAAAAGAACAGTTTTCAAAATTTATAACTTTCCAAAAAGGCAATCATTCCAAATTAGCAATAAAATCCATAATCCTTTGGTGAGTCTCCTTTTTAAAGGGTATTTTGCAAATCTTCTTGCTTCAATACACTGTAGCCGCTAATTAAAGCTGGGGCACGCTTATCAATATCCACAGTTTAAATGCTGTTCCCACCTGGGTTTGGTCTTGCTTACCCGGTTTCTGAATGCCTCGCTCTCACTTTTCCTTCTTCCTCCAGCACAGTGCTTCCTCCGGTTGGCCCAGATTTTGAGGCAGTCGCATTGACTGCTGCTCCCCCACTGCTGGCCCAGAGGGCTTCCTCCGGCCCCGAGGAACCTGCCCATTCCTCTCAGCCATCCAAAGGGGTCCCTCTCTCTTCCCCTGTCCCTTCAGGACAGGGTAGGTCCACAGACCTGTTGGCAGCGGCTCACCAGTTGGGGTTTTCGCTGAGCTCAAAAGAGCCCTGCCATTTTCCCAACTAAATCGCCCAGCACCAACCGGAAGTCTCCCAGCAATGTTATATTTATGATCAGCTTGCACAGTAAACAAGGAATTATGGTAGGCTATCAATTCTTTACGCTAACCATGATAGAGGGAGGGATAATGAAGTCAAATGTGTCCAATGATTTGCTTATGGAGAAAATTCCTGCTTTTCATCTGTCCATCTTTTTGGCTATCATATCGATATATTCACCTTGTGTTCTTTTTCATTGTTTATTTTATTGTTCTATTATTTTATATGTGTTTACACTTTCATTTTGTTCCTTTTTATTATTGTTGTTCACCTAGAATAATCCCATGGCAAGATAGGTGGAAAATTAATTTAACAAATAACAACAATCCAGTCTGACCATATGGCTGACTGTGCAAGAAACCATAATAATAATTTCATGCAGAAATCTGTATAAGGGAATATCTTCCCTCTGGCAATATTGAGGATAACACTTCCTAACGTGGATACTCTTATTTGTAGCAGAAATAATCTCTATAGAGATAAAACTGGAGGTTATGAAATGACTGTGAAACTGATCCTTGAGAAAATAAATTGGAATTTTAGATCAGTCTTCAATTTGTTCAGCTCAAGCCTATTTATTGATCTGTGTGACTATCTATTCCAACTGAATATTGTGAACAAAGGAAAGCCATGGGGCACAGATAATAGGCAATGGTATTCTTCCCAATAGAAATTGTACATTTATCTCCCAAAGTAAAATGGGTCAGTAATTCTTCCAAGGGGATCTTCCTTAGCTTGTAATTCTGGTCACAGATCCTCATTCGAGCTGATATGGAAGGATATCCAATCATTATAACTCAACCTGGACTTCTTATGAACATTTTCTTAGGATTGGCATTAGGTTTTTGATCTATTTTCAATATATCTATATTCAGCCATTACCAAAACTTGACACTCTTACAATTTTGCAAATCACTCCTCTGACTGCTGAGTAGCTGAAAGTTTATACTATACAAATGAGGGGAAATTAATCTACGATATGCCAGAGAAAGTAAAGTGAGTCCAGACAGCAGCAAAACCCCCAAATCTCTGTCTTCTTTCAAACTCATGTTCTCAGGTTTTCTTTCTTTATTTTAGCTGCTACAAATTCCAGTCTCTGATATATAGTAGATTCAGAAACAACAGGATGGCTTCTTAGCATATTAACTGCAGAACTTTATTTAAATTCAACTATTCTGCTCGTGCTACTAAATATGTGAAAGTATCTGGGTCCTTTCAAATCTACCCAAACCTGGTGGGTTTCTTTTGTGATTTGAACATGAGGCCTCACAGCCTAAAAGATAACACAGGCATTCTCTCAAGTCAGCTTTTTGAAAAGCAAAAGTACCTCCAGAAGATAATGGAACTGGGATGTTCTAGAGTTATTTGCACACATTTCCATGAGGTTTCAGATCCTAAAATTCAATTTCTTAAATGGATGAAAGTGATACTGTCCTGATCCAGGATACAGTTGTGTTTGCCCTGTGGGGTCAAATATCTTAAACTGGAGGACTCAAGATGTCCAACATCATAATTCTAATAAAACAAAATTATGTCACTCTGAGCATTATTACTCTATTCCTTTCTTCCTGCCATTCATTCTAGAGACATATTTTCTGCATTTTTATAATTGTCCCTTTCTTTATATATCATATATCACATATATAACAACAGCCTATGAGATATATATGATGATGTATTGATTACATTTATGGTGCTATCTTAACTTTTTCCTGATCGTACTGTCCATCTAGCAACATTTACATTTCAATAAACCAAAATTCATAGGTTTTTCTTCTCTATTTATGCACAACTTGCCCACATACATTTTCATTGGATTAAAAAAAATTAGTGTCCTTATAAAATGATGTTCAACTTTTTAAAAAATAAATAACAAATACAAACACACACATACACTATTTACGGAACTCCCAATTTTTATATTTGATACACAGAATAATCTTTATATAAACAAAACAAAAATTGCTTCTAGAGATCAATATTATTTCAAGCTGATGTAATCTACCTGTGGAACTTTGTAGATATCCAAGACATTTGCAATGTCAATGGAGGTTTTGGAATCCAGTCCCCCAATCAATGCAATCAGATGGTTCTGAATGCCACAAATGTAGTTAGGAAAAATACTCTTCAAGTTGTAAAGCAGTAACATTGTGGCATGATAGGTCCTCTGTCCACTGAAGTGACTGTCATAAATTTGGAAACCCAGAGTGACATTGGGTAAGATATGAGGATTTTCATTGATCTCCTTTACTGCAAATACCAGAGCCAGGATATGTTGGTAATTTTTAGGTAATAAACTGGAACAGAATCAATTTTTTTATTATATTGAAATTTAAATCTAAAAAAACTTCAAATCATTTCTTTTTATTATAAATATGTGGGTCATTTTTAACTGATTAAGGGCAGTTGTATTTTATAAACTTACAAAATGGTGTTTTGTTCATTTGTATTCCTTTATTTCCATAAACAATTTTGTGATGATGAGTAATTACGATGATGAGTAATTGTACAAAATATGTCAATAAAAAGTGAATTTGGTTCATTAAGTATAAACAAATGCCACTCATCAGTGGGGAATAGCATCTCAAAATGATCTCTCTACCACGTTAGCCAAAAGAGTGGGAAAATTGGAAGATACAATCTCTGCAATTTAAAAAGGGAAGGTTTTAGACTATTTATTAAGCTAATCAGAACTCTGAATATAGTTAAATGAAGAATTTTAATATAGCATTTTCACTAAATATTCCACCCAACATGTTAAGTTATGGATAGAAGGAGGAGAGATCAATAAAAAGGCAATATTTCTTTGAGAAAGTTTTAAAAAGAAATGATGGTTGGCAAGGAAATTAAGAAAGGAAATTATACATATCCTACAACAATTCAAAACTGAGTAATTGAATTCAACTCTATGAACAATTATTCCCACAATAAAACTGAAGCAAAATCCTTACATAAGGTCTTCACGTAATGGTGGGGGTGGAACTTCATTAAAACTTAGGGCACCATGCAAAAAACTGGCTAAGGTTCCTATTCCACCTACTGTGAGATCTCCCGATTGATGATATCTATGATATGGCACAAAATGACTTTGAAATTTACATTTCACTTGATGAGTCTTATATAATTGGGGAGAAAATAGTGTTAGAAGCAAGATTGTTAAAGCCACCATTCTCAAAGCAAATCCAAATTTTGGTTTACATAAATATTGTACTTTTCCTAATTTATTTTATTTTTTGTGACAGTAAAAATTAAATTTCTAGTAATAAAAACTCCTGGCAGCCAACCCTTTAGAGAAGTATCTATCAAATATAACTGTGGAGAGCTCGTGTCTGCTTTCACTCTTTCTTCCAGCTTGAAATATACTGTAAACTGGTGTGATAATAATATCCTTCATACTTTTTGCTGTTGATCGTGTCCTTCGGCATTGAAGTTCAGCATGAGGTAAACAAAAAGAAAAGTACTAGTATTATTATAATTAAGGAACTAAGTAATTACCAGTATCATTTCCCAGAGAAATGAATAAAAACATATGTTCACACAGAGAAAGAGCAAACTTTATCATTTACAAAGAACATTTATTATTGAAATAATCAGTAACAAAAGGGACGTTGGCTTACCTGAACGTCCTTTTTCTGGACGCTGCGAATCCAATCCACATCCTGGGTAGCTCTCCTCGTACTGAGTGCATAATCTTCTCTCTGATCTGGCTGACCACGCCCACTCTGTCAATTTGCCTCCAGTCTTTCTCACGAAGATCTCGTGATTAACAAAAGAACTGTAACAACAACACACAACAACAAAACAAGGACTTCTGGAACAGGAAGCCCCAACAGGGTGGGCGTGGATTGGATTCGCAGCGTCCAGAAAAAGGACGTTCAAGTAAGCCAACGTCCCTTTTCCAGCACGCTGCTCATCCAATCCACATCCTGGGATCTACCCAAGCTCTACTGGTCGGGCGGGAGGCTGACTCGTTCCAGGGTCCTTAAACTCTGCCACCTGCTGAAGAACTCTACGGCCAAACAAAGCCTCCGCCGAAGCGAACGAGTCAATTTTATAGTGGCGGACAAAGGAAGAGGCCGAAGACCATGTAGCCGCCCTACAAATGTCTATAATCGATGCCTGCGTGGCCCAGGCCGCAGTTGCAGCCGCACTGCGAGTAGAATGTGCGTATATCTTTTCCGGTGGTGTTTTGCCCTTGCTGTCGTAGGCGGTAGCAATGCATGCTCTGAGCCACCTTCCCACAGTAGACAACGAGACCTTTCTTCCCATTGAGGATGGATGAAAAGAAACTAGTAACGCCTCCGACTGTCTAAAGGAAGACGTGCGTTTAATGTATCTTCTCAGAGCCCTTCTCACGTCCAGAGTGTGCCAGTTTTGTTCTCTGGGATCACGTGGGTTCGGGCAAAAGTTCGGAAAAATTATTTCCTGCGCCCTATGAAACCAGGAATTAATTTTCGGGGTGAAAGATGGATCCAATCTCATCACAACCCGATCCGAGTAAAAGATGCACAAGTCTTTGCATACCGATAAAGCTGTCAATTCCGATATTCGCCTCGCCGAAGTGATGGCCAGCAAAAAGGCAAGTTTAAAAGTAAGAAATTTCAAAGAGACAGAGCCTAACGGTTCAAACGGAGGAGTCGTAAGAGCGTGAAGTACAAAAGGCAAGTCCCACGAAGGGTACCGGTGAACCACCGGGGGTGAGATGTCCATGTAAAAATTCCTTAATGTTCGAAGCTCCATGTAAAAATTCCTTAATACGAGGATGTTGAGACAAGGGTCGGTAAGGGTCACGGGTAAGCACAGTATTTAAAGCAGCAACCTGACGCCTTAAGGTTGCTGGACTCAGACCTTTAGACAATCCTTCCATGAGAAAAGCCAAGACATCCGGAACCTCCGCTGATGTTGGATCAACATGGTGCGTAGAACTCCAGATCGTGAAAGCCCTCCATGTGGCCTGGTAAATACGAGTAGTCGAAGGACGTCTAGAAGACTGAATGACGCCAATTACGTCGTCAGAAAGCCTATCCTTCCTCAGCAGGACCCTCTCAAATGCCAGACGGTCAGTCGGAGCCACTGAGGCTCTGGGTGGACGACGACCCTCTGGCTTAGAGAGAGAACCCGCTGAGGAATTGGCCAAGGTGGAGACACCGACAGATGGACTAAATCGGCAAACCAAGGCCGGCGCGGCCACATTGGAGCAATCAGGAGGAGCTCCGCCTGCTCCTCCAGCATTTTGCTGATTACACGAGGGATCAGTGGAATGGGCAGAAAGGCATAAAGAAGCCTGGAAGGCCACGGGCACCTTAGCGTGTCGCACCCTTCCGCTCCTGAAGACCGGTATCTCGTGAAAAACCGTGGTAACTGCGCATTTTGAGAGGTGGCAAACAGGTCTACCCAAGGCAGGCCGAAGCGCTGAACGATCTCGCTGAAGGCGGCTGGATTCAGGCTCCACTCGGTCTGATCGATGAGTTCTCTGCTCAGCCAATCCGCCCGCGTGTTTGACACACCGGAAATGTGGTCTGCTGTTATGGATTCCACATGCCTCTCCGCCCAGGCCAGAAGACTCTCCGCCTCCAACATCAATTTCCTTGATCTTGTGCCGCCCTCGCGGTTTATATGCGCCTTGGTCGTCATGTTGTCCGTTCGGATCAACACGTGCTGGCCCTCCAGGACACAACGGAAGTGTTTCAAGGCCAGGCGAACCGCTCTCAACTCGAGCCAGTTGATACTGTTCACCTTTTCCGATGGCGACCACCTGCCCTGAACTACCTGGTCCGACAGGTGAGCACCCCAACCTTCGAGGCTTGCATCCGTAGTCAACACTAGCCAAGACACGTTCAGAAACACACAGCCCTTCGCGATCGCTGATGACGTCCACCACGTCAGGGACAACCGAACTTGAGGAGGTAAGACCACCTGGAGCCGAGACGTGCTGCGTCCTGACCTTTGGAAGGGAAGCAACAGCCACTGTAGCGGTCTGAGATGTCTGCGTGCCCAGGGAATGATATTTATGCAGGAAACCATTTTCCCTAACAGTTGAGACAATCGGAGAAGAGGTACCCTCCTCCGGGTCTTTATGCCTTCCACCAAGGACTTGAGGTCTCGAGCTCTGTCCGGTGATAGAAATACCTGTCCCATGGCAGTGTCTATCACCGCCCCCAAATGCAGCAATCTGGTGGTCGGAGAGAGATGACTCTTTTTGTAGTTTATCGTAAAGCCGTGAGCCTGAAACACCTGGAGCACCTTCTCCATATCCGCTGCCGCTTGAACTGTGGAAGAGGATATCACCAAAATGTCGTCTAGATAACAAAGTAGATGAATTGGATGGGACCTCAGAGAGGCAGCCACGACAGACACCAGTTTAGTGAATGCCCTTGGGGCAGACGATAGTCCAAAGGGCATCGCACAGTACTGAAAATGCCTCCTGTCGTACTCGAACCTCAGGTACCGTCGATGAGGAGGGAAGATGGGCACATGCAAATAAGCCTTCCGGAGGTCCACGGACTGCAGCAGGTCATTGCGGCGGATACCCTGTAAGATTGACCTCAGGGAGTGCATCTTGAACCTTCGGTATAGAATTGACTTGTTCAGACGCTTGAGGTTCAAGATGCCCCTGTACCCGCCCGAGGCCTTGGCCACCAGGAACAAGGTGGAGTAGAAGCCGGTCATCTCTTGTCCTTTGGGGACAGGTTCTATTGCCCTGATTGACAACAGATGCTCTATCTCGGCCTCCATCAAACGGCGCTGTTGGGCCTGGCGAGGGACCGGGTAACGACAGAAACGGATGGGCGGAGGACCCAGAAACTCCAGTGACAGGCCCTGTGATACTGTCCGGCGAATCCACTCCTCCCGCGTCGATAAGGCCCATTGTGGATGAAATAGTTGGAGACGACCCCCAATGGGCTCCTGGGGCGGTGAGTCACTTTCCTCTCTTGGTGGATCGGAACCTGCCACCACGGGAAGGCCGCCTGGAGAAATTTTGGTTGCAAGGTCTCTCCCGAAACGATTGTCTGTCAGGACCCCGCTCGGTTGAAGAAGAGAAGGAGCACTGGTTATAGGACCCTCCAGGTCCTGAGCCCGCCCGAAAGGGCTGTCGCTGTCCATAAGGGAAGTAACGGCGCTCGGGTCGACGAAACGACGATGGCAAAATTTTGCGTTTCTCCTTATCTTCTATCTACAGAGGCTCAAGAGGGGCACCAAATAGCGAGGGAGCCTTGTATGATGCAGAAGCTAGTCTCCACTTAGCCTTGGAGTCCACCCTCCAATTACGGAGCCAAAAGAGACGTCTATTGGTGACGGACGAGGCCAAGGCTCTAGATGCAAATTTCGCAGCATTGAGAGATGCATCTGCTGAATACTCAGTTGCTGCAACTATCTTATTTATATCTTGATGAATGCGCGTCTCGTTGGGGGGGAGACGCTCCTGCAGCTGACGAAGCCAAATTAACGTGGCCCTATTAAAAAATGATGTTGCAGTTGCTGCCTTGATCGCCCATGTAACAGCCTGGTGCACCTTACGGAACCCCAACTTGGTTCTCCTCTCCTCGGACTTCAAGCTATCCAAAACATCAGCAGAGACAGTAGACGACGCAGTCAGGTTAGCAACCGGTACATCAACAGAGGGCAATGCCAAAATCTCCTCCAACTCAGGAGCCGCACAATACAGGCATTTGTCTAAGCCACTGGGAGCCGTAGACGTACCCGGCTGGGTAAAAGCGCTCTGAATGACATCCGCAAAAAGAGGAGGACAGGGAATAACATCCTTGTCAGGGCGAGACACTTGAAATAAGGCATCGTGAGGCGCCGTAGGGCGAGTCACTGCGTCAGCAGGTGATGTAATAAGCCCACACTGCGTAGTCATCTTCGCCTTGTGCAAGAGCGACTTAAAGACTGCTGGGCGAAACAGACCAGTAAACACAGGCCTCTCCGGGTTGAGCCCCTCATCCTCCGAAAACTCCAACTCCTCCGGGACATCATCCCCAATGTCAGACTCCTCTGAAGAATAATCCTCCTCCCGACACCTGACCGTGGACTTGGCCTTGGGAACAGTGCGAGTCTGAGATTGCAAGCCTGAAGTGGAAGGCACTGCAACACCAGAGGAAGGCGGGAGTCCGGTAGCAATGATCTTAGCCAGGGCATCTGAAAGCATGGCTTGTAAGTTGAAAGGCTGAGCCGGCTCCCCCTGGTGGAGCCCTGCGGCCGTCGGGGTAAAGGTTGCCTCAGGTGCCAGTCTAGGCCTGGAGGGATGAGGCTGTTGAGAAGCCAAAAACACATTGGGCAAAGAAGATGAAAGCGCCCGAGACTGTAGGAGGCTAGAAGTGGCATGGCCTTGAGCATTTCGGGTAGAGGACACGAACCCCCCCCCAGTTGTTCCAAGGGCCTGTGAATGAGCGTCCCTGGCCTTTCTGGCCTTGTCAAACTGCCTTTCCAGCGCCAAATGGCGTCTGAGTTCAGATCTGGACTGCCTCGAGGAAGAGGACCTAGAGCGCTTCTGTGAAGCTCTATTGTCTTTATGAGAAGGCGGGGAATCAATCTCCATTTCCAGATCGGATGACAAGTCTCCATCCGCCATGGCAGCCAGTAAAAAACGGTCGCTAAGCACTAAGGCTGAAGTCGGGAGGGGGGACCAGGGAGGGGGCCCTCGAAGCCCGTCAAGCCTCCAAACACTAGACCACAGGCAGCAGCCAATGGAATTAGAAGCCCCCACAATCGATCACAAAATCCAGGCACAGCGCTTGCACAAAGTAAAAGGGCAGAATTACCGCTGCTGCAATCCCCCTCCAAAATGGCGGCCGCCGAAGCTCAAAGGCAGAAATGGCCGTAGCTACAGTTAAGGGAAGAACCGGAGGCGCCCGCAAACCCCCGGCCCCCCGAAATACCCCTCGGAGGCCGCTCCTGAAATGGGCCTCACGCCAGTAGCTGCTCTCAAAATGGCGGCCGCTAGATGTCCGATGCAAAATGGCGGGCCCAACCGTCGCTAGCAAGAAAATGGCAGCCGCGACTCCGTCCTCAGCGAAAACGGCCGCCCCGAGGATAGCCGGGCCTAATTAGGCCAGCTGGCGAGCGGCGAAGCAAAAGGACGCACAGCGCTGACAGATAGCCTGGACGTCAGAGTATGCCTTTAAACATAGGCAGGCACTCCGGAGCCGCTGAAAACAACGGAGCTGAGGCGCTTTACTGTGGACCGGCACGCCGGTGGCCTGGTGAGGCGCCCGCGGCTAAAATCAAGCGGATCCGCCCGGCCGGGTCGGATCCGAAGCGCTGTGATGGCAGGGACGTGCCCCAAGGGAAAGAGGAAGCGTAGCGGCCCAGAGCCCCGAGCTCGCCAGCAGCTCCCTCCCCCACACAGCAGAATCTCTTCCCTCGTGGCAGCTCCTTTACGAAAAAAACGGACACCAAAATCCAGTCACACAAGCTCACACAGCTTAAACACACGCAAGACAAAAATAAAAAAACGAAATGAACTAAAATGGTCAGCCAGAGGGAAAATTCAAACGCAGTAGAGAGAAACACAAGTTGCCTCAGTCACTGAGTGAGAAAGACTGGAGGCGAATTGACAGAGTGGGCGTGGTCAGCCAGATCAGAGAGAAGATTATGCACTCAGTACGAGGAGAGCTACCCAGGATGTGGATTGGATGAGTAGCGTGCTGGAAAAAAGGTATGCTTTAACATCATCTTTCCCCAACCTTCTGACCTGAAGATGAAAGACAACTAAAATATACAGCTCAACATATTTTACCAGAATAAAGAAATGATTCTACTTTACTTGTCTTCATATTGTATATTTAAGAATGTCTCATTTCTCTCTCAGGTCCATTACAAAAATAAAATTTTGGTTTGTTGTACATTATGCAATTCTCCTATTTGCACAGTAGCAGACAGCCTAATCTCATATTAATACCCCCCAAAATCTGCATTGACCCTCCAGATAGATGATCAAATTTAACCTATCTTCAGTTTTCTTAAGATATGTCTGAAAGTCTGAAAGTCAGATAGATAGATAGATAGATAGATAGATAGATAGATAGATAGATAGATAGATAGATAGATAGATAGATAGATAGATAGATAGATAGATAGATAGATAGATAGATAAGCGGGGAAAGGGAAAGAAATGGGTGGGTGGATGGATAAATGATAGATAGGAAGTTAGATGAGAGATAGATAGATGAGAGATAGAGGGGGTGATGGATGGATGGATAGAGAGATAGATGATAGATAGATAGATAGATAGATAGATAGATAGATAGATAGATAGATAGATAGATAGATAGATAGATAGATAGATGATAGATAGATAGATAGATAGAAGAGGGGGAAAGAGATGAGAGAGAGAGATGAGAAATGAGAGAGAAAGAGGTTGTGGATGGATGGATGGATAGATGATAGAAAGATAGATGATAGAGAGAGAGACAGAGAGAAACAGGGAGAGAGATGAAAGAGAGAGAGGTAGGTAGGAAGGCAAGCAGGCAGGAAGACAGACAGAAAGACGATAAAAGAAAAAAATAGATTGGCATAGATAGATCTATGTGTATCTTCAATTTTCTTAAATTATGCCTGAAAGTCAAATAATTAAATGCAATATTTCTACATACAGGTTTACTCTATCTTTGACTGGATTTGATATGCTCTCCTTTAGCGTCCCAACCAATCTCAGATCAATGTGAATTTGAAAACTGAAATTGGTTTACTATACGTTAATCTTAATATTTCTGCACAGTAGTGTGCACATTAACAATACTATAGTGCTTAAATGTTTGTGAATCTTTTTAAATGTTCAATATTTCAACATACTGTAAATGTGACCTAAAACAGGATCTGTTCTCAATACAATTCTCAAACCTATATAATGACAACCTAATTAAACAAATGAATTATAAGCATTACATTTGTTCATTTATTTATTGAAGATAATGATCCAAAGCTGCATATTTTTCAGTAGCAAAAGTATATGAACGTCTATTAGTGTATTTAAAGGAGAAATTTGAGTCAGGCATTTCAGTCATTGGGATGTGAATCAGATATGAATGTGGGAGATCCTGCTTATTGGAAGAACAAAATTCTAGATATTCATTGTCAAAATTTGACCTTTACAACAAGGAATGTGGAAGTATGTATTGATATAAACAAATAAGGCTTCCAAAAACAATTATTGATGCTCACCAGGCTGGAAAAGTTCAGTCAGAAGATCATCAACACGATTGTTATGGTTGAACAACCAAGATCACACCAAGATCAAACATGTAATACTTGATGCGGGAGAGCTTCTCTTTCATTGCGAAAGTTCATGAGATTACTTTCAGAAGAATACTGAACAACAATGATATGCATGACAGGGTTGCAAGCAGAAAGCCATTACTGTCCAAAATGAATGTTGCAAATTGCATATACCGTAGTTTGTGAAATCCCAAACACATAAACTACTGGTAAAAGGCTATTGGAAAAATATTTTGTGGGTGGATTAGAACAAAATGGAACTTTTGGCTTGAATTAGAAGTGCTGGTTTGGTAGAGGGGGGGAGTATTGTATTTCAGCATAAGAGTCTTATCTCACATGTGAAAGATCATGTGGAAGTATTATAGTTTGAGTCTGTTTTGCTGGACCAGACCACTACAGCCTACCACTACTGATGGAACTAGAACATCCAAATTCTACCAACAAATTCTACAGGAAAATATCACAGTATCTGTCCATGAAGCACAATAAAAAGTGGATCATGCAGTAGAACAACTCCTCAAAGGACACAAAATTTTCTGCCTGTTATATGAATAAAATCAAACAAAGGACAGAAACTGTATTGTCTTATTCTCCAACAAATCCTGAATCCCTATGTATGCAACCCCAGTGACACAGTAATTTGTTTGAGGAGTGTTTTTATACGTTCATTGATGGAACTAAAAAGATATATACATTCTTTTCTTTTTAAACTATGGGAAAATGATAAATGTTCTACCAGATTTCCTTTCTACACCAAGTGATAGGAATATTTGTTAAATGCTAGCATTTTCTTTCTTGTAAAGAAAGAATCAGATGGAAAAATGTCAAGCACGAGGAGGAATCAAAGAAGGGAGTCGTGCAGAAGATATATCAGTAGACAACCTGTGCCCATGGAATGAAGACTGTTTGGTGTCAAATTCTTATCATGAATGGATACAGCAAAGAAATAGGGGACTACACTAATATGAAAGCCATGATAGGCTAATCTATACAAAAGATCAGACTATCATTGCAGCCAAAGTGAAGGAATAAATTAGAATCTGGAAGTGTTAAGGCATTGTTAGTGTATAGGTAGTCCTTGACTTATAACAGTTAATTTAATCACCATTCAAAGTTACAGTAGCACTGAAGAAAGTGGCATGATCGGTTGTCACATTTATGACTGTTGCAGCATCCCCATGTGCAGATAATCAAAATCAGATGCTTGACAACTCACTCATATTAATGACAGTTGCAATATCCCAGAATCATGTGATCACCTTTTGCAACTTTCTGACAAGCAAAGTCAAAGGGGAAGCCTGATTCACTTAATAACTATGTTACTAACTTAACAACTGCAGTCGTTCAGTTAACTGTGGCAAGAAAGATTGTAAAATGGGTCTAAATTCACTGAACTTTTGCTTACCAACTAAATTTGGTGCTCCATTGTGGTCATAGGTCGTGGACTATTTTGTCGTTGGCTTATATACTGGATTCAAGCACTTTAAGGCTACAGTATAAGAAGTCTTTAGCCTCTGGAGGGGCGTGGCTAACATCACGGTGAGATGACAGTTCTTTTGGGGCCTCCCGAGAGACTGTCAATATCTCAGCTGTTAGGGGGTCCTTTTGGACCTGAGCCATCTCTTAGGGATGACAAGCAAGGGGAGCACACTTCTATCAGATCTATCAGGTAATTCACAAATTCACTGATAGATCTGGAGAAGCTCCCTAAATGGACAGTTGGGAAGGTGGCCATTGCAAGTCGCTACAAAGCTGGAGCACTCACTGCAGAGCATGGAAGCGAAAGGAAGGTGTGATCAGTCTGGGTGAGATATTCTGAATACTTTTTACTATCTTTTAAACTTGATTAAAGAAGAACCTTCTTGGAACAGCAGAGGAGAGTGTGATTTCAAAGGAGTAGGTGAAATTGGGTGTTTTACCTATTCTACCCCTGGAAGAATGGCAGCAAGGAAGGCGTTTACTACTAGTATGGGCAAAAATTAGAGAGTAACACTACTTGAAGATACCAGTCCGGCTTTCAACGATGGAAGTACTTATATATCCAAATACGATTAATATGGGAAATATTGCTAAATATAAAGATATTTTGTCAGAAAAGGGGGAACTTAAAACAAAATGTGAACTGGAAAAACAGGGGATTGATATGGTTTGGATACACACTTGCAAATACAAATTAGATATGAGAAAGACACTAAACTGTTGGTTTTTAAATGGAATTGACAGAATTGGATAAGATATTAACAGGAATAGAAGAGAGAATGATAAAAAAGTTGTATAGCTATTTATTGAGTATTAAGTTAGAAGAACAAATTAAAGAAACAATTGTTCTGTTCCCCAGGCACCTGCTTGTTCCCCAGGTACCTGGCTCCACTGGGAACAGGCAGATAAACTCTAGCAAACAGGTTTTCATGCAGATTATGTTTATTTGGGAATCCTTGAACACTTAGACTTGTATTTGTATTTGTATTTGTATTTATTAGATTTATATACCGCCCTTCTCCTTACGGACTCAGGGCGGTGCACAGCCAATTTAAAAAACAATACACAAAAGTTAAAAATTCCATAAAAGAACAAATATAAATAGCCGTGAATTAAAACTAATGCGATATTAAAAATAATAAAACTCTAAAAATGTTAAAATATTTACAGGAATCAGGCTAAGCCGGCAAGCTGAAAGAAATGAGTTTTTAAAGCCCGCCGGAAAGTCAGGAGGTCAGAAATTGTTCTTAACTCTGGAGGCAGATCATTCCAGAGGGTAGGTGCTGCCACAGAGAAGGCTCTCCCCCTGGGGGTCGCCAGCCGGCATTGTCTGGCTGATGGCACTCTGAGGAGGCCCTCTCTTACAATTATGATGAGTCATGGTGAGGTTCATCCACTATTTTATAATCTATCCCATTTCCTAGTGTAAAAGGATGGTAGTTTGTCCCCCTGTTCAGAAAGCATGTTCTCTCTTCTGAGGTGATTCAACATATGGCCAGATCTTTGCTCTAAAGCCCCGGCAGAAAGCCTCAGTGACCAATTAGGTACACAGATATGGTCATATGTCATGGACTACATTTCCCATAATGCAATCTCTCATTACATCTCCCACAATGCAATCTCTTAAGGAAACAGCTCTTAATCCTTAAGGTAACTAACTTACCACAATTCACTAACTGTAACAGCACAACAATAGTATGGGTTAAAATTTTCGGTTACACGATAGAACAAGATAAATGGCATCAATTATGGGATAGGAACTATAAATTAACATTGTCAACTGCATATAAGGAAAACTTATATAAGATGTTTTACAGATAGTATTTATCACCCAAAGGACTGGCAAAAATGTTTAAAGATAAATCAACTAAATGATGGAAATGTCAACAGATATTGGGGTTGTATTATCATATGTGATGGACATATGTGGAAGCAAAAAGATACTGGGCAAAAATTTGCATGTGGCTGGAGAAGATAACGCAACAACATATTGACTTAAAATATGACCTATTCCTATTGGGGATCTTACCAAGAACCTGTATATCTAATTATTCATGTAATAACTGCAGCTAGAATTGTATTTGCACAAAACTGGAAAAGCGAAGAGATCCCTATAGATGAAAATGTGATAAAGAAAATATTAGAATGTGCAGAAATGAATAGATTAACATTTGCAATTCACGGAAAGGAAGAATCAGATTATTATAATATATGAGAGTTATTCTATCAATGGTTAGAGAATAAATATGAGAGTAATCTATTGTAAAATTAGATAAGTTAAGAAGAGAAATGTTAGGGTTATGTTATTTTATCATTATTATTATTATCTAGTATTAATATAAGAATGAATATAAGTAATGAACATGGTGGCAAGTTGAATTGTTAAGACAAAGAATTTTATACTCAGATGATACACTGTTTAATGAAAGATAGAATGTTTGTATTAAAAGAAAATTTTAAAAAATTTAAAAGAAGTCTTTAGTCTCTTTTGGGGAATGATCCATATGCTTCTCTCCATGCTCTCCTCCCCAGTCAACTCCTTCACAAAATGTTATTTCTGCTCTCCTATTTGCTTGCTGTGCCTGTGACCTCATAACTATTGTTTCTAAAGTTAGCTTTTTATTAAGGAAATATTACTATGGCCTTTGCAAAACAAAAAACAGAATTTATCTGATAGCACCTTTTTAGCTAACATGTTTTGCTAAGCATGGTTTTTGAGAATTGCTACTTACTTTATCAGGTATATTAAGTGATTAGACAGATGTAGGGTTTAAATCGGGATGAGGCATGGCAGAGGGGTGAAGTAAGGGAAAGACAAGTTAGCTCTGCAGATGGAGGTTACTTGTGAGAGAGTTCAAATATCAATTAACAATTATAATGTGTTAAAACCCACTGTTTTTATTGAGAGCTCCTGAGATTGCCTGAAACCTTTTTGTTATGTCCTTATAAGGACATCCGCCGGGGATTGGATGAGAAATCCTCCGGCGGGAGTTTTGCATCCCTGTCAGGGGGCGGTGCGGCTGCCGGAGCGAATATAAGGAGAGCTCCAGCAGCACAGCGCCAGTTCTGTTCCTGTTAATAAAACTTGTTGCATGAACTCCGCTGGTCTCATCTTCATTCCTGCGCCGATCTAACACTGGCGACGAAGGACTAAAAGGAACCGACCGCGTGGCACGATCGCCATCACAACCAAAGAGACTCGCCGCCGATCCGCACGATGGCAACGCCGCAAGCGCTCTTCGCGTCCATCGCTCCATTCAATCCCGGACGGGAGAAATGGAGCTCATACATGATTCGTTTCCGCCAATTTCTCTGCGGAAATGGCTACAGCAACCTCGACGACGAGAGGAAGAGGGCGCTCTTCCTCGCCCACTGCGGATCCAATGTCCTGGAGATGGCAGTGAATCTCGTCGCACCTCGAGACATCGAGGAAATGTCCTGGACGGATCTGCAAGCTGCCCTGCAGGAGCATTACGCGCCCACGGGCACCCCCATTGCAAACCGGTTCACCTTCCATCAGAGGAACCAACGTGAAGGTGAATCCATAAAAGACTTTGTTGCCGCACTCCGTCAAATTGCAGCCAACTGCGAGTTTGACCATGTAGATAATGCACTGAGGGACCGCATCGTCTTCGGCATGAGGGATGCGGGCCTCCAGAAGAAATTCTTGAGTAGGAAACGCAACCTGCTCAAGGACGTACTCGAGGAGGCCACCGCTGCCAAATCCTCAGAGCACACGGCCACAGAAATGCAAAAGGCGAAGGGGATCCACAAGATCCACCAGTCGATCCCCGAATCGTCTGAAGATTCCGCTTTACCATCTGACTCAGATGGCAAGATGGCCGTCCACAAGGTCTCTCAGCCATATCGGTGGGAAAATCTTCAAAATGGCCGACGTGGAGAACGATGCAGCAGCTGCAGAGGCAACCACCCCAGGGCATCCTGTAAATGGCGAGACGCGACCTGCCACCGATGCCTGAAGAGGGGGCACATCGCAGAGATCTGCCGAGCCACCGACCCAGCCCCCGAACCACCCAGACCACGGAACCGCGAAAATCGGCGCGACAACCAGAGGACATCCAAACGGTCCTCTCACCAACCCAGAAGCGACGGCTATGAGGATTCCCGGCATGGCGCGGTGAATCAGACCACCATAGCCCACACCAGCAACAACAGCGCCAGTAAGTTCCACGTGACGCTGTTGGCCGAGGGCTCACCCTGCACAATGGAGGTAGACTCCGGGTCCGTCTACACCATCATCGATTGGCAGCAGCTGAAGAGATTCAAGCCGGAAATCTCCAAAAGCCAGCTCAAGCCCCTACAGTCCAGACTGGTGGATTTCGGCGGAAATCCCATCGACGTCCTGGGCAGAACCACCCTCCACATCACCTTTAAGAAGTTCCAGGGTCAGCTGCCAGTCACCGTTGTGAGGAACAGCTGCCCAAACCTGCTTGGCGTAGAGTGGTTTCAGCTGCTGGGGCTTTCCATCGGAGGCATCCACCAGATTAGGGTAGATGAACTCGATGCCCTCATCGAAGAGTTCAGCGAAGTCTTCGATGGTAAGCTGGGAAAGTCCATAGGGAAGCCCATTTCTTTTAATCTGGACCAGGGGGTAACCCCCATTCGGCTCAAGCCCCGCCGGGTTCCCTTTGCCTTGCGGCCTTAAGTAGACGAGCAGCTGGATAACCTGATCGCCCAAGGCGTTCTGGAACCCATCGATCATGCTTCATGGGAGACTCCCATTGTGACCCCAATGAAGCAGGATGGATCTGTGCGCATCTGCGCTGATTATAAGGTGACCATAAACAAGGCGTTGCAGCAGAGCGCATACCCTGTGCCAGTGGTGCAGCACCTCCTGCACTCACTAGGCAAGGGCACAATTTTTGCAAAACTGGACCTGGCCCAGGCTTACCAGCAACTGCCAGTGGACTCTAAAACGGCAGAGGCTCAAACTATTGTCACACACAGGGGGGCCTTTAAGTGCAACCGTCTCCAATTTGGAGTCAGTGCCGCCCCAGGGATTTTCCAATCGATGATGGAACGCCTTCTCCAAAGCGTTCCAGGGGTAGTGCCTTACTTTGATGACGTGCTCATCTCCGGAGACTCAAAAGCACAACTTCTTGAACGGCTGAGGCTCGTCCTGCAGCGGTTCAAGGAGAAGGGCTTGAGAGTAAGACGGGATAAGTGCATCATCGGAGTCCAGGAGGTCGAGTTCCTGGGCTATCTCATCGATAGCAATGGCATACACCCCACCAAATCAAAAGTTAAAGCCATCCATGAAGCTCCCAGCCCCAAAAACAAAGCGGAGCTTCAGGCTTTCCTTGGATTGCTTAACTTTTATGCAATATTCCTCCAACAGAAAGCCACAGTTGCTGAGCCGCTTCATCACTTGCTGGGGAAAGCGGTTTCCTGGAAGTGTGGTGACAAAGAGGAAACGGCTTTCCGGGCCATCAAGGGACTATTGACGTCCAACAGCGTCCTCATACAATACAACGAGACGCTACCCATCCGGCTGACCTGCGATGCGTCGCCATACGGGGTCGGGGCGGTCCTGAGCCACGACCTGCCCAATGGCACAGAGGCCCCCATCGCCTTCTTCTCAAAGACTATGTCCAGCGCTGAACGCAACTATAGCCAGCTGGACAAAGAGGCGTTGGCAATTGTCGCAGGGGTGAAGCGCTTCCACGAATACCTCTACGGAAGAAGCTTCACCATAGTCACGGACCACAAGCCGCTCCTGGGCCTCCTCGCCGGCGACAAGCAAACACCCACGTTCATGTCGCCGCGAATGACATGCTGGGCTATCTTCCTCGCCGGCTATGCCTACACCCTCACTCACCAACCCGGAAAGGCCATCGCGACGCGCTCAGCAGATGCCCGTCCACAGACGCCGTGGAAGACCCCGCCCCCACCCTCGAGCTCCTGCACATCGACCACGACAGCAGCTGCCCAGTCACATCTGCAGACGTGGCCACGCATACCAAGAGAGATCCAACACTCCGACAAGTGCAGTCTTGGATCCTGCGGGGGTGGCTGGCGCAGCCAAGCGGAGAAGAATACAGCCCTTTCAGCTGCAAGCAGAAGGAGCTGTCCACGATGAAAGGCTGCCTGCTATGGGGAGACAGGGTGCTGATCCCCGCCGCACTCCAACGGAAGACGCTCGAGACGCTGCACAATGGGCACCCGGGCATCGTCCGCATGAAGGCCCTGGCACGAAGCTACGTCTGGTGGCCATCACTGGACAAGGACATTGAGCAATGGGTCGCCGGATGTAGCCAGTGCCAGGAAGTTCGACCAGCACCCCCCCAAGCAGAGCCCACCCCATGGGAGATGCCCAGCAGCCCCTGGTCTCGGATCCACATCGACTTCACGGGTCCGATGCAGGGGCGCCATCTCTTCATCGTGGTTGATGCCTTCTCCAAGTGGCTCGAGGTGGTTCCCATGGCATCAACCACATTGGAAGCCACCATTCACGCTCTCCGCCGCCTCTTTGCAACGCATGGGCTCCCGGACATGTTGGTTTCCGACAACGGTCCCCAACTTACGTCCGTGCCCATGGAGGCGTTCCTGGCAGGACTGGGCATCCGCCATGCCCTCTCGGCACCGTACAGACCGGCCGGAAATGGCCAAGCTGAGAGGATGGTGAGGCTCACCAAGGAAGCGCTCACCAAGATGGCACCGGGTGACTGGCAGGAGCGCATAGACACCTTCCTCCTCACCCAACACATCACGCCACACGCAACCACCAAGAAGTGCCCATCAGAGCTGCTGATGGGCAGAAGACTCCGCTCACTCCTCGACAGATTGCACCCCCAGTACCACTCGGAGGTGCCCGCAACCGCAAGCCGCCAGCTCCACTGTTTTGCCGTGGAAGACCCCGTCTACGCGCTGAACTTCCACGGCTCACCGAAATGGCTGAAAGGAAAGATTCACAGCACAACCGGCCCGAAGTCCTATCGGGTAGAGCTGGAAGATGGACAGGTCGTGAGACGTCACATCGACCAGCTCCGCAAAAGGTGGAGGGGATTGGATGGACAACAGCCCGAAGAGGTAGGCCTACCACACCCCGAAGAGGTAGGCCTGCCCACCCCCGACGAGGTAGGCCTGCCACAACCCTACGAGGAAGGCCTACAACACCCTGGGAGAGTGGGCCCTCCGATTCCCGCACAAGCCAGAGACGAAGCTCAGCCAGTAGAAAGGGGACAATGTCGGAGGGGAACCCCGAAGCACCCAGGGGTAGACCGGAATCAACACCCCAACACCCGAGACCCAGCCACTGACAACGGCAACCGTGGGGACCGAAGCCCAGACGCCCACGACACCTAACGACACCCCGGCGAGATCGGACCGCACCAGTCCGACAGCAAAAGTCAGTCGCAGAAAGCGCCAGTAGACCGGGGCTAACCGAGCGGGGGACACCAACAGCACCCCCGCAAGGGCGGCCACTGACTCACCGGCGAGGGAGACCTCCACGCATCACTACAGAGGTCTCCCCAACAACAACCCGACCACAATGAAGACCAACCCTGTGAGGAGGGCCTCCACCACCCCAGCAGAGGAGGCCAGCACCAGCCGAGCCAAGACGACCGACACCCAGACGGCGAGAGGCGGCGACCGGTACAACTACACCCACCCCGCAGAGAGGGCCTACGCCACCCCTACAGAGAAGGCCGCGAGAGTCCTCAGCCAACCCAGCAGAACCACCCCGGCAGAGAGGGCCTGCGCCACCCCTGCAAGGTAGGACAGCACCACCCCAGCGAGGGCGAGACCCCGCGACTAGCCCAGCAGCGCCAGCCCAGCAGAGAGGGACTACACCACCCCTGCGGAGGAGGCCTGCAACCCCCCGGCGAGGTCGAACCAACGCCGAACCAACCCACCTGCAGCCCCCCCCCGTGGGGTCCGTACTCAACCGGGGACCCCACGGGACCGACCCAGTTGCCGCCACCGGACCTGCACCCACAACCGGACCCGACCAACCCCGACCCGGTGGGAACCGAAGGACGACCCAGGGACTTACCGTGGCTCAGGAGTTCCGGACCGGTCGAGCGCAGGGACCCGCAACGGAGATCCGACGATCGGAGCAGTGGTGAAGAAGACCAGCATCGCCCGCAGGCGGAGGTCAGCAACCTGGCCGGAGGTACGGGAGCACCGCCCGCGTCCTCGACGGCCAGATCCAGCCCGGCTTCAGGAATGGCATCAGGAGACGCAGAAGCACCCTCCGACCAGGAGGGCTGTCAGCTGACAAATGGACTGCGCAGGTTTAGTAGAGTACGCAGACGACCTGCCTACTTACGTGACTTTGTTGTTGATGGACAGCTTAGGAACTAGGGGGGAGGAGTGTTATGTCCTTATAAGGACATCCGCCGGGGATTGGCTGAGAAATCCTCCGGCGGGAGTTTTGAATCCCTGTCAGGGGACGGTGCGGCTGCCGGAGCGAATATAAGGAGAGCTCCGGCAGCGCAGCGCCAGTTCTGTTCCTGTTAATAAAACTTGTTGCATGAACTCCGCTGGTCTCATCTTCATTCCTGCGCTGATCTAACACTTTTGATGTACATAAGATTATCGAATTTATTTATTTATCAAATTTATATGCCTCCCCCTTCTCACACAGAGCAATTATAGGCAAATGTACAATAAAGGCAACAATTAAAACATCCTATAGAAGCCATTTAAAAACAAGCATTAATAGCAATAAGATCATGAGAGGGGGTAAATCAGAATGTCATATCTGTTGCAGCCAATGTGTGGGCTCTCTATTGTCAGGGAATCTCTGGGTTCCTGCTGGAAAAAACTATGTTTAAGCAATTTCTGGAAGGTCATGTGGGTTAGGTTTAATATCATGGAGAAGGGGAATGTGAGAAATATAAAAATTATTCCTGTAAAAGTATAACCTGAGTTATGACATTTTAAGTGCCTTATTTTACCTTGTATAACCTGCTTATATAACTGAACTAAAAGAACATAATAAGGATGTTCTGAAATGTTTATTTTGCAGGAAATATGTATCATGGAGCTTATTTTTGCAGAAGCTGGAGTTCTGGTAAAATTCCAACATGAGATTGTTTTGGGGTCTGTCTATTCTAGGAAGGGGAAGAATGCAAGTGATGTTTTTGAGGAGTATTTCTGTTGGGAAATTGGGAAATTTCCAGGGTGGAACATGTACTAAATATGTTATATAAGATCTGAAACTGATGCCCAAGGGACATTACTTACGTGTATTCTGATGTATTTTGAAGACTGTATATAACCCATGTAAGTTGAATTATTTTTTGTCTTTCTCTCCTTCAGAGAGAAAGGCCCTTTGCAAAGTTAAGAAAAATCTGTCCTTGGCTTATTTAGTGTCTCTGTTTTCCTCTTTAAAAAGGTAATGATGATTTCCTGTTTTTCACAGGGAATGATGTTCTAGAGGAGGGGTGTCAAACATGCATTCACAGGCCGGATGCATCACGCATAGGCTATGCC
This sequence comes from Coluber constrictor foxii, assembly GCA_038048745.1. Taxonomy (NCBI): domain Eukaryota; kingdom Metazoa; phylum Chordata; class Lepidosauria; order Squamata; family Colubridae; genus Coluber; species Coluber constrictor. The sequence goes on along the minus strand of CM075961.1, from coordinate 60,220,456 downwards.
CACCCCAGCTCCACAAAGTGAAAAAAATGTCACAAAACATCACATGATGGCAACGTGATGCCACAGGTTTGACACTTGTGTTCTAGAAAGTAGATGCCACAGGCTCAAAGGTCCCATCAGATGGAGCTCCTTAGCTGATGGGTCCTGCAATATGCACTTGTTTCTCATAATGGGACAAGTAGTTATAATTGAAAGTCAATTAGACACAATTTCCCAATCTCACATTCAATAGTGCCATTAAGATTTTATTTTTTCCAAAATGGTCACTTTAAGATGTGTAATGGAATGTCCTGGGAGACTGAAATGCTCTCACATTATTTTGTCCTTGTTTTGAGACCAGATGTAAAACTTATATCTATTAATTCTTTTGTATAAAATTTGTCCTGTTTGTCCTATGTTGAATCCAGGGGGGCACTGCTGACAAATGATAGATGTTATTGTGTTAGAAGAAGTATGTGTGGAAGGGTCTCTTAATTTAATATAGGCCCTGCAATGGTGCAGTTGATGTAGATATGCAGGTAAAAAAAATATTTTTTAATTTTTATTCAAAACTTTAAAATACAAATTAAAAAAAAAAGATTACAAAAATAAAACACAATTAAGCAACAGTACATAAAATGTGCATTTTTAAAAAAAAAAATCCGGAGACATGTACAAAAATCCTCCCCGCAGTTGAATACTAATAAATATATATCAAAGATAATAACTCTTACACACACACACCCCAGAAAGCAAGCTCATGATTTATACATTTCTAGAACATTTCTAGAATACAAAGTATTCTCAAGAGACAAATAAGATGGTCTGGTACTCCCATCTCTTTAAGAACTTGTCATAATTTGTTGTGATCCACATAATCAAAGGCTTTAGCATAGTCGATGAAGCAAAAGAAGATGTTTTTCTGGAACTCCCTAGTTTTCTCCATGATCCATCATATGTTGAAAATTTGATCTCTAGCTCCGCTGCCTCTTCGAAATCCTGCCTGTACTTCTTGTAGTTCTCGATCCACATGCTGCTGGAGCCTAGCTTGTAGGATTTTAAGCATAGCTTTACTAGCATGTGAAATAAGTATAATGGTGCGATAGTTTGAACATACTTTGGCATTGTCTTTCTTTGGAATTGGAATATAAACTAACTTTTTCTAATCCTTCAGCCACTACTGAGTTTTCCAAATTTGCTGGCCAATTGAGTGTAGCCCTTTTACTGCATCATCTTTTAAGATTTTGAATAGCTCAGCTGGAATACTGTCACCTCCACTAGCTTTGTTGTTGCTCAGATTTCCTAAAGCCCATTTGACTTCATATTGTAGGATGCCTGGCTCGAGGTCAGTGACCACCCCATTTGGTTATCAGGGACTTTAACTTCATTCTTGTATAGTTCTTCTGTGTAATTTTGCCACCTCTTCTTAATCTCTTCTGCCTGTTTGGTCCTTTATCACGCCATCTTTGCATGAAACATTCCCTTCATATCTCCAATTTTCTTGAAGGGATCTATGGTCCTCCCTATTCTATTGTTTTCTTCTATTTCTTTGCATTGTTCATTTAAGAAGACATTCTTATCTCTTCTCTGGAATTCTGCATTCAATTGTGTGTATCTTTATCTTTCTCCCTTGCCTTTACTTCCCTTCTTTCCTCAGCTATTTGCAATGCTTCCTCGGGTAACCATTTTGCTTTCTTGCATTTCTTTTTCTTTGGGATGGCTTTAGTTTCTACCTCTTGTACAATGTTGAGAACCTCCGTCCGTAGTTCTTTAGGCATTCTGTCTATCAAATCTAATTCTTTAAATCTATTTGTCACCTCTACTGTATATTCATCAGGGATATGATTTAGTTCATACTTGAGGGGCCTAGTGCTTTTCCCTAATTTCTTCAATTTAAGACTAAATTTTGCAATGAGAAGGCCATGATCTGAGCCACAATCAGCTCCTGGTCTTGTTTTTACTGACTGTATAGAGCTTCTCCATCTTTGGCTGCAGAGCACATAGTCATTCTGATTTCTGTGTATGTCCATGTGTAGAGTCGTCTCTTGGGTTGTTGGAAAAGAGCAGGGGTGAAATCCAGCAGGTTCTGACAGGTTCTAGAGAACCGGTAATAGAAATTTTGAGCAGTTCAGAGAACTGGCAAATACTATCTCTGTGTGGCCTCAGTGTGGGGTGGGAATGGAGATTTTGCAATATTCTTCCCCCAGGAATGAGGAAGGAATGGAGATTTTGCAGTATCCTTCCCCTGGAGTGGGGTGAGAATGGGTATTTTGCAGTATCCTTCCCCTGCCATGCCCAACAAGTCATACCACCCCCACCAAGCCACTCCCACAGAACCAGTAGTAAAAAAATTTGGATTTCACTACTGGAAAAGAGTGTTTGTTATGACCATCTGTCAAGTATTTGCAAGCCATTGGCACATGTGTCATACAGACACTAGTGGAGGCAGAAAGTGCCTCGACCCCTGTGTGGAAAGGAGGGGCTTACACTGAGTATAAAACCCCCTCTAACCTTTACACCATGCTCTCTTTTTACATTTGTTCTCCATGAGACATAATCTTTGATCAGGGTAGCAACACACGCTGTGTGCCCCCTATCCTATAATGAATATTAAGACAGTGTTTTGTACATAGTTAATATGTTTTGTTATATGAATAAATACATTTAAGACATTTATTCAGGCATCTGTCTTTGGACTCTTCTATGCTCCTGGGTGATTCTACGATCCCAAATTCCACAGAATGATAGTAGAGAGAATGGTAGCAGAACGCCACTCCAGGAGCTGTTGAAAAGGTAAAATGCCCTCGAAAATAACCTGTGAGAGAAGCTCCCCTGTTGTGACCAGAGCCTTCAATGGAGGAAAACTTCACAGCAGATGATTCAATGATGGAAAACATTGAAGGAAGTTTTCATCCAGCTACATCCTGGCAGCTAGAGGCCACCCAGATGTAGCAAGAGATCCCTGGGGCTGAGCCAGGCAATGTTGGAGAAGGCTTCTTCAACACTGACGAAGAGGGGGCAGAAGAACAAGATGAAAGCCTGGAGAGGCAAGTGACTGAGATGTCAGAAGAGCAATACTCGCTTTCCTCCTGAAGACAAGGGCAGCAGCCAGGAAGAGACCTGAGGAGGCAGCACCAGAGAGGCCTGCCATCCTGATAAGGACTCCCCTGCCTGATCTCTCCAAGATGGCACCTGCCTCCAGAGAGATTTCCCCCCCCCACCCAGTTTCCTGCCAAAGAAAATGGCCGCCAGGCCACTTCCGGAGGCAACTTCCTTCAAGATGGCTGCTCCCCTGGGCACTTTGCCAGAACCACAAGCCAGGCCTACCCCAGCTCCATGGTCCAGGCCTACAATGCCAGCCAACCAGTTCAGCATTCCAGCAGCCCAGAGGATCCCTCCCAACCTACAAGCCCCTTGCCAGGCCAGGCCTGCCACGGCAAACATCCAAGAGGCCATAGAGGCCCTGGTCGCTGCCCTGGAAATTAGAGAGCAACCACCCACTGGCCGCCCCAAGGCCCCAGACCCAGCTGCCCACTTAAGAAGGGTCCCAAAATCAACCTCCCATCCCTGGAGAAACTCAGATGGACCTGCAGCCCTCCACCCCCCACTGCACAGGCGCTCACCATTACTGATTGCTTCATGGAGGCCCTGCTTCATTTTGTATTCCAAGGCCAAATTTGCCTATTATACCGGTTATTTTTTGCCTTCCTACTTTTTTTTTTAATTAGATTTATATGCTGCCCTTCTCCGGAGACTCAGGGCAGCTTACAATGCGCCAAGCAATAGCCTTCATACTTTTGTATATTTTATACAAAGTCAGCTTATTGCCCCCACAAACTGGGTCCTCAATTTACCTACCTTAGAAAGGATGGAAGGCTGAGTCAACCTTGAGCCTGGTGAGATTTGATCTTACAGTAATTGCAGACAGCTGAATGTTAATAACAGGCTTTAGTCTGCTGAGTTATCCAGGCTCCTGGATTCCAATCCCCCATGATAATAAAGGCATCATTTTTTGGTGTTAATTCTATAAGGTGCTGTGGGGCTTCATAGAACTGGTCAATTTCATCCTCTTCAGCACCAGTGTTTCAGGCATAGATTTGGACTATTGTGATATTGAATGATTTGCCTTGAATTTGAACTGAGATCATTCTGTCATTTTGGGGATTGTATCCCAGTATTGTTTTTCCTACTCTTTTATTGATTATGAAAGCTACTCCATTTCTTCTGAGGGATTCTTGCCCACAGTAGTATACCTTGTGGTTATCTGGAATTAAATTCATCCATTCCTGTCCATTTTAGTTTGCTGATTCCTAAGATGTCAATGTTCAGTCTTGTCATCTCTTGTTTGACCATGTCCAGCTTGCCTTGTCTCATGGATCTTACATTCCAGGTTCCTTTGGAGAATAGTTCCTTACAGCATTGGACTTTCCTTTCACCACCAGATGCAGCGTCCTTTCAGCTTTGGCCCAGTCGCTTCACTCTTTCTGGCATTACTAGTACTAGCCCTCTGCTCTTCCCCAGTAGCATATTGGACACCTTTCAACCTGAAGGACTCATCTTCTGGCATCATATCTTTTTTTCTTTTTGGTACTGTCCATGGGGTTTTCATGGCAAAGATACTGGAGTGGGTTGCCATTTCTTTCTCCAGTGGATCACGTTTTGTCAGAGTTCTCTGCTATGACCTTTCCATCTTGGGTGGCCTTGCATGGCATAGCTCATAGCTTCATTGAACTATGCAAGCCCCTTCGCCACGACAAGGCAGTAATCCATCAAGGGGCTATCTACAATAAGGAAACATAATTAACAGGTAAAACCAGCAAATTAAACTTCAAAGTCCTCTGTTAACAGTCTATTTATTGTATTTCACATGCAGAAAGTCCACAATGGCTTCTGGTCTACCATAAGTCATCACAGTCATTGTCTCTGGTCCTTCCAGAATCAAATATCCAAATCTCAACCAACAAATCTCAACTCCAAATCTCAACCATCTTACACATTTGCAAAAAAAAATCAGAACCCCAAATACAAGCTAGGTGGATACAAACTCATAGACGACCTTCACTCTGTCAAGGACCTTGGAGTACTCATCTCAAATGATCTGAGCGCCAGAGCTCACCATAACAGCATTGCCAAAAAGACATTAAGAGTTGTAAACCTAATCTTGTGAAGCTTCCTCTCCGGTAACATTGTACTGCAAACTAGGGCATACAAAAGCTTTGCTAGACCAATTCTCGAATACAGCTCGTCTGTCTGAAATCTGCACTGTATATTGGACATTAATACAATTGAGCAAGTCCAGATGTATTTCATCAGAAGAGTACTCCACTCCTCTGCTTGCACAAAATACCTCATGCCATCAGGCTTGAAATTTTAGGCTTGGACAACCTAGAACTATGCCACCTACAGTCCGACCTGAGGATAGTACACAAAATTACCTGCTACAATGTACTTACCTGTCAATGACTACTTCAGCTTCAAATGCAATAATACATGAGTACACAATAGATACAAACTCAAGGTAAACCGCTCCAAATTCGATTGCAGAAAATACAACTTCAGCAACAGAATGGTCAATGCCTGGCATGCACTACCTGACTCTGTTGTTACATCCTAAAACCACCATAACTTTAACTGTAACTGTCTACTGTTGACCTCACCCCATTCCTAAGAGATCTGTAAAGGGCATGCATAAGTGCACCAAGCGTGCCTTCTGTCTCTGTCCTACTGTCCCTATTTATTTGTACCCCTTTCCTGTATTAATATCCATGTTTATACTTATTCCTGTTATCTGACACGTTTGACAAACTAAATAAATAAATAAAATAAAATATTCTCAACTGATTCTTAATAATGAGACTTTTCATGAAGATATTAATCGGGATCTTTCCTAACAGTTGCATTTTATTCCTCAAAGTCATAATTTTCTGTTTTATATATCTCCACAGTTCTTTTACAAAAAAGTCACCTATAAATTGTAACATAATCTCTTAACAATTTTTTCCAATTGGTATAATAAATTGATTTCCCAATCTTCCTCAACCTTCTTTAAAAAGTCAAGTTCATCACTGGTCAATTCTATCAACTTTGGGTCTTAAAATCCAAACCTTTCTCATAGTCCAGTTTCCTTTTGAAAAGGCACTTGGGACAATCATGACCTGGATGACTGAGAATCTCCATAGACATTTATCATGCTATGTTGCTTGCATTTTGAGTATATTTTGATACAGTCTGAAATACTTCAGTATTTAAACTTTTTGCAACTGGTCATAAACTTTTATAGTAGATCATAAACAGCTCCTCCCAGACAAGAAAAGCACCAAAGCAGATTAAGCTCAAAAAACATTGAAGTTTTTCAGCAACAAAAAGAGAGACAGAGGGAGGGAGGGAGAGGGAGGGGGAGGGAGAGGGGGTGAGAGGGGGGAGAGAGAGAGAGAGATTTTCATCAAAATTTTTAAAAAATAAGACCATCTTTTTTTAAAAAATATATATAAAATATGAAATTCCTGTAGTGAAAGTTTGATACAAATGTAAATCAAATCAGATCTGTTTCACTATCCAAAGCTCACTGTGCCTTCTATGCAGAAAATGCAGAGGTGATTTACAGCAGCTAATAAAACAATAAAAATAACATTTTAAAAAGTCCTTAAAATGCAACAGATTTTAACCAGTCAATTAAGTCAATGAAAGTAAAAATGTTACCTTCTAGGTCCTCTTCTCAGGTAGTCCACAATCATCCAAGAGTCATCTAGTAGCTCCCGTTCAAATCCAGGAAGCATGCTGTCAAACAACCAGTTTTGGAGTGAAACCAGCTACCTGTCAGCAGAGCGGGGGTGGGGGTGGGGGTAGGAAGGGAATCCTGCTGAGTCAGAACACCATCTTGGGAAGACTCAGAGAAACTAAATATTTGTTGCAGGATCTGAAATGTGCTTCCTAATAATAGTACTGTTGGGAGAATTCCTCTGGGTCCTTTGTTCTGAGCCAGGAAAGGAGAGCGCTAACAATCCCCCTGGGATAGGGGGAGGCAAGCAATCAAGATGCAGAACAGGGGTGAAATGCTCTGAAGTCTGCTACCTGGTTCGCTTCGCTACAGGTTTGCTGCGTGTGCGCATGCACAGTGCACACCAAACACATGCTTTGTGCACACATGCACTGCAAGCACTACTGCACAGCGCTCAAAAAGGAGGCTTAAGAAGCCTTTTCTAAGGTAAGTAGAACAGTGAGGGCAGGAACATCTGTGCCATGCGATTTAGATTCGCTAGAAAGTAGGATTCCCTGCTATCTAGCAAATATAAATCATGTGGCACAGCTGATTGTCGGGAATACCAGTTCTTCCAAAACAATAGCATTTTCTTACTACCGGTTCACTTGAACCAGTAGCTTTTATTACAACCGGTTCAGGCAAACCGGTCTGAACTGGTAGCATTTCACCTCTGACGTAGAAGCAAGATGCTGAAAAGAGGTCTGTCTTTCATTGTTCCAAAAATGATACAAAGTTTGCTTTGGGGGCAACTGGCAGCAGACTGACCCATCAGTAAGATTTTTATATCATTTTGAACCTTTGTAAAAGACATAAGAGTGAGTATGTAGTTTTATGACCAGAGTGTGAAACACAAATGCCTTTTATAGTTAGAGGACATATTTTGCTTGTTATCTCCTTTATCAGAAAATATTGTCCTGGCCAGGCACATGGTGTAAACAGCATGGGCATAGGTGTTAACATTTTCATCCCTTTTAAATGTTGATTGATTCCAGCACTACCTGTCAGAGTTCTATTGCCTTCAAGGAAACATAGTATTTTATGAATGGAGACAGGATTTTTCTGACTCCAGATCAGAAGGCTATTAAAAGAGGAGGAGCGGGATCAGAGGCTTTTTTTAGCTTCTATCAGTAGACTTCATCATACACAAACCTCTTATTTCCTTCTTTTTTAAAAAAAAAATGATTTATATGCCACCCTTCTCCTTAGACTCAGGGCGGCTTACAATGTGTTAAGCAATAGTTTTGTATATTTCATACTTTTGTATGTTTTACAAAGGCAGCTTATTGCCCCCACAAACTGGGTCCTCAATTTATCTACCTTAGAAAGGATGGAAGGCTAAGTCAACCTTGAGCCTGGTAAGATTCAAACTTACAGTAATTGCAGACAGTTTGCTGCTGAGTTATCCAGCCTCCTTTTTCTCCATAGCCTGCAGTAAACACAGAGTATCTTCAATAACTGTTGGAGAGCAAAATGCCCATGAAGCAAAGGAGACCAGACAAGTCAATATTTCAAACGATGGTGATCATGCATCATGTCAGCTGCTCACTGTTTCAGTGATAATCTATAAATCTAACAGATTAATAGAGTTGCAAGGGACGTTATAGGTCATCTATATCATGTAACTTTCCTTCACCGAAAGAGCTGCAAATATTAGTGGAGAACGTATGTGAAACACATAAAGTCAAATAGAACTATGAAGGGAAAAGTGAGAAGCATGCGGAGAAAGCAAGTTGGCAAGGAAGACTGCCCTCTTTTGGAGCAAAAGGTGGTGGCTCTTTGAACAGTAGGTGATGAGGTTCTGTTGACCACTAGGAGGCAGTACATGACCAGATTGAGTATCATCAGACATATATAGATGAATCTATGTAGTTCCAAGCTTCTTCCCAGAGTTAGATTCATCAATCATTGTGCTCAGGGGTAGGTTTTACTTACCTTTATTACCAGTTCGCAACGGGGCCATATGCGTGCGTGTGCGCTCGCTTGGCTCGGTTTTTTTAATAGAAAGTGGGTTTTTTTAATCTTTTATTTCTTGCCGGGACCAACTTCTCTTCATGATGGTTAAACTTTATGTGCATCCCGAAAAAGGCAGATGGGAAGCCTAACAGCAATGAAAGTCAGGCAAAGTTGCAGAGAAGTGAGTAATATTTAATGAAGAGAAAGATTAAACAATGAGGTTAACCAAGTCTGTTATAAACGTACTGTAAAGATTAAACAGGGCCTTTATCCTCAAATAGAAAACAACTTCTTTGTACAAAGTTGAGACTAAAAAGCAATTTCACAGAAATATACAGATATGAAGTAAACAGAACCTGAAATACAGACTCTTCTTAACTGTAAAAGAGAAGTTATATACAGCCGTTAGAAAAGCTTGACTCAGGAAACCTTTAACCTACTTTGTCTCTAGGGAGAGTTCGTGTTGTCTTATCTCTTTTCTGGAGGGGAAAGCATTTCTATTTTATGCCTGTTTATTTCCTTTTCAGATTTTGACATAAACGATCAGTAGATGTTGCAAATGGCAATAATTAGCAACCGCAAAATATCCAGATGATTTTTGGTAACATATGTTGACTGTCTTTAATCTGTGTGATTCCCAGAAAGACACATGTTTGACAAACTCCCTGTCCTCTGCCATAGTTATTGTTGTTTTTTTAGATTTTAAAAGGAGAATGGCAACCTTCAGAGATCTGGACCTTACACAGATCCCAGAAATAGTCTTAGAAAATATTTTGGAGGACTGCAGGGTTTTTTGTTTTTTTGTTTGTTTGTTTTGCCTTCTAATAAATTGATTTTTTTATAAAATGTTTGGACAAATATTCTGTATGGCAACCATTTCATGAATTACCCATAACACATTCTCAAAATTTCAGAAGTATTCATTAAGATTGAGGGATCATGTTTGATCTATAATATGCACAACTGATCCAAAATAAACATTGTTTATTTTTTATTTTATTTATTTGTCAAACATATATAAGATGACAAAATTTCAGAAGTATTCATTAAGATTGAGGGATCATGTTTGATCTATAATATGCACAACTGATCCAAAACATTGTTTATTTTTTATTTTATTTATTTGTCAAACATATATAAGATGACAGATATAAGTATAGAGATGATCATGAATACAGGAAGTGGATACAAAAAAATGGGGACATTAGGACAGGGACGGTAGGCATGTTGGTGAGCTTATGCACGCCCCTTACAGACTTCTTAGGAATGGGGTGATGTCAACAGTAAATGGTCTAAGGTTAAAGTTATGGGGGTTAAAGTTATTATGCTTGGCAGGATAAGAGAACAATGGGTAGATCACCACCATTACTGCTAAGACCAACATTTTCAAATACCTTGCTGAACCATTATCCGATCCTTGTTTGCTCTGCTATCACCACTTCACAATATTGCTAAAAGGAGATTTCAGCTTTGACCATGTAAATCTGAACCTTTGCCTTTTTCATATATGCAAGCCTCTAAAAAGAGGGATAGGTTTTGATTACACACTTGTAATTGCCCTCCTGACCTTTTTTGAACTTTCTGCCCCACCCCCGATAATCAGTCTATGGTTCTCTACATTCTCATAAACTTAAATCCTTCTCTCAGGGTGATGTCACATGAAACAGAACTTTAAACCCTGGTGTGTTATTGTAATGATCTGTCATCAGCATAAGTCAAGGATTGTTTCCTTTAAATACAGATTGTTGTTTTTTTGCATGAGACTCAGCATTTCAAAAGAAAGGCAAGAATTTGAGAAATGGGCAGACCAAAAGGGAACTAGAATTGATCAATTTTTTACTCAACATAAGATTATAGCTTCGATTTCCCTGGTTGTTTTTTTAAGAGTTGTCACTTTGATTTTTAAGCAGGGGAAAGAGATACAAATCTTATATTTGTGTTGTCCTTGCTAGGAATATTAGACATGAGGAAACTCCACATTTTCTGCTCACCTATCAATAATAGGGATTACACACACAGACACACACACACATACACACTTCTGGAGTTTAGGAATGATGGCATCATGCTCCATCCATTCCCTACTATACATATATACTATATACCCACCCTCTGCAGTTTGTGTTTCTTAAGTCCTATTTTAAGTCCTTCTGAGTAGTTGGTCTGCAATGCTGCCTTCCAGATCACCGCTGATTAGCTTTAGCACCTGACATTATCTTCTCTCCTCCAGCAACTCTTCTCTGCCTTTTATGTCCATTTTATCCTGGAGTGCCAGTCTCCAATATTTTCCATTAATCAGCAGCTGTTATTTCTCTATTTTCAACTGATCCAACTATGGTCCATTAAGCTGAGGGACATTCCTCATCCCTTTATCCCACTAGATATTCATCAATTCATTCATCCCTCATTATCTCTCCAGGAGGTTTTGGCTCAGGCTTTATAAAGCATACTCTCTTTGATTACCCACCCAACCACATACCCACAGGATTGCAAAAGTTTTCTGTCTCTTCCCTTTGCTCCCATCCCCTCAACATGATCATTAAGATGGAAAAGAAGAAAAAATGCTAGTTTGTTCTTATGAAGGAACTATCCATTCTTCCTCCCCCAAAGTTTCTATAGATCTAGAATGAAATCTAGAAATAAAGAACAAACAAAGAAAAAAACTTCTTTGGGTTGATTTTTGTAACACCAGGGCAATAACGACAGAAAAAATAAGAAAGAAGGATGTACATACATGTTAAAAGAGAATATATGGGAAACGAGGTGGGATCAAGATATCTATATGTGCAAACATCTGGGAGAGTTAAAGAAAAGAAGACCTGCCCACATAGGAGGATGGGAAAGATGAAAAGCTGGGGAAATGTGCATTCAGCACCTAAAGTTACTTGATAAACAGCTCTGATTACTATGCTTTTCATTACTGGGTGTGAAAAAGTTAATGCTTTGAATTTTTGCCCTTTTACAGCTGCTTTAGTGATCTAAGAATGAAATTAGAAATGAATCAGGGAAGAAGAAACCTAGAAGATTTCCAGTGGGAAGATGGGAGCTCAAGAATTCAAAGAACAAAACTTCTTGGTTTCATTTTCAACTCAAGAGTGGAGGAATATATAGAATTTGGCATGTTCTGCACAAATCAGTAAGCTAATAATTCCAGTATCTATATATACTCATCAATTAGAATAATTAAATGTTCAAGAATTATGGGGGCAAGAGTTAAAGAATTATATATGGGTATCAATGAAACATTATTTGGACATCTATACATCACATTTCACTATTCTTTTAAAATGATAGTGTGAGGCTGACAAGACACAAAGTCTGCATCAATTATGCAATGTCCATCATCCTTCATTCTATACTTAAATAATTTCTCCATTCGGAGCTCCATTTTCAGGACTGGTAGAAATATGGCCTTGATGTAGTCATATATTTAAGTTCATTTTATTCTATTGTGAACTAAGATAAACAAAAACTTGTCTTGAGTAGAGTTTTATTGCTGCTAATTCCATAGACAAAATTCCATATTGCTAATATAATATTGCTAATTCCATATTGTTTCCCTGGCAGGGATAAAGGCACGGCTTGCTTTTGCCTTATTGTGAAATGTTGTTTTATTTTTATATATATATTTTGTCTTTGTGAATGTCCATGACTATAGTCCTGCGATTTCTAAGTAGTCTCCCATAGACATACTCCCCAGGTTTGACCTGGCTTAGCTCTTCAAAGATCAACCAAGGTTAACTACATGCTACCTCATGAGCTAAATATTGTTGTTACATATGTAAATAGCAAGTGAAACCAGGGATGTAGGCTTCTCTCAAGTCCGGGTTTAGCTAGACATTTGCATCCCCATTGCTGGTTGGTGGATTCAAACGGGGCCCGCCACCGATTGGTGGATTCAAATGGAAGGAAAACTAAAGTGTTGTCAGTGACTGAATCAGTGGGACAGCTTCCTTTAAAAGGGAGCCTTCGTAGAAGTCACTTACTTAAATAAAGAGCTGAAGTTACTGTCATCCTGCCTCTTTATTGCCTCCCATGATCTAACAATTGTCTTGCAGCAGAATGCAAGACAAGAAGCAATGGAGAGAAACCAAGGAGAGAAGCAAACTAGAACTAAGGAGACATTTCCTGATAGTGAGAATCAATGTGGTCCAATCAACCAGTGGAACAGTTTGTCTTCAAAAGATGCAGGTGCTCCATCATTGAAGGCTTTTAAGAAGAGATTAGACAGCCATTTGTTTGAAATTGTATAAGGTCTCCTGCTTGAGCAGAGAATTGGACAAAGACCTCCAAAGTCCCTTCCAACTTTGATATTCTATGTTCTATGTTAAATAAATCAATTCAGATGTGAATTTTTTTAAATAAATAAAATGTGTCTTTCTATGTGTACATACATGATGTGTGCAGCTCCTTCTAGTACATTTCTTTTATATATTAAATATATATTTACATCAGGTAATTATGTATCTATGGGCATTTTTTCTTCTTTTTTCTTTTCTCTCCTCTTTACTAAAATGTGTAGAAACAAAAGTTAAAGATAAGAGGAGAAGGAAATGCTTCTGACTTTATGATCAGTTTAACTTTATGGTCCACATAGCAGAAACTGAAACAAAACCACTTTCACTGAAGGAGACTAATAGGTTATTTCAGGAGGAAAATACTTGAGTGGGGAAAGAACCATGGCACACATTCCCCCTTCTCTGGTAGTTTGGCTGCAGCTAATGTTGGTGCTATAAGGGGATGGATGGGGTCATGGTTCGAATCTCACCAGGCTCAAGGTTGACTCAGTCTTCCATCCTTTCAAGGTACGTAAAATGAGGACCCAGATTGTGGGGGCAATAAGCTGACTTTGTATAAAAAAAAAGAACATCACTTGGGGAGGGCGAAAGCCCTACTAAGCAGGTATATACCAAAGTATGATGGCTATTGCTTAATGTATTGTAAGCCACCCTGAGTCTCCAGAGAAGAGCGGCATATAAATTATTTTTTTAAAAAAAATGGTGGGTGGAGTGTGAGAAGGGAAAATAGGGGTCTTTGGTCATGACTCCAAGAAGAAAAATAGATCTGTAATGTCTAGTTAGTGTAAAACTGAGGCCACTTTCTCCCGTGCCAGAGAGCAGGGATTATTAATATTTCAAAGAAAAAATAATAATTTCCCTAATTCTAAATTCCTTGAGAGCTGATTCAATGTAATATTACCACAGTAGGAATGTAGATGTTCTACAATCTCAGAGATGTTCTGGAAACAAGGGGGTAAAAAGATGGGCTAGGAACAGCAGTCTAACCCAAATTGGAAACTTGATAATTTGGTTTATAACTCCCATTATTCCTTACCCAGGATGGGCATGAGGCTTGGGATGAAATGGGAATTAAAATCCAACAAAGCCTCAAACCATTATGAGGCTAGCAAAAGTTATCTAGAGAGCGGCAGGAAAAGTTATCTTGCATATTTGTGGTAACGTAAAACACTCGTTTTTCAAAAAGAGATTATTCACTGAAATCCCATCTGGGTGCTTAGAAATGGTGGCTGAGAATTTGTGTGTAGATTGAGCTTAGTTCCTGGTTTAGATCTCTTAGTTCATTGACATGGAAATAAAAAGCAGAAATTTTGCATTGAAACCCCAACCTCAGTGACATTCAGGAGTGAGTCATGTCTGTGGTAGATTAGAGAACAGAGAAGGAGAAACATCAATTCTGAAGATTTGCTTTTATGGTGTTCATATCCTGCTTTTTTCCTATGAGTTTGAAATCATGAACTGAAGACCTGTTTAATATGGTATTATCATAGCCAATATTGAACATCTTCAGACCAGGAGAATCACTGCGAAGGGAGAAATCTTTTAGCAGTCAGGAAATATATTTCAGGATTTTTTTTTCTCATGTTTTATTTATATAACATTTGGTTTTCATCAAACAGTGTGTGTTCTGGGTACAGTTATGTTTAAATAGTCATATTACACATCTTTGTTGTGATATTCATCACCATCATATTAATAATATAACAACATAATAATATTATAATATTTTTCCACTGCTGCGATGAAGAGCTCCCCACCCATGAAAAGCCAACAAAATTCTATAATATTGGTAATCCTAACATCTCTGATATTTGCTGCTTCTATGCTTCTTCCTGATCCCCTGGTTTTCCTCTAAGATAAGGGTGACACAGTCCAAGGAGGGGAGGGGAGGAGGGAGGGAGAAAGAGCAGGAGTGGAGAGAGAGAGAGATCTCATTTTAATACTTGAACAGGTGCTGATGATTTAAGCCCACCTCATTTATGTGGATAAAAGGAAAGCAATGTCATTAGGATGCATTAGGGGAAAAAATGCTTGTGCAGCATCATAGTTAGCCAATAAAGGAGAATATTTATAGCTCAGAGTTGAAATGAGGCGTCCTTGTTGTTCTCTGAGCTTGAGTGCAAGTAAAATGACTTGCAGATGTTTCATTATCAAAACGAGGTAATTAAATGTCTGCAAAAAAACCAGCCAAGCTCAGAGAGCGCCAAGGACCCCTCACAGTTAGTAACAAAAGTGTACAGAATGTACAATATACAATGTACAATATACAAAAGGACCCCCTGTCCACTGATGCTTGCTTTTTTTTTAGTGTTTGGAAAGGGTTAGGCCAAATGTATAAATTTCATCTGGTAAAGTCATATTTCCCAACTTGGCAATTTAAGATGTGTGGGCTTCAACTTCAAAAATTCCTAGGCTGGGAAATTCTATGACCTGAAGTTCACACATTAAAAAATTGTATTAAAAATGTGATGTACCTATTTACTAATTATGTTATGAAAAAAGCAAAAAATAAAATAAAACAGAAAGTACAGCTCAACACTGGAGCAGAAGAGGCCAGTCTTAGAGGACCCTTTTTACAAAGAATAGAGCGGAGGATGAAAATAACACAGTTATTTTTTACATGCTTGACTGCACCTCCAGGGAAGTATTCTTGCAAGATTTCACACATGAACATCTGCTATTTTGATGCAAGAAGAAAGTGCATTCCCAAATAGAACCTAAATAATACAGTGGGCCAGTTACACACATTTGGTATAGGTGATTTTTGATTTAGGAACAAAATTGTGACCTGAATTTTGGTTGCGAAGTGAGGCAGTCTTTAAGTGAGTTGTCGCAAGCGTGAATCAAATTTTATGCCTATTTTTCCATAGTCATTAAGTAAATCATGTGATCAATAAGAAAATCATGCAATTGTTAAGCAAATGTGGCTTCTACCATTGATATTGTTGGAAACCAGCAGAGAAGGTTGCAAATTATGATCATGTGAACATAGAACGTTGCAACTGGTCATAAATGTGAGTTACATACCATGCATATAAATTGTGATCAATCAATTGCCAGGGTGATGCAACAGTCATAACTCGAAGAACAGGTTGTACATCACTTTTTCGAATGCCATTGTAACTATGATCTGTTGTTAAATGACTAAATCAAGACCTACCTATACAAATTTATGCAAACATGACAAGAATATTTTAGTCCAAAAGTTAAATACATTTGCTTTTTCCAGGAATCATGGGATCCTATAGTCCCTAAACCAGAAGGCAACATGGGATCTACAAATGGACACTCTCCTACTATCATGTTCCAAAATTAAAATCAAGTACCTAAAGATCAACTTCTGGCACACCTAAGTTGAAATTCGGCATTGCATGCACCCTACCATTTGTTCTATATATATAAACCTACGGTATGATTGCCAGGCATATTTAATTTTTAAGCCCCAACTGGGAAGAATTTGCAACCAAAGTTTCTTGTTTTGAGTTTGCATACATAGTTCTTTTTTTTTTTAGTTTTCTCTTCTATCTTTGAAATAACTTTATTTTGTTTTTGTTTCTTCAGGTGCTGCTAAGGTAGAAGCAGATAAGTATTATGTTTCAATAGAAAACCTTTCTGCAAAGGAAGAAATGGATATTAAATTGCATAAGACTAATCCAACCATTCTTCTATACAATTCTTCTTCAGTGACAGACATTGTCACTGACCCTAATGACCCTAATTATTCTTCTCAGATATTCTGCTGACATACAATATAAAGACTCTCATGACCCATGGTTGACTGCTGATGACTACACAGATACATCCATGTGGTTTTCTCATGGAAACATGGAAAGGATTTGTCTTTGGCTTCTTCCATGACATTTTCTCAACCTCCCAATCTAGTTCACAATAATTTTTTTTTAATTTGATTTATATGCCGCCCTTCTCCGGAGACTCAGGGCGGCTTACAATGTGTCAAGCAATAGCCTTCATACTTTTGTATATTTATACAAAGTCAGCTTATTGCCCCCACAAACTGGGTCCTCAATTTAACCACCTTAGAAAGGATGGAAGGCTGAGTCAACCTTGAGCCCAGCCAGGATTGAACTCACAGAAATTATAGGCAGCTGGTGTTAATTGCTGCCTTCAGTAGGAGGCATTAGCCCCCTATGCTACACAGGCTCCAATATTGGATGTCCTAGTGCCATGATGGCGAACCTATGGTACGCATGCCCGAAGTGGTACATGGAGCCATGTTGCTTGGCAAGTACAGCATCACCCATTCCTCTTCTGGGTTTCTGGCATGCATGCCCGCGTGATGATCAGCTGGCCTTCATGCATGTGGCAGTGCTGGAAACTGAAAGAGCTGGTCTGCCATTTTCCACGTTAGTATGCACACTGGCTAGCTGATTTTAGCACATGCATGCGCACCAGAAACCCAGAAGACTAGCTGGCTGGTGTGCATTCATACACCAGAAACCAGAAGTTCATTTTCAGGTGCACACATGTGTCCTGGGTAGCTCATCTTCCAGGTTGCGGCCCAAACAAGTGACCGCAAACTCCCTTTTTGGCATTTGGAGCCGAAAAAGTTCGCCATCACTGTCCTAGTGGTTTCTCATCTAAATCTTAACCAGGGCCAACACATCACATTGACACTATAGCACATTATTAATCAGAAACAAGCAAGATTTCTGACTGTGGACTAGATGAATCCCAAAGTATATAATTTAAAAATATAACTTTGGCTACTGATGAGCCCGATTACAAAATAGAAACCACTTTCTCCAATCTGATAGCCACAAGAAGCGTTGGACTACAGCTTCATCACCCCCAGGTGTGCCTGAAGGTACTCACTGTCAAACACAGAAAAAAGGCCTTTAGTTAGTAACACACTAGGTGACTATTTATCAAATCTGTATATGGACAACCAATAGCTCCAAGGCTATATCCAGCCCAAATCCATTTTTCCAGCCTTCAGAATCCCTTCTGGGATGAATACTGAAAATTGACACTTTTGTTATTCCGAAACAAAACTACTGGGCACCTTAAAATAGATTCAAGATTGTTTTAATAAACGAATGATAAAACTGAAAGAACAGAGAAACTCTTACATGCTTCCATGCCTGATGTGGTTTTGGCTATTTTGCACTAATGTCCCATTTTTGCGGCTCTGTGTGCACTACCTTCATTTTCCAAAGTTTTCCAGCACTGTTCTGTAGCATAGGCATTGGATTCTAATAGCATTCAGGCAACATTTTCATGTATAATTTGGAATTTTAATAGAAATATTTTAAAGCAAATTAACATTAAAAGGGAAAATATTTTTGCCAGTAGAAATGTTGTTGGGTGATCATGGTATTCTTCTTGCTGTAAATCTTCTTTCCTCCCAGCTTGCAGGCAGCCTGTGACATCACAAATTGTTGGAGGCCAAGCAGCTCTTGAAGGGCATGGCCATGGCAAGTCAGCATTTTTCAAGCCAGCAAACTGATTTGCGGAGGTTCCCTCATCAGCTCCAACTGGGTAGTATCTGCAGCTCACTGCTTCAATTTGTGAGTAGACGTTAGAACATTAAACACTACGACACAGGCAGTGTCGAGTTTTGCTCCAGAGGCAGCTAGAAATTAGGCTGACCAATTCTGTCATTAGAGTTGTGGGTCTCAAGAAATGCAGTCAGGCAATCGAGGAAAGGCAGAAGAAGAAGAATGTTGAGTATGGTGGCCATCCCATCAGACAGAGTAACAAGACTGCCTCAGGCAGCAGTTGCTCAAAAGATACTGAAGTTCCTGTATAATGCCAGAAACATAAACTAGGTCAGTCACACAGCCTCTCTAAAATTCCCCTAAATTAGCCAACTAGACTGAGGTGAGACAGATCTTCCAGTCCATTCATCTTCTATACCAGGGGTGTCAGGCAGGCAAGATGCGTCATATGCAGGCCACACCCACCCTGGCTCCACAAAGGCAAAAATCATCATGATACGTTGTGATACGTCAAGTGACACTATCGAGTTGGACACCCATGTTCTATATAGTAAATGGAAGTGAACGGCTCGGCCTCAAACACTGATGTGGAAGCAAACTGGCAGAGTATTAGAAAAGAGGAATAAAGGTAGTTCCCCACCTTACGGCCGCTATTGAGCACAAACCGTTCAGTGAGAAATGTGTTAAGTGAGTTTTGCCCCGTTTTATGACTTTTCTTGCTACATTAGTTAAGTGAATCAATCCAGTTGTTAAGTAACATAGTTATTAAGTGAACCTGGTTTCCCCACTAAAGTTGCAAAAGGTGATCAAATGACCCCAGGACACTGCAACCATTATAAATGTGTGTTACATTCAGTTGTCAAGCATCTGAATGTAAACCACATGACCATGGAGATGCTACAACAGTCAAAAGTATGATAAATGGTCATAATTCGCTTTTTAGTGATGTTGTAACTTTGATCGGTCACTAAGTGAATTGTTGTAAGTCGAGGACTACCTGTAGAAGAAAATAACCTCTCTTCATTTTTGTCAGGTTTTGCAAAGTCTAGCTAAATGCAATGTTTTCTGTTTAAATCAGTGCTTCTCGGCATCAACTTGATGCTAGCTGGGGAAATCTGGGAGTTAAAGTTCACACATCTTAAAGTTGTCAAAGTTGAGAAAGACTGGTTAAAACTAAAGGCGTCTTAAATAGTATTTTGTAAATGTTTGTAGAATGTTATTCATATTAAAAGTTTTAACTTTTAATATAAGCCTCCCAGTGTTACCTTGTGGTAAGATAGGTAACCAATAAATTTGATAAATAAATAAATAAAGTGAAACCATCCCAGAGAAAAGCAGATTCAGATGATTATATTATTGCTTTAAAAAAATAAAACATATTAAAAAATATAACACTTGCAGCTTTTAAAATACAGTGTTTCATTTCTTTCAGCAGAAAAGCTCTTTTCCTTTGGTTGCATTGAAGAGAAAAGAATAATACATTGGCCCTCAGTAATTTCTCACGTATAAGGATTCAGCATCATAGCTTGAATCCAGGGAGGGAAGGACCTTACTGACTCTTTGCAAGAAATAATGGAATGTCATGGACATTGATGATGGACACTAATGATGTCCAAATGATAAACAAGAAAAGTTATTTCCTAAGTAGTAATAACCTATCCATAGCTTTGCAGTGGGGGAGAAATAGATTCCCTGGGCACAATTGGATCCAGGAAACTTAATCCACTATCTTACTCAGTTGTGTACAATACTAATTTTAACTAAAGAGTTGATGAGTTTTCAGCTCCAAGAGTATAAGCTGTGGTGGCGCAATGGTTAAGAATGCAGTACTGCAGGCTACGTCTGCTGCTTGCTGGCTGCCTGCAATTTGGCAGTTTGAATTTCACCAGGTTCAAGGTTGACTCAGCCTTCTATTCTTCTGAGGTCGGTAAAATGAGGACCCAGATTGTTGGGGGCAATATGCTGACTCTGTAAACCGCTTAGAGAAGGCTGTAAAGCACTGTAAACCAGTGTCATATAAACCATATAAAACTGCTATTGCTATTCACAATTGATTTTAAAAAATCAAGACAGCAATTCTGAAGGTGTATTCAAAACTCCTCTCATTTTTTTTATATGTACCGTATACACAAAGCACATAAAAAGTGGGCTGAATTCGGATCACACTGTCACAGTCACCATCTTGGTTGGGTTTTTTTTAACCACATTCTACAAACACTCTTGCAAAAGCTTTTATTTCACTTTTGATTCTCAATTTTCAGCCCTGAAACACCCTATGAAATACAATTGGGTGCTTATAAACTCCAGGACCTTTCTCCTAATATGGTGACATCGACCCTTAAGCGTATCATCTCTCATCCTGACAACAAGGAAGAAGTGGGCTCCAGCTGGGACATTGCTTTAGTGGAGCTGAATTCCCCAGTGACTTTCAATGACTACATCCTTCCCATTTGCTTGTCAGCATCTTCTGTGGAGTTTCCTGCAGATACAAAATGTTGGGTCACTGGATGGGGACAGACTGGGTCTTCAGGTGAGGAAAAAACTGGAGGAATCATGTTTAATTGTTCTCAAAGAGACCCAGAAGGCTAGACTATGTGTGACCTTTTCTTGTTCGCTTGTTTGTTTCTTCCTTGCCTGATACTCAGCCACACACATCTTTCTTTGGGAAAAGAAAACTGCCAAGGCTGCTTTTCCTATGTGGGTTTTAAAGGCTTTCCATAATCTTCCTCAATGTGACTTAATGTGTGCTGGTTGCATCATAGACAGCAAAGTCTTTATGGGAGTTGTCATGGAGTAAAGTAATATGATCCATGGTGGTGCAGTGGTTAAAATGCAGTATTGCAGGATAATTCTGCCGACTGCTCCCAGTTCGATTTTCACAGGCTCAAGGTTGACTCAGCCTTCCGTCCTTCCAAGTTCAGTAAAATGAGGACCTAAATTGTTGGGGGCAATATGCTGACTCTGTAAACCACTTAGAGAGGGCTGTAAAGCATTGTGAAGCAGTATATACTTTAAGTCTAAGTGCTATTGCTATTGCTAAACTGAGTGAGAAACTCCATCTCAATGAAAAGTTTAGTTTTATTTAATTTATTTCGAACAAAGAGGAATGATAGAACTGGAGAACAAAAGAATATAGGTGGGTATCTATAAAATAAATATACATATGGAGAGGTGGAAAAGAGAATAGTAGGTTTCAAGTACAGATGAATTGCTTGCACTGACCTGGAAACGGTTAGAGTACTAGTTTGGGAAGATCAGAAAAAAACTTTTTGAGATATCATTGAGGGCAAATTTATGGAAGGAGTTGTGGTTTAGCAACATCTGGAAGTCTACATATTGTGCATAAATATGTCACCTTTGCATTCTGGGAATGAAATTTTTTTCCATTTTTCTCTTCTACAGAAAACTTGGCAGCACCCCAAATCCTTCAGGAACTGGAGGTACCAATCATAGATCGCAAGACCTGCAACAATCTCTATAAGCAAAGGATATCAGTTACAAACTGATTATGTCAATGCTGATATGATCTGTGCAGGGTACAAAGAAAGTGGAAAGATGCCTGCCAGTTGGAAGTTCTAAAACCTATTCTTTAGAGAGTCAAAATGACAAGCAAAGATAAATACTGAGCAACTAAAAGAACGTTCTATAGGTATCTTCACTGTCCTGGGAAGGAGGTAAATGTATTAGTCATTTGTTATAGGCACTTGTTAAACTGATTCAAAAGGTCACAATTTCTTTGGGGTTCTCCAGGCTAAAAGTAACCTCCACCTCTGGATCTCTTCAATGACAAAACCTTTTTCAAATGCATAAAGAAACATCTGCATCACTGTTGTTCTATTTTTGAGCGCCGATCTTCCTGAACATAAAGAGAGAGAATATCACTATTCAAAGTGTTGATAGAATAGAATAGAATAGAATAGAATAGAATAGAATAGAATAGAATAGAATAGAATAGAATAGAATAGAATAGAATTGAATTCTTTATTGGCAAAGTGTGATTGGACACACAAGGAATTTGGCTTTGTGCATCACTTTGTGGTCACTTCCTGTACAATGGAGAACAATTGCTGATTGAGCTATAGAATAAAAACCAGAGCTGTTTATCAAATAATTTTAGATGCTGAATGCACACTTCCCCTGTTTCTCATCATTTCCAACCTCCTATGTGGGCAGGTCTTCTTTCTGTTAACTCTCCCAGATGTTTATACATATTTATTGACTTCATGATGTGATATGTACTTACTCATGCTCTCCAGGTTCAATTTGGTTTATTAATCTACTCAGGAAGAGGAATAGTTAACTAATCTGTTCTCAGGAATTTCAATGAGAACAAAAACAAATCTACCAGATATAATAAATTATAATCTTCCAAAAAATAGTAAATGTCAATAAATCCATTGGGACTTCCTTTTCAGTAGAATATAAAATTTTGCTCTAATTCTTTCCATATATTTTTTCAAATGAAGAAAACTTGCTAGTTTTAAGGAAGCTGACGTTCTCTTTCAATGATATATACAGGTTCTCATCTTTCAGGGGTATTTCCCAACAGCAAAGTTGATAAATAGTTGTTTTTAAAAATACTTTAAAATTAAAACTGGTAGGTTACCATCAGAAAAATTGGTGCAGAAGGGACATGATTTGTTTCAAGTTAGATAAAATTCTTCAGATTTCTCAAATTAACCTATATCTTGCCTCCTGCCTTCATGGAAAAGTCTTGGTAGTTTCTTGGTGACTTCCCTTTGCAGGGAAGATAGCAAGTCTCTTTGTTAAGTCCCTTTAGACTTCCTGCATTGGCATTCACAGTGCCATCCATCCTCCAGTCTCCCTGTACCATCAGCAGATCTCCAAGTCTCTCCCACCACCACCTCCCACAACCCACATGAAGGCACCAACGGCCCTCTGAGGGCCTTTCCCAGCCTCATTTACCCACCCCCATAGCACTACCTTTCTGTGCTCTTTACTAGGACTCCCACCACTTTTCACTTAACCTGCATGTCTTAGTGTTACAACAGTAACTGGTACTCCTTGGATTACTATCACTAAATGATGCAGTCCTGTGACATCGCACTTTACAAACATCATTTAATGACAGTGATTCCAGTCCTAATCGCCATTATAATTTCAAGGACTACCCACAACTAAAAAAAACCACTTGAAAATGCCACAGTATTTTGCATAGCAGCTCTTTCCATTGTTTAGATCCATATGAAGTGGACAGAGTTGGAGAAACTCTCAGAATGATGCCATTTCATTCCCTTTCTTTACACATGGCCCAGAGTGTCACTTGCTGGCAAAACACTTGGCTTTAGTTAAGGTTTCCTCATGTGTTTACTGCCCTTACTCCTGATATGAACAAAAGCCCTGATATGAACATTAAGCCTGGGAAAGATTGCCGTATTTGGCCTAAAGGTGCTTTAACACCACACAAACGTGATTGCCTTCATTGAGGTGCAGCATCAGTGCTATGTATCTCATTGAGAGTCATAACTCTACATTATTTCTAAAGAAATCCCCCAGCACATTCAATAACTGGAAGAAGTTTTTATGCCAGTCCAGAAGCAAAACCAAGAGACAGATTTACTTCTTTCTTTAGAAATTGGGAGCCTAACTCCTAACCTATGCAGATATTGAAGGGATTTGATCTAGGTCTTTCTGCATACAAATTTTATTGCACTGTTGCACAGTCTAGAGGGAATCAAAGGGTAAAAGTTATGGGTAAAGCAGTGATCTTATATTGAAATAGAGACTACAAGAAATAGATGTCCTGAAAACCTCATTCCTATTCCACTGAATATTTCTTATCAGGAGGTTACCCCCTTTGTTCTCTTTTTTCTCCACAGGGCGATTCTGGAGGACCCTTAGCTTGCAAATCCAATGGGGCCTGGACACTGGCTGGGATGGTGAGTTGGGGGGAAGGGTACACTCAACTCAACCAAATTGGCATCTATACGTCAGTGCCTTTCAGTGACTTTCTACCTAGATTGGATCCAAAGCATTATAAATGTAAATAGTATAAATGTAAATAATGGCTGACTTTCAAACTTCCCCAAACTCTTCTTTTGCTGATATTTGCACCACTCTTCCAATAAAATACCACCCTCAATCACTCCAGACATGAAATCTGTACCAGCAACACTATGAATCTACTTTCCTTTTCAGCAAGCTGTTGACCAAGAGATTGATCATGTCAGATTCTTTTGGGGAAACAAGATTTATATATCACAAGGTAGTTGTTTAAGTTCACTACAGACTACAGAAAAGCAGTGTTTTATCCGTGCCAGCGGGAGTCAAGTACTAAGAAATAGTGACCAATTTGGTGGGAAGAGAGGAAAATGGTGAAAATCTTACTTATTAAATATGATCTAAAACACTAAGGCATATTCTGCCATCTGGTGGTGAAATATAAGCACTTGTTACTGTATGTTTCTGTTCCATTGCAGCATTGCTAAATCTGGGTTTTAAAATTGTTTAAAATATTTACCCCTTACCTAGCTTCCATTAAATTCTAGGCAGTGTACTTTTCCATTATTAAGGGGGCCCATACAATCTATTGGTAGCTTGAGTTTTACTTACCACATAATATGAATGTAAACAGATCGCCCAATCTGGTAGTGATGGCAGTGGGTGATTCGGAGAACCGGTAGCAGAAATCCCTTTGCCCCCATCCCCCATGCCCAACTTAGCCATGCAATCATCAGAGGCTTTTTTTTTTTACTTTTAAAAGTATTTTTTCTACAAAAAAAGTTTAAAAAAGCCTCTGATGATCGCACGACTCACTGGGATCGTCAGAGCCTTTTAAAATCATTTTTTTCTACAACCTCTTCAACCCTTTTAAGAGTTAAAAAAAAAGTTGGCCATGCCCACCCAGTCACATTACCCCCCCCAAGCCACACCCACAGAACCGGTAGTAACAAATTTTACATTTCACCACTGGTTAATAGTAGAAAAAATGTAGAAAAAAATGCTTTTAAAAGGCTCTGACGATCCTAGCTAAGTTGCCTGATCGTCAGAGGCTTTTTTTTTCTTTTAAAGCAAAAAAAAATGCTTTTAAAAGAAAAAAAGCCTCTGATAATCAGGCAACTCAGCTGGGATCGTCAGAGCCTTTTAAAAGCATTTTTCTTCAGCCGAATAGGTTGTATAAAAAATGCTTTTAAATTTTTTAAAAAAAGTTGGCCATGCCCACCCAGCCATATTACCCACCACCACCAAGCCATTCCCACAGAACCAATAGTAACAAATTTTACATTTCACCACTGGTTTATGGTACTTTTCATTATCAATATCAATTGGGTCCATAGAATCTATTGCACAGTGTAGTTTGGACTTGTTTAGCACATGTTGTAAATTCAAACAATTGTGTTTTGTACACAATGTTTATGATTTAGCACAGACTGATAAACTGACCAGTTTCTACAGAGTTGAAGATGATGACAAATCTCCAAATATCTCTACTGATATTCTATTTCAGTGAAGTTCATCAAGAACTGTTGGATAACATGAACTGTATCACATTTAACAATATTTTTATGTTGGTAAACTTGCCTATTAGGAAAAAAATGAACTTTCAAGCCTTTTCTTCAGCAATGCTAAGCTACTCAGAAAATGAGGAAACAAAAGTTTTGAATCTCTACAGCCTTAAATAACAAGGTCCAATTTAAATTACGGCCTGGTAGTCAAAAACATTAGTGTATTATAGTTACTGGAAATGTACTAGATACACATGGAAATGCAGTTTTTTTCTTTGGCAAAGAAAATGTTAGGATAACTCAGATGTGGTAGTCTATCCCAAGATGGCATTATAGCAGGGTGTTTCAAACTGTGAAACATACCTCCTTTAGAAGGTATAGACAGAGTTCAAGGGAGGTGTGAAGAATCTTTTGCAATATTTGCAATAAACTCACCTTTTTAAAAGTTTAATTATAGTGTCTCCATTGTTCTTTTAGGTTTGTTGGAAGGGAAATCCATCTGATTCAGTTCCAAGCTGGGAGAAAGGCGCTGGAAATAACATAGAGGCTGATTGAAAAGAAAGATTCTGTTTATTGGTGAACAGAACCGTCTGCTGAAATTAATCAGAGTATGGGTACCTCCTCTCCAAAATAGGGGTCTGCTCAGCGATGCTTAGCTTGTTGCCCAGGAGTGAACCTTTCACTTTCCTTTTCTTCAATCACTTCCCACTTATTCTCTCTCTCTCTCTCTCTCTCTTCTCTTAACAGAAGGTGCTGCTTTCTGGCCTAACCCTCATACTTTCCCATTTCTGTCAGTTGAACAAATCTTTTTGTGGCTAGTGAAGGAAATGAATAATAAGTTACTCTTTTATAAAAGTGTTTAATGTAGTAAAAAGCTATGATGTTCTTACTGTTGGAAACTGACCACAAATTGTAATTAGTAGAGACAACGTGTTATGACTTGCTAAAAGCTCCCTTGGAGACAGGAACCTACGCCTTGGGCAAAACCATTATCAGTAAAAAGGAACATCCACCCAAGGTGAAGTTAAAAGTAAACATGATAAGATAGTTGTTAGGCAGGAGATGTCAAGATAACCCTTTGGAGTGTAAAACAACTTGAAGAATAATTTAAGAGAATAAAAAGTGTTGGGAGGGATTCTTAGGCGTGGTGTGTAATAAATACTGACTGCCAGACTGACAGAGGCTGAGGCGACATCAACGGCAACTAATAACTTTATTAACTAACTGCTAACAAGCATAGCAACAACTCCGGGCTTGACGGCTCCTTTTAAACCGAGCTGTCAACGTCTTAACCAACCAGAACTGTTGTAGCTACTGGCCCGCCCACTAAGGGCCATACGGCAGCTCAGCTTGGTATGCAACTCTCCTTCCCACCAAGGATTGCGCATGCATCGCTATCATGCACATGCATAGTCCTTCAAGTACGCCGATCGATGCTGGATCCGCCCCGATCATCTGGGCTCCACCCTTTCCAACAGTTCAGACAGTGGGTTTGAGTCGTCCCTTTGGATAGGATCTTCCCCACTGATTCTGGAGTCCCTGGGCCTGGCTTCCTCCAGCTGATCGCTGCCAGTGACAGGTAAGCACTCCGTCTCCTCGCAGCTCAGGGTGGGTGGGGCAGCCGGGTTATAGTTGTCTGAGACGTCAGCAGTTGGGCTGAGTGGACGTGCACTCGGCTCCTCATTTCTGGACAGACAGGTTGATATCAGCCGCCGTGACCTCAGTTGATCCTTATGGCGCTTCCAAATCCGACCCTGGTCCACCTCTATTTGGTACAATCAGGGTCCCAAGATCCTCATGACCTTTCCGGCCAACCATAAAGGCTGTCACACATAATTCCTGGCATATACAGGGTCACCTAATTGGAAAGGTTGGTACCTACTGTACGAAACTAAAGGTTTGCTAGGGCAATAGAGGAAGTGTAACCAGTCTAACAATGTGCACAATTTGTGGCCCATTAAAAGCTCAGCTGAGTTTTTATTAGTCAGTTGGCCATTATGCTGGGCCATTAAGTACTCCTTCACACACTCCAGCCAACTCCCCGGCCCCAATTTCTTAAGTGCATCTTTAGCTGATCTTACAGCGCATTGCGCAAAGCCATTGCTAGCCGGGTGGAAGGGCGATATTAAACAGTGCTGGATACCCCTGCTCGCCAGGAACCCCTCAAATGCGGTTGACATAAATTGGGCCCGGTTGTCCAACACTATCATGTCAGATAACCCGTGGGTGACAAACAACTGGCAGAATGATCTAATTATGGCATCTGAAGTGTTTGAGCGCATATGCACAACTTCCACCCACTTAGAAAATGTGTCCACCACAACCAGGAACGACTGTCCCTGCATAGGGCCCACGAGATCAATATGCAACCAGGACCAGGGGGCCCCAGGATCTTCCCACTCCCGTGGCTGGTCCTTAACCGGCAGAGGTATGTTCCCTTGACACTGAGAGCAAGTAGCAACCCACTCCATAATGTCCCTATCTAAATGCGGCCACCACATGTAACACCGACCCAGGGCATTCATGCGCACCACTTTCAGGTGACCCCGATGTAACTTATGTAAGAGGGAGGGGGGAGGTATCACCACACGATGACCCCACAACAGACAGCCGTTTTGAATGGACAGTTCGAGCCATCTCGAGGCATAGGGCTGTAGTTCCAGGGAGAATGGGCCTTGTGGCCAATGAGAATGTGGCCAGTCGAGGACCTATGACAGGATCCAGTCCTTAGCTGAGAGATGTGTGAAATCTGGAGCGGTAACTGGCAATGAAGAGTCTTCTATCAGGAACACTGAGGAGGCAGGTACTAGATCTGTGAGGAGAGCAGGTAGGGGGCAGCGGCTCAGTGCATCGGGGTGTGTGAGGTCCCGGCCAGGCCTATGAATCAACTTGTATGAATAGGCAGCCAAGAAGATGGAATAATGAGTCATGTGGGGCGATAAAATCAGAGGGGCGAGGCGGTCACCGGCCAGGATCCCCAAGAGGGGCTTATGGTCAGTATACAAGTCAAACGAGCGTCCATAAAAGTAATGATGAAAACATTTGACCCCGGCAACCAGCACGAAGGTTTCTTTATCGAACTGCAAATAATTTCTCTCCACTGGGGCCAATGTCTTGGAAAAATAGGCTACCGCAATTCTCAACCAGAGGGGAACTTATGGCTCAGCACCGCGCCCACCCCATATGGGGAGGTGCCACAGTGTCAGTGGTAGATGATCCGAGTACTGCGTGAGGACCGCGTTGGAGGTGAGAAGGCGTTTAACAGCGTGGAAAGCAGCAGCCTCCTTGGCACCCCAAGTCCATGTTGTCCCGCGGTCCAATAGGCGGTGCAGCAGCTCCGCGACTGAGGCTTTGTGCAGGAGAAAAACCGCATAGAAATTCAAAAGACTGAGAAAGGATTGAAGGTCGGCCTTGCAACGCTGGGGGTGGGGCATCCATAATTGCAGCTGTCTTCACTGCAGTCGAGTGTACGCAAGTGCCATCAACCAGGAATCCCAAGAATTCCACCTGGGGCACAGCGATTTGAATTTAGCCTTGTTAACCATTAGGCCTGCACTGCTAAATTTGCGAAGGACGCGGCAAAGCCTGTCCATCAACTCTGGCGTGCTGGTTGCCGCAACCAGGACGTCTTCAAAATACAGCATGACCCGGGGATTCCATGCACCGTCCGCTCCATCATGCTCTGGAAGATCCTCAGGGTGACACTGACGCCAAATTGGAGGCGTCAACACTGGAACGCCCCCCAGTGGCGTTCCTCAGCTGTCTGTGCCTCAGCTGTCTGATTGTCCACCATTAACTGCTGATATGCCTGGGCCTGGTCCAGCTTGGCGAATACTGAGTCCTGGCCCAGGGAGTGCAGCAGGTACTGCACCATTGGGACAGGATAAGTGTGGCCCAGGAGCGCCTTATTCAACTTTGCCCGGTAATCTGCGTAAATGCGGATCCAGCCATCCACTTTGACAGGTGTCACAATCAGCGTCTTCCAATGGGCATGCTCCACAGTCTCTAACACCCCCTGTGATATTAGTTTATCCAGCTCAGCATCCACCCGCAACTTCAATGCAAAGGGCACCCAGCAGGGTTTAAGCTGACGAAGGGGAATCTGTGGATCCAGGCTAAAAGATACTGGGGCGCCCTTGGAACAACCCAGGCTGCCATCAAACACTGTCAGAAACTCTTGGATTAGGAGGTCCAATTCAGACGACCGGATGGCATTCACCCCCTGAATGGTCAGCCCCAATGCCTCGAACCAATTCAATCCTAATAAATTCAGCAGCGGGGCTTCCACAACAACCAGTGGTAGGCAGCCTGAAAATCTCTTAAAATTCAGTCTGAAATGTCCACAACCTATGATGGAAATGGATTTTCCTTGATAGTCCCATAATTGAAGGTGACCTGGGGCGAGGCGGCCTTTAGCAATACGAGACACCAGCCGTTTCACCATGCCCCACGAAACAATGTAAGTGGCTGAGTCCACCTCCATCAGGCATGGGCTCCCCTCAATGGTGACCATCAATTGAATCTTGTAGCAGACAGGAACATCAGTACCTTGATATACCATGTTCACACACACCCAGCTCGTGGCCCCATGAAATGCGCCCACCCTGCACACTCACTCTTCTGACAGGAGCTCATCGATCCACTCTGGAGGGGGCTGGGGGCGTTGTCGCCGGTCGCAGCAACCAGCATACCCTCGCGATATGGCCCCGGCGACCACAACGGTGACATATTGCCTCATTGAAACGGCAACCGGAGAGTGGGTGGTTTCCCTCACAGCTCCTGAAGTCCCCTGGTAACGGCTTGGCTTGTCTGACAGGGCACTACATTTCTTTGATACGATCAATGTCATCCATCCTTATCACTAAACTCGGCAGCGTTGTAATGAATGGCCTCGCCCTTAGGTTTATTTGCCTGTTGGCCCCTGGGAAGATCAGCGAGAGAGAGAGCGGCTAGCTCAGCGGCACACGCTTCAAGAGCCTCTTGGAAAGAGAGCTCGGGCTTAGCAATCAGGCACCATTTAAGGTTCTCGTCCCTCATGCCGCTGACCAGCCTGTCCAGTAAATAGTCATCTAGGTCCACGAATTGGCAATGCCTAGCTGCTTTCCTCAGGGCTGCAATATACTGACTAATGGACTCCCCCTCAGCCTGGTCCTGATGATAAAAATTTTGCGTCGAGTGATCTGTGACGGCACCGGGGCACAGTGTTTTTTTAACTGAAGCATAAAGTCCTCCCAGGTTCCTGCATGAATAGATTGTGGGGCCATTAGAGTTATAGCAGTCCCGAACATTTCAGGTCCGCAGAAGCTTAAAAAATATGCGCGCTTCTGTTCGCTCAACAACTCTCTATAATCATTGGCTATCAGGAAGTACTCAAATCTGGCTATATACGCCTCCCATGACTCTGTTGTTGGGTTGAACGGGGCAAAATTCTGTGAGGAAGCCATTCCCCACCACAGTGCTCAGGGTGATCGCTATACAGAACGCTCTCCGTTTCCCGGCGAGGTCGCTCCAGCTGCCCCTTGTAATCGTTTACTTTCACAGGTTGCCGTCAGGAACAAATCCACCTTCGTCGCCACTAATAAATACTGACCACCAGACTGACAGAGGCTGAGGCGACATCAACGGCAATTAATAACTTTATTAACTAACTGCTAACAAGCATAGCAACAACAACTCCCCCACTTGACAGCTCCTTTTATACCGAACTGTCAACATCTTAACCAACCAGAACTGTTGTAGGTACCGGTCCACCCACTAGGAGCCGTACGGCAGCTCGGCTTGGTATGCGACAGCGTGCATTTTGTAGGAGTATAAAATATGTAGCTTGAAAACTGTTTTGCACTCTTTGAACTCAATCCATTTGGGAAGGGTCTAAGAGGCTGCGCTTGCAACCACTTTTTATTTTTCTTCATTTTATGTCCAATAAAACTTTGATTTTGTGAACCAGACTTGTTTATGAATTGTGAGGATTAAAATATTTGGGTCTTATATCTCACACTAGGAAAGGCACAGAGGCAGTAGGATCCACTGTGGGAGAATTCCTACAAACACAGAAGATAGTCACCTTTCCAAGCAGGTTTTGAGCTCAAAACTCAAAATTCCTTTTACTACACTTGCTCCAAATGGCCAATGTCCAGAGGATCCCACCCACAGACTCAATGGGTTTGCTGCCGGCAAGGTAGAGGCTTACCCAGGTCAGATGCATTGGTCAGGTTAGGTCGGAGTCCTAACTTGGGGTGCCAAATTGTTGGAAGGAAAATCCATCAGATTCGGTTCCAAGTGGGCAGAAAGATGCTGGAAATAATATGGAGGCTGATTAGAAAGATGGTTTATTGGTGAGCAGAACCACCAGGGTCTGTAGTTCTGGGGCAGCTGACCAATTAGCTAGATGAGTGCCAGGATTTTTATACAGAACCTTAAATGCTGGAATGGGGGGGAGGGGGCCTGCAAAGTCTGAAATGCACTGTAGCGAGCTGTGTCTTCTGCTAAATGGTAGTGGGTTCATCTCATTATGTCCTAAATGCTCATGTCCTATTCTTAGAATTTGGGAGTATGTAAATTTTTAATCCCATCGCTTGGAGGTGGTCTTTTATTTCTGAATAGGCTGACCCACTCTCTATTAATGGGCACAAAATATCTGCTGGGGCTATGTCTGCTCTGTCTTTAAGAGCATGTTTCTCCATTTCTCCTTTAGGGAAATATAATATTCTGCATTTTTAATATTCCCCAAAATATTTCATTATTCTAAGAGGTGGGTGGCTTCCCACAACTTCATTTTGGTGTTTGGTTTTTTTGGAAGAGGAATATACATTAAGATTACATTAAAGGGAGGTGTGATAACAAGTTTTAGGAACCCTTATTTTTGGTACTCCCAATTAAAAAAAAATTCCTAATAATTCAATGGTTTGTAATACAGCACAATCGGGGAAATAATGGGGATGAGGTTTTGTTTTTTCACACTTAAATCGAGGTTGCTTGCTGCAAAGGCCAAAAGCCTGGGTATCGTGAAACTCCATGTTACAAAATGGGGTCTTCATATACAAGCCACAAATGCCCTTCTCAAAATGGCAGCCACTTTCCTACGTAGTTAGTACGTAGGAAAGTACTTCAGTAAGTACGTAGCCTAGCGCTGGACTTTTGAAACGCTTTTAACTCAGGCGTAAAACGGAAATTATCTCCGTAAGACCACTCCCACTTTATGAGGAAGCGAATTCTCGCCAAGATGCAGCATTAAGCATATAATTTTTTTTTAAGTTTTCTAAAAACACACACACACACACACACACACACACACACACACACACACACACACACACACAAAAACCCGCGAAGGCAACCTTTAACTTCCGCACTCTAACGGAAGCAACCATAGAGAGTAGTGGAATCACGAAAGAAAGCCCTTGGAAGATGGCGGCGCTTTAGCCGCGACGACCTTCCCAAACTGGGTGACCGTTCAAGTTAAATGGCAGCGAGCGCTTCCGTGCCGCCGACCCGTCTTTCCTTCCGGCAGCTGCTTCCGCGAGCCCTTCTATATGGGCCGTCTATGGTCTTTTTTTTTTTTTTCCCTCGACCGAAAGCCGTAAGGCGAGCCTCGGATGGGGCGCATGCGCCACGGTGTTCTTCCTCTCCCGCCCCCACCACCATTAAACCGGGTTGGGTTATATACCGAGATTGCAGTGCATGTTGGGAAACCGGGGGTTTTGCTGCTTTTTCCTCTCTGGGGGGGTCTTAGGCTGAGGCTGCATCTGCAGAGATGGTGAGTCGGGGAGGGTAGCCGCCTGCGGGAGCGGGGCCGGCCCCGAAATAGTAGCGGGAACGTCAGACCCTCCTGGAATCACCGTCCTCGCTCCTTTCCCTTTTTGTTTCCCCACTGCCCTTTACGTGGGATGCTCCTCCCCGATCCCTTCCCCGGCTCCGTTTCGTGGGGACGCGATCCGGGGTCCCCCCGCCATCGTCTTTCCCGACGCCCCGAAAGGAAGCGGCTTCCTGTTAACTTTGCTCCCTTTTGGGATCCCCCCCCCCACTTAGATGATCTTAATTCTGGCTCCGCCTCGCCCCACTCCCTCCCAGTCCGCTTTATCATCCCAACAGCCCTGCCAGGTAGGCTCCCAGAAGGGTTTAGGGGCAGCCCGGACGTTTTACGCGACAAAGAAAGAATGGTTTTCCCGGTGCTGTGGGTGGCGCTGAGCTGCCTGATGCTCCCATCTTGGGGACTTCCAAGACGCCGCCCTCGTTTATTCCTTGCAATCGTTTTTGTTCAACTCCTCTGGTGCTTTATTTGGTAAAACGTTTGTTGGTATTTTTTTTTTTAAAAAGGCATCCAGAAAAAAACCTCTGTTAGAAAGACTTCGATAAATTTAGCTTAGAAGGTTTAATCTCCAAGGAAGTTAAGGGAACTTCTGGATGCTTTTTGGCATAGAGGCTGCTTTGTATTGGAATGGGTGAGGGAGGGCAGGTGAAAGGAAAAGTAATAAAGGAAAAAAACGTCTTTCAATGTGCAAAAATGTCCCTGATTCTGGATGAAAGTGCCCACTATACCAAACTGTATCTAGTACACCAAATTGGCTCTTAACAATGTTGCAAACATAACAACTCTAAACTTCTAGGTACTTTTACTCTCTAGGGCACAATATGAAAAGGCTGCGGGAAACTGGAATTCGCCTTCAAACCATTGACCAAATTTGACCAAATTCTTAGTTTTGGATTTTTACCATATCCTTTCTTTAAGATGCTCTCCAGAAGCTTTGGACTTCAACTCCCATCATCCCTTGGTGACCTGGCCCTCGCATTGGAGAAAGTGTAAACAAAAATATGTAAAAAAACAAGTGATGGGTTTAATGTTACCCTGAAATGTTCAAAGCACTATTACTGCTTCTTATCAACTCAAGCGGTTGATAAGGAAGCAGTTAAAAGAGTGTTTTCATAAGAAGTTTAGAGGTGTATAACTGAGTGTTAACGTTTGTAACACTCAGCTGGGGGGCCAAAAGCCCTACTAAACAGGTATATACAAAAGTATGAAGGCTATTACTTAACGCATTGTAAGCCGCCCTGAGTCTCCAGAGAAGAGCGGCATATAAATCGAACCAATAAATAATAAATAAATGACATTGTAAGACCCAATTTAGTGTAATTGTAAGACATCAGGCTAGAAATGGGGAGACGTATATTCCAATCCCACCTTAGTCACTAAGGCAACTGGATGACCTCGGGCTGATCACTCTCTCTCAACCCTAGGAAAGGGACAATGGCAAGCTGTTTCTGGAAAAACTGCCAAGAAAACTGCAGGGGTTTGTCGAAGGGATTTCTAAGAATCAGATACAATTGAACAGAAATAAAAATAGTCTTAATACATGTATAACAGACCCACCTAAAGTTCTCTATGAATATTCTGTCTGAGGAGGAATTTGAACTTGGGCTCTGTCATGGCCTACTTGGTACATAATCTCTAATGTCATGATCTTGGATTTGATTCAGTCTGTAACCTGTCTTTCCTCGCTATATTAGTTTTTGCCTTTATTATTTTTATAAATAACTCAAGGCAGTTAATGTATCTAATACTTCTTTATCTTCCTATTTTCTTTCAACAACAACTTGTGAGTTGGACTGAAAGTGACTGGCCCAAAGTCCCCCATCTGGCCTTCATGCCTAAAGTGGTAATAGAATTCATAGTTTCTAACCTGGTGTTTAACAATTAGACTAAAGTGGCTCTCTTCATCACATCTCATCTCTACACCCTACCTGTTTTTCCTCCTACAACAAGCCTGTGGAATAAGATGGATTGAGAGGTATTTACAAACCAAAATCAACTACACCGCTTTCCTGGCTTAGGATGGATTGAATCTGACTGTCTCCAAAATCTGAACCTTAGGAGTAAATCAAAGACTTGGTTTCTGTAAAATAGCGTGATTTAAACATTAGCTATAAAAGGTTACCCTTTATGATGAAGTTGAGTTGCCAGAATTTTTGCACTTGCCCATTTCTAAATGGGCAAGTATCTAAACTAACTTTGAGATTTTTATCACAAATAAAAGAACTTTGGATAACTTCTGAAAAACATAAAATAATAATTTGGGGAATCTTGCAAATATGAAGACCAGTTGCATTATATACGAGAACTGAACCATTGCTTTACCAGAGCTTTTCCAAATTAGTGCTATCCAGATATATTGGACTATGCTGCCTACCATTCTGTTGTTATTCCTACTGGCTGTGAATGATGGGAGTTGTCAGCCAACACATTTGAAGAGTACCATGCTGAGGAAGCTTGAATTCTCTAAATCAATCTGGAAGATCTAGCATCTGTCATTCCTCTGCCAGGGTGTCTTTTGTTAGATTCACAAATTGTACTAAGCCAAGGTTTGTCTAACAAAATTAATGAGTTTGTCCAGTATACTTACCAATCAAGATCCAATATGTTATATATTCTCTCTGTTATCTATGTAGGGCTACCTGGAGTGCCTTTTGTGGTTTTAGCTGTTGAGCTCTTATATTAAGACCTACCTAGTGGCGATAAAAGCGGCAAAATCCAATTATTTTTCAGCTCTTATCGCATCTGCAGAGAAATGCCCAGCCACTCTGTTTAGAGTAACCCGCTCCCTACTTCAGGTAGGAACGTGGGAAGATCCCTTGCAGGGCAGGGCTGAGGATTTTGTGCAATTCCTGCATGATAAAATCACACAGATTCGGGAAGGTCTGGACTCCGATTGGGTAGGTCCAGAGGAGATGGATCCTGAGAGTATTATCTGGGAGGAGTTTGACCTTGTGACTTCCGAGGACGTGGACAGGATTCTGGGTAGGTTTAGCGCTGCCACATGTTTATTGGACCTGTGTCCCTCCTGGTTGGTGCTGGCCTCCCGGGCGGTTACATGAGACTGGCTTCAGGGGATTATAAATGCTTCTTTGAGTGAGGGTGTCTTCCCCACCGCCTTGAAAGAGGCGGTGGTGAGGCCCCTCAAAAAGCCTTCCCTGGACCCAGTTGTATTAGCGAATTATTGTCCAGTCTCCAGCCTTCGCTTTGTGGCGAAGGTTGTTGAGAATGTGGTGGCGCGACAACTTCCCCGGTACCTGGATGAAGCTGTCTCTAGATCCATACCAGTTGGGCTTCAGGCCAGGATACAACACGGAAATGGTATTGGTCACATTGGTTGATGATTTCTGGGGAGACGGGTTGTTCCTCTGTCCTGGTCCTATTAGATCTCTCAGCGGCTTTTGATACCATCAACCATGGTATCATGCGCCGGTTGGAGGGGTTAGGAATAGGGAGCACCGTGCTGCGGTGGTTCTCCTTCCTCTCTGGCCGTACACAGTTTGTGTTGGCAGGGGGACAGAGGTCGACCTCGAGGCGCCTTGTTTGTGGGGTGCCGCAAGAGTTGATCTCTTGCCCCTTTTGTTCAACATTTATGTGAAGCCGCCAGGCAAGATTATCCATGGTTTTGGGGTGAGGGTTCATCAGTACCCTGACAATACGCAGCTGTACATCACCACCACGGACCACCCCAATGATGTCCCGATGCCTGGAGGCCATGCAGATCTGGATGGGGAGAAACAACCTCAGACTCAGCCCCTCCAAGACCGAGTGGCTGTTCTCCCGGTGTCCCGGTATAGTCAACTGGTTCCATCGCTGACTATTGGGGATGAGACCTTGGCCCCCACAGAAAGGGCTCGCAATCTAGGATACACGGCTGTCCTTAGAAGACCATATGACAGCTGTGGCCAGGGGGGCTTTTTATCAGGTTCGCCTGATCTACCAGTTGCATCCCTTTCTGGACCGGGATGCCTTGCGCATGGTCACTCATGCCCTCATCACCTCCCGTCTGGACTACTGTAATGCTCTCTACATGGGGCTCCCCTTGAAGAGCACTCAGAACCTCCAACTGGTCCAGAATGCGGCTGCACGGGTGATTATGGGTGCGACTCAACGCACCCATGTAACACCTCTCCTGCGCGAGCTGCACTGGCTCCCAGTGGTCTTCCAGGTGCGATTCAAGATGTTGATTACCACCTTTAAAGCGCTCCATGGCTTAGGACCTGGGTATCTACGAGATCGCCTTCTGCCACCGATAGACTCCCACCGGCCAGTACGCTCTCACAGAGAGAGACTTCTCAGGGTGCCGTTAGTCAAATTACGTCAACTGGCGATCCCTAGGTGAGAGCTTTCTCTGTGAGGGCTCCCGGCCTTTGGAATGAATTGCCCACAGAGATACGCAGGATCCCTGACCTCCGTACCTTTCGCCGTGCCCTCAAGACCCTACTATTCCAACAAGCAGGTCTGACCATTTTTTTTATTATTTTTTTTAATTTGATTTATATGCCGCCCTTCTCCGGAGACTCAGGGGGGGCTTACAATGCGTTAAGCAATAGCCTTCATACTTTTGTATATTTATACAAAGTCAGCTTATTGCCCCACAAACTGGGTCCTCAATTTACCCACCTTAGAAAGGATGGAAGGCTGAGTCGACCTTGAGCCTGGCTAGGACTGAACTCAGAGAAATTACAGGCAGCTGGTGTTAATTGTTGCCTTTAGTAGGGGGCATTAGCCCCCTATGCTACACAGGCTCCTTTTTTAGCCCCTTAAAATTTAAGTGAATTTTAATTGGGTATTTTAATTCTGGGTTTTTTAACAAAACGGGGCCAAACTATTTAGTGCTTTTAAACTTTTTAAAATTTATGGTGTTTTGTGTTTTTACTTTGGCTGTACACCGCCCTGAGTCCTACGGGAGAAGAGTGGTATAAAAATATAAATAAATAAATAAAAATCAATAATACGCCCAGCTGCATATCTATGTAGAGAGGAGCAACCTTGCCATAGTCATTTGTGGTCCTGGGTTCTGTCTGGAGAAAATTATAGTTGTAATACTTTGTGTGCAGTTTAATAAAGAGACTACCTACAATTGTAAAAACTCTCCTGAGCCTTAAAGTAGGCCATAAGAACTAGTCAGATGGTTATTAGTTGGCAAATATGAGAAATAGGATTGTAATATATTGTGAAATAGGATTGTAATATATTGTGAAAGAAAGGTCTTTGATGACTTCATCCTTGAGAATACCTGAAGGAGGATTACATTTACTACAGCTTCAAGATTCTGAGTTGTTAACCTGGTTGTAAATGACAGTGCTAATTTTAGTAGACAATTGTTAACTACTGTTGTTTTGTTTATAGCAAATCTCAATTGGTTGACCCCTGAAGACCTTAGAAGCAACAATAAATTCTGTATTTAGGCCACTTTTTCAAACAGTGGACTTGTCTGTTGCTTGGCCGATCAGTCTGAACGTATAGATGTATTTTATGTATATTACATAAATGTGGATGTAGTAAACAACAGGGAATAATTCTCAATTGTTCTATAAAACTGAGGTTTTATGGACTTGCATTTTATATTTTGGAGAATAATTGTCTATCCTACATACCAAGTTGAGATTTTCGCACTGAATAAAACAATGTCATTATCATTATTGATAGTGATGGCTTGTTTGGATAAAATTATGAATGCTACCAATCGCCTAATATTATGAACCGGTTTGTTGTCCAACAGGATGTTTTTCTAATGATCCGACGTCACAAGACAACTATCTTCACAGACGCCAAGGAGTCCAGTACAGTGTATGAGCTGAAAAGAATTGTGGAGGGAATTCTTAAGAGGCCTCCAGAAGAACAGAGATTATATAAGGTATGGAGAGTTTATTATAGAAAGTACTATACCTTTGGGACTCTTTTAATAAATTATAGTATTACACCAGGACCAGTGGTGGGATTCAGCCAGTTCGCACCACTTCACGAGAACCGGTTGTTAACTTTATGAGCAGTTTGGTGAACTGGTTGTTGGAAGAAATCATTGGAGAAGAGAACCGGTTGTTAAATTGTTTGAATCCCACCACTGACTAGGACCTGTTATTTACTAAGTTGATATATCAGTGCTCTCCTTGATCAGTTCAGAGGTTATATTAATTTTTTAATCTAATTGGATTGCTGCTCTTAGGAGATATTTCCATCTGAGATCCTACCCTGTTAGCCTTCCAGAGGGC
Source organism: Coluber constrictor foxii (assembly GCA_038048745.1). Classification (NCBI taxonomy): domain Eukaryota; kingdom Metazoa; phylum Chordata; class Lepidosauria; order Squamata; family Colubridae; genus Coluber; species Coluber constrictor. The sequence goes on along the minus strand of CM075961.1, from coordinate 60,180,519 downwards.
TATGAATAGTTGGTTCTTCCCCTAAGCATTGGGTTAGATTAGGATATGAGTTGAGCTGTGAGAATAATTGGTTTTTAACTTTTTTTAATGGATTGTTGTGACATACCTAGAATTGTCATACGAGACACGTAACCATGTATGTCCTGTAAATAAATAAAATATTGGGTCTTCAGCACTCAGAAATCCCATATAGCTTCAGTTTTTTTAAACTCTAGAATTTCCAGGAACTCTGCCTCTTTCCCCCCCCCCCCCTACTTAGTCTGCAGCCAAATTGTAGGGAACAAATCACTCATTAACTGATTCTGATGGTCTTTTGGAATCCCCACTGTTTAAGGGAAGAGGATAGCAGTTAGGCTTCTGGATTTTGCTTGTCCTTATCTCAGTACTGAGTGTTTGGGAGTTACATCTATGGTCTGACCAGCAGCTGTATGTAGTATATCTTGGTTTTAATGTTGGAAGTAGCACTCTCAGTATCCTGATCTTCATATATTGCTTAAAAATCCTATACAGTAGACACCTAGGTATCTCTTCAGTGGAATAAATTAATAACCAGCCATCGAACAATAGCCATGTAAAACATTAAGCAGTTAACAACCCACAGCGTTGCATCAGATATACCTAGGGGTCAGCAACCCGCAGCTCCAGAGCCGCATGTGGCTCTTTGGGCCCTCTGCTCCTGCTCCGTGTCCCATCACTGGCTGGCCCTGCCCCTCCCCTCCCCTCCCAGTCACTGCTGGCCTGGCCTTGGAAATCTGAAACATACAGAGGCAGGGGGAGAGAGAGAGACATAGATACAGAGAGGGGGGGAGGGGGGAAAGAGATACAGAGGGGGAGAGAATAGAAAGATAACACGGAGGAGAGAGAGAGAGGAAAGGGTTTTGTGGCTTCTGATGTTTTTTAACAATCCGTTCTCTGCCCTAATGACTGGCTGGATAGGGGTGGTCATGTGACTGGGTGGGAATGAGTGATGTGGAGTTGGCCAGGCCCACCCAGGTTTTGTGGCTCCTGGTGATTTTTTTCCTGTGGGAAGCGGGTCCAAATGGCTTTTTGAATGTTTAAGATTGCAGACCCCTGAGATATACCAATGCAATTGATTCACTAATCACTTAGTCCTTTTCCCATCTAAGAAACTATTTTTCTGTGTACCCTAGAAAATTGGGGTTTAAAGAATCCTTAGAATTAGAGCTCTAACTTCATACTTCATTTTTTTAGTAAGATCAGAAACAGAAGTAAGGAGAAAGATAGCAAATTGTTTCCAGGGAATACTGGTTTGCAAGTAGAACAGTTTTAGTAAAAAAAAAAAAAAGGATACAGACTTTTTACTATAGTATTCCTCAATTTAAGACTACAATTGAGCCCAAAATTTCTCTTGTTAAGTGAGACATTTGTTAAGTGAGTTTTGCCCTATTTTACAACCTTTCTTACCACAATTGGTAAGTGAATCGCTGCAGTTGTTAAGTTAGTAACCTGGTTGTTAAATGAATCTGGCTTCCCCCTTGACTTGGCTTGTGAGAAGATTGCAAAAGATGATTGTATGACCTTTTTGGACACAGCAATGGCCATAAATATGAACTCGTTGTCAAACATCTGAATTTTGATCATGTGACCATGGAGATACTGCAAAGGTCGTAACTGAACAATTAACTCACTTTTACACGTGCTGTTGTAATTTTGAATGGTTGCTAAATGAACTGTTATAAGTTGAGGATTAACTTATTCTATCCTTTGCGCGCCCCCCCCCCCACCTCTATGATAATTTGATGTGCATAGGACAGTTAAACCATATCCTAAACAGAGTTTGTAGTCTTGTTGCCTAATTTCTTGATTTTAATTACGCATCTAAGTAGTAATTATTCATGATTACCAGACTTTTTTTTAAAAGAGACTTCTCTCGCATCCTGGGGCAAATTACCCCATTTTCCAGGATGATCAACTGCTGGATGATAGTAAAACTCTTGGAGACTGCGGCTTCACCAGTCAGACAGCACGGCCCCAGGCCCCAGCAACAGTCGGCTTGGCCTTCAGAGCCAGTGGTGAGTGAAGTTGATGGGTGCTTCTTGAAACCATAGAAACACAACATTGCCATTGAAGATTAAAAGCCTAAAACAAGGAAGTGGTTTTTACTGATAACCTAAGGGTGTTGGCCAAATTTGCCTTAGAAGAATATTCTGTTCCTGGGGTGCTCCCTTTGAAAAGACCTAATTGTAATGGTGTAATCCCACCCTAAAATGGCAGGCAGCCAGAAGATGGCTTCTAGGAATTTACAGCACAAGCCATGTAGAGCTTTTAGCACCTGCCATTTTAGAGCCAATCTGGTCCAAGAGTCTCTGATCACTGACTACTACAATGGTTCCCTGAAAATAAGACCCGGTCTTATTTTCTTTTGGGCCCCAAAATAAGATCTTATTTTCAGGGGATGTCTTACCTGCTTACTTTAGGATTACTGCCACTAGGCCTCCCACGCCGCAACGCCTGTCATGCTGCTGCCCGACTTCTTTTGCCCCACGAGTGGGCGGGGTCTTAATTAGATCTTATTTTGGGGATAGGATTTATTAGGCCCACATGTAAAAATCAGGCTAGGGCTTATTTTTGGGATAGGTCTTATTTTCAGAGGAACACAGTAAATCATGCTGAAAATTGGCAGCACAGAAATCTTCCATTTTGCATTGAGGCAAGAAATATACACACACTGCAGTAGAAAGCCTTGAAACAGGCTTAAGGTAGTTTTTAAAGTACAGGTAGTCCTCAATTTATCATCACATTTGGGACAGGGATTTCTGTCACTAAATGATGTAGTCATTAAGTGAGTCATGCCTGAATTTATGACCTTTAAGTGAATTGTAGGTTAGTGAATCTGGCTACCTCCATTGACTTTGCTCATCCCTCCTACAAAGGTTGCAGATAGCGATCACATGACCCCGGGATGCTGCAATTATCATAAAGTAGTGCCGGTTGCCAAGCACCCAAATTTTTATCATGTGACTTCATGGAAACTGCAGTGGTTATAAATGCGAAAACCTACCCTAAATCATTTTATCATGCATACGGTTGTTAAATGAATGGTTGTAAGCTGGCAACTACCTATAAAATCTCTGTACTTTCCAGAAAGGGGGTGTGGAGGGGGATAAGGCAATTTTACATAATTGCTTCATTAGCTGCATCCCTTTTACCCCTCAAAAAATGCAGCTCCCAGTTGTTTACTCCTGTTCCAGGGGCTCAAATGTTCAAAAACAGATCAGATACCCAGATCAGATACCCACAAAAGTGCTAAACAACTTCTTGATGAATTTTAACCAGTGTCTCTCACTGTCTGTGGAGATTCTCAGTCGTCCAGGTCATGGATGTGCTTTTTCAAGAGGCAATTGGAGTTTCTGGCTTTCCCTTGAAGACATTTCACCTCTCAAGCTGCTCAACTACAATAATATGAATTACTATAAAATGCCTTGTGCAGGGTTGCTGTTGTAAAACATTTGGAATCTTGAGATGGTCCAGAATCCAGCTGCTAACTGTAGTCACTCTATCAATTGATGATAGAGAGATTTTTATAAAGCACCTCTGTGTGTCTCCTTCCCCCCTCCCCAAATCAATTGGAAGGGATGGTTGTAACCTATAAAACGATATTAAGTCAAGTCATGATGGCCCCCATATTGTTAATTTCGTTAACGATATGTTAATTTTGACAGTCCTTTCATGAATAAATAAATAATGTTTTGAACTCAACCTAGTTGTTAAAGAGTTTGAAATCAATCGTTAGGATCATTTTGAAAACGTATTATTTATATCATCCCTTTGTTATTTTTACAAATAACTCAAGGCAGTGAATATATCCGACATATTTTCCTTCTATTTTATTGCCCATTAACTCTTATTTCAAGTTTAAATCACTACTTTGAGCTCAGATTTGGTTATTGTTGACCACAGAACATTTCTGAATGACTGGAACATCCCCTGTTGAGCATGAAATGAGCCAATTCAACTGCCAAACCCACTTAAGGCCTGGATCATTTATTTGGTTTTATTCATACTTTTAGTTGCGTGGATGTCGATGGAAAAACAAAAATCTGAAATTTAAAAAAATCACCGTGGAGTTACAGAGAATGAAAGCAAATAGGGTTGCCTCAGGGATACTAAATATTTTTCCCTATGTTTGCAGGCAACCAAAATAAAGATATATTAATAACATTACTTACACCCAAGTATCATAGAATCAGGGTTGGTGGTGAACTTGGAGGTCTTCTAGTCCAACCTACTGCCCAAGGCAGAAGTCCTCAAACAATCCTGTGCAAATGGTTTCCCAATCTTTTCTTGAAAAGCTCCAGTGATGGATCAACCACAAATCCAGGAGGCAAGCTCATCCCACTGCTTAACAATTCTCACTGCCAAGAAATTCCTCCTTATTTCCAGGTTAGATCTCCCTCTGATGAGCTTCTACCCGTTGCTGCTTCTCCTGTTCTAGGTGCTGTGGAGAAAGCATATCTTCACTGTAGCAACCCTTGAAATGTTGGAATACTTCTGTCTTAAGCTTAACATATCTAAATGTCTGTGGCGATTCTCAGTCATCCGGGTCATTGCTGTCAGTTGGATGAGAAGCGAAATGTCTTCAAAGAAAAACAAGAAAGTCCAGTTGCCTCTTGAAAAAGGACACTTAACATATTTAGTTCCTTTAGCTTCCAGTCCCCTTATCACCTTTGTTGCTCTTCTCTGCAGTCTTCCTAGGGCTTCAGTATCTTGGTCACCAGAACTGGATACAATATTCCAAATGTGGCTTCATCAGTGTGAATAGTATAGAAATAAAATGTTCATGTGCTGCTTCTGGTTAAGGATTAATCAGGATTAAGAAATCACTATTCTGGGGGTGGGGTGGAAATAGGTGTGAGTTGTTTATGTACTCGAGTAGTTTGCCGCCACTTTGGATTTCTCACGATCTTCATTTTTGGTTTGGGATTTATAGTAGCCAGTGATGTAGCATAAAATAGGACCATTCAAGATGACGGTGTCACACATGTCTTTCTCCCCCTTCAGAAGATGTCTTTGAGAATCTCCGCATCGATCCCTTCTCCAGTCCTCCAGAGCTCCCAGACGTGATGAAGCCCCAGGACTCTGGCAGCAGCGCTAATGAGCAAGCAGTGCAGTGAAAAAACCGAGTCTTGTGGAATTTGCTGCACAACCCATGGTATCCTTGAACCTTCTTCCCGCAGCCTAATCTGACACAGAGAAAGATACGGCGTCATCCCTTGTCTCTGATCTTGGTTTCCCTTTTAGCCTTCCTCCTCTAAGCAAGGCTACATGTCGCCCTTCTAAGCCCAACCTCACTCATCTGACAGAGCTGTTTTCACTTTGGTTTTAAAAATAATAAAAAGGTCAGCTGTTTTTTTCCCCTTCTTGTCGTGCGTTGTATGCCTGTTCATGAAATGGAAAGAGGGCCTTAGGACAAAGGGGAGATGATATCATGACAATTATTCTATAAACATTACTGCAACACTTATTCTGCTCGTGTCTTTAAGTCAAATTGTCTTTTCTGCTGTCTTAAAGATGAAGACAGCTAATCTGTAGTGAAATACGCTATTGACACCTAAGACAGTCCCAAAGGCAACTTGACTTTCTTTGTTTTTTCTTGAAGATGTTTTGCTTCTCATCCAAGAAGTGAAACATCTTCAAGGAAAAACAGAGTTCGGTTGCCTCTTGAAAGAAAAGGGGGAAAAGGCCCTTTGGGACAACAATCACCTGGATGACTGAGAATCAGTCTTTTAAGGCAGCTTTCATCAACCTGTAACTTTCCATTGTGTTGGGATTCCATCACCTAAATGTTGTAGTCATATGAGAAAATACACTAGGAAATATGAATTTTTTTATTGCCCATCAAGGCTAAGACAGTCTCTTCATATCTTAGGTAACATTAACCCCCTTGAAATAGCTATTTGTACTCACATGTCACTGCAACACCCATGCAATTAATTTGCTTCTTGGTAGGCAACCTGGTCCCCTCCACATGTCTTGGCTGAAGTTGATATAGTTGACATTAAAATACTTAGAGGGTATCCAATTGCCTACCCGAGCCTACTTTATAACTGTAGTATTGTTCACTCGCTCTCCCGACTTTTTTTTAACTAATTGTTGGATCTAGATTGCAAATTGAAAGCTTAGTCTGTGACACCAAAGCTGATGACTCTACCAAAAGGTGGCAACAGCAGCAATTTCCTGTAGTGTCACTCCCTACATGCGAGGTAGGAGCTACCTATTTCTTTTGGATGATCTAAAGCGAAAGCATTAACTTTTTATATGGCCATGCCTTAAACTTAGAAACCATCATCTAAAATTGCTTGGAGAAATCTAAATTTCCTTTGGCTGTGATACCTAGGTTCTAAAAAAAAAAAGACAGCCATACAAGGCCTGTTTGAAATAATTATAAATGCTGATTAGCTTTTGAACAAAAGTACCCGCATCCATGAGAAAATGCAAAATAAATACTGTACTTTTTGGACTATAATATATAACTGACTATAAGATGCACCTAAATTTAGAAAAAGAAAACAACTTAAAGTTTTTGGCCTCCCTTTTGGGGGGCCTTTTTTTTTCTTTTTTTTCTTTTTTTTTTTTTTTTTGGCCTTTTTCCAATCTTTTTTTCAGACTGCTTCCAGGGCTTTTTCAGCCCATTTTTTAGGCTTTTTTTCAGAAAAACAGGCCAAAAAAAAGCCCCCCAAACGGGCCAAGAAAGCCTCAAAAACAAGCCAAAAAAAGTCTTGAAAAAGGCCCGAAAACAGGCCAAAAAATGGCTGGCGAGTGGGTGAGGCTTCAGCAATATTCGGTCTATAAGACACAGGTATTTTTGCCCACTTTTGGGGGACAAAAAAGTACATCTCATAGTCCAAAAAATACAGTAGGTATCAAATTTGACACAGGAAAGAAACTGTTGCTTAAAATACCCATATACCATGTGCTACTAGCAGTCCTGTGTAAAAAGCAGTGCCAAAAATGAAAAGATGAAGACACAATGGGCTGGTTGCTCTTCTAAATTTCAGGCGTCCACTTTATTTTCATAAGCAAAAGGACAGAATCTATTAATGTAAGCAACTGGCCACCAGGGGGCACTAAATATTTTTTAAAAAACAAGATACTGAATAATTGGGAAAGCTAAGAGTCTAAAACTCGCATACTCCGTAATCTTATACTAACTGATCAAGACAGCAACTAATTTAGCCCATTCCACCGCTTTGCTAAAGATTAAGCAGGATCATCTCAATTATGCTGTTTATCACATTTAAATTAAGGGCCAAGGACCAATGGGAAAAGTCAAAGCATAATCTGGAATATGGAGGTTGAAAGTACCCTTTTTTCTAATACTACCTAACTCTGTAAAGGTCTTGTGTTTCCTTTTCCTGAGGTGGGGAGAGGAAAAAGAAATGCCCCTTTCAAAACGGGGGAATATTAAAAACATAGCTCAGAAAAAGTCAGGCTTGTTAAATCTGCCACCTTTAGGGCACCTTCAGGTTTTTTTTAAAAATCTGATTACTATTTTTATAAAGAGATCAAAGTCGCAAATGTTTCCTCTCCATAAAATCTTTGCCATGGCCATTTTAATTAAAACTACACTGAAGGCTATTTGCATCATCCCTGTGACCTCCAGCCTGGAGGGTTTGAATTCATTGTTGTTGTTGTTTTAATTTGATTTATATGCTGCCCTTCTCCGGAGACTCAGGGCGGCTTACAATGCGTTAAGCAATAACCGATAAACCAGTTTTCCAAACTGATATTCATCTAGTGTGTTGGACTACAATTCTTGAATCCCTTGACCTACCTAAAAAAAGCTGTCCAATATCCATGCAGGAACCAGCATGGTGAACATCATAGCAACTCCACTATTGTCTATCGGCAACAACCTATTGAAACCCAAAGACAATCTGATATTTTGTGAGAATTATAATGGGAATACAATTTTCTCTTGGGCCGGTTACTAGACTTGTCTCTCTTTACATGTATTCAGCATATAAAAGTGATGAGAACTATAAAAATTAAAGAGGACTCAGAACTTCTCCCCTTAAATATGTTTTACTTTCTATTTCTCTTCTGGAGAATGATTCTATGTCTACCTATAAAAGCAATTTTTCTTATAGTTAATTGCAGTTTTATTTTTATAAATGTTGACTGCTAGTATCTCCAACATTTTCTATATTGGAGCTGACAGTCTTTCACAGCTTACCATCCAAAGCAGGGGCCATCCCTTAAAATGGGAAACCTTAACCTGATTGGATAGTTAACAATTTATTATCATGAGTTATATTTATGTAATGACACCTGGGTTTAAGAACCTCAACTATGTTGCCATAGTTTGTGTAAAATTTTGTCCAAATAGTAACTGAAATTGTAATGTAATTATTTCCTAAGACTTCGTTCACATGTTACATTAAACTGTGTTTTACTAAGTACTTCACAACTTGCTTAGTACAAAACCCAGCTATTAACTCAAAGCCAGCAAACCATTGGCTTAAGCATGTTGTGTGAACTGAGCCTATGCCTGTTTCCTTAGAGGAAAACTTCCTTCTGTCACATTTAGTCTAGCATGTGTAGAATTGAGACAGGCAGCATCTCAACATAGATCATTCTCTTGATTGCAGAATTGTATTTTGAAAGCATGACTTCGTTCTCAGTTCAGTCTGCCAGTTGTTTTTTAAGAAACCATCTTACTTATTTAATGGTGAAGATCCATTATAATGGTTATGATACTGCCTGAAGTCTGAGCCGTAAAAAAATTCCATCAGTTATAAAAAGGTTTTTTTTTAATTTTTATTTATTTAGAACATTTATATAGCCACTCATCATATTCCAAACTCTGGGCAGCTCCCAGAATAATGAGGTAACATCCTCTGCCATGTGCGACTAGCATCTGCCATTCCCCGCACAACCTTGTCTAGAATTGTCTATTTATGGTATTTTTGTGCAGATTACCATATAGTATGGAAAAATATGCATGTGTTTTGCCAGCCAGCATTCAAACTCTAGAACATCCAATGCTGCACTGTATACAGGGCTGTGCCCAACTAAGTATTATATGGTTTAAAAAAACACAGAATCTTTGTAAACAACTAAAAGTTGTATTTTTTTGATATCGTATAGTTCCATTTAACCACTGAAGTGAGACAGGAAGGAAGCATAATGAGGACGAGCAAATATGGAAACTACCCAATAACTATAGAAAAGTGTTTCTGCATTTCAGCAGAAATTACTCATCTATTTACCTGTTCAAGTTTATAACGTGCAGGTTGCTGTACCAATAAGGTTTTAAAAGAATATGCTTTTTCATAGATTCATAAATATAAATGTATGCTATCCAGACAGACTGGGGTGTTTGTTTAATGTATCCTATAATAAATAACCAAATATTCATAGGCCTAACATAGGGAGGTGAAAAGCAAATGTATATAGCCTCACCTTTTAGGAAACAAGCTTCATTTGGATTGTCCTTTCTCTTGACAGCTGTTCTTTCAGCTATTCTCACTGAAAGAAGCTGTCAGTTACATTTTTAGAATGATAGAATGGCACCACTCAACAGTCAGTGCTATAGCAGTATCAGAAATGGAAGGGACCTTGGAGGTCAACTAGTCCAAGCCCCCCTGCTCATGCAGAAGAGCTATACTATTTTTGACAAATGGCTGTCCAGCCTCTTCTTAAAAGCCTCCAGTGATGGGGCACCCACAATTTCCGAAGGCAATTTGCTTCACTGGTTGGTTGGTTCTCCTTAGCTCCAGGTTGCTTCCCTCCTTGATTAGTTTCCATCCATTGTTTCTTGTCTTGCCTTCAGGTACTTTGGTAAATAAGTTGGTCCTTCTTTACACTAGAATAGGTATACCCAGTTCCTGCAATTGTTCTTCATGTGTTATAGCTATAGTACTATTTTTATTAATGCAATTTCCTCTTCTCCCATAGTCTAATCCATTCCACAATGGAAACCTCTAAACCAGCTTCACCTCCAAATGGTTGAGAATAATCTATTAGGGAGATTAAAGTAAGGTAAAATTCAGCTCCTGATGATTTCACAGATACCTGTAGTTTTCTCAGCAACATTACAGAAATTGTTTGTCACTGCCTACTTAGATTTTTTTTTTTCTTGCTCTTCCGTCTCACCTACAGTCCTGTTATTTCCTGGTCATTTCTCATCTGGCCCAGCCCTGCTTAGCTTTTTAATATCAGAAAAATATAGGTTTAAGATGTTCTTTCCTCAGCTGCTTTAGACAACTGTACTCAATCACTTGATGCAGGAACCACATCTACAAAGCTTCCATCTATCTCTTACTTAAACTCAATTCAACATAACTCATCACAGCCATCACTAGATCCAGATCCAAATACAAATTTAGCATTTGTACAGTTTCAATCCATTTGAATAATGTGGAGAAGCAGAACAACAGCTCATCAGAAGTACTTAAAGTTTCCATTGGCTTCTACCCTGCAGCTTCATAGATATACAAAAAGAACAGGAGATAAGCTGGGCCACAATTGCCAAAGAGTGAATAAACATCACCCAAAGCTTTGCAAAGATAGGAACAGTACCACTGTATCATTTTGCCTCTTACCCACAGGGCCAAGTCTATTAAGAGATCACAGTCAGCAATATTGAAGGTTCTTAACTGATCAAGGGTCCACAAGGTCATTTTCCCCCTTTCTCTCTCCTGATAAGAGATCATTGATCAGGAAAACAAAAGCAATGTTAGCAACAAGCCAAGCTATGAAAAAGTATTGTTCTAAACCAAACCTCTAGGTATTTGAAGGTTTACAACTCTTACTGCCCATGACAAGACATATTGCACTAATCACAAAGGGTCACACTTCTATGAAAATCACAAAGGGTCACACTTCTATGAAAATCACAAAGGGTCACACTTCTATGAAAATGTCAAGATGTTCTTCCAAGTAGTAGTTTTATAGCTCTTCAGTTAAGATTCTGGGTAAGACTGCTCCAAGAACACAGCTGCCTGCCATCAGTTTCCTTGGGGCCAATTTCTCAAAACATGATCAGGACTCCTAACCATATACATGTCTTTTTGAGCAAACGACTTTTTAGTTGATCAACAAATTTCTATGGTCACAAAATATGCATTCTGGTTACAACTTTCTTGAGAGTAATTTTGGTGCTGATAATCAAGCAACAGGACCTAGCAGGAAGGAGGAGGGCAATGGAAATGTACAGCGGGAAACATGCCAAGAAGGTTTCGGAACAGGTCACTGAGCCTACAGTACTCGCAGGTGACAATTCCCCTTCCCCCTCACCAAGCACACAAGCAAACGTCTTTCTGCTAGCAGAGACCACAAGCCAACCACATCCTGTCTCATAAAATGGCGGCAAAAGCCTTGCCTGGTTCTTCTCTGCAATTTCTGCCCATATAAGGCAATCGGCGATGAGCGCTATAGCTCACCACTCATCCAATCACATGAAGCCTAAGTGCAGCACCCAAGCAGGAAGTCTCAGTCACACATATATGCTAATCTGGGCAAGCAAACGAAGGGAAGAGAGGAAGCATCTAGCAGGTTGCAATGAGAAACAGGGAAGGGATCTGGAAATCAGGGCTTAAAGCTTTGCCACTGAAAGAACAAACAAACATGGGTTTGGAGAGGGCTAAATAGAGTCAGGATTTGAGAAGCAATGTTCTCTGGGCAGAGAAATGGAGCAAGAATGATAGGGGTATACAGAAGAAGGAACTAGATGTTGGAGTTTACATGCAAGAGCCAGAAGGAGGAACAACTCTAAAAGGACTGGATGGACGTGAATGACAAGATGTCTGTTGCCTTTGCCCGCAGACCAATGTTCTATCAAAACCTGACTCTTCTGTCTGCCTTCTGTCCTTCATCGTGTCAGAAACACTAGTTCCATCACACACAAAAGGAAGAGTTCTTCTTGTTCTATATCTAGCATGAGGTTCTCACTTAGTACATTTACATTTAATTTAGTACAAGAACATAAAAATTGTCTAAAGGGTCAAATTACCATAAAGCAACAATACTTCATTGGGCTTTTCTTTCGAAACTTGATAGACATGGTCATAGCTAATTATTTGGGAATATCTTCTGTTTTTTTTCATTGCAGCTATTTTTAATAGCCTCACTAGCTTCATAATTAAGCCCATTTTTACAAATGGACAGAAACTGAAGCTGAAAGCTAAAGGGGTTCACATTCTGCACTAAGCTAGAAGTGGGATTTTTTTTTTACCCTTTTTTCCCCCAGATAGCAATGTAAGTAGATAAAACTCTTGGCACAAGGCCAGCTACATACATGTTTCATCCTTGACTCTTCCTGGCCAACTAAGATAACCAGATGATTGAGTGATCAAATACCCAGACTGGGCAATGCTTCACTGGGACCAACTACTATTTAAGGTGACTTTGGGTAACCTTTACTGAAGAAGTCCACTCTGGGGTGCACCAAATTGGATAATTTATTCCAAACTCCAATGTAATATTCCTGTGTGAGGTGCTTAAAGGCGTTGTAGCATCTCAGTTCTAGTCATTCATAGATGAAAAGTATCATCTAGCTCTATTTTAATCTGAATGCAGGACTGGGTTAAATGGCAATATAACATTAGTTATCTTTATAGATTATCTACACCAAGCTAGGCAGGCCACCAAATTGGCCTTTCAGTGTGAGTTTAGGAGGTACCATTATACATTGATGTTGAGGGTTTCATGGACAGCCCTTTGGGCACAAATACACCATGTTTTATTTTATCCTGCGCATTATTGTATGTTTATGCGAAATTACTGGAAAATATTATCAAGAGATTTGCAGTATCTTATTATCAACATGTGTGAGATATGCACTATATTCCTCATTTTCATTTAGTACCAGGATACTTATTGATGCTTAGAATCCATGGCAACAATAAGCTGGGTAGGGTGAGTGAATTGAAAATTAATCTTTCAACCAAGACCAGGATCTCATGGTTAGAAAGCAGACAGATTCAGGAATAGGAATTAAGCTTGTTCTGAGTCTCATGATAACCTCACTGAAGAATCAAGTTAACAGTCTATTAGTGCCTGAGATTTCAGCTCAGGTGGTGGCTACAACAAAGAGAACCTTTGGCCAAGTTGCCAACTATGTTCACTTCTGATGAGATCAGACGTGACTACTGTAACACATTCCTGGGCGACATGTAGATTAGATACTGAACTGTATATCTGATAGGGGTTACTATTAAAGAGGCTTCACAGACGACAACCAGTCCAGAACGCAATGACAACATGGATTGACGTTTTCAGCAAGATCTACAAGGATCGCCAGTTTGTTCTCACACCCATCTCAATGCAATGGTGATATTTTAAGTTCTAAATGCATTAGGTCCAAAATACTTCAAGGACCATCTCTTCCCATACAAGCACATCTATTTCCTAAGTTCTGAAAAAGAGACTCTTTATATCTCAATGATGGCCAAGGAATGTTTCACTGGCCATTTTCATTTACTGTGTCTGGCTTTCTGAAATTCCACTTCTCAGGAGACGAAACAAGGACTGATATTTCACTCAAATCCACCCTTTAAAAAAGCATTAAAAATCAGAAATAAAATATTTTATTTGCTTTTTTAAAAAAGTAATTGAAGGCAGACAGGTCTCTTAGAATTCAATGTGTATTGATTTTAATCCTATAATTCATAGGGCACTGCTTTTTTAAAAAAAAGAAAGAAAGAAAAACAAAATCAAAGTAGCACATTAAGACATTTATAAAGTTTGTTTGTTTTAAGCTAAACAGGTAGGGATTTTTTTTAAAAAAAAAACTAAAAGCTTCAGAGTCTAGATTGACATCAAATACTTAATTCTAATGAATTCTGTTTGGTTCCACTTAACTATCATGTGCAAATCCAGCCACAGTGGTATAGAAAACATAGTTTATGGCTTATGAATAAGCAGGAACTAGTTCACAGGTTCATTCAATACATCATGGTTTAGTGCAACATGTGAAACTTGAGAATGACTAGTCGATAGTACAGTGTGCATCCATAACAGAGAGGAAACTTGGACGTTTTATTCTAGAGCTAGGCAAAAATGTTTAAATTAATGTAATTGATTCATCCTTAAGAGTAAATTGGCTCTCAAACAAATCCTGTCTTATCTAAATACAATGGTTTTAAACAACCTCCTACACTATGGTTAATTAAATCCAAATCCCATTCCCTTTTGATTGGTATTCATTACACAGTACCTTCCTGCATCATTCCAGTCTCAAAAATCACCTAGATAGAAAAAAAAATGCCTTAATTTTTTTTCCTTTTCTTTATTTTTCCCCCCAAATAGCCTGGATAGCTCAGCAGACTAAAAGCATTGTGATTAACACCAGCTGTCTGCAATTACTGTAAGTTCGAATCTCACAAGGCTCAAGGTTGACTCAGCCTTCCATCCTTTCTAAGGTTGGTAAATTGAGGACCCAGTTTGTGGGGGCAATAAGCTAACTTTGTATAAAAGATACAAAAGTATGAAGGCTATTGCTTAATGCATTGTAAGCCGCCCTGAGTCTCCGGAGAAGGGCGTATATAAATCAATTTTTTTAAAAAAAATGCTATGCCATTGAAAAATCATGAAACGCAGATGAGTCCTTGGTGAGGATCCAAGAAATAACTGGTGAGGATCCAAGGGACAATGAACAAGGGTCTTTCCGATAATGTTGACTTAACTTTTACAGGTTTTAAACCTACTTCTTTTCTCCCCCACAATTACACATGCATCCAGAATGGGGAAGTGAGGAGAACAGTATAATTGGAGAGGAAGCAGGTGGGCTGTTGGGTGAGGGAAAGGGAAGCTACTAACTAGTTCTTTTTTTAGCCCAATCAGTAAAAGTAGAAATTAAAAGTCTGAGGTTTAGATACACATGATATCTTCCACCTGGGTGTTTGTGTGGTGAACCCATAAGTATGTAGTAGCCCCTAACAAACCATTTAGTACCTTCCAATGCATCATTTTAGTCATTTTTTTAATGCCCTGATTAATATTGGTAACAAGATTGGTTTTAATCTTAATTATTTGTATAAAAATCCCTATCAAACAACTTCTTCCTCTTCACCACCACAGAGGAAATGCTTGCAATAAATAAGCTACATAATTTCCTCTGCGTACACACACACAAAGTACACTGTGTTCAAGGGAAAAAATGCCAATTTACCCAGGTTCAATCCATTAAATCAATATGAGTTTGGCCCATTCGTTTAATCACATGGCTGCTTCAATTTGTTTAGGAAAAAGTTCCTGTAGAAATTCCTATGTTATTTCAACTTTTAAAACCAGATGGCCTCAATCTGAGCCAATATTACAGGTTTAAAACGGGTTTGCCACAGCTGATCGAAAGCCCTGGTCATAATGTCAGATCGCCAATTTCTTTCCCCAAACTTACATGTTAGTAAGAGATATCTTTTTCTACAACTTCATATATAGATAAAGAAAATGTACACCAGTAAAATTTCATGCTATGCTTTAAGGGTACATGAACAGATCTAAATCCATGGGTGAAATATACAAATTGATGAGCCTTGCTTCAGACAAAGCACTAGCATGCTGTTCAAGCTTAGCTTGTAATTCTATTGTGTATTCCACAGTTCCAAACCTCACATTACTTGTGCTATCTGTAAGTTCTTGCTTGAAGCAGAAGTCATAAAGAAGATGGACATATCTAGCAACTGAAAGAGTATTTCCCAATCATGTCCCAGAGAAACAGTAATACACAAAAGGAATGAGAAAAATCATATGGGAGGGTCATAATATGGCAGAGGGGAGTAACAAGTTTTGTGGTGGGCTACAAAAATAGGCATTATTTTAAGAAAAGAACAATGACAAGATGCTAAGGAAGTGACAGCCGCAGAGGAAGAAAATAATGCTGGGGCCCACTGTTTTAAAGGAACTACAGATAGTTCTCGACTTACAAAAATTTGTTTAGTGTCTGCTCAAAGTTACAACAGCATGGAAAAAAGTGACTTATGACTATTTTTCACACTTATGACCATTGCAGCATCCCCATGGTCATGCGATCAAACTTCAAATGCTTGTCAACTGACTTGTATTTATGACATTCTGGCGTCACGTGATCATGTTTTGTGACTTTCTGACAAGCAAAGTCAATGGAGAAGTCAGATTCACTTAACAACCATGTTACTAACTTATCCATTGCAATAATACCCTTAACAACTGTGGCAAAACTCACTTAATAAATGTCTTTCTTAACAACAGAAATGTTGGGTTCAATTGTGGTCATAACACGAGGACTACCTGGAACAGAGTCCTATATAACATCACTTGAAAAGAAGAAAGAGCAGAGATGAGAAATTACAGGTCTGTCACTGCTCCAGAGAAAATCCAGCCTTTTGAGAAATACAATTTTCCAACCAAGAACTGGCTAGAACATGCTGGTTGTGGATTTCTGGGAGTTAAGTCCATGCATCTTAAAGCTGCCAAAGTTGAGATATTACTCTAGAGTATCAAGAGCAGTGGTGAGATTCAGCCAGTTCGGGCAAATTTGGGTGAACCAGTAGTTAAATTGCTGGCTGGCCCTGCTCCTTCCTGCCCTGCCCTTTCCAGGAGTCCCCACGTACTCCATTTTGGCTCCCAGGTAAGTGCAAGGAGGTCTCCTAGGCCCAAAATGGGGCGCGGGGTACAGCACACACCCTTATGCCCCATTTTCATTTCCCAGGAAGCTTCAGGGAGGCCTCCTAGGCCCAAAATGGGGCACAGGGAGGGTTCAGCATGGCCCCCTGTGGCCCATTTTTGTTCCCAGGGGGCTGCAGGGAGTCCTACTAGGCCAAAAATGGGGCAGAGGGGAGCCCGTCCCCACGTGGCCCATTTTTGCTCACGGGGGATGCAGGAGGCCGAATGCTGCCTGTCACACCCCTTGGCCATGCTCACCATGGCCACGCCCACCCAGCTGGTCATTAGGGCAGAGAACCGGCTGTTAAATTATTGGAATCCCACCATTGAACAAGAGTAACAAAGTTGAGATTAGAGGAAGAAACAATCAAAACAACCAGCTATTTGTCCATCTGGATCAATGTATCTAAGCCTCTTCAAATAAAGAAAGTTGCCCTACCTTAAGCCATGACAGACTCAAAGTAGCTTGTCACAAAGGATCATTAGGCTTAATATTTATGGAGATTCTCAGTTATCCAGGTCACAGTTATTCCAAAGGTGCTTTTACAAGAGGCAACTGGACTTTCTTGGTTTTTCTTTGAAGACATTTTGCTTCTCATCCAAGAATCCAAGCTTTGATTCAATCATCAGGCTTATTTTACATTCATGCAAAAAGCCCCCCAAAATTCCAGTCCTCTAAAGAGACCATCTTTAAATACCATTGATGAGTAAATTAAGATAGCTATAAGAGAAAATGTGATCATAATTGCAGGACTTTGCATTTATATGATATTTTCCAGTTCCAGGCGAAAATATCTTTGTTCTCACATACATTTTAGACTTTGATTGTTGAAAACTGAATGTTAAGTGCCTGCATTTCTGGAATCATAGCCGATACACTTTGCACATTTATTTATTTTATTATGTGTGCTCAGGGATCAGACATACAATAAACAACAGGTTGGTCCCGAAGATGAAGAATTTCTGAACAAAGGAATCTCAGATGGTCTCCCTGAACAGATTGGCAAAACCTTTGGCAGGAGATTGTACTTTTAAAGACTTATTGGGAGCTGTAATAGAACTATGATTTCTTAAATACATTAGATATTTAGTCAGTTAGTTAGTTCTTGGGGAATTTTAAAAAATAGTATGTTAAATCTACTTTAGGATCTACTTTACTGCTTTCATACTTTCCTTCTCAAGATAGAAACTGCAAGGTTGGCAATTGCATTTTTGAATAGCAGTAGCATTAACGAGTCTCAATCAAAAATAGATTCTGAGGCCAAAGATTGCCTACCGATGCATTCGTGGATTCTGGTGGACTGATTTGGTGTTGACAAGAGCAAGACAAATGAGTTATTACCTCTAATTTGGCTTGGAATAACCCCACCATTGTGGTGCAATGCAGTGCAGTGGCTAGGAACAAGGCCTTCTTGGTGGCAGCACCATGCAACTGTTTTTCAAGAAATGTAAAGTACTTCTGAACTGTACAACCACCCAGCCCTCACTTACAATGTTAAATATTAAATTAATAGGTAACTTAATCTAAATAAATAGTTAATCCCCACAAAAATGCCATAGAAATATTAGCAGAAGTCCTTCACATTCAAAGATTTAGGTCCCCTCCTGTTAAAATATTATGAATTAGAAAGGTAGGGCTGGGAAAGACATTTGGACGCTATGAAGAGTCTATATCCAAAGTGCAGAATCATGCAAGTTATATCCCAAATGTGTTTTTTTTTTCAAAAGGCAAACTCATCCAAGAAGTGAACCAGGAAGTCCAGTTGCCTTTTGAAAAAACATCTTTGGGACAACCATGATCTGGATACTGGGAATCTCCATAGGCATACAAATCATGGTATTCCCTGTAACACTCTAGCCATACAGAAGTTGAACTGTGAAGAAATAAGATAGGGAGAGTATTACCTGTTTGAGAAGACTCCTGAGAATACCGCAGAGATCCAAGAAAACCATAATAGAACATAGAATAATAGGTCTTTTATTTCTCCAAGGTCCCTTCCTTGTTCAATGGATCATTGAACAAATTAATCCAAAATTCTCACTAGAGGCGTAAATGACCATGCTCAAATGATCTTACAGTAGTTTGGACAGAATATGCAAACACAATGCTATAATGCTGGGAAAGATAGAAGGAAAGAAAGGAGCACAATCAGCAACAAGTTGGATGGACTCATTTACAACGGTGATACATGTGCACCATCAGAAGACCTGAAAGACCAGGTAAGGAACAAATCTCCATGGAGGAAATTTATAGCTTAGAGATTTGTGAATCCTTTTGAACGGTCAATATTTCTGCATAAATATGAGCCAAGACATGATTTGATCTCCACACAATTCCCAAAGCCAAATAAAGAGAATCCTGTTAAATAAATGAGTCAAAAACATTTTACTTGTTCATTTATTAATTGATGAAAATTATCCAAGACTAAGTATTTGTGTGTGACAAAAGTATGTGAACTTTTGCTTTCAGTTACTGGTGTGCACCCCTTAAGCATAATAACTGCAACTAAATGTTTTTGATCATTGTTGATCAGCCCTACACATCAGTCTGGAAAATTTTTAGTCCTTTCCTCCTTTACAGAAGAGCTTCAGCTCAGGAATGTTGGTAGGCTTCTTTGCATGAACTGTCTGCTTTAAGTCATTCCACAACATTTCTACAGAATGATGACCAGGACTTTGATTTGGCTATTACAAAATATTGACTTTCTATTGCTTTTACCATTCTTTCGTTGTACAACTTGTGTGCTTTGGGTCATTGTCTTGCTGCAGAATCCATTTCCTCTTAAGCCTCAGTTCATGCACAGACATCCTGACATTTTACTGTGGGATTTTCTGATACAATTCAGGATTCATAGTTCTATCAATGATGGCAAGCAGTCATGATCCAGAGGCAACAAAGTTAGTCCAAACTATGACACCATGTTTCACAGATGGGATAGGTTTCTTCAGGTGGAATGTAGGGCTTGGCTTTCACCAAACATTGCTTTCCATTCAAGTCAAAAGGTTCTATTTTGATCTCACGTGTCCACAGAACATTCTTCTGGTAACCTTCTGGCCTATCCATGTGGCCTTTTGCAAACTGTAGGTGGTCAACAAAGGAGAAGAGTGGTCTTTTTCTTCTCTTTACAAACCTGCCATGCACGTCATTGTTGTTCAGTATTCTCCTGGTGGTAGTCTCATGAACACTGGCATTGTCAATGCAAGAGGGGATTTTAGTTCCTTAAGACATTACTCTGGGCTTCTTTGAGGTCTTCTAAATCTTACACACCTTGTTCTTAATGTGATTTGGTTGATCAAAAATTTTGTGGAGGGTAACAATGGTGCTGAATTGTCTCCATTTGTAAACCATCTGCCTGACTGGATTAGTGCAAACTCTTTGGAAATAGTTTTGTAACACTTCCCAGCATGGTGCACATCAACAACTGTTTTTCACAAGTCCTCAGAAATCTCCTTTGTTTCAGCCATGACACACTTCCACAACCTCATGTTATAAAGATCAGATTTTGACACCGAATACCCAGAAATGTATTCTTTAAATAAGGCAGGATCTCCCAGACTCATACTGCATTATCATTCCATTGATTAAAACACCCAATTCTAATCTCCCCTTCAAATGAACTGATCATCCTAGAGGTTCATATCCTTTTTGCCACATATAAATATGTAGACTTGTATCATTTCCCTGAATAAATAAATCAACAAGTTTAATATTATTTTTTACTCATTCGTTTAATTGGGTTGTCTTTATTTGATTATAGGACTGTGTAGAGAACAAATCAGGAGAAATATTGTAAATTCAAAAGAGTTGCCAAGCTTTTAAGCACCAATTGTATTTAGATGGTCACTAAGAATCAACACAAATTTGAGGTACATAGTCACAGAAGGGAAGGGTATGGTATGGTACAATGCCTTCTCTAGAACATTTTTGTTGCTTTGTCTACCAGCTTCCTAGCAATGTCTTTTTCTGTTTCTCTTTCCCCCACTGTCACCCTCTGGCTCTTGCAGTAAGGGCGCGGGAGGCCAATTGAGCAAGGGAGGCTGCAAGCTAGAGGGAGGGAGTAACAAACTAAAAGCAGACAAGCTCCTGAGGGCTTTCAAGTTTGCTCTCAGGCTCTGGGCAGGATGTGGTTGCCTCATCTTCTTTGCCGGGTCTCAGTAGTTTCCCCCTCCCCCCCCTTTTCTTGGCTGAAAATACTGAACTGAATACTTCTAGCCAAGGAAATGAAAGGGGGGAAAAATAAGAACAGAACGAGGTGATTCAGTAATGCCATATAAACAACATATTTTTTTTTTGAATCAGACCATGGGCCTCTCCAGTGGAGTATTTGTGAAGGAGATGAATATAAAATAACAGAGTTGGAAGGGATCTTCTGGGTCATCTAGTCCAACCCCCTGCTCAAGCAAGTGACCTCATACAATTTCTGACAAGTGGCTATCCAGTCTCTTCTTGAAAGCTTCCAGTGATGAAGCACTCGCAACTTCTGAAGCCAAGTTGTTCCATTGGTGAATTGTCCTCACTGTCAGAAAATTTCTTCTTATTTTTAGTTTGAATCTCTCCTTGATCAGTTTCCACCAATTGTTCCTTGTCTGGACTTCAGCTGCTTTGGAAAGAGGTTGACCCCCTTGTCTCTGTGACAGTTCCTCAAATATTGGAACACTGCTATCATGTCTCCCCTGGTCTTTCTCTTCATTCGACTAACCATGCCCAGTTTTTGCAACCATTCTTCATATGTTTTAGCCACCAGCCCCCTAATCAACTTTGTTGCTTTTCTCTGCACTTCTTCTAGGGTCTCGACATCATTTTTATAATGTGGTGACTAAAACTGGATGCAGTATTCTAGGTGTGGTCTTAATAAGGCTTTATAGAGTGGTATTAATACCTCATTTTATCTTGATTCAATCCCTTTGTTAATGCAATTTAGGATTGGCTTTTTTGGCTGCCACAGCACATTACTGATTCATATTTAATTAATTGTCTACTAGGACTCCAAAATCCATCTCACAGTTACTGCTATTAAGTGAGGTTTCACCCAGTCTATATGTGTACTTCTGGTTTTTCTTGCCTAAGTTTAAGAATTTACTTTTCAAGAAGATAAGCAATATTATTTATTTTTATTTATTTATTTATTTTTAAATTTGTATACCGCCCTTCTCCCTGAGGACTCAGGGCAGTGAACAGCCAAGTAAAAACATAAACTACAAACATTAAAATACAATTAAAAAGATATATATAAATTTGGCCCCATGATTAAAAATTAGAACAATTAAAAACATTTTAAAAGGTGTTAGACCAGTCCGGCTTGCTGGAAAAAGAAGGTTTTAAGGACATGACGGAAGGCACCAAGGTCTTGGATTCTCCTTATCTCTGGGGGCAGTTGATTCCAGAGGGTAGGTGCCCCCACAGAGAAGGCCCTCCGGCTGGGGGTCACCAGTCTGCATTGTTTAGCTGATGGCACCCCGAGGAGGCCCTCTCTGTGGGAGCGCACAGGTCGATGGGAGGCTGTCAGTGGCAGCAGGCGGTCTCGAAGATAACTAGGTCCTATGCCATGGAGCACTTTAAAGATGATAACCAACACCTTGAAGCGCACACGGAAGACCACTGGGAGCCAGTGCAGTTCACGCAGGAGAGGTGTTGTATGGGAGTGCCATGCAGCTCCCGTGACTACCCGCGCAGCCGCATTCTGGACCAGTTGGAGCCTCTGGGTGCTCTTCAAGGGGAGCCCCGTGTAGAGACTGTTGCAGTAGTCCAGGCGAGAGGTGTTGAGGGCATTATAAGATATGGGATCTATTTTACCAATTGTTAGATAAAAAGATATGGCAATTAAATATGGTAGAGATTTTTCCAATGCAAGAAATGTAGAATTATATAAAATACAATATAAAGATGTACTGTTATTGGAATGATTTAGAAGAATGAAGGGTATAATACAAATTAACTTAAATCTTAGATCATTCTGTATGAAAGAACAATCAGATTATTAGATTATAATTAGATAGATTATAATTAGATTATTCTGTATGAAATGAGGGAAGTTTAACAGCCATAGTTAAACATATGATTAATGAGGATAATAATACATGGATATATATGAATAGAGTGAAGATGCACAAAAGACTTGTATCCAACATACACACTGTTTGTATTTACATTGAAGATGGTTTTTTATTTGTTTTTTATATATTTGTCTAAAAAATAAAATTTTTATCAAAAAAAGAAGACTTTACTTTTCTCTACAAAGAATTTCATTTTGTTAGATAGGGCCCAGTGTTCAAGCTGTTGAGATCCATCTGGATCTTGAGCTTGTCTTCTGGGATGTTGGCTATTCCTGCCAGCTTAGTGTTGTCTGCAGATTTGATGAGTTACCTTTCTATTCCCTCATCTGAGTCGTTATGAAGATATTGAAGAGTAGTAGGCCTAAGATGGAACCTTATGGTATTTGACTGCTTACTTCCCTCCATGAAAGGCACCAGTCTTTTGTCATTGGAATTCCAAAATACCTCATGTTCAATGGCAACTGCTGAGGTAGCTATGCATATCCTGCAGTCCTAAAAGACTTTTTAAGAAGCAAGAGATGAACAGCCTGGTTTAGCTTTGCAGACTAAAGCACCGTAATTAACATCCAGCTGTCTGCAATTACACCAGTTCAAATCTCCCCAGGCTCAAGATTGACTCAGCCTTCCATTCTTTCTAAGGTAGGTAAATTGAGGACCCAGTTTGTGGGGGCAATAAGCTGACTTTGTATAAATATACAAAAGTATGAAGGCTATTGCTTAATGCATTGTAAGCCGCCCTGAGTCTTCGGAGAAGAGCGGCATATAAAATTTAAAAAAAACAAAAACAGAGGGACAGATCACCCAGGAAGAATACTGGTAAGTAGCTTAATATGGTAGTGATGTTTTCAGTCTTATTAAAGATCAGATGAATTAAAGACAAAATGTAAAGAATGAACATCAGATATTGTTCAAAATGAAGGAAAAGAAAATAAATGATGTTCAGGAACGATAATAATTAAATAATCCAGAGGCACCTGAATTCAAGTCCATTTTTGGCAACAAATATTCACTGAATGACTATGGATCAGTCACACATTCTCAGTTTAACCTTTCCCACAGGGTTATTGTTGCGAGAAAGAAAACTAATTATGCTGCCTTGAGTTCTTGGAAGAAAGATAAGGTATAAATTTAGCAAATACATAACAAAATAAAGAGATATATTTATTGGTCTCTTCTTTTACTATAGACTTCTAAGAACATCAATATTCATTCCATCAATGAATCGAGGACCAGGCTGAAACATCAGAACATCAGACTGAGCTTAAAAGATTAAGGGTACTTGAAAGTACTCACTGTTATTGAATTCAAAACTCCAAGACTAAACAATAGAATAGGATAGAATTTCGTTAGACCAAAACAAAAACATTTTTCTGCATTCTTCTACACTTAATAAGAAGTTTCTTATTTTTATTAAAGGAACTGGCTGATGGTCTAACAAAAACTATCCATTGTTTTTTGCTTTGTTTTGTTTGGTGCTTTTAAGTCTGTGTTGATTCTGGACAATTTTCTGGACAAGTCTCTGCCCTTTTCTTGGTAAAACAAGATTATGGAAGTGGTCGGCCATTGCTGAGAGAGAGTGACAGGCCCAAGGTCATCCAACGGGCTTTGTGTCCAAGACAAGAATCCTAATCTCCTGGTTTCTAGCCTGGTGCCTTAATCACTACACCAATTGGGCTCTCTATTTCTAATATAGAAATCCTAAATTGCCATGTGGAAAGAAGATATGGTGTAGTCATTAAGATGCTGAGCTAGGAGTAAAATAACCTTAGTTCTAGTCTGCTTTAAGTACAAAAGGGAACCGAGTAACTTATGGCCAGTCATTGCCTCAGCCCTTGGAAGAAGGCAATGATAAATTATTCCTGAAAACATTTCCTAAAAAATTGCATGGACTTGCCCATGACCAGAACTGAAGTCTGACTCAACAGCATGCATACATAAATAAATTTAAATTAACAGATGACTGGAAGAGGGCAAATGTTATTCCTGTTTTCAAAAAGGGGGAAAAGTGGGCCCAAGGAACTACAATAAGTAATTGTGACATTGACATCTGTGAAAATTCAATATATACAGTAAGAATCTTGAAAACAGTGAGGTGGAAGTCAATTTGGAGTTCTTAAGTCTTAATTTATTTATTTATTTGTTCAACTTGTGTGCCGCCTTTCTCCAAAGACTCAAGGCATCTTACAATGCATTTAAAAACCATATATAAAAACATTAAACATTAAAACATTAAAAACAATTAAAACCCATTCACACCATTCATGGCCGGATCTTGCCAGATCGCAACAGCGAGATCAATGGCCCCAGGCCTGCAGAAAAGCCAGATCTTCACCGCTTTTCGGAAAACCAATAGGGTGGGGATGGTCCAGATCTCAGGAGGTAACTAGTTCCAGAGACCTGGGGCAGCCACAGAGAAGGCCCTCCCCTGTGGGCCCACCAGCCGACACTGTTTAGCTGACGGAACCCAGAGGAGACCAACTCTGTGGGATCTTACCTGTCGCTGGGAGCTATGAGGTAGAAGGCGGTCTCGAAGATAACCTGGCCCTGAGCCATGTAGGGCTTTAAAGGTAATAACAAGATTAATAGACTAATCTTGTTTCATTTTTTCATTAACTTCTTTAATAGATTAAGGAAATGCTGTGGATTTGCTTCATTTCAGAAAAGTATTTGACAAAATGTCCCATTGATTGAGTAGCATATGTGGGTTAAAATTTGACTTGAAAACTGTCCTCAATTTCTCATTAATAGTTCTTCAAACTAGAGCAATATGCCAAGTGTGCAGCTACAGACTTATCCTGGGTCCAGTTCTTTTCAACTTTTTCACTAATGACTCGAATGAAGAGGTGGCAGGAACATTGATCAAATTTGCCAATGATACAAATGTAAGTGGGATAGTTGCTACTCTAGAAGATACAGTACAAACAAAATTCGAATGACCGTGATAGGGTAGGGAACAGCTTTAAAAATAAATGCAGATTTAGTTGAGGGAAAATAAATCAAATTTGCTGCAGTAAATTTACAAATTTACTGCAAATGACACGATAGCAGTGTTCCAATATCTGAAGGGGACAACTCCAGAGCACCTGAAGGCAAAACAAGAAGCAATAGATGGAAACTAATCAAGGAGACAAGCAATCTAGAACTAAGGAGAAATTTCCTGACAGTTAGAAAATATTAATCAATGGAACAACTTGCCTTCAGAAGTTGTGAATGTTCCAATACTAGAAGTTTTTAAGAAGGGATTGTAGAACCAATTGTCTGAAATGTTATAGGGTTTCCTGCCAGAACAGGGGGTTGGACAAGAAGATCTCCAAGGTCCCTTCCAACTCTGTTATTCTGTTATTCTGCAATAAGTATGAAATGGCTTCTGAAGGTGGGCACAAATGAATAACAAAGCAGACTATGAAATATGAAGCAACATAGCTATTAAAAATGCAAACATTTTTAGACTATAGAAATACAGAATTCCAAACTGGAGAATGTAATCTTTTCACTGTATTCTCAGTAGCTGAGACTTATTATCTCTGATTCCGGATATCATACTTTAAGAAAGATTCAGAAGAATTGAGTAAAATAGGCAAAAAGATTGGTGAATTAAAAATTAAGTCTCATGAAGAGATATTAAAGGAACTGTGTATGTTTGAGTGCTGAGAAATGATGACTAAGAAGAACATAATATATTTTAAACATCTGAAAAGTATCAGATAGAAAACTTGTCTTCTGTAAAGTATTTTTTATATAATATGGAAAACAGAGATAGTTTCAAGGAAGGCAGAAAGCAGTTGATTGATATAGCATTATAACCCATAACTCATTAGAGGTGAGATCTCTATGCATGGGTTCTCAAATAATTATGGTATTCAATAGAGCTTCTCTCCTGTTAGGAAACTGAAAAATTCAGTAAATCAACCAGAAGATATAATACATAGATAAAGAAGAATTTCCAATTTCTTTTTCTGTAGCACATGATATTAAACTTGTTTACAAATCATATTCTTGAATCAAAAAGAAATCTGGGTTACAAGTAGCAGTGGAGTCATAACATACACAAAATATATATTTTGTGTTCAGAAGTGTTTAACCCATTGCCTTCTTCATTTTTTAAAAGTGACAAGTCCAGATAATAAAAAGAGCTCTTTTCTGTTTGTGACATTGAAGATTGTCTCCCTATCTTGATGAATTGTCTGACATACTAGAAAGTTCTCTCTCTCTTTTTTTTTCCCTTGTAAGTTGTAATGCCTCCACAGACTGCCCACATACTATTAACTTCCCTTTCCCCTGAAGTCACCTTACTTCTGCAAAAAGAGGGGGTGGGGGGGGAAACCCAGATCATTAAAAAAAAAAAAAGTTAAGTTGCGACAGAGGAATTTTGTCTCTAGTTCCCAAACTGTCTCTCCTAAGAATGAAAAGAGAATCTGATAGATCAGACCAAAGGCCCATCTTATCCAGCATTCAAGTTGCCACACTGATTATTTGGAAGCCTTTGGAAGATCCACAAGCAGATGCCCCAGACAACGGTCACACAATCGCCTATCATTAAAAAGTTCTAACAGAGCGTTAGCTGAGACACTAGTATCTTAGTTGTAAACACCATTACCTGCTTTCCTTAAAAGATAAAAAGCACTCTTGCCTCATCAGATAAGATGTTCTTGTAAGTTCAGGAAACCACAAGGGAAAACTGAATAATGTCATGTTGCTTGGGGATGAGGGAAGGAGAGAGGGGGAAAAAAGAAGTCAAAATCTTCTCCAAATTGGTTCTCTCATGCTTTCAGCCAATATGGGCATCTGCACTGGCCTGGGATAAGGGGAGTTGAACCCTAATATAGTTAACTGGGAGAACTTTGAACAATACGCTAGTTTCACCAAAGCAGCAAAATAAAGACTGAAAAGCTTGGACAATCTAGTATCATCCACACTTTTCCTAAGCTATCTTCTTGTTTTAATATATTTAATACAAAAAAAAAATCTTCCGATAAGGCAGAAGGCCTATCGGTTATCTTGGGTTTAGGGGATTCATCCCTAGTACAATTTAACTTCTGTTCACACCCATAAAATGGTTTAAAGAATAGTATGAGTATATCCTGTGAGAGGGATCTTGGAGTCCTTGTGGACGATCATTTAAATATGAGCCAGCAGTGTGCTGCAGCTGCCAAAAAAGCCAACACAGTTCTAGGCTGAATAAACAGAGGAATAGAATCAAGATCACGCGAAGTGTTAATTCCACTTTCTAATGCCTTGGTAAGATCATGCTTGGAATACTGCATCCAGTTTTGGTCACCATGATGTAAAAAAAATGTTAAGACTCTAGAAAGAGTGCAGAGAAAAGCAGGAAAGATAATTAGGGGACTGGAGGCTAAAACATATGAAGAATGGTTGCAGGAACTGGGTATGACTACTTTAATGAAAAGAAGGACTACAGGTGACATGATAGCAGTGTTCCAATATCTCAGGGGCTGCCACAAAGAAGAGGGTGTCAAGCTATTCTCCAAAGTACCTCAAGGAAGGACAAGAAGCAAAGGGTGGAAACGAATCAAGGAGAAAAGCAACGTAGAACTAAGGAGAAATTTCCTGACAGTTAGAATAATTAATCAGTGGAACAACTTGTCTCCAGAACTTGCAAATGGCCCAACACTGGAGTTTTTAAGAAGAGATTGGATAACCATTTGTCTGAAATGGTATAGGGTTTCCTGCCTAAGCAGGGGGTTGGATTAGAAGACTTCCAAGGTCCCTTCCAACTCTGTTATTCTATTCTATGTGGGAGATTAATTCCTGAATTACAGATGTATGTGAATATTAGTCTACTTTGTTCAGGCCCTCCCTGGTGCCTGTATTTATAACAGAGGGGAACACTTCCTCTACAAAACACACAAGAAATGAGAACTTGGAATTGTGTGACATGATCTCATGAATTTGGAAACAAAGCAAGAGTTTAACTCTTTCTTCACATTGATAAGAGGAAATTTTTGGCTTGGAGATGAGAAGAATTGGGGTTTAATGGCATATTTAGCTATGAAATTCACGGGCCACAAACCAATTACAAACACGCTCAAGACACAGGATTGATATGAAGGTAAAAATGCAACATATAAATATAATATCTGAAATAGCCCTTAATAATAACACAGACATCTGTTTAGGAGTCAGTCCCTCACACTCTATGCTTAACCAATTTTATGAGCGAGAACAGAAGTTAATTTGATGGATCATCTAAAACCAATAGGTATCCAAAAGGGTCTCTGCCCCATTTATCTTTTAATTTTTAAAGACTTTTTAAAATGTAAAGGGTTAATGACAGTAATTGTATTTATAATAAATGTACGTAAATTCATTACTGTATTATAAAAAATGTCTTTCAGAGAAAGGAAGTTACTTGCGTCAATTTCCATGAGAATAGAAACTAGCCTACCCCCCCCCCCCAAAATCCATAGACTATCTCAAAAGATGCTTTTATGTAGTTTGATGACCATCTTTTCTCCAAATGTTTTTTGGGGTCAAACTGTTTAGGCAAAAAAAAAAAAAAAGCCTAGAGTCACCATAACTATTTCTGCCCCTTTCATCGAAACAAGAATACTTCCCAAAATAATCTTTATGCTAGTATTCTAGAAAAGGGGTCCTACATAATGTCTATAAATCCCTTGAATCTGATATAAACTATCTCTAGAAACTGGCATTAAGTATGAACTATAGCACTGTATAGAATCCAAGACGTTTAAAGAAATTTGAAAAATCATTGCAAATCAAGATGTTGGTTTGTGATATGTCAGGTAATTGGCCCATTTCTGCAAGGATTGAAAGATGCAGATCAGCCAATTTCCAACTACTTGACACTGTGTACAGCTATGTAGTGGTAGAAAAGTTTATCCTCTTACCCAAATTAATGTATTAAAAAGTCTAATCTGTAGGGATTCCAATTTTGATAAAAGTATTTCTAAAAGTAACTCCAAAGCATGGGTTTTTGTGGCCAAAGTAAGGCCATTAACAAAACAAAAGAATATAATAGAGTGTCCCTCTAAGAGTAGTAGGAATGGAAATCTGAGTGGTTATCTTTTCTAGGTGAGAAACAGTGATATATGTATCGTATGTGTGTGGAGTGGGGGTGGGAAGTGCTGCTGGAATTTTAATTGGTAAGGCAATGATATTAATAGGAAGGCAGATCCAGAACTTCTTCATAGAGTTCAGAAGGTTCTTACTTTTTGACACAAAACATAACATCTGATCCCATCTAAATCAGTCCCCAGATCTCTGAACACTCCTGGATGGACAACATAGCTGTATAAAGGTCATACAAACTTTTTGCCAACAGAAAAAGCCAACCATTTGTGCTAATAATACATATTTCAACAAGCTGACCTAGCTTGATTGGTTTTAATGGGGTTTTTAAATTTTGATATTATCAATTTATGGGTTTTAAATTGGGTATTTTAACTTGTAGATTTGAGATTTTTATACTGAAATGCCAATGATTTAATTTAATTTTAAACTTTTTAAATATTTGTACTATATGTGTTTTAATTTGGCGGTTCACTGCCCTGAGTCCCCCCGGGGAGAAGGGCGGTATATAAGTTGAAATAAAATAAATAAATAAATAAATTAGAATTTTTCTCAGAAAAAAAAATGTAAGTTGCACCAGATCATCAATTTTACTTCTTCTCAGCTATCCTCAGCTATTATTTTTGTATCTTTCTGTCACTGCTTGTCTTCAAGATTCTAAGGCAATACTTTTCTAAAATATTTTTCTGTTACAGACTGGCCATCTTTTATACTTCATGGAAAATGTAACAAATTCTATGTGGTGCAAAAGAAACTGAGCTATTATAACACCCAAGAGAGTATTAGGGAATGGTAAATTTCACCTCTTTTGTCATGAGCCCTCTAGTAAGACCTTATCTCCTTATGGCAGAGGTGTTCAATTTTTACCAGTTTCAGGATTTTATCTTAAAGTCTGAGGAGCTCCAAGATCCATATTGCCTTTTAAAAACTTTGAGAAACTCAAAAGGAAAAATCCCCATCCTTCAAAGGATCTGAAGATCACAGAAAGGATGATGCTGGCTGCAGCTTTTGAATTATACTCTTTGGAGTTCTATTTTAAGAGATAGTTGAAAGGGAAATAAAATAATACAAACTGCACATCCAGTATGTATTGTTATATCTCCATGATGAATTACAGTTAGCTTCCAACTAAAAAAAACCCTGGGAAATATATGGAAATTCTTTAATTCTGGTGCCTACTTACATTTCAATTTTCAGGAATAAAAATATGAATGTCCTTAGTTTGCTCTCCATTCTTAGCCTGCTGTTTCTACCTAGATACCTTCAGACTCTTTCAATTAATTAGCAGTGGTAAACAAGATACTCAAAAGATTTTTATCTACTTCTGACATCTGCCTGTTGCAAAATTTTCATAAAATGTTTATGGCAATCTGGAGTCAACAGAGTCTGGAAAGAAAAACATTTTTACAGGGATTCATGATGTGTCTAGACAAACACTGAATATTCCCTGGATCCCCTACAGCACGGAGTGGCAACATGCTCAGTGACATATTTCTTGGATCTTGCTAGGATCTAGTTAATTTTATTTTATTTCTATTATTTTTATGCCTTGGCCATTATTTTTATTTTTAAGAATGTTCCTGGGGTCCTCAACATTCCCACAGGTATGCTTAGAAAATAAATGGCTAGGCTTCGTTTGGGAGCGAGCCTAGTTGCCCAGAAAATAATAAAGCAAGATCTGTTAGGAAAAGTTTCACCAGTGTGCCTTCAAATAAACATGGATGTAGTGATTTGCCACATTCTGCATGGAAGTCATTTGATGAAATTGCTAATAGCATGTTCTGAAAATTCTAAATATTCCCAAAAGAACCTTGTTAGAAAACACAGAGCACAACACAAGATCCATTAGGAATGATGTGACGTTGTCAGAGAAGCTGTGAAGAAGGCACCTAAAATACCACCAGAAGTTATCATTAATTCGATGCAAGGAAAGACAGGAAGATAGACCATAGAACAAAAGATTGCCCAAGTACATAAACATCTGACAGTTTCCCTATATCAACAGAATAGTATCCCCTAAAATCTGTAGTACCAGAATTTCTGGTACTTTGATCTCCATCCAAGGCCAGTGCTTAAGTATGCTGCTAGAACTAAAATCAAATACCACCAATCCTATTCAGGACCACCTTTGGAATGACCATCCAATTCAGTGTGGTGGTCCCACATGGAAAGAAATGCTTCCAGACAAACATGGACCTGGATTTTGCCCAATTTGTCCATGCCCAAATTCAGATGTATAGGTCACATGGTTTTTCACACGCATATGTTAATGCAAGATAAATTACTGAAGGAGGATAAAAAGATTTCCATGGATATATCCCAACTGCAAAATAAAACAAAAAGGATAAAATATATAATCAAAATGATAAGAAACAGATTTGTAAAGCCACTAACAGTTAGTCAAGCTTCATCATTGGCATACAGAGGTCTTCTAAAATGTTACTGATAGATCTAGGGTGAGAATAGAGAACTAATTGTAGGCATAGAGAAGGGACCACACAACCTTCTCTTAAAGAGAGATATCTTCCACTGAAGAAAAGCTTCCACCCCACAGTTCCACAGGGCGTATTGTATCTGCACCATTCTACATTTGGTTACAGCATGGCTCAGGGGGCTGCCTGACCACTGCCCATTTCAACATACTTTGCTAAGTCTAACTTCACTAAGAGCTGCTGTAGCTTCAGGATCACACTATTTTCAAAGGATACAGGTGGCCAAGCCTCACCGAGAGCCTTTTGGCCTGTTCCCTTTGCTTATAGCTTCACGTAGCTGAGAGCTACCCCACAAATAGATTTAACCACAGTTCCTTGGTATATGGGGAGGAGTGGAGGCAAAACTCTGAGACATCAGGGTGGGTAGATATAATTTCCTGCTCTACTTAAGAGAAGAGAGGCCTCTTGACACTTCCTGTGGTTTGGGCCTGGGAGGGAAGGGAGAGATAGCAAGAGTCATGTGATTATCTTCTCGAGTGGGAGGAGAAACTAGGCGGAGAGATGTGACGAGGCATCTTCTATAAATGGGCCAAGCACCACTGCCTCCATCTCTCTCTACTTCATCTCGCAGCTGGTTTCCCTGGTGGTCCGGAAAGATTGCAAACAACCAAGAGGTAGTTTTACAAAATTGCAATGGGCTGTTAAGGGGAAGGGTGGGGCTCCATGGATAGTTGCTCAAATTTCAGCTATGAACGTAGAATAATCATTTGTCTCATGGAAGACAATGGATCCATGGGCTTCTTGGGAGCCTCCCTTACCAGCGTGTCAAGTCAGATATTCTGAGCAAAAACTAGGGCAAAAATTGTCTAAAGGGAAAATAGAGAAAAGAGTGCTTTAAGGTCCATATTTTTACAAGGTGCAGGTGGAATAGAGAATGGGGTTGTTGTCCTTAAGTCTGTTAAATTCCTATATCTATGGCTGCAAGTAAATGTTTCAAGACAAAAAATCCCTATTCCTCATATTATCCTATTTTAAACATATTTAGGACGAGAAACAAAAATGGGGAAGTTACATATCACAGTCTGACTTAACAAGAGGAAATATGGCGGAGATGCCAGCGAGGGCACATTTTGGCTTCTTCAGGCACTGTGTAAAGGAACTTTGAAATTTAATCATGTGCCCTCTAGTGTTGAGAAAGAAAATCAAACTTCTTTTCAAACCAGTTCCGCTCTCCTGCCTAAGAGTGTTAATAGTGTTTTAAAGGAATTCTTTACCTTTTATTTCATTGTTCACTTGTTCTAAGGCTGTTTCTTTCTGTATAGAAACCTATGTTGTTTGGGTGTAAGGAAATCCCTGCACCTTTGCACAGAACCTTGATCTCAACACTCCCCTTTGACTCAGGATACAATCAATCTCCCTTCATGAATCCTGCTTCTGGACCAAGACTGGCTGGTAAGACATGATGAAATATTTCTTTTCCTCTATTTTAGAACCACAGTGAAATGCAATGTCAAAGATAGAAGGGAGCAGAAGTGATCCTTTCATATTCAAGAGTTTGTAAAAGCAGACTCTGTAGGAAAGGGACTCACTGCTGTAGTGCCTGACCCTTACGTAACAATAATGCTCAAAAGGCAAAGTTGAAAGGCATTTGCCAAAAATCATTGAAGGAAGTATAAATTGTATAAAAAGTTAACTGTATGGAGATTCTCAGTCATCCAGGTCACGGTCCCAAAGGTGCTTTTTCAAGAGGCAACTGGACTTTCTGGGTTTTTTTTTTTCCTTTGAAGTTGTTTCGCTTCTCATCCAAGAAGTTTCTACAGCTGAAGAAGCTTCTTGAATGAGAAGAGAAGCAACTTCAAAGAAAAAACCAGAAAGTCCAGTTGTCTCTTGAAAAAACACCTTTGTCTAAGTTAATACGCAAAGGATCTAGTTCAATAATTCTCAACATGTGGCTCAGAGGCCACTAATGGTTTACAAGAGTACTGCGGGTGGCTGAAATAAGTATCTTTCTTAAAATGGCCGAAACCCTAAAAGAATACAAGTATCCAAGATTGTTAATATTCTTGTTTAGAATTCTGGCTTTCCTCCCAAAATCTCCTAAAATTTTGGACAGAAGCACTATACTAAATAATCTATGAGAGTTTTGTTTTCTCAGAAATTTTGGTCTTTTAAAAAAATTAATTTCAGGTGAGGTTCAGACTGATCCTATGTAGTATTGTGCTTCTGTAATAGGACTCTAATGCTTTCAATCACAATGCAATGATTTCATAAAAGAAAATTTCTAAACTGCTGCTTTAATAGGAAGAATGGCAGGCAGAGATAAATTAAGCATAATAATATTCTTTAAATGTCAATCAATATTTTGAGAAAAAAATTAGGGGAAATAAGAAATTTCATCAATATATCTTCACTGTTTTAAAATCTCATTAACAATATACATATCTGTGAACCAGCTGCTTTGTAAAGCTCTTTTGTGGGAAAAGCTCTTATTGGGAAAATATTTAATAAAATATTTAATTCTTTATTTAAAAGTTCCACTCGGGCTTAATCCCAAGTGATTGAAGCCTTGGATTTCCTCCAAGGGATTATGAACAAGACAAGAGATTCTTTGCATTGTATTTCAAAAATGTTTACTGATAATGCAATGCTGCTCTTCTATGGCTCTGCTTTGTCATATATGATGATATTATTTAGAAATAAGTCAGACTGATGTCTATAAAGGTCATATTCAAGTAACTGAGTCAGACCTAAATTCAAAATGGGATCTTCTCTGAGCCAGTGGATATATTAATTTTTGTTTTTTAATCTCTGTAAATTACATCATATGCCCTTTAGTATGATGATTGAAAAACAACATATTCACTTAATTAAATCAAATTGTATTATGAGAAATTGTCTATCACTTTTGAAATTAAAACAAAAATCATACACTCTCTAAAGAAATGTTCTTTATACTAGGTAATATCTCATTTCCGAATCCCAAAACATAATTAAGATAGATCTGTACAACATTAATGTCTTACAGACCCATGTGATAGTATGTCACACTAAACCTGTTTACCTGTTTATCTGTAACTACTCCCAAAAATTACACTTACTCATTAAACAAACTAATGCATGGTTTTATAGTACTGTATCCTGAAAAATAGCTATACTTTGTCTTGCTTGTCTGACTGAGAGTTATGAAATAAGTATGCTATTCACATTATGCTATATTGTTTATTGTTCTCAGCTTTCACCTGTTATCTCTACTAAATCTATTTATGTTGGATTTATTTCCCACTATTCTCATTGAACTTAATGCAGGTTACGTAAGCATCACTCTTCATTTTATCTCTACAAAAATGTTATAAAGCCATGATTGACTAAAAGTTGACCTGTTTATTGTTTTTCTAAACTGAGTGGAGAAGGCAGGAATTTCAAATAGGATTTAATGTGCTAGATGTTTCTTTTTTAAAAAAATTTATTTCATTAACTAAAACTAAATTAGGGTGCTTTTGAAAGTTAAATCCTGATTTTTAA
This sequence comes from Coluber constrictor foxii, assembly GCA_038048745.1. NCBI lineage: Eukaryota > Metazoa > Chordata > Lepidosauria > Squamata > Colubridae > Coluber > Coluber constrictor. The sequence goes on along the minus strand of CM075961.1, from coordinate 60,144,853 downwards.
GAAAGATGAAGTCAACTTCTTAATATGCAGCACAGTTACCAGATTGCGGAAGTTATACTAGTTTTCAAACCTAATTGCTCACCTTTTTTAAAATTCTCAACAGAAATACTTGCTTTCTACAACAAAACCTGAACTACACACATCTGTCTCCACAATCTGCAAAACATCTAATTCTGCCAAAGAAAATAAGAGATTTCAAGGTGAGGATTGAGAAATGCAGTATCAAAGAAATGTCATTCAACAGCTTTCACTCAGATAATTTTTTTTCCAATTCATCACCACACTTGCACCATGATCAGGCATTCTGCTAAAACCCCAAGAACAGACAGTTTATTTCTAATCCAGTATAGAGTGATTCTGTGCCCTTTCAAAGTTTTGAACTACAACTTACACACAATCTTGCAGCTCCATGTGCTATTTGAGTGCAGAAAACCTGAAATGCATCAGTTTACCTACCTCATCACAGCTCTTACTGGGAAATCTCGAGAGCTAAACATACAACATAAACAATTGTAGGAAGTTAAGTAAACTGGAGTGATGGCTACCAATTTGGGGGGAAAAAATTCTTTGGTTAAACATACACTGTGTAAGCCAGATTTTAACACTTACTTCAGGGCCAATTACTAGGTGGCTAAGACCTTTCAATCAGAAAGGTCAGCAGTTTGGCAGTTCAAATCCCTAGAACAGGTCTAGGGATGCAGGGGGCTGGACTAGATGAATTTAGTTCACACAATTTGGTTTTGATTTAGCACATTCACCCAAAATATACCTTTTAAGGGCAAAAGAAAACAACTGGTAAATTTTCTCCCCCATAACCCCCTCACCCCCCAACCCCCCGCCCACTTCACACAAAGACATTTGGGGAAGGCGTTCCAGAAATCAGGACTGCATAGGGAGAACCAAGTTCAGAGAGGAAGAGATGCATCAAAATAATTTAGGATGCACAATGATCATTCTATGTTGGTCTTGATACACACACTACTAAAAGTGCAGGGTGTGCACGTATTCATATATTCTCATGACTTTGCCCCGTGAACAGGTTCAAAGGAGTTACATTAAATGGCCATCTAAAAAAGTGGAATGCCAAGCACCAGCTTTTCTTTACCTAAATGTTTTTACTTATAATCTAATTCACAAGTTACTTAGTCTTTCTACAACTGGGGCGGTGGGAGGGGGGGTAGGTAGATGTTCAGACAGAAGGAAACAGAAGAGAAAGGTGGGGAGAATTAACCCATTCTCAAGAATGACTTATCTTCTACACAATTTTACTGTGTGTATCTAGTAAAGCAGTGAACCAATTCAGATTTAATTTATTCGCCATTTCACCCTATCTTGTTGGAAGCAGTAGGAACCTTATGTAGGCTGTGACTGTATCTGGGCAGCAAGAATACTTCTAATACTAAAAATGCTGTCTCACTCTTAGCCCACAAAACAGACCGTCAAACCTCTCCTCCTGCTAGCATCTCCCTGTTTTATCAGCCCCCAGGGAGCTGTCAGCGGGTGGGATAGGGGAGACTTAGGAGGTGGACAACTCAGAAGGTGGTTCTGGATGAAGATGACAATCACAGATCAAAGCTACATTTTATGGACAGTGGACTCATCCATAAAGTAGAAAGCACTACTAAACGCTTGTGTCCAAGTGTAGTGTTTCCTACTTTATGGATGAGTGTACTGTGAGCAACGGAGGCAACAAGGGACAACACTATCAAGAATGGAAAACACAAACAGCAGCATAAGGTGTAAGTATTGTCAGATTGTCTACAGATTGTATTGCACAATATTTTATTTAGGTACAGAGTCTCTTTGATGTACTGCCATTATATTCATCCCTCTTTTCCAGCATTTGGACTCAAAATTCCCCAAGCTTCATTTAGGACCATTTTACATGTTTCTGTGTTTAAATAAAATAAAGGAGAAAAGTTAACAAAGTGGTTACTTGGCTTGTACTTTTTCTTCATGCAATTTTGCTTTCCTCCGTCTTCCATGAGTCATATTCTCTCCTCAGCTACATTTCACATTTTTGAAGAGTCAAACAAAAATATTTTTAGTTGAGCAAAGCCAAATTCAAAACTCATTATTTCTTCTGCTGGTTATATTTAGAAACTCATTATATAGTTCTCTCCAAATCTACATTAATTTTGCCATTTAGAGAGGAGGTTGGCTGAAATGTGAAGAAAGATGACAATGATAGGATAAGCTAGTAACTGTGTATGTGGAAGGAGCTCCCTAATACTGAAATATTTCATGTCCATTAGTGTAATGAAAATAAATAAAATATTAACACAAATATACATTGAATTTATTCACAAAGGTTGGAAAAGCTAAGAGCTTAACAAACACAGGCGTTTTAAAACTTCAAACTCAGTTCTGTTGTGATTCAAAGAAATGTAGTTGCATTAGGTTCCATTGGAGAAAAAAAATGTTAAATAATCTATTAACCTAAATTGCACCTTGTTTACAAAAACTTCAAGAGATTTTAATGGATCAACATTTAGCTTCTTACTTTGCTTCTAATAATTAAAAATTTATCTAATCAATCAAACATTGTTATTTAAAGCAAACCAAAGGGTTAAAGACAGTAAGCTAGTAACCAGATCATCTGCTGCAGTACTGGCTTAGGCACAAAGCTAAGTGGATAACCTTGGGCCATTCAGTCTCTCAGCCTTCGGAAGAAGACAATGGCAGACTATTTTCTAAAAATGTTAGTAAGAAAATTGCAGGGATTTGTCCAAGCAATCGTAAGGCATCAAAGGTACATGCACACCCACACACACCCACACACCTTTTTATATCCAGCTATATGAATGCATGCAAGTATGAATAACATGTCAGAGAGCAGACACTACTCTGCTCTTCCTTTAAAACTTGTGTGCAAAAACTGTTCATTTAAAACACTGCCCGCCACTCTTACTATTAAAGATGTGCAAAAAAGGGTAAGTAGAGAGTAGTTTTATTTTTATAGCATGAAAAGGGGAAGTACATTTTACCACATTTACAGCCCTGATTTATTTTTATACATCTAAACCTTCATCTGTTTTAAAGTCTGCATGCAACATGGGAAGATTAAATTGGAATTCAGATTACCTGAAATTCCTGTGCAGGCATCAATTCCAGATATGTATCTTTCTCAAGGATTAAAGTACTGAAATGAAGATTCAAGAACTTTCCCAGGATTACCAAGCTGGTTGTGGTATCTTAATTACTATTGTCATCATATTGTGTATTTCAAAGAATTGTTACAACTATGGTAAGGAAAAGCACACAAGAGATTCTCGTGAGCTCTCAGAACATGAGATGTCATCTTATTCCCTAAAATCAAAATGAGTTTCTTACCAGGATTGAAGTTACATGACCTCAGCATTTAGAAAGAGGCTTAAAATCCCTATCTATGCATGCCAAGGTGGCCAGGAGGAAAAAATAATAGCAGACGTAAGTAGTCCATGGGCTGTATATGGTCCCCACCTCCACCAAAATATAGCTACAAAATAGCTACATTTTAGTGATGTAACTTTAATTTTTTATTTAAAATAAAGGTTGGAAATGGAACAAGAAGCTTCTAAGTGGCTCCTGTTCAAATTGCTATCCTTAACCATTACACTTTCACACAAACTATGCTTTCTAGATCAATTTTTCCTCTTCAGAGTTTACAAATGGGAATCAAGAGTGGTTTGCTTTAAAGTCCTTAAATCAGGCCTAAATCAGCCATAAGTAAACAATGCTTTTTACAGGGTTAAGAGTACAAATGGCATTTGTTCCACAGCGATTTCTCATTCCTATTCTTACTTTAACACCTACCCCAAAAAAGGATTGGCTGTGACAGGACAACTCTACCAATGCCGTCTCTGAAGCTCTCCAAATTGAGCTTGTTCCCCTTCAATATTTAGTGCCACACCACACCTATTGCCATTTATTGTCCATGCTAGCCTCAAGGACAAAAAGATGATCAGTTCCAAGCTACTCAAAATGGGTCCATGTGTTTCAATAATTTTACTGAACAGGAAACATCTATAAAAATGCAATTAACTTATTGCATTCATCCAATAAAGTAATATTTGCCTAAATATATTAACACATTATTTTTGTTTTCTAAAGTTGCAGCGCTAGTAATTGCTCATGACAGGGAACTGCTGTTTTATTTCTTGGGGGTCATATAACTCCACATAATTTCAGGATGATTTATTTTTCATGCTGAGAAACAGCCTTTTAAATTCCACTAACACCTATAACATATGTAAGGCTAGCAATGGAAACGGAGTGGCACAGAGAAAAAGGTGGTGCATGGAATGACAACAATCAGTCAAAATATGCAGTTTTTATGTTGCGGTGTAATTTTTCCTTAGTAATTACACAATTAGCTCCATGAATCTAAGATGACTTTTGGCTCGGGCATGTCAAACAACATGTGAAAGTCCATGGCAAGAGTTTGACATGAGGGGAAGAAAATAAAAAAAGGCTTGCCATCTGTATGCTATTCTGACATGGGATGCATCTTCGTTAAGCAAGAGCAGAAACAAGCAATATTGGCAAAAGTAGGCTTTAACATGTATTAATAGACATGATGAGTAAGATCAATTAATATCTAGGTTTCTTCCTCTCTTCCCCATCCAGAACACTAACTCACAGAAAAATCCTCAAGTATTTACTCATACTTCAGTTAGGGGAAATGGGCAAAAGGCAAAGCAGGATGGCTTTAACACAGAGCCCTATGTAGACAAGTAACCAAAAACTAACAGCAGACAGGTACAAGAAAGATAAACACAACTGGAAGGAAGTTGTGTTTAAAGTGGGGAAGAACGGAGAACAGACAAAATATTGGGAATCTTTAAAAGCTAGAGGCATTATAGCCATTCCTTTATTCCTTTTATTTTTGGATGAAAGAGAATCTTGTTTTGTCCTGCGTGTAATGTAAAGATCAGTGGTTTTTTTTTAAAAAAAAAATTTCTCTATGCACATCTAATCACATACCATAGGTACAAATAAGATATACTGCAGTCTGCTTGAAAGCTTTTTTCTATTTGAAAGAGAAGTGGTTTGGACATTATTAAATCTACCCAAACAAAATGAACTCAAAAAGTTTAGGTTTAAGAGTTTTTGGGGTACTAAGGTACTTTTGAGTTTATTTTAACTATAGTGCCTCAACGATTACTGACACTGAGCTTGTCAGGTGAAAAGCTGACCGCCCAGATTCAAGACCTGAGTGACACATGATGGGGTGAGCGCCCATTACTTGCTGCAGCTCCTGCCCACCTAGCAGTTCAAAAGCATGCAAATGTAGGTAGATAAATAGGTACTTCTTTGGGAAGATAACAGCGTTCCGTGTGCTTTGGCATATAGTCATGCTGCATACATGACCATGTAAATGTCTTCGAGCAACATTGGCTTCTTCAGCTAAGGAACAGAGAGGAGCACTGCCCCCTAGAGTTGAACACTTCTAGATGGGAAATCTTACCTTTATTTTGTGTTAGTTAACAATCTTCAACAGATTGAATAGAGAAATGTGTGCATGAATGTGTTCTAAATAGATGGGACTTAAGTACTTTTATTCTAGTCATTTGTTCATCCTTGAAACAACCCAAAAACACTGAATAGAGGAAGAAAAAGTAAAGTTGAAAAGCCGACATTTAATTGAAGATCTCCGCCGACCAGGCTTAAAGAAAATTCTGACTCAGCAACAGATTTTGCATTTCATAAGTTTATTTGACAGAAAAAATCTCCTTGCTGTACATATCAAAAAAAATTAAATGCTTTTAAGAAATATGAAGAAACTTCTGTTCCCACCCTCCCTGATTTAGGGTTTCTCAGCTTCTTCTCAGCAAAATTTCAGTCACCTTCCCCCTAAAATGCCTGAATGCCCCTGTTCCAGTTCCAAACTTAACCCCTCATGACCTGGCTCAGCTGATCAATATTAAAGAGTCTCCTTTGAGGGAGGAATAAAAAGGAAAAAGAGCACTGCATATTAAATGTATTTTGTTCTGGGGAGGGAGGAGAAGGAATAGTTTAACCCTCAATTTTGCCACCATCAACGCCACTGTTGCAGGCTACTGAAAGAAGCTGCCTGCTTTTCTTCAAAAAAGCTTGATAGAAACAGTGGGGAACAGAAGGAGCTACTAAATAGCACTGCCTTCCATCTGATTCTGGGTTGGTAACATGCATTCCAACTTTTTATTTCAACCCTCCACCATTTCCAAAGGGGGGGGGGGTGTCTGAGAAACACTAAATCAAACAGATTAGATCACATATCCCTCTACTTCCCACCCACCCATTTGTGTGGTTTGTTTAAAAACCTTTTATGTCTAAATAAACAAAAATGAGACAGCTCTCTCAAAACACAGAAGTAAAGATTTTAGCTGCAAAACGCACAGGAAAAAAAATGCTCACTGGAGAGGGGGAAAAAATCAAATGAACATCACCAACTGTTGGAAGAAGAGGAAGAGGAGCATAGAGGCTGCGGATCCTGGTGGGTGTTGAGCAGAAATGTCCAGGGACAAGGGGAATGTAGCTGCCGACAAATGGCGGGCAATAAAGACAGGGACAGTAAAAGAAAAAACTAATGAGAATATAAAGGTGATGGCAAATGAAGAGACCTCCACTCCCCCCTCATGCAAACACACTGGTTTCCAGTGGACATCAGGAGGTGGGGGGCTCCCACCTGGAACAGCACTGGATGCTGGAGGTGGCGCAGTCTGTGGTTGTGAGGACAAGGTCTTTTCGCTCTTCAAAAGGCTTATGGGGACCTTGGGGAGAAAAGGGAGGGGGAAAAATTAGGCAATGCAAAACAAATTGGCAACCTCTTGTCAACTAACCTCTTAGCCTAGAAGTGATCAACAAATAAGCTTAGAGGTGATCTACAAAAGGTAACTACCTACAAATAATTTAAAGTATATTGTATTAAGGAAACACACCACTGAAATACAACTGGTACAAAGATCATAACTGAAGAGAAAAAAGGATATTCAAAGAGGGGGGAAAGTGTATATACTAAAATGTATAATGCCACTGGAACAATTTTAAGAGCACAATGTATTTCCCATGTATTAAGGATGAAAACAGATTAATATAATGACTTCCATATCCTTAAAATCCACACATACAGAACATAGAGAAGCCATTTCTGCTTAGAAATAAGTTATAGCAAATTTCCCTAACAGTATGTAAAAGGCAAGTCTTCTTCTTTACTCCTCCAAGTTGAGGAAAGATAACCAATATTACTAAAGTGACAACGAACACCAGAAACTACTACTTCACTCATTACTGCCACTAATTGCTAGGCTTTGGATACATACTTTACAAAGGGCCTTAGATTTAACTACCCTTTGGAAATTACAGCAGAAATACAAGCAATCTTCGACTTACAACCACAATTGAGCCCAAAATTTATGTTGCTAAGTGGGAAATTTGTCCCATTTCACGATTTTTCTTGGCACATTTGTTAAGTGAATCATTGCAGTTGTTAAGTTAGTCACATGCCGGTTAAGTGAATCCGGCTACCCCACTGACTTTGCTTATCAGAAGGTTGCAAAAGGGGATCACATGACCCCGTGATACTGCAATAAGTCACTTTTTTCAGTGCTATTGTAACTTCGAACGGTCACCAAACAAATTGTTGTAAGTTGAGGACTACCTGTATTTTGTTCTTTTCCATAAAAAGAAAGCATCACTGAAGTCCTCTGAATAATTCATTTTTATCACACCAGACTATTCTAGGAACCATAAAATATTACATATAAATTGTCACCTCCTCATTTTTGATTCTCATCCCCTTTTCTCTCTGTGTGTATTTTTAGGTTACAACTGCAAGGGAATTTATTATGGGAGCTTTTTAGGCCAAAGAATACAGCATAAGTAGTTTAAGTAAAAAGAGCAGTCAAGTCTTACAGAATTTAAGAAGTCAGCTCTGATAAGTTTCAAGAGAACAACGGAATAAATGCTTTATCTATAGCTCTCTGGATCTCACCAAATCAATCAGAAAATGAAGCCGAGCATTTTCTGAAAATGGGATGTGTTCAGCCTAAGGACTCTACTTTGTGTGATGACTCCTTCAACTGCTTCCCCAGATATCATGCTCAGAGGGAGATGAACCACTTCCAGGCACATCTGGAAGTTGGTAAATGGTTCCAAGCAGCCATCTAAGAGGGATTTGGCTCAAGTACAGCTGCGTCAGGACAGCCCTGAGACTTCAGCTGGAGAAAACATGAAGCTGCTACCAATCAGTGATGGGGAAGAGGAACTGCCTTCTCTACCTCATCCAAGAACATGCAGGGCAGAGAAACGGCAGGAGTAGAAAAGGTCAGCCAATTGCTCACGAGGAGAAAGCCTTGCCCTTCTTGATGAGTTGCACCAGAAATTTAGTATATCAAATGGAAGCAATGCTAGGAACATGTTCATTTCCTAGCTATGTATTTTCTGCCTGCCATGATTCTTGCCTCGCTTTGGATTGACACCTGGACTTGGATCGTGCCTTGTGAACTCTGGACTTTTTAATTGCCTCATAAATCCTCTTGTATTGTGGATTTAATTTTGTCTGGTGGGTTTATTCTGATTGGGAATCTTCCAAGTGCCTTGTAGATTCATTGGCCATTGCTCTGTGTATTAGCAGTGGTCTGTCTGTGGCTGGATTTAATTGGAACAGTTCTGGGTTTTTGGTGAAAGGGGGAAATATCCATAAACCCACTAAACCAGAGTTGTTTGTGTGAAAACGGGACAGCAGACTTTGAGATTAACAGAGTCCCCAGCTGCTTTTGGTTGGCGAGCTTAAATTTCAGATAAGAAATTTGGACAAGTGGATAAGAAACAGAACAGATATAGTCACAAATTAGCCAGAAGAGAAGAATTCACAGACTTCAAGCTGGAGATTTTAGGATTAAAGACACTAGCACAATTTCACCATACCTTCAAGAAATGAGTAGGAACACACCAAGTCAGAAATAACAAAACTATAGTAAATGCAGTCAAATCGTTGCATTTAAAACTAGCAAGTCATGCTCATTACCTTGAAGTTCTGCGACGAGGAGCTCGGGGACTGGGAGATTTGCGTCGCCGTTTTCGTCCTGGAGATCTGCTGATGCTTTGTCTGTTTCTCTGCAGGGACCTATCCCTAGATCTGTCTCTGGATAGAGAATCAGGGTATGAAACTGACTTGGATTCAATGTTAAATGCATTCTGGAAATAATCCCTAAACAATTTCTCAGCCAAGAGAAGTAAGATTGGCTGAAGAGACTTACCTACGTCGATCCCTTGGAGCAGAGGGTGGTTGGGCAGGAGGGGAGTAGCTCAGAGAGCGGGAATCTCTCAATGAATCAATTGGTTTTCTAGGGCTGCGTGATCTAGCAATAGAAAGAGACAATGGTTTTTAAAAAAGGTCAAAAATGGAAAGAAACACCAACTGGAGGAATGGATTGAAAAGATGAAGGATTGGCAGATAGCAAATTTAATTGCATTAATTAGGGGAAAGAATGTAATTTGTGTCTACCTGGAAACCTTTTTTGGACTTTATACTCAAAAGAGGGGGAATTTTTTTTTTCATTTTAGGTTTTGACAGCTAAGATCATTATTATAGAAAGAGTGAAAAATTGATGATATAGCTATATTATGTATCTCACTGCAACGAAAAAAGCTGGAAATCACTGCTTTTTATATCTTCCTTTCCTTTTTCTTTCCTCATTTTACCCATCTTTCCCTTTTCCTTTCCTCCCATTTTTCCATTGTCTTTATTTATATTTTATATTAAGAAAAAAAAACTTAATAAAAACATTGTAAATATGAGAAACACTACTCTAAAAGAAGGACCATCAAATACAGTATCCAAAATTTGCCCTCTGTCCATAGGAGAACATGGGAAAACAAGATACTGTAATGAAAATGCCATCAGTTATAAACTGCAACGTTCTTAGCAAATATTTTTAAAGTAATATTTTTCAATATTTTTAAAGTATTTATAGATACAGCCTTCCATGTACAGTCCTATTGTAACTGATACATTTCTACCCGAAAAAGCTAGTGCCACAGATCTTCCACAGCTCTTTTAGCGTCAGGTAGTCTTCTTGGACTATTTCCCCAAGATCTCATACCATTTGCACTAAGCTTGTGATATCAGAAGCCATTCTAAGCATTCAGCAAACAAGACACTTAGGGTGTCAAGCCAAGGAAGGGAAGACCTAGTTCACCTCCACACTTCAACAACATTGTCAATAAAGAATAGAACACTGATTCTTAGGTGCAAAGTATACGTCTTCATTAGCAGAATACTTACTTTCTCTTCTCTGGTGATGGTTTCTTCTTCAGGGGGCCCTTCATCACTGACTGGAGTCCTGTTTTAGGCAATGGCATGGAGGAGGACGAAGATGATGAAGAGGAGGAAGAGGAGGAAGAGGAAGAGGCTGAAGAAGAGGACGACGAAGAAGAGGAAGAGCTGCTGCTTGTACTGCTTGAGCTTTGAGAACGGCACTTACGTTTGCCCATTTCTAGAGGTTGTTCATCACTTTTAGTTTCTTTCAGTACTGGGCTTGGTGGCCTTTATGAGAAAAGTAAAGGAAAGAGGGTATAATTAAAGATGGTTGGTTGCAACAGAGGAAAGAAGATTCAGCCAGGTTAACTGGAGAAACTCACATTTATGAATGGGCACACAAACTCCAGCTCATGTTGTTTATGGGCAGTCTAGGGAAATAACTGATTTGAGTCTTTTTAATTTTTTTCTTAGCAGCATATTCAGTCTTTTATCCGTCAAAAAATAGTCATAATAGGGAACCTTACACGTCACAAAATGACAGGCTTGGTTGGAATAAGCAGTCCAAAAATGCCACAAAAAAAACTAATTGTTACTTCTTACCACACTAACTTTCCCTCTTATTTTTTTTTCCTTATATATATAGGTACTTCCAACTAAGCCTCACATTGCAGCCTCCTTCCAGATATGTTCAAGTTTATGAGAAGCATAGAAACATTACTGGAAATAAAGTAAAATCAAAACTGATAATATTTTGCAACACACTACTTTCCTTTTTTTTAATTAAAAGAATCTATCATGCTAGCAACTCAGAAGCTTAGATTTTCCACTGGCAAAGGCTACTGCTACTTCATGTAGACCCATTTCATAGGAAGCAGAGATGAGTCACTTGAATTAACAGATCCAGAATACAAACATCTTGAGTTGAAGATTTAGGTTACTCTTGCAAACAAAAAGTAATCATGACTAAACAGCTTCCCAAACAGCCAAGGATTCAAAATGGAACAATGTTTTAATTACGGTTTTATCAAGCTGTCTCTTGCCATCTCATTAATTTCCTTGCTCTGCTAGTCCAAGTCTTCCCAAAAAATTTTTTTTAAAAAAATCCTAGTTCTCCACACTAATATCTTGAGACCAGAATGATAAAAAGTTACATAAGCTAAGACTGTATTTAAATTGTTAAATACGTATTTTGCAAAAAGATTATCATCCATTTTTTGCAGGCATACTCTGATTCAGCACAACTCTACAAAACCTGATACAGATAATAAAGAGCAAAATTAGATTCCGAAAGAATACAGTACAGTATCTATTAGTGGTACCCAGTAACATCAACAAAGAGGACCTCTGGTGGACAAAGGCCGTCATTAAAATCTTTCAATGAAGCAGCATTTCTAAAGGGTCAACAATATCAGGTCTACACACTACATACTGAACAGTCACTTGGCTGATTTGGGCAGCTATAAAAATTGAAGAAAAAACCAAATATATGAAGAGATGTGGGAAAACTTACATTTCAATTGGCAGTATTAATAAGAACTGAGGAAAATAGATGCTGGAAGGTATACACAGTGACCACTCCATATATGGGCACATCCAAAACCTGCCAGTGCCCATGCAGTTGACCAGACTATTGAGCCAGGATCAAGTGGCTATCCGTCATACCAGAATAGCCATGTTGCACCAGAGATCCTTTCCTCATCTGGCTTCTATTTTCTGAAATCATCTAACACCAGAAATTGTCTTAGAATCAAGAACAACTTTGTTGTTCCTTGAGCTCATTTGATTTCCCTAGAGGAAGAGAGCTTGTTTCCCCCATATCACAGCCAAGCATAAAAATAGAGCTCATTGGCCTTTTTGTATTTTCTTATATGGGAGGCTAGATTAGAATTCAATTGACACAGGAGTTCAATCAAAACTTCATATTTTAAATCTAGCAACACTAGCAACAAAAACATTATTGGTTGTGTTATACACACATTATCTATTTTATATATTTGCACAGAATATTTGAGACAATGCTTATGGACAATGGGTCCACACAACATTTTTTACGACTGAGATGTCGTTCCGGAGACTGGGATTAGAAGGGACATAAAACAAGGACATGAATAAAATGAGTGAATGTGCATATACATTCTAACTGACCAAGAATAAACTGGATGTTGGGTATTACCAGGCAGTAACCGCAGACAGTTTAAAAGACATGGGGAACAAAAGGATTATTAAGAAGAAAGGTTCTTACTGTTTCAGTTCAATCTCAACCTCAAGATCCTTTGTTGCCTGATCATGGGGACTGGACTCAGATGAGCTGGACTCAGAATCAGAAGTTGAAGAAGATGAGGATGAGGAAGACGAGGATGATGATGAACTGGTAGATGAAGCAGATGAACTTCTCTTTGCCTTTGAAGGGGCAGAGGGTGGAGGAGAGGGAAGATCAAGTTGTAGGACTGTGGGACAACTACTCCTGGTGTCATCCTCCATGGTGACAGAAGCCAACTGCGACTCAGCCTCAAGGGTAGGTAAGTGCACCTCAGACCTGTCTGCTACTTTTCCTTCAGATACAATCTCCTCTTCTTTGGGGGATGGCACTAGGACAGAAATCAATGCTGGTAAGGGGCTTGAAGAAGCAGAGGAGGAGGAGGAAGCAGAGGAGGAGGAGGACCGGGATGACAATTTAGCTTTTACAGGAGAGAGGGAGCCTGCATGAGAACTGCTTCTCCCTGACAATGATGCACCAACTCCTGCATCATCTTTCATTATAGCTTGGTGCATGCTCTGATTCCTATCTCCTGGGCTTTTTCGGATGGCTATGGAATCACCATTCTTTGATACTGGAGGCAAGTCATGTAGCATAGATGGATCAGGAGAGAGGGCCTTTCGCAATTTAGGAGATTCCTCACCAGGTGGAGTTAAAGCGCAAGGAATGGCAATGTTGTTTTTGCTGTGCCAAAGAGAAGAGCTTGTTGGCTTCTCTTGAAGGTCAGACTTGGGATATCTCTCAAGAACAGGAGGAGAGCGAGACTTTCTTCCTGGAGATGTGCAGGCTTCCTGGGAGCCTGATCTGGAATGCTTCCTCATAGGAGATGACTGACAATCAGGGGATACTCTGGACCCAGTGCCTTTATATGATGCTGTTACACGTGATGCATCTAATCTGGGAGGTGAACGGGATGCATTCCGACTTGTTGCAGTCCTCTCTGGGGACAATGGCAACATCTGTACTGGCGATGGAGAATGACCTCTGTGTGGTAGTTTAGGTTTTTCCTGACGAGAAGAGGATCTTGAGCGGCTTCTAGCTGGAGAGGAAATTGACCGTTCCCTCCTCAACGAACCCCGAGATTTATTTCGTCGCCTGGAGAGTGAACGGGAGCGACTCCTCCAGGAGGGAGAGCCAGATCTTTCTTGTCGCAAAGAAGTTCTGGGCCTATCACCATAGGATGATGACTTGGACCGATGTGGATGTGTGCTGATGCTTGATTTCTCTCTAGAAAGTGATCTGGACCGTCCACGTCTTGGAGGTGTTCGAGATTTGCGTCTAGGACTCACTGGTGATACAGATCTCCGTCTTCTTGCAACTGGTGTTCTAGATTTTTCTCTTGCCCGTGATCCAGATTTACGTCGTCGTGGAGGGGTTCTAGATTTCCTTCTAGGTCTTGGAGATGATCCAGCTCTGCAGTGATATCGTAGTGGTGTTCTGGATTTTATTTGGGACCTTGGGGATGACCCAGATCTACGTCGTCTGGGAGGTGTTCTAGATTTTATTCTGGGTCTAGGAGATGAGCCAGACCTACGTCGCCTTGGAGGCGTTCTCGACTTCAATTTAGGTCTTGGTGGAGACCCAGACCTTCCACGCTTTGGAGGAGTTCTGGATTTTGGTCTAGATTTAGGTGGTGACCTTGATGTTCTGCGTCTCGGTGGTGTTTTTGATTTTATTCTTGGTCTGAGCGGTGACACAGATCTGCTCTCAGATTTCTCTTTCCATTCTGGGGAAGAATCTGAACTGCTCTCGCTAGAGTGTATTTTTGGCTTCTCTTTAGTTCCAGAATAAGAACCTGATCTACTTCTTCGAGATGCCTCTTTAAATGCCCCTTTCTTCTCTAAAGGTGATCTAGGCCCCATCACTGCAGCTTTAGAAGTTTCTCTTATTTCCGGAGAAGATCCAGGTCTATTGTGCTTTGTAACAGTTGCAAATGTGCTGTTCTCTGGTTCTGGAGAAGAATATACTTTGCCTTGCATTGGGGATGAAACTGATTTATTCTTGTTGATTGACAATCCCGCAGAGCGACTAAGTCTGGGAGGTGACTGAGATTTATCATCTTCTGGAGATGTTGATGAAGAAGTAGAGGAGGAGGAGGAGGAAGAAGAGGAGGAGGAGGAGGAAGAGGAAGAGGAGGAGGAGGAGGAAGATCCAGATCTACTTCGCCTTGGGGGAATATCTGTTTTTTTAAGTACTGGTGATGACTCAGATGGCATTTGTCTTGAAGAAGATTGCAATTTTTCTTTTCCCGAGAGGGATGAACCTGATTTACTCTTTTGGCATGGAAATGAAGTACTTTCCATTACTTCCATGGAACTGGATTTGTTGTGCCCTGGAGAAGTTCCAGATTTTGTTTTCACTTCTTGGAATTTATTTTGGTTTGGAGGAGTTTTAGATTTGCCATTTAGTTCAGGAGATGGTCTGGATTCACTTCTCCTGATGGGAGATTTCTCTTGTGCTGCCTGAGGGGACAGTCCACATCTGACTTGCTTCAAAGGTGAAGGTTTTGTCATCTCAGGAGAGTATCTTGACTTGGTCCTGGTAGGTGATCTTGACTGTTCTTTGGTCATTGGAGAAGAGCCAGATGTGCTTTGCCTTGGAGATGGCCTAGTCTTCTTTAACTCCAAGGAATCATTTTTGCATTTATCAAGCGGTGAAGATTTCTTAATTTCTAATGAAGATCCAGATGCAATTGGTCTTAGAGGAGAAAGAGATGTCTCTCTCAAACCTGGAGGTGATCTAGACCTGCTCTGTCTTCGGTGCGGTGATCTAGGTTTTTCTTTTGTTCCTACAGACCTTCCAGCTCTGCTCTGCTGCAGTGGAGATGCAGACTTTGATTCTGGAGAAGCTGCTCGCCTTACTGGCGATAAGGAGTTTTCCTTCACTGATGATTGACTGGAACTGGACCGACTTTGCCTTGGAGATGATCCTATTTCCTGTTTCAGCATTGGGGATGATCCTGCCCTTGGCTTTGTTTTCATTTCTGGAGAAGACTCAGATCTGTTTCGCCTTCTTGGTAATCTCATCTCTGGTTCTGGAGAAGACCCAGATATACTATGTCTTGAAGGAGACTTTGATTTCTGTCGCAGTGCTGGAGAGGAACCCGATCGACTTCTTTTTGAAGTGCTTTTAGCTTTTTCTTCAGCTGCTAAAGAAACATCAGACTTCCTTGTATGCCTTGGAGATGAACCAGGACTGCTCTGAGGGGACATTCTGGTTTTGTTTTTGAGGGCTGGAGGTGACCTGGATTGGCTATGCCTAGTAGGTGATCTAGATTTCTTTTTTGGTGTTGGAGAAGAACCAGATCTACTTCGTCTGACACTTAATCTCGATTTCTTTTTTATTCTTGGAGAACTAGAACGACTGCGCCTTGGAGGTGTTCTTGATCTTTTCTTCCTTGACCTTGGAGAAGAACCTGAACGACTCCTTCTTGGAGACAACAGAGTTTTCTTTTTAGCTTTTGGAGGTGATCCAGACCGACTACATCTGGAAGATGCTCTTAACCTTCTCGATTCAGGAGAGGAACCAGAAAGACTACGTCTTAGCACTTTTCTAGATCTTTCCCTCATTCTTGTAGATGAATCAGATCGACTTCTCCTAGAAGAAATTCTGGAAACTTTCCGATCTGGAGATGACACAGATCTACTTCGTCTGGCTGAAATCAAAGATTTCTCTCTTCTTGGAGATGAACTCGATCTTCCTCTCCTGGGAGGTGTCCTAGTTCTAGATCTGCCTCTTCTCGGTTGTGTTCTGGAGCGGGACCTTGCTCGCCTGGGTGGACTTCTTGATCTAGACCTGCCTCTTCTTGGTGTTCTTGAACGTGACCTCCCTCTTCTTGGCGGTGTTCGTGACCTGCCCCATCTTCCACTATTTCTGCTTCTAGACCATCCATGCCTTTGAGGAGTTCTAGAACGAGACCAACCACGCCTCTGAGGTGTACGTGATCGACCCCATCTGGGAGGTGTACGAGAACGTGATCTACCCCATCGCTGAGGTGTTCTTGAACGGCCTCGCCACTGGGGAGTTCGAGAACGTCCCCTTCGCAAAGGAGTACGTGAACGGGATCGGACACGCCTCTGAGAACGAGACCTGCCCCTTCTTGGTGGGGTACGTGTGCGTGATCTAGCTCTCTTAGGTGGGGTCCGGGACCGCGATCTACCTCTACGTGTAGTGGGTGTTTGAGAGAGAGATTTGTCCCTCCGACTGGCTCTTGATTTGGAGCCTTTAGCCGGTGGGGTCCTGGATGGTTCACGTCGAGATGTCTTAGAAGACTGCTTTTGCCCAGAACGAGAGATTTCAGGGGATGAGCTAGATTTCTCTCGCTGGGTAGAGGCTTTCTCTTTGTCTTGTCTTTTGGGAGGGACCTCTGGTGAACAGTTGCGAGAAACTGGAGCAGGCTTAGTTGGTGGGGAAGGAGAAGAGGAGGAGGAAGAGGAGCAACTACCACTCTCTGAAGGAGAAGGTGAGCGCTGAGGTGTAGAGTCCTCACGAGGCATCTTCTTCAACTTGGTCTCAACAGCCTTAAAAGCAGATGAGGAAGCTGTAAGCTCCTCCTTGCTATCAGGAGAAATCTTAGCCTTAGATGGTGGAAGAGTCCCATTACGATCTTCTGACTGCTTCTTAGCAGATGGAGAGGAACAGGAAGGAGACCTCTTCTCCTTAGAAGGGGGAGGCTTTTCTCGAGAATGATCATTCAGCACAGGAGAATGATGCATGTCCTTTGGATCATGCTCAAGTGAGGGGGTGGCTTTTCGACCCCCATGCCGAGCAGACTTGCTATCCTTGTCTCTTTCTTTCTCTTCGGCAGGAGATGAAGGACTTGGAGAACGCTGAACGGCCTCATGTACTGGAGAATGCTTGGATAATTTCTAAATAGGAATATAAAAAACAATAACTAGAACTATCCTTCGAAAAAAAAAAAGGCTCAGCAACTAGCTCCCTAGCATTTTGAAAGTGAAAAGATCACTAGGGTTCTAGTTTAACTTTAAGCAACTCATTAATTAGCTGTTATTTTACAACAGCATTTTCCAATCTGGGTAATTTTGTGTGGACTTCAACTCCCAGAATGCTTAACAATGGCATAGTCAATGAAAAATTCTGAGGGTTTAAGTCCACATGTCACGAAATATTGGACACACTGTTCAAGAAACTATAATTAGATTTTAAGTTTGAGGAAGAAACTGCTTTAATGTATTAAAAGAACAACTTAAAATCCATCATTTCTCCTCACCAATTTTAATGAACCAGTCAGTATTCCTAAGTCATTTTCTTCCAAGTGACTTCATGTAAATGTTTCTCATTTTCGTAATGCACATATTATTCTTTACCTCTCGCTTTTCTCTGCTTTCTCGAGGACTTGTGCTTCTGCCTCGCCGGGCAGGCTCAGCAGAAGATGAACGCTCTTTTTCTCCCAAATTCTTAGAAACCACTTCGATGTCTTGTTTTCGTGAACTTGATGGAGACTTACTCTGCCGTCTAAGGAAGCCCCTTTTTTGAACAATGGGGCTGCCTGATCTGTAAATAAATGATTAGAAAGTTAACCCACAAGAGTCCGCCCAAGTTTAATAGTTATTTACAAGACACAAAGCTTGATTTGCCAAGCTATACCTGCTATGGGAAGCATCTGATGAGGAAGAGCCATCTGGGGAGGAAGAGCGATCCCGACGGTCTTTCTGAGATGCAGACTCACTGGTGGACCTGAGAGTTAATGAGAATCAGGTGCATGAAAAAAAGATCAATTTTAGTTGCACAGCACAGGTAGAATAGGTGGTTTTTACCTCTTCCGTTTCTTTTCCTTAGATTTGTGTTTGCTTTTGGGACTTGGAGATCTGGGGAAAAAAGTTAGTTTTGAATCATTCTTGAACAGTGACATATGCAGTTCTGTATCTCCCTCTGTCCATTTCATATCCTTCACAGGACATCTATTCTAGCAATATCCAATAACTATCCCTAATATACCAACTCCAAATTCAGTGAGGAAACAAATGTCAAGTTTATATGTAGATACACTTCCGAAAACACTGTAGAATACATGGGATCATATATCCGCTGCTTACAAAATCTTAAAGCAGCCTCTTTTCCCTAGGATTAGGATACCGTGAAAAGACGGCACCACTTTAAGATGCTGAAAACAAGTGCAACTCTCACACTTTCTAAGGCAGAGGTCACCAACCAGTGGTCTGCAGACCACAGATAGTCCACAAGAAAATTTTGGTGATCCACAGTGCACCTGGGTGGAGAAGCTGCTCCTGGATGACCAATGGGCCAGTCCTGTGACTAGAGCTCTGGAATATGGGACCAGCCAGGCAGCTTGTGGTGGGGCTGGAAATCTCCACCGTAGAGAGTGGTAAGTGCAACTTTCAACTTGCAGGTGGTGCAATGTGCAAGGAATAGTGCAGCCCTCACTGGTTGGAACGAGGTAAAGGTGCTGTTGCGGCAAGAGGGGGCAGAGGCACAGGCGGGCCTAAGTAATGGGCGTCATCAACCCGCAGCACTTTCATCCCCCTGCTGTGGCTCCGTCAGCTGAACCCATCAGTGGCTGGCCCTGCCACTCATCTTCCCCTCCCAATTACTCCTCGCCTGGCCTGAGAAGATAAGGGCGACGACGGCGGATGGAGACTCGCACAATATTCCAGAGCAGGAGCCAAGTGTCCCTGTAGTTGCTTCAGCTCTTGCTGGGTCTCATGGGCGCTTCTTCTGGCCTCTTTTGGTCCTGCACGCACTTCAGTCGCTCAGGGAGATGCATGACTTCCTCTCCGTCCCGAGACACTGACCCGGCTCAATCGTTTCTCTCTGCCACTGCTGTTGGCGTCTCTATAGTCCGCCCACTGCTCTTGCAGCATCTTGCACAGCACAGTTATATGTGACACGCTTCACAATGGGGGAGATGGGTCCCCTCCTCCTCCTGCAGCCCATTACGATGCAGAGCATCAGGCACAGCCATGTCAGGCAAGTGTCTTGGGGTGGAGAGCAGGTCATGTGCCTCCCCAAGTGACCGAGATGCATCCAACACCAACAAAGGTTGAAGAAACACCTGCAAGACCGAGAGAGTGCTGGAGAATCAGAATGAGAGAGAGATGAGAGAGAGACATGAGAGACAGAAAGAGAGACAAAGAGACAGAGGGATAGATACACCTATTTCACATAGAAAAAAAAACACTGGGAGCCACCAAACCTGGGTAGGCATGGCCAGGTTGGGGGGAGGGGGTCATGTAACTGGGTGGGAGTCCAGTTGGCCATGCCTACCCAGGTTTGGTGGCTCCTGTTTTGTTTTCTGTGGGAAACGGGTCAAATGGCTCTTTTGAGTGTTTAAGGTTGCAGAAACAGGCAGCCAATCTAAGTGCCTGAAGAACCCCATCCCATCACTGGGAATCCAGGAGCTTCAGCGGTGCGCTGGATGCATATCAGTGGTCCGCGGGATTTAAAATTATGAATTTAATGGTCTCTGAGGCCCAAAAGGTTGGTGACCCCTGTTCTAAGGCACCTTTGGAAATCAGACTTGTGGAGCCCTACTAGATACAAATTACTGAACGTAATTCATTGTAGTTTAGGTGATTCTGAGAATAAGTAAACAGAAAGAACCATTACCTTTTACATCCAAACATTTTAAAAACAGCTAATGGTTATTAAGACTCACCTATGCTTCCTTTTCTTTGATTCTGATCTAGAATTAAAAAAAAGAACAGAGTAGGAGTTGGCAATCTGATGTTGCGGATGTTTTTAATTATAATTTCCATCAGTTGCAGCCAGTGTGTCTAATGAACACGAATTATAGATTTGTGTTCAGGTCATTAAAAAAGCACCAGGTTTCCTGTTCCAATATTAGACTTTATTCCCAAGTTACCATAAAACTGATGTCATGCCCAATAACTTTAGGAAGGCAAGGCTGATGTTCAAAATTGATGCTGGATTACAAATGTGAATTCTGCCCATGAATCCCATCGAAAATGGTTTTAAGCAGATTTCTGGAAAAGTAAATGCAGCATACAGAGTGAGAAATGCAAGCCTATCAGATAGCATGCCCCTAATTTTTATACAATCACTTTATACCACAGAGAAAAAGAAGACTGAAATTTTCTTAAAAGAATTTTTGAAGATAGCACTACAAAAGACTTAGTAAATCATCATCACGATTAAATCATGATGTCCCTAAAATCCAATCCTCACACTAGAAGCCAGTTACTTTTACCTTCCTACAATCCCCTTACCTGTGTTTCTTTTTCTTTGAGCTTTTTTTCCTTTCTCTTCGAGAAGGTGATCTGCTCTCAGACCTTGAAAAGCCAAAAGGGCAAGATATATTTTCTGAGAAACTTTAAAATATAAGTTTCTTTTCTTATTTCTAAATCTAGATTCCTCCCCTCCCCAGCTGAATCTAATGAGTCTGAAAGAAGAATTCAAGTGTCTTGGGCTCACCCACCCACCTCTCTCTGCCCTTCTTCTTTTTCTTCTTCTTCTGTTTTGGAGATGGTGACCTGGAACTGCTGGAGTCTTTGATAAGACTGAGGAGACAAAGTCCAAATAATAAATAAAATTCTAGAATTCAAGTCTTAACATTCTACATAAGCAGCAGCCTATTATGAATCCTATCTTTCAGTATTTTTTCTTACAAAAAATAAAATCTCTCATAGTACAAGAAATAACGTCAATTATATACAAATTCTAATTAAGGATGGAAACAATCATGAACTATCTCATAAATTATACAAGTTTCATTAAGGCTGCCGATGTGCAATACTTATTTAATATTCCCTACATTTCAGGTACTTTATTTGAATTTGTCTTTTTAAAGTCTCTTAATACAATTGAAAAGCTCACAGGGTTTTGGGTTTTTTTTTTTGTTTTTACTGGAGAAGACATAACCAGAGCTACCTTATCACTTCTTCTTGCTTATTTTCTTCCAGTAAGGATTCCTCATACCTATACTGCTTTTGCTGCTCCTGCTGTTGTTTAGCTACTGCAGCTGTTGCTGCCTCCTTGGCTCTGCGGTTGGGATCAAAAGAGCTACCATCCACATAACTATCACTGATCCCAAAAGCAGCTCGCAGCCTCTCATTCTTCTTTTCATTGGCCTCAGCCAGCTGATGGGTCTCTGTAACACTGGGGAAGAAAAGTAATAGTTAATAGAACAAATATATCACAATACAACGGTTCTATTAATATGCAGATTGAAACATGGTGTATTTTTGGAAGAAGAGTCTCTCTTAAGATGAAAAGTAGCTATCATGACAAAACAAAACAAAATCCACAAATGCCTTACTTACCTAGACTTCTGCTGCTGTTCTCCCTCTTTGACAACTGCCACATCTTTTTCTAGAAGCATCATCCGAAAGGTGGCCACTTTCTCCTGAATCTCCCCTTCTCCATACCTATTGCATGCATCAGAATAGAATTTTGTGGGTTATAAAGAGATGTTCCATTTAAAAGCTAAATCACTCAAATAAGGTATCAAAATATTTATAAAATGCATGGATTATAAAAGACACAAGAATTCACCTTATAGAAAGTACATAACTTACTTAGTATAGAATATTGATTAAAACCAAAATGTAAATTGAAAGAGTTTTAGTTCAAATTCTGCTTCTACTAGGACTTTTTTAGAACATGTTGACAAGCCTTCTGGCCATTAATCTCTGAAAAATGTGGCCAATAATAGCCTACCTTACTGGACTATTCAATGTATTATTATTGCATATTGCTATCATGAATCTCTATATAATATTAAAAAATGCTTTACAATATTAGGCATTGTATTATTTTCAACCATTTTCATTTCTAGTGAAAATGATCACTAGATCCCAAATCTGATTATCCAATTTTAAAAGACTTGTAATAACCAAAGTTCTACTAAGTATGTACAAATTTTATCCCGAAATTTTGATAAAAAAATGTTTTCTGAACAAATTCCACTGCTCAAAATGAAAACTGAGCATAAAAAATACCATAGAGCTAATATCAGAACACTGTATTCCTTTACCCAATATATAGGTATTTGAAATTTTGGATGCAAAGCATACTGATCATATCATTCCCAAATCTGTATATTCTTGTAACAATGTTGGTTTATTCATTCCTACCAGTTGGCCATTATTATTCTCACTGCACTATGATGTCTTGAAAATGTCTTAGCCTTGACCACCCTGTAACAACTCACCCTTGCTCTTCCATGAGCTCAGCCAGTTCTAAGCATTTCAATTCAACCTTCCTTTTGCGTTCGTGATCCAGGATGTCCTGGTTGGGTTTTTTAACCAAAGATGACTCCAGTTTCCTCAGCTCCTCTTCTGACTTGTAGTCAGTCCGATCCTTCTTGTGACGTACTGCTGAGAGGTTCCGCTGCACGTAACCGTTGGTGCCGCTGCCCCGGGGAGTGGGGAGTCCTATCCCATTGTACATGGCTCTCACAGACTAGCACCTCTGGTGCCTGATACTTAAAGACAGTATAGAAGAGCAGAAGAAAAAGCAAAGGGAAACTTTTTTCACATCACCATATGGATATATCACCCATCATCTGCAATCAAAAAAGACTGCAGTCTTTTTTAATGAACCAATTACTTTTCCTTTTTGTTATAAGTTCCTTGTTCTCAAATCCATTCCATGTCCAGACATTTACCCACTTTATCACTCCCTCTTATTCTTCTGAAAAATGCCTATTTTCTTCCTACTCATAATTTATACCTCTCAATCAGATCCCATATTTTAATTTTCTTAACAGTGGAGAATTTAATGGTATATGTTTTCTAAAGGAACCCTTTTATTAAATAATTTCATATAATCTACAAAACTGCAACCACTCCCCAACTACTCATTATTGTTTTCCCCAACCAAAAGCTATAGTCAACTATCCAAAATTATTCAGTCCAATTTTTGCCTCAATTCTCAAGATTTCAGTACCTGCATTCAGATTTGTTTTATCTTAATATATATACCCTGTGCTCCAAGCACAAATCTTTTTTAAAAAAAGACTCTTTTTTAAATTAAATACATATCTGGTTTATTTCGAATGGTTCCTGTTCAAAATCTCCTTCCCAGTAAAGGAGACAATCCTATGTATATTAACATGAAAATTTACTGGGACTTACTTCAGAGTAAGAATTGGCCTGCACAATTCATCCTCTAATCTTTTTACAAGCTTATCATCGAAAGCCCCTCCCTTTTCTTTTTTAAAGGCTGAACCTTATAAAGCTATCACCTACCCACTAGATCTTTATTATTTACTGGTAATATTTTATACTGCATTATCCTCCTTCTTCCTTTACAGGCTCCTACTACCTTTTCAAGAACTGAGTTAAGTTCATCATGCCTTCTACTTTAAAAGCAAGCTCTCAAGTCCAACTCAGCCCACAAACAACATAAACTGATTAACTGCACGCACATTTCCATATCGTTTATTTTAGCAACATTATAACAGAAACAGCTTGATCCGATATATATAGATATAGATATAGATATATCTATATATATATATATGTATGTATGTATATGTATATGTATATCTATATCTATATGAATATGTATATGTATGTATGTATATCCTTAAACTAATCTAACAGTCTGGGAATTGCATGGTGGTCCCCCATCTATACATATTAATCCGGTCCCAAAAACTGCTTTTGTTTTTTTGTTTTTATCAGCCAAGGCTTGGTAGGTGCTGCCATCTGCTGTGACGTTTACTTCTTACCTTCCCTTCGAAAAGTCCCCAACCTACCGACCTGTAAGGCCTGGTCAGCCCCCTATTCGAATTCCTTGCCACCTCAGGCCCGACCTCTCTCCGTAGAAAGCATCCCAGCACATTAGGCCTCCTCCCTCAAAGGCCTGCCAAGGCCCCGCGATTCACCTTTAGCCCTGCTTCGAGATCCTCCCTGCCTTCCCCACACACGAAGGGCAAACCTCGCTTTCTTCTTACCTCAGCACCCGTGTGAAGGCCACCCCAAGTACACGTACACACACATACACACCGAGCTCGTGGCACCGTCTAGTCTTATCCCCCACCCCCACCCCAACGCCCCGCACACCTCCCCAGGCCTGCCACGCCACCCCGGCCTCCAAACTGCTGCTTCTCCGCGTCTCTCTCCCAGCACAGCCCCGCGTCTCCCGACCCCCTCCTCTGGCTTTTGCTGCGCCACTCGCTCGCGCTCCCTCACCCGACGCAGCAGCAGCAGCAGCCGCCGCGGCGCAGGCGGAGGGTGAGGGGAAGGGGGGGGGCAGGAGGTAGCCTGGAACCTCCCCCCGTCCCCTCCAATTCGCTCTCGCCTGGAACCCTCTCCGCCCGTTGGCTTGTGGGAAGTGGAGTTCGAAAACGGCTCCTTAACTCCTCGCTGCCCGCAGAAGACGGAAGTAAAGACTACTCGTCCCGAGATGCCTCTCAGGCAACACGAAGGTCGGCCGCCATTTCCTAAAGCGCTCTGGGGGAAGCGAGAAGGGTGCCTCGGGACCGAATTTTCTCGGTTTCCTCGTCTCACTTCCCTTCAAGCCTTTCTCTCTGCCCTTTACTCGCTACCATCGGACAGACAGACACACACAGAGGACACTTCAGGAAATACAGCTCCAATCGTCGGGGAGGGGAGTTGGAAGAGAGAAAAGGGGATGTAAATATCCGTTCGTCCCGTCAGCCACCGCGCTGTTCTAAATTAGAATTGAGGGGGAGTGTAAATCTCGCGAGAATTCTAAGGCGGCGGCCATGTGCATCGTGTCTACGTTCCTGAAACGTTTTTGCCTGTGAGAAGGCGTTTCCGAAGAATGCTGGGAACTGTAGTTAAGATATGATTTTCCTAGCAAAGCTGTTGCCCCAGTATCTTTCATAAGCGGACTACACATTCCAGCTGGAATTGCGAACTGCCTTCTTCAGTAAATAAAAAGGAAGTCAATTCTTTTCCTAGGGAGAATTCCCCGTAAAGCCCGATGGAAAACTTTTTTTAAATCTTCCGTACTTCTGCAGAGGGCGGATTAAAGCGATAGCCATGCTGCTTATGTTTTCCCGTCATGCACGGGCCTTCCATTTTGTTAAAAAAAATGCTGTTTTGTGTTCCACGATGTGATACGTTGGCTTCAATGGAAGAAAGTGGCCGTATTAATTTTTAAAATCTGCATTACAGTGGACAAAATGTAAGGAGACCTTCTTGTATATCCAATCATATTTGGCCAATAAAAAATTCTGTTATATTCTATTCTGTTAACAGGAAATAGATTTGGACTTTCCTAAGCTCCCAGGTGCTCCTCAACTTTAAAATAAGTCATCAAAATATTCTAAACTGCCCAAGAGTTGCCAGGACAATGAAAAGACTTAATGGTCGAAATACAGAAGAAGTCAAAACGTGGGATAGTTTTGGAAGGATGGTTTTAATGATGAAGCAGAACCACATGGTTTGAGGTTCTGGGCAGTTGAGCACATGGGTGAGACAGAGAGAGAGAGAGATTTATACCCTCTCTTGGGCTTTGAACTTGCTTTCTGTTCCTGTGAAAGAAATGTATTCTGATTGGTTGTCAGTCTCCCATGGGGCGATGCAGGGGTAACTGTAAATTGTCTTGAATCCCAGGCTTGGATTGAATCTTGCTGGGTGATGGAATGAAGGGGCTTTGGGCAATTCCTATTATGGATGTTGTTGTTGTTAGTTAGAATCCTCTGGACTCCATTTAAGCTCACGCCTACTGCTTCAGTGACTCCATCCAGCCACCTCATTCTCTGTCATCCCTTTCTTCTTTTGCCCTCAATTTTTCCAAGCATTAGGCTCTTCTCCAGTGAGTCTTTCCTTCTCATTCAGTGGACAAAGTATTTGAGTTTCATCTTCAGGATCTGGCCTTCTAAAGAGCATTCAGGGTTGATCTCCTCTAGGACTGACCCGTTTGATCACTTTGCAGTACAAGGGACTCACAGGAGTCTTTTCCAGCACCGTAGTTCAAAGGCTTCAATTCTTTGGCGTTTAGCCTTC
The DNA here is from genome assembly GCA_038048745.1 of Coluber constrictor foxii. NCBI lineage: Eukaryota > Metazoa > Chordata > Lepidosauria > Squamata > Colubridae > Coluber > Coluber constrictor. The sequence goes on along the minus strand of CM075961.1, from coordinate 60,118,449 downwards.
TTATGGTCCAATTTTCACAGCCATACATTGCAACTGGGAAAACCATAGTCTTGACTATACGCACTTTTGTTGGTCGGGTGATGTCTCTGCTTTTAGTATGCTGTCTAGATTTGCCATAGCTTTCCTCTCCAGGAGCGTCTTTTAATTTCTTGGCTGCAGTCCCCATCTGCCATGATCTTGGAGCCCAGGAAAATAAGATCTGTCACTACCTCCATTTCTTCACCATCTATTTGTCAGGAATAGGAACTGGATCTTGAGTGAAGGTTAATCTATTACCCTGGAGCTGAAGGTCTTTTGTAGATAAGATGGCCCAGTCTTTTGTCTGGTAGATAAACTGGCACCAAAATATTTGCTGGGGCTGAGTTTCTGTGTCCCTTAAGATTTCTATTTCTCTTTTAGGGGAAATATTCTGCCTTTTTAATATTTCCTAGAATGTTTCATTTTTCTAGAAGAAGGGTGGATGCCAACTTTTTACACACACTTGAAGAAAAGGAAAATGTTGGTATCTCCAAATAATACCTTCAACAGTGTTGGAAGAAATGTCCATCTGGGTTCAGTTCCAAGTGGAAAGAATGACACTGGAAACATGGAGACTGCTTGAAAAGATGGTTTAATGGTGGATAGGACCACATGGAACTGAAATCCTGGGTAGCTGAACACATGGAATGGAGAGAGAGAGAGATAGTTACATCCTGTGCCTGTACAAGAAATGTATCCTATTTGCTGTCAGACTCCCAGGGGGCAGGGTATTAGCTAACTTTGTAGGCTGTCTGTGTCCCAGGCTTGGTTGAATCTGGCTGGGTGATGCAATGAAGGGCAATTTCCTACTGTGTCTGAATGGCTTTGCCTTGAAGGATAATCCCATCATCCTGGAGCTGAGGTCTTTTGTTTTGAAGATAGACTGGGCCAGTCTTTTTGTCTTGTAGATAAGCTGGCACCAAAATACTGTATCTGCTGGAGGCAAGGAACTGGGATTTTTTGTTTCTGTTTCCTTTAAGATTTTTTTATTTCTCTTTTAGGGAAAATATTCTGCCTTTTTAATATTTCTAGAATATTTCATTTTTCTAGGGGAGAAGTGGGTGCTAACTTACTACAACAGTTTCTGTATATATTCATTCATTCCGCACTACTATTAATCGTCTCATCGTTCCTATCATCCATCTACTTCTATTTATGGTTTTATTATTGTAACTTTGTTGCATGTATCCTTATGATTTATATTAACTATTTCCTAATATAGTTTGATTGCTTATTTGTACCCTATGGCTATCATTGTGTTGTATCTTATGATTCTTGATGAACATATCTTTTCTTTTATGTACACTAAGCAAATTCCTTGTGTGTCCAATCACAGTTGGCCAATAAATTGTATTCTATTCTATTCTATTCTATTCTATTCTATTCTATTCTATTCTATTCTATTCTATTCTATTCTATTCTATTCTATTCTATTCTATTCTATTCTATTCTAACGAAGAAGCATAGTTTTTGCAAAGAAAAAAGAAAACACCCCTTGTAAAATCTGTTCTCTGGGAAGGCAGTTCCAATGCAAATTAATGACCCATCTTGCAGTAATGGAGAACTATACTAGGGAGCAAAGAGATATGATAAATTGCAAGTCATGTCTGAGGTGATCTTATAAACACATTCCTGTATCTAGTAAAATTGACTACAGACTATACTTGCTGGAACAAAATGGATATAATTGAAATTCATTAACAATAGTGGCCAAAATTGTGGAAACCTTTTGGGAAAAGTATATTTTTGAGGTTTGATGGCTAATGACACCGCTTTTTGGGGGGAGTTTCAAAATAATTATATTCCACTGGAATGCCCTGGAAATAGCCCAGACCTTGACCCAATTGAAACTCTATGAAGCCAACTAAAGTAATTTGTTAGTCAGAAGCGACCCAGCAACAAAACTCCAGTTAAGAGAAGCAATCATTCAATCTTGGTTTCACCTTATAACAGCTGCAGAACTAAAAGACTTGGTTTACTCCATTGGAAAACATTGTAAGGACATAATTCATGCTAAAGGTTACCCAACTAAATATTAACTGAAGTGATAATTTTTGTGTATCTCATTTTTTCTATGATGATAATTTTTGCATATCTCATTTTTTCTCATTTTGTATATCTCATTTTTTCACTTTTCTTCTTTATACTGTAACTGCTATTCTAATACCGTGTTTCCCCCAAAATAAGACAGGGTTATTTTTCTTCTGACTCCCCCCATAAGAGTTTGGCCTTATTATCAGGGGGTCTTATTATTTTGGGGGTGCAGAAGGCAGCGAGCATTGGACTGGATGTCCCGTCACTGCCGTCGCCTCCCCTCCCTGTACTTCATGCCAGCCAAGCGGCCCAACACGTCCCACCCCACCCAAAGGCAACAGCTGTTTCCCCTCCCCACCGTCTCTTGTTGAGAGGGATGGCAGGTGGGGTGGGGGAGAAGCAAGATGCGTGGAGTGAGACATGGCTCCCCTTGCTGTCTCTTCTCCTTGCCTCCCTTGCCAGGTATGGCAGGGCCCCTCACTTAGTCACCTGCCATCTTTAGGGATGCAACTTGGGGCTGGGAGGTGGGGCGGGTGAGAAGCGGGATGTGGGTCTTACCTTTCCAGCTTTGTCACATTCCTTACCATTGTGTCCAGGGAAACACGCTGTAAAAGAAAGCCTTCATGCGAGTTCAATCAAACTTCTTGAACTCACGAGAAAGCTTTCTTTTACAGCGTGTTTCCCTGGACACAACAGTGAGGAAAGCGACAGAGCTTGAAAGGTAAGACGCATGTCTTAATTTTCAAGCCTATGCTGCATGATACAATTTGTCACACTCAAATCTTTTGGGTACTCAGCCAACAATGCATCGTTTAAATACAAAAATACATGGACCTTCATGTTTCCAGGCCTCCGTTTGCGAGGCTGGGCGGGGCTACATTCGGAGTATAAGATGCACCTAGATTTTCTCCCTCTTTTTAGGGAGAAAATACTCTGAAAAATACAGTAATTTGGCAATATATGAGAATGCAGTGTTTTAGAACATGGCTAAGTAGCTATCTATATGGTGCCCATAAACACGGGAAGTGAGATGCTTTTTCACAAAACTACAAATGTGGGTGTATGTAAACATATTTTCATGTAGGATTTAAGATATTTTCTATGAGAATCAAGCTTTCATAACACGTCAGATAAGTAAACGTAAATGTAGTTACCAAAATCACTAGAAAACAAGAAAACCTATGATTATACAGAACATGTCAGGTTAAATGTCTAACTTATATGTATGGATGTACATATAGTCAAGTAAGGGTTAACACAACACACACCCCTCTGCCCACCTTATCTTTAACTCCTCCTCCTGGATATAAGAGACTCCACCACGAGTTCATCCAGCAGTTCCAGATGTATACCTGAAAGGGAAAGAACAAAGGTCAGTGACTATCAACAGGAGAGGCCTAGGATTAATCCAGACCTACAGTAAAAGGAATTAAGACAAATATCTACATCTGTCTTGTGAGTTATTGGGTCAGATCCATCACTCTAACAGAACATGATCCTTCTACATAAAGGAACTTGAGAAATATAATGATTTTTCACTAACATCTGGGTTAACAATACAGAAATATAGCCCTCTCAATTCAACTCTTAAATTGAGAAGCTTTTAAATTTTGAACAACTTTAGCAGAATTACTTGGCCATTAATACAAACATAGTCACCAATCCTATTAAAACCAGCCTAAACATATACCTTTATCCTCTTCAAAATGGTATGCCTTGATTTATGTTGTTGATAGAAGTATTCTTTGTGTGGTTCCTCCATTTCCATTCTCGCTGTAACCTTAGGAAGGTCCTGCTACTTTGCAACAAACAATATTAAATACCATGTTACATATTCCATATATAGGAGCAGCATGGTGCCTAGAGGTGAAGATGCTCACCTCCCACTCAGAAGGTTAAAAGTTCAATCCTAGGCAGCTATTGGTGCAAAAAGAAAATATTTGCTGCGAACTCCACATAGGAGTCAGGAAGGGCATCCGACCAGTAAATGCTCAGCTTCACTCCAAAACGAGATTAAAAGGTCATAAAAAGACCTTTGTATGTATGTGTGTGTGTGTGTGTGTATATATATATATATACACACACACACACACATACATACACACACACGCACACATATATATATATATATATATATATATTCTTGTATATATGTGTGTATACTGTACACACACAGAGAAAGAGAGAGAGAGAGCCTGGTGGCGCAGCAGATTAAAGCCTGTTATTAACATTCAGCTGCCTGCAATTACTGTAAATTCAAATCTTATCAGGCTCAAGGTTGACTCAGCCTTCCATCCTTTCTAAGATAGATCAAATGAGGATCCAGATTGTGAGTGCAATAAACTACCTTTGTATAAATATACAAAAATATGAAGGCTATTGCTTAATGCATTGTAAGCCACCCTGAGTCTCCGGAGAAGGGCGGCATATAAATCAAATTTTAAAAAAAGAAAGAAAGAGAATTATGGAACTGTGGAAGGGAAAGGGATCCTTTCTTCTATCTAGTGTTTCTCAACTTTGGCAACTTTAAGATCTGTGGGCTTCTGCTCTCAAAATTCCTTTCAGAATTCTGGGAGATGAAATCAACTCATCTTAAAATTACTGAAGTTCAGAAAATTTTATCTAATCCAATTGTTTGCAATGTGCAGGAAGAACAATTCCTTGTTCTTCGTTGAAAGCGAGATACGCAGCATTTTCTTAAAAGCTTCGCAAAATGAAAGATCCACTGTTTCTCCAAATAATGTAGATTAGGATTATCATACAGCTAATATCACAACACTATATTCCTTTATATCCAGTATATAGATATTATTATATTTAAAATATTTGTTCTGCTAATAATTCCAAACAAATGATAAATTATAAATAATAAACTGAGTGTCAAAGACTGTTAGTCCCTGCCCTGAATCGGTTCTAACATGCCAATATTATTCTGAGGTATCCCAAAAGTGCTTTTTCAGGAGGCAACTGGACTTTCTTGTTTTTTCTTCTGAAGACCTTTCACTTCTCATCCAAGAAGCTTCTTCGACTCTGACAGGATAGTGGGGAATGGAAGGATTTATATTCCTTCCAGACAGCTGGTAATCTGCATCCTTTTAGACGGTCTTTGAAGCATTTGGATTTGGAAGTGAAGTTCAGCTACACAATTAACTGTGTAATAGAAGTGTTTTCATGCTGAGCATCTGTTTTATATTTTAATTTTTTGAGAACTCCTAAAGAGAGTACTTTTTATCATCTCTAGTGGATTTGTGATAAAGCAAAGAATCTAGGATCTTTGATACCAGTATCTAACTTTTACTTTAATTAAAAAGATTCTTAAAATAAATATAAAACTGAAGCCAGATTTCCTTCTAGATTTGAATGACAACTTGAAAGAAAATTTGAAACTTTATTATTATATATGCTGACAGCAGCAAGGATCTTAAATGCATAAAGATGGACACACCAATTCCAGGGATGGGTTCAACTTACCTTTACTACCGGTTCGCAGTGGGGCCTCACGTGTGCAAGCTTCTGCACATGCGCAGAAGCGTTTTGATGATGTCAGGGTCGGTGGGCGGAGCCTCTTGCCGGTTTTACTACTGGTTCTATAGAACCAGTGCGAATTGGGGGCAACCCACCACTGACGAATTCCCACAATGGAAGAGTAGATAATAAAGGTGACAGAACTGGCAAAGAAGGCAAAATTGACTGTTTAAATTAAAGAAAGGAACTTACCTAGTTTTGTTTCTAGTTGGAAACCTCTTCTGGACTTTTTGCTCAAAACTAAAAAAAAATAAAACATTGATTCTAGGTTTTGATGATTAGAATTATTTTGTAATTATAGAAATACTTGAACTGCTGTGAAATGTAAAGCAAAAAGTTGAAGCTGTGTTATTTTTTTTATTCTACTGCACTGAAGAAAGTCGGAAGTCATTACTTTCTTTTCTCTCTTTGCATTTTTTTCTCTTCTTTTCTTCTTTTCCTAACTTTTATTTCTTCTATATTTTTTTATCTTATAATGAACTTAAATTAAAAACCTTATTTTTTTTTCCAGAACTCTATACACAAATCATATTGATACCTATCTCTAAGTATTGGATTGCATCAGATTGTGCATTGTGGAGCTGTGCTATTAAGCCCAGAAGGGGGCATGATAGAACAAAAATAAAAGTCTCTGCAGCTTTAAAGATTTGCCATAATCTGCACCAGTCTCTATGTTGCTTTCACGGGTCAGAAAAACAAGAAGGATCTCCTCATATCCTTCACTGAAATAGGTTAATTGTTTCCAGCAGCTATTCCCTTAATGCTTTCAAAAGCAGCCTGAAACCTAGGGTTTAACAGGGTGAAACGTACCTTGCTGGTCCCTTGCCCTGCCAAATTCTGCCAATTTCAGTTCTCAAGTTTCTGGCGTGGGCTGTCCTTCAAGGTGTAATTCAGATTAAAATCTGCATTACTGCAGAACTGTTTTCTCAGAAAAACCAACCGGATATTTTCAGGGAAGTGTTTAATTATTACTTCTGAGCAGTGTGTATTTGGTGGATGAGTTTTGCCCCATTTTGCGACCTTTTTTACCACTGTTGTTACATGAATCACTGCAGTTGTTAAGTTAGTCACAAGGTTGTTAAGCGAATCTGGATTCCCCATTGACTTTGCTTGACAGACAGTCACAAAAGGGGATCACATGACCCCAGCACACTGCAACCATCATAAATATGAGTCGGTTGCCAAGTATCTGAATTTTGATCACATGACCATGGGGATGCTGTAATGGTTGTAAATGTGAAAAACGGTCATAAGTCACCTTTTTCAGCGATGTTGTAACTTTGGACGGTCACTAAATGAACTGTCATAAGTGGAGGACTGCCTATATCCAACTATTTTGTTTTGCTAGCTGGTTTTTCAGTCTGTTTAGTGCGACACTAAAACCTAGGTTGATTAACTCAGGGATGGGCAATTGGTGTTCTCAAAAGCCTTGTTTTGTGTCTCCTACCTCCTAGAGGCCCTCAATCACCATTATTAGAAATCAGTGGCACAACTACTCACCATTCTGAGACAGGAAATGTACTAAAGCTGTATAACATGTAATTTAGACACTAAAGCAGACTTAATAAAATAAAAACCTCTGCCCCTCCACCAAACCAAACATCTGTGCCCTCCCTTTGATATCCTAGCTTCACACTGTAGCTTTTGGGGTTCTATCCCCTTTAACCCACATCCCCACATTCCCAACAGCAAAAGTTTGCCTGCTCCTGGAGTAAACTATTATTAAATGTTCTGGGGATAGGCATGTCCATGTTACATAGACACATAACAAAGCAAGTGACGTCTGCAACAAAATTCTGAAGCACCAGGTGCAGCTTTTCCAAGTATCTGCTAGCTAGTCAGTCAGTCTTGTTTAGTTCATAGATACAACCTACTTCTCCTTCAATCTGGGGCTTTTGTGCTGGAATTCATCTTCAGTAAACTCCCACTCTGCGCAGCCAAGTGCTGACTGGTTCACAAAAGGCTGATCAAAGTTGAAGTCGAGCATAACTAGGGTATATATGATTTTTGTTGTTTTTTATTGTTTTATTGGTTTTTTTTTTACTATTGTTATATTTACATTTTTTAAAGAAAAATTACATTTTATTGTTGTAAGCCTCCCAGAATATCCCCCGAGAGAGATGGGTGGCAAGCAAGCAAGCAAACAAACAAATAAATAAATCATTAAAACTGCCCAGAATATATATCCCAGAGCTATAATTGCACTCAACAATGAACTAAAGGGCCACCATCAGTGAGCTGTTGGACAGTATTACTTGGTATGTTGTGTGGATATTTGGGTGGTTTAGGGGTAGGGAATTTGTGATTGGTGAGGGGTTCTTTGGGGATGGTTATGTTGGACTGGTCTTCGGGTGTTAAGTGAATTTTGTTGTATGGGTATACTGTGTATACACATACAATGACAATAAAGTTATTATTATAAATAAATGTTGTGTTGCTTATTCCATTGTCTCTTGCACTTCCTCTTTATCCAGGTTCTTACACACACACACACACACACACACACACACACACACCACTCAGGCTAGTTCCTCAAATCCTTTTAAGCCATAATATGGCTTATTCATAGCATGTTGTGAGTAAATCCAGCCACTGCGGGCAGCTAGTCCACAAGAGTTTTTACCATGACAGCGTTGTTGGTCTTTAAGGTATAGCAAAATCCTTTTGTTTCTAGTTTTTTTATCAGGGACCGATTAATAAAATGACTTTTCTGCTGGTTACCACTTTTTAAAAAGAATATTTTTGTCTCTGTATCCTCCAAATATATGGAGGAGGAGGAGTGCCAACCCTATTGTTCTCTGGTGCCACATCAACAACAGCGCTAAGATATTTGCACAGAACTCACACTGTTTTCTTTGTGTGAAAAGGGAGAAAAGGGAGTGACAGCTTTATTCCACCACAGTTGTAGCGCTAGCAAGCCCTCCTTTCTCAGAAAAGATACACTGGGGTTCTCACTGAGGCACTCCTCCTCAGAAGTGGGGCCATCTACTCTCTCACCACACACTCAGAAATGCAATGGAAGAAGCCACTGGGGTGAGGCGGCTGCTTGCTTGTCAACACTGCTGACCAAACACAAAGCTGCACGGAGGTTCTCCGAAGGATTCCAGCCAAGGAACAAGCAGTGCCTGGATGCAGATTCCATTCCGAGATAACATGCTTCAGTGGAAAATTAGTATAGATCAAACATTCGTGAACACATACAACAGTCTCTCCAGAAGAGTAAATCTCAGCTAAATGACTCAAGGAACTTATTGGGTGCATAAAGAAGGCACCCTACTATTGAATTTCCATATTGTACTAGCCACTGTTTACTAAAGAGCAGTTGGCTGCTTCGCTTAATATATTAAACTGTGGTACACAAGTCACAATAGCTGAATTCACACAGACCGTATTATATCTATCTCTTCGTTTTTCCTTAAGCTGTTTGTGTGTGTATGTGTGTGACACACACACACAGAGAGAGAAACAGAGAAACAAAGAGAGAGAGATTGTACTGTGTAATGTTCTCAAGTATGAAGATTTTACATATCTGTAACGTATATCTTACACAGTTACATTTAGCAACATGTTCAAACTTAAGATGGAACCCTGAAAATACTTATGACCCATGTCAGTGTTCCAGAAAAAACCAACTCCAATTAAAAACTCTGAGACAGGCATTTTCTCAAAGTTCTATTTATTAGAGTAGGTATACTGGCACATCTGGGAAAACCCAAACTTGAGAGTTCCGGGTTTTCCCTCAGTAAATCAAAAACCTCAAAATCCGTCCCTGCGCTCATCAGTCCATTACATGGTCCAATCACCATCTGTCCCATCTCGAGATATCACTCCAATCATTCCTTCTCCAGATGCAGCACTATCATGACCTTGATTGAAAAGAAGAATGCTATTTTGTTCAACTACATTCCCTCTACTAAATCCTACCTTCTACTTTCCCACACACAAGAAGGTGGTAGCATGGAAACTTCCAGTGCTAATATGGCTTCCAAAGGTGACAGGCATCCCCCCCCCAAAGAAAAAAAACACACCATGAAAAATAAAATCGACAAAACACAAAAGAAAGTGTTAACACATTGTACATCAAACCACTAAATCCCCTCTCCCCCCTCCAGGAAGACCCTTTGGTTTTTCAGGAAATTTATCATGAAACTGTTTTACTAATCTATCAGCTTTCACATCCCAACTTTTTACCCAAGTACCCTGTTTCCCCCAAAATAAGACATCCCTTGATAATAAGACCAATCTGCCTTTTGAGCACATGGCAATAAGGCTAAGGATTTATTTCAAGGTTCAAAAAAATATAAGACAGGATCTTATTTTCGGGAAAATACAGTAGCTTCTGACAAAGGGTACCCTTGCCAGTGTACCAAATACTATAACCGACCCCTGTGTAATCTACAGTCAAGGATCTTCTTAACTTCCTAATGAGTCTCCCCTTGTACTATTATAGCAGGGGGGAGCAGCTGGTAAAGGTAAAAATTAGATCCTATTGCTGGTTTCAATAAGCTGCCATGAAACACTGGATGCACTTTCCCTAATATGCGAGGGAGGCTAAGTTGGACAGTTACAAAGTTAATCACTTTCACTATAGGAAAGGGACCAATGAATTTGAGTCCAAACTTCTTGCTAGGTAACCTCAATCTTAGGTATTTGGTTGACAAATACACTTCATCTGCTATTCAGAAAGGTGGTTGAAGAGACCTGTGCTTGTCTGCCTGGTTTTTATATTTCTCCGCTGCTTCTACTAAAGCTTTCTTAATGTTCTCCACCCCTTTCGTAATGAGGTTATCCATTCTGTTAGGGACATGGAAGTGGGTGGCTCTCTAGGCAACTCAGGCATCGGCACAAAATTCATGCCAGTAGTTATTTGAAAAGGAGTCAGCTCTGTACTACTATGTACTGCATTATTATAAGCCACTTCTGCGAACAGTAATAATTCCACCCTGTTCTCTTGTTGATAGTTTACATAACATCTGATGTACTGTTCCACCATGGCATTGGATCATTCCGCAGATCCATTGGTAGTTGGATGGAAAGCCAAGCTAAATCCCTGGGATGACCTCAGGAACTCCTTCCAGAATTTAGCAGTAATATGGACCCCATGATCTGATATTATTCGCTGCAGGATGCCATGAAGCCTGTAGATGTGCTTCATGAAAAGCTTTGCCAGCTTTTGGGCAGAAGGTAATCCGTTGCAGGCAGTTAAGTGTGCTTGCTTGGAGAATAAATCAACGACTGTCCAAATCACCATATTTCCCCCGCTTTCTGGGAGTTCGACAATAAAGTCCATTGCAATCTCTTCCCAGGATTTTGTGAGTTTGGCCATGGACTGGAGAAACCTTGGTCTGGATTTCATGGTGGCACAGATTGCGCAGCTTTTTATGTAGTCCTCTACATCAGTTTTTATCCTTGGCCACCAGAATTATCTTCTGGCCAAATGGAGGGTCGTTAAAAATCCAAAGTGGCCCCCTAGTCGAGAATCATGACTTGTGGCCCGTCAGCAGCCTGTGCAGCTAGTAACTGATTCAGACAGCGAGGATGCTGGTGTGGTGCTGTACCAGCAGCCTGAGCAGCTGGCACTCAAGTCAGACAATGAGGAGGTGGGAGAAGATGTGGTGCCAGAGGCAGGGATTCAGCCAGGACTTCAGAACCTCCAGAAGCTCCCTTAAGTGAAAAGGATGAAGAGTAGGAACCTCTTCTCGATTGCTGGGTGCGCAAAGCTGCCAAAATGCAGAAGTGGCTTCTCAGGAGGAGGTCTCCTCGAGAGTAAAGCTTGGGGCTAATTGGCCACTCCCTTAGCCAATTTAAGGAGGAACACCGACTGAAACAATTTGCAGGGAACAACTCCATTCACATACCTTCGTATCTTGTCTTGCTTATCTTATCAGCTTTCTGCAAATTGCTTCTGGGCATTCTGCCAACCACAGTAAGCTTTCAGTATTTTCTTTGAATTCTTGGGAGCTGTTAATGCAGTTAATTAACAGCCGTTGTTGTAAAAAACTGGTTTATTTAGTAAACTAAGGTTTGAACAGTCTTTGTGTGTGCTGTGTTCTTTGGGGTCCATAGCTGGGGCAGAATGTGACTATGCTTTAGCACCAGTAGTCTCATGTAGCTGGGCACATAAATCTTATTCCCTTTCCAAGCCAATCCCTCCCTCAAAGTTAAGTCCATCTCCTTTTCCTTAAACCATATACTGTTTGAGAATGCTGGTCTTCCCACCAGCTGTCAAACGAGTTTTCTGGACAAAGCATCAGCCAATAGGTTTTCCCCCCATGGAATGTATTTTAGGTTGAAATTAAAGCGTTTAAAATACTGAACCCAGTGAACTTGTTTGGGGGAAAGTTTCTGAGGGGACTTCAGTGCCTCAAGGTTTTTATGGTCAGTCCACACTTCGAAAGGCTTCTTTACCCCCTTTAGGAAGTATCTCCAGGATAAGAGAGCCCATCGCACCGCAAAAGCCTCTTTCTCCCATACTGCCCATCTGTGTTCAGTGTCCGTTAACTTTTTTGACACATAAGCACAAGGCATTAATTCATTTTGAGCGTTCCTTTGTAGTAGAACAGCTGCTACTGCCATGTCACTAGTGTCGGCTTGGACTACGAGGGCTTATTTGGATCAGGGTGGAATTGTTGGGGCACACAAATTCATGCTTTGGTCCAGGTGCCATGCCTTGGTGCCTCATTATTGGAATCCTTACTATTCAGAGTGCATCCCATTAAACTTCACTCAGCTCATACTGATGCCAGAGCTATAAGCTGGGTTTTGAAGACACGGCTATCTGGTATTCATGCCTATTGCAAGAACTAAAAGGTGTTAAGTAATATTCTAGCAACTATTAACATGCAGACCCAATCTATAGTAGAAATAAGGTTCAGATCTTGTGTGCTTTTGGTTTGTTCTGTTTTTACCCACAGCAGGTAGACTGGGGTTCTCCCAGGGGCAGAAGGAGAACCAGTGACTGCCTGTACCTTGTTCTTATAAGAGACTCATCTACTTTTGGGATAACTAGTTCTAACCAAGTAGTCTCCATACCCCTCCCCCCCCCTGAGGAATGACTCTGAACAAACATTAATTAGTACTGGTCAGCTACCTTGTCTTAGTCCTATAACCACAAGAGTCCAGGGTCAGACGTTAGACATTGCAAAATAAACTACAGCAACTGCTGAAGGCCAATTGATGTTTGGGTAGCTTCTCCGTTTACACATGTTTTTGCAATTGGCTGGGTTTGCACAACACTTTATAGCTAAGATGTAAAGTATCATTCAGAGGCTTTACAATTTAGAAAGCCCAAATCAGACCCTTTACATGTAGAAGGGAAACCTTGATCATTGCAGATCACTGGTATCCCTCTGTATTCCTTCAATACCATGAATCCTGGGTGCAGCTCAGTTAGCTGTGACTATTGCCTGAATTCCTTCTCCCAAGGGACCACACAAAGACAGTTTTACAGCATTTCTCAGTTGTGAGATGAGCAGTTCTTCATGTTAAAACTCCCATTTGGTCTTGGTTTTTCCTTTTTCCTGTAGCCAACAGTGCTACAGTGCCTTGCCATCTTCCCACCATAACCTCCCTCCCCAATTACACCAAGTTGTAATTTTGCATAATTTACATAGTATATAAGCAATACTTGAGCAGGGTCCACAGTATTGTCTGGGATGCTACACATCCTCTTCACGACCTGTTTTCCTTGTTGCCTTCTGGGAGTGGGCTTTGTGGTATCCGAAGCAGAGCATCCAGAATCAGTCACAGTTTTGTTCCATATAGCATCAGTCTTGTGAACACTCAAGCTTCCTCTTTCTGCTAGTGATTTCATGAAATTGATTTAGAAGGAACCAAATTAATCTCCAGAACTGAACACTTCAACAAGAGAGTAATTATGGAAGCCATTGAAATAGAGAAACACGCCCATAATATGAATAAACGTGATGATACCTCCTGCCTACCAGGGATTCAAACCGCTGAACTGATGACCTTTCGATTGACAAGAGTCTCTAATGTGTGTGTGCGTGTGTGTGTGTGTGTGTGTGTGTGTGTGTAATGTATATATGTATATTATGTATACTTTCTTTTGAAAGCAGGCAACAGAGTTTCATTTTTAATGTGAGCCAGTGTGCTTATAGTAAAAAGTGACAATAAAGCAGGGGTGAAATACTCCCGGTTCAGATCAGATCGCCCGATCTGGTAGCGATGACGGCGAGTGGTTCGGAGAACCGGTAGCAAAAATCCCTGCCCCCCCCCCCCCCCCCCGCAACACACACATGCCCAGCTGAGCTGCACGATCATCAGAGGCTTTTTTTTTACTTTTAAAAGCATTTTTTCTACAATCTCTTCAGCTGAAAAAAAAAGCTTTTAAAAGTTAAAATAAAAGCCTCTGATGATCGCATGGCTTAGCTGGGATTCTCAGAGGCTTTTAAAAGCATTTTTTCTACATCCTCTTCAGCCGAAGAGACTGTAGAAAAAAAATGCCTTTAAAAGCCTCTGGTTGCCTCAGCTGGAGTTGCCTGATCGTCAGAGGCGATCCCAGTCACATTACCCCACCACCACCAAGCTATGCCAGTTTCCAATTTATTCTTTCTTGCAAAAATTAAAGGCAGCTTTCTAAGATTGAAGTGTTGACTGGCTGCTAATCCAAGCTCCAAGAGAGGAGGGGAAGGGGAGTGGACCACATCACTGAGGATACTGCTGACGATGTGAGGGGCTAATCCAGTGGTTGTGTAAAAGGAGCCTCAAACGCACTGCATTGTAGGAGAGTGTGGTTTGTGAATCCAATCAATATCAGCCAGATCATCAAGATACATTTCTTAGCTTCTTTAAACCAGTACTCTCGTTCTACATTGAATGAGTCAAAAATAGCTGGTGTTATATCGGGAAGTTAAATTGCCAAGATCAATGGCTTAAGCAATATTTTCACACATTCTGTTCAAAGGTACCTGAAATGAAGACAATCACTTCTCCTTTCTTCAGTCTATGACTATCTCAGTTTCTGTTACATTCCTTGTTGGGCAGACAAAATAAGTATCCATGTATCTTGATGATATATATTACTCAGCCATTTCCCTACTTTCTCAAGCTTCCGATGACTCTAAGAACAAACATGTCCTCATACAAGTTTGGTTCCTCGATCCTTAGGTTTGACTCAGCTCCAAATACTGACTCAGACATTGCTCTCAGATGGCAATGATTTAGCCGAGTTATATTTTTCTCTCCTTTCAGGTTTAAAAAAACACATCCCAGAGCAATAACGTGGGCTTGCCAATTTATTGTGTAGTTGTCACCCTTTTGTCAGAAACGGGAGGCAAATGGGCTCATTAGAATCTGAATAAATATAAAATCTGTGTCTAAATAAAAAGAAAATAAAAATAAATTTTAAATAAGAAACACAAAAATGTATTAGTGAAAAGAAAGCTAGATTCAATTTTTAAAAGTACTTAGCAACTAGAGCAAAACAAAGAATCCTGTCAGAACAGAAAAGAAGGTATTTTCCTATGGGCAAAAAAGATAACAGAAAGGGGGAAATGTCACCTTTTCAACTGCTCAGGTTGCCAAATTTAAGTTATAGAAAGGAACCTTAGAATATACAGTATTTCCCCGAAAATAAGACCCTTATTATAAGACCCTTGTCTTATATTTTTTGAACCCCAAAATAAGCACTTGGCCTTATTTTCAGGGAAGTCGTATTATTTGGGGGTATATGGAGCAAGATGGGGCTCTCCTGGCTGTCTTACCTGATTTCCAGCTCTGTATTTAAACATTTTCAGGGAGGGCTTATTTTCGGGGGGAGGTTTATTTTAGCGCATGCGCTCAAAAGCTCGATTTGGTTTATTATCAATGGATGTCTTATTTTTGGGGAAACAGGGTATATAATCTAATGAATGAAACTACAGTATGCCTGACAGATAGTCCTTCAACCTCTACCTCAATACTTCCAGAAAAGAAATATCCATTAGTTCTTGAAGCTGTCTGATCCTCTATGAAAACAGTGAGAAATTTTCTGTAATTTCTCTAAATTCTCTTTCTTGCACTTTCCAGGAATTTATTGATATTTATTTATTGGTTCAATTTATATGCCACCCTTCTCCAGAGACTCAGGGTGGCTTACAATGCGTTAAGCAATAGCCTTCATACTTTTGTATACCTGCTTAGTAGGGCTTTCCGCCCCCCCCCCAAGCGGTGTTCTTTTTTTTTATACTAACTCAGTTTATTGCTCCCACAAACCTACCTTCGAAAGGATGGAAGGCTGAGTCAACCTTGAGCCTAGTGAGATTCGAACTTGCAGTAATTGCAGGCAGCTGGTGTTACTTAACAGCACTTTAGTCTGCTGAGCCACCAAGGCTCTTCTTGGTGTTGCTTGGTGTTCAGATAAATATGCTTGGTATTCAGATAAATCAGCCATCAATAGACACACAGAGATATACAATATTTATGTTCCATTCAAAAGAGAAAATAAAAAGATTAAGAAAGAAACAAGCAGATCAGAACAGTCCTACCCAGCAGCTTAATCTGGATAAGCTATGATTAACACCAGACAAACAATCAAGCAGAAAATAATACCTCAGTCAAGGAACTACCATGGAGAAAAGGACATCCCCACCAATACGGGTGAGCAAGCTACTTTACATAAACAAGGAGCAAATATCTAATATCCATCAGGTGTTGATGTTACCTAATTGGCTAATGAAATATCTGCAAGCAAACAATCAAGCTCAGGGAACAAGCAACGTCTCCACAGTTCAAACCTGAGCCCTTCTATTTGCTCTTCTATTAAAATTAAAGTATGGCAAATGTGCCTTCCTTTCACCTGTCAAAATTAGATGTTTGATTTGCAGGATCCAATCCCAACATGACAGAAAACAATAAAGAAGCAAATGGTGGGAAAGACTTGATTTTACGTTTAACAACAAAGCAGAGTAAAGATCCTTGTATATAAAATTGTGTGTGTGTGTGTGTGTGTCTATGTGTGTTTGTTTTTCCTTTAAGCCAGGTTTTTCCTACGTAACCAAGATTTTTCTGGAACCACAATTGAGTGAAATCACATTCACTTGTGATTTCACTCAATTGTGGTTCCAGAAAAATCTTGGTTACGTAGGAAAAACCTGGCTTAAAAAAAACCACACATAAAACCTACGAAAAGAAAATACACACACACACACACACACACACACACACACATCTTTCTCATGTGTGTGCATACATATACACATTCTCTTCTCTACTCTCCTACTCTGTCTACCTCTCCATCTCTATCTCTATCTCCATCTCCATCTCTATCTATCTATCTATCTATCTATCTATCTATCTATCTATCTATCTATCTATCTATCTATCTATCTATCTATCTATTTTTTCTATCTATCTTTGTGTGTGTGTGTAAGAAACTTTCTTTCTTTTTTTTTTAAAGTGGCCACGATAACCAGAAAAGGACTGAGTTGACTTACTCTTGGGGGTGTAGAAAGTTAGCACCCATCCCTCTCCTAGAATATTTCATTTTTCTAGGAGAGGGGTGGATGTTAACTCTATAGTAGACATTCTGATACGCAGAAGCTTTTCATGAAAAAAAAAGATAAACAGGTTGATCATCCACAAATGCCAGAAGGGCATACAGAAGGGACAGACTATGCTCCAAATTTGAACTGAGAATCCAATCAGAAATACTCAGGAATAGAGGAAGTAGATCAGCATTTCCGTTGTGTTGGATTTCAACTCCAATCATTTATCCCAGGACACATATTAATGGGTGATGCTGGGAGTCGGAAGTAAAAATATCTTGTGCCAAACAGATTAATAAAAGAATTAATGTACCATGTTATTGTATTATCCACCTTGCTCTGGTTCACACATACCCATTCATGTTGCTTCCAGTAACCTGATCCAATTCAGAAAAACCACGGCTTGATTAATGTATTAAATAAGGTGAAATTGGGTAGGGTTCTTACAACTGACTATTAAACATATTGTACATGGCTGTCCACAACTTGGGTTCCTTAGAAGATCTACATGAAGCAATGCCAGAGGCAATAGCCACAATAGCAGAATTGGACATCCAGTTATGAGACCACTGCCGTACCCCTGTGGAAGTTTTGTATATAATTACATGGATGGTGTGTATACGTTTGCCTCTCTTTGTCAAGTTCTCATCATATGCTGTAATACAATTCATTAATTCTTAAACATGGCTTAGGGTGACTGGCTTCACTCCACATATTTAAGGAAACAAAGGACAACATTGCTTAAGATGTTTTGTGTACTCTATATTTTATATGATTGCTTAAGTCTGATTTAGTATATTATGTAGCCACCACAGTGAGTTGCAATTGATTTAATTGTAGGTGTGTTACCAGGTCATAAAAGAACAAGTTTGCCACCAACCATAATTAATGAACGAAACAAGCTGTGCATGTGTTCATCTTAATCAGCCAGAGTATTTACAATGATGTCAACCCTTGAGGAGCCAAATCCATGAAGAGCAACTAGAGACAATATCTAGAAGTCCATCTGGAGAAAGTATAAGAGACACTGTAACTTGGAATATCCAAGATGAAGAAATACAGATAGTCCTCGACTTCCAGAATTACCCAACTAGCACAATCTATCCAGTTCTTGATTGAAAATTTGCCTTTCTCAAAAGTCTGGGTTTACTCTGGAGCAAGAGCAAATTTCTCATCTCCGCTCTTCTTTTCAAGTGGTCTTGAATGTAGGATTCTGTTACAGGTAGTCCTTGACTTATGACCATGATTAAGTCCAACATTTCTGTTGCCAAGTGAGACATTTGTTGAGTGAGTTTTTCCCCATTTTACCATCTTTCATGCTACGGTTGTTTAGTGAATCACTGCAATTGATAAGTTAGTAGCACAATTGTTAATTGAATCTGGTTTCCCCATTGACTTTGTTTGCCAAAAGGTGGCAAAAGGGGATCACATGACCCCAGGACATACCAACTATCATAAATATGAATCAGTGCTATGCTGTGTGTCTGTGCAATGAAGAGGAGGAGGAGGAGGAGGAGGAGGAGAAGGAGGAGGAGGAGGAGGAGGAGGAGGAAGGATGTAATTGGTGTATATGAAGATAGTCTGCTCTGTGAAGAAAAAAACGATGGATGCAGGCTTGAAAGTGAAGCTGTATGTTTCATTGTGAATGAAAGAACTAAAATAGTTGGTTAGATTGTTTTCAATATTAATGAGAATAGGAATTAATTGGTGGCTGGCTAGTGGTGAAATCCATTTTTTTTACTATCGGTTCTGTGGGCGTGGCTTGGTGGGTGTGGTGGGCTTGGTGGACATGGCAGGGGAAGGATATTGCAAAATCTCCATTCCCATCCCACTGTGGGGCCAGCTAGAGGTGGTATTTGCTGGTTCTCGGAACTACTCAGAATTTCCGCTACCAGTTCTCCAGAACCTATTAGAACCTGCTGGATTTCACCCCTGTGGCTGGCGGTTTCATGTTGTGCTCTAGGGTAGGGGTCCCCATTCCCCGAGCCAGGGCCCACTACGAGACCTGTTTGGACCAAGGCCACGTAAAAGGCAGGCTAGTGCATACTTGCCAGTCATGCAAGTGGAGCTTTGTGCACACATGTGTGTGCTGGCCTGCCACTCACACGGCCCAGTTCCCCTCTCCCTCCCCAGCCATGCTGCCAAGCCACAAAGGCTGGGGGGTCACTGTTCTAGGGAAAAGGTGATAACAGAAGAACCAGGGATGAGTTTGAGGACAAAAATGAATGAGGTGATTGCAGGGAAAACACTTCTGTTACATGATATGAATAGATCGGTAAGAAAGAGATGAAAGAATACAGAAAATGCAACTGAGCCATCCAGGAAATGATCAAAATTGATAATTGTTTGGAGGGCATCTGTTCAGGAAAAGATCTGTTTCAAATACCTAATTTAAGCATAAGCCCATTTACGAGCATATGTGAAAAATTAATCAAAAAGCATAATTAGTTTTCCTGCAAGGTGAGGTTCTGGATGAAAACTATGTCTTTTTTTTTATAGTATTCCATGCATATCTAGAGAAAAAATAAATATGAAAATATAGTAGTGATATGCACTAAGTGAAAGGTTGATTGGTGTAGTGTTTAAGGCATCAGACTAGAAATCAGAAGACTGTCAGTTCCAGTTCTGCTTTATGCACAAAGCCAGGTGGGTGATCTTGGGCCAGTCACTCTCTCTCAGCCCTAGGAAGGAGACAATGGCAAAGCACTTCTGAAATCTTATGAAGAAAACTGCAGGAATTTATCTGACTCCAAGACAGAAGAAACACTCAAAAGAAACAAAAAAAAAATGAGAATGTGTTTTGTTTTGGACCTGAAATAAGCATAACAAGCTTTCTGGAAATTCTGTCAAACCATTCCAGATAGATTGCAGTTTGGCAGAAAGGAGACAATGAAATGGCTTGATTACTTTGTGATATGTGCACCCATCATACAAATGTACTTAATTATTAGGCATCACTCCTGGCTTATGGAGTGGCTGTATGTTATTCTTTCTTTCTTTCTTTCTTTCTTTCTTTCTTTCTTTCTTTCTTTCTTTCTTTCTTTCTTTCTTTCTTTCTTTCTTTCTTTCTTTCTTTCTTTCTTTCTTTAACTGCCCATCTCAAAGTACGACTCTTGCTTAATACATATGCAAACTTTGGTATCTGACAATTGAAAGAATTGTTCTTGTTACTCTTTTTTTGTTTGTTACCTTAAGCAGAGAGAAAGATAATAAGAACGAATGTGAAATATACAAAGGAATCAGGCTGTTAAGAGAGGAAACAGTAAAGAAATTTGAAAAGTGTAATGCAGTGGTACCTCAATACTCATTATTAATTGATTCCGGGAGGTGTGATGGGTACCAAAAACAATGAGTACCAAACATTTTTTCCACAAGGATTAATATAGTGAGTCACAAGGCAGCTGACACAGACAAGTTTTAGCTTGTGTGTTGAATAGCAAACAAACGACGAATAAGGGCAAACGTTTTATGTCAAAATGTATTGAATACCAAATTCGGTAAGTTTTTTAACCAATTGAGTACCTATATGTATTTATACTAGGCAGGGTTTGCAGAACAAACTTGTCTTCAGCAGGTTGTGGAGAAATGTATAGAAGTAAAAATGTGTGGTTTTTTTTAAATCATACAATACAGGTAGTCCTCACTTAATGACCACAATTGGGACCAGAAACTTGATTTATAAGCAAAGAAGTCACTAAGTGAAATCACAACTGTGCTTATGATCTTACTTCACCTTTTCTTTGCTTTACAGACCTTCCAAGGTTGTAAATGTAAGGATTAGTTGCAAAGTTGCTTTTTTAAGAGGGTTGAAATGCAAATAATGGCTAAAAGAGGCAGTTGCTAAATGGGGTCCACCTATAAAGAATACGATACAGCCTCGAATTATGAAACATTTTGTACCATTATGGAGCTGAAACTTGGTTTCCAAATGAGATAACAAAGTATAAGATGGAGCTGGGAAATAGGTATTGAATTGGAACAAGGGCAGGTATGTGAAAGTAATAGCCTTGCTTATTTATTTTCTTTATGGACAAAATGAATGAGAACCAAATCACAATGTAAGTGTCCATCGGAAAGTCAAATTTTCAGGATCATAGTCTCAGCATGATATTTCAAGCACTGCCTCTTTTATATGTCTATGAATGATATTGAGCCCTGGTGACACAGTAGTTAAGTACACTATTGCAGGCTTACTCTGCCCACAGCCTGGAGTTCAATCCTGACAAGGCTCAAGGTTGACTCAGCCTTCCGTCCTTCCAAGGTCATGATAGCAGTATTCCAGTATTTGAGGGGGCTGCCACAAAGAAGAGGGGGCCAATTTATTTTCCAAAGCACCAAAAGGCAAGACAAGGAACAATGGATAGAAACTAATCAAGGAGAGACTTCTGGAATTAAGAAATGAAATTCTTGGAATTAAGGAGAAACTTCCTAACAGCGAGAACAATTAACCAGTGGAACATTTGCCTTTAGAAGCTGTAGGTGCTTCTTCACTGGAGGTTTTTAAGAAAACACTGGGCAGCCACCTGTCAGAAATGTTATATGATCTCCTGCTTCAGCAGGGGGTTGCGCTATAAGACCTTCAAGGTCCACTCCAGCTCTATACTCATTGAGGTCAGTAAAATGAAGACCCAGATTGTTGGGGATGATATACAAATAATGCTTACATTGTAAACTGCCCAGAGAGTGCTGTAATATATGTCTAAATCAGAGGTGAAATCTAAAATTTGTTACTACTGGTTCTGTGGGCATGGCTTGGTGGGAAGTAATGTGACTGGGTGGGCGTGGCCAACTTTTTTTTTTTTACTTTTAAAAGCATTTTTTTCCCCTACAACCTTAAGAGGTTGCAGGAAAAAAATGCTGTTAGAAGCCTCTGACGATCAGGCAACACAGCTGGGATCGCCAGAGGCTTTTAAAAGCATTTTTTTTCCTACAACCTCTTCGGCCATCGCTACCAGATCAGGCAATCCAGTCCGAACCAGGAGCATTTCACCCCTGGTCTAAACATTATTGCTATTGTTATATAGAAAAGGGTGGAGCTTAAATGGTGAGGCCACTCCCAGCATCTTGCAGAATTGGATGCCTACCTGAAGATGCCACTTAATCACAAAGCAAAGATACGAGCGAAGGGTGAAGGGGAAGACTAGCAAAAACACTTTCTGAAGGGAGTTTAAATAATAAAAGGTAGTGTATGAAAAGCATATAGATATGACGACAGCAAACATGATTTGCAAGAATAGAAAGGCCTGATGGGATATAATGGTGCTACTGTTTACTATATTTCCCTTTCTTTTACTTATCTCATGCCACTAGTTTCTAGGTGTACTTTTTATTACTACTTCTGCTCTTTGCATAACATTGCTTCCCCCCCCCCAAAAAAAACAACAACAACAGTGCATTGTATAGTGGAACTTCGGAACTTCCCTTAAGGAATAACATATTGAGTCACAAGTCAAGTTTTAGTATATCAAACAAACAATGAGTACTGGGACAAAATTTTCATGTCAAAATGTGTTGAGTATTAAAACCAATGAGTTTCAAAGCAGTTGAGTACCAAGTTACCACTGTATTTAAGTTGTGTGTTTGTATAATTTAGATAACACTTATATTAGTTTATTGATTTAACTCTGATTACCAGTTATACAAATTACTTTACGTTTGCTTTGCTTGTAAGTGCTTAATTAGGATGGAAATACATTACGTAAATGATAGAGAACTTAGTATTACAGTATTATAGTACTCTTTAAGTGTATGGAACTCTTTAAGTGTATAGTACTCTTGGACTTCCGGTGGCGCCTTCCTCGGCGGCGGCGGGCTCCTCCATGCCCGCCGGCATCCCGCCGCGTTAGAGCCGCCTTACAGCTGGCAGGCGGCTCGAACAACCTGCTCCTCAGCGGGAGGAGCAGGCAGAGCTTCTGGGGGTGAGGCAGGGCCCCCTGAGTCGCCCCAGGATCGTTTCGCTTGTCCTGGGGAGGGCTCAGAAGGATGGCCCCCTCTATACCTCCAGAGAAGCTCCGCGACGGGACTGTCCTCCGCTAAGCAATTAGCGGAGCCAGACGCTGGAAGCAACACCACAGTGTCAATGGAGCAAGCTGAATAAGAAGAAGCAAAGATGAAGCAAGTATGGATTTTTAAAATTGATTTTTTTACTGATTTTTTGGAAGAGTAACGAGAGGAGGGGGGAAGGAGAGGAAGAGAAGTGAAAGTTCCTAAGAAAGTCTTTTTTTAAAATGGCGACTGGTCTTAATTGAAAGAATGCCAGAGCGATTGAAAACGGAAGCTTTGAATTGAATGCCTTGTTATGGGAGAGTCACTTAAAGTAAGAAGAATTTTTTTTTTTTCTCTTCCCTTTTTTTTTCTTTTTGGATATCTTTTTTAAAGTAAAGTATGGCAAAGTGAAGTAGTATACTAAAGCCATTTAAAGTAAAATAAAGATGACTAAAGGAAGGGGGGGCTCCCCCTTGAGCCAGCTAAAGAATAAAGCTGAGATGATGCAATTGTCTGGATTGGCAGAAGGGGACTTAAAAGAACTTATAACAACTCCTTTATTGAGCGTAGTTGACAAAATTAAAAACTCACAGAAGAATCTTATGGATTTGATTGCTGGAAAGCATGACAAATTAAGTCAAACTGTTGTTAAAGTAATTTCAGACCTTTCAAATGTGGTGATTGAAATGGAGGAGAAAGTAACTGAAATTAGCAGTGAAATTGGCTCCCAGATCCAAGAAATACAAGAAAGGTTTGTGAAAGCTGAGATTAGTAATCAGGCTATACAGAATGATATTATTATGCTTCAAATTAAAACCATGGCCTCTGCTATCAGAGTAAGAGGTATTAAAGAAAACCAGAGAGATCTAAAAGCAACTATTGCAAAGGTTCTTGCTGAACTACTAGAGCTTGAGGATGAGATAATTCTTGGTTGTATAGAGAAAGTTTACAGAGTCAACTCACGAGTAGCCAAACAAAGGAACTTATCCAGAGATGTTGTTGTCTACTTTACTGATAAAAGGTTGAGAGATGACATCTTACAAAGGTCCTACTCTGCCAGAGTGCAAGTAGAAGGTGAACAAATTAATATTTTTAAAGAATTACCATCGAAGGTTTTAAAGAAAAGGAAAGAATTTGCTTTTTTAACTAAAGAATTGAAGAAAAGTAATATCCCATTTAGATGGGACTTACCAGCCGGTATAACTTTTAGATATCACGGAGTGAGATATTCCTTGAATACTATTGAAAAAGCGGAACATTTTTATAAAAATATTTTTAAGGGAGCTTCGAAAGACCTTAAGAATAAGAAACAAGAAAGAGAGCTTGTAAAAGGTAAACAGAAGGATGAGACTCAAAGAATGAATCAAAGAATGCTAAAAGAACAAGGAGAGCAATCTGGTTTCTTGGAGGATCTTACCATGGACTTCTCAGATGGGAAAACAGACCACATCAGTGAATCTAGTTTAGGAGCACCGGACCTTGAACTGCTGGAGCAAGATTCAAGAAATACTATTATTCAAGATGATCAGCAGCAGAGGTCCAATGCTCCGCAAGAAAAGGATGGTGATACCGAACAGCAGGAACCAGATTTTAATGAGAAAATTCGAGAGATAACTAATGGGTGTCGTAAAGTCCTTCATCAGATCCAGTTGTTTTCAGAAAGCTTGGACAATCTTGAATACCGGTTATAAAATTCCTAAAGTTTATATGGATTTGGATTTATGGATTATAAAGTCTTCATCCTGATTTGGAGTTTCCTTTTTTTTATTCTGAATTGGATTTAACATCTTGAGCAAGTCTAACAGAGGGCTGCAATGGAACTTGCAGTGTTCTGTGATTATCCTATCATAGTTTTTTTTTTGGAACTTATAATCTAAGAGCAAGGAATGGAAATGAAAATATCTTACAACCAGAAGGAGTGAATAATAAAGGGCGGCAGGATTTGAAACAGTTGTTATAAGAACATCTGGGAATGCAGCTGCTAGGACTTTTTTTTCTTTCTGATTTTTTTGTTATTAAGGTTTGGCGGAGCTGCATTGGGGTTTTTTTTTTATGCTGTAATAGAATACGCTAGTTTGAATGTTTCTACCTGGAGGAGTGAATATCTTCGTGGTTGGACGTTATCTATATAGTAGCAGTGTTTTGTGATTACCCTATCATGGTTTTTTTTTGGAAATTATTATCTAAGAGGAAAGAATGGAAATGAAAACGTCTTACAACCAAGAGTGGATAACAAAGGGTGGCAGGATTTGAAACAGTTTTTATAAGAACATCTGGATGCAGTCTCAAGGATTTCTATTTCCCTTTTTTTTTCTTACTCTTTTGTTAAGGTTTGGTGGAGCTGCATTGAGTCTTTTTTTTGCTGAAATAGATCACGTTAGTTTGAATGATTTTACCTACAGGAGTGAACATTCTCTTGGTTGGATGTTACTCATATAAAGTCACACGGGGGGTTTATATGGAATGTTTTGTTCTACTGATGGGGGTAGACAGAAGATGAAGAGTATCGTAATTGGATAGTGAAGAAAGAAGAATTAACTTCAATCAGGAAGAAGAGAAGACTGTAATTCGAGTTATGGAAAATTATAACAATATATGCATGATTATATTATATTGCATGTTTTTTTCCCTGAAGGGGGGATTTTTGTGTTCTTGATTTAGGGGGAGTAGTTTGGATTAAACTAGTTGGCATTATCTAATATTAATAAGTAAGGTATAGGATTAGTAATGTTAGTAAGGTTTTTTTTTTTTATTTTATCTTATTTTATTTTTTTTTTTCTCGTTCTGTTTCTAAATTGGCTTAAATATCATAATGGCTATTTTTTCTGGTGCCTTCTTTTATTACAATATTGTTAATTTTAGATAGATATTCATGTTTATGGGTTTCCTTTTGTATTATTTCATTTTATTCTTTTCATCCTTTTTTTAATTCTTTTCTTTCTCTCTTTTCTCTTCCTCTCAATTTAGAATAGAATTGAGTATATAATAGTATTTGGTTTTTTTTGTTGTTAAAAATTTTTGTTAAGAAATGTGTAGCGGAAGTCAGGGGTGGGATAGGGAGGGAGGGGTTGGGGTTGGGGGGAGGTTGGAGGGGAGGGGAGGGGGGGTGGGGGTAGGGGTAGGGGTGAAAAAAGGGGGAAAAATTTTTTATTGTAAAACTTTTTCAATAAAAAAAAAAAAAAGTGTATAGTACTCTTTAAGTGTTAAAGAGTTAAAAGGAAAATGATGACATTTTAATATGGCACTCATCACAGAATGTACTCAGTAGTACTAGGCTTACCTGTCCTGTATGTTTTGGACTGTATACAGTAAGAACTGAGAATAGTTTCTGCACCTAAAAAATTTCACTATTTTGAGACATTTGCAAGCAAGCAAAAGTTCATCCAGATGAAAAAAAATACACACACACACACACAGAAGAATGACAAATATGCAAATATTGGGTAAAGGTAAATAAACCAGGTAAATCTGGTTAAAATATAATAGCATAGAACAGAGTTTCAGGCTGCTGAACCTGTTACAGATAGTCCTTGACTTATGTCCATAATGGAACCTGTCAATAGCAGTCATAAGTCGTGAAGATCTTAAAGCAGGTCACCATACAACCCAATTTTACATTATTTGCAAAAATCTTTAAATTAACCTATTGTTTGTTACAGGACAATTTTTGCTACAAATTAGAAGTAAATGCCAGTTTCCAGCAAAAAAATGTCATAAATTTAATCACATGACCATAGGACACTGCAAATTGCCATAACTGCCGGCCGGTTGTGAACCACCCAAAATGCAGCCATATGACTTTGGAGAAGCTGGAGAGAGTGACATTAGAACTTTGGAAGTGGGTCTTAAGTAGCTTTTTGGGTCTGTTGTAATTTCTACTGATTGCTAAACAAGGGGTTTTGGTTGAGGATTTCCTATAGCTTTGTTTTGTTTTGTTTTTAAATCACAGATCCCCTGATCAAGAGGCAAAACTCTAGGGTACTTTTTCTCAACTTTGGCCACTTGAAGGTGGGGTGGACTTTCAACTTCACGCTGGTTGTGGGATTCTAGGAACTGAAGTCCACCCATCTTCAAGTTGTCAAGGTTAAAAAAAAATACCACTTTTCTAGGGATAAAAAAATTGTTTGCCTTTGAGTGAACTTTTGGGGGGGTGGGGTGGATTTGTTTTGCCCTTATTATCTCACATCCAGTTTGTTTTCAGTTTTGCCGAAAACCAGTTTGAAAAACCCTGGGGTAGAAAGTCATTGTGAAGAAAGGATCTTGGTCAGCATTTCATGATCAACAGCCCTGGTCAGTCTTCCTGGGATCGCCTCCGGAAGGATCATTATGGCTTTGTTTGTGATGCAAACTTAGGGGTATTATTTTGGTATGGCGATTAATATGGCCACATTCCATGATCTTTTCTTCACAAACAAAATTTCATGTTCTTAAAATCTTGCTACCAAACAGAAAATAAAACTTGCTCTCAGGAAAAGATGTACAAGCTAAGGTTAGCTTTTATATTTTTTCCAGAGACCAAGTTTTATTTTCTGTTTGGTAGGAAGTTTCTGTAGCAAAATACTATTTATGAGGAAAACTAAGCGTAGAGTTAAAGCAATGAACGATTTAGGGCTAACAAAATGTTACAAAAGAACATAACCTCATGTCATCTTTCATTTCTCTTGATGGCGAACTATGGAAAAATTGCAAGTAATTTCACTATTGTGAGGGCACTTTAGTTGGTTTTTACCATTGGCCAAGCAAAATGTGGGTGTTAGGAAATCTCCCTTTGTTGATTTTCTTTAGGATGCTGTTGTTAAACCACCAGACATCCCACAGCTCATTCTCTGAACAGCTTCCACTTTTCTGTTCCTCTTTTCTTCTCTTCTCCTCCCCTCCCTCCTCCTCCCTTTTCCCATCCCAGAAATGAAAGGACCGGATCTCTTACCAGTAGCTATATACATTTGCAACATTCATTGTCATGCCAAAAAGGGGGAAGTTTCACACCTACCAGGGAGTTATTCAACTCCTGTGTGTGCATGCATGCTCTTGTGTATGTATGTGCACACATATATACACACTTTCTTGTTCTTCAAATATCTAACCCCAAGAAACTGGCATACTGGCTTGCATCCTGATCAAAGCCACAGTGCTACCTTTATCTAACCTAAGCTTATCACAAAAACCAAATTCATAAATAAAGGATCCAATATGGAATCAAAATAACACTAAGGCAGGATTTGCACATTCATTCCATGCTAAAGCCGAACCAACCATGTCGTGGTTCAGCCGATTGAGGAAACACAATCCCAATTGGTACCCCTAAAGTCCTTAGTCTCATCTCAAAGGAGTGTGAGAAATGGACAAATAATCTATTGAACTACCAGAGTCCATAAGTCTCAGAAGGATAGCAGGCCCTAAAAAGGCTACATGAACCAAAGTTTAGAAAGATTTCAAATTGTATCAAAGCTATTTGTAATCCTGCTGAGCTGTTGCTGTGAAATGAGATTCTGCAAAGTACATGGTTTTGAGATATATTTGGAATCAGAATGTTGAAACTTTGAGAAATAGGGAACTGAAAGTAGCCGATGGATAGAGATTTAAGATGTACACGGTGTATGTGGAGTCTGTCTTGTCAGTAAGACAGAACAAGGAACTAAGTTGTGAAATGCATGCAGAAAAGTATAAAAAGAATGTCTTGGGATGAATTCAGTGCCTCTGGCCATAGCTACTCCTTGCTGGATTTAGCTATGTCAGTGGACCTCATTGCAGTGGGTTATTGATATAAGTTGTGTTATGAAGGCTGTTCGTGTTTCAAATTGCTCATGAAATAAATCTCTGGATCTTAAAGTAAGATTTATTGCTTGTGTTGCGGTCTCTTGTTTTCCTTTATTGGGGTCTTTTGATAACAGGAGGGCTACCTAATGTCACTCCCAAGTAAAGAAAAGGGAGCTTCACCTATGCTCAAAAGCATTTGGGTCACCAAGTGTTTTAACTTGCATATAGCTCTTAGATCCCTTGTTTGTTCCTCCCCGAAAAGGATTTGGACTCCCAGCCCCCAACCTTCTTATTCACTTCCTTGTTGTCCCAGAAACTCAGGAATGTAGATCTCCAGTGGTCTCCAAGTTAACTCTTCTTTGTGTTCCTAAGCACACTTGAAGAATGAAGTCCCTTTGCAGTTCAAAAGAGCAAACTGCTGGGGACACATCTTTAGGACTACTCTCTTATTTTCAGACTCTGCGGCCTCAAATGAAGGTTTTACCTGCTTTAATGCCTTTTAAGGGGGAGGGGAGGTGTTGCTTCCAGCTACTCAAAGAAAAACTCCATGTTTGGAGGTAGCAAACCACTAAGCACTAGTCTTCTAGGAACCACTGAGCTTGATTAGCCATAGATGCTGGATCAGATGGATTTTTGTCTGGTTTGGCAAAGGTTATTTTTATAAAAGAGGAGTAGGAAGGAAACTTCTTTTATTCCAGGGGTTGCATTCCTTTGTGCAAACCCACGGATAATGGCATACCAATGGGAGGGAGGAGTTACTGACACTCACCATTCACTTACACCTTCATACTTCAACCCACACAGACAGGCACACACACAGAGACACATACACAAGACCTGCAGAAGATATTTTGCTGCCTGAAGCAAAAACAAAGCACTCACCCACCCAGCTCATGCATAAAGGTTGATACCAACAATCAAATTTTACTCTGACATAACAAGTAGGCTGCCCATGAGAAATCAGCTGGCTATCTTAGGGGACAATTTAGTGGGCACAGGACAGGCTACCTTGCTTTGTTTCCCAATTTTTTTATTTCTGATGCCTGGACCCCATTACAGGTGGACTTCGACTTACAACAATTTGTTTAGTGACCATTCAAAGCCACAAAGGCACTGAAAAATTCAGATGCTCGGCAACTGGTTCATACTTACAACCATTGCTTGGTCCCAAGGTCATGGGATCACCTTTTGAGACCTTCTCACAAGCAAAGTCAATGGAGCATCCATTAATAACCAGGTAACTAACTAAATTATCAACTGCAATGATTCACTTAATAACTGTGGCAAGAATAGTCATAAAATGGGACAAGGCTCACTTAACAAATGTCTCCCTTAACAATGGGAATGTTGGACTCAGTTGTGGTCATAAGTTAAGGACTACTTGTATCTGATAGTAGAAAAAACTGTCCTGTTTTGTCAAACAGTAAGGCTGGAACTGATGACTCTCAATGACAAACATTGTTACTGCAATGCTGACGAATATAACCTGATCCATCACAAGACCTTCACTTGACACAACCACATCTGAATCCCTTATAAACAGAACACTGACATCCCCTAAACTCTGCTGAAGATGTTACCTGAAATGTTTGGAAACCAACAGACAAACCTTTGGAAACCTCGGAGAACAAACCTTCACCCTCAAACATGGTTGTTTTAGAAAGTTAATTTGAAATACAAATCCATAGAGTTGATCCTACTATGTCTAAATAACAGCTCCTCTGTGCACATGAAGAGGACAGAAAGCACTAGAACTGCTGAATTCCAAATCTTTCCTGTGCCATCAATTAATCTGAAAAAATGTAGCAATAGCAATAAAATAGGGACATTTCTGGGAGGAAGGTAGTAGAGTCTTCAAGTTTGTTTTTGAGTCCGGGCAATTGCCTGGACAAGTCCCTGCAGTTGTGTTTTTGTTTTTTGCAAGGTTTTTTAAAAAAACTGGTTCTTTCCTAAATCTGAGAGAGATTGACTGGCCTAGTGTCATCCTTTGTATTTAAGGCTTTGTACTTAAGGCAGAACTTGAACTCAGTCTCCTGGTCTTTATATCCTAATAACTGCTACATCAAACTGAATCTCTCCATTCCTAGAGTACTTCTTTCTAAATGTTCTATCTGCATTATCAGGCAACTTCTTTTCTCCCACCATCATTCTGTAAAACAGAACAATACTAGTACATTCATACTGCAGACTGGAGAAACTGAGGCTGGAACAGTGACTTGCCTGTCTGTACACCCAGGAGCCCTAATCTGAAGCCTTGGATGAGGGGCCAGAGGTCCTTCTCTCATCAGGTATAGAAATGACAGTTTGCCAAAACTCAATCCAAGGTCCTCTGACGGAAGGTCTCTTTGTAGCTGGAAAAGACAGAAAGCTTTGCAAATAAAATCAGTGAAATAACAGGACAAAGTCCCGAGTGCCATTTATGGAATGAGTAGGAGAGCCACATTAGTCTATGGTGACAAAAAAAATTAAATAAATAAATAACCAAGAAGTTCCTATGGCACCTTTTCCGGCTAATAAAGTTCATTAAGAGGTGTAAGGTATTGTGAGCTGCAGTTCATGAAAACCTGTACCTTTTATTAACATTTGCTAATTGGAAAAAGTGTGGCCAGACTTCTGATTTTATGATGGATGACAGATAGATGGATAGATGGATGGGTGGGTGGGTGGATGAGTGGATGGATGGAAAGGTGGGTGGCTGGGTGGACAGGCAGGCAGGCAGGCAGGCACAAATAAAGAGCAGAAGTCATCTAAAAGGAAGAGGAGCACCACACACCATTTGTAAATGAAGATCATCAGAACTCCTTGGTTTCAGAGTGACCATATTAACTTAGTGCATCCAGTCGTGGCTTGCTTAATCTGGGTTTATAAAGATACTCGCTGTTTTCCTGCAAAGAAAACAGAGGGCGTTCTGATTCAGCGCGAAACTAGTTCCTAGTCCCTGCTGATGTATCCCTCTTAATCTCGTCCTGCGAGGGTTTGGCAAGCCCCACTGAAGCCCGGGATTCGTCCTTCGACCCCAGTCAACGTGAGGAACCGCAATACTAGTCCAAGCATGTTGCATCCAAACAACCGATATCCACACCCACCCGCCTCCCTCGTTCGCTTTAGGGTCTTGTTTCTCCTCTCGCTTCCTGTCCCGAGTCGCCAGTTTCACCTGTCGGTGACATCATCACGGGATGGGAGGGGTGTGGTTTGGGGAGGGATGAGGGGGACGAGAGGGGTATATAGCCGGCCCCATATAGAAAGGTGCGTGCATTTATCCTTTGAAGCGTCCTATCCGGTTGTGGAAACGAACTTGAAACTTTATCTCTAACTGAACAGGTAAGAGTCGGATCTCGATGGGGGAGACGGAATACTTGGCTTTTATGGTATGAACGGAATATATATATATACGCATACATACCTACCTATATACATATATACATGCATACACAGAGAGAGAGAGTATATACACACACACACACACACACACACACACAGTATATATATTTAAATGCTCACATTTGTGTATTGCACTGGTGGCAATCATCTAGCGATATGAAACCTGAAATTTATCAGCGTTGAAAACTTGCGGATCAGGGAGTGTTTGGTGTGTGTAGAAGTGGCGCCAACACACCTTTGTTGTGTCCCCAATCTTAAGAGGCTTTAGAGGAGACAAGGGAGACTCGAACCCGACACCTGTTTTCTGTTCCTGCTCAGAAGAGCCTCGTGTTACTACCGGAGCGCTTGGGACAACCTGCTGTTTTGAGAGTCAGGGAGCGCTCAGGCGCGCCCGTGCCTAATGGAATCTGGGTTGATTTCTATTTATCCCAAATGTACTTTACGAGAGGGGGAG
Organism: Coluber constrictor foxii; assembly: GCA_038048745.1. Taxonomy (NCBI): domain Eukaryota; kingdom Metazoa; phylum Chordata; class Lepidosauria; order Squamata; family Colubridae; genus Coluber; species Coluber constrictor. The sequence continues at coordinate 60,085,809 of CM075961.1, read as the reverse complement.
TTAACCAACTATATTGAATCGTTAATCTGTATTGAATTTATTTATTCGCTTCATATGTCTATTGGATTTATATTGCCTCCCATCTCTAATTCATGACTCTGGGCGGCTAGCAATATTCAAGATAAAAAAGTATCCCGAAAAAAAGCATGCAGCCGCCGAGATTCGGGAATTGAAACTCAAGTGATCTTCCTTCTATAGGACAAAAAACTATTTTAATTCCAACTGGTGGGTTTCGGACAATAGATCCTGAATATCCCTCTCGCCCCCGTCTTTGAGTTTCTTTTCTTTTCTCTTTCCTTTCTCTTATCTTTTAAGATCCTGCTATAAAGCGGTAGAAGTAAGAGAAATATAAAGAGAACTGTTTCCTTTCCTTTCCTTTCCTTTCGAGTAAGAAACGACAGGTGTACGGGGGATCGTGCGGTGGGCAATTTCGTAAAAACCTGGCTCACCGCGGTCTTCTCTTTCCCCCATGGAAGAGACAGCCGTCCTTCCCTTTCTTGATCCGGACGAGGGTTGGGTGGCGCCCTGAAGTTTTGATGGCGCGCGCTACTTTTGCAGAAAAAAACCCCTTTCGCCCTCGAGATGGGGGGAGGGAAGCGAGTTTCGGTTGAAGGGCAAGGAAAAAGCCTGCAGGGCGTCCCCGCCCTCTTGTCGTCGCCCCCACCTGAGCCCCGCCCGAAATCATGCGTGAATCACTGAGGGGGGAAAGAACCTTTGTTCTCCGGAGCGTAGCCACTGGGTGACCGCGTGTCCCTTTTGCCTTGAAAGTTGGGTAGATGAACTAGTGAGATCTGGGTGACGGTTGGTGAAGGATCCCTTAACTCTCTGTAAATAATTATTTCCTTCCCGCCCTAAGAAAAGGATGCCTAAAGCTAAGGATGAAATTTTGAGTATTTCTTTAGTTTCCTCCACCACACAGGCACAAACAGGCACTCACAATAAATAACTTATTCTGAATAAGTGGGGAAAAACAAAAGCCAGGGTCAATCTCTACCTGTTGTATTTGCACAAATGAAGGCAAATATACATGTCCAAGGATAAAGTTGCAAGATCGAATTTGGATGGGTCACCGGGACCAGAGATTTAATCTTCTGAATTTCCAGACTCATACTGGAGTCCATTTTTCACTCTCTTTTATTTGTACAACTTATTGTGAAAAACTATGTCAGGTTAATTTTTAAAAAAAATGAATTTAATTGAGTAAATTGAATTCTGGCTAAGTGCATCTTGCAACTGCGCTCCCTGTGCCTGTTTGAAGTGGACTGTATAGATGGTTTCTGAGACAAGTTGGGGAAGAACACAAAGTAAACCTCCAGGGAACAATTGCTTTGATTATTCTGAAATAATCAAAGTCCTAAAGAAGAAATCCCGAGTTCTGTTTTGCAGTTATTTATTTAGCGTATATCATATTATACATGGACTAGTAAACTATATTAAGGTTTCATCTAGATTAATAAAGCTCTTTTTCTGTTTTGCAGTTTCTCTGTTTCCTAGAAATGGTGTTAGCTGGGATTAAGAAAGAGCCAGGCATGAGCTCTTATATTAAGTGTTTTGCAGAAGTATTGCAACAGGTGAATTCCTATACACCTGTAGCTTTAAGCAATGACACGCCTGTCTGAATAATCATCCTGCCTCGCAACCCTAAACTAGATGGAAGACTTGGCCCAATGCCTCTCTATAGCAGTAAAGTTCTTCCCATCAGAAATAACATAGCCCCTCTTAACTGAACTAGACATTCTTCTTGAACAAAGGATAGTGACCATCTCTCTTTGTTACAAGCAACAGTTACAAAGATGATATTATTGGCTGTTCTAACTAGGACTAGTTAAGACTAAGTGAGATGGTTTAATCTGTTGAATGAGCTTTAGCCGATGAATGGCATCCTATTCTACTTCTGAATTTGTCTTTTGAATTTTTAAACAATTGGTCTTGCTCATAGATTGGATAAATAGAATAGGATGCCATTCTACTTACAAACGAAAAGAGATGACGTGGAACTGATCCTACCACCATGATGTAAAATGATACAATCTTGTAGCCTTAATTGAATTTTGCATTGACTATTAAGTTGACCTCCTGAACTTGAGAGACAATGTGAAACAGTGATTAAGAGACTGGGCTTGGACCATGGTTCAAGTCTTCATTTAAATACTAAGCGCTGAATAAACAGTATAGCTAACTCTGGCTTACCAATTTACCACACAGAGTTATTGTTAAGAGAGAAAAATACCTGTGTATTTTGTGTACACTGAACTCCCAAAGACAAGGTCAGGTATAAATAGAATATAGTGGCAAAAGCAGTGGTGGTATTGACACGACACATTGAGGCATAAGTTAGCCAACCAATTTGTAAAATAGTGTGTTGTACAAATTGAAACCCATGTGATTAGTTCATGGTACAGTTCATGAATCCAGAAATGAGATTAATTGCATAAATGGTTGTTCAGTTAACTGTGGGTCTAACCATGTTGTGGGAACACAGCCGGTGGGGAAGCTATCATTTTCTGGGTACATGGCATTCAATCTCTTCTCAGATTAAAAACAGGAAACTATTTTGAGCACTATAACTTGATGTCTGCTTGCTTTTATATTTCTCTCATTTTCCCTCTTGGAAAAAATCTATGGAAGAAACTTCATGGGCTTCAAGAAAGCTTGTGCTTTTTAACCAAGTGTTAGTCAAAAAAAAGTGCTTCGAGATTCCTGACTTTGTGCTACCATTGTCTAACATGGCTCTCCTGCCACAACAATTGGAAGAAATTGCAACCTACCTGGAGGAAGACTGGTGTTTTTCAGCCTAAGGAGAGGGGAAAGTGGGAAGATTGTAAATACATGTCTATCTTTTCTGTCCAAAGACATCTACTTTCCACAGCTGGGATTAGAATTAAGGAGTTCAGTTTGCCAAGAAGCAACTTTGTTGAAGTTATTTCTTGAGAACAACTATAAGTGACTGGGGCGTGGTGGGATGGAGAATGTAATAATATAACTGCATTGCTATACCTGTAGGAGATAAATTATACATACGCAAAATGCTTTTGGGGGATAAGAGTGCTTTATTATCACCCACACGGTTACATTCTGGGTAGTTTACAAAGTTCAGAAACACGAAATGCACATAAACACACAGCAGATAAAACAATCAAAAAGATCCATTATATAGAGACAACAGGGACCCCACAAATACAGGTAGTCCTCCACTTACAACCACAGTGGGAACCAGAACTTCCATTGCTAACTGATGCATTTGTTAAGTGAGTTGCAACCAATTTTGCTACCATTTTTTGTAGCCATTAAGCAAATCTGGCATTCCCCAATTGACTTTATGTGTCAGAAGTCCCCAGGTAAGTCACAAATGGCAATGACATGATTATGGGTACACTGGGATGGTTATAAGTGTCAGGACCAGTTGTAAGTAAGTTCTCAGCACTGTCATAACTTCAAATGGTTGTAAGTTGAGGACTATCTGTGCATGAATACACAAATATATGGTCACTAGAAGGAACCACTATACTGTTTATAGTATATAAACAGCCTGAAGAGATACAGCCCATAGTGGACTTCAGCTGTTCTTGGAAGTTAAGCAGCAGTATAAACTCTGCTTAGGATTTGGATGGGGCTGTTAAGTAAACAGAAAAATTCCTGGAAGAAAACTGAGGCAAATAACTTTTTGTATCATTGCTCATATGCATATGCTGTTACCAAGTTGAGCTTGACCAGAGAGAAAACTTGATATCTTAATATATAAGAAAGTCCTCTCCAGCTTATATTATTTTACAGATTTTAAGGACTGCTTATGGAGGTCTATAAACATTTTAGATAATGTTGCAATCAGACCAAAGTATGCAGAAACTGGAGGAAAACTCTTCACCACCACCACTTCTGATGAGATGTAGGATACCATCTAGTAGAGTGTTTCTTAACCTTGGTGGTTTGATGTTGTGTGGACTTTCAGAATTCCCCAGCCAGCCATGAATTTTGGAGTTGAAGTCCATATATCTTTAAGCAGCCAAGATTGAGAAATGCTGGTCTGGTAGACAGCAGTATCACTGAAACAAAACAGTGATGTTATGGGTCTTTTTACACAGGGCCTAAAGATTTCAGTGGGAGCATGAGCCTTCAACAAGACAAAAAAAAACCACCCTGTTTTAACATGCACCAGTGACTTTCATTGATAAAGTAGCCTAATAACAAATCTAAAAATGATAAAAGACAGCAGGGGAAATCATTCACTTCACAGAGCCTCTAGGCATCCATTTCCAATCTCAGTGTCAAAGAAAAATAATTAAAACCCAGGGTCATTCCTTTTAAAAAAAAAAAGTCATTCCGCCCATTGATTTGAGGCAACCTGATCTTGGGGTGCTGTTTGTCCTGCCTGTGGGTTGAAAGTCTTGGAACAAAGAAAACAATTAGGACAATCACTCAAACAAAACCAAAAAAAGCTTTAATTAGACATTGCAAATAGCCTGCCATAAGGGGAGACAACAAATGAAATTGACATTCTAGACATTTGTTGCTAATAAAAGAGAATACTTATAGACATTTGTTAGTTTTAACATTTCAGGGTTCAAGGATATCTTATCCAAAGACTTGTTTAAATATTTACATTTGTCCTCATCCTGCAGCAGATGGGAGATTTTTTGGGGGGAGTGGTCAGTTTTGTAAAAACACAGTTTTGTAAAAACACACACACACACAAAGATGGACATTTTAAGGTGGAGTTATTTTTGTTTTCCAGCCTAAATCTTTTTTTTCCCTGTTTACTCCATCTCACCTGAAATTGATATTACTGTCAAATGAAATATGAGAATATCTTTTGTAGATGGTCTTATATTTTATATTTGAATAGTTTTACAAGCCCAGGGTTTCCTTGCTTGCAGGGGAATGTGGAGCTTCTAAGACATTAGCTCCTGCAATTTTATTATTTTAAGCATATGAAGAATGTACTAAGCCAGATACAATATGGCAGCTTTAAAGTAAAATTAAAGTCTCCAAATGGTCCACTCCCGGTACCATTAATTTTGAATACTTGGACTCTACTTTTCTAAAGGTGTCATTTGCATAGATTACCAGGAAGAATTTGCTTGTTATCCACCTTTAATCCTAGAAAGTTTATCCAAAGCATGGCTTTCATCTAATATTATTTGTTTTGGTGTATTGTTTTTATAAAATTTTGGGTGGGTCTTTCTTGCACAGTAGCACAGGGAAGGGCTTTTGGCTCGCGGGATCTCTTCTTTTTTTCTCTACATCCCTCAGCTGTGACAACTTGATACTGATGTCAAAAGCAAAATAAAACTCAACAACAGCCAATATGGAGATGCAGAACAAAAGGGCTTTGAGAACAAGCTCAGCCTTAATCAGGTTTTCCTTCACTTAATGTCATCTTGAAATGTTCGGCAACAAACATCATCAGCCAGCTGATCTTAAACATCAAACACGCCTTGAAGATGTTTGGCTAGAAGAATAATTCCCTGAAAATTCATATTCTACATGAGAAATTAAAATGTGAGACTAATTCTTTCTCTTCCCCTGCTCTTTGGTTTTGGTTTCAGCAGCCTGCTATAGCACAATTTGCCTGGGATTGATGAGACTGAGTTCATACATTGGGCTAAGCCACGCTTTGTTTAACATTGTTTTTTTTAATAACCCCATTTGGATTCACAGAACATGTTTAGCCAATGCTTGAACTCACATAGTACATTAAGCCTAAATCAGATCAATTGTGTATATGAGGACACTGGGTGAAAGAGCCAAACTTCAGCAGGATTGACTATTTTTAAGAAAGGAAAAGCCCCTGGCTGGGTATGTATGTCCTGTCTAATAGCCAGGTCAACAGTTAATAGATACCTGTTATTTCCTTTGCTTAATGTTGCCAACCAACTCCAGATGACTCCCATATAGCCCTGAGGGCAAGGGGAGATACAGCTATTGAGACAGCTTACAATGCAACTATCTTTGACCTATTGCAATCAAAGGGGGCAAAGAAACTAATTGCACAAGAGCCATTTATATTCTAGGTACATGACTAATTGGAGGAAGAGTTGAACAGCTCCTACTTAAGATGAGATAAAGAAAAGAAAAAAAATAAACCCAAGTGCCTAAAGTGGCCTTGGAACAATTGTCTGACTGACGAGTTGGGGTAATGAATTGTTGTATTTGAAGCCAAACCACTTTTTTTACGCCTCCACCTTTAGGCTGAGTCAGGCTGAGGCTGATTTTCATGAGTTAAATGTCAACATCATTTTAAAAAAACAAAAAACAAATTTTTCCTCCTTCAGGAAGATTCAGCCCCCTGACTACCTTCCCTGCCCATTTAAATAAATGACTCCAAGTTTGTTTGGCTTTTGCTTCCTATTCCTATGAGTCATGGTGGTGCAATGGTTAGAATGCAGTACTGCAGGCTTCTTCTGCTTTTTGCCAGTTGTCAGCAGTTCAGCAGTTCGATTCTCACCAGGCTCAAGGTTGACTCAGCCTTCCATTCTTCTGAGGTTGGTAAAATGAGGACCCAGATTGTTGGGGCAATATGCCAACTCTGTAAAACTGCTTAGAGAGGGCTGTAAAACACCGTGAAGCAGTATATAAGTCTAAGTGCTATTGCTGTTGCGATCATATATAACCCCTGCCACAGTAATTTACATCATAAACTTCAAAGAAGTCATGATTTGTGTATAAACCTAGTGATCTCTCCATTATCTATTGTTAACAATTGCAGCAGGTGTTAATTACTATTTCCCATTTGGTCAGTGATAATAGTAAAATATCCAAATATCATATCTCAAATCTCCATTTGTAGCAAACCCATGACCTACATAATTTGAGATCCTAATACTGTAGTGGAAAAAAAATGCTTTCTGAATTAAAACTGATTGAAGTCTAGAATTTTGCAATTCTTATAGCTAAAGAATTACAATTAATAAAGATGCTGGACCAGGAGCAGGAAAACCTGAGTTCTAATTCTCCCATAGGAATGAAACTAATTGTGTGATTTCGGGCCAGTCATTCTTTTTGAGCTCTACTGTAGAAGTTCACTGGAAACCACTTCTTGGCCAAGAAAAAAATCATCAGGTGGTTGGTAAACTTGAAAGACTAGCAAAAAACCCAGCAAAAATAACTATTAAACCTAATCAAAATTAGCAAAAGAAAATGAGTAAGACATATGCAAAATATATTTTACTTTTCCAAAAGAATTAATCAAGCATGATGTTTTGAAAATCAGGAGATGTGTCACAACCACAGAGATTATAAATTCTTGAAAGTATACTTATTGCTATTTGATAATTTGGACATGATACCGAGGCAGTATGATTCATCGGGAAAGTGTGAGCATAGTGAAGAATTCAACAGATACTTGGCAAAATGACAAAAATAGCTTTTTAAATCATCAGCTGAAGAACATAATGCAAATTCAGAGAAATGAGAATAATACTGTGATGGAAACCCTTGTATTCACATATACTCTAATTTCTTCCAATATTTGACTTTTAAAAACATTTTAATTTGCAATTGCATCTGAAGTAATAGATTTTGATTTATTCTGCATCTCTGAAGGAGAATTATAAACTGGGTGGTGGGAGAATTTACAAAGCAGTATTTGGGGCTAGGATGCAATTACAGATTCATTTGCAAATTAAAGAGGAGGCAAATTGTTGAATTGAAGCACAGGATCTGCTCAAAGAATGGTAGAACAATGACTTTGTATGTCATGTGATCAAACCTCCAAATTTTGCAGGTAACAGTCTTACAGTGAAATGTCTAAGCTTTAACTAATAATGTTGCCCTTTAACTCGGAAAGCTAAATTCAAATTCCACTTGACTCTTCCATTAATCTCCATCATTGTTAGATTTACTTTTGAATTGATTTATGCACTGGAGCCAGTTTGCACAGGGTCACAGGAAGTGACTGTTAAATTTTCAGGAATTTTGAGAGCAGGAATTCTGAGCCACAATGCCTAGAGTGCCAGTCAGCTATTTGGTGATTTGCAGCCTAATGGTGGCAATAGAGCCCACTGAGCTAATTGTTATACATTTCTTTCGCACATCACTGCTCATATCTCTCCTTTCCTTTGGGAACTCAAGTAACATTATGCATAGTGTAGCCTCCTCCAATTTTTTCCATAACAACAACCCAGTGAGGTAAGTTGGGCTGACTGATTGAGTGACCTATGCTGAGCTGGGAGGACTTGAAACTGTGACTTTCCAGTCCATGGTTTGCAAATATCATTGTGGCTTTTCATGGCTAAGAGTATTTGTTTAACTTGCAATCCAAGTGGCTCCAGGTGGCATACTGTACATGGCTTAACTGCCTCCTAGTCCCAATAACACAATTAACATAAATAAACACCCAGAAACAATTATAAAACACATGCACACCTAAGAACTTGTGGAGGTCAAATGCAGCTTCTGGATATTCCAACTTTGTCTCCTCTAACTTAACATCTTTTCTTAAGTCAAAGATGCCCCAAACTGCATCCTGAGATCTTTTACATATAAATCTAGCAAGGGCATATTGTCAGAATGGGACTCCTTATACCAATGCTGAGAAAAATCCTTTAATGGTTCGGTTGACACAGAAAAGTTTATCACCTATATTTTCTAGACTTGCAAAATGCCTACCGCTATCCAGCTTTTAACCAGAACTGACTGGATCTAGAGTTAATCTCCAAAGAGCAAGGAAAAAACTCTCTGGTTCCTTATTTATTTTAGATGTCCTATTCCATGGGAAGAAAAAAGCAGTCTGGAATTTGGAGAATAAATGTTATTTTTTAAAAGAGTTCCTTCCGCTCCCCCTAATATTTAAACCCTGTAATGTGCAAGCAATGGGATGAATGAGGGATTCTTAGTTTTCTTGGGAAACAAGCACGCAACTAATCCTTACTACTGGGGGTGGGGGGTGGGGGAGGTTGGCTAGGGAAAACCGGCTCTGCAAGAGGGAGTGTGTATCAGCACAATGGGCTCTGTAACTTCCACGATGGTTGGCTCCTATGACCTCATCATTACCTTTTTGTTTGTCTGAAGTTTAGATTAACTGTCTGTTTTATTATGTTTGTCTAGAGCAATGTTTTTCAACCTTAGCAATTTTAAGCTATGTGGACTTCAACTCCAAGAATTCAACCGTCCACCCCACCCCAGCATGCTGCTGCCTGGGGAATCCTGGGTGATGGTCCATGTATCTTAAAGTTGCCATGGTTGAGAAACACTGTTCTAGTTTCTCAAAGATTTGCCACAAAGAAACTTTATTGGATTAGAGCAAAGATTCTTTTAAACCTGGATTTTAGAGTTAGAAGGGACCTTGTAGGTCATCTAATCCACCATTCCGCCCAAGCAGGAGAGCCAACATCGAGTATCGGCAACCTGCAGCTCTGGAGCTGCATGCAGCTCTTTCATCCCTGTGCTGTGGCTCCCTGTCACCCTGTTGTGGCAGAGGGGTGAAAGAGCCATTGCCCTGTCACGGCAGTGGCACTGGCCAGAGCCTTAGTGCGGGAGCGAAGCGCCTCTGCGCTTGCCTTTGCGTGGCAACAGGATTCCGCCTTTGTCATGGTACATTTGCTGTTGCCACCAGAAAAGAGGATTGAGAGAGAATGGCGGGGCAGAACCTGTGGGGCGAGGGCCATCCCTAAGCCTGGTCTTCCTCCTCCCTCGTCAGTGGGGCCAAGAGAAAGAAGGGGGCAGTGTAGAGAAGCGCTCCCCTCCTCCAGCCAAGCACAAAAACCCAACAGGAGGGGGGACAGCTGGCCCAGCAGAAATGCCCCCTTTGGCGAGTCAGACAGTGAAATCCAAAAAAGGGGGGGCTGGGGTTGCCCTGAACCTGATCTGCTTCAAAGATGCTGCGGTTCCTGTCACTCCATTTACTCATTGGGTCATCCTGAAGACCGAGTACTGGATGAGTGTAACAATCTGTCTCTATCTGTGCCTGGCCCATTGGACCTTGCCAGACAAACAAGAATTGTTCATGTGCCTGATTTGTCCCAGATAAGTGGCTTTGCACCTGCATGGGTAAGTTACATTATTCTGTCTGTTCTTCCGCAAACACACACACACACACACACAAACATACAGAGATTCAATGGGGAAGAGCTGTCTTTTATACCTAAACACTATTCTTGCAGTAACTTGCTCTTGCACATGGATGCAGAATGGCTGGGAAGGGGGCTGCTTTACACATATGCACTCACTTGTTGGGGTTTTTTTTTTAGAGTTCTTAGAGCAGATCTTTCACATCTGTTCTCTCTCTCCCTCTCTCTCCCTCTCTCTCTCCCTCCCCCTCTCTCTCTCCCCCCTCCCCCTCCCCCCTCTCTCTCGCCAGACATCAGATTCCCACCACCCTCCCCCAGGGGACAGAGAGAGAGAGAAGAGACACAGAAAAACAGAGAAGAGACACAGAGAAAGAAAGATAAAAGACACAGAGAGAAGAGACACAAAGAAAGAGAGAGAGAGAGAAAAGACAGACAGAGAGAGAGAGAGAGAGAGACCTGTTTCCCACAAAAAAGAAAACACTGGGAGCCACAAAACCTGGGTAGGTGTGTCATGTGACTGGATGAAAGTGACATCGAGTTGGCCACGCCCACCCAGGTTTTGTGATTCCCAGTGTTTTCTTTTCAATGGCAAATGGGTCCAAATTGCTCTTTGAGTATTTGGTTGCAGACCCCTGCCCTACACTATTTCTGACAAATGGCAGTCCAATCTCTTCTTGAAAGCCTCTAGTGATGAAGCTCCCACAATCTCCAAATGCAAGATTGATTTAGGCCTGCTTACCCAATCCCATGCCCTCCAGAACTGTGCCGAATATGTCTAGAAGCCAAAGACAGGATTCAAAAGCTTTACAAATCCCTATTTCTCTCTAGCAACAGAAAAGGGGAATTGTCCTCCTGTTTTGGGTTTACCTCTTCTGGTTCATAGTAGTTGTGGACTTGTCCTGGATCCTCAGCTGAGTGCATGCCGAATTGCATTATTCTGACCTTTGACCTGGGAAATATAGTAATGTGAGTTATTCCCCAGTAATGTTAAAGGATCATTTGGCATAATCCCCCACTAAATCACTAGCTAAATTAGCACTCATCAGCAAATCTGATATTTTTTTACTAGATCAGATGCTGTATAGAGAAAACTGTAGGTGACAAAGGAAGCATGGCTTAGTTCCTACAGCAGAACTGAAGCACTTTTTATAGAGGCTAACAGTTAACAAACTGCAAGAGGCAGTGATTGCAAATAGCAGCATTTGTGGGTGGGTGAGTCAGTGACATCAAAATGACACTGACTGGGCAACTGAAACCCACAACCCTTGCACTGATGATGTTACCTAGTTAGGGTAATGAAACGTCTACAAGAAAACAAGCAAGCTCAGAGAGCACCAAGGACCCTGTACAACCCTTGCACTAGATGCAAAGAAGGTAGGTTACATCCTGAAAATAAATTTGAATGAATTTTCCTGGTTTTTTCCCCCCCTTTGTTTGCATAAGATCATTTTGGACTCCTTTTAAGGGCTTTATGTATTTCCTGCTTCAAAGTGGCAGGAAATCTATGGATATTTCTGGCTGCATCCTTGGCAAATATTAAATGTAGTGATCTGGTGCATTGCTATATTAGGGTAACATTTCACAAAATTTTTATGGTCCACTGTTATTTCTCTCCAGGACTGCCTACCTTGAGTCATGGTGTCAGCTGCTTTTCAAATCATGGGCATGGCCCTGTCTGTAGTGGGCTGGATTGGGGCCATCATCACCTGTGCCTTGCCTATGTGGAAAGTGACGGCTTTCATTGGTACCAACATTGTGACAGCCCAGATCACTTGGGAGGGGCTGTGGATGAACTGTGTGGTGCAGAGCACTGGCCAGATGCAATGCAAGGTATATGACTCTATGCTGGCTCTGCCTCAGGATATGCAAGCCGCCCGGGCTCTAATGGTCATCAGCGTGCTTCTGGCCCTCTTCGGCCTGATGGTTGGCATCATGGGTGCCAAATGCACCAACTGTGTGGAGGATGAAGACGCCAAGGCACGTATCATCATTGTTGCCGGGGCCATCTTTGTGACATCAGGAATCCTTTGCCTCATCCCAGTCTGTTGGTCAGCCAATACTATAATCCGGGAGTTCTACAGTCCGTTAATTGTGGAGGCTCAGAAGAGAGAGCTGGGCTCGTCCCTCTACCTTGGTTGGGCAGCAGCTGCTTTGATGATCCTCGGAGGAGGATTGCTGTGTTGCAATTGCCCCAAGAAAGAGAGCAACAACTACAGTGCTCGATACACAGCTGCTGTCTCTCAACCCCGCAGCGATTACCCCAGCAAGAACTATGTTTAAGAGAGTCACGTCGTTGTGATGATGCAGTTGCCATCCTGAAAGCTTATTACTGGTGGATTCCCAGAGACCAGCTGAACTGCATAATGAACATCCCTATGAAGAACAGAGCATCCTGCTCTACAATTTCCCAACATTTCTGGGCCATCAGTATTTTTTTTCTCTGTCACTGTTACCACTGAATAGATTTATTCCCACATGTTTCAGCTCTTCTTTTGAAGAGAATCCTTGATTTGTGATAGAAGAATTCAGTATAGGTAGATAGGTATTGAATCAATGTCCTATTTTCAAGTAGTTTGTGATAAATGCCTTTGGGTGTTGTTGCCCTCTCCCCTCCATTACACAATCCCAAATAGCCTGTAATTGCTCAGAGAGTGTATCCTGTTCAATAGGGTGATGTGGGGTGGGGTGGGGGCAGAAATGGTTACTCTATATCTATGTTTTTGAAGCTGTGACATGTTGTACAGTATTTTATGAAGAAAGGGGATGTGGCCTTTTAGACCTGTTGTTTTTAATTTTTTTGCAATTGTTCTTGCATGCATTTCATACCAAAAGCCAGTTTTTTCCTCTCTTTTTTTTTTAAAAAAAAATATAACCTGAATAAAATTAATGCTTTTGTATATAGCAGTTTGCCTTTTGGTTTTTGTGTGTGTGTGCGTGTGCGTGTGTGTGCGTGTGTGTCTGTAACTCTCATGAATCTACTACTGGAAAAAAAGTCTTCTTTCTTTTTTGGAGGGTCATGGGCTCAAAGCATTTATCATGTGACTCTTTCCACTTTATTGAATTTGAAGGTGAGGGTGGATGGTTTCTCACAATAGGGCATTCCCAAAGTAGAAAGGCTTGCATAGCAGAAGGGCAGAACAGAAAGAATGCCTTGTGTGGGAGGACTACACTCATAACAACTATATTTCTTTGCCCAGCAGAAGGCAGGAAACCATATGATGATGAATGGTTGAATGGGGACACCCCCACAAATGCACTTTGTTTTGGTTTTTATTGCTGGGTTCACAAATAAGTCATAATGGGATTTTACAGGGTTTCAGTTTAGAGCAATATTTCTCAAACTTGAGAACTTAGGCTGCCATGACTGACTAGGAAATTCTGCCAGTTAAAATCCTCATATCTTAAAGTTGCCAAGGTTGAGAAACACTGACCTAAGAGTGTTGTATGAATAGCTGAAGATAGTTGAAGTTTATTCACTAGCCATGCCAGCAGAGTTAGATGCAACACCCAGCCAACCTTGATTTAGCTCAAAGAGCTAAATGAGATTGATTCTGATGAGTAGAACCTTCACTAGATTGGAATGAGTTTCTGTATTATAGTCAAGAAAAGAACTGGTTGTCTATGAATGCATCCCGAGCTCAGACTAATGTAGCCTTTATAGTACTTATATGTGCCTAGTCTTCCTCAATCTGGGGTTATCTAGAAATTGTGACTTGAATGCCCAGAATTTCTAGGCAATATGGCCATTGCTGAGAATTGTGGGAATTTTAAATCCTTAATATGGAGGTTGATCAGATGGGAGATGGCTGCAGAATATCATAAGTAGGCAAGCTGTTAGTACTACATATGAGCCCAGTTTGAATCTGTTTACATGTTAATTCATGGTTTGTTTAATCAATAAAAGTAAAATTGCCTAGGTTCATATCTGCTGTGTTCTGTGGCTGAGTTTGCACAACGCATTGCCACAAAAGCAAATAAATGATGCAGCAACATTCATAATAAACCCCCCAAAAGTTTAACGATATCATTGTGAAAATGCTTCCGCTTATATATTTGCATTAGATATCACATACGGTATTTACCCTTCTTTATTCCCTTGGAATAATTCATGTCCATGGATGTCTACAAAGTGACATCATATTCATCATGATATCATCCAAACAATTCAAATTATATAATTTGTGGGGTGGCACTGTGATGTCATGGTATCTTCTACCAGTTTTCCTATGGCGGAGATTCAAAATGAGGCAAAGCTCTCTCTCAATTCCAAGTCTCATCTCTCTGCTAGAGAAATGGGTTGAGCAAAAATCTGTACTAAACTGTATAGCAAGGGTGCCCAAACTTTTGCTGCATGAAGTGAAGAGCATAATGTATGAAAATACCTGTAAAAACCACATAGAAATGTTAAAGGTTTACAATCTTGTGGAGCTGCATTACATGGCTGCATGTGACACATGGTCATGGGTTGGACATACAATATCTGCTGTATAGTTCAGTATATATGAAGTTCATCATGTTACCAGAGATTGAATTAAGTACTTTTTTCACTAATTTTAATGGAAGAAGCTTGCAAATTACTAGAATGGAGGCCTGGTGGCGCAGTGGTTAGAGTGCAGTACTGCAGGCTACTTTTTCTGCCTGCTGGCTGCCTGCAATTTGGCAGTTCAAATCTCACCAGGCTCAAGGTTGACTCAACTTTCCATTCTTCTGAGGTCAGTAAAATGAGGACCCAGATTGTTGGGGGCAATGTGCTGACTCTGTACACTGCTTAAAGAGAGCTGTAAAGCACTGTATATAAGTCTAAGTGCTATTGCTAGAATGGATCCTAGGGCTGGGGATTGGTCAGAATCAATTTCGTAGATAATTGTGATTTAATTAATTAATAAACCATGATTAAACAGTCATATAGTAGGACAGGATTCTAACCCAAGACAACCATTTTGGTGTAGTGGTTATGGCAGCAGGTTGGAAATAGGAGATTGTGAGTTCTACTTCTGCCATAGGCCCGAAGTCAACTGAATGACTGTGAGACAGTCACTTTCTCTCAGCCCTAGGAAGAAGGCAATGGTAAATCACCTCCGACAAATCCTGACATGAAAGCAGCAGGGACTAGTCCAGGCAGTTAGCAGGAATCAACACTGCCTTGAAGGCACAAATTAACATAAAAATGTTCACCCAATCATTGTGTACAAGCTTTTAGCACCAAGGAGTCATGGACAAGTCGGTTACATGAAAAGAAGATATTTATCAGGCTTGAAACATTCAAGTTTAGGGTAATGATTCCATTTCTGGCCCCCGTATGCCCCAGGCAATTTCTGAAACACTAAACAAGATCTTCATGCAAGGAATAAGAGTAGGACAAATTTAGGAAAGGATATATAACAGTTGCATTCACGTAGACATCAATCATGAGTCAAAATGAAATCCCTTAGCCCAATATTTTATTTTCCATCCCATAACTTCTAAACCTTTTCTCTCAGATCCACAGACAAATCACCAAGTTACAGGTCTTTCCTTTATCTTGCCCATAACATTAACACTAGATTCCCCAAGGAGATATCCTTTCTTCTGCAGAAGGTCTTATTCTTTAAATTCTCAGCAAAAACATCCCATAGTATCAATATCCCAAGGATAACTCATTCTATAGAAGAAGGCCTTACTGTTTAAATTTTCAACATGTGGTGATGGAGATAGTAAAGACCTCTGCATATATTCAGAAGTTCCAAAAAGATTGGTGGTATAGGCTTGGGTACAAATGAAGCTGTACACAGCATATCAGCCAGATGTTTCATCCAACAAGCCTTTCTCAGAGAGATAATTCTACCAATTACTGCTTCAAAACTGTAGTATGGGGGAAGCAGGAACGAAAGAAGATAAGCAATCACATTGCCCCAAGGAAATATGTACATACCTGATGAAGATACTAGAGTACAGTATGTAGCAAAACCACAGGAATCCTTAGCCTTGAGGCAAGGCCAGTTCTTGGAAGAATTTAGTTTTTTCCCAACATATCTTCACTAAAGTCATGCCACTGACCAAGCAGAGGTACTAACATAAAGCACAAATAGCAATAGAGTTAGTTATGCACAAAATAGTTTGATTCTCAGGAACTGCTGAGCAAATTCAAAGAGCAAATTCAAGCTGGAGAACTAGGAGTTGGCTAAAGTTGAGTATAGACAGAAAGCGATACACCAAAAGCAACTGGAAGGAAAGAAATTGGTGATGAAAGAAGTTGGGGTTGAAGCAGGAACTCAACATAAGTGTTGAAGACTGAAGTTCTGCACACAGATATCAAAGAACTGGGTGATTGCTGGGAAAAGATGGGAGAAAGACTAAATACCCAGAAAATGAAAATATAGTACAGAGCTGAAGGGTTGGGATGTGTGTGTGGAGAGAGATTTTAAGTCATGCTAAGTCTACCACTAAAGCAGCAGTTTTAAGCAACTGATTTTAGATGCCAAGAAAGGGCATCACATGGTTAACTGTTTAACTAGCAGTTGTGTTTTTACTGCCAGGGAAATGAAGCACTTAAAGATTTCTTGCCTCAAATTCCACAATGCCACAAGCGTTACACACTTGAATTAGCAGAGATTGAATTTTCTAGTCTGCTTCAAGCAATAAAATGGCTTGGTCTAACCCCAAGCTTTGGAATTGGAGAAGATAATGGCTTTTAGTTTTGATGTTAACCTTCTCTTTTGCCAAAAAAACGTGAGGGTCAGTGTCTCTCATTTTATCCTCAAGGAAATGTTATAAAGTAGATGAGGTTGAAAGAGAGATCTTGCCAGGTTGCTCAGTAGGTTGGGTGGAGACTTGGAATTCTAAAATATTTCATTGTTGTTGTTTTGAGTCAGCCTGACTCCCGGTGACTGCCTGGATAGGTCCCTACAGTTTTCTTGGCAACATTTGCCATTACCTCCTTCCTTGGACTGAGAGCAACTGGCTCAAAATCCCCCGCTGGTTCCATATCTAAATTGGGACTAAACTCACAATCTCCCAGTTTCCAATCTGATATCTTAACCACTGCACCAGAAGTGCTATTCAGCAGGTTCTGACCAGTTCTGGAGAACCGGTAATGGAAATTTTGAGTAGTCCAGAGAACCTGTAAATACCACCTCTGATTGGCCCCACCTCCATCTATTCTCTGCCTCCTGAGTCCCAGCTGATCGGGAGGAAATAGGGATTTTGCAGTATCCTTCCCCTGGAGTAGGGAGGGAATGGAGATTTTACAGTATCCTTCCCCTGCCATGCCCACCAAGCCACGCCATGCCCACCAAGCCATGCCCAAAGAACCGGTAGTAAAAAAAATTGAATCCCACCACTGCACTGCACTGCACTGCACCAAACCAGTTCTCAAGCTAACATTGGGTGTTGTTGACATTGCCCCATCATGAGAAATCTGTTTGGGTTTCAGCAGGTAAATTTAGAATCTAAATGTGACAAAGACCTTAGTCTAGCACCCCCAACCTGAGCACAGCAGAGGGTGGACTTCAACTCCCAGAATAATCAGCATCTAGGGATAGGAAAGCACAGATAGTTCTCAATTTAGGATCACAATTCAGCCCAAATTTCTGTTGCTAAGTGAAACATTTGTTAAGTTAACTCTGCCTCATTTTATGACCTTTCTTGCTGTGGTTGTTCAGTGAATCACTACACTTGTTAAATTAGTAACATGATTGTTAATTGAATCTTGCTTCCCCATTGACTTTGCTTCTGAGGAAATCACAAAATGGTGATCACATGACCCTGGGACACTGCAACTGTCATAAATATGAGTCCGTCGCCAAGCCTACAAATTTTGATCACATGACCGTGGGGATGCTGCAATGGCTATAAATGTGAAAAATGGCCATAACTCACTTTTTTCAATGACATTGTAACTTTGAACGGTCACTAAATGAACTGTTGTATGCCAAGGACTACCTGTACTAGTCTTAGAATTTGGCAAGCGTAGGAGTTTTTCAACCCATTACTACGTGCAGGATTCAGCATAGCAGAAGCAGGAGATAGAATTAAAGGCAGTAATCCAACCATTGATGTCTTGGATGTAAACAATTAAGGTGACATGGGACTTGCATTCCGTCCCTCCCCACCACCACCCCCTCAATTGTTTCCTGCTAGAGTTCCTCCCTTGGCAGTACCTTGTGCCTCACAAAGCAACGTAGATGGAGGAAGCTGTACTTCATGCCAGGGGGGGTTGGCTTGTCCCTATGCGCCTGACTGTGGAAAGCTCAGCCTGGCACTGGAATGTACTGGTACCTCTCCAAGAAGCCAGGCAGGGATCTCGTCTTACAAGGGTCGACTTCTGGGCCCACATCCAAGAAACCTGAAGTATTCTGCCCGGGGGAGAGCGGGGGAGAATGGGGGGAAGCAAAACTATAGGTCTTGCATTTCTGCATTCTGCTTAAAGGAAAAGGAAAGCAGGTAGCCAGGTTTCTCCTCATGGCCCAGATTCCTGGCATTTGAGTTTCTTAGAGAGAAATGCTTCTAATCCAATTCCCCATCCTGGGGAACAGGATGTTTTGAGCAGAAGTATGTTTGGTAGAAAAGAAGCAATCTTATGAATCATGGGATGATTGGAACTGGTTCTTCCTTGTATATTTCTATTAATTTTTGTAGATTAGCTTTTTTCACTTTGACAATGCAATGGAGGAGGAAATGAATCAACATTATGGTGGTCCTTGATTTACAGCCACAATTGAACTTGAAATGTCTGTTGCTAAGCAAGGCAGCTGTTAAGTGAGTTTTTCCCCATTTTGCGACTTTTTTGCCACAATTGTTAAATGAATCACTGTGGTTGCTAAGTGAATCATGCAGTTTTTCAACCGAATCTGGCCTCTCTCATTGACTTTGCTTGTTAGAAGCCATTTGGGAATGTTACAAATGGCGATCAGATAACCCCAGGATGGTGCAACCATCTTGAATACATTCCAATTGCCAAGTGCCTGAATTAAGATCAGGTAAACATGAGAATATTGTAATGGTTGTATGTTGAAAAACAGTAATAAATCACTTTTTTCAATGGCAGTTGTGACTTCGAACAATCACTAAATGAATGGTTATAAGTCGAGGACCAGGGGTGAAATCCAGCAGGTTCTGACAGTTCTGGAGAACTGGTAGCAGAAATTTTGAGTACTTCGGAGAACCAGCAAATACCACCTCTGGCTGGTCCCAGAGTAGGGTGGGTATGGGGATTTTACAGTATCCTTCCCCTGGAGCGGGGTGGAAATGGAGACTTTGCAGTATCCTTTCCCTGCCATGCCCACCAAGCCACACCACGCCCACCAAGCCGTGCCCACAAAACCAGTAGTAAAAAAAAATTGATTTCACCACTGTCGAGGACTACTCGTATCTATTTACTTCAGGAACCATAACCTTATTGCTGTTTGTTTGATGCTCTGTCCTCTCTTACAAAAAAAAAAAAAAAAAGGAAAGGGTAAAGTGGAAGGCTGAGGAATTCTGGGAATTGAAGTCCATGCATCTCAAAGCAGCTGAAGCTGAGAAACACTGTTTTAAGGGGTAAATCTCATCTCTCAGTCCTAACAATGGAAACTGAAGGAAAAAATACAGTCCTGATCTGTGGGAAATGCAAATGTTCTTGTAATTTACCACATTCTCCCTCCAGCATTTGACGCTGACAAGATTTAGCTCATATTATATTTAGGTTCTCATGTTGTGTGCTCTGTAATCCAACTAGTTTGGTTTGATTTTAGAGCATATGAACTAGCTCCATGTTAGTCATCCAACCATGGTTAAACAAGCCATGGCAAAAGGTGATGGAAAATCTGTCCACTCCCTATAAAAGAAATATTGTGTTCTTTCATGCTCATTTAATTTCAGATTCTAGATTTAAATCATTCTTCTATGAAGAACACAGGAACTGACTTTTTCTCTCAATGGGGAAACTATAGATGGATTCTCTTCCCTCTGCCACATATGAGGAAAATCCCTGGAATTCCCCAGGAGTGTGATGCTAAGGAATAGGTATCATTGATGCTGATGCCCTGGATATTGGATGTATGAGAAAGCCATGTAGAGACCAAGCCATTCCCAAGATCTGCCCCTTGGGAATCCATGGAAGGAGGAAGAGGTCAGTAATCATATACAGGTAGTTCTTGCTTAGTGACTGGTTGCTTATCAACCATCCAAAATTATAACAGACCTCGCCAAAAGCTACTTATGACTCAGTTCTGGAGTTCTAATGACTGAATTCTCTCACAGTTTCATCAATGCACTGTGAGCGCTTGGCAAGCATTTCACCTTTCCATAGTCATATGTCCATGATTTACCACATTTATTTTGCCAGTTTCTGGTCTTTTCAGCCAGTTTTCAGCAAAAAAAAAAGTCCATAGGAATACATTGATTCACTTAGTGATCATCACAAAAAAAGTCGTAAAATGGCATCTGGCCATGTGGGTGGTTTGACTTACGACTGTCATGAGTTACAATGGAAATCCCTGGCTCCATTACAGCTGTAACTTGCGGCCTATCTTTATGAGAGTAGTAAATGGCAAGATAAATGCTTTGATCTTAATTGCTGTGCCCAGCCTCAAATTCAAGCAAAATGCCTCTTGGTGAGCTCTTTCCTCTGTTAACTTGTGCTAGCAACGTGGCAAGCAGCAGTGGTCTACAGTTTAACATATAACAGATTAACAGAGTTGGAAGAGGCCTTGTAGGTCATCTAATCCAATCCCTCCCCCCATCCAAGCAGAAACACCATTTCTAACAGATGGCAGACCAATCTCTTCTTGAAAGCTTCCAGTGATGAAGCTCCCACAACATCTGAAGGCAAGCTGTTCCATTGGTTGATTGCTCTCACTGTCAGAAAATTTCTCCTTATTTCCAGAATCTCTCCTTGATCAGTTTCCATCCATTATTCCTTGTCTGGCCTTCACGTGCCTTGGAAAATAGCTTAACCACTTCCTCTCTGTGGCAGCCCCTCAAATATTGGAAGACTGCTATCATGTCTCCTCAGGTCCTTCTCTTCACTAGACTAGCCATGTCCAGTTCCTGCAACCATTCATCGTATGTTTTAGCCTCCACTTCCCTAATCATCTTGGTTGCTCTTCCTGGGCATATCCACACATATATACTCCATTCCAATTTTCTATAATTATAGTATAAAAGGATTCCCTTTTCAGAATTGTGGGGAACTGAAAGAAAGTGAAACTTTATAGGTAAACATTAATAGCCAAGTTGTGGCCTTACTAAGGCTTTGCAATCAGAAACTGGACCTGTATATGCCTTCAATTTACAGCTAGTCACAGAGTGATCTACGGTTTGACATGGGACCTGCAGTCACACTGAAGGGAGGATACTATGCTCCCTTTATATAGAAAGTTCCAGCAGACACCATGTGAGGTGCGAATCCTATTCAGGATTGTCCATTGCTGATGTGGTAGTTCAAAGCCTGCCACCTTTTTTGTGGGGTCATGTATATGTCTTCCTGTGTCTGGACAAGTAGTGGGTTGCCCCCGGTTCAGACCGGTTCACAAGAACCGGTAGTAAAACCAGCGGGAGGCTCTGCCCATTAACCCC
Source organism: Coluber constrictor foxii (assembly GCA_038048745.1). Taxonomy (NCBI): domain Eukaryota; kingdom Metazoa; phylum Chordata; class Lepidosauria; order Squamata; family Colubridae; genus Coluber; species Coluber constrictor. The sequence continues at coordinate 60,064,267 of CM075961.1, read as the reverse complement.
AACGTCATCAGGAAGCTTCTGCACATGCGCGTGCAGGGCCCTGTTGTGAACTGGTAGTAAAGGTAAGTACAACCCACCCCTGGTCTGGACATTCAGTGGTTGGTTTTGATACCAATATGGAAAACCATATTGGTTTTCCATTGGAAATCGATATTCAAATTATTGGGCAGATGTTCTTCAAGTGCCAGTGTGGGTTTCCTGATGTGAATCTGTATGAGCTATTCTGAAGCCATTCGTGACTTATTGAGGTGCTCTTACGAAGGAAAACTGGAACACCACCCACTTCACAGTATATACTGTATCTTTTGCCTGTATTTTACGCTTTGAACGCACACGTAATTCAAACTGGAGCTCAGTCTCAAAAACTTGATATTTGATTAGCTCTACCAGCCTTTCCTTTGACAGTAGGGCTTTGGCCTGAAATATGCAAAGAATCAGAAGGAATGAAGTGTGCCTAAGTGTGCTTGAATTGTATACCTGCATTTCCCCCCAAACTACCAGCCTCGTCTTCTCTCTGTGGAGTGCAATATGTCTGTCCCCCTTTGCACCTGGAACCTTAGTCCCCAAAGCACATGCTGGGAAGAAATGTGTTAGTTTTCAGGTGCCAAGTTCTTCAGATGCCTGCTCGGTACTTTCCTCCTATATGCCAACTGCCAAGTATACTATCTCTGCGTTTGGATGATAAATTGCTGGCATATTTTTCTACACCACAGAGTACAATCAATGGTCTTGGTTATTTCATATCCTCTTATTAAAGTGCTTAATTTGAGGCTTGTTGCATTCTCTCTCTCCCTCGTGATCAAGGAGTGTTTCTCTCTCTCTCTCTTTTTTTTTAATAGATTCAACTTGGCTGAAAAGAAGAGTGCTTCTGAGTATGTCCAGACTGCATCCAATTCTACTGAACAGTTTCAACAGATTCAGGATTAAGAGTAGAACCAGTTTCAAAGCCAGCCCACAAATACCTGTGTCTTTGTTGTTTTTAAACACTTAATGATTTTTACTTCCAATTACAATTGTGCAATTGCATTAGCCTTACTGTACACCCCTGTTTTGATTTGAAACATTTGAGGTTGAAACTGTAGGAGAGCTTAACTGTGGATCCACTATAGATACTCAAGATCAGGAACTACGGAGTCAAACAGGATTTGCCATGAAATATCATTGTATTCTTAATATTCAGCAACAGTTCTGTGCAAAATGAAACACTGTGGGAAATAGTGAATAGTGAATAGCACCCTATATGCTCGTGACATTCTTAAGCCAAATATAGTATTAAGGGCATGCATTTGACCAACATGTCATACTTGACTAAATTTAATCTTGTTTTATTTTGTTTTGTTGTGATTGTCTTGTGCAGATTGGTCCATTTTAATTCAGTGTCCTGTGTCGCTCTTAAATATGAGCTAACATAAATTAGCAAAATTAAGTGTATTCTGTAAATACATTTCCACCCTTTGACAGTTAGATTTTTTTCATTGATACTGCGTTTCAAAAATCCTTTACTCCCCTTCTCTACTTCAAAAAAAATTCAGGCACAATCAGGTTACAATTTTTTTTAATTTATCTGAATAATATAATAACATAGTTGTCAGTTAACACTATACAAGCTCATGGAAAGGATCCCCATAATGTCTTCCAGTTTAAGTGAATTACCTGATTTCAGAACATCTTTGAAAAACAAACACATAGAGCAAAACAAGAATAATCTTTTTCCAGGGAAAAGTCAAACAGATTTGCAAGACAGAATAACTCTGTAAAAGAAATGGGGCTTAAATGCATTTGTTCAAAGTCCTATTTCTTTCTGCTGAATTTCTTTCTATCCAGGTCTGAAGCAGGTGGTTGTAATAGGTAAAGATCAATGGTCAGGGAGGTAACAGACCCCTTTGTTTACCCAGGCCCCTGAGAATAGCCAAATCCTCCACTAATTATTAACCAGAGAGCAAATAGCGCCAGTCCCATGCAATTGTAGGGTCAGGGTTCTTTCCCACCCACCCCGTCTGCGCCAAACAACTTTTTTTTTTAAACTAAATCTAAACTTATGTCTTTGCTCCCAACTTCAGTCTTCTTTTTCCTGCATCTTCTTTGCAGGGGATTCTGGCCTCTGTCCAATATTTACATATTTCATGAATCATTTGTTCTTTATGCAGGTTTGGGTTGGTTACCTTTTTTCTTCCCAAGTCTTCTTGCATTCATTAAGTCCCCGATTCTTTCAGTCAGGCATGCATTCATTCCTCTTGTGTTCATTTCAGAATTAAATCCACTGTTTTTCTTCCACTCTGCGTCTCTTTATTCTCTAGATGCTGATTTTGACCCCAAAAGAATGGCTTTTGTATCAGAGTAGTCAAAAGAGTTTATACAACCACCAGTTCTCCGTGCCATTTTCTGTTCCTCTCATTATTTAATTTGTCTGCTTCCTGACCCGTTCTCATAGTCTCGTGCTCTTTGTACATCTGCCTAAGCAGACCCAAAGCAATGGGCTGATTGAGACAAAGGATACGTACAGTATTTTCCTGCGTATAAGACTACTTTCTAACACACAAAAATCTTCTCAAAAGTCGGGGGTCGTCTTATACGCCGGGTCTCATTCTCCTGTAACCAGGCAGTCCAGCCCATAAGGCTCTGACGAGCCTTAAATGGCTCTGAGGAGGGTCGTCTTATACGCCCAGTCGTCTTATACACCAGAAAATACGGTATTTATTTATTTGTGTATTTAAATGGCAGGGACATCCAACTCCAGGTTATGCTGAGCAGCTTACATTTAAAAAAAAAATAAGAAAACCATGTAACAAGGGGGTGAGGGAAAACATGTACATTCAGAAAAAAAAATCAAGGAAACAACTGTCAGAGGTTCTACACCCACCTTACCTTCCAAAATATTTTGGAATGTCATCAGAATGGGAGCCTTAGATGGGATGCCGTTCCAGAGGCTAGGTATTGCAATAGAGAAGACACACTTCCTAGGTTTCCACACTGCTTAATTAAAGGGATTTGGAATGCATCATTTCTGCCTAATTTTACTGGGTGAATAGAAATTGCCAGAACAGGCATCTAGCGGTTCTCAGTCATCCAGACCATGGTTGTCCCAAAGATGCTTTTTCAGGAGGCAGTTGGACTTCCTTGTTTTTTTTTTCTTTTGAAGTCATTTCACTTCCTATCCAAGAAGCTTCTTCAGTTTCCCCACTATCCCGTCAGAGCTGAAGAAGCTTCTTGGAGGAGAAGCGAAACATCTTCAAAAGGAAAAACAATAAAGTCCAGGTGCCTCCTGAAAAAGCACCTTTGGGACAATAAGGACAGGCAATTCATCGAATAACCAGGCCAATGAAACTCTGTATAGGTAATAATCAGCACCTTGAATTATACCTAGAAACAGAATGGGAACCAGTGCAGTTCATGCAGCAGCAATGATAAATGAGTAAATCATAGCATGAACATCACTGCCTGCACTGCTGCATTCTGGAACAGTTGTAACTTCCGAATGGTCTTCAAAGGCAGATTCCTGTGCATCATATATTGCAGTAGTCCATTCATGAGGTCTCTAGGGCCTAGGTGAGCATCTAAAGGGCCTCCCAATCTAGGTATAGCTGCAACTTGTGCAACAGATGAATCTGTGCAACCCCCCCCCCCCCATGGCCACAGCTTGCTACCTGATCTTTGAATAAGAGCTATGGATCCAGGATGATCCTCAAGTTGCCTACAGTCTAAAGTGGGGAAGTACTCTCTCATATAAAACTAAAGATGGAAAGTCCCCAGATCAAGGATGGGAGGGAATATACATAGACCATTTTGTCTTGTCAGGATTCAATCAATTTGAGAGACCTGAACAACCTCTAGACCAGTAGTGGGTTGCCCCTATTTCAGACTGGTTTGCAAGAACCAGTAGTAAAACTGGTGGGAGGCTCCGCCCACTGACCCAGACGTCATCATAGGTGATCTGTGCATGCACAGAAACTTCTGGACGTGCACAGAAGAGAGAGCGCAGGCACGAGCGTGATAAGAACCGGTAATAAAGGTAAGTAAAAACCACCCTTGCTCTACACACTGTGACAGGACATTGACAGCATCATCTGGATGGTCTGGGATCAAGATGGGTATCATCTGATACTGGTGATACTGACAGATGGCTTAATCTGACAGCTTCATGTAGTTGCTGAGCAAGAGGGGAGAAGCTTCAAGCTCTGACACACCTTAGAAACAAAGAGCTGCAACATTCCCTTCCCAGACACTGATTGGAGCTGACCCTTGGAAAGAGGAGAAGCACTATAAAATGATGCCTCCTTTCCCCAAATCCTGCAGCTGGTCCAGAAGGATACTGCGATCATTCATCATTGGTATGACTCTACTGAGAGATCAGGAGCACCACTCCCATCCCAGCTTCCCCAAAGATCATCAGCAGCTACAACTAATGCTGCCACTGTCTCTATATTTTTCTGTACTGTACTCTACTCTACTCTACTCTACTATATAGCAGAGATTTCAAACTCAAGGCCCGTGGGCTGAATCTGGCCCACAGAGTGCTTAGATCTGGCCCAAGGGGCTACCCCAGAAACAATGAAGGAATTGCAAAAACGTGGTCCAGGGGGGCAGTGTGCCCTCCCTCCAGGGTCCATTTTCACTGGCAGAGGACTAGCAAAACAAACTAAAAGCAAAACAAAAGGAGAAATGTTTCCCCTTTTGCATTTGAGCATCCAATATCCAGGAAAGGAGAATGAGAAAGAAGAAAGACAAAGAAGGAAATATATGAAGAGAGCAAGGAAGGAAAAATAAGGAAAAGGGGGAAGGAAGAAAAAAGGAGAAGGAAGAGGAAAGGAAAAAGAAGAAAAGGAAGGGAGGGAGGGAGGAGGATTATAATGAGAGGGAGGGAGGGTCTGAGGGAAGACCCTCCCTGTCATCTGGCCACTACAGGTGTCCCCGACACAAATGACATTGAGCTAGCCATGCCCACTCCAGCCCCCCAAGATCAAATACAACGCTGATGCAGCCCTCAATGAAATTGAGTTTGGTACCTCTGCTATACAGCCTGAACCCCAACTTAAATGGACCCAAATAATCTCTTCCCTGCAAAATCCTCTGCTACAGATGCCTAACCACTTTTCATTATGGCAACATTCTATTCAAAAGTTAACTGGTTGGAAATTTAACTCATACTTCATCAACCCTGACAGGCCCGCTTATGACGTTATCCAGCTGGTTTAGAAGCCCAAGGCATACCTTGTGTCTCACAATGCAGTCTTCCAAGAGAAGGAACAGGCTGAAGTCTTTGAAGGGACAACAGGCAATAGGAGAAGACCATTACTTTGGCCTGAGATAATTACAGTATCTCATTCTCCAGATGGCAAAGCCATTGCTATCATGGTGTTTCTAGTTTTCTTCCTCTACTTCTTTATTTTTCACCTCCATATACATGTTATGCACTGTTAATTTATCCATATACTTGTCCTAAACCTGCCCTTGTTTGTTCAGTTGCCCCAGTTGTTCCTGCATTCCACTTGTGTTTGCTGATGTATTCATCTCATTTAAAAAGATTTGTTCATTGTCTCTCATATCCCTTTATTTGTTCACATTTCCTCAGTCACTCACATCACTCATTATACTTGTATACCCACACATATACGCACATATATACATGCACCAACGTTCCAGAATTGCCAGATATCATAGCTAAACCCAAACTGACAAGGTTGTCCTATCTTCTTGTTCCAGAAGTCCTTGGGCCAATAATGCCTGTCCTAGTTTGGGTCCTGCAGTATCTGGCAAATTTCATTACCACTTCACCACTACAACTGCTCAGACATAATCCCGCTTGTCAATCGTACTGCCTGGTGGAGCAGTAGATCTGGCTGGAACAGAATATGCAATACGGCCTGGGTAACGGTTGTCCCTTGGCGGGCAGGAGCAGCACAGGAGTGATCCTCCAAGGAGTAGTAAGGCAGAAGCTGCCCAACCAACATAGAGAGAAGCCCCCAGTTCCCTTTTGAGAGATTCAGCCACAATTGGATTGTAAAAGTCACGTATGATGGAGTTGGCACACCAGCAGACAGGAATAAGTGCGAGAAGTCCTGAGACGATAAAGAAGGCACCTGAGGTAATGACAATACGTGCCTTGGCACCTTCTTCCTCCACGCAGTTGGTACACTTGGCTCCAACAATACTCACCAACAATGCCAGGATAGCAAGCACCACAGAGATAACCATGAGGGCCCGGGCAGCTTGAATATCTTGAGGCAGGGCTAGCATGGAATCATAGATCTTACACTGCATCTGGCCAGTACTCTGCACAACACAATTCATCCACAGTCCCTCCCAGATTAACTGCGCCACAACAATGTTGCTTCCGATGAATGCTGAAACCTTCCACATGGGCAATGCACATGAAAGGATAGTCCCCAACCAGCCAAAGATACAGAGGCCCATTGCCATGATCTCTAGCCCTGCAGATGCCATTATGGGTATCCTTCACCTTGGCTATATAATACACTCCTCTTTTTTTCTTTCTTCTGCTGCCCTCCGGGAGGACCAAAGATGGTGGTTTATGGACAGCAACACCAAGGGATAAGTTGTTCTGAGTAGAAATCAATAAAGACAGGAATTCCAAAAACACACCCTCTAAATGGTGGTACGCAACATCAGACGTCTATGCTTTCACCCTGAAAGCAAATTCCTAATAAATAAATCCTAAGAGAATATTGCAATGAGGTGGCTGTCCAAACAAAGAAACCTATGGAGCTTTTCGGCAAAATTAAGTCTCTCTAGTAGATTAGCGAGCACAGAAGAGGCCTTCTTGGGTTACCTGCATATGGAAAGCAGCCTCGAAGGTGGCAATCTATAGCTTCCGAGAGTCTGTTTTTGATGTAGGGTCATCCAGAAATAACTGCCTGTGAGGTGTCACTTTAGGAGCTGGGATGGAGAAGGGTAGACCAAAGTCTGAAAGGTGAAGAACCCCTAAAGGGGAAATAAGGATAAATCCAGTGCTATCTTTTCTCTGTGGCTCCGACAACCTGCTTGTTATTGCATTATTCTGCTTCACAGGTACCTGTTGTCTAGAAGGATCCCAAGGGAGCTTGAGCTTAGGGACAGTGAGGGGCGGGTTATATGAACCCCCAACAGGTGGCTGGGAGGGGCACCAGACCAATCTGAGAAGGGCATTGGGGGATCCATGGTAACCAAGACCTGGGTGGTGGTGTTATGGAGAGAGTTTGAATATTTCTTTATTTTCTGCTGGCTAGTTGGGAAGCTGCCCATTCCAGAGGAGAAAGAGGGGGGAGAGGAAGAAGCCGAGAAAAACAAGCAAGGGTGGAAAGGAAGGGAGGGAGGAGGAAAGACAGAGAGACAGAGAGGGAGTTATTGCGGTCAAATTCTTCTATAGAAGAGATTTTTTTTTAATGGAAACTATTGGATATTCATTATGCCAACCAGGCATAATGCCAGAGTTACATAGACGTGTCACATCGACTATATAAATTAACTGAAAGCTTTCACAAGGGTCCACATGCAGGCATGTGCACACAACCTGCACACAAACATACTGTAATTTTCATTACACAAATGCAATTCTCTATAATAAAGGCATAACAGAAGCTTTTGTGAAGTTCATTTCGTAAAATAAAATATTATCATGAGTTGCACTGAAAGAATAGACAGCACCACTATTGTTAAAAGTAGTTAATCACAAAATATTTGTTGATAGCAGCATAATCTGACATTAGTATTCTACAATTAATGTGCATAATATGATTAAAAGCACCCACAACCTACTTCTAATTCAAACCAAAGAAGACAGAATTTGTTCTGATTATCTGTATTTTAGCGGATTCAGTCCTGTAGTTAACTGTATGAGTTTGACTAAGTCGCTTTTCTTTCAACATGTTGGGAGAACCCAGTCAATTTTGGTTAATTAATAAATGTTATGTACTAATTCAGTCATTGGGACTTACAGATATGCTTATCCATACTGTGATTAGGGTTACTTTAGCACCCAAACCCAGTTAAAGAGTTGTGACTCTGGATGAGTTCTTTCACTTGAATGTGAAACCAGAATTGCAATTGATCTAAACCTTGGTCTGCAAAGTATTTATCAATGTTACCCATTTTAGGATGTATGGACTTCACTTCTCAGAATTCTTCAATCCAGAATTTTGAGAATTGTGAAGTTCAAATGTTTGTGTATGTGCACGTGTGTATGCATGTGTATGAGAGAGTTAAAATCGAAGTGTTGATTTTAACTGCTTTTTCCTGCCTCAGGATGCAAAGCCAAGACACTAAAGTGGTCTCAAAATGATGTCCCTCCATCTCTGCCATCTCTGTTGCTTCTGCCTCCCAGCAATATGCAGAGAAGAAAAGGGGACACCAATAGGATAAATTAAAGCCTGTTATTAACATTCAGCTGCCTGCAATTACTGTAAGTTCGAATCTCACCAGGCTCAAGGTTGACTCAGCCTCCCATCCTTTCTAAGGTAGGTCAAATGAGGACCCAGTTTGTGGGGGCAATAAGCTGACTTTGCATAAAATATACAAAAGTATGAAGGCTATTGCTTAACGCATTGTAAGCCGCCCTGAATCTTCAGAGAAAGGCCGCATATAAATCTAATTTAAAAAAATAAAAATAAATAAATGGAGATTAAATTATACCTATACTTTCCTATTACTCCTAGCTTTTTCAGCATTGCAGCTATTAGTTGTTGAATTCTCCTGCCTAAATGGACTAGAACAAAAACTAGCTTAAAAGTCCATTTCCAGATGTCGACCCCTTTTGTCTCTTTGGCCTGGTATTGTACCCCTACTAAGGGATTCCTCTGGTTGTTTTCCTCTTCTGCCTATGCTGGGAAAGCAAGTGTTAATTGCTTTCGTTTTTCTGGATAGGTCTTTCAGGACATGTAGACTTTAATCCACATCTCCCTCTGTTGACTTCATCTCATACATGAAACTTTTTTATCCAGTGAATCTATTGGTTAAAAAAAAGCAGACAAGACCACAATTTTTCTATTCTTCCTGTCCCTTGGGCTACAAGAAACTGGCAAAAGGAGCCTGGATAGCTCTGCAGACTAAGCATTGTAATTAAACACCAGATGTCTGTAATTACTGCATGTTTGAATCTCGTCAGGCGCAAGGTTGACTCAACCTTCCATCCTTTCTAAGGTAGGTAAATTGAGGACCCAGTTTGTGGGGGCAATAAACTGACTTTGTATAAATATACAAAAAGTATGAAGGCTATTGCTTAATGCATTGTAAGCCGCCCTGAGTCTTCGGAGGAGGCCGGTATATAAATCAAATATATGTGTGTGTGTGTGTGTGTGTGTGTGTGTATGTGTATGTGTATGTGTATGTGTATGTGTATGTGTATGTGTATGTGTATGTGTATATATTTCAACCAATTTTATTGAAAGGCACTAACTTTAAAGAGCTGCAACTCATTTTATTATATGCACTGAGCACTAGACTGAAGCAAGGTTTAAATTGGAATAAGGCATCGTGGGGGGTGGAAGTGCGGGGACAAGCTTAGCTGTGTAGATGCAGGTTATTTGGGAGACAGAGCACACATATCTTACCAACTAACACTTATAATGTGTTAAAAACCCTTTGTGTTTGTTGAAATCTTCTGAGATTGTCTAAAACCTTTGAGTTAGCAGTCTTTTGTTGACTGGTACTGTTGGTCTCTCTCCTCCCCCCCCCCCCCCCCCCAAGATGGTCATTGTAAGGCTTGTCACAGAGGTTGAAAAGCTGTGATATTACTTCGTCCTTGTTTCGGCTCCTGATGTCAAATTTGTGTCCATTTATTCTTTTGCAAAAAGTGTGTCCCATTTGGTTTACCTATAATCTGGAGGATTAGAATGGGCAAGTGATATATCACATTAAAAGAAAAGCATGTGAAGGCATTTCTCAACTTATGTATGTGTTGGCGCCTGCACAGGGCTGCTGATAGTGATGTGGGAACAAAGTACACATCTGGGTCTATGGCAAACTCCAATTTCCATAATACCATCACTATTCGGTTATTTGTCATTCTTTGTGAGAATGGACATATTCTACTTTGGACTGGACAACTGTCTGATTGCCAACTGGTGCCTGAAAAAGTTCAGGGTCATTGTCTAATATGGATTGTAGCTCATTAATAATGCATTTGAGTATTTTCAGCGGTGAGCTGGAAGAACCTGAAGTAGTCTGGCAAAAGTCTTATCTGTTTCAACTTGTTAAAATCCACCATTTCATCAATGAACCTGGCAAGGAAGGCAAGGAATGCTAGTGAACATTTAAAAAAAAAAGTTCCTGCATTTCATTGATCAAAATCCCTTCAGAAGAGGGAAAACCCTAGCAGCCCAGGACAAGATGGCCGGGGAAAACAACCATCACCACCAGTGACTAGAGGGAAGGGCTATCCTTGCCACAGCCAGCATAAAGTAGTGGGTTGGAAAGGAAAAAATGAAACGAAGTGCAGCAGACAACAAGGGAAGTGCCACCTGTCTTGGAACTAGCAGATAAAACTTTTCATATGTAGCAAAAAAAGTTGAAAAGAGGTTGCCTCCCCAATGAGTTGTGGGGGAGAAACAGGATGACACACCAAGCACTCCTGTCCTTGCAGGGGCAACTGGTCACACAGATCAACCCTAATCCTAAATCTCATTGAACACAAAGGGCTTATTTCTGAGTTAAGCATGTACCAGACTGTGTGGTATGTAAATTATCACATCCCCGGATATGGCTCTTATAAGGCAAACCTAAGACAGTCAAATAAAGTAATTGGGTAGTCTAACGGGAGTTTTCTATCTCCAGTTCAAAATGAGGCATGTTGCCCAAGACTGATAAGATGCTGAGCACACATAACTCTGAAAAGAGTTGATAAAGTGGCAACCGCAGTTGATAAACAGGAGATTATTGTTTGTCAGGCATAGCTGTAAAAGGAGTTGCCTTCTAACCCCTGGATGGCCTTTTCGTTTTCCTTGTGGAACAAGTGAAAAAAAATGGGGCTCCCTACAGTTAACCCATAGTACTCATACTATTCAAAGCATAGTAATTCAAGAGCCATCGACGTAACAGAGGAAATCTCAAGGGAAGAGTTCAATATTTCAAGCATGAAAGCAATAAATATTTTTGTAACATTTTAACACCTAAAATTCCTAATTATTATCACCCTCATTATTATTAGTATCCGTATTCTCTTTATTCACTAAATTTGAGATAATATACTTGGCTTAATTATTCCAGTTATCATTTGTTATCACCTTGTGAGATACCTTAGATTAGAGAAAGTGACAACCTGAAGTCTCTTCTGTACTTTATAGCAGAGAGGACGGGCTTTTAATTTTGACTTGCCTTACAAAGCTGACCATTGCAATGTAGCCTTCACAATTTGCTAATTCCCCAAATTTCTTTATCCCAACAATAGCCATACTGCCTGGGAGATTGCAGCATGGAGTTATCCAACATTACATCTGGGCAGCACCAGGTCACAGAGTATTCTAAACATAAATTACTACTGAAAATATCTTGCTCTGTCATTATTCACTGCAAGCTATTCTGCCTTTCTACTGCAAAGTTTTAGAGCACTAGAAAATATCAATTACTTGATTATCTGGTGCTCTATCTCTCACTAATAAATCCTCTTTTCATCTTGTCTTACCGTTTGAAGATGCCCAATTGAAATGCCATTTATCACAGATACCAAAATTGTAATTCTGTGGAACATCTGGATCAGGGCTTTCTCACCTCCTACTTGTAGTAGGAGAAAAACTGTCATTCCTGAAGATGGAATAGCTTTTTTCCAATGAACTAGCACTCTCCCATTAGGCTGGAATCAAGGGATAAAAATATCTGTGTTTTCTCTACTAAAGTTTAAACATGACTGATTTCTCATCAGTATTCACATGCTTATTTTCTCAGTTTAAAAAAAAAGCCTTCATCTTAAGCCTATTGAGAACTATTAAATACATTCTGCAAATGCACAGTGCTGTGTAGTGCATTGAATTTTATCTCCAAAAGGTGTTTTGGAGCGTGTAAGAAAAAAACCCAGATTTTGGAGATAATACCAAAAGTCCTCTAGTGCTGAGTAGCAATTGCTGGTCAAGGGGAAATAGCAGGAAATTATTGATGTTTTATCCAGCTGAGCATGATGTGATCTAGCAAAGTAGATGGCTTGTCAGTTTAACCTATGAGAGATGTTTTATATATATTAGAATAGAGGACATGCCCTCTGATCTGCTAATTATGTAGGATTCAACTCTAGTTATAGTGTGAAGCAAGCGTCACTTTTTATATCGTTTAACTGGGGTTGGCATTTTCCAGTAACAAGCCCCTTTTCATGGATCATGGAGCCCCCTCTTGCTGAAAATCAACAGTACAACTTCTACTATTTTTAGGTAAAAAATGCAAAAACACCATGCAAAGAGGTTTCAATTAAACAATTAAAATGAACAAAATCCTCAATAAATAAATAAATAAATAAAAAGCACACAAAATTTTGCCTATTTTTATTTTATGTGTGTTCTTCTTTTCAATTCACACAATTACAAACTTAAGCTAGCTAATGAAGGCTGGAAAATATGATGTATCTTTGAACAAATCGGCTTGTTTTGTCCTCAGCCACTGTTTACTTTCCCTTTAAAAATATTTTCAGGGCTATTATTTGCTTCATTTTTCAAACTACTGCATTCTCAACACATTTTGTCTTTACAGTCATTATACAGTACTTTCCACATGTAGAGACTTTAAGAATGTGCATATTTTATAGCACTTCATCTTCACACAAATGGCAACACAGACTATGATTGGATTTATATAGTATAATGAACCACAAATGAGACATTCGCATATTAACTTAGCATACTGTGTCACCTAAAGTCCATCAAATTAGTTTGAGATTCAGTAGTTGGGTTTATATAACATATGCAGCTACTGTGGAGTAAAGTTGTGTATTTTTTGTGGCTTAATGCTGTGGCAATCTAGCTATTGTGTTTGCATGTTGTGTGAGAGGGAGCATCTTGTTAAGCCATAATAATTCTATCTCATTGAACAAAGCTATAAATACAAACATAGCAATTGTGTTTCTGATTTAAATTCATTAGCTTTCTTTTCCATACATTGATGTCTTATGACAAACCATATTATCTTCTGCAGCCATTTTGTCTATAGCAGCCATTTTGTGACCATGCCCACAACATGCTCTCAAAATTCCAGATGTTCTCATTATCCCTTTATACAACAGTTGTGCTATAGTGAGATAAAGTACCGTAGTTTATAAATGCACTGATTTGAGTTAGTATTTGGGTCACTATTTCTCAGTCCAAGCAACTTCACAGAGTTTTTATGGGGAACAACTGGCGGTAACCCTATGTGCATTACTTTGAGGGCCTAGAATGCAGAATATAAATCAACAACAAATAAATAATACATTATTTTCCAGAAAAACCCTCTAACACTGGTTATATAAAACATGGATGACTTGAATGGAATTTCAGTCAAGTAGTCCTTGATTTACAAACACAATTGAGCCCAAAATTTATGTTGCTAAGCAAGACAGTTAAATGAGTTTTGCCCCATTTTATGACCTTTCTTATCACAGTTAAGTGAATCACTGCAATTGTTAAGTTAGAATAACATAGTTGTAAAGTAAATCTGGCTTCCCCGTTGTCTTTGCTTGTCAGGAGGTCGCAAAAGGTGATCACATGAGCCCAGGAGACTGCAACCGCCATAAATATGAGTTAATTGAAAAGCGCTTGAATTTTGATCACATGACCATGGGGATGTTACAATGGTCATAAATCATTGTAACATTTTTTTCAGTGCCATTGTAACTTCGGCCACTAAACAAGCTGCTGTAAGTTGAGGACTACCTATTTACACCTCACTCTTACTTTTGTAAATTTGCTGGACTATGTTTGAAATTATAATCAGAAGAGCAATAAGAGTAAAGATCTTCATTAATATTCCCCAAAGGGCTCATGGAAAAGCATAAAGGTTTTCCATCCCCTTGTTCTCACAACAATCCTGTAAGGTAGGTGATCATGAAAAAAAAAAGAGTGTAACTGCTCCAATTTATTTCACTTTGGAGCTTAATTGAGAAAATCCACATTCTGCATTGCTCCTTCTGAGTCCAACACTCCAGCCCAGCTGCTCTGCACAGCATCCCTGAAGCCTTGCCAAAACAAGATAGTAGTCCTGAGTGCTCGCCCAGATTGACCAGAGTGACCTGGGTCAGTTCCCAGAGGGAGGTTACTTGAAACCACCCTGGCTGAAAGGGGAGAAAAAAGGAGGCTGCTGGGAGGCAATGGGTGAAGCTCGCTTTCTAGGTCATTGCTGCGTGCAACTAGTGCCCATGTTCCCTTTTTGCAGAAGATAGGATCGCGTTGCTAAGGGAGACGAACTGGCCCGGGGAACAAAGGCAGGCAGTGAAAGGAGACCAGAGCCAGCTCACCTGGGAGAGATCAAGTGTCTAACTCTCTTGCTTCCCCGCCGCCGAGACTCCGGGGGCGCCATCTGGCGGCCAGCGAAGAAAGAGCGCTCCTTTCCAAATTACTTCTCGCTTCTTACCCACCCCACCCTACCCCCTACCCGGGAGCGCTGGGTGGCCGGTTTGCTCGGAGCAAAATGAGGGATCGTGAGAATTGAGCGCGTGCTTTAAGTGGAAAACACTTTTCACTCCTTAGGACAAAAGCCGCTTGAACTCTTTCGTCCATCTCAACTGTGAGCTGCCAAACGCAAATCAGCAGGTGTTTCCTCCTCCGCTTCGGTTCTTTTCACTTTACTTTCCGCGCATCGATTTGTAGCTTCCAGTGTCGTTTTTACGGAGATCCGTACTGTATTCAGTCGGGAAACTCCGGTTTGTGCTTACTTGCAAAGGCGGGTTGGAAATCACATATGTTGGCCAACAAGCAACACGAAGGAACGGGTCGTTCCTTTGCCGCGCCACGATTCCAGGGCCGAAAATTGCTCTCTGCCTCTTGCCATTATTTCATACTGCTCGGAGCTCGGTTTCCTTCCCTACGTTTTCTATTTGTTCCCCCCTGTTTTTTTATTTTGTAATTAGCTGTTTCCCCCCATGTAAAATCCAAGAAAGGTAAATTCTTCTATTTTTTTTAAAAAAAGCTCTTACAATACACTAGCTTCCATTGAGATGATGCAAAGCTCTATCCCTACAGTGCATTTGTAACTTGGAGTTTTTGCATTTTGACAGCATGTGCTGGGCTCTTCACAAAATGGCTGCCAGAGGACACTTTCTTATTCTAAAAGCGACTGGCATTGGGCATGGTCAGTTACCAAATACATATTAACCAGAAAGTGAACGTTACCCAAGGTAGACCAGCAATCAATACTTTGTGCAAACGGAAAGTTTGCATTCACAACCTAGCACTTTGCTATTTATTCTCTTTTAATTTAAAATCTCTCAAAACCACCCAGAGCCTGCTAAGCACCAAGGGAAGGTATCTGAGAGTGATCTGTTGTTACTGCTTATCTCTGCCCTGTTTAAAATTTATGCCAAAACTAATGACTGGTTTAAGATGCTTCACATATGTGTTTTACCCAGGGGATAATGCCAAAACTGGAACAGTCCAGTTAGCGACAAATGAGGAAGATTTAAGAGTTGAAATCCATCCAGTGTTAAACGTTGATTAACCCAGTGACACTCATCAGCCATCAAAACGGAATGGCTCAGGTATAAAACATCAGAGTAAGCCAAGCTAAACGAACACATTTGTCACACTCGACTAGATAATGGAATATGCAAAAATCACAACACTTAGGAAAGAACTCACATTCCAAGGCCAATTCAGGGCAAAAAGAGTCACTATCCAAGGAAGATGTCAATGACAGTAGAATATTCTAGGATCTGGGCATGTGAACTAGGTTTGAGGCCAGAGGCGAATACTTAGTAGACCTTTTTCAAATGAGTATTGCCTATTCATAACAATCTCCTGTATAAGGTGTGCACAGGTTAAATATGCAGCATGGAGTCTTTAAGTCTTTTGAATTGAAGCTCCCCAAATTAATGCTTCTCTGTTTCTTTCTAGATTCTTGAACATGTTGGAAGAAATATCCTTCTGGGTTCAGCTCCAAATGGGGAAAAAGAAACATGGAAACATGGGAGACTGCTGGAAAAGATGGTTTAATGGTGGACAGGATCACAAGATCTGAGGTGGCGCAGTGGTTAGAGTGTTGTACTGCAGCTACTTCAGCTGACTGCTAGTTCAGCAGATCAGATCTCACCGTCTCAAGGTTGACTCATCCTTCCGAGGTGGGTAAAATGAGGATTCAGATTTTTGGGGAAAATACGCTATTTAGTATACTGTCAATTGTAGTAAGCCGTCCAGAGTCCTCGGAGAGTGGGCGGCATAGAAATATGATTAATAAAATAAATAATAAAAATAAATGGTTTGAGTTCCTACACAGAAAAGGGCTGAGATTCTGAGCGGGCCTTGGTTTTATGCCCTCTCTGGCTTTGAACTTCCTGGGGCCCAGAAAGAGTATCCTGATTGGTTGCTGCCAGAGGTCATAGCTAGCCTTTTAGGTTGTATGCCAAATTTGGTTGAATTTGGTGGGTGGTGTAATAAAGGGCAATTAAATGGCTCTGCCTGAAGGAAGTAGATCTTTGTTATGTAGACTAGACTGGCACAGGTCTTAATGGCTCATTAACAAAGATGGGGGGCTGAGTTTCTGCTTCTCTGAGTTTCTACTTCTCTTTTAGAGAAAATGTTCTGTCTTTTTAGTATATGCTAAAATATTTCATTTTTCTAGGAGAGGGGTGAGTGCTAACTTCCTACAAACAAAAGGGAAATATTTCCTCTAATTATTTATAAACGAGGACCCAGTTCATCTATAATTACAAACAGCCCTTGACCCATAACCATAACTAAGTCTAGAATTACAATCATAAGTCATTGCAGTAATACTCTTAGGGCAGCATTAGGGGACCAGATCCAATTTTTTCAGCATTTTTGGTGGCAGTCGTTAAGCAAAAAATGGGTATTTTTTGCCAGAAACTCTGGAAAGCAATACAAAAATTTAAAAAAAATAAAAATCACAGTCATATGACAGTGGGACACTGCAACTGGTTATAAAGATTAGAACTGTGAAAATTGTTGGCCAATTTACGGATGCTTTACAATCAGTATCAAAACATTTTAGAATTAAACCAATATAGCTTAGATCTGTTTTGAACTAAAACAGTAAAAGACGATTAGGTCTTATGGTGAACATTTTATCACATTCTTAAAACGAAGTCTCAGATAGCTCAACAGGCTAACTAGCCTGTTATTAACATTCAGCTGTCTGCAATTATTGCAAGTTCGAGGCTCAAGGTTGACTCAGCCTTCCATCCTTTCTAAGGTAGGTAAATTGAGGACCCAGTTTGTGGGGACAATAAGCTGACTTTGTATAAAAAATATGCAAAAGTATGAAGGCTATTGCTTAATGCATTGTAAGCCGCCCTGAGTCTCCGGAGAAGGGCGGCATATAAATCTATTTTTTTTTAAAAAAAAAAAACCTAATAGAAACCTTCCCTTTGCTGGCTGGGGAATTCTGGGAGTTGAAGTCCATGTATCTTAAAAATTGCCAAGGTTAAGAAACACTAATTTAGACTCTAGGTAATCTCGAAACTGTTGTAGAGAACACAGACACTCTAAATATGCTTAGAAAACCACAAGGCTCTGAGCACTGAAAAGAGATGGGAAAGGTAGAGCACA
The DNA here is from genome assembly GCA_038048745.1 of Coluber constrictor foxii. Lineage (NCBI taxonomy): Eukaryota > Metazoa > Chordata > Lepidosauria > Squamata > Colubridae > Coluber > Coluber constrictor. Next base: position 60,046,601 of record CM075961.1, on the reverse strand, counting down.
GAATGGGACAACTTGCCGTGACCAACTCACCACGGCCATTTTGCCATGGCCAATCTGCTGCAAAATAGCTTGCTGGAGCCAACTTGTCATAGGACAACTCACCACGAAATAATTCCAAATGGGATAACTCAAGGTGATAAAGGTTATCCACCATTGTTTCTTTGACAAAAATATAATAATTTATCGTTTTGAATTATTCCACATGAAATTGTCTGTGACAGGTTGTCCCATGGCAAGTTGGCCACAGCAAATTATCCTAGACCCAGCAGAGCAATGGTGAAGTCCTACTGCCATTTTTGTCACCCACCAATTTTTACTGCACACCACAAATTTGCTTGGTATTCAGAAAGCCCCAGAAGGGAGCAATCATGAGGATTTTTGCATAAATAGGAAGGCTGTCAAATGACCTCCCACACTGATACAAAAGAAGGCAAACCTTCACGACAAGATGATAGGGACGTAACTTGGGCTGAGACCCAACACTGTTGAGCTGAAGTGGTTTAGAGCTAGACAGATTTTGCAAATGGAAATTTTAGACACAGCAGCTGATCTGTAAACTCTCAGCTCACCTAAATAGGGCTATCAATGCCACCTCTTTTTTAGTGTTTTTTAGCTGGAAGGGTAAATTGCTTTTTTTCCCCAGACCAAAATGTTTGACAACTGCTAAATTAGATAATGTTTGGAACCTTGCTGATATCTGGCAGCAGAGTTTGATAGAAATAAACTTATTTCAAGTTTCCTTCTTCTCCGCTGTTTCTACTCTATTTCTTTCCATGTTTTAGCTGCCCCTTCAAATATTTAAACTGCTAATCAGATTGTTGCTAACATAACTGAAAACAAAAAATGGGTTCCAGATTTAGCAGTATTTGTAAACAGGCCCATTGAAATCAATAGGTTTTAATTTACTCAGGAGTACTTAAATCCTGTTGATTACAGTAAGCTTATTTAAACATACTGTTAAATTTGGAACCAACCCAAGTGAAAAAGTGGCAACAAAAGATCATTTGTGTGCCATAGATTTTTAAAAATTAAGCAGGTGAAAAGGTATCAGCAGAAAACCACCTTGAAAAAGTGACATATTTCTCATTTTAATGATTTTTATTGAAACGTTTTATAAAAAAGCTATAAACTAATCCAAATGAGAAAAAAAAAGCAAAAAGTACAAAAAAAGAAAAAAAGTTGAAGAAAATGGAAAAAATATACAAAAAAGTGGCTTTTGATATTCTTCACCACAGTTATAAATACAATTATATTTAACAATACAGTAATCTATCCTTTGTTGTTTAACAAAGATATAAAACACAAGTTCATTTTTTTTATTTCTACACAAAAGGTCCATAAGAGATTTCTAATCACCAATACAGATAGTCCTCAACTTATAACCTCATTTGGGATCAGAATTTCTAATTCTAAACAAGGCAGTTGTTAAATGAATTATGCTTGATTTCACAACCTTTTTTGTAATAGTTATTAAGTGAATCATGTGGTCAGTTAAATGAATCCGGTTTCTCTCATTGACTTTGCTTGTTGGAAGCTGTTTTGGTAGGTTGCAAATGGCAATCATATCACTCTAGGATGCTGTAATGATTGCAAATATGCTAGTTGCCAACAGCCTGAATTTTAATCATGTGATCATGTGGCAACTGCAATGGTCATAATGCGAGGACTGGTCATGATTTAATTTTCTCAGTGTCGTAACTTTGAACTGCCACTAAACTAATGCTTGTAATCGAGGACTGACTGTAGACAGTCTGTAATCAAAGAACCTAATTTATCCATCTTGACACAATGATGACATATTTCTCAGTGGAAATCAGTGAGCTTAACAAACCAGTTCAGAACACATGATACTCGTTTGTATAAGGAAAGGAACTGACGAGCCCATAAAGGATCAAGATCGGTGCCAATAAAAATGGAAAGCCAGTACATGTTTGGCCAACTGGTTGAACCCAATACCTGTGAGGAGGAAGGTAATGACTGTTCCTTGTTCCAGCTGTGATGTAACTAGACAGAGATATAATATTTAGTTTGGGGCCCAACCACCTAAAACTTTGTCTTGCCTTGCCCTTTTTTGTGTCTTGGCAAAACTTACGGATCTGAGAACAAGGCACGTCTTGGATTAAATCAGACCCATAAACAAAGAGGAGGGAGAAATAGGCCAAGGAAGGGCTGAGAAGGATGGTTCATGATTGGCCATTAACGACAATTGTAGGAAATATGTAAAAACCTGTTCAGAAACATTGGCCAAGATGAGCTCATGTTTGCTTGTTCTCCCCTCCCCATTGGGCCAAGAGTCTAATCCACTGGACAAAAATTTATTCTATGCCTTCCAGTATTTCAAAGAAATAGAAAAGTGTTTCTTACCCTTTATTTCTCCCAAAGAGAATCCTTGATGTACAGGGTGCTTTTGTTTTTCTCCATCTTTTGCTTTAGACAATTTGTTCTGGGGAGTATATTAGTTTTAGGTTTAATTTAATTCTGGAGTAAGAATTTAAGAGATCTCTTGCTGTGTTTGGGAATACTACTGATGAGCATCTATTGGGGGGAGGGGGAAGGATGTTCAATATGGCAACTGCCATCCTTCAGTCCCTTTTTTAAAGTGTGGCTTTGATGCAGTAGTAAAATCAAAAAAAATTTACTGGTTCTGTGGGCGTGGCTTGGTGAGCGTGGTGTGGCTTGATGGGCATGGCAGGGGAAGGATACTGCAAATCTCCATTCCCATCCCATCCCCACTCCTGGGGTAAAGATACCGCAAATCTCCATTCCAGTAAAATTTTCCCCACTCCAGGGGAAGGATAATATAAAATCCCCATTTCCTTCCCACTCCTGGGAAAGTATATTGCAAAATCTCCATTCCCACCCCACTCTGGGGCCAGCCAGAGGTGGTATTTGCCGGTTCCCCGAACTGCTCAAAATATCCGCTGCCAGTTCTCTAGAACCTGTTAGAACTGCTGGATAACACCCCTGCTTTGATGGCATTTTAAGATTTTTGCCATCCAGTTGACCTCGGAAGTTCCCCTGTTAAAACCAGAGATACCATGAATGAAGCTGGGAAAGGCATATGGACTTTGGTAGCATATGTTGAGTGATTCCAGTGATTTGGGGCAACATTTTTGGTTTTCTCTCTCTATTTTTTTAATTTCTGAATTAGTTTTGGAGAGGGATTCAGGGGTAATTTTCCATCTGTACAGAACTCCCAAAATGATTCTTGGTCTGCCCATTTTTGGGAGGACTTTGCCCATGCTATGGAAAGTCTGCAGCAGTCCTTAAACAAATGAAATGAGCCTATCTTGGCTTACACCCTACCTCAGCACTAAGAATTTCTTCAGCAGTCTTCCATTTGCTTTTAAAAGCAGGAAAGAGGTTTGTGTTAAAGATAAACTAGTAAAAAATGCCGTTATCTTACAATGAGTTATCAACCATTCAACAAACATAATGCAACTCAATGGCCCATTCAGTCTTGCAAAAATAAACTGCGCACATTTCACATTGACAAGAATATTAACTACAGTTAGATGTAAAATGTAGATATATGCCCATTATATACAAAACATTAAAATGCACAGTGGTCAGTTAATAAATGATCAGTTAACTTTGATTGGTTACCCACTTTCATTTAGCTGAAATACATTATTTTCCTTATAAAACTAAAAGATGGGAAGTACTATGGGTAAGCCAGGGGTGAATTTCAAAACCCGTTGCTACTGGTTCGCTTGTGTTTCCTAGCATTTTTAAAGCTTTTTTAAAATGCTTTAAAAAGCTTTTTTAAAAAGTTCTGAGATTGTGCGTTGCTCAGCTGATTGTCGGAACTTTTTTAAAAAAAATGGCATTTTTTTTACTATCGGTTCGAGCGAATAGTTAGTAAAAAATGCTTTTAAAAAAGTTTTTAAAAGGCTCTGACGATCACAGCTGTGCCACACGATCGCCAGAGCCTTTTAAAAACTTTTTTAAAAGCATTTTTTTACTACCTATTCGCCCAAGCTGTTAGTGGGCCATCAGATTGACCTGTGCTAAAAGATAAATATTCCCTTCTCCCTTCTCTCTCTCTCTCTCTTTCTCTCTCTCTCTCTTTCTCTCTCTCGATACAGACACAGATATAGACAGAGAAAGAGAGATAATCGGTCTGGCAAGTTATTGATATACTGAGTTTGTATGGTGTTTATCCCCAAGGTAACATTATAAAATTATAAGATTATAAAAGAAGCACTTCTCTCCCCCCCCCCCCCCACAAAAAAACCTGACTGGGAGAAAAATAAGAATCTCAGTTTGAGGGGGAAAATTGAATAGTTATCCTAGCCAAAATTAGAGATTGTTCCAAGTGTGTTCTAACATTTCCACTTACTTAAAAAGGTTATTGTTAGTTCAAAGAAAAAACACATTTTGTAGCTGAGGGCTGGCAGATGCAATGATAGTCCCTGTCTTCTCTCTAGTGGTAGAATCTAGTATTGCCTTTTCAGGAACATTGGCTACCCAACTATAAATGATTAGAGAGATTCAGAAAGGGCCCTTTCTTTAAAAGCAATTGTGGGACATGCTCTTGTGAATTAGGGTAGTAGAACTAAAAAAGGGATCTTAATATTTTTCCACTTGTTGTTTCCCTGATTTAAATCTCCACTTTCCATAGGCCATGAACGCTACGACATTGCTTCTATAATATAAAATTATCAGTTGTCCTTTCCACATTTCCCATTTGAAAACAGGAAATTCGTCTCATACAAATATTCTTTGCATTAACTCTCCTCTAGCTTATCTAAAGGGAAAAAAAAACATACTCCACTATCTGCTCTTCCCAACACTCATGCAACATTTTTTCCTCTTACTTTCTCTTCCCTAAATGCAGGGGTGAAATCCAGCAGTTTCTGACAGGTTCTGGAGAACCGACAGTGGAAATTTTGAGTAGTTCAGAGAACCAGCAAAAACCACCTTTGGCTGGCCTCAGAGTGGAGTGGGAATAGAGATTTTGCAATATCCTTCCCCCAGGAGTGGGGAGGAAATGGGGATTTTGTGCTATCCTTCCTCTGCCACGCCCACCAAACCATGCCCACAGAACCAGTAGTAAAAAAAAAATGGATTTCACCACTGTCTAAATGATATGCTGCTTTACCTCACAGTGTTCTGTCTCTTGTCAGATCCATTTCAGTGGGGTTTATCCCAATGATTTAAATATAAGATTATAAATCTTAATTAACCAAAGAAATTAGTGAACTATTAAAGTCCAGAGTCATTAAGTAATGTTTCCTCAATCAAACAATGGCCTAACCTATCCACATATGGCAACTGATAGTATTTATTTATTCGCTAGATTTTAATTCTGCAATTCCTTCTAAGAAACTGAAAGCACATATGGAGAGACACGTCTTGACATAGGCTGGAAAAATACTGACTGCTCCAAGTAGGTAAATGAGATTGATATGAAACTTGAATCTAGATCTCACCAGACTCAGTTTTCTTAATATGTCTCTTACGAAACCTCTCATGAAACAAATCTAAATTTTCTTTAAGAACCTTAGTAGTTAATTACAGCGTGGAATATTCAAACTCTTTATTCTATTATTCTTATTATTTATAAGAATAATAGAATAAAGAGTTTGAATTACATTGAATCAAAATTAAAAATAATCTAGTTGTTTATTAAGAAATACTGGATACTTGGTGCATTTCAATTGAATCTAAAAGTTTTAGTCATGGCTAAAGGCACCTGGGACCAAATTGTGAAATCAGGACCTCTTTTAATTTAATTCCATACATTTTAGGCCATTCAAATCCCTCTGTAACTCAAACAGCTTAGCATTTGATTGGCAGTAACCTGATATTAACATCCCTACTTAACCATGATTTATTAAAAAAGGATTTTCAGGATTTATAATAATAATTTACTAGAGATCTGCAATGCTTTGGTTTTGATCTCCAAAAGAAGTGAACCTATCTGCATTACCTTAAGCAACCACATTTTTTGATTTTGGGAAATGCCCAGCTAATTTACAGTATTACAACAGGCACCCCTGTGGTCAGCTATTTCAATGCAGAACTTAGTGCTGCATTAAACTTTCAGTGGTTTATATGTATTTAAGGAATGGGTGCTTTCCACTGTACCCTGCATTTGTACTCCTTCCCCTTCCCCCTTCCTCTTTCCCTTTCACTTCTCATGTGAAATTCCTTTGCTTTGCCTTTCCTAGAATGAAAACAAAAGAGGAAGGCAAGACATCAAAGAGGAAGGCAAAAAACAAAATTGCTCACACCCTTCCATGTCACATCAACCCTTCCCTGCCCATGCATATTTTTTTCTACCTGGCTAGCTCTTCTTGAGTTCAAGGGGAAACAGTTGTGGGGAGGCAAACCGGATGCAACCATTGTGCAAAGGGAAAACACCGTTCCAGGCACAAAGCAGCAATTGCATCAGCCACTCCCAAGTTAACAAGATCATATATTACTCAACCTAAATATTAACACATAGCATCACCCAGCGCTCGAGAGTTTAGCCTGGATAGAAGACGACATCTATAGGCAGACTAGCAAGGTTTTGTGCCAAAAAACAGAAGCAGGTCTCACAGAAGGAGGGGAATAGAGATGAAGAATAAGCCAAAAGCTGGCTACATTCCTATAACATAATAAATACACATTATCCAACCCTATTATAATCTATTCTAATATGTTGTGTGTGAACTCACTTACACTTGCAAGCAATTTGAGACTTGTTTTGTCTCTGCTTAGGTTCATACAATGCACTAAATCCATACTGTACACATTATAAAATCTGATAAATATGAAATGAAATATTTTAGGATGTATCATTCTCTGTCTGCGTTTGTTTATACAATACTCATCTATAGTGTTCCTAGCCATGGTTTATTGAAATAAGTACAGTGACCTGCTTCAGAGGAGACTTAGAAAGGTACATGTTACATCTGTGCTCTCTGAGTTGCATTAGCTCCAGTTTGCTTCTGGGTTCAATTTGATATTTTTAAAAATAATTTTTATTAATTAAAATAACATTACAGACAATGTATACAATACTTCACCCTGTGCAAATCTTCCTTTCTTATGTATAGCACTGGGTTCAATTTGAAGTGCTGGTTTTGACCTGTAGCACAGATGGGTTTCAGCAGGTTCTGACTGTTGTGTAGGAATGGGCATTGACTGAGGTGACACGTCAGGCAACGTTAACTATTTATTAGTCGAAGATAACAACTTGTAAATGGCTCAAAGAACACTGCGTTTGACAGCTCTTATATAGTAAGAGCCTGGCTACTCTTAACCAATCACTAAACAGAAAACTCCTGCGCGCGTGACGTAATCACGGTTCGTTCAATGGGCAAAGGGGATAACTTGTCAAGGAACTGTGCCGAACAGAACACCCCTTCCTCCCTGGGTTGCGTATGTATAATCATCAAGGTACACCGGGCGCCTGCGCACTCATCCGATTGTCTTAATTCAAGACTGGCAATGGGTGGAGCGAATTCCAGCACTGCTGGAAGAGTGGGTGGCTCATTGGCAGAAGTGTCAACTGGAATGGTAACCGAGGCATGTCTCTCAGGTAAGTTGGGCAGCTGCTGGTTTTCTCCAGGACTCCACGCGATATCAGTTGGAAGTGAAGTTGGCGTTGGACGTGGCAATAGAGACGGCAGCCTTGCTGGTGTGCTCTCCTTGCTCTCCACCTGGGTTTGGACTAACGTGCATCTCCTTAGCTGGTCCACATGGCGCCGCCAAGTTCTTCCGTCCTCGAGACCCTGTAAGAGCAGGGGCCCGTTACTTGTGTGACCCATCCCGGCAACCAACGGAGGTCACCCCCGTAGTTGCATGCGAAAACCTGTCAGTGGCCTCTTGTTCCCCAGCGGTAAACCTGTGCAAGATGGCCCAGTTTGCCGCAACAGCGACAGGTAGCTGACCAAAACCGGCAATTGGCTCTGGGATGTCTCTCGCCGCAACTCAGGCAGGAGGCAGGAGGATTTCTTTTCTCAGTCGGCCGTTTCTCTTTTGCAGAGAATTCCTTAAGGCGACTGACATCTGACTTCCCTTCTTCGTCCTCAGAGACAATGTCCTCGAAATGGATGGCCGCAGCTTGGCCAGGAGGGGTTTGGGACTTTCGAATGTCCACAGCCGACTTGTCAGACATTTCTGCTGCCCTGGCCTCCTCAATGGCTGTTTGTACGTCCAGGGTCTTCTTAGCTAACAGCCACCTCTGTAATTCTATGTCTCGCACCCCACAAACTAATTGCTCAACCAGGGCATCATCCATATCCCGAAATTCACAGTCCAGGGCAGCCGTTTGCAGGTGGGAAACATACCAGTTAACAGATTCCCCTTCCTCCTGCAGGATTTGCCTTAAGTTAAACCTGCGAGCTATACGTGAAGGGGTCGGTGAATAGCGGGCCCTCAGTTTCTCTCTTAACACATCCCAGAACATTGTATGTATGGGCTGTGGAGCGACCAGCGCCCTGGCAGTGGCCACAAGCATTTAAAAAATGAGCCTTTTTCCGACTGCTCAAGAGGTCGGTAAAATCTTTAGCCTCTAAATAATATTCAAACCTCTCCTCATATGCGTCCCCAGTCTCAGTAGTTGCGTTGTATGGGGCGAAATTTGGAGGAGCCATTACATGCACTGGTATATTGTGTACTGTGGTAATTGAGGGCAGCTGTCTGACAGTAGATTTTACTCGCTGTTCGCCTCAGAAACATCCCATCCTCCTTGCCAGTGTTGTGTAGGAATGGGCATTGACTGAGGCGACACGTCAGGCAACATTAACTATTTATTAGTTGAAGATAACACAATTTGTAAATGGCTCAAAGAACACTGCGTTTGACAGCTCTTATATAGTAAGAGTCCGGCTACTCTTAACCAGTCATTAAACAGAGAACTCCCACACGTGTGACATAATCACGGTTCGTCCAATGGGCAAAGGGGACAACTTGTCAAGGAACTGTGCCGAACAGAACACTGACCAGTTCTGGAGAACTGGTAGTGGAAATTTTGAGTAGTTCGGAGAACCGGTAGTAAAAATTCTGACTGGCCCCGCCCCCATATATTCTCTGCCTCCCAAACCCCAGCTGATTGGGGAGGGAATGGAGATTTTACAGTATCCTTCCCCTGCCACGCCATACCCATCAATCCACACCACACTACGCCCACCAAGCCACGCCCACAGAACCGATAGTAAAAAAATCTGAAACCCACCACTGGCCTGTAGCAATAACAATAGCACATAGACTTATGTACTTTACAGTCCTCTGTAAGCAGTTTGCCTGTAAGCCCTTAATAGCGTGGAGCTGGGTTACTTGAGGGGCTGCCTCACCTTGATTACATCTACCTATGCTATCAGATCTGATAGAAGAAATATGTTGCAGATGCTGACTGCTAATTAGCTATACCTGGTGAAACCCAGGACATAAGTCCTTTTTACCATGGTAACCATTCTTTGGAACATCATCCCACCCACCTTGAGGTGAAATTGGCCTCATCTCCGCCAGCCTTTCAGAAATCCCTCAAAAAGAGGTTATGTCAACAGGACTGAGGATTGCAACTGAATGGTGTTCAGTTGAGTGGTGACTCTGTTGTTCGTCATATCTGATGCTCTCTCCTAGCTTTTTAATAATGTTAATTGTATTTATTGACTTTTTTAAATTTATTGTTTTGTAGTTTACACACCATTCAGAGGCACAGTTTATCAGATGAGCAGCCATATAAATATGATCAATCAATCAATAAAGGTGGATCTGAGTAAAGAGGGAGCTGGCCTAAAATTCTACAGACTCTTTTTCAATCACTGATCACTCATTCCTTTATAGTAGCCTCTAATCTCCTTTCCCCAGTGTCTGATGATTAGGAATTGTAAAGAGGCGACTGCAGATAATGGAGCTGTGTAATAATAATTATATCTATCCAATGAAATTAGAAATGTGCTTACAGAGGCTGGGAAGCTAAAGAAGAGGTTCAGCCAAAAACAAGAGGAGAAAATGTACGATGCAGGGAGTGCTGTAGAAGAGACAGTTAAGGAGGCACATTTTGGCAAGGGAAGAAAAGAACTTAGAGGGGGTCAGGAAGCAAACTCCCATCACATATTTTTTTTCCTGCCAGAAAGCTGCATTTTTATTTTTCCTTTCAAGGTAAGTTCCCCTCCAACATTCCTAAAAGCCTAGACAATTCAGAACCTGGAAAGCAGGAACTGCAACCATGGGATGTGGGGCAAACGAGACATTACACCATTTTTGCAATTTGCACTTGCATGAATAGATTCTAAAAATAATAATAATGAGCAAATTGGCCTTAAGGAAGGGTTCAAACTAGGACTTTGTAATAAGAGTGCTGTTAGGGTTTTTTTTCTCCTCCCCACTATAATCCTAATCTAGAACCTATTACAAACCACGTGTACCAGGAGGAAAAGTCCACCTGATGTTTGTGGGAGTTTTCAGGCAATTTAACTCCAAACTCTGCATCTTCTAACTCCCAAGTTAAATCTGATTAGGCTTCTGTAAAGGATCTTTTACTTACATGCCAGAATTTTGATCTGAATTTTGAAGCATCTCCTTTAAAAAACATGAATTCATTTGACTATAATCTCCAACTAGCACTGTGAAACTCTTACCTCTATAAGAAACTGTCCTTGCCAAAGCCAGGCCATTTGTGCACTCAGTTTACTATTTTCAGCACTGACTGACAGTATCTCTCTTGACTTTTGGGCAGAAATTCTACCAACTGTAGCTATGTAGAAATTAAGGCCTTGCATGCAAACCCATAAACTAGGGCTTGTCTCATCATGAGAGAGGCAGCAGAGCTACTGGATATAGACTACAAAAATAAGGACAGTCACTAGATGGCAGCAGAGACAGAAAAAGATCCCTCTTTGCTGCCATCTTGTGGCTAATGGAGATTAGCAGGTCTAAATCTGTGGCAGAGGTAATTATGAGGAAATAACGGTTCTTAGAGTTGATCTATAGATGAGGGGTAAAGGAGAAATCATAACTAATATTCTAGCTTTGCCCTCTGAGAATTAACATTTGTTTTCAAAGATTCCACCTTGAATCTCTAGTATCCAAGGCAAGAAAAAACTTAGGGTAGCTAAGTGGAGGTCTAACTTGGAATAAAGTAACAGAACTATTATTTCTTATGAAATAATTCTAAAGAGATTGAATTGACTATCTTTTAATCCATGCAGTAGATGATCAATATATCAATTTATATTGAAATATAAGTGCTCATGTATAGTATGAATCTTTACTTCTGTCCTTCCTTCCTTCCTTCTTTCCTTTTCTCAAAGACCAATTAGTGGAAAACAACCACAATAGGGAAAACCTAAATTGGATATTTTCTGTGAAAGCCTAGTTTCCAACTTCAAATGTGGATAAATGTAAGAGAATCTTAAATGAAAATTGACTTCTGGTGCCACATCCATGCAGGATGGGGTTAAACATCTAACCTAGGTCATAGTTGTAGGATCTAAATAGTTGGGATCAATCCAGATCATCCTGAGATAGCTACATACATCCTGAGGCAGCTACATACATACTGAAACCAAATGTATCCATGTATCATATTTCATTTAAGATGATGCTTCCCTCCATCCCCAAATAATGTTTATCTTTTGATAAAATTGCTTCTGTTATTATGTTCTCCGCAATGTAAAACTTGTATATTTTGAACACAAGTATTTTGAGGAAAATATTTATTTTTAGGCAAAACAATATGTCTGTATTTAACATTATGATAAATTTAAAATGTGAACCCCCATTGACTATACATGGAAAAGTGTCTACTCTATAATTTCCTTCCATGGTTTGGAAGCTACAACTGCCTGTGTCCCCACCCAGCATGTCTGGCTGAACATTTCCACATTTCCCCAATACTTTTTCCTGATTGAAACCTATCTATTCCTATCAATCTGAACCTTCTGCAGATCATCTCCATCCGATCTTATTTTGACATGGGCCAGTATCTTTTCCTAAGCTGTCTCCCATATTTCAATATCACTTTTGAAAGCCAGAGAACTCATATTTATACAGCAGCCACCTTACTTTTTCATAATCTGAATTTATGGACTGAATTTATGGCATTAAAGGGAGAGCTTACTCACACTTTGCATTTCTTATATGTATAAGGGATTGTAATCACACAGACATCTGAAATATAGACTCATGTCTGGATTCCTAATTTCTATTTTGTGACAAATGGATTATGTAAAACAAATGGCAATTATAGGCAGCTGATCCAACTTACCAATGGCTCTGAAAAGCATAACTGTGAAGACAAATATTATTTCTCTTGCCCGGAGAAAATTTGTGGCGCAGGCTTCACTTTTTCCTCCCATAACAATGCTGCTTAAAAATTTAGACGACTGATTGAAGTCCCTTCATTTTCTTAGGTTCGTGTTCCCTATATCTTGATGTTTCTAACTACCTGCTTTATACAGTATATGAAACATGACAATGTGTATATGTTGACAGATCTACAGTCCTAATTTATGTGGTTCATTGTGAAATCAATAATTTTGCACAACAAACCAATAAGATCTCTTTGATGGGACTCATACAATGCATCAAGCCATGATATAGCTTGTTTGATTTTGGCCTAGGCCAGGGGTGGGCAAATGTGGCCCTTTTACAACCTGTGGACTTCAACTCCCAGAATTCCTGAGACAGTTTGGCTGTCTCAGGAATTCTGGGAGTTGAAGTCCACAGGTTGTAAAAGGGCCACATTTGCCCACCCCTGGTCTAGAATATTGGATGAAATAAGTTGTTACTATTTGTATGACTTTGTGTGAGCTTAGCTACCAAAAAGCAAAGTTAAGAAAACCATGGATTGATATAGAATGTGAACCTGAGTTTTTTATTTTGATCATCTCTTTTTCTTACTTCTGCTACTCTGATCAGTATGATTTTTAACTATACTGCTTTTATCCTGGCAATATTGTTTTGAAGAATATATTAGCAACCTGAGACATTTTTAGTTAGAGCTGACATGCATCTTAGTATATAAATAAGAGTACTTATTTGATAAGCCATCAGTGGAGTATCGTCTACATTATTTTCAAAAATTGTTATATGCTAAACCTAATATCAGTACTAAGAGCTTTAAGAAGGGAGGTTGAAATACCTATCAACAGCTATCTGAAAACTATCTGATCACCATATGATCAACTCTCTACAGGTAGTCCGCAATTCACAATTGGGTCCAAAATTGAGTCACACCCAATTTTGGCTACAGTTGTTAAGTGAATCATTGTAGTTGTTAAGTGAATTATATAGACATTAAGTAAATCCCACTTTTTTATTTTGCTTGTCGAAGGCTGGCTAGGAAGGTTGCAAATGGAGATAACATGACACCAAGATGTTGCAACATCACAAATACATTTTAGCTGCTTGGTGCCCGATTTTGATCATGTGACTGTCGGAAATACTGCAATGGTCATAAATGTGAGGACCAATCACTTTTTTCAGCCCCCTTGTAACATTAAACAGTTGCTAAATGAATGATTGTAAGTTGAGGACAATTACAATCATTTTAAGATTTGCCAGTGCAAGTTTTATAGCATCGTTTGTTGGAAGAGGAGAGGAGTGGTGTTTTTCCACTTACGGGCAATGCATAAATAGGCACATTATAGAGTAAGACATTTGGGACCAAAGCCATCCCTCTCGGCATCCCTTCTACTTGAAAGCAGTTCTGCTATTTGACGTTTTCTGCCAACTTGGCACCTTCCAGATGTGATAGGGGTACAAATCCAAGAATTCCCAGCCAGTACAACTGAGGAATTACAGTCTGGGGAAGAGCTGTGCCATGCCCTGGATTTTAAATGCCAACACTATTAGTAGCTGTACTTTTTCCAAGACCAAGCAGTGGTTTCAACAGGGGGCATATCTGAAATCCCAGAAGTTAGCGTTGATGACCAACAAGAAAGAATGCAAGGTGTGCATGTGTGGTTGCATTCATAAAGTCTTGAGTGTGGGGAGGTTCTGCTATTTATTCCCTTGACCCACAGGACAGAATACAAGGACTCATTTAGCAGCACAAACACAACCATGTTTCATTGAACAATAGAGCCGGTTTATTCCATTGACCTAAAGTTGCCCTTGAAATTTCTCTACCTTTCTCTATCCTTGTATTTCTCTAGAATTATTTATTTCTTGATTGAGGTTAGAATGATCACTAAGGAAAAAAAGCAAACAACATATATAATGTTATTATAATTATGATTCAATGTTATCTTCCAGATTTCCTTTGCATGTGTTATTGAGCATCTGAAAGAAAGAAAGGGAAATGTATGTTGGCCCCATCTATACCTTCCCTGTTTTTCCACCTACTTCTGTACATCCATACAAAATTTTAAAGGGGGGAGGGGGAGGGGAGATGTGTTTTGAGGAAAACGCCCATGGGGAATGTGTGGTTTTTGGAAAATAGAAGAAATTGTAATTTCTGAGTAAAATTCAGTGAATGCAATTGCACATCTTCCTGCATATATTCAGGCAAATGTGGCAGACAATTTCAAAAGATTAGAATAGATAAATCTATATGGGGCAGCTTTGCAAAAAGAAACATCAGCAGTTTCAAAATGTTCCTATGGAGAAGCTTTCCTCTATTTGTATCGAACTACAATTCTCATAATTTCCCTTTCACTACTGACTGGCAAGCAGAGAGGATTAACATATCATGTTGTAGAAAGTATGTTGGAGAATGTAAGTCTAGATCAGGGTCAAGGGCTGCTTTATGTTAGCGCTAAAGAATTCTCTCCTGCTTCGTTTTATTTGTCATCTCATAATCATCCTATTTGGGACATCTGTCTGGATTGCTGGGTTACGCCCTTTCTTGTTTTGTTGCCTTTGAAGTGTTTGTCGTTAATTAGCATTTTCCTATCTCTTGATGTCTACTCATCATGCATTAGTCATCTAGGACCATTTTGATACAGTAGGAAGCCCTCTGCTTTTCCAGATTAACACATTCTTTATTCTTAATATTAAAAAGAGGCAGGATAGAATATTTCCCCAAAGGAGAAATGGAGAAAAATCTTAACAAAGGCAGGAAGCAGCCCCGGTCTTCCTGCCATAGGAAAAAAGCTTCAAACTATGAAGCTTAAAGAGGTTGACCTTTATGAATGCAGATTTTTTTATCCATTCAGAAAGACTAGGCTGTCCTAATCATAAACAAAACATCTTCAGCCAGGCTGGAGCTGATAGGATTAAGAATGTATATTCCCCCACCCAAATTCTAAGACAGGACAGGACCTTTAGTATATGAGAGGATTAATTTACCACCATTGAAATAGTAAAATGCACAAGACTCACTACATTGCACAACCTCCTGGAGCATCTCAATCACCAAACTCCAGAACCCTATAAAGATCCATCCACTCACTGAGCCATTTGGGCAGCCACCCCAGAAACATGCTGCTGTCACTGAAGTTTCTGGAAACCAAATAAAAGAGATTTATTTCCTTATAGCCAGCCTCCATTGATTTTTTTTCCTCCTGTCTTAGAACTGAACTGTATTTTTCTTCCAACAGTAGTCACCTATACTACTTTACAGAGGACAGTTATAGGCGCTTTCATGGGGGAAATAAAATACAGCAGAAGTCTGCCCCCCTCCTTCTTTTTACATGTGTTGCATATCTCACATATAAAAAGAGGGAAGGAAATCAGCGATGCAGCCCTCTTGACTTGCTTTATCCTTCCTTTGACGATGTTCCTAAACAGTTGTCTTCTTTGAAGAACTGGTAGAAGTCAATTCTGCTGTGAAAATTTTCTCAGTTTGAAAGACTGTCCAAGCCAAATACACACACACACACACACACTGACACACACACACTGACACACACACATACACGCTTAAGAAAGAAGACTCTTCAATATGCCCATCAGTAATTGGAATATAGATAGCATGCTTAGCAGGAACAGAAATAACAGGTTCCACATTATGAAAAGTTCTCATAAAGGCGTACCTCAGAGATATTAAGGGTTCCATTCCAACCCAGTGTTACAAAGGAAATATTGCAATAAAGCAAGTGACACAATCTTTTGGTTTTCCAGTGGATATGAAAACTACATTGGCACTATGCTGTGTAGTCTATTAATATACAATAGCATTATGTCTAAAAACACCCCAGTGTAGCAGCTTAATTAAAAAATACTTTATTGATTAAAAAAATGCTAATCTTCATTTAAGTATTCAGTTAGCCGTAATATTTTTTTGCTGTGGACGATCTTGTAAAAAAACACACAAAAAAGCAAGTTATGCCTGTAGAATCACTATTTCTAAACTTGCTAGTGCATATTTACACAGACTTGTATCCTTTTTCTTCTTTGTGATACATTTTCCTTTCCAAGATAGGGCACGCTTTTGTTGAATAAGTCCTTGCTGTATTCTGCTGCAGCCTCCTAGGATGCCAGGACAATATGCCTTTGCACTGGCTCACATTTAGCTTTTTTATTTCTTTCTCCTCCCTGCATTAAATGTCACATTAAATAAAGGCAAGGTATAAATCTAATAGACAAATATTTCAAGCCCCAAATTTTAATGGACAGCAAGTAGGGAGTTGAGAAAGATGCTCCTTGTGTCTCTTTTTACTGCTGGTCTCACACCTCAGAAGTAACAGGAAAGCCAAAAAGCAAAGACAGTGTGCGCATTTGCGCACACGCGCACACACACACACACACACACACACACACGATCCTAGGTCACAGCATCAACTAACAAGACCAGGACAAGTTTGGAATTGTAACAGCTACCACAATGCCATTACCCGCGAACAGATTCCTTCTCAAACCTGGAAATGCTTAATTTCATCTGCACATTGTAAAGAATGCCTTGTGGTCAGTTCTTTTGATCTCTCCAATAGGTTATCTTACCTGATCTTCTTCAGCCTCAAAAGAGCCTTTGTGTCCTCCTGTGGAAATACCCCACTCTTTTTGCATGCTTGCCCAACCACGTCATTTGTCATGGCCTACGCTTCCTTCCCCAGATTTCCAAACATTTCATCTGTTTGCTACATGCCTTTCCTGGAATGTACCTGCTGTTTGACTTTCCCACGAGAATAATCAGGTTCTAATGGAGCTTCAGAGGAATTTCGTGTATTAGGGTGACAACTTATCCCATCCACCTTGATAATTTAAAGTTTTTCTCCCCCAAGCCTGGGCAGAGAAAGTGTGCACACATATGCGTATGCACACACAAATATTTGATAAGATGAACAATTAGATTTTATAAAAAGTTTGTGGATTCTTTTGAGCAGTATAAAGGATGGGATGGGATGACTCCTTTACTTTGCTTACTTAGTTCTAAAACACTGGAAGCTAGAGGGATTGATTTCTAGATAATCCATAAAATCCAAGAGCAGCAATTGTGATTTGCATTCAGAAAAATCAGAAAATGCCACTTCTAAGCAGAAAAGTGCCCATTTTGTGGCCCACCAATCCCTTAAAATTCACTAGGGATTCTCTTTATTTTAATTTAAAGAGGACTTTTAAACATTTGTGCTCACTTCAGGAGTAGTAATTAAAATAGATGCAGGTTATCTGTTGGTGAGCAGATATACAGTGAGGTTGAAAATATTATGAGGCAACAATTAATGCAATAGTCATTCTGGCATGGGATAATGGGAGTTGCAATCCAACACTTTTAAAATGTACTAAGTTGGGGAAGGCTGTTCATTTAATCATTATATGTAATTGTCTAAAATGTTTAGACAATTTAGGTTCTTTCATTTATGAATAGATTGCCAGCAGATAAGGTGCAAGGTGAAGTTTTCTAGATCAAACACCAGAGATTTTATTGTGTTCTCTTTCAGAAAACCCAAAAACCTTAGCTAGCATTTTGCACTTGTCAACACCTCAAAATATCTGATAAAAACTGGCTCCCAAGACCTAGGTATTCTCCCCCCCCATCCCCTGAGCATTTCAGCTTTAATTTACAGCATGCAGACATAATTCAAAGGTATCAAAGGTTCGTGTTTTCATCTCCTTCAGTTCACTTTCTGGTTGGGTGCCAATCCTTCTGTATCTTTCCATTCTGGTCCTCAGGTGGACTAGAAATTAGATTTATTGGTGGTTTCTGGCACTCTTCTCTTTTCAGGATAATCTGTCTTTCAAATCTGTCCTGGAATCACCTCTGTTTTGATTCTGGGAGTAGAGATATTTTAAGCAAGATAAATTCTCCACAGCAGTTAACCAGAACAGCAATAGAATAACTGCTGGAAGAAGTAAATGACCAAGAAGCAACAACAGACTGGCTTTCCATTCATTTGAGCAAATAGACTCCAGTACAGTGAGAAGTGCACAATCAGAGCCAACTGTAACTGAAACTGGGAAGGACAACAGTAGAAACAGAATTGGGAAGTGGAGAACAATAGCCGAGCTGATTAGAAAATTAGGAACAACAGATGTATGATAGTCCTCATGCTAAGCTTAGAGACTTAAACATATTTTATTCTACTTTATAAACCATTATAAACAGTAATCATATGGTGATGTTTTCATTGTTAAAAAATACCTTATGGTAAGTCTGTTTTATTCTATTCCTTATTTAAAAACACAGGAAATCATGCTGGGGATTTCAACACTTCTAGTCGGGGTAGCAAAAAATGAGATGGGGGCCTCATATGTCCTGGCATCACAATGTCTGCAAACATAGGAATTTCTTTTTAGCTCTTCGCTGAAAAAGAGGAGAAAAAAGGAATCCAAACCATAGGCAATGAGAGTATTCTT
The DNA here is from genome assembly GCA_038048745.1 of Coluber constrictor foxii. Lineage (NCBI taxonomy): Eukaryota > Metazoa > Chordata > Lepidosauria > Squamata > Colubridae > Coluber > Coluber constrictor. The sequence continues at coordinate 60,027,920 of CM075961.1, read as the reverse complement.
ATGAATATATTTCAGTAGGGGAACATAGAATAAAAATATCCCTGCACAGCAGACCCATTTCTCTGCAGTATTCTAGGTCATGTATCTTTCTTCTAAGCTTGCTGTTAATCCAAAACGAAGACATTGATGGAGCTCAACTATTTGTAGCCAATCCCTCAAACTCTAATTAGATGAATTGTAGGTGTATTATTCCTTCTATACATCCTGCCTTTCCCATGAGGAGGCATTTTTTCACTGCTCTTTCTGCCTCCATTGTATCCTGCTCAGCATTCCAAAATAATTAGGCTGAGAGAGAATGAATAAGGTACAGTCATTGAGCGGCCTTCCAAGCTGACTGGGAATTTATAGTACAACATTGGAAATGCTATTCCTCTACAAAATGTCATGACTCCGATGCTGACTCTGAATTTGAAGAAACTGTTCTAACAGAACCTATGGTCACCAGAGTTTGATTAAATACAGGTACCATCTGAATAGCTGGAGTAGTCAGATAATCATGATGTAATATCGCTAATACCCAGCACTTAGTAAGTAGAGTGAAGAATAGAGCAGAGGTTTTTTTATGACCTTCCTTGCAAAGCAAGAGAATGATCTCTGGGTTTTGTATGACATTTCTATAGATGCTCTTTGTGAAATTCTGACCCCTGGCCTGGCTAACAACCCTGGCCTGTCTCTTGGAATTTGGGACTAAATTTTGACTGCAAAAACAGCAAAACCATTCAAGCAAGTTTCTTTTAAGAACTTAGATTTAGTTTATATTCCTTGCTTTCTGTTATCTCCTTGACTGCTAAATTTCCATTGCGAGTGTGTGTGTGTGTGTGTGTGTGTGTGTAATGGAATCAGAAGGACACAAGGACACAAACACTTATTCTCTATTTCTCATAATAGCAGCAGATTGCAGGAGAAATATCAATATCAGTATCATGTTAAGTGATATCATTGATATGATCATTAATACCATTATCATACTGAATGCAATTTCTTTAAAATAGAAATCCTTTGTTCCTTCCATAAAAAGTTAGCCATTAATTTGTTAATCTGTTTAAAATATTTGAATGGAGCCCATATAAATACCACTCTCAAATGTCTATGGAGATTTTCAGTCATCCAGGTCATGGATGTCCCAAAGATGCATTTTCAAGAGGCAACTTAATTTTCTTGTTTTTTCTTTGAGGATAATGCATTGATACATGTGTAGATCTGTACATTGGGGAAACAAAACAACCACTTCACAAACACATGGCACAATTTAGGAAAACAAACCCATGAGTTCAGCAGTCCATTAGCATTTAAAAGACAAAGGCCATTCTTTAAAGACGACAAAGTCCACATTTTGGACAGAAAAGACCACTAGTTTGAAAGCAGGGTCAAAGAGGCTATCTATGTCGATCTTTACCTGAACCCAAAATTAAAATATAATCCTTGGTTACTATTATTTGATCTACCTGTAAACCAAAAAAAATTGATAAAATGTTTAGGCTTATCTTTAGCTGGACATTAAAAAGTATCTAAACCCCATTACTGACTACCAAAATTGGGCAGTACCCCTCAATAGAGTATTTAAAATTTTTTGTCCTGTAATAAAATTATGAGGCTTCTAAATTAAAACTAAATTACTTCGTGTTATAATTTCTGTTTCATCTTTGTTTTAAAAGATTACATAATTTTCAATTTTTTTAAAATTTATTTATTAGATTTTTATACCGCCCTTCTCCCAAAGGACTCAGGGCCTTTGCTAAAACAATATACGATACAAAATTTAAAAAATCAATTTAAAACAAATTAAATAAATTTGGCCCTGTCAGTTAAAAAACCCACAAAATTAAAATACCCCACCCAGATTCTATTCAGCCAGGCCAGCCTGTTGAATTAGCAGGATCTTAAGGGCCTGGCGAAAGGTACGGAGGTTCGGAATCATACGTATCCCAGGGAGCAGTTCATTCCAGAGGGCAGGTGCCCCCACAGAGAAGGCTCTCCCCCTGGGAGTCGCCAGACAACATTGTTTTACCAATGACATCCTGAGGAACCCCTCTCTGTGGGAGCGTGTTGGTCGGTGAGAGGCTATCGGTGGCAGAATAGATGTATATGAATAATGTTCATGTACATCTATTAGAAGGAAGGCATTCCTGAATAATGGGAGCTTACTGTTTTCTTTTAGATTGTGTGCATAGTGGGATCCCAAATGCAGCACCATTTTTGCATGCAGAGCATATGGCTTGTTGTGGACCATTCACCATTCACCAAGGTCATCTTATCTTTTGGTACAGTTGCAATGTAAGTACAATACTCTATATAAATGAATCCATTAACTTTTCTAACAGGCCTTAGCTTTTGGGTTGGCTCTCATAGCCTTGGTTACCTAGTGGTTTCTAGATGTCATGAACTAAAATTCCCAATGTCCTGCGTCACTTTAAGTAGATTGGTGTAGACAGTAAGGATGATGACCTTGATGGAGATATACAAGCTTTGTTAGGCAGGCAACAAGGGGAAAAATATACCTTAAGTCCTTAATCAGCCAGATAATGTTCATGAGTATCTCAGACAGATACCTACCTAATTCACAAGAGTATAAGAAATGGGAAAAAATACACCACAGTTAGATTGCGAGAGATTCTGTTATTGTAGCTAATTTCCCCCAGAGTAGTTTTAGCCTTCCCTTGCAGTTGATTTCTTGGTTTGGTCTATCTAGAACTGGTAGGCTACAAAGTTGGGATGTTGCCGCCTTGTAAAATCTATCCAACTTGGTTAATAACATTTGGGTCCCAGTTGTGTCTTTCTAGAAAGCTGGTTTAGTTTCTTTCCCAACACAGTCTTGTTGAATAGAGAAGGAGTATGGCAAGTATTTTTGCTCTTTCTCTCTCTCTTTCTCTCTCCCTTCCCCCTCTCTCTCCCACCACTCCCTCATTTCTCTCCCCCCACCCCCCATCACTGCCACTGCCACAAGCATTCCCAGACAATGATTTCTGGAATTTAAACACTGCAAGAGGTGACAAAGTGGATTTGTTTATGCACCCAACCAACAGATCTTCCAGCCCCAATTTGCCATGTGTGTTTGCAGTAAAGCACTCCATTGTTGTGGCAATTGTTCCTCCTTCCATACATCAAGATCTTTTGGATCAAATCCCCTGCAGTTGCCCTGAAGATAGAACAGGTCATGGACCAAGAATGCAGATGCGTTTTCCAAGAGTTAGGAAAGCAGGAAAAGGCTATGTATGTGTTGGCCCCCAAATCAATAGGGAGGTCATACTTACACAAGGTGTGTGGGTACACACTGTGGCAGGATGCTTCATGAGTCACAGCTGAGAGTTAGCAAACACCAGAAAGATCCAAAAGGAGCAGAATGGGGAGAGAACCAACTCCAGGTTCTTCTAGCTGAATCTTAAAACCTGAAGACCACTGATACAGCATATCCTAAAGGCATCCCTACCTTTCATACACAAATCAGTGGCACATACAACCTTGTATAGTTGGCCAGTATCATTCACCCCGTATTGCAGCTAGAAGTTTCCAGAACATTAACAGCTATTTAGCAAGAACATGACTCATAATACAACCAAGTGGAAATGACACTCAGAAAAGATCATCAGCTTATATACTGCTAAGTAATATTTGTCCGCATTAAACATTTTTGCAAAGACTGCACCTCCCGAACTTTCAGCACGAGAGCTGGAGGCATCTTTGGGAACAAGACCTGGCAGGAAACCTAATGTTCAACAGCCGAGACTGTGTCTATCCCAGACAGTTTAAACACGGGCTAGCAGGGAGAAATGAGGAGGAAGAAAAAAGGGGGAGTTTGGAGGGGGAACATTACACAGCTGGCTGGATACAAAAGTTTATGAAACATCCTGGCGGATATGTAATAAATTCAGGGAGAGAAACCAACCCAAGTATTTATGTTGGATGAGGAAGGCTGGTTTTGCAAATGGTTTTACAGAGTTGTTTTGAAGAAGAAAGAATAGGTAGAGCTCATCCTATATTCCCTTTTTTTAAAAGCCAAAGAGGGTCTGTGCCTTCAGCAGATGCAACATTCCAAGCATGAAGGTGCATTGCAGGAGGGGAGAGAATAATTTCCACTTGTTATTGCTTCTGAACTATTGCTCCCCCCCAACCATAACCATCCCCCTCTCCCTTAAAAGACATATGTTCCACACAGTCTTCCCTGTTTCTGCTAAGCTAGTCTGCTGGCTTAGTAGGATGGAAGATAGAGACAGCAGTGACAAATAGCTAAATTCTAGCTCAGATGATTTCTGCATATGGAACCAAAAAATTTCATTTTCATACTTTTATAGAATTGTGGCATGGGAAAGGAGCACAAAGATCATGTAGTAGTACACCTTCAGTGTAGTAGGGAAAGCCCATTTAAACCACCCTTGAGAGGTGACTTTCAGCCTCTTTTTAAAAGCCTCCTGAGATAGAAAACCTATAATCTACGCAGGTAGACAGTTTAGTGGAAAACTTCTTTATCATCAGAAAGTTTTTCCTTATGTTTAAATCTAGGTAGTTGCAAATGATTACCCTTTATTTCTGGTTTTAGTTTCTGTGGCAGTGAAAAATGATTCCTGATCATCTTTTGTGTGTGTGTGTGTGTGTGTGTGTATGTGTGTGTGTGTGTGTGTGTCAAATTCCTTCAGCCTGTTCTTACAGGGCACATGTCAGCTCTGTTATCCATTTCTGAACTTATTCTAACCTGTCAGTATCCTTCTGAAAATCTGATGTCCAAAAATGTGTAAAGCACACTGTTGCAGGAATAGATCGATAGCTCGACAGAGAGACATTTTGCTCAACCTGTTGAGATTGTGAAGTATTGTGTATTTATGATTGATTTTTAACTGTAAACGTCTACTATATAAACACCTTTTATATCTATATAAGGTGTTTATATAGTAGATATTTACAATTAAAAATCAAATTATGATTGAGCCATTACCAAGAAATTACAGTAATTAAATTCAGTGTCTAAAAAACTTCAGATCACTTGTACATCCAGAAGGCACACATTATTTTTATTCTGCAAAAACAACAACAAACTCAATATATTTAATGATTCCCAAATATAATGCAACAGCGATATTCGTATTTCTGGGAGCATGGTCCCTGCAGGTTGTACGGATAGAACTGTTATAGTTTTTGTCCGGTAGCATTTGCAGAAACTGTTGCAAATCTATCTTAGACAGCTGAATAAGGAGGATTGGACTAATGTATCCCATAACACTTTTTGGAATTCTGTTCAAAATCAACTGGGTAAAGGAAGGATCATCTGAATAGTGAATGAGGAAGGAAGGTGTGAAGTGGGTGGAGTGAGAAGAGGGGATAAAAGCAGCCATCCCTTTCCCCACTCAACATTGTGTGGCACCCAGAGGCTTTGAAAAGGGACTGCAGCATTTCACAATGGCCAAGTTGAATCTCTGTCTTATGCTTCTGCTCTTGTGTTTGACCAGGTGCAGCCTGCAGGGAGGTAAGTCAGACCGTTGTGCATGAAAAGGGAGTTTACGTAATAGGTAGGAATGAATGTAGAATCTGATCTTTTTTTTTAATCACAAGTATGGACCCATTTACATGAGGAAAATAGGACATAATTGGAATTTAAAAGCAAATTTAAAAATATGAATGTAAGAGACACAATGCAACTTTATATAGTTACAAAGAGAATTAGAATTCATGGTTGTCCTATTTTTCATATATATATATATATATATATATATATATATATATATATATATATATATATATATATATACACACACACACACACACACATACATACACATACATACACATATATACATATACATACATACATACATATATGTATATGTTATTTTTTGTTATATACAAGGACTTACTATTTCATTTTTTAAAAAAATCAAATGAAGTATTTCAGCTACGTGAACATTGCAGACAAAAATCACATCAGATGGTATCTGCTTCTAACCCATTCATCCGATGTGATTTTTGTCTGTGATTTTTGACTGTAGTAGTTTCACCCATTGCAATGTCCATGGGCTGACATACTTTGCTGGATTTTTAAAAAAAAATGAAATAGTAAGGCCTTGTATATAACAAAACAACATATTTTGGTTAGGGGAAGTCAGTGAGGTGGCTCGAAAACCTGCAGGAACCAGGTGATTAAAATGAATAGCTTGTCACTGGATTTCCACATGATCAATGCAAGTTTGCTAGTAAATTTCAACCTGTGTTCATTTCCACTAAACTGTTCAGGAAAAAGGAAGAAGTGGGTTAAGGTAACAGATGATGAGATGGGTGATAAGGGAACAGTTCTTCATAGAATGTCATGGAGTCAGGAAAGATTGGTAGTTTGGGGGAAGGCAGAATCTGAAGTTCTATTCAACAAAATGATGCCTCCAAAGACAGCAGAGTGGGATTACCCAACGGAAGAAATTAGGTTAGTCCACCTTGCCAACAAAAGCCTGCCAGGAGAAGGACTTGCTTAAATTTTTATTTGGAATGTAAAATTATCTAAACATAGGACTAAGTGGGCATATAAAGTCTTAATTGAATTTTTTAGCTGTTGCAAAATTTACCAAGGTATGCCATATATTTTGAGCATTGGATTAGTTTCATCCCAAATCTGCTTATGCCTCCAAATTAAATCTTTCTTATGATTACACATTTTGAGGATTATGTGTGCTGTATATTTATTTCCAACGGGGTACAACAGAATGAAGTTCCACAGAGTCTACCTCCAGGGTCTTAATTTTATCACAATTGTTTTTCATAAATTTATTCTTTTTAATAAATTCAGTGAAGAAGAAAAGCACCAAGAACCAAAAAGGGAAATTCTCCAATTACTATATGAAATGGTATTTTTAAGATGAAACTTAGTGTGTTTCTAGCTAGGCTCTTAAAGAATATTTATAAAGTCTCTCACAAGGAAAGTGGCTGCTGTTTGCTGTAGGTGCTTTTCATAAAAGAGTTGAAAACAATACAAGATTTTGAAGAAGACATAGTCCAAAATGCATTAGGCTTCTTATTAACATATAAAGACAGACAGAGATTGATTAGAGGTTCTTTCCCCACTTTTTTTCTTTTATGGTAAACACAGTTTTCTATTTGAATGAATTACACTATTTTCAGCCCTTGTTCTTTTTTTCCCCCATCTTAAAGATAAAATTTTATGTCCACAAAGATTTTGCAGCAGGCAAAAAAGAAATAAAAGTCCTATTTTCATTAGCTGAAGAAACCAAACAAAAACAGGAGATACTACTGTTACATATTAGGAAAAAGATCCAAAATATCATTATGATAACACTTTTGTTAATGCCAGTTAAATAAAGGGTTTTCTTAGGTTCTTTCACTCTAAATCAGGCCAAGAGTAAAAGGAATTCAAATGTCAAAGGAAACAAAGGGCATTTGTTAAGATTTTTTAAAAAGAAAATATTTAGCCTGCAGATTAAAATCTAATAAAGCAGTTTTAATCAGCAGACTCTTTCTCTGAATATTTTGAGATGATAATGCCCAGAATATTCAGCAAATATAATCAACAGCCAACTGTGTTGGTATTTCTGGGAGTTTTATTGCCAATACATTGGGATAAGCCCCTATATTTTATTTACCTTGCAGGTTCAATGACCAATTAACATTTTGGCTTACAACTGCTCAGATTTTGTATTTTACTTTGTCAGAAGTCATGCTTTGTCATTCTAGAACAGGGTCAAACTCAAGACCACAAGGTGTTTAGATCTGGCCCACAGGGCCGCTCTGGAAACAGTGAAGGATCAGCCCACAATGCCTCTGCCAGTGAAAACGGAATTCGGGAAGGCTGTGCATGGCCCTCCTGAGCTCCATTTTCACTGGCAGAGTGCTCAAGCCACCACAGGCACCCCCAACACAAGTGACGTTGAGCTGGCCATGCCCCAAGGTCAAACACAACCCTGATGCGGCCTTCAATGAAATTGAGTTTGACACCCCTGTTCTAGAAGACCAAGGATGTGCCTTCAGTCTAAATAGCAAGATATTTTAGGCAGATTTTTTTAAAGCATTTCTTTCACACACAAGATTTTTTAGGAATGGGATAGGGCCTCCAAATGTTGTTGACTAGCCTCTAATCAATGAGAATTAAAGTCCTAAAGTATCAAGAAGCTGTCTGTCCTAAAGATGCCAAATTCCTCTAGTTCTCTTGCCCACCTTCTGTACACAAAGGCCTCCTTAATGCCCTCAGTAGGGGGGGAAACATTGAAACACTCTTGCAAAGCCATAAAGGGAGGCCAGCCAACTCCCTATGCCAGGAGACACTACAGTTCTAGGGTGAAGTTAGAAGTTCTGAATGTTTCCCCACAGTGATTAAATAATCCTTTGGCATGAAAGACTCAGGCTCTGAAAGCAGCTTTGTGAAAAGGCCCAGACTTGACCCCATCAAGTCTGTCATGAAAAAATAGATGGATGATTTCCACCAGATGCAACAGGAAAATTGACCTCTCAACAATCAAAATGATCAAGTGTTATAGCAACTTGAAGTGCTACAGCACACAATGGCAGTTGAAGACAAGAGTACATGAGATGGTCACCATGGACCTGCCATTCCATCACTTCCAGGGAGCAGGGTCCACGGTCTGGAACAATGGGAATGGTAATTCAGCAAAATTGGAGGACCTGAGTAAGAAAGGATGTTGTGTGAGGTTGGATGATAATCATGATTAATTCAACCATCTGATATATTACAGAATTACTAAAGAGGGAATTACTAAAATCCTCTACCCAAAAGACATACTGGAACTTAGAACACACACAAGAATCAGATTAAACTAACCACACTCATAGTTCATTGATTTATCTTTCTCTGAATCTAAGCTCAAATCTAGGATGAGCATATGCATTTCATAATGTATCTCCTCCCCCATCACCACCCCTCAAAGAAGACAAGGGAGAGCGTAGATTGCATAGCATTTACATATAATAATTTATATGAATAAAAGCAAATGTATAATTGCTATAATTATTTCTACTTAGAAATTCTTCTGAGATAAGATTGGGACCTAGAGAATATGATTGGTTTGTTTTTTTCATCTGCTAACCAGATGCTAAAAGTTGATGGCCAACTTGATAGTTTCTGCCAATCACTGTTTAAAACTTTCTGCCTTTAAACCTGAATGGATTGGACAGTCCTTTCAGTTACAAGATGTTTTCAGCCTTTTTAGAACTGCAAATGATAATTGTAATCCAGTTGAATTTAAGGCTAGTTGAACTAAGGCAGAAAGACTATGATGCATAGGATCTGTCCGCACAATCCCCATGACATCATTAAGAGCCCTGGTGATGCAGTGTTTAGAATAAAGTACTGCAAGCTAATTCTGCTGACAGCCGATTGCCATCAATTTGGCAGCTCAATTCCCACTGGCTCAAGATTGACTCAGCCTTCTATCCTTCTAAGGTCAGTAAAATGAGGAGTCTGACTCTGTAAACCACTTAGAGAGGGCTGTAAAATACCATGAAGAGGTATATAAGTCTAAGTACTATTGCTATTGCTATTTTTCTCCTTGCACCTTAAGCAAGGCATGGATATCCAATCACCATGAACTGAACATTAGGTACAAACCCAGCTGCTTTGGTTCAGATCATAGCAGTACCAAAAAGAATTTGGCATTTGGTAATTTGTCTCTATATAATTTTTTTAGGAATTAAAAAAATTTGCCATTTCTTGTCCTACATGATTTTTCTTTTTCTTTCTTTCAAATTTACCACTTCAACCCTAACAGGTTCTATGCTGCTTAGTTATTTTAGTTACTTTAGATCTGTGGAAACAGGCTATGTGTTGTCACCTAGCTGGGCTACTCAACAAATTGTGATTTAACCTGATGTGACTCATTCTCAATTTTTTCCCAACTTATTTTAGGAGTGAAACCTCAAGTAAGTGGCCATGGAGGTGGTTACTTTTCATCTCTAACAAGAGGTAAGTATTTTGTGTTATTAGTTCTTCCTCAGCCTTCTTAGAAATAGAGTGGGATGTTATCATAATTAATTGATGGAAGTCCCTTATTGTCAAAGCCTATTCCAATGAGTGCTTTAAAATTTTGTACATAGAAATTGAGCTAATTTCCATGCATTCATAGCACAATGTGGTTCTTTTGGAAGAGGTAATAATCTAACGACAATCATCCACTATTCATTTCTTCCTTTTTCAAGGAATTCAGTCCTTTCAACAGACCTGGTTTATAACTCAACTGAACTCTGAAACTAAACTAAGGAGGAAGGGAGGTCTGTGGATGGGTTAAAAATGTCCAGAAAGTGGTTATGGGTGCATGGTTGAACACCCCCCTCCCCCATTTATATGAATTTTGCACAAGATGCATATAAAAAGTGATGGGGATTCAGTCATAGAGTTGCAGTTGCCATCCTTGATGCATGGATGACCCTGACTTCAGCTTCCCTTGTTTGTATCCTCTTTCAGGTGCAGGAGCCCTTCAGCCAGGAGCTGGAATGGGACTAGCTGGAGCCAAAGCTGGTAAGTTGGATAACAATAGCAAGTTGGAGAAGAGATTCTCTTTGCAGGTAGTCCTCAACTTACAACAGTTCATTTAGTGACTATTCAAAGTTACAACATTATTGAAAAAATGGGATATGACCCTTTTTCAGTCTTTTAATAGTTGCATGGACACGTGATCAAAATTCAGACATTTTTGTAATGGTTGCACTGTTCCAGGGTCATATAACCATCTTTTGTAACCTTCTGACAAGCAAAGTCAATGGGGAAGCCAGATTCACTTAACGACCATTTAACTAAATTAACAACTGCAGTGATTCACTTAACATCTGGGGCAAGAAAGATCATAAAATGGGGCAAAACTCACTTAACAAATGTACCTATATTTCAAAAGAGTAATAAAATGAAATTATTATCCCTTTCTGCCTCTGTTATCAATTATTACACAATGTCTTTGATGTAGTATCAAATATATTTTGCCTCTTGTTGTATAAAGATACTGGGATATTAGGGAACTGCAGCTTGAGGTTGCTCTGAAATGTCATCTATCAGAGTCATAGATGGGAAGGGAGCAGAGTGAATACCTCTTCGATTTCAATAATGGCATGATTATCCTTTAACCCCAAATGTTCTCTCTTTTTGCCTCTCTCATAAGTCCCAGAATTCTCAGCTTAGTCCCTGCCATTTTATCGAAAGCATTTTTGGAAATGATTTGCCCTCACCTTCTTCCTAGGGCCAAGAGATAGAGACAGCTGGTTTTGTGCTTAAAGCAGGATTGGAATTCTTGGTCTCCCAGTTTCTAGCTCAATGCCTTTAACCTCTGCCTCAAACTGGCTTTTTTATTTGATATGAATTATAATTGTATCTTACAATTTATGATCTATGGCTTATCACTTTGTTGTTTGTATGAACACTGAAAGCTTATGCATACATTTCTTGTATGTCCAATCACACTTAGCCAATAAAGAATTCTCTCCTCTCCTCCCCTCTCCTCTCCCCTTTCTTCCCCTCCCCTCCCTTCCCTTCCATTCCGTTCCATTCCACTCCATTCCGTTCCATTCCATTCCATTCCATATTATCCTACTATTAAGGAGTTGAAAGGATTAAGCAGGGTGATCTCCGCCAAATTAACCCCATAACAGCACTTTAAATTAAATTGAGGCATAGTTGTTAAGTGATCTGTAGAACCAGTGGGTGTCATAGATGAGGAGGCACAAACCTAGGGGTTTTCTTTCCTGGTTCATATTATATTTAACATATGGTAAAAGTTAAAAAGCAATATCGGTCATAATTTGTAGTACACACTAACCTGTTATTATCCTTCTGTTTACATTTTCCATTTTTGTCTTTTATCAACATAGGAAAATACTCTGCCTTTGGGGCCCAAGGGCTTTCTGTAGGAGTAGGTAAGTTTAGCCAGATAAATTAAATAAATCTAAGAAGTATAACACTTTTGGGGTGGTGGGGTTTCTTTGTGTTTTGTTTTGTTTTGTTTTGTTTTGTTTGTATTTGTGGGCTAAAGTTTGACTGGAACAGAAACACTTGTATTTGCCTTCTAAAAACTTGAAAGGACTGGAGCCTCCTTTACATCTGATGACATAGAGTAGAAGGAATTTGTTGACACAGTCAGCTCTTGAATATATGACAAACACTATAGAAGCAGAAAGCTAAAAGAGTGATGGGAAATGCTACATTTTCCTGATGTGCCTGAACACAAGTTGTCCTCAACTTGCACTACAATTATAATGGAGCCTGCCCATTACAGCTGTGACAATTGTAAAGCAAGTCACCACATGACCAGACTCGTTTTATGACTTTTTCCGCATCACCAGACCCATTTTTATGATCTTTTCCTTGCGGTGGTTGTTAAGCAAATGCAACTGTCGTAAAGTGAACCCACTGTTCACCATGTTTTCACCAAAACCCAGAAATAAATGCTTATTTTGAATAAAAACATGTGACTCCAGGTACACTGGAGCATGACAGACATACATGCAGGCCATTTGCCAAACATCCAGCATTTAGTCATATAAATTGGGGGGAGGGTGGAAGGGAGGGGTGGGACAGCCATTGGAATTCAGAACTAGGTGACAAGTACCTTTGGGGGAGGGGGGGGCCTAATGTAACTTCGAAGAGTCATGAAAGAACTGGTCGTAAGTCAAGCACTACCTGTACATGTTAGTTATTTGCAGAGAGATATTCACGTATTACAATAGTTATGGAGCTTTCAAAATATGTTCTACTGATGTTAAGTAGTCAGCAATACATTAATATTCAAGATGGCTGGTACGATGTTATGCTCATACATGTGCAAAAGAAGAAGGGCTTCTATTGTTATGCAGCACCCTCTACCTTGCAGATTTTGATCCTCCCTGTAGAAGGCGTTAAGTCTAGTCCACCTTGGTATTTAGACTGAATGTAGACCCAGGCATTTCTAGCACTCGGGTGTACCAAATTTCCCCCTGCCCCCCAGAAAGTTTGAGGCTAGAATTTTCCATTCTGAGGGTTCTGAGTAACCTAAGAAGGACTGTTTGAGGACAGACCATTTCTAAAATGCTTGAAACACTCAGATTAGGTTGTAAGGTCCAAGCCATTTATGGACCACTCCAAACAACCCACTGCAATCTCCAAATATTTTGCACATGCCTACTAACAAGTTCAAAATGTGGACCTCTTGATTTTAAAGTAATTGTTTCATATATTTTTTTCATCCCATTTTTCCATCAGTTAAAGAGAGACTTGTTCTTTCTTATTCAATACTTTTATCTTAATAGCAATCCGGCTAGGATTTCTAAACCAGCACAGTAACAGTGATTGATAAGCCCATTCTGTTTGTCTGCTGCTGCATTCATCACAAGCAATCTAGTCTGAAAGATAGTCTGATGCAAAATTTGGACTCCTCCGCTTTGCCAATACAAACAAAATGTATGGTTTGAGGGAAATAACCTTAAGTCTGCCTGCAGTCACATACAAGTTTTAGCTTTTCTTGTCTATCCTTGCAGGAGTTCAAAATGGATTTGGGGCTGGACCAGGTTTTGGGGGCAAACCAGGGAAGCCAGGTGAGCAATGCCTTTGTTGACAGCTGAATACCAATCTGTCAGACAGACGCTTACCCCATCATGCAGTGCTTCAGTCTTGAATTGCCAACCGCCCAGATGACAAGCCAGTGTCTTAACCGCTAGGTTAAAACCAACTTTATTTAATATAAACAGATAAAAGATAAAAAAAAAAGTTATAAAACAATCTTAACTCTAAAAACGAAGTACAATTCAATATTACTTATATTCTAATATTAATAAGCAAAAATATATAACCATATATATACATTTATCTTAACTTGCTGTAATATATATATATTGACGGTGTAAATTTACTAGCTTTGGTTTCTTGATGTATTTAACATCTGGTTTTTTCCCCCTTGTTTGTTAATCCATTCATACCATCTATTCCAAATTTGATAATAGTGTGAGTCTTCCTTGTCATTTAATTTTAGAGTTAATCTATCCATTTCTGCACACCTATATATTTTTTGAATTATTTGTTCTTCTGTTGGCAACTTTTCTAGTTTTCAAGATTGGGCTAGGGTTAGTCTTGCTGCCGTAATTATGTGTAGTGTGATATATTTTATTTCTTTTTTATTTTCTTTTTTAAATATGCCTAATAAAAAGATTTCAGGTTTTAGGTCTATCTTTTCTTCTGTTATTTCTGTTATCCATTTTCCAATTTTCATCCAATTTTTTTTTACTTTTGGACAGAGCCACCAAAGATGATAAAATGTTCCTGGGGCTTGTCTGCATTTCCAACATGTCGGGTTACAATTTGGATACATTTTTGCTAGCCTGGCTGGGGCCAGGTGCCACCTATACCACATCTTGTAGTGATTTTCTTTGAGTGTTACTGCCTTAGTTATTTTACAATTGTTTTTCCAAATCATTTCCCATTCTTCTAATTTTATACTCCTTCCAATATTCCTGGCCCAGGCTATCATTTTGCCTTTGACTATGTTTTCTGCCAAGTCGAATTCAAGTAAATATTTATAAGTCTTTGAAATTAATTTTCCCTCTTTTGTTTCTAGTAATTTGTCTAGTTGATTGGGCTTTATCTCGACTCCTCCATCTTCGCTATCTTTTTTATATCTACTTTGTATTAACAGATACGGCCACCAATCTATTTTTATGTCCATGTCCCTAAGTTCTTGGAGGGATTTGAGTCTCCCATTTATATCTAAAATGTCTTTATATCTTATTATTTTTTGCGTAGTTACTGTATTGGGGTACATTATATTTGGGTGTGTTGTTGCCTCTAGTGTGGATAACCATCCTGGGACTTTTATGTAGTGCTTGCATTTAATTTCCATCCATGTAGTAATTAAAGAGTTTCTTATTATATGGTTTTCAAAATGTTTATATGTTTTATTTCCTATATTCCATAAATAAGCGTGTCAGCCTTTTAATATATCACGTCCTTCCAATTTCAGTACTCTTTGGTTATCTAAATTGACCCAATCCTTAATCCATATTATACTTGCAGCTCTGTAGTATTTTTCCCAGGCTGGTAGGCCAAAACCTCCTCTTGATCTATCATCTTGTAATATTTTTAAATTTATCCTCGGTTTTTTCCCCTCCCATATAAATTTTGCTATTAATTTGTTCAAATTTGTGAAAAAATTTTTTTCTAATTTAATTGGAATAATTTGAAACTGGTAGAGGATCCTTGGGAGTATGTTCATCTTTATCGCCGCTATTCGTCCTAATAACGATAGCTTTAGATTCCCCCATCTCTCTAAATCTTTTTAAATTTGTTGTATTAATTCTCCATAATTATTGTCTTTGATTGCTATATTTCTAGTTGTCAAATTTATGCCTAGGTATTTTATCTTTTTTACTATTTGTAGTCCCGATTGTTGTTCCAATTTTCCTATTTGTTTTATGTTTAACTTTTTGGTTAAGATTTTGGTTTTATTTTTATTAATTTTTAACCCTGCCACCTTGCCAAATTTCTCAATTTCCTCCATCAATTTTATTTGTGTTTCCAATGGGTCTTCTATGCAGAATACAAGGTCGTCAGCGAAGGCTTGGACCTTGTATTCTTCTCCTTTTACTTTAAGTCCTTTTATATTTTTGTTTGATCTAATTCTCTTGAGCAAATTTTCCAAGGTTAATATAAAAAGCAGGGGCGAGAGTGGGCATCCTTGTCTTACTCCTCTACCTATTTCAAAATAATTTGTTAATTCCCCATTGACTAACAATCTTGCCCTCTGATTTGTATATATTGTAGATATTATCTTACCAAATTTCTCGCCAAAATCCTTATTTTTTATTTGTTGTGTCATAAATTCCCAGTTGACTCGATCGAATGCTTTTTGTGCATCCAGAAAAACAAGGGCTGCTTGTTTCTCTGGATGCACTTCGTAGTATTCTATTATGTTTATCACCATTCTTAGATTATTTTTAATCTGTTTTATCGGTAAGAATCCATTTTGATCTGAATGAATTTTGTTATTTAATATTATTTTTAATCTATTTGATATTAAATTCATAAAAATTTTATAATCTGTATTTAATAATGATATCGGCCTATAATTACTAATTTGTGTTGTGTCTGTTCCTTCCTTGTGGATTAATGAAATATATGCCTCTTTCCAAGATTCTGGTATTTTTGCTTCTTTTAATGCCTCATTGTATACCTCTATTAATATCCCATTTAATGATGTTCCTAGTTCTTTATATAGTTCTATTGGTAGTCCATCTGTACCCAGGGTTTTATTGTTTTTTTGTTTCCTAATGGTTTCCTGTAATTCTTCCATTGTAATCTCCCTATTTAACATCTTTTTTTCCTCCTCCGTTAATATGGACATTTGCTCCTCTTTTAAGTATTGATTTATTTCTTCTATTTCTACCTTTTCTTGCTTATATAGATTTTGAAAGAAGTTAATTGCTATCTCTTTCTTTTTTTCTGGGCTCTGGTGTAATTTCCCTTCATTATCTTGCAGTTGATGAATTATTCTTTTTTCCATTTCCTTTCTTAATTTGTATGCCATCCACCTTCCTGGTTTATTTGCTTGTTCGAATTGATTTTGTTTTATGAATTTTAATGCATTGATATATTTTTCTTGTTCCAGTATATTTAGTTTGTGTTTGGCGGCCGCCCAATTAGTTCTCATCTGCTCATCTCCTGGTCTTTCCTGTAATTTCTCTTCACAATTTTTAATCTCATTATAAATTTTATTATATTCTTTTTCCCTCTCTTTTTTCTTTTTGCTATTGTAAGCTAATGTTATTCCTCTGATATATGCTTTTGTTGTGTCCTATAAATTTTGTAAAGATGTTTGGCTTTTATTGTTTTCTTTAAAGAACCATTTCAGTTCTTCCTCTATTCTTTTAATATATTCTTCTTCTTTCACTATTTCCGTGTTCATCATCCATCTACCTTTACCTTTTCTCCATCTTCTCCATTCTATTATTAGTGGATTATGGTCAGCCCATTTATTTGCCCCTATTTCTATTGATTGAATTTCTTGTATTAGGGTCTTCATAACCCATACCATATCAATCCTTGACCAAGATTTATGGGGATTGGAGTAATATGTATATTGTTCCTTTTTAGGGTTATATTATCTCCAGATATCTACTAGATTTAATTCTTCTATGAGGGATAAGAATGTTTTCGGCATCAAATTTTTCTTGTTATTTCTTTTATTCTGGGTACTTCTATAATCTTTTTTAGTATCTATAATAGCATTGAAATCGCCCAGTAAACATACATTCTCAATATTTTGTTCTATTATTCTTTCGTGTAGGTTTTGATAGAATTCTTTTTGTTGACTGTCTGGTGCATATATCCCAACTAATAACACATTTTTACCTTTAAGATTAACTTCAATCATTACAATTCTTCCTAATTTGTCTACGTATTTCAATTTACTTTCTATTTCTTCTTTGACATAAACTGCTATTCCTTTTTTCTTCTCGTCGGCTAGTGATATATATAATTTCCCTAGTTTTTTACATTGTAAATACTTTTCTTCATTTTTTCTTATGTGAATTTCTTGAAGGCATATTATGTCTGCTTTTTGTTTGATTAGTTTTCTAAATGTTTGATTTCTTTTAACAGGAGAGTTGAGTCCATTTATATTTATTGATATGATTTTCAAATTTTTGTCCATTTTTAGGATTTAGTCCTTTTTCTTTTTGTTCCTTTACTTCTTGTCCTTTTTTTTGCTTGTTCTTGTGCTCTTGTTGTTACTCCGTTTTCTTCTTCTTCCTGGATTTCCCTTTCCTCTTCTTTTTCCTTCTCTTTGTTGTTCTTTTCATGTACGGTTCTTTGATCTTCTCTTCTCGGTGTTGTTTGGTCCCTTCTTCTCGACTCCTCACCTCTATCATCTATTCCTTCTTGCTCCATGATCTGATCATATAGGTTTTGAGCTTTTCCTATCGTATCAACTTTCATCTTCCTTCCCTTCCACGTAACTAACACTCCTTCTGGCATCAACCATCGGAATAGTATTTGTTTTTTATTTAATAATACTGTGAGGAATCCATAGTCTTTCCTCCACTCTCTGATCCTTTTGGGTATTTGCTTTAATGTTATTATTTCTTTTTGTTTATAATATATTGGCTCTTCTTTGGCTATTTTAAAAATAATGTCTCTCACCTTCTTCCTTACAAAACGTATGTGGACTTCTCTTGGAAGCCTATGTTGTCTTGCATAGTTCGTATTTACTCTGAACACCTCATCCATTTCATTGATGATCTCATCCTTCTCTCTTTGCAGAATCTCTGCAATTATTTCAGCCATTGTTTGGGTCAGGTCTTCGTCTCTTTCCTCCCGTACGTTTTGAAACCGTAGATAAAATGAAGCTCTTTCCAATTGTGCTACGGTATTTTCAAGTTCTTTATTGAGACCGGTCATTTTTACATCTAGCAGTTCTATTTTCTTTTCTGTTTGATCTGACTTCTCCTCTATGGCTGTAATCCTTTGATCATTTTTAGAAATCATCTCCTGGATAGAGTCCATTTTCCCATCTAGTTTCTGAATATCTTCTTTGACTGAATTTTTAATTTCATCTAAATCTCTCCTGGTTTCTTCATGGTTTTTAACATACATTCCTGCATTTTTTGCATAGTCTCTTGTATGGTTGTCAATGTAGTCTGTACTGTCTGCATATTTATGGCCGGAGTTTGTTTTTCGGCTGGGGAAATTGTTTCTATGGTTTTCTGCATAGCTGGAGATGCCATTAGTCCTACTGATGTTGGAATAGCCTTCTTCCCTATCTTTACCGTTGTTATTGTAGTTGATGACATTTCTTTCAGAATTTTATACTGTTTTTCTAGAATTCTGTCTACTTTTTCCCAAATTAACATCCGTTTCTCAGTCAGGTCAGAACTCTTATTTCCCTTATTATATTGTTGTTATACTGTTGTTGTTATAAATTTAAATAAAGCTAAATAGTTTCTATTTCAATCACTCCTCTGCTAAATGCCTTCTTATATTCAATGATTTAATCCCAATCTATATTGCCTTGCTGAATTTTCTTGTATTTCTATTAATCCTCTATTAATCCCCTGTTGTAATTAGTTTTCAGTATAATTAATTATATTATTCCAACTTATGATCTATAAATTCCTTATATAAAAGTCTATATTTTGCAATATACCCTATATGACTATATAATACTATATAACTATATAACTATATAATAATATTCTGTCACTAAGGAAATTACTTAATATTACTGTTAAATGTTAGTAAAGATTTGATCTCACTTAAAACATAAAAATGAAATTTGCTCAACATTGCAATATTTAAACAATACTAGTTTCAATATATATGTCTATCAATTAATACTATTTAAGGTAAATTAATCTTCTAAAAATATTAATATACCTAAAGAAAAATTAATTAAGAGATAATTACAAAACTAGTTTCAATATATATGTCTATTAATTAATACTATTTAAGGTAAGTTAATCTTCTAAAAGAAAAAATATTGATATAGCTAAGGATAAATTAATTACGTTATAATTACTTATAAATAAATTACTATAATGTTAAATACACAATAGAAACAGTAGTAGTTATTCTATTTGAAATATATTAAAAATATCTATAGTATATAAATATGCAATAAGATAATAATAGTAAGAATATGAATATATATAAATTTCCCTTTAAAAATTAATTACATAGAATCTTCTGTTCTTTCCACAAATTTCCACATATTTCGTTTTGTAAATTTGTAGTTCATCAAAGGTCCACCAATATTTATTTCACTCTTCTTATGATTAGGAAGTCCAGATAGAAAAAGTTCAAAAATGGCAGTCGTTGTTTTACAATTGCTTTATGTCCCCAATTTGGTTGTTGTCTATATTGTTTTTCTCCATTGGTGTAGCTTAATCCAGAAAAGAAAAATTCAGCGTCCTGTTTTCTGTCCTTCTCACTCCAAAATTTGTTCCTCCTGGGTGTTTTCTCTTTGGAAAGTCTCTTTAACGGATGATATTATCGTGCCAGGTTTCGCTGAGTCACTTCGCTCCCCTCGCTATTTGCCGCCTGTTTCTTTCCGAGTCTCTCTGTCTCTCCGCTACTCCACTGGGCTCTAGGGTTGATCTCCTCCTCGCAGAAATCGCCAGTAACAATATTTTAACTTTTTGTCCTCCTGCTCACCTCGATTTCCACCCCGTGCTCACTCTTTCGCTTCCTTCTTTAAAGATTTGCAGCGATGAGTCTCTGGTCTGACCAAATTGGCCGTCTTCTTCCCGCATCCGGGATAAGGGCTCTTCTCGGTGCGGTGGGAGACCGCACCTCTCCACACCGCCTCCTCTGAAGTATCCCTCTCTTTGGCGGTCCACCCCAGGACCAATCTCACCCCCTACGGGGCCCAAAAACGCTGAGAAATTGACCCTCGCTTCAACCGGAAGTCAAATCTTATTCAATACTTTTATCTTAATAGCAATCCGGCTAGGATTTCTAAACCAGCACAGTAACAGTGATTGATAAGCCCATTCTGTTTGTCTGCTGCTGCATTCATCACAAGCAATCTAGTCTGAAAGATAGTCTGATGCAAAATTTGGACTCCTCCGCTTTGCCAATACAAACAAAATGTATGGTTTGAGGGAAATAACCTTAAGTCTGCCTTCCGTCACATACAAGTTTTAGCTTTTCTTGTCTATCCTTGCAGGAGTTCAAAATGGATTTGGGGCTGGACCAGGTTTAGGAGGCAAACCAGGGAAGCCAGGTGAGCAATGCCTTTGTTCACAGCTGGATACCAATCTGTCAGTACAAAATCCTATACTGACAGTTTGTGTGCTAAATACGTATCGGAGACTATGGAGCCTACTCAGGATAGACAGAGTAGTTGATTTCGTTTACTCAGCGTAATGAACCCAACTCTGAGCTTAGAAAAAGTAAAGTTCCTCCTGTCTAGGCATGTCTGACTCTAGGGGGTGATGCTCATCTCTGTTTTTTAGCTGAGGGAGCCAGCGTTGTCTGAAGATGCTTCTGCAGTCATCTGGCCAGTATCAGTGGTGGTATTCAACTGGTTCAATCCGGTTCGGGTGAACTGGTAGGGGCAACTGCGGGATGCCCCGCCCACCTACAGAGACGTCATGACGTCTCATTTTTCCATTTTTTGAGGCTCTGCGCATGCATGGAAGGCCTTGTGCATGCACGGAGATGGCGAGTAAGAGGATAGCGAGTGCGCATGCACACATGCACATATTTGCAAACCAATAGCGAAGGTAAGGGAATACCATCCCTGGCTAGCATGACTATACTATGAGGCACACAGAATGTTGTTACCTTCCCGCTGAAGTGGTACCTATTTAACTATTTGCATGCTTTTGAACTGCTAAGTTGGTAGGAGCTGGACAAGGACAGATGCTTACCCCATCATGCAGTGCTCCCGTCTTGAATTGCCAACCACCCAGATGACAAGCCAGTGTCTTAACCGCTAGGCTTGAACAATCAAGTTCTTAAGATATTTGTGATGAGGGGATTTAAAAGAGACTTAGCAAAAATGGAGAGTTCTTTTTTAGAGCTGAAGACTACCACTACCTTTTCAGTGGCTTCAGACCAAAAAGGGGACAGGGCTAGGAGATTACTACCTATTTTATTTAATCATTGTTCCCTTTTGTGACAAATTAGGAAGAAGCTTGGAACAATAAACTTGGAGGAGCCTGTGAGGTCACAGAGTTGCCTACTATGTGAACAACAATTACTGCAGTACTTTAACAGCAATCTCTCTTTGAAATAATAAAAAATACTTATAGTTCGGGTTTTAGATTTTGGCAATTTCTCTTTTCCATTTTTTTTCTGAAGTGATTGATATTACTATCTAATGCTCAACTGTCTGAATCTTTCTATCTCTCCACAGGTTACAGAATGCCAGCTGGATATGGAACTGGTATGATGGGCCTTTCTTGTTCAGTTTCAATGCATGCACTGTTCCATGTTCAAAATAGATATTCAGAATTCTCCAAGTAAATTAGTCCAACATAAAAACAGGCCTATTGTGAACATTTCACATTGTCAGTCTTCCTAGGTAGATGAGACCAGACAGGAGGCATAACCAGATGAGTCAATTCTACTTTATTGCAAAGAATTATGGTTTATTACTTTATTAACAGAATCTTGCTAATCTGAAAGTACAAATCTCTCACCCCTTTTACAGACTGAGAAATGACTGAAGTTCCTTTCTGAGTTTCTTCCTCTGCCCATTATGCAGCTGCAGGCTATGCCTTCTCTTATCTGATCATTCCCTAAGTAGCACCTCTTCTCCCACCCCTCCCAATGCCATTCCCACATTTCATTACACACATGATATCACTTTTGGAACATCTAAAGCAGCCAAGGTCATAATGTTCTGTGATGGCATATTCTATACACATCTACTTAAAACTCAACATTGGGAAATGTTGAGCTCAATATCATAGGAAGGTTGAGAGATAAGAATTCAATTTTTGAAGCCTTCTCTCCACTGAGTTGAAGTTCTCTACCCTCATCCTTGAATCAACAGAGGATTACATGCAAGTACAGCTTGCTAACCCACTGTTGATTCTTGTCCTGCTTCAAATAGCTTTGTTTCCAGTTACTGAAATCAATTGATTTCTTTTCAAGATAATGAGGGATGAAATGTAACAAATTTTCTATACCGTAAGACTGTCCTTAGATGCTGTTCAGATAAGAAGGGAAAACCCCTATTTTAAGACTGGAATGACTTAAGCCTATCTCACTTGTTACAAGAGGATAAAGTAGGAAAAAGATGCTTTAAAGATGTGTTTGTGCTGTAGTTAAATGTGAGACAAAGCCCATAGAAATTCCTTTGGTTATTGGCAGTTTTAGCACCAAATGGGGGGGTCTCACCTCTCTGTGCTCTGTTATCAAGCGAACAGAATTGTAGGAGAAATCAGTGGTGAAAAATGAACTACTTTATTAAGCCTAACTCTGATTGCATTATTGAATAATGTAATTATTTATGGAATTTTGTGCTCCAAATGATTGGATTTTATCCACAAATAAAATGTCAAATGTGTCTTCACATTTGACATAATTCATTGGAAAGAGAAGAGTTAAAGCAGATGGAAAGGAAAATGAACTGGAAAAAGCAGAGAGAATCATCATGATAAGAGGCCCATCCAGAGAAAGAGCTGCTGGTAGAGGAGGACCAATTATCTGTTGGACTATGTAAACCAGTTTTCCAGCCTTTCTGGGTTGGCGGCCCAGAGCTGTGGGGAAGAGGAAAAGAAGGAATAATTTTGTGGGAGGGGCAGGCATATGTGCACAAGCACCTGTTTGCTCACTTGAATGGAGCTGAGAACACCTGCGACACTTGTGCGAGTAGGGTGTGAGCCCCTGCGATGCTCGCACGAGGGGCTGTCGTGCTGCATGCATGCATGCATTCACAGCAGTCGGCCACTCACACGGCCCGGTTGTGAATAGGCCGTGGCCCACAGGTTGGGGACCCCCGCTGTAAACTAAGAAGACTGTTGAAAGAGCAATGGTATTGATCCCTTCTCTAGACCTCTGATGGTGGAAGATAAGACCAAGGAAAATTAATATATATTTGCCTGCACAAAGATGAGAGATGGTTGGCATTTTAAAACATTATCTTCAAAATCAGAGATTTGCTTGAATTTTATGATATTCCATGCCAGGAGTAGAAGCCAGGTGACTCTGTTTTTCTAATGATAAGACAGACCGGCCATGGACGATTTGCTGATCACATTTGATTATAGCACTTGGCAACTTTAAGATTTGTGGACTTCAACTCCCAGAATTGAAGTCCATAAGTCTTAAAGTTGCCAAGTTTGGAGACCCCTGCTCTAGCCTATAAAAATATCTAAATGGTATCAGATTAAGGAAAGCTGATTTGATATGATTATCTAAAAACGCATTATTCACCTAGAAATGAAATATGACCACTGATAATTTAAAAGTTTGAAAAGAAATGTCCAAACTAGGATTTAGCTCATGATGCATCTTTGCTTTCCAGGCTTCAGAGGTGTTGGTTATCCCCATCAAGGTGTCCCCTTGGGAGGTAAGAATCCTGGCTTGGATATTTCTTCTTCGTTTTATGACTCTTCTTCCCAGTTGAAGAGGCACTTCTTTTCTAAAATGTTGGGGAA
Source organism: Coluber constrictor foxii (assembly GCA_038048745.1). Lineage (NCBI taxonomy): Eukaryota > Metazoa > Chordata > Lepidosauria > Squamata > Colubridae > Coluber > Coluber constrictor. Next base: position 60,003,860 of record CM075961.1, on the reverse strand, counting down.
ATAAAAATAAGGGAAGATACATAAACTTTAGAAAATACAGGAATCGCATGGAATATTTTTGCAGAATAATGTATGGTAACATTAGAACAAGGTACAAATTACTAGAAGAACCATCTCACCCTAATAAATCCATCTGAATTAAAACAAATGTAAAGTTGATTGTGACAGTTTAACATCTTAGCATTTTCAAAACTAGTATTTAACTATAAAAGTAAAATGCAATAAAACTAAACAATCTTAGTCAACAACTCTTATTTTAAGGTAGCCCAATTCTCAGCTCCATATATAGTTTAAACTGAAGTTGACTTTGGACTGACTAGACGTTTCTACATTTTTTTTCCTCTTAACATTTCTGTGGAGAAAACATCTTGCTCGAAGTATGCCTTTTTACAAGCTTAGAGGCCCACCAGGTGATTTAATTGCATTTCTTGGTTAAAAACAACCCTTCTTTTGCCTGTGTTGACTTTCTGGAAACAGTTGGGTTCCTCTTTCATTTTAAGATTCTTAGGGATCAAGTCTTGTAATGATTAGTTTGCTGATTTTACTTTCCTTTTATGTGAGATCTAAGATTGTATATTTAATTGATAGTAATTGTTGGATCCATTTGAATATTTTGGTTTTCACTCATAACACTTGGCAGCAGTCAGCCTAATTAGCCCATTATTTCTATTTATTGTGGCACATTCTTTTTTTAAAAGTGTTTTTCTTATGCAAATCATGTTTCCAGTTTCTTCCTTTGGAGTCTGTCTGTGTGGGAGTGTATACATGTATATATATTACTATAATAATTGACTGTTATTAGTGTGAATGCTCAGAATGTCATTCTTTAGAATTGTAGGTTGTTACTAAAAAAGATCACCAGATTTGCATGTATTATTAACATTTTTTTTTAAAAAAAGGAGATCATTGTTGATTTTAGAAAGAACCTGCATAATCATACTCCACTTTGTATTAAGGCTATAGCTGTGGAGGTGGTCAATAGTATTAAATATATGGGAGTGCAGATAACTAACAATCTGACTTGGTCTCTTCATATTATAGCTTTAGTGAAGCATGCACTCCAGTGTCTGCATTTCCTGCATCGGATACGGAGAGCACATCTTTCTCCTTCTGTCCTGGCCACTTTTTACAGAGGCACAATTGAGGGTGTTTTAACAAATGTGCTAGCAAATAGAATAACAGAGTTGGAAGGGACCTTGGAGGTCTTCTAGTCCAACCCCCTTCTTAGGCAGGAAACCCTACACCACTTCAGACAAATAAGTTATCCAACATCTTCGTAAAAATCTCCAGTATTGGAGCATTTACAACTTCTGGAGGCAAGTTGTTCCACTGATTAATTGTTCTAACTGTCAGGAAATTTCTCCTTAATTCTAAGTTGCTTCTCTCCTTTTTTTTTTTATTTGATTTATATGCCGCCCTTCTCCAGAGACTCAGGGCGGCTTACAATGCGTTAAGCAATAGCCTTCATACTTTTGTATATTTATATTTACACAAAGTCAGCTTATTGCCCCCAACAAACTGGGTCCTCAATTTACCCACCTTATAAAGGATGGAAGGCTGAGTCGACCTTGAACCTGGCTGGGATTGAACTCACAATTGCAGGCAGCTGGATCTTAAATGCTGCCTTTGTAGGAGGCATTACTCCCCTACGCTACTCAGGCTCTTCTCTCCTTGATTAGTTTCCACCCGTTGCTTCTTGTCCTGCCCTCAGATGCTTCAAATTGCATCACTGTTTGGTTTGCTGGCCGCAGTGCCTCAGATAGAGGGTCCATACCGAGAATGGTAAGGACAACTGAGAAGATTATAGGAAGCTCGCTTCCTATTATTCAGGATATTGATTATAAGCACTGTGCACTTAGAGCTTGGATCATTGTTGGAGACCCCCCACACCCACTTTATGGTCTGTTTCTATTGCTCCTCTCTGGGAGGAGGTTTTGAAGGACCTATAGCAGGACTATTAGATTCTGTGACAGCTTTGTTCCTTATGCCATCCATCTTGCAAAACTGCAGGATTCTTTTTTTTCGCCAGTATATGTATTCATTCAAACTAGACTGGTGTTTCTCTGTGTCATATGTATATATATGCATAATAGTTATCTTTTCAGAGCTGAATGTAATGAAATTTCATTTTAATGTATGCTGATTAGTGACATTTAAAGTGACAATAAAGTTTTTATTCTGTCCTGTCCCATTCCCATTCCCATTCCCATTCCTATTCTACTCTATTCTTGTTCCCGTTATGTTCTATTCTGTTCTACCCTATCCCTATCCCTGTCCCTGTCCCTGTCCCTGTCCCTATCCCTATCCCTATCCCTATCCCTATCCCTATCCCTATCCCTATCCCTATCCCTATCCCTATCCCTATCCCTATCCCTATCCCTATCTCTATCCCTTTCCATTCCATTCAAAAAGCTTCATCTGCAGAATATATAGACATCTGACTTCTCACTCTGTCATCCCACAGGTCTTGGAGCAAGAGGCAAGCCTTCCAAAGCAGGTAATAGGAACTCAGCTTCCCCAGTAGATTACTTTTGGGACACCTGAAATATATACAGGGTAGTCCTCAACTTGCAACTGCAACTGAGACCAAAATTTCTGCTGCTAAGCAAGACTCAAGTCGAGTGAGTCCCACCCAATATACTGACTTTTTTTGCTATGGTTGTTAAGTGGGTCACTGCAGTTAAATGAATTACGTGGTTATTAAGTGAATCCAGATTCTCCCATTGACTTTGCTTGTCAAAAGCCAGCTGGGAAAGTCTCCAGTGGCAATGACACAATCCCAGGACACTGCAACCATCATAAATACACATGGGTTACCAAGTGCCTGAACTTTGATCACGTGACTCTGGGGCTGCTGCAGTGGTCATAAGTGCAAGAACAGATTGTGAGTAATGTTTTTCAATGCTGTTGTAACTTCCAGCGATCGCTAAACAAATGGTTGTATGTCAAGAACAACCTGTATGTCAAGCACCAGGGAAATCAGGTGATTCAGGCAGTTCAAATGACTATAAAGATTTATTGTAAGCTTAAGCTCTCTACAGGATTCTGAGCTCCTAATGGTCAAGGGTAGTGAGCAAGAATTAAAAAGGCATTCAAGGTGGGCTCAATTTAGATATCTTGTGAGCACGCAGGGACTCATGGCTTGTGACACGTTTGGCTCCTCCCTCAGGCTTAGCCTGGTCATCTCCTACCCTGTATTACATTCCAGCACAAAAAGACTAAGCTAACTTATATACAGCAGTTCACATACTTACATTGCTCAAATTGATGCTGTCTGCTTAAAAACAAAAGCGAATTTTCATCTTGTTACGGCGTATGGGTTCTATACTGGTTAAGCCTATCCAGAATATTCCAAAGCTATTTTTAGCATTCAGTCTGAAAAACCAGAACCTTCATAGTATTCCGCATGTAAAATTGGGACGCTTTCTTCCCATAATCCTTTGTTCTCTTCTAAGCTCTACAGAAGTAGCATCTCCTGTTTTGTTCATCTCTGTCTCTCTCTCTCAGCATCATCTTAAACTTCTTTCAAGGGAATGCCAGAAAGGTGGCAGCAAAGTAAGCCTTGTCTTTGCAGGCTCTTAAGAACTGGGTTTTTTGTCTCAGGCCATCTCCAGAAAAGGCTCTGAGCCAAGACTTTGGAGGGATTCTATGGCCTACTTGTAAATCTTGGTCCCGTCCATATTGGTATTGAAAGCCAGAGTCCATAGCTACTGGCCCCTTTTATTATTTCTTGCTAGACATCCATTTAGTTCTTATTAGACTATCCAGAAGTGCCAGAAAACTTGGTATTTCAGGTTGACATAAGATTTATTACTTTTCCATAGGACAAAGTCATCCTTCAATCTTTCCTGCCAATTGCAGTTTCTGATTTCTCTTTGCTACTGCACTGCATACTTCCCTCCATATTGATGCAGTTCCAATGCAAGAATTACCTGTTGAGTGCAACTGATCAGCCAGATATGAATCCATCTGGTCATGATGCTGTCTTACCCACATTTTTCTATCTCATCAAGCAGTAGGTTGTGATCTACTTTATCAAATGCCTTTATCAAATGAATTCTAGGTGTTCTATGATTCGTTGCTTGATTATCTTTGAATTTACCAAACCAACTTGTTCTTGTCACTTGGATCCAAAAATAACACACTGTATCTTGTAGCTGTCTTTGGATATGAGGGAATACTGGGAGTCTCACCATTATAAGATATGCAGAGCAAAAGAAGGTAAAGCTTCAAATCAATGCTAAGGTTTGAGAAAATTCTGAATATATTAAGTCGAGGTGCAGAACCTGTCTGTATGAATTTATAATCAACCAGAGACTACAGTTGTATAAGTAAGCTGTTCTTCCTAGTTTAGGATTTTCATCTGCTACGTTTGAGCCCTTCGTTTCATAACATCCCCTTGCTCCTCTCAAAGCCACTTTTTTGCAATCTGACTTTCCATTTGTTTATTTGTCTGTCTGTTTATTTATTTATTGGCTGCCCATGGGGCAGCTTACAATCTTAAAAAGATAAAACTATACAAAAGACATAAATAAAAAGATAAAACTATACTAAAAGACATAAATAAAATACTGAAAAGATCCAATTATTGAGACCCAATTAAAAGATGGGGAGGGAGGGAGTAGGGTGAGAAGTGGGGGAGGCGGGATTTGTTAATCTGTTTTCTAATTTTTACTTCTGATGCATCTCTGCAAAGATCTTCCCAAAGAAGGATTATTTTTTTCCTTCTGGGTCACATATCTCCACAGAGATTCGGCATTTCCTTCTCCTTTCTTATAAACATGAATTTTCCAAACATGAACATAATGAATAAGTATATAATGTTTTTAAGTGTCACATATTTAAATAGGTAATTAGAAGCTTCATTCTTTGATGGAATTTTGAAGCTTTGCAGAAAATAGCAAAAAATGCCCAGTTGACATGCTGGCTTCATTTAATGACCACATGGTTCACTTAAAGGCCACATGATTTGCTTAATGACCACAGTGACTCACTTTGTGACCATTGTAAAAATAGTTTTAAAATCAAGTTTTAATAATTGCAACAACTTACGACTAAAATTCTGGACTCAGCTGTGGTCATAAGTCAAGGACTACCTGTATGGTATCAACAACAGGGAAACCCATAATGCAGCGGTCTTGAGCTTGAAATGCTAATGTATCCATGTTCATTGGATATCTGGTGTCATAGAGACAAGGGAATCCTGGGAAATCACATACTGTATACTAAGCTCTCTAGCATAACAGTATAATACATTGCTGTTGCATTACTCAAAGGATTAAGAAAGGAGCAAAGGATTGCTTTTAGGGATTGGTTCAGTCAGATCTTCACACTGTTACTGGTGCCAGGGAAATGAAGAACAAAGGTGGCAACAAGGCAGGATCAGAGAAGATTATCAAGGGAAGCATTCAGAACATTCTTAGCTTCTGATTACCGTGAGCAAGTTACAAACAGGGCTCATTTCTGAACACAGCTTGATAACCTAGGAATTACCCCACAGGGGGTTTAGCTGTAAAACTGTGGCTACAGAGTCACTGAGAGTTTTCTACAGGTTTATCTCTCTAAAGGTTTAGGCTCAATTTTCTTTTTTAAAACATACCTTTTAGCTATTCTCTGTCCCTCCTTATCTGAACAAGAAAGATATTTTACACATCTTCAGAAGTAATTATTTCCAGTTTTCCATGTCAACCCTGCGGTCTCAGCTTTAAGTAAATGATGAAGAAAAATGGCAGCAGCACTTAAAATTATATACCGCTTCACAGTGCTTTATTGTCCTCTCTAAGTGGTTTATAGTCAGCATATTGCTCCCAACAATCTGGGCCCTCACTTTACTGACCTCAGAAGGATCGAAGGCTGAGTCAACCTTGAGCCGGTGAGTCAGCAGAATTAGCCTGCAATATTGCATTCTAACCACGGCATTACCATGGCTCTTAGGATCTCTCTTTCCTAGAAGAGGAAAAGAATGTCTTTCTCTACCTGTGTCTTGGTTTTTATAGTGTATTTTCTTCAACAGGATATAGGGGTGGTGTTGGAGCTGGAAGCTTCCCGAGCAATGGGATGCAGAATGGATATGGCAATGGTAAGAAAGCTACACATGTTGTCACACAGGATTGTGAGATGTAGGTACTAGACAAATAGGCTCCTTCATAGAGTCTCACCAATGATACTCTGTTGTTCGTGGACTTGCATGCAAAAATTTGGCATGTGCCAACTTTTAGTCAAGGAACACCTGGTAGGAGGTGGGTTGGAGTGACTATTACTAAGCTAGTGGGGCAAGAAATGTGTTATAAAGCAGCTTCTTTGGACATACTATTTTGTGCAGATTGTCCTTTCAGTTTCCTCTTTGTTCCCATTTCTGCCATCTTGTTTTGGGATGCTTGAGGCACAGGTAGTCCTTGACTAATGTCCATAATTGGGACCAGAATTTCCATCATAAATCATTGTGATCCTAAGTCAAGTCAGACTCAAATTTACCACCATTTTTAAATGAATTGCCACAGTCATTGAGTGAATCCAGGCTCATTAAGCAAACACCACAGTTGTAATCCATTCTTCCAAATGGGCATTTTTTTTTGCCATAAATCAACACTGCAAGATGCTGCAATCAGTCGTAAATGTGAGTCAAACACCTGAGTTGCAATTATGTGAACATTGGGGTGTGTCACAGTCACATGTGCAAGGATCAGTCATAAGAGTGAAGACTGGCTATTTTTCAGCAGCATCATAACTTTGAATAGTCACTAAAGAAGTGGTTGTAAGTTAACGATTGTCTATAAGTTTTTCACAAAGCTAATCCAAGTTTTTCACAAAGCAGATAAAAATCATGGCTGCATATCTATTTCATGCAAATTGTTCCCGGGTTTTCCCTGGTATCACTAATTCACAAGCATAGTCAGCTGCATAAATGAAGCAGTTCCAAAACATTTGCACATCACTTGCTGCAATAAATAGGTATGTCCAGAATGTGGAGCTGTTGACCAATGTATTAAAAAAATAAAAGCTGTCGTCTTTATCTGAGTTCAGCTGTTTTAAAATACACAATAGATAATTCAAGATTGATGGCTTGAGTTTCTAGCTGGCTAGAAAGATCATCTCTCTTCTTTTACTTTTTCAGGCTATGGAGCTGGAGGCAATGGATTCCCTCTCGCTGGAGCTCAGCCAGGTGGAAATGAGGATGGGTGGCATTAATTTCTCACATTTGTTTTTCTCCTTTCCTCCAAAGAATTGAGAGAACCGCTTTAACATAACAAGGGAGGGTAGGCTAACCAGATGGCAATCTGCTTAAGCCTTCTGATCAAGTTTGATGACAAAGGCCATATTTGAACATTGGTTGCTCGTGTTCAAATTCAGCAGCTGCCGCAGCTGCACTATATTAGTAGTGATGGAGAAATTCACTTGGGACTGAGATAGTATGAAGAAACCAAAGAATAAAAAAGAAGTGGGCTACAGAAGTTGTTGTGGGTCTCTAGCTCCATGTGAAAGTTTATTTGGATTATTATTGTGTGCTTCAGCCAAGAAAGTGTGATAGTTAGGGAGCAAGTCGGTGAAAGTGTAAGGAACATTAGTTGAAGGTGCAAGGCAATTTAAGTGAGACCCAGACAAATATATCAATTCTCTTCAGTGTAGTTCAAGGTTCATGGCAATAGAAATGTTCTTCTCAGTATGGTTCATGGTTAGAATACCAGGCTCAGTCGCTTATACTGCTGTAAGTATAGAACCAAGGAGTATACTAGTTTCCCATATTGTCTTGCAATTCTTGCAATTGTAGTCCCAGCTAAATATTCAGCTAAAACAGATGGCCACTGAGCTGCAATGTTTTCTCTTTCCAGTGAAATTTATAATTAGATGGATCAGCATTTTGCAAGAGCAAATGTGTTGATTTCACACATTATGCTAAGCCATGATTCCTTTCAGTCATGGTTTTTGAACAAGCCACTCTGGGCTAAGCAATAGCCCAGATTCCAACTGTTTGTGGCTTTTACCTCAGACTAAGCAATTAACTATGATCCACATAGTGGAGTAAAATCTACAGGGTCTCGTTTGTTGTTACTCTCACAACTAACATTCCCACTTTCTCCTACCGTTTACAACTGTGGATTTGGGGAGTGAATACTTTCTCTAGTTTGAAGAAAGTAGATTTTAGGAAATATGCATATTTGTAAGAAATTAATCACAATCAATCTTGAATAATTGAATCGGTGCTGAGATGCAGTAGCTTTTAGCCTCACTTTTGTGCAAATTCAGCCCATGTGGTTTGTTTAAAGTCATGGTGATTCAGTGGTTAAAATGCAGTACTGCAGGCTAAAGAGCCTTGGTGGCTCAGCAGATTAAAATGTTGTTAAGTAACACCAGCTGCCTGCTATTACTGCAAGTTTGAATCTCACCAGGCTCAAGGTTGACTCAGGCTTCCATCCTTTCGAGGTAGGTAAAATGAGGACCCGATTGTGGGGGCAATAAGCTAACTGTATGAAAAAAAACACCGCTTTGTGGGGGGGGCGAAAGCTCTACTAAGCAGATATATACAAAAGTATGAAAGCTATTGCTTAACGCATTGTAAGTCGCCCTGAGTCTCCGGAGAAGGGGGACATACAAATTGAACCAATAAATAAATAAATAAATAAATAATTCTGTAATAAGTATGAGTCTCACCGGCTCAAGATTGACTCAGCCTTCCATCCTTCCAAGGTCGGTAAAATGAGGATTCAGATTGTTGGGGGCAATATGCTGACTGTGTAAACTGCTTAGAGAGGGCTGTAAAGCACTGTGAAGCAGTATAGAAAGTGCTATTGCTATTGAATTTCAGGATGTTATGCAAATCTCAAAAAATATGTTAATTGGACAAACCATAGTTATTATGTTGGTTTAAATGTGAACACAATCTTTAGGCTTGTTTCATTCACAGGTGCCCAGATTCCATATGGCGGTCAGCTAGGTGGTCCAGCAGCTGCTGCTGCTGCCTCCACCAAGTATGGAGGTAAGTCTCCAAGCTATGACAGAATGAAGAGCAGTATTCCTCTGGCACTCACTGGCAACCCAACAAATCTTTGTGCAGCTTGAAGTTAGCCAAGTGAACTTTGCCAAGTGATTAGCAAGCTCTGAGTACCAAAGATAGGACCTCAAAATGGCTTGAGCAGAACTACATTAACCGTAGTTCTGGTTTTGCAAAGCCTTCTATCATGGCTTGCTCCAAAAACAATCATATCCTTTGAGGAAGGGAAAGAGAATTTTTTGTGGAAGAACCACACATCTCCTCAAGATTCTTTCTTAAGAGTGATGTCCTTCCGAAGTATTGGACAGAAAGTCACTGCGGATGATGGAACTTCTATTAGCAAAGTACCACATTGGGGAAAACTGTCTTGGCGCTTCAGATCCTTGGAGAGAGGGAATGCCTGTTCCATCTAATTGGAATTAAAGGTGTAGTCGTGTGAGGAAGGGATTGTCTCTGTTCCAGTTAATCTTCTGGCTGCCATCTCTGTTACAGGGGCTGGGCAACTTCCATACAGAGGACAACCACAGCAACCAGGAGCTGCCGGCCTGGGAGATTATGGTGCTGGCAGATATGGTGTGTGTAAAGCAAAATCAATTGTAGTGGGATTATTAATACACTATACAAGAATAGAAAAATAATATAGATTTAAATCTAATGCTATCTAACTCAAGGTTTAGTCTTTTTAAAGATCCCAATTTTTAAGACTTGTTAGAAAGGTGTTCTGCCTGTAAACAGATTAGAACATTTGTAGGCAAAGAGATTTCTTCCCCACTAGGTAATGCTTTTAAGAACCGAAATGATTATCCATATCCATATATGATATATCCAAATATGTCATATATGTGAGTAGAGTTATACTTTATCATCAGTATGGAGAAGAAGTCCAACACATAAGGGTGAAATGATTATACCAATTGAATTCCTCTTCTGGTCAAAGAAAACAACAATAGAGTGGCATTGCTAGAAGATGCATTAAAGAGTTGTCTTCTTGGAAAGCTGAATTGAAGTTCAGGATAGATTGCCTGGTGCAGAACATTCATTTCTTTGTAAGCCACATCTCTTGCACTGAATATTTCCTTCTAGGAGACCCCAGCCAGCTGCCACATGGTGCTCAACCTGCTGGTTTTGGAGTAGAAGGTAAAGCAGGACCATTTGGTAAGACTATTATGGAACTTTTTTCTAGTTGTTTTGTGATTGTTTTCCAAAGTTCTAAATTACCTTTATGGATCTCCTTCCCCTTGCTATACATTTTGTTTCAGAGGTCTGAATCAGCTTAAGGTTTAATTCTTTCAATATGGCATGGTGGGACATAGCGACTTCCTTTTCTATACCAGTAAAATTGGTTAGTACAAGAGTGATCAGGGCCACATGTCACTCACATCCCAGCATTTCCCCCCACAATAACTTCATTTTTCTTTTTTTTTCTACTTTCCAGAATTAAATAAGAGAATAGGAATAGTAGGGTTTAGGAGGCAAACTGCTCCTTAAATTCCTCTAAAACACATGAAATGAGTCTCCAGATGGCAATCTGAAACAGAATTTAAGGAATCCCCCTTAAATAGGAGTAATTTGGCCCTCAGAGTTTCCTTTTCTCACCTGCTGCATTAAAAAACAAGAAAAAAATAGCATATGGTTTCTTGTAAGGTCCCCAAAAGTTGGGAGACTGTGTTACAGCCCCCTTCTCCTTCTTTCCAGGATTAGACTATATGATTACTCCTTGCAAATATGGACTTTGGAAGAAGGAAGCTCCTCTTCCTACTTAGAAAAATAATGCTGCAAACCAAGCCTGCTAGGTTGCAAGGAACCTTTGTAGATCTGACACCAACCTCAAAATCCCTAGATTACATCTGGAGAGCTCTGTGTAATATGAAAATTTCTTGTATCTATGGAATTAAAAATATATTTTCCTGCTTTTTGGTCTCTTTCACCCAGGTGGGCCACAAGTAGGATATGAATCCCAGCCTTCCCAGGCAATAGGGTTGGATGGTAAGAAACTGAATCTTCTACAAGTTAGGATGGAAATAGGAATTTTGCAATAGTTTATTGTGAAAAGACAAAAGTATTCATCATTCATGTCTTCCTGAGAATCTCAAAGTGTGAGTGACCAAGTTAGAAAACACTTAGCATATGATTGACATAATAAAGGCGCTCCAATTTTACTCCTGCATCTTTCTCCTTCTTTTCTTTCATGTCCCAGGGCAACATTCTCAAATTTATGAGGAGCTGTTAGGCTAGCCTGTTAAAACAAGCCCAGAAAGAGAGATTACTCTGCTTTAAATGAATGATATATTGTACTAAGATATGGTTCAATTATGTTTTCTTGAATAAACTGCAATCACCTAAGTTTACACACCACACTGCTATAAATCTTGATTTGCAAACCAAAGTGGTTGAGTATATTAAGCCAGGGGAATCCCTAGCTGACAGAATGTAACTTCTTGCTGCAAATGGGCAACTTCTGACATCACCTTTGTTAAAATACAATTTAAATAGCAAAATGGTTAAGCGTAATATGCCCATTTTCTTTCAAAAGAAATAAACTCTCCCACCCAAAAGAACTGCAAATCATCATTTCCCCCATTCCACTCCAATGCAGATCCTGAAAATCAGAAATAAACACATACAAATGATTGTGTCTACATAAAGCTTCCACTCTGCACAAAATTGTCGTATCTTTAGATGACTAGTTGCTGTTGACAGAACACCTGGACCACTCAGACAGTACAGTCTGTTCAGTGCTCCTGAAGTGTTGTATTAGATATGGAAATATATTGTATTGCCTGAATTGGATACGGTTGAAGAATTGCCAACAGAGTATCCCAGGAGACTGAAATATACTTTCATTGGTTTTCATTGATCCTATTTTAGATGGGAAAAGTAAGTTCTGTATAGATGATTGAAGGTCATTATTGGTAAGCTGTGGTCAACAATACTTCCTAGATTCCCATTCCAATGATCAAAATTTACAGGAGGGAAGCATAGTGACAGGGCATTTGATGTGATTTTCTCTGTTGCACGTTTTTCCCTTTCTATTTTTCCATCCTTTGCAGGAAATGGAAACGGACTAGGATATTTGAACAATAGAGATCTTCAAGCTAATGGACTGGGGGCAGGTAAGGTTAAGTGTGGGCCTTCACTCCACCCCCAGAAAAGACTCTTAAATCTTTATCCTGCTGCTAGTTATGTAATTAGCATTAGAGTATTCTGACAGTTCTAATCTTAATCTTCTCCCTTTGTCACATGATACTAGCTTTATCTCACTGTAGCCCATGATTTAAGCAGTCTTATGTTGATTTTAACACTAAATCTGCTAAAGCCAACACAGAACCATGATGGGCAATGGGCGTTTTCTGTACTACCCATCCCCTTTTAGATGGGTGTATTTATTTGATCAGCTTTGATCAATGGATCCTGGAAAAGTCCCTGTATTTTAGGTGGGATGCTATTAGCTGTTTATCAGCCAGTCAGCAAATATCCTCCCTACTACCTGTATCAATAAGGACATTTCAGTAACCAATCAGAGTGGTAGTAAGAACCAAAATAGCACATCAGTATCTCATCAGGACATTGATATAAAAAGAGCATTGGCTGAGCTAAGTTAAGGAGCCGTGGTGGCGCAGTAATTAGAATGCAGCAGGCTAATTCTGTAGACTGCTGGCTGCCTGCAGTTTGGCAGGTCGATCCTGACTGGCTCAAGGTTGACTCAGCCTTCCATCCTTCTGAGGTGGGTAAAATGAGGGCCCGGTTTGTTGGGGGCAATATGCTGACTCTGTAAACCACTTAGAGAGGGCTGGAAAGCACTGTGAAGTGGTATATAAGTGCTATTGCTATCACCAGGGAGGAAAGGCTCGTAGTACCATCAAAGATTATCTTGCCTCTTCATTGTGCTTAAATTTTGCCTCTTCTTTTATCTGGCAGCTGCATATGGTCCCCATGCTGCAGGGCAAGCCCCAGGATACAGCAGTCTGCTAGGCCCTGGACAGCCACTAGGAGGCTATCGTAAGTGGCACTACGGTTCTGTTTTCCCATCTTTTTTACTCATTTGCTAATATCCTAAAACTGGTTGGCCTAAAATAAAGAACTTCCAGAGTTTTGGAATGAGAAATTATTTTTCAAACTATGTGTCTGGGTAATTCTAGAGTCTTTCAATATAAAATCCTTAAGGACTGTATTCTTCAACATTTTTATATCTAACTGCTTGAAGTGAAAATAATCACCAAGCAATTTAATAAGATGAATTCATAATAATCAATAAGATGGTATTAAACAAAGCATTGTTCTTTAAAAATTTTAATGTAATAACAAAGGAAGATTTATGGTCGTCAGTAGGAATTCCCTTTGGAGAAAGCAAGTTGTCATTTAAATAGAAGCATACTATGTATTTACTCAGTGGTACTTCCTAATCTAAAGACTGTTGTTGAGAAGGCTTATTTTATATAGTTACCTTCAGCATTTTGGACCTCTCTTAGTGCTTACCTGAGTTCATGGTCCAGTTTAAGGCATCAGGCTAGAGACCAGGAGACTGAGTTTTAATCTGTCTTGAGGCATGAAAGCCAGCTGGATGACTTACGGCCAGTCACTCTCTCTTAGTCCAATTCACTTCACAGGATTATGGTTGTAGGAAAAAGTAGGAAGAAGGAGTATTGTGTACAGTATGTTCACCCCTCTGAGTTACTTCTAAAGTAATAAAGATGGAATAATTAAACCCTACAGATTAAGGCATAATAAATAAGTCCCTCTATCCATCAGCACTCTACAACCACCTATATAGCCAGTGAAACAGTGAAAATCAGTGCATCATGTTCTTATCTGCCACCGCCACCCCTTAAAAATGTAGGAACATAATTCAGAAATAATCATTTTACAAACAGTTTCAAATACAGCCCTAAATAGAACACTTAATGATTAGCTAATTTGGGTGTCGCTGAAGCATGAGTGATAGGACTCCGATCTGATGGTAGACAAGCTACCATTAAAAGCACTTCAAACTTCTGTAATTGGGAAAAATTTGAAAATGTATTTGGCATGTCATTGGGAGATGTATACAGCCAGAACGTTGAACCCTATTTATGTCTTGTGTACTCCTGAATATGGGCCAGATATTATTCCACCTTACAAGCAGTTTTAGATAATTTTAATTGCTATATGTATTCTTTTTCTCCCCCTTTCAGATATCATTTTTAAATAAACAAAAATATGATTTCAAGAATCACAGTGACTTAGCCCTACCCTTAGCACAGCAAAGCAACCATCTTAAACTCGGGGTAGAATAGAATGCAGTGATTAGCAACTATAGCAAGATTGGTTGTAAAATGGAGCAGAACTCACTTAAAAACTCTCTTGCTTAGCAATGGAAATTTTGGGCTCAATTGTGGTCATAAGTATACCTGTATAACAGGATATCAAGGGCATTTATAAATACCGCTGTTTCCATTCTGCATTCCCACCAAATTGCTTTGAATCCAGCTGTGCAAATTGCCTTCATAAATTCAGACTTTGGAATGCATGAGCCAATCAGGGCCCTGCCCCAATTTACTATGGGTCCTAAACTCCCTACATCATTTCTATTGCGCTAAAAACCATATTGTGATGGTGAGAAAATAGCACATCATTCCCTAACCATTTGTCTCTATGAGTGCACATTGGTACAGGTATATCTGTTGGGAAGGGAAATAATGCTTTCTGATAGGCAACATGAACATGAAGTTTACCTATGAGATAGAAGAAAGAAGAGCAACAAAATCTCTTCATCATTCCACACAAAAGAGAAAGAAAAAAAAATGCCAGTATAGACTCACATCCCCATTCGATGCTTCCAGGACATGTTTATGCTGATTGGATAGACATTGGGAAAGTATGATTAAGTTATCTGGATTCATCTTTTGGAGTGCTGCTGTTTGAACACAGATATGAAACAGTTCACATTAAAGTTTGCTAAATAATAAACTTATTGCTTAGAATTACATAAAGAAATATTGTCAGTCAAGAATATGATGCTAACTCGTTATTTTTTTTCTTTGGGTTTAGGAGGGAAGGAATCAAAGTATGGAATGAATGGATACATGGGAAATGGCTATAGAAGTAAGATTTAAGAAGATAAAATTCATGTATCTCCTGTTATGTTGATTTTCTGTTCACCCTCACACCCACCATCACCCATGCATTCTGTCCTCATTTCTAGGCATATAGGTAAAATTAAAAGTTCCACACAATACTTGTGTGGAACACAATCATCAGTAGTTATATTTAAAACTTTGCTGGGTTCCCAAGTCATAATGTGGTTTGTTTGTTTATCTTGTGGGTGAAACCAGCTGTTGAGATTTGCAAAACGTGTGAAGCTAGCTTGTGATCAACAAATCATGGGTAAAACAAACCATAACCGATGTATTATGTTAAACCAGTCACTGTCTTTCTTTTTTTTATTGAAAAAGTTTTACAATACAAATTTTATCATTTCTCCCCCTCCCCAGCCCCCAACCCCATATCCCCCCCCATCCCCCCATTGGCTTCCCTTGCAAAATAAAAAATGTTTATTTTCACACAGTCTACATATATTAAACTAAAAAAATACAGTGAAATCCGAAAAAAAATATAACAAATAAACCTATAAATAATAAAGTTTTCCTAAAACTAATAATAATAATGTTTACTTCATTTATCAGCCATCAATATTCATTTATCAATCAATACAACTCTTATATTTAAACCCAAATAAAAAATATCAAACATTTCTATAATCTGATATTAATAATTATTTACCAAAGTCAATCCCCCATATTATATAATAGTAATAAAATATAATATAAAGCATCATCTATGTCAAATAATTTTCTGTATCAATAAACCAATTTTTAGTCTTCTCTTCATCTTGATTGAAGTTAAATATACTATAGCCTAATTAAATCAATTTCTTCTTCCAACTAAGTTTTTATAAACTTCATATTCCAGCTGCCCCCATCAGCAAAAAACATCTCTCCATATAAGATCCCCCCGAGTGACTTTATATTTGTAAAATCCAAGCACAAAGGTATTTTGTAATCCTCTAGGTAGAACGTTCAACCTAGCTACTGCTGTTCTACCAAATAAAGACAGATGCAGCTTTTTACAATTTTCCAAGTCTTAATTAGAGACTACAAGCTGCATTCCCAGATGTTCCTTTAAAACTCTTTCAAATCCTGCCAACCTTTTCAATTCCTTGCTTTGGGTTTCCGACATATTTTCATCTTTATTTTCTTCATCTAGATGATTAATTCCAAAAGCTATAACCACCAGATCCTCTGCAGACACTCAAAAACAGTACTGCAGCGATCTGTTTACTTTTCTCAAAATGTTAAATCCAGCTCAGGATGAGTTTTGCAAAAATTTTATAATCCACATTCGTATATAAATCAAGTGTGATCAAGATCTATAACTGTCTGAAAAAATTGTCTTTTAAACTATTTCAATTAGTGAGATATTTACCATCCTTTCTGTAGAAAATTCAATCCATTCATATTCCAAGATAAAAATTTAACATAAAAATGTAAATGTCATTTAAGTTTCACAAAGCGAATTGAGCAATTGACGAAGTTTCTGTTGCAGAGCAGTGGTTTTCAGTCTAACTCCTCCCTTGACTTCTGCTTTCTGTTGCTTGCCATTATCCCCCTTTTCCTCTTGTGAAGTACTGGGCCTCTGCTGTTTCTACTTTGATAAGATTTGCTTCTCATCTCGAGTTGTATGTTTATCTTTCGGTTCTTGCTTCAACAGTTCAAGGTCCAGTACCACCTCTCTTGTATCTCTGGGGTGCTTTATTTTCGGCTCTGGAAGATCCATAATAAAATCATCTGAAAAACCACCTACTGCTCCTTGAGTTTCTTCTATTGCACTTTGAGTTTCTAATTCCATCTGCCTGCATTGTTCCTTAATCTCTCTTTCAGACTCTTTATCTTTAATGCCTTCTTCCATAGTTAACAATATGGATGAAGATGAAGATGTGGGGGCTCCCTTAAAGATATTATTATAAAAATATTCTGCTTTTTCAATAGTATTTAAATGGTATCTCACATCTTGATATCTCAGAATTATGCCAACTAGTAAATCCCATCTGAATGGAATCTGACTTCTTTTCAGTTCCTTCACCAAAAATCCAAAATCTTTTCTGTCTCTTAGCATTTTAGGTGGTAACTCTTTATAAACACTAATTTGTTTACCTTCTACCTGAACAGTAGCAAGATAAGACTTCTGCAATATATCATTTCTCAATCTTCTATCAGTAAAATAGACAAATTCCTTTGTCTGGCCACACGTGAGTTCACCCTATAAGCTTTTTCAATACAGCTAAGAATTTGATCATCTTCCACCTTTAGTAATACAGCTAGTGTCTTGGCACAGACTGTTCTCAAATTTTCTCTATTGTTCTCTCTTATACCTCTTAATCTTATTGCAGACTCCATAGCTCTAAATTGAAGCATCATCACATCATTTTCAATTTTTTGATTTCTAGCATCAGCTTTAAAAAAAATTCTTCGGTTACTTTCATCTTAAAATCAACTTCTGTACTGATTTCAGCCACTTTTTTTCCATTTCCATCATTGCATTTGAAAGACCAGAAACTACTTTAATAATAATTTGGTTCAATTTATCATATTTTTCCTGTACCAGTTCCTTGAGTTGCTTCTGTGAACTTTCTATCTTTTCAACATCGCTTCCCAAAGCCTTGGTTATAAAGCCTTTCAAACCTCATTTCCAGTTCCCTGAAACTGCATTTGAGGCTTTTCTAATTTTTCCTTTGTCTGATAAATAAGGGAGCCCCCCCCCCCCTTGATTTTTGTTTTGGAGTCATGCTTCCACAAAGTCTTAACTTCTCCCAAAAAAAAGGGATTCTATCTTCTTAGGAATTAAATCAATTTTGTTTCTTTTTTTAAAGTCCTGTTAAAATGTTTCTTTTAAGTACTTCGAAGCAGGCTTAACTCTCACTTTCACTTTCCACTTTGCCTTCTTCCGTTTAAGCCAATCACCATTTTCTCAAGCATTTTCTTAAATCTCTTTTTCTTTAAAAATTATTAAAAAGACAAATACTTGCTTTTTTTTCCTTTTAGAAAGTCCAGATTTCACCAAATTTTTGCTTGCTATAGACTTCTAATGTTTTAGTAGCGTTGCTCTCGTCTGGCTCTGCTGCTGCAAACAGAGGTCCCTCGCTGCACGGAGCTTCGGTGAGGTAAAAGGGGAGCCATTACCCTGAGCCTTCCCCAGGACAAAAGAAAAGTCCTGGGGGCAACTCAAGGGGCTCTACTTGACCGCACCAGCTCTACCCAGTCTTCACTCTAAAGAGCGGGTTTTCCGAGCCACCTGCCAGCTGTAAGGCGGCTCCAACGCGCAACGAGGCTGGTGGTCATGAAAAGACCGTCCGGCAACGACGGAGGCGCCAACCGGAAGCCCCAGTCACTGTCTTTCTTGAAAAGCTCGGGAATTTCAGCTTAGGTGAGAAGTATTAGGGATTGCTAATAGAAATCAGTTATAAATTTCAGCATCATTTGAAGAAAATAATGACAAATATATTATTGTTTGTTTAAAACAATACTATATTGTGCTTTTGACTATTTTGGTTTGTTTAAAAAAACTGTATTGGGTTATGGGAATATATGCAAGGAAGGTGAATAATTTTGGATGTTGGGAAAGTGTCTTCCTAGCCAATTATGTGGGGAATAGGACAGACATTTCCAAAATCATCTGATGCTGTCCTGCAATCAGTTTCTGTAAAAAAATACTTTCCAGTGCTGGAAAATAAAATAATGGCTGCCTTTGTCTTCACTTTTTCCTAGGTCGCTGCTCTTCTGGAAAATGCTGAAAGACAATGCTGCTCTGCAGAACTTCCTACAGCAAGATCTGACATCTAGGCAATCTCTGGTGCTAAGTTTAAAGACCAACAACTGCGTTCCAATATAAATGGCTGTGTCTTTTTCTTTCTGTATGTTTTATTTTGTCATTAGAAATGTTTCATTTTTTTTAAAAAAAGAGTGAAAAACAATGCATGTTAGTTTTTAAAGCTTTGGTCAACAATATTTTCCGAGGACTAATAGTATGTTTGCGACCATATTACACAGTTTGAGAAGCTAGACACTGCTCCCTACCCCCCAAGACATACCCTGTGAATTCCACAGATTAGGAAGCAATCTAGAGATGTTTTCCTTCTAATTATGTCTGGATGCCCAGACACCAGTGTCTTTTTACATAAGAATAAATCCACCATTCTCAATATCTTGCATACTTGTGGTGTCCTTGTTCACAAAAACAAACTTTGTATATTTGTGTATGATATTTTTTCAAAAATCCCATTGAATATTGCTGCAGTTTCCATAAACTAAGTATATTATGCAGCATTTTGATCCTTTTCTCATGCTAAAATTGATACTATGGAATCTAGAAACTGATTTAAAATATGTTGAAAATATGAATGAATGTTGGCATCTTCAGATCAATTATTGGATGATAAATCATTATTTCTTACACTAAAGTTAAATATTTGCTTACATTAAAGGATAAATATTTATATATTTATATCTATTGCCATCATAATTTGAACTATTAGCTTTTTCAGCTTCAGAGTTACTTAAATGATTAGAAAAGATGATTAAATCTTATGAGATCAATCAGCCCATAATTACTTTATACATACTGTTTATTAATTAGTCATTTTGATATGCACATTTTAAAAAGGAATTGGAGACCCCTATTTTATCTAGTAGAAAAATAGGGACTTTAGTGGGAAGGTAACAGCGTTCCGTGCACCTTCGGCGTTGACCATGGAGACGTCTTCGGACAACGCTGACTCTTCAGCTTTGAAATGGAGATAAGCACTGTCCCCTAGAGTCAGGAACGACTAGCATATATGTGCAAGGGGAACCTTTACCTTTTTATTTTATCTAAACAATAGGAAACCGTCTTAACCTTTGTATCAAACATTTCAATAGAGTACTTTACAAAATATTTACAGAAACATTTTGTACTTGTTTACCCCACTGCATTTCTACAGAAAACAAATAGATAATAAGTAATTTCATCATGATAGAAATGAAATGCTTCATTAAAACAGATTTTTCCAATGTTCTAAAATTTTTAGCCTAGGAATAAGTTATTACACATGAATTTGTATCTGAGACAGAATTTAATACCTTCATACAACTATTCTTTTGATCAATATACCTATTATATGGCAATAGATAATGGGACAACATATCTTGTGCCTTTCTTATTGCTGAGACATCATTCAACATTGGATACATTTAAATATACACACACACTGTTATATATCAATTCAGTTTACTACTAGGCAGTCATCACACACAAAAGAAAACATTTTGCAGACAATGGACAATTAACATAACTAAGATAATTCTGCAAAAGAACAAAAATACAATTTGATTGTATTTTTAATACGGGTAGTATAGTAAATATTTCCAGCTATGCTAGTCCACCAGGTCTAGGTTGCAAACTTTTAATGTTTTTCAAAAGTTTTAAAGAACTTTTTGCACAGTGATATCAAACATCGGTAGAGTAAGTTGGAGGATATTGTAAAATACTCTGATTGTTCTAAAATATCATTTCAGATTTTCTTTCTGAATTATTGGTATAAAACAGAATCTTACTAGTTTAACTTCCAAAATAAATATTTACATCATAGTACAAAATCAAGCGATTTCTGAAAAGCAAAAAATAGATGACAAAAAAGCATGTCTTAATTGCCTAATCTGGGACAAGTGGTGTTTACATTATATCATACAGTATTATTATTATTATTATTATTATTATTATTATTATTATTATTATTATTATTATTTTATAACTTAATGGGCATTATATAATGTTCCTGCCTAGTTTCCAAGCAACAAACCTGTGAAGTGGATTGGCATGAGACAGAGAGCAACTAACCCAAAATCACCCAACTAGATTTTATGCTGAAGAGAGAATTTGAGCTCACTATTTCTAATCCAGCACTTTAACAAATACACTGAAGTATTTGTTTATAATTTATAAACTATGTTAAAACTTAGTGTTTATATCCTATACTCTAAAAAAAAATTTTTCTTCCATTCAACCGTGTCTAATTCTCAGAGATCACTTGGACAAATCTCTTAAGTTTTCTTGGCAAGGTTTTTCAGAAATGGTTTGCTATTGCCTCCTTCCTATGGCTGAGGACAAAAATGACTGGCCCAAGTCAACCAGCTGGCTGTGTGCTTAAGACATCGCCAGGTTTCTACCCTAATGCCATAACCACTATATCAAACTGGCCCTCAAGCTGGTTCCAACTACTTAACAGTTGTCAATTGCTCTATTTCTTTTTCATCCACATAAATTGTTATCAGTCTAAGATGTATACTGCAGATAATATATTTTAGAAATAAATACCTGCAATTTTAAAAATTGATAGTACAATCCTAAATCCCACTGATACAAATGGATAACTTTTTCCCAGAGACAAGACATTTCATGGCACCATGACATAAATATTGCAGAGACTTTTAGATATTTTTTTCATGGCATTAATATTTTTTACTGACAAAATAAGGCTCTACTGAAATGAATAGAGAACCTATCACATCCTTGTTCAAACAGAGCCAAGAAGTCAAACATTTTATTAAAGTTTCACAATAGATAACTGAGCATAGCAAATATTTGTCTTTTAACTGCTGTATTTATACAGAACACCTCAGTTTTGGCTCTTTCGCTACCCCGTGATAGTCTTGAGTTTTGTGGCAGATGATTAAAATATAAATACAGAATGATGTCGCCTGAGATTAAAAACAATAATAACAATAATAATTTACAACTTAAATAATAATAACTTTACAGGGCATGGCTTAAGATGGGAATCATCAAGAAAGAAACGGTATAATAATCGCTGCTCAAGAACAAGCACTATAAACTAATGCCATGAAAGCAAAGATACAAAAATGCACCAACGATCCAAACTTTGCAACAACGAAGTTGAAACTGTTTCACATTTAACATGTGAATGCAGCAAAATCACACAAACTGATTACAAACCTAGACACGACGGAGTTACTAAATTAGTCCACTGGTCATTATGTAAAAAATATGACTTTCCTGTATCTAAAAAGTCATGGGAACGTAAAGTGGTAAAAGTTATAGAAAATGAGGATTAAGATCTTGTGGGACTTTCAAATATAGACCAATCATCACTTGGAACACAACATGCCAGATATTACAGTTGTCGAAAACCAAAATATACAATTTATTGACATTGTGGTGCCAGGAGATGCCAGAGTCGAAGAAAAAGAACTGGAAAAAATCATGAAATATCACAACCTAGCCATCAAAACTACAGGCTATGGATGAAACCTGTAACAGTGATACCCATTGTCATGGGGCAGTTGGTACCATGTCCAAGAATTTAGTAAGATACATCAGCAAATTGCAGCTTCCTGCAATAACACCAGCAGAACTGCAAAAAACAGCACTACTTGGAACATCATATATTTTAAGAAGGTACTTGGTTGATACCTAGGATGCTGGCAGTAACTCGTATCAACCATTAGCACCAGTCAATGGTATTTGTGATGCATTTTTGAATGTTCAGTTGACTTGAGTTTCATATTTGAATATAATAATAACAACAACAACCAGAATGACCAGAAACTAACTTGGAACTGGTTAAGATCAGGAGTACTGAAAAAAGAAACAGAAAGCTTTATTTTGGCAGCTCAAGAACAAGCCCTAGCCACAAACTGCATGAAGGCAAAAATTCAACATGTTACCACCAAAAGCGAATGCCACCTCTGCAATGAGAAAGATGAGACAGTTGACCACGTGATCAGTAGGTGCAGCAAAATTTCATAAACCGACTACCTACAACACCATGACCGTGTTGCTAAGGTCATTCACTGGAAATTGGGCCAGAAGTTTGGATTTGAGTACAGCAAAAACCACTGGGAACATCAGGTTGAGAAAGTTTTAGAGAATGAGAAACTCAAGATCTTGTGGGACTTTAGGATTCAGACTGACAGGCACTTAGTGCACAACACACCTGACATAACAGTAGTTGAAAAGAAAAAAGTATGGTTCATTGACATTGCAATACCTGGTGATGCACGGATTGAAGATAAGCAGTAAGAAAAAATCACAAAGTACCAGGACTTTGCAAATTAAAGTTGAGCCACTGTGGCAAAAGAAATTGTCTGTTGTCCAGATTGTAATTGGAGCCCTTGGAGCAATACCCAAAGGGCTGCCCCGCTATTTAGAAATTCTAAATTTACCAGACTTGAACATTTTGACTCTACAAAAAACCACCTTACTCAGAACAGTTTACATCCTCCGAAGATACCTTTAACAGTTCCTAGGTCTTTGGTTAGGACTCCAGCTGCTGAGCTATTAATCAACCTCAAAGGCTGTGAATCTCACTAAAGATTTAATAATAATAACAACAACAACAACAATAATCGTCTTTTAAGAAAATGCGGGAGACAAATGAAACAAGGGACAGGCGAATCTGAGGACCACAGCAGGTGCCATTATAAAAGAGGGGATTCAGTTGCCAAGTGCACGGACGAGTCTGTTTAGTGGGGGGGGGGCGGGCGGGGGGGGGGTTCATATTTTTTGAAGCGCAGGCGTCTTTGCATGCACGTATGCGTCGCGATTATGACGTAGACGGAAATGGGCGAGCCCGTTTGGAATTTTAGCGCGAGCGCGGAGCGTTGGGTTCCCTTCTCGGAAGCTTGGCGCGCTCCTCAGAGGAGAGCGAGAAGGTGGTGGAGGCTGAGGAAAACAAAAAAACCGAGATTGCTGAGCCTGGAAGCTCACGGAGAATCCGAGCTTTTCTTCTTTCGTGACTCCGAGGGGACTGGGACGGAGGAAGAACTTAAGAGAGGTAGGAGAATCCCCGAAGTTTTTCCGAGAGGAAAGGGAGGTGGTGGGTGAAACTGACTACGCTGTTGAGGAAAGGGTGCAAACACCTCTCCAGGTGCTCTTTGAAGAAGGTATAGTCGGTCGCTGTGGTTATGGAGGGGAGGGGAGCAGGTTGGCGAAGGGTGGTGCTGTGATTAAATTAGGACGACCCTGCTGCCTCAAATTTTAGGCTGCTTTGCTAGAATTTTAAAGGCGATATGTACATTAATACATTTGGGTGTGTGTGTGTCCATGGATATGTATGTATGTGCACGTGTGTATGTACATATATATATGAGAGAGAGAATTTCATTTATTTAATGTGTGCCATTGTGTTCACAGAAAAAAGTGACAATAATGGTTACTTTATCTCATTTAACATGACAGTCTGGACCTCTTCAATGTGTAAGAAAGCATGCTTTTTCTTTTAGCCAAGGTAATTTCTTTTGATATGGGAGAACTTGCCTTTTCAGCAACAGCAAATAGAAAGGATATTCTCAAAGTCCTTGAATACACTTGCAACTTTCAAAGAAAGACATTAATGTAGCCAGGAAAAAGTAATGTAACCCATAAATTTGTCACTTGTGAAATGTTATCTAGAATCAATGTTTTCCATTGTTCAAACTTCCCATGCAATCAGTGTATTTTACTGACTGATCATTTACTTATTGACTTATCACACATCCTGAATGTATGTATTATTTGTTTCTATACTCTATAAAAAGACTTGCTGCCAACACCCCCCCCCCCCCCGCCCAAAAAGCTGTTTTCTCTTCAAAATTCAGGATATTGGTCTTTAGCTCCATGCACACTTGGTTTTGTGAGTTTTGAGGCAACACCCAGCTTCAAATATCCCCTTGGCCAAGAAAACCCATAACTGGCTTTGGGCCAATAATTGCCTAATTCCAACCTTTCTCTCAGGGTCGTTGTGAGGTAAAAATTGGTGGAACTAATAGTGATGTACCCCTTGAACTCATAAAGGAAAAAAAGGACAAAATAAATGAGACTGCAGTTTATCCACCCCTACCTATGTAAATAATGCTACTCTAATAAAATGTTGTTCAGTTCCCTTTGTCTCAAGTAGAGCCACAATCAGGTTTGCTCCAAATGGCAGGAAAAAGCTCCAGATGACGGGAACTTACTCCAGCTTTAGGAATTCAACTTATAACATAAATTGTATCTATGTTTTCCCTTATGTGTTAGATCTTTTCAGTTTGGTGTCATTCAGACAGCTGGATGTTACCTTTCACTATTCCCAGTTTATACTTCAACAAAAAGAGGTCAGACTGTTGGAAGTTACTATTGGGATATTGTATCTAGCAGAATTTCTTATGTTTTAGCAGATGGCAGCATTTGCTTGACTTTGTGAAGCTTAGAAGCTGATCTGTGGTTGTTCTAGTATTTGTGTGGGAAGCTGCTGGATAGTACTAGAGTTATTGGTTAAATTGGAAAATCATTCTTGAAAGAGGCAATGGCCAACCACTTTTGAACTATTACTAAAAATACTGCATGGATTCATGTTCTGTAGTCATCAAGAGTTACGCTCAACTGAAGGGTAACACTGCTTTTGTGTAATGCCACAAATTGTAAGTGTAATTATCTTCCCAAAGAGATTTATAATCTAGATGTAGAATAATAGGAATATTAGAGGAAGAGAAGGCAAATTAAGAATGGCTAGTGGAAAATAAATATATTTCAGTTTTCTTTATTTATCTTTAATCACATTAGAAGTTGGAAATAAAGGAGATTAAGATTTCATGGAACATAGCTTTGAGAAGGGACTTGCAGAAAAAGGTGACTTAATAAAGATTCACATAATACATTGTGCCATGGATTAGCCAACCGTATTTTAATAAAACCAATGTTTTAGTTTTGATAGTGTTGTGCAAACCCACAACACAATTTGAATTTATTAAGTAAATCAAAATTAACCATGGGACAGAGTGAATATAGCAAGAGGCATTGGGAAGAATTAATTCTTAAGTATATTAGCATTAATGCTGATGGATAGAATTATGTGAGAAAGCAGAAAAATTTCAAAAGTTTAGGACTAATATATTAGGATTGGAGAAACAAATGTGGACTTTTTCTCTGGGAGCGTATTGGATAAAATGTTTGGGGGTTTTTTCAAGGGGAATAAATAATTTATTGAGTGAATGATTTCCTCTATTTAACTCTTTTAAAAAATTAAGAGTACACAGTTCTTGTATATTGGAATTCAGTTTTATATGCATTAGAATTTTGTAAAATAATTCAGACTTTAAAAAGTAACCCATGGTCATAGAGTAAGTTGTGATTCTGGAAAAATCTATAGGCCATACCCCATAAATGAATTAGTTATGTGGGCTAGGGTGGCAGTTTCCAACCTTTCCGGCTCGGCGAACTGGCGGTGGCAGCAGTGAGGGAGAGGGGATGGTTTCACACACGCACATCTTGTTTTCACAAATGCAGCTTTACACGCGCACATTCACCCACCACTTCCACAACCCAGTTCCAAAAGGGCTGAAGACCATGTGTTGGGGACCCTGGGTTAAAGTACAAAGAAAGCTATAGAACTAACTTTAGTATAAGTAGAATCTAATGACCATTGCATTTTTGTTACCCAATAAACTTATATCCTCTAATATTATTGTGGTATGTGGGAAAGACCCTGGAAACTTGGGCTGCCTATAGATTTTTTTAAAATTAGATTTATATGCCACCCTTCTCCGGAGACTCAGGGCGATTTACAATGCATTAAGCAATAGCCTTCATACTTTTGTATATTTTTATACAAAGTCAGCTTATTGCCCCCACAAACTGGGTCCTCAATTTACCTGCCTTAGAAAGGATGGAAGGCTGAGTCAACCTTGAGCCTCGAACTTGCAATAATTGCAGACAGCTGGATGTTAATAACAGGCTATCTAGCCTGTTGAGCTATTTGAGGCTCTATGATTGAGAATGATTGAATAACTCACAGCTGGATAGTGGACAGAGCAAGAGGCTCTGAAGAAAACCCTCCCTAGCTTCTTGGGCTGTAAAGACAGTGGGAGATTTATACTTTCAGACTTGCAAGTTTTTGTTAATACAATACAATACCTTGCAATAAAGTAGAATTGGTTTACTGTATCTGGTCATCTTTCTTGTCTGGTCTACCTGGAAAAGTGGACAAATATTTCTGGTAGATTTCTATCACAGTGTCTTGGCATACGTTGGCAGGACAGGAAGTCCAAGGATCAGGAGAGGAACTTTGGAGACAGCCATTGCTGCACTAAATGTGCAATTTTCTTAGATTCTTCTCAGTGCTGAGACCCTCCTGTCCATACCTGATAAGAAATAGTCAGGAAAACTGGCTTGGAAGATAATCACAGTACATGTTACAATAGACAAATATCGGTATTTCTTTAATCTTTTAAAATGTATCTACAATGTATACAAATTCACTTTCATGAATTAATTATTTGGACGTGGATAAAACCTTCCATCTGTCAATGGGACAGAGAAGCATATCAAAGAAAGGGTTGTCATTTTAGCAGCCCAAGAAGCTGTTTAGGAAGTGCAATAATGACATGAAGGTAACTAAGGAGAAAGTTAAATATGAGGAGGGAGCTGAGAGTGAAATTAAATTATACCCCCAATTTAAAGTTGGTTTACACAAGCTCTGGTTTTGGATATTTACCCCAAAAATATTTCAGGTATTTGTACTGTCTTTTCCTCTCGGTATGAGGTTGAAGGAACAACAGTAGAACAGCATGAGAAATGGCAGAGCAAATGAAGAATTGCTGGAAGAGGAGAAATTTAGAACATGGTGATTGGTCAGAGAGAGGCTAGCTAAAAGGTTTAATGACGAAGTAACTTGAAATGGTCTCTGAACAAATAGAAGTTAAAAGAGAGCTACCTATATTATGAACCATTCTTTAGGTGGTAGGTTTTTTTCAGTTTAAAAAGAAGAGAAGAAAATCTCTAGCCAGACCCATTGTGTCTACGCAAACTAATAACAGGCTGGAGTACAAACAACAGGATTACTACAGAATATTTTTACGGGAGAATTTAATTCCAACTCTCTACTTTAGATTTGTAGTTCTTCTACAAAAGTATTCCTATTTACTCAACTGCTTCTTTTAAATATCTCTTTTAATGCCTTGTAAATTTTTATTTTACTCCGGGTGGAGTCCGGTGATCACTTTATTATCTAAAAATGCTTGTTGGAACATTTTTATAATATTTTATAAAATATTTTGGTCAGACTTGCTCCATTGTGTGTAGAACAGAACCAGCTTCATAACCACATTTGAAGTCTTACTCTTAAGTTTGATGTTCTAAGCACTATAGAAATGTAATTTGTATCTTTTAAATAAAACATTATATACAGTTACGGTTGCCATGTTGGATAAGAGAGCATATAATGCACTCTGTAACGTTTATTCTTAAGTAAAAGTAAAGCTAAAAAAGTCCCTGCGGATTTTACTCTACTAGATATTGCTAACTGTAGGGGGGTGTTCATCCATTTCCAGTATCAACACTGTCCGAAGATATTTCCACAGTCATGTGGCCAATGTGACATCACGGAGCAGTTACCTTTCCACTGGAGTAGTACATATTTATTTCGCATTTACATGCTTTCAAACTGCTAGTTGTCAAGAGCTGGAACATCCGTCTCCTGGCACTCAGGTCTGGAACCTGGGCTGTTGCCTTTCCAATAAGTCCAGTGTCTCAATCACTGAGTCACCATGCTGCCCATTACCCTTAAACAATCCCCACTATTTTCAGTGCAATTTAACGCCGAAAAGCATATATGATTACATCTTCTTTTTTTAAGTATCTTATAATAGATTATGTAAGCAAGAAACTGGTGGAATAAATCAATACTCTGAAACTTTTATATTCTCCAACTTGTGTTCCATTTATTGCTTTTTCAGTTTATACTTCTGCTGACAATTGTACTTTGAGTGCTTCTAGAAACTTAACAAATCATATTTGTCAGTTTCATTTGAATGTCACGTGTCTTATCAGCAATCACTAAGAAACTTCATGACTGCTATTGATGGATCCTGTCCTGCAGCAGATAGATGAAATCCATGTTACCTGAAATACTCTTCAAATGGCCAGGATTTGGAGATAGCAGACCACAGGGCATTGATTTTCTGAGATGGAAATCTAGTGCTAATTGAAAAGCATGATTGTTACTAAAGCTTTTAGTTGATAAAGGGTTTTTAAAAGACAAAATAAAGAGAATCTTACTGGAAAAAGAACTGAAAATATCAAAATTATTAATATCAAATTAAAGGTTGTGTCCAGAATTGTAAGATAGAAATAAAGAAGCATTTGTTTGGGCCATAATAGCAGAAGTCTCTCAGACTGTAATGTTTCTAAATATGTTACTATTTATTTTATTCCTTCTATTTAGCCATTTAAGTGCATCTAACTAAAAAAGAAATAAACAAAGCAGACAGATGCATAACTAATAGACTTTATAGATTTGGCTATTTATATTAGCTCTATGAATTTCATAGTTTTGTTAAATATATTTATTTACATTCATACAAGTTAAGGTGAAAAACGTAAGGATGCTTATTACATTTTATTGGTTTTTTCTTTTATTTTTAATTATGGTCACTGACTGTAATAGTGTATCTCTCTAATATGCTATTACATTGTGTGAAAAAATGGTTTAAACTCAATATATGTCATGATCTATATTATTCCAGTTAGGTTAAATATGAGGAATAGTTTGTGACCATGGTTATATTCAGTTTTTATGACTGATGAGCCTGAAGGAAAACTTGATGCTTTCTGAGTTAGGCTATAAAGGAAGATATTGCATAATCTTACTGATTGCACTTCCTACTTTCAGACATGCCGGTAGCTCTTGACTGTTCAGGTGCTGAGTCTCAATTGAGCTATATTCCTCTGCCAGTGCCTGCCTTCTTCAAGGAAGCAGAATGCAGTTTTTCCATCAAAAAGACCCGCCAACCACTCAGCTATACCCTTCCTCCACGGCCACGCCACAAGAGCACACTAACTGTGAGCCGAATTTTCTCTGACCGCCGTCTGCAGCCTTGGACCAAGCTCCAGCCACGTAGTGTTTCCTTCCATGGCTTGCATAAGCAGGAATCGCCTCTATATAGTAATCTGTATGATGCCTCTAAAAGAGAGTTGTTTTTCAAGCAATGTTTTCAGAAACTCAGCTGTTTGGGACGGGGATCATTTGGGGAAGTATATAAGGTAAGAAGTCGTCAAGTAATAATTAGTGGCTGATAAGATTACAGAAATTAATGGGAGACTATATTAATGGATTGTAGTTGGGACAGCTAAATGGAAATTCCACATTCTGCAGGCCTATATGGTGACTTGAAAAAAAAGTATTGGGATCATATTCCACTTGCAAACCTTTTTGAAGCATGTGCCAGGCAACTCGAAGAAACAAATTGAAGTTTTGTTTAGGCAGCAGATAATTTCCTATATTTAAGTGTAATTTGTTTGAAAGTACCTCTTGGAGAAATTTTTGCATTTCAGATGACAGTATTTTAAATATTTGTGATTTAATTTTGGCTGCCTTAGTAATTACATCAAGTATAACGTTTATTTGCAGTCTAATTACACGATATAAACACTACTCTGTCAGAGAAACTTAATATTCTTGGCATAAAATGGTACCACTCCTCATTTGGATATTGTGGTTATCAAATAGGATTCTTAATTTAAAGCATTTCTGTGGAGGTTCCTCACTCTTCTCTCTCATAGGTACGGTCTCGTGAAGATGGTCAGTTGTATGCAGTGAAGCGTTCTGTGGAGCCTTTCCGGGGTGAGGGTGACAGGCAGCGTAAATTGGCTGAGGTGCGCAAGCATGAGCATGTGGGGCACCATCCCAACTGTGTGAGCTTTGTACAGGCTTGGGAGGAGCGTGGTCAACTCTACATCCAGACAGAGTTATGTCCGGGCACCCTGTTGCAGTACTGTGAGGAACATGGCCCTCTGTCCGAATGGCAAGTTCAGACCTTTATATGGGATATACTTCAAGGACTGCGCCATTTACATGGTCGTAACCTTCTACACATGGATATCAAGCCAGCTAACATCTTTCTATCATCTACCAATGTCTGCAAGTTGGGTGACTTTGGGCTAATGCTGGAGTTGGACTCTGGGGATCTGAAAGATGCTCAAGAAGGGGATCCACGCTACATGGCCCCGGAACTGCTCCATGGAGAATATACCAAGGCTGCTGATGTCTTCAGGTGGGGATGTAATGAGAAGATGGGAACTAGATTTTCTGGTGCTAGGAATGGCCACTCTTGTATAGTGTTTGCACTTTTGCCTCAAATGTTGCTAACCATGGGTATTAAAAATCTGTGATATGGTTTAATAGTGCTGCCTGCTTCAGTTGTTTGATCTATGTCTTTCTGTCTTCCCAGTCTTGGCATAACTATCCTAGAAATTGCCTGTAATATGGAGCTCCCCAATGGAGGTAAAGGCTGGCAGCAACTTCGACAGGGTTATTTGCCCCCTGAATTCACTGCAGGTGAGCAGTAGCGAAGGGGACGTCTCTGTGTGTAGTATCTACAGTTTAAGAATTCTGCTGACAATCTTCTTAAGAACCTGGCAAACTGAAAAGCAGAATAATCAAGTGAAGAAGCTGCTGAAATAAAAAAAAATCAGTATGCCACACAATTAGAGATAGGTGACTGAATCTTCCTACCCACTTCAGGTCTCTCAGTTGAGCTGCAAAAACTTCTAGTTGCCATGTTGGAACCCAATCATCTTCTCCGGCCCTCAGTTGAGATGTTGCTTAATTCTAGTCTCATGCAGAAAACAGAGAGGTGGCGAAAACTCGTGTTGTTAGCACATTCTGGGATCCAGCTGAGTGTCTCCATGTACAAGGTAAGCATGAATTTAGCCAGATATTATTTTGGTCCAAATTCTACAGCAACCTTTAACCACATACTCTTTGATGACTTCTCAATTTTATGTATGTTTGCTTCAAAATTGGTTAAACATCCTTTTTAAAATAAACACTCCATAGGGCTGCCGGAACACGCTTTTCCTTATAACTATAGTCATGACTTCTATACTTGTTACTTTTACCCTTGTTACTTTGATCAGATTGAATGAAACTGATCTGGTTCTATTTCTCCTTGAATTCTTGGATTTCTTTGGTACCTATTAGTACAAAACTCACTGGTTTATATCAAATGTTTATTATCATTTAATGCTAGAACCCTTTCTAGATTGTTTTACTGTCAAATTTAGGTGATACTGTATTTCATGGTTGTTTTATGCATAGTGTGCCTGCTGATCTCTTTCTAAGAGTTTGATCTTTTCTTTTTGCTCATTCTAGACTCTCTTCAGGTTCATGCAATGGCTTTGGGGAGCTTTGTGCGGTCCAGCTCAATGGTTGCTCTTTTGGCATAAGACTGTTCCAGTCACACCACCACATTCACCCTTTCTTCTTCCCCTGGAAAACAGCAATCTCTCTAGTGACTGGGGTGAAGAAGAAGAGGGTGATAAAGAGAGCCTTGGCGAAGATGTACTTGAGCTTTCAGAGATAAGTAAACGACATAATCACACTTGCCCTGTGGAGCTACAGTCCTTGGATAAGTAAGTTAGAGAGAGACAGGAATATTCCCCTCTCTACCTATCTCAAAATGTGGAAGAAGTAGAAAGTGAACATGAACAAGGGGCCTGCATCAGAATATATTAAAAATGTGGTAGACAAATTCTAGTGTTTAAGGTCAGTGCAGTGCTTGCCTAATTTGAAATATAAACTCAAATCTCAAAAATCCATTGGAAAAAATCCTTTTTGATACTGGAATTGATAATTAGTAATATTCACTCATCCTTTTTTAGAACTTAATTCCCTAACACTTCAACTGCCTGCCTTAACCTTATCTCTGGTTTTAGCAATCTCTGAAACCCAAAATAGAGGACAGTGATTAGGCTTGTTAAAAGCACTTGAAGAAGCATTTTGCAAAGAGCCCTACCCAATTTACTGTTTGGAGCATAATTGACAATCAAGGATGAGTTTCAAATTGATAGCACCAAGTCTTTGAGAAAGAAACTGCCTCACTATTCCAGGCAGTAATATTGTCCCATGCTTTTTATAGTTGTCATAATGATTCTTCAAAACCCAAACCTGAAGGCAACTTACAACATTAGTAAACTTATCCAATTCTGTTTTTCATATGAGAATGTATTGCTCTTCTGATATTTTCTCTAATTATGAGGAAATGTTTTTAGCTTATGAAATGCTGTCATCAATTATTGTCTAAGTATTTTTTAAAAATAATTGGAAATATTCAGTTTTTCAATAACATTTCATCTTTTTTAATTGCTAAGATTAGCCAACTGCCCTATCAAAAAAATCATCCCCTGATATTTCAAATGATTTCTGGCTAAGAATTCACTTTTTTGGGGGGAAATGCTTTGCTTTTTTCTTGAAGGAAAGAACAGGCCTGTTATACACCTACAGTTTGTATGATGGATGAAAGGGAGAAGAGGAGCAAATGACTAACACAGCCTACTTGTTCAAACATGTGCATCATTTATTATATGTTGGTCTGAATTCTCCACCCATTCTCCAACATATCTTTGTCAGAGTTCTGCTAAGCCTGATGGTAAAGCCTCCTATTTACTTTTCTTCCAGACAACCTGATTCCCCTCTGCTTACCATATGCCCATGTGCAGGAAGCACCTCCACACCACGGCATCCCTCACCTCAACAGACTGGTTGCAGGAAAAGCAGGTGAGATGTTATTGAAGCAATGACTATAAAGAAATATTTGTTTTCATGTATGTATAACCAGATATAACCTGGTTTGTTTTGATTTACATGATTGTGCAAATGTAATATTCAGTAAAGTCCTATTACTTAAACCTAGGCTTATTGTGTTTAAAACCAGTCAGTAACTAAACTTCTGGAGATTTTTGCAGTCACCTGCAAACTGAAGATACAAAATAATATTCAGAATGCTTGATGACTTAGCCAGGCAGCAACTGTAGTACTGGCCTAATACTTTAGTTGCATGTTTTCAGCTCTTCAGTAAAAAATAAAAGTATGGTATTTTGAAGTTTAAGACTTTCCCAAGACTCTTATACTGTGGAGAGGCGAAATGCTTTAGTTTCTTTTCTGCCAAGTTGTGACATTTCCATGATTTCTTCCTTTTTAACTTTTTTTTATCATTCACAGGTCTTTTACACTCCAGGGAAGTCCCAACCTTAGTTGCATTAGTCTGAAGTCCCCATGCAACAGCCCCACTTCATCAAACATGTTACCTGCCAATACATTACAGCACACACTAACATATGATGAAACAGAAGATGAATGGGAATCAGTTTTACCTCAGTGCTCCACTTTTGAGCCAAAAAATTTGCTAAGCTTATTTGAGGATCATCTGGAAACTAAACAAAAATGTCAGAGCTGATGGGGGAACTATATTTATTTGCTGCCTTGCTTAGGCCCTTTTATTTGAACTTTTTTTTAAAAAGCATGCTAGAGGTCAATATGGTCAGAGGTACCAAGTTCAGACTAGCAAAGGAAAGGCAAATTTTTAAAGATGCTTTGCTGTATGTATATTTTATCTATTTGAATTATATATGACTTTTTTTGCATAATATTGCCTTTATAATATAAGAATATTATTTTTCTGGCTATCAAGCATATTATAATCTATCACCATTTAATGAAAAAAACATCCTACTTTCATATAAATTTAAGAATTGAATACCTTCTGTATGAATTTCTTTTTTAAACTTTGTCCTCTTCTGTTTGTGTCTCAAAGATTTTTTGTGATTTGTGGAATTGGACTTAAATCTTTCATTCTTGGGATTTACAAATATAACTGTAACTTGTGATATTAAAAGCATTCAGAATTTCCACTAACTGATCCGTTTCCTTTTTAAAACTGTAAGAACTTTACTGACTGTAAAATAAAACTCCATTAAGAAAAAAGAAGACTTAAAGGAGATGTTATTTAAAGCCAAGTCTAATAGATGATAAAGGAAGCTATTTGAGTTTCTTGCTTAATGGCCACAGCATGGAAACGGCATTGGTTGCTCTAGTAAATGAACTCTGGCGGGCCAGGGATGGGGGTTGTTCCTCCATCTTGGTCCTTCTTGACCTCTCAGCAGCTTTTGATACCATCGACCATGGTATCCTGCTGCAGCGGCTCAGAAAGATAGGGATAGGAGTCACTGTTGCGGTGGTTCTCCTACCTCTGGTCACTTGCAGTCCATTTGGGTGGGGGGTCAGGGATCCTCCCAGAGGCCCCTCACTTGTGGGATGGCTCAGGGATCGGTTCTCTCCCCCCTGCTCTTTAACATCTATATGAAACCACTGAGTGAGATAATTCGTGGTTTTAGGGTGAGGTATCATCAATATGCTGATACCCAGCTTTACATCTCCACCCCTGATCACCCTAGTGATGCTCCTTCCATCATGTCCCATTGCCTGGAAGTGGTGCAGATTTGAATGGGGAGGAACAGACTCAGACTCAACCCTTCCAAGACTGAGTGGCTGTGGATGCCGGCATCTCAGGATCTGGAGGTTCCAACTTTAACAATAGAGGGGGAGACTCTTACACCCTCTGATAGAGTTCACAATCTGGGTATCCTCTTGGAATCCCGGCTGTCCTTGGATGACCATCTGACAGCCATAACCAGGGGGGCCTTTTCACAGATGTATCTTGTGCGCCAGTTGCGCCCTTTTCTAGACCGGGATGTTCTCGCCACGGTCTCTCACGCCTTCGTTACCTCTAGGTTGGACTACTGTAACACCCTCTACATGGGGCTGCCCTTGGGATGCTTCTGGAGGCTCCAGCTAGTCCAGAATGCGGCCACATGGGTAATTATGGAGGCTTCTCGATACTCCCGTGTAACACCTCTCCTGTGCGAGCTGCACTGGCTGCCAGTGGCGTTCTGGATTCGTTTCAAAGTGCTGGTGCTTACCTATAAAGCCCTTCATGGCTTAGGCCCGGGGTACTTGCAGGACCATCTCCAGCCGCCCTCCCCCGTCCCGTGCGTTCTCACAGAGTGGGTCTCCTCAAGGTGCCTTCAGCCAAACGATGTCGGCTGACGGCCCCCAGGAGGAGAGCGTTCTCTGTGGGAGTCCCGACCCTCTGGAACGATTTGCTCATCAAGCTCAGGACACCCCCCAACTTCCTTTCCTTCCGTCGTGAGCTGAAGACGTGGCTCTTTCGTCAACTTAACTGATCCGTTATGGGTGTACATTGTTATAATTTTAAATTGTTTTAATTGGATTGTTGATTCTAATTTTATTGTGATTTGTATTGGATATTTTTTTTGTAAGCCACCCTGAGTCCCTCAAGAGAATGGCGGCATATAAATCGCAATAAATAATAATAATAAATAAATAAATAATGGAAGGAAATCTTGAAAATACAGACCTTTAGAGAAGTGACTGTAAATCGTGCACATTATTATTAGCTGCCCATATTTATTTTGTCTCTTGGTTTCAGGATTTTCCAATCAGATTGAGATGCCCTATTCTTACTAGGTAGAGATAAAAGTGACTGGTGATTGATTGAAAATGTGCTTTTCTGGAAGCTTATTCATTCTACTTTAACGAGCTTCAATTAGGATATAATTAGGATGCATGTATTTTCATTCTAGAATATCCAACGGCGCCTACTGATGAATGTATGTGCATCATTCAGTTAGAAAAAAAAAATCTGTATAGTATCAACATGAAATTTGCCACCAGTTACCAATTCCTGTCCCACTTCTGTGGCATCTGTTCTGCCTCATAGAATGAGACTGCTTTGATTTTATGTATGCAATACCTCACAACCAAAGCAG
Source organism: Coluber constrictor foxii (assembly GCA_038048745.1). Taxonomy (NCBI): domain Eukaryota; kingdom Metazoa; phylum Chordata; class Lepidosauria; order Squamata; family Colubridae; genus Coluber; species Coluber constrictor. The sequence goes on along the minus strand of CM075961.1, from coordinate 59,967,202 downwards.
CTGATTTTTCTGGCTATAATTTCTCTTCTGCATATCTGCTAGTAGGGAAAATAGCAGTCAACCAAGGCACTACAGGAAGAAGTAGGGAGTAGGAAGGGACAATCTGATTGCAGGCAATGTTTCTCATCTATAGGCTGACTTTACATTGTATTATGTTGTAACCCAAACTGAAGTTAAAAAGTCACTCCAGAAGCTGACTTTTTTCTTTGCTTCCTTTCTCTTAAATAGGCAATACCTGTGAACTTCCAGATTGCCCTATGCTATTTAACCAGCAAAGGGGCAAAAAGTACACAGATGCCATCATTCTTTATTATATGATTTCAGCCTGGCACTAACTTGGTAAAAATGATAAGATTAAATCATTGCTAGCTGAGCAATCTAACCTAGTCCTGCTATATAATTCTGACAAACCACCAGCACAGTGCTGCCATATCCTGCTTTTTATGGAGATAAGAGAATGAAAGCAGGCAAGGTTGACCAGAAAAGAAGGGACATGCCCAAATAGCATGAAATAGGCAATAAGCATCTTGTGGTTTCCATCAGCACTGACAACCAGATTTTTAACCTCTAAAACTATAGATGACATAGGTTTTATACTTTGTGGCTGCTAATGGGAAATCTCTGTTGTTACATAGACAAAATGAATGTGTCCATTTATCAAAATATTTAACAGGTAGTTTTTCAACGCTAATCTTAAATTTCAGTGACAAGATTTCCATGATACAAGATTTAAGGCAAAAATACCTTAAATACCAGTCATAACCCTTTCAGCCAATGTGATTTTGTTTAACTCTGTTAGTCTATTTACCTGATGAAGAGTTCTTAGAAATTCCAAAACTAGTATCTCGTTTTCTAAAATTTAAGTTGATCTTATAAAGTTCCTTCTACATTTTTTTTCTTTTAGCCAATATAACTGCTTCATAGATGATTTAATTCTTATTCTCTTTAGCCTAGATCAGTGATGGCTAACCTTTTCCGAACCAAGAGCCGAAAGCGCACACATGTGCATAAATGCACACGTGTGCCTGAACCTGCAAAATGCAATGCGAGCGCATGCACCCTGTGCATCCACCCCGCCCCCCTGCAGATGTGCACTAGCTCATGCACCTTGACATGTGTGGCAGAGACCTGAAGACCAGCTGGCCGGTGGGAGGCACACGTGCATGCACAGCAGAGCTGAGCTGGGGTGGGGTGGTGGCTCACATGCCCACAGAGAGGGCGGTGCGTGCCCCCTCTGGCACACGTGCCATAAATTTGCCATCACGGGCTTAGATTGCAAGAAGAATGAGGAGTTAAATTTCTGACCAGGCATTGAATTCCAGAATCTGAAATTCAATTCAAATGTATGTAGATACTTTTAAAATGTAAAGATATGTAATTCTAGTTGAAAACCAAAAGTAAAAATTTTAAAACATCAAGTGAATACAGGGTACAAAGTCTTACTCTCTTCCAGCTGAATATGATGAAACTTTTAAAATGTAGTGGTTTAACTGAAAATTAAATTTTCAATAAGCAGGTTATTAGCACTGAGCTGATTTATGTCTCGCTAAACATTTTAGTAGTTAAATTTTTATAAAACGTGCAATTGTTTTATAAAAATATAGAGAAAGCTTACAGGACCAGTAGTAGAATCTTCCAGAACAAACATGTCCTTTACTTGTAAAAGATTCCAATTAGTTTCCACCAGCATGGTAGTTTTAGCTGAACCACAATTCAAGTTCATAGATCTTACCCTTAGCAGCAATTCATTCAAATGTAGAGAGACAATAAAAGCTGTCAATGTGAAAGTATTTTAAGACCCCATTTCCACCGCTTCAGAATGAAATTTGATGAATACCCTAATAGACATATGAAGGAGCCATCTGGCATTAGGGATAGCTTAGCCACCATAAGCTAAAAAAATTCAAGAGATTTGAAGCAGCAGTTCATTTCAGCCCCGTTTTAAACTTTTTTATCAAAAGCCCAAATCTGCCACTTGCCCAACTTTTTTTTCAGCCTTTTAAAAAAAAGTTCTGGATCTTAAGTATTTAAAATTCCCGTCTCACCCTCCCTCCCATATGAAGTGCATTTTTTGGATGTGGTGCCTTGCTCTTTTATTTTAAAGATATGTGACGCTTCAACTTCAGAAGCTGTGAACATCAGCAATGTCCATCTACCCTGAGATAACAAAGAGACAAGACTTGGTTAGCAGCAGATTAAACCCACTTCCAAAATGTAGTTGTATGACACAAAATTCACATTCTAACATGGAAGGTTTAGGTCAATGTTTCCCTTTTCATAACAGATCTACTTGCAACCTAGAACACAGAAATTATTTAACCTTCACTCTATTCCTTCAAGGATTTGTTTGACTCACTTTTTAGCTTGTTAAGTTACATCAGACACTTTCATATTTTATCCTAATTATCTTTTTGAAAGAGGATACATCCAAACTAGCATATTGTATAGATTAATATTAGGGGTTTTTTTTCTTGATTCTTTTAAAAATCAAAATTGGTCTCCACATCTACATGGTTGTTTTTCAGTCTGGCTGGTTTTAACAAGGTGGATTTACAGGTGCTGCAAGAGGACAATTTTGATCTTTAAAGGAAGCAGAAATGATTAAATTGATATGTTAGTCACAATATCATCCTCTTCCCTTTCCAAATTTCTTTCATTGGAGAAAGGAGTTTCCATTGCCACTTATATTCTTAGAAAGATACAAATAGATTTTTTCCCTATTTGATCATAAATTAAACTAAAATCCAAATGGGCTGGCTTACTATACATTGAAAACTAGTTTTTAGTAAAGGTCACATAAAATACTTTAACCATTTTCTTAAATATTCTGTGCCTCGCTCACTAAAACAGTATGAAGTAACTTGTGCTGCATAGAAAATAGAGAACTCCCCCATTTCAAGTAGAACCCCTACACATAGCTTTTTAAAAGCCAAATTACAGTGATCTACATAAATGCAAACTATAAAGGGTTACCAAATATTGAATAGGTTGCTTGATTTAGGTGTATTTTGAAGCTAAACAAAAAAAAAACTGATTTTAAGATCTGCCATAAAACACTAAAACAAATTCCACTTGAAAATCCATTTTACATTAAAAGTAGCATTATGCACAATTATTTGAGTGTTCAGATGTGGAAGATCATCAGGGCCTGTAAGATCTCACATACTTTACCCCTATTTAGACAATAATCTTACATGCATCAGGATCTAATATAGTTCAGCAGGCTAAGGACTATGAGCCATATTTAGGCACCTAAAAGAAATGCTAGCTCTCCCAGTTCCTAATTTTAAGCCAAGAGAAGACTTCAAAGGAATTGTAAAATATTTGCTAGAATGCTGTTTTGATCCTCAACCTGCCACTTCTGATTATGTTCTCAAAAAGCACCCCTCCCCAAAAAATTCTGACCATGGACCAAAAGTTAAAAATTTAATTCTTCAGAGGAAGAATCAATCTCAGGATTCTATTTGTATCAAAAACAAATCAAATTAAAAAGCAAAATGTTCAGAATGGACCAATTCAAGAAGCTACTGAAAGAGGGGAACCAAAATCTAGAAGCTGTAGTTAATGGACCAGTCAGGACAGTAACAAAGGGGAAAAGATAGCAGCACTTGCCTATTATTGATTACTGCAATTGCAGCAGCCATATCAATGGAGTAGAAAGAGTTCTTCCAAATTCATACAAAACTATAAAGCTTTGAAAAGCATTGCTCTGGTCAGGGTAAAATTGGAATGTGGTAGCAGAAAAAAGAATTCCAATCTGACCATAAACATTGTATACTCTGCCAAAAGAGAGATAGGAAACTGAGGTATGCTGCAAAAAAGTCATGGCCCTAAAGTTGATGACATTAGCCAGAAATTGAAATCAGGACTCTTCAATTTCAACCCAAATCCAGTTTCAAGACTCCTGATTATCCTTCTGGCAGGTAAAGAAAAACTAAACTATGCAGCAGAATTTAATATTCTGGTGTCTGACAAGCCCTTTTAAAAATCAGAAAGTATTGCATGGTGTCTGAAAGACACCTGGATAAAAATTATTTAAGTAACTGCCTCTAAAAAGCAGAGAAGTTGCACTCAGCTGCAACATCTTCTACTAAGAACATCCCTCTTTTCCCAGTGCCCGTTTCATTTTCAATGCAAATTAAAAACAGAGAAGCAACTAATTGGGTTTTTCCTACTATCATCAAGAACAGCTCTGATGACAAAAAGTCCTACAGCAAACAAAAGTAAGAGTTGGGGATGGGATGGGAATCTTCGCTAGTACAGTGGATTATTTCTCTGATTCTATCTTATTAATGATCAAGATTGTTTTAACCAAATTATGTTTGCCTCTTGCAATTTGGAAGAATAGTTGAACTGCACAAACTGATCTAAGAACCTCAATTGGTGGAAATTCATTACTTTAGACTCAGAAGTATACAAATCCTAGGTAAGTTGATCCATAAATAATCAACCAATAGGAAACTACTATATTAACCCCACAGGGGAAAAAAAATGCAGCCTCTTAAATAAATCACATCCAGAAGATGTCCTTTCTTATGTACTTCAGCCCTTGTAGAAGATCTTGAACAATGAGAACAGTGGTTCACATCTTATATGTTACCCACTTCCTCAGTCAGCAGATTTTCTGTGGAAGGGGTGAATTCAAACACGAAGTGGTCATTCCTTTGGACAGGCATAGTTGGCAATCCAATGAAGATCAGCCACTACTCCCCAGTGAAGATAGAGTATACTGACCACCACCAGCACGTGCATAATCTGATGGCTGTTGAACCAATAGTCAAAACAGCCTGGCTTCCAGCGCTCAGGCACTCGCGAGATGTTGATGACGCCCCCAAGAAAGGCCAGACCGTCCATAATGAGGTATGAACGCAGAGAGGTGGGATTGCCAGTGCCTAATCCCACCCACCGCAAATAGAAGAAGAAGAAGCGGAAGAGAGCCTGCCAAGCAAAGGCTCGTAAGCGCCGGACACTGGAACGAGCAGTCACTGCACAAAAGATACCATAGCTTGACAAGCCTGTGTAGGCCAGCAGGGCAATAGAACGAAGAAGTGGGGAGCAGGCCAACGTGCAGTAGATGATTGGCAGAGCACCTGTGTGGAAAGAGACAGTCAGTCCACCAAGAAATTAAAGAGAAAAACAATGGCAATCAGCTTACATGGCCAGTCACTACTGGTAGTCTCCCACGACAATGGAGCCTGGAATTTTGTAAGCCATTGTGGCCTAAATCAATAAATTGACCAAATTCAATTTTATGATCTTTTTACAACAATTATAAAGCAAGTCAGCAAGTCACTTGGTTGAACCACATGGTCATTAAACAAATCCAGCATATCCAATGGTTTGCTGTTTTCTGCTGGAAAATGGCAAAAAAATTGCAAATTGTGATCACATGACTGTGGGATTTTGCAACCAGTCACAAATGCTTGCTTGCCAAGTACCTGAAATGCGATCATATGATCTCAGAAGTATCCGTGCAGAAGGCATAAATTGATAATGGGTCATAATTTTTTTTTACGTCTATTGTAAACAGTTGTTAAGCAAGGACTATATGTAGCACTCTTGAAATATTTCAGCTGTCCTTCAGATTCTCCCAGAGCAAACAGTCCTTGTATTTACAACCCTTTTCCCCAAATAATCTTTATAATGCAAGGATCATTCATGGAAAATATGTTTTTCATTGTTTTAAATTCAGTTTCTTTTAAGTCTTCTCTCTTTTAAGAATGAGTATTTCCTTTCCAAGCAGTTTTCACATTTACCACCATTGCAGCATCCCCATTTGGACATGTGATCCAAATTCAGAGGGCTGGCAATTGATTCATTTTTATGACGGCTGCAATTGTCCTGGGATCATAAGATCCCCTTTTGTGACCTTCTGACAAGCAAGGTCAATGGGGAAACCCAATTCACTCAACCACCGTGCTACTAACTTAACAACTGAGCTTCACTGGCTTCCAGTGGTCTTCTGGGTGCGCTTCAAGGTGTTGGTTACCACCTTTAAAGCGCTCCATGTCATAGGACTTAGTTATCTTCAAGACCGCCTGCTGCTATCAATGACCTCCCATTGACCTGTGCGCTCCCACAGAGAGGGCCTCCTCGGGGTGCCATCAGCCAAACAATGTAGGTTGGTGACCATTCTTTGTGGGGGCACCTACCCTCTGGAATCAGTTGCCCCCAGAGATAAGGAGAATCCAAGACCTCGGTGCCTTCCACTGTGCCCTAAAAACTTTCCTTTTTAAACAAGCCGGGCTGGCTTAATTTATATATATTTTTTTAAATATTTTTTTATTGGTTTGTTATTTTAAATTGGAGCCAAATTAATATATTTCTTTTTAGTTGTTTTTTAATATTTGTATTGTATGTTTTTATCTGGCTGTACCTGGCCCTGAGTCCCTAGGGAGAAGGTGCGGTATATAAATTCAAAATAAAATAAAAAATAAAATAAATAAAAGCTGCAGTGATTCATTACACAGCCATGGCAAGGAAGGTTGTAATATCGGGCAAAATGTCTCACTGAGCAGTGGAAATTTTGGGCTCAGTTGTGGTCTTAATTGAGGACTTTCTGTATTCTGTTCAACTGAATTCTAACTATTCAATTCTAAACCTCTCCTACCTCTTCTTCATTCTTGAGCTTTTACCCAAGATGGCTTTTGCCGTCACATAAAGATTGGCTCTTCCGTACCCAAAGCCAACATATATTGGCTCGTATGTCCTCTATGCAACTTGCTCCCAGCTCAAAAAAATACCACTTTCAGCCCTCCTGTGTTTTCAGCACCCATTGCAACTTTGTCCCATTTTTGCTGCTCCAATCCAGTAAATCATATCCATGGATAACAAGAGAGCATTTTAACTCACCCAAGGTGTTGACCATGCATACCCCACACATATCCAGGGTGAGCAAGGTATGGTAAACAGCAGGGCCTCCCTCATGATTCATGAAGAGATGGTAAAGCACGCTGCCCAGCTGTGGAAAAATGCAAGCCAAATAGTGCACGACTCCCAGCCAGGATTCTGAAAGTCGAGCCCATGGAATGGTTAATGGCAGCACAAAGATAAACCCCAGCAGAGGGATACCTGAAAGAAGAGGAAAGAGAAAGAACTGAGAGAAAGAATTATTACTCAGAATCCAAATAGGGATAGCATCAGAGATCCTTGCCCCTTTTTGCAATCAGCATTTCCTGCATCTTATCCCACTCATAGTGTATGTTTGACCCAAGCAGCAGCCTTTGTTCATGAGCTTTCACAGAAATTGATGAAAGAAATTTCATGGACCCAGAAATTACACCAAAGCATTTTTGCATGCAGGTTGGGAATTCTGGGAGTTGAAATCCCAACATATCTGAAAAATATCAGACTGGGGGAAGCTGGTTTATTGATTTCCTCTTGTTTACTTCAGGTGAGGAAACCTTCAGCAACACTCAAAAATGTTAAGGGAGGGGGGCTGAAAGAAATGGCATCCTTGTCCCAGTCTTTTTTGTGAATGGTATACTGGAAATTTGTCAAAAGAAAGCACAAATACGAAGAGAAAAAGTTAGAATTAAAAACCACTTGCAGATCTCCAAATTTGTGATTTTTCTTAATCTACACTATTAAAACTGTTCTCCGAGCAGAGAGGTAGAGAGGTACCATTATATCTCAGTATTTCTCAACATTGGCAAGTTTAAGATGTGTGGACTTCAACTCCCAGAATTCCCCAGCCAAATTTGCAGCTTAAACTTGCCGACGTTAAGAAACACTGTCATATCTCTTTGGGGTTTTACATGATTTCCAAACCTCCTTTTGGGGAGAGGGGACACCATAAATTGTCTACTTATGACAATTAAGCCCAGCATTTCTGTTGCTAACCAAGATAGTTGTTAGGTGAGTTATGGTCCATTTTACGACCTTTCTTGCCACAGTTGTTAAGTGAATCGTTGCAGTTGTTAAGTTAGTAATATGGTTGTAAACTGAATCTGGTTTCCCAGTGACTTTGCTTGTCAGAAAGTCACAAAAGGTGAACACTGCATGACCCCAGGACACTGCAACAATCATAAATAAATGCCAGTTGTCAAGTGTCCGAATTTTGGTCATGTGACAGCAAGGATTCTGCAAGGATCGTAAGTGAAAAACAACCATAAGTCACCTTTTTTCAATGCCACTGTAACTTTGAAGGGTCACTAAACAAATGGCTGTAAGTCAAGGATTTTACTCTCTGCATTAGCTATCCAGGTTCTGGCATTTAGTGGCTGTAGGGAAGGATCTCTGGAAGTACTATCAGAATAGCATATGCAGTCTACTTTCCTTTAAATTCTCAGAGCAGAGAGATACAGACGTTACATTACTTCATGTCCCTCCGTACAGAATTTTACATGACTTCCCCATTCTGAAATCACTTCCCCTTATTCCGTCCTGCAATCAAGAAGTGCTGGCAACTGAATAACTCCTAAAGTTAATGCACTGCACTAACTTGCACTAAGATGCAAATGTCCACGAGTTGAATTGTTGGTAGAGGCTTTGAACCCTACAGAATAGCATCTTCTTATCTCAATAAGGACAGAACTGTTCATACAATGCTTTTGGTTGTGCAATGTAACTAGTAAAACTCATGTGGCATTCTTTGATTTTTTTTTCCTTCAAAGAAAACAACTCACAGAAATGAGGATATCTTCACACTTGTTTGATACCAACTCTTCATTCTCAAGGATATGATATATAATCTGTCATCCAGGCCTGATGATTCCTAACAATTATTCTGAGTTAAAAAAACATGGTATGTTACTATTACTACATTCTGGAATATATTTCCTTTTCACATCAAACCCAATGAATTTCATCCATTTCTGATTTGCACATGTATATGCTTGACCTTATCCTCTTTTGTCTCATCTCCTGTTTCCCCAGAGATTGCAGCTTTACACAAACAGATTAGGTCTCCTTGAGCCCAATTACTGTGCTAATTGAGGCTGCCTGAAGCCAGATCTCAATTAGGAAGATGATAAACCCCTCCCCTCCCCCCCCTCCCCCCCCATCATTAAGGGCCAGCAATTCTACTTGTGTCAGACCCAAGAGAAGATTCTACAAGTGACTGAGTCAACAAGTAAAACTCAGGAGGCCTGCCGCTAGACTAGAGGTAGTATCACAAATTGAAGCATCATGGCTAGCATGCAGAAAGCTTATGGCCAAATGTGTTTTGCTAACAGGATTTCTGTGCCTTTAACAACAGTAAGAAAAACAGTGTTAATTGGTAAGTCATTCCTCCCCATCCAAATAATCCTAACCCTTGCCAAAAAAAAATCAGAAAAGATGTACTTCTTTCATCCTTGTCTGACATATATACAGGGCACTGGGAAATAAAAATACAAAAAAAAAAAAAGGTAGGAATTGATTTATTTAACTTACATGGCCCATCTCGCCATAAGCAACTCTAGACAGTTTATAGTTGTTAATTAAAATGCAGTCTAAAAAATTAAATAAATAAATAGGGATCTTAAATTTAAATTTAAAATTTAAATTTAAAATTTAAAATGGCTGTGGTTTCCGGCATCCCGTCATAGTCAGCTAGTGCCATCACTGACTATTGGGGGCGAGACATTGGCCCCCACAGAAAGGGTTCGCAACTTGGGCATCCTCCTGGATGCACAGCTGTCTTTAGAAGAGCATATGACGGCCATGGCCAGGGGGGCTTTTTATCAGGTTCACCTGATACGCCAGTTGCGTCCCTTTCTGGATCGGGACTCTCTACACACGGTCACTTACACTCTCGTGACTTCCCGCCTGGACTACTGTAATGCTCTCTACATGGGGCTCCCCTTGGGGTGCACCCGGAGGCTCCAGCTGGTCCAGAATGCGGCCACGCGGGGGATTATGGGAGCGACGGGGCGCTCCCATGTGACACCTCTCCTGCACGAGCTGCACTGGCTTCCGGTGGTCTTCCGGGTGCGCTTCAAGGTGTTGGTGACCAGCTTTAAAACACTCCATGGCTTAGGGCCTGGGTATTTGTGAGACCACCTTCTGCCGCCAATAGCCTCCCACCGGCCAGTACACTCGCACAGAGAGGGGCTCCTCAGGGTGCCGTCGGCCAGGCAATGTCGGCTGGTGACCCCCAGAGGGAGAGCCTTCTCTGTGGCGGCACCCGCCCTCTGGAACGACCTACCCCTGGAGATATGCAGGATATCAGACCTCCGGACTTTTCGTCGGGCCCTTAAAACCCACTTGTTTCATCTAGCCGGACTGACTTGATCCCATCCTCTGTTTTAAATTGGAACTGGTTTTAAATTGGACTGTTTTAATTGTCGGCCGAAATTATTTAATATTTTTTAAAATTGTTTTAATTTTATATATATATCATGTTTTACTTTGGCTGTTCACCGCCCTGAGTCCGCGAGGAGAAGGGCAGTTTATAAATTGAAACAAACAAACAAACAAATAAATTTACAAGTCAGTTAAAGTAAAATTGACCAAGACAGAGAAGCAAGGAGCAAATAGGTGGGGGACAGTGGTGGGTTCTTCCTGGTTCGGTGCTGTTCGGCCGAGCCTGTAGCGGTGATGATATGATGCCACCAAACTGGTTCTCTTTGTTCAGGGGATAGGCCCCCCTTCCCCCCCCATTATTCTTACCTTTTATTTGGTCCTGCCCCCAATCTATTCGCTGCCTCCCAAATCCCAGCTGATGGCTAGAAGGAAAAAAACTGTTTAAACTCTTGCTGTGGTGCTTCAAAGGGCTGCCCTATGGCTGATCAGCGTTAAAAGGTAGTGTGGGGGTAGACCAGTGTGCTCAAAAAACAAATGGGTAGACTGGTGCCTCCAAAAACAAATAGGTAGACCAGAACACTCCAAGAACAAATGGGTAGATCGGTACAGCTCTGCAAGCAGTTAAAAGCCTGGTAGACTAGTACCTCTGCTACATCCTAAAGAATTGTCACATGACCATCAAACCATGCCCACAAAATAAGTCACACCCACAAAACTGGTAGTAAAAAAATGTAGAACCCACCCCGGTGGGGGAGTGATATTTGAATTGAATTTCTTAAAACAGGGTTGTCAAACTCAAGGCCTGGGGGCCAGATCCAGCCCATGGGGTACTTAGATCTGGCCCATGGGGCCACCCTAGAAACAGTTAAAGACCAGCCCGTGGTGCCTCTGCCAGTGAAAATGGAGTTAGCTCTGTTTTCACTGGCAGATGGTTGTAGGAGGCCATCGCAGCCAAAAATGACTCCATTTTCGCTGGCAGAGCACATGGGCCACCATAGGCGCCCCTGATATATGTGATGTTGAGCTGGCCATGCCCACCCTGGCCATGCTCATCCCAGACCCCTGAGGTCAAACAACCCTGATGCGACCCTCAATGAAATCAAGTTTGACACCTCTGCCTTAAAACATCCCAAGAGTACTATTTCCATCATGAGAGGCTCAGCAAGAACTTGGTACAGCAGGTTACTTTATCCTGATTATGCAAAGAGAAAACTCCACTTTTTAAATCTGGCCAAAGCTCCGTCCAGAAAAGGAGAGGCAAAGTTTTACTCCAAGCCCTCCTTTAAATTCAGCACTGTTTAAACCAGTGGTTCTCAGCCTGTGGTCTACAGACTCCTCGAGGGCTACAATGTCATCAGAGGGGCTTGAAGAAATGTTATGATGATAAATCCTGGGTCCGTGGCCTTCATCCGTGGCCACAAAAAGTATTTAAAGGGGGTCCGTGGTAAAGGAAAGATTGAGAGCTACAGATCTAAACTAACAATTCTCCAAACCTGGGCTCTCCTACAACTCTCATAATACAAAGCAGGACATCTCTGATGGTGACAGTCAGAGCTACAGGCAACCACAGGTTAAGGAAAATTGACATAACTTTCCTGCCTGACCTAAACAGGAAAGTGGAATTTGGATATTTTACATCCAAAGCAAGTACAGGTAGTCCTCGACTTACAATAATTCATTTAGTGATCATTCAAAGTTATAATGGCATTGAAAAAAGGTGACTTATGACCGTTTTTCACACTTACAACCATTGCTGTATCCCCATCGTCACGTGATCAAAATTGAGACACTTAGCAACTGGCTCATATTTATGACAGTTGCAGTGTCCTAGGCAGTGGTGAAATCCAAATTTTTTTACTAATAGTTCTAATAAGCAAAGTCAATGAAGAAGCCACATTCAACTTCACAACCGTGCTGCTAACTTAAAAACCTGTAGTGATTCACTTAACAACTCTGGCAAGAAAAGTTTATAAAATGGGGCAAAACTCACTTAATAAATGTCTCACTTAGCAGCAGAAATTTTGGGCTCAATTGTTGTCGTAAGTCGAGGACTACCTGTATCTTCCTATCAAACTATGGGTTCAACTGTCTTTAAGAATGTTCCCTCTGACAGGGAGGATTATGGGCTTGGAATCTAAAACTTTGCATTTAAGGATCAAAGAAATGATGATGATCATAAAACCAAGCCACTGAAGCCAATACCAGGTATTTCAGTGAAGAGATACCTAAGTGTTTTTTCACCTTAGTTCTCACTGGTCCCTAGAAACTCCATCGGATGGGATGACAGCCTCAAGGACAACAGGGATGGTGTGTCAGCAGATAAATTGCAACTTTACATTTTGCTGACAGAAGTAATTTGGTACCCAAGCTCTAACTGTACAGCAGCAAATGCCTCTAAAATGCAGCCAAACCAATTAAACAAGCTATGCAGCAACTTACTTCCTGGAGGAGGATGTTTTTACTTTAGAAGAAAATATACCAAGTTGCTGTCACATACCAATCCTCAAACTACCGAGGAACCTGATTTCTAACCTAGAGAAGAAAGGTAACAAAACCTGAATTCCAACTTCCAAACTTTCAAGTGCTAAGAAACTTGGAAGCAGCTGAAAATAGCTTTTAGAAATTGGGCGGGGAAATTAGGTTTAAAAATTGGGTAGGTCTGTGCAGGGTAACAGTTGAAATTGTATGTGAATGTCTTAACTACACCACAGATTTAAGCTGAGGGTGCAAAATTTAATGCACTTAAATGGGAAGGTTCTAGCTCAAGAATTTCAAACTTACGGCCCGTGGACCAGATGCGTCACGTGCTGGCCCCGCCTCCACCCAGTATAGTGAAGGGGGGGAAGTCCCGATACATCACATGACGCCACCGTGACAAAGCGAGTTTGATACCCCTTCTAGCTCTTTGCTGTAGTCTGACATTTCAGTTCTATACCAGAAGTGGAAGAGGCAAGTATGCAAATCCAGAGTTAGCCAAAAAGCACAGTGATGGTGTATTAGACTTTCATGCAAGATTTCTCTCTTGAGAGGCACAAGGCAGTGATGACATCCAAAATTTTTTACTACCGGTTCTCTGGGCATGGCTTGGTGGGCATGGTGTGGTTTGGTGGGCGTGGCAGAGGAAGGATACTGCTCCATTCCCACCCGACTCTGGGGCCAGCCAATAGTGGTATTTGCTGGTTCTCCAAACTACTCAAAATTTCTGCTACTGGTTCTCCAGAACCTGTCAGAACCTGCTGGATTTCACCCCTGGCACAAGGTATATATAAACTTGAAGAATTGTACAGAATGTTAGAGGCTAAGAAGCAAGTGACCTTCAACTCCATCCAATGTCCAGGCTCAAGAAAAGGCAGCTAACTGGAGTTTTCCAATTGTATCTTATCTTTCCATTCAATGCCTCTCTTGACATTTCTCTTTCTTACTGCATACATCCTGACTTTGCTTGCTTCCCTCAAGGTTGCATCACCGATAGGACTTTTAACTCAGAAGCATCATGGCAATATAATACTAATCAATAACAATGATATTCCCCAAGCCATACAGTTTTGAACAAAGGAAAATAGGCTGCACCATGCTACTATTTGAGATTCTCTGGGAGGGGAGGGATTCCCCTTCTTTCCACCCACCGTCACCCTCTTTCATGAATCAATACACCCTCCCTTTGCTCTTTATACCAAACCTTTTCCTGGCTACAAGACAAACCTCACTTATTTCTATGGGTTGTCATTTATATATGCAACACATGCAGCACAGAGGAGCACGCTGAGCATGCTTGCTGAAGTGAATGGGGCATACATAAATCATTTTAAAAGCTCTTTAGGGGCTAAAGAGAAAGCTAACCACTCTCTCATGAGCACTAGAAGAGAGTAAAACTTCCATCCTTCCTCCAGCCAACTTGTAAGCAAAATTAGATTTCCCAAAGCTAAAGGAAAACAGTGTGGCTGTGCCACAACAGAATCTGCGTGCAGGCTGAGCAACTGAGGTCTATGTGCAGGACTCACAGGGCTCTGTCATGAGCTGATGATGATCTATTTTCTCATTGAAGGAGCAGCAGAAAGAAGAGGCAATGATGAAAGCAACAATAAACGGGCTGTGTGTGAATATAAATGCACATGTATATATACAGTACATACATAAACGTGCAAAAGGCATTATGCAAGGCCAACAATTTTGTGCTAAAACACCCAAAACACCTTTGCAAGAGTTCATATCAGCTTCTCCTTGCCACCTACACGATCAGCTGCTGAAGTGTAAACCATTCAGATCAGAAATATCTGGGATAAGATGTATCTTCCTTTCCACGGGACCTGTGACATGGGTCCTCTGGTTGGAAAGAAGCAGGCGGGAGGGAGAGAGGAAGGAAGAGAGAAAAGAGCTGAGCCTATAATAGGATCACCATTAGCTATTTGGAAAGAAGGAGATAGGAAGATAAATAGAAGGTGTATAATTGTTTCATATCTTTGGAGTTGGAGCTCATCATTTCAAGATGAGCTCAGGAAAAAAGTGCAGGGCTTAGTTGTTAAACCTTCCATGTGACAGGATAAAGTTAAGAGTAATTATGGTTCCAAAGTCACAAAGAATTGAAAATAATTGACATAATTTGGGGTTTTCAAAAGATTTAGTGTCTTGACAATGTAATCTCATGAGCTGTTTCTGCAAGCTGCAAAAAGGGGGCTAACGAAAAAGGATTCTCTGTCCCCCGTTTAATATTTTTTTTAAAAAAGATATTGCAAAATAATCTACACCGAATAAATCTATCAATGGTTTTAGCTAACCCCAGACTGGTGTCCTCCAAAACCACAATTCTCTTTGTAAGGGAATTCCAATGTAACCATTCTGGAGCACCCTAGGCAGCCTATTACAAACCAAGATCTCTAAACTCGGCTTCAAATAGGAATGCATAGCGTCTCCTTCCACTCGCTTTTTTCAAGCTGTTCCTGCCAACTCCTTGAAGATCCACTGTTCCAGGCAAATTGCAGAATTTTGGCTACATGGAGCAAGATAATTCAGAGTCTGCTTTTTTGCAGTTTCCTATTTCTGGTAGCCAGTGGGTAACTTTTCCCCGGAAGGCCTTCTCTGTGATAGCACCACAATTATGGAACTCAATTGGTAAGCATATTTGCCTGGCACAATTGCCTTTCAGATACCAGGCGCAATTTATCCTGTTCTCTTCGGCCTTAAACAGCAATTAATATTGATCTCTTTTTTTTTTAGCTACTGTTGACCCATTTACTGTATTTGTTCTTAGAATGTATTATTTAATTTTCTAGGCTGAGTGAATATATCTTATTCAATCGGGATTTTTTTCAAATGTTTGTGAGCCATCAAAAGGCAGATTTAAAACTTCTAAACAATAATGAATTCAGGTTTTACCACTCCTGTTCCACCCCCATAAAGTCCTGGCTGAATCCCAAGCCATCTGCCTCAGTTCTCTATTTGAAAGGCGAGTCAAAACTCTCTTCACTACGCAAAGGATTCAGAATTGCAGCAGACTGCAATGGATGTATTGGTTCGCTCGCCCTATTTGGACAACATCCTCCAACCAAAAGGAAGGAAGGATGAACACATTCAATCTTCTTTTAGCCACGTGCAGCATTCAAAAGAAGGGGAAGTCCAGGTCAATATCTTCTTCCTACCTCATGGCCACACAATGTCACCTAGTTTCTCCAAGCATGGAGAATTCTTGAGCTAGCCATGCTGTCTCAAAAATTCTGAGAGTTGAAGTTCATAGGTCATAAAAGAGTCATAATTCCCCACTTCTGCGATAGATGAATGTTTACAGGATTAGACCCTGCAGCCACCTTGCTCTATAGAATCTTTACACTAATCTTCCCAAACTTGGATGTCCTCCAGATAGTGTGCATTTCCATTCCCAGAATTCTTACAGAATTGCTATACTACCTGTAGAATTCTGGGATGTAGCCCACTCATCCAAACAGAGCTCAGGATAAGCAATCCTCTTCCAGTTTGACCAGGGATTTTGCTGTTCCCAACTAAAGAAGCAAAGAATTAATTCAGGGAATTTTAATCTGTGAAATATGCTCTGGCACTTTCAGCTTTGGGTTTTCTGGAAGCTACCTTTTTTTTATTTGTTTGTTTGTTTGTTTCCCCTTTTTTCCTTCACTTGATTGGATTACAAAATGGGCAGAAAAGTAGCAACTATGGGACCTGCTGCAATTATGCCCGCATCATCACCATCTGGTGGGCAAAGATCTATTCAGATAATGTTGCAACAAGAAAAAGATGAAGATAAAAAATCAGCAATACAAACAATTTTACAAACAGTACAAAGAATGGAACAACAACTGACTACAGTGGAACAACAGCTACTTAAGACAGATGAAAAAGTGGACAATATCTAGCAAACAATGGCGAATTATGAAAAAAGATTGTCAAAACTTGAAAAGAAGGAAAATCAAAAAGAAGAGAAAATGAAAGAAATCGAGAATAGATTGGAAGATGTGAAATTAGAAGCAAGTGGACTAATTGGATGGGAAATAGATAAAGCAGAATTTTATTTAAGATTTCAAAATGTGGAAGAAGAAAAAGGAGAAAACCTTGTAGATGTGATAATTGGGTTGCTGGCTGAAGCCTTAGAAACTACTAAAGAGAAGATGATGGAAGGAGTTAACGAGATCTACTGAGTTTACACCAGATACACAATATGCAATAAACTCCAAGAGAGGTACATATAAGATTTACTAAGAAATTGATTAAACCACAAATTCTTCAGGCAGCAGGAGGAAAAAACTTTGAAATACTAAGAAAAAGAAGTGGTAGTTTTGAGAGAAAGACCAAGGAAAGTTACAGAGCTGAGAAGAGAGTACCAGTTTTTGATGAAAATTTTGATGCAAAAAGGACTTAACTACAGATGGTTGACCCCATAACTTTTGTATGGCAACTTCAAAGATAGAGACTGAACACAATTGATAAAGCAAGAGCTTTCTATGATCAATTTCTTAGAGAAAAAGAAATGGAAATGCAATTTGAAACCCAACCTGTAGTTCCAATAAAATTTATAGAGGAAGAATTGACAACGCTCGAGTCAACAGAGGGAACAGTTGGGGGAGTTATCCAACAAAAGGAACAACGTGAAGTAAGAGCTACTAGAGCAATAAAACCTACATATAAAGTAGGAATATGGAAGAAAGGAAATTAATTTCAATAAATATAAATGGACTTAATTCGGCTATTAAAAGAAAGAAAATAAATTAGAGAAATTAAAAGCTGATATAATTTGCTTACAAGAAGTACATATTAAAAAACAACATGAATATTTGTTGATACAATCAAAACTTGGAAAAACCTTTTTATCCTTATCGCAAAGTTTAAAAAGGGGACTTGCATTATATATTAAAAATGCAATAGCGGCAGAACAAAAATACTCAGACTTAGAAGGTAGAATTTTGATGGTTGAAATAATTGGTAACAATAGGAAAATTCTTTTAGTAGCAATATATGCTCCAAATGAAAATCGAAGTGACTTTTATTGAAGATTACATAATAAAATAATTGAAATGGAATATGACAATATATGTATGATGGGGGACTTCAATGGAATTGTGGATGAAAATTTGGATTACAAAATGAATAAGGCAATAAAACATACCAGAAAGATATTACCAAGATCCTTCTTTAAGATGATGGAGGAAATAAATATGAAAGATACATGGAGAGAAAGAAACAGAGAAAACAAGCAATACACTTTTTACTCTGATAGACATTCATCTTGGTCCAGACTAGATATGATATGGACAACAATGGATTTGTTGTTGAATATAGATTATGTGGAAATAGAAACCAATTTATAGGTGGACCATAATCATGTGATAATCATGTGGAAAGGACGAACAAGAAGATCTAAATGGAGTTTAAAACATCCAATATTAAAAGAGCAAGATTTTGTGCAGAAAATGGAAAGAGATCTGGCTTTCTTTTTTAAAGAAAACAAGAAAGAAGAAACATCGATACAAAACTGCTGGGATACAATGAAGGCATATGCCAGAGGATTAATTATAGATTACACAAGGAAAAGGAATGCAAAAAAAAAAAAAAGACTAACTTCGAAATTATTGGCTGATGATTATAAAAGGTTCGAAAAGGAACTCCAGAAAAATCCACATAAGGATATCAAAATTAAAATGGATACAATAAAGCATAAAATGGATCTATTGGAGAAAGAAGAATTAGCCCCAAAAATAAGAAGTGCCAAACAAAACTACTTCGAAATTGTGAATAAACCAGGCAGATGGTTAGCTTATAAATTGAAAAAGGAAAGAGAATCGAGGAAAATAACACACCTAGTCAATGCACAAGGACAAAGTAAATTTGGAAATAAAGAGATGGGATGTTAATACAAGAGTTTTACAGACAACTATATAAAAGAGAGACAATAGAGGAGGAGAAAGTGTTAAAGTATCTACAAGAAGTAAAGCTACCTCGGATTTGTAAAGATGTGGAGGAGATGTTGGAAAGAAACATAACGATGATGGAATTAACAGAAGCAATCAAGAAGCAAAAGAGTGGGAAGGTACCAAGGCCAGACGGTCTACCAGTTGAATACTACAGGATACTACAAGAATCTCTGACCCTTCCACTACTGGAGGTGAATGAATGAAGTGACGACAAAGAAGGAAATACCTAAATCATGGACTGAGGTATATATTACATTGATTCTCAAAGAAGACACAGACCCACAACAAATCAAAAACTATAGGCCTATATCCTTGCTAAACTCGGACTACAATATTTTTGCTTCAGTATTGGTGGAAAGACTTAAGAGATATTTGAACAACTTTATACATGCGGATCAAAATGGATTCCTACCAAAAAAACAAATTAGAGATAATATAAGAATAATTTTGAATACTTTAGAGTATTATGAAGCACATCCTGAAAAACAGATAGCTTTGGTATTTTTAGATGCACAAAAAGCTTTTGATAATGTTAATTGGCGATTTATGATACTTCAAATGGAAAAGATGGGCTTTGGTAGGAAATTTATATAGGCAATTGAAGCTACCTATTTTAAACACAGCAAAAATAATGATAAGTGGAGAATTGATTGATCCTATTGAAATAGAAAAAGGCACTAGACAAGGATGGCCGCTGTCCCCATTGTTGTTTATATTGACATTAGAAGTTTTAAATAGACGTATCAGAGAAGAAAAAGAGATAAAAGGTATGAAAATCCGAAAAGAAGAATATAAACTTCAAGCCTCTGCAGATGATTTGGTTTTTATCATTGAAGAACCATTAGCAACAATAAATAAATTGATAGAAACTGTTGGAGAATTTGGGAAAGTAGCTGGCTTGAAAATTAACAAAGATAAAATGAAGATAATGACTAGAAATATGTTGATAAAGCAAAAAGAACTGATGGAGGTTTCAAAAATGCATGTTACAAACGAAGTAAAATATTTGGGGATATATTTAACACCAAGGTGTAGTGCACTTAAAGAAGATAACTATAATAAGCTTAAACAACAGAGAGGGCAAGATTTGGTGAAATGGGGTAATTTGCAGTTATCTTTGATTGATAGGATCTCAACTATTAAGATGAATATTCTGCCTAGACTTCTGTACCTATTTCAGACAATTCCAATCAAGTTGGGTAAGGAATTTTTTGTAGATTTAAATAAAATGATACTGAAATATATTTGGCAAGGAAAAAAGGCGAGAATAAAACTAAAACTGTTACATGATGCTAAAGCTAGGGATGGTTTTGGTTTGCCTAATTTTGAATTGTATTATCAAGCAGCAAGTTTAATGTGGATTAAAGAATGGACAACTTTGAGAAATACTAGATTATTGAATTTGGAAGGTCATGATTTGTTGATGGGTTGGCATGCCCTTTTATGGTATAAAGGCACAAAAATACATTTTAGAAGACATCAGATATGTGAAGCTTTATGGTTGAATTGGGAGAAGGTCAAAAAATAATCATTATTTGAAGATTCCAATCTGGATATCTATAACTGAAGCTTTTTCATATCCAGTAATACTTAAAAGGGAACAAATTGTTAGGTATAGTGAATTGTTGGATGAAAAGGGTGAACTTAAATTAAAGCAGGAATTAGAAGATCAGGGATATAAGATGGACTCAAGAAGATCTCAAACAAGAAGGTTTTTATAATATTCTGACTAATTTAGACAAGATTTTGATGGGCTCTGATGATCATATAATTAAAAAGTTGTATGGATATCTGTTAGAAGTAAAACTGGAAGAAGAACAAGTTAAAGAATCAATGATAGCGTGGAGGAAAAATTTTGGTTATGGTATTGATTTAGAGAAATGGCAAAAATTGTGGTTTCATAATTATAAAAGGGCAATGTCTACAGCATATAAGGAGAATTTGTATAAGATGTTTTACAGGTGGCATTTACCCCTGATGAGGATAGCCAGAATGTTCCAGAATAAATTGGAGAAGTGTTGGAAGTGTCATCAGACTCCAGGATCCTATTACCACATGTGGTGGACATGCGGAGATGCAAAGAGATATTGGACTAAGATATACACGTGGTTGGAAAAAATGACTAAGAGACATATTGATTTTAAACCAGAGATATTTTTATTAGGGTTCATACCAGAGATATATAATAAAGAATTGCAATATTTAACTGTGAACCTTTTAACAGCAGCTAGAATTGTATTTGCAAAAAATTGGAAAGGAGAAAGGACACCTACTGATGAAGAAATTATTAAGAAAATGATAGACTGTGCAGAAATGAGTAAATTGACATTTGAAATAAGAGAGCAGGAAGATAAACAATATTATTTGATGTGGGATTTATTTTATCAATGGATGGACAATAAAAAATGGAGATAAATATGAAATATGTGGATGCTGAGATAAAATAAGTGAAAATTGTTTTTTATATATGAAAACAACCCTGGGATGTATAGTGATATTTTGAAGAGAGGAGGGAGCACAAAAGAATGCAAACCGATCAATTTACTGTCTGTAACTATTGGGAATGATGATGTTTTTATGTTTTATTTTTGTTTTAAAATTAAAAAATGATTCCAACAAAAAAAAAGAAGAGCTACCTGTTAAGGTGGTTACTGGGTATATTATGTATCTAACTTCAAAATATACAAGTCACATCATCTGCCATACACACATAAACCCTAGCCCATATCTGTACTACAGTCCTTTGTTTCACAAATCTTAGAAGTTAAAACTTTTAGCAAAATAAGAAAGTCAAGACCAGTAATATCTATGACTTTTTGCTAACCATATAACACCTCCTATCATACAGTATGTAGCCTGTGGAAATTAGAATAGACAAGAGTAAAGTGATCCAGAAAATGCTGCCTCTTTGCCATATCTGGTCAATGGGATTTCTGCAGCTCAAATATGGTAATCATATCCTGTCCTTATTCTTCAGTATTGGGTAAAGAATATGAAATACTTAAACAAGGTTTCTTCTCCAATCCAGCAGCAGGCCCTTTTATGTGTATCAGCTATAATTCCTTCTCACCTCCCAGCAAGACTCCTCAATTCTACCACAGATGAAAGCTAAGCTAGGCTAAACTGGAAAGAAAGCTCCCCTTGGACAGATTAAACTCCTATATATTGAGCTGTACAACAAGCCAATTAGATGACTTGATAGCTGGACAAGAACGGTCCAGAGGTCATCTAGTCCAATCTGCTCCTTGGGGTAGGATCTATAGTCAGCATAGGAGAAAAATAAAAAACCCAAATCAAAATAAACCACAAAGACCTAAGAATAGCATGGTTTATTCAACTGCCCGTGGCTTTATAAAGCATCAAACAGAATCTACTCCTACTCATTATATGATATTCTTTAACCCCGAAATTACAGTTGTGCAGGGCACAGTGCTGATCAAAATCAAAAGTCCCCCCACAAGCAATGGCTAATAGTTAGAAGAACTAGTAAAATCCCCACATGCAAAGGCAGTATAGCTTAGAGAATCACCGAAGGACAAATAATACATGAGTAACATTTACATGTTCTACCTCTAAGCTTCTCAGAAGTTTTGGGTTAGTCATCACTAGAAAAAGAATGTTAGATCAGATCAATGCTTACCTTTACCTGTTTTTACCCCACCCTTGTTTCTTCCTTTTGCATTCCTGGGCCACAACCCTAAGAAGTGACACTGCCAAACCAACTACAGGCATCTGGTACAGGACACTCCCTGGATATCTCCACCCTTGTAATGCTAAAATAATCAATAGCGTCCATAAGTCAATTTTCCTGGGAAGTGAGTATAGGCAAGCACCCAAACACACACACTTAGTTCCATTTGACTCAACAGCTGTCATGGCTCAGGGATCTATCTGAACCTTAGATTTTTTGCTGGAAGAATTAGATTTGTGAAATAAGTTGTTGCAATTAATTTGCAGTTACTGGATTTCTACCCTAGCATTGCCATTGCTCTTTCCTAGCTCTCCGGAGATGCAAATTGTGTCTAAAGTATGGAATAAGCTGGATGAGAAAGCTGCACGTCCACCATTATCTAGCATGCCTGAGAGTTCCCCCTTCCCAGAATCCTTTGCAATATACAGAGATTCCTTAGCAGACGGACTGGCGTTACCTTGACAAAGAAAACAATGTAGAAGGAAGTCTCTGCTTTTAGGAACTTGGACTTTAATGAGCTAAGACAGGGCAGGGTTTTTTTTATTATTAGAGGGAAGAAAACTAAATGTCTGTCTTCTCTGTGGGACAGTGATTCATTAAACAACATGCACCAACACATCCACCCTCAGGGCTCCATATCTCCAGAACAGTGTTTGTCAACCTTAGCTGCTTTAAGAGGGATGCACGTCAGCTCCAAAAATTCCCCCCCATCTGGGAGTTGAAGTCCACCCCTCTTAAAGCAGCCAAGGTTGAGAAATATTGCTCCCGAGGACACTGCCCAGGGTGTTTTCTGGAAACTTTGGAAGTTGCTACATATATTGTTCAAAGTTATCTATCCTGCAAATGCTTACTACTGTGTTTTAGCAATGCCATTCAACACACTCAGGCAACTACAACTGCTCCTCTGTTCTCTTGTTTTTCCCTGACCTCATCTGACATCAATGGACTGAGAACATTCTCATTATGATGCTTTTGTTGACCGGCTCAGGAACATCAAAGAAAAGCTTACTATTCAAGGAGGATGCTTTTAGAGCAATTGATATGCTATTTTTCCAAAAGACTTCAGGGTAACCAGCTTTTTACATTCTGGTTTGTTGAACATTTCTGATGACCAAGATACACTTGAATAATGCACTTTGGGGTTGGTGGGGAAGATAGCATCAACTCGAGTAAATTGAAATAGGTCCATTTAAACAAAGTGTATCTAGGGAAGAAAGGAACACTCTGGAAATAGTTTCCGGGAGGATTTAGCCTCAACCCACAGATTCTTGCTTGGTGCAAAATAATATGCACCATCTAGGTTGTAGATATGATAGGAGGAGAGCTAGTTAGTCTACAGTGGCCATAAAATCAGGAGCTTGACAGAACACACGTTTTTAAGCACGTATTGCAGCTTACAAGTGCTTATGCCTCTTAGTATATTTTGTAAGATGGAAAAAGTCCTATCACATTCTTCATTTTTTTGACACAAGTAGAAGAGATGCTTTTGTAACCCCAATCTTGTAAACCACCTAAAAGGAATTGTGGTGGCCACAGACTACAATCATCTCTTCTTCTTCTTGTTGTTGTTAGTCACGAAATCATGTCCGACCCATCGCAACCTCATGGACAACATTCCTCCAGGCATTCCTATTCTCTACCATCCCCTGGAGTCCATTTAATCTCACACCGATTGCTTCAGTGACTCCATCCACCCAACTCATTCTCTGTCATCCCATTCTTCTTTTGCCCTCGATTGTTCCCAGGATTAGGCTCTTCTCCAGTAAGTCCTTCCTTCTCATTAGGTGGCCAAAGTATTTGAGTTTCATCTTCAGGATCTGGCCTTCTAAAGAGCAGTCAGGGTTGATCTCCTCTTAAAATCATCTCTTAATCTATATAGGACAAATAATTCTCAATTAATTCAACAAACAAATGCTATCCTTAAAAAAACTGAGAATCTCTAAGCCAATTTTCCCTAAGGTGGCATTGTCTAAATCAATGTATTTCAACCTTAGCAACTTTGCAATATGTGGACTTGAAATCCCAGAATTGAAGTCCACCCACCTTAAAGTTTCTGAGGTTGAGAAATACTGTTTTGCTCCAAGTGATCTGGCAGGGCGAGGAGCACAAAGGAACTATAGTCTCCCTGTTGGAAGGAAGCCAGAATGGGGAAAGCTATTCGCACAAAAAAAAAAACTGTTTAAGAAAGGAAATGTTCTACTTCCTTCTTTCTCAGCAACAAGCAATAATAAGCAGCAGTTTTGCACAACTTCCCTGAGCACCTTGGTTGATTAGGCATAAGAGGTCAGGAAGGGCCGCCCTTATTAGTCAACTGACAAGAACAGCTAGCAAAAGGGAATTTGCAAGCTCCTAAGAAATTGTTACAACTGGTCTTATTCCCTTTTCACTCCTTTATTATTCCAGACTAAGGCACTTGCCCACAGTGTAAACATGGCTCTTCTTATTTTCTCATAGGAAATAATGAAACAACAAAAAACGCATTCATTTGCTATATAATCTTAGTTCACTGGCTGCTGTTTAAAGAAGACTACAAAAGTTCAGTTCTTGAAGGTACCTGTCTTCATTTGTTTATTTTATTTCTTATTGTTTTATTCATCGATTAGATTTCTGTCTAAACAAATATATCTAATTCCCTGACTTTTCCCAAGGAATTTAGGGTAGGTACACAAACATCTGATGTTTCTCATTACAGACTATGGCAAACAGGTTGGGCTGAGAGTAAATGACCAATGTTAAGTAATCTGGGGAGCTTTTGTTTTTAAAGAGGACTAGAACCCGACCTCACAATTCCAACATCTTAAATGGTATATTGACAGAGGTATATGTGCTTCTTTTCCATAACAAAAAGCAAAATCACATATACAGGATCCCCAAACAATTCCTAAAGGAAGGTGGCTGCATCCATTAGGAATATAGGTATTATTTCTTTACATGCTCAAGTTAAAAGCTAGATTTTGAAATTGGATCACAACTTTTGTAGTAAGAAGGGCCAAGTATTTGAGGATAATATGAGAATGCATCTAAAAATAGCTTACACAAATCTTTTAAGATACATTGATTTTAGTTTTTACAAAATTAGCTGTAGACTTCTGCCTGCATGGTTTTCTTTCTAACATTAGAACCTTTTTAAAAATGAAAGAGTAAAACATACCATTCCAATCAGTGTACTTTGGATGCAGCAAACAAAATATGAATAAACTTTGCTTCCTTAAACAATAAAGTCCAATAATTTGGTGAATCATTCTACATAAAGTTTTTTTGGGGGGGAGAGGTTACATAAATTACATTAAAAATATGTATAATTTATGTAGTTATGTAGTTAAATACATTCAAACATACACCCTCTTCCCAATTGGTTCATAAAATAAAGGCCTCACAGTACAATATATACTTTCAGGAACAGGTACCAGCATTATCTTGAATACAGCACTTGATTAAGCCCTAAGATAAATTTTATGTTGCAAACCATGGTTTTCCTTCAACAGTAAATTAATGCAATAGAATAACTAAACTATGAGCAACACTTCAAATATCACCACAACCAAGTACTCACAACAGAGTTTTCATAAACATCAGGGATATGGGGATGAAGCTAGTTTACAAAGATGTTATAAGAATTAATGAAACTTTCACGCCAACATCCTTTGAATTCTCAAAAAATTAGAATGTTTTAGATACTTATGCCTATTTTTTTTCCAATCGACAACCCAAAACAGATTTCCTTAATTTGTGTTCCACCAACGCAAAACTATATTCATGAGGATCCCTGCTTTTATGATTGCAAGCTGACAGCAAGTTCAGGAAAGTGATGCAAATGATCCTGCTACTCAAGTGAAGGAGCAGGAGAGTTCTGTGTAGTAGATCTGCTTCATCAATTTGAAATAAATGAAATAAACCTTTTCCATTTGCATTTTTTCCCTCTCCATATATTTTAATTGCAATATTTTTTGCTTACATCAGATTGCAAAGTGGTGCAGACTATTGAATATATGTCATGTTTTGCAAAGTCAGAATTTTTCATTGGCAGTTGTTATTTATTTATCCGACTTTCTGAGCATAACTAGGCAAGGCCAACTTTGCTTCAGTATCATCAACATGTCACAAAACAATTCACATAGCTATGTAGTATGGGGGTGGGGGGATCATGAGGACTAGTCACTTTCTTTGCTTCCTTGAACCTAGGGAATTTTAAAACAACCCATTCCTAATCACTTTTTGATAAATGGGCATACTGCAACCCTCTAAATACTACTTAAGAACAACTCCTTTCATTTTATCAGAATTGTGGTTTAGCAACATTTAAATTCTCACTTAGGCTCTTTCGTCAGGGATGAAAACTATAGAATTAAGTCCAGGACATGATGCATACTAAAATGCCAGACCAAGGGTCAAGAAGGAACAAGAGGTTATAATGAATCCACACCAAGATGCCAGGGATTGAACCTTAGGCCTTAAGCATACAAAGTGCAAGCTAAATCCTTCAGTTTGCTCACTGAAGCCCATGGAATCCAAACTAAGGCTCCCATAGCAAACTTACTGGAGAAGGCAAGGCACTGATACAATCAAACAACTCTATGGCCATGCTTCCCTACACAACTTTGCCACAAGTATGGCAAATTTGCCTTCTTTGCCACCTTGTAGGAGTAATCCCTCACTTGTCAGCAAAAAAAAAAAAGGGGGGGGGGAGGGGGCACAATCCAAAGTTGAAAAAAGTCTAGATAAAAACATCTGTGTGCAAAGAAGAGGCAGGTTGGTACCTCAACTCCTTGAAGGAAGGCTGACTGGCAATTGGGGTTGTTGTGTGTCTGAGGATGCGGTGTTAAGCCGGCAAGCTGTGATTCCACCGGTATTACTACTATATTGCACGGGGCTGCCAAATACCGTATAGCGAGGTTCAATATTTAAATGGGCTGAACTATAGATTTAGGACGGGGGGAAAGCAGAAGGGGGTTGGTTGCAAGTCTTTGACCGGTGAGAAATCACATATCCAGGCCCTGAAAGCGTGAGATCGGGATCCTGGCTCTATGGGATGGACGAAAATCACTGCTGCCACTTATTTTCTCATCCTGTGAAATACAGGAGCCATGCAAGGACACGGGACCGGCTAAAGCTGCGGGGCGGGCGGGGAAGCCTCCCTATGCCCCACGAAATTCCCGAGTTATCTGGGAGGGCAGAAGCGCGGATGGCGGCCAGGGCAAATCGCGGGGATCGGCTCTGCAGGGAGGGCACGGAGATCGGAGAGCATCGGAGCCCGGAAGCGGAGGGGTGAGAAGGTAGGGGAAGCAAGCATGAGGTTGGGAGGACAATCTGCCGCATCTCACCGTGGGTATAGATGTTGCCCAGCTCGTTGTGCAAGTAGAAGAGGCTGCGGAGACAGCCGGAGCCGGAGCTAGCCGGCCGGTAGCCCGTTAGCACGAAGCGGTTGAATTGCAAATGAGGGGGGGAGCTGGCCCAGTCCAGGAGCCGGGCTCCCCCCAGGAAAGCCATGGCCGGGCTCCCCCCCCAGGGTCAGCTACTACCCGGGTTCTGCATCCTTCTAGCTCTGCTTCCTCCTGCTTCTGCCGTTGCTGATGGGGCCGCTGCAGGCGGGGGCTCTTCCTTGGGCTTCCCCCCCGCTCCTTTTCCCCTCCGCAGCCTGAGCTCACAGTTCTGCCCCGCCCACCGACCTCATTAACATAATAGATGCGGGTGTCGGCCGCCGCCTTTGCCCGGGCTTCTCGCAGGCAACGCGCCCTGCCCTTCTTCGTTTGCATCTTCTTATGCAAAGCCGCGCCCACTGTCCCTCGTCTCGTTTGCATAATCTCTGCACCGCAGTTCGGTAAGCACGGCTGTCCGAACCAGGATTCTCTGCGTTGCGTAATACTATAGGATGTAGAGATGCAAACCACACCTATTCTATTTTGAGAGCCTATCAACTGTCCAGGAGAAAACTATAACGTTCTATTATTAGCATAACCGAAGGCCTTCCTCGCATCGGTGCTCGCTGTTAATAAGCGTCAGTTTTTTTGCATAAGCATTGAGACACGCCCTCAGTCTCCTCGCAAGGAGGCCTGTGATTGGGTAGCGCGGCGCGCGCGGAAGATAGCCCGAAACAGGCAAAAGATGCCCTCCAAAGGCGGAAGGGTGTGTAAGGTTAACGCCACATGATTCTAAATCCTAATTAATCGGAAACTACTATACACTAGCCTGTTTAAGCCTAAGCGCCTCAGCAGTCTTACATCTTGGAGGAGAACTATTTTACAGAGTCTTAAAAATTATTATTTTATATCATATTTCTATTACAATATAGAATATACAGGTGGTCCTACACTTACAACCACAGTTACAACCAGAATATATGTTGTTAAATTGGACATTTGATAAGTGAGTTTTGTTCCATTTTACGACCTTTCTTGCCACCCTTAGTGAATTATTGCAGTTGTTAACTTAGTAACATGGGTTGTTAGGTGAATCTGGCTTCCCCATTGACTTTGCTTGCCAGAAATTTGCAAAAGCTGATCACATGATCCTGGGAAACCGCAACCACCATTAATATAAGTCAGTTGCCAAGGATTTGAATTTTGATCACATGGCCATGGGGATGCCGCAGCAGTCGTTAAGTGTGTAAAATAAATCATTTTTTTCTGCGCTGTTATAACTTTGAACAGACACTAAACAAACTGTCGAGGACTACCTCTATACTATTATAATATAAGTGCATTATTATTATTATTAAACCAGGATTCCTGCCTTATGTAGGAGGTTCATCTAGAAGACCTCCAAGGTCCTTTCCAGCGCTATGATTCTACAACTACTCTTGGTCTTTGTGTTATAAGATGCATTTAATTTTTAAATTGTTTGTACTTTTTCTCCTGTAGATTATCTCCATTTTAAAACAATTCCACAAACAAGCCAATTCAATGCTACAAAAGTATGTGCAGGTCTCCAAATTACCAATCATAAATGAAAATTTATAGCTCAGCAGACTAAAGCATTGTAATTAAACACCAGCTGTCTGCAATTACTGCAAGTTTGAATCTCATCAGGCTCAAGCTTGATTCAGCCTTCCATCCTTTCTAAGGTAGGTAAATTGAGGACCCAGTTTATGGGGATAATAAACTGACTTTGTATAAATATACAAAAGTATGAAGGTACTGCTTAACGCATTGTAAACTGCCCTGAGTCTCCAGAGAAGGGCGGCATATAAATTAATTTTTTTAAAAAAATCTGAGGAAACTGCTTTGAGTTTTGAAGCCTGCAGACTATTTTGGACCTATGTGACTCTATAAGATTTCTTCAGTAAGGGCTAACAGAACTTTCCCCCTTATTTAGGAGGTTTATTTGTTCTTTTAAAAATGCCAAAGCATGTTACAGGCATGCAGTTTTCAGCAAGACAGAATTTGTTTGATAAGGCTTTCTTCTCAGATGTTCTGTGATGAACACACAGGCCTGGAATTCCAAATCCTAATCAGATCTGATTTTGCATAGGCTATCAAACTCAGTAAAGGTCAGGGCTCAATAATATTCCCAACAGCCCTGTATAGTAGTCTAACCACATATCATTTCCCTCAAATTTGTAGGAAGTTAGCACCCACCCCTTTCCTAGAAGAATGAAATATTTTGGGAAATATTAAAAAGGCAGAATATTATGTTTCCCAGGATGAGAAATGGAGAAGCATGTTTTACAGACAAAGCAGCTCCCACCTTCCTGCCCCCCACACTTTGTTAATGGGCCAGAGGCAGAAACTCAATCCTTTCTCAAAGGACGTTTGCAACACACTAGCAACAGAAACTAACCCAATGGGACCCATCTAGACAGAAACTCACCACATGGCACCTGGGAAGATTAGATCAGCCAGCAAGGCTAAGACCCCCACCCACTGGGAATCTGACAACCAATCAGGATACTTTTCCTAGACCCCAGGAAATTCAAAGCCAGAGAAAGCATAAAACCTGGAGACTCGCTGTATCTGCTCCTTTTCTGTTCAGGAACTCAAACCATGTGATCCTGTCCACCATTAAACCATCTTTCCAAGCAGTCTCTATGGTTCCAATGTCTTTTTCCCCACTTGGAGCAGAACCCAGAAGGGTATTTCTTCCTACAAATTGCTTATTGTTGACAGTGATTTATGTGAGATCAGAGTGTTTGGCAGAAATAGACTTTGAAGAAGAAACTCCTAGTTTGTAAATCATTCTGCCATTGTGGAAGGAGAGAATTCAAATCATATACTGCAGAAGATTCTCTTTATATAAAAGGAAAATAAAAAATTGATGCAGTTTGGAATTGCACTCCTTCACTTATTTTTGACTGGTAGTAATTTATGAATCAAGGTCCAGGTTCTTTCACCATTCACCCACAAAATGCCCATATTCATGACAAATTGACTATATTAGTCCTATTCATGTGGAAATGTTCTTTATTCCTTATTGTGTCAGTTTTAAATCCTGCCCAATGGAGGGTACACTATCCCAGTCATACCAGAGGTGGTATTCAGCGGGTTCTGACCAGTTCTGGAGAACAGGTAGTGGAAATTTTGAGTAGTTCGGAGAACCTGTAAATACCACCTCTGACTGGCCCCTCCCCCATCTATTCTCTGCCTCCTGAGTCCCAGCTGATCGGAAGGAAATAGGGATTTTGCAGTAACCTTCCCCTGGAGTGGGATGGGAATGGAGATTTTACAGTATCCTTCCCCTACCACACCCACCAAGCCACACCCATCAAGCCATGCCACGCCCACAGAACCAGTAGTAAAAAATTTTGAATCGCACCACTGAGTCATACAGTGTATCTGGGCCAATGTTCAGTATCTGCTCAGTTGTATGTTAGCATCTAATCCAAATACACAAGTAATGGGCTTGCATCACAATGTCACAATATATATAATTTGTTCCAGAGGTGAAATCCAGCAGATTTGGCTGGCGCCAGAATTTATTTATTTATTTATTTATTAAACTTTTATACCGCCCTTCTCCCGAAGGAGTCAGGGTGGTGTACAGCCACAATAAAAACACCATAAAATACAAAGTTTAAAAGCAATTTAAAACAAATTAAATATTTTGGCCGCCCAGTTAAAAACCCACAAATTTAAAACACTCAATCCAATTTCTTACTAAGCCAGTCCAGCCTGTTGGAATAGCAGAGTCTTAAGGGCACGGCAGGTTGGGAATCATACGTTTCCACCGGAACAGTTCATTCCAGAGGGCGGGAGCCCCCCCAGAGAAGGCTCTCCCCCTGGGAGTCGCCATTCTACATTGTTAAACCGATGGCACCCTGAGGAGTCCCTCTGTGGGAGCGTATTGGTTGGTGGGAGGCCCTCGGTGGCAGAAGGCGATCCCGTAAGTATCTGGGTCCTAAGCTATGGAGCGCTTTAAAGATGGTAACCGAAACCTTGAACTGCACCCGGAAGACCACTGGGAGCCAGTGCAGCTCACGTAGGAGAGGTGTCACTGAGTGCATCGAGTCGCTCCCATAATCACCCGCGCGGCCACATTCTGGACCAGTTGGAGCCTCTAAGTGCTCTTCAAGGGGAGCCCCATGTAGAGAGTGTTACAATAGTCCAGGCGGGACAGGACGAGGGCGTGAGTGACCGTGCACAGGGCGTCCCGGTCCAGAAAGGGACGCAACTGGTAAATCAGGCGAACCTCATAGAAAGCCCCCCTGGCCACAGCCGTCACATGGTCTTCTAAAGACAGCCGTGCATCCAGGAGGACCCCCAATAGCCAGCGATGGTACCAGTTGGCCATACCGAGGTATGGGGTGGGAATGGAGATTTTGCAATATCTTTCCCCTGGACTGGGTGGAAATGGAGATTTTGCAGTATCCTTCCCCTGCCATGCCCACTAAGCCACACCCACCAAGCCACACCATGCCCACCAAGCCATGCCCACAGAACCAGTAGTAAAAAAATTTAGATTTCACCACTGATTTGTTCCCTATTTCACTCCCCATTCTCCATAGATTTTTATACTCTGGGTAGCGCACACCAAGGGAAATAAATAAAAGTGTACAAAGTGTAATTGATAATCCTCAAATTAAGACTTAATTTGATTAGAAAAGTTTTGGAATGTTCAGAAATGGACAAACTTACAAAGGCAATAAAAGAAAAAGAGGAAACAGAATGTTATATAATGTGGGAGAAATGGTATGAGTGGTTAGAGGAGAGAGAGAAAAGGCAAGGAAAGATTAAATAAGGAAGATATAGGAGTAGAAATAATAAGAGGAAACAAAAAATGAAGATTGTAGAAATGAAATTTGGTACACTTATTTATATGTATATATGTAAATAAATTAATATTAGAATTATATGTATAAAGAATATATTGAAATAAGGGAGAAAAAATGGATAAGTAAGAAATGTTTTACCGATGCAAAATTGTTGGAAAGAAAAAATTATTATTCTTTTTTGTTTTTTAAAAAAAATTAATAAAAATTATTTTTAAAAAAATTAAGATTCGTCATATTACAACACCCAATTTTGCAACCTTTTTTGTCACTAAGAAAATCACTGGTCATTAAGTGAGACATCACATGAGTGCAACTTGCAACCTTCCCTACCAACTATCCCATTGACTTTGCTTGTTGGAAGCTGGTTGGGAAGATCACAAATGGTGATCATGTGACTGCAGGATGCTGTGATGGTCACAAGTGCGAGGATGAGTCATAGCTCTTTTCTTTCAGTGCTGTCGCAGCTGTGAAGTCACTAAATGAATAATCATTAAGCAAGATTTATTTACAATATTTCTATTAAAAACAACCATGAAAATCGTCTGTGATTGCTTACAATCAAGCTATGGGCCTAAGACCCACTGAAATAAAATAGGCTTTGGGGCCTTTCTAAATGCAAAATGAGTTTAGGAAAGATGTACTTCAGATACAACCTGTTTCAAGGTGTTGATGTTACTGAGAAAGTCTAATGCAGGGGTGTCAAACTTGCATTGTCACGGCAGTGTCATGTGATATATATTGCATCTTTTTTCTCCCTTCGCTAAATCGGCATGGGCGTGGCCAGCATGTGACGCATCCGGCCTGCAGATTTGATGGCCTGGTCTAAGGTAACTAACAGAACATCTCTGCAACAGTAAAAAATGACAATAAAGGTTATCTATCTATCAATATAAGCAATTCTGGTACATCTGGAACACCTAATTGATGTAAGTTGTACATGTATTATTATGGAATTGAGGGATTGGCAGGATATGAAACTTGCTATACCAGATTTTGATGGTTTTGCAAGCCATTCTCAGAGGAGGATAAGTCAACTCCTCTTTCTCTCTACTGATCACACAAATGGGGCTTACAAACTCTTTACAGAAACTTGCTAAGTAGGAGGCAGGGATGCAAAGGGGGCATCAGCTTCTCTGTTCCCTGGCTGAAGGTCAAGGAAGGTCTACTAACTCTTCCCCCTTATGCAAGCAGAATCATGGTTTTATAAAGCTCACGGAGCAGCTGGGTTCTTCAGCTGATTGTGTTACGCCATCACCAGAATGCTGATATCAGCAAGATGATTGCTTTCCCTGTGTATGGTAGATTCTGTTGTCTTCCAGAAAAGAAGACATTTTTTATTTCAGTAGGAACATTTAAAAAAGATTTACTGTTGTATACAAAACTCACTTCTGAACATGAAGGTGTTCCCTTAAATAAACCAATCTGCGTTGTCAGACCAGGCCCATATCCACATCACACAATTAATTTGATTGGCTACTTGCTTTATTATGTTTTTCTTAATATACATGCAGCACAATTATTTCATAATAAGTTAAATAATTAAACAAATTTCAATTTTATACAAGAGGATGACAAAAGGAGTCCTATCAGGAGTCAGCCTGATAAAGTTTCAGATATGGATTCAATTCATTGAAAGGACAGAACAAATACCAAATACATTTGAATGAAGAATCTGCAGTAAATGATTCTAAAATAAGGCCCTGGAGATTCAGCATACCTAAAAAAAAATGGAGAAGGAATGGGGCATTAACCCATGTCCCTTTTTGAAAAGGGCCCCATTCCATGCATGGTTTGGTATTTAAAACTGTCCAATGGGCTGCTGTCAACACTTCCTAGAATACCATTTCAGCATCCTTCCAGGAATTTGGAAATCGTGGCTTGTAATCATTTCCAGTTGCCAAAAAATGATTCTAAAACTGAGAGTTAACCAACATAGGGTGGGGCCCATCAAGAGACAAATCTACCAGCCCTCGTTTTACAATGCTGCCCTAGGCACTTGATGTAGTTACTAATTGTTGAGGGAAAGCACTTTACTGTTCAGTAAAGTTCAGAGGCACTCTTTATTCTTTCACATACTTGAGGGCTGAACCCACAGCTCCCGGAGTCATGGTCTTAGGTTTAGATTTAGTCTTGTTCTCTTTCAGTCTTAAAAATTTCTGGACCCGTCTTCTTACAAGTCATTGAAGAGTTCCAAAGACTGGTCTCTGGTACCTAATATTGACAAAAGGCACGTGTGTAAACAAGGTCGAAGATCCTGAAATTAAAATGATTGGAACTGAAACATTCCGTACATTCTATTCATGAATTATACACACACACACACAAAAACACACACACATACACACACACAAAACACACACAAGTTTTTCCTAATTAGTACTGTTCCCTTCCTGGGACACACACAAAGGGTGCCCATTCAAACAAATCATTTACAAGATGGGATACTCTAGAAGTACTAGAGTATCCCAATAATTCCTGGGATTCCTAGTTTCCCTTAAACTTTGTTTACAGGTTTGGCTATTAAATTATTGATTAATTTTATAATAATATATTTCTGTAATTGTGTTGTTCTGATTTGTACTAAACCTTGGGAAAAGCATATAACAACGAGGACACCAGGTTGGAGGGCACCAGGTTGGAAAAATTTAAGGTAGGGGTGTCAAACTCAAGGCTTGCGGGCCAAATCCGGCCCATGGGGTACTTAGATATGGCAGTGCCGCCCTGGAAACAGCAAAGGACTGGCTTGCATCACCTCCGCCAGGGTGCGGCCTACCTGAGCTCCGTTTTTGGCTGCAACTAAAATAGAATAATGAAATTGGACATTAAAAAAATTGATATAAAACGGGGTCAGTCTAGATGATCTCTGAAGGACCCCTTTCTTTAGTATTGGGTTCAAAAGGTAAAACCACAGAAATAAACTAACTTTTCTCAGCTGTCAAGCTCAGGAAACATTATCAGGATTAAAGTATCACACTTAGCCAAGCAGAAGTAACCACAGATATAACCCCAGAACTTAGATAAGGTTTGCAAGAACACCTGTGTTCCTCTTAAACGGGAATACACGTTAGTACGCTTGTAGGAATTAGTAACAAGGAAATAGGGGGGTGGGTTTGTTGCGGTGGGCTGTCAGCATTGTAATCAATCGTAAGATGTTAAAAGTATGTATAAAAAGCTGCCCTAGGATTCTATTTTTCATTCAGTGTTTTTTTGCTTCTTGTGTTACACTGAATCTGTGCAATAAACCTCTCTGATCACCCACGGAAATCTTGTGAGTCTTGATTTCTATAACACAACGGCCTCCTGTAACCCTCTGCCAGCGAAAATGGAGCTCGGGAAGGTTATGTGCGTCCCTCAAGAGCTTCGTTTTCACTGGCAGAGCTCAGGCCAACACAGGTGCCCCCAACCTGAGTGATGTTGAGCTGGCCATGCCCACCCACCCCCTGAAATCAAACGCAACCCTGATGCAACCCTCAATGAAATTGAGTTTGACACCCCTGATCTAGGGGATATTGTTTTGAAGTATATAGCTGTAGCAGATACCTCACCCCCATTCCATTCTCAGCTGAAGAATTACAAGAGCTAGTGGATCACACTCCAAAAAGCTGACTTTTATAGACATTGAAAGAATAAGGTCTTCTCTTGCTCTCTCCTAAAAATAGTACATTATTAAAAAAAACCTGATAGGTTACATCGGGTTTTTCAAACTTGGCAATTTTAAGGTATGCGGACTTCCTCTAACCAACATGGGAGTTGAAGTCCAATCATCTTACCAAGTTTGAAACACACTGCATTAAATCAATGGCATAGTTGTTCTGAATCCTGTTTCACTTTGTGGCTAACCAGATGCTACTGGGTACTAGGAGATTATGCTTTTCTCTTCTTTTAAACTATTCTGCACTGGCAACCATTATGACTAGGGAAGGAACACTGAAATAATTTGGCACAAGGATCTGCTAACAGCCTCATCACCACCAATCTAGTCTATGATTCAAAAAAATAACACACTATTTATATGCAGCAGATTCTGTCCTATTAGCTAGGATTTGCTATTGACACGGAGAAAGTTGGTATTTCTTCTATCAGTTCAGCTTCACTGCATGTACTCATTTTTTACTATTGATGATTATTCATTCTGCATAATTTTATACAGTCATCGCCTGTCTTGCTCACCTTCACTTCCTCATGAAATTCATCCCAACATTGTAAAAAAAAAAACAAACCCTATTTGGGAATTGCTCAAGGCTCCTAAGGATTTTGGTTGCCACCCTATATTCTGTACCTTTTTTTTTTTTTTAGAACAGCATAGATGCATAGCCATCCAAGCCTTGGCTAAAGCTGCAGGGCTCACAGATCCTTAGGGACAGCCCACCACACCTTACCTCCCAAACACACTGCAGGTCCAGTAGGAAACCAGGAATCTGAAACCAGATTAGCAAAAGTCAGGAGAAAGTACCAATGTTCCTCACTTTCTTCCAGAACCTGTCCTCTTAGTCAAGATCGCTTGGTTCCCCACTACTAATGACAAAATACTCACAGAAATGAGCCATGTTCAATGAAAAATGGACAATCCAGTGTATCTCCTACTCAGTCCAGGAAAGCAGAAAATCTATCAAGCTCTGAACCACAACCCAACAGAGCTGATGACTTATAACACAGAAGCATCCTTGCCAATATGAAAATAATTTAATGAAGGCTTCAAGTTCCAAAATCCATCCTGTACCTGTGGAACAAAGGACGGCTAGTTTTCCTTTTCCTCATTCTTTGGTGTGTCTACAAAATTCCCTGATGTAAATAATGTTTTCATGGGTCTTGAGGTCTTCAGAGTGTTTGCAGCTAAACGTCTCACTGATGATACAACCACAACATGAGAACCGGTTTTCCCTAGTCAGTGTCCAAAAATTCATCAAGCATACTATACTTCCATTCCTTCCAAAGTTTTCCCCCTTCCATCAGTTATAAGAAACAGGTATGTTGTTACACAGACCTACATTACTCCATAATGCCATTGGGGAATATTTCTGGTATGATGGGAGTTTCTACCAGTCCTCTTTGTCCAACAGGACCTTTTTACAAAATTCCAGTGCCATAAAGGCTGCTTTGAGATTAAATTAAACTGACATGTCTTCTCTAAGGAGACATGGCAAGAGCGTCTCCACTCCCTCAGGCTTTTCCTGCCTCAAAGAAAGCTGTGATGTGGGGGATATTGTTACGGAGCCTTGCTACCCAGTGACCTTTGGCTTTCTGGAATGTGGTTCTCAGCCTAAAAGCTTTGACTTCCACTATGTCATAGAGCCACAGCCACCCATCTTGAGTGACTAAACACTGTAAGGCCCCAGTCTTTTTGTCCCTAATGAACCAAGGAAGGTCCGCTTTAACTGGTCTGGCAGTAAAAGTCACAAACTGCAGGATCTGAGCTCCTCAGATGGTGGAGATGAGAGACTTGAGAGAGGACTGGTTGGTGGAAGAAAGGTTCTCATAGCTGTGGCACAGGCACGAGCAATCGGAGGACGTCTCGTCATCTCCCCCGGCAACTCCACTCCCATTGTGCAGGGGACGGTGGTGGGGGGCCCCACGTGTCGTGCAGATCACCACACGAGTATGTCGGTAGGCTACAGCCCACGCCTCACCCCCGAGACATTGGCAGCGGTTCCGTGGCCCTTTGGAGGAGAATGGGACTAAAGAATTCCCTGTCTTCTTTTGTACAAAAAGGCAAGTCCTGGAAAAGAGGGAGAAACAGGTGACATGGCCAGCTAGCTCTGATAGCAAAATGTCAGCAATAGCCACGCAATCATGTCCAATACCCCTCACAGAGCACAATCATGAAAATCACTTTCCATCACTTTCCCAGGCAGTTGGTGATACAGGTAGATTTGTTTAACAACTACCTCATTTAGCAACCATTCAGGGTTGCTATGGTGATGAAAAAATAATTGGCACCAGTCTTTGCATTTTTTACCTTTGCAGCAGGGGTGAAATGTTCCCGGTTCGGACCGGATCGCCCATTCCGGTAGCAATGGAGGAGGGTGGTTTGGAGAACCGGTAGGAAAAAACACTGCCTCCCCCCCACACCCAGCTGAGCCGCACAATCATCAGAAGCTTTTTTATATATATTTTTAAAAGCATTTTTTCTACAAACTTTGGCGGAAAACATGCTTTTAAAAGTAAAAAAAAAAAAGCCTCTGATGAGCCCGCAGCTCAGCTGAGATCGTCAAATGCTTTTAAAAGCCTCTGACGATCCAAGCTGAGTTGCCTGATCAGGAGAGGCTTTTAAAAGAAAAAAAGCCTCGCCGAAGAGGTTGTAGAAAAAATGGTTTTAAAAGTTTAAAAAAAAATTGGCCATGCCTAC
This sequence comes from Coluber constrictor foxii, assembly GCA_038048745.1. NCBI lineage: Eukaryota > Metazoa > Chordata > Lepidosauria > Squamata > Colubridae > Coluber > Coluber constrictor. The sequence goes on along the minus strand of CM075961.1, from coordinate 59,928,320 downwards.
CCAGTCACATTACCCCACCACCACCAAGCCATGCCCACAGAACTGGTAGTAACAAATTTTAGATTTCACCACTGCTTTGCAGGTCTGTAAAGCAAAGGAGAACTGAAATAAGATTGTATGGTGATTTTAGTTATAGATCACTTAGTTTAACAACTGAATTCTGGGTTGCAATTGTGGTAACTAAACACAGACTATCTGTACATTTCTAAATCGCCTTTAGCTGTCTTTTTCCCTATAAACCAACCAGCTTCAAAGTGTAAAATTGACAGCTTTGGGTTATCCATTATCTTGGAGATAAGGTCAATTGACCAATTGCAGATGTGACAATCTGAGGAGTTTGGGAGATGTTGGAATGCCTCCTCCCCTCTGATCATTTTTCATCCTCCATCTCAGCCTTTAATGCTCAGTCCTCTTCATTAATGCTTAGTTCCTTGAACTAAGTGAATTTGACTATAACTTAGGCCTGGGGGAGGGGGGGGATGCCACCTGTTGGGTCATCTCTGAGGTAGGTGCAGTGGTGAAATGTAAAATTTGTTGCTCCCGGTTCTGTGGGCGTGGCTTGGTGGGGGGAGGTCATGTGACTGGGTGGGCGTGGCCAACTTTTTCTCTTTTTTTTTACTTTTTTCCATCTTTCTTACCATCTTTCTTACCATCTTTCACATTTATGACTATTGCAGCATCACCATGGCCACGTGATCAGATTTTGGGCAGATGCATTGTCCTGATGTCACATGGTCACTAGTTGTAAACTTCCCAGACAGCTTTTGAAAGCAGTCAGTGGGAGAATCCAGATTCACTTAAAAACTGTGTTATTAACAACTGTAGTGATTCACTTAACAACCATGGCAAGAAAGGTCATAAGATGAGGCAAAGCTCACAATAAATGTTTCACTTAGCAACAGGGATTTTGGACTCAGTTGTGATCATCAATTGAGGACTGCCTGCATTTCGTCCTTTTCTTCTTAGCAAAGCTCTTTTGTTTGTTTTAAGTAGGTGAGAAACCATTTGAAGACTGCAAAAAGAAGCAACAATTTCTACATACCTAAAGTTCCATGAATGAGGCAAAATGATTGTGTAACTAAAATGCTTGTTCTGAAAATGCTAAACTTGGGCTTAACACAACTATAGCAAAAGTATCAAGTATCCACAGTAACTTGCGTGAATACATTGCACAGAGCCAAAATAACAAAACAGAATAACAGAGTTGGAAGGGACCTCGGAGGTCTTGTAGTCCAATTCCCTGCTCTCTATACCATTTCAGACAAATGGTTGTCCAATCTCCTTTTAAAAACTTCCAGTGTTGGAGCAGTCACAACTTCTGGAGACAAGTTGTTCCACTGATTAATTGTTCTAACTGTCAGGAAATTTCTCCTTAGAACTAAGTTGCCTCTCCCCTTGACTAGTTTCCATCCATTGCTTCTTGTCCTACCCTCAGGTGCTTTGTAGAATAGCTTGACACCCTCTTCTTTGTGGCAGCCCCTCAGATATTGGAACACTACTATCATTTCACCTCAGTTGTTCTTTTCATTAAACTAGCCATACCCAGTTCTTGCAACCGTTCTTCATATGTTTTAGCCTCCAGTCCCCTAATCGTCTTTGTTGTTCTTCTCTACACTCTTTCCAGAGTCTCAACATCTTTTTTTTCATCCTGGCAATCAAAACTGGATGCAGTATTCCAAGTATGGCCTTTCCAAGGCATTATAAACTGGTATTAACACTTCGCATGATCTTGAGTCTATCCCCCTGTTTATTCAGCCTAGAGGATTGTGCAGGATTTTTTTTGACAGCTGCTGTACACTGCTGACTTATATTTAAGTGATTGTCCACTAGGACTTCAACGTCCCTCTCACAGTTAGTGTTGTACAAGGTATCCCATAACAAAACCTGTTTTCCTTGCCTAAATATAGAACCTTACTTTTTTCACCATTGAATTTCATTTTGTTAGATAGCACCCAATGTTCAAGTCTGTCAAGATACTTCTGTATTTTAAGCCTATCTTCTGGAATGTTGGATATTCCTACTAGCTTGGTGTTGTCTGCAAATTTGATGAGTCCCCCATCTAACCCCTCACCCAAATCATAGATGAAGATGTTGAAGAGTACTGGGCCTAAAACAGAGCCTTGGGGTACCCTACTGCATACTTCCCTCCATGTAGATGCAGTTCCATTGAGGACTACACGTTGAGTGTGGTTGGTCAGCCAGTTAAGTAGTAGGTTATGGTCTACTTTATCAAATGCCTTACTGAAGTCCAAGTAAATTATATCAACATTCCTCTAATTTTGTCACTTTGTCAAAGAATGCAATAAGATTAGTCTGACATGATCTGTTTTTGACAAACCCATATTGGTTTTTTATTATTACTTTGTTTGCTTCTAGGTGTTTGCTGATTCGTTGCTTGATTATCTTTTCCAGAATCTTCCCTGGTATTGAGGTCAGGCTGATAAGTCTGAATTTCCTAGATCTTTTTTTTTCTTTTTTTGAAGATGGGAACTACCGTATTTTTCAGAGTATAAGACGCACCGGCCTATATAATGCACCTACCATTTTTGGTGAGGAAAACAAGAAAAAGAAATCTGCCTCTGCCTCCCAGCAATTTTGCCTCATTGCAGCAAACAGCCTGCTTTACTTTCATTTTCGTTTTCAGCATAGCTTGATTAGCACAAGGGGAAAAAAATCTGCTCAAGCAATTTACCTCCTTGCAGCAAGCAACAGAGGCCTGGGCAAAACAGCTGAGAGCAAAACAGCTGAGATTTGGGAGGCCAATCCAATCAATTTGTGCTAACTAAGCTGTGCTGAAGCTGAAATGAGCTGTTTCTTCATGCTGCTTGCTTCAAGGAGGTAAACTACTGGGAGGCAGCGGCCAAAGGGTGGGAGCCAGTGGGTGGGCGGGGCTACATTTGGTGTATAAGACGCACCTAAATTTTCACCCCCTTTTAGGGGGGGGAAAGGTGCGTCTTATACTCCGAAAAATATGGTACATCAGCCCTTTTCCAGTTCCCCGGTGCTCCAGGATCTTTGAAAGATATAATTCAGTGGTTCTGAGATCTTATCTGCCAGTTCCTTCAGAATCTTGGAGTGTAATCCATCCGGTCCTGGTGCTCACTTACCATTTTCTTCCCTAAGTCATAAGTAGTCATAAACCGAGGATTTATGTGCTTGATGACAACTTTTCTTTCATGGGGCTCAGGGAATTAGCCTGTACCCATGCAGCCTTCATACAGTTTATTTTCAATCTCTGGGCCTTAAATTACTTTTTCCAAAATGTATTCCCTTTCATCCTGCAAAACAGGAAAGGAAGTAACCACTCCTTGTTCCAAGCAGGGATGTCTGGGCTTCCATTCCTCCAAGAAATTGGAACAACAAATTGCACAACATCTCCCAGTCAGCTTGGACCTACCTCTTGCGCAAATGATATGAGACAATGATGATAGCTAAGATGAAGGTGCCTGTGGCCGTGTACATCACCCAAGCTGTGTCACAAAAGAACAGAAGAAATCAGTGGGTGTTCAACAAATGTTGAACCAACAATCATGCTAAACACAACAACCCTCCTCAACCTGGTGCCTTCCAAATGTATTGGAACTCAAGACCCTTAATTTCCTGTGAAGGAGAAGGAGAAGGAGAAGGAGAAGGAGAAGGAGAAGGAGAAGGAGAAGGAGAAGGAGAAGGAGAAGGAGAAGGAGAAGGAGAAGTGATTACAGAACTCCAAGCCAGGTTCACTTAGGTTTAACTAGGGCAGTTTAAAACCCTTCATTGGTTATCTGTAATTGCAAAACCTCTGCCACTAGGTGGTGCCAAATTTAATATACTGAATAGTACCAATGTCTTCCAGATGGGTTAGATAATGAAGAGCAGCAACCTCATTATTCTGGAGGAGACAGAAGGCTAGAAGATGACACCCAATTATATAAAATCCCTGATAGCCTGATGGACAAGAGGAGTGATTTACTGATGCCAATGTTCCTAAGAACGTGGCACAAACTTCAGAAATGAAGATACTTGCCATGAAAATATGTGTCACCCAGTATACTTCTATGTATGGCATGTATAAATACACACATGCAGGTTTACATGAACACAAGCCAACCAGAAACGTAGCCAAAGGAAGGCCCCTTTTATTGACAGCATGCATTCCATTCTTCCTTGACTGCGTCATGGAGGTATATGCCAAGCTGAGAAATTTTGGCTTCAGCTTGGTGTGCTCTTCTTAGTCCCCCTGGCTGAACTGACAGATTTGAAACTGGCAGAGCAACACTTTAGTAGAACTGAAGTCAGGTAAGGCAGAGGCTGAACAGAAGCCAAAAAGGAAGTTTTCCAAACCACTTTTCCCATTCCCATAAAGACAGCAGAAAAAGATGTGCCAAATAAGCACATAGCTACGAACTTGCTAACTTTGCATTCACCGTGCCCTGTTTTCTTGCACAGACACCTGATTTATCTTGCTTTTCTTATTTTCCCATGCAATAGATTCAAAGTCTTGTCCCAAATAAGAGGTAATCTGCTAGGATCCTGGAGGTGTTCATTCACCCAATTTGGAGTACAAAGAGTACTTATATACATATATACTTTATATACGTATCTACCAGAGGTGAAACCCAAAGTTGGGTCACATAACCATGTGGGGTGGGGGCAATCATAAGAACTTTGAATCTGGTCACAAGTAGCCCTCTCTGGTAGGCCTATTGTAACTTCAAACAGTTGCTAACCGACCGGTCACAAGTTGAGAACTACCTGATATGAACTCTTTTAGGAAAATACACATTCCAAATGTGTGGCAATGAGAGAATACAGATAGTCCTTGACTTACAACAGTTCATTTAGTGACTGTTACAACGGCATTGAAAAAAATGACTTTGGCCGTTTTTCACACTTAAAACTTTGTAGCATCCCTATGTGATCAAAATTCAGATTCTTGCCAGCTGTTTCATAACTTATGACCATTGCTGATTTCCCAAGGTCATGTGGTCACCTTTTGCAACCCTTTGACAAGCAAAGTCAATGGGGGAAGCCAGATTCACTTAACAACCATGCTACTTAATTAGCAACTGCAGTGATTCACTTAACAACTGTGGCAAGAAAGATCATAAAATGGGGCAAACTCACTTAACAAATGTCTTACTTAACAAGCAGAATTTTAGGCTCAGTTGGGGTCATAAGTCTAAGACTACCTGTAGATAGCCTTGCTTCAATTCATAATGGGCAGAAGAAGGAATAGTTTGTATAAAAATGTGAAAAGAAGCCATTCCTCAAATGTTCGCTTTCTCCATTTGAAAAATAAGTAGGTTTTAGACCTCCCTGGTGCATTTCTGTTTCTTTGTTTCAGCCAGGAACTATTTATGGGAAAAAGATACTCTGCAAAGAATCAATAGGGAGAATGCAAGGTTGGGGATCTGCTTTCCATCCATACTTGTTGCTCCATTCCAAATTATCAGCCTTGAATATATCCAAACATCATCACTGTGGGAGAAAATGCAGAAAGAGTGCTCTGCTTAGAACAGTATTTCTCAAACTTGGCCACTTGAAGATGTATGGACTTCAACTCCCAGGATTCTCCAGCCAATGCTGTTGGCTGGGGAATTCTGGATATTAAAGTCCACAAATCTTCAAGGTACTGAGTTTGAGAAACACTGATTTAGAAGTTGGATAGGATGTATTAATGTATTAATCAGGATTCAGTTAGGGGGGGTAATACGTTTGTATGTGTTGGGTTTTTTAAAAAAAAATTCTTTTTGATGGACTTTTTAAATGTCTTGATTGTTTTGTGCTTTTTGTCCTTTTTTGGGGGGGGAAGTTTTGTATTTTAATTTTCTTTTGAATAAAAATAAAATTATGACAGGAAGAAGATGGAAAGGCAACATTTTTAGCTGTAGACAAACTAGGGGTGATATATATAACAAAGCCTATATACTGTCACTAGAGATGGGATTGAAATCCCCTTTACATTTTTCCAAGCCTGGAAGGCTTTAAAAGTCTTTAAAAATGCAAAAAAAAAAGTGGATTAAACCTTGGTATGCCTCATCTATTATGCATATTTTAAGAGCAAAATCAGGCAGGGGCAGTTTTAAGTACTGTGATCTGGTGATTATTCTAAAAAAATTAGTGTGAAGATGCATGCCAACTAGTGGTACATACAGCTGGCTCACCCTAGATTCAGAAGAAAGAAACGGATAGGAAAAAGAATTAAGTACATTTCATTTTGCGAATGAATTTTCTGCTTCGAATTCCCCTTTTTCAAATATTGTAAATTTAAGGGCACTCTGGTTCTCTTAGCAGGCATAACTAGAATGGGTTCCTTGGTTCAGGGCAAATCTACAGTGTCAAAGAGTATGTTTATATAACACATTACAGCTTCACAGTATAATATGCCCCCTCCAATCTAGTCCTTTACCTCCTACCCCAATGGCAGAGTCATTGGCACTGTAGGTCCAGGTTGAGTTCAGCCAATCAGAAGAGGTAGGGGTCAGACGGGATCCATCCCCTGGAAGGGTCCGTAAATTGACCGAAGAAGCTTTCAATCCTGGAAGGAAATCAGAATCATGAAGGACTTTATAGCAGATGTTCAATTTATCTTCTTATCAAAATCTCAGGCTTTCCTGATATGTTAAACAGTAACGCCAGCCTCACCAATTTTGCAATGATGAGAGTTGTAATAAGGCCAGGTTGCACAAATGCAATAAATGCAACAAATGCAGCTTATTAGTAACTTTTTTGAACCCCTAGAATCTTCCCCATACAGAGAACCCATTTTTCAGTTAGTAGAAGCTTTGGACTGCTGCTTTAGAGAAAGCTGGAATAAAATACAAGAAATTAAATCACCCAACCAAGCAAAAACTTTACTGGAAAAGGAGCCAGATCAAAGAGTCTTTAAGATTTGGAGATGCTCAACAGCAAAATGTCCATCTGACTTTTTCTTCTCAATGCACAATATATCAATTTAGTTTTCCCCCCCCCCCATTGAAATTAGTGGCCCCATAAATGTGAATACATAGAGATAGATTTTTATTTATTACTAGGATGAAAACTACTGATCCAACCACTCATTTCAAAGACCAAAACCATATCTTGTTAAAGCCTGGCACAGTTGTGCCTCCTAGCTTTCCAAATTCAGCTCTGGCCATCTCTATTAAAAGAGATCTCTGGGGACACAGCCAGATTACTGATCTGGGCCAAAGAAAGATTCAAAGGTATGTCAAGAGAAACTGGCCTATGTTAACCCTTTGGGAAAATTACAAAAATTAATTAAGCTAAATGTAAAAACGTAATTAGAAAAAAATGTAATTAAAAAATTTGGGAACATTACAAAAAAGATGTTGAGACTTTGGAAAAAGTGCAGAGAATACCAGGTAGGATGATTAAAGGCCTGGAGACTAAAACTTATGAAGAACTGTTGCAGGAACTGGGTATGGCTAGTCTGGAGAAAAGAAAGACTAGGGGTGGCATAATAGCCAGTATTCCAGTATTTGAGGAGTTGCCATGAAGAAGAAGGGTCAACTTATTTCCCAGAGCACCAGAAGGCAAGACAAGAAACGATGGAAACTAATCAACGACAGAAGCAATCTGGAATTAAGGAGAAACTTCCTAACAGCAAGGACAATTAACCAATGGAACAGCTTGCTTTCAGAAATTGTAGGTGCTCCATCACTGGAGGCTTTTAAGAAGAGGCTGGACAGCCATTTATCTAAAATGGTACAGGGTTTCCTGCTTGAGAGGGGAGTTCAACTAGAAGAACTTTAAGATACCATCCAGCTCTATTCTGATTGATTGATTGATTGATTGATTGATTGATTGATTGAAAAACATTTTTCATATAAGCCAGATAGCAATAAATTTGAAAAATAAATTTGGTAATAGATTTCTGGTGTTTCTCAAGGGATCCTGAAATATGTTCCAAGACAGAACATCTCTACTCCTAACACATATGGATCTAGAATCTACTAATTGGGGAAACAAGCACAAGAAAAAAAGATTACAGGCATTGGATTGAGCCCAGAGTGCAAGGGTAAGATGTCACTAGTACAAGTGAGTACAATCCACCACACAGGTCAAAGGTATCTATGGTTACACTGCCTGAAAAGTTGACTTCATTCATCTTGCTAAGATGGTCTCCCTTGTCTCCCTCTGTGAGCAGGGCCACTTGGGAGACAGAAGGGGAGGTGGAAAGAGAAATAACATCATCATATAAGTTTTAGAACTTTCCTCTAACATTTTAGCCAGGTGACCGTATCATCCAGAAAGCCAACTCATTGCCTACCTCGATACAAGATGGCAAAGCCTTGGGCTTGCAGAAACTGGTCTGATTGGAAGGAGAGAGAAAGACAGTCCGTGGGGAACAGCAGAGGTGCAGCTGGCCTTCGGTGCCCATCAAAGTGGGCCAGTAAAAGATTGCTGTGTCCATCCCGGACCTCTAGGCGGTCATTTGGATCACGCACATCAAAGATCTGGAAGCTGAGCTCTATAGAATCATAGCCTGCAGGATAAAGGACCCAGCTGCAGTTGCTGTTGGCCTCATAGTCATCTGGGAACTGCGGAGAGTAGATCACTCCAGACAGATCACTGAAGTTCCCCTGACAGGCCCCCATGGAGACTGGAATGGGAAGAGAAAAATCAGAACAGAATTGCAATCAATATTAAAGGAAAAGCCTTTGATGAATCGAGCTCATCTTCAGGTTATGAAATTTAGATATTTTTAAATTTTTAAAAAATGATTAAATACTGAAATACAAAGAAGTGCAACATCAACATAAAAGGGTACTTAGTAGCTAAGTTACAAAAATTCTGTATGTTGTATAATTATGAAAATAAACTAAATATAACAGAACAGAAAATAAAAAGAGTTGATCTTAAAAGATACAAATGCATGTAAAAACCATTTCATGTTGATATGAGATTATTTCAGTCTTTAAGTTTATCATTAAATCTAGACCATACAGAAACATACTGCTTTGCCTTCTTGTTTTTGGAATAAAAAGATTTCAAAGATAGATAATGGACTCATGTTCATATCTTAAATCAATTCTTTAATATCAGGAGGGTAAGTTTTATTTAAATTATATAAGATCATCCACTTTACCAACCCCTAGCTTTAGGGTATAGCCAAACCTCTTCAGAAAACACCAAATTCCTTTCTTTAGGAATATAATAAATATTTCAATTACATTCCATTTCTTTTCAAAATGATGTTAAAAATATTTATAATGCCAGTACAAAAAAAAATCTAATGTCCAACTTTTTAAAAACTTTATTTGAGGAGTCCGGAATGCATAAAATAATACGTTGTGTTGAATTTCTTAAATTCTTAAAAATAAGTATGTTTACATTTTTTTTAAAAAAAGCTGCACCCTTTGATTTTTCCAAAATTGGATATTCCAATTCTTCATTCCACAGTATAGATATATAATTAAAGATAGTCTTCCTTCTATTTTTTAAATTCCATATAAAACTGAATTGTTGGGTTCACTTTAAGTGCTGCATCTCTAAGGATCTCAAGACTCAGGTACTTCCAAAACGGCTAAAAGCATCTGGGTTGTGCTGTTTTGTCAGTACATGTTTTAACAATATATACTGCCAAACAGATGTTATGGGTAAACCATATTCAGAATACAATCTCTCAAAATATTTAAAACAACTACTAAAAATCAACTGACTTGAGGTATTTTATCCTTTGTTTGGTCCAGACATTCAAGATCCTCGTCTCTATTTTCAAATTTGGATAATTCAGCATTCGTTTCCTATGTGGTTGTACGTCAAAACATAAACACTTTCCTACCTTCCAAATACATTTAGATAGAAATCCACATAATGATTTAATACAATTAAATCATTATGTGGATCATTTAATCATTTAATATTTCAGACAATAACTCTTAAACTCTTAAACCGTTGAAGGATTTTGATTAACCATAAATGTCGAATTAGATTAGAACCAGGAAAACCCAAAGTCTATTGTCCTCATTAGATACTCCCAGGTGATTCTCTTTCAGACAATCTTTGGTTACTGCTATGGAAGTACAGTGGAATCTTTTTCTGGACCTTGAGTTTCTGGAAAAAAATTGAACTAGCCTCTTGGCCCTTTCTTCTTTGTCTACTGGAGAGCACAGAACTTCAACCAGCAAATTTTTCTTTTTTGATCAAAGAAATACAGGTAGTTCTCGATTTACAAGAGTTTGCCTGGTGACCGAAGTTACAACGGCACTGAAAAAATGTGACTTACTTTCATTTTTTGCACTTATGACCATTGCAGCATCTCCATGGTCACACAATTTACATTCAGATGCTTGACAACTGACTCACATTTATGACGGTTGCAGTGTCCCCACGGTCACGTGATCCCCCTTTGAGACCTTCTGACAAGCAAAGCCATTGGGGAATCCGGATTCACTTAACAACCGTGTTACTAATTTAACAACTGCAGTGATTCAATTTACAAATGTGGCAAGAGTAGTCGCAAAATGGGACAATACTCACTTAACCAATTTCTCACTTAGCAACATAAATTTTGGGGTCAATTGTGGTTGTTAAGTTGAAGACTACAGTCTTTTTATAGTAAATAGAACTTTGTACACAGGTAATCCTCACTTACCAAGTAATTGGAACTGGAAACTCTGTTGCTAAATGCCTCAGTTGTACGTTTCGTGACCACACTGACTTGTGACAGCAGTTCTGGCAATCCCAGTTGCTGAATCTTGCAAAGGTTACAATGTTCCGTGCTCATGTACTCAGCATTTGAGACCTCTTGCTGGCTTCTCCATTGACTTTGTTTGTCAGAAGTCGACAGTGAAGATCACAAGTAGCAATCATGGGACCGCAGTATGCAGTGACATGCAAGCTGGTCCACCTCATTCCGCCCCATCATAACTTTGAATGGTTGAATGAATGGTTTTTAAACAAGGACTATCTATTACTACAATAACAGAATCTTGCAACTCTGAATACAGCTCCCTCCTTTTATCTTCTTGAGAACTAGGGAAGGGTTTGTCTGAGACATTTACGCACACTACATTCTTGTTCTGGGCTGAGGCCTCTTTTATCTGCCCATGGCCTTGGCAGCAGCTCTTCCTCCTATCCCTCAAGGTCATTCCCTCTTCCCCCAATGGCCAGCAGATTATATTATAGAATTTAATGTTTTTTTTCTGATTGCTATTGCCAGCAAGACAAGATAGGTGATGAAAATGCCCTTTCATACACATAACAGGAAGATGAAGATGTTCATAACAGTGGTGGGTTGCCCCCGGTTCACACCAGCTCTATAGAACCAGTAATAAAACCGGTGGGAGGCCCCGCCCACTGACCCTGATGTCATGAAAATGCTTCTGAGCATGTGCATGGCCCCACTGCGAACCAGTAGTAAAGATAAGTAGAACCCACCCCTGGTCCATAAAGTATTGCTTAGGAAGCAGTGAGAATTGTCCAGCTATAAGTAGCAAGAGGTAAGGTCCAGATATGAATATCCCAGGAGACAAGATGAGATTCCCAATATTTCCATGTTTCTGCTACACCTCTCTTAGTGTTGAGTTCTCATTAAACTGGAGAAAGGGGTTCCTCTCATTTTTAAATTTACCCTGCCTCCCACTAGTGTCTAACCAATATTCTTGCCCTGATATATCCTTCTTATTATTATTTATTACATTTATACCTGATTTCAGTCACATACAATTCCAGGAAAAGGTATTCACAATAAGAGCTATGTGCACCACCCATGTATGCTCAAAATTCAGTGTAGACCTTTGAACCTGGATTGCTGCATAGCCTTAATGATTATAGAGGGCTGGTGAAAGCTGAATGGGAGCAACTTGCCTAAGGCTATGCAGTAAGCACTTGGCTGAACTTAGATCTGAATCAAGCTTGTCAACAGCTACAGTAGTACATCCTACATCATAACGCTAAGGGCAATTAACAGGGAGTATTAAACATTGCATCCACCTATCATGGAGTTGTTATAACCTGGCCAAAGGTAAGAGCCACCTACATGAACAGTTGGATCTTTTCCCATGCAAGCAATATTCTTGCATCTTGCAGCTGGCTCAGATTTAACAATTATGCTTCGTAAGCTCATCCATTTCTGTGTGCAACCTTGGAGATAAGAGGGAGGTGGAACCCAGGAATGCAGCTGTTTACAAGAACCATATGCATAAAATAATACTCTGCATAGTTAGGCAGCTTCCTTTGATGGAATGTACAAGTGCTTGATTAAACTATCTCAATTTTACAGAACTTTTGCAGAGCATCAATTCTACTTCCCAGTCCCATTCTCCCACCCCCACTAAATTTGGAAACAGAGATGAGATAGTTCCACTTCTTGGAACTCGGAGGACAAGCAAGAATACCATAAAGCCAATCCCTCAAACTAACCAAAATGTGAGTACAAAAAATGCCATTTGTTCTTGAACTGTGCCCTGAGCTACAGCTGTTCCAGGAGTCACAAACTCCCTTTCCCTCTAAGCCAAACTGAAAGGGAGAAATAAAACCCAAATTGCTAAACCCACCTCCATGTTTTCCATACATGGTGTGTGCTTTCTAGTTGGGCATTTTGTAAAAACATCCCTAAGCTACTGGTATTAGGGAAAACTCCTTTTACAGGTAGTCCTCAATTTATGACCACCACTGACCCCAAAATTTATGTTGCTAAGTGAAAAAAATTGTTAAGTCAATTTTGCCCATTTTATAACTTTTCTTGCCACAGTTGTTAAGGGAATCACTGCAGTTGTTAAATTACTGTATTTTTCGGAGTGTAAGACACATCTTTTTCCCCACTAAAAGGAGGTGAAAATTTAGGTGCGTCTTATACACCGAATGTAGCCCCACTCACCATTGGTCCCCACCATTTGGCCTCTGCCTCCCAGCAGTTTACCTCCTTGCAGCAAGCAGCAAGAAGAAACAGTTCATTTCAGCTTCAACACAGCCTAATTAGCACAAATTGATTGTCCCTTGGATTGGCTTCTCGACTCTCAGCTGTTTTGCATAGGCCTCTGCTGCTTGCTGTAAGGAGGTAAATTGCTGGGAGCAGACTTTTTTTTTCTTGTGCTAATCAAGCTATGCTGAAAATGAAAATGAAAGTAAAGCAGACTATTTGCTGTTTCCTGCAGTGAGGCAAAATTGCTGGGAGGCAGAGACAGATTTCTTTTTCTTGTTTTCCTTACCAAAAAGGGCCGGTGCATATTATAATCAAGGGTATAATCCATACTCCGAAAAATACAGTAATAACACATTGTTAAATAAATCTGGTTCCCCATTGACATTGCTTGTCAAAAGGTTGCAAAAAGGATCATATGACCCCGGGACACTGCAACTGTCATAAATACAAATCATTTGCCAAGCATCTGAATTTGGATAATGTGACCATGATACTGCTGCAATGGTCATAAGTGTGAAAAATAGTCATAAATCACTTTTTTTCAGTGCGATTGTAACTTTGAAAGATCACTAAACGAACAGTTGTAAGTCGAGGACTACCTGTATATGCATTTTTTTCTCTCTGCATATAAACTCTCAAAGTCAGCATAATGCTGTAGGGTGCTGCCTGCCCTTGTGTGGAAACTTCTTAAAGAAGGTGGAAAAATGTTGCAGGGCAGTTTTGAAGTATGGTGAAACTTGCTAGGAGAATTAAGATTGGGTTCGCTGATAAGGTTGCAAAATCCATTAGATCGAGGCTTCTCATCCAGGAGGACCCATGCCAATGGTGGCATGCAGAAGCAGTCAATGTGGGATGCAATTCTCCTCCCCAAGTTGAGAAACAGCCTACAAGATAAAGGGGAGGATGCCAAAAAAGAGCAAAACAGCGCAGCTCTAGTTTTAAGATGAGGCAGGCATATTAACTGTCCTGAAAATTCAGGACTAGAGTAACTTCCAAAACGTTTGGGCTGGGAAAAAAGCAATTTTTAAATTTTATATTACATACCATATTTTTTTGAGTATACGACATTCCAGAATATAAAACACACATTAGTTTTTGGGGAGGAAAACAAGAAAAAAAAATCTGCCTCTTCCTACTAGCATCCATTGATATTCCCTCTGGCTAGCTTCCTTGCAGCAAACAGCAAACAGCAAATAGCCTAGTCAGCTTCAGCAGTTATCACAGCCAGATTCAGCACGAGCAGCTGATTGGACCGGCCTCCCGGAATACCGCCAATCAGCTGTTCCAGGCTGTGCGGATTGCCACAGTCCATTGCCGCCTCCGCGTGTCACGTTTTCAGCCTCCGCATGCCCCATTTTTTGGCCTGCATTCATCGCATTTTTGGCTGGTTCCAGGAAGCGGGAATCATCGCAGCGGCCACTGATCCCCACCATCTGGAACCGGCCATAAATTTAAATCTCCAAAGGCCATAGGGTAGATGTATATAGTCCAGTAAATATTTTCACAGTGCTTTAAATGGATATTCCCAGGCTTATATATTTTCCTTTCACCAGCAGGTGGCAGTCTCAGGTTAATTTTCAATATTATTACTAAAAATCTGGTTTTAATTATTTTAAATTGTAATTCAATAATAAAAGCGGTGTTAATTTTTTAAAATCCGTAATTCCAGCATTTTAAATTGCCTTCCCAATGTCACGTCTTTCCAATTCAAGAGTCCAATTTCCTACGTTTTTGGAGAAATGTTTTTTTCTGTCTTTAATCCTTTCCTTTTGGTCTGGTAGTTTTCTCAAACACTTAGAAAAAACTCAAAAGTGTTTGAGAAAACACTCAAAGCAGTGATCACTTTAACAGATAGTTCTGATTAAATCCTAGATTTCTCTTTTGGGATTAACTTTCAGGTTTAAAAAATCCTCTCACCCAGTTCCACACTGTTCACAAAAATCCGCTCCAGCTCAAAGCTTAGATGGTCATCAACTGCCTAAGATTTGTGGCAACTATTTTAGGCTCTCTTCTCATCGTGGCTAAGAGGGAAAGTAAGCCCCTGGTCAGGCAGGAGAGTTGTAACTCTCTGAGACCTCACAGGACATCCATCTTTGCTTCACCGCCCCTCCAAGGCAGCTTTGGCTCCTTTCAGAGCCCACCAATGGGGAGAACTCAGCACAGAAACGCAGAGACCAGCTTTCTGTGTCTGATCTCACCACGAAGTTAACTGGAAGTTCCTTACGTAGTCCTTGACATATTGTAATTGAGCATGGAATTTCCATTAGGAAAGAGGTAGGACTTTCATCATAATACTTTCACCCTGCTTCTGTCAATCTGACCCCACTTGCCCCTTCTTTCAGATGCTCTCCGAAACCAGGTTCTCTGATAGATGGAATTTAATACACAAAGGATGCTAATTTGAGGATCGCTATCCTAGAGCCAGTTTGGTGTTGTGGTCAAGGCATCAGGATAGAAACTGGGAGACCATGAGTTTTAGTCCCATCTTAACCACAAATCCAGCTGGCTGATCTTGGACCAATCACTTTCTCTCAGCCCTAGGAAGAAGGCAATGGCAAATTACTTCTCAAAAACCTTGCCAAGAAAACTGTAGGGACTTGTCCAGGCAATCTCTAAAAATCAAACACAATTGAATGGAAGAAGAAGAAGAAAAACTCCTAGCGAATGCCAAGTAGAGAGGCAAGATTCCATGTATAGAAAAACAGTCCACCCAAACCTCCATAGAGCTCTACCACTGCAAATCAGCTGTGGGAACTCATTGCCATGATGCCAATTGCTGGACTGGCATGACCGCTATGCCTGAAGGGCTCCTCCTGGCTATCAGTGAATTTGGAAGGCAGAAAAAGGATAGGTTAGGAAGACACTCAGGTACTGGCTGTTTAGAGCAGTGTTTCTCAAAGTTGGCAACTTTAAGATGTGTAGACTTCAACTTCCAGAATTCCTCAACCAGCATGCTCAGTCAGAGAATGACTACTTAGAACTACCATCAGAGGTGAGTTTCAGCAGGTTCTGACCAGTTCTGGAGAACTGGTAGCAAAAATTTTAAGTAGTTTGGAGAACCGGTAGTAAAAATTCTGACTGGCCCCACCCCCATTTATTCTCTGCTTTCCATGTCCCAGTTGATTGGGAGGAAATGGGGATTTTGCAGTAACCTTCCCCTGGATTGGAGAGGAAATGGAGATTTTACAATATCCTTCCCCTGCCATGCCCACCAAGCTACGCCCACCAAGCCATGCCATGCCCACCAAGCCACGCCCACAGAACTGGTAGTAAAAAAATTTGAAACCCACCACTGACTACCTTTAACAAATGTTCATATGGAGAAGGGATTCTGAGTAGCACAAAAGCTAAACCTCTTGACAACTGGAGCCATTCCCTCCCAGGCCATTGACTTGTTGAATTCAGGGGCTAGCAGAATGAGATTAAATGTCACTAAACATCGCTAAATATCTGCAGCCATTGCAAAGGAGGCAAAACTAGTTTATCTGATTGTGGAGACATTAAACAAGGGTATGTTCTACTAACTCTCATCCCTTTTGTCCTCTTTTTAATCTCCCATGTAGTCACATAGGTATATTTGTATGAAAATCAGAATGCTGTCAGAGATGATGACATGAAAAAAAATCTTTAGGATGTCACCTAGATCTCAGGATTGGCCCTTAATTCCTCCTGAATCTAGTTTCATGGGTGTCAGCTGTCGAGGAGGAGTTATTTTAATAATCTAATCCTAATCAAATCTGGAACTGTTTAAAACTAAATGTGAAATGCCTGGATCACCTTAAGCTACCTTTCCTTTTTATATGGTAAACAACTCATGAGACCCCAATAATCAGGCAAATGGATTGATTGAATATGTGACTCTCCCTCCCCCGATGTTTATGCCAATATATGCCAGCTCTTGAGACAGACCTGGTACAGGTACCATAGTCCTTGAGTTACAAACATTCATTTAGCAACTGTTCAAAGTTATAATGGTACTGAAAAAAGTGACTTATGACCAGTCCTCACACATACAACATACAACTTCTCTGCAGTCATGTGACCAAAATTCCCTTGATAACTTGATAACTGGCATGTATTTACGATGGTTGCATTATCCTGAGGTCAAGCAATTGCCGTTTGTAATCTTCCCAGATGAAATGCCAAGTCATTAATTAATTTGGATTAATTTAAAAACTGCTGTGATTTGCTTAACAACCATGGCAAAAATGGTCATAAAATAAAGTGTGACTTGTTTAGCAACAGAAATTCTGGTCCCAATTATAGTTTAAAATGAAAAATTATCTGTATTAGGAATGGGACAATTCACAGCAGTCAGGTGGGCATGGCTGGGTGGGTGTGGCCAGTTTGATGTGGAGGATTAGGTGCAGCCGGCTCAGCACAGATGACTTGGGGCGGCTGGGTGGGCGTGGCCAGGTGAATGCAACCAAGTGGGTTCAGAACAAGTCACCCTGGGCAACTGGACGTAGAGCCAACTCAGCACCACACCAGAAAAAAAAAATCACCCGGAGACATGCTGGCAAACAGGAAGCAGGGAAGTGGCAAAATTTGAAAGGCAAGGGGTGGATTTATCCCTCTCCCCACACTTGCAGAAACATTCCATTTTTCTTTCTCCTTTATGAGGAAAGATTTACCTGCAAAGTTTAAAAGAGAAAGGAAGAGGGGAGCTGGGTGTATTTGATGAACCATGCAAAAAGGATCCAACTGTCCTGTTAATTTTTTTTTTTAATCAAAACTGTTCCCCCCACCATTCTGGCTAGGTTTTATTTTTTATCAAAAAGGTTGTACATGACACATGATATTTCAAAGCAGTACTATTGATTTTACTTTTAGGATATTTTGGGGTAAAAGCAGAGTCAATTTCATATGTCTGTCCAGTTAGCCTAATAAAACTGACAAAGACATGTGAACAGACTAGGATGAGGGTATAAAACTGAGAGCAGACTAAGAAAAGGACTCTGAAAATGATAGATAGCAGCAGTCCTCATCACATTGCTCCTAGAAGATACTGGTGAGCTGGAAGATTTTTTTTTTCTTTTCCTTTTTCAAATAAAACTATTACATTTAAAGGAACAAAGAACAATTCAAAAGAGAAAAACAGATTTAAAAGGCCAAGCTGGCGTTTGCAATTACAGAGCTATTAGTCATAAAAAACACACAAACTTTTTTAGCACCTTCCACTTCTCCCACAATTACTCAGTGTGCATCTCACACATATATTCTAAACAAAGCCTTGTTGTGATTGTCATGTGCCTTCTAAGTTGCAATTTTATTATGGCAAACTGTCAGTACTCCACTTCACATGTGGAAGGAGCTCCTACATAGTGGTAGATCCCAACTTGCTATGGTTGTTAAAAACTAATTAAAATGGAAATAATACTAAACTTTGAACAGCCTTTGTCAAGAGTCAAAATCAAGAAGGAAAAGAGCCCAGCTGCATCTTAAATAAACAGGAAGACAAAACAAAGTTCTTGAAAAGTAAAACTAGTTAAAATAAATAAATAACTGCATTCCAGATGTTGAGAACATAAAACTAGCAGGATGGGAGCAAATTATAGCCAACGGCCAAAGAAAATACTATCCTTCTCTCCTATACCAAAAAAATGTGCAAGAGCTTGTTCTTAAAATGTCCTTCCTATTTATAATGAGGGTTATGGCACTTGCAAAATGAAACTTGCAAATACACTCTCTGCTATGGTAAAATATGAACTCGAGCACACTCCTGCATCATTAACAATGGAAGTTTTCTAATCCCAGGTAGAAAAGTGTTGTGCTGCAGCATCAGTTTCCTCAAAAGAACACACAATTTACGTAGAAGAGTCTGCAGGATGGGAGGCTGTCATCTTAAATGAGGAAAACAAAGATGCACCTTCAACAATGCAAGCTCATTTCCCTTTGCACATGTGTGTAAGGTCACACAGTAGGCACAAAAGAGTTCATCATTTTAGCGTGACATTGTTTTTTTCACCCTGCCTATCCTTCTTGCCTCAGACCCCTCTGAATCTATGAATGTATCTTCTCAGGATTTCATCTCACTCAATTCCATGGAACTTTATCCTCTTCTCCATAGCCATCAATTTACCCCTCCAAGTGTAAGCAGCATTTCCATGCCAGTGTCCATATTAAACTTTATCTTATGCCGGTGTGATGGATTCAGCAAGGATTTTACCTTCCATCCTGTAAACTGATGGCACTTCTTCCAGCTGGTTGTCATTGCCCTCCCTGTGTCCCCATGATACTGTAAACTCTCTGTGAGGTTTTCAAAAGTGACCCAATCCAATGAAAGAGACTGAAAAAAGGCAGAAAGCAGGCACTCTTCTACCTTTCTTGTTTCCTTTTCACATTTTCATAACAAGAATTTAAAAAAACACACAATCGTGACCGGCCCTGTGTATGGTGCAACTATATTAGATGAACGAATGGTGGGGAAGGGAAGAAGAGGGGAAATTCCAGCTTCTAGGAAGTGAAAAAAGAAGAAATATTTTCTTTGGAGGAGGAAATGAGCCAGCAGTTAATTGGATCACTTTTCAAATTCTCACAGACAATTCAGTGTCATGGGGACATAGGGAGGGGCAATTACAATCTCAGACCCTAACCTACTGTTCATGCCTCAATATGTGCATAGAACAGGGTTTCCCAACCTTGACAGCTTGAAGATGTATGGACTTCAACTCTCAAATGCTGGCTGGGGAATTCTAGGAAATTCTGGAAATCGAAATCCATACATTTTCAAGCTGCTGAGAAACACCGTTATAAACAATATGAAACTTCTGAAAAAACCCTACAATCTGAAGTAGTCCAATATGCGACCTAGGGCAGAATTCCCCCAATGTTTCCGGATTTGCGGACTAGCAGGGGGGAGGTGATGGTTCCGAGCAAACGGTGGGCAAGCACTCAAATGCAGCTCCATTTGATCATGCAAGTGGAGATGCACGTGTGCACTCACCCACTTCCGTGGTCCAATTCTGAATGGCTCAAGGACCGGTAGAGGGCCATGGCCCAGGGGTTGGGGACCCCTGACTTAGGGTGCCTTGGATTCCAAATCCTTGAATAAGAACTTGCATTTTGTCTTTCAAAAGTATATTGAAGTTATTTCTAACTTCACTGGATGACCTTCAACGTCTAATATGCAGAGGAAGGAGGTTTCATCAGTATGTATTTGGCTGTACCAGATATATCTTTTATCGAAAATGTGTGTGCACATCCTCAGACACTTACCATTGTATATGCCAATCCGGCCATCTCCTCCACACAGTTCACTGGATTTGCCAAAGCAGACTTGATCACATTCCACAGCACTCACTTGTTGGCTGTGCCGGATATCCCCTTCATGGCCACAAAAGCAGGCATAACCAGCTTCCACTCCAGCAAACTTTTCCAAAAAGGGAGAGGAAAATAAGAGGAGATGTAAGATGGCGCCATCTTTTTAACTGCATGGCTAAAATGGTGAAAAATGAAATTTCACAAGGAAACAAGGATAGGACAAGCAGTTGTCTTGAAGGAAATTCAAGACTTCCTATAACATATTCATAGCCTGCCTGATTTAATCATGGTTTACTGAATAAGCCAAATTGGTCAGGTTCACTCAACATGCTAGACCATAAATCATGGTTTACAGACCATAAGGACTGTATTTGCATGATAAACTGTCAAGCTGATTGTCCATTTTAGGGCCAGAAGAAATGATTTACTTTCTATGGAGCAATTATGCAGAGTAATACCACCAGATTTATGTTTCCATAAAATAAAAGGGGTGGAGAATATGGAAGATTATAGGAAAAGAGCCAAAATTACCTGTGAGAGCCCCAAATTCTTGCTATTTCCAAATGAGAAAGCTTAAAGGGGCCATAATAAAGTCACCAGATTGAATAATGCTTTCCTAGGTATTAAAAAATAGACTAATCTTCAAATTCAGTATCTCCAGAACAGAAGCATAACCATGAGGGCAGCCGTTTCAACCAAGTGTGACAAATGGATAACAACTGTGCATTTGTTGCGCTAATAAAAACTGATAGCCTGGAACGACAAAACAAATGCTGTTTGATGGCTGAGCTCTGTTTCACAGGGTGCCAAGAATTGGGCTGATGGGATGAAAATAGAGAAGGGGGATAATATGTGTCTACTCTACTCCCATCAGTTGTCTGAGAAGACTAGATAGACCAATCCAAAAAAGGGAAAAATTTAGATCAGTGAGGACACTTGCCCAGAGCAAGTGAAGAAAATCAGGATTCAGGCCTTCCATGTAAGCTAACTCTGCCTTATTCTGAAGTTCAATCAATCAGAATAAAGCTATAAGGACCTTGGAGGTCTTCTAGTCCTACCTCCTGCTTAAGCCGTCACTTTCAGACAAGTGACTATCAAGTCTCTTCTTAAAAAGAAGAGTTCATCACTCCAGTGATGAAACATCCACAATTCCTGAAGGCAAGCTGTTCCACTGATTAATGGTTCTCACTGTTAGGAAGTTAATTCCAGGTTGCTTCTCTCCTTGATTAGTTTCCATCCATTGCTTTTTATCCTTCCTTCTGGTGCTTTGGAAAATAAGTTGACCTCCTCCTTTTTGTGGCAGTCTCTCAAATTCTCTAATCCTGCTATCATGTCCCGTGTCCCCCCCCCCCCCCAATCCTTCTCTGGACTAGCCAAACTCAAATCCTGCAACCATTTTTCATGTTTTAGCTCTCAGGCCTTTAATTATCTTAGCTGCTCTTCTTTGCACTTTTTCCAAAGTCTCAACATCTTTTTTGTAATGTGGTGACTAAAGCGGGATGCAGCATTCCAGGTGTGGCCTTACTAAGGTTTTATAAAGCAGTACTAATACTTCACTTGATTTTGATTCTATGCCTCTGTTTATTCAACCAAGGGTTAAACCGTATTAATTTTTTTGGCTGTTGCCGCACACTAGTTTACATGATCGTCCATTAGGACTCCATGGTCTCTCTCCCAGTTACTGTTTTTGAGCCAGATTTCACCTAATGTGTACTTGTACCTTTGGTTTTTCCTACCTAGGTGTAAAACCTTGCTTTTCTCCACATCAAATTTCATGTTGTTGGATGGGGCCCATTGTTCAATTCTGTCAAGATCTTTTTGGATCCTGAACTTGTCCTCTGGGATGTTGGATGTTGGTCATCATTTGATTTGCTTTTCAGATGTTGTACCTTGAATTTCAAATGAAGGGTGGAGAGCTAGTTGCCTGCAAACTGCTGATGGTGCCGAAATCAGCAAACAAATCAACTGGGAAAGCTTTTTATGGTATGGAGATATGCACTGTTACTCATCAAATCAAGCAGCAGCTGCTCAAGGCCCAGTAGTTAAGATCAGTTCAGAAAAGCTGGCAAATAAACTATCCATATATCAATATTAAATAGCTCTTTATTAAAAACCATGGGTCAGCGGTCAGCAGGATCTCTATAGCTGCTTTGATGGTATTTGTTGAAATATGAGAGATGAGCCATCTTGGCTACCCATTAATAGAAAAAAAGAATGGTCATACTGTTCTTAATGGGAACTGTAGTTTAATGGGGCGTTAAGAGTGCAAATGAAAAAAAGGTTGAAATTACAAATGGAGCTTCTCTATCAGATATTTTTTATTCAGGGAACTAAAGCTTTTTGGTTCCCAGACAGAGAAATAGTCAATCACTTGGACAATCATTTAAATATGAGTGTGCTGCAGTTGACAAAAAAGACAACACAGTTCTAGGCTGCATAAACAGAGGGTTAGAATCAAGATCGTGTGAAGTGTTAATACCACTTTATAATGCCTTGGTAAGGCCACACTTGGATTACTGCATCCAGTTTTGGTTGCCACGATGTAATAAAGATGTGGAGACTCTAGAAAGAGTGTAGAGAAGAGCAACAAAGATTATTAAGGAACTAAAGGCTAAACATATAAAGAACAGTTGCTGGAATTGGGTATGTCTCGTTTAATGAAAAGAAAGACGGGTGACACGACAACTGTGTTCCAATACCTCAGGGGTTGCCACAAGAAGAGGGAGTCAAGCTATTCTCCAAAGTACTTGAAGGCAAGACAGGAAGCAATGGATAGAAACTAATCAAGGAGAAAAGCAACCTAGAATTAAGGAGAAATTTCCTGGCAGTTAGAACAATTAATCACGGGAAAGACTTGCCTCCAGAAGTTGTGAATGCTCCAACACTGGAATTTTTTAAGAAGAGATTGGATAACAATTTGTCTGAAATGGTAGAGGCAGCAGGAAGTTGGACTAGAAGACCTCCAAGTTCCTTTCCAACTCTATTATTCTTTAGTCACTAAACTCTGTTGTGTTCCAAATTTCTTTATTCATCAATAATTATAAATCAATGCATAAATTCATCATTTCTGTATTGAGAACCTCCTAATAGTCTCCAGACCCACTCTGGCAAAATTCGTTAGCTGTGCCAGAGCACTGCTTTTTATCTCTTTCAACCAGGATACAGACCAATATATATAGACCAATGTTAAAGGTCATTAAATTAACCTTCTCAAGCTTTGCAAACCAAGTCAGAGGAAGGACGAAAAATCTAAAAGCATACAATATTTGAAACAATGTCAGGATTCTATGTTTAAATTAAAAACAAGCCCAGAGCTGCATCACTCAACTCCAGTGTGGCAGATTAGAAAGAATGAAATCCTTCTCGCTGGTGTTTTTTTTCCTAGGCTGGAGAGTAGAATGTGGGAACTGAGTGGAATCATTCCCTGACTTTTATTTATTATTTTATATTCATCTATAAGCCTTCTTTTCTCAACAAATGTCAGCTAATTGTATATGGACTGTTCAAGAACTCAATTCCTGAATTCTTATTTCAGACCAGAATTTTTAGATAGCCTGTTATCTGGGAATTCTGAGAGATGTAGTTTTAACCCATAGAAAACATCATGTTGGGAGACTGTTTGAAGCAACCTCTTCAATGGACTGTGAAGGCCTCCTGAGTTGCACATAATAAAGAGACGGTTGTACCTTATAGCCTCTCTTACGGCAGAAACTGAGGCAAACTTGCACTGTAAGCTTAGTGGAGGTGCCACTGCTCCCACTTAGTGTTGGGGGAGTGCCAGAGTCCAGGAAACAGCCAACATAGCCAGGCACTGAAAGAAACAATGAAGGATGTGGGTAGAAATTTTGAATGTTAATGCAAGAAGGTATCACAACACTACACAGTTTTAGTGTAGTGTTAGAATTTTAGAAGTAGTCTTCATTTTTAGTCTACAGTTTTAGAAGTAGTCTTCATTTACCAATCAGAGTTGGGATTTGAAACTCTGTAGTTAAACACCACAGTCATTAAGCAAAAAAGTCATGTGATTGCGCTAGGCCTATGACACAGGTATCGAACTCATGACATCACATTGTCGTCATGTGATATATCGTGACTGATACCCCTGGCCTATGATGTCACTTCTGCTTCCGTCATTACACAAATTGCCATGATCGTTAAATAAAACATCATATGACTGCGACTTGGGATTTCACTTTTGAATTCTCCATTAATTTTACTTGTTTGAAATGATTGTGAAGCTCACAAATGGCAACCACTTAACTATGAGACCACCCCGAACCGGTAGTAAAAAATGCTACTGGTTTCCCGAACTGGTAGTAAAAAAAAAAAGTAAAATTCTGACCATCAGCTAAGTGACCTGTAATGGTCGGACCTTCTTTTTTTTACTTTTTAAGCATTTTTCTACTACCAGTTCGGGCGAATAGGTAGTAAAAATGCTTTTAAAAGTAAAAAAAAAAAGGCGTGCAATCGTCGGAGCCTTTTTTTAAAAAAACTTTTTTAAAGCATTTTTTTACTACCTATTCGCCCAAACTGGTAGTAAAAAATGCTTTTAAAAGGTAAAAGAAAGGGACAGAAAGAAATATACCAGAAACACTCATAAACCGTCTTTGGAAAATAACTTGAAATACATTCTAGATAGGAAAACAGCAGCTTGCCTATTGATCTGAAAGCCGCTTTCTGAAATCCTACTATCACTTGCAAGAGAACAATGACATTATCAAGCGAAACTGGAAAAGTGAGAGACTTGCTCCGATTTCTATCCGTTGCATAACTCTCCCTCTGGTCTTTTCCTGCCATTGGTTACAAGCCTGCAACTTCTCCCTTTCTGGTGCAATGGATTTATTCCTGGTGATCCCCCCCTTAAGATTAGAAAGGGGGGGCAGTTTGGAAGACGCAGTTTCTTCCAATCCAAGACTTACAGTAGAAGCCTGAAAGCCCCAAACTTCTGTTGTTGGTCTTTCTCTGAGAAACACCATAATGAAGCCGCTTCTCAGCCTCCTGCAGCTCTGGCCTCGAGGATCTGTTTCGATGAATGTTACCCTCCATTTAGCCACTTCTGCAGGACTTGATCATCTCCAGTTAGCTTTCCTTGTTGAGCAAGAAATTTTCCACAAATGTCCCATTTGCTTCAGTTCTCTTATACGCTCTTCCCAAACTCCCTTTCAGATACGCGGTGCAATCTTTGGGGAAAATCTTTCGAGGCAGAAGAAAACAGCTCTTTTGCAACTTGGATTCTTTTTCCAAGGCAACGTTTCTCAACCTTGTCCACTTTTAAAATGTGAGGACTTCAACTCCCAGAATTCTCCAGAGACTGGGGAACTCTAGGAGTTGAAGTCCAAACATCTTAAAGTAACTGAGGTTGAGAAACCCAATATTAAAGGGTCCAGATATGCCTGTAAAGCAGAGGTGAAATCCAGCAGGTTCTAACAACCAGCAAATACCATTTGTGGCTGGCCCTAGAGTGGGTTGGGGATGGAGATTTTGCTATATCCTTCCCCCAAGAGTGAGGAGGGAATAGAGATTTTGCAGTATCCTTCCCCTGCCATGCCCACCAAGCCACGCTCACAAAACCAGTAGTAAAAAAAAATGGATTTCACCACTGCATGGTATGCTGTATGGCTGTAAATGCAAAGATTGGTTGCAAAGCTGTTTCTCTTTTTCAACTGTCATAAATTGAAATAGTCACTAAACAAGACAGTCAATAAGTGATGACTACCTGTGATACAAACTAATGGCATGATTCACAGCAGTCAGTTGTGGGGAATTCTGGGAGCGGTAATCTTCCCATCTTGAAGTTGCCAAGGTTGAGAAACACAACCATATTGTTTTGAGTGAAGGGCATCAGGCAGCTGTCTTGAAATTGATGCTCTTCACATACAATAGATTTAATGCCAACTTTTGCCTTATGGTTTCTTTGAAATGTTTTCCACTGTATTGTTTATGTTTTCCTATATTTTTTTCAGAATGCTTGAAAATTTCATTCAAATTTCTCTTCTTGATGTATTGAGTTTACAGTACAGTCCTGTTGAAACTGACAAGGGTGCTACAGCTTTATTTTGTTTCTTTCACTTCAAAGTTGCCCTGGCTAATCATACTTCAAAATCTGAAAAGGGCCAATAAAAGGAAACCCACCCATCCCCTTTGGAAGACTGCCTTTGACTGAAGCAAAGACCACGAGTGGATTTCCATCCATACCTCTTGGCTCTCCCATAATAAAGACAAAACCACAACACGCCATCTCTGAGAATTTCATTAAAATGTTACAGAGTGGACCAGGGGTGTTATTCAGTCAGTTCTATCCGGTTCGGGCAAACCGGTAGGGGCAACTGTGGGATGCCTCGCCCACCAGCGCTAACATGATGTCCCATTTTTCCACATTGTTGAGGCTCTGTGCATACACAGAAGGCCTAGTGCATGCACGGAAGATGCGCACACATTTGCCAGTAGGAGTGGACCAAACTTTTTCATCCAACGTTGGCTGATCCCCCACCTCGATGCAAAGACCAGTACTTACTGTGGCAGGTTGGGATGTCACAATATTTCCAGTAGATCCCTTCTTCATTTTCTGAGATGTAGCACCAGGGCTGTACATCACCATCCGGATTTCGGCAGTAATTGTGACTGCCCAGACCCCACTCGCCATTGGGATACTTGGCTGTGTTGTAGGCATGTTCTCGTGTCTGGTTCCAGTAGAGACAAGGCTTCCCAGTGGATCCAGGAGCAGTTCTGTTCTGCAGTCCCCGGTAATCAGCTCCATTCACCATAAAGCATTCAGATAATTCTGGGGAATAATTGGAAGGAAAAAGAGATAGTGAGAAATATGTTTACTCCTGCATATTTTATTTTCTAAATGGGTGATGGTGGTTGTTATCGTGTGTTTATTCCCCATTCACTGAAGAACAAAGTCATACAAAGTAAATATTACTTTGAGACTAATCATCAACTCTTAAAGTTTGCATGGATGGTCTTCAACTTATCAGGCCCAATTCTTAGCAATGTCAACCAAGCAATGCCCTATCTTCACACCTAAGCCATATTTGATTGCTGTTTTATGATGAAACCTAAGTGTTTGGGTGCTTCCAACCCAAGATGTGTCTCTGATCAACAACACCCCTTTCCCTTCTCTCTCTTTACAGTCACTACAATTATCTCTGTATCACATGCAATTGATAAACTGGATCACAATGCACAAGAACTAAAGATATATCAGCCTTTGAAGTGATATAAGAGTCTGTTTTGATTTTGCTGCAGAGCAAAAGAGTAACACAGCTATCCCTCGGGAAGCTGTTATACCCAAACAAATTTGTCCTTACAACAACCAGAGAGCTTGGTTAAACTGAGATATAGTAACCAGCTCAAGGTCATCCAAGGAACTTATGGTAGCCTGCCAGGAAAACAATCCACAGTTTCTCATGGATGAAGAACTTGCAGCTCTCCTGGTATTGCTGAAATTCCACTGTCCATATCTGCTGGGACTGCTGGGAGTTATAGTTCAGCAACATCTAGAAGGCTACGGGTTCCCAGTGAGACACATATATACACACACAAATATATGTACCAGTAGTGGCTTTCACCAGTTCAGAACTGGGAGTGCAGGTGTGCATGTGCTTGCTTTGCTCACACATGGCCCCCTTGCGCATGCGCAGAATCTTCTGCGTTTGCGCAGAGCGTCTGTGATGATATCCAGGCGGGTGGGCAAAGCCTCCTGCTGCTACCGATTTGCCTGAACTGGGGCGAACTGGTAGAAACCACCACTGATATGTATGGATACAAATTACATAATCAAGAAAATAAGGGGCTTTCAATTTAAAAAACCTAAGTCTTCTGGACTAGTGAATTTGTACTTGGTCAGAGATTAGTGGTCTATTCATACAACAAGCTTCAGTCAGTCACTTAAAATATAGCAAATTCACATACGATTAACTTTTTCTGGTTTTAATCTCAGTCAGTTTTTGTGAGTTGATATGTTGGGTGAATTAAACTTCTTTGATTAATGCAGGATTCAGTGCATTGTGTAAACCAGGAAAATTTATGCAGGTTAAGTTGTGTGAATGCAGCTGATGCTCTCAGTTGGGTCAGGTCAACAAGACTCTGTAATTATAATCATGAAATCCCACTGAATGTATTTTCTTACAGAGAGAGCTATGGCATTGACAAGACAGTCACAGTGAGAAACTAGTCCTTGTTCAGTCACTGTCTCGTTCAGTGACAATTCACAGTTAACAATGGTGGTGAAAAAGTAATTTAATGACCATTCCTCATATTTAGGTCTGTAAAGCAAAGGGAAGCTCAAGTAAGTCATTTAGTTACCATTAATGACCGAGTTGCCTATCCCAGTTGTGAGCATTAAACTAGGACTATCACCTGTACTTGATTCAAAAATTCAATCAGGCATAAATTATGTATGATAGCTGTGACATCCTATATAACCACGACTTGTAGAACTTTATTTCTAAATGAGGAAGAGATCCAAAATTTTCAAACAATCTTAAAGCTAATATCTCAGTCATCCTGATGGTTGAATTTAGCCCTTGATTACTTATTGGTGAAGGAAACTTTCTGTTCCTTCACAGAAAGAGCTTCTGTGTTATAA
Organism: Coluber constrictor foxii; assembly: GCA_038048745.1. Classification (NCBI taxonomy): domain Eukaryota; kingdom Metazoa; phylum Chordata; class Lepidosauria; order Squamata; family Colubridae; genus Coluber; species Coluber constrictor. The sequence goes on along the minus strand of CM075961.1, from coordinate 59,899,614 downwards.
TTTTATAATTATATAAACAAGTTATAATTTGGGGACAGAAAATTTGAAAAGATAGTCCTGATTCTCTTTTACCAGTAATTGGAGAATTCGCTTTGGTCAAAAAGTTGAAGGAAACTACACGTTGGAAGACCTGCTGCTGGAAAAGAGACCTTCTGGGAAATTCACAGGAGACCTCCAGCTGCCCCTTCTTTCCTTCCCCTCTCAATCCTGAAATGTGGAGCTGGAGAAACATCAGAGCAAGCGTGACAAGACAAGCTTGGAAGAAGAGGGACTCCTCTCAAGACTGCCTCCAGGGTGGGGGCCAAAACAAGATTAGAGATGCTAAATGTGTAATCAGTTAAAGCATGCAAGGGCTTTGAAGATTCAAAAGGAAATGGTGGAGGGTGTCCTGTGAGATTTGGCTGGAGGCAAGAGAAACACAGGAGACCCTTTTAGATCTCACATTTGGGAAGAGGAGGGATTGGAGGAGGATCAAAGAGTTCAAAGACATTTAATCGCCCATGCCAAGGCAGTCAAGTGCGGGCAGAACACAAAGAAAAAATATGGGAGGACAGTGAGATGGGCAAAGCCTTTGCTAAATCTCTGACCTCCACCAAGGTCAAAAATGAGTCTTTGTAAACCAAAAATGAACAATATTTGGGGAGGGGGTAATGAGTCACATTTGGTCTTTGAGGAGAGTTACAGGTGGGGATAGATTCTCCAAAGTTGGTAGAGACTACATAATGAACTGAGCAAAGCCAAGACAAAATTAAATTCAATTGGATTAAAATGGAATTGATTTATTTACATGCAGATGATAGGATTATTCCTATTTATTTAATTTTCCTGTTTAGGCTTATCATTTATCTTTATTTGTTGATTGGTGTCATCTCCTTTCTTGTCTTCCTACAGAGTTTTAGAATTGTTTACTTCAAAACCTAATTAATTTTATTAAAGCAAATATACATTCAACTCATATTCAAATATTTAACACTACAGGTAGTCTTTGACTTATGACCACCATAAGAACCAGAAAATTTGTTGAATAGTGCAGTCATTAAGTGAGACATCACTTGCCCACATCTGACTTCTTTTTTTTTCCTATGGTCACTAAGCCAGACATCACTTGTCTACAACTTGTGACTTTTGCTGAGGGCTTCTCCATTGAGTTTGCTTGTCCAAAGACGGCTGAGAAGGTTAGAAATTGTGATTACATGAATGCAGGATATTACATTCACCATAAATTTGAAGTTGCCAAGTATCCAAATCACAATCATATAGCTACTGGAATGCTACAACAATCATAAGTATGAGGACTATCAGGTCACTTTTTTAAGGACTACCTATATCAGGGTCTCCAACCTTGACAACTTTATGACAGCGCTGGTTGAGGAATTCTGGGAGTTGAAGTCCATAAGTCATAAAGTTGCCAAGGTTGGAGACTCCTGACCTATATAATTCATTAAGAATTAGAAATTCTAGAAGGGCTCCAAGTATTTCAACCAAACTTTTAGGGTTGATGGTGATCATAAGATCCTTTACTAAGCATTTTGCCCCACTGTAGAGCGCCATCCAGTTGCATCTGCAATATCAAGATTTAATTCTCCCAGGAATTCCATTTTTACAATGTTTTCTCCTCACATCAGAAGCACTAATCCCAGGGAAAAGTCTTGTCTCTCTAGGCCAGTGGTTCTCAACCCTGGCCCTTTTAAGATGTGTGGACTTCAACTCCCAGAATGCTGGCTGGAGAATTCTGGGAGTTGAAGTCCACACATCTTAAAAGGACCAAGGTTGAGAATTACTACTCTAGGCAGCTGATTGAAGCGGTAGAAATGTGAAAATGAAGGAAGGAATGTACCACATCAGGCTACAAGTTAGTATGTCATTTCTAAATGTTCCTGCATATAAACAAAACACACAAAACCTACACTCCCTTTCACCCAAGTAAAAACTGACATGTCAAGGAAAAAGGTTCCAACCCAACCCAGCCCTGGCTTTGCTTGTATTCTCTTTCAAAGTCATACAAGCATGTTCCTCACTGCATTCATATGCGTCTACATACCAATAACCTTCACAAGTTAGTTCTGTCATCCAGAGTCTGAAGTATATGCTTTGTACAAATATTGGAACCCTGCCACTTATTTCCATTACAGCTTTAGGCAAAGAAAATAGCATTCTGGATCAGAAGAGACGTCTGAGGCAGAAGACCAAGCCCAGTGGCCCCTGCCATTTTGAAGATTGCCCTGGCATCAAACTGCCCCGCAAGGGGTGCAAAGGCAGAATAACACTTCAAGGAAGCATAAGGATCATAGGCAGCCATAAGGGCAATTTGCACAACCATGTACATCTGTTGAAAAAGTAGGAGCAAAAACATACATCTGTGCTACTTGGCTAGGTTGCAGAAGTGGCAGAAGGCCATTTTCCTTGCAGAATCTAATCTGTAGTTCTCCCTTTTTTTTCTTTTATTCTAGAAAAATGGCACAGATTCAGCAAGTGATCCTTCAGTCTAAATAATGCCGAATGCCGGGTGGTAGAACTCACAAGGGGGAACAAAGGGGGAAGGGAAGCTGCGTTCTGGGCTGGCAAGGAGATCAGACATCCAGCGGCTGCCCCTCACCCCCGCCAAGAACTTGAGAGCGTTGGCCCCCAGCCTGCCTTGTTTTATCCCAGACATAGTAACATCCTCCCACAGCTGGGAATAACCCATGACTTGTGCTTCTCTTCACTTGCCTCCTGCCATCAATCCATCCAACCACCCACCTTCCAAGCCCAAACCTCTCCTGGTGTAACCAGATGCCTTTCCAACCAGCAGACATAAGCCCCAGGGGGACAGGACCCACCTGTTGCTGGGGATGGAAATAGCTGAGAGCATAATAAACAGGTGGTTGATATGAAGCAAGAGGACTAGACTAGACTAGGAAGGGGAGGGTAGCAAAGTGAGCTCTTCATGGGAGGATGTGGAAGCCCACAGAGGCCGGAGACTGGATGTCTAGCAGGTGGCGGGTGTTGGCAGCTGGTCCTTTAGAAGATGCTTAGGACCAGTGGAGTGCTATCTGGGGGGCACGAATGTGAGATGGCCCTGGGGAGGTGAGGGAGGGGGAGTAAAAATCAGGGGTGAGGCATTAGACAAATGGTACAGGAGGCCTTGGTGTTACCGCACTGTTGAATTGCTGAAGAAATGTGACATGAATGTAATGGAACGCATACAGGCGGGCTGGGAGGCTCATAGCTCTGTTTCAACAAACGTGGGATTAGCTATTTTGGTACCATTGTGGAAAGCTTCCTCCTGCTGGGGTTGCAGCTGTCGAAAGACCAACAGGCTGTGGAGAAAGGACGACGAATAGGACAGGCAAGAATGTCAAAAATCTCTGTAATGCCTTTCTTTAAAAAGAAATCAAGGGTATATTCACACCTTTATTCTGTATCTCTGGGACTTGCATCTGTGTTCCGGATACTCTGGAGATGCTTGGATACTTACCAGGCCCCTTTAGTGAGAATAGCAGTCATATTAGATCAGCTGCTTTGGGTGTTGTCCCCAAATTCGGGTCTTAGCCTGGCGCCGAAGCCAATGAAGAAAACCAGACATGAGGTGCAGGGTTGATTTCCTTTTATTGAAGTGCTTCAGCAAAAAGGGTCCCAGCCATCGAAATGCCAGGACCCAGAAAAAAGGATTCGACAATTTATACAATTTTTCAAAGTGGGATAAAGAAACATTGTCTAATAGGCTTTTTGAAAATTATCTAAAAGGTCATATATTGGTTCTACACCATCTCTATTTCTAAGTCTTAACTAATAAACACTTCAAAAGTTATGTGACAAGTATTCTATTGGTTCTACTTCAACCCTATTCCTAAAAATTAATTAATAGGCATCCTAGAAGATTTTTAGCAAGTCTTCTGTTGCAGAATTCCCCAAGGTTGGCGGCCCAGAGCAGTGGGGGAGGGAGGAAAGACGGGATGGTTTTGTGAGAGAGAGGCAGAGCCGTGCATAAATGCACACAAGCACACGTTGCTCATAGAGTGGGGCTGGGACTGCCCATGACCCTCACGAGTGGGGCCGCAAGCACGTGTCACTGTCACACAAGTGGTGCCATGAGTGCCCACAATGTTAGCGCAAGTGGAACCACAAGCACCATGACGCTAGCATGAGTGGCACCACAAATGCTCATGATGCTTACACAAGTGGCATCCTGAGCGCCTGAGATGCCCGTGTAAGTGGGGTTGTGTGCGTTCACGCACCAGCCGGCCACTCATGCGACCCGGTTGTGAATAGGCTATGGCCCAGTAATGGGCAGCGGCTCACAGATTGTGTACCCCTGTTTTATTGGCTGTCTTAGCCCTATTCCTTATCTTAGCAATATATCTTGTATGATATGCCTGACAGTCAGCTCTTGTTCTCTACATTGAAAGGGGCCCCACCTGTCCACACTCCCTCTTCCATTATTTTTGCTATGCAGGCTTTGCAAATACATATCTCCTCCCTTACTTCTGACTTCATGCCATAACCTTGCATTTTTACAGCAAATGGCCCCACGGCAAATGGCCCATCATTTGGGACAGCTGCTCCATACCCACGGATCTTCTCCTTCCCCCTCAAGCAGGCTGAGGGAGGACCTGAGGTGCTTTCAGGCAACATTCACATGTTCACACAGTTCACATAGAAGTGGCCAAGCGTAGAGGGAGCACATTAGAGAAGCACCACTGCTTTGGATTTCAGCTTATCTCTCTGTTTTTGTAGCTGCATCATTTTTTTTTCAGTTCAAACATAGCCAAAGTGAGATGGAAAAGGAATGGAAAAACACTGTGATGGACTGAAGAGGTAGCGAAGCCCAGAAATCCTGAAGGGCTTGGTGTTCCCCTTCTTCAATACCATTTATATAGTTAAGTAAAGCTATCTACACTCTCTGCTCCTCATATTACATGTCAGTGGACAAAATTGTGAAGGGATCTGAGTTTATTGCTACTGCCATATCCAGTTTGGCCTTCAGGACCCAGAGGCCAACAATGGTGCATTCAAAGAAATCCTTAGGGCAGCCCCCCTGATTCACTCAAAGGATCTATGGCAAGCAGCCTGTGGGAGATTTGGAAACAATTTGAACCCTGAGAGAATAAAAAAATGAAATAGAAACAAAAGTGATGCACTTCTTGATGCTTCATGTACAAATGTGAAAAGTAAAAAACTGAAATGAGAAGTAGGTAAGGAAAGAATGAAGATATGAGCGGGGAAAAAAGGAACAGTTTCCTAGCTAGCCATTTATAACTCTTCCAGAATATCCCACCCTGTTCCTCTTTACACCTAATTTTCCACCTCCAAAAATATCAGTATAAATCAGTCTCATTGGAGAGAGGAGCTCCCCTCTTGGTCTTTGTTCCTTTAATCATATTGTATAATAAGTGTTAAGAAACCTCTGTATATATTTAAGTATGCATATATAAATACATACAAGAACTGATGGCAAGTGGACCAAGGCAGTTATAGAATGGTTGATAAAAAGTGTCCGTGAAAGACACTTAAAACAAAATGGATCGAAGATAACAGCAAGTATTGTGGGCCTAATTGGCAAAAGAAAGCTCAGGACCGTATTGATTGGAAAGAGGTCTTCATCCTTCAGTTGGATAGACAATGGCTAAAATGATGGTGATGGTGATGATGATGATGACGACAACAACGGTGATGATATAAGTACTTACACACATTCATACAAATATCATCTGTCAGAGTAAGCTACAGTTCAACATTTGCCTTAATGTCATTACTGATAAATCGGTGCTGCTACGTCTCTGTTTCAATGATATTAAGTGGTATTTTTCTAAACATTTCAGGACAATAATTCCTGTTGCATAGCTTTGAAATCATTACCAAGGGATCCATAAAAGCATAGAAGAGATAAAAAGTGGGATGATTTTTGGATTTCTAGCACATGCCATTTACATACATGTTATTGGCAACATACAATATCTGGGCTGCTATACCTCAGGCAGTCATAAAATGAAGATCATTTTTTTTTTAAATGCCTTTTCCTTCTATTTTTTTCACCAACCAGATGCCCTCTTTGCTTGCAGCCAGCACAATGCAGCATGAATGCAAAATCATTTATTCCTGCAAATTAAATAAATATACCATGCGGCAATGTTTCTTAATCTAATGCTCTCCAGCAGTGTTAAAAATCTAGTATCTTACCATTCTATCCTATTTTAAGGGTGGAGGAGAGATTAACCAATTAAAGTGAGAATCTGAAGAAAAGCATGACCTGTTTAAACAGGGAATCTACAAGCTCCATATAAATTCAGTTAAAATATTCAAGACTTTAAAGAGAGAGTCAAGAAGAGAATTGAGAAACAGAGGAGAATCTGGAAATTAAGTCCTTTGAAGGAGGAAAGAAAGAACTCAGCATATTTAACCCTAAGAAGAGAAGATCAAGCAAAAGCATGACAATGGTCTTAAATTCCTGAAGGATAGTCACACCATAAAGTGGAGCTAAGTTCCCAGTTGTAGTTTGTAGACCTGGGCTGGAAGCCCTGGGTAGGAAAAGAAAAATGCAAGGAAATGTCTGCTTCTGACTAACTTCTTAGAAGTCATTTCCTAATGATTGTCAGCTATTCACAATGGCCTTGGTGGTTTCTTCTGCTGTAGGGCACGGAGCAGCTATTGTCTGAGGCTGATGTCATACTGTAGTACATCACATCTAGAGGGCACCAGGTTCAGAAGCTGATGTCCCTTCCAGCTTTATAACCTTTTTCTTTCTCCTTCTTCAACGTTTCACAAATGGGCCCCAGAAACCTGCCAGCATGATGCACTGATCAGAGGAGATCCAGGCATATTTCCATGCTCAGCTATATTGCACACCACATAACCTTGTGCTAATTATTGTCTCTCTGATTGACTTGCCTGCCAGAGGAATGGCGGAGAGGAAGGGGGAGGCGGCAGGAAGGAGAATCCTATTTGCTGTCTTGAGCTTCTCTGAGAAAAGGTGGGATAGAAACAGAACTCAAGTTTTTCTAGCAGGAACCGATGCTCGAACACATCTGTTACACATTGCTGAATTTTCTATCCTGCCTGGTCTTCATTTAGTTTGCAATACTGTAGTCTGTCCGCCCCTGATTTAAACAGAGTGCACTTTTTTTTTTCAGCTGAAGGGTTCCTTGAAAAACCTAATTCAGAGTAAGCCTTCCTAGCAATCCTATTTGCAAGGCAGGGGCTACCCGTTCCCTCGTGTTTATGCATTTGTATGTGGAAACAAAGACATACAACCCCTTGCTGAGACCTAATTTGTAGCTGACTGGAAGAGGAAACTGAACTTGGAAAGACTGACAGCTCCAGCCTATTGCATATATCGGAAGGAAGGGTAGACTGCAGCTCTGGCGTCAGAATAATGGGTTTTACAAGTATAGGAACGCCTCTAGTTTACTTGTGAGAAACTGAAAGGTGTGCGCTTTTGATACAAGCCCTTTGGCTTAAGCCTTTTGGCAGGAGTTCTTGCTCGTAAATTAATAAATCCTGGCTTAGCCAAAATCCACACACCAGCATAATGAAATGACTGGGTATTCCTACGGCAAGATGTGACAATGCCGCTAATTCAGATAACTCTTTAATTTTGGAGCACGGATTATGTATTAAGGTCACGCCTCTGCGTTCTGCACTCTTAACTACTCCGCATTCCACAAAACTGGAAAATTGCCTTATAGTTTTCTTTTGTGTCTCTCTTCCTGAGTCTCATCTTTAAACAGGTTTCCAAAATGAAATTCAGCAGGTAATTAAAGCAACTATATTTTCAGGGGCAGTGAGAATTGCAGAGGCATTATTAAAGATCGTACCCAGGAGATTAAAAAAACAACAACATCAAAATAGCGTAAGGACATTCTAAAAATTGTCTGCAACAAAAGGAAGCAAACGGGTCTAACTGCCTCTGTGACCACAGTGCCCCCTTATGGAGCCCGAAGCTTTAAAACTGGCTTTTTCTGCTCTTATTGTTCAGAACATAGAAAAACAGAAAGAAGCTACTTTGACTAACTGGCATTTCCTGTTACAAAAAAAAATAGAAAGAAATTATAATTGATTCAAGCAAAACAACAAAGAGAAAATGGAGTATTTCATGATCTGCAACCATCAGAGTTGTCAACACTAATAACCCCACCTTTGCTAACTGCACCAAAGGGCAGAGGTTCAACAGGTGAATCTTACATGATCCATCACAGCTGCAGGTATTCATATTTCATCTGCTGAATTGCTGTTTTACCCTGAACATGTCAACGTAAAAGAGCATAAACAGCAGAGAAGGTTTCAGGAAGAGTTGGATCACATTGATAGGTAAAACCTTCTTTCTCCAACAGATAAATTCTGGTTAAATTAAATGTGGCCCCCTCCAAAAAAAAAAAAGCCCCAACAAGCTGAATGTCTTTACTACCCATCATTTCCTTTTAAAAACAGATTAAGAGAAACTCAAAAAGAATGAATGGATATTCCCAAGTCATTTAGTGGATGTGCTCCAGATTTAATCAAGTCAACAAAAAAGCTGTGGTGGTTACATTCACATGACATGCTAAACTGAACAATGACTAATGGGTGGAGAAATATTGATGGTGTTGTGGGGGGGGGAGGGCAAAATAAACATGGGTTGGTGGCGAGGGCCCAAAGAAGAGTGGGTGGAGCCCAAAACAAACAGTGGGTGGAGTTTGTAAAACTGGAAGACTGAATCTCACTTCTCTTCTTTGTGTCACCCCACCATCCTTTCCACTACTGTTCTGATTTTGGCATCTATCTCTGGATGTTTTTGTGCTTCTCAAGACACACGTTTCCCTATCCAAGTAACATCTAACCACTCTGAAGGAGGTCCAAAATGGGAAGAAGAAAAATGGAAGAGTTGTTCATCTTCTTGGATAAGTCTTCCATTCCTCAACCATTTTAAAAGCCATATTCTGAACCTCTCTGAATAATGGCGCCTACCAAGCACACCCACACATGGATCAACCATACCACCCAAGAGTTTCCACACCACTTGTCCATGAAAGAGAAAGAGAACAAAGAGTCCCCAAATAGAAGAATAAATAGAGATGTAGGATGACTTCAGGAAAGAATTACATTAAAGGCACTGAAGGACAGCCAAGGTATGTTTGGGGAGGGAGAGGAAAGGGGGAGAATATTGGCAGCCCTAGTAACTGTCAGATCTCAAGGATTAATATCCAGCTCCATGATATAAGTCCTTGGCTGGCTGGGAAAGAAGCCAGACATCTTTCCCTCTCCCTAGGAGATACAATGAAAGGAGGTGTGGAATAGAAATGTCTTCTTCCTGCATACCTGGACAGTATTTGTTATTTGGTCTTCAGCCCAGAACGTATCTATATTGGCTCGAATGTATCCATATTGGAGATGAACTGGTCCTCTGAGGCTGGGGTAGCCTGCTCTGCCAGAAGGCCATCTCTGGAGGATAAAATAGAGATGCTTTCCTTCACCTGCTATAATTGGATTTTTCCAATGGAATCCAGCCTCTAGCATGCCAAACAGGTACTTTAGCATGCTGCCACAATCCCTTCCCAAAGAGAAATTCACTCTGGAATGTGTGCAAGAACACCGCTGAATATGTGCAAAAGTGCACACTTGGGGAGGGGGGGGACCACAATCCTGGTTAGGTCCATTCAACATCAAGGGTCAGATTTCTCAATTAAATGGCACAATGGTAGTTATTTTATTTATTTACATCCTGCCTTTATAATTTTTGTAAATAACTCAAGATGGGGAACATACCTAATACTCCTTCCTTCTATTTTCTCCAAAACAACTACAACAACAACAACAACCTGAGGTAGGCTGGGCTGGGAGAGAGTGGCCAGAAGGCACCCAGTTCAGTCTCCTGGTTTCTAGCCTGGAGCCTTAACCACTACACCAAACTAACTCTAGTGATGATGGATACAAACACACCTTTCACTAGGCTCTTCCTCCCATTTAATTACTTTAATTAATCCATTATACCGCTAGAACTTTCTACAGTTCCTTGCATCCAATTCCAGCCTTCCCCAATCTGGAATTTTTCCTGAGGGTTTAAGACTACAGCCCCCATCATCCCAAGCCGGTATGTCAATTGCTTGAGACTAATGGGAGCTGTAACACAACATATCTCAAAAGGCACCAGCCTGTGTAAAGCAGTCCTGACTAAAGCTAATAACATGGAGCTGTTTTCCCAGCGCTGTACATCGGCTCTTCTCCGTCTCTCTCCAAGTTTTCCTTTCTTACAGCCCCTTTGGGGCAGCCCCCTGTCCCTTCATTCTTCATCCAGTGTTGTGAGTGCTGGGAACAAGAGCCTGACGTCTCATCAAAATCACAAACTCCCCAATTTCTCCTTGCTGAAGAAACCTTAATAACACCCAGGTTCAATAGACAGCAAGCAATTCCCATTGCTACTTTTACAGCCAGGCCCCCAAGCTTTGCCAAATCTCAAATAACCATCTTTGCAAATAACTGAAAGAGGGGTCAGCTTGTTTGGAGAGGAGAAAAAGGAAGACCTGGAAAACCATCACTGAAGCTGCTATCATTATAGTGATATTATAGTGGCATGGGGGTGTAGGTGAGGCTCATCCCCTCCTGCCATCACAGTCTTTTCTCAGTAATAGTCTAGCCCAACCCTCTCCAGGCACTTGGGATTCCCATTTCAACAGGTATCTTGGACTCCAGTCAAGCACATCTGGAGGGATAGAGGATGCTTCAGTTCAGAAGGGCTGCAGGGGGGGGGGAGGGCAGGATCTCTGCCAGGGTATTCTCCTCCCATCCCACCACCTTCCAAGCTGCCGTTTGTGGTCCAGCAGCTGTCTGGTCTGCCAGGGTGAGGGAGAAATTGGCGAAGTTCATCTGTCTGCAGTCAGGCAGGACAGGTGGTCCAGCCGGAGTGCTTCTGAGGCCGAGGGCTCTTCGGGCCAAGCAGAGTCACCAAGTGAAAGAGGCAGGAGGGTCCTTCCAGGCCAAAGACAGAGGAAAAATCTACCAACAGCACTTAAGTGGTTCTCCTTCTTCTCCTCCCAATCTCGGCCGTGTCCATCCTGAGGCTTATGGCTGTGTTTCCAGCTGCTACTTTCTGCATCTCAACAATCTTGTGTGGTTAACACTCCCACAACAACCTCCACAGGCACACATGGAATAAATATATGCATGTTCACACAATAACTTGGTCCTGGAATGATCCCATTTTGGGGGTTTGTACCACTGATGGGATCCAGCCAGTTCACACCACTTCGGGAGAACCGGTTGTTAACTTTCTGAGCAGTTTGGTGAACTGGTTGTTGGAGGAAATCATTAGGGCAGAGAACCAGTTGTTAAATTATTTGAATCTCACCACTGGTTTGTACTGTATTAGCACAGCAACATTCCCACAACCCATAAACAGACAAACCAAGTTCAAAACTAAACCAGCTGAGCACTTTTGCAAATGCTGCTGGTAGATCTTCAATTGATATGATGATGTGTGAATACTACCTGCACATGAGATGGAGGGCATGTTTGCTCAGCTCTCCATCAAACCTAGTACTCAATTGTGTGATCTAGAACTCTCATGATGCTGCTAGGAGTGCATAGAAAGGGTTCAAATAGGTAATGGCCACTGTGATTGGGGATGATGGGCATTGTAGTCTGAACTGCCTAGGTAACACTGGTTCAGGAAAGCAGAGATCACTGGCCAATACAGACTCTTTGTCCCACTTCCCAGGTTTTAAGTCCTGGGTCTTATGGACCCCATTCCCAGCCTTGTTCTCCCAGTTCACTTACCTGCTTTCTGCAGAGTCCATGACCCTTGAAGGAGCACCAGCAGGAAACCAACGACTTCCCAGGGCATCTCTGGACTGTGTCACCCGTGCTCTGGGCATCAAGGCTGTCCCACAGCTGTAGGGTGCGGGAACTGCCAGGGTCCCAACTGACAGCTAGAGCTGGCAATTGGAGCTGCAAACACTCTCTGAAATGTCACGGTGCCGGCCAAGAGAGGAGGGATCAAGCTGGATCAGTGGGCAACGTCTCCGTTGGCCATGGTCCCGGGACCTGATTTCGCTGTCCAGGGTGGTTTTGTCGTTGGAACTATGCTCCTCCTCTGGGTTTCTAGAGCGTCGGAGGCTGCCTTCTCCCGATTTGAAGCAGCGGCAGTCGATGCACCTGGAGTCTTTACTCGGGAGTCAGGAGCCTATTAGGCGCCCTCCCAACGCAGCCACAGATTAGGCTTGTCTTCCCGGAGACATTTGGGATTTCTCCGGGTCGAAGATCATCCTGGCGGCGGGATTGAAGACGCGCCTCGGAGACGGGATTGTGCCTCGCCCTTCTCGGCTTCGCTCCCAAACTTCAGATCTCGAATCGGCTGGGTCTCCTGCCAGAAGCGGGATGCTTAGGGATCGTTCCCGGTCTCTTGTCTCTTCGCCTCCTTTCCCCGCCTCTCTTGGCTTCCGACCAATCCTTTCTGCTCCCCTCTCGCTGCTGGAATAAATCCGGATATCTCCGGATCCTCCCGTCTTCAGACCGGTCAAACCCAGTTCCCGCCAGGTGTCATCTTCAGGTGGATTTCTTCTATCCCTCGAGGAATCTCGCTCGGCGTCTACTGGATGGTGGCGTCCAGAACAATCCTGACAGCCACAGCCGCCTGCCGATCTCCGAAGGACCAAAAGCGAGGGGAGAAGAACCGTGGCGCTTGTTTACATCAGTCGGCTGACGCAGTTCAGGCAGCCCGAGTTGTGGTCCTCTTGGCTGAGTGACGGAGAGGTCGGGTCCTTTAGTAGCTGTCCTAAAACAAAACGACCACCTGTCGCAGACGCGCGCCCCGGCTCGACGACGCTTGGCCAGACGGCTCTGTTCTCTGATGCTGCAGCTGCAGCTCTTGCTACCGCCGCTGCCTCCGCGCTCCGTTCCCCCAGCCCGCTCCCCTGGCAGCCGGAGGCAGAAGGGAAGGCGGCTCCACCGCCATCCCCACCCCACTCCCAGCAGATCTCCCCGCCCTGGCCGGCGGCCGCCCCTGGGACGTCCCATCCCGGAGAGGGAGGTCCGAGGGAGGGGAGGAGGAAGCGGCTCTTCGGCGGCGTCGCCTTTGCAAGCGAGTCTCTGCCTTTTCTCAGCGTTGCGCGCAGCCTTGAAATCCGAGACGGGGCGGAGCCAAGGAAGGAGGCGGCGGTTCGTAACGAGAAAACGGGAGTTTTGGGGACGCGGGCGTGGGGCGATGGAAGTTGCTGGATAGCCAGGACGGGAGCTATGGATTGCACCCCGCCCGGCAGCTTTTGTTCAACGCCCGCCCTGCGTCAGCAAGAGAAAGTCGTCCAGATGAAGATCATAGATGAGATACTAAGCGATCACCTAGTAAAAACAAAAATAACACCACGAATACTACAGAATAGTTCATTAAACAACAGAATCAATGAATCAGCCCTTTTAACAAACACAGACCCGCATTTTAAAAAAAAACCCACGTAATTTTTAAAAAAAGCTCTGGCAATCCTCCCAGAAGCAAAGCGGGTGGGTGGATATGCATTCATCTGCCAGAATGCCATTTCTCATAAGCTGGGTCAGTGGGCAACTAGAAAACAAAATTGTCTACTGGAGTGAATAACAGATAAGGTCATAGAATATGGTAAATCAGTCAGATAGCCGGAATCAACCATAGAAGCTTTTACAGGTTAATAAAGTGTTGAAAAAGCAATGGTGCCTAGCAGAGACATTTCAGTGACAAGAATATAATTGAGGTACCCTGCCCGAATCAATACTCCTAACTGCAACTTTTCACAGCAATAGAGCCTTCTGGATACTCTTCAAGGTAGCCCTACATTTAACTCACTGCAGTGGTCCAGTCATGGTGACCAAAGTATGGAGGAATGTTGAAAGAAAACATTACAGCTGATGAACTTAATTGTGGGAGCATTCCCTTCTGGTGCCACTCAAAGCCTGGAAGCCAAGTGGAGCAAATAAGCATTTCCAAGAAACCTGTAACGCTTCTAGAACAATTTGAAATCTAAACCTGGGCCAAGCTATCTCTTCATCAATAGCAGCTCCAAGTTGGCTCTGCTTGTTTGCACTTGTTCAGCCCAAAACTAAGCCAGCCCAAGTGACAGTCCAAGGTATCAACTATTTCCTCCAATCAGGGTGATTGATATGTTGATGGCACTCCAAATCTTACCTAATGGTTTCAAATCAATGTCACAACAAACTAGAGAAACTGTTTCTCTGATTTTACATGGCCTAAAGGTTGTTTTGGACCCTACTTTGAAAGGCAGAAAGAGCTAAGTTTAGGACAGTGATGAAATCCAATTTTTTTTACTACCAGTTCTGTGGGCATGGCTTGGTGGGCATGTTGTGGTTTGGTGAGTGTGGCTTGGTGGGCATAGCAGGGGAAGGATACTGCAACATCTCCATTCCCACACCACTCCAGGGGAAAGATACTGCAAAATCTCCATTTCCCACTCTACTCCAGGGAAAGGATACTGCAAAATCTCCATTCCCACCCCACTACAGGGGAAGGATACTGCAAATTCTCCATTCCCTCCCCACTCTGGGGCCAGCCAGAGGTGGTATTTGCCGGTTCTTCAAACTGCTCAAAATTTTTGCCACCAGTTCTCCAGAACCTGCTGGATTCCACCCCTGGTTTAGGGGCTATCCCAGAGGATTTTCTACACAGTATTTCCATGGTTCATTACTTGCTAGAAATTCATAGTAAAAGCCTGATCTCACTGGTTATTAATTCAAGAAGTAATGCTGTCTGTTCATATTCAAATGCTTTTCTTTTTTTATTATAGTGATGTATATGTCATCTAATTCACTAGATTGATGCATACTATTAAATGAAATATTTTGGTTATAAAAAGAGATTCCAGGTATGAACCTAGGGTAAATTTGTACAGTACCCTGCTTCATCTTCTTGCAATAATCTTGAAGAAAAAACTAAGACGCTCCAAGGTGGAAGAGATAAGTCTGTGCTTGGTTAATGGTTAGAGCAGCCCTCCCCAAAATGGCCTCTCCCTCCAGGTGCAACAGATTTGTCTCCTTTCATCTCCACCTAAATCACTCTCTTAATATTTCTCAATTGATCAAAATGCATTTTTGACTCCCAATTATTTAGCAAAAGCAACAAGATCAAATTCTGTTCCCCCTCAGAACAATGTTGCTGAGATGTAAGAAAATGAAACAAAAAAAAATCAGAATTAGGGTTTCATGCGAAAGGACTGTCATTTGAGCACTAAAAATTACATTCAGAGATACTTCAGCTTTTTAATTAATTAATTAATGCAATTTATATGCTGCCCTATCTCCAAGGACTCAGGGCGGCTCACAACGATAAAATGCACAATCCCTCAGTAAAACAGTGAGAACTAAAATTCAGATTTAAAAATTGCGGTGGAATAAGCGAAGGTCAGGAGCCATCTGGAGCTCCAGAGGAAGTTGGTTCCAGAAGGTGGGTGCACCCACAGAGAAAGCTCTCCCCCTGGGGGTCGCCAGCCGATACTGTCTAGCCGATGGCACCCTGAGGAGGCCCTGTCTGTGGGAACGCACTGGGCGATTGGGAATTGTTGCTGACTGCAGGGGGTCTGACAAATATCCCGGGCCTAGGCCATGAAGGGCTTTATAGGTGATAACCAGCACCTTGAATCTCACTCGAAGGGCAACCAGTAACCAATGCAGGTCGTGCAGGAAGGGTGTAACATGGGAGTGTTGGGACGCTCTCATCACAACCCACGCAGCCACATTTTGCACCAGCTGAAACTTTCGAGTAGTTTTCAAGGGCAGCCCTAGGTAGAGAGCATTGCAGTAGTCAAGACAGGAGGTGACCAGTGCATGAGTAACAGTACATGGGGCATCTTGGTCCAAGTAAGGCCGCAACTGGCGCACCAGGCGAACCTGGGCAAATGCCCCCCTGGTCACGGTTGTTACGTGATCTTCCAGAGACAAACGTGAATCCAGGAGGACATCCAATTTGTGAGCCCTATCCACAGGGGGTAACACCTCACCCCTGATGGTCAGTGATGGAATATCTTGATTGGACCCAGATGCCGGTTCCCACAGCCACTTGGTCTTGGCAGGGTTGAGTTGAAGCCTGTTCCTCCCCATCCAGGTCCGTACCGCTTCCTGTTGCAGGTATCACTAGGCTGGTTTGGGGTGGATATAAAAAGCTGGGTATCATCAGTGTACTGATGATACCCCACCCCAAAACCATGGATGATCTTCCCAAGCGGCTTCATATAGATGTTGAACAGGAGAGGCGAGAGGACCGACCCCTGAGGCACCCCACAGGTGAGTGGCTTCATAGCTGACCTCTGCCCCCTGCCAACACTGCTTGCTTAAGGCCTGAGAGATAGGAGGAGAACCACCATAAAACAGTGCCTCCCACTCCCAGTCCCTTGAGCCATCGCAGCAGGATACCATGGTCAATGGTATCAAAGGCCGCCGAAAGATCCAAGAGGACCAGAACTGAGGAGAAACCCCTCTCTCAAACCCTCCAAAGATCATCCACCAGCGCAACCAATGCCATCTCCGTGCTGTACCCAAGCCTGAAACCCGATTGGTATGGATCCAGGTGGTCTGTATCCTCCAGGGCCAACAGGAGCTGCCATGCCACCACGCTCTCAACGACCTTCGTGACGAAGCAGAGGTTGGAGACTGGATGAAAGTTATCCAGTATAGTTGGATCCAAGGCAGGTTTCCTTCAAGGTGGCAGGGAAGATCCCCTCCTCCAAAGATGCCATTGTTACTGCCTAGATCCAATCCCGTGACACCTCTCAGGCCGCATAAGCAAGCCAGGAGGGGCATGGGTCCAGTACACACATGGTGGCACTCAGCCTTCCCATGACCCTGTCCACTTCCTCAGGGGTGACAGGATCGAATCTTCCCAAATTCCAGGACCAGCTGCCTCCTCACCGTCAGACCCTGCCCAGTCAGAGTCCAGACCATCCTGAATCCAAGCGATCTTATCCAGCAGATGCTGACTAAACTCCTCGGCACGTTCACACAGAGGGTCCTCTCCCGCCCTCCAATTCAGGTGGGAGCGAGACACCCTAAACAGGGTGGCCAGGTGATTATCTGTGGACACGATGAGGACAGAGATGCGTGGACTATGTCCACTTCGCCGCCTCCATTGCCACCAGATAAGATCGTGTGAACGATCTCAACTGGGACTGGTCAGATTCGGAATGACTGGCTCTCCAACCGCTCTCTAGACCTCTCCTACAGCGTTTCATCTCCCAGAGCTCCTCCGTGAACCAAGGAGCCAATCGGGATCTGCGTCAAGTCAGAGGCCACAAAGGCACGACACAGTCAAGAGCCCTGGAGGCCGCCTTTTCCCAGACATCCACCAGAGAGCCTCGACCGAAGTGTGGGAGAGAGAGAGAGGAATTTTCCCAAGCTCCGCCTGGAACCTCTCCGGGTCCATCAGGCAGATTAATTCCCCCACCCCCATCCCGATTCATCTCCTGAGCCACTGTTTGTCACCTACCTTCCAGGTAGATAGATTTGGAGGTTCTAGCAAAAACAGTCAACCCAGAAAATAAGTCTGACCAACTCTGGATTGAAGAAAGTTGACACTGCAATATTCAATTGCTTTAAGAAACTAGTTTAACTACTGTGGATTTCCTTCAAAGATTCTTAGGAACCATAACACAATTCGTTCAAATTAAAAACACTTTTGAAGTCTTAAACTTCCTGGGATTATTTGTTGGGAAGGTTGACTCAAAGCATACCACCCGACATCAGAACTTCAAAGCCACTCAGTTAGCAGGTTTGGAGGAGTCCGTTGTAACTTTGATAAGAACCAGTCAATAAGAACCAGTCGTAAGTGGAAGACTATGTAAATAATGCTTTTCCAAAAAAAAAACCCCACAACCATAGCCTAATTGCCCTCACAGGGTTATTGTGAAATTAAAAACCCATAGCCGAGGTATTCAGCACAGTCACTATGCTGGCTATGTGATGTTCGTTGGCCCCCCTGCCTGTTAGCCAAACAGTGTTTTCAGGATCTTTTGAAAGGTAGCAAGATTGTAGCTAATCTAATCTCTGGGGAGGGAGGGGGGATTGATGTTCCACAGGGCAGACGCCCCAACAAAAAAATTATGTCTTACAGCAGAGTTTCTCAACCTCAGAAATTTTAAGTTGTGTGGACCAACACCAAAAATTGCCTTAAAGCAGTTTTCTCATTTTTAACAATTTTAAGACATGTGGACTTCAACTCTCAGAATTCTGCGTGTTGAAGTCCACAAATCTTAACAGTGCTGAGACTCTGTAACATCCACTCTGAGGATGTTACACTCTGTGATAGAGGTCTTTTGTTCTACTCTGTTTCTCAAATACTACTAGTGACCTTTCCACATTTCAGGGGACCAATAACGACCCCAACCTACATAAAATTAGGTCAAGGTCTGGTAAGATAGATGTGCAGAGACGGAAGGGCATTATTCCAGATGTGGTTTCCTAGGGAGGCTAAGAGTAGAGAAACAATGAGATGGCAGAGAAGGATGCCAGGATTAGCAAACTGTGGGTGGAAGGGACAAAACAGTGTCAGAACGGGTTCTTGTGGATTGGCATTGTGGCTTATCAGTCCCAGAACACCACACCTTTTTTCTTCTCCTCCTTTTCATCTGCCTTTTTTTTTTCAGGTTCAAAGCTATCAAGGGGGAGGGGGCAGAGGGAAACAATTTCGTGGGGATCAAGGGGGGGATTAGGTGTGATGTGGCTTGCTTTGGTGTCTCTTGGCAGCTCCCCTTGCTGGCTGAGGGGGTTTCCATGCAGGGAGGAGAAGAAGCCAGCTAAGATTTTGGGGCCTGCAGAAACCTGCCCCCTTTGAAGGGGGCTTGGAATCCCCCCCAGGCTTGGAGAAGAGGGGCAGGGAGTGGCCCCAGGTGGTAGCTGAAATAGCGGTGCATATTGGGGAGGGGGATGAGAAGGAGGCCGTGGAGGCATCAATCATACCTCAGCTACAAAAGCTTCTGTGAACACTCAAGCATAGAAAAATCCAGACTTTGAAATGCAACCAAGTCCCTCAAATGCTGAGGCAAGCTCCAAAACGTTCCCCTTGCAACCACACACACATTCCTTGCCAGTAGCACAGCACGCAGGTAGCCACATGGAATAGTGTGCAAGTGCATACAGGCACTCACAAGGGGGGCGGGGGTGGGGAGAGAGAGAGCAAAGGCAGATAGTCTGTGACCCAGAAAAGTTTGAAGGGTTGCAACTCCCACTCTCTTCCCCACCAGCCACGCTGGCTGCGGCTGGTAGGAATGGGAGAGTTATGGCGCATGGAGTCTGGCAGATGCCTAGCATCTCTTTGAACAGTCAGCCATTTTTCTGAAGGTGGACAGATGAGAATAGTTCACCCTAGATGATTAATGATGAACACATTCTCTTCACAAACGTCTCTTGCCAATTAACTTAAACTTACAATATCTTTAAAGCCAGAAAACTGGGTTTCCCCAAAATGGGGACACATCAGAGCCCCAGCACAGGTCTGTGATGAGGCCCCACACAGATGAGGGCCGCACACGGTTGCTCCAAACCATCTCCCATGGTTTGGAACTTCTTTGACCATGAACAGTCAAAGGTCCAGGGAGAGTTTGGAGTGGTCGTCTTCCTCAGGAGTTTTATATTTAATAAGAAGAAAAAGGTAATCTTCAACTTACAACCACAAATTGCCCAAAATTTCTTTTGGTAACCAAGACAGTGAGTTTTGTCTCATTTTACAATCTTTCTTGCCACAATTAAGTGAATCACTGCAGTCGTTAAGCTAGTAACACAATTGTTAAGTGAATGTGGCTTTCCCATTGACTTTGCTTGACAGAAGATCACAAAAGGTGATCACATGAACTCAGGACATGGCAACCCAGTGGTGAAATTCAGCTGGCTCTATCCAGATCGTGCAATCCGGTAACACCAGCGGCAGGAGGCTCCGCCGTTTTTGACCCTCTGTGTATGCATGAAGGAGGCGTGTGCGCTCATATTTGCGAACCGGCAGCGAAAGTAAGTGAATAACGCCCCTGATGCTGCAACCATCATAAATATGAGTCAGTTGCCAAGCAACTGAATTTTGATCATGTGACCATGGGGATGCTATGAAAAATGGTCATTAGTCACTTTTCTCAGTGCCATTGTAACTTTGAACAGTTACTAAACAAACTGTTGTAAGTTGAGAACCGCCTGTAAAAATCAAATTCGGGTTTGTTCAATCTGTCCTTTCATTCAGCATCCTCTTTCCATTAGAGGCAGCCCGATATTTTAAAAAAAATTTTCTATAAATTATAATAAGGAAATTAGACAGTAAAGGAGGAGAATCCATCCATTTCACTTGTAGAGAAGCTAAGGGAACGAGCGGTGAAGGAAGTAGAGCATTTCATAAAAGGAGGGTAGCCAACTGAATGGAAAGGACGATCAAATTCAAATACTTACAGACTTTAACTATACGACATTCAGCCATTTCAGATGATGAAGTTTGTGCAATTTCAAATATCAGAGTGCATGGGAAAAGACCTCATATGAACCCTGTCTAAGCTTTGGGTGCAGCCCACAAAATTTGGAATAGGAATTTGAGACTACCCTCAAAAGTTGCCACCACTTTTGGCAACACGATTTGAAGGGGAAAACGTCAGGCAGTCCTCATTTGGTGACCATAATTGGGACTGGCAATTGGGTCATTAAACCAAGTGGCTGCTATGGACTGCATGGTGCATGCAATGGCGCACCGTAGGGACTCAGTGGTTAGAACACTGTATTGCAGGCTAATTCTGGCCACAGCCAGGTGTTTGATCCTGAGTGACTCAAGGTTAATTCAGCCTTCCATCCTTTTGAGGTCAATAAAATGACCCAGATTGTTGGGGGAGATATGCTGACTCTATAACAATGATGGCTAACCTTTTTGCTGTTGTGTGCCAAAAGCAGGGGGAGCACGGGGGAGATACGCGCACACGTGCCCACACCCATAATTCAATGTGCCCCACCCCCACACACATGCGTGCACAACTGTCCCCCTGCGCTTCCCCCGCTTCTGACATGGTGGGCCCGGTAGGCCCATTTTTCATCTTCCCCAGGCTCCAGAGGCCCTCTTGGAGTCAGGGGAGGGTGAAAACAGCCTTCCCCAACCCCCCAGAGGCCCTCCAGAGGCCGAAAACATCTTGTTTTCCAACTTCCGATGGGTCCTGTAGGCCCGAAAATCAGCTGATCGGCGTGTGCATGTGCGCTGGAGCTGAGCTAGGGCAACGCTTGCGTGCCCACTGATATAGCTCCGCGTGCCATCTGTGACACACGTGCCATAGGTTCACCATCACGGCTCTATAAACTGCTAGAGAGTATTGTAAAGCACTGTGAAACGGTATATAAGTGTAAGTGCTATAGCTATAGCTAAGTAAAACTGAGACTGTGTTTATGACCTTCCTTCAGCTTTGCTATGGTGTAGCAATGCTGTGCAGTTCTACAAAAGTCGTAAACATGAAGATTGATCATAAAGTTACATTTTCATCACCATCATAAGTATGATTGGCTGCTAAACAAGGTAGTTGTTCATACCTGTATTAAAAACATGGTATAATCATAACACCTGTCTTCAAAGCCTTTCCTCCCACTTTTAGAGGACGGCTTTTAAAAATAACAGCTAAAGACAAATGTGACCCTTATTAAGATTCTTTCCACCCCTATTCACTTCTGTGGAAGAAATAGTAAGATGGTAATCTCTTCCTCAGGTAAGTCCTTGATATATGGCCATAACATGGCCTGGAATTTCCGAAATAAGTCATGACCGTTGTAACTTGAGGTGCCCACACAACCAGACCTGATTTTATGACTTTTTTTGTGGTGATCATTCAGTGAACACAGCAGTCATTCAGTGAATCAATGTATGAGCATTTTTTGCCAAAAATCAACCCCGAAGGCCAAAAACTGGCAAAAAACGTTGTAAATCATGGTCACAAGACTACAAAATACAGCAGCTCTTCATGAAGTTTGGGCATTTGCCAATTATCCAAAATGCAGCCATGTGACTATGGGGTTATGTGCCATCATTGGAACTCTATAACTCGGTTATAAATAGTTTTTGGTGGATTTGTTGTAATTTAGAATAGTCACTTAGTAGTCATTAAGCGAGGACTACCTATATTGGAATCAATATACTCAGGACTCTGAATGTGAGCAGGGAGCACTGATACCCAGTTTAAAAGAATTAGTCTGTCAGTTTCATTTATTATGGGTTTCTCCTTATTGCAAATAGGAGACAAACAAAATTTGAGCTAACACCAGTTTTATTTTGATGCACATTTCTTTGAATACCCTGACCCTCATTTCTTGGCAATAGTTAGTATAGTCAAATAAATATTTTCACCAGAAAACTTATTTGGTTCATTATTTGAATTCAATAATTGCATTTTTGAACAGACTTTTCCTCTTCCGCAATTTATTTTAAACTGTTACCAAACCATACTGCAGAATTTGGAGAACAGCTGCTTTTGAAACATGTCAGTCAGTGCATACTGGGTTGAAAATGCAAGATTATTAAATTCTAAAGAAATTTAACAAAGAGATATATACAGGTAGTCCTCAATTTATGACCAGAATTGAGCACTGAATGTATGTTGCTAAGTGGGAAATTTGTTAAATGAGTTTTGCCCCACTTTATGACTTTTCTCACCACAGTTGTTAAGTGAATCACTGCCGTTGTTCAATCAGTCACATGGTTTTTAAGTGAATCTGGTTTGCCCATTAACTTTGTTTGTCAGAAGGTTGCAAAAGGCACTGTAATCGTCATAAATGTGAATGAGTTGTCAAGCATTTGAATGTAAATCACGTGACTAAGACTGGGTGGAATGGTAGAGGGAGTTCTTTCTCAATGGTAGGGTGAGGTATGGTGTCATACATAAGCCTAGCCAGGCAAGCTGAAAGTCCATCTCTCGAGGGTCATAGATCAAGAATGCGAGCAGGACAGGACATGTCAACCTGAAAGCTTCAGTCAAGAAAAGCAAACCACTTCCTTACCTATTCAAACCATCAAGTACCGTATTTTTCGGACTATAAGATGCACTGGTGTATAAGACACATCAAGATTTTGAAGAGGTAAGTAAGAAAAAAAAAGGGTTTTGCCCTCCCCGGCCCCCAGGAGCACTCTGCTGGCCTCCCAAGCCCTCTGTGCACCCAATTTTTGCAAAAAATGGGCCCATTTTTTGCAAAAATGAGACGAGTGGGGCGGGGCTCTGGGAGGCCAAAAATGGCTGTATTCGGTGTATAAGACGCACCAACATTTCCACCCTCTTTTAGGAGGGAAAAAAGTGCTTCATATACTCCGAAACAGATGTTAATTAATGCCAGAATTGGTGTTAAAATGGCAGGCAGGGTCTGCTATTTGGATTTTGTACCTCGGATGCCCTAATGGAGGGGTGTCAAACTCGATTTCATTAAGGGCCATATCAGCGTTGTGTTTGATCTCACAGGGTCAGGATGACCAGCTCGACATCACTCATGTCGGGGGTGCCTGTGACAGCCCGAGCACTCTACCAGTGAAAATGGGCTCCCAAGGCTGGTTTTCAGCTGTTACGGCCTCCTGGAACCCATTGCCAGCAAAAAAGGAGCTCAGAAGGGCCGCATGCAGCCCTCCTGAGCTCCATTTTTGCTGGCAGAGGCACCATGGGTCAGTCCTTCACTGTTCTCAGGGTGGACCTGTGAGCCAAATCTAATCCTTGAGTTTGACACCCCTGCCCTAACGGCTTGAACCTTGGCCTAAGAAATTTTGCTGCCTGAGAGAAAAAGATGGATGCTCTAACCTGCCTCATCTCATCATTACCGCATCAATACCCCCAGCAGACAAGACAATTTTACACCAGTCTGTTGCTTCTGATACCAAACCTACAGTGACATACAACAATATTGCCAGGTTTGGTGCAACAGTGCTCAAAATTTATCTGTTGATGAGCTGTGCTCTATAACTAGGTTTAATGAGCATTGAGTTCATTCACTCATTTTGTAACTTGACACAGTCTTTTACGCACTAAGCTTTTATGCTCCCTATAGCAATTTATTGCTACTATCCTTTGTTTTAAGGTTCTTGATTTTTGTATGTAGGTAGTCCTCAACTTACGGTGGTTTAAATGAGTCCTCCCTGACATCTACGATCCTTTTCCCAGTGGTTATTAAAAGAATCACTGCAGTTGTTAAGTAGATCATGTGGTCGTTAAGCGAATCCAGTTCCGTCTATTGACTTTGGTTGTTGGAAACCAGCTAGGAAGGCTGCACATGGTGATCACGTCACTCCAAAGGGGCTGCAACTCTTGCAAATAACTGACAGTTGTCAAGCTGTCACAAGACATGTTGTGATGGTCATTAGTGCATGAGCCTGTTGGAAGTCACTTTTTTCAATGCTTCAAACAGTCCCTAAATGAGTGGCTTTAAGACGAATACTTTTCATTTTAAACTCATACGTTTTTGTATCTTCTAGTTTTTCATCATTCTTTTTTTTTAGATTTAGACTTTTATTTTTACTATTGATGTCTCCTTTATATTGTTTTCATGACTGTTCACCATCTTCCTTATGCTGGTTTATGGCTGTAATAAAGATTTGGTTTTGGAGATTCTGATCCCAGTCTGTACAAAGCACTTGAACAGGCTGGTAGGTTACTCTTACTTCATTTCTGGCAACAGGGAACATTTTCCCCACTACAATTTCAAGGCATCAGGATAGAGCAGAAGCAGAAGCAGAAAGGAACGGAATGGAATGGAACAGAACAAGTTTATTTGGCCATATGATTACCATATTTTTTGCACTATAAGATGCACTCCACCACCCCAAAAAATTGGGTGGAAATGTCTGTGCATCTTACAGAGCAAATATTGAGGCGGGAGGAAGGGGGTTGCTGCGGCGGCATGTCACTGCCACTGTTGCCTCCTGTCACCACTGCTGCCATTTGCCACCGCTGGAGCCTTCGCTGCCAAGCGGTTCATTGGCGGTTGGATTGGCCTCCCTATCAACTGTTCTAGGCAGCAGAAATCGCCATTGCTGTTCGTAGCTGCCGCTGTTTGCTGCTGATCACCACGGCCAATGGCGGCAGCAAACGGCAGCGGCAAATGGCGGTGGTGAATGGCAGTGAATGGTGGCAGCGATCCCTGCTGCCTAGAACAGTTGATCGGCAGTATTCTGGGAGGATGAGCCAACTGCCAATCAGCTGCTCAACAGCAAAGGCTCCAGTGTTTCCCGGCAGCGGCAACAACTCAGCTCAGTTGACCGGTGGTGGGCGCAATGGAGTGGAGCCCTGATGAGCCATGTGCTGGGATTGTGATAATGTGCTGAAGCTGACCAGGCTGTTTGCTGCTTGCCGCAAGGATGCTAGCCAGATGAATACCAGATGGATGCTGGGAGGCAGAGGCAGATTTTTTTTTCTTGTTTTCCTCCTCTAAAGCTAATGTGCGTCTTATGGTCCAGTGCATCTTATACTATGAAAAATACGGTAGATAAAAAGGAATTTGTCTCTGATGCATAAGCTCTTAGAATATTTGCAAAACAACAAAGTAGTAATAATCATATATCAAAGTAATAATAATCATAATAATGATACTAATAAGGAATGTAGAACAGATGAGAAGATTAAAAGTAATACCACCATACTACATGGGTAAATATACTTAGATATAAGACAGTACTGTGGGAATTAGATGTTCAGCAGAATGATGGCACAAGGGAAAAAACTCTCTATATCTAGTTGTTTTGATATGCAACGCCCAGTAGCAGAGCCCAGAGGGGAGGAATTGAAACAGTTTATGTCCAGGATGAGGGGTTTGTAGATATTTTCCCAGCCCTTTTTCTGACCCATGGTATACAATGGAAGATAGGCTGATTGCAATAGGTTTTTTTTCTAGTCCTAACCATCCACTGAAGTCTGTACTTGTCCTGTTTGGTTGCTGTACCAAACCAGACACTTATAGAAGTACAAATGACAGACTCGATAATTTCTCTAAGAAGTGTATCAACAACTCCTTGGGCAGCCTCCACTTTTTGAGTTGACACAGGAAGAATGTTCTTTCTAGGGGACGATGAAACATACACACACACACACACACACACACACACACACCCCACCAGTATGTGCCTTCAGAAGCAGTTACTATTATTAAAGTAAATCCAACCTCAAGCTCTGAACATAGAACCTCCATATTTGGAAGCTTGTTGTTGTTTAACCGTTCAGTTGTCCTACTCTTAGCGGCTTTACAGGCAAGTGATCTCCATGCTACCATTTCAAGCACAGCTTCTTTCAATTGTTGGATGTTCATTTTTGTATCAGATTTGATATTATCAAGCCAGTGTGTTCTTTGCTTGCCCCTTCCTCTTGTTCCACTATCCATTCCTAGCATCACTGACTTCTCCAATGAATTTGCACGTATGACATGACCAAAGTAAATCAGATGTAGTCTTGTGATTTTAGATTTCATGATGTGTCTGGTTTTATATGATTTAGCACCTCTCTGTTAGTTATTCTGGCTGTCCGTTTGGAAGCAGCATACCTGTAATTAGT
Source organism: Coluber constrictor foxii (assembly GCA_038048745.1). Lineage (NCBI taxonomy): Eukaryota > Metazoa > Chordata > Lepidosauria > Squamata > Colubridae > Coluber > Coluber constrictor. Next base: position 59,873,173 of record CM075961.1, on the reverse strand, counting down.
AAGTGTCCCTGGGGCAGTAAACTGCAAGCAGTCACTGCCCCCCTCCACTGCCTGACTTCTACTGTTCCTCCTCCTCCCCAGGGTGAAAAGAGGCCCCAGTGAAAAAAGGGGATTTCCCAGAAGTGATATGACCAGTGCGGGCTGCTTACCTTGTTACACAGAACCAATGCTTCAAAATGTCACATCTGAAGACCTTTCAGTTTGGTGCTGCTGAGGAGCAAGCATCCCCACCAGATTTGAGTCCTGCATCCCGTTTGCAGAATGCAAGCCTTCCATTGCATTCAGTAAGGGCAGGGTGGCATAATGACCTCCTGAGATTTGATTTGATTTTGATTTTATTGGATTTATAAACCGCCCTACTCCCAAAGGACTCAGGGTGATGTATAGCCATAAAATAAAACATATAAATACAAAATTTAAAATAGACTAAAATGAATTAAATAAGTTGGCTGAAAATTTAAAATCCCAATAATTTAAAACAAATTAAAATTCCCATTTAAAATGGGGAAAAGACTTAGCTCAGGCCGGCTTGATGGAATAAGTGAGTCTTGAGCACGCACCAGAAAGTGCACAGGTCCGGGATCCTCCGTATCTCCGGGGGGAGCTCGTTCCAGATGATAGGTGCTCCCACAGAGAAGGCTCTCCCCCTGGAGGCCGCCAGTCGACATTGTTTTGCCGATGGCACCCGGAGGAGCCCCTCTCTATGGGAGCGTACTGGCTGGTGGGAGGTTATTGGTGGTAGTAGGTGGTCCCGTAAATAACCAGGTCTTAAGCCATGGAGCACTTTAAAGGTGATAACCAAAACCTTGAAGCGCACTAGGAAGACCATCAGGAGCCAGTGCAGCTCGCGCAGGAGAGGTGTTACATGGGAGTGCCACATCGCTACCATAACCACCCGCGCGGCCGCACTCTGCGCCAGTTGGAGCCTCCGAGTGCTCCTCAAGGGGAGCCCCATGTAGAGAGCGTTACAATAGTCCAGACAGGAGGGGGTGATGGGGTGGAGCTTGGATCCTGGTGTTTCTTGGTAAAGGAATCAACCAGGTAGGGCAAACATTATCAACAAATAAATACCCTTCCCCCTGAAGCTGGTATACCCGAAGTCTACAGACAACCCAGTTAGCCAACGAACAGCTTCTACAACTGTAGGCACCCAGTTCAGCATTTTCAGGAGCCCAGTGAATGTTGCTTGCTATTAAAGGGAACCTCTGGGTCATTTAATCCCAAAGAAATTTTAAAGGTCTGATCTAAGAACCCCCGGGACAGGGGGAAGGTGATCTCCTTCAAAACCCTTTCAGCCAGGGCTCTGCAAAATCAAAATTATTGGCCAAGTATTGAAGATGTTTGCAAAAATTTAGAACAATTTATATGTCGCCTAGAGATGAGATGGCAGCATGTAAATGTAATTACTAAGTAAAGTAACAGTAATAAAATAAATGAAATAAATAAATGAATAAAACAACAATCTCACCTTCTTCATTTTTATTCTTTGTTAAAAAATATAGAGATTTTTCATGAAAAATAAGTTATTTATGCTAATCTCCAATGAGTGCCACATTGAGTGAAGATGAATTATCTCGGACTATACATAAAATATACAAAATAATGTATATAAATATTGAAAAAATATCAGATAATAATGTTAAAAGTTTACAATCTTGTGGGGCTGCAATATTAGCTGTCCAGGGCCACATATGGCCTATGTGACACAGATTGGACATGCCTGATCTCAGGGATTTAATATTATTGTTTTAAAATGATTTGGGGAAAAAACATTCTATGAATGCATCGATTTTAATTGTTAAATATTGATATATTTATATATATCAATATGTCTGTCTGTCTGTCTGTCTCCCATGCAGACAAAAACTCCTTTGGAATTCTCCATATTTTTAAAAAAGTGGGAACAGGTCTCCAAAGCAAAAAATTTAGCTAAGACTGACTGGTCTGATCAGCAGCGGCTGACCAGGTTATAGGCAGAAGAGTTTCTCAGGATCTCCTGCTCAAGTTTCTTATTATTGGCCCAAGGATCAAACTTCAGAACATCTGTATGAATACACATGGACTCACCCTGAAATTACAGCCCCTATTCTAATTGGGTTTTTTTTAATAAAAAAACCAGACATTTCTAACCATTACATCTGCTTTGTAGGGCTCTGAAAAATGATGAACAAGGCTTCTTGAAATCTACCGCTGATAATTAGCAATAGATTTTAAAGCTAAGGTTTGTAGGAATGTGGGCTGAACACTTGAATGGAGAGCCAGCCAGCCAGCCAGCCAGCCAGTCAACCAACCAACCACCAGCCAACCAACGTCAATGTTCACGTTGTCCAAAACGGAATTGTATTCTCAAATTTCTCTTCTTCCAGATCATAGAACATGTGATCATGGCTCTCCTTCATCTTTTGTGTCCCTTCCAGCAATCAGCATCTTGGAAGTAGAACTGGATATGTGGGAAAGGAGGGCTGGCAAGAGCCTATTTGGGGGAGGAAAAGACTGGTTTTTATGCACACATGATTGAGTGAGGGTTTTCCCATTCTTTGCCAAACCACTGGAAAGTTAGCCCTTAAGTATCCAAAGATCATTTTTCCTTTTAGAAGTGAGGGACCTAGAGCGAGAGACTCACATGAGACAAGTTTGGTTTCTCATCTTTAATATATGATTACTGCAGAATAGTTCATAATTGTCTCAGGGCCAACGTGCAGGAAATTTCACATTACCCCTAAAGCTCATACAATAGTGGTCGACAACTTTCTGCTGGCATCCAGTTGACGGATGGATGGCAAGAAGCCAAGCCTCTTCCTTCTCCTTCCACTCACTTGCTGACTTTAGAATAACTCCCAAATTGGTACTGCAAAAATCCAAACCAGGCTTTCAGGAGACTGGCTGTAATTTTGTTATTTATTTTTTTTTAAAGGAAAACAGAACAAGAAGACTTTTTCAGCAATAAAAATGGCAAAGGCAAGGATTGGGCCTATTGGATGTTCGCCTGAAGGCCAGATCTTTTCAATGGAAGGAAAATTTTAGGGGCTCACAGCTCCTTACACTGCTTAGCCACATGGCTGTAAGTGGGGTCCCAGACAACACGTCACAGCAGCTGCAACACCTGGAACACCAGCCCAGATGAGGTCATATTGGGAAGGAAGCCAGCTAGATTCCCCTGCAGATATCTGCTCCCCCCACCTTTTTTTTTCACAAACACTGGTGCGGCCCATCTTCTCATTCTGTGGCTGTGAAGGATTTATTTTGCTAGCCCAGCAAAGACCTCAGTAGATCTGTGGGTATCTGGCTTTGTTCTATCCTCTTAAAGGCTGTTTCAGCAATGAATTCCATCAGTTAATTACACATCGGCAGAGTTCTCACAGTATCCTAGATGAGGCTAATTAAAGCTAGGTAGTTTGTGGTTCTCTGAGTTGTGGGAATTCAGACAATATCTTAACACATTTTCTGAAGCGGGCCACCATGTTAAATGGTTTGTTTGGGAGGAGGTGGGAGAGAAATAACATGTTTATATGAGCTCAACTATTATTGTTGTTTTGGTTGGATTTAAGATTGAACATAGTCTTGGAATCTATCCAGTATGTGTGGAAAGATTGTCGTATAAAAGACTGACATTAATGCAGCAGCTTATGGGCTATAAAGGTGGGGCCATGGGTGACTGTGGGTTGAGGGGGAAAGAGCTTAACAAAAAAGGTCAAAATAGCAGTTGCAACTGAAGCCACACAGCTTTTTATGTTCACCTACAAAGAAACAGGGTTCAACTGCAATGTTGCGGCTGCCATTTTGAGTTTTTTTTCTGCAGATGTCTCTGGGTGGCATGTGTGTATATGTGAGTGCACATGTGTTTGTGTGGGGGAGAGAGTGTTAGATGTGGGCAAAATGACCCAAATGATACATTTTATTTTACCCTTCCTCATAAAGTTAGAATTTGGGGTCATCCCGTCAAATAGTTTGGCAGGAAACTTAGGACAGACAAAAGAAAAAGGGGAAAAAAATCCCCCACACACAACGCGTCATTAATTTGTGGAATTTGCTACCACAGGATGTGGTGGTGGTCAGTAGTTTGGAGGCCTTTAAAAGGGAATAAGACAAATCCACAGAGGCAAACTACACGATAACTATATATTTTCCATGTGATTCAGATTCACTACCTCTCCAAATGTTAAAGAGAGAATTATAACTTTTTACCGAAAAGTTGTGGCCTAAGGATAGATAATATATGCCTTGGGTATGGAAGGCCTCTAACCATCTGCAGACAGGGAAAGCTCTGAAAAGCTTTGGCTGTCCTCCCACAACACACTCCATTGCTGTGGCTTCCCAGTTTATATCTCAGAGTTGTATGAATCCATCCAGTGAGTGACTTTATGGTTCGCTGTCTTCTGTAAACCATTGGTTGAACTGTGGGCTAGCTTTCAAATATTGTGTGAACACAACCAGGGTATAAGTGGACTTTCTCATGCTAGTGCCCTACAGACGTGTCAAGATAATACACCTAAATCGGGTGTCAGCAACCCATGGCTCCAGAACCGCATGCGGCTCTTTCTCCCCCTGCTGTGGCACCCTGTCAGCTGAACCCACCACTGATTGGCCCCACTTCTTGTCCTCCCCTCCCAGTCACTCCTCGCCTGAGAAGGTAAGGGCAACGGCAGTGGATACTTGCTCCATATTCCAGAGTGGCACAGAAGCACCCCTGTATTTGCTTCTTCTTCCAGCCCTTGTTGGTTCTGCATGCACCTTGGTCATTTGGGGAGACATGCGACTTTCTCTCCGCCCCGAGACACTGGCCTGGCCCAGCTGCGGCTGACGATGTTGCTCTCACTGCCTCCATGGCCTGCTCACTGCTCTCACAGTACCTTGCACAGCAGACTTACCTTTATCACACTTCACAATGGGGTGGACGGCGTCCCCTCCTCCTCCTGGAGCCCATTACAACACAGAGCATAGCTGAAGCCAGGCTGGGCCAGTGTTTCGGGGCAGAGAGAAAATTGCGCATATTCCCAAGTGACAGAAGTGCCCGAAGCACCAAGGACCAGAAGAAGAGGCAAATACAAGGGCACTTCTCTCCAGCTTTGGAATATGAAGTAAGTATCCATCCACCGCCATCACCCTTACCTTCTCAGGCGAGGAGTGACTGGGAGGGGAGGGTGAGGGGTGGGGCTAGCTAGTGGTGGGTTCAGCTGACAGGGAGCCACAGCAGGGGGACAAAAGAGCTTCACTTATCTGGAATCCTGAAAGGACTCTTGATTTGAAACTTATGGTAAAAAGCAACCAAAGAAGAACAACATCAACAACAAAAACCCTTGCCTGTTTTTGGAAATGGTTCAAGAGGAAATGGTTCAAGAGGAAATGGTTCATACATACACACAAGAGAGGGATGAGAGAGAGAGTCAGAGAGGGAGAGGGAAAAAGAGATGAGAGAGAAAGATTAAGAGCGAAAGACAGAGACAGAGAGGGAAAGGGAGAGAGAGATGAGAAAGAAAGAGAGATATACCTGTTTTCCAAAGAAAAGAAAATACTGGGAGCCACAAAACCTGGGTAGGTGTGGCTGAGGGATGTCATGTGACTGGGTGGGAGTGAGTGATCTCGAGTTGGCCATGCCCACACAAGTTTTGTGGCTCCCGGTGTTTTCTTTTCTGTGGGAAACGGGTCCAAATGGCTCTTTGAGTGTTTAAGGTTGCAGACCCCTGACCTAAACGTTCAGGGAAGCTGAAATACTTGCAGTTGCAGCCCCAAATCACATTGAGGGCACCAGGTGGGGAAGAGTTTTGGGAGAAGTAAATGAAAAACAGGTTAGATTTTGTGGTTGTGTTGGCACAAAATGCTAACTAATCAAGGAGAAGATGGACTTTTGATCATCCCAAGGCTTCCTGGCCTAGTGCAGGTAGTCGTTGACTTACAACAGTTCATTTAGTGACCATTCAAAGTTATAATGACACCGAAAAAAATGACCATTTTTTACACTTACAAACCACTGATGCATCTTCATGGTCACGTGATCAAAATTCAGAAGCTTGGCAACTGACTCATATTCATGACGGTTGCAGTGTTCCTGGGTCATGTGAGCCCCTTTTGCGACCTTCTGAGAAGCAAAGTCAATAGGGAAGCAAGATTCACTTAATAACCCTATACTAATTTAACAACTGTAGTGATTCATGTGACAACTGGGGCAAAAAAGGTAATAAAACGGGACAAAATTCACTTAACTGTCTCAATTAGAAACAGAAATGTTGGGCTCAATTGGAGTCGTAGGTCAAGGACTACCTGAAAACAGTTGGAAGAATCCAACAGGATCCACTTGGACTGTAGGATTCCAGCTCCCATCTGTTCCAGCCAGCCTGGTCAATGTCAAACGACTGTGGGAACTGAAGATCAAAACATCTCCAGCCTTATCTTGTGAGCTGGGAACTGGAACTATTCTGGGCTAGCCTTTGTGCAACCCAAGCAGAGGGCAATTCCATGCGAGATTGTTTCCTAACCCATGTGGGACACAAGACACTGCCCTGGGGAAGTTCCCTCTTAATCGAACAGGTGGTTCCGGAGGGGAGGACAAGTGTGGGGTGTGGAGCGGGTGGCAATTTCTGTCTCTTCCTGTCCATTAATTAAGGATTAAGAAGAATGCAAATCAAATGGTGACAGTGTGACAGGCCTTGCCTTCATCTGGCCTCCAGCTGCAAGAACCGGCCTCAAAAATCTCCACTTCCCACCCACTCAATGCCACATCCCTTTTCTTTTAATTTGGCCCTGATGAGTCCCAGAATTGATGCTGCAACAGAGGGACATGGACACCCCCTTCCTCTCCCACTGCTGAAGGCCACCCCTGGAATAGGGTGCAATGTGGAAATTAAAGAAAAACTTAAGCTAGAGTTGCTCAAACATAGTAATGATAAATTCAGTGTCTCTGTATGTATCAGTCTCCTCTAGTCTGGCGTCCTCCAGTTACAGTATGGTGGGACTGCAACTCCCAGAATTCTACACCTGGCAGATTGCCTTGCATGATGGAACCTACAGCATGCCGGCTGTGGAATTCTGGATATCGCAGTCCCAACACTTGGTGGGCACCAGATTGGGCAAGGCTTCCTATATTTATGAATGGCTATGGAGATTTTCAGTCAGCCAGGTCATGGTTGTCCCAAGGGTGTTTTTACAAAAGGCAACTGGACTTTGTTTTCCTTGAAGATATTTTGCTTCTTGGAGAACAAACGAAATTATACAATATAATCAAGAGAATAAAAGAATTGAACTGGAAATGGGCAAGAAGAACTGATGGCAAGTGGACCAAGCAGTCAGAGAATAGAGCTCACTTGATAAAAAGCATCCATGAAAGAGACCTAAAACAAGATTGATCAAAGACATCAGCAAATATTGTGGGCACAACTGTCAAAAGAAAGCTCAGGACCATATTGGCTGGAAACATGCAGAAGAGGTCTTCATCTTACAATGGATAGACAATAGCTAAAATGATGATTTCACCACAGACTATTATTCATGTTTTCAGGTTACTCAATAAGTACAGTAACTATAGTCCACTTGCCATAAAGCAGAAGGTTGTGCCAGCATTTTTCTCTTTTCACTCAACGGGTATCCTAACACAGCATGTCATATTCAGCCATTCAAAAGTAGAGAAAGCGGAGAAAAAAGTCAGATACATTATGTTGTTCTTCATCTCAGTTTCTAAGCAGAAATGCTTTGGTTGAACGGTAACAACCTGTTGTTTATAACAGGAGTTCTTGGACATGCAGAACTAGTCTCAAATTCACACACAGGTCCACAAATGTATGTGAACGAAAAAAAGGACTAGGGGTGACATGATAGCAGTGTTCTAATATCTCAGGGTTGTCACAAAGAGGGAGTCAATTCTCCAAAGCACCTGAGGGCAGGATAAGAAGCAACGGATGGAAACTAGGAAAGAAGCAACCTAAAACTAAGGAGAAATTTCCTGACAGTTAAAACAATTAACCAGTGAAACAACTTGCCTCCAGAAGTTGTGAATTTTCCAATACTGGAAGTTTTTAAGAAGAGATTGGACAACCATTTGTCTGAAATGGTATAGGGAGCAGGGGGTTGGACTAGAAGACCTCCAAAGTCCCTTCCAACTCTGTTATTCCATTCTATTCTAAATCCCCAAACACCAGTAGTACAGCGTTCCACCCATGGCTCTATTGCCTCTGATGTTCTCCAAAGCTAGTGTTCAAGCTATATAAATGACTTTTTCAGTATAGGTAGTCCTCGACTTATAACAGTTCATTTAATGTCCGTTTGAAGTTACAGCGGCACTGAAAAAAGTGACTTATGACCATTTTTCATGTTTACGACTGTTGCTGCATTCCCATAGTCATGTGAATTACATTCGGATGCTTGTCAAGTGGTCCCTATTTATGACCGTTGCAATGTCCCAGAAGTCATGTGATCCCCTTTTGCAACTTCCGACATGCAAAGTCAATGGGGAAGCCAGATTCACTTAACAACCGTGTTACTAACTTTAACAACTGGAGTGGTTCACTTAACAAATGTAGCAAGCAAAGTCGTAAAATGGGGAAATACTCACTAAACAAATTTCTCACTTAGCAACATACATTTTGGGCTTAGTTGTGGTCGTAAATTGAGGACTACCTCAATGTACCTCTTTGGCAACATCAGTGATAGCAGAGCCTTTCTGAAATCTGCAACCTGAAAAAAATTCTGGGATGATCCAAAGCGAAGACTTTGCAAATGGTCCATTTAATTGCACTGGGATTGGGATCTCTCTGCTGCTCCCTCCTTACCCTCTTCCCTCTTCAGTGCCCCCTCCCCAGCTTTCGAGTAACCCAATCCTCCAAGCACATCAGCCAGGAATGGCTTTCTTCCCGTCACCCCCTCTGCGTTCAGATCTGCCTCCAGCTGCACCTGGCAAATGTTGAGCCTGCTCTGATCCGGCTCCTGTTTGAAGCAGGGTGCCTGAGATTCCAGGCGTGCTGCCTTTTGTTCCTCTCATCCTATAGTCTACCAGGCGCAGCTATTTCTGTCTCTTGCTCTTGGCATCCAGCTACCAAAGGGAATGGCAACAAATGTGTTAAGAGGAGTGGATGAATGCTTGGGGATCGGTCAGGGGTGACCAGAGGAGGTGGGAAGGCACAACGGGTGTGTGGGTGGGGGTGCAGATACTGCACAGTTGGGTCCCCCAGGAAGCAATTCTCCAAAGAGCCACCGGGGGAGCCAGAGGGCATTCCTAGCCCCCTGCCACCATAGTATTCCTGTATGACAGTGTGCCATTTAGCCAATGATACCACTTTGAGTGGGGTGTCCTCAAGAAAGGGGTGGATGGAAGGGAGGCAGACCTTAAGTCGGTTCTTCTTTCATTTCATTTCATTCACATTTACAAGCAGTTCCTAATTTGAATGGTAATTAATTAACTGGGTTATTCAGTTCAGCCCTTTCCTGATGTTAGAAAGATCAGCTGATAAGTTTCCCATTGCCAATGAAAGCACAGGTAGTCCTCCTCTTACGACTGCAACTGAGCCCAACATTTCTGTTGTTAGGTGAGACATTTATTAAATGTCACTTAACTGTGACATTTCTTGCCAAGGTTAAGTGAATCACTGCAGTTGATAATTTAGTAACCTGGTTGTTAAGTGAATCTGGTTTTCCCATTGACTTTACTTGTCAGAAAGTTGCCAAAGGTGATCACCTAACTCCAGGACACTGCGATGGTCATAAGTTTGAACTAGTTCCCAAGCATCTGAATTTTGATCACATGATCATGGGGATGCTGCAAAGGTTGTAACTGTGAAAAATGATCGTCACTTTTTTCAGCGCCATGGTAACTTTTGAGTGGTCATTAAATGAATGATCACAAATGAACTTTGAATGGCCACTAAATGAACTGTAACTTGTTGGATCTTTGTAAATGAAGCTTGATGCAAGAAGCAGCTGTTGCTTTTCTGGTGTTTTTTTGCTAGGAAGACCTGTGAATGCAATTTATCATGGACCAAGTATTGTCACACAACTTAGGTTTTACTGTATTTATTGGCATACATTTTATTGGTTTAATGTGTTTCATTTCAATCTGCAAGCCATTCTTGTTGCTTTTGATTAGATTTTTTGGGGGGGAGAGGGGAATCAGTGACCACAATAAACGATCAATAGATCCAAGGTTCCCTGGAGCTTTGGATGTGGTCACCAGGCTCCAGATCCTGCACATCCGCTATGTAGAAATGTTGCTTCAGTGATTCCACACCACAGGCCTATAACTCCTCTGACTTTGCCTCACACTCTTGCGTGACCTGCTAGGCCCTATCCACCCTGTATGAAGGGGCTTCAAAGCAACTGCTTTAGCCTTGTCTTTTCAGTAGAGTCACATCTCTATAGGTACAAGCACAAGTACCTCTCCAGCGGAGGTGGGTGTGGGAACAGCTAGTTCACAGTCTGAGGAATGTACATTACACAACCCTCCAGATGGAGTAACACAACCCTTCTGCCAGATGTGCATCAAACATCCCCCATGTGTCACTCACAGAGGCGAGAGATAGCAAACATTGTCAAGCATGTGCATCTCTCTGCATCCGTGTATCAGTGGCATGGAGCAGGAGTTCCTGGTGCGCCACAATGGAGACATCTGTTTATTTGGCATTTTTTGCAGCTGCCACCATCTTGTATCAACTAGCATCCAGTGGCTCACTGCTTCTGAATGTGGCAATTCCATTTTAACTTTTGTTAGCCTTTATTATTACTAATGCAAATGTTCCGCAATTAACTGTGGTTTTTGTGCTATAGTTAGCACATAAACAGGCTTCGGAGAGTTTTAAAGGAGACATAAAAGTCAAAAGATTTGGCACTATATAAATGTGATGAATAATGAATGAATGAATGAATGAATAAAATAATCAATAGAAGTATAATGGATAACACATGTGAGAGCAGCAATACTTATTCATTAAAAATGGACAGTAGTTATGTGTGTGTGAGAGAGAGAAACTTAATACGTTCGTGTGTGATATAATATATGTATATGTAAAAGAACAGAAGCTTTTGTGCTGGAGGCAATTCAGGCAGCTGTTGAAGTTTGCAGAGGGAGGGAGGACTGGTTTGGAAAAAGCAACTGTGTGTGTGTGAGAGAGAGGGGGGGGAGAGAATATACTGTATATGTTTTAATACTTGAGAGTGGTATCAACAACTTTCTCTTTAAAACCTTCCACTTCGTTCACAGCAGTACATACTTTTTTTTTAATGCTAAACCAAGATGGGTAGAGATGAATAAGGAAAGTTTGGGGGCACAACCCTAACAATTTTGCCTGAAGCAAAGGTTTGTCAACATTTTGTGTGCATGTTTTGAATGCAACTTCCTATTCGTAAGTGGGTTGAATTCTGCGTAATATGTGGGTGTGCCAATGCTATTAAAGAACACACCAGGGCGGTCTGTGTATGGAGCCTCTTACTATGGCTTGTGAGTCACCATAAATGCAGACATGTTGATGTGGTATTTGACATGTGGCAATTGGCGAATATAGTCCTTTGAGCCATGCTGCCCTTTATTGATCTCACTAAATGTTTTTTAAAAATCAAAAACAGGTCTCAGTCTGAATCAGCCCCATCTGCAGCCCTCAGTTTGCTTAAAGGCACTAGAATAGATTTCTATCCATTTGCAGATCTTCACAAAAATGTTTTTTTTTTAAGACAAAGTGTTAGATACACCTATAGGTTTCCTTGGATAAACATCCCTTTGGTCTCAGGAAAGAATCGGAGCTGCTACCGATCAAATTTTCTTCCTTCCCAGTCCCTCAGAAAAGGGAAATTGTAAACTAAGCCTCTTATAAGTCCCATCACGTATAATAAGTAGGACAGATATTATTCTCTGTCTTTGCTGTGCTATTTCAGTTCGACATTGGAGCTGAGAAGCTGAATCCAGACAGAAAGGCAGACAATGATGTTTCCACTTGCTGTTCCATACATGGCTCATGAATTCTCATTTGCATTGAAGACCACAAATGCCCGGTTCTTGGCATTCTGTGAACACACTCTCAAGTGTGACCAAGAATGAAACCAAAGGAAGTGAGACCGACAGCTTCCAAATAAGGAAAAACAAGGCATTTTGTAAAAAGTTGGGCCAGACTTTGAGATAATCTTCTGGAGAGGGAGAAATCTATAGCTTGGTTTTCTTAAACAAGGAATCCCTAGTGCAGTGTTTCCCAAGCTTGGCATTGGGAATTGAAGTCCACCCATTTTAAAGCCGCCAAGGTTGGGAAACATTGCCCTAGGACAAGAGCACCTCTAAGAAACAACTCCAAGTTAACAACCTCAATCCATGGTACTGATTACTGTGATGAGATATATTTGTGCCTTCAACTTAGCCAACCCCTGGCAACTGCCTGGACAATTCCTTGCAATTTTATTGGCAACATTTTCAGAAGTAGTTCATCTTCTTACTGCTGAGGATTGACTAGCCCAAGTTGGCTTCAGGCTTAAGTTGAGACTAGAAGTCACAATTTCCTGTTTTCTACTTTAGGGCCTTTAACCACTACATGTAAGTCAACTTGCTCTCTTGACATGGTGGTAGGATTGTATGAAAAAAGATCAGTGAGGCTTTCATAAATCTATTCTCTTCTAGCATCATTCCTGATTCCACCTGGACTTACTTATCTATTGTCTTCCTATCATCTCCAAGTAAACCAAATTACCGTAACTGTGCTCCTTAGATTCCTCTCTTCTTTGGGACAGCAAAATCATTTGGATCTACCAGCAAAGCAAAGGGAGGGACAGGAAGGACAGGGGGAAGGAGAAAGGATCAACTGTCAGCCTACGAATCAACTGATGGCTAGCTAGACAAACTCTTCCTTCTCTAGATTATAACACGATTTGTTCCTTTATAATCAGATTGGGTTTCTGCATTGTATCCCCCTCTGTGCTATATAAGAGTCCTGTTTTTCTCATGACCGCTTAAAACAGCCTTCCCAAATGCAGTGTTTACAATTTGGTTGGGCTGTGATCCCATCATCCCCAACCAACCCTGGCAGAGATGTCATGGCTGCAAATAACCCAACTGAAAGCTGAAGGCTGGGGAAAGGGGTCAGGATGGCACTGAAGGCCATTGTGACTTAAAGTTAGCCATATAAATCTTTAGGCCAATGAAGACTGAAATAAATAGTAAATATTAAAGAACAAAGCCTTGTAGACTCCTCATTTAGTGACCATTCAGTTACAACAGTGATGAAAAAATAAGTTTATGATCAATCCTCACATTTATGACCTTCGCACATGTATAGGGCAAAGGAAAGTTGAAGTAAAATTGTTGTAGTTTCACTTAGTAACTGCTTCAGTTAATGACTGAATTGCTGGTCCCTATTGTGATCACTAAACGAGGACCACCTGTAATTACAGTGGGTTCCTAATAAACGCAGTAGTGTTATCTACCACCTAGAGTACTAAACCTTAAATACAGAAGATTAACAAAATATAACTGTAGTCTTACAAAATGTTGTCCCTAAGCAAATAAACAATATTGTGGCTTAATGTGGTGGATTGTCTCAAAATGAGAGCTGGATTCCCACACCAAAGCTACAGATCTTACACTACAAAAATCCAGATCTTACACTTTCTGGTGGTTATCCAGATTTTTGCATCTTACTTCTGATAGCTTGAAACAAAATTGCTGAACCATTAACTATTAACAATGTACCAAAGCCCATTTTAGCTCCTCAATGTTATAAAACTCACCTCCTTGTCAATTAAAAATAGAGAGGTGCTGTGCCTTTCAAAAGACAAAGAGAAGGCATTAAGCGTAAGGGCACCATCCAGCATTGTGTGTACGTGTGCCTATGTCCCTTTCCTCAACTGTTCCTCCCAGTTGCTCCCTCCACTTCATCACATGCTGAACACTCTCACAAGTTTCCAAATTGTCAGTTAAAAACATTATTTTCCAACCACAGACAACTGTTTGACATTACTGCAGAGTGAGGGAAGGCAATCCAGAGGCTGGGCCGCAGGGAGGGCACGTAGCCATATGGGAGAAGCTGGAGAACCCAGGAGCTGTGGGCTCCTCTTTGGCTTGTAGCAGGCCAGGAGCCACCAGCTGGCCTTGTGACAGGGAGGCAGTGTTGAGGGAGAGCTGCACTTGGCTTTATCCCATGTTTCAGAGGGAGAGTTGGGCTTTCCTCAGAACCCAGGTCCTTTATTTTTGACAGATTTTAAATGACCCTTGACATTCTTACAACAGTGTCCCCTCCTGCTCCAGGACTTCAAAACTGATTAAAAAACTACCTATTTGTAAACATGACTTGAAAAAAAGACAAAGCAAGACTGGCAGAGGAAAGAAAAATTACTTTTTCTTATCTAGCATGTAATCCTTTACTAGTAAAAAGTGCTTTATGTGTGCATGCTCCTCCCCAATCAGGCACCTAGTAATAGACTAAACTCCCATCCACAGCAGTCTTCCTGGTCCCTCCCAATGTTAAATTATAAGTTCCAAGAAGAATGGGGTGATAAGAACTGTCACTCCCAGGTATGATGAGGTTGGTTTACAATGCATGGTTAAAAGTAGTTGTTTCAATGCAATCAGAAATTCTACATTCCTGTTAATTAATCAGGCTTGCTAAGGAATAGTAAGCAAATTAATTTTCCTTTTAGTGAGTGGTTTATGCCAAAAAAAAAAAAAAACAACCCACAGGAATTTTAGATCTGCTAAGGAAAATTGTATTATGCCTGCATACTGGGTTCGTCTAACTGAACTGGCAATGAAATATTGATTTGACCTTGCTAGAAAAGCATTGTGGTTGTGGGTTGAGATGATCCAAGGGGCCCTCTCAGGGATGGTAGACTAGTGATATCCCTTGGCAAACCAGCAATTCCTCACTGTTGTAAGTCATCAAGGAACAGATACTTGTGTCAATATCCCAGATTCTGGAAATGGGAAGGGATCACAGAAGTCCCTTAATCCAATCCTAAATGAGTGGGATTTGACTACAATAAATAAACGAACAATAAATAAATAAACCTCTTTACTCAATCTTTTCCCATTTCAGATCAATCAGATCTAGGCTACAAAAAAATTAGGCAATCATTTTAGAAGACAGAAAAAACAACAAGTTTGCTACCTTGTTACCCCCAAAATAAGACATCCCCGATAATAAGCCCAATTGGGCTTTTGAGTGCATGGTAATAAGGCCAAGCATTATTTCAGGGTTCAAAAAATATAAGACAGGGTCTTATTTTGGGGGGAACACGGTAAATATGACTAACACTTACTAATTGCCCACATTTTTGTGATGGGATCTGGTTAGTTTACCCTTATAAACAAGATTTCAGAATGAACGGCAGGAGTGGGAATTTTATTATCCAATCCTAACTCCTTTCCCTTTAAAAAACAAAACAAAACAAAATCCTTAATTAGGCAAGAAATAGATAAAATTTTGAAGAATCTGACAGTAGCTTCACAAATGTAATTAACAGCCTCCTAATGTTCAGAAATCCAGATTTACTGATGAGGGTGGGTAAAACAGGATGGATTTTCAGAAAGTTTTACCGTGTTTCCACAATAATATGACCCTGTCTTACATTTTTTCGAACCCTGAAATAAGTGCTTGGCCTTATTGCCATGCGCTCAAAAGCCTGATTGGGCTTATTATCAGGGGATGTCTTATTTTGGGGAAAACAGGGTATATCCTGTATGGTAGTTACAGATGAGCTCTTGATATCATGAAATCAACTGTGATAATTTCACTTCCCTTCTTCCTGCAAGGACATCACATATAAAAATTAACTCCCGGTTTATCATTCTACCAGATTCATGTGGGGTTAGCAGTAGATCATTGCAACGCTACTCGAAATGGGCTTAATAAAGGGCACCTAACTGAATGTAAAATTAATCCAAATATTCTGCAGTGATCTTCCAATTTCTAACCATCTGAACAGGGATTTTAGCCATGCTAACTTCGCGTTTTAACCCAGTGTAGATTCCTTTAGAAAAGGGGTGTTTGCTACTCACTTTCAATTACTACCATCATGCACAACCCCCTCTGCCGCTGTCCTCCCCTTGCAGCTGCTTGGAGAAGAAGAAATCTTCCCCACATAAATCAGTCGTGGCCCCTTGACAGCCAGACCTGTGTCTGGGAGTCTAAGAATAAAGGTCAGATTGTAAAATATTGGGGTACATGACGAATGGTGCAAGAGGGGACAGCCTAAACCAGCGGTGTGGGGGGGGTGTTGCATGCTACTTGTCCTTGGGGGTCCATGCAATCAGCAGATTAATGAGTGGGTGGGCTGATAGGTGTGGGGGAACCCTGTCAGGACAAAGGCACCCCCTCCTTCCCTTGCTGCTTCTCTCCTCCTGGCAAAGGAACCGGTTAGTCTGCCCCAGCCTGCTGGAATTGGCAGGAGAGAGACAGCAGCTTAATGAGAAAGTGTGAACGATGAAGGCCTGGGGGAAAGGGAGGGCAAAGGCAGGGGACACCTCATTTTGGTGAGAGGGGTCTAAAAGAGACATTCTTGGGTCAGGGTCTTCATGCAGGCAGGTCTCTCCCCAGTTCTTTAGGGATAACAAATGCAATCATGGTATATCTATCTATACTTTATTTAAACACGTTGCAGCCAGAATCCCTAGTATTGATCTCCTGCATGAACAGGGGATTGGACTAGATGACCCCCAAGATCCCTTCAACTCTGTTACTGTTACACACACTTTCAAGTTTCACAGAAGCCTTCAGCAGAACAGAGTGAGGAAACAGAGGAAGTGGAAACATAAAGGAACCTCAATTGCAGAGAGCTGGAAAAAGATTCCCTTAAGCTTCTACTGGTTTAAATTTATTAATTATATGATCTGCAGTCAGTTAATGAATTAACAGCGTAATCTTTTGTGCAGTTACTTATGCATAAGTCAAGTCAATGGGAATTTCTTTGTAAATGTGAGATTTGCTGGGAATCGGAATGCAGGCAGTCCTCATTAAGTGACTTAATGGGACCGGCCACTTGTTCTTTAAGCAAAGCAGTCATTAAGTGGAACCACAACTGTACTTATGATCTTACTCCAGCTTTCTATTGCTTTACAGAGCTGCAGAGGTCATAAAGAACTGGTCACAGTTACTTTTTCTGTCCTGTGAACATTGCTAAACAAGACAGTTGCTAAACAAGGACTACTTGTAGTTTTACATAAAAATTAGGCCATCTTTCTTTTTTTTCTTTTTTTTTTTTGAACTTAAGGTAGTGGGGCCTTACACAAGTTAGAAAAGCCATCTTTTCTCTATATGTGACATGAAATGCCTGTTGCAAGACGTAGGCAGCCAGTCATTGTTTTTTTTTAACTATGTGTACTAAAAATAAAGGTTTATTAGTCTAGCTAGATTTTCATAATTCAATACTGCTTGAAAATAGTGGATTAAGTTAATTAATATAATTGCTTGATTGCTTAAATTATCAGCCTTAATTAGTACCATAAAACTAGAGTGCAGACAAAGGAACAGTTTACAAAATGCCTAGCATGAAATGAAGTTTATTTTCCTTGTTTGGTGCCTCCTGTTCTTTGTATTGTGTCCAATGACAGCCTTCTTCAGGCAGGTATCCTCCAGATGTGTTGGGACCATAACACCTAACACATCTGGAAAGCCTCAGGCTGATGTACTTTGATAAATGATATGACATAGCAAATTACAATAGTTTAACAAGGAGGGAAAGATGCATTTGCTCAAAACTAATGAAAGGGAACATCAAATGGCTTTTTTTAAAAACAGATAGTCCTCAACTCACAATCGGGACCAGAACTTCATTCATAAATTTCTTCAGTTCTTCAAGGCATCTCTGGATCAAACCCAATTTTAAAATTGTTTTTAGAAAGCAGGAGACCTTAGTCATGAATGTCACATAGGGACTTTGGGCTAGTCACTATCTCTCAGCCCAACCCACCTCACAAGGTTGTTGGGGGAAAAATAGAAGGGTGTGTTGGTTATGTTCACCACCTTGAGTTATTTCTAAAAATAAAAAGGCAGGATACAAACAAACAAACAAACAAAATCACACAGTCCTGAAAGCGAATCCATTCTCCCAAATGGGTGGGGTCTTTTTGCAGGATATTGCAAATCCGGGTCCTGTGGTTACAACCCTGCAGTTGTAAGATGGTTGCCAAGTGCACAAAATGTGGTCAGGTGACTGTGGTGGGGGAAGCACATTTCACAATGACTAGAAGTGTCTGTAAAGCACTCTTTTCAAAGCTGCCATTAAACAAGTTGAAGGCTACCTCTTAAGGACATTCCTGGTATGCAGTGGTGGAATTCAAATTTGTTTACTACCGGTTCTGTGGGCGTGCCTTGGTGGGCGTGGCATGGCTTGGTGGGTGTGGCAGGGAAGGATACTGCAAAATCTCCATTCCCTCCTCACTCCTGGGGGAAGGATATTGCAAAATCCCCATTCCCACCCCACTCTGGGGCCAGCCAGAGATAGTATTTGCTGGTTCTCCAAACTACTCAAAATTTCCACTACCGGCTCTCTAGAATCTCAAAACCTGCTGAATAGCACCCCTGCTGGTATATCATTAAACAGTAAGGCAACAAATTAACAAATAAATGAATATTGTTAGAAGGACAGCAGAGATCTGAAACTGAGGTAGGGATCCTGGCAATTAGGTCTTAGAAAGTACAGTTCACATGAGGCAATAGTATTTATCTACCGTAGTAAAAGCACTGCTCCTCCAACCATTCAATAGTTGCTTTATATAAGAGGTTATATAAGAGGTTAATAAACTTGCACAAAGTGCTCATAATTTTAATTCTGAGGCTAAATTTTACATTCCTAACTTGTATTTGTGACTCCACTGGAGTTGAGCAGCCACATCTCAAATGTGTAAAACTCCCAAATGAGCCAGTAGTTAAGTGTTAGACTAAGAGTCAGGAGACTCTCCTAATCCAGCCTACCTATTGCTGCTTTGGGGGAAAATAGACAAGGGAGTGCTGTGTGCTGCTGATTGAAAAGGTGGGATCTGAATCGAATTAAGTAAATGTTGAAGATGTGAAATTCACTGGTAAATTTTACATTTTTAATTTTCTCCTATCAGCATCCATGTTGCACAGATATTTTCTTTTGGCAGGTTGAAAAATTACAATTGACATATGTGATCTAATTCAAGATACCAAATCCAGTCTGATTTGTTGGGGTTTTCCCCAATGATATCATTCCCACTGAGTTAGCAGTTTCCTCCCAAGGTCACTGTAGAGATGGTTGAATCTTTAATCATCTCAGATTTTGTCTGCCTTTGCTGGGTCCAACCTGGAGGGCAACTAAACACCAACAGCTTCCTTGATATACTCCCTGTTATCTCAGCATTTTTTTGCCCCATGTATTAAATTTTCCAGAATGTCTGCAAACAGCATTTTTGAGCAAACACCTGGTATGCCAAAAGCCAAAATCAAGGCAGGCCTTTCTTTCACAGACCAACCTAGCCTTTCAGTGCAAGAACCAGTTTTGAGTGATGAGGAGAAAAACTATTCATTATCTTTGATGGGATAAAAGTCCTTTTCTTGTCCATGCTCCGTTTGCCATCCAGTGGTTCTTTTCAGGAACTTCACTCACAGGAGCATCCTAAAGCAAAGCCAACTCTTGATTTGCCAGAAATGCAACTTGTTTTGACTAGCTAGACTCCCTTCAGTCTCTAAGGAATTCTGTTAAGAGTGTATGAGAAAAGTATAGAGCTCTAATAGGAGAGCCATTCATTTTTCCCTCGTATTCCCAGATTTCTTTTGAGAGAGACACTTAACAATTAACCCAGTTGAATTTATGGCTTAGCTCCAATTTAGAGAGAGCAGAGCATCGATTTTTATCTGCTATGCCAAAAAAATAAGATTCAATGAACACTGAAAAGTTACCAGGTTCATTTGCATTCCACGTTCAGCTTTGGGTATAGAACCAAAAAGTGTGAGAGAAGAAATATCATAGATGTGACTTAATGTCTTTCACTAACGACGACTCTCTGCACAGAATAACAGGAATTCCTCTTTCGTATCACTAGTTGATTTTGGTGTTTTTGTTCTACCAAATATGAACAGGATGGAGGATGGAGGAAGAGAGGGAGGGGAAGTGATGATGATGATGATGATAATGGCAATGATAGTTCCATGACTTTAAATCATTGGCATTAATACCCAGTAAAGCAGAATGTAATATTCATTGCAACGAACAGACTCATTGAGCAAAGGGTTTGGAGTAGAAAACCTCCAAAGTCCCTTCCAACTGTTATCCTCATCCTGATTTTCATATAGGTAGTCCTAAATTTACAATTGCAATTGGGACTGAAATTTTGGTTGTAAGCTGTCATGGCTGAAAGTTGAGGCACCGATATGACTGGACCTGATTTTAAAACTGGTTTTATAGCAGGCATTAATCGAATCATGCCATCCTAAGTGCGATCTCATTCTGCTAAATGGGCAGTTTTTGCCCCCAAAAATCACAAATTGCAGTCGGGTAACCGTGGTGGTGCAACCTGTTGTAAATATGAGCTGGTTGTCAAGGGCCCAAAATGTGGTCATATGTTCATAGGGCAGATGGTGTGGCATGACATTTTACAACATCTGGAAGGGCTACAAAGTACTCTTTCCGAGGCTGTCCACTGTAACACTGAATGGTGCTTAACCAACTGGCCATAAATCAAGGACTACCTGAATTCTTTATTACAACCTGCCACTGCTCCATGTTCCATAACTGAAAGGAAAGCTGGACATGATCAGGTCATCCTTAATTGTTAAAAGGGTATTCACACCTCCCCCTGCCCTGTAATGATGAAACCTTTGTATTATTGGGGGGGCGGGGGGCGGGACCAAGTAGGTATGTATTCAATTGTTTGGGAACGCTCTTTGTTATGAAGGGCTCGGAGGCCGAACAAAATATTAAACTGTTGTTGTGAGACCATTTGTGGGGAAATTTCTCTCTCCTCAAGTAATTGCACTCTGCAAAGTGCAATGAATCCTACTTTCCTATCACATAACCAGTTTTGGGATTAAAAGACCTCGATTTCCAGCTCAGATATCACTTCTTGGAAAGCTGCCCTACCCACTTCCCCAGGCTCTTTTTCAAAAGCTTGGTCTAGTGGGTAAGGCACCAAACTAGAAACAGGAATCTGTGAGTTACAGCCTACCTCAGGCATTAAAGCTTTTTCTCTCAGCCTAACCTACTACCTAACCTGTTGTTGGGAAAATAGGAAGAGGAAGGAGTATTAAGTATGTTTGCCACTTTGAGTTACTTATAAAATAATAAAAGCAGAATTTAAAAAATCTACCGGTAATTTTAAAAAAAAGATGGTTCTATGATTTCTGATCCTTCGTGCTTATCAGAATATTGATTTTCTAATAAGATTACCAAATGACCATATTTTCCAGTCAACCTCCAAAGCAAGAATCCAGATCTCAGGGGTTTCTACAATTGTTACCAGTAGTGATATTTATTAATTTATATCCCATTTTCCTTTGAAGGACTTAAATTGGCATCCATAGTCCTAGATTCTATTTCTCCTCAAACTTGTGAGACAGAGAGCTAAGATAAGTCTCAATTAATTAAATGAACTTCTTGGGTTCAAGAATGAGCTGGGTGGTCTTAGTCAAGCTCCTTAACCCACATTACGTCACAGTGCAGAGCATATGATTGTACTATCACAGCCCATTTATGCATATAAGGCATTAAGAAAGATAGTACCAAGGTCAGTATGCTTCATCATTCAGAAGTTGAGACACTCTTCCAGGATTCAGTCTTCTAGAATTAAAGAGAAACTTCCTAACAGTGAAGACAATTAATCAGAGGAAGAGTTTGCTTCTGAATAGTTTCAGAAGTTGTGGGTCCTTCATTACTGGAGGTTTTAAGAAGAGATTGGACAACCACTTGTCTGAAATGGTATAGGGTCTCCTGCTTGAGCAGGGGGCTGGACTAGAAGACCTCCAAGGTAAGACTTTCAGCTCTATTTTGATTGAAGTTCTGACTGATTGATTGACTTTTTCTGCAGTGATCCTGTCTATTGAAAACTCTGTCAAAAAAGTTTACCAGGCATGAGCAAGGATTCCTTAAAATCTCTGGTTAAGAAATAATTCAATAGTTCTTGAGTCTGCTACTTGTAAGATTTTTTTAATTATTATTTTGGAGATTTTTAAATTTAGGCCAATCACTACAAATTATACAAATTGGCAGGTAGGTAGATATACTTTCTACCTCATACTCTTTCCTTGGTAAACCCATACCTGAGTGCAGGCAAAGTTTGGTGTTCCTAACTTAACTTCAGCAACATGTGCAGAGAGGCGCCATGTCACATTGTGCTCCTTTTAAAAGGCATTGTCTCATGCTGTCTCAGATGGCAAGAGTTTTAGGGCTAGGGATTTTTTGTCAAGGCTTATTCCATTTCTTCCTCCTCAGTGAGTCTTTTATATTGAATTATATTTTAAAGGAAAAGTAGTAAATGGCAAATACTGGAGGGTTACTAAGGACCTTGGAACCCTAGTAAAAATTTTAAAAAAATAAGTGCCAGATTAAAATCCCTCTTCAAAAGACCCAGTCTGTAAGCATTGATCCATCTAATCCAGTCCCGCAGTTCTGGATTTTCAGTGAAACCCTGAAACTCATCTTGGCTTGTCCAGATTGATGCTACCATTTTTCATAACTGTGTTCAGCACTGCTTTCTATTGGGCCATAGAAACCCAGAGATTCCCCCTTTCATCTTTCTACTTTTGTGCCTTCCCTAGAGATGGTTATTCCTTTCCCCGGACAAGGAAGAGCACTCTGCACATACTCAGAAGCCATGCACGCACACACACACGCACGCACACAAAAAACCCATCCCCAAGCATGCTGCTAATTCGATACCTTCCAGCCCTTTTTGAGAAAGAGAAAAGGGACCCGGGAGGGCAAGGAGAAGGAGCAGCGGGCCCAAATGCGCGCCATTGGGCCCCGGCGCATCCTAGCGGGCGGAGGGAAATCGTCCAGCGAGGGGCCCGGCTCGGCGACTCCTCCATGGAGCAATCGTGGCAAGGCAACCCTACCCAGCCTCCCCCTCCCCCTTTGGGCGAGGGGCTGTCCCAAACCGGCTTCCCCTTCCTTTCGGCGCTGACTGACAGGGATCGCAGCCACTGCCTGCCCTGTGGAGGGGGGACTAACCCCAGCCTCTCCGGCGCAGCCCGGGAACCAACCTGGTGGCCACCTCCAGGGCAGTTCAAGGCGAGGAGGGCTGGAGCGGCGCAGCGGGCGAGGCGACGGGCTGGGTCGGGCCGAGCCGGCCAGGGTATGATGGGCGCCGCGGAACTCAAGGCGGAGCCGCCGCCGCTGCCAATGCTGCTCCTGCTACCGCTGCTACCGTCGCCGCCGCCACAAGAGCCCTAAAAGAGCCGCGCTGGAGGCGCCCCGGCCCAGGTAGCGCAGCCGGGCCCGGGGCGCGCCAAGGCGGGCGAAGAAGGGAAGGAGGGCGGGCGAGTGAGCGGAGGAAACAAAGGGGGAGCGGAGAAGTAGTTGGAGCCGGGACTCCCGGGCTTTAGGCAGGCGGCTGGAGCCGGAGGAGGATCGTCGGGCTTGGAGCTTCGCTCGGGGACTCGGCGCTTCTCCGGGTCAGTTAGGGCTGGCGGGGAGTCCGGGCTCCAAGGCGGTTCCGCGAAGGACGGGACTCGGAGCTTGGGACCAGAACTTCGGCAGTTCTTCGGGGGGGAAGGAGGAGGGCAGCGGCGGCGTGGAGCCCGCGATCGTCCCGTCCCCACCCCGGGAAACAGGGCTAGTCCTGCCGGGTCCGTTAGAAAGGAGGAGGAGAGGAAGGAGGCTGGGTTGGCGCCAGGAGGAGAATACCTGGGTCCTTGAGGGAAGAGATGAATGGGCGCCTCATGCGCCATGGAGAGGGTTGCGGGTGGGCTGTTCGCCGAAGGGAAGAGGGGCTTTCCTTGGAAACACGCTTCTCGTCCTGGAGAAACCTAGCCGTCTGGACCCGGAGGAGAGAGAAGAGGCTCAAACGCATCTTTTGAATGTGCATTTGGGTTTTGCCAGGCAGCTGCACGGGGAAAAGGGGGTGCAGGAAAGATGGATGGTGGTGGTGGTGGTGGGAATAATAGCCTAGGATCCGCCTTGAGTAAGACAAAGTGGGATCTACTTGGCCCAAGGCATCTCAGTCACTTTTTTAAAAAAAAAAATCCCAACTAGTGGTGGGATTCTGGATTTCTTCAGGGCAGGAAGTGTTGGAAGAGATAACCCCCGTGTTAAAAATATTAATTTTTAAAATTAACGTGATGGCCCCGGGGTGCTCAGTTCTTAAAAAAACTTCATTGTTACATTTTTAAAAGACCAGAAATCCCTAATAGGGGATTCCCCAGGATCCCAGGACATAATGGGAGTTGTAGTCAAAATGTATCATCATGTTAGGAGTGGCTGCCACACAAATTTTGCTTTAGGTCACAAGGATTTTCCTGTAGATTTGTTTACCTTCAGAAGAACAAAGGAACTGCAGTTCGAGGTAGACCATCCACCAATTTAGGATAAAATTATATGTATGATTCAGAAAAGAGTAGTTTAGCAATAGGGTTCAGTGTGCCCTTCTTAGTTCTCTGAGTTTAGTACAACACTGGTATTTTCTCCTCTTGTTTCCATAAAGAAAAATCTTGTGGTATATCTAATGAAATAGATTGGCAGATGATTCAAAACAGATCGAATCGTGTACTTTAAAGTTCATAATTATTATCACTAGATGCAGGGAAGACTTTCAAAAATACTATGTTTACCATATAGGGAATGGGCCTAAAGATGGAATATCAAGATGCTCCATGTACAATTCAAGTTGCCCAATGAAAAAGTTTGGCATTTAGTGTGGTATTAACTAAAGAATTTGCCAATTTCTTTATGTGTGGCCAATTGAGATGAATTACAGACATAAGGTGGAACAATGAAAGCAATATGCTTAAATAAATTCTTTCAGCAATGGGCTCTGCTGGCTTGGGATTCCAACAATTGTTTAACACCTGAGGAGATATCAGATTGGGAAAAGCTAGCCCAAATCCACTGGTGAAATCCAATTTTTTTACTACTGGTTCTGTGGGCGTGGCTTGGTAGGTGTGGTGTGGCTTGGTGGGCATGGCAGGGGAAGGATACTGCAAAATCCCCATTCCCACCCCACTCCCAGGGTGGGAGGACATTGCAAAATCTCCATTCCCACCGCACTCCAGGTAAAGGATACTGCAAAATCCCCATTCCCTCCCCACTCCCGGGGGAAGATATTGCAAAATCTCCATTCCCACCCCACTCAGGGACCAGCCAGAAGTGGTATTTGCTGGTTCTCTGAACAACTCAAAGTTTCTGCTACCAGTTCTCCGAACTACTCAAAATTTCCACTATCGGTTCTCCAGAACCTGCTGGATTTCACCCTTGCCCAAATCAGTATACTATTAGGTGCTGAGAAAAGGTATCAAAGTTTTTTCCCCATATTTTGCTTGGTCTAAATGCATACAAGCAAAGTATGAAATAAAAGTCTCTTTTCTAGAGTCGTCCTTACAGTATACTAGATAAGACCATGCCTGTATGATCTGCTGAGTTTAAGTCACCCTGAAGCATAATTGGGGAATTAAGAGCCTGATCGATGCAGAGGTAATCAAATTAACTATCCCTGCAGCACACAGTCTCACAGCAGATATATAAGCCACTTATGCATTTTCCTTGAGTTTAAAAAAAAATTGAATAAAAATTTCTAATGGCTTTGGAATTGGAGGCACAGGGTGGGGGGTTGCTGGATCTTCGCCCACCTCCCTCCTGAGCCCAATTAATTCCCTGCATGTTCACAGAGATTGAAAAGAAGCTGGAAAAGTAGAGATGTTGCTGTCAGAACAACTCTGCTTTGCAGTCATTCCATCAGCCTGTTTCTATGGCAGGTGGAAACAATGGTAGTTATTGGAGACCTACAGATTCAAATGACATATCAGACTGCAACTGACACACATTATCTGAAAAAGGGCATGATTTTAAACTTATTTTGTATCAAAAGTGTATAGCTATCCATTTTGCAAAAAGCGGCTCTGCTTTATTGTAACCATCATTGTACCTATTGAACAGTTGAGTAGCCTAACTGTAATGGCTAAATTCACAGTATGCTTAGTGAAGTCAGTTATAGACAGAGTGGATGCTTTAGCTAATTTTAACTCCAGGGTTTGGAAGTGTAGTTAGTTAATTAACATAAACCCAAGCCATTTTGGAAGTTGATGGTTCAGTGCATTGTATAAATCCCCAAAGGGCGTACTATGCAGATATAGTCAGTGTGGCTTACTAAAGTCTAGCTTTACTAGATAAGCAATTATCCATCTAGTCCAGAATTGTGAATTTTGATTTATTGTAACTCTGTAAGGCAGTGTTTCTCAACTTTGGTCACTTGAATATGTATGGACTACAAGTCCCACAATTCCCTAGCCAGTCTGCTGGTTGGGTAATTCTGGGAGTTGGAAGTTCACACATCTTCAAAGTGGCCAAAATGGAGAAAAATTGCTGTAGGGTCCTAGGACAGACCATGAGGCTACAGTCTTGCCAAAAAGAATAAATGTATAAATAAATACCAGAAGCAGCAATACAGAAAAAAAAACATTTTATCAAATCATTTGTCTGCCTGCTCCAGTCCATTCTGTTCCAGAAGAGAGCATAAGGGAGAGAGTTATATTTATTGGTAGCTATTTCACATCCTGCAGATGATTTAAGAATTTCAGGTTCCCAATTGTTTAACAGCAGTAAGGAAATGGCTCCTCATTCTGGGTGCAATATTGTGAGTTATATTTCCTTTTGGTATATCCTTCTCCGAAATCTTTGGAAACTGTTTATATATTTTTGAACACTTTGGGTTCTTGGGAAGGGATAAAGAGTTTCCACTAAAAGGTCAAATCAGATTCTTAAATCTGTGATCCTGATTGAGGTAGGGGGAGTTTGTACCTGAAGAAGAATTTCTCCATACGCTGACTTTTATAGGATTCACTAAGGATTGAATTGGGAATCCTGATGTACTATTAGTAGATCCCTTGCTGGATTTCAGCCCTTGTCCTTAGGAAGGAATGTTGGAAGCTACTTTATATCAGCCTCACTAGATCCTAGTGACTTTTCAAACTGTCAAGTAGAGAAAGATATCTTTCAGATGTTCTACTTAATTTTTTAAAGGAAGATGCTCTGGATTACCCTTTTCCACAAGGAGGAAGTTACACAACAACTTCTAGCTGGTTTTGGCTAGAATAAAATGCTAAACTAACTTTATGCAAGGCAATGTATTCTTATATGATGAGAGAAAAAGTAAATAAATGGATTTCAGGAGGTGCCTAATGATTCCATAAATGATCAACCATAGCATATTCTATACTGACTCTAAGCAGGTATTCCATGGTTAACTTCATATATATTAATATATTAATAAGATTTATTTATAAGATATAGTGATAGGATTTATAACCTATTTTTCACTGAAGAATTTAAGGTGGCGTCCTTAGTACTCCATCCTATTTTTCCCATAACAATCCTATGAGTCAAAGAGAGGGCTAAAAGCTCTAAATGGTATGGTTGACTGGGGAATCCTGGCAGTTGAAGTCCACACATCTTTAAGCTGCCAAGATTGAGAAACACTGTCCTAAATCATTCAGTGAGCTGCTAATACTGTTCCTAAATCAGCCCTTTCAACCAAGGGTGAAATGTAAAATTTGTTACTACCGATTCTGTGGGCGTGGCTTGGTGGTGGGCATGGCTTGGTGGTGGTGGAGGTAATGTGATGGGTGGGCGTGGCCAACTTTTTTTTGTAAACTTTTCAAAGCATTTTTTCTAATGCTTTGAAAAGCCTCTGCCGATTAGGCAATTCAGCTGGGATCGTCAGAGGCTTTTCAAAGCATTTTTTTACCACCTCTTCAGCCAAGAGGTTGCAGAAAAAAATGCTTTGAAAAGCCTCTGACAATCCCAGCTAAGCCACGCAATCATCAGAGGGGTTTTTTTTCATTTTTAAAAGCATTTTTTCATTGGAAGAGGTTATAGAAAAAATGCTTTTAAAAGTAAAAAAAAAAAAGCCACTGATGATCGTGTGGCTCACTGGGCATGGTGGGGGTGGGGGGCGCAGGGATTTTTTCGATTCTCCGAACCATCCGCCGCCATCACTACTGGATCAGGCGATCCAGTCCGAACCGGGAGCATTTCACTCCTTTCACCCCTGCACCACTCTGCATAGAGGATGTCGTGCTGTTTAGTATAATTGAAAATATTAAAAAAATTATATAGTTTGCAAAAAATAAATCACTGATCCCAAGAGGGTAACGTTAGAAGACACATTTGCGAACTAGTAGGGAAGGTAAGTGAATCCCACCTCTGAATCAAATCATACTAGGAAACAAATAAATATAAATTGTAGAGATACAAGCAACAAGGTTATAGTCATAAGTGGGAGGAGATAGATAATAGGAAGGATGAGAAGAATAATAGTAATACAGTCTTAGTAAATACCATGTTTCCCTGAAAACAAGAACTCCCCTGAAAATAAGACCTTCCCAAAAAATAAGACCTCCCCAAAAATATTTAAACCCATGCACAGCCAGCCCCTCCCTGCCATTTCCTCTGGTTAGGGAGACAGAGCTGGAAATCAGGTAAAACAGCAAGAGGACACCCATCTTGCTCCATGCACCTCAAAATAATAAGAGCTCCCCAAAAATAAGGCCAAGCAGTTATTTTGGGGTTCAAAAACATATAAGACAGGGTCTTATTTTCGGGGAAACACAGTAGTTTGACAGTGTTGTGGGAATTAGTTGTGTAGAAGAGTGATGGCATTCGGGAAAAAACTGTTCTGGTGTGCAGTGGAGTATCATTTTGAGGGTAGAGGTTGAAACAATTTATGTCCAGGATATGAGGGGTCTGTAGATATTTTCTTTTTGACTCATGTAGTATACAGGTCCTCAATGGAAGGCAGATTGGCAACAATTGTTTTTTCCTCAGTTCTAATTATCCATTGAAGTCTGTGTTTGTCTTGTTTGGTTGCAGAGCCAAATCAGACAGTTATAGAGGTGTAGATGACAGACTCAGTAATTCCTCTGTAGAATTGAATCAGCAGCTTCTTGGTTAGTTTGAGCTTTCTGAGTTGGTGCAGAAAGAACATTCTTTGTTGTGCTTTTTTGATGACATTTTTGATGTTAGGAGTCCATTTTAAGTTTTGAGATATGAATATGATAGACTCTAGAAACTTGAAGCTCTCTATTGTTGATACTCTGTTGTCTAGTATTGTAAGAGGCGGTAGCATAGGAGGGTTTCTCCTAAAATTAACCACCATTTCTATGGTTTTGAGTGTGTTCAGTTCAAGATTGTTCTGGTCGCCCCACAAGGCTAGTTGTTCAACCCTCCGTCTGTATGCAGATTCATTGTTGTCTCGAATAAGACCAATCACTGTTGTATCATCTGCAAACTTCAGTACTTTAACAGAGGGATCTTTTGAGATGCAGTCATTGGTATAGGGAGAGAAGTGGAGAAAGAACACAGCCTTGGGAGGATCCTGTGCTAATTGTACAGGTATCTGATGTGATTTTGCCTAGCTTCACCTGCTGCTTCGGTCTCTTAGGAAGCTTATGATCCATTTATAAGTGTGGTCAGGTACAGCTAGCTGATTTACAGCTAGTAAATACAGCTAGTTATAAGAATATCTGGAATGATGATACTAAATGCTGAGCTGAAATCTATGAAGAGAAGCCTTGCATAGGTTTTTGGAGATTCAAGATGTTGTAGGATCTGTATCTCTTTTTTTTAAGAGAGAGAGCTTAAGTGAAAGCGGACTTTCATATTACCATTCAAATAGACAGTACAGTACATTCTATACCAGTGTTTTTCAAATTTGGCAACTTTAAGATGTGGACTTCAACTCTCATAATTGTTAAATTTGCTAAGTTAGAAAAATACTGTTTTATATATACTTATCCATTCATAGATATACCTGCATACCTATATATACCTATCATTCATTAAGACTTATTCCCAAATCGGTGGATGCTGAATTGTAGTTTCAGTAATAATAAGCGTAAGTAATTCTCTTCTCTTCTGGGATTCACTGCAGGATGTGACAGAAGAGACACCAGATACACAACTAAGCTGGGAGCCTCTACCTTCAAAACTGAAGAAATGTAAACAGTTATAGTCTGTCACATAAGTGAAATGACATTAAGAGGAGATTAGACATATTCCTGAAGGAGGAGATTATTTTCATTCCCTGTTTCTGATACTAAGCTATGAATGCTGATATTTATGTAGGAGGAAGAGCACCACTGTCTGAAAAATGGTAGCACAAGCAGACTTAGAAAGACTCCATAAAATATGTAGAAGGAACAAACTAGGATGACATGGAGGAATTTTGATGAAGATAGTCCTCAATTTATGACTGGCCACGTAGTGACTATTTGAAATTACGTGGGATACCCACCCACCAAAAAAAGCTATTTACAACCCAGTTCCAGAGTTCAGGGGCCACATTCCCCTGTCACATGACTGCATTTTGATCACTCAGCAACTGGTCCACATTTATGACCATTTGCAGAGTACTTCAGTCATATAACCATGATTTACCATGTTTTTGCAGGAAACTGGCAGTTAACTTCCTTTCCAGCAGAAAACAGCCCACCACAAACAATGAGTTTTACGGTTACGACCGCCACAAAGAAGATTCTAAAGTCAGGTTGGTCGCTGATGACCCATTTTACAATTGTAATTGCCAGGAACAATTATGATCATAAATTAAGGACTACCTGTATTTAAAACTGCTTCTTGACAAGAGTTTATTGCAAAACAGTCCTATATCATTCATAGATTTTTATGGGGCATTCAGATGCCACCTTTTACTTCTAATTATATTCATTTATTTTTTTCTTTCTGTATTACCTTCCTTTCACAGAAAAACACACAAAAGTGTGGAGGGGAAATTGGAAGACCACACAAGCATTTTGGGCAAAGTGGTAGGAATGGATCAGAGAGCTGGCATCCTGAATCATAGCTCTCTACCCTATTGTGTATTCTCAAAGGTCCTACTTACTAGTTGTGATTTCTATATTGAAATACAATCTTCCAAAGCAATAAATCATTTATATGCTCCTGAAAACAGGAGGGGGAAAGCATTGCTTTCTTCCTGATTTCTAATTGGATATTATTGTAATATCCAATGTGAATGTATTGAGAATTCCAGAAATGATGGACTTTTTGAAGAAAGAATGGGCATTCTTACATTCCCTTTTGTTAGCAAATATATTCTAATTCAGGGTTCCCTTTTTGATGTCTTATAGAGTTATAAACCAGGACATCTGGAGGTTACTGTTTTGTAGAAAACAAGGCCATTTTGTATTACTATCCAGGCCTTTGATTGAGGCTGCTAGGGAAAATGTCCATAGGTGATTGTTTGACCCTCATATATTAGTACCTAATTGCCACTTCCTTGATGTGAAATCAGTATGAAACCAGTATTAGTGGTAGGCAAATAATGGTTAGAAATGATATTTAAGAATGGGCCTGATGCTTCTGAGCATAATTGTTAATGATTTTTTTCCGTTTCTATATCAGGGAGGTGCCCTTTTACTTAAACATCACATCACTGGCAGGAGGCTACCTTTAAAGATTGTTCATCCTTTCCTGTTGGGTGTCTTATATCTAGCTGCTCCCTGGGACTACACGTTGCATTGAAGCTCTCTTTCACTTGGCCCAGTCTCCTCTGGCTTAGTGGTTCTACTTTTATCTGCGGGAAGCTTGGAGGACAAGAACTTCCTTTCTTGCAGGAGTAAAAGATGGCTGCCACACAGGAAGTGCCTCCTCCAGCATTGGGCCTCCATTTTTTATACCCATTAGAAGAAACAATGGCACCCAGGGTGAAAATAGAAGAGCCTGGACCCCCATGCCCTGAAGCTGGTTGGGAATGGGATGCTCCAGGGAAGACTCCTCTTGTTGTCCAGGCAGGCACCATTAGTGATCTGTTGAGGTGGGCAACTCCTCCCCAAGTGAGGAGTGACCCAATTCCACAGCTTTGGGAGGTTCAGTGCCAGGAGATGGTGCAAAGCCTGAGGACACCTGCTGATGTCATGCCAGCCCCTGTGCCTGCCCCTCCCCCAGCCCCTGGCTGGAACAATCTCCAGCTACCTGAGCTTGCACCTGTGGATGACATCGAAGCCTACCTGTCATCCTTTGAGCGGGCAGCCGAATCATGCCAGTGGCCAAGAGGAGAGTGGATGAGCCGCCTTATGCCAGCTCTTGGAAAAGCCCAGCCATCCCATAATGGCTTGGATGCCAGAAGTGGCAGGAATGAGCACAGAAAATCCAAATCTTCCAGCCTGCGAGGGGAATCAGGTGCCAATGTAGAAATGCAACGGCAGCGTTTCCGGCAGTTCCGTTACCAGGACTCTGAAGGCCCCCGGGAGGCTTGTCGGAGGCTCCGGGAACTTTGCCGACGTTGGCTGAAGCCTGAGAGCCGCACAAAGGAGCAGATTCTGGAACTGCTTATCCTGGAGCAGTTCCTGACTATCTTGCCCCAAGAGATCCAGAGCTGGGTGTGTGAACGAGGCCCTGAGACGTGCGCCCAAGCAGTGGCCTTGGTAGAAGGATACCAGATGGCACGGCGAGAGACAGGGATGTGGGAGCAGCAGGTAAGGAAATGGTTAATCTTGATTCTAGGAGATACATTGTGATGAAAACTTCTAACATCCTTAGCACTCCAATATATGTTTTCTCATTCCACACACCCCCACCCACCCACAAGGCAAAAAAGAATTGTATCAATGTTTTAATGACTGAATCAGTGTTTCATGGATATAAAAATAGCCAAATGCAACATGCAATATGAATGGGCAGAAACAGCTCAGTCAAGAATAGAGGAAGGATGATACATGGGTAAAAGTTTTTTGAGTTGGCACAACTCAAAAATTTCAACAGAATTGCCTTTTTTTTAATGTGTTGATTTGTTTATCAATTATTTTTTAATTAGGCTTTAAAACTTTTCCTGTTTTATATACAAAGGAAGCAGAAAAGATTGGGCCATACGACAGGCTTCCTCATTATTAACAAATGAATCTACATTCAGCCAACCATGCTTCTTCCTGATTTATTCAGGCTAGAAATGGTTCTTCATCGATTATGGAGGGCCCTCTTATGCAAGCAAGCAGGGGGATTCTGGTGGGAAACAAGCCAAAAGCAATATCTCCAAATGCCTTGGACGGCAGCTCTCACAGCCTCTTGTTATTAGCCATGTTGGTTAGAATTGATGAGAGCTGAAATCCAAAACCTTCAGAAGACTTTTGGCTACTCCAATGAATAGAGTGCTAGATAAAATGTACTTGCTATCAGATTGATCTGTATCCTTTTGAAAAGTTTTCGGAATGGGAATTGCGAAACAACAACCATGGACGCTTGAAAGGCTGATTAATTATTCTCTTTTAGATTCAAAGCTTAAACAGGTAAATAGAATGGGTAGATTCCCCCAAGTTCTTAGTGACCCACTGTTGTTCTTGTTGCTAGGTTACAGTGCGGGTCAAGGTTGAACAGGTAAGCCCACAGGAAATGATTTTACCTGGAGCACCGTGGGATCCTTCAGCCTCACTGCTGCCCCATCCTGAGTACCTATCCTCATCCGATCCCACACTAAACCAGCCTATCCCAGGCCCAGCTCTCAAGATGCCTTGCATCCCAAAACAGGAACCACAAGGCCTTCAGGAAACAGGCAAGTTCTATGAATTTTTCCTGCCAAAGGGAATCAGTTGCCATAAGAAAAACAAATCAGTGATACATATTTTGGGAAGTTTTGTCTGTAACAAATGAGAAATTGTCCAACTCCCATTATCTCTAGCCAGTGGAGTTGAAACAGGAATTTGTAGTTCAGCAATAGCTGAAAGATAGTTGACCTAAGAAATTCAGATAGTTTTTTTTAAAGGAAATCTATGGATTGATTAGCATATTCAGAGAATATGAATATTCATTTAAAAATTCTAAATGATTTGCTTCCATTTAGTGGGCATCCATATGTTTGCAGTAAAAATTTGGTGGCGCTGTCTAAACCATGTTATTTAATAATAAATATGATAAAAATATTTCATTTTTAGGGGACAGCAGTTTGATGAAGGTGGAAGAGAGAATATAATCTACCTTATCTATCTCTTATCTATCTGAGCATTTTTACTTCACTCATTAGAGCAACTTACAGATGACCACTCTAAACAAGATATACTCTGCCCAGATGTTTGGGAAGAGCTGAATTGGAAAAAGAAAATAAATCTTAAAATTCAATTTTTTCCAATAATGTAGCACTTTTTCTTTTAGTGCCTTTAAGTCAATCATGATTTTTTGGCAAATGTCTAGATGAGTCCTATAGTTTTCCTGTCAAGGTTTTTTAGAAGTGGTTTGCCAGTGCCTGCTTTCTAGGCTAAGAGAGAAAGCCAGGCCCAGACAGCTTCAAGCCTAAGGCAGGACTAGAACTTGAAACTGCTATACCACTACAAAATTTAAATGATTTTGTATCTAAAATTTAAATGATTTTGTATCTAAAATTTAAATGATTCAGATTTTTGTTTCTAAATCCTATCTCATTTGTGTGTATTGCATTTGAGAGAAAAATGCATCTTTCAAAGAAGTTTGTCTTTCTCTATTTAATGAATTTCAGATGAGTTGAACTTCTATTCCAAATAAATGGAGGATATATGTCAGTTACGCTTTCCATAGGAGCTCCATCAACTGACTACAGAGGACAGTAATTTGAAATACAATTCAAAACAGTACATATTATTCAGGCTCATTAAAGTGATTGTAGGATTAGAAAAATGAAGGGTGCTCCATTAATGCAGCCTGATCTGGCTCCTACCAGATATCACATGTTAAACTCCAGTAATTCCCATTTCCAGAACTTTTAATTGGGCTCAACTGTGGCTCCTCCAATTAACTGCCTCAGGCTTTTTATTAGCCAAGCTAGGGACAGTAGAGAATTGTTTATTAACAGTCTCAAAGGTGCTTTTTCAAAAGGCAACTGGATTGTTTTTTCCCTGAGGAGGAGGAAGAAGAAATTTTGCTCCTCATCCAAGAAGCTTCATGGGTTCTGGAAGGATGTTGGGGGTGAAAGTCCAGAATGTGGCCCTTCTGGATAAAGAGGACCATTGGTTTGGAAGAGGTGTAAAAGAGGCCATTTATGTTAAAAAGCATACTGAGCAGCTCATTTTCAACAGAGGGAGAGGAATATGACACCTGTATAGAACATAGTCCTTTCAGCAGTTCCAAGAAGATTCCATCCCCCATTTGCCCTCTGATACAGGTGACCCCAAAAGCACAGATAAACAAACACTCAAGTGGCCTCAAGAGTTCTCAGGGAGAGTGCTAACAACCAGAGGACTGCAAAGAAATATAATCCTTCCACTACCACCCCATCCTGTCAGATCTAATTCTTCCATCATCCTCATCATCCTGCCAGAGCCCATGAAGCTTTTTGGATGAGAAGCAAAATGCCTTCAAGGAAAAACAAAATCTAGTTGCCTTTTGAAAAAGCACCTCTGAGACAACAATGACCTGGATGACTTAGGATCTCCAAGATGTTCCTTTACAGTGTAATGTAAATTTATCTGATTTCCAATTCCTGTATCTATGGGCAAACTGGAATGCAGTTGTTTAACCTAAATCTATTCTTTTGAAACTTAATAATTACAATAGACATTGCATAGAACAAGTTTAAAATCTGAGAAAGGAAGAATTGAGCAAAATCAATCATAAATGAGTAATTTCTTCTTTTTATTCTACTAAACTTCAACCATTCCTTGTCTATAGTTAGCTGCTTCTGGTTCCCCTTTTTGGAATTAAATTTGTATATTTTTTCTCTACTTTTTGCTTTCCAAACCCAACAATCATTGCTCTTACATGGCCAACAATTAAAAGTGTCAAAGAATCTTCAACGAAGAACTAAAAATTAATTTGTGGAAATGATTTTTAAAATTTACTTCTGTTTGTACTCTGTATAGATGCTCTGGAATAAAATAAGTCTTATCCTACCAACTTATTTTTGATCAGCTATTAGTCTGACACACAACCAAAACTATACCTATGTATGCAAACATCACCAGATGGAACATACAGAAACTAAATTGACTCTATTTTTTATATAAAGAGGTGGAAGAGCTCAGTTTGAAGAACAAAGATGTGACCAGGAGCTAATCACAGAATAGATTCAGCTCAAGCTAAAGTGGAAGAACAAAGGCAGTCAGTTTTCAAAGTAAGATCTTAAACATAAGCATCCCATTTTCAAAGACAACATTAGGCACTTTGAAGTCCTGAATCTCACTGATAGGAAACCAGAGATACTATAAAATTTAAAAAGTTGTTATGGATGAATGTCAAAAGTGACCACCAAAAAGAGGAAGTGGCTAAGGAAGTAAAAATAATTGGAACTCTGGGAGGTAGAGATCATGCTGTCCTGGAATTTCAGATAATGTGATGATGAGAAACTGCAGTCATACCTCAGGATTAAACTTCATGAGAGAAAGCTTTGTTAGACTTAGTAAGATAGTAGGCAAGATCCAACAGTTTGGCATTGTATAGGAGAAAAATTTCCAAGAAGATTGGGAGCTTCTGTGATAATGTGACCGTGGAGGCATAAATCCAAACAATTCATACAAGAAGGAAAAATTAGAAAATCTGAACAGATCAAAGTGGATCTTCACATAATGTAAAAAATCACTCAAAGGAAAA
Organism: Coluber constrictor foxii; assembly: GCA_038048745.1. NCBI lineage: Eukaryota > Metazoa > Chordata > Lepidosauria > Squamata > Colubridae > Coluber > Coluber constrictor. The sequence continues at coordinate 59,836,552 of CM075961.1, read as the reverse complement.
AAGCAAATGTACAAGAAATGGAAAGAGAGGAATATATCCTAAGAAGAATACAAAGCAGTTTGCAAAAACCACAGAGTTAGTGGGAGAAGAGTACAAAGTCAGGGTAGTTAGGGATGCCAAAAACAACAAAAGTTGTTTTTTTTCCCCCCAGGAAAGTCCCAAGCAAAAGGAAAGTGAAAGAGACAGGAGATCTTCTGAAGGGAAAGAATGGTAAATGGTCAAGGAAGAGGATAGAAGGCATAACTCAGCTTTTATGTTGCATCTGTTTTTTCTCAGAAGTTGAATGAACTTTCGGTTGGCTCACACTGTGCCATTGGGGGGAGGGGGATGGAATGAACTGAAGCTCAAGATAAGCAAAGAGCAACTGAGGGAATTCCTAGCTAATTTAAATGAGTTACTCTTCAGAACCAGATGATTTATACCCTGGGGAAACACACATCCCAAGCTTTTTTTGGCACCAGGGACCAGTTTCGTAGAAGACAATTTTTCCATTGGGGGAGGGGGAATGGATTCTGTTTCACTTGCTTACCTGCCACTCTCCTCCAGCTTTGCAGCCCAACAAGCCACAGACTGGTACTGTGGGTCCATGACCCAGTGGTTGGGGGACCCTGCCCTTGAGTATTGAAGAAACTAACAGAGATATTTGCAGAACCATTCTCTGTAATTTTGAGTACATCTGGAGAATAGATAAGGTCCCAGAAGACTGGAAAAGAATTAATGTAAAGAAGCAGGACCCAGGAAACTACAGGCCTATGAACTTGACATTAATACTGGGCAAGATCCTTGACCAGATTATCAGGGAGCACATTTGAGTACATAGATAGGAATTCATTAATTAATAGGAGCCAACATGAATTTATGCTGAACAAGTCATGTCAGATTAACAATCTCCTTTTGACCAAATTACTGGTCTGGTTGATTAGGGAAATGCGGTGGATATAGTATATCTTGACTAAAATCTCTCAGAGCATCCTTACCTACAAAATGGTCAAATGTAAGTTTGACAACTCAACCACTAGGTGAATTCACAGTTGGCTCAAGGATTGACAACTCAACCACTAGGTGGATTCACAGTTGGCTCAAGGATCATACTCTACAGGTAGTTCTAAATAGCATCAAATGTACCCTGCACAAATTCTGAATGGGTGCCACAGGGCTGTGTCTTGGGTGGTTCTGGTGTTTTTATAAACAATATGGAAGTTGGAGTCCAAGGAATACTTACCAAATGCGCAGAAGATAAAAAGCTAGGAAGGATGGTCAATACATATAAAGGTAGCTCACTTATCACTGATTGCTTAGCAACTATTCAAAGTGACAATGGACTCTGCCAAAGGTACTTACAACTCCGATTCATAGTTACAAACAGCCACTTCCCTGTCTACCCATGGTCACATTATCGAATTTTGGGTGCTTGGCAACTGACCGTATTTACAGCCATTTGTAGAAACCGGCAGTCATGTGATTTATGGCTTTTTTTTTTTTTTGCTGGCAAAAAACACCCATTGCTGACAGTAGATTTGCTTTACAACTGCCAGATCGCTTTATGATCATCATAAAATCGGGTTATCTGCCTCAACTTATGAATGTCATGATATACAGGCTCCCATTACAGTTGTTCAATTAAGGACAATCTACATAGGACGTGGAAAATAATGACTCATGAGCAGCACATGTGAGAAGGACTTGGGTGTACTAGTGGATCATAAGCTCAGCAAATCTCAACAGTGTTATGCAGCTTGCAGAGAATACCAACAACATCTTGAAGAGCATCAAGAGGCGGATGGAGTCCAGATTGTGAGAAGTAATTGTCCCAGTCTGTTATGCTTTGGTCAGGCTTCACTTGGGGTACTGCATTCAGCTCTGTACATCCAGTTTTTTAAAAAATTGATAAAACTGGAGCAAGTCCATAGAAGGGCTTCCAAGAAGGTTGAAAGGATGGAAACCAAATCCTAGAAGGAACAGTTAGAAAACCTAGGTATGTTTAGCTTGCAGATGAGAAAGATAAGAGACAACATGATGTTGTATTCAACTTTCTAAAGGGCTGTCACATTACAGAAGATTTGTGGTGACGCAGTGCTTAGAATGCAGTTTTGGAGGCTAACTCTGCCCACTGCCAGGAGTTTGATTCTGACTGGCTCAAGGTTGACCCAGCCTTCCATCCTTCCAAGGTTGATAAAATGAGGACCCAGATTGTTGGGGGCAATATGCTAATTCTGTAAACCACTTAAAGAGTGCTATAAAACAGTAAGTCCTATTACTATTTGTGCTCATTCTTATTTGCTCTAGAGGGTAAAACTATATCTAAAAGGACGAAACGTCAAGGATGTGTGTGTGTGTGTGTGTGTATATATATATATATATATACACGCACATATTAGACATAAATATTAGACATTTATATTACATTTATTAGATATATTAGACATTTCACTCAGTGGAATAAGTTACTGCCAGAGTGGTCTTTTTCATTTGAGGTTTTCAAAGAGAAACTAGTTAGTCATCTATTGGAGATGGTATAGTAAATCCTGCAGTGTGCAGTAGGTTGGATGTGATGACCCTTTAGATCTCTTCCAACTCTATGATTCTAAGGTTGAGGAACAACATGTATTATTGCTGATGCATGCTGGATAATTGAGAAAGCCAAAGAATATCAAAAATAAATCAATACATGCTTCATTGAATATAGAATTGGCATGGATTGTGTCAACCATGTCAAATTGTGGCATGTTCTTAGGAAAACAACAATCTTAGAATGTCTCATTGTTTTCTTGCAAAACCTCCTACACAGCCCAGGAAGATATAATCTGGATGGAACTTGGTGGAAGTTTGGAAGGAGTAAGACAAGGTTGTATACTCTTTCCTTATTTCTTCAAACTATGGTATTGCCCCGAAAATAAGACCCAACCAGAAAATAAGCCCTAGCCTGATTTTTTTTAGTGTGTTCCTAATAAGCCCTACCCCCCAAATAAGCCCCAGTTAAGATTGTTATCAGTTGGGGGGTTGGCCAGCACTGAAGGCATTGAGGCTGCAGGGTCCATCAGTAGCCGCATCCCAAGCAGTGCAAGTGAGTTGATTACCTGTCCAAGCAGCAGTCAGAGGTGGGGGGGAGGTGGTCCGGACACGCTTCAGGGGCTGCGGGAAAGACAAGTCAGGCCAGAGTGGGTGGGCGGCTGCAAGAGGCTTGTCTTCGTGCAGCGGCACTGGCAGCAGATGGAGGCAGAGGTGCAGGGAGGGGGGGAAAGGCAGGCAGTCCAGATGCATGGGCTGCGGGAAAGCCGAGAGTCAGTATAACAGTTGTGCTAATAGCAGAACAAGATTTTTGTTGAGGTTATAAAGATGCAAAGTAATTGCCCAGCTTTGTCATTTATAAAACAATAAATTATAAGCTATCAGTTTGCAAACAGAAGTTACAAGAACTGAGACAGCTTGTAGTAAATGTACAATGGAGAGCATGCAGGTAGTCCTCAAGTTATAGCTATCATTGAGCCTGGCAATTACAGTCATAAATCATGATGGTTGTAAAGCAGAGTCACCATGTGACCAGATCCAGTTTTACAATCTTTTTTGTTGGGATTGTTTGGTGAATGTCACGGCTATTGTGGGAAGAATCCATTGTTAGCTATCAACCGTTTCTTGCTGAAAACCAGAAGTAAATGCTGATTTCCAGCAAAACCATCATAAATCATCCATCTGACCACAGTGCCCTGCAAGAGCCGTAAATGCAGACCGGTTGCCAAGCACCCAAAATGCAGCCGCATTTTGGCAGAAGAGCACAATGTCAGAACTTTAAAACTAGATCATAAGTAGCTTTTGGGGGTCTGGTGCAACTTCAACTGGTCACTAAACGATTAGTTGTAAGTCGAGGACTACTTGTGCCTGTTTGCCTTATGTTGATAGCTGCATGTTGTCAGACTCATCTGCCCATTATGAAAGACTTTTTTTTTCCTTGACAGGCTCTCTACTGGCCAATGGAAACCGAGAGGAGCACTCTTTGCCTGGAAGCACGATGGAAATGGGATTGCTACCTGGGAATTCCCGGGAGAAAATGTTGGGTGAGAATTGTGGTGAACGGATGAGTCAGCAATTTGAAGTGAGATGTGGAGACATAAGAGAGAATCCAATTGCACACCCCAACTCTTTTGGACGCTCTCACCCAGCAGGAAAATCCCTTCACCAGTGTTCACAATGCGGGAAAACATTTAGCCGTAATTCACATCTGCTCACCCACCTAAGGATCCATACTGGGGAGAAGCCCCATCAGTGCCCTCAATGTGGCAAACGTTTTGGTCATACTTCCCAGCTGACACGTCATCAGAGGACCCACGCCTCAGAGAGACCTTTCCGATGTGCTCAGTGCAGCCGAAGTTTTTACCAGAGCTCAGAGTTGACCAGGCATCGAGTATCCCATGCAAGAGACCGTCCGTATGGGTGCAGCCAATGTGGGAAGAAGTTCCGTTGGAGTTCTGATCTCATCCGACACCAGATCACCCATACAGGAGAAAGACCATACAAGTGCCCTGACTGTGGGAAGAAGTTTGGTCAGAATTCACACCTGGTTCGACATCGGAGAACCCACACTACTTAGCCAAGATCTTCCCAGAAGGAAAGAAAACCGTGTTTCCCAGCATTAAAAGCTCAATAAGGGCCAAAGCATGGAACCAGACCACCACTTAGCTTAGTGTCATATTGAGCCAGATGACAGATAAACTTTGGTTCAATATCTGCAGAGGTTTATCTGTTGATGTGGCTTAATTAGATAGAATCCAGTCTATCCCCAGCAGGATAGGCAAGGTGGCAGTTCCACAATACCAATTTGTGTTCTACAACTAGAGAGTCATAGTAGAACAAAACTGATTACTCTAAAAAGATGCTGAGCCTTTCTAGAGTTGACTACCTGGACAATACTAAACCACTAATATTGTGGTGGCACCAGTTGGATGTCTTTTTTTCTTTATCTCCTTTTCCTTACTCCCTCATTCTCTCTTAATAGAAAATGTAATAGGTCTTCTATCATCTAGACAGATTTTCTGTTACATAACACAACCTGTTTCCTTGCCCTAAGAACATTTCTTTGTCGTGAAACAAAAGCAATGTATTTTTTAGAGAAGATGACCAGTCTGTATTAGCAGAGGGTTAAAATCTTTAAAATGATGGAGATCCCCTCTTGGGGAAGCTGCTGTGAAGTATTTTGCCTTTTTTTTAAAATTACAACTTTGATAAATGGAAATATTGTCAACCTAAATTTGTAGTGACGTGGAATATATACAACAGGGCTGGGTTTGATTTCAGTTGGTTGGCCTGCAGGTTCTGTAAACTTTATTTTGGTCGATTCTTAGAGATGGCCATGAATACACAGGGCGATTGATGGCAGGCTTCCCATCAATGGTGCTTTTCATTGTCAATAATCCTATTGATCTACTTGCACACCTCAGCCTCTTTCTTATTTTTGAGCGACAACACTGGCAAAATACCCTTTCCTCACATTCAGCAAAGAGTATCTCAAAAAGTACATTCTTGGGTTCTTCAAGAGGAGAATGCTGCTACATTTTAAATGCTTTTCACACTGAGTCATGTGAAGCGGTGGAAGGACTTAAAGTCCTTTGCTGGAGGGAATCAGTAGATGACACTTAATGCACTTCACCCTTTTTATTGACATATGACATGAAAACCCTAACCAGGGATCTCTTGTAATTAATTATGGTGGCCATGTTGACACAATACATTTATCAAGACAATGAACACTCAAGGTATTGCACCGCTCATACCTGGATCCCACTCATTTAATTAGATTAAGTTCCAGTAACCCAAATAATGGGTTAATGCAAGAGCCAGGTTAAGCATCTGGTATGAACATAATCTGCTAGAAGATAAAAATATCTGTTATGAACCAGGTGATCATGGTTAGAAAGGCCTCCAGAGAGGTCTTTATTTCTCTTGGGAATGGTTAAACAAATGACCCTCCACTGACCAGTAAGGGTATCCCCACAGTCTCCCAAACAACAGTTCATAGATTATCCAGCCAGGCCACAAGGCAAAAGTCCAGACAAGACAAAAGCTGTTTCAAAGATAAAGTCTTTAAGGCTAGGACAAGACAAGAACAGTCCTCAAAGCAAGGCAAAATCAGTCCTCAAAACAAGATAAAGCAGTGCTCACAGCAAGGCAAAACGTCTGAGTCAAAGCTGGAGAGTATAATCTGGAAAAAAAAACTTGTTCCTGGCAAAAACTCCTCATGGTGTCTCCCTAAATACTATGCCCAGGTGAGCCTTGTGAGGAGGGGCGGGGTGTCCTCCAAAGTAATTGGGCCATCCTGCGCTGACTCCTCCTCCATTCTACATGGGATCCTGCGAGGAAAACAGTTGCTCTTCTCCATTGCTCCTCTGCTCTGCTCCCTGCCCTTTCCCTCCCCCCTCTTGATCATCCTGCACCCTTTCTTCCTCCCTGCCTACTCTTCCAAAGCCCAAGGGATCCAGGACTGACTCTTCCTCTTCCCCAGGTCATTTCTCCTGGACCATAGGGACTGCGCCATCCCCCTCTATTGCCCCTGGCTCCATCTCCTCCTTGAACCTGGGCTCCAATGGGCCATGACAATACCTAAGAATTATTGCCTAAAAATAAAGTTCACTTTCTTGATTAATAATAATAACTTTGTCATTGTATGTATATACACAGCATACAACAAAATTCATTTAACACCCAAAGACCAGGTCCAGCACACATAACAATCCCCAAACATACTCCCATCCACCACAATTCCCCACCCCTAAACCACCCAAACATCCACACAACAAACCAAGTAATGCTGTCCAACAGCTCACTGATGGTGGCCCTTTAGTTCATTGTTGAGGTCAATTATAGCTCTGGGATAAAAACTATTCAGAAAACATGGGGTCCGAGTTTTAATGGTTCTGTATCTTCTGCCAGAAGGCAACAGTCCAAAAAGATTGTAAGCAGGATGGGAAGAGTCTCTGAGAATGTTATGCAACTTCCTCAAACAGCAAGATTTGAAAATGTCATCGAGGGCTGGTAGCTGGAGCCCGATGATATTCTGGGCAGTTTTAATGATTCTCTGTAAAAGTTTTTTGTCCGCTACAGAGCTGCTTCCATATCATCCAAGAATGCCGTATGTCAGGACGCTCTCAATGGTACTGCGATAGTAGGACAAGTAGATGCTGAGATAGATTTATTTTCATGAGCATTCTCAGGAAGTACAGCCTCTTCTGTGTCTTCTTCACATTCTGATTGCTGCAGATGTACATGCCCCTTTCAGTTATCTCTCAAGGTTTGTCTATTACTTATATATAAAAAAAGACAGGAGAATACCAGATATGAAATGCTAGCTTTTTAGTTATTAGTAAAAAAGCAAAACTTGTCTCTTAGTTATGCTAGAGCCATTTCCTCAGACTGCCTTATTTTCACAATGTGCCTATCAGCGTTCCAAGTAGCACATCCACCAAAAGCAGAACTCCAAGGTAGATTCCTCAAAGAACATGTTTATTGGATACATCATATCGCCATAGCCGGTGAAAATAAATTCTAAAAGTCTCCACTGTTTTCACCTAACTAAAACAGGAAATATTCTGTTTCCCAGATGTCAATGATCACATTATCTAATGAAAGTAGCCAGCAGGCTGCTTGATCACTCCTTTCCTCCTTCAACTGACATCTGTTGAGATGACCTTGGTTCCCACAATAATTTTTTTTTGTTTTGATTATTAGCCGGTCTATTTACTTCCCCTCTTCCTTCCCCCCTCTCAGGGTTCATGGCAAGTATGTAATAGCAAAAAGATGGCTTCAGCCAGATTCGCTTCAGAGTTGACAGTGCCCTTCAAAGATTAGTGCAGTTGAGAGATATTAGAACATATTTAATAAAAAGGTAGAGTCTTTTAATCATCTAGACTGATTTATTGTTACATAACACAATCCGTATCTTTTATGTACACTGACAGAATATGCACCAAGACAAATTCCTTGTGTGTCCAATCACACTTGGCCAATAAAATATTCTATCTTCTGTCTATCTTCCTTGCCCTGAGATCATTTCTTTGTCATCGAACAAAAGCCAAGCATCATCATTGCCACCTTGTCTTGAAATTATATAAGCTGCCTCCTTCATAGTGGGCACCTTATTGGTATTATGGCTCATCAGATTTGGAAAGGCTATGATAGATTTTTCACCATAAATATGAGGCATTGACATTTTCTCAAGACATTGAAGCAGGTTTGCTTTTCTGTGGCTTAAAAAAAATGTCCATGGTGGTATGCAAGGAACTATTTTAATTTAGGGCATTAAACTCATCCTCTTAGCACACTTATGGTTGGAACTAAACTCTAAGAAAAATCAAAGTGAGAAGAAAAAACAGTGATACTTGGGTAATACTCATAGTAATCAAAAAATGAAACTCCAGGATTGTGTTCCAATTACTTGTAATTGATACAAAAAGACCCCCAAATATGTGCATATCAGGAATTACAATTAAGAACCCTATTAAGCATCAAATTTTAAAGGCAGATATGGATGATGCTTGGGGTTTGTTTTTGTTTTTTTACACCGAGGAGGGAATTCCAGACTCCTCAGATTGAAGAGTGGGAGGACAATTTGTTAGTTTAAACATTTGGTGTGATTGCTTAAATCCTGATAGAGAACCTGTGGCACGAGTGTGGGCATACCAGCCGTCACTCCAGCCCAGATCCACTGCACATGTGTGTGCACCTCCCACTGGCCTTCAGGTCTATGCTGTGCATGCCAGGGGTGGGCGCTTGTGTGGATGCCCGTGTGCATGTGCAGAGAGGCAGGGTACATGCACGGGATGCAGGTTGGTGCAGGCGGCTTTCCAGACCCAAAACAAGGCACAGGGGGCCGTGCAACGACACCCCCCCATGCCCCATTTTGGGTCTGGAAAGCCGCCTGCACCAAACTGGAAACCAAAAGGGGGTGTGGAGGGGGCCAGGGTGCATGGGCAGGAGATGCACACACATGCATGGTGATACATGCTGTCAAGTATTTGCAAGCCATTGGCACATGTGTCATACGGACACTAGTGGAGGCAGAAAATGCCTCCACCCCTGTGTGGAAAGGAGGGACTTAAACTGAGTATAAAACCCCCTCTAACCTTTCCACCATGCTCTCTTTTTTGATCTTTGCTGTGCACACCATGCTGTGTGCGCCCTATCCTATAATGAATATGAAGACAACCTTGTGTATATAGTTAATATGTTGTGTTATTTGAATAAATACATTTAAGACATTTATTCAGGCATCTGTCTTTGGACTCTTCTATCCTCCTGGGTGATTCTACGATCCCAAATTCCACAGAATGGTAACAGAGGGAATGGTGACAGAACTCCACTCAAGGAACTGTTGAAAAGACAGGATGCCCTCCAAAATAACCTGTGAGAGAAGCTCCCCTGTTGTGACCAGAGGCCTTCAACGCAGGAGAGCTTCATAGCAGCCCCAGTCTGAATCAATGATGTAAAACATCGAAGAGGGTTTCCATCCAGCTACATCCTGGCAGCCAGAGGCCACCCAATGCAGCAAGAGATCCCTAGGGCTGAGCCAGGCAATGTTGGAGAAGGCTTCTTCAACACTGACGAAGAGGGGGCAGAAGGACAAGATGAAAGCCTGGAGAGGCAAGTGGCTGAGATGTCAGAAGAGGAGTGTCGAGCAACGCTCACCTTCCTCCTGAAGACAAGAGTAGCAGCCAGGAAGAGGCCTGAGGAGGCAGCACCAGAGAGGCCTGCCATCCTGATAAGGACTCCCCTGCCTGATCTCTCCAAGATGGCACCTGCCTCCAGAGAGACTTCCCCCCCACCCAGTTTCCCGCCAAACAAAATGGCTGCCAGGCCACTTCCGGAGGCAACTTCCTCCAAGATGGCTGCTCCCCTGGACACTTTGCCAGAACCACGAGCCAGGCCTACCCCAGCTCCACGGTCCAGGCCTACAATGCCAGCCAGCCAGTTCAGCATTCCAGTGGCCCAGAGGACCACTCCCAACCTACAAGCCCCTTGCCAGGCTGCGCCTGCCAAGACAAACATCAAAGAGGCCATAGAGGCCCTGGTCGCTGCCCTGGAAATTAGGGAGCAACCACCTACTGGCCGCCCCAGGGCCCCAGACCCAGCTGCCCACTTAAGAAAGGTCCCAAATCCAAACTCCCACCCCCGGAGGAACCCAGATGGACCTGCAGCCTTCCACCCCCCACTTCAGAGGCGCTCACCATTCACTGAATGCTTCAGGGAGGCCCAGGCTGAGGCCTCCGCACCTTTCCGGTCCTGCTGGGATGATCCGGAGCTGCAATCCTGCTCCTCTGATGGAGAAGAGACATTTTCAGGCCTATCCAGCCCATAGACCTCATCTGATGGGACCCCGGTTTCCAGAAAGATCTCTAAGCCTTCTTCCCACTCCTCCAAGTTTTCCCCACACACAGCTGATTTTTGGGCCTATGCTGAGGTTCCAGTCAGAGGTGACTTCAGGATCCAGAGAGTGAGATCAGAGCTCCAACAAGAAAAGTCTTTGGAGCATGCTCCATTTCCTGCACGTGCCCAGTTGCTTCAAACTACGGAAAGACTACAAGGAGCAAGACCTAAGCAATCGATCCCAGGCTTAGGGATCCCAATGCCACTCACAACAGGCTCTTTTCAGCCATTTGAACTCCCAATGCAGTTTAATGGCAATAATTTTGTAACTTTGCCAAATAATTTTGAAAAATTACATTTAAATGGTCAGAATTTTAAACAATGGTGTAAAGAGATCCAGATAATTCTCTTAAGAGAAAATACTCTGGACATGATCAAAAGACCACCCCCTTTACCTTGCAGCCCCGAAATCGAGTTTCTGCATAAAAGAGCTTATACAACCCTGTATTATCACAGCTCTTTATGCCAGTTTTTCAGACGGCCTCACAGCTCGGGAAGTTTGGACTGCCCTATATAATTTGTACCATAGTGACAATATAGCAGATTGTCAAGCATTTTCCACAATTATAAACTAAAACCTGGTGTAAAAATTGGGGAACATTTGGCAACGCTTAAAGCCATGAGGGATGAGCTTATACAGAGGGGGGAACCTGTATCTGAATCCACTTTAATTAGTGTGATGTTGAACTCCCTAGACAAATCCCGGAGTCCCTTTATTATTTCTCTAGAAGGAGTTTCTAGGGAACAAAGAAATATAGAATACTTCTCTGGTCGCTTTATTGAGGAAGATTTAAGGCGCAGAGATGAGGAACAACAAGAAATGAAGGAGGCATATCACAAGCCTAGGCCTCAGAGGAGGCGCCAGGACAGCAGTGAAAGGATTAATACCCTTCCCACCTGCTTTGACTGTGGCATACAAGGTCACTTTAAAAGGGAGTGCTCGAACTTCCGGCGGGGACGTAGGATCGTGGCGACACGGAGAGAATTGCTCTCTTTCCAGTGTCGGGTTTCTAAGTCTTTTTGGTGCTGTTTCGGCAAAGATTGGTCCCGGAGAGACCAGCAATAAAGAGGGGAAACTTCGGAGGAGGCGGGGAGAGGTGCGATCCCCCGCTATACCAAGAAGACCCTTTAATCCAGGCTTAGAAGAAACCAGCGGTGCAGTGTGCACAGCTGGCCCAGAGATCTGACGCTCCGATTGAGATCTTCAGGAGCAGAGGAGTGAGTACAGTGCGAGAACTTTAAGATCGAGCAGAAAGTAGGAAAGCTGATTTGGATTATTTTGGTGCAACCGTGAAAAGACCAGAGATAATTTTTCCGGAGGGGCAGCGAGTGAAAGGAAAGCTCAAAGTGTAAACGGGCGGCAAGCGAAGAGGTGAGCAAGGTGGAAGAGGACAGAACAGAGAGAAACGGAGGAGATTAAAAACATTTAAATAACTGAATACTAAAGGTGGAGAAAAAGCGGACTTAAATAAAAGGACCAAAAGGAAGATTGGACAATATTTGTAACCCCTCTTTAGCTGCTCTAACAGAAGGAAAGAGGTAGATTGGCAAAAAGAGAAGTGCTTATAGGTGACTGTGCAGTTTTAAGATCGCCATATTGAACTTGGAAAAGACTGGCAATACAAAACGAATACTCTTTCTCCGTCTAAAACAAGCAAGATCTAAAGAACATTGTAAATATATTGATTGACTTTCTTTGTTTCCTGCTTTTTTTGTTTTTTGTTTTGCCTTTGTTATTTAGATATAAGAGTATTATTAATAGTACTTATCACAACTTATTAATTATAGTGACATTCTTCTTTTACCTACTTTTTCTATCTGTTTTGTAAATTTTACATAAACTTTTAAATTTTATGGTAGAAGTAGAGATTTATAATTAATTATTGAGAAATAGTTAAATATTTTAGAAATAGTATTTTTTCTTTCTTTTTTGGACATTATATAACTTTACTAGTACTATTTACTATTAACCATTATAACTATTAAATATTGAACAATTAAGTATAAGATATCTTAGTATTAAGGATTAAGAACTGATTGATTAATTAATTTTTTTTCTTGATTATTCTAGTGTATTAACTATATATTTATATATCTTATCAAGCAACCTATAGAACTAATTAATTGATTAAGTGAGTGATTAATTAAGAACTTAATTGACAGTAGCCCCTTTTCTTTTCCTTTTTTTTTTGAGAGGGAGATTAAAGAAAATTTGTAATTTGGAGGGGGGAAATAGAAAATTGAACTATATTGGAGAAAAGGAAAAAAATAATTTATAAGGAACTTGGATGGTGAATTGGGAGAAAATTGACAAAATATTGGTGGAACAATACAGAATATTGAAAGAGATGACTAGCACCACTACAACAACCCTGAAGACAGGGAAGAAAACAACATCAGTACTGACAGGAACATTGGCCTCCCCAGCGACACAGAAGACTCTGGAAGGAATGTTCGCAACAGAGAAGCAGCCTACAACACCAAACATGCCAACAATGCAGGCCACACTCATGACAATACAGGAAACTATGGTCAAAATGCAAGAATGTATGACCAGGAACCATGAGGAATCAAGAAAAGACATGGACGAAATAAAGAGAGAGGTTAAAAACGACATTCAGAAGATAGATGGGAAAATAGATTTGCTACAAGAAATCATTAAAAAGAATGATCAAAGGATAAAAGCAATAGAACAAAAAACTGAATTGACAGAAGAAAAGCTGAGAGCCCTGGATACAAAAATGATGGACTTAATAAGGAAATGGAGAACACAGTGGCGCAATTGGAAATGGAAAAAGTGGCATTTTATTTGCGTTTTCAAAATGTGGTGGAGGACAGAGAAGACCTAACAATAATAATGGCGGAGATGATAGCAATAGCCCTAGAAAGAGAAAGAGAGGAAATAATAAATGAATTAGATGAAGTATATCGGGTTCACACTAATTACACTAGACACAACAGACTCCCACGAGAGGTACATATCAGATTTGTGAGAAGGAAGGTGAGGGATATAGTCTACAAGATAACAAAGGATGAACCCATGTCTTATAGGAATAAGGAGATAATTACTTTGAAACAAATCCCAAAAAGAATAAGAGACCTACGTAAAGATTATTGGTTTCTGGCCACGTTGCTAAACAAAAAACATATACTCTTTAGATGGATAACGCCAGAAGGAATGCTGGTAATGTGGCAGGGAAAGAAAATAAAAATAGATACCCAAAGTAAAGCAAGAGAACTATATGATCAAATGATGGGTATTGAGACAACAAATGGCAACAGAGAAGAGGGAGGACGGAATACCAAAGGGAAACAGAGGCAAGAACGTGAAGGAATCCTACAACAAGGAGAAAGAGAAGATGAAGAAGAGATCCAGGAAGAAGAGGGAATGCAAACAAGGGGAAAAAAAAGAGTACAGGAAGAAGCAAAGAAGAAACAACAAGAGAGTTAGTAAAAAATGGAACAAAGTCTAAAAATCCTATCGTTGAATGTGAATGGCCTCAATTCACCATCCAAAAGACACCAAATTTTTTAAAAAATTGTGAAACAAAAACCAGATATTGTGTGCCTCCAAGAGGTACACATAAAAAAACAAGATATAAAATATGCACAATACAAAAAATTAGGTAAATTATATTCATCATTGGCAGAAGAGAAAAAAAGAGGAGTGTTGGTGTACATCAAAGAAGGAATAGATAGTGAAGTAAGATATGTAGACCTGGAAGGTAGAATAGTGATGATAGAGTTAAAATTGGATTTTAAAAATATATTATTGGTAGTAGTATATGCCCCAAACAGTAGGCAATCAGAATTCTACAAAAAAGTACATCAGGAAATTATTGATCAAAAAATGGAAAATGTATGTTTAATTGGAGATCTTAATGCTATTTCTGATGTAAGAAAAGATTATAAAAGTAGTCGGAAAAATAAAAATAAGAAAAACCTATTGCTTTTATGGATATGGTGGAAGAATTAAACATGACACATAGTTGGAGATTTCACAATCCTGAAACTGAAGGCTTTACATACTATTCGAATCCACACAGGTCTTGGTCAAGGTTAGACATGGCATGGGTAACCAATGTGTTAATGACGGAAATAGAAAATGTACAAATATTACCAAATAACTGGGCAGATCACAATCCAATAATGATAACGTGGAAGGGGCAACAAAGGAAAAAGAATAGATGGTCAATGAATACACAGGTACTAAAAGAAAAAGAATATAAGAAATATATGGAAAAAGAGTTAGAATTATTTTATAAGGAAAATACAAAACAACAAACATCCCTACAAAATCTATGGGACACAACCAAGGCATATATAAGAGGACTCACAATAGCTTACAATGTAAAACAGAAAAAAGAGAGAGAGAAAGAATATAATAAACTACAAGAAGAAGTACAAAATTGGGAAGATAAATTACAAAGGAACCCAGGGGATGAACAAATAAGAATAAATTGGATAGCAGCAAAACATAAAATCAATATACTAGAACAAGAGAAATATGCAAGGTCATTAAAATATATAAGGCAAAATTATTTTGAAAATGCAAACAAGCCAGGGAGATGGATGGCATATAGGCTCCGGAAAGAAAGAGAAAAAAGAACAATTCAGAAAATACAGGATGAAGAGGGGAAGATTCAACATAGTCTGGAGAAGAAAAAAGAGATAATAGCCCAATACTATCAAAAACTTTATGAAAAAGAAATAGTAACAGAGGAGGAAATTGAACAATATTTAAAAGAGAAAGGATTGAAAATGTTAACAGAGGAAGAAAAGGACCTATTAAATAAGGAGATTGCCATAGGGGAATTAAGAGAAGCCCTGAAGAGACAAAAAAATAATAAAACCCCTGGGACAGACGGGTTGCCAACGGAGTTTTATAAAACATTTGATGAATCACTAACTGGAATTCTATTAGAAGTATACAATGAAGCTCTGATGGAGGCTAAGCTACCAATCACGTGGAAAGAAGCCTTGATTTCCTTGATACCTAAAGAAGGAGCAGATACCACACTAATAAAAAACTATAGACCAATCTCTTTGTTGAATACCGATTATAAAATCTTTATGAGTATAATTGCTAATAGGATGAAAAAAGTAATACAGAATAAAAAACACCAGGATCAAAATGGTTTTTTGCCCTCCAGACAAATCCAAAACAATTTAAGAATGGTAATAGATGTTTTAGAATATTATGAGGTGCATCCAGAGAGACAGGTGGCACTGATCTTTCTGGATGCACAGAAAGCTTTCGACCAAGTAAATTGGACATTTATGATTCACCAAATTCAAAATATGAACTTTGGAGATAAATTTACAAAAATGATAGCATCAATATATCAGAATCAAAAGGCATGCATCCTGGTAAATGGGGATCAAACAAATTTTTTTGATTTTAATCTGTTAATTAGAATTAGGGCAAATGAGGAAATACTAGGACTAAAGATTAAAAAAGAAGAATACAAGGTCCAAGCTTTCGCAGACGACCTTGTCTTCTTCATAGAAAACCCAATAGAAACAACCCCAAAATTAATAGAAGAGATCGAGAAATTCGGAAAGGTAGCAGGATTAAAAATTAATAAAGAAAAGACGAAAATGATGACGAAAAATATGACAGTTAAACAAGTAGATAAATTATCAAAAGACTCAGGATTACAGCCAACTAAAAAAGTAAAATACTTAGGGATAAATTTGACAGCCAAAACTGTGACAATAAAAGAAAATAATTATGAATCTTTAGACCAGAAAATAAGAGAAGATTTAAATAAATGGGGAAAATTAAATTTAACCTTGTTGGGGAGAATAGCGGCGATAAAATCGAATATACTTCCAAGACTCCTTTATCTATTCCAAACGATTCCAATAAAATTAGATAAGAAATTTTTTACCAATCTGGATAAAATAACTACAAAATTTGTGTGGGAGGGCAAAAAATCAAGAATAAAATTAAAGATATTACAAGATGATAAAACGAGAGGTGGATTTGGGTTCCCGGCATGGGAAAAATATTATAAGGCGGCAAGTTTATCATGGATAAAGGAATGGATAACCCTAGATAACCAAAGACTTTTGAATCTGGAAGGATATGACTTAATGAAGGGATGGCATGCCTTTATATGGAGTCCCGGAAATAAAACATACAAACATTTCAATAACCATACCATCAGAAAATCTTTAATAAATACATGGCAACAGATTAAATCCAAACACTATATGAAAATCCCCAGTTGGCTATCAACAATAGAAGCAATAACCCACCCTAATACACTAACAAAGCATAAAATTCTAAGATACAGAAAAATATTAGATGTACAGGGACAACTGAAAACAAGAGAAGAACTTAATGATCAAGGAATAAAAATCAATTGGTGGCCCTATTCACAAATAAAGATAAGATATAGAAAAGACCAAGAGGAAGAAGGAATTGACATAAAACAAAATCAATTGGATAAATTACTAGAATCTAAAGAAGCAAAATTGATTTCAAAAATCTACAAATATTTATTGGAATACGATTTGGCAGAAGAATTGGTTAAAGGTCAGATGATAGCGTGGGCAAGGAATATAGGGCATAATATACAATTAGAGGAATGGGAAAGGGTATGGGAAAGCAATTATAAGATGACAAAATCGGTAGCCTACAAAGAAAATCATTATAAAATGTGGTATCGGTGGTATCTGACTCCTGTAAGACTAGCCAAAATGTTTCCAAATGTAAATCCAACTTGTTGGAAATGTAAAAAAACACAGGGGATTTTCTATCATGTTTGGTGGCTCTGCCCAGTAGTTAAGAAATTTTGGAGCAAAATAAAAACATGAATAACAGAAATAACAAAATACGAAATTGAATTAGAACCTGAGGTTTTCCTATTAGGCATGATTAAAGGAAATATTAGAAAAGATATTAAGTATTTAATTTTACATATAATCACGGCGGCTGATTATCATTAGCGCATTTGTGGAAATGTGATCGCTTGCCAACAGAACAGGAAGTAATACAGAAAATATTTGCATGCGCAGAAATAGACAAATTAACTTTACAACTAAAAGATAAGGAGGACTCAGATTATTATATTATATGGAATAAATGGTACCAGTGGACAAAACAGAGGAAGAGGAAAAATGAGTAAAGATGGAATCTAGAAGAAATTAACGCAATTAAAAACAGCACTGTCAGATGGATATAGTTGGAATAAATTATTGGGTGTATGTATATATGTATATGTATATAAAAAAAATATAGAAATTAGTCAATATGTGAAGTTGAGTATAGTATAAGTATATTTGTCTTTTGTCTTTTGTTTTTTTTTCTTTCGTTTGACTAAGAAATTTGTGTATTTTAAATGTTTGTTTTTAAAGTCTTAATAAAGGTTTGTTTTTAAAAATAAAATAAAAAATAAAATAAAAGGGAGTGCTCTCGGTCTAGGCCCAACATGGCTGGACCTAAGCACAATAAAAATAAAAGAGGCCTTGGAAGAGGGGAAGGTGGTCATAAAGGATACCAATTCTGTAGTGTCACTAATGACAATCAAACATTCCATGTAAAGGATTCTGAGGGGCTGTGGCTTCTTGATTCTGATGCCTCCACGCATATAGATAACACGAAGCAATGATTTAAGGTTTTATACACACTCAAGTCTTCAGTAAAAGTTGCCACTGGGGACAAGGCAGAGGTAACTGGGGAAGGCGTGATCAATGTGCCTGGTATAGGAGATGTCACGGGGGCACTGTATGTTCCCTCAATCAAGAACAATCTTTTAAGTATTTTAAAATCGACTGAGGATAAAAATGTAAAATTGTTATTTGAGAAGGGTGGAGGTTATGTTTTCAAAAGTGGGAATATTGTTGGCAATATTATAAAAATCAACAATTTGCCTTATTTTTCCCCAAAAGCAAAGGTCAAAAGGCACAAGAAATCGAACAAAGGGGCTCAGGGAGCTAACACCTACATAGAACAGAAAGCTCCTGTGCCAGCCCCCAGGTTGTCCAAACTCAAGGAAGCTGGACCTAAAACCAATGAAGCTTTTAAACCAGCTCCTAGGACATCCAAAGCCATTAAGGCTGAGCCCATTAAGGTCACAACTCCTCAACCAACCCTGAGGAAGTCTAAGGTGACCATTAATCTAGTGCTACTGTCATTACTGAACAGACCAAGGCTTCTAATGATAAGATACATAAGGTTGACAAAGTATGCATGGGTAAACCTTTACATTTGGATTGTGCTCATATATTACACCGCAGGCTCGGCCATGCCAGCTTCCCAGTTATTAGGAAAATGCAAGATTTTTCCGATGGGCTTAAGATAAAGAATTGTAATACCTATTTGGAATGTGCCATCTGTAAGACAGCAAAATCTAAAACTGCTGCTATACCTAAGGTCTCTTCCCGTTGTGCAAGGTACCCTTATCAGCTGGTACACATGGATTTGGTTGGTCCTTTTAGACCCTCCCTTACTAGGGGGCATTATTTTTTAACGGTAGTAGATAATTACTCTTGTTATGGCCATGTATTTATTTTAAAGGACAAAACTGAAGTCTTTACTAACTTTAAATATCTTTACAACCAGATCCAAACGCAACACAAGGTATGTATCGCTCAGGTGCAAAGTGATAGGGGGACTGAGTTTAAATCCAAGACTTTTGAAAAGTGGATGAAGGAGAGAGGTATCCTCCATTTTAAATCATTGCCGCGAACTCCATCCGAGAATGGTATTGTAGAATGAAAAAATGGTGTACTGCAGAATGTCATGAACTGCCTACTTGCAGATGCTAACATGAGCCAAGTTTTTTGGGCAGAAGCGGTCAAAATGGCTAATTATCTAGTCAACAGGACATGGATAGTGCCATTAACCAAACCCCATACTTCCTGGTCCATGGAAGGAAATCTAGCCTCTCACACCTGAGAATTTTTGGTTCCTATGCCTGGGTCCATATTCCCAAGCACCTCAGAAGAAAGGGGGGCAAGGCATCGAGAAGACTCAGATTTATAGGTTATGCAACCGGCAGCAAGGCCTCTAGGTTTGTAGACAAAAATAACCTTGTCATTGTCTCTAGATAAGCTTCCTTTGAGGAGGGGTCAAATTGGTCACAAATTCATTCCAATTAACCCGGTTATTCCCCTATTAGAAGCGACACTGAACTACCAGCACCACCTGAAGAGGATGAACCAACAAACTCCAAACAACAGACCAACGAAGATCCGGATGGTGATGAATCCCTATCTGACTCTGACGATTCAGACAAGCAATCCCTTGGTGACTTCACACCTCCTGCCTCACCTAAATGACCATATCTTCGCAGCGTCTGGGACAGAGGCCCACCCCATTTTGATTGGAAAGATACCTCCGGCAGCTCCAATTCTGACACCGATGCTCCGGATGACAATGATGATGGTGAGTGGCAATTTCCCAGATGGTCAAATGCTCCAATAAAGGGGTGCCACCCAAAAGGTTGGACATTGGCTGTGTTGCCTCAGTCAACAGTGTTACCACGGCCCCTAAAACGTACACAGATGTCCTCCAGCTTCCCGAGAAAGAATAGTGCAAGTGGAGGGTGGCAATGGAGCAGGAAATGGACAGTCTCAAAAAATTGAAAGTCTTCATCTCCATGGAAGTCCCCAAAAAGAGGAAAGCAATTGGCATCTGTTGGGTCTACAAGGTCAAGCTAACGCCCAACTACAAGCTCCTCTATAAGGCCCGGTTGGTAGCACAAGGTTACGCACAGCGCTACTTGCAGGACTTTGATGAAACATACTCCCCCATCGTAAGAGCGGAAAGTTTGGTCACTGCAGCAGCACATGGGGAACATATTTTTCAATTTGATGTGCAAACTGCTTATTTGCACGCACATCTAAAACAAAAAATTTACATCAGAGGTGCCCCCGGATTCCAGCAGCAAGAAGGCCACAACTGGCTTCTGAAGAAAAGTTTGTACGGCCTAAAACAATCAGGCAGACTGTGGTACAAATGCCTGACTAAAACTCTGACATCACTGGGTTTCCATTCATCTCCAGCTGATAAATGTACCTTCACAAGGGATACCAAAGGGGGGCTGGAGAAAGTCCTAGTGTACGTTGATGATCTTTTGTATATAGGGCCTGACAAGGGGGGATGTAATATATTTGCCAGGACCCTACAAAAAAGGTTCACCCTAAAGTCTTTAGTATATGTGGACAAGTACCTAGGCGTACAAATCATCACTACACCAAAAGGTTTTGCTCTCTCCCAAAAGGAGAAGATAGAGGAACTTGGGTGAAATGTAAAATGGAAGATAGCAAGCCAACTGCTATCCCAATGCAGACTGACTATTATGGATTGGCACATAAGGATAGCCCAGAGTTCCAAAATAATACTCTATTTAGGTCAGTGGTCGGCTCATTATTATATATAAGTAACTGGAGTCATCCAGATATTGCCCTGGCCGTAAACCTGCTATCCAGACAAGTGGAACATCCTACCCAGTTCCACTGGTTGGCCATTAAAAAGCTATTAAGGTATCTCAAGACCACAGCAGATTATGTGCTTTGCTTGGAACCGGAGAATAGAGACAATTAAAATGCTTCACGGATGCGGACTGGGCCGGAGATACTAAGACACGTAGGAGTACTTCAGGCTTCTTGGTACTGTTAAATGGAGCACCCATCCATTGGCATGTGGGGCAACAGAAATTTGTTTCGTGCTCCACCGCTGAGGCTGAATTTGCATGCCTATCAGAGGCAGGGAACGATCTGATATGGTTTGATGCCTTAATTTCTAGCATCTGGACACCACCGATTTTGCCCATCCAAATTATAGAAGATAACACCGGGGCCATAGGCATTGTCAAAGCCTATGTGGTGGGGAAAGGGTCCAGACATATTGATATCTGTTATCAAAATGTTAGGCAACTAGTAGAGATGGGGTTTATCACATTGTCAGACCAAATATCAAACAGCTGATATTTTCACAAAACCTCTACCAGCGGATAGGCACAAAGATCTATGTAAAAAATTATGTCTCACAGGGTAAAATCTGTTGTGCATTGCATTTGTATGTTTGCATGCCATTGGCTCGCAAGGAGGGGAACTGTCAAGTATTTGCAAGCCATTGGCACATGTGTCATACAGACACTACTGGAGGCAGAAAATGCCTCCACCCTTGTTTGGAAAGGAGGGGCTTACACTGAATATAAAACCTCCTCTAACCTTTCCACCATGCTCTCTTTTTTGATCTTTGATCAAGGTAGCCACAAATGCTGTGTGCGCCCTATCCTATAATGAATATGAAGACAACCTTGTGTATATAGCTAATATGTTGTGTTATTTGAATAAATACATTTAAGACATTTATTCAGGCATCTGTCTTTGGACTCTTCTATGCTGCTGGGTGATTCTACGATCCCAAATTCCACACATGCACATGCATGGGGGGGCACATGCGCAGGGGTGCTCACAATGCTTTTTGGGGGTTCGGGCACAAGCGTTTGCATTTGTGCACGCTTTGGGCACTCGACACCAAAAAGGGTAACCATCACTGGCTTAGAAGAAAGATTAAGCACTACCCTACACTCAAGTTATATACTAGAGCAAGGTCCAATAACGACAACTGACTTTTTAAGAAACATTCTCACACTCCAAGAATCTTGCACACAAACTTTCCAATTTAATACAAAGAAATTTGGTTTGATTTGCTGCAATTCCCAATTTTGATAATTTGTTCACAAAGATTTTGTACACATTCATTTCTGGAAATAGGATGAATGCTATGTACATGAGCCATCACCGAAAGTGGGAAAAGATTAGACCGTTCTTTGACTTCTGGGCTAGTTGGCTAGAGTTTTGTGTAAAAATTCTAAGGAAGCTGTGGTTAGGAAGTTGTGGCTAACTCCAATATCTTTGAGATAAAAATCAGTATTGTGTTCCATTTGGTGTGCATACCAGAACAGATGATCTGCAGCTGCTGGTCATTTCAACCCTTTACTCTTTTGCACACTGATACAGTAGTGGTTAGAAATGTGTCTCCATTGCTAACCTCACCTTTGATTTTGTTGTGCTGAGGATGGGGATTAAAGACCTTAAAGTCAAGCAGTGCTCAAAGGACTAGGGAGGCTTCTAGTGCACAGGTAGTCCTGGACTTTTGACCACAATTGACCCTAAAATTTCTGATGTTAAGTGAGATGGTTAAGTGAGTGTTGCCCCATTTTACGACCTTTCTTGCCAGTTAAGTGAATCCCTACTATTGTAAAATTAGTCACATGGTTGATATGTGAATCTGGCTTCCCCATTGACTTTGCTTGTGAGGAGATCACCAAAAAAGTGAACAAAACCCTGGGACACTGCTACTGTCATAAGCATGAACCAATTCCCAAGCATGCAAAATTTGATTGTGTGATCATAGGGATGCTGCAACAGTCATCAAGTGTGAGAAATGATCATGTCACTTTTTCAGTACTGTTGTAACTTTGAATTGCCACTAAATGAGCTTTTGTAAATCAAAGATTACCTGTACTAATCTGTCAGTACTGAGCACAACTACTAAATGTGTGGGCAATGCCTGTTAAGAGTTTATATTTGCACTAATTTTCATCTTCCACTTTGGGGTTAGAAAAAGGGGTCCGAATGTGACATTGCACTGAATTTTGGAGGTTGCCCAAGAATCTTGAGGCTTAATTAAGTGAGGGGTCCTGGTGCTCTCTGAACAAGGACTCTCTCTTGTTTTCTTGCATACATTCCATTATCCAAACTAGTTAACATTATCAGAAACATCTGCAAGAAAACAAGCAAGATCAGAGAGCACCAAGGACTCCTTCTTTCAACCCTGAGCTACAAATATTCTCCTTTATTGGCTTAATTAAGTTCTTGTCATCATTCTCACATTTTCAATCTGATGCACAGAAACTTGGCCTTCAAATGGTGACGTCTGAGCAGCTACTTTCAAAAATCAATTGGAAGAAAAAAATATCAAAATATTAGGAAAAGCTTCATATTTCTGTATTTCCTGAAAGAATCAGGAAATAATTATTATTCATTGAATTAGGGTTATGGGAAATAACTCACAGGCAAATCATAGTATTTTCTAAAATCACTTGTCAAGGAAAACCATAAAAATTTAATCCCTTGGCCCTAATCCTGACATTTGAAAAGTACAAGTTCAGCCACCTCTCTTGGCCACCATTGACTAAAAGAATAGTTAAAAAAAAAAAGATGCTGTCTCTCTTTCTTAGATTAGGGCACAAAAACCCAGAAAATCTACCAGATAGATCCTAGTTGAGATCCGTCACCATTACCTCTTGACTTTCCCTATGTTTGCTCACCAATTCTGTGATAGAGGATGGGATTTAACACATCTGAAAGTCTCAAATGGCCACTATGATGTTCTGTCTTCCCCAGCAAGACAGGAACATAGAAACATATCATAGAAATAAAAATGCAACATTAAAAAAAAGAGTTAATGAATAACACATTTACTCATTTATCATTTTGAATATACACTAAGCTTCCTCTATAGCAGGGGTGTCAAACTCAAGGCCCATGGGCCATATTTGGCCCACAATGTGATCAGATCTGGCCCGCGTAGTCATTCTGGAAACTGTAAGGGGCCGTCCCACATCGCTTCGGCCTGGCCCACCCCATCCCAGTATGTGTGCAGGCACACAGGAGGCAGTGGGTGCATTCACACACAGGCTTGGCTCACCCCATCCCAGCAGGTGTGCATGTGCACAAGAGGAGACAGGCACATGCAAACACGGCCCACCTTATCCCGGCGTGTGCATGTGTGCAAAGGAGGCATTGGGCCAGCATTACCTTGGTCCAGCCCATCCCATACCAGCATTTATGCCACCAGGTTGCAGATAAGAGCTGCACCTACACTAGCGTATCTGGCCTTTCAAGTTTGTGTGTCTGTGCACATGCATGGGGAAAGATGTCTGGCAGTAGGGATCCACAATTGGCCCTCCAAGAAGCAGGGGTGGTGGCAGCAGTCATGGCACCGGCAGCAGGCAGAGTTGGGGTAAGGCATGTGATTTGGACTACTGGACGTGCCTGCTCCATCCCCTGTGGCTGGGATGGAGCAGGGGGCTCCCTGGCACATCCAACAGGCCAGACCACATGCCTCCCCCCATGCTTCTACCTCTGGGTATTGCCGCTGCCGTAGGCCAAGACAAGGTGAGGCAGGGGATGGGGCAGCTGCTGCCAGATACCATTGGCTCGTCTACTCCATCCCATCTGTTTTTGCTTGTGGTTGGAGAGCAGATCATCACTGGTCATCTCTAGGCCCCCTCCTTGTATTGCCCTTGGCCTGCATGTGGAGTGCATTCCTCTCATGCCCTCAAAGCACCTCAGCACCACTGTGGTTGACTGCCATCACTGAGGCCACCAGCAGCTCGCGCAGGTTCATTAGGCTGCTGCCATCATCATGTTCCTCCTCCCATCTCTGCTGGGCATGAGCAGCCATGGCATCAATGGGATCTGGCTTTTCCCACTTGAGGTGGCCATCTTTTGCTTGCTGGGCCTGGGTGTGCTCTATCACCTCTACTCAGCCTTTCTAGCTGGCCGTTTCGTTTTCTTCAGGCTGGGTAGGTCTGCTGAGCAGCAGTGGCTGCAACCCAAAGCAGGCCGAGGTGCATTTGGGTGCGCGAGAGGAACACACTCCACATGCAGGCCAAGAGCAAGACTCATGAGGGAGCCAAGCAGATGACGACCAATGGCGACCTATTCTCCAACTGCTAGCCAAAATAATAAGCAGTCCAACGGAATAAGCGCGTCCAACCATCTGCATCACATGCCTCCCCTCCATCTCTCCCTGCTGCTTGGACTGCCAGCCTGGTGACAGCAGTGGGCTCCAGAGCCACAGCGTGCACCGTCCCTGCCCCCATGCAGAAAGGGCAGCGAGTGCCTGGTGTCCGCCCTACCCCCACCTCATGTCTCCTCATCCCACAGGAAGAACCTCCCGCCCACTGCCCCCACCCACCACCCCACTCACTGGAGACACCTGAATTCCCTTCTGAACCTCGCCTTGCCCTCATAGGCACCACACATGTGAGTGACATCAAGCTGGCCATGCCTCCTGGCCACATCCAGTCAGCCGCAACCACTTTGGCCACGCCCCTCTGCCCGACCCCTGGAGGATAACCACAATGCTGATCCGGCCCTCAATGAAATCGAGTTTGACACCCCTGCTCTATAGCTGCTGAATGTGAAGCTTGTAGCTGGCCCAACCAGATAAAGTTATTTTTGAAAAACAACTTTCTTTTGTTATTAAATGTATATGGGTTAATTTTGAAGAAAATTAATGCTAGATTGGATCTAGATTGTAGAAGGCTATAAATAAAGGTCACAAAATTGTCTCCTGATTACAGGTGTTCAACAATTATTTTTGTGACTTTCATGTTTGTCCTTAGATTTAGGAACAATGTTTTTCTTTCCACACTGATTACAATCCATGCAGTCTAAACCCCAGTACAATACAATGTCCTCTAGCAATTTTGACAAACTTTGGATAATGCAGTGCAAACTAATGTTATAAAATTTATTTTATAGGTTCTAGCCTTTGAACTTAATTCTCCTGGGATGCCAGATTTACTCTTTTACCATTGTTTATGTTGTCCCTTATTCTTTCATGCACTCAGCGTAAGCAATCTTAAGGCTGAGCACGAAACAAATCACACATTTGTTGTTCATGGTTTATACAATAAAAAGTGCTGAAAGGCTTTAGAAAGTTTTGAGGCGACAACCACTTACTAATACTTACTAATCAGTGTTGAGCACTTAGCAACTCCTTCAAAGCTGCAGGACCGTTTTCTCGGAAAAGGGATATTAGCTTCAACTGAACAAATATGCATAGTGGTGTTGCAGCTCTAAATATTAATTTATCTTCAGTCCCAGGTACACAAAACATTTTAATGCCTTTCATTTTTTTAATTAATTTGAAATCACTACTAGCCCCAGATCCTTAGAATCAGACACTAATCAGAATGTTGAAATTATTTAAAGCAGCAAGTTTAAATGTTTTCAGAAGAGTAAACATAATAATCCTTTCAGTTGGACAGAACAATTATCTGCAATACCTTAAAGCTTAATTCCTTGTTTTTGAAAGAAGATCCTCCTCCACAATCATCCCCATATTTCATCAAGTGAAGACTAATTCAACTGATGCAGACCTCTTGCTAGTTCACCATTCATCCTGGCTAGAACAGTAAACAATAGGGTTGGCTGAATAATTCAAAGATTCTGTGAGGATCTGACTCGATCTGAATTTTCAAAACAAATCTTCAGAGAATCAAAACATGCTGACGAACTACTTCTGAATGATTTGAAATCCTGCAATGACATAAAAATGCCCAAATACATTTTTTCCAAAACAATTTATATGTCTGAATGATAGGTCTACAAACTGGGCATGACTTTGGCCATACAATTGTGTCCACGATCGTCCTCCAACCCCTCCCAAATCTTTGGTTATTCCTGAGCCATTTTAATATGGGATCCAAAATTGTATCTTGTTGAAAAGAGGGGAAGAATCAGTGGATGCTATTCTTCAGATCCTGGCATGCTGCTGATGAATGGGAAAGTGAGTACATCACACCAACCCAAGTTTACGTCTGCAAAGAGAGATGAAGAATTCTTTCTTGTTATAACTATTATAGTTCTGTCCCGGCAGTTCCACAAGAGGACTACATGTACCCACAGGCTAGGCTTTCTCTTTGCTGTGAATCTGCTGATGCTGCACCATGGAGTATTTATTTGCACAACTTCATCCACATTGAGTACATTGATAGGGCTCCCCCAAGTGGTGCTTGGTGAAGTGGGAAGAGTCCACAAACTTTCCCACACTGACGGCAGCTTTCTGGCTTTTCTCTCTAGTGGATCCTCTGGTGTACCATTAGATGCCCTCGCTGGCCAACCTGCTTCCCACACTTGGTACAATGTGCTTTTTACCCATGTGAATCCTCTGCTGCACAGCAAGCACTGATGGCCACTGGAACTCTTTGCCACAATGGGTGTGGGGATAGGTGCCGTCCCTGATGAGGACCTGAGGATGAAATTGGAGTTGTTCAACTCCCGCTAATCTCTCTTCATATGTTTCTTGTTAAAAGGATTCTTCAGGTATGGCTTGAGCGCTCTTGAGTGTAGCCAGAGGACAGAATACAGATATCACTCCACAGCTATCAACAACTAAAAAGGACAGAAAGCTATCAACCTGATTCAAGTAATTAGCATAATGTAATGATGTACATGAGGTCATCATTGCTTGTTCCAAAGATCTCCAAAGTTCTAAGGAAGTCATCTATGCTGACTCTATGTTTAATTATCTGGTTCAGAACTATCCATGCTGGCAGTGGAAGATATGTAGGCTTCCTGATTGAAGATGCAGAATTTAAGGGATCACAGAGGTGCCTGCAGGCCACAAAAATCTTGGATGCAGACCTCAGAAATCTTTCCAAATTATAATGATGATTCAATACTTAATTGAAGAGCAGTCATAATAACTATTGTGTCTTTTGATTAAAATTAAATGTAAATAAAATTTATTTAATTTTATCCTGGCTCAATGACGCAATAATTGTAACTTCGAGGAGAGGTTATAAATACTTTCTCCAAATCTGTCATAACTTTAAACTTCATTAAACAAATGGTCATAAGTCCAGGAAGGCCCTTATATTATTCAATTATTTGTTTGTTTATTACACTGGCACTGCTGAATAATTTTCTCTACAAAAAGTTCAATCAGATACGTAGTTATTCTCAGACCAACCTAATTAGGAGAGAGATTTAGAAAGAGTGAGTGATCCAAGATCTTTGCAAGAGCTTTGTGGACCAACTTGAATATCAGGCTTATATAGTATCTATTCAAGCATATGATATTCTGGTGTTATTCTTTCAATTATTCCAAGACAGAACAATATTTTGCCCATACTACAGATGGGACCTGAGGAAACATTGCCTAAGCCCCCTTCCCCCAAAAGCTGGACACCAAAGACATTTTATGATTTGGAGCACAGTGTTCTAGCTATTAGCCAATCGACCTAAAGCAAGTTTTTGGATTCTTCTTGCATAAAGAAAAATCTACATTGCTGGATTTAAATCCAGCTCAGGTTTTGATGGAAGCAGTGGTCCAGTATATCTGGAGAGCATCAGACTAGGAGAAGATACTCCACCATCTAACTTACCTACTCTTACAAAAGGATCTTGCTTGCCAGCTCCACCAGAGCCCCCCTCTTCTACTGAAGAGTCCCATATAGTTTGTGTGTCAGAAGAACCTGCAGTAAGAAAAGAGTTCAGATCAACATAGATAAAGAGAGCAAGAAACATCAGAAGAAATAAAATGCTCCATCAATGGGGTGTTGTTGATGTAAATGCTGGTCTCAGATTTCACTTAGGAAACTAATGGATTATTATGCTTCCTGTTAGATATGTACCTGGAAATTGTGTGCTGTGCCAACAACATTATTTTGGAATATTGCTTTTCTGGTCCAAGGCCCTCATTCAAGGAGTTAAAACGAGGGGAAGAATGAGCTATTCTCACCAGCTCAATTATGGTCATAAGTTAAGGATAGCTGTACTTTTTCTACAATAAAAAAAACAGCAAATTATCCAGGGTAATTGTTTACAGTTGCTTAAGCCACAAGTAGAAAATAAGGAATGAGACTCTCAGATTGTCATGTATCAGATTGTTTCACAAGGAATAAAGGGGAAGAAAAGGAGGAAAGGACAAAGAAAGAAAAGAGTGAGATAAAGTCATGGAAGGAAGGAAGAAAAGAAGAAGGAGAAGGGTTAGGAAGGATGATAGAATATTGCTTTTGACATAAATTTTCCCATTCTTGGCTTGTATAAAGACTGCCATGCTTGATTTTTGATTGCCAGAGATTTCTGTCATGGAGAACCTTGTTTCAATTCCCATCTTTATCACCAGAAGTGCAATTCTAATCAAGAATAGACTGTGAAATATAGCATTTGTATTCCCCAAATGAATCACATAGAATGTAGCTGGTGCGGATTCCTATTTTTACATTCTTCCTGAGAAGAACAAAAGCTTTACTGTATTTGGTTCCTGAGCACACTGCCCCAAATAAGGAGGGAAAAATCTTTTCGTGTGAAGCTGGCATATTTTGCCCACCCTAAGCTATACAAAAGGAAAAAGGTAACAAAGCCACAGGTGGCCATGCCTTTCTAATGCTGGAAGAAAACCAATATCCCACAAAGACAAATGATCTTTAAAAATAAAGGCTTAATTTATTTCAATCACAAGAACCTCATCTCACGCAAGACTTATCCAGCTATCCATTCCTCTTCCAATATCAGGTTGTTATGCTCTTTCTTCTAATCAAGGTTATATCTACATCACATCTATATCACAACCTGACCAAGGAAAGGCAGTTTACTGACATGTTCTCAGCCTATTCAAAAAGAGGTCCATCCTTGTAAGTTTTGCAGAATCATTTGCAAAGCCTTTAAAGCAGCATTTCTCAACTTTGGTTGCTTTAAAGTGCTTGGACTTCAACTCCCAGAATTCCCAACTAGCATCTTAAAATGGCCAAGATTGTGTAACACTACCCTAAAGAATTACCTCCATCATTTATAAGATGAATAGGTATGTGGAGACAGGTGTACAAAGAGAAGACTTCAGATCCCACCCCCAGAGAACATAGAAATATTGGAATCACTCACCCATTGAGCTGGTATCCCCAACTACCTCCCTGTTTGGTCTCCCTGAAGGGGAACTTCAGTCTAGTATTTGACTGAAACAGCTGTGACTCTAGGGCATTCACAGCATCCATGTGCTTCCGTAGTCCTGGCATCTGAAATGGCAAGATGAGATTAATTCAGTCCGGAAAAACTGGGTTAGTAGAGGAATACCGCTGCAGGTTCTAGCTGACAAACTGAAGGAGTGGGAATAAATGTCTTGGGTTGGAGAAAGATTTTGTATGCCTATGAAAATTAGGAATTGTAAGAGCTTTAGGTTTTCTTCCAACACCCCTCATAAGCAAACATAAGAAAATAAAAAATATCTGAGAGTGAGATGGATGGTACTGAATCTTAAAAAGGGGTAAATCCTTACTTCTCTTTTTGTTCTTGAAGCAGCCATCCATGTGGGTGGGTGGTACTGTATCTAATTTTTATAGAAGATAGATAGATGGATGGATGGATGGATGGATGGATGGATGGAGGCAAATCAGTGGAGGGATTCAGCCAGTTCATATTACTTTGGGAGAACCAGTTGTTAACTGCAGTTTGGCAAATTGGTTGTTGGAAGAAATCATTAGGGCAGAGAACCAGTTGTTAAATTACTTGAATCCCAGCACTGAGGCAAATGGTTAATTGACATAAACTCACAATGCTGTACAATGCTGCCTACCAAACATATGCTTATAATTAGAGGGCTAGTCTTGAAGAAGCTTCAGGAGGCCAAGCCTCAAGGCCAACATTGTCTTCCTAGTTAGTGCAAGCAGGCAGACTGATTTCTGGGCAGCTTCCAAGCTTAACTTCTTGTCTGCTTCAGTGTTTAATCAGTTTTTTCATAGGAGCCAATCAGGTCCATTAACTCCTAGGCAGCTGAGCTTGAGGCTCTATCTTAAGGCACCTCAATATCAGTCTCTTAATGCTGTCCCACCTTCTATTTTGTAGGTTAGGATGCACAAAGCAAATGATCTACTTTTGTACATTATGTAATATGTACTATATAAATATTTGTAAAGTGATTTCTTTTTCCTGTGCCTTTAAGAAATTTATTTCCAAAATCCAAAAAGCTTCAAGAACATTATTATCATTGGCACTTGGAATTCCTTCCTCCTGCTTTTGTTCTCAAAGCAGCCATCCAGCTATTTTATTTGCATCACACACCAACTTTTTATCTCAGGAATGTGGAGTTTGATCCTTGTCCAATTATAACTCTTCAACAATTTTGTTTTATTCATACACAAAATCAGAGATTCAGCTTCCATTGGCCCTTTCCAAAAACCCCAGCATGAAAGGGATTTGTGGGTAGATAGATGCAAACACCACAAGTCAAAACAAAGGAACATAGTGAAATGAAAATAAGGACAGACAGTGTTTATCTGTTTCTTTTTCTTTCTACTTTCCTTCTTCCATTGCATCCATTAAATAACTCTTTGCTAAGAGAGCTGAGCTTACAAAGAACAGTTAAACTTAGTAAAAACCTTAAATATCTGATTCAAACTCAACTCTTAGTAATTCAATGGATGCATCTAATTCCTTTCCCAGCAATGTTGTAATATGGGAGTAATTTGCCTTTGTATTTTCCAAGATTTTTTTTGTTTGTTTCTTATTTCCTACTCTAGGCTACAATTTTGTTATTTCTGATCTACCAGTGGTAGGTTGTTATAGGTTCACCCCAGGATGCATGCACAGAAGCATCGAGCAAACCAATAGCGGCCAAAATTGAAATCCATTACTGTTTTAGACCCAAATAAAATACTGTATTTTCCTGCGTATAAGACTACTTTCTAACACACAAAAATCTTCTCAAAAGTCGGGGGTCGTCTTATACGCCGGGTCTCATTCTCCTGTAACCAGGCAGACCAGCCCGAAAGGCTCTGACGAGCCTTAAATGGCTCTGAGGAGGGTCGTCTTATACACCCAGTCGTCTTATACGCCGGAAAATACGGTAAGTTAAAGGCTGCAGGTTTCATCTGCCTTATCAGAATTGTGTTTTCCCAGTAATTTTTAATTTTAATGTTGTATGTTTGGGAATAGAATTGCCACTTGAATTTACATGTAAGGAAATGAGGGGGGGGGAGGTGTAAAATTTGTGGCCCTTCAAGTATTACTGGGACACTCTTTAGCCAACATGGCCAATTGTGAAGTGACTTTAAAATAATCCTGGCTGATTTTTAAAAGATCCGCAACTTAACTAGGCACCTGGTTAATATTTGGGGAGGAAACCTTTGGAAAATTCTGGGATGTTGAAAAATCATCTCAAAAGAAGGCAATAGAAATTATTCCATGCTTTTATCTTTTATTCTTTTATAAAATTGAGAAATAAAAGAATTTTGACATTAGAGGGGCATGACCTTCAGAAGGGATGGCATGCTTACCTCTGGGAAACAGGAAAGGGAACAAGATCACACTTCCATAAACATAAAATAAGGGATACACTCATGGCAACTTGGGGAGAAATAAGGCGGAAACATTACACTCAAATTCCCAGATGGCTGTCCACAATGGAGGCAATAATATATCCAAATGTATTGGAACTGGGTAAAACAGCAAATTATAAAGAGATATTAGATGAAGCAGGAAATTTAAAAACAATGGAAGAATTGAAAGAGCAGGGCACTCATATAGATTGGTGGACTTACACACAAATTAAATCACGATACAAAAAGGACAAAGAAGAATTTGGCATAGAATTAGGAACCAATGGGCTTGATAAAATGTGGATGGGCACAGATAATAAAATCTTGGCCAAATTGTATAATTTCCTGGTAGACTATGATTTGATGGAGGAAGTAGTAAAGGATCCAATGATGGCATGGGCTAAAAATTTCGGACAACCAATTAATCTAAGTGAATGGGATCAAATTTGGAACAATAATATCAAATTGACTAAGGCAACAACTTATAAGGAAAACCAATATAAAAAGATTTATTGATGGCACTTAGCCCTGGCTAGGATCGCCAAAATTTATCCAAATACAATTCCAAATTGCTGGAAATGTGGACATCAGCAAGGCACATACTACCATTGTTGGTGGACCTGCCCACAAGCCAAAGAATTCTGGAGGAGGATATGTAAATGGGTGTCAGAAATAACAGGAGACACCATGGAATTAGAACCAAAAATATTTCTCCTGGGAATCCTAAAAACAGAATATGCAAGAAAGAAGAAGTATCTCATTACACACATAATAATTGCAGCAAGAATCTCTTTTGCCCAATACTGGAAGGAGAAAAGGATTCCATCCGAAGAGCATGTAATTAGAAAAATACTCGAATGCGCCGAGATGAATAAATTGATGTTAGAAATCAATGACAGAGAGGATACTGAATATTACAGTATTTGGGAAAGGTGGTATGAGTAGTTAAAAAAAAGAAAAGTGAAGTGAAAATTGAATGGTTAAATTTACATGGAGAAACTAGTATAATAGTACATAGATATGAGTTATTTTACCAGTAGTGGGAAAGAAAAGATAAGGAAGATGTAATTTGATGTAAATAAATGTATCATTAGAAATGAAGGTTTATAAAAGTAAAAACCCTACAGGTGGTATGTTTATAATATGATAACAAATTTACGAATTAATACCATGTAAATAATAATGCATTAATGTAAATATTATGAAAGTACACTTGTATATGTATAATAATATCATGAGATTGGAAATGACAGAAATGTATTATAATTTTTCTTCTTTATCTTTATCTTTTTTCAAATTTCTATACTGCCCTTCTCCTTCCGGACTCAGGGCGGTGAACAGCCAATTAAAAAACCAATGACAATACAGTGAATTAAAACATACTAAAAGTCCATATAAATTTAGGCTGAAATATATCGAATAAAACACTAAAACTCTAAAAATTTAGGTAATTTAAAATAATTTAAAATTTAAAATATTTAAAATATTTACAAATATTTAAAAGTATATTAAAAATAGGAGGGATCAGGCAAGTCCAGCAAGTTGGAAGAAATAAGTCTTCAACGCCCGACGAAAGGTCCGGAGGTCAGTGATAGTTCTCAGATCTGGAGGCAGATCGTTCCAGAGGGTGGGGGCTACCACAGAGAACGCTCTCTGTAAAAATTTGATAAAAAATTAGATTTCAAATAAAAATTTGAAATCTAATTTTAAAAAAAAAGAAATTATTCCATGCTATTGCCAAGAAAATGTCACATCCATAAAGTTACCAGGAATTGATCTTGACCGGGAATCAGGTAGCAGTTGGGGGAAAACCAATTGTCCCCCATTCACTCCTTCATAACCAGGAACAAGGGAAAAAGTTCAAATCTGAGTTCAAATCTTAAACTTTTAAGATGCCAATAAAGAGTTGAAAATTTTCCTCACCTGCAGCACCTGCTTCTCTCTTTCCTGAGGCCTTGCTAGAAAAGTTTCGGCTTCAGTCACAGCTTGGCTGCAGGTTTCAGGGACACGTTCCCACACTTGGCTCTAAATCTCTTGGGGCAAGGTGGTCAGGAGCTGCTCCAAGATCAACCAAGATCTGATCCTTCATGCAGCTCTCCAGCCTCACCACTGACAACAAAGCTCCCAAAGCCTCCTGCAAGCATCCCATGGACCCCTGCCTCCTGATATCGGAAGTGTCATCTTTGCTTCTCAGTAACCACAGGTTCCTTCTTCAAGATGGTGGCCTTCACTTTTCCATAGTCCTGTTTGTTGCTAACATCCAAACTCACTCAGGTAGGCCTCCAGGGCATCCCCATTCAAAGTTGGCAAAAGCTGGCTTACTAATTCTTCCTTAGACCACTGACAGGCATGGGCTACATGTTCAAAAGAAGCTAGAAGTGCTCATGTGTCCTCCCATGGCTCAAATGCTATTGGCCACCTTCCCCTGCATCCAAAATGGAGGGACTGTTCTGGGTTTTGGCCTTGAATTTCCCAATGCTGGATCATCCCTACATTGGGCTCTTCCTTTAGCAATGGAGATGACTTCCAACTCAAGATTTTTCCCACAAGGAATTTGTCCTGCTTTCTCTGGAGCTTCTCCTATATTGAAGTTTGCTGCTCCTTCTTCTTCTCTTTTGATTCTATGTGCAGAGGCACTTTTTAGGGTCCCAAGTGTCCACTGCCATTTTCACTCTCATGGCACAACCTCTCCTTGCACATCTCTCTTCTTAGGCTCCCTTTCTCTAGCAAATACAGAAAGAAATTAACCTGCATTATCTCTTTCTGTCTCACATTATGGAAAACCTTTTCTAAGATCTACTCATCAAATAACTAATTACAGATAAATTTAACATTTCTGTATCAAACAAAAATGAAGAATACTTTTGTTTTCAGGACTTGCATTGTTGGTATAAAAATGTACCAGAAGTGAATGAGTTAAAATACTTATAATTAATCAGCTAAAATTTTTGTTTTTCATCCAGAGATTTTAAGGAAATAAAATTTTATCCAAAAAGGAAATCTAACAAAAGCCAATTATGAAATATAAACAATTTTATTGTATAGATCAGGGAGTCAACCAAATCTATTCCAGTTGTCACAAATACCAAATATTAACTTGAAATTTACAAACAAAGCAGTTAACCAAAGTTCAAATTTGCTTTCATTTAGGTTTCCCAATGTCAAAATCAGAATTTGGAGTTTTGTGTTATTTGAAGGAATTTGATTCTTTCAACACTCTTAACAAAATCCAAACCATTTCTCATAATATCTCTGGAATCCAGTTAAGGTTTGCTTGAAAACTGAAGTAAAAAATTAATCTTGGTTTCATTCTGACCTGCATTCACAGGAAGGTTATAAATCAAGGACTCACTTTGGAGAAAACTAGAGATCACATATTTCTTTTTCTCCCTGTTCTTGCTTAGCTATCCAATCAAACTTATCTAGCCCTTGTTATAGACTATTTTTCAATGGCTATGTTTGGGAGGCGCTAAGAGATTGGGAAGGAGTAATTTTTTTAAAAGTACGCACGCTTTACAATGAGCCACATGGAATCAGCATCACCTGATTTCAATAGATTTAGGCCTGTCTCTCAATTATTCAGCTGAATATGTTCTCCTCTGATACCATGTTCTTCTGTCATCTTCCAGATCCCTTTAAACTCCCCAGAGTTGCTCACACATAAGGTTCTCACTTTCCTGTTGGAAGACCTGATTCCTATCACCACAGAAGGCGGAACAGGAATTTAGCTCTCCTCCCAGCCCATTGGCCTCTATCATATTAACCCCTGGAAAACTTAAGTTGTACAAATCACATCTGCAGAAAGAAGAAACCACATCTAGATCTCCAGTTCTTCCTGGTTCAAACTCTTGAGAACACCCATGATTTGAAAAGTAATTTTTCTGCATAATGAATTATTTGAAATAATAAAAATAGTAAGAGAGATAAACATGCAAACTGCAATTCGATTCCCAAATTCAGCCTGCAAGTATCATTGCTTGGGGACGCAGGGAAAAGAGACAGAGAGCGCTGAGGTCTGGATGTACAAACTAAATTATGATTGCACATCATTAATTGTGCAAAAATCTTGTACCTTATGACCACAATTGGGACCAGAATTTCCATTGTTAAGCAAGGCAGTAGTTAAGTAAACCATGCCTGATTTTATGACCTTGTTGCTGCAGCTGTTAAGTGAATCCAGCTTCTCCCATTGACTTTGCTCGTCAGAAGTTTGCAAATGGAAATCACATCGCTCTAGGATGCTGCAACCATCCTAAATACATTCTGGTTGCCAAGAATCCACATTTGGATTACATGACTGGGGATGCTGTGATGGTTGCAAGTGTGAGAATCAGTCCTAAGACCAATTATTTTTTCAATGCCACTGTAATTTTGAATGATTACTAAATGAATGGTTGCTTGCAACCTGTATTTTTATCCATCTGTTTCTATTTAGCAAGGGCAGTTCTTTTTTAATTGTCCTTACTTTGTGTTTTCTCCAATGTATGCCGATGAGACGGAGGGACATTTCTTGCAAATGCCAACTTTTTTTTCTGTTCCAGTTGCCACCAGAAAAAGCAGGACCACCAGAAAAATAAAAACAACCTCACTGAAATATGGATAATATAATACAACCTTAGCAACCTGCAATTTGGGGATGGGGGATTTTTTTATTTTGTTTTTCTCTTTGAGACAGTTTATTTCAGTCTGGGTTGCCATTGCCTGCTTTCTAGGGCTGAAGGAGAGTGAGTATGCCAACAGGTCTGGCAACACCAGGGACATATGAACTAATGAGGGCTCCGTTACTGTTAATATCCCTTCCTCTATTAGAAGGATAAAAAAATGAATGGATGGATTCCAGATGATAGAAGATGAGAGAGAGAGAGAGAGAGAGACTGACTGACTGGCTGGCTGACTATCATCTAAAAGGTACAGGACAGTAATTTCTGTTGGACCTGGGAATGCTATATTTGTTGTGTGTATTATAGTTACCTCAAATTCCTGCTGGAGGAAAAGAACGAGATGGAGATACACACAGACACTGTTCAATTTCAGCAATGGGACACCTCTGAGTACAATGGGTTTTTTTCTGGAAAAACTGCTTTGAACATCTTTTTGCTTCTGCAACAGCATCCTAATGTGGCAGTCTTGTTTTATTACATAGAAAGCCTTATTCAGAGAGAGATGCTGACATTAGCACTAAAGTGCAGCAACTACTCAATCCAGAGATATACTCCATCAGAGATGTTTGTTCTCTTCATATCACGGTAGGAACCCAAGGGAGTTGGAAGTCATCAAGCCTGGCTCACCATTGAAACACTGGACATAATTGAGAGATCATATCCTTATTTGCCTATCCAACACTGGGTCACAAGCTGCCATTTTCTGAAAAGCAATGGCCTAACCAAAAAGAACCTCTTATACACATGGGTCCTTTCTCTCACAAGAACCATTCCAGCAAATTGCAATTCCTATCAGAATTCAACTGATAACGCCAGAGAAGAGCAAAATAAAAGCCTCCACTCTGGTACTGTTTAGAAGAGTTCTTCACCTAGGTCAGGGGTCTACAACCTTAAATACTCAAAGAGCCATTTGGATCAGTTTCCAACAGAAAAGACTGGGAGCCACAAAACCTGGGTGAGCGTGGCCAACTCAACATCACTCACTCCCACCCAGTCGCATGACCATCCCTCCCCCAGGCACACCTACCCAGGTTTTGTTGCACCCCATATTTTCTTTTCTGTGGGAAACAGGTGTGTATATATATACTCAACACAAAAAACATACAAATAAACTTACCTGGAAATGAGCTGGCAGGGAGCCACAGCAGGGGAACAAAAGAGCCGCATGTGGCTCCAGAGCCACAGGTTG
The DNA here is from genome assembly GCA_038048745.1 of Coluber constrictor foxii. Classification (NCBI taxonomy): domain Eukaryota; kingdom Metazoa; phylum Chordata; class Lepidosauria; order Squamata; family Colubridae; genus Coluber; species Coluber constrictor. The sequence continues at coordinate 59,798,216 of CM075961.1, read as the reverse complement.
CTGACACCCAACCTAAGTCTTCAATGAGGGAGAGCAAGACCCCTCACTTAATTGTGTTTGCCATCTTTTATCTTTATTCTTTATTGCAATGTTTTTCAACCTTGGCTGCTATTTATTTTAATGTTTTGCTTGATTTTGAGAGTAATTGAGAGTTTGGCGTCATATAAGTTTAAAACATTGTTGTTCTTGTTATATGTTGCAGCTATAACAAGATACCGAGTATCTTATGTGCGTAGAAACCTGTCTCTGAGTCTGCAGGCAAATCCTTAATTTCTCTTTAGTTGCTGTCCTGTAAAATGAGTTGTCAGCTCAATAAAGTCCATTCAAGCAAGAAGGAGAAAGGAATACATGTTTGCAGTGATTCGCAAACATTTTCCTCTCAGGACCCCTTTACGTTCTTAAAAAAGACTGATGACCCCAGAGAGCTTTGATTTACATGGGCTATATATTGACATTTACTGTATTACCAATTAAAACAGAGATTTAAAAAAACACATTTATTTGACCCCGTTGACCTCTTGAAAGTTTCTTGGCAACCCCAGGTCCCCAAAACACATTTGGAAATCCGCTACTCTAGTGGTAACTTGGGAGTTTTGAGCCCAAGAATGAAAGCTTCCCATTGACAAGACCAAAGACTGTTTTGCTTGGTGCACAAACACTTTCAGAAATTAATGAAGACAAAAACGTTATTTTCAGAATTACAATCTAAACTTCATATCATTGAAGAGGGAGAAATTGGTTTATTTGAAATCCCAGTGTTTTCAGTTTCTGCTATAAGAGACCCTACAAAACCTCTAGAAAGAAATTTAATCCTGGTTCAGAATATTGGCAAAAAGGAACTCTATTGACGATTCCCAGCATATTTCCAGAATTTTATTTGGGATCCAGACCACGTTATCTTTCATTTGTACGTCTCTGGAACTTTCCCACCTGGAAAAAGAATTAAAGAAGAAAAAGGTATCAGTAGATTATAAACATTAGATGTCCGTCTGGAGTTCTCTGGAAAAGGATAATAAATGGTTTTCCCCGCAACGTGCCACAAAAATCCTTGTTTGCTTTTTGGGGTTATTTTTTTATTTTATTTTTAGGAACAGCAGTTCGGTAAGGTCAGTTCCGTTTTAGAAGATGAAAATGAAAAGGCATGGATTAAATGTAATCTCAAAAGGAAATAAAATACGAGACAAAACATCTGGGAATAGTCAGTGTATATGTATCCCGCGACAGTATATATCCCATGATCAAACGATCATGATATTATGGTTGTCATTACTACTACTACTACTACTGTTACGGTTATTCCGTTGTCAAGGCAGGTGTCTGGAGACAGTCATTTTTCCAAAACTCTTCCGCTTCAAACTTTAAACTAGGATCTGAAACCCACGAATTTTCTTTAAAAAAAAAAATCCGATCCTGGGGGTGGGTGGGGGTGGGGGTGGGAATCAGAAGAGAGAGATCTCTGGATGGAGAAAGGGTTAATAGCCCGGCGCCCACGTGGGAAAGAAGGAAGAGGAGGCGGCGCCTTCCTGCTCCGCCTTTGGGTTGGTGTAAAAAAGGTTTGGGCTTTAAAAGCCCTCCCCTCCCCCTTCTCCGGCTTAGGCAGCCGCATCTGGTGCAAGAGGGTGAGAGGGAAGACCAGCTCTCCCAAGGGTGAGTTACAGGACGGAGGCGGGCCTTCCCTTCTAAAAAAGACACGTGCGAGAAGAGGAGGAGGAGGAGGCGGCGGCGGCAAGGTAAGGGGTTTAGGTGCGGATGGCGCTCCTTTTATCATTATTCAAGGTTGGGCATAATATCAAAAGGTCGGAAAGGGGTGGCTGGGTGGGAGAAAGCTTAGCCATCGCTTTGCCCCTCCCACCCCCAACCATATCAAAGAGGCAAAATGGCTGCATTCCTCTTGTCTTGGTGTCCTATGGAGGGGGGAACGGATGAGCTGGAAGCGCCCCGAGAGGCTTTGCTCCGTGGAGCGTAGGGCAGCCGAAAGCCCCGCTTTGCAGGAGAGGGGTGGGCGTAGCAGGGAGGAAAGTGAGGGCGCGGGGTTGGGGAATGAATGGCTCAAGGTCCTTTCCGTGGGGGGTGCGTGTCTCTTGCAAAGAGGGTGGGGGGCCCCTAACGGGGTTTGCAGTAGGAGAAACCCTTTGCGGGTGATGGTGGTGGGGAGGCTGATATTTAGGAAGAAGGGAGTGCTGGGTAGAAAATGTTCTCCTGGAAAGCGAGTGACAGGAAGTGGAGGTGCAATGAGCGAAGTTGGAAGGGGAAAGTTGGGCAGCTGTGCTTGGCTTAGGGGAGAACAGGAAGAGGAGTTTGCAAACCGTAAAATGGAGGAAGGGGATCTCATCGTCTGAAGTGGGAAAGAGAGAGGAGGATTCGTTTTTATGAAAGTGCTCTCTTTCAACAACGAAGTGATGTTATAAGCCCCGAGCTCCATTTGAGTAAAAGTGACATGGCTTGCTCATTTAGGAATAACTTTAAATGGATCTGCCTGCTTCTCAGCCTGTGACTTCTTAATGAACCAATCAGAACCTCCATTCCAATTAATAAAAAGATGGTGTGGCTCTTAATTCCTTATGAGTTGCTCTTATAGCAGGTACATTTTAAAAAAATCCACAATTGATGAGGTTGGTAATTGGTGAGCAGGCCTTATCTTCTGCGCCCTATCTTCTCTCTGGGGGATTTTATAGATGTTTTAGAAAGGGGTGCATTTGCGAGCCAGATATTTCTCTGGGTATTGTTTGGAAAATGAAGGGTAGAATTTTGAATTTTTCAGATATATATTATGTGAAAAATTCCTTTGCCTTAGAAATTTATGATTAAGTTAGTAAAATAAATCAATGAAAATAATCTATTTGATATTTTCGCTTGTTTGTCAAAATCCCAAACAGAGATTGCATCCAGTAAATTAGAGTCAGTAACCCAATTCTGACAATTGTTGATTCTGAAAAAAAATACCCTTTCCATGTACAATAATCTAAATTTGTAAATCTAAATATGAATAGGCAAAAAGTGCCCCTGCTGTTACTGTTGCTTGTTTTCATAATATGTTTTGTATAGGATAGTAGCTTTATATTTTTTTATCATTTGCATTTTTTTGAAAGAAGGGGCTTTTCCCCCCCTTTTAGATTAGATGTCTCAATGATTACTTTGAGCACTATAAAAATTACTTTGATATGATGTCTCGGGAACACTGGTGCAGATTTTCTTTTTAAATTCTTATTCATTAATATTGACTGAGTAACTTTAGTAGAAAAGCCAGTTATAATTCATACTTACAATGTATGGAAAGAATATGCAATTTTTGAAATAAAAAAATAAGGAAATTTTTCAGATTTTATTCATTACTATTGTAGTTAAAAATGAAGATAGTTTCAAATTTATTGTTTTGGGAGGGAATCCTTTAGAATTTGATACATGCACCCCAAAGAATCATTGAGCAATTGTTTTCCTGCATATCATTGTCACTTATAACTGTGAAGTGACACAGTGAAATCAGCTCAAGTGTAGAGAAACTAAACATAAATAATTTTCTATGGTCTTGATCCAGAAGTGGCACCATACTGGCAACATCTTCATGAACAGGGAGAAATGAGAGAGACTAATGCATCCTTGTGATTTTGTGCAAAAATGATTTTTAAATGGAATTGAAAATCTATTTTGCCCTGTTTTGGAAATTAGAAAACTTGAGAGAAAATTCCTGACTTTTTCTGCTGGTTAACAATGAATAGTTTAAAATTATCCTGGCAGCTGTTCCATTTTGTTTTACTTTATAGATTTGGTAAACTATTCATTTTATCAGCACCTATGTGGTGGTTTGCAAACAAATAGCCTTGAACTGCCATAAAAGAAGATAACTATTGTGGAACAATTTTGCTATTTTCTGGGGAGATGGAGCAATGTTATATGAGCTCTATGATTTCAAAAATGAGGTGAATATATTATATACTATAATATATTAGGTGATTTCTGCAACCAGAACATTTAATCGAGAAACACTGTCATATTAGAGAAAGATTAGTTCTAAGCTGTGGTTTCTAACATGGTGAAAGTGTGAGGAGACAACCTTACTGTAATATGATCTATTTATTTGATTTTTATCCCAACTTTATTACTTTATAAGAAACTCAGAGTGGCAAACATACCTAGTACTCCTTCTTCCTCCTATTTTCCCCAGAACAAACAACCCTGTCAGATGAGTTGGACTGAAAGGGTCTTTCCCAAAATTACTGAGTTGACTTTCAAACCTAAGGTGGGACTAGAACGCCTGATTTCTAGTCCAGCACCTTAATTATATCTCCTGATTCTGAAATGATAGAATCCAACAAGTTATTATTCTGAATGTGTAGATTCAGGGAGAGAGCTGCATGGATGAAACCATCATCCTCTGTTCTTTCTCCGCCTCCCCTTTCCGAAGATACATTAGGCATAGAATAATCATTGTAGTATTACTCTTTTCCCCTTTGCCTTTGTGAAGGAGTTATTAACTGTTACAAGGGAGGTTTTTCTTTGACATTGATTCATCTGAAACTTTTCCAGTCTTTAATTTGCCCTGTGTTTTTTTTAGGCAATAGAAGCTTTCTGATGATGAAACTGCCCCTGTGAATGAAAGCAGGTTTAAATGTTTGAAGCATGATTGAATTATAATTGCAATATGTGAAACCAAGGAGTAACTGTTCTGCTCTTAAAAGTGAAGTCTTTTTTGTAATGTTTTTACATTTCAGGGTAATTTTTTCTTAAAGTGGTTTCTGCCATGGGAAACATATCCATCATCCTAAGCTAAACCAAAGCAAGCCATACAAAAAACGCTTTTCCTCAGAATTACATTTCTTCTTTATATGGAGATGAATTACTAAATATGAATTTGATGAATCTCATGTTGTTGACAATCACAGGTGATTGCTTACTTTTTTGTCTTTTTAGGGAGAAAGTACTCATTTGGAAAAACAAAATCCTCTTGATGTATGGCGGAATCCTGTGACAAAGCAGTTTCCTTGACAACAGTCTCTCTTCCTCCTGGAAATTGTTGGTAAACTTTGGCCTAAGCTCATGGTCAAAATTTGAGGAAGAAGACTCTTCCCACCATGTTTGCCTGTGAGACTTGGGGTATCACTGGCCAGACCTCAGTCTACAATTGGGACAAGTCTGTCTACCTCTTAGAAGATAAAATGGAGTCCATACAGGGTTCAGGGGAGCTGGATCTCCATTTTAAGGTGCTGCTTGAGCAGGAGATGTATCCAGAGATCACAATTGAGGAGGAAGAGGAAGAGCCTGAGGAAGTAGAAGTAGATGCTGAAGGGGAGGCAGATGAAGAGGAAGAAGAGGAAGAGAGGGGAGAGGAGGAGGAAGAAGAGGAGGAAGAGGAGGAAGAAGAGGAGGAGGAGGAGGGAGAAGGGGAGGAGGAGGAGGAAGAGGAGGAGGAGGAGATACTTCCACGAGGTCCTCAGCAAGAGGCAGTGGGAGCAGTTGATGGAGATGGCTCCCTCTTTGTGGTATGTACTGGAACAGTTGAAGAGCTGCTAGGCTTAGAGGCATCAGTAACTGCTGAATCAGTGCAGCTAGAGGCAGCACAACCTCAGCGCTGGGAGGTTCAGTGGGAGGAGGTGTCCCAAACTTCACAGCCTCTCCTCCCTGAAATTATAGAGTCACCATTAATATCCCCAGAAGCAGATATCTCCAATATCACTCAGGTAGTGGAAGTTGCTGCAGTAGAGGTAGAACCAGAGGCCTTCCCAACCACTTTGGAGCAACTAGGGAATATTTCATCCTCATGGGGAGCATCTTTCATTGAAGAGAGCCATCGGGACCTTCAACGCTCCCCAGCTAGTGCAGATAGAGGGAGTATTGGCAAAGCACGGACACCTGTATCTGGAGGAGTCAGTATCAGCCTGGAGACTGCCCGCCGGCGCTTCCGGCAGTTCTGTTATCAGGATGCTGAGGGTCCACGAAAGGCATGTGGTCAGCTTTGGGAGCTTTGCAATCATTGGCTGAAGCCAAAGAATCGTACTAAGGAACAGATTCTTGACGTCCTAATCTTGGAGCAGTTCCTGGCTGTTCTCCCTCCTGGAATCCGAAGTCAGGTATGGGAATGTAGCCCAGAGACTTGCGCAAGGGCAGTGGCCCTAGCAGAGGAGTTCCTAGCCAAGCAGAATGAAGCAGAAAGACTAGAGGAGGAGGTAAGATGGTTCAGTCCCGCTTCTTTTCCTCACATATATTCTTAAAATTCATTATTGGGCTATATCCGTGATGGCAAACTTATGGCACGTATGCCAGAGGGGGCATGCAGACTCCTCTGCTGGCGTGTGCGTCGTCACCCCAGGTCAGATCTCTGTGGCGTTTCTTTCGTGAGCTTCTGTTTCCTGCAAATGATGAAACGGAAGCTCATAAAAGAAAAAGATCTTACCCCTTGCCGCACTGCCAATGTTGGGATGCCCTGCCAGCCAACTGGTCTTCGGGTCTCTGCTGCACATGTGCATGCATGTCTGCGCATGACATGTCCATATATGTGTGCGCGTGTGCACTTTTTAGTTTCGGCATGTCCACTCACTTTGGGCACTCGTTATCTAAAAGGTTCAACATTACTGGGCTATATTATTTGGAGGGATGACTTTGGGATAGGCAAGTGCCTGAGACAGGACAGCTGCAGCAGGTATGGGAAGTAAATGAAATGGGTGGAGAGTCAAAATGTTTTCCTTTTGGAGCAAAAGATGTTCACAGTTGGCTGGTGGCAATTGCGCAGTTATTATTCATAAAGACTTTATGATACTATCTCCCAACTATCTTTCAAAGCATACAAATCTCAATGACTGCCCCATAAAGCATCACAGAGCAATAAAATAAAGCACCCATAAAAGGGAAGAAATATAATTCATTCATTCTATTTCCAGTCTGAGGAGGTCCCAGCAGGTTTATGGCTGCTCCAAATTAGCAAGATGAATGGCCTTTTAAAATATTTTCTCCTATAGCCATGATGGCGAACCTACAGCATGGATGCCAGAGGTGGCACACAGAGCCCTGTCTGCTGGTCTGCGCACCATCACCCAGGTCAGATCTCCATGGTATTTCTTTTGTGAGCTTCTGTTTCCTGCAAATGACAAAACAGAAGCTCATGAAAGAAAAAGATCTTGCCATGCTGCCGGTGTTGGGATGCCCCATCTCCCGCTGGCTAACTGGTCTTCGGATCTCTGCAGCACATGTGCATGCATGTCTGCGCATGACATGTCCACGTATGTGTGCGCATGTGCACCTTTTAGTTTGGGCATGCACATGTCCGCAGTTTGGGCACTCAGTGTCTAAAAGGTTTGCCATCACTGTCCTATAGCAAGCTTTAGACAACCATACCAAACCACACCTAGTACTTGAGGTTGTTGTCCTTACTTCTCCCTTGGCTTGTTTTACTTGCAGATCTGTGGGCAGCACCCAAAAGTGTGATCTCTCATCTGCAATCTGAAATGCTACAATCCACTGTCTTCTTAGCAGCCCTATCACACTGCAATCTATTGGCAGTGCCAGCTGTCCTTAGCCAATTGTGGCCTGCTGATTCCATATGCTCACCTCACTTCTTGCTGCTTTTAATACATGAGCTTGGAAGGTTGGACGGGAGGGGAAATAATAGCAGACAGTCAAGCCTCTGCAAGAAACAGGGAGGAAATATGCATAGGGAAAAAATTCTGGCAATGGCTGAAAGAGCTGGAGTTTTTGATTTCTTTCAAACTGTTCCCTGATTTCCTACAGGGATGTATACCAATGGTAGAGATAACTCCTGGATCAGATTGCTATTGTCATAAAAATGCATTCATAGTCTTGGGTTGACCCTCAACCCCACCTGAGATTTCCAGCAGTGTGGAAACTATGACCCCACCCCAGTGCTGCTAAATTAAAACTCACCAAGTTTTTTCATCAGCCAGGCTGATGGGTTTGCTGATGGAGGTTCATTAGCTTTCTGTCTGTCCTTGTTCGAAAGTTTGTTATGGACACAGTATCTCCATCTCTTAAACAGAGAGATGAGACCAATCAGAAATTCCTATCTGAAGAAACTCTCTTGGTTGAAGCACCTGATTTTCATATTGAGATACAACATTTCTGGAACTATTTAGCCCTTTAGAACTTTGTATTAACCTTTAAATGTGTATTAATTACAATCCTGGATTTAAATTGACTCATGGGTACTTCTGCCTCCACTGCAGCAAAATTGGAAACTAAATTTTGAACTAGAAATGTTTGCGAGTTGAAATAGCAGTATGACTGGATGCAGATATTGAGATAGGTTGCCAGTTCGGTTTAATGGTTAAGGCACCAAGCTAAAAACTAGGAGACCATGAGTTCTAGTCCCTTCTTGGCATGAAAATTGACTAGGTGATTTTAGACCAGTCTCTGGTTATTGTGGGAAAAATACTGTGTTAGAAGGAAGGAGTATTAGGTATGTTCGCTACCTTGAGTTATTTTTAAAAATAAGATTGGATACAAATAATGTCCTCATCCTTGAGAAGAACTAAATAGATAAAAATGCCAAATCCAGCCTAAACATTTGGGTACCGTGCAACAAATCATAATAATAATATTCCTTGGCATAATGGTAAACAAAACACCCATGTATCTAGGGGACTGTAGGCTCACTAGTTTTCAGCTATTTTATGTTGCGTCAACTCTCTGAAGCTATTATCAGAGGATTTTCACCTTTTGTTTGATCCTTGTATTTAGAGAAGGTGGATGCAAAACTTTTACCAAAAGTAATGAACCACCAAAAGTCTTCTACTGTATTGTGAAGACAAGAAAACTTTCAGATATTTTGGATCTCAAGCCATCTTTAGTCAGCATGGCCAATGGCAAAAAGTGTGGGAACTGTAGTCCATAAGATCTGGAAGGCAGCTGGTTGCCTACTCCTCGTCTATATAGACTAGACCAGATTGCAGATATGCTATAGTGTTCATTTCCTTCCAGCAGTGTAAAAATTATCTTTTTACTTGCATTCAAACTTGATAAATTCAGAGAAATTCCAGATTTTCAGAGTTTGATTTTCAATATACATCAAACTTAGAATTGTTAACTTTTTCACAGAAGCCAATATTATTGTTCTGAAGAAGGCTCAACTTCCTAGAAAAAGTGCCCTATTTTTTTTTTGTTATAACGTATATATGACATTCACATAACATACAACATATACATATCTTATCTCTTTTAAACATTGTTTCTTTGTGGTCTTCTTTCTGTTATTTTTCCTCCCCTATATCTTCATTTCTTTATTTTTTTTCTTTTTTCCCCCATTGTCCTTTTGTCTTCCCCCCTAAAAATATGTTTTTTAGCTTTAACAATCTTAACTTAATTTTAATTATATCTTTAATGTTATACATTTCTATATTCTTGTTATATCAATACATTTTTATTCCGCTCCATTCATTTGTTACGTATATATTTTATACTTACAGTTTTCTCCCCTGATATTTATTATTCTTTATTTCTCACCTTAAGTCATTTATACCATTTATTCCTTATTCTATAATAATCTGTCTCTTCTTTTTCTTTAATTTCTTTAGTTAATCTATCCATCTCAGCACATTCTAAAATCTTACCTATCAATTCTTCCTCAGTTGGAGTTCTTTCCTGTTTCCAATTTTTTGCGTATACTATTCGTGCTGTTGTTAAGATATGTAGCATCAAATATTTTATTTCCTTGGAATATGGTCTTGTAAAGATTCCTAACAAGAATGTTTCTGGTTTTCTTTCTATTTGTTGGTCTGTTATTTGTTCTATCCACTTCTTAATATTTGCCCAAAATTTTTTTGCTGCCATCATAGTGGCAGCAAAAGGATATATTACCATACCATAGATGGTAATATGTTCCTTGGGATTTCTTGCATATCCAGTATGTTGAGCTATTGTTCGGGTACATATTTGCAAGTCTTGTCAGTGGCAAAAGCCATCAGAAAAGTGCCCTATTATTTGACATGTTCGCTGTCACTTTGGTAATAGATTGAAATGGTTCATATGCCAGGATATCACACAGCTCTGAATTCCTTTCTTCCCTCACAGAAGGAGAGTGCAGGAAAGGGTCACATCAGATATACCTTACACTCTTGGATGTCCCTGCAGAGAGAGGAAAGAAAGAAGCAGAGGCTGTAGTTTTCATAGGCAATTAGGCCTCTTCTTTAACATCTGAGCGATTATAAAAATAGTTGGGATGCCAAAGCTAAGGGACCTCAGCTGGAATGAGTTTGGGCAAAATTCTCCCCTCTCTCCTCAGGAAAAATTATGCATTTTTCTCCTATCCCCAAGATGTTTTTAGAAATTGCCTCAAACATCAGGGATACTGCTGGCTCTAAATCATCATCATGCTTATAATTTTTAAGAACAAAATTGTCTTGAACCTCTTTTCATTTCTTTCTCAGCTCCTCAAATCTCTGAGCTGTCCACTAAAATCTCATAGGCTTTACAGATCTTTAAATTAAGGCATTTCAACATCTTTCCTCCTGTCCCTTTATTTCTCCTTTGTCATGCTGGTCTTCCACAAAGAGGGTTGCATCAGTAGATTTCCAGAACACTACACAAAGGATGCTGGAAGCTGTAGCTCTGCAGCTTGGAAGCAAAGGGTTGTTCTGTTAAGAAATTAAATTAGTTTTTTTCTAAGAGCTCTTTTCTGCAGAAATGTAAACTGTAATCAGAAAATTGTCATTGATATAAATTGTGACTTGGAGCAGAAAGTCACAATTCATGATTTTTTAATTGAAACTTCTTTATGGAAACCAAAAGCAGTTGAGGAAGTATTTAATGTAGTTTCCATACTGTACAACAATCTCAGCCTCCTCAGTCTGGTTGCATCCCCCATCATTACCAGATTGTGTCGTCTTTCCCGAATTCTAAAACCCATGCGGTTATGAAGTTTCTCTTAATTCTTGTAGCATTTCTAGAATTTCGGTCTTTATTAGTTGTGGAAGCCGCAACTATATTCGACTGATTATTTTGAAATTTGATTCCACTGATTGAAATTTAATTTTTGCTTTGGCCTCAGCTCCTAAAATGCCAATAAAAGGACAAACTTAGTGTGCCCTGGCCCTCAGCTGATTATTGTGCACTTTTGTCTTAAAAGAATCAACAAAAAGAAATAGTTATAACTCATAACTGCAACTGAACCAAGTCTCAAAAAATTATTTTTTATTTATCAATTTATAGTCAAAAGCTAAAAGTTTCAGGAGACTGTAGTGTTCTGAGATTTCACTTAATTTAGTAGAGGAATTGCAGATTCTGTGTTGGAGGGAATAGACTCAGAAGTGCCCTTAGGTATTGAAAGTCAATTTGAAAATTTGGCTTTTAGTGGATGGACATATAATTACAACTGATCAGAGCTGCATAAAATATGATTGCTAGGAAATGATGCTGCCTTCTGAATGTCTTTTTTTCCACAGAGGTTTTCATTTTGATTTTCCTGTTTGAAAAAGGAAACGGAGGTGGAAAAATCCAAATGGGAACTGATTCGTGGGGTTCTCTTATTTTTGTTGTTGGCTCTTATTGGCTCCAAGTTTAGTGAAAAGGTTTAGAGCAGGGGTGTCAAATTCACAGCCCTCAGACTGAATGCTTCATGCGATAGCCACGGCCACCTCCAGTTTAGCAAAGAAGGGGAAAGTCATGATATGTCATCACATCATCATATGTGATGATGTGGTGCCATAAATTTGATAGTCCTGGTTTAAAGAAAATATTAAGAACAATACAACCGAAAAGCAAAAGAAAAACTATGTATGCTTTTGGTTCTCCAGCTAAGAAGATTTCATGTGCCGAAACTGCACTCAATAATGTGAATTAAAAACTTTGTGACGTCTTTTGCTTGTCATCAGTGAATGGTAAAGGTAAAGGTTCCCCTCACACTTATGTGCTAGTTGTTCCCAACTCTAGGGGGCAGTGCTCATCTCCATTTCAAAACCGAAGGGCCAGTGCTGTCTGAAGACGTCTCCGTGGTCATGTGGCCAGCATGACTAAATGCTAAAGGCGCACGGAACATTGTTTCCTTCCCACCAAAGGTGGTCCCTATTTTTCTACTTGCATTTTTTCCGTGCTTTCAAACTGCTAGGCTGGCAGAAGCTAGGACATATAACGGGAGCTCACCCCATTATACGGCACTAGGGATTCGAACTGCTGAACTGCCGACCTTTCAATCGACAAGCTCAGCATCTTAGCCACTGAGCCATTATGTTAAAATTAAAAATTAAAAACTTTGTGACATCTTTTCCTTGTCATCAGTGAATGATACTAAAATGAAATAAAGTACATTCTGAATAGTAACAAAAGCAGAATACTGTGCGATGGGGAGAATTTATATTATAGAAAAAAAACAATAACTGAGTTGGAAAGGACTTTGGCGGTCTTCTAGTCCAACCAGCTGCTTAGTCAGGAAACCTTACACCACTTCAGAAAAATAGTTATCCAATCTCTTCTTTAAAAATTCCAGTGTTGGAGCATTCACAACTTCTGGAGGTAAGTTGTTCCACTGATTAAGTGTTCTAACTGTCAGAAAAATTCTCCTTAGTTCTAGGTTGCTTCTCTCCTTGATTAGTTTCTACCCATTGTTTCTTGTCCTGCCCTCAGGTGCTTTGGAGAATAGCTTGACTCCCTCTCCTTTGTGGCAGCCCCTGAGAGATTGGGAACATCATTATCATGTCACCCTTAGTCCTTCTTTTCATTAAACTAGACATACCCAGTTCTTGCAGCCTGTTCTGACCCACCCTAACCAGAAACAAGAAACAGACTTCTTGTCATGAAGAATTCCTCTTTATTTTCCTCTTGTGAATTAATTGCATTCACACACCAAAAAGTCTAGGCATTAGTCCTTCAAGGAGTTAACTGCAGTACAGACCTTATCAGTTCCTTGCCTGAGCTCCCAGACGAAAGGCTGCAAAGTAAGTTCTGGCAAGCAGTCTTTGTGGCACGAAACATGATGAGCCAAAATCTTCAGAACTACGAACTGTTGTCTCCTATGACCACCACTCCCCTTTCCTTCTATTTATTCCCAGCCAGGCAGGGGCTATTCAGCGTCCATGTGTACCTTGCTTGCCAAGTCGACTCCTTGTCCTCAGTTGTTCTCCTCTCCTAATGACTCTGCGCATACGCTCACCTGGAACAGGCCTTAGCTGTTCTTCCTCCCCACTTAACTCAGCCTCCAAAGGCAGCTGCCTTTCCGGAGACTGGGAAATGTTGGGCAGCCCTGCTCTCTGCGTCCAATGCAGAGCATCCATCAGAGCCTTCCCCAGACTCCAGAGCTGGCCCAAGTTCCACTTCATCATCCAAATCTCACAGTTACTACAATTGAGCGAGGTACTACATATACTGTACCTGTACCATTGGCGGGTACATAACCGCCATTCTTCATATATTTTAGCCTCCAGTCCTCTAATCATCTTTGTTGCTCTTCCCGGAACTCTTTCCAGAGTCTCAACATCTTTTTTACATTGTGGAGACCAAAACTGGATGCAGTAGTCCAAGTGTGGCCTTACCAAGGCATTTTAAAGTGGCATTAATACTTCGCGTGATCTTGATTCTATTCCTCTGTTTATTCAGCCTAGAACTGCGTTGGCTTTTTTAGCAGCTGCTGTACACTGCTGACTCATATTTTAATGGTTGTCCATTAGGACTCCAAGATTGCTCTCACAGTTACTACAGTTGAGCAAAGTACCTCATATACTGTACCTGTTGTGCATTTTATTTTTCCTACCTAAATGTAGAACCTAACTTTTTTCACCATTGAATTTCATTTCGTTAGATAGTGCCCAATGTTCAAGTCTGTCAAGATCCTTCTGTATCTTAAGCCTGTCTTCTGGAGTGTTGGCTATTCCTGCTAGTTTGATGGCATCTGTAAATTTGATGAGTTCCCCATCTATCCCCTCATCCAAATCATTGATGAATATGTAGAAGAATACTGGGCCTAAAACAATACTCTCCCCCCACCCCACCCCTTCTTTGAAGATGGGAACTACATCAGCTCTTTTCCAGTCCTCTGGCAGTTCCCCAGTGCCCCAGGATCTTTGAAAGATACAGTTCAGTGATTCTGAGATCTCATCTGCCAGTTCCTTCAGAACCTTGGGGTATAATCCATCTGGTCCTGGTGATTTGAACTAGTCTAGGATAGATAGGTGCTCACTTACCATTTTCTTCTCCATTTTAACTTGTGTTCCTAATCTGTTTTTTGTGGTGCTGTTTTTGATAGGTTGGATTGTTTTTTCTCTTTATGTAAAGACAGTTGCAAAAAATCAGTTAAGTAGTTCTGCTTTCTCCCTGTTTGTCACCTTCTATTCTATCACCAATTATGATTATGTTTATATTCCTCACTTACTTTGAACATTTCAAGCTGGCATGCATAGAGTAATGCTTCTTCTTTTTCTTAGAACTACAACCTTTTGAGGTGGGTTATTTAAAAAATCCTCTTTAGTTTCCTAGAAGGTAAGTTGGTAGGCATCTTGGAGAACATCTAATCCAACTCTTGTTCAGTACAGGAATCTACTACAGTATCCTTTGCAGATGGCCAACTACCATCTACTTCAACTCACCCAGGAATACGGAATTTTAAAATAAGATGTAAATATTCCTGCAATCCCCTGATAAACAACCAGGTCTGTATAGAGAATAGAGACCCTCTGGGAGAGCTGCACCCAAATTTTTAACATCTTTTATTTTCTTTTTCAGAGAGGAAATGTTTATTTTTATTTTTCTAAGCGTGCTTAGTTTAGTAACTTTAGTTTTGTTAATTGTGCCTCTTTGATGAATCTTCAGGATTTTGACTTATTTGAGGAGGTAGTGGTGACATTTCCTAATGAAGACCAAGTCCTTTCAGATACTGAGCATGGAGATATATGCATGGAAACTGGACAGCAGGTTGATGGAGACATATGTTTGCTTGGTAAGGAACTATCAATCCACCTACTTAGTGCTTTGAATTGCTTCTCTTTCTCTAAATGCATTATTATTGATGTATGCACTCCCACCATGCAAGGATTATATAAAATGGTAAACACCTAGGACCTAAAATCTATACAGTAATATAAATCCTAACAGATGACTAAGTATACTTTTAAGAATAGCTCAATTTAAGAGCCATGGTGATGCAGTGGTTAGAGTAAAGTACTGCAGGCTACTTTTGCTGCCTGCCAGCTGCCTGAAATTTGGCAGTTCAAATCTCACCAGGCTCAAGATTGGCGCATCCTTCCATCCTTTCAAGGTTAAAATGAGCATTCAGATTGTTGGGGGCAATATGCTGACTCTCTAAACCACTGGAGCGGGCTGTAAAAGCACTGTGAAGCGGTATATAAGTCTTAAGTGCTATTGCTATTAGCTTCTCCAATCCAGTGTCCTCCAGATGCCATCATTCATAGCCATAGTTTTGAAGACCTGTCAAAGCAATGAGCCTTAAATTCTGTTCTTCTTATATGAAAAAATCATGGTGTGCTGTGATATCCTCCTTAAGTTTCAAACATGCATTTTCAAAAAATAAGTGGACTCTTTTTTTCCTTTGACGAAGACGACGACGTTTCACTTCTCATCCAAGAAACTTCATCAATTCTGGCTGGACAATTGTGGGGCGGGGGGACGGGGGGTGGGGAGAGAGAAATGAAAGAATTAATTCTGACTGGATGTTTGGGAGGAATGGAAGGATTGTATTCCTTTGCAATAATCTGGTGGTTAGTGCTTTTTCTGAGAGCTGTTGAAGCCACTTGGGGTTTATCTGTGCCCTCAAGGTCACCTGAATCAGAGTGCAAATGGGTGTGGAATCTTCTTGGAACTGCCGAAAGAACTGTGTTGTAGGTAGGAGATAGATGGTGTGGTATCCCTCTCCCTCTGTTGAGAGACTGCTGTTCAAGTCTATCATAGATGGTCTCTGTTTGGAAGTTCACATTCTGGATAGAGAGGACCATTGTTTCAAAGGGGGGGGGGGTAAAAGGCTATGTGTGAATTGAACCGCTCTCCCTCAACAGAGGGGAAGGGATATGACACCGTCTATCTCCTGTTTACAATGCAATCCTTTCTGCAGTTCCAAGAAGATTCCACACCCATTTACATTCTCACCATGAGGGCACAGATAAACTCCCAATTGGCCTCAATGGCTCTCAGAGAAAGTGCTAATGACCAGATGACTGCAAAGAAATAAAATCCTTCTGCACCTCTTCCCAACATCTGTCAGAACTAATCCTCCCCCTCACCTCCCAAATCCAACCAAAACTGATGAAGCTTCTTGGATAAGAAGTTAAACGTCTTCCTCAAAGGAAAAAAAAAACATAGTCTAGTTGCCTTTTTAAAAAGCACCTTCGAGAAAACCATGACCTGGATGACTGAGAATATCCATAAACATCCTTCTCAAGTATAATAAACTGTTTTGTATGAACAATAGAATTAATAAAGCAGAATTGAAAGCTGGTTGGGGATTAAACTATGATAAATGCATATAAAGACAAGGACAGGAACATAGGTGATTTGTGAAGCCTATGGTATGCACATAGGAAACAAGTTATATTTCTGCAATTTTCTTTTTTTTTTCCCAATTTACAAAACAATAAACGTTCTTCAACAGTACTGTGTCATATGTCTCTTACAGGTATTTATATTTATTCCTATACATTCTTGTTTCTCTATTCTAACTAGTTATACCACTTATCCCACACCTCATAAAATTCTGCTTCTTCCTTGCCTTTCATTTCTAACGTGAGCCTATACATCTTAGCACATTCTAGTATCTTGTATATAATCATCTCCTTGGCAGGTATATTTTCTAGTTTCCAACATTGGGCATAGACAATTCTTGCTACTATTACTATGTGTAGAATAATGCATTGGAGTTGCTTCTTGATCTTTTGGTTAAGCGTTCCTAATAAAAATAATTCAGCTTTAAATTCAATCTGTTCTCCTGTTATCTCCTACAGCCATCCCTTATCAGTTCCCAATATTTTTTTGCTTTGGGGTGCAATTTTCTTTTTCAACTGGGCTAAAATTAAACCACATAGAGACCTCCTTTTTTTTTCATGGGACTCCAGTGAAGTGAATTTGGAATAATGTAATGCAATCCATTCCTATGGTGCCCTTGGCATTGGATTCCACAATCCCATCAGAGTCTTTGAAAAATACAATTGCTAACCAGTGCTATCAGGCAGAAACCTGCCAGCTTTCCAATATGCTGATCTTAGACCATGATAAAGATTTGATTTGCCAGCTTTCCTCCTAAAAGATCTAAAAAAACGTCTTGTGTTGGTGAGTATTCTTTACAAATCCGGAGACATGTTTTCAAGTAAGCTTTAGGGTTGGATTTTTTCCTTTCTTACATAGATTCTTCTGACACAGAAGCCACTTGGGATTCTTCTGCAGATGAAGCAATAGGAGGAGGAGGTGGTGGTGGTGGTGGTGGAGGAGGAGGAGGAGGAGGAGGAGGAGGTTCAGGTGAGTCAAGATCTTTCTTTCTACAGCAGCAGAAAGGAAGAGGAAATCCTGCAAGGAGGATGAGGCTTTCTACTTCAGAGTAAGGGTTCCCGACCCAACTTCTTTTTAATTGCTGTGATCTTATCTCCCTCCTCCAATCCCATTTTGAGGGCAGGCTTCAGCTATCAAAAGGCTGGCCACCCTGGCTATAGCAATAAAAAGTCTTTACGGTTTTCTAAACTCCAAAACACTGTCTCTCATTAGTAAAAGGCATTGGTTTTTGCTAATTGCCTGAAGACTGCTGTCCTTAATGGCCCTCAAGCTCATTTAGTACTTACTGATGAAGCAGATGAATTCAGATTTTCTTCTGCAGCTGAATAATCTTATTTTGATAATTGTGTACCGGGCAAATAGAGTATCCTTTCTTTTTAATGCATTAGTAAGCATGGGCTTCTTTGGTATGATAATGGTGAAAACAAGAAGTTTCCAATTCTTCTTATTTAACAGGACAGTCTTGTGGGGGAGCAGCTGACAAAATTTCAGCTAGGGAGTTGATGTTGCACAGATAGTCCTTGGCTTTAAGTAGTTCATTCTTCAAAGTTACAATGGCCCTGAAAAAAAGTGATGTCCCTTTTTTACACTTACAATCATTGTAGCATCCCCATGGTCATGTGATCCAAATTCAGACGCTTGGCGACTGACTCATATCTATGATGATTGCAGGGTCCCGGGATCATGTGATTGATTCCCTTTTGCAACCCTCTGACAAGCAAAATCAATGGAATAGCTAGATTCATTTAACAACTGGGTCACTAACTTAGCAGCTGCAGCAATTCATTTAATAACTGTGGCAAAAAGGTCGTAAAATGGGACAAAATTCATTTAACAAATGTCTCACTTAGTAACAGAAGTTTTGGGCTCAATTGTGGTCAAGGACTAGCTGTAATTCCAACTGTTGAAAATCTATTCCAGTCATCTATGTCTAGATTCTAAAAAATTTTCAGCATTACTTAACTATATTATCATCATAGTGATAGAGCTAGAAATATATGCTTTAATAATAGTAACAACAACAATAATAATAATAAAAATATGAACACAATTGAAAGATAGAAACCAGATGTATTGTTACTTATGCTGCCTGGTTGAATTGTAACACTGGCTTATACTTTGGGGGAAATGCCTTAAAGGTAACAAAGAGGCTATTTCGCCAATTAAAAGGCCTATGTTTTAGTCAACTTAATAATAAATGCTAATTGTCAATTATAGGGATTATTAGTTAATGCAGGCTAAGCAACGAGGGGTTTTTTTAATTCAGTGATGTCTTACTCTGGAATAAGTACATGGGACAGAGGAAAATTATAGTGTCTAAAGCTAGCAAAATTTGGCTGTCTTTATAAGGAGCACAGGAATCACTTTTTAATAATAATCATTCAGACTGAAAATGAAGTCATTTGGGGAAACTGCTTTTGTCTTTTTGATTATCAACTACAGGTAGTCCTCGAGTTATAACAGTTCATTTAGTGATTGTTCAATGTTACAACGGCAGTGAAAAAAATGACTTATGACCATTTCTCAAAGTGATGACCTTTGCAGCATCCTCACAGTCACATGATCAGAATTCAGATATTTGGTAACTAGTAGATATTTATGACGGCTGCAGTGTTCCCAGGGTCATCCCTTTTTGCGATCCTCTGGCAAGCAAAGTCAATGGGAAAGCCAATTTCACTTAACAACTGGTTACTAACTTAACAACTGCAGTGATTCGCTTAACAGCTGTGGCAAGAAATGTCGTAAAATGGTGGGAGAAGTCACTAAGCTTTTCACTTAACAGAAATTTGGAGCTCAATTGTGATCGTAAATCGAGGACTACCTATACAATTCTTATCATTCCTGACCTTTGACCTGGGGAGATGGGAGTTAGAATACCAACCACAGCTAAAAAGCCACTAGTTCTTTGCTCGTGGCATCTGTAAGGAGATAACTAATAATTTGTGTGAGATAAACATCATCACACCAATGTCCTAACTTATCAATTTATATCAGCTGTCTTAACCCAAATTTGTACTTGTGTCATTTGTGTGATGATATCAGATGTTGCATGTTTGGGCCTCAGTCACATTTGCTGTAGATGCTATTGTCCCTGTTTTGGATAAAACTTTGGATTGTACCTTTCTGTTTACATGTTGTTATCATATGTAAGGTATGTTATTACAACGATTAATGTAAATGGAGACCTTGTTTTGTTAAATATAGCAATAACAAAAAGATTTAGACTTATATACCGCCCCATAGTGCTTTACAACAGTATCTGGGTGATTTACAATGTCAGCATTATTTGCACATTGTTTCCAACTATCTGGGTCCTCATTTTACCGATGTTGGAATGATGGAAGGCTAAATCAACCTTGAGCCCCATCAAGTTCAAACTCCAGACTTTAGACATCATGCCCACAATACTGTACTTTAATCATGGCACTACCAGATCTCTCTGTTATCCCAAATATTATAGGATTACAACTAGAGTTTCTGACAATATGGCCCAAAAGAAATAAGGTGAAGTCTTCAAGCAGAGCTTGACTCCTGGCGATTTCATGGATAAATGGCCCACCATTGCATTCTTCTGTGATGACTTTTAATTGCTTAATCTAGTTTACATTTCCTATCTAAAATACTAACCAAGCTTCACCCCTCTTTAGCTTCCGCAGCTAGAGCAGATGAGCCAGGTGCTGCAGTAAACCCTCTCCTGTGGAAAATGAAGTCTCAAAACATCTGGGTAGATTTAGGTTGAGAAGGGCTAGCTAAGAAAATCTGCAGAGAGGAGACCACTTTAGGAGGGACATTATCTGCTGTCTAAGATAAAATGGAAAGGCTCTTCCATGGAAGCACTTATTGGAATATGAGTGTCTATGTGTGGTGTCTCAAACCCAAGAAAGTATTTTGTTTCCTTAAGTTTCTCTAGTATAGACAATTCAGTCAATTAACCTAAACTGAATATGTGTGTGTGTGTGTGTGTGTGTGTGTTTGCTGAGGTTTTTGCGAGTGTTCACACCCCCACTGGAAGTTAAAAGGAAGAAACAGCTGCGATCACACATTGCTCCTAGAAGCATGAAGCCGAAAACACCAGCCTGAAGATGATGAATGAGACTTCGTCGAAACATCGCCAAGACACTTCCAATTTTACGCAGGAGAAAACCCAGATAACCAAAGACATATATTGTGTGTATATACACACCCCCACACACACACACACACACACACACACTGGGGCAAAAAAGTGTTTAGTCAGCCACCAATTGTGCAAGTTCTACTTAAAAAGATGAGAGAGACCTGTAATTGACATCATAGGTAGACCTCAACTATGGGAAACAAAGTGAGAAAACAAATCCAGACAGTCACATTGTCTGATTTGGAAAGAATTTATTTGCAAATTATGGTGGAAAATAAGTAATTGGTCAATATCAAAAGTTCGTCTCAATACTTCGTTATATATCCTTTGTTGGCGATGACAGAGGTCAAATGTTTTCTGTAAGTCTTCACAAGGTTGGCATACACTGTTGCTGGTATGTTGGCCCATTCCTCCATGCAGATCTCTAGATCAGTGATGTTTTAGGGCTGTCGCTGGGCAACACGGACTTTCAACTCCTTCCAAAGGTTTTCTATGGGGTTGAGATCTGGAGATTGGCTAGGCCACTCCAGGACCTTGAAATGCTTCTTACGAAGGCACTCCTTCGTTGCCCGGGTGATGTGTTTGGGAGTCATTGTTGTGCTGAAAGACCCAGCCACATTTCATCTTCAATGCCCTTGCTGATGGAAGGAGGTTTGCATTCAAAATCTCACGATACATGCCCCCATTCATTCTTTCCTGTACATGGATCAGTCATCCTGGTCCTTTTGCAGAGAAACAGCCCCAAAGCATGATGTTGCTACCACCATGCTTCACAATAGGTATGGCAACTCAGCATTCTCTCACGATGAGTTGTGTTTCTACCAAACAGTTCTACTTTGGTTTCATCTGGCCATATGACATTCTCCCAATCCTCTTCTGGATCATCCAAATACACTCTAGCAAACTTCAGATGGGCCCGGACATGTACTGGCTTAAGCAGGGGGACATGTCTGGCAGTGCAGGATCTGAGTCCCTGGCGGCGTAGTGTGTTACTGATGGTAGCCTTTGTTACATTGGTCCCAGCTCTCCGCAGGTCATTCACTAGGTCCCCCCCGTGTGGTTCTGGGATTTTTTGCTCGCCGTTCTTGTGATCATTTTGACCCCACATGGTGAGATCTTGCATGGAGCCCCAGATCGAGGGAGATTATCAGTGGTCTTGTATGTCTTCCATTTTCTAACTATTGCTCCCACAATTGATTTCTTCACACCAAGCTGCTTGCCTATTGCAGATTCAGTCTTCCCAGCCTGGTGCAGGTCTACAGTTTTATTTCTGGTGTCCTTCAACAGCTCTTTGGTCTTCACCATAGTGGAGTTTGGAGTGTGATTATTTGAGGTTGTGGACAGGTGTCTTTTATACTGATAACAAGTTCAAACAGGTGCCATTAATACAGGTAATGAGTGGAGGACAGAGGAGCCTCTTAAAGAAGAAGTTACAGGTCTGGGAGAGCCAGAAATCTTGCTTGTTCGTAGGTGACCAAATACTTATTTTCCACCATAATTTGCAAATAAATTCTTTCCAAATCAGACAATGTGACTGTCTGGATATGTTTTCTTACTTTGTTTCCCATAGCTTAGGTCTACCCATGATGTCAATTATAGGCCTCTCTCATCTTTTTAAATGGGAGAACTTGCACAATTGATGGCTGACTAAGTACTGTTTTGCCCCACTGTGTATGTGTGTGTGTGTGTATTAACCTAAACTGAATATGTATGTATTTATTTCTCTTTAGCCAGGTCCTTCCTAGGTAAACCAAGATTTTTATGCAGCCCTAGTTCAGTGAAATCACAATCCACTAGTTTCTAGGCTTTTTTTTGTCTGGCAGCCAGAAAACACTCTGCTGCCCATTGCGAGATTAAGGAGACTAAGCGAGTTGGTTGCCTGTGTTATTACATCTTGATTAGTTGATGGAGTTGATGTTTGAGTTACGAAACAGCCAACTAATGTTACGAAAAAGCCAACTAATCTGCAAACATCAACTCCATCAACTAATCAAAATGTAACAACACATGCAACCAACCCGCTCACAGCAATAAAGCCAGCACCCCTACTTCCCCACCAGTACGATGGCAGCTCCAATCACGCTTTGCTCGCATAGTCTATAAACCGTTTCTCTTTTATTCCCACATCAAAGCAGGTGCCCAGACTCCCAACAGAGCAGATCTCCAGATGGGATTTGGAGAAAGACCCAATGGAGCAGTGCAGCATTTGGCTCCGAAGAGGATACGGATAAGGGAGAAACGCCACCCTTGCATTGAATGTGGGAAGCGATTTCGCTGCCAGTCAGAACTGGCCCTACATCAAAAAGTGCATACCCGGCCCAAATCCTATCATTGTGCTGAGTGTGGTAAACAGTTTGGTCGATCTTCACATCTCACTAGACATCAGAAAACCCACATGAGTGAAGAATGCCACATCTGCACCGAATGTGGCAAGCGATTCCGGTGGTCCACGGAGCTAGTCATCCACCAGAGGATCCATGCTGTTGAACAGCCTCACTACACTATGGATGCTGACACTTTGTGTCAGTGGCCCTCCGAGTTCAATATAACCCAGAATATTTTTACAGGTGAGAAAGCCCCTCCCAATGGTGATATGGTAAAACCTCATACAGTCAAGAAACCTCACCTCTGCCCTGAATGTGGAAAAGGGTTCCGGTGGCCTTCTGAACTCGCCACTCATCAGAAAACTCACAACAAGAACAAGCACTACCTCTGTCCTGAGTGTGGGAAAGGGTTCCAGTGGCCCTCGGAGCTGACAGCCCATCAGAGGACCCATGCAGGCAACAGTTTGTCTCCCATTGCTGATTGTGAGAACAGCAACACCCAGCCACCTCATCACCCTCCCTACCCGCGATCTGGCATGGCAGAGAAACGCCATCTTTGCGGAGAATGTGGCAAGGCATTCCGATGGCCGTCGGAACTTGCCACACATCAGCGTATCCACACGGGGGAAAAACGTTACTTCTGCACAGAGTGTGAGAAGGGGTTCATATGGCCATCAGAGCTGGCCGCTCACCAGCGAACCCACACTGAGAAGCAAACTTACCAGTGCATGGAGTGTGGGAAAATATTCCATGATCTTTACGGTCTTACAAGACACCAGAAGACCCACTTGGGAACCAAGGTCTATCCTTGCACCGAGTGTGGGAAAACCTTCAGTCGGCAATCCCATCTGACTCGGCATCGGATCACTCACACCGGCGAAAGACCCTATCCTTGTACCGAGTGTGGAAAACGGTTTGGACGACAGTCGCACCTCACTCGGCATCTAAGAATTCACACAGGAGAAAGACCCTATGAGTGTGGTGAGTGCGGAGTAAGGTTTAGGCGAAGACACAGCATGATGTACCATCAGCGGATCCACTTGAGAGAGTCCAGTGGAGGTCTGGACATGATAAACCCTCATAATCCGGAAAGTCTTGTTGATCCTCTCCAGAATCCTATCCATGTCACAATTTGACACATTGGGTGGTAGGGAAGTAATTTCAGAAGGAACATGGGATGGGTGAGTGGGACACTTTGATCACAACATTTGGAAGGGATTCCCATGGCTGTATTATTTCACCAGGTTCTGTATCACAGGCAGGGTCCAAGAGGGACATATTCCAGGATTCCATACAGCCTGGCAGAGAATGCTAGCACAACAGGGCCTATGAACTGTGTAAATGCTGTAAAGAATTCTGGGACAAGATGCCCACACTGTCCTCTGACCATGAGTTGCTTTGGGCTGAAAAGCAGGGCTGCCCCAAAAACAAATCTGGTAACTTGTTGGCCAGATTAGCCCCGTGGTCCTAATTTTAGATCTGGCTCCTGCAGAGCTTTGGTAGCGGGAAAGAAATATTTGATAACCAGATTGGGTATCCCCTTGATGCTCTTAGTAGGCAGAACAGTATTTGTTCCCTGGAACACATGCTTGTGGTGGGGTGTTGGACAGAATCTGCTTTTCTCACTTTCTTCACTTCTTTCTGTGGCACATATGTGGGTCAAGTCGGAATGGTTTTGATGAGGGAACTCTGTGGGGCCATCATGTTGTTCCTTGCAGGACAGGGCACTCTTTGCTTTTACACTGTTCATATGTAGAAAGAAATCAGTAATACTTTTCCCACTCTTATGCTGTTGCAGTGGGGAAAGCTGACCTTTCCCACTTTTTAAAATAATAATAATAATATAATAATAAAAATCTCTTATGTGCAAGAGTCTGATTTGGAATGAAATCCAACAATCTATTATTTCAGTGGCGATTCTTCATTTCTACCAATCCTCCCAAGGCAAAGAAATCAGCTAATCAATCTATTTTGAAAGACAACATGGCAGACTCTCCAAAGATACTTTCTGTGATATACTTTCACTCTCCACGGCACTTCTGTTTTTCCTTTCCTCTTTTCTTGGGAAATCTGGGTGAAATTTCCTTCCTTCCCTGTGGGCCAAATTACTTTTTTTTTTTTTAAAGAAATAAGGCAGCGTTGGGCCTTCAGAGCAGTGGTTCTCAACCGTGGCAAATTTCAGGTATGTGGACTTCCAACGCAAAGAATTTTGGTATGCTGGGTTGAGAATTCTGGGAGTCTGAAATTGACCAAGGTTGAGAAACCCTGCTTTAGAGTAAAAGAAGAGCACACCCACCTTTCACTATATTGTTGTAGCTTTTCCCCCACTTTGGACTCTGCAGATGTTTAGAATTGCATTTTGTTTTAACCTTAGCTACCACGGTCATGCTTTTGGGATGCTGTGAGTTGTAATCCAACACATAGAAAGATAGCAGACATAGGAAGGCTGAACTATTACTATTTTTTGAAAGTATTTATCAGGGTTTTTTTTTAATTCAATAAGGCCTTGAATTTAAAAAAAAAAACAACTACATTGCAGTACCGTAAAATCACTACAAAATAACAGACCTAGCTGTCCTTTCTCCATCAACAAATATTAAAATTATCAGAGATGATGAAAGGCTCTAAAACCTACAATATTTCTAAAATGTCATGAGGAATGACAATATCCATGCAGCCTCCTCTGGAAGGAGATCCAGAGTGATGGTTCTGTGGGGGAGAATTTTTTTTTTTTGTACGTCCCAATGTAGCCTCTTGGAGGGAATGTAATCCAGCACGAAAGATAGCAGATATAGAAAGACTGCACTATTATTATTTATTATTATTTTTGAAAGTATTTATTAGTGAGGTTTTTGGGGGTTTTTTTTAATGCAGTAAAAAAAAAACTACAGTAAAATCACTACAAAATAACAGCTGGTCCAAGCTAATGTTTCACCATCAACTAATATTAAAATTATCTGAGATGATGAAAGGCTCTAAAACCTGTATTATTTCTAAAATGTCATGAAGAAAGACAATATCCAGACAGCCCCATCTGGAAGGAAATCCAGAGTGATGGTTCTATGCGAAAAAGATTACGTATTTTTTCTACCTCCAGCCTAGCCTTTTGGTGGAGGGAATGATTAGAGATGTGAAGGGTGTGGGTTGGAAAACAGATGTTGCCTTAACCTTCTAGCTCTGCATTTCTGAAATGGTTCAGTCCTTTGTTTATTTACTTAGAATTATATTCCACTCTTTCAGAATGATTTACTCCCTAAAACTATTTGGACATAAAATAAGAAAGCAAAATATTTGGCCTCTAGATAGGAACAAAAAAGAATATATTTTTTGTGACACTGTTATCAAATGTGAGCAGAGAGAGTTTTGAAACTGAAATGAAAAGGGTCCTCTCAGAAGAGTTGGAGATGAAAGACCACACTTTGTGGCAGTTTTTGTTCTAAGATCTTTCCCCCCCCCCCCTTTGTATTAGCTTTGTAATGATAAGGGAGAACTCCACACCAACATTTTTTTTAAATCCGTCTTTGAAAGTATGGAATCCCTGAAGAATGAACATCCTTTTGGAAATAACTTAAGAATAAAGAACTTTCACAATTAGTGCCTTGTGTGTGTGGTTTCTGAAGAGCAGACTAACTTCAGGCTGTGGCCCTTGCAGAAGCGAACTAGATGATGGCTCATAAAAGTCAAGAATACCTTTACTCCAAGCTGCGCTTTTTTGCACTAATTCTGCATTTTCTGTTGGCATTCATCTGGTTTGTTGAAAGAGAATTTGCTTTCTTGCAGAGAAATTCTCTTCCTGGATTTAAGTGAAATTGAAATGTGTTCCTGCAGTCATTGACTGTATTTAATTGATTAAGCATTTAACCTGGTTACTGAATTAACCCATTTGGGGAGGGGGTGTTGCCCATTACAATAAATCCTAATCCTACCAAACAGCTCTGGTTTGCATAGCAACTGATCTGTAATCTATAATTCCAAACCTTTTTTTTAAAAAAAAATTCCTGTTCGTTTCCAAGGATGTTGAGATGGTTATTTATTCAAGAGATTCCTTGGACTAGTACCTTGCTGAAGTCCTGCACTGAAACACCCATAATTTGTAGAAAAGGGTCACCCTAGGTGGAAATTATGAGATTATAACTTAATATTTCTGGAGGACACCAAGTTAAAGCTTAATATATTTACCTCATATGATTAAAAAACTGCCATTAGAGGGAGCTCAAGATTTTCAAAAGAAACTGCTTCATCCTTACAATTTTAGACAATCATATAGTAGTTTAATATATTACTTTTTAAATTATTCCCTGCTCTTCCTTTCAACAGAGCAACTTTGACAACAGTAAGCTATAGGGAAACTTGAGGTAAAATGCTAGAAAGTGTATCATGAAACATTCCATTTATAGCATTAAAATGAGGCTGGATACAAAGAGTTGCTTTGGTCCATTGAGGCAACCTGGTTCCCGGTGGCTAAAGGATTAAATCCCTGCAGTTTTTATTTTCAGAAATTTGCTACTGTTTTCTTCCTAAGATTGAGAGACTGAGCCAAGGTCATTGACAAGACTACCACTCAACATCTCCAGGCTCTTGATCCAGCAATTACATCATATTAACTCAGACCGTACAGAAATCCTTAACCTAAAGAATACTAGTCTAAAAAAAATTCATTAAAATATATTTGAATTACAACAAATGGATGGGATTTGTAGCTGATTCTCTTCAAGTTTGCATTTTGATGGAATTTTCTTGCATTTTGATGGAATTTTCCGGTACTTTTTACATCACTTAAAACTAATCCTTTTTTTTCACATTTACTCAGATACTGCAATTTAACAGTCAAATAATTATTAATTATTAAGGAAGCACAGTTGAGCCACATCAAATCTAACTTCGGCAAGCAAAAAACAAAGCAAAAATCTGTCTGGCATGGAATACTCTGCCTCTACAAGTAGCACAGAACAGTTAATTGCTGGTTTATATTAGTAGCAATCATTACAGAAAGATGATTTAGCAGCTAAATATGATGCAACCTGACACCTTCAGCAAGCTTCCAGCAATTTCTTCGGGAAAATACTTCTTTTAACTTTCCCAGGAAACGACCAAATATAGAGGAATGTGGTACAAACATATGTAACTGAAGAGTAAAGATGTTTTCAGCAAGATAAGTGTTTTGTGCAGATATCACAAAATGCAAATTAATTACTGTGAAATTCTAAAACCAAGTGCTTATGATGATTACTAACTCATCCTGAACTAGGTATATTGCAAAGTAATATTTTTATAGACCAAATTCTTCGATCATGGTTTACAAGTAGTTGCAAGAGTTCATCAGTACTGATCTTGTTAATCAGATCCTAATTTGTTCAGCCTCCATACTGAGCAGTTTTTGTTGACAGGTCAATGTACGAATTTTTGCCTAAGCAGCCATGAAGTGTTTTCTTTCCTAAGGTCCTTAGAAATCTGCAAAATGACTTGGCTCATCTAACTTATTGCCCAACTAGACAAACACATCTTGGGCAACAGATAAGCACTTAATGGTTACAATGGATCATTTTTCTAATCCCAATCATTTTTCCAAATACCATCCTTGCTAGCATTGTATAATACCACACACCCAAAGAAAATGCTAGTTTGTTGGATTGTAATATTATATCCCAACAATACTTTTATTCTAGGAACACTGGATTTGCTGTTGGCAAGACAAGCAATATTTTATATCAGCAAAACAAACAATTCTCAAGTCTACACATCACATTTGTAGTCAACAAGAAGCTATTTTAAATTAAGTTTATGTACTTCCTGCTTCTTGCCCTCTCTATAATTCCCTGTAATTCAGATCATAGGGAGGGGGTTAGTTTACACTAGCTAACTTTTAAGATGGGTTGACTTTAACTTCCAGTTCCCCAGCCAATCATGAAGTCCACCCATCTTAAAGTTGCTGAAGTTCAGAAATACTGCTTTAGTCAGTGCAACATGACAGTGGTTAATCAAAAGTCCCCATTAAATACCTCATCAATATCACCATCAGTCTCTCTGAAGGAATTCTCAATCTGGGGTCTCGGGCACCTCATTAGGACTTACCCAGCTGACATCCATTTCCAAGAGAGTCTGATTTTATATATTTAAAGTATTTAGCTAACTTGTTTGATCTCTCAATTACAGAAGTCACTCTCTGTAGCTTACACATTTTAATGAAAAAAAACCCCAAGACTTAACAAACACAATGAGATAATAATTAATTATTATCTTCCAATAATTATTATCTTTCAGTAATAATTTTATCTTCCAAATACAGATAGTCCTCAATTTACAACAGTTCGTTTAGTGTCTGTTCAAAGATACAGTGGTACTGAAAGCAGTGGTTTATCACTGTTTTTCATGTGACTGTTGCAGCAACCCCATGGTCACATGATCAAAATTGTCAACTCATATTTATGATGACTGCAGAGTCCCAGGGTCACGTGATCACCTTTTGTGATCTCCTGACAAGCAAGTCAATGGAGAACCCAGATTCACTTTACAACCATATTACTAACTTAACAACTGCAGTGATTCACTTAACAATGAGGGCCAGAAAGGTCATGAAATGCAGCAAAACTCATTTAACAGCTATCTTCCTTAGCAATAGAAATTTAGCACTCAATTGGGGTCATAATTGAGGACTACTTGTACCTGGATATCTCCTTGCAGTGACTCAGCAAATCTCCTGTCAGATCATTGCTTAATACCATCTGGATCACTTTAAAAAGAATTCCTAACAAATGTAGTAAGATAAATATTTCATTTTGGAACATATCCAGAATTTTGTAGCACATGCATGATATGAGAAGCCAACACCCACAAAGGCAACCAAGCTGGCTGAGAATTTCAGAATTCCTTGGTTCATAACATTTGGAGATCACCATTTCTGAAAGCTAATTATAATTATTCTTTGCAGATATTTTTACAGGATCCAGCAACTCTCCAGGCATGTCTCCCACCTGTCTAGGAAAGCTAGGCTGGGATGGAGAGCTCTACTTTCTCTAGAAAACAAACAGGGGTGCAACCATTTTTTCTGTTAATTTCCAGTTCAAGTATCCATTTACTCTACCCTGTAAGGACATTTTCCACAAACTATTCTCAGTTTATAGGCTTAGTGCAGTGGTGGGTTTCTACGGGTTCGCTCCAGTTCAGGCGAACCGGTAGTGGTGGCAGCGGGAAGCTCCGCCCATTGCCTGGACATCATCACGGACGCTCTGCATGCACAGAAGTGCCACGTGTGAGCAAAGCAAGCACGCATGTGGGTGCGCTTCCAGTTCCAAACCAGTAGTGAAGGTAAGTGGAATCCACTACTGCTTAGGTGTCTTCTGATTGATGCTTTAAAGGTAAAATTAGGATACAGTGCTGTCATTGATCTTTTAGAATATATAATTCATTTGTGGGCACCAAAACTAAGAATCTTATCTCCAGAATCTTTAGCTTTCTATCTCCAACTTCCAGTTATTCCCTCACAAACACAGATTAAGCCAATCTATAGCTCCAAGAAGACATTTGAAAGCTTTGAATATGATTAAGAAGAAATAAATTAGATGTTGGAAACATGGCTTTGCCCTTCATTAAAGGAGCGAATGTAGCTTTTAAAGAGGCCAATGTGCTTGCTTTAATGCAGAGCAGGTATTGTTCTGGTGAAGTGAGAAGCCCTCCTTTCAAATAATTTTTGAAGGGAACATGGGCATACATGCCAAGTGGTGTAAACAAAAGAACAGTTTTCTGCTCATTGAATTCTTTGTTTTTATAATGTTAATTTAAATAAAGTAAATATAAACACAGTGTTTACCCATAGTGTTTAATCATAAGACACAGTGCCATATTATGCCATCGCTGCAAAATAAAATAGCCCCAAGGGTGCTTTTTCAAGGGGCAACTGAAGACATTTCCATTCTCATCAAAGAAGTTTATTCAGAGCTGAAGAAGCTTCTTGGATGAGAAGCGAAACATCTTAAAACCAGAATGTCCAGTTGGCTCTTGGAAAAAGCACTTTTGGGACAACCATGACCTGGATGACTGAGAATCTCCATAGACAAAATAAAATCCTACTAAAATCTTCAAGCTTGATTTATTTTTGCACATAAGACTCTGTTCTATCTGTCCAAAAAGTCCCAAATATGTTGAAACTGATCATTACTGCATCCTGATAGTCAATATCATGGATTTTATTTGTCATTCTTTCCCTCCTTTTTTTTTCTTTCCAGATGACTGCTTTTTGTCACTGCAATTTAATTACTATCAAAATAAGATACAGGTATCCTCAACTTACAAGAATTCATTTAATTTCATTTTTTGAAATTACAGTGGAACTGAAAAAAGTGACTTATGACAGTTTTTCACATTTACGACTGTTGTAGCATTCCATAGTCATATGATCAAAATTTGGAGACTTGGCAACTGACAAGTATTTGTGGTGGTTGCAGCATCGTGGAATCTTGTGATCCATCTTTTGCAACCTCCTGACAAGGAAAGTTCATAGGGAAGTCAGTTTCAGTTAACAACTAACTTAACAACTGCAGTGATTCACATAACAACTGTGGCAAGAAAGATCATAAAATGGGGCAAAGCTTACTTAACAAGAGACATTTTGGGCTTAATTGTGGTTGTAAGTCAAGGACTATATGTAAAGGGATTCTATGGATCAGGCACCCTCCCAAAAATTTGCGAGTGACTCTCCTCACTTTTTATATTTGGCTGTTAGGTTAAAGTTTAAAGATATTAAGACTATGTGATCCAACTCATGTTTCTCTTTTATAGGTTTGGCATACAGTACTTGTCTTATTGTGCTTTGCAAATACTGTGTTTTTTTACAAGACCTTCCACCAGTAAAAAGATTATCACTTACTGAAGGCTCAGGTGATGATTATCAGTTTTTAGCAATAAAATACAGGTAGTCCTCGACTTACAACAGTTCATCTAGTGACCGATCAAAGTTTGTTTGTTTATTTATTTATTATTTATTATTCGTATTTCTATGCCGCCCACTCTCCGAGGACTCTGGGCGGCTTACAACAATCGACAGTATACTAAATAGCATTTTGCTCCCAGTAATCTGGGTCCTCATTTTACCCATCTTGGAAGGATGGAAGGCTGAGTCAACCTTGAGTCAGTCAGATTTGATCCGCTGATCTGCTGAACCAGCAGTCAGCTGAAGTAGCTGCAGTACAGCATTCTAACCACTGCACCACCTCGGCACTGAAAAATGGCACTGAAAAAAGTGACTTATGACCATTTTTCACACTTACGACTGTTGCAGCCTCCTCACAGTCACATGATCAAAATTCAGACCCGGTGTAAATATACCTGTTATATGTACTGGGAAACAAAATAATTCACTGAGAAACAAATTTTTAAAAAATGTGTTAAAAATAAAAAAATAAAATAAAAAATAATACTTTAAAAAATTATTGCAATAAAGTCACTTTATTGCAATATTCACTTTATTGTAGTGATCTTGAATCAAACTCTAAGGTATACCTGTAGTTAATTAATACAAATTAATCCTATCTAGTTTTACAATGTAAATCTTGCAATTAAAAACTGCTTTTACTGTGATGAAGTTTGCTTTTGTTAGTTTGATGCAATGTATCAATGTAAATATGTTTGTATGTATTTTTTTATTCTAATGTTCAATAAAAAACTTTAAATTAAAAAAAATATTTTAAATATCAGAACTTTTTTTTAATAAGAAGGAGATTGATAGAGACCTGTGATGTTCTTTGAACTCCTGATTGTTTATTAATATACAGGTTGAACAAGTCTATTCAACACATCTAACAAAGAAAGACAAAAAAATTAATGTTTTTCTAAGATTGCCTTTGAACGCCTAGCTACGCCCAGTAGAGTAAATCCAAGTACTTGCCTTCACTTCTCCAAGTTTGTTCTTTGAAATTCAGAAAAAAAATATCAATAGAAGTGGATTATATACGGGGCCAAGATCCAAATCTGAATTCCAATCAAAATTCATCAAAGAAAACTGTTTCATTTTAATGCTAGAGTTCAGACCTCCAGTTTGTTAATAAGTAAATGCCCTCCAATTAATAAGTAATAAGTATCTGAGCTTGTGATCATGCTTTTTCTGTGCAAAGTTGCAAGTCCAAATCTATTAAGCCATAACAATGACATTCAGGTTTTGTGCAAAGTTACTTAAATCAATTGCTTTGTTAATCAAGGTCCAGAAAGCATCATTTGAAAGCAGGACTGCAGGGGGGTGGGGAGTGGGGGGGGGGAGTATTTTCCTCCTAGGTAAAGGGAAGACTGAAGACTGATCAGGTAAGGATAGTGTCTAACTTAAAACCTTACAAAGCTGGTATTAATGACATGTCTTTGAGAGGAAAAGAAGTTCAGGCAAGTTTGAATGTCAGCAACTTTTTTTTTTAAAGAGTTTGATTTCCAGCCAACCCAATATCAAAGATTGTGCCAAGCATTACAAAACATGTGTTTCAAAAGGCAAGGCCCTCCCTATTTGGCTGGATCAGAAAGCTTGAATTCAGTTCCTCTTAAATACTCACAGTTCCTCTCAGTAGAGGCTAAAGCTTCTCTGCTGTTCTACTTATCCCCCCTCTGCTCCAGTTCCCAAGCCAAAGACCATTAAGAGGCCAGCCAGCTCCATCCAAGCCAAGGTAAATATTCCAGACGGCTGAGGCTCTTCCTGCTTGGCTGCACTCTGCAAAAGGAAGGAAGAATGTGGGTCAGGCAAAACAAAAGTTTTAAACCAGAACGTGTGGGTTCTTTGTGAAGGAAGGGGCTGTTCTAATACCCACCCTTCCCCAATATCTGTGGGTATAAATTGGTGAGTACTGCTGTTTTCTTTAAAGGAGGGGCAAGCATGTGAAGAGTAAAGCTAGTTTGATTATCCTTTGAACATTTTTTTCGCACTTCCCATGACTCCATCAAGAGTAAATAGACATCACACTAGCAGCTTCTTAGGAAAACATTTCAAAATATACCATATATGGATAACAAGGTTAGAGGTATGGTTAATTTTTTTCTATTCCTTCTCTGTCTTCCTTGCTATCTATCTCTTCCAGTTGACTTTTCAACCCTGTGTCCAGGGTGAGGGGACTATCTCTATATGTCAGCTGTTCTGAAACATTTGAGGGTGCTTCTATCGGCTGCCACTCTCATTAGGCTCTGAATACAGCTATTGGATTGGGTTACAAATCTCTTAATTCTGGGTGAAAAGAGTTGCATTTCCTCAGAATACCATTCTCCTCTTCAGCCAAAATGAAGCCAGAAAAAGAAGAGGCACGTCCTCCATTGATCTCTATTAAGGGGATCCCCATGATAAAGTACTTTGCAGAAGTTTACGATGAAGTGGAAAAATTCCAAGCACATCCAGATGATCTACTGATCTCTACATACCCCAAGTCTGGTGAGTGATGCTTTCGACTTCATTTTCTTAAAAAGAGTATAGAAGCGCTGGTCATTCATGTGTGGATAATTTCCAATTTTCTACTTTCCCTTTGTTCTATCAACTCACAAGACAATAAATTCCAGGCAGCTGGATAGCAAACTTTTCCTTTAAGAGGCTGACTATACATGCCTGAAAAGAGACATATCGACTTATATTATATCTGATTTGCATCCCAATGATTTACTGTCCTTAGCTTTACATCATGAAGGTATTTTTCTTCCTACTAATTTCTTTTTTGCAAAAACATATTCTATCTTGTTTTTAAATTATAGGATACTAATAACAATTTGCTAAGCATTAGATTTTACAAGGAGTATCAATGTTCCTTGAAAAGTTTTGGAACTGCACTATAAATGGATGCTGTTCCAACTTCCTTTCTTTCCTAGTCTTATTTTGCAAAAAAAAAAAAAAGAGAGAGACAAAGAATGTTGAGATAAAAAAAAGAGATAGAGACTGACCAAAGAAGCACATTCTTAGTGAAAGTTCAGAAATGGAACAATTAAATTTCACATTAAAAACCTCATCTGAAAATATGCATAGGCGAGAGTCTGATTTTAAGGTTAATGTCTTTACTTTTAATTCTTGAAATCTCCTTGGCCTCATTTACTGTTAATCAGATCTAAGTGCATTCAGCATAGCTGATATGCATTAAAAAAATAAACAGTACTATTTTGTGATATGTTATGGAGGCAATTTCATCTGTCACTTAAAATACATTTTGGCTAATATCTGGCCTAAACATACATGTGAAAAAGAGACACAATCAGCACAAAATTTGTAGGCAAGACTTCACAGCAGGACACCTCTGGATAATTTCCAAATATTTATTAGCAGAACTCTCATTTGATAAGAAAACCGGGTGGAATGTTTAATTCGATATGCCGTTGTTCGCTACTAGAGGCTGCCCTTTTAAATAGTATGTATGAAGGAGAAGAGAGTGTTTGGTATGCATTCCCACTGCCTGCTTGTCCACCCTCCCTTCTAAGTTTCTTTCCTGTGCATGGGACATAAAAATCACACTTCTAGTAGGAGGAGAGCTGCTTTGCTCGTGATTGCCCAGAAAAGCAGGTAGTCCTAGACCAGGGGTCCCCAGCCCCAGGCCATGGCCCACTTCCGTGCTGTAGCCAGTTCAGAAGTGAGCTACCTTTATCTTTCTTTATCTTTATCTTGATTTGATTTGTATACCGAAGGACTCAGGGCAGTGAACAGCCAAGTGGTAAAAATACATAAATAACAAAATTTAAAAACAGAATAAAATCAAATTAAACAATTTGGCCCAGACAAATTTAAAACACCCTAATCATTTAAAACCAATTAAAATTTTACATAATTAAAAGGGAGAAGATTAGGCCAGGCTCGCCTGGTGGAATAAAAAGGTCTTGAGAGTGCGGCGGAAGGTGCGCAGATCCGGGATCCTCCGTATCTCCGGGGGAAGCTCATTCCAGATAGTAGGTGCCCCCACAGAGAAGGCTCTCTCCCTAGGGGCCGCCAGTCGACATTATTTGGCTGGCAGCACCCGGAAGAGCCCCTCTCTATGGGAATGTACTGGCCGGTGGGAGGCTATTGGTGGTAGTAGGCGGTCCCGTAAATAATTAGGTCCTAAGCCACGGAGCGCTCTAAAGGTGATAACCAAAACCTTGAAGCACACCCGGAAGACCGCCGGGAGCCAGTGCAGCTCGCGCAGGAGAGGTGTTACATGGGAACGCCATGTTGCTCCCATTACCATCTGCGCAGCCGCACTCTGCGCAGTTGGAGTCTCTGGGTGCTCCTCAAGGGGTGCCCCATGTAGAGAGCGTTGCAATAGTCCAGGCGGGAGGTGACGAGGGCATGAGTGCTATGTGAACTGTTGGCTCAGTGTATGTGTGCAGGTGTGCGCGCAGCTCGACTTGTGCCAGTGGTGGGCCAGTGCGTGCAGCCAGATCAATTCACACAAGCAGTGTGCTGACCCACCACTTGCACAGGCCAGTTCCCCTCTTCCCCCACCCCTGCGGGGACACCAAGCCATAAAAGTAGGGGACCCCTGTCTAGAGAGACGAACCGACCTCCTGTTCTCTTCCCTGACCTCAATTCTTCACTTGAAAACTATGTTTTCCGAAGGCATTTTTCATTTTTTCAAAATTTAATTTTATTTATTTTATTTCGTCAAGCATATATTTTATGACAGATATAAGTGTGAACATAATTATAAATACATGAAAAGGATACAAATAAAAGAAAACATTAGGACAGGGACAGTAGGCATGCTGTTGCCCTTATGCATTCATGCATAATGTATTATGCAAATACATTCCTGTCATCATTATCACTTTTATGGGTCACCCTCTTTACAGGAAACTCATTAGAAGAACATTTCTCCACTTTTATTACCATCACTTCTTGTTCATCCTAAAGAAAATCTTGGGTTTTGGACTTTTCTTCTATTCAGGCCAAAATTTGGGAGAACAAGCAGCCAAGGTTACTCTAGTTGTACTAGGGACAGATGCAAGCGGAACAGCCAATTCTAAACACAAAGATCTAATTTATTTAAACTGTCGAAAACTTTCCTAATGTGTTAAACAGGCTGATTAAACAAAATAAAACTTTTCCTCAAACTTTAAGCGGGGTACACTGGTTATCTTAATATGTCATGAAATGGAATGTGGAAATAAAGCTTCTCATTATTTCAGATGAATATTCTGTCTTCCACCTCACAAAATTGGAGTAGGGCAAGCTCTAGTTTTGAAGGTGATAGATGAAATGTGCACATGGAGAATCAGTGGATATGAGTTTTGGCAAAGCAGAGCTTTCCCAGACAAAGGCCCAGATTAAGAGACTGTGAAGGCTCTTCTGGGCCTTTCTAGGAATGACATCATAGCAGTGTTCCAATTCTTGAGGGGCTGCCACAAAGAAGAGGAGGTCAAGCTATTTTCCAAAGCACCAGAAGGCAAGGCAACAAACAATGGATGGAAACTAATCAAGGCAAGAAGCAACCTATAATTAAGAAAAACTTCCTAGCAGTGAGAACACTCAACCAGCGGAACAGCTTGGTTTCAGAAGTTGTGGGTGCTCCACAGTGGTGGGATTCAAATAATTTAACAACCGGTTCTCTGCCCTAATGATTTCTTCCAACAACCAGTTCACCAAACTGCTCAGAAAGTTAACAACCGGTTCTCCCGAAGTGGTGCAAACTGGTTGAATCCCACCACTGGTGCTCCATTACTGGAGGCTTTTAAGAAGAGACTGGACAGCCACTTGTCTGGAATGGTATGGGGTCTCCTGCCTGAGCAGGAGGTTAGACTAGAAAAGGTCCCTTTCCATTCTGTTATTTTGTTATTCTATTATTCAGTTCCAAAATGGATTAGGGTGGGGGGAAGATGCTTAGGGAAGCAATAGCAGTAGCACTTATATACCACTTCAGAATGCTTTACAGCCCTCTCTCAGCAGTTTACAGAGTCAGCATATTGCTCCCAACAATCTGGGCCCTCATTTTACCAATCTCAGAAGGATGGAAGGCTGAGTCAACCTTGAGCCTGGTGAGATGTCAGCTGCCAAATTGCAGGCAGCCGGCAGGCAGCAGAAGTAGCCTGCAGTATTGCATTCTAACTATTGCGCCACCACAATTCATACTCATGGATAGCCACACACTAGAAATTTTCAGGATAGATGTAGGTTAGAAGGTTATTACTTTAGTTTGGCAAGATTATGTCCTTTAGTTGTAAGCAAATGCAGGTTTGGACATGATTGGATTTCACTGGATGATCTTTAGGCTTCTATAACTACAAAGTAGTTACAGAAAGTCTACACACCCTTGTTAAAATGCCAGGTTTTAAGATATGAAAAATCAAACCAAGATAAATCAATTCATAAGTTTTTCTACCTTTAACATAACATACATAACATACATAGCCCTCAACTGATGAGCATAATGGAGCCCAAAATTTCCGTTGCTAAGCAAGACAGTTGTTAAGTGAATTCGCTCCATTTTAGGATCTTTCTTACCTCAGTTGTTCAATGAATCACTGCAGTTGTTAAGTTAGTAACATGGTTGTTAAGTGAATCTGTCTTTCCCGTTAACTTTGCTGGTCAGAAAGTCGCATAAAGTGATCACATGATACACACACACATGGGATACTGCAGCTACCCCATCATAAATATATGATTTTGATCATGTAACCATGGAGGTGCTGCAATGGTCTTAATTGTGAAACAGAATCATCAGTCACTTTCAGTGCCGTTGTATCTTTGAAAGGTCACTAAATGAATGTAAATTGAAGACTACCTGTATAAGCTATATAATTTTATTGAAAAACTAACTGAATTTTTTTAGGGAGAAAAATAACAGTAAAATAAATACAATAATTGGTTGCACACTTTTAAACTAATATTTTGTTGAAGCCCCTTTGATATGACAGTATCTAATCTTTTGGGGTAAGATTTCAGACAAATTGTTATCCAGTCTCTTTTTGAAAGCCTCTAGGCAAATTGTTCCATTGGTTGATTTCTCTCACCAGTTGTGTCCTTCTGGAGACTTTGGCAAAGCTAACCCAGAGAAAACACGTCTTGCCTTCAGAAGACCTCCAAGGTCTCTTCCAACTCTATTATGCAATGTTCTAGGACAGCTTTGATTTGACTTCTGGAGAACCAACTGCTTAACAGCAACTATCCTTTTAATGCTTTATAAGTTCTTTACAGACCATGGCTTTTGCTGTAACTGAGTAAATATCAGGAAAAAAAACCCACTACAACATTTGAACTTCATATGGGCTTGATCAGAGCTACTTTAATTGATAGCAGATGTGTACTGACGACTATTTAACATAGTTTGAATATGAATGATTAATTCTTTTTTTTTATTGAAAAAGATTTACAATACAATTTTTATACCCCTTTCCTCCCACCAATCCCCCCACCCAACTACCACCCCCTCCCTTTCCCTCCCTATCCCTCCCCCCTTCCCCCCTGACTTCCTTTATTAACCAATCATATATATCAATCAACATCAAACAACAAAAAATAGGTGAGATCCAGCTAAAAATATAATGAATTTAACATTAAGTAATAAGAAAATTAATCTAAGCTTCTAACACCCTCTTTTACACCCTTAATTCAAATATATAGTAACCATAAATCATTTGTAAGAACTTACAGCAGTCTAACAAATGTAACAAATATAACAAATGAATGATTAATTCTGAACACAGCCACATCCCTACTTATTAGCGGGTTTGAACACTTATGCAGCCACATTATTCTAGGTTTTTGTTTTTATATTTTTCTCCCTGAAAGATTTCAATTTGTTTTTCAATTGAATTGTTCAGCTTATATGTTATATTAAAGGTGGAAAAATTCTGAAGTGATTTAGCTTGGTCTGATTTTTTTACATCTCAAAAACCTGGCATTTTAAAAAGGGTGTGTGTAGACTTTCTACAGCCATTGTATACTTGTAGTAGCTATAACAATACAATTATGTATTGTTTTAGGCAATAACCTGTTTTCTTCTTGTAATATGATCTTGGTTCAGCACATCCAACCTTCTTATGCTCTTTCAGGTACCACCTGGGTCAGTGAGATTGTAGACATGATCTACAAAGAAGGCAGTCTGGAAAAATGCAGAGTTCAACCCATCTACATGCGAGTCCCTTTTCTGGAATTTGCTGCACCTGATGTCCCTACAGGTAAAACATCATAGGTATCTTCGCCTCTAGACAGCAATTTGGGAGGAGGATGGAGGAGGAAGTCTAGTCTATGAGATGAATGTGGGAGAAGGAATGGCAGAACCTGGGGGCAGATTCAATAGAGGTATCAGCCTAGAGTCTCTACAGAGCCACGAATGGACATAACCACACATAACCCTTCTTGAATTCTGTTGATCTTTATCTAGTGCCAATCTAGTGCCGTTGAGTAGATACCTGTGTATAGGCATGAGTAATAAATCGGTATAGTTGGAAGTTCATGTGTGGTCTTAGTCTTTCACACTTGACATTGGAATAGAAATGCCAACTGTGAAGATGGGAGAGGATGCAAATAATATAGTAGATTTACCTGCAGACATCTCCAAAGCTTTTCCTAATGCTAGTTGAGATATCTGCAAGCAAATTCATCCAGAATATATGTGGTATGGATAAGCTAATGGAGGGGGGAGAATATATGTGGTATGGATAAGCTAATGGAGAGGGGAAGTTCCTTCAATTATTCTTTACCCCTTCCAGGCATTGAACTGCTTAAGGAAGCACCCCGTCCATGTCTAATTAAAACCCACCTTCCTGTCCAAATGCTCCCCAAATCCTTCTTGGAAAAGAACTGCAAGGTAAGAAAAAATGTGATTGTTAAAGCAAGAAGAACTAGTCAATTGAATGCAAGAACATATTGAGTAAAGATCTTCTGCAAATTATTCCACACTGTGTCCTCAGAAATGAAATGCATTATCAGCTTAATTAACATTCTTGTTTGTCACCAAACAGATTATCTATGTGGCCAGAAATGCCAAAGATGTGGTTGTCTCATACTACTACTTCTACCAAATGGCAAAAGTGCACCCAGAGCCTGGAACATGGGAGGAATTTTTGGAGAAATTTATGGATGGAAATAGTAAGTGGATAATAAATCCTTCCAAGCATTGAGCTTGATATTAACCCTCCTTGATATAGTAACTTCAAAATATGATACTGATTCTATTACCTGTAGCTAAAAAAGCAAATAATGGGTGTAGCTGGTGACATTTTGGGGGAAGCCTTGTAGAAACTCTTGGAACTAGTAAGATGTTTCACAGAAATTATGTGAATGAGAAAGCCAGATCAGGACTTTCTTCTTCTTGTTACCCTTTCTGTTTGAGTGGGCAGATATGTCCATGTAAATGTATGGTTCTTTAGTTTGACTATCAATTTCTACTAGAGCTTCTAGTCCTGTTCCACGCTTCTGGTGTCTGAACCAAAATAAGTAGTAACAAAATTGTAGCTTTCTCCATGTTGTTGCACTAAAATTTCCATCATTCACAAGCATTCTATTTCTCTCCTCAGTATCTTTTGGATCCTGGTATGATCACGTCAAAGGTTGGTGGGACATCGCGAAGAAATACAGGATTCTGTACCTCTTTTATGAAGACATGAAAGAGGCAAGATTCTTTCTGCTTCTTTTATTAACCTTCATTACTACTATAATTTTCACTTCTTTTCCCACATTAAGATTTAGGTACGGGCCTAGATCTCCTGTTCTACAAGTCTTATGAATGGCCCATAGGGGGGACTAGGATGGGACTTCTGTAGTATCTCCAGGGCCAAAAATTCCCAATTCCTCAAACAGATCCCTTACTATAGCATTCTGATTTTAATTAGATGCTCCTGAAAAACCTACAAATAGGAGATGAAGAATGCAAAATTGTTGTCATCCATTCAAACTTGTTTTCTTTTATTTCCATATACTTATTTTACTTTGTAGTTGTCCAGCAACACATTTCTCAGATTCTTTTCCTAATTATGTAGCTGTAGAAAAATAGCCTGGAAGTTGATCTACATTTAGACATGCCTGAGAGTAGACCCACAGAAACTAAGAGCCATGGCTTATTTCACTAATTTCAATAGGCCTACTTTATCTAAATCAGAGCCATCCCAAAGTTGAATACAACACAGATACTCCCATCTCTTTTCTCACATCCTCCATGCTGATCATCTCCTCAGGATAGTTTTGTTTTGCTTCCAAACTAAACTTTGGTTAGCCATACATGGCATTAAATAATATAGCAACAGCACTTAGACTTGTAAACTGCTTTGTGTCCTCATTTTACACACCTTGGAAGGATGGAAGACTGGGTCAACCTCAATATTGGCTCATAATGGAAACTCATGGCTAAAAATTGCATACACATGTGTCTAACTGCAAAGTATTAAAAGAAAATAAACATTCTCAACTAGACAGCAGACAGGTAATAACTGTTAAATTGCAACAGATAGTATATTTTACTTTATTTTACTTTATTTGAAAAATCTTTATTAACACTTAAAAGCCAAAAACACAAGTTAAAATACCTCTATAACAAAAATACATCCATAATAATTATACAATTCAACATCTTTCTGACAGTACTTAATTCTTAACTTTCTTCATCTATTCCCACATATTCCTACTTAATCGACATATTTAATCACATTTTATATCTTATTTTGTTCTATACATTCCTTATTTTTAATTTCTAT
This sequence comes from Coluber constrictor foxii, assembly GCA_038048745.1. Classification (NCBI taxonomy): domain Eukaryota; kingdom Metazoa; phylum Chordata; class Lepidosauria; order Squamata; family Colubridae; genus Coluber; species Coluber constrictor. The sequence continues at coordinate 59,755,751 of CM075961.1, read as the reverse complement.
CCATTGATACCAATTATCCCAAATTAAGTAATCTTTCGAGTCTTCCTTATTATTTAATTCTAAAGTAAGTTTGTCCATTTCTTCACATTCAAAAATTTTCCAGATTACTGCACGGTTTTGTTGGAATAGTGGACATTTTCCAAGCTTGCGCAAATATGATTCTAGCTGCTGTAGTTATAGGAATAATTAAATATTTTATCCTTTTAGGATAATTTTCTTTAATAATCCCCAGAAGAAACAGTTCAGGTTTAAATTCTATTTTATAGTGTGTAATTTCTTTTAACCATTTTTGTATTTTAATCCAAAATTTTTTAACTTCTGGGCAAGGCCACCATACATGAAAGTAGGTGCCTTGTACTTGGTTGCATTTCCAGCAATTAGGTTTTAAGTTGGGGTACATTTTTGCAAGTTTTGTTGGGGCTAAATGCCACCAATAGAACACTTTATACTGGTTTTCTTTATATGCAACGGATTTTGTTAATGTATAGTTTTTCTCCCATATTTTTTCCCATTCTTCTAACTCAATGTTGTGCCCAATATTTTTTGCCCATGCATCATTGGTTCCTTTACGGACAGTATATTTTAATTTAATTTATATAATATATAGCATAATATACCCGTACCTCAAAGTTCTTCCTAATCCAAAAATTCCTTACTTTATTTCATATATAGCATAATATACCCATACCTCAAAACTCTTCCTAATCCCAAATTCTTGTCTTTCACTACTTGATTGTTGCTTTGTACACAGGATCCAGAACGGGAGATTCGAAAAGTAATGGAATTCCTAGAGAGGCCAGTTGATGAAAACTTAGTCAAGAAGATTTCACACCACACCTCCTTCAAAGAGATGAGTCAGAACCAAATGGCTAATTACAAAAGCATTCCCACTTCAGTTATGGATCACAACATCTCTCCTTTCATGAGGAAAGGTGAGCCTATCAAATACAAACTGGGACTGGATGGAGTATGAGTTATATTTATAACATACATAAAACGGTAAAATGGTAGTGCTACTTTATTGAAATTGACATGCTCCAAACGTGTTAGATTTCCCAGCCATCAGAATTACAGGTAGTCTTTACAATAGTTCATTTAGTGACTGTTTGAAGTTACAGTAATACTGAAAAAAGTGACTCATGACCATTTTTCACACTTACAACCATTGCAGCATCCCCATGGTTATGTGATCAAAATTCAGATGATTGGCAACTGACTCATATTTATGATGGTTGCAATGTCCCAGGGTCATGTGATTACCTTTGTCTACCTTCTTGCAAGCAAAGTCAATGGGGAAGCCAGATTCACTTAACAATTGTGTGATTAATTTAACACCTGCAGTGATTCACTTAAGAATTCTGGCAAGGAAGGTTTTAAAATGGGACAAAGCTCACTTAACAAATATCTCACTTAGCAACATAAATTTTGGCTCAGTTGTGGTCATAAGTTGAGGACTACCTGTACTAGCTCTCCTGGTCAGGGATTATGGAATTTGAAGTCAAGCTTTCTGCTCCTAATATGACTTTGAACTAGAAGAAAATGAGATAGACATTTTCGGTCTCAGCTAGATATTACATTCCCTTGGTACAATAACTGTACCATTGGAATGTAATAATAATGTTGTAAGCAAATAGGATATTCTTTGTGATGGTACATGTGCAATCAAGCTGAGAACCTGTACATGTATGGGCTTCCACTCCAAGACTTTCTAGAAAGAATTACCATGATTGATAATGCAATGTAATGGCTTGGGGAAGATTAACATGTGTCATTATCAGAGAAGATTATACCTGGGCCCTTGACATGAACATCTCAAAAACCATGTTGAGACTCTAGAAAGAATGCAGAGAAGAGAATATCAATTTCTTACAAAATGTTTGATCAAAAGAGGAGTGAATTTTAGATGGTTTTAGAAGGAATATTGGTGAATTGGCAGGAACAAAGACACAGATTAGACACAATAGAGAAAACAGAAATATTTTATGAACAGTACATAGAATTTCTAGAGGAAGAGAGACTGAGTGAAGAAAGAGGGGATGGTCGACAGGGGGGGAAAAAACAACCAAAAGAGACAGCCAAAAAACAAGAAGAAAGAGCACTAAGAGAAGGAGCAAGAGCAAAAGAAGTTAAAGAGCAAAGGAAGATAAGAAGGGCTAGATCTACAAAACAAGTAAATAAATAAGAAATGGAAGAAGAAATTAAAATAATATCAATGAATATAAATGGTCTAAATTTGGCAATAAAAAAGAATATTTAATAAATTATAGAAGTTAAAACTAGAAATTATAAGCTTACAAGAAGTTCATATTAGAAAACAACATAAAAAACTTTTGGAGCAAACAAAATTGGGAACATTATATACAACATTGGCTTGTCAAAGCAAAAGAGGAGTAGCATTTTATATTAAAAAATAATTCAGTCTAAACAAAGATTTGAAGATGAGGAAGAAAGAATATTATTAGTGGGGATATATGTCCCAAATGAAAACCAAGAGGAAGTTTATGCAAAATTAGACAGGAAAATATTAGAATATGAATATGAAGAAATTTGTATAACAGGAGATTTCAGTACAATTGTTAATATTAAGTTAGACTATAAATCAACAAAAGTGAGCAAAAAATTAAGAAAGATGCTCCCTAAAGCATTCTATATAATAACAGAGGAATTAAGTTTATAAGATGCATGGAGAAAAAGAAATTTAAAGGAGAAGCAGTAAACATTCTACTCAAATAGGCACATGTCGTGGTCAAGAATCAATATGTGGATGTCAACAGACTTAATATCTAGATTGATACAGAAGCAAATACATGGGACGACCACAATCCAATAACAATGACATGGAAGGGGCAGAGAAAAAGAATGTGATGGACACTAAATCAAAATTTATTAAATGAAAAGGATTTTTTACAATATATGGTAAAAGAACTAATCTTTTTCTTAAAAGAAAGCAGGAAAGAAGATACATCACTGCAAAATGTATGGGATGCTAGTAAGACATATATAAGAGAATTGGCTGTGACATACATAGGAAAAAGGAACAAACAGAATAGACAAACTCAAAAGAAGTTGGAGTATAAGAAATTAGAGAAAGATCTACAAAACAATCCATAGGACAAAAAAATTAAGTATTTGATGGACTTGCAAAAACATAAATTGAATTTAATAGAAAATGAAAACCTGGCAAATAAAATAAAATTAACAAAGCAAAATTTCTTTGAAAATGTGAATAAACTAGGAAGATGGCATATAAAATGAAGAAGGAAAAAGAAAAGAAACTGATAAGCCAATTACTAGACTAAGATGGAAAGATATGTCATCAAAATAAGGAAAAGAAAAAAATAATTGAGAAATATTATAAGAGTTTATATCAACAAGAGAAAGTGCCAGAACGGAAAATAGAACAATATCTAGAAAAAGCGATGATTCCTAAAATTCCAAAAAAATTTTAAAAGGCATTAGAAGAAAGAATATTGATGATGGAATTGATGGAGGGAATTAAAAAACAGAAGAATGGCAAAGCTCCAGGACCAGATGGATTACCAGCAGAACTATATAAAAGGTTGCAAGATGTATTAAGTAATACAATATTACAATTATTTAATGACTTATTAGTAGAAGCCAAGGTCCTGAACTCATGGAGACATATAGACTCTTATACCAAAAGAAGAATCACATTTACAACAAATAAAGAATTATAGATCAATTTCATTATTAAATGTAGACTATACATTATTAAATATACGTTCTCGTGAAGACTCACTAGTTGGGAACTCTGACTTAGAGTTTTAGAATCTAACACTCAGGTTAGAAGCAAAAAAGAAAGGTCTGGCTTGGGGAAACAGATCTTACTCCAAATCCAGCTATGTCCGAAAGAGTGGCCTTGACTGTAAAGGAGACTAAAAGATGAGAGAGAGAAGAAAAATTTGTATTACTCTTCCAGCCATCATATGTTAGGTGTTTTAGGCAATTATTAAATTGTATTTCAAAATTATAACTTTTCCCGATAATATGTGTCATCATATAATCATAAACACCCCACCACCAGGTTTTTATACATAGTTTAAATGTAGATAGAGATCTGCAGCTAACTTTCAAGGGTTCACCATAAATCTCATGCAAACCTGCAAAACATCCCAAAGCTCATGAGAGCCTATCAACATTTCAAGAGATTTCAGTGAAATCTGAGTTATTTAATGTTTTTGAGATCCAACAAATGCTTTGCTATATATGGATCTCATGCTGAGATTCAACTTTACCTTACCCAGTTTTGAATATAGTTCTGTTGCAATAGAAAATATATATCTAATTGAATAATAAAATGTCTCTAAGCACCCAAGCTCAGAGAACACAAAGGACTCCAATCCTGAGCTTCAAATCATTGTTTTATCTTGCAAAATAATGACATTTAAAACATTACCTGTTTGGGTATTGAAATGTCTGCAAGCAATCAGCAGGTTCAGAGAACATCAAGGAAACTAATATTGGCTATTATTTTTCCTTCAATTTAGGAGTTGCTGGTGACTGGAAGAACAAATTCACAGTGGCACAAAATGAGCGTTTCGATGAGAATTACAAGATGCAAATGAAAGGAACTACGCTGCAGTTTCGAACAGAGATATGATTGTTCTTTTCCTACTTGGGTATGCATTCTTTCACCCAACATGTTCTATAGAAATGTTTATGTGTTCTGAGCATATGTCAATATACTGCATATACCTGTTGGGGTAGATGACAGTCCAATAGTATATGGGCTGTACATGTAGCGTTAATAGCGGGCTTGCGGTAATTTTGGCTCCTCATGTGGTATCCTGACCAAAATGTGCGTAAATTGATTACTATTCTTCCCTTGAGCAAGAAATGTGGCACGTGGTACAGGTATACCCAAGGTGGGTAACTCTAATGTAGATTTTATCTCTTAGTAAAACACTTTAAGTGAAAATCTTAATTGCCCAAATCCATGATTTAAAAAACACTATGAGTGAATTTCTGTACTTTCACAGAATGCTTATGGAAAAACAAGTTTTAAGACAGATGCTGATAGAAAAACAGTGGGAAGTCAGCAGTGTGTGGCGGCAGCCAAGAAAGTTAATGTAATCCTTGGTTGTATAAACAAAGGCATAGAATCAAAATCATGTGAAGTATTAGTTCTTCTTTATAAAACCTTAGTAAGGCCACACCTGGAATACTGCACTCAGTTTTGGTCACCACATCACAAAAAAGATATTGAGTCTTTGGAAAAAGTACAGAGAAGAGCAACTAAGATGATTAAAGGTCTTGAGACTAAGACATATGAAGAACGGTTGCAGGATTTGGATTGTCTAGAGAAAAGAAGGACTAAGGGTGACATGATAGCGTTATTCCAGAATTTGAGGGGCTGCCACAAAGAAGACGGGTTCAATTTATTTTTGAAAGCATCAGAGTGCAAGCTAAGAAACAAAGGATGGAAACTAGTCAAGGAGAGATGCAACCTGGAATTAAGGAGAAATTTCCTAAAATGTGAGAACAATTAACCAGTAGAACAGTTTGTCTTCAGAAATCATGGGCATTCCATTAATGGAGGATTTAAAGAAGAGACTACTAGACAGTCGGTTGTCTGAAATGGCATAAGATTTCCTGCTTGAGCAGGGGGCTGGATTAGATGAACTCCAAGGTCCCTTCCAGCTTCTATTCTATTCTATTCTATTCTATTCTATTCTATTCTATTCTATTCTATTCTATTCTATTCTATTCTAGTCCTAGTCCTAGTCCTAGTCCTAGTCCTAGTCCTAGTCCTAGTCCTAGTCCTAGTCCTAGTCCTAGTCCTAGTCCTATTCTATTCCTATTCCTATTCCTATTCCTATTCCTATTCCTATTCCTATTCCTATTCCTATTCCTATTCCTATTCCTATTCCATTCTATTATTATTTTAAGTTTGTGATCTGTTGGGAGCAAGTATATTTTTTGAAGGAAGCCAGAATGGATGTGAATAATAATGGATTCTGCCTTCTTTGTTATATGAACATGGAAATTAGCAATGCAGTGGGAGTAGGATATTTCTGAATGTGCAAGGTAGGATAAGGAGTGATAGTTCCAGCCTGATAGGATCAAGAGTGAATGGGTACTGAATGAATACAGACCGAATACAAAAGTGAATATTAATAAAGTGTGAAAGGAATACTGTACAGTGAGGTATTTAGATCATATATTATGAAAATAAGGATCTGCAGTGCTTTGGATCCAAAAAGAAAGCATGTGGTCTCCAGAAAATCTGGTCAAGAAAGAGAGAGAGACACTGACAGAGTGACACAACTGCTTTGAAGCAGGGCTCATGACTACCAAATGTCACATTTAGGGTGTTAGCACATCCTTTAAAAAATCACATTATTCCAGATATGATATGCAGTATATTGGAGCCGTGGTGGTGCAGTGATTAGAATGTAGTATTGCAGGCAAACTGTGCCCACAGCCAGGAGTTCGATCCAGATCAGCTCAAGATTGACTCAACCTTCCATTTTCCGAGGTCGGTAAAATGAGGACCCAAATTGTTGGGGACAATATATTGACATTTGTAAACCACTCAGAGTGTGCTGTAAAGCACTATGCAGTAGTATGTAAATGTAAGTGCTATTGCTATTGCTATGTTGCAGGTAGAGCTTCAATAGCATGTTTGTTCCTGCTCCAAACAAGTACAGGTAGTCCTTGACTTATGACCACCATTGAGCCCAAAATTCATGTTGCTCACTGAGAAATTCGTTGAGTTTTGCTCCATTTTATGACCTTTTTTGCCACATTTGTGAAGTGAATCATTCCAATTGTTAAACTAGTATCAGGTTTGTTAAGTGAATCTGGCTTTCCCATTGATATGGTTCGTCAGAAGGTTGCAAAAAGGGATCACATGAACTCAGGGACACTGCAAACTCACAAATATGAACCAGGTGCCAAGTATCCAAATGTAAATCATGTGACCATGGGGACACTGCAATGGTCATAAGTGTGAAAAATGATCATAGGTTATTTTTTTTCAATGCTGTTGTAATTTTAAATGGTCACTAAATGAACTGTTGTAAATCAAGGATTACCTTCAGTTTTAAGAACAAAGGGCAATGAACTGCAATTTGTAAGGCTAGAATGATATTGAGAAAGAAATAACAGATGATCATGTGCATTTTTTTACTTATGCCCGGATTGTTTAATGATAGAGTTTCCAATCCCAATTAGTGTTGTTAAGCAAGGACTATCTCAGTTATGTCTATCATGACTAGCACTAAAGGCTAATATTGTTCATATTTAGACACTCAACCTAAGAGAATGGCAAGCTTTGTTCTTACTTACATTTTCCTCATTGTTATTATCTCTTATTTGTAAGAAGCCGTTAATTGTATTAAGACATTACACCAAGCTGAATTAAATGCCCATTAATTTGAAAAATAGGATATAATTAAAATAATTAGGATGACCCAAATATGCTTTGGTTTTTCTGTTTAGTTTACTGAAAAGACAGGTTTGGAAACAATAAACAATGGTTTATGGCTTACGAGTAATGTTAACATTGTAGTTTATATAAAAAACACTGCCTTCATGCATTGTACATTGGAGGCAGTATGAGAGAAGAAAGAACAGTAGGTTTCACACATTTTGTCTTTTGAGTAGTGATCTGTCTTAAAAAAAGAGAACTAGCAAACTGCAAAGCATTACAGTAACTAGAATGAAATGCAGAGATTTTGTTACAGTAGGAAGTCTCAGCTATGAGCATCTTGCTCGCTGTCACCGTTCCTCAAAATCTAGAATGGCCACTTTTTGTTTTCAAAAATCCTTCCTCAAAACCCATCTTTGTGCTTTGATACAATCTATAATCTTCATTCCTACTTACTCTCTGTTTAATCTCTTTTCTATTTTAGTGAGGATCTGCTTTGTTACCTGTGAGAATGGATTGAAGATGCTGAGATGGTATATAGATGTACTTCGAGACAAGATGCCACTGTTCCCCCATCAAGTGATGGAAAGACCTAGCTAATATCAAAATCATGCCAAGAACAAAAATCAATCTGCATTTTTATTTATGACATTGCTCCTCTTTAATCATTGACCTCTTTCCTTGGAATGCAAAAATTTAGACATTTAAGTTCTTATATTTCTAGTTCTTACATTTGTGAAAGGGATGTATCTTGTGCCTGCCTTCCTTCCTTCCTTCCTTCCTTCCTTCCTTCCTTCCTTCCTTCCTTCCTTCCTTCCTTCCTTCCTTCCTTCCTTCCTTCCTTGAAATGTCACCATTTCATCTTTACTTTCTTGGTAGATTACTTGCAAAAATGCAAATGCTGGAAAGTACTGGATTGACATCATTCAGATTTTACATTGGAATTTGTGTTCCAGGCAAACAACAGCAGAATAAAAGTCTCATCTGAAACTGTCCCGTGACTCATTTTCTTTTGGTCTTATAGAATTTTAGTAAATAAGTGTTATGTGACTTACGACTTACGCTTTTAATTACAAACTATTTCCATCTTCATGAAATCTGATCATGCTTAAGAAACATATAATCTTGAACATGCTTTCCTGCTTTATATTTCTGTTTTTTTCCTATCTGAAACCAAAAACACTGCCTGCCCAGGAAAATGATCTCAGCAAATGGAGATTATATACATATACAGGGTAATTCTCAAATTACGATTGTAATAGAACCTGCCCATCACAGACATAAAATATGTTTGTCATATGATAACCCAATTTTTATGACCACTTATACAGTGGTTGTTAAATAAATACTGTAGTTATTAAGCAAACCTATACAGTAGTTTGCTGGGTGCAACTTTGCTAAAAACTGAAAGTAAAGGCCAATTTTCAGCAGAACCATTGTAAAATGTGATCAAGTCACTATGGAACATTACAAACGGTCAAAAATGTGGCCTGGTTGTTGAGTGCCTAAAATTCAGTCACATGACTATGGGGGAGCTCATCAGGTTGAACTTTGTGTCTGGAAAATCAATGAAAATAGAGTTGGAAGGGACCATGAAGGTCTTCTAGTCCAACCCCCTTGTTCAAGTAGGAGATCCTGTACAATTTCAGAGAAGTGATTGTCCAATCTCTTCTTAAAAACCTCCAATGGTGAAGCACCTACAACTTCTGTAGGCAAGCTGTTCCACTGATTAATTATCCTCACTGCTAGTAAGTTTCTCCTTAGTTCCAGGTTGCTTCTCTCCTTGGTTAGTTTCCATCTATTATTTCTTGTCCTGCCTACAGTGCTTTGGTAAATATGTTGACCCGCCCCCCCACCGCTTCTCTGTGGCAGCCGCTCAAATACTGGAATAGTGCTATCATATCCCCCCTATGACAGATCTATATGGGTCATGAGTAATCCCGGATAAGTCTGTCATAATTTTGAATAGTTCTAAGTAAAAGGTCATAAATTGAGACTACCTGTTGAAGACTGAGCTGGTCTTATAAATTAAATGTACAACTTAAAATGTTAGAAGCAAACCTGGAATCATTCAAAGCAATTTTTTAAGAGGCAAATAGTTGCTTAAGGAACCAGATGAACTTGAAAAAAGATTTTGAAATTAATTATAAGAATATTTACTTTTGGTTGTTTAAATATTTATAAAAATACATTAAGATTTAAAACAAACTGACATCTTTCTTTGGAAAAGAATTATTGATTAGAAAAAAAAATATGACAGAAAAGGACTTTGAGGTTTGAGTGCAGGGAATCAAAAAAAACTAAAGATTATAGCAAAGGGAGAAGAGATACAGAAAGGTACCATATATTTGACTGTGGAAGAATTCAGTGGTTAATAAAGTCTTAAATTAAACACATATAAATAATAAACCAGAAGGATGACTTGGTAAACTTGCTTATCTTGGATTTACAAACAAGTTGTGTTGAATTTAGGAAGCAGTTTCTGGGAAAAGAAAAAGAGAAAATGATAAGAAATCAACTTGTGAGACACTTGTTCAAGGGATTCAAATTCACAATTCTTAAAAGTAGACAGAAGAAACACAAAATGGATTTATATAATTAAGATTAACATATACTGTATGTTGTTGTTTCTGATATCCCTAAATAGATTTTTTTTTTTACTAGGATGAATGACTAGGCTTTAAAGATATATTTATAAAGAAGAGATATGTTAAAGAAAAAATAATTCTTTTGTATTATTTTTAGTGAATGTCGTATGTTATTATATTAAAAACAAATTAAGGAAAGATATATAAAATTGATTAAGCTTACAATATATACATTGCTGGTAACATTTAATGGTTGTTTGCTGATTGGGACTGAATGATTAAGCTTTATGTTATGTCCTTATAAGGACATCCGCCTGGGATTGGCTGAAGATCCTTTCGGCGGGAGTTTTGAATCCCTGTCAGTGGGCGGTGCGTCTGCCGGAGCGAATATAAGGAGAGCTCCGGCAGCGCACAGGCAGTTCAGTTCTCGTTATTAAACGTTGTTACTTGAACTCAGCTGGTCACTCTTCTTTCCTGTGCCGATCTAACACTGGCGACGAAGGACTAGAGAAGAATCCCCGCGTGGCACGATCGCCTTAACGAGCTGAAGTCACTCGACGTGGCCTGGGAGAAATGGAGCTCCTATATGATCTGTTTCCGCCAGTTCCTCCAGGGAAACGGCTACAACAACATCGACGACGAGAGGAAGAGGGCTCTCTTCCTCGCTCACTGCGGCACCGACGTTCTGGAGCTCGCCGTCAACCTCGTCGCACCCAGAGACATTGAAGTCATGTCCTGGGTGGATTTGCAGACTGCCCTGCAAGACCACTATGCACCAACGGGCACCCCCATCTCAAATCGGTTCACTTTCCGCCAACGGAACCAGAAGGAAGGCGAATCCCTCAAAGACTTTGTAGCGGCATTGCGCCAAATTGCAGCAAACTGCGAATTTGAGAACGTTGACAATGCATTACGCGACGGGATCGTCTTCGGGATGAGAGATGCAAACCTCCAAAAGAAGTTCCTGAGCAGAAAAAGACTGTCCCTGAAGGACGTTCTTGAGGAGGCTACGGCTGCTGAAACTTCAGAGACCGCTGCCGCTGCCATGCTCCAGTCCCGAAGGATCCATAAGATCCGCAAACCGTCATCTGAATCGTCCGATGACTCTGCCACGCCAACCGACTCAGAGGGGGAGTCGACCGTTTTGAAAGTTTCCCGCCCATCTAGGCGGGAAATTCAAAAAGATGGCCGCCGCGCCGCTCAGTGCGGCAGTTGCAAGGGACACCATCCACGCCAATCCTGTCGCTGGCGTGATGCAACCTGCAGACGCTGCCTCAAGAAGGGGCACATCACTGAGGCATGCAGAGCCTCTGATCTGGTTCCTGAATCGATAAAGCCCCGCACTCAGGAAAATCGCCGCGATTCCCAGAGGTCATCCAAATGGTCCTCAATTCAGCAAAACCGCGACGACCGCAACAGCTCTCATGGCGGCGCTGTGAACCAAACCACAATCGGCCTCACCAGCAACAACAGTGCCACAAAATTCCATGTGACACTGTTGGCAGAAGGTTTGCCGTGCACGATGGAAGTCGATTCCGGCTCCGTCTATTCAATTATTGACTGACACCAGGTTAAGCGGCTGAAGCCGGCACTCAGCAAGCGCCAACTTGAACCCCTTCACTCCAAGCTGGTGGATTTTGGCGGAAATCCCATCGGCGTCATCGGGAGAACCAGCCTTCAGATCGCCTTCAAGCAGTTCCAAGGCCAGCTCCCAATCACCGTCGTGGAGCATAGCCGCCCGACCCTGCTAGGCGTGGAGTGGTTCCAGCCGTTGGGGCTTTCTATTGGAGGCATCCACCAGATTAGCTCAGGCGAACTCGACTCACTCATCGGAGAGTTCCAAGAAGTTTGATGGTAAGTTAGGGACCTTTACAGGGAAACCCATCTCCTTCAATCTGGACAAGGGGTTACCCCTATTCAGCTTAAGCCCCACCGGGTTCCATTTGCCTTGCGGGCTAAAGTAGATGCTCAGCTAGATAAGCTGATTGCCCAGGGCATCCTGGAACCCATCGATCATGCTTCATGGGAGACTCCCATTGTGACCCCCATGAAGCAGGATGGATCTGTGCGCATCTGCGCCGACTACAAAGTGACCATCAACAAGGCTTTACCGCAGAGCGCATACCCTGTGCCGGTAGTGCAACACTTGCTTCACTCACTCGGCAAGGGCCAAATTTTTGCAAAACTGGACCTGGCCCAGGCTTACCAGCAACTGCCAGTTGATCGGGAAACGGCGGAGGCTCAGACAATTGTCACCCATAGAGGCGCGTTTAAGTGCAACCGCCTCCAATTTGGGGTCAGTGCAGCCCCAGGCATTTTCCAATCCATGATGGAACGCCTTCTCCAAGGCGTTCCAGGGGTGGTGCCTTACTTCAATGATGTACTGATCTCTGGGGACTCAAAGGCTCAACTCCTTGACCGACTAAGACTCGTTCTCCAGCGGTTTAGGGAGAAGGGCTTAAGGGTCCGGAGGGACAAGTGCATCATTGGGGTACAGGAAGTCGAGTTCCTGGGCTATCTCATAGATAGTTCTGGCATCCACCCCACCAAATCAAAAGTTAAAGCTATCCATGAAGCTCCCAGCCCCAAAAACAAAGCGGAGCTTCAGGCTTTGCTTGGATTGCTTAACTTCTACGCTATTTTCCTCCAGCAGAAAGCCACTGTTGCTGAGCCGCTCCACTGCTTGCTGGCAAAGGCGGCTCCCTGGAGGTGGGGACGCGAGGAAGAGTCTGCATTCAGAGCCGTTAAGGAGCTTCTGACCTCTGACAGCGTGCTCATTCAATACAATGAGACGCTGCCCATCAGACTGACTTGTGACGCTTCACCCTACGGAGTCGGCGCTGTGCTCAGCCACGAACTGCCTACCGGCTGTGCAGCCCCCATCGCCTATTTCTCAAAGACTATGTCCAGTGCTGAGCGCAACTACAGCCAACTGGACAAAGAGGCGTTGGCTATTGTTGCGGGGGTGAAGCGTTTCCACGAATATCTGTATGGACGGCGTTTCACCATTGTCACCGATCACAAGCCGCTTTTGGGCCTCCTCGCAGGCGACAAGCAGACCCCAGCCTTCATGTCCCCACGAATGACGCGTTGGGCCATCTTCCTCGCCGGCTACTCCTACAGCCTCGTCCATCAGCCTGGTAAAGCCATCGCGAACGGCGACGCGCTAAGCAGGTGCCCATCCGCCGACGCTGTGGAAGATCCAGCCCCCATGCTCGAGCTGCTGCACATTGACAACGACAGCAACTGTCCAGTAACATCTGCTGACGTAGCGACGCACACGCGGGCTGACCCCATTCTTCGCCAAGTCCACTCCTGGGTCCTAAGAGGCTGGCCTGCCCGAATTGACAGCGACGACTTCAGCCCATTCAGCCGCAAGCAAGGGGAGCTGTCCACCATGCGCGGCTGTTTACTATGGGGAGATCGGGTGCTGATTCCCAGCGCGCTTCAACGAAGCCCTGCATAAAGGACACCCGGGCATTGTCCGGATTAAAGCCCTGGCACGGAGCTACGTCTGGTGGCTGACACTGGACAAAGACATTGAACAATGGGTCGCCAGGTGTAGCCCGTGCCAAGAAGTCAGGCCTGCCCCGCCTCAATCTGACCCGACGCCCTGGGAAACCCCCAGCTCCCCCTGGTCGCGCATTCACATAGACTTTGCTGGCCCCATTCAAGGGCACCACCTCCTCATCGTGGTTGATGCCTACTCAAAATGGCTGGAAGTCGTCCCCATGGCATCAACCACGACAGAAGCCACGATCCGGGCACTTCGGCGTCTCTTCGCAACCCATGGGCTTCCAGACGTTTTGGTCTCCGACAACGGACCTCAACTTACGTCCGTGACCATGGAGGCTTTCCTCGCAGGGTTGGGCATCCGCCATGCCCTCTCTGCCCCTTACAGACCGGCCGGAAATGGACAGGCTGAAAGGATGGTGAGGCTTACCAAGGAGTCGCTCGCCAAGATGGGACCGGGGGATTGGCAAGAGCGCATTGACACTTTTTTGCTTACCCAGCACATCACGCCTCACTCTGCCACCCGGAAATGCCCTGCCGAATTGTTAATGGGCAGGCGACTCCGGTCACCCCTGGACAGACTGCACCCGCAATACACTTCGGAGGTTCCCGCATCAGCCAGCCGTCAACTTCGCCAGTTTTCCGTCGGCGATGCCGTGTTCGCTCTCAATTTCCACGGCTCGCCTAAATGGCTTAAAGCTACAGTACACAGCACAACCGGTCCCAAATCCTACCGCGTTGAGCTGGAAGATGGACAGATAGTGAGACGTCATCTCGACCAGCTCCGCAAAAGGTGGAGGGAAGTAAGTGAAAACCACCCCGACGAGGTAGGCCTAAACCACCCCAGCGAGGTAGGCCTAAACCACCCCGACGAGGTAGGCCTAAATCACCCCTATGAGGCAGGCCTAAACCACCCCAACGGGGCAGGCCAAAACCACCCTGGTGAGGTAGGACTACCCCACCCAGACGAGGGAGGCCGGCAACATGCGGGAAGAACAAGCACCCCTGCACCGAGCTTAATGCCAAACCTGGCGAGGCAAGTAGACCAGGGACAAACCAGGCAGGGAACCCCGAAGCAACGCGGGGAGAATGCCAGCCGACACCCGGAGACCCAAGACCTTCCGGAAAGCAACGAAGGCCAAGTAGACCGGGGACAACTCAGCAGGGGAAGCCAACATCAACCCTGCGAAGTAGGCAACCGGCAGCTCAGAGACGGGGACCTCCAGCCAACATCACAGGAGGCCCTACAACAGCCAGCCGACCGCGCAGAAGACCAACCCTGCGAGGAGGGCCACCACCACCCCGGCAGGGTAGGCCAACACCAACCCGACATGGCCAAGCATCCCAGCGCACAGAAGAAGCCGCAACCACCACCCCCAGGCCAACCACGCAGAGAGGGCCTACACCACCCCTGCAAGGTAGGCCTACACCACCCCGACAGGGCCGACCCGTCACCATTTTCGTCCGCCTGCCACCCCGGGAGTAAGCCGGACTCAACCAGGGAACCCGGGGGCTTAACCCAACCACCACCGCCGAACTCGCACCCTGACCCAGACCGGCGCGACCCTATCCCAGAGGGGACCCGAGAGAGACCCAGGGACCTACCGAGGCTCAGGAGTTCCGGACCGGTCGAAAGCAGGGATCCACACCGGCGGCTCCATGATCCGTGCAGGAACGAGGCAGACCAGCACCCACCGCAGGCGGAGATTCGCGACCCGGCCGGAGGTTCGGAAGCAGTGCCCGCGTCCTCTACGGCCAGATCCAGCCCAGCACCGGAGAGGAAGCCCCGAGCAGAGCAGACACCCTCCGTCCGAGAGAGTGCCCATCTTGACTGTGAACTGCGCAGGTCTACGCGGGCACGTAGACGTCCTGTTTATCTTAGTGATTATTTCCCTGATAGACTGACTAAGAACTAGGGGGGAGGAGTGTTATGTCCTTATAAGGACATCCGCCTGGGATTGGCTGAAGATCCTTTCGGCGGGAGTTTTGAATCCCTGTCAGTGGGCGGTGCATCTGCTGGAGTGAATATAAGGAGAGCTCCGGCAGCGCACAGGCAGTTCAGTTCTCGTTATTAAACGTTGTTACTTGAACTCAGCTGGTCACTCTTCTTTCCTGCGCCGATCTAACACTTTACAACTTGTTTATAGAGATGAGATTTGGGAAGAAGAGCTCTTTTGTTGAAATGCAGAGACAATGTTAAGTTAAAAAAATTGTTTGTTTAGAACGGCTGAATTCCATTCCTTTTAAATGCTTCCCACTTCAAGCTAAAGGTCCACTGCTCTTCCACTTATTCTAATGCCCTGGACCTTGCCTCTGCTCCCATTCAGAAGTCAAAAACAGCCAGCAGTCTTGCCATGTGCATTCAGGCCAAAATACTGTAGATATTTCTGGACAGCTGAGTTACAACTTGCTTTGCTGCATTCTGAAAAAGGAAGGATGGATAGGAATCATACAGAGCAGAGATTTTGAACCAGGACTTGTGGAAAGGGATGTCTTAAGACCTCCCAAATAAATACATACAGTTTTGAGTGATTAGTGCTGTTTTCTTTGAAGGAGGAACAAGCACTTAAAAAGTAAAGTTGATTATCTTTTGAGCATTTTTTTTCATATTCGTCATGATTCCATCAAGAGTAAATAGAAGCCAAGCTAACAGAGTAGAACATTTGAAAATTAACAAATTTGGACAACAGGATTAGAGAAGTGTTGTATTTTTTTATTCCTTCCTATGTCTTCCTGACTATCCACCTCCTTCATGGAATAATTCAGTTCTGTGTCCAGAGTGACATGACTATCTTTATATATGAGATATTATCAAATGTTTGAGGATGCTACTATCAGCTTCCACTTTCACTAGGCTCTGAATCCAGATAGCTGCTGGGTTGTCTGGCAAATCTTTTGACTCTGGATGAAAAGAGTTCTGTTTCCTCAGAATGCTCCCCTTTAATCCTTTCACAGTCAAAATGAAGCCAGAACAAGAAGAGGCGCTCTTTGTAAGGGGACCTCTTTGATAAAGTATTTTGCAGAAATCTATGATGAAGTGGAAGAATTCCAAGCACATCTAGATGATCTACTGATCTCTACATACTCCAAGTCTGGTGAATGCTGCCTCTGGCTGCATTTTCTTAAACAGAGAACAGAAGTTCTGGGCATTCATGTGTGGATAATTTCTAAATCTCAACTTTCCCTTTGTTCTATCCAAACATACAAGACAAGAAATTCCAGGCAGTTGAAAAGGAAACTTTTTTTTGAGAGACTGACTATATATGCCTGAAAAGAGACATAACTACTTATATTACACCTGATTCAAGGTTTTATTGCTCTTAGTTTTCTATCATCCATATACACAAATATTTTTCTACTAATATTCTATTAATATTCTTTTTCGCAAGAACATGTATATTAGTAGCAGTTTGCTAAGCATTAGATTTTACAAGAAATATCAGTGTTCCTTGGGAAGATTCGTAACTGCACTGTGGTGTAATAAATGGGTGCTGTTCCAACTTTCTGTCTTTCCTAGTTTTATTTAGGAAAGAAAAATGACAGAAAGGATGTTGAGATAAAATGAGAGACTGAAAGCAAAGAATCACATTCTCTCATACTAGAAGACCTCCTAGGTCCCTTCCAACTCTTTCACTCTGTAATTCTGAAAGTTCAGAAGTGGAACAGTTAAATTTCACACTGAAAACCTCATCTGCAAATATGCATACCATGTTTCCCCGAAAATAAGACCCTGCCTTATATTTTTTTTGAACCCTGAAATAAGTGCTTGACCTTATTGCCATGCGCTCAAAAGCCCAGTTGGGCTTATTATCAATGGTGGTCTTATTTGGGGGGAAACAGGGTAGGTTAGAATTCAATTTTCTCGTAAATGTTTTTCTTTAAATTCTTACACTATAAATGTCTTTGGTCTTGCTTACTGTTAGAATTAACTGCATTCAGTGGAGCTGGCCTGCAATTTAATATAAACAGAGTGTTTGAATAAAATTAGTGTATGTATCTGATTATCAGCTAAATATTTTTTTTTGTCTCCCAAAGCTGGGGTATGGGAAGCTCTGTACATAGAGGCATGAATAATAAATCAGTTTAATAGGAACTTCTTGTGTGGTCCTAGTTTTTCACACCTGATATTGGAATCAAAATCCCAGCTGTGGAGATGAGAGAGGATGCAAACCATATAAACTGGACAATTTGTCTGCAAACATCTTCGGTATCTTTTCTTAATGCTAGTTGATGATTAGAAAACTTGTGATACATTGCGTCATCCTTCTTTCTACTTATAATACAGACTGGGAGCTTTTCTTCTTCCCTTATACCCACAGAAGAGCTGGTTTGAATAGGCTAATGATAGAGACAGAATGGAGATGTCACTTCAATTATTCTTTTTCCTTTTTCAGGTCTTGAACTACTCAAGGAAGCACCTTGAGTAGTTCAAGGTGCTTCCTTGAGTCTAATTAAGACTCAATATCTAATTAAGACTCACCTTCCTGTCCACCTCCTCCCCAAATCTTTCCAAGAAAAGAATTGCAAGGTGAGAAAAAAAAAAGATGTGACTGTTGATACATGAAGAAGCAATAAATTGAATGCAAGGACATACGACTTACAGCCATGCATTTAATGACTGCTCAAAATGATGATGGTGCTGAACACAGAGACTTCCTTTGCCTGAACTTACCACTGTTGCTGCAACCCCATGATGGAAATTTAGACATTTACTTTTCAACTGCAGAAATATTGCAAATGCCCCAACTTGCTTATCTCTCTGCCCATCTCAGCCCCAAACTATTCCACCAGCATGCAAAGCTGAGACGGCCCTAGAGGCCTTAGTCTGCTTCTTGCCCTCACCAGGCTTGGGAAGCCTTATCTGTTATAGTGGCCACCAACCAGCATATTCAAATTGCCTCACTTACGTATTGCTTAACGCATTGTAAGCCGCCCTGAGTCTCCGGAGAAGGGCGGCAGATAAATCAAATAAATAAATAAATAAATAAACAAACAAATAAATAAATAAATAAATACATACATACATACATACATACATACATACATAAATAAATAAATAAAATTGTAGTGTTTCTGCAGTTTTGACCAGCATGCCCACTAGACACGGCCTTCCTAACTTGTGCCATTTTCACAATGGTTTGGAAGCCTTACAAAGTGGAAGTCTTCCTACTGAGTTTCTCCTCTCAAAGGGAGGCTTCCAAAGCACTGTGAGAGCAGGTACCATTTTGGCTATCCATTCGGAAGCCTTCCAAAAATATCACGAGGATAGTACATGCTTGTGTATGATGCAAGATGGCCTTGGTAGGAAGGCTGTCTCTTGTAGAGGCTGGACATGCCTGTTACAAAAAACCCACAAAGATAACTGGAGCAATTTGCCTGCACTGATGGGCCCTATAACGGTTGAGGCCTCCTGGGTGTGGTGGGGTGGGGACCGGCAGTGCAGCAGGTTTCCATGTACGGGTGTGCCCTATAACCCATTGAAGCCTCACAGCTACAGCAGGCTTCTGCATACTTGTGCCCTTTAGCCCAGTGTTTCTCAATCTTAGCAAGTTTAAGATGTATAGACTTCAGCTATCAGCATTACCCAGTCAGCACAGCTGGCTGCATAGTCAACATAGGATAGCATAGCTGGCTGAGAAATGCTGGGAGTTGAAGTCCATATCTTAAAGTTGCCAAGGTTGAGAAGCTCTGCTGTAGCCTATTGAGGGCCTCCTCACCTCCAGAGAAACACCTGCACTTTGCTTAAAGAATTGCACTCTGCTTAATGACCTCAAGTGGAAGTGCCAGGATTGCGATTGTTGATCCAAGCAGTCACTCTGGTGTCTCACTTAACAACCACTTTGTACAACAACATGCCAATTATGGTCATAAATTGGAGAAAAGCCTTGTCCTTTCACACTCTACCTTCAAAATATAAACCACTTAGAGAGGGCTGTAAAGCACTGTAAAGCAGTATATAAGTCTAAGTACTATTGCTATTAAACAAATCATTTTAATTAGCATTCTTGTTTACCGCACAACAGATAATCTGTGTAGCCAAAGATGCCAAAGATGTGGCTGTTTCATTTTATTACTTCTACCAAATGGCAAAAGTGCACCCAGAGCCTGGAACATAGGAAGAATTTTTGGAGAAATTTATGGATGGAAATGGTAAGTGGATAGTAAATCCTTCCAAGGCATTGAGTTTGGATATTAGCTGTCCTTCGTATGCTAAGTTCAAGAGATAGTAAGATAGTGAGCTAGCAGAGTAAATTATAGGGATGGGTTAGCCTTCTTAGGGCACCATTGTGGGGGAAGCTGCTTGAAGTCTTCTACTAATGACAGATTTTGCAGCTTGAAGTTCTGTGAATGTGAAAGTCAGATCTGGGCCAACCCCTCCTTACCCATTCCTTTTCAGTTGGCAGATAATTTCATGTAAATCTATGATTCTTTGTATAAAGTTTGACTATGAACTTATACTAGAGTTTCTAGTTCTGTTTCATACTCCTGGTGACCAAACCAAAGAAAGTAGTAAGCAAACTGTAGGTTTCTCCATGCTATTGCACTACAATTCCCATCATTCACTAGCATTCTTTCTTTCCTCAGTGTCTTTTGGATCCTGATATGATCATGTCAAAGACTGGTGAGACATCAGGGAGAAATACAGGATTCTGTGCCTCTTTTATAAAGATATGAAAGAGGTAAAACTCTTTCTGCTCCTTCTATTAATACTGTTATTCTCTGCTACTCCACTGTCTACTTCTTCTCCCAACATTAAGAATTTGATACAAGGTGTAGACATCCTCCTGTTCTGTCTAGGTCTTGCGTATATTTTCAACTTTAAGTAAACAAAGATACATGTGGGGACCAATCACAAAATGCTGTAAAACATGCCTTGGCAGCTGTCCTGAAGCTAAATGCCTTCTAATTATGTGAAGAATTCTAATTATGCTCTGGTAATTTGGAATAACAGGCTTGTAGGTGGAAGATTGTGAGAGGCTTAAGTTGATTACATCTCCAAGCCAGATTTATGGCTAAATTGCAAAAGATGCCTTCTAGGCAATGAGAAAGAAAAAAATGTATCTTCTATGATTACTCCCTTCTGGATGAGAGATAATACAGAGTTTTGAGAAAATACTTTCTACGTGCAAAGGATAGCTTAGGATAAAATAAAAACTTTATTGTTTAAATGTACACTATTCAGCATTTATTAAAATGAAATTTCATCGCATTCATCCTCAAAAGATAACCATTATGCATATACCCACATACATACAGATTTATGACGCAGAGAAACATCACAGTTCAGTTCAGATGTATACATAAGCATGGCGGGGAAAAAAAGAATCCTGCGAGTTTACAGAAAGGATGGCAAAGAACAAAGCTGTTATGGAATCTGGTAGTCCTGCTAGAAATACTTTGAAACCTCCTCCCAGAAGGCCATAAAGTCGGTGTGTGGGGTCTCTAACAATGCTTTGAGCTCTAACTGCACAGTGCTTATAAACAGTATCTTGAATGACAGGCTGCGAGCTTCCTATAATCTTCTTAGTTGTCCTTACCACTCTCTGTATGGACTTTTAGTGTCTGTATGGACTTTTAGCTCTCTGTATGGACTTTTAGCTGAGACACCGCAGCCACCAAAGCAAACAATGATGTAGTTTATTAAAATGCTCTCAATCATGCACTGTAAAAAGTGGTTAGGACAGAAGGAGAAAAATGTGCCCTCCTTATCCAACACAGGAAATGAAAATGCATAGCATATTTTAATTCATTTAATATCTCGTTATACAGCTGGTCCTTGAATTATAACAGTTCATTTAGTGACTATTCAAAGTTACAATACTGAAAAAAATAACTTATGACCATTTTTCACATTTATGAACGTTTTAGCATCCCCATGATCACATGGGGATGCTTTGGTCACATGATCAAAATCTAAATGCCTGGCAACTGGCATGTATTTATGACGGTTGTCATGTGCCAAGATCATGTGATCACCTTTTGCAACCTTCTGACAAGCAAAGTCAATGGGGAAGCCAGATTCATTTAACAACCGTTATTAACTTAACAACTGCAGTATTCACTTAACAAGTGGCAAGAAAGTGCCACTTCACCTGACAAGAAAGTGGGATTCACTTGGCAAGAAAGGTTGTAAAATGAGACAACATTTATTTAATGACATCTCGCTCTACCTAGTGCAAAATTCCTGGTTTCATTATTTGATTGTTGCACTATTTGTAGGATCTAGAACAAGAGATTCAAAAGATAATGGAATTCCTAGAAAAACCAGCTGATGAAAAAATTAAGAAGTTTGCACACCACACCTCCTTCAAAGAGATGAGTCAGAACCCAATAGCTAATTATACAAGTGTTCCCATTTCTTTTATGGATCACACCATCTCTCCTTTCATGAGGAAAGGTAAACCTATGAATCAACCAAATTGGGACTGCATGAAGTGAAATTTGCATCTTTAATGCTCATAAAAAGATGAAATAGTAGTGCTGCCTTCTCCAGCCTGACAAGCTGACAAGCTCCATATATGTTAGATTTGCAATTCCAGCTATCAGGGCTAATTGTTGTGCCAGTCAGGGATTATGGAATTTGAAGTCAAGCTTCCTACTCATAGTATCACCACTGGAAAGAAGGTGGGAGAGAGGTCAACAATAATTGTAGCATGGAAATACAATGTTGTTGCAGGAAAATGTTATTGCAGGCTCTTCGTAGAATAGAATAGAATAGAGTAGAGTAGAACAGAACAGAACAGAACAGAACAGAACAGAACAGAACAGAATAGAATAGAATTTTTATTGGCCAAGTGTGATTGGACATACAAGGAATTTGTCTTGGTGCATATGCTCTCAGTGTACATAAAATAAAAGATGCGTTAATCAAGAATCATGGTACAACACTTAGTGATAGTCATTGGATACAAATAAGCAATCAGGAAGCAATATCAATATAAATCGTAAAGATAGCAGCAAAAGGTTACAGTCATACAGTCATAAGTGGAAGGAGATGGGTGATTGGAACGATGAGACGATTAATAGTAGTGCAGACTTAGTAAATAGCTTGACAAGTGTTGAGGGAATTATTTGTTTAGCAGAGTGATGGTGTTCGGAAAAAAAACTGTTCTTATGTCTAGTTGTTCTGGTGTGCAGTGTTCTATAGCAGAGTTTTGAGGCTAGGAGTTGAAGCAGCTTATGTCCAGGATATGAGGGATCTGTAAATATTTTCACAGCCCTTTTTTTGACTCGTGCAGTATACAGGTCCTCAATGGAAGGCAGGTTGGTAGCAATTTTTTTTTTCTGCAGTTCTAATTATCCATTGAAGTCTGTGTCTGTCTTGTTGGGTTGCAGAACCAAACCAGACAGTTATGGAGGTGCAGATGACAGACTCAATAATTCCTCTGTAGAACTGGATCAGCAGCTCCTTGGGCAGTTTGAGCTTTCTGAGTTGGCACGGAAAGAACATTCTTTGTTGTGCTTTTTTTGATGACGTTTTGATGTTAGCTGTCCATTTTAGATCTTGAGATATGGTAGAACCTAAAAATTTGAAGGTCTCTACTGTTGATACTGTGTTGTGTAGTATTGTGAGAGGTGGAAGTATGGAAGGGTTTCTCCTAAAGTCTACCACCATTTCTATGGTTTTGAGTGTGTTCAGTTCCAGATTGTTCCGGTCACACCACGAGGCTAGTTGTTCAACCTCCCGTCTGTATGTGGATTCATCATTGTCTCAAATGAGACCAACCAAACTTCAGTAGTTTATATGTAAATGCACAACAATCTTCACCAACCTAAGAAGTTTGCAGATGTGGAAGTGTCAAACTTTCAGGAAAGAATAACAACAATTGACAATGCAGTACCCTAATAGAGATTTTCTCCCTTAGTAAACACGTCAAGTGAAAGTCTTAATTGACCATTATGATGGATGACAGAATTAAAAACACCCACACCCACACACCCACACAAGAGCAAGTAGATGGATTTGTATACTTTACTATATATAGAAAACCAATGGAAATTTTTTTAAGACAGACACTAGTAGAAGGGTAGTGGGTAGTTTGTGGTCTGTTGGTGACAGAAGGCAAAATGGCTGTGGACATGATTGGGATAAATAAAAGTAAATAAGTGCTAAATTAATATGGACTGAATACAAAAGTGAATACTAATATGAAGGAAATAATGTACAGTGAGGTGTTTTGATCATACATTGTAAAGAGTATTATGGAATATTCAGGGGTGAAATTCAAAATTTTTCACTACCGGTTCTATAGGTGTGGCTTGGTGGGTGTGGCAGGGGAAAGATATTACAAAATCTCCATTCCTACCCGAATCTGGTGCCAGCCAGAGGTGATATTTGCCGGTTCTCCGAACTACTCAAAATTTCTGCTATCGGTTCTCCAGAACTTGTCAGAACCTGCTGGATTTCACCCCTGGGTATATTGTGGTATAACACACACACAGCAACATATACTCTGCTAGAGAGAAGTTCCCTGAAGATGGGCTCCAGCAGAGTCTGAAAGCTCGGAAGACAAAATCTCTGGTCAGACCCAGATTGGACCCTGCAACATTATCCTGGGACACATATATTTGCCTTCATTCGTGACAGTAGGAATCTGCCATGCAAATTGAAAACATGTGTTTTCCCATAAATATAGTTGAGGAAAGAGACACTAACACTATGGGATACTTTGGAGCAGGGCTCTTGACTACCAAATATCACATCTGTTAGCACCTCATAAAGAAATGGTATTTAACATTGTAGTCACACTACTACAGGGAAATGCATATTTCAGATAGAGCTCCAACAACATATCTGTTCTCCTACTCTGAGCAAATGATTCTCACTCCCCTCTGTCTTCTTTCCTTAACCTTGTTTTCCAGAGATCACACACACACACACCTTCCCATTGTGAAAAATATTGTTTCTTTAAGAAGGCACTGACAGATACTCTATGTTAACACATGCAGCACACACTCACCAGCATGGAGATGGAGTTGATGACATTCTCAAAAAAAGAGAGAAATCTGAGTAGTTTAAAGAACAAAAGGCAATATACGTGACTGTACACTTCACAAGCAATTGTAGTTGTAGGATGGTATGGAAGGATACAGTAGATCGTAGTGATATAAACATAGTGTCTTTCCTTTCCCTTTTATTTTCTTAATTTGTTTTGACTTACTGTTCCTTACTTCCTTTGTGATTTGCATAGCTTTCACTATCTCAAAGGGAAGAATGCAAGATAGATTTATGTACGTATCTATATTTTGTTCGGTCCAGGGCAGGGGTCCCCAAATCCTGTTTGGTCCAGGGCAGTGGATCCCCCAGATCCACTACCGGGTTTTGAGTCGTTTCGAACTTGGCCATGGAAGTGGTGGAGGAGGGCACATATCCCCACTTGCACAAGCAGTGGATGACCGTGTGTACATGCTCCATTTGCCTGAGCAGTGGGCACATGTGGCCACCATTTACATAAATTGAGTTGTATGTGCATATGCCTGCTCGCCACTCACGTGGAACTATCTCCTTTCCCCTCATTGGTCTACAAAGCCGGAAATATTGAGGAACTCTGGTCTAGGAGTTGGGGAGGTATGAAGTGGGAACCGAGTTTATAGTCCTTGCACAACAGAAAATGCCCCAGCCCTATCTCCCCTAGATGTAACCCTTATCTGATTGTTCTCAAGAGACTGCAGTCAGTCTGGTGAGGTTCTTGTAATTAGACATTGCAGGAATAAAAAAATAAATATGAACAACTCACGGTGTAGGCCAGACAGTCACTTTCTCTCTCTGCCCACAATGTCAGGATTGGACAACAAGCCAGTCAATCAATTCCTTTTGGAACCAATGAATCAAGCTGATCAGAAAACAAAGGCAGATCTTATAACTGCAGGAAAAAGGAGGAGCTCTTTTAAACAAACCTTTTTTTTAAAGCAAACCTCATTCTCAAAGCTGTACAGGTAGTTCTCATTTAACAACCCCTAGTTCAGTGACCACTTGAACTTATGATGGTGCTGAACAAGTGGTAGTTAGAACTGGACCTCATGGCCTTTATGGCCATCACAGCATCCCCATAGTCACATGGCTGCAATTATCAATTTTCCCTGCTGGCTTCCTACAGAACAGACTTCCAGAACTGCCTTCATTCCATGATGCAGTCAGGTGGCTTTTTAACTTACGATCGCATTGCTTAATGACAGATTTTCCAGTCTCAAATAGCACCATTACACAAGAACTACTGGTACCCTGGGTTTTGGCCAAAAGATTAATTCTCCCAGAGGGTATTTCAAAATGTGTTTTTTTTAACCGTTGGTAAATTGTTTTAGTTAAGAATATTCTTTATTCATTAGCTTGAGTTGGATTGCAAGTGAAATGTATATGACTTTGTATATACGGCTTCTCAGCCTTTAGGCTAAGGTCGACTGTGAAAAAAGACAAATTGTCTGTGATTGCTTCCAACAAGATACCACTAGATTTTCCCTGCTGCTTTTCTTTTCCTACTTTTCAGCTCTATTTCCCTTTGTTAGGTGTGGTCAGGAATTTTTTTCCAGACTTGAGGCTGACGTGAGCAAAACCTTTTATCTCCTTTGTTTCATTTTCAATCTTTCAGCAAGATGCTGGTAGCTCTCCTTTTTCCACACAGGCCCCAAGGTATAACTGGAGCATCTACAACATCTCAGTATGATAAAAGGCAAGCTAACACCTATTATTATAGCTCAAAGGCCAATAACCAGGAGTTGTGTAACAACGAAGGAAATGAAAAACTATGAAATCTTCCCACTGCCGTTCAACCACAGAAATGGCCCACAGCCAGATTGGAGTCCAAATCCGAATTGCAAATTGAAAGAGGAGCCAGCCAAATTAAGCCAGAAGCTTTTGACAGGCTCCAACTTTTCTTTGCAAGGATCAAATTTCACTTCATTGTTCAATTCTTAAAAGTATGCTTATTTGAGAAGGAATGAAAAGCAACTGTGGAATTGTCTAGCCCTTGGCAGAGCTGGTCTTTGCAGGCCTCATTTTTTAGGAACAAATGGAAAAGTGAGGTGGAAGACTTTTGATAGGATTGGGGTCCCAGGTGCTTTGTCTTCAAAATAGAAAAGTAGATGCTTTGATTACACCTTTTAAAACATTATTGTCATAACATAGTTTCCGCTTCAGTCAAACCAATTAAAATTTGAATAAAGACCTCTTTTCCAGTACCAGGCTCATTTAAAGATAGAAATTAATTATTGAAGAACTTTTCTAAGTACAGGAAGTCCTCGATTTATAACAGTTTATTTAGTGACTGTTCAAAAGTTACAACAACACTAAAAAAAGTTACTTATGACCGTTTTTCCTACTTATGACTATTGCAGAATCCTCCTGGTCATGTGATCACAGTTCAGACACTTGGAAACTGACTCATATTTATGACAGTCGCAGTGTCCCGGGATCATGTGATCTCCTTTTGTGATCTTCTGACAAGCAAAGTTAGTGGGGAAGCCAGATTTACATAACAATCATGTTATTAATTTGACAACAGCAGTGATTCACTTAACAACACTAGCAAGAAAGGTCATAAAATGGAGCAAAATTAACTTGACTGTCTCACTTAGCAACATAAATTTTGGGCTCAAAATTTGTGATCATGAGTGGAGGACTACCTTAATGTGTTTATATCAGAGGTCTTCAAACTTGGCAGCTTTAAGATTTGCAGATTTCAACTCCCAGAATTCTCCAGCCAGCATAGAGTTGAAGTCCACCAGTCTTAGAGCTGCCAAGTCTAGGGACTCCTGATTTATATGATGCTTAATGCTCCACAATAATATTAAGGTAAATACTTTTTGTTTTAAATAGTCAGAATATATCTCTGAATTCTATAACGTTTGCTATTTTTAGTGGGGCAGGTGGTTCTCATTTAATGACATTCAGCAACCATTCAAACTTATGACAGTGCTTGAACAGCAGTAGTAACAACTGGTCCCCATATTTACAGTGCGTTCAGAAAGTATTCAGAGCCCCTTCACTTTTGACAATTTTGTTATGCTGAAGCCTGATTCTAGTTGTTGGAATTCATTTTTTTCCTCATTAATCTACATGCAGTTCCACAAAATGACAAAGTGAAAACTAAATTTTAGAAATGTCTGTAATTTTTTTTTTTAAATCGCCACCCAACCTGACTGAGCTTGAGAGGATTTGTAAGGAAGAAGGGTAGAAAATCCCCCAATCCAGGTGTGCAAAGCTTGTTGCGTCATGCCCCCAAAAACTTGAGACTGTAATTACTGCCAAATTACTGATAGACAATCTTCATCTGGATTAAGGGTGTCAACCTCGCAGCATCACATTGTCGACACGTGACCCTTCACTTGGCAATAAAGTACCAAGTGAAGGGTCTGAATGCTTATGCCAATGTGATGTTTTTTTTCTTTTTAAAAAATTTACATTTCTAAAATTCTCTTTTCACTTTGTCATTATGGGATACTGAGTGCAGGTTAATGAGAAAAAATGAATTTCAACAACTGTAGAATCAGGCTGCAGCATAACAAAACTGACAAAAGTAAAGGAGGTCTGAATACTTTCTGAATGCACTGTACATAGGTTGCAGGCTTGCGGTGTCCTGTGATCATGTGATTTCCACTTGTGATCTTCTTAGCTTCCTATAAGAAAAGTCAATGGGAAAACCACAAGAGGTCTCAAATGGTGACATGTTGCCCTTGCTTAAAAACCCAGTGATTCAGTTAATGACAATAACTGGGAATGCTGGAATTTCAGTTGCTAAGCAGTGCAGTCATGTGATTTGTGCTTTATGATTGTGTTGAAATTCTGATCCTAATTACCATTGTTCAGGATTAACCGTATATCTATGAATTACTGATTTTAAAACCCCTGATATTTTTTTTCCAATTATTTTTATTAAAGTTTTTTTAAAAAAGACAGACATTTACATCTTCTTCTTTTCAACATCTTCGCATCAGTAAACCATATTTATACATTTTCTCTTTCTTATCTTAATCTATCTTTTATACATATATTTCTAGTATATCATTTATATACTGTTAGAATATATTCTCTTAATCTAAATATTTTATTTATATTTAACATAAACAGGTACCTAATTTCCTTTCCACAATTTTTATATTTTCCCATTTGTTTCCATATTCCTCCACCTAATTTAACCATTGTTGTTTTCTTTTGTCCCCCACTTTTTTTCCTCCCTTTCTCCTCCATTTATAACATTTCTCCCAGACTAAGTAATATTCTGTTTCATCTCTTTCTTGTATCTCCTTTGTGAGCTTATCCATTTCTGCACACTCCATAATTTCTTTAATCTTGTCTTCTGATGGTATGTCATTGTTTTTCCAGTTTTGGGCAAAAACTATTTATGCTGCTTTAATTATGTGAATAATTAAGTTAATATTGTTAACGGATATTTTTAAACTTAGATTGTAGGCTATTATTTACACTGACCATATATCCTTTATACCAAACAGCTGCCTTTAAGATTTACTTCATTTTTTTACTTTCTTGGTTTTGCTTTTATATTTTCTTTTCTACATGAAAGTTATAAACATAAACAAATTTATGTTTATAAACATTTTTTTAAAATCTTTATGAAACTTTTTCAGATTCACCCCTTTTTCAGGTTTTTTCTTTATTTTTTTCAAGAAAAAGTCGGTCACTGCAGGTATTATATATTTCAGATAAACTAAAGATATGAGACATTATGCGTAATGCAAATTGAAGACCATATACCTAGGGAGGCAAACACTGTAAAATCAAAACTTTCCATTGTCAAAACCATTTTATAATCTCCAGAGGAAGATTACGCCATTTGATAATACTTGTTGCAGTCCCTTACTGCCAAATTCTGAAAGTTGAAGTCTATGCATTGTAAAGTTGACACGGCCCAGAAACACCAATCTAGAGGTTTGCACAGAAGCATTATAAATATGGGAGCAGCAGTCAATTTTATCTCCAAATCTTAGTTTCAGGAGGCTATGACACACTAAAATCACATCTGGAAACAAAATTTAGGATGGATGAAGATAAGCAAGTTGGAGTTAATCCAGATAAAACAATTGTACTGGGAAGCAAGCATGCAGCTGGTTCTGAAAGAACTCCCCCTCCCTGATTTGTTTTGAAATTAAGACTGCTGACAGCATTTTCCTGCACAGTCCCTTTGGTTAAAGAAAACAGAAATAAAAATAGGAAAGTGTGTTCCAGATGATCTAAAGCCCTGACTGTTCAGGAAACATGATCAGGTTTTATAAAAATAGAAATAGATTATAATTAAAAGCTTTGTGGTGTGATGCATAGAATTTTATTAATTAAAATTCTATAAGAGCAAAAGAAGAGTCACGGGGCAGTTTCAAATGAGATTTTTATTCTGCATCTGCTTACCTGGAACAAAAATTATTATGCAAAATTATTGTCAACCTGTTCTTGCTGCCCACTGTTTTCCAGGATTTGTATTTTTGCAAATAAACCACCAAGAAACTGAAGATGAAGTAGCTGCACTTTTTTTTGTGGTTCAGAATTGAGTTTGAAGGAAGGAAAGAAAGAAGGCAGGCCAAAGTACATTCCTTTCAAAAATATATCAGCTGCATGTTCTTAAACTTCTTCCAAAGTTTGCACACAAGGAAAGAGGTTAAAAACTAACGAAGCAGCAATATCAGAACATACAATTACAACTTGGAGTTTATATTTGTTACTGGCTTGGTTTTGATATTACAAAGAAGTTAGGTCTTTGCCTTTTTCAATGGGTGCACAATGATATCCTGTCTTCAGCTTAATGTAGAGGGTAGTCCTCAAGTTACGGCCACAATTGAGTCCAAAATTTATGTTGCTAAGTGAAACATTTGTTAAGTGAGTTTGCTCCATTTTTCTTGCCACAATTGTGACATGAATCACTGCATTTATTAAGTTAGTAACATGGTTGTTGAGTGAATCTGGATTCCCCATTGACATTGCTCGTCAAAAAGTTGCAAAAGGAGATTGCATGATCCTGGGACACTGCAATTGTCATAAGTATGAGCCAGTTGCCAAGCATCTGAATTTTGACCACGTGATCATGGAGATTGTCATATATATATTGATGGTCGTGCTTATTTGGTTCTATGAGAAGTTATTTGATCAATATAGCTTTAGGTTCAAAAAGGTTGTTTTATTATTTACAAAATATATACATGCATACAATAATGAACAGGGTGTCCTGTTGCATTTTTCTTTTACCCTAACTGTATGACTCAGATGTGGAGAGGAGAGAGAAGTTCACGTGTTGTCTTGCTGATAAATAGATGAGCTAGAAGAAAAACAAGGGGAAGATATCCAAGTGGTTTTTACTTAAGAGTCCAATAAGAAAGTTCATTGGCTGATATAGTCACATGTGATGTCTGTAAAGACTTAACCCCTTCTAGTCTCTGGTGCATCACATGCAGGCAATATCTGACAGAGATGCTGCAATGATTGTGTGAAAAACAGTCATAAGTCCCTTCTTTCAGTACTGTTGTTACTTTGAACAGTCACTAAATGAACTGTTGTAAATCAAAGAATACCTGCATATACCCTCAAAAGTTCTCACAGGCAACACACAGGAAGTCAAACTCCTTCCTTCAGTAATATAGAAAGGAGGTTAAAGAGGGAGCAAGTGGAGGGTTACCGTTAGGAATGAAGACTAGGAGGCTGTACAAAAATCAAAGATGGGCTTTGAGGAAGGAATTTTGAAGAGGAAAAAAGGGCCATTCTAGATTTTAAGGACTGGTGTCACCAGGTGAGATGTTCATAGTGACACTCTCCACTGTAATAAAATCTCTGCCTTTCATTCTAGCTGATTTTTTCCAGTTTGCTTTCTCTCTCTCTTTTTTTGGGGGGGAAGCGACTAGTACCAATAGTCTTCAACTTATAACAGTTCATTTAGTGACTGTTCGAAGATACAACGCCACTGAAAAGAATGATTTATGGCCATTTTTCACACTTGCAACTGTTGCAGCATCCCTATGGTCACATGATCAAAATTCAGACACTTGGCAACTGACTCATATTTATGACGGTTGCAATGTACCGGAGTCATGTGATCAGCTTTTGTGGCCTTGTGACAAGGGAAGTTAATGGGGAAGCCAGATTCACTTAAAAACTATGTGACTAACACTTCCAGTGATTCACTTAACAAGTCTGGCAAGAAAGGTAGTAAAATGGGGCAAATTTCATTTAGAAAGTAGACAGTAGAAACTGTTTCACTTAGCAGCAGAAATCTCGGACTCAATTGAGGTTGTAAGTCAAGGACTATTTCTTAGAGAGAAAGGACAATAGATGTGACACCCTTGTTCCTTTCTTTTTTTGATACTGGCTCTGTTGCACACTACATGAAACCATGTTGTGTTTGATAAGCTACAATGTTAATGTTACTTGTAAATTATAAACCATTGTTTATAATTCCCAAACCTGGCTTTGTCCAACAGAGTAAACAGAAAGACAAACTATATTTGGGTGATGCTAAATATTTTATTTCTTATGAGATCACCGGGCATTGAAGTCAGTTTAGTATATTTTGTTAATACAGCTATTGGCTTCTTATAAATGAGAGATAACTAGGAGAATGTTACAAGGGCCAGAGCTTGCCACTCTGCTTGGCTGGGTATCTGGAAATGAAAAATATCAGCCCTTAAATCAGCCCTTAAACCAGAGGTCTTCAAACTTGGCCACTTTAAGACTTGTGGACTTCAACTCCCAGAATTCTCCAGCCAGCATAGGGGGACCTCTGCCTTAAACTGTTCATGATAAGATGGCATGAAATGTATCCATGCATAATGTGTTCTTTATGCATAGCGAGGAAATCATGTAAGAGAATTAATCTTTAATCATTTGAGAGTGACAGAGAAGCAGATTCATGCCAAGCCATTTTGCAAAGATGACATCTTGAATCCGTTCAGATTCTAATTCTGACACTACTGGTAGAATATCATCCTTTTTCCTTACCAGCAACTAGCTACAGGTAGTCCTTGGTTTATGACTGTAGTTTAATCTGGAATTATGGCCATACATTGTTCCAGTTGTTAAGTGGACCACCATTTTATTGTGCCTGATTTTACTACCATTTTAAAAGGTGATCATTAGATGAATGTGGCACTTGTTAAACGAATATGGTGGTTATTAAGCAAATCCGTTTGCGGCCCTCATTAAGCAAACCTGGCAGTTGAACAGTGATCATTAAGTGCATGAGTTTTATCCATTCAGCGTTTTTTGCCAGATACCAGAATTGACAAAACTGCCTAAAATCATGGTCACATGACCACAGAAATGGCTGTAAATAGAGCCAGTCACCAAGTGCCCAAAATGTGATCATGTGACCATGGGGGTGGTGTGTGGCTGTTAGAATATCAAAATCAAATCATGAAGTACCTTTTGGGGAAATGGTCACTAAGTAGCCGGTCATTAAGTGAAGACTTCCAGAAGATCCAGAATTAAATACCCAGAAGATCTTAAATATCCAGACGATGTGTAACCCCGCAGAGCTTTGCCCTCCAATGAAAGAGAGCTTCAAAGGAAAAACTTGAGAACTTGACATTGTGAGCTTCTCCAACTGCTCAAAGTAATCAACTCGTTTTTCCTAATGTGTGGAACTGAAAGACATTGAAAAAAAGACCTGTGTAAGATAAAGAGATGGGGGGGGGGGGGCATCATGCAAGCAAACTTGGGTAGCAAGGAAGAAAAGTAGGCAGTTTCTGCATCAATTTGCACGTGGGAGAGAATCCAGAAATCAGAAGTTTAATTTTCATATCAGTATCTTACCTGACAATATGTCAATCAAGTACTAGCCGATACACTTTTGAAAAGCTGAGCTGACTGTCACTAACACATTAATAAAAACAGAGGGAGTGATACTAGCATTACTAGTAATTGTTATTCTTATTTAAATGTATGTGCTGTTGACTCTTTCCAACTCAGGGCTGGTTACAACCTGAGGTCACTAAAGTACTTCTTAGGTAATGCTTTCAAGCCATGAATCTCCTTTCTTCGTATCTTTGCCCTACATTTCAAACTGCTAAATATACCTCACATTTCTCCCTGTTGTAGGACATCTTCCCTTCTGTCCAATCGTAATAACCATTGCTACACACAAGGCAAAATGATCAAAGTGAGGGGGTGGCAACTTGAAGCTTAGCAAATGTTTTGTGCACCTGTGGAAAAATTCCTGCCCAGATCTTCCTAATATAATTCATTGAGTTAATCAGTAAACCATATAAAAGATTTCATGGGCTTTAATAAGTTTAAGAGGCCACTGGATAAAGTTCACTCCCAGCAGAAAGGCACGGAGTTTACCTACACAATGAGAAAAGACAGAACATTCATTGCGGAATCAAGTAACAGGGAGAGAAAAAAATAGCTCTCAAAGGAAAGCATATGAAGTTATAGGCCAGTGATGGCTAACCTTTTTGCCGTCGCGTGCCAAAAGCGGGGGGAGCATGGGGGTTTGCAGCTGTGTGTGCCCACATCCATAATTCAATGCGCCTCACCCTCCTACGCATGCGCACGTGACCCCACACTTCCCCCTGCTTTTGGCACGTGACGGCACAATGGGCCTGGTAGGCCCATTTTTCCCCCTCCCCAGGTTCCAGAGGCTTTCTAGGAGCCTGGGGAGGGCAAAAACAGCCTTCTCCATTCCCCCTGGAGGCCTTCCGGAGCCAGTTTCCTGACTTCCGGTGGGACCGGAAGGCCTGAAAATCAGTTGGCTGGTGCGAACATGTGCGCTGGAGCTGGAGCTGAGCTAGGGCAACACTCATGTGCCCACCAATATGGCTCTGCATGCCACCTGTGGCACCAGGTTCACCATCACGGTTATAGGCAGTAAACTTTTGGTATGTGGTACCAAGAGAAACGTCCCAAAGTCAGCAATATAGTAACAGCAGTAGCCTTTCAACCTGGTGGTCTATTGATTAATTTTATTCAGGGAAGCAACCTTGGGTCACTTCTTCCCTCCTAACCTTTCCTATAATTTCACAACCTCCTGAAACAGAAGAAATCTAAAAGGTGATAGCAGGCCCAGGTTTATTTGGTAAGGTTTTTTTATTGAGTTCAAGCTTGATTTATTGAAGAACATTGTGCCATGCATTTTTTTTTTCAATTTCCTCATCAACAAAGGGTCACATAAAACGTTCTTTAAAAAGAAACAATGCTGTCCTTTTTCCCATTTCCCCCTAAATATATAAATACTTTTATTGGGCAAAAATATCTATGGATTCTTAATCATCCAAATCATGGTTGTCTCAAGGGTGCTTTTCAAAAAGCAACTCGATTTTCTTGGGGGGGTTTTCCCCTGAAAATGTTTTGCTTCTCATCCGAGAAGCTTCTTCAGTTCTGAAGAATTGAAGAAATTTCTTGGATGAGAAGTGAAACATTTTCAAGGGGGAAAGAACTAAGGAAGCCCAATTATCTTTTTAAAAACTCACTCTTGGGACAATTTTTATTGGGCCGAAATGTTTTATGACACAAGTGCAAGTCTTTAAATTTCTAAGAACTTGTCATCACGATAGAAGTCTAATTTTAAAAAATGGCAAAGTGAAAGAAAAAAAATATCTGATCTGTGTTAGCTGGTATTATGTGAAACTAAGAGAAAATGTTTAGGATGCAAACTGAGTCTCATTAGATGGAGAATGGTGTCACGCCAGTTAAGGGTTCTACTAAAACTGTCAGAAAAGAAGAAAGAAATAAAATGTTTATAATATCCCTATTTCTGGAAATATAATTTCTAGTTCCATAATTCTTTCTGCCGAAAGTTCTAGAGATTGAGAGCCACCATTTCTGGTTTTTGTACTTACCAATAACTTTTTAAAAAATGTTATATAGATATGCTCTGCTTTGATATACTTCAGAAAACTATCAACTTTATTATTTCTATAGAAGACAGCAATTATTATCGAACACATTATGATTTTTTCTTCTTCTTCATAACATGTTTTTGATTAGTAGTTACTTCTTTTCTACTTTTTTTTTGTATTTTTATTCTTGTGTGGCTAAATGTTATACTTTATGCAATAAATAAAATAAAATTATGCAATCTGTTATTTTGATGCTAGTTCCAAGTCACCACCCCTGGTTTTGAAAATGTTCCAATCCTTGAAAAAAGAGTTTATTGGAATTCTAGCCACATCAGAATAACAACACCCTTTTGATTTTTTTTTTTTTTTGCAAGTGGTGAAATGAATAAAATTGGAAATTGATCAATTAGTAAACAATTAGTAAAATTATCTTCCATAGCTGACCAGTTGTCCCAGTCATTCTTTTCGCCCCAAAATAAAATTTTAAAAAATCCCAAATCCCCTCCAACTTTCCTTTAGAAAGTCACAAATTCAGATCAAGTCCTTGTGTTTCAATTGCTGGATTTAATTCCAAATCTTTTCTCCAAGGCAGGATGTTTTGCAATCTTCTTAATACAGGGAAAAAAAATAACTGGAAAAAAATGTAAAGTACGCAGCACTTCATTAATTTGAGGCATGCCAAAAAGGCAGCCTAAATAAAATAAAACAGCTGCAAGTTTAAAAATCCAAGTAACAAAAACTGACAAATAACAAACAATTGTCCGTTCTTTACTCAAAGAATTGTAGTTTGCTGCTTGCAAAGGAACTACCAATTCCTGCCACAGTCTTTAACTTTTGGAAGCACTCATATAATAATTTCTCTGCCTGTGTTGTATTGGAATGCAAGCTTCTTAGGTTAATAAATTAGACTCCTGCTCTTGATGGGTTTTTGTTGCTTCCTACTTCCTTCATTGTCCCACTGCAGAGGTCCACTGGGATAGACTTTGTTCCTCACCAACCTGCAGGTGCCGGGCAACCTCACTTCTTCTTTGTTTCTTTGCAAGCCACAACGTAGCGCTGAGCTACATTGAGCGGGGGAGAGTAGCCATCTGCATAGCTGGTATCTTCAAAGAGGACTGAGTAGTCATCTTGGGGCTGAGGTCAAGAGAGAAAATGGATTTAGTTACCTCCTACAGAGGGATGGCCATTCACTCATCCTTTCCACTAGATTATTAAGCAGCTTCCTTTTCTTCTCAGGCTTCTCCTTACCTCATCTGTCTCTGTCTCCCTTCTTCCTTTTCTTTCCCACACTTTTCTGGCCATTTCCACATTTCAGTCCAGCAGCACTGAACTGTCTTACTAAAAGTAGTCAGTTGCATCTTACTGATACAAACAAAAGCTTTCTTAGACTCTAATTATGAATGGATTGGGGAAATTTTCAGAGAGGTTCCTGTTTTCCTGTATCCAGAACTACAAAAAACTTGACTTTGTAACAGTCATTTGCCAACTGTTGATGGAAAAATATTTCTTTGAACTTTTAATCTGTCTCTTTCATATTTCTCTCTCATTCATCTCCCTCCATAGCTATCTATCTATCTATCTATCTATCTATCTATCTATCTATCTATCTATCTATCTATCATCTATCTATCTATCTATCTATCTATCTATCTATCTATCTATCTATCTATCTATCTATCTATCTATCTATCTATCTATCTATCTGTCTCTTTCATATTTCTCTCTCATTCATCTCCCTCCATAGCTATCTATCATCTATCATCTATCTATCTATCTATCTATCTATCTATCTATCTATCTATCTATCTATCTACCTACCTACCTACCTACCTATCATCTATCTATCTATCTATCTATCTATCTATCTATCTATCTATCTATCTATCTATCTATCTATCTATCTATCTATCTATTGTATTTCCCCGAATAAAACTGGTATTATTATTAATTTTTTTACCTCCAAAAGAGGCACCAGGTCTTATTTTCGGTGGATGTCTTCCACTGTCTCACCTCACAACGGCAACACCGACAGCCTTGCCTAGCAGGAGCCCGTGTGGTTGCTGATGGTCACTTCTTCTGTGACCACATGCTGCTACTCACACACATCGCCATCAGAGGCCTTCAGGCAAGGCCTTTATAGCTGAGAAACAAGCTCTGGATTGACATGCGCGGTGCCCTCAGCCTCTGTTTAGATGTCAAGGCCTTCAGAGGCATCAATCCAAAGCTTGTTTCTCGGCTTCAGAGGCCTTTCCAGAAGGCCTCTGATGGGGAAATGGAGGCTTGGGGCGACGTGCACAAACGTCAACAAGCAGCTTCAGAAGTGGGCCAGTGAGGTGCAACTGTCTGAAGGTAAGCAGTTCAACCCCCTCCCCCTTCCTCACTTGACTTTTACCCGTGCGTCTCACTCCGTACAACCATGTGCAACCTGAGTGGGCAGGGTCTTAACTAGGGCTTTTTATATTATTATTAAAAAGTTTTAATAAGTTTTACAAATGTTTCCCCATCCCACCTCCCTCCTCCCCCCCGACCCTCCCCCCCCCCATTTCCCAGAGCAAAATACAGGGTATAGCATTTAACAATCATAATCTAACATATACTAACGATAGCCTCCTATCTCCCTCTTGTGCTTTAACTCCCCTTTTGCTTAACTAAATTGAAATACTTTTCTAACATTTATTCATTCGTAAGCTATTTGAAACTTTTTAATCCGATATTTGCTTTGAATATAATCTATCCATCTTCTCCATTTCAAAATGTATTTTTCATTTGAGTGATCCTTCAAGTATGCTGAAATTTTGGCCATCTCTGCTAAATTTGCTACTTTTAGTGTCCATTCTTGAATAGTAGGCAAGTCTTCCTTCTTCCAGTACTGTGCCACCAAAAGTCTTGCTGCAGTTATTAGATTTAAAATCAAATTAGTCCCTATAACCGTACAATCTATAATTATACTGAGCAAGAACAACTGTGGAGTAAACTTTATCTTCTTTTTAAGAATATTTTGGATAATCCACCATATTTTTATCCAAAATGCTTTAACTTT
Organism: Coluber constrictor foxii; assembly: GCA_038048745.1. NCBI lineage: Eukaryota > Metazoa > Chordata > Lepidosauria > Squamata > Colubridae > Coluber > Coluber constrictor. Next base: position 59,717,446 of record CM075961.1, on the reverse strand, counting down.
TTTACAAGTCCACCATATATGAAAATAAGTGACATCATCACAATCACATCTCCAACACTTAGATTGCAAGTTTGGATACATACAGGCTAGCTTTTTAAGATCTAGATGCCATCTATAAAACATTTTGTAGAAGTTTTCTCTCAAATTTTGGGCTTGCATAAATTTTACATTTCTAATCCATATTTTTTCCCACGTTTCCATCATTATTGGTTCCTCAATATTTTATGCCCATTTTATCATAAAATAAAATAACCTTTAACTAACTCCGTTTCCGAATCTATTTCTATCAATGTATTATACAACCTTTTTATATGCATTTGACTCTGATTTGTTTTACCAAGTTTTCCTCATTTTGCGTGATACCAATTTTCTGATCCTTTTTCCATCTAGCCTATAACTGTCCATACTGAAACCAAGTTTGAATTATCCTTTCTTCTTTTAATACATTCAAAGACTTTAACTGTAACGTACCTCTTTCTATATTAAGAAGCTCTTTCAAGTTACATCTTGTTTTTGTTCTACACTTATATTCTCTATCACATTAACTAAGGCTTATTTTGTCAGGGGGTTACGGCCAGAGTTGGGTTCTACTTAGCTCTTTCACCATTTAAAATAATTGTTGTTAATCCAGAATGCAACATCTCCCATTATTGCTCCTCAGCTAATTGTGATTTAGCTTCTTTTTTTTCTTGGAAAGCTTGATTTTCAAATCTATTTCCCTTCTATTTGCACTTCTAATTTAAGACAGAGATGGATATTCCTGCTAAACCAGGATAACGATAGCTAAGGGACAAAGCAATGTAACACTGATCAAGTGAAATTCTAGTGCTGAAGAAAGCATCAAGGATTTTGGATTTGGCAAAATGAGATGGTGAGAGAACAAATAAATTAAAAGCAATTTTCTGTAAAGAATTTTCAGAGGTAGTTGGAGGGAAAACAAGGGGTTGCCACAAAGAGGAAGTCAAACTATTCTCCAAAGGCAGGACAAGAAGCAATGGAGGGAAACTAATCAAGGAGAGAAGCTACCTAGAATTAAGGAGAAATTTTCTCACAGTTAGAACAATTAATCAATGGAACAACTTGCCTTCAGAAGTTGTGGATGCTCCAACACTGGAAGTTTTTAAGAAGACATTGGACAACCATTTGTCTGAAATAATATAGGGTTTCCTGTCAGAGCAGGGGGTTGGACTAGAAGACCTCCAAGGCCCCTTCCAATTCTTTTGTGGTGTTGTGTTGTGTTGTGTTGTATTGTGTTGTGCTTTGCTCTGCTCTGCTCTGCTCTGAGCAAGCAAACTAGAAACTGAGATAAGAGGTCCTGACTGATGATCTGTAGTTCTCTCAGTCTCTCTCTGCTATTAGATTACAATTAAACATTGATGAATAATGTTGAAAGTTTTCCGTTGTCTTTTTAGAACTCCTGCTCCATCCACATCTGGTTTTATCTAAACCACCAAAGTCCTGACATGTTACTCCAGGGAAAATAAATCACCTTGCTGACTTCCCCATTGATGAGATACTAGCAACCTATGATTTGATGCTCTATTACAAGATTCCCCAAACTTTCTTGCTTGGCGAACCAGCAGAGGCAGTGTATGGAGGGGAGGAGAAGGGATGGCTTTACGCATGTGTGCTGCTTTCATGAATGCAACTTTGTGCGCACACACTTGCCCACCACTTCAGATTTTAAATGGGCTGTGGCCTTGCACTGGACCGGGGATTGGAGACCCCTGCTCTATTAGCATCAACAGAGTTACTCTGTAATTATTACCTAGAGAACAGCTCAGGAGAAAGAGCTACAGGCCAGACCCAGAGGTTCCTTAGATCAGGACTCAATGGGCCTTTGGTCAGACAAAAGGACAGATCAGCTTTTCCATCTGGTGGACCTCCATGAGCCATTCTAACACCGGCTGGAGAATATTACAGTTTGGACCATTTATTGAGGAAAACTCCTACAGTTTCTTCCTTACCCGCTGAGGTGGAGCGTGGATAAGGGCTCGGTAGAAGCAGGTGGTTTGTGGGTACAAGGCCAGGACCAACTGGTCCTTCTGGAACAAGGCCTCAGGGTCTGTTTCAGGATTGGCCTTCCACTGAGGAAGAGGGATGATGCGACGTCGGCTCAAGGTATGACGCCTGTGGAAAAGTAGAAGTCAAGATGAGCAGATTTCTCACAAAAGCCCCATAATTCAGGGCCAAAATATGTGGGGGGAGGGGCTGAGGGACCCAGGTGAATTTCAGGAAGCAAACTGGAGAACACTCAAGGCCAAAACATGCAATATTCTCATCTGAACATTCTCCCATCAAAGATCAGGAGAACCCCAACCCTGCTGGACTTTCACAAGGCCACAAAGACCTGGTTATATGCTGGGGCCTAGGTCCCCATGTCTTGGTTATATTAATATCTATTGCAATAGTTTTACTTAACAGCTATATATATTTATTCTTGATTATTTAATGTTTTTTTGATGTAGGCCGCCCAGAGTCACTGATTGAGATAGGTGCCTATTGAAATTAATTAAATAAAATATACATACATTTCATTTAATTATAAATATAATTAAGGTTAAATAAAGTGACTATGCATGTACTACTGACATATATTTAATTCTCCCCCTAATCACATTAGAAATTTTGAGAAGTATTTTGAAAATCTCTTTCAAAGTTTCTAGACCCTGGGGCCTGACAACGCGTACCTCTACCTTTAATAATCCCTATAATCACTTACTCTTTTCCTTCTTCATCAATGTCATCCACCTCATATCTAAAGAAGAGAAAATATTAAATGAGAGTGTGAAAAATCCAAATGGAATGCCCCCCGAGAAAAAGTAACCAAGATGAATTCTCACACAACACATCCATGGGCTATTAAAAGGTCAAAACCCACCTTCCTTTGGTTCATTTATTTGTTCAGATTAGAGTGAGAAGTTAAAGCATGCTAGTAAAACTTTGCAACCTGCCAGAAAAATGCAGTTAATGCATACTAGAAAGATAAACAATAATAACAATTACCAGCACAGAATCTTGTCTATTATTTGTGCAAATGTTAGCATGCGTTTCAATGAAGCTCTGCAGCTATTTCTGGTACTGCAGTGAAAGGAAAGAGACATTGCTCAAAGTAGGTGTAACCTGCAGAATGGGTTAGTACTGACTTCTTTAACATTGTAATGATTTAGCACATAAGAATCTTGTTAGCATGGGGAGACATGACTGATAGAACAAAGGCTAAAACTAAGCAGGACTAACTAGCCATGCTCCTCATTAAAAAACAAAAATAAAAAACCCTTTGGAACCTAAATTTAGAGCCTCTGTTAGCAACATTTAGGTTAGGAAAATTGGGGTTCCTGATTAAAAAGGATCCCAGAAAACCAATGTCAATCAACTGATTTTCTCTTTTCTGCCTTCTCCTATTCTCATCCTGTCTTAGGATCATTCCATTTCAACTTCAGAAAGTGGTGGCAGATGAAAGCTAAAGAAGAAAAGATCTGGGATGACATAGAAACCTACACACTAGCAGGTCTATGAAGGCCTTTTTTTAAAAAAATGGTTTTCCCATGTCTTCAAAATTAGTGCAACACATTCCTGACTTCTCAGACAGGAATCTCTTTTGGACCCTTGCGCCAATTCATATAGTAGTTTAGGCTCAACAGGCATGAAGCACATAGAATAAAAAAATACAACTTTATTGTCCCTTTAAATATACACTAATCAGCATACATTAAAATGAAATTCTGTTGCATTCAGCTCTCAAAAGATAATCATTATGCATATACTCACATTCACACACACATATGATGCAAAGAAACATCTGATCTGTCCCCCCCCTTCAGAGACCCACAAAAACACAGCCAGCCGAGGGTTAAGAATCACTTGGCACACTCCGCAGTTCTTATCTCAACCTTGGCAGCGATATGCACACCGTCTGCCAAGGACTTTATTGGTTTACACAAACAAGAAAATCACCTACGTAGCTTTGCCGTTCATCTAGCTTCCAAGACTACGAGGTTGCTCCGTTTGTTTAGCTTTGTTCGTCACGAACTTCGTGACTCACTGGCCTGTCTTATATAGACAGGCTTCTGGGTGTGGTCCAGTGACTCACTGATCCCATGACTCCAATCAGTGACTCAGGACTATTTCCTCATACACCGCAGCTGCAATACTCTTTTGTCTCGCCTTCTTTGGCGTGCGTCCAGGAATGACGTCTCTCCCTCACTTTCATCTGAGACACCTGTTTCCCCACTACTTGGCTCTCTTTCAGCTGGCACCTGAGCCGGTGCCAGAGGGGGGGGGGCTGGGAGATCTGGCTGGCTCCTCTTCCTCCTGCTCAGAGCTTCCTTCCTCCAAAGGGATAGGCTCAGAGGACGGGGCCACAACAACATCACAGTCCAGTTCAGATGTATACATATACATTGCGGAACACACACACACACCCGGCCCGGAATCTTACGAGTTTAAAAGATGGATGGCATAAGGAACAAAGCTGTTATGAAATCTGGTAGTCCTGCTAGAAATACTTTGAAACCTCCTGCCCAAGGGGAGCAACAGAAACAGACTGTAAAGTGGGTGTGTGAGGTCTCTAACAATGCTCTGAGCTCTAAGTGCACAGTGCTTATAAGCAGTATCCTGAATAATAGGAAGCGAGCTTCCTATAATCTTCTCAGTTGTCCTTACCACTCTCTGTATGGACCTTATAGCTGAGGCACTGTGGCCACCAAACCAAACAGTGATGCAGTTTGTTAAAACACTCTCAAGCATGTCTCTGTAAAAAGTGGCCAGGACAAAACAAGAAAGTTGTGTTCTCCTCAACAGACGCAGTAAATGCAGACACTGGCTTGCAAGCTTTACTGACGGAACAGACGAAGAGACCAAGTCAGATTGTTGGTTATCTGCACCCCCAGATATTATTAACCACCTCCACAGCTGTAGCCTTTATACCAAGTGGAGTATGATTATGCCGTCTATTTCTAACATCAACTATGATCTCCTTTGTTTTGTTAACATTCAAAACCAAGTTATTTTATTGCACCCATCCACCAAAACCTTCACCTCTTCCCTATAAGAATTTGCATTGTCATCCCAGATAAGACCCACCGTTGCCGTGTCATCCACATACTTCACAACATGATTCATAGCAGACATGGCACAGCAGTCATGAGTCATCAAGGTGAACAGTAACAGACTCAAAAGACACAATCCGGACTTCCGGTTGGCACCGCGGGGATCCACACAGGGAAATAGCGGGCTCTTTGGAGCCCCGCAAAAACCCCATCTGCCAAGCCCCCGCCAGCAGGTTTTCGGACCTCGCCAGCAGGTTTTCGGCATGGAGAGGGGACCCCCCGGTCAGCCAAGAGGAACGGGCAGGTTCCTTGGGGTCGGAAGCTTGCCCTCTGCGCTGGCGGCGGCAAAGCGCCAGCCATGGCGGCTGCCCTAAAACCACGGCAACCGGGACACAAGAATGTGCAGGAGTAGAGGAAGAGAAGCAGAGAACAGAACCAGGAGTTTGTTTGCCCGGTGAGTGACCATCAGCCCAGGCGGGAAGTGCCCATGGACTCTGGATTAAAATGAATCCTTGCCCCGGCCTTAACAGCGACTGTGAACTATTGGGGCATAAAGGCAAAAGACCTGTTGGAGGAAAACGTGAAATAATGATCTTTTGGAAATGGCTGCATTGGACTTCCGGCTGGCGATTCGCGGTGGCATGGCATTGTGAGAGCGATCGCTGCCTCCAATGCCACTTTTTGCTGCGTTCTGGGGACCCTTCGAGGCATGGGAGCTTGGAGAGCTCCGCGGACAGTAGTGGGGCTTTGGCAGGCAGAGTAGTAAGAAAGCAAGCACTCTCTGCTGGACCGATAACCACTGTCAAACTAATGCAGCTCGTCTGCCTTTAATGGCAGACCCGAAGCTGTGATAGACAAAAAGACGGGAAGCAAGAAAATTTCGGTGAAGTTGGTGCCAGTAAACACTCATACCTACTCTCCCTCGAACACGCTCTGATTGAGATTGGGAAAACTGTGCTGGCTGGGTCAGACGGGAAGGATCCACGAAAGAATAAGTGGTGATCATGAGGAAAGGAGCGGACTGTATTGGAGTGAGATCGCAGACAAGCCAGTGAGAGAGATAAGTGAAAAGAGACTTGTAAAGTGGGGCGGCAGTGCATTAGAGAATGGGAATAAGTTTATTGGAACAAACGAGGAGTTCCTGGAAGTCGACAGCATAGAATGGACAGATCAGATGGGCAGAGGAGAAGAGAGAGACTGGAGACCGGATATCAAAGTGCAGCCATTGCTTAAACCAACAACAAGACTGTCGAGTGCGCAGAGAGGGAGGAAGGAGAATCGGGGAAAGGCAACGTGGTTTTTGAAATCAGAACTACAGTATACTGACAGCAATAGAAATCAAGAGTTGTGAAGAACTGACCACAGTAAAGAGCTCCTTGAATTGTATAGGAAGTAATGTATTCTTGTGAAATCTGACTGTAGCTGAACACTTTCATATACCCTCTCATATGTGAAGATATTGAGATCAATTAATTAATTACTTGGGCATAAACTTTTATTAATACTAGTACATTCATATATTTATATCACATATTTATATTTCTATACTCACATTTATCTATACTTATCTACATTGGAATAACGTATCTAAATAGTCGTGTCTAAGCCTAATTATATTTAGCATATATTTAGTATTTATTAGATATTGACATATAAGGATATATTTATTTCACAAATTAACTCCTCCTCACTAATTTATTTAGTTACTATTCCCGATAATTAATATTTAAAACTGTGATTGATTAATTATACATACTTAATATCTTTAAGAATATACTTGATAACTACTAGACAGCTACATAGAATAAGTGCTAAATAGGGATACTGTTTATTTCATCTGATTAATTATTTGTATAATTGTTGTTGTATTAATTGATTGCGGGATTGATATACCAGTCAGAACTTATGAATTTCGGTAAGTAATTAATAATAGAACAGACTTAAATAATAGTTAATAGAATAAGGCAACAGGATAAGTAACGTAAGTTTTGAAAATTGTTGTAAGTATCCCTGAAGAAAACAGAATAACTTGAACCATTGGGTTTCAACCAAATATTAGTTTGTGCGGGAGATAGTGATTGATAATACGAAACAAAAGATACTTAGCATTTTCAGCAGTGCAAAAGAAGATAACACCAAATAAAAGAAAGGAAAACTAGTGGATGATAATCTGGAGAAATATCAAAAGGATTATGAGAGATCAGAAAAAGGTGTTGAAGGAGATGACAAGCCACTCATCCACTGTGATTAAAATGGGAAAGAAAACAAGTTCCAATCCCACAATCACAATGACATTACCTGCAGTACAGAGATCGACTGAAGGCCTATCTAAAACAGAAAAATTGGCTATGATCCCAACCATGCAAGCAATGCAGTCGACGTTGACAGCGATACAAAATACAATGCTCATAATGCAAGAGAAGATGTCCAGCAATCACATAGAGCTGAAGACAGATATTAGAGCCATTGACCAAAAAATGAATGATATACAGGAATCAATACAAATTAATGAACAAAAGATAAAAAAGATGGAATATAAAATTGAGCAACATGAAAAAGACCTTGATACAGTAGACCAGAAGCTGATGGCACAGAATAGGGAACTGGAGGATTCAATCACTCAATTAGAAATGGACAGAGCCTGCTTCTACTTATGTTTCCAGAATATTGCTGAAGATAAGGAAGAAGACCTGGGCCAAGTGATGGCTGAATTAATAGCTGAGGTTCTGCAGCAAAATAAATATGATATAATGAAAGAATTGGATGAGGTATATAGAGTGCAGACCAACTACGCCAGAAGAAACAAACAGCTCAGGGAGGTGCACATTAGATTTGCACGGAAAAAAGTTAAGGATATCTTTTATACCATGGTGAGAGAAGAACCGATGAGGTACAAGGGAAAGGAGGTGATCATATTGAAGCAAGTCCCAGGAAGGTAAGGGAGTCAAGAAGAGACTATAGATTCCTGGCCATTCAATTGAACAAGAGGAATATCCTCTTTAGATGGATACTACCAGAAGGCATGTTGATTACGTGTCAGGGAAAGAAAATTAAAATAGATAGTCTGGTAGTAGCCCAAGATTTGTTGATCAATTGAGAGGGACCGAAGAAGATGAAAGTAGTAAAGAGGAATTAGAAGCGATAACACCAGAAGAGGAGAAGAGAGAACACCATCCAGCAGAAGAGAGATAAAGAAGGGACACCGGAGGAGAAGGACACGGAGGATAAGGAAAGCAAGGAGACAAAGAAGAAGCAAAGACTACAAAGTGTTACACGTGCAAATAAGAACTAAGACAACACAAAGGATATAAGTGATGGATGACTGGAAGTTGATATCAATTAATATGAATGGTATTGATTAATATGAATAACAAAAAGAGGATTTTTTTTTAATAAAGTTAGTTAAACAAAACGTGGACATAGTATGCCTCCAAGAGGTCCATATTAAAAAAGAGAATGAAAAATATTTAGAGTATAATAAACTTGGAAACCTTTTTACTTCCCTAGCAGAGAAAAAAAAGAGGGGTAGCATTGTACATTAAGAAGGAAATAAAAGCAGAATTAAGATATGCTGACCTGAAGAGTAGGAAACTAATGGTGGAAATAAAGAGAGGCAACTCCCAATATTATTAATAACGATTTATGCCCCAAATAAAAATCTGGGAGATTTCTACAAAAAAGTAGGCGAAAAAATAAGCATAATGGATAATAGTAACATCTGTATATTTAGAGACTTTAATGGGGTAATAGATCCGGACAAAGATTATAAAGGTACCAAAGGCCGAAAGAAAAAAAGGAAAAATTTATCAAAACCATTTTTTGATTTAGTAGATGAATTTAACCTAGTCGACATCTGGCGAACCTTGCACACATAAGAGGCAGTATACGTACTACTCCAACCCTAAAAAATCATGGTCAAGAATTGACATGATGTGGGCAAGCAGAAATATAGGGATGGAAATCATGTCAGCAGAAATTACACCTAATGTCTGGGCGGATCACAACCCGCTAGAGGTTAAATGGAAAAATTTATGTAAGAGAAGAAGTACAAGATGGAGATTAAATACTCAATTTCTAAGGGACAAGCAAAATATCGAGAAAGTTAAAGGAGAATTAAAATCATTCTTTGAAGAAAATGAAAAGGAACCAACTGCCTGAGGAATAATATGGGATGTAATGAAGGCGTATTTGAGAGGCCTGGCAATATCATATGGCTCACATAAGAATAAAGAAAAAAGAGAGAGGCAGAAGACGCTGTTAGATGAATTAGGGAAAGCAGAGAAGGAAGTACAACAAAACCCAGATAACGAGGTAGCTAAAGAAAATTGGATGGTCATACGTCATAGACTAAATATCATAGATCAGGAGGAATTGGTATACAAAATGAAACGAACTAAACAACACTACTTCGAAAACGCCAATAAACTGGACAGATGGCTGTCCTACAGATTAAAAAAAGAAAAAGAGAAAGGGACTATTTATCAACTAGAAGACTCAGAGGGTCACATTGTTAATAAAGAAGAAGATAAATTAGAGATTGCCCGAGAATATTATGCCTCTCTGTATAAAGAAGAAGAAATACCCAAAGAAAAGGTGGACCAATATTTGTCAGAAGAAAAACTTCCAATGATTGGGGAGGAGGAGAAACAAATGCTTAACAAAGAAATCACAATTACAGAACTAAAGACAGCGATATCTAAACTCAAAAAAAAAAAAAAAAAAAACCAAATCTCCAGGCCCAGACAGATTCCCAGGAGAATTATATAAAAACCCAGATTTAGAGGAAATTTTACTACCAAAATTGTTGGAAATTTATAATGAGGCCTTGACAAAATCAAAAATACCGGAATCATGGAAGGAGGCATATATCACACTCCTCCAGAAAGAAGGAGCAGACCCAAAATTGATAAAAAACTACAGACAGATTTCCCTCCTTAATACAGATTATAAAATATATATATTTAGAGTATTATAGCAGGAAGATTAAAAATAATTCTGAACAATTTGATACATAGTGACCAAAATGGATTTCTCCCTGGGAGGCAGATAAGAAATAACATGAGGATAGTAATAGATATACTTGAATATTATGAGGAACACCCAAATAAGAAATAGCACAGGTCTTTGTAGATGCCCAAAAGACGTTCGACAATTTGAATTGGCAGTTTATGAAACAACAAATTAAGAAAATGGAATTCGGATCAAATTTTGTTAACACAATATCCACAATTTATGAAAAACAAAGGGCCAATATTTTTTTAAATGGAGAATTGACAAAAACCTTCCAAATTAGAAAAGGGGTGCGACAAGGCTGTCCTCTGTCAACATTTCTGTTCAAATTAGCTCTAGAAGTATTATTAAAAAGGATCAGAAACAACAATGAAATCAAGGGACTGACAATTAGGAAAGAGACGTATAAGACCCAGGCATTTGGCAATGATGTAGCATTAATTATGGAGGAGCCATTGGAAACAGGTATTAAAACATTGGAAGAACTGGGTAAGTATGAAGATGTAGCAGGTTTCAAATTAAATAATCCCAAACTAAATTGTTGACCAAAAATATGACTGAGGAACCAAAGAAAGTATTGGAAGAATCAATGGGGATTCAAATAGTTAAGAAGGTAAAATATCTGGGGGTGTGGATATCGGCAAGGTGCTCGGCCTTTAAGGAGGATAATTATGTGTCCCTAATCAGGAATATCAAACAGGATTTAGAAAAATGTGGAAGACTCCAGATATTATTATTAGGCAGGATCACAGCAATAAAGATGAGTGTACTACCTAAGTTGCTGTATTTATTTCAAACTGTCCCTGTTAGAACTAGACAACATTTTTTTCCCAGAATTTAATACATTATTAGAAAATTTATCTGGGGGTAGGGGGGAAGAAACCGAGGATAGCAATTAGGAAACTGCAAGACAAAAAGGAAAGAGGGAGTTTCGGACTCCCTATATGGAAGACTTATCACAAAGCTGCAAATTTAGTATGGTTGAAGGAATGGGCAACCTTGGGAAATAAAAGACTCCTGACCTTGGAAGGGCATGACCTCCAGAAGAGCTGGCACACTTACCTTTGGGACATAGGGAAAAAAACGAGAACATATTTCCACAGACACAAAATAAGGGATACTTTAATGCAAACATGGGGAGAGAGAAGACGGAAGCAATATACAGAAGTCCCGAGATGGCTCTCCATTGTGGAGGCCATAATATACCCGAACGTGTATTAGACGGGGGGGGGGGGGGGATCTCAAAACAAAGGAAGAATTGAAGGAACAGGGTATTCTTATAGATTGGCGGCCTTATGCTCAAATTAAATCTCGCTATAAAAAGGACAAGGAGGAATTTGGCATGGGGATAGCCACTAATGGATTTGACAAGATTTGGATGGGCACCGATAATAAAATATTAGCTAAATTATGTAACTACCTACTGGATTATGATATGGCAGAGGAGATGGTCAAGGACCCGATGATAGCATGGGCCAAAAACATCAGACAGAATATAAATTTGAATGAATGGGATACAATATGGAATATTAATCTTAAAATGACTAGGGCGGTGACTTATAAGGAAAATCAATATAAAATGTTCTATAGGTGGCATATGGCCACAGCCAGGATAGCTAAAATTTATCCCAATTCGAGTCCCAGTTGTTGGAAATGTGGCCATCAAGAAGGCATTTTCTATCACTGTTGGTAGACCTGTACCCAGGCACAAAAATTTTGGAGGATGATATCGAAAAGGATTTCGGAAGCAATAGGAGATAACATTGACTTTGAACCAAAAATCTTTCTCCTGGGAATCCTGAAAACAGAATACACAAAAAAGAAGAGGCACTTAATTATGCATATAACGACAGCTGCAAGAATTTCTTTCGCTTAGTATTAGAAAGAAAAAAAATTACCACTTGAAGAACACGTAATTAGGAAAATACTGGAGTGCGCCGAATCAATAAATTAACATTAGAAATCAACGACCGAGAGAACACAGAATACTATAGTGTGTGGGATATGTGGTATGAGTGGATAGAAAAAAGAAACAAAAAAATGAAGCTTGTAGAGCATAAAAATTAATAAGGATCATAAAGAATTGGGCATTATTACTTGTATCACCAAATGGCAACTAAGGAAGGATGTAAGAAGGTGTAAATAACAAGTAAATAATATGTATTTAGGATCATAAAGACTCGTGAATTACTATCTGTAATATCGTTCAAACTAAATCTTATTCAAAGAAGTAATATCATGTAAATAATAAGTAAATAATATGTATATATGTATTACAACCGCGGAACCGAAAATGTTCTAATTGTATTACTATTTTTCACAATAAAAAATCAATTAAAAAAAAGGAAATGGCTGCATTACAGTGTTGGATATGTTTTGTTTTGTTTTTTGTATGGAAAAATGAGATTGGACTATTTTAGAGAGAGAGGAAGGAGAAGAGCAAATAACTATGCCTTTAAAAGTAAAGGAAAAAAAATAAGACAAACAGAGGCAGAGAAATGGCTGCTAATTGGCAAATGAAAGTGTGAATTTCAGACTGACTGCTTGTTACTGATTCACAGACTGCCTACTTGTTACATAAAGGGAGAAACTTTGTTACTTGTTTCTTGGGAAAAAAGAGAGAGAGAGAAAGAAAGACTCAGGTTAAGAAAGCCTGATTCTGGATAGACAAATTTGTTCATTGGAGGATTCATTGAAGATCAGAAGGAAGAAATGAAATGGAACAATGGAAACTGAACTAACAGATGTGGCAATAAGAAAAGGGTGTGGCAGCACAAGAAGGACATGATGATACCATATATGGAATAGCCCAGAACTAATTCTTAAAAAAAAAAGTTGGAAATTTGATGGTATTAAATAGGAGAGAAACATATTTGGACAGATTGGAGAAAGAAATATTGGAACATACTATGTAACAAGACAACAAATTATTATAGTTTTTGGGTGAATGAATAGAGTTAGGAGATATTTCTTTTCTTTTTTTTATACCATCTCTATCTTCCTTTTCTATCTTTTTATTTGTTTTTGTTTTTCCTCTTTAATTTTTTTTAATCTACTTGATTTTTCTTTTCTTTCTTTTTTCCTTTGTTTTGAGATATTTCTATCCTCTTCCCTTTTCCTATTTTTTTTACTATTATTATTGCTGTATTATGATTATTGTCACTATTTTAAGGTAATTACATTATTATTGTCACTATTCCCCATTTTTTATAATTATTACTTTTATACAAACATATAAATAATTTGATTAAGAAATGTTTGAAGGAAGAAGCATGAGTTTTGGATGTTCTAATGCCTTTTTGAATTTTAAATCTTTAACAAGTAATATTTATAGATTTAATAATCTGGAAGAAAATGTTTTTTCCTATAAGGTGTTGGACGTTAAAAGAATTATTCATAGATTTAATAAGCATAGAAAAATGAATTTAAAATGGTTTAAAATGATGTTTGTATTGAAATATGAAATAAACAAGTAATGGGAGAAAATTTAGGAGAAAATAAGAGATAAAATACTTGCTAGAATGTATTTTTTTTAAAATTAGCAAAAGATAAGGAGGAGAACAGATTGAAAACATTATTGGTGAATACTTTGAAGTAATTTGAAGCTAAATAATTGAATAAGAGATCTTGGAGTGGAGGAAAATATAAAGTAAGATTCTGGTGATCAGTGAAAGAAAAGCTGAGACACAGTCTTACAAATAGGGTAGGAGTGGAGGAAAGCATTGCTGGAAGGCAACCATCTGAGTTGTGAACCAGTTTTACATTAGATTTAGGAGGAGTAAAGGAGAAGGTATGGTATGCAGTTAAAATTATACTGTGAACCAGCCAAAATAATTAAGGTAACGAGTGGAGGAAGTATTGCTGGAAAGCAGCTGATTAAGATGCGAACCAGCTCAAAAATAAACCTAGGAGGAAGTGGAAAAGACATTATTGGAGAATAGTAATTGAACTGTGAACCAGTTAAATAAATGGAGAAAGGAATATTGGAAATTATAACTGGGATATAGATATTTAAACCATGAATCAGTTAAACAGCTAGTCTAATAGAATTTGAGAATAAATTTGAAGTATTAAGGTAAAATATTTTGGAAGTAATAAAATATAGAAAGAAATGTTGATTTACTTCAAAATGATTTTAAGAGAGGAGGAAAATATTTTTTGTCAAGAATTGGATAAATGTTGTCATTTAAGAAAGATAAAATATAGTTTTGAGGCAATGGGTCTTAGGATTGAGGAATACATATGAAATATTAATTGTTAAAATGATAAAGATTTAGAACAGTGTTTATTATTTAGAATTTTGGATGTTATAGTAGAATGATAAATGTTTAGAATAAGAATTTTGCCTTTTTTATTATTCTTTTTTTTCTTCTTAAAGATTTTAAAATTTGGAACAAAATTGATTGAGGGAATGTGAATAATTGTACTTATTTTGAGCTGGACCAAACCCATGCTCTAAAAAGATGTATTTTATGTTTTATGCTAAAAAAATAAAAAAAATTGGGAAAAAAAAAGACACAATCCTGTGGGAATCTGTACTCAAGGAAATGGAATTAGAAACTTTTCTTTCAACTCGCACAAACCGGGGCCTACCAATAAGGAAATCAAGTATCCATATACACCATGCATGCTCACACCCACACATACTGTAATATTGCCATATTTATTCTCTTTCAAGACAGACTGGTTTTGAATACACACATACACATCACACAACAATCAATGCCAATCTAAACTTTGGGTGACTACCGTATTTTTCGGACTATAAGACATACCGGTGTATAAGATGCACCAAGATTTCGAAGAGGTAAGTAAGAAAAAAAAGGTTTTTGCCCTCCCCGGCCCTCAGGAGTGCTTTGCAGGCCTCCCAAACCTTCTGTGCCCCATTTTTCACAAAAACAGGCCCGTTTTTTTTTAAAAAAAAAAATCGGGGCGCAGAGAGTTTGGGAAGCCTGCAGACTGCTCCTGGAGGCTAGAGAAAGGCAATAGTGCCCTAAGAACACTTCATAGGCCTCCCAGACCCTCTTTTTTGCAAAAGACCCAATTTTTTGCAAAAATGGGATGAGTGGGGCTTCGAGAGGCCAAAAATGGCTGTATTTGTTGTATAAGATGCGTCAACATTTCTACCCTTTGGGGGGAGGGATGCATCTTATAGTCCAAAAAATACGGTATATGGGCAAGCTCATTCAGCCACATTTTGGGAAGTTGTTTGTTACTGCCTTTTTCTTGGACTGAAACAATGACAGTCTGAAGTGGCTTCTGTGCTCAAGGCAGATGTGAAACTCTTAATCCAGCACCTTAATCATTAGACCAAGCTGGCTCTCACCTATTGTTGTGGCCAGTCAGTGGCCTGTGCAGCTAGTAGCTGATTCAAACAGCAAGGAGGCTGGTGTGGTGCTGTGCCAGCAGCTTGGGCAGCTGGCACTTGAGTCAGACAATGAGATGTGTGCTGCGTTCTTTGGGGTCCATAGCTGGGGCAGAACATCTACCATATCTACATACTTCAAAATGACTGTCTCCAAGACAAACAACCACTGTTCTTAATTAGCAAAACACTATCTATTAAAATAAAAATGTTGTCTATTAGAGTAAAAAAACAACAACTCTCAATGCCACTATCCTAGTCCCACATATACTCACTTGTTGGTGGCATGATTGTAGCTCACAGCCTCAGCCAAGATCCACTGCTCATCCCCATCAACAGCCTTGACTCGAGCTGCTACTTTATCTCCCGGTTTGGCCACATAATCACTAGAAGCAGGGATGGCACCGCAAAGGGGCGGTGGCCTGCATAAGAAACCAGATAAAAGAGTCTAATTCATGGCTGAAGAGTGACTTCAGGTGCTCAGAACCCACCACCCCTTCTCAACATTTACTTTTCTCCAGGCTTCCCAATCCACAATGGAAGAGTCATGGCGCTCTGCTGGAGAAGAGTCATCAGCACTCCACGGCGCATGGTTTTGCGTGGTGGCTCGGAGTCATTGTAGAGGCCAGCAATCTTGGCAGCTGTATGAAGAGAGAGGGAAGCAGACCAGAAAAGTTTGTAATTATCATTAGGGACAGAAGTGTCTCAACCAGTAGAAGACAACACAAATGAATGAATGAATGAATGAATGAATGAATGAAGAATGAATGAATGAATGATGATCGCTCAATCAAAAGCAAAACCAGATGGTTTAATCTTAGAAAACAGCACTTTCAACATTCCAAGGGAGTAAACTTTGCAGGCAGTCTCCCAGTTTTTAGATAATCCTGTCAATTTTATTCACTTCCATATCAAGAACACAGTAACTTTATGCCCTAAAACAATATGGAAGAAGAGAAGGGAGCACTGTGTAGGCAAACTTGAGGTCTTGAATGTAAGGAGAGATATAATCTAAATAAAAAGAAGAGCTGATGTTGCAAAGACTTTTCATTGCCTTGTCACAGAGAATTGTGGATGAATCAATACATCAAATTTCTCATTTTGTCTGCATATTGAACACTCCAGGCAGATATCAGCTAATGGCAGTGAATTCCTTGTAAATTTACTTCAGAAAAGTGTTTGGTCCTATCAGGTGTAAGTTCCAAATTCTAGGAGAGAATTTTCACTTTCTCGTATAAACTCTCACCTTCATTATTATCACGTGATGCACAGCCCAATCTAAACTAGAATTTCTGGGAACCGCAGGGTTCTCTTGGCCAGTTCAGTAGATGCTTAACTGATAGGAAGGCAAACCCAGTGCATTTATTCATATTCGGAAAACGGATAAAAGAGTTGATGCACCAGACATTCAAGAAGAATGCATTAAGCACCATTCCCCAACTTATTCAGGATCTGAATAAGTTGGGTTTACGTGTTATGCTGCACATAGTTTGTTAAATATGGTCCAATAGTTTGGTTTGCCATGAATCAGCTTGTTCCTCAAATATACTTAAAAACAAACATTGATTTAGAATGATTTTTTTAACCCAGCAGCAGAAGCCAATTAGCCTCATCAAAGTAACACTTCATCTTTTCCCAATTTTTCTATCTATTTCTTGGAAGCAGCCAAGAATTCTTATTCAATTTCTTTCTGGAACAAGCAGATTAGGATTACCAGAACTGGACTGCAAAAATATAGATAACCACAAAATGGCAGCAAGACATTGAAGTATTACACTGTATATTTATTTGCTACCTTCTAGTGGTTGACTAAATGTTTGCAATCCAGATTTGAAATAGAAATACAATAGAAATAGAATAACAGAGTTGGAAGGGACCTTGGAGGTCTTCTAGTCCAACCCTCTGTCCAGGCAGGAAACCCTACACCATTTCAGACAAATGGTTATCCAACATCTTCTTAAACATTTCCAGTGTTGGACCATTCAAAACTTCTGCAGGCAATCTGAAAGCATTAGACTTGGGTACAGGTTGTCCTTGTACACATATCCCATTTGTTCAGTGACTAAAATTTCAATGGTGCTTAATAAAAGGTGATTATGACTGGTTCTCAAAGTTCCATCCATCCTAGCACCCCTGCAATCATATGATTTCAATCTGGGCACTTAGCAACCAGCTCATACTTGAAATTGGTTGTTATGCTCTGCAAGCCCTGATTGCAATTTCTTGCCTTCCCTGAATGGCTTTGATGGCAAGGAAGGTTGCGAGTCCCTGGCATAATTCTCTCCCACCCACACCATTTCCCCTAGCCCATCCCCTCTTGTTCCACACTGGCCACTCCAAACACCAGCATCTCTGCACATCCCCTTAAGCTTCACCTCCCTCGCACCCTCTCCCTCTTAACTACCTTCCTGTTTGCAAGCCACTTGTGACTTGCAATTCCCATCTGGCTTCCCCACTGACTTTAGTTGTGGGAAGCCAACTGGAAGTTGAAGGATGATGATGATGGTGATGATTAGCGTATGGCTAATACAGTAGCCAGGAGACCAAAATTGTATTACAGAATACTAGTTTGGCTTGCCAAGGTACTAGCTCGCTTATAGGAAATTCTTGGGCACTTCCCAAGGTCCGCCAGAGGAGGGTGAGCTGGCTTCACACTGGAAAGACGAATGACTTTTCCTGCAGCTTCACCCAAGGCCTTCTTCTCTTTCCAGAGCTGCCTCATAAGCAGCTACTGCAACAGGGAAGGTTCACACCATAAGAACTGCCTGCCTGCACAGAGCACCAGTTTGTGTCTCCCTCCCCCTCCACAAGTGGTACCTATCTATCTTCTTGCAAAGAACATGCTTTCGAACTATTAGATGGACAGAAGCTGAGGTGAGTGACAGGAACTCACCCTGCCATGCAAAGCTAGGATTCAAACCACCAGAACTGAGAACCATCTCCAGAGTCATTAAGCCACTGAGCCACCGCGCCTCCTTGTTGCGAGGATGTCCTTGCATAACAACTGCTGCAATTCAGTTAATGGACATTGGAATTGTACAGATTGTCACTAAGCAATGCAGTCACGATTTATGACTGCATCGCTTAGCAACAGAAATTTTGATTCCAGTTGCTATCGTACTTGAAGACTATCTTTATTAATGGAAGACAAGTCCACACAAAAAATGCACATGCGTACTTTTTTTAAGGCTGTTTGAATAATTAAACCTTTTTAAATCTTGGGATAGCACCTAACATTTTTGCAACAGCTCAAGCATCCCATTTGCTCCTCCTTATTCAGAGCTTTTCATCACTCACCAATTCGCCGTTCTTCCAGAAGAGATTTTATCTCAGCAATCTTGTCCAAGTCCTTGCGCAGGATGCTGGGTAAAGAGGGCAAAGAAGCAACATGAAAAGGAGTCTCCTTCTCTCCTCAGAAGCATTCAATTGAGATATACTCACTTGCATTCAGCTTCTGCATCAGCCTTAGCTGTTGTATAGAGGCCACGCAATTTCGTCCGATAATATGGAGAGACTAGACAGAAGAAACACAGGCAGGTAATATTGAGGTCCCATTAAAAATCTAATTATCTATTGTTCTAAGCCAAGTCCCAAAGGTGCATTTTCAGGAAGCAACTGGACTTTGTTTTTCTTTGAAAACATTTTGTTTCTCATCCAAGAAGCTTCTTCTACTCTGACTGGACGGTGGGAATAGCAGGATTTATTTTCAACGACTCTCTAGAAGAATGCAAATGACCAGCTGTCGGCAAGGAATATAAATCCTTCCATTCCCCAGCATCCATTCAGAGTTGAAGAAGCTTCTTGGATAAGAAGCAAAACTTCTTCAAAGAAAAACAAGGAAGTCCAATTGCCTCCTGAAAAAGCACCTTTGGGACAACCATGACCTGGATGACTGAGAATCTCCACAGATGTTCTAAACCAAGGTTTGTTTCATCAAGTTTGTCTGAATATATTAAAACTGAATTAACACAACAGTGTGAGTCATAATCTAAGTTTAGAAGTGACAAGTCAGGCTCACCTGACACATTAAGCTAAAATCGAATATACCACATATTCTACATATATCAGGCAAAATTCTATTTTGACTAAGGGTATCTTGTATAGACTCCTTCATGGATTACTGCCTTGTCATGGCGAAGGGTTTTGTGTAGCTCAATGAAGCTATGAGCTGTGCCACGCAGAGCCACCCAAGATGGACAGGTCATAGCAGAGAATTCTGACAAAACGTGATCCACTGGAGAAGGAAATGGCAACCAGTTTCTTTGCCATGAGAACCCCATGGACAGTACTTAAAGAAAAAAAGATATGACACTGGAAGATGAGCCCCTTAGGTCGGAAGATGTCAATATGCTATGGGGGAAGAGCAGAGGACTAGTACTAGTAGTGCCAGAAAGAGTGATACGACTGGGCCAAAGCCGAAAGGGCGCTCAGCTGTGGATGCATCTGGTGGTAAAAGGAAAGTCCGATGCTATAAAGATCTGTTCTCCATAGGAACCTGGAATGTAAAATCCATGAATCAAGGCAAGCTGGACATGGTCAAACAAGAGATGACAAGACTGAATATCAACATCTTAGGAATCAGCAAACTAAAATGGACAGGAATGAGTGAATTTAATTCAGATGACCATCAGGTATACTACTGCGGACAAGAATCCCTTAGAAGAAATGGAGTAGCCTTCATAATCAATAAAAGAGTAGGAAAAACAATACTGGGATACAATCCCCAAAATGACAGAATGATCTCAGGTCGAATCCAAGGCAAACCATTCAATATCACAGTAGTCCAAGTCTATGCCGCAACCACTGGTGCTAAAGAGGATGAAATTGACCGATTCTATAAAGCCCTAGAGCACCTTATAGAATTAACACCAAAAAATGATGTCCTTATCATCATGGGGGAATGCTAACGTAGGAAGCCAAAAGATAACTGGAATAACAGGCAAGTTTGGCCTTGGAGTACAAAATGAAGTAGGGCAGAGGTTGGCAAAATTTTGTCAAAAGAATACAATGGTCATAGCAAACACTCCAAGAACCCGTAAGACGACTCTACACATGGACATCACCAGACGGTCAATACAGAAATCAGATTGACTATGTGCTAAGCAGCCAAAGATGGAGAAGCTCTATATGGTCAGTAAAAACAAGACCAGGAGCTGACTGTGGCTCAGATCATGAGCTTCTCATTGCAAAATTTAGGCTTAAATTGAAGAAAGTAGGGAAAAGCACTAGGCCATTCAGATATGAACTAAATCATATTCCTGATGAATATACAGTAGAGGTGACAAATAGATTTAAGGAATTAGATCTGATAGAGTACCTGAAGAACTATGGATATGGGTCACAACATTGTACAAGAGGTAGCAATTAAAACCATTCCAAAGAAAAAGAAATGCAAGAAAGAAAAATGGCTGTCTGAGGAAGCTTTGCAAATAGCTGAGGAAAGAAGGGAAGCAAAAGTTAAGAGAGAAAATTGAATGCAGAATTTCAAAGAATAGCTAGTGGAGGTGACAGTATTCCAGCTGAGCTATTCAAAATCTTAAAAGACGATGCAGTAAAAGTGATACACTCAATTTGCCAGCAAATTTGGAAAACTCAACAGTGGCCACAGGATTGGAAAAGGTCAGTTTACATTCCAATTCCAAAGAACGGCAATACCAAAGAATGTTCAAACTATCGCATCATTGCACTCATTTCACATGTTAGTAAGATTATGCTTAAAATCCTACAAGCTAGGCTCCAGCAGTATGTGGATTGAGAACTACCAGAAGTACAGGCAGGATTTTGAAGAGGCAGAGGAACTAGAGATCAAATTGCCAACATAGGCTGGATCACGGAGAAAGCTAGGGAATTCCAGAAAAACATCTACTTCTGCTTCATTGACCATGCTAAAGCCTTTGACTGTGTGGATCACAACTAATTGTGGCAAGTTCTTAAAGCGATGGGAGTACCAGATCATCTTATTTGTCTCTTGAGAAACCTATATGCGGGTCAAGAAGCAACAGTGAGAACTGGACACAGAACCACTGATTAGTTCAAAATTGGGAAAGGAGTCCAGCAAGGCTGTATACTGTTGCCCTGTCTATTTAACTTATACGCAGAGCACATCATGAGAAAGGCGGGGCTAGATGAATCAAATGTTGGAATTAAGATTGCTGGGAGAAACATCAACAATCTCAGATATAATAAATAAAATAAAATAAATAACTTTATTGTCATTGTACGTGTATGCACAATATACCCATACAACAAAATTCACTTAATACCTATTTTATTTTATTTATTAAATATGCAAATGATACCACTTTAATGGCAGAAAGTGAAGAGGAACTAAAGAGCCTCTTGATGCGGGTGAAGAAGGAGAGTGCAAACGTTGGCTTGAAACTCAACATTAAGAAAACTAAGATCATCTCATCCAGGCCTCTCAATTCCTGGCAAATAGATGGGGAAGAAATGGAGGTAGTGACAGATTTTATTATCCTAGGCTCCAAGATCACTGCAGTTTGGGGACTGCAGTCAAGAAATTAAAAGGTGCTTGCCCCTAGGGAGGAAAGCTATGGCAAATCTAGACAGCATATTAAAAAGCAGAGACATCACCATGCCAACAAAAGTGCATATACTCAAAGCTATGATGTTCTCAATTGCAACGTATGGCTGTGAAACGTGGACCATAAGAAAGGCTGAGCGCCAAAGAATTGAGACCTTTGAACTATGGTGCTGGCGAAGATTCCTGCAAGTCCCTGGACTGCAAAGTGATCAAACCGGTCAGTCCTAGAGGAATCAACCCTGACTGCTCTTTTGAAGGCCAGGTCCTGAAGATGAAACTCAAATACTTTGGCCACCTAATGAGAAAGAAGGACTCACTGGAGAAGAGCCTAATGCTGGGAAAGATTGAGGGCAAAAGAAGAAGGGGACATCAGAGAATGAGGTGGTTGGATGGAGTCACTGAAGCAGTCCATGTGAGCTTAAATGGACTCCAGAGGATGGTAGAGGACAGGAAGGCCTGGAGGATCCATGGAATCGCGATGGGTCAGACACGACTTCGCAACTAACAACATCATCATCTCGTATAGAAGAAATGGGAAAGATCTGAGGCCTAAAGAATATAACAGAAAATAAGATCATTTGTGCTGATATGTAGCAACAATCCAACAAGTTTAATTTTCTACAATACTCAGCAAGTCATGGGAAGCCCATTCATTAGCTAGATGAAGTACTCTATATTATACATAATTCTGTATATATTCAATCTGCTGTCTGTTTATCCTTTTTTAATAATGTAAAAAACACCATTTTATTACTCAGTGCAGGGTTGAGAGAGTCCTAAGTGTGGTGTGGGTAGGGAAAAACAACAATATATTTTAAAACTAGGTTTAAAATGTATTTCAATGACATAATTATTCATTATTCATTACTGAGAGCATATTATTGTTTCAATCTGCAAAATGAACCATATTATTTCATTCTCAAAAAAGACTTTGCAAGTTGGTCTCTTATGAGGTAGAATCCAGGAAGAATGAGGAAGCCCTAAGGACCATTTTCTGTAAATTAATTTAATATGCACAAGCAATTGGCCAGAACATTTTCCAATTCAAGATTTTCTAGAAGATGCTCACCCATTTTCCTCTAAGAGGAAAACTTTAGCTCCAAACCTTTTCCAACTCCAGAGTATTCTTTCTCCAGTCACTAAATTGTTTAATTTCTCTGTTGCCTGTTGCCTTTTAGATGCAGCAAAGAATGACTCCCACTGCCTACAAGCTTCAGAATCTCCATGGCCATTGCTATTATTAGCAGTTGTTAAAGAGTAATGGTAGTTGAATAAACTGCCTCAACTGACTCTAGAACTTGGGGAATACAACAGACTCAAAATGTTGCATCACAAAAGATTTCTAGAGAAGGTGTTACAAGGCTGGCATTTTCCACTCACTCTTATTCTCTGTCTGCATCCGTTCATGTGTTTTCTGGATATTCACAAGATTATGTTCACTTCTTGATCGTTCCTCCTAGCAACAAAAAGAGTTTCTGGTTAATTATTTGGACAATGTGATTTTTATTTTAGCACACAGGGTGTATTCCTTGGCTTGAAGTTATCCCATCACACCAGTTTCATGCCTTCCTCTCATCATTATTATATAGACACTTTGGTGCATTACTAAAACAAGATGTGGGCCTAAATGAAAAGATACCCTTCCTGTCTAAAAATGCAAAAGGAAAGACTTCTCCTTTCCACATCATTGGCTATGACAAGCTAAGTAAGCTTTGTGTCACATAAAGCACTAAATAAAAATCACATTACCTGGGTCTGTTTGATAAGCTGGTGCAGTTCTCCTAGGAGCTCAGCAATTCTGGAATCAGCTGATACCAAAGCCATGATGCTGGAGGAAATGTAAAATGGGAGAAAGGAATTTCTCTCAAATCAATTGCCATTTTAATATTTTGGAAAGACTACATTGCTAAATATTAAAACATTAATAAAGGAATACAGCATGTTCAGTCTCAAAGGTGCTTTTTCAAAAGGTAATTGGAAAAAAAAGTCCAAGTGAGTTTTGAAAAGGCAACTTTGAGACAATATGACCTGGATGGCTGAGACTCTCTCGTGAATAGAATAGAATAGAATAGAATAGAATAGAATAGAATAGAATAGAATAGAATAGCATAGCATAGCATAGCATAGCATAGCATAGCATAGCATAGCATAGCATAGCATAGCATAGCATAGCATAGCATAGCATAGCATAGCATAGCATAGCATAGCATAGAACAGAATAGAACAGAATAGAACAGAATAGAACAGAATAAATAGAATTTTATTGGCCAAGTGTGATTGGACACACAAGGAGGAATCTGTCTTGGTGATAGTGTTTTCTTGTATCATGGGAAGAACTAACTTTAATCTGCAAATTAGCGAAGATTTTGTTTATAAAACAACTCTGTGTGTTTATTAAAGTCCATCTAGTAAATATGGACTTTAGAAACATGAAATACAAAGAAACAAATGAATAAAGTATGTCTAGAAACCTTGGGAAAGTTTTCATCTATTTTTATTAGATAAAGTAGCCTGGGGACCAGCTTCATCTTGTATTCCTGTGCTTATATTTGCAGAATAAACTGTATTAAATGTACTTATTTTCTGAATATTCAGCAGATATGAGGTGCATATTTTATTTTAAAAACAGAATTCGCTAGTTTAGCTTCATTTTCATTCAACTTCACCCTGACAGCTGTTGTCTCCTTGGCATGAACAAAGTTGAACTTTAATATCCTTACCAAAAAAGCATCCCACCATGGCTGACCTAAGAGTCCTGGAAGCAGATTTACACTCTAACAGACAGAAAAGGCCACCTGCCTGGAAAGTCATAAATACACATATGACTTCCAACTATGAAATATGACTTCCAACTATCATTTGCAAATCCAACATACACGTTTACAGGGTAAGATGCATTCAGACAACTGCAATTTATGCACTTGCTGTCAGAAACATGTTACTTTGTACACTTTCACTGAACACTGAACAATACAATCTTACATTTCTTACATCTGAAGAAAACAGGAGAATCTGCCATCTCCTTCAAGGTATAGTACGGATTCTCATGATGTGTTGGTTGAAAGAAGGGGCATCACTATATACAGGTAGTCCTCAAGTTATGACCACCACAACCGAGTCCAAAATTTATGTTACTAGGTGAAACATTTGTTAAGTGAGTTTGCCCCATTTTACGACTTTTTTTTGCCACGGTTGGTAAGTGAATCATTGCATATGCTACTATAGTAACACAGTAGTTAAGTGAATCTGGATTCCCCGTTGACTTTCCTTGTCAGAAGCTTGCAAAAGTGGATCCAATGATCTGGGATACTGCAACTGTCCTAAATATGAGTCAGTTGCCAAGCATGACTTTTGATCACGTGACCATGGGGGGGTCCTGCAGGGTGTGAAAAGTGGTCATAAGCCACTTTTTTTCAGTTGGCGTTGTCACTTTGAGCGGTCACTAAAGGAACTGTTGCAAGTAGAGGACTCCCTGTATTGCAATGACCGACCACACACGCCCCAGCATAGAATAAATTCTCAACATGCAAAGGAAACCAGTAGGGGGCGACACGGTACAATTATAATCAATGCAATTATAAACTTCTTCACCCCTTTCTTCCAGTAAACTCCCATTACCGCGACAAACACTTGATCCCCTACCGTTTAAAAGTCCGTGCAGAATAACGCTCGACGCAGGCTCGCTAAACGATAAATATATAGATAAATAAATAAATAAATAAAGACGGCACGCGCGCCTAAAAATGACGCAGAAGGCTCGCACAATGAACTTCCTACAGCTAGGTGACTAGCGCGTGCGCGCTGAGCGGTGGGAAGTTAACGCACGCGCAATCCGCGGAATCAATTTCGCCTCCACGGGCTCTGTTTTTGCGCATGCGTCTGTAGACTTCGCCACCCCCCCCAAAAAAAACCCCACTCAAAATAAAAAGTTCTAAAAAAAACAGTTCTGTCCATTTCTGTGTTGTTTTTCCTAATTATTTTTTTTTAAAACAGAATGTGGAACATGGTCATGAGGAACAAGATATATCCAAGTGGACCTCCACAGCGGGACAATGAATTAAAAATTCACCAAAAAACGGGAATTTGATTGTGAAATAATTTATTATTTCCAAAAGTTAATTACCATTGCAAGAAGCCTCCTGGGAATTGTAGTTTTTGTTAATCGACGCATGCTCTTTGGCTTATTTTCAAGCGCGAATTGGTTGAGGAGAGCCCGGTGGCTTAATTTTTCTAACCTTGAAGCTTTTGAAACGTGATCGCGGGAAAAAGTTGTTATTTCGTGTGCAAACTGGGAGGAGAAAGTAGAAAGAGGAAGAATATACCTCTTCGTATTACTTCGGTTTACTTAGAGATGTCATATTCATTTAAATTTACTTCGTTACAGAATTGCAAACATAAAAACTAGCACGGAATTGAAAGGAAAACAGAATTACAGTCAACAGGCATTCTCAAAATCAAAACATACTTTTTATGCCTCCTAAAAAAGCTGGAAATTAATTGCAAAAAATGAGGGATTCCTGCGGAGAACATGCTTCTTTTTTGTAGCAAGCATATTGCATATGCAATCACAAAACAAAAACAAATAACAAGAGAGATTAAGACACAACTGATCAAACCACAATGTGGAACATGAACAGATCAACACTGTTGGCATATGCTGTTCAGGATTATATTCCATGCATTGGATAAAATGAGCTGGTCCACAAGAGTTTATGCCGAATAAAGCTGCAACTACCTATTTATTTATTTATTTATTTGTGTATCCCACTGTCATTATTTTTACAAATAACTCAAGGTGACAAACATATCTTCTTCCTATTTTCCACGTAACAACAATCTTGTGAGTGGATTAGGCTGAGGGAGAGGGAGATTGGCTCAAAAATCATGTTTACCATTTGTTGAAGATTTAATTGAACATCTGAAAAAGTTTTTGTCATTAAAAAAAAGGCAAGCAGATGCAAAAATGCGTCTCAAATTACAGTGACAATTTTATTGCACTTTTTGTGCCCTCTATTACATGGCAGGCAATTTCTCTCATTGGCCACTATGATGCTTCCTTTCCCACATTCAAGGCAGTTTGCATCATGTTGACTTTAGCCATTACTCGGTTCAGTATGTTCAGGAACAAACTGTACCAGCCCAGCATTATTGACCCTAGATAATGTATTGTGCTACAGCACTGGCAGAACTGAAACTGCTTGTCATCAGAATCACAGGACAGCTGAGTTTACAAGAGAAGTACTGTAGTTTGCTACTGCTTTTAGAGATAGTCCCATTTAAAACCATTTTTAGTGACCATTTCAAGTAACAATGGTTCTCACACTTAACAACTGTCAAGTAGTCACGTGATCAAAATTCAAGCACTTGGCAACTACCACTAACATGTATTTTCAATGACTGCAGCACCTCAGTATCATTTGATTGCCATTTGCAACCTTCCCAGCCAGTTTCTGACAAGCAAAGTCACAAGAGAAAGCTGGATTCTCTTAATTACCACGTAATTTACTTAACAACAGCAGTGATTCACTTATTAACCATGGCCAAAAAAGATAATCAAATCAGGTGTGATTCATTTCTGTTGCCTTGCTTAGCAACAGAAATTCTAGTCCCAATTGTAAGTTGAGGATTGCTTGTATAATAGGTTGCAGCAAACCCCTCTTTCTTGTCCAAATCAGAGATTCTCAAATGAGGGCCATATGGTCCCCTGGAGATCCTTGATATTTCAAGGATCGTAGCATGTGCCAAGGAGCCACAGAAAATAAAAAATTATTATACTCTAAATAATGTCATGTTCACATCAGAAAACATACCAGTTACTGTCCTATGTCTGTATCTAGTAATGAAACCTGGGATGAGGGGAAAGAGGTTATAGAAACACGGCTCTAAACGATTAACAATGCTATCAGATCTGTTTTTATAATAGGCTCCTCCATTAAGTATTATTGGTTGGTGTGCTTTTGTGTTAACTTACAAATTATATACAGGTACTTCTTAATTTACAACTGTTCATTTAGCAACCATTCGAAGTTACAACGGCACTGAAAAAAGTGACTTATGACCATTTTTCATACGACCATTGCAGCATCCCCATGATCATGTGATTTACATTCGGATGCTTGACACCTGACTCATATCGATGACGGTTGCAGTGTCTCTGGATCATGTGATCTTCTTTTGCAATCTTCTGACAAGCAAAGTCAATCGGGAAGCCAGATTCATTTAACAACCATGTGACTAATTTAACAGCAGTGGTTCACTTAACAACGGTGGCAAGAAAAGTTGCAAAACTCACTCAACAAATTTCTCACTTAGCAACATAAATGTTGGGCTCAATTGCGGTTGTAAGTCAAGGACGACCTGTAAAGTGAATGAAGAAAATAGTAAGAAAATTAGTATAAAACTATGACATGGAAATTCTGCCTCTGTACATGTACATGTAGCTATGCTACAACTTTCTTTGAAGACCCCCCTCCCCCCCCCCAATAGTAATTGTAAATCAGCCACATCTAGGATCTTGGTATCTCTATTAAGCGGAAGGAAAAGAAACAATTGCTACATTCTATATACAATTGCACTTTAACAATTCTAGCTGAAATATATGTGTGCAAAAATCTCTTTTAGTTACCATTCATAGCAGGAAAAAATCCATGAAAAAATGCATCCAGAAGAAGAGAAATATAATTCTGTAGCAGCAAGCCAATCATATGTTATTAGAAGAGCTTTTGTGTGCTTTTGATCACACATGTATTTAAACATGAATCTATACCAGATTTGAAGCTAAACTGTAGAAGCTGTACATTGTAGGATATAGGTTGCAAATTAATTTATATTCATTTAATTGTACTGAGTCTTGGAAACAGTAAAAGAGGGAAGTCCTTGAGACTTTTTTTTTCTCACTTCACCATTATTTCTGTTTATTATGTACTTTTTAAATATCCTGGAGGAATGAAAGGAAAAATGGAGTGAGGTATTTGAAAAACAAATCTACATCTTTCACTTTCTCTCTATGTGTTTCCTTTTTCAACTTACTTTTGCAACTATAAAGTTGGGATTGTTTTTCTAAGTTTACTTTTTCTGGAGGATGGAAGCCAGAAAAATTTTGTATATTTAGCTAAGACTATTTCACACCTTTGCTACGTGCTTGCAATATTCAATATATTTATTTATTTAAATTTGTTTGCTGCCCATCTTACAACAAGGTAACTCCAGATGGTGGCTTACAATGTAGGTACTGTAGTTATACCTTTCTTCTGCCTATTGAGGCCATAACTGCATCCATCAGAAGCTAAAGTGAATTTAAATGTTCCCTTAGCTTAATTTCTACTATATACCGGTATATCTTCCTGAGATTCTTTGCTTTAATGAATTATTTTTGACTACTTAAGCATCATAAACCCATGCTTCCAAAACTTCAGTGTGGAGATGCCTTAACTGTGGTAATTATCATGGATTTCACGTAATCTTTCTAGAAATAGAATGATACTTGTTTCCCTTAAATTTATTTCAGCAGACATTTTTATGAAGTAAAACAGGAATAGGCAGAACTACAGTATGTAAATTTATGTGTAATACAGTAAATTATCAATTATTTGTGATTTCCAATTGTGTAACAATAATTGTATTTCAATTCATCTCAGATTCAGAAAATTAGCTTCTAAATTCAGAATATGCTCAGAGGTGGCCTGATCTTTAATTCAAGTTTCACATTAGTACAAAGTATGTATTGTTTGTTTGCTTATTATAGGGTGATATGTAAATCCAGTTCTTGTGGTTTATAAATGATTTATAAAATAGAATGGTTGGCTTATCTAAAACCAAGCAAATTGCATTATAATTTAATAAAACATGTGAACTCAGCCATTAGTGGCTTTGACAACAAAAGTGGCTGGACATTGGATCAATGTGCATGCCTTTTGTACCCAATTTTGATTAATGGATCTTGAACTTGTAGTAAAATGAAGTGAAATGAAACAAATCTGAAATCTTTATTCATCTCGTGAATTTTATAACATAATAAATAAATTAGTCTTTATATTGATCTTAACCTGTGATGGCCTTGTTAAGATAATTACATTAGATGATTAGCACTAATTATGGCTTTATTAGAGGCAACTTCAGTCTGTACTTTGCTTCATTAAAATAAAATGTAGAGTTAATAAATGTTTTAAGTTTACATTCACAAGAATGAAAACGTTTCACTTGCAATATATTACACCTTTCTCAAGATAAGAATCATGCAACGGGTTTCCCTGTGACCACCTACGGAAGCAAAAGTTGGACTTTGAAGAGAATTTATACGTTTATGTTTGAACTTTGGTGTTGGAGAAGACTCCTAAGAATGCCAAGGACAGTCAGAAAAATAAACAAATGCATCCCCCAAAAAATCAATCCAGAATTTCTATTCAAGACATAAATTATCCTGTTTCAGACACATTATGCAAAGACCCAGCTCTCTGGAGAATATTCTGTTGTTGGAAAAGTTGGAAGGAAAGAAAAATAAGATGACCAGTAACAAGACAGAATGGGTTACAATGGTGATGGAACACCCTTCAAAGACCTGAAAAACCTGGTTACACTTGATTATTTATTTATTTGTTAGCTATAGATATAAGTATGGGTATGGGTATGGGTATAGGTATAGGTATAGGTATAAGCATAAAGAAACAAAGGGAATGAGTACAAATAAATGGGGACAATAGGACAGGGACGGTAGGCACGCTGGTGTGCTTATGCATGTCCCCTTTACGGACCTCTTAGAATGGAGTGAGGTCCACGGTAGACAGTTTAAGGTTGAAGCTGTGAGGGTTTGAGGTGTAACAACGAAGTCTGGTAGAGCATTCCAGGTGTTGACCACTCTGTTGCTGAAGTTGTATTTTCTGTATTTTCGAGTTTGGAGCGGTTTACCTTGAGTTTGTATTGATTGCTTTCCCGTGTATTATTGTGGTTGAAGCTGAAGAAGTTGTTGACAGGCAAGACATTGTAGTAGACAATTTTGTGTACTATGCTTAGATCGGACTGTAGGCAGTGCAATTCCAGATTGTCCAAGCCCAGAATTTCAAGTCTGGTGGCATAAGGGATTCTATTGTGAGTAGAGGAGTACTCTTCTCTAGGAGTACTAGAGGAGTACTCTTCTCTAGGAGTACTGTAGGAGTACTACTACACTACTCTTCTCGTGAAGTACCTCTGGATCTGCTCAATTGTGTTAATGTCCGATATACAGTGTGGATTCCAGGCAGATGAACTGTATTCAAGAATTGGTCTTGCAAAGGTTTTGTAGTTAGCAATCCAATGTTACCAGAGAAGAAGCTTGATGTCTTTTTGGCAATGCTGTTACAGTGAGCTCTTGGTCTTAGATCGTTTGAGATGAGTATTTCTAGGTTCTTGACAAAGTAAGGTTTATCTACAAGATCGTTTCTGCCCAATTTGTATTTGGTGTTCTGATTTTTTTTGCCAATGTGCAGGACAGAGCATTTATTAGTTGAGATTTGAAGTTGCCAAATGTGTGACCATTCTGACACATAGTCAATGTCGCTTTATAGAGCAGCAGCATTGCTAGTGATG
The DNA here is from genome assembly GCA_038048745.1 of Coluber constrictor foxii. Classification (NCBI taxonomy): domain Eukaryota; kingdom Metazoa; phylum Chordata; class Lepidosauria; order Squamata; family Colubridae; genus Coluber; species Coluber constrictor. The sequence goes on along the minus strand of CM075961.1, from coordinate 59,685,915 downwards.
TTAAATAATTTTACGTCATCAGCGAAGAGGACACAGCTTCTTTTAATATGTTCACATAGATCATTGATGTAAAGCAGAAAGAGTGTTTTAGGACACTGCCTCGGGGGACACCACATTAACATGTGCCGGATTTGATTGGCCTCTCCCTATTTTGACTATATGTTGTCTATTGGACAGAAACACGGCTCTCCACTTGGACAGGGATCCAGAGATGCCGTAAGAACTTAGTTTTAACAGTAGTTTGTCATGCACCACTGAGTCAAAGGCTTTACAAAAGTTATGTAAATTGCATCTATTGCTTTACCCTGGTCAAGATGTGTGGTCTACAGCGTAGGAGTTGCAGATTACAGGACAATTTTTTTCTAAAATCAAACTGCTTGTTAGAAAGCAGATTGTTTGTCTCTAAGTGGAGGGTGATGGATTGATTCCATAGCTTTACAGATGATGCAACACAGTGGCCTGTAATTTTCTACTAGACTAAGGTTTCACTTTTTAAAGATAGGTATAACCGGGGCTAATGACCACAGGGTGGGCAAAGAGCTGGTTCTGAAGGATACCTCATAGATTGTGCATAGAAGTTCAGCTAGGGCAGTGGTAAGCTGTTTCAAAAAGTAGGCACGTAATCCATCAGGGCCAATAGATAGAGATGGCTTTAGGTTATTGTCCTGGAGAACATCTTATCTACGTTGTCATTAACAGTTGATGTCAACTTGACAGCACATAAATTAATCATTAATTGCAACCTTCTGTGACTGGGCATGCATGCTTGTGAAAGCCATGCCCAAAAATATGCATTTATTGCATATGCTCCATGCAAAACCAGATATGTGGAGTCTTTCCTAGACTCCTTTTTCAACCTATCTCGAGCAAAACAATTGCTGCAAGAAAGAAGAATGTGGAAATGAAACTTTAAAAATGCAATTTCACTTTCTATAGAGAAGAGAAAATGTAGATTGCCAACTGTAAGTATGCTATTAATACACCAATAAGACTTTCTTGTGAAATAAAAGCAGAACTCAAGAGCCAGAACAGGGGAAAGAAAGAAAGAACAATGAAAAAAGATGATTAATGATTTCTGATAAAAACTTCAGTTGCCCAATAAAAAATGAAACATTACTGCTTCCAATATTAATACCCTGCAGGCACTGATTATAAAATGGAACTTGGATTTATTTCTCTGTAGTGTTAACATTGTTAGGTCAGGTGATACAAAATGAGCTAATATTTTCTCCAAAGTCTCCAGAAAGGACACACTGGTGAGAGCAATCAACCAATGGAATAGCTTGAACAAAGAACATAAAGTAATAGCATTGGAAAGGACTTGAAGATCTTCTCATGCAACTCTCTGCTCAAGCAGGAGACCATGTACCATTTCAAACAAATGGCTATCCAGTCTCTTTTTGAAAGCCTCTAATGATGGAGCACCCACAACTCCTGAAGGCAAACTGTTCCTTTGTTAGATTTCTCTCACTAGATATGTCCTTTTGGAGACATTGGCAAAGCTAACACAGAGAAAACATGGCTTGCATTCAGAAGAGCTCCAAGGTCCCTTCCAACTGTGTTCTATGTTCTAGGACAGCTGTCATTTAACTTCTGTAGAGCCAATTGCTTAACAGCAAGTTTTCCCCTTTCCTTTCTATACTATCCATTCAGAAGCCCTTCAGCAGCATATAATGTACTATTAACATAAAAGGAGCATCTCACAAAAATATTCCTCCCCCATTTTATTTATGAAATTTTTAACGCTATCCAACTGAACAATTGCAACTCTGCGTGCAATCAATAAGCGGGAAAAAAGAACCTATAGGTTCTGAAATATTAACTGAAATATCCTCCAGATAGAAACTTCAATCAATTTGGTCCCACCTTCTGAGGAAGACTAGCAATAAAACCAAAAAGAATGTCTTGGTTGCCCTATAATCATAAACCTGGTGTCAGATGCCTGTTTTTAAAGGTTTGCAATGCCTTTTGGAACCTCTTGAATGAAGGAGTAGCATTTTCTATCATGTGAGGGACAACCGTAGAGAAGGCTCCTTTCTGTATCTCTCATGGAGTTAGAACCTTAAACAGGGCTTCTCAAGAAGCCTCCATAGGACAAATAGTGATTTTGTATAGTTATTCCTAATGTATTTCAATTATTTGAGCTTTAATGGTAGAAAATCTTTCTTAAAGAAGATATTATGCTCCATAGACTTTGGACTTGCGCCGACTGTTCCTGTAGAATATTTGAGGGAAACCATTTTGAATGCAACCATCATTAAAAGAGTTGAGGTTTGAAGCACCTTCAGAGATCTGTTTTAGGAGGCTTGTTATTGCCTTAAAAAGTATCTGGAGATTTACCCATATTCTGCTTTGTCAGTAGAGATATTTATACTATGAAAATCTTCTATAAAAAGCTCTCTAATGCATTTTCACAGGTTCTGAGAAGAACAGAACAAAATAAACTACTCTACTGTAATGCCTTGCCAAATATCCAAACTGTTGCTCGGTTGATTGGCTCAGTGTTTTAGATTACTGTTGCCAATCTAAAATTCTTACTTTGTGTTTTGTCTCTTGACTATGAAACAGTAAACATCTAGGATCCATTATTATATGGTATCTCTTCGACAAACAGAGTGGAATTCAGGGTGCTGGCTGATGAATTATGGGAGTTGAAGTCCACACTTCTTAAAGTTGCTGAGTTTAGAAAACACTGCTTTAGATGAACTATATCTACATGGAGATGCAACACTAAAGTGTTAGTCTACACACATAAGTGTAGTGTAGATCTAAATGAGGGTGAGTAGTAGCTAGATCAGCATTTAGCAACATATCTCTGCATGATCAGCACCTATTTCAGACAACTAGTTGTCTACCAAAAGTAATAACCTCTTAAAATTGCACTACTGAAAACTTTTGGATATGCCCACAGTCTTTTACGTATAGAGCCATATTCCCTACAAAGTTGCATAGTTACTATATAGTGAGAATCCACTATAAAAAATTCAAAACAATAGATTGCAACTGCAATAGCTTTTTACATAAATATGTGACACATGTATAAAGGGTTGGAACTTCAATTCAATGTTTTGACTTGCCCAGATGCCCAGTTGAGAAGTTTGCAGAAAGGCAGATCCTCTGCTTCTTCTTTTGATAGAATTATATGAACTGGAGAGAAATAATATTTATGTTGTTTTATGGTTTCTTTCTTTTCCGTATCTAAATCTCCTCTCTTCCCTTCCCCTCCCCTCTTCTCTTCTTGCCTTTCATATTTGCCTTTCTTTTCTTTCCTTGATATCTCATCATTCACTGAAGGTGGCCATAGGTTGGTTGGGTCAACTCCACTCCCATATGAAATTAGCCATATGGGACAGCTCTTCTGCAGTTACATATCTCTAATTTGACTCCCGCTCAACTGGAAAATGAGGGATACGCCATCCAACACCTTTCCATTCCCCCCCCCCCCCAGTATGTGAGCAACAGCAGCTTCAAGGTGAGATTTTAGACAAACTGGACAATGTTTGAGTATCAGAAATTACCTTTCATTCTCTTGCATAGAGTCTGCTTAGAATGCTTCTGTTTATTTATTCAGTTGGGTAATAAAGGAATCGGTGCATCATGACTGTTTTGCACTGGGAATAAAATACCTGTGTCTCTGGACTCTAGGTTTCTATTGAATTCAGAAGCTAACACCTCACAAATTATCTTTTCATGGGACTACCCAATGATTTGGTGTGTCCAAATTAATACCTAGGCAAAAGAAAACAGTAACAAACTTTTTAAAATTACTGAACAGTCCCTGATGGAGGTGGGTGAGAAAAGACAGTGTTTGTAGAGAGAGAAAAACTCAGAGTAAGTGACCTTGGAGCTGAGCAATAACATTGACTCAATCTGTCCTTGTGATTCCATCTGTTTGTCTTGGATATATTCCAGACCAGGGCAAATATCTTAATAGCCAATAGAAAATGTTTTTAAAGAAAAGCAGTAAGACAAGGGGGCCCTGTCTAGGGGGATTGCGAAGTCCAAATGGGGCAAACAGTCCTAGTGACAGGACTATCACAATAAAAGGAAGATAAGTCAAGGAGGCCAAGGAATTTGATTTTGCTTCTATGATGATGGTGTGTGTGTGTATGTATGTCTCTGTTGAAAGTTTTTACATTTCAGAAGATTTTTTAAAAATCAAATTTTTTGACATATTCTCTTCCTGCTGTTCCATGCTAGTTGCATCCATAGTCTGTAAACATCTAAAGTATTCTATGTTATTAACATCATTCTGCATAAAATGCAAAATGCACACATGGTTTATATTTACTAACATCATTTAGCAGCAATATGGAAATGAATAAGACTATGGTAGGCTCAAAAAAACCCCACTCCGAGCCCAGAAGGATAATTCTATGTATGCTTTTCACTCCATATAAGGCAATTTAAAAACTTTAATTAGCAAATAACATTTAAACAAAATACATTTACAGTTCACAACCTATTTTTCATATGTACTTTTGAAAACAAAACAGGAAATAGAATGATTTTGCTCAAGATGACACACATTTTAAAAACAAAGCAATCCTTCTGGAAAACCACCTCATATATCCCTAGCCCTTTCCCCTTAACAAGTGAGTAGCCCACACTAAAGAATGGTGAATACATATTGAAATATGTGACGAATGATTTCAATTTTCACCAAAGGCGCTAACACCCAAAGGATGTAGAGAGATTACATATATGCTTAAGCACCTTCAACAGCACATGGAGGATTATTTTTATTTATTTGCAGGACAAATCCACATAGCTCACAGTAACTCAGAAGCAGAAACTCTTTAAGATAGTGTCAGCACTACTTGTATGGGTCTTACAGACCCTTACTTTTGCCTTCTGTGGTTGTTTTCAAACAAGGTTTTAATAAAACCTTAAGAATGCGTTTTTTTCTTCGTCCTTGGCTGAGAACAATTATCTAAAGCTAAACTCAAATACAGTATTGGCTTGACATCTGTTTATCTGCCATTGCATCAGCTGGGCTGTTTTCTTTCCTGCAGCTTTAAGGGGTGGGAAAAGCTGATGCAATTGTGGGCGTTCTCAGAAAAAGATATATGTATACCTAGACATCCAGTTTCCCCCAAACAAACAAGTTGGAAGATCGGTTGTCGCTGCCTCATCGCCCCTGGCTGTTTTCTTCTCTGCCATCTGGGAACAAGAGACGTCTCATCATGTCCGCTTCCTTTGTCCAAGCCGAGAAGCTGCGCCCGACCGCTTTCGAGGTGGAATACTTTGATCAGTACGATTTCTACAGCTTGACCGATAGATACAGCGGTAAGTGCCCTGCCAGAGCTGCCAGATGTGGGATCCAGAGATGAGAGTGGAAAAAATTAAAGCAAGTTAGAATTTAAAAAATCGGAGGTTTGAAGGGACCGATCAACAAATAAAAAAAAAGGGCACAGGAAAAAAACAACAACCCCCGAACAGCTTGGGCGTTAGCATGTGGGATGTGGCGTCGCTTAATGTTGGATAGGACACCCGTGGGGCGTGGAAAGGAGGAGGAGAAAAGGTAGGTGAGTTAGGTATACATTACATGATCACGGCTTGCGTCGCATGCCTGTGTTTACATTGTAATCACTACCACACTTGAGATTGCCTGTTTTGTAAACTGCATTAACGTGAAATTAATCAAATTAACAATCAGTGGAACAACTTGCCTCCAAAGTTGTGGATGCGCCAAAACTGGAAGTTTTTAAGAAGAGATACAACTACTACCGTATTTGCCTGAAATACTATCGGGTTTCGTGCCTGAGCAGGGGGTAGGACTAGAAGACTTGGCTTCATGATCTGACAATTGGATAGCTACATAAATCATGACTTCCAACTGTTATTCTGTTTTGTTCAGGAGGGGTCTGTAGATATTATTTTCTTAGCTCTCTTTCTGATTCTGTTCTGAAATTATTAACCTAGAATTTGTCTTTCCCATTAGATGTCAGATTTCACCTTCAAGCATATTGTAATGAACACCATGCCCGTAACACAGAAACGTGAATCTCTACAAAAGTGCTTTAATACATACTAATCTAGGTGAAAAATACTCACAGCTCTATTATACACCAAGGAGTTAGTTGAAAGAACTTGCATAATAATAAATATTAAACTATTTCTAAAACCTTGTGGCCCAACCATACCTTGGCTTCATGATCTGACAATTGGATAGCTAAATAAATCATGACTTCACAAAAATTGTGAACCAAGATATTCCCCAGTTTCTTGGATTTGGTTAGGTTTTTTTTTCTTCATTATATTTATATGCCACCCTTCTCCGAAGACTCAGGGCAGCTTACAATGCTTTAAGCAATAGCCGTCATACTTTTGTATATTTTATACAAAGTCAGCTTATTGCCCCCACAAACTGAGTCCTCAATTTACCTACTTTAGAAAGGCTGAATCAACCTTGAGCCTGGTGAGATTGGAACTGGTGTAATTGCAGACAGCTGGATGTTAATAACAGGCTTTAGTCTGCTTTTAGCCTGTTAAACTAACCAGGCTCACTTTTTACATAATTTATTTTACATAAACCCAGGCATCGTGGGCTAATTAACCAAATGCTACAAGCTGTTAAAAGTCCCAGATTGGTCTTATATCCACAGACACACAGGGACTCTGCTGGCACTGCTTACAGATTTGTGTGTGCCTGGCACATGATTCCCACAATGGCTGGCAAACATGCCTTTGCTAAAAATAAATACATAATTTATGTTTTAGCTCTAGTGACTGGAAAAAAAACCCACCAGCTTCCAAGTTGCTGAATTCCTAACCAAAAGTAATAGCCTGTGTTTTCATCCCATCAAGCTACAACTTTTTTTAAAAAAGTCATAGCTTCCTGAATTTGCGTTTGCCTTTTAAAAGAAGCCAAAGAAAAGTAAACTCTAGTGCACATCAAAAAGTTCCAGGCAGATTTTCTACATAGGCATGGACCTTACTATATGGCCAAAAACAAGCCCTGACAATTTTAGTGGAAACTTTCTGCTCAAAGCTATTATTATCCTTTCTAAAACATTATCCTCAAATTAGCATCGGCTTATAGAGTTTGGCAACCACACACCCTAAAAATAACCCTCTTAAAATTCGATTTTAGTAGATATGGAGCCAAGTTTTTCTAGAGAGCTAGAACACTTTTTCATGGGATCTGAAGATCAATGGCCCTAAGTAAGTAACTGTTGTTCTGGGGTATTCCTAGGTGGCTCTTCACGCAAAGGTCGATCTAAGAAAGAGGCTGAGGACCATACAAATCGCCCAAATCCTGGTGGCCATGAGCGCAAGATCGTTTTGAAGCTGCAACGTACAGAGCAGAAGCGAAAGGCGACCACCTCCAAAAAATGAAAAAATGAAGGTAAGAAGCCAGTGCATGGCTTGACTGAAATAAATAAACATTAATGTCAAGAGTTTTAACCACAAGTGATTGTCTTTTAACAAATTGGTAGAAAATTGTGTGGGGCTGCTTTCCTTGCAGAGGGAGGACATACAACCACATATCAAATGCAATATATATATATATTATTCTCTTAAACCAAGAGTGTCCAATCTTGGCAACTTTTAAGACTTGTGAACTTCAACTCCCCGAATTCCCCAACCATCCATGCTGGCTGAGGAATTCTGGGAATTGAAGTCCACAAGTCTTAAAAGTTGCAAGGTTGGACACCTTTCTTAAACCATTTTTATCATATGGAGGCTGCAAACATTTTTTTTCCTCCCAAGGTAGAAGCTGTACCCATCACTCACCATTTTCTTTTCTCTCTTGCCAGCTCTGAATCTAGTTTGCTATTCAGGTTCTGGACACCATGGCAATGTCGACGAGGATACGGAGACTGATGGAAGGACGCCATGTAATTTGGTGGCTTCTTGAATTATGGAAGATGGTAAAGCCTTATGGCTCACATTAGGAGCGAGTGAAAGTAAAGGCTGCAATTCATCCCAAAACCATCAGGGGGAAAAAAAACCACTGCCTTAATCATTATTCACTCTGGAAAAGGAAATGGAATGATTGTACACTTAGGCTTGGAAAAGCAAATAGTTCTCCTAAGCTTACTCTTTTTTTCTTCAATCTTCCTCCCCACTTATATCACATCACAGGATATTGTGATGTCTTAAATAATTTTGAAAATTATCCTGAGGGAGGAATTGATTCATCTATAAATGCTGTTATTAATAGTAGCCCAGGTTTTTTGTTTATTTTTCTTTTTAAAAAGGGGTGAAGATAGATGGGTAAACTTTATAGTATGGGGGAAAATGAGTTTGTAGCAATGCTAACCTTACATAAATTAGGGAAATGGGGAGTGGGCAGAAGAATGGATCAAGAGAAACCTATATTGAGATAGAGGGAATAGCAGTTCAATCTTTAGTTGCTTAAGATGCACATTTGTGTTTTTTTCATGCTAAATAAAATTGACTAAACTGTTTTCTCACAATTATTTGAAATGAAGCATAGACTTTCACGATGAGCAGAACAGAAGGAAGAGAACTAGACAGATTTTACAAGAAGCTTTTATTAAATACTCACCCCCTCCCCCCCCCCCCCGCTTTTACCCTCTCGAAGTATGTTGGCAGTATTTACTGGTGCACATGGCATAAAAATGAATCCTGTGATTTCAGGTCAGTACGATGCCCCAAGAAGAGATTTATTCTAATAAATGTTAAATAACTTCTGGCAAATATTTAATTTGGTTTGTCAATCTTCATCTCTGCTACTCTCCAGAAGTTCATGCCAATAAGATAAAAGAGCTTGCAGAGAAGCAAACCAATCCCTCCATCCCCCTCAATTTGATAGGGAACAGAGGATAAAGAGCTACCAAAATTACCTTACTGGATTATCAGAGTCAGGGTAATGTGAGTCAACTGTTTTCCTTTCCCCAAATAGCAAATTCTTGTTCATCCTGAAGCCAGAAGTTAATTTCTTTTGTTGCACTTACTATAAAGGATCCTGTTAAAAATTCTGCACAGTAATGTCACCTCTATAACATGATGAGCTACATTATTTTGCTTAAGGCTGATGGGAGCTGTAGTCTAACTTCAGAAGGACTTAATACATAGCATTTCAGAAGAGTCACCAAGGCGTTGTTTCTAGATACAGCCATGATAATGTGATAATGGCGGTATCCCAGAATTGATGAATGCAGGGCAGTGAAATCAAGTGAGCTGAACTGGCGAAAACAGTGGCCTCTTTTCAGCATAATTTATACTTCCTGGCATTGGAGGAAAAGCTGGCTTGGGGTTCCCAGTGTGTTCCATGGGATGCTGAATAAATTATAAAGCCTAGATGGTCACAAGTTTGGGGAAATCTCACAGTGTGAAGTACTATACTGGCATTGGTTGGGCTATGACCAAACAATGAAGAGAGTGTTACCAGGAACCATGTCCCATCTTTCACTCCCAAGAGATGGTCACATAAAGGCACTTGCTCATATGAAATGGAAGGGAATACAGTCATCTGCATGCCCGTAGTATGCTGGTACATTTAGAAATATGAGGTATTATGCTACATAATATGCTACAAAATTATGCTACATTTAGCATAAGTTTATGTGAACTGTCACTTTAGATCACTGAGCGACTAACACAGCAATCCAGAAATGGTGCCTGTTACATCTTGATGCAAATACATCTGCCCATTATGATAGGAGCCAAAAAAGCAGATCACTGGTTTAGAAAGTTGCCTATTTTAACATTGGACAAGGCTCTACCATTCCTAAAACCAGGAGCCAAGTTCAGCTGGATGCAGAGTTGACCTTTGCCGCTACAGTCCCCTCATAAGTCTGAAAACATCATTCTATCCACAGGCAGCAAACAGATTAGCCAAAACCAAAACCAAAACAAAACAAAAACCCAATCCTTTCAGATGTAGGATATTAGAAGTATGGTTAGTCACAGTTCAAAAAGGCCCAGGATGCCATCCCTATCCAACTGGTGTGAAAGAGATGGCAACTGGATTGGATCAACTAGACTTCGACAGCTTGCCGTTGTAAATGCTCTTCTCTGGGTATTGATGGGGGGCAGGGGGGAGAAGAGGGGCATGGAATCTCTTCAGAATAGGCTGGTTTCAGCTCAAGTCCTGTTCACCAATACTCTGTCGAAGGTATTCCTCATAGAGCTTTCTCTGCGGAGAAACAGTGTAATGTTTTAAATTTGCTGCGTTAGTCAACCCCTTTCTCTGGCCACCAAAGAATCCAAACAGGATTCGTATCCCTGCCCACTTAGGTCCTACAAAATAAGTACCAGGCCTCATGGCACAACTTCAAACCACCCCATCCAAGCTCCCAAAGAATTAACCTTCTTAGCCAAGACCACATCCAACACGTAATCCCGTCGATCTTCCAGCTGCCGCTTCTGCTTTTTGGAAAGAGTGGGCTTCATTCTAAGTGGGGCAAAAGATACAAAGGAACATTATAAGAAGTGTAGTGAACAACCCTTCCTGGTAAACAGGAATGCTCTTACCTGAGAGTGTAGCTGGCCAAGAGTAGGAAGAGAATTGAGAGGAAGAGAAGACCAAAAAATACTGTTAAGGTTTGATCTTCAGGGACAAGTTTCCAGACTGATGCAACTGGCTGCTGAAAATTAGGATTAAGAATTAGGATTAGGATTAAGGATTAGGTATACTTGATGTAAACTGAGGAAAATATAAGTTTATCCATTTTTTAAGAAAATAATAATGTAAAAATACATTTCTGATAACAATATCTGAATTCTATGGCAATAATGTACAGGTAATCCTCAACTTACAACAGTTCATTTAGTGACTACTTGAAGTTACAACGACACCGAAAAAAATTACTTATGACCATTTTTCACACTTTCAACTGTTGCAGCATCCCCATAGTCATGTGATTTACATTCAGATGCTAGACAATTGATTCATATTTATGACAGTTGCAGTGTCCCGAGATCATGTGACCATCTTTTGCAACATTCTGACAAGCGAAGTCAATGGGGAATCCAGATTCAATTAATTGTTACTAATTTAACAACTAAAGTGATTCACTTAACAAGTGTAGCAAGAAAGGTTGTAAAATGGGAAATTCACAATACATTTCTCAGTTAGCAACACAAATTCTGGGCTCAGTTGTGGTCATATGTCGCTGACTACCTGTATATATAACTAGCACACATCTTAACCATAATTAAAGTAGTCAGCAAGTATTTATAACAAAAAGGCATTCTCTAAATGATTGTTTCTAGACTTTTGGCCAAAGTCTAGCCCAACCATAGCCAAAACTTCATAAATTTAGAGAAGGAAGACAAGAGAAATAAAGATTATTCAACTGTGAGGAGACTGGAAGTTGGCGCTGCAGCAAGACACGCGGGGTTTTTAGGGCTCCTGAAACCCCGCCGAGAAACTCCGCTGCTGGACGATCTGAACTGGACCACACAGTCTCGTTTTGACTGTGTTAGTGAAGGGCCCATCCTAAGGCTCCCAGGGACATCGCTAAGTCCTTGATTGAGCCAGGAAAGCCCTTTTTCCAGCAGTGGAGCAGCAGCAGAGGCTGTGGCAACTACAGAAGGAAGATCAGTACGACAGTGATCAGAGTGGTGAGAACTTTTACTTTTCTTTTTCTATTAAGAACACCTTATTAGTTCATGGAACAGTGATGGACAATAAATGAAGAGAAGCGGCAAACCTATTTTGGATTGATTTTATTTTTCCCAAATATATTTTAAAAGACTTGAAATTGCCTAATTGTCTTATTTCCGTCTTGGATAACTGGACTGGATTAAAAGCAGGAAAAACAATATTGGGACATTTTTGAAATTTTTGGAACCTGTGGATTTTGGTTTGCAATGTTTGCTGAGTTAATACATCTGGATTGGCACTACCTTTTTTTTAATTTTTGGACTATTTAAAATAAAGTTTTTCTTACTTTCCCTTTTTTCTTCTTTTTTTCTTCTTTCCCTTATAAGGATAGGAGAACTAGGGGAGTGTGTAGTGCTCCCACCCACTGGACCAGAAATTTTGTTGCAGAAGAAAGGAAACATTGTAGTCAAATACAATGTAACAAATACCTAGACTGAAGAGTTACTGAATGTTGTTTACACAGGTGCTCTTCTATCTAAGTTCTTAAAGCCTGGGAATATACTGGGAGGCTGATTTTTTTTTCTTTTCGCTGAGTTATTATTTTAATCCCAGTGAGAAGTGTGGCTTGGAAAGAGGCAAAAGGGGTAGGTTCTCTGGACATAAAGGATTTGAAGAATTAAATTTTCCGTTGTTGCTTTTGCTTTTTTTTTCTTTCCTTTTTCTTGATTTGTATACAAATTTTGGATTAAGGCATTCAAGAGCCTGAAGAATTATTGCTAATCTTTAACTCTCTCTCTCTCTCTCTCTGTCTCTCTCTCTCTCTCTCTCTCTCTTTTACTTTGGCTTTTTATTTGGAGGCCCATCTCAATTTTTTGTCTCTTCCTATTTTACTTTTCCCTTCCCTTGGATTAGGGTTTTTGGAAGAACCTGAAGAGCTGGAGAAATTATTATTATTATTATTTCTTTTTTACTACTGTTTTTTCTATTTTCTTCCCCCCCCCCTTTTTCAATTTTTTGGAATTTAAAGTGAATTTAGCCAACTCTAAAATGAACAAAAAAGTAGCGACGGTGGGAGCTGCAGCGACTACACCATCCTCATCATCATCTGGAGGCCAACGCTCCATCCAGTCAATGTTACAGCAAGAGAAAGAGAAAGAGGCGACACAAATGATTCTACAAACACTTCAAAGAATGGAAAAACAACAACAAAGAATGGAGCAACAGTTACTTAAAACAGATGAAAAGGTTAGCATACAATAAACAATGATGAAATATGAAGAAAGACTAGTTAAACTGGAGGAAAAAGATGGCCAAAAAGAAGAAAAAATGAAGGAAATTGAGAATAGACTCGGAAAGGTCGAACAAGAAATATCTTATTTAATTGGATGGGAAATGGACAAAGCAGAGTTCTACTTAAGATTTCAAAATGTTGCAGGAGAAAAAAGGGAGGACCTCCCTGAGATTATGAATACAATTTTAACGGAGGCCTTAGAAGTACCTAAAGAGAAGATGATGGAAGGAACTGACGAAATTTACAGAGTCTACACTGGATATGTGATGTGCAATAAGCTTCCAAGAGAAGTACACATAAGATTTACTAAGAAATCTGTTAAGACACAGATTCTTCAGGTTGCTCATGACAAGGCTTTGGAATACAAAGGGAAAGAAGTCGCAGTTTTGAGACAAATTCCAAGGAAAGTGAGAGAGATAAGAAGGAAATATCAATTCTTGACCAAAGTTTTGGTGCAAAAACGGATTAACTACAGATGGCTGTTTCCAGACGGATAGGTTTAACATGGAACTTCCAAAGATACAGACTAAATATAATTGATAAAGCAAGAGCCTTCTATGAGTAAGTTCTTAAAGAGACGGATGCTGATATGGAAGTTGAAATACAAGCAACGCCAGCTCCAATAAAACCTGCTGAAGAGAAATTGATAACGTTTGAAGAAACAGAAGGACCTTGGGCGGAGTTATGGAATACAAGGAGCAACGTGAAGCCAGATCAATTACAGCAATAAAACCTAACTATAAAGTATGAATATGGAAAAAAGGAAATTAATTTCGATAAACATAAATGGACTTAATTTGGCCAACAAAAGAAGAACAGTTTTCCACAAATTAGAAAAATTAAAATTTGATATAATTTGTCTACAGGAAGTGCATATCAAAAAGCAATACGAACAATTACTGATTCAACCAAAACTTGGTCAAACTTTTTTACCATTGGCGCAAACTAAAAAAAGAGGTGTTGCTCTGTATATTAGAAATACATTTACGGCTGAGCAGAAGTATGCTGATCCAGAAGGCAGAATTTTGATGGTGGAATTAATTGATAACAATACAAAATTACTTTTAGTAGCAATATACGGCCCTAATAATAATCAGAGTGACTTCTATAGGAAACTACATAACAAGATAGTTGAAATGGAGAATGAAAAGGTTTGTATGAGGGGGGATTTTAATGGAATTGTAGATGAAAAACTGGATTATAAAACAAGTAGAACAATAAGATATAGTAGAAAGATATTGCCAAGGACCTTCTTTAAAATGATAGAGGAAATAAACTTGAAAGACATTTGGAGGGAGAGAAATGGGAAAAATAGACAATATACTTTCTACATTGACAGACATTTATCTTGGTCCAGACTCGATATGATATGGGCAACAATGGAATTGACTTTAAATATTGAACAAGTGAATATAGATACTAATAGATGGGCAGATCATAATCCAGTGATTGTCATTTGTAAAGGGTGAAAAGGCAGATCTAGATGGACACTGAATAATACAATATTAAAAGAGAAAGATTTTATACAGAAAATGAAATGAGAATTGGACTTTTTTTCCGAGGAGAATAAGAAAGAAACATTGTTACAAAACCGTTGGGATACAATGAAAGCCTTTGCCAGAGGATTAATCATTGATTATACACGGAAAAGAAATGTGAAGAAAAGACAAACCCTTAAAATATTGAAAGATGATCATAAAAGTCTTGAAGAAGAATTCCAGAAAGATCCATATAAGAAAGATGTAAAAATTAAAATGGATATTATAAAGCACAAAATGGACCTACTGGAGAAGGAAGAATTAGCGCAAAAAATAAGAACTGCTAAACAGAATTATTTTGAAAACGCAAATAAGCCTGGCAGATGGGTAGTATACAAGTTGAAAAAAGAAAGAGAATCAAGGAAAATAACGCAATGAATTGATCATCAAGAACAAGGCAGATTTGGAAATAAAGAGATGAGAGAAATAATACAGGAATATTATACACAACTGTACAAGAAAGATGCAATAGAAGAGGATAAAGTGGCAAGTACTTACAAAAAGCTGAATTACCTAAAATCCCCAAAGAGGTCGAGTAGTTATTGGATGGAAATATAACGATGATGATGGAGCTAACCAAGGCAATTAAGAAACAGAAGAATGGAAAGGCACCAGGCACCAGGTCCAGATGGACTGCCAGCCGAATATTATAGGACTTTACAGGAATCACTATCTATCCCAATGCTGGAGGTTATGAATGAAGTAATGATAAAAAAAGAAATACCCAAGACATGGACTGAGGCATATATCACTTTGATTCATAAAGAAGAGACAGACCCACAACAAATCAAAAACTGTACAAGAGCTAAATGACCCTAAGTGCAGATTATAAAATCTTTGCTATGATATTGGCAAAAAGACTTAAGATTCAAAATTATTTTGAATAATTTTATACATTTTGATAAAAATGGATTCCTACCTACCTAAAAGACAAATCCGAGACAATATAAGAATAATTTTGGACACTTTAGATTATGAAGCGCATCCTGAAAAGCAGATGGCTTTAATATTTTTAGATGCACAAAAAGCCTTTGACAATGTCAATTGGCGATTTATGTTGTTACAGATGGAGGAGATGGGCTTTGGGAAAAAATTTCTTCAAGCAATTGAAGCTATATATTCAAAACAAAAGGCTAAAGTAATGATAAATGGAGAACTTTCTGAATATATTGAAATAGAGAAAGGTACTAGACAAAGAAGCCCATTGTCCCGACAGTTGTTTATACTGGAAGTGCTAAACAGAAATATTAGAGAAGAAAACGAGATAAAAGGAATGAAAATTCAGCAAGAGGTATATAAATTACAAGCTTTTGCAGACAATTAGATCTTTATTATGGAAGAATCTTTAACATCAATAAATAAATTGCTAGAAAGAATTGGAGAGTTCAGAGAGGTGGCTGGTCTAAAAATTAATAAAGAAAAGACAAAGATAATGACTAAAAATATGCTGAAAAAGCAAAAAGAAGAACTGATGGAGATCTCAAATATCCAGGTTACGATTAAAATAAAGTATCTCGGAATACAATTAACAGCAGGGTGTAGCTCTCTCAAAGAAGATAACTGTATTAAAGTTAAGCGACAGATAGGACAAGATTTGGAAAAATGGGAAAATTTGCAACTATCCCTAATTGGGAGAATTGCAATCATTAAGATGAACATTTTGCCCAGAATTTTATATTTATTTCAAATGGACAAGGAATTTTTAATAGATTTGAATAAAATGATACTGAAATACATTTGGCAGGGGAAAAAGGCAAGAATAAAAATGAAGTTGTTACAAGATGCTAAAACGAGGGGTGGTTTTGGCTTACCTAACTTTGAACTTTATTACCAAGCAGCTAGTTTAATGTGAATTAAAAAATGGATATCATTAGGAAATACTAGATTGTTACATTTGGAGGGACATGATTTGTTGTTGGGATGACATGCCTTTTTGTGGTATAAAGGAATTAAAATACAGTGGTATTTTAGAAGACATAAAATATGTGAAGCCTTATGGTTGAACTGGGAGAAGATAAAAAAAGGACAATATTTGAAGATACCAGTCTGGTTATCTACAATTGAAGCATTTTCGTGTCCAGTGATGTTTAAAGGGAAAAAAATCATAAGATATAAGGAATTACTGGATGAAAAGGGTGAACTTAAATTAAAGCAAGAAACAGAAGATCAAGGGTATAAGATGGATTGGTTTACATATATGCAAATACTTTCTAGATATCGAGAAGATCTTAAACAAGAAGGGTTTTATAATGTATTGACTAACTTGGATAAGATTTTGACGGGTTCTGATGATCATATAATTAAAAAGCTATATGGATATTTGCTAGAAGTTAAATTACAGGAAGAACAAGTTAAAAAATCAATGATAGCATGGGGGAAGAATTTTGGTTATGGTATTGATTTTGAGAAATGGCAAAAATTGTGATCCGATAATTATAAAATGACAATGTCTACAGCATGTAAGGAGAATCTGTATAAGATGTTTTACAGGTGGCATCTATCCCTGTCGAGAATAGCCAGAATATTCCAGAATAAATCAGATAAATGTTGGAAATGTCATCAGACCCCAGGATCCTACTACTCCATCTGGTGGATATACGTAGAACCAAGGAGATATTGGACTAAGATACACACGTGGTTGGAAAAAATGATAAGGAGACATATTGATTTTAAACCAGAGATATTCTTCTTAGGGATTGTACCGGAGATATACAACAAAGAATTGCAATATTTAATTGTGAATCTCTTGACAGCAGCCAGAATTGTATTTGCTAAAAACTGGAAAGGAGAAAAGTTACCTAATGATGAAGAAATTATTAAGAAAATGATGGATTGTGCTGAAATGAGCAAATTGACATTTGAAATAAGAGAACAGGAAGATAGACAATATTATTTGATATGGGATTTATTTTATCAATGGATAGAGAATAAAAATTGGAAATAATTATGATATAAAGCGATGCTGAAACTTTTTGAAAATAAATTAAAATGTTTAGTGATAAATTGAAGAGAGGAGGAGCACAAAAAATATCACCGACTGTTACACTATCTTTGATTGTATGGAATGATAATGGTTTTTATATTGTGTTTTGTTTTGTTTGAAAATAAAAAATTTCTATAAAAAAAAGTTATTCAACTGTGGTTTTGCTAGTTACACAATGAATCATGAAGTTATACTTTGCATTGTTATCCTATTACTCTAGGCCAGTGGTGTCAAACTCAATTTCATTGAGGGCCGCATCAGGGCTGTGGTTGACCTCGGGGACGGGGGGGGGGGCATGGCTGACTGCATAGATGTGGCCAACTGGCTGAGTGTGGCCAATTGGGTGGACATGACCAGCTTGATACCACTCTCCAAACTATTGGCATGTTTCCTCTTTGCATTGGGTAGACCGGGCCAAAGCTACGTTGGCCTGATCTTTCCTCTTCGCACTGGGTAGACCAGGGTGATCTGCGGCCCGGATCCAATCAAATCCCGCCCGCGGACTTTGAGTTTGACGCCCCTGCTCTAGGCTATCATCTGTTCTACTTACAGCAGGCTTTAGACATTTCTATTTCTATTGGTGTAAGAATTAGAAACTTGATTATTACATATTTCTCCTGCAAGAAAGGAAGAAAGAAATCCAGGATTCTGAATTTTGCAACAGTGGGCCATTTTTAATTATTAGTGTATAACATATGTTCCTTAGATTTTGTGCTGTTTTCTCTCTCTCTTGTTTTGCAGATTTTAGAAGCTGTATGTTTTAAAATCCTGCTTATCAGCTTGTGTTGCTTTTGGATGTGAGGCTAGAAAAACCAGTTTCCCACACCCTCAAGGCATGAAAGCTGAGATTCTTAAGGTTATGGAATCCAATGTCCTGCACTATTTTTTTCCATGCAAAGTAGAACAAGGCTTAATTGAGGGGTAAATTTATTTATTTATTCTTGGCTGTACACCGCCCTGAGTCCACTAGGAGAAGGGCGGTATATAAATTTAATAAAATAAATAAAATAAATAAAGGGTAAAGTGAGTTTCGGGACCCTAAGGAACAGACACCAAAATACTCACTATGTATAGTTCCAGGGCCTGGCTTTGCTTCTCCCCCAAGATCAAGGTCCACAGTTGGCGAGCAAATGTTGTGCCAAATATCAATGTCAGAAGAAGAAAAATAGGCAGTAGGCAACCCGCTATGCCCAGAAGCATCCCACGGAAGAAAGCACGGAAGTTGCTGTTTCTGGCCTCACTGAGTAACAGAAAAAGTCAAAAAGCAAAGATAGCGTGTAGGATTCGGGAAGAAATTTAGCCGAATAACATTAAATCCCACATTCCCCTAGAAATACCCTACTATCTTTAAAACTCTCCCAGATATTAGTTTCCTAGGACTTTTTTCCTCCCACAATGCTATGTCCTTACTTGTCCTCCTCTAGCAAACGCTGTGTGGCCTCTTCAATGAGCCGGCAATCCCTTTCCAAAGCATTGAGGGTATGCTGCACAGTCTGGCTGATGGTCTTCTCAATTGTGCGACAGACCTCCTCAATTTGATTAACGCACCGACTCGGCTAAGGGTGAGTGCAAAACCCATATCACCAATTTTGCAGAGAATCTATCAGTATCCTATTTTCAGTCCCAATTTGTTCCACATCCTCATAAGCTGCTGACCAACAAGCTTTTCTCTTCCATCCATCCCAAGGTGGAACCCATCCTTCCAAAAGTCTGGATTAATTATGGCTTCTGCTTCAATCTTATATCTAAAATAACTCCAAGCTTGTCACTCACCTTACTGGGGTTGGGAATGTAAATTGTAGGCATGTCAAACCCACATTTATTGAGGCCAGGGCGTTTACAAAGTTCTTGAACAATTTGCATCAACACTCTCTGTCAAACAAAAAGAAAAACACACATGATTTTACAATCTGCCATTCTTAATTCCTTCTGTTCCATGAGAGGGCCATTCCCCATCCCATTATCCATGGGAGACTTTCTACCTGTCGGTCACCCTCAGTGCCTGCCTCATCAGCTTTGCTCAGATAAAAGTGTAACTTGTCGCCATGCTCTTCATTGATCTTCTCCACTATGTTTAAGGTGCGTTTGCAAAGAGCCTGCCCCATGGGATCAAAGAAGACCAGGATGAGATCGCAGAGTTGGCCTGAACAAGATTACAAGGGAAGGACTTAGGGTGCTATATAACATGGGGAGAAAATTCATATGGAAATAATAAATCAGTAAACTATTTCTTTCAAGCTAAGAGCTACTACAGTAGAAAATACCCTATGCTAAAATCTGTTCTCCCATCACCATACCTGTATTTTCTTCCAGAACCTAAAATAGTCTTTCAAGGATTTTTCCTAAGACTGAAACCATTCCTGGTTTACCTATATCCATCTTCTGATTCAACCTTTCTCGGGCATATCTATTTTGTTTTGAGGGCTAGGATGACTTGGGAAACATGTTTTCAAGACTTCCTGAGGCCAGGCTCCTATTTAATAGAATCCTTCTTCAGGAACCAAGACTATTTCCTGAAGTTATACTCACCAAACCAGATCAGTGCTCCCTCCACATCAAAAGGGTATTTCATATCACCATCCACCAAGCCTGGAGTATCAAGAAAAGTGATCAGAGGAAATTGTTTCTGCTTGGCGGTACAAATCTCAGTACTCAGGTATTCTGGCACTCCTAAATGAATGATAAAGAACAGAATGTTAAAATTTACTAGCAGCTTCTTGCCATTAACAAACAACAAATGCCATATTTTCCTTCTAATAATCCTAAAACCAGACACCATTATTGATATGCATTATTACAGGCAAGCTGTCAATGATCAATTATCCTAACTTTTAAATGTCATCTTCCTGATCAAAGGCAATACTCATTCAGGCCACATAGGACTGTCCTGAATTAAAAGCTGATTTATTTTCAGTCTGCAACTAACCTTTGAAGTTCTGCAAAATCTGAAAATGAGGATAGAGGTGGAGTGTAGCATTGCCCTGCAGAAAAGGAGTGGAGAAACAGAAGGCTTTAGCATATGTGATATTACTATGGCTGTAGCAGATAGCTTTTAAAGTCATTAGACAAATTCTATTTAGCAAGTGTGCATGACTATTTCAAGGCTGAAAGTTGTCTTTGATCTTTTATGTGGGATGTCAGTGTGTATGCTCAAAAGCTTGATGGGCCCAGGACAAAAATAAGTACAACTTATTACAATTGAATTAATTAAATATTAATTTTATTGTGTCTCATGCATTTTCTTCTTTGGACACATAAAATATGCCTGTCTGAAGTAATTTGAAAGTCCAAACATCTGAATAACTTGTGACCCTATACTAGGAGCTAAGTCACATGCTTGTTCTAAACACCAGCAAACTCACTGCACTAATCTAGGTGGTGAGAAATGTGTGGCCCTCCAAATTTTGTGAAACACAACTTTCTGCATCAATATCACTATCACTGCTTATTGTAATTAAGACTGCTAGAATTGTAGCTCCCCAACCAAATCTGCACTACTCATGTGCAGGAAGGAAACAGCAGCAGGTTGGATAAACCTAAGATTTTTTAAGGCCCTGGTGAAATGCTCCCGGTTCGGACCAGTTCGGCCAATCTGGTAGCGATGACAGCTGGTGGTTGGGAGAATTGGTAGCGATGGCAGCTCGAGGCTCCGCCCACCCGCCTGGTCGTCATTACTTCCTGATTTTACTTCCAGAGAACCAGTAGTAAAGAAAATGCTTAAAAAGTAAAAAAAAAAAGTTCCGATGATCAGCTGAGCGATGCGTGATCTTTGGAACTTTTTTTTAAAAAAAACTGTTTAAGCATTTTTTTTCTACCAGTCCCAGAGGAAAAAAACACTCAGCTGGTCCGCCTTTTCACTCACTCCGAGCTTCCTGCTGCAGATTTTCACGCCTTGCTTCAGGTGCCCAGGATTGTTGCCCTCGGCTTCTTCCTCCTCCTCCTCCTCCTCCTCCTCTCCATCTTCCAAGTGGAAAAACGCCAGGAGCAAGCAAGTGCTTCTTTTTGCACTTGTTCCTGGCATTTTTCCATTTGTAAGGAAGCTTTTGTACCTGTGAAGGCAAGTCTGGCTTCCTGTGCTGCTTACTAGTACCGTTGTGCACGCGGCTTGTGTGTGTGTTTTTGCTGCTGGACTTCCGCAGCAGCCTATGCCTGATATCCCGTCCCTAGCTGGCTGAACCAGAGTTGGGGAATCCACCCCTTTAATCCACCCCTGCCTTCATTCCCCTTTTCTTTGGAGGCCAACCAGAAAGAACCCTGAATCGTTCTAAAGGTCTTTTAAAAGCCTGTGTGTGTGTGTGTGTGTGCTGCACTGAATGTCGGTGCGGAGGAAGGGCGGGAAAGGAAATGACCCCTCCAATCCACCCCCGCCTTCACTCCTCTTTTCTTTGGAGGCCAACCAGGAGCCCCAAGTTGTTCTAAAGGTCTTTTAAAGCCTGTGTGTGTGTGTGTATGTGTGTGTGTGTCTTTGTTCCTGGTCTTTCGCAGCAACTCATGCCCAACATTCACACACACACACAAGCCGCTCGCACAGTGGTATTGCTGAGGTTTTTAGCACAGGAAGCCAGACTTGCCTTCACAGGTATGAAAGCTTCCTTACAAATGGAAAACGGAGAGGAGTAGGAAGAAGACAAGGGCGACAATCCCGGGCTTATGAAGCAAGGCATGAAAATCTGCAGCACGAAGCTCGGGGCGAGTGAAAAGGGGGAGCAGCAGAGCGCTTTGTTTCTTTCTCTCCCTCCCCCCACCCCCTCCGTCATCTCCCGGACTGGGTGGCTGAGGTGGAAAGGCTTGCAATCTTCGGGACTAGGAGGCATTGATCTGGCTTGGCAAACCGATGGCAAAATTTTTTAGATTTCACCACTTTTTTAAGGGAGAGAGAAATGTAGAAGGTGGGGAGAGGAACTTTTAAATATCTTTATGTAAACCTATTCAATGATTGTATGTGGATTTGCTGCTGATAGGAAAATGAAGCAAAGCAAAACAAAATTGGAGGACAGGAAGAACTGACTGCCTGGAAGGAAGAGCAGTGGCTGCTATACTGAAGAAGGGCAAGTTTTACTGGTTAAATAGCAATAGCCATAACAGCAATACATGCAAAAAATGAGTGTCTTTGTACATCTCACCGTGAGAGATTCTCGCTTCTTTCCACTGGTGATGAAGGTGAAGCCCTGAGTCTCAATAGCAACCCCAGTACGTTGGATGTGTTCCTCTACATACCTGCACAAATACGTCAAGAAAACCAAGACAGAATCTTTTTCTTCTTTGTATGCAAAATATGGCCAAATCTGAATCATCTGAATTGATGGTGGGAAATACAGTATTACAACACATTCAGAGTCAATTTCCTGAAATGTCCTAGGTTGCTAAATTGCTACAAGTGTCTCAACACCCAATTGTTCTTGCATTACATCAGCATCATTTGCCTCAATGACACAAAAATTTAGGCGTCTATGGATTACAATCCCTCTCCCTGTTTTAAAACAAGAGGTAAAAATATTAACTCTTCCAGATAATATTCAGTATAATTGACAAACTGTATTCATTTTGTTCATGTATCTTTTCTCGGTAGCCTTCAATCACTTCTTTTTAAACTTGGGCAGAAGTATATGAGTGGAGTTTTTTTTCTCAGAGGAGCTATTGAGAGGTTGAAATTTTCAGACTGCCATTTTAAATGGAAGTCTTTCCTCAATATAATACACCTCTTATTAATCACCGATGGAAACAAATAAACAATAATTTCACCATTTTTTATAGTTAAAATAAATTAAAAGCAACAATTTCTGCAAGACCTAAACTCTCTCACAATTTACAGGTTGCCTGCAACTTCTTGTACAGATAGCTCTTGATTTACAAGGTTCATTTATTTATTTATTTTATTTATTTGGTCAAATTTATATGCTGTCCTTCTCCCGAAGGACTAGGGTTCACAAAGGATTAAAACTGTAGAACAGTAAAAATAAATTAATTTAGATTAATTAAAAATACAACAATTAAAACCCATATTAAAACCAAACTAAAACACCCCACAGATCAAGCAATTTGTTTAAAAAGCCATGTCTTTAGGTCTTTGCGGAAGGAGCGGAGGTCAGGGGCCGTGCGGAGCCTGGTGAGTAGACCATTCCAGAGGGTTGGCGCGCTCACAGAGAATGCCCTGATCCTGGACGCTATCAGCCGACATTGCCTGGCCGTCGGCACCCAGAGGAGGGCTGCCCTATGTGAGCACGCTGATCGGTGCTGGCAGTAGGTGGTCCTGCAAGTACCCTGGGCCCATTTAGTGACCGTTCAGAGTTACCTTCAATGAAAAGTGACTTATGATCATTTTTCACACTTACAACCATTGCAACATCCCCATTGTGAAGTTTCCGAAAGATGCCCTAATTAATTCATGAGCCACGAAAGCTTTGAAAGCTTTGCAAGTTGACACCCATGATCACATGATCAAAATTCAGACTCTTCATTTTCTGTACAAAGTCCTTTTCTTTTAATATAGTATTATTTAAAGTCCATCTAAATCTTCTCCTTTGTCCTTTCCATTTCACTGTCACTGGATTATGACCTGCCCAGGTATTTGCTTCTGTCTCAATTTGTTCTATGCTTAAAGTCAATTCCATTGTTGTCCATATCATATCTAATCTAGACCAAGAAGAATGTCTGTCAGAATAAAAAGTAGATTGTCTATTTTTCCCATTTCTATCTCTCGATGCATCTTTTAAGTTTATTTCCTCAATCATCTTGAAAAAGGATTTTGGTAATATCTTTCTGCTATGTCTTTAAAGGAGCCTGGTGGAGCAGTGGACCAAAGAGCTGTTAAATAGCACTTAGCTGCCAGCTGCCTGCAATTACTGCAAATCCAAATCTCACCAGGCTCAAGGTTGACTCAGCCTTCCATCCTTCCGAGGTAGTTAAAATGAGGACCCGATTGTAGGGGCATATATAAATCAAACCAATAATAATGATGATGATGATGATGATGATGATGATGATGATGTCTTATTGTTTTATGTGTTTTATAGTCCAAATCTCCATCCACTATACCATTAAAATCTCCCATCATGCAAATATTATTAAGAAAGGTCGCAAAGTGGGGCAAAATTCATTTAACTAATGTCTCACTTAACAGCATAAACTTTGGGCTCAATTGTGGTCGTAGGTCGAGGATTATCCTACTATGGATAACTTTCTAGGATTTCCCAGAATGCCATGTGCCATATCACCCTCTCTATTAGGATTTGCCCAGAAAGCCCTGCACTCACACCAACACCCCTTGGTTCCATATCCTAAGGATGCCACTCTCAGTTTTGACTTCCCTTGATCAATTTTCTGACGTTGCCCTTCAGCTCACCAGTTGATAAAGCTGCTCTTCCCAGCACTGTGGTTGCCCATCACCATGACAGTCACTCTACGGCGAGGGGGAAGCAGGGTCAGGCCCAGGCGCTCTCCTATGGACACCAAACCTGGGAACCAAGCGGGAAAGTTATGGCTGACCCTTAGCATGTTGTTTCACCCCCCCCAAAAAAGAAAGAGTCCCCCCTTTTTTTCATCTTATCCCCTCAGCTCTCACCATGACCCGGATGGACATAAAGTGAATGGGCCTCCCGGAGGACTCGTTCTGTCACCGACTCCGTCCCACCCCCAACAGCGGGGTTGGCGACTTCTCGGGGCTTCCCACCCCGGCTCCCTGGCATAGTTTCTGGCGGCAACGGAAGCAGCAAAGGCGACTGGGAAGAGACAGAACTACAACTCCCGAAAGGCATTTCGCGGAAAGGACAAGCGTGGCGCGGTCGCATAAGCGTACTTTTCGGTCGACGTCTGTCGCCACTACACCATAGAACTACAACTCCCATGATGCCTTGTAGTCACAGAACGCGGTATTTAGCCTTCCCGTCCGGACGTAAGGGGGGTTATATGGTAATGGATCTCTGCAGAAATTTGCGGTTCCCTATCCTACAGACCTTATTCGAGGACTCTTAGCGGGAATAAATGATGCAAATGTGGAAACATACAGTCGTAGGAGCCAGTGCATTTAAATTGGTCCTCCCCCTCCTATTCTTTCTTGGTGGTGGTGGGGTTGTCTTTAGAAGTCATCTAAATCGTTTTTAATGCAGGCAGTTGCCCGAAAGTTATTTTTTGTAGTGCAAACCGTTGCAGTTTTCATTTTTTATCTAAAGCACTCTCTAAAGAGAGCCAGGTTGGTGTGGTGGTTAAGGCATCAGAAAGAAACCAGCAGACTGGGAGTTCTAGTTCTGCCTTAGACACAAACCCAGGTAGATGATCTTGGGTCAGTCTCTCTAGGATGAAGGCAATGGCAAAACACTTCCAAAATCTTGTCAAGAAACTGCAAGGACTAATCCAAGCAGTCAGGAGCCCTCTCCCCTCTCCCCCTCCCCCCCCCAAAAAAGAGAGAGTGAGAAAGAGAAAATCCTGGTTCTCTTCAAGACAATCTTTGATTTGATGTGTTCTAAATATGATGGAGTATATAAGATTTGGATTTGGGGTAAGGTAAGAGTTATATTAAAGAACTGGTATAAATTGGACTGAGAAATTGTAGCCTTGATCTTTTGACCACAGCACTAGCTTAAACAAACACTTTGTCCTCACAGGCCAAACTCTAGGAATTCAGGCTAGTGTCAGAAAATGTTTTATAAAATTTGCCAAATTTCCATGAGAATAATGGATCTCAAATTTTAAGTGCATTGTGTAAGTTAGCCCATCTGACATACTTCGATTCAAAAATTGTCCTTTGATGTACTGTTTTATCTAGTTAAAAGATTATAGGAACCAAGGTTTTAGTAGCATCTAGATACAGTTTTTCACTTTAAGCCACCAGGAAATGATCTTTCCAGTCTTCTATAATGCTTGCTGTCCAAAAACAAGCCTTACCAATCCAGTTTCCTGCTTTCTATTTCTTAATAATCTAATCCACCAGATTTCAAATGTTTCTCTCAAGAGAGTTTTTCCAACTCATTTTATCTAGTAAGGAACTCCTGACAAGCATCATATAATTCCAGACTGTTTTCCAGAATAAAAGTTTCTGGGACTATAATTTTTAATGGGTTTCTAGTAAATCTAGAGAGCCTGGATAGTTCAACAGGATGAAAAAGGAGACTAAAGCCTGTTATTAACATCCAGCTGTCTGCAATTACACCAGTTCGAATCTCACCAGGCTCAAGGGTGACTCAGCCTTCCATCCTTTCTAAGGTAGGTAAATTGAAGATCCAGTTTGTGGGGGCAATAAGCTGACTTTGTATAAAATATACAAAAGTATGAAGGCTATTGCTTAACGCTTTGTAAGCCGCCCTGAGTCTTTGGAGAAGGGCGGCATATAAATCTAATTTAAAAGAAAAATCTTGCATATTTTTCATGGCAAAAAAATTGACAGAAAATGCAGGGAAGATACAAAGGAAAGTTAATAATGTCTGGAATCCCTGTAAAAATTCTGTATTTGATCCAAAGTTGACTGGAATGCAAATCTTTTCTGGAAGCACTTCCATTTGCTTTGCAAAGGGCTTCGGGCAATGTTCAAATACAAATATTGAAACTGAGGGAGAGTCTCACTTGTCTTTAAATCTCTGGTTTGAAAACATATTGGGTGTTTCTGGAATTGCAAAACTCAATATGGGGAAGATGGTATCTACTTTTTTCTATTCTTAAACTGAAAAAGTCCTGTAAGCTTCAAAACAACTTGACATTCTGTGAAAAGGAGTTAGAAAAATCAATATTCAAATCTAACTAGGGCCAATATAATCAGGTGGTTTAGAACCTGCTTGAGAGGTTAACTTAAGGGTAGCTAATGATTTGCCCATTCCAGTTCCATAAATGAACAACAAGGCTAATATATTAAGAAGCCAAGATGGTGTGAAGGAAAATCAAAATGAATGAATAATAAACATTAATAAAAATATATAGATACAGAAACCTAGGTCCTTTATCTAATCTCAGATCTAAACCCAGACTTTCCTGATTGATTGGTGAAGGAGCATTAACTCCCTTTTATACTTTCTTCTTTTAGTGGATTCTGCAGTTCCTAAGATGTTTTGATTTGAACTGAAGCTTGTCCTCAGAATATGACCAGTAGCTTAATGATTGTTTGAAGTTACAACAGACGCCCCCCCCCCCCCCCGCAAGCTTGGAGTTGGAATGGCCACACATAAAATTTTGGAATTAAAATTGTGACACACACACACTGTCTCACACACACAAAATTGGATTTTGGATGTAGGCAACTGACTTATTTATGATTGCTTGCAGCATCCCACAATCACATGACAATAATTTTTGATGGGTTTTTTTTGCTGATTTCTGATGTTTCCTTCCAGTTTCCAATCAAAAATGCCCATTAAGTAAAAGGCTTTCACTTAACTACCACTGCAAAAAAAAGGTTGTAAAATCACACCCAGTTATGTGGTGACCTGCTTAACAATGATTTATCACTGTAACTTTGGATTTAATTATGGTTATAAGTCGAGACTACCTGTAATGATATAAACTCACCTTTGCTCATGAAGGCAGTCCTAATATTTATTTATTTATTTATTTTTATTTATTTCAATTTATATACCGCCCTTCTCCCCGGGAGGGGGACTCAGGGCGGTGAACAACCAAATTTAAAACACATATAATACAAACATTAAAAGAATTATTAAATTAAATTAAATTCATTGGCGTTCCAAATTAAATTCTAACCCCATTAAAATATCCAATTTAAAACCCCAGAAATCAATTAAGAAAAATTTTGTTAAAACCCCATTAAAAAATCAAGCAAGGCCGGCTTGTTGAAATAAATAGGTCTTAAGGGCCTTTCGGAAAGTGCGGAGGTCCGGGATCAAACGAACCTCTGGAGGCAGCTCGTTCCATAGGGTGGGTGCCCCCACAGTGAAGGCTCTCCCCCTGGGGGCCACCAGCCGACATTGCTTGGCTGATGGCACCCTGAGAAGGCCCTCTCTGTGTGAGCATACTGGCCGGTGGGAGGTTATCGGTAGCAGCAGGCGGTCCCGCAGGTACCCCGGTCCTATGCCATGGAGCGCTTTAAAGGTCAAAACTAACACCTTGAAGCGCACCCGAAAGACCACCGGAAGCCAGTGCAGTTCGCGCAGGAGAGGTGTCACATGGGAGCGCCCTGTCGCTCTCATAATCACCCGCGCGGCCGCATTCTGGACCAGTTGGAGCCTCCGGGTGTACCCCAAGGGGAGCCCCATGTAGAGAGCGTTACAGTAGTCCAGGCGAGACGTGACGAGTGCATGAGTGACTGTGCACACGGAGTCCCGATCCAGAAAGGGGCGCAACTGGCGCATCAGGCGAACCTGATAAAAGGCCCCCCTGGCCACGGCCGCCACATGCCCTTCCAAGGACAGCCGTGAATCCAGGAGGACACCCAAGTTGCGCGCCCCCTCTGTGGGGGCCAATGACTCACCCCCAATAGCCAGCGATGGCACTAGCTGGCTATACCAGGACGCCGGCATCCACAGCCACTCGGTCTTGGAAGGGTTGAGATGAAGCCTGTTCCTCCCCATCCAGACTCGCACGGCCTCAAGGCACTGGGACATCACTTCGAGGGCATCATTGGGGTGGTCAGGGGTGGAGATGTACAGCTGAGTGTCATCAGCGTACAGTTGGCAACTCACCCCAAAACCACGGATGATCTCACCCAGCGGCTTCACATAAATGTTGAACAGGAGCGGCGAGAGGACCGACCCTTGTGGCACCCCGCAAACGAAGCGCCTCGAGGTCGACCTCTGCCCCCCTGCCAACACAGACTGTGATCGGTTGGAGAGATAGGAGAAGAACCACCGTAGCACGGTGCCTCCCATCCCCAGACCCCCCAACCGACGCAGCATGATACCATGGTCGATGGTATCAAAAGCCGCTGAGAGATCTAACAGGACCAGGACAGAGGAGCATCCCCTGTCCCGAGCCCTCCAGAGATCATCCACCAACGCGACCAATGCCGTCTCCGTGCTGTACCCAGGTCTGAAACCGGACTGGCACGGATCTAGATAGACAGTTTCCTCCAGGTACTGTGGGAGCTGGCGCGCAACCACACTCTCAACAACCTTCGCAACAAAGCGAAGGTTGGAGACAGGACGAAAATTTGCCAAAACAGCCGGGTCCAGAGAAGGCTTCTTGAGGAGGGGCCTCACCACCGCCTCTTTCAAGGCGGCAGGCAAGAAACCCTCACTCAAAGAAGCATTTATAATCCCCTGGAGCCAGCCTCGTGTAACTTCCCGAGTGGCCAGTACCAGCCAGGAAGGACACGGGTCCAATAAACATGTGGTTGCGTTTAGACTCCTCAAAGTCCTGTCCACGTCCTCGGGAGTTACAGGATCGAACTCATCCCAGATAACGTTCTCAAGACCAGCCTCAGTCACCTCGCTGGAATCTACCCAGTCAGAGTCCAAGCCTTCCCGAATCTGAGCGATTTTATCATGCAGATACTGTGCAAAATCCTCAGCCCGCCCTTGCAAGAGGTCCTCCCGCGCTCCCTGATGTAGGAGGGAGCGGGTCACTCTAAACAAGGCGGCTGGGCGGTTATCTGCCGATGCAATAAGAGCGGAAAAGTAATTACGCTTTGCCGCTTTTATCGCCACCAAATAGGTCCTAAGATAGGACCTAGCTAGTGTTCGGTCGGATTCAGATCGACTCACCCTCCAACCACTCTCTAGGTGTCTTTTCCGGCGCTTCATCTCCCTCAACTCCTCAGAGAACCAAGGAGCCGGGCAGATTCGGTGCCGGGTCAGAGGCCGCAAAGGCACGACTCGGTCCAGGGCACTGGTGGCCGCCCTATCCCAGGCGGCCACAAGGTCCTCGGCCGAGTCGTGAGCCAGAGTTTCGGGCATTGGCCCAAGCTCCCTCTGAAACCCATCAGGGTCCATCAGGCGCCTGGGGCGGAACCACCTAATCGGTTCCACCTCCCTGCGGTGGGGTTCGGCGGTCAGAAAGTCTAGCCTCAGGAGAGAATGGTCCGACCATGACAGGGGTTCAATAACTATATCCCCTACATCTAGGCCATTCAACCACTGACCAGAGACAAAAACCAGGTCCAGAGTGTGTCCTCCTCTGTGAGTGGGGCCAAGAATTAATTGTGTCAGGTCCATGGCTGTCATGGAAGCCATAAACTCCCGAGCCAACCCAGACGCCTCACCGACAGACGGCAGGTTGAAATCCCCCATGACCAGGAGCCTGGGGGTATCAACCGCCACCTCGGCAATAACGTTGAGAATCTCGGGCAGGGCCGCTGTCACGTGGCAGGGAGCCAGGTACGCGATCAGCAAGCCCACCCGCACACCATGGCCCCACTTCACCAGGAGCGACTCACATCCGGCTATCTGAGGTACAGTGGTCTCCCTTGGATCCAGACTTTCCCTTATAATGACCGCCACCCCCCCCCACCCCTGCCCTGGGCCCTTGGCCGATGAAATGCTCGGAAACCTGGCGGGCACAACTCTACGAGGGGGACCCCCCCCTCTTGGCCCAACCAGGTCTCCGTAATACCTGCCAGGTCCGCACCCCCCTCCTGAATAAGATCACAGATGAGGGGGGCCTTATTAACCACGGACCTGGCATTACACAACATCAACCTCAGGCCCGGACGCCGTAACTCTGAACAACTCGGGGAGCGAGAAGAGTCTTGAGGGCCGAGGCACGCCACCGCTTGGAGACAGCGGCTACGTGCCCCCAATACATGATACGGCCCCCTGCTCCCGCCATATCTGCCCCTCCCAACCATGGCTCTGATGGAATTACCCTCCTTACCTTCTGCAGCGAGCTCCTCCTCACCCCGTTCCCCGCCTCCCGTTTCAGGCCCCTGTGACGAGCCCGGCCTATAGCCCTCCCTCCCCTCCCCCTCCCCCATCCCCCTAAAAGGTTAGACAAAGACAATTTTAAAAAACCCCGCAACCCCCTCTTTGCGGCATGCCACCTCTCGGGGTTCCAAAACCCGTCATCGACGTAGGCCCTCGATAGAGTGGAGGGCCAAGCCTGCGAGAGGGGGGTATCTCGTAGACCAAGAAGCTCCGCTGCTGAGTACATCTTGATTTCAGCGGGTTAACACGACCATAGTCTGAGGGTCCATAAAGGTCCAAGGGAGAGAAGGAATAAGAAGACATGGTGGGGTCCCGAAGACCTGTTCACGGGGCCAAGTCCACTGTCCTCTCACCACAGGGGACAAAGTCCAAATTCCAAGACGACCACAATTCCGGGGGAGCAAGAAATAAAGTCCAACTACCCTCTCACGGTAGTTTGGTTAGCTAATCAACCCCTTCTTGTGGTGAATGGCAGCAATGAACCGGTGCCAACCATAGCGTCCAGGGGTCAAGGTCCAAAAAGCCGCCCTCTCACAGCGGCTGGTCCACGCCCCTCCGTTGACAAGGTACAAACGTGAAGTCATCTCGGATATGGTAATATCCTTAGCCATGAGATTTGCTTTTGTAATTCATCTTTTCTAAGACAATACATTGTGCAATATGGTTTATAAAAAAGTTTTGGAAGACACACAACTTAACAGAATAACAGAGTTGGAAGGGACTTTGGAGGACTTCTAGGTCAACCCTATGCCATTTTAGACAAATGTCTGTCCAATCCCTTCTTAAAAACCTCTAATGTTGGAGCACTCTCAATTTCTGAAGGAAAACTGTTTCACTGATTAATTCTTTTCACTGTCAGGAAATTTCTTCTTACTTCTAGATTGTTTCCCTCCTTAATTAGTTTCTATCCATTGCTTCCACTTCTCTTTTTCATAGCTTTCTTTTCTCTCTCTCTCTCTCTCTCTAAAAGACATTGCCTCAAAGTTTTCTTGAGAGGGCATGATGGCTATATTATATTTTAGCTCTTTGATCTGGCTTCTGTGAGTAATCACAACACTGGAAAAATTCTGTAGTATTTGCCACTGCAAAGATGTCTCCTCGACAGAAACTTTGGCATCTGTTAATAGATGCAATCTGGAATCTATTGCTATAAAATAGTAAGTACCAAGAGCTGCTATAATCAAATCTCTCCAGGGACTTGGATTAATTTAGTGTTGTTGCACTCCTGGAAGAACCCTCAATTTTTGTGTGAAATGCTATATTAAGCTGAATGCTTTTTTGTGTTGTTTTTTGCTTGAGTAGAAAAAGGAAACAAAAAAAAAGGTATATATATATATATATATATATATATATATATATATATATATATATATATATATATATATACACACACACACACACACACACACCTTTTTTTTGTTTGTTTCCTTTTTCTACTCAAGCAAAAAACAACACAAAAAAGCATTCAGCTTTTGTTTGTTTCCAAATATATATATATTTGTCTGTGTAAGTTTTCATGGGTATATATGTGTGTATAGGTAATATCTCGGGTTTCTTCCCATGTAATTGTAAACATATCTTTAGAAGGATAGCAGCGACGTTTCGATGAAATCACATTCATCATCTTCTGGCTGATGTTCTTGGTTTGGTGCTTATGGGCAAACTGTGATCTTAACTGACATTTTTCTATGAAAAGAGGCAAAGGTGTATTCTGATTGGTTGACAGTGTTGTTTTATTCTGATTGGCTGATGATGTAGTTGTATTTTGATTGAGTGGAAGCACTGTTGCTGGGTTGTGGGTTGATGGATAAGATATGTTGGAAATGGTGGCAACACAGGCTTTTTGATGAACCTTTGATCTATGGTTTATATTTTGTGTTAAGATTCATCTATTTATGAGAGCAGGTTTTTTGCTTGAAACTCAGTACAGAAGAAAGAACACACATCATCATTAGTACAACACATAAATGCCATAGGACATAATATTAACTTTAATAACACAAAAACAGTTGCAAAAATAGAACATCTCAATGGCAGAATAATCAGAGAGGCCATTGAAATAGAGAAAAGACCATATTGTATGAATAAACGTGATGACACCTCCCGTCTGCCTTCTATTTGGAAATCTGCTCTCATAAATAGACGAATCTTAACACAAAATATAAACCATAGATCAAAGGTTCATCAAAAAGCCTGTGTTGCCACCATTTCCAACATATCTTATCCATCAACCCACAACCCAGCAACAGTGCTTCCACTCAATCAAAATACAACTACATCATCAGCCAATCAGAATAAAACAACACTGTCAACCAATCAGAATACACCTTTGCCTCTTTTCATAGAAAAATGTCAGTTAAGATCACACAGTTTGCCCATAAGCACCAAACCAAGAACATCAGCCAGAAGATGATGAATGTGATTTCATCGAAACATTGCTGCTATCCTTCTAAAGATATGTTTACAATTACACGGGAAGAAACCCGAGATATTACCTGTACACAAACACACACACACTCACACACACATATATATATTGCAAGGACCTGAGGAAATAGATGTTATTCTTTGTCAAGAGTTCATTTACATCTGAAGCTTTTTTCCTTTATTCAAATCAAAATAGCCATTTACGAAAATCAACTGCGTGTTTTTCTTTCTCCTCTTTCCTTCTGTAAGTGATGAGATGACTTTCCTTCTGCACCCATCGATGCATGAATGCAAACATTGTGATTCTGAAGCCTTCTTAAAGAACACTTCAGAGGTTTCAAATCTCATTTCTTACACTATTAACATAAATTAATTGGGCCAATGTGTTCAGGACGGTCAGTCGCAAAGGGCCTTTTGGCTTTTGTTCAAATGCTTACCTGTATAGAGTAGGAAAAAACAGTCTCAATCAAGGTTATACTTTACAGTTGAACTGAGCTGTTTTCTTCACACACTAGTTCTCCTGATTCCCTTTTTGACGCTGGGAAAATCAATGTATACAAGGGAAAATGTCACACTGAAGAGAAGAACAATCTAGGATCAAATATCAGAGTAATAATATAGCAAAGTAACACCCATGGATCAGGGGTGAAATCCAGCAGGTTCTGACAGATTCTTGAGAACCGGTAGTGGAAATTTTGAGCAATTTGGAGAACTGGCAAATACCACCTCTAGCTGGCTCCAGAGTGGGTGGGAATGGAGATTTTGCAATATCCTTCTCCCAGGAGTGGAGAGGGAATGGAGATTTTTCAGTATCTTTCCCCTGGAGTGAGGTGGGAATGGAGATTTTGCAGTATCCTTCCCTTGCCACGCCCACCAAGCCATACCATGTCCACCAAGCCACACCCACAGAAATGGTAGTCAAAATAATTGGATTTCAGCACTGCTATGGATACTTAATAATACTTTCTTCTGCACCATCTGATTTTCAGGGTTTAACAGTATTGTAGTTAAAAAGCTATTATAGAGGAACTAAAATATTAGCCTCTAGTATTTTATGTACAAAAATAGCTCTCATATAACATTATAGGAACTTTTAAAAAGTAAACTTGGCAAGTAGACAGAATTGTGAGCCTAGTTTCTTACACAAAAAAAGAAGAAGAAAGTTTCAGCTATTGTGAAATAGAAATGATGTCAAAAACTGTAGCACAACTGCTACAGGTCGTCTGAAGCTGGTGACGTGTGAGCCTCACATCATTGTGCAAACATACCTCTGTGCGAAAAGTGCAAAAGAGGTGCACACTTTGGAGACAGGATTGTAAACCCTTCCTCTTTTTGCCTTCTTTTTCTCTACCCTTCCATTAATCAGCACTTTTTCTCTTTTTTACAGTATTTCCTTTTCACCTTGGACGTTCAGTTAGAGGAAGCAGTTGGCAAATACACGAGTCTTTAGAATGCAAGACTTTACCGTTGGAGTGCAGTGAAAAGAAACCACAAGCAGAAGCAAGGGTCATAAGTAGAGGATCCAATGCTTGACTCCTAAGAGGTCTTTAATTAATTTCTACACCACATAGCACTCTCTCTGCATGGGCCAACCAGACTCTATCTGTAGAGAATGTTGATGTTCCCCCCTACAGGATTAGAGGGAAGGGAGGGGGCAAAGCACAGCATCAGGAACAGAAGATAATAGCTGGATGTCATTTTCCACTAAGAGCTTATCCCAAAGGTGCTTTTTCAGGAAGCAACTGTACTTTTTCTTTGAAGACATTTCACTTCTCATCTAAGGAGCTTCTTCAGCTCTGATTGGATGGTGGGGAATGGAAGGATTTATATTCCTTGCAGACAGCTGGTCATTTGCCTCCTTTCAGAGAATCGTTGAAGTGATCCTGAGGACACAGACAAACCTTCAAGTGGCCTCAATGATTCCTTAAAAGAATGCAAATAACCAGCTGTGTGCAAGGAATATACAGTAAATTCACCATCCAGTCAGAGCTGAAGCAGTTCTTGGATGAGAAGCAAAATGTCTTCAAAAAACAAAAACAAAAAAGTACAAGTTGCCTCCTGAAAAGGCACTTTGGGACAACCATGTTGGATGACCGAGAATCTCCATAGACACTAAGATCTTATTTCCTGTTTTCTTTCCTCAGATTTAGAGTAGAAGGTAATTGTCACTAGGGAAAGAGATAGAAAGAAAAAAGATCCTTAGCACTCAGGAGAGAACAGCAAGCACAGCTTAAAATCAGAAGTTACTCTTTTGCTCAGTCTGGATTTGGTTATGACTAGCAAATGTGATTAAATGACATCTGCTTTTGTGAGCTACAGTTCACTTCATCAGTTGCACTGATAGAGTCTCCATTAACTTGAATTTCATGAAGACTTTTCTTGGTATAATATAATTCTTTTTATAAATAAAATCCATTCAGGATTTCAGATCAATGTGATATTTGGTTCAAATGTACGTCTTTAACTTACGGTCATTCATTTAATAACCATTCAAAGTTACAAGGGTGCTAAAAAAATCCAGTCCTTCAATTTATGCCCTCTCCTTGCACTTGATACTTGCACTTATGACTATCACACCAGCCCCATGGTGATGTGACGGCAATTTGGGTGATTGGCAAACATCTTGCACTTACCACTGGTTCCGGCATCTTAAGGTTGCAGTTTGTGCCAAAATGTCCATTCAGAAGCACAGCTTTACATTTACAATCACAGTGGATTCACTTAATGACCATAAAATCAGGTCCAATGTGATTTACAATTTCAGTGACTTACAGTAGAAATATAAATTCTAATTGTGGTTGCAGTTCGAAGATTATACCTCTATTTGAACATAACTTGGGTTCCTTTGTGATATATATTCTATCACTATGTATTTTATGCTATGCATTTTAAGTGCATAGTTCATCTTTAAGTGCATCACCCTCATCTGTGATCTTATTCAGGAGGGGGGTGCGGACCTGGCGGGTATTATGGAGACCTGGTTAGGCCAAGAGGGGGGCTCCCCCTTGTTCATATGTGCCCACCCAGTTTTTGTGCATTTCATCAGCCAAGGTCACTAAGGAGGGGCGGGGGAGTGGCGGTTGTTATAAATGAGGGTCTTGCCCTGAGGGAGACTACTGTTCCTCAGATGGCTGGCTGTGAGTCCCTCCTTGTGAAGTGGGGTCATAAGGTGCAGTTGGGTCTGCTAGTCACGTACCTGGCTCCCTGCCACGTGGCAGCGGCTCTGCCCGAGCTGCTCGACGTTATTGCCGCGGTGGCAGTTGATACCCCCAGGCTTATGGTCATGGGGGATTTTAACGTGCCATCAGTCGGTCAGACGTCTGAGACGGCTTGGGAGTTCATGGCTTTCATGATGGCCGTGAACCTGACCCAGTTAATTCATGGCCCTACTCACGTGGCGGGAAACACGCTGGACCTGGTTTTTGTCTCTGGACAGTGGTTGAGTGATCTTGAGATAGGGGATATAGTGATTGAACCCTTGTCATGGTCAGATCACTCTCTCCTTCGCTTAGACCTTCAAACCGCCGCACCTCGCTGCAGGGAGGCGGAACCGGTGAGGTGGTTCCGCGCCAGGCGCCTGATGGATCCTGATAGGTTCCAGACCGAGCTTGGGCCATTTCCTGAGTCTCTGGCACATGGCTCGGCTGAAGACTTGGTGGCTGCCTGGGATGATGGCCCGCTTTGAACTGGGTCGTGCCTTTGCGGCCTCTGACCCAGCACCGATCTCACCTGGCTCCTTGGTGTATTGAGGAGCTGAGGGAGATGAAGTGCCGGAAAAGACGCCTAGAGAGCAGTTGGAGGGCAAGTTGTTCTTAATCCAACCGGACACTGGTAAGAGCTCATATTAAGAATTACCTAGTGGCGATAAAAGCGGAGAAAAGGAGTTACTCCTCTGCTCTTATTGCATCCTCAGATAATCGCCCAGCCGCCCTGTTTAGGGTGACCCCCTCCTTGCTCCAGCAGGGGGCGTGGGAAGACCCCTTGGAGGGTAGAGCTGAGGATTTTGTACAATATTTGTATGACAAAACTGCTCAGATTCGGGAACAGCTGGACTCTAACTCCGAGTGGGTAGATCCAAGGGAGGTGACTGGGGCAGGCCTTGAGAATATTGTATGGGAAGAGTTTGACTCTGTGACTCCGGAAAACGTGGACAGGATACTGAGCAGTCTGAGCGCAGCCACATGTTTATTGGACCTGTATCCCTCCTGGTTGGTGCTGGCATCCCAGGAGGTGACGCGAGGCTAGCTCCAGGGGATTATAAATGCTTCCTTGAGTGAGAATGTTTTCCTCACCGCTCTGAAGGAAGCGGTGGTGAGGCCCCTCCTCAAGAAACCTTCCCGGCAATGTTGGTAAATTATCATCCCGTCTCCAACCTTCGCTTTGTTGCGAAGATTGTTGAGAGAGTGGTTGCGCGACAGCTGCCTTGGTACTTGGATGAATCGACCTATCTAGATCCGTTCCAGTCGGGCTTCAGGTCCGGGTACAGCACAGAGACAGCATTGGTCACGTTGGTGGATGATCTCTGGAGGGTTTAGAACAGAGGTTGTTCCTCTGTCCTGGTCCTATTAGACCTCTCAGCAGCTTTTGATACCATCGACCATGGTATCATGCTGTGCTGGTTGGAGGGGCTGGGAGTGGGGGGCACTGTGTTACGGTGGTTTTCCGGCCTTCTCTGTGGGGGCACCTACCATCTGGAACGAGCTCCCCTCTGAGATAAGGAGATTACAGGACCTGCGTACTTTTCGCCGTGCCTTAAAAAACGTTTTTATTTGAACAAGCTGGCCTGGCTTAACCTCCTTTTATATTGGGTCTTAAATATTTTTACAATTGGATTTTTAAACTGTTCGAGCCAAATTATTTAATTTGTTTTAAATTATTTTTAACTTTTATATTATTGTATCTTATTTTGGCTGTTCACCGCCCTGAGTCCCGTCTGGGAGTAGGGCGGTATATAAATTAAATAATTAATTAAATAAATAAATAAATAAATAAATAAATAAATAAATAAATAAATAAATAAATAAATAAATAATAAATAAATAAATAAATAAATAAATAAATAAATAAATAATAGTGTGTTTTTCTGAGAAGGGGTCTGTAGATTTTACCAGACTGCCAAAGGGGTCCATGGCACAAAAAAATTAAAAACTCTTAACAGATGTGGACTCACATTTTTTAATGTGGATCACCCTGAATACTTTGGAATAGCAATACATTCAGAGCAATGGTGGGTTTCAAAAAATTTTACTACCAGTTCTGTGGGTGTGGCTTGGTGGGCTTGCCATGGCTTGGTGGGCGTGGCAGAGGAAAGATACTATAAAATCTCCATTCCCATTCCATTCCAGGGGAAGGATACTGTAAAATCTCCATTCCCTCCCCAATCCAAGGGAAGGATACTGCAAAATCCCGATTTCCAGTGGTGGGATTCAGCCAGTTCACACCACTTCTGGAGAACTGGTTGTTAATTTTCTGAGCAGTTTGGCAAACTGGTTGTTGGAAGAAATCATTAGGGCAGAGAACTGGTTGTTAAATTACTTGAATCCTATCACTGCCCATTTCCTCCTGATCAGCTGGGACTTGGGAGGCAGAGAATAGATGGGGGTGGGGTCAATCAAAATTTTTACTACCGGTTCTCTGAACTACTTAAAATTTCAGCTACCAGTTCTCCAGAACTGGTCAGAACCTGCTGAAACCCACCTCTGATTTAGAGAGTATCAGATGGGGAAAGGTACAGTGTAAATGATCCATCTGATTGATCCTAAGTTTGTAAGCTTGTAAGTTAAACCTCACTGTTCAATTTTATGTGGTTGGTACTTTTTTCTACAAACTAATCAGGGCATAAATTCATTTTCTTTCCATTTGCTTGTTAATGCCAAGAGTATTAAAAGAAAAGGCATACACATAGTTTGGTTTGCTCTTGCTTTCAGCCATCTATTTTATTAAATACAGGGAAAAGCAAGCCTGTCAAATGGTGAGAGGCACAGGTTTACAATTGGGTGTGGAATGTCAGGCCACTGTCTGCTAGTAAGTGGACACAGAGATCGTCTAGTTGTTCATTTTGAGCCACAGTGAACTGTTCTTTCCAGTCACCAACAGTGCCTGCAGGCAAGGAAATAATGCAGAATATGAAATACAGCAATAATGGTTAACTGATTAGATTGATTAGCAACTTTAATTGCTAATAGCAACTTTAATTTAGCAACTTTAATTGCTAAAGCAGCGGTCCTGTGAAATAGGATGCATAAACACGCACGTACATACCCACACACATACATGGTAGAGGGACAATCACACTGCCTTATCTTCTAGTCATTAATCCAAGCATTTTCTAGCTTCTTGTAATACCTGATAATATGAATTCACTGCTCGGAGAGTTAACTATCCTGACTTTTGGAATTATATGTAAGAAAGTAAGCATATCTGAGCATGTAGAGATACTTATGCTCACTCTGAAGCAACATCCAACAATGATGCATTTAGTATTGAAAATGGCACTTCTGAAGGGGTGTGCCATGGTGGCGCAATGGTTAGAATGCAGTAATTCAAGTTACTTCTACTGACTGCTGGTTGCCAGCAGTTTGGCAGTTCAAGTCCTACTGCCTCAAGGTTGACTCAGCCTTCCATCCTTCTGAGGTTGGTAAAATGAGATCCCAGATTGTTGGGGGCAATATGCTGACTCTGTAAATCACTTAGAGAGAGCTACAAAGCATTGTGAAGCGGTATATAAATCTAAATGCTATTGCTATTCTATTAATGGCCCTTTTCTAAATATAAACATAGAGTCATTTGTTTACTGCATTCAACAGAATATGGGGCCAGAATAAAATTCACCCTCTCAATATTACCTTTTCTCATGAATGGAGAGAGGTCTTGGTCTAAAATGAAACTAGGTATAGTGCTGTAATTTGCCATTGGGTTTGTCTTCATGCTCTCAAACTTTGTATGTTGCACAATCTCACCCACAACTGCTCCTGAGAGCTCTGTTCCCAGGAATTGGGCGACCTTCTGGATTTCTCGGGCTGGATCCTATGACGTTAGACAGAAAAGTAAGATTGTGAGTAAAATTCTTCAGTTTGTGCAGGATTCAAAGGCTAACTTTAAAATATCATTGCACTTTTTTTTGGCTCATCTTTAGTCACTGCTTGGAATACTGGTTCTAGGCAATCGACAAATCCTAATAAAATCCTAATAGAATAAAAGGATTAAAATCCATCTAAAAATTATAAAGCAGTTCTTTATGACTGGGAAAAATAAACATCTTCAGTCCTTTCCTAAATTGTAAGTCTCATTTCCAATAACAAGTTTTGTAATTTAGGTCTTACCATGAGAAAGATAGAATTAGCTGTTGAGGTGCCCCATATCCTTCATGGCACTTGCAAAAAGTGTCCCACTGAAAATTTAAGAGGGCTAGGAAGACTGTCCGGGCTAGATATTGTAGGAGGGTAGCCACAGTGGTGGGTTGCTCCCGGTTCTGTCCGGTTCTTTAAAACCAGTAGTAAAAGCGGTGGGAGGCTCCACCTACCCACCCGTACGTCATAGTTGATGATCTGCGCATGCACTTTCCCATTGCGAACTGGTAGTAAAGGTAAGTAGAACCCACCTCTGGGTTGCCATGTTAATCTATGGTGGTTAAATATCACTGAGAAAATGTAATATTGTCTACAGGGGCAGGTTTGTGTGTGCGTGCAATGCTTCTGTGCACGCGCAGAAGCATCCAAACAGGTGAGCAGAGCCTTCCATTGCCGCCACTACCAGTTCACCTGATCCGGGGCGAACCAGTAGCAACCCACCACTGCATGTCCAGTATGGACTGCAGATTATTTAAAATTGTGTGAGTGTGAATTGTGTCAGCTATTTTGTTCTATTTCTGTACTTTAATACATCCTCCCAGGGAATTGATGCGGCTGCTTTGATTTGCTATAATCTCACATTCACACCAACAGAATCTACATGTTCAGTTCCTTCCCCTCCTGCCTCACCCCAACCTAAATCTCATGTCAGTCAATCTGGGAGTTGAAGTCCACAATCCTTCTAGTTGTCAAGGATGAAGAACATTGGGCTAGCCACTCAACACATCTGATGAAGTAAGCTATAGCTCACAAAAGCTTGCACTTTTATATAAAATATGTTACTTGGAAAATTTACTATCTTCTGATTTCTCTGATGCTCTAAGTAATCTGGATCCAAGCTATGCAAATTTTCCTACATGGTAGAGATTAATTGAATTTATCC
This sequence comes from Coluber constrictor foxii, assembly GCA_038048745.1. Classification (NCBI taxonomy): domain Eukaryota; kingdom Metazoa; phylum Chordata; class Lepidosauria; order Squamata; family Colubridae; genus Coluber; species Coluber constrictor. Next base: position 59,644,121 of record CM075961.1, on the reverse strand, counting down.
TGGAAAGCAACTGCACCTCTTTCAATACCAGAAGCAATGTGTGTCCTTTTGCTGCCACATTTTGGACCAATGACAATTTCCAGACTGTTTTTAGGGACACACCCCACCCCACCCTAACAAAGATAAAACAGTATTTTAGTCATCTTGATATCTGATTACTAATTGCCCAATCTCAAACCTCTAAAAATAGATGCCGCTGTTTATAAAGTAATGCCAATTCAAAGATCCTCTTCACCATCAATATAACATGACAATCAGCAATCAGTATGAAATCCAGGAACTACCCTAATTCATCAGAAGGCAGGGAGGGAGGGAGACAGAGAGACTGAGAGAGAGACAGATAGAAACACATGGAGGCCAAACATGAGGAAAGAGTATATTACTTCACGGCAGAGGTCTCCAAACTTGGCAACTTTAACACTAGTGGACTTCAAGTCCCATAATTCCCCTGCTGGCGGAAGAATTCAGAAGTTGAAGTCCACAAGTCTTAAAGTTTGGAGACCCCTGGTCTAGGGCCTAGGGATCCAGTAGGCCTTGCCTCAGTTAGAAAGACATTACCATAAAGAACAAGAAGAAATAGGCTAAAATCAGACTTGAGGATACTACTTGTTTATGCATTGTACTTATAGTCCAGATTTTGTAATATTAGCTGAAGCCAATCAAATCAGTATGGCACAGAATACCCACATTCTGAGCAGTGGTACTGAGATGAGATCCTTTTTATAAAACAAGGGAAAGAGCTGACAAAGTTAAACTAAAATTTATCAAGAGAAGAGCTCTGAGTTTAAATAACATCCCTACATGAACGGTCGCCCTCAATGTCCCCTGTGATTCAGCAAGAAAGAGTAATAAAGCAATTAGAGACACCAATACAGGGATAATGAGAATCAGTGCTTGTGGAATGGTTTATAGCTCCAAAATATATGCAAATAGTACTACAATTTTATGATTTCCTGGGATAGCATTCAAGAGGCCATAAAATATATTATAACTCCCCTTAGGACATATAGGAATCTCTCATAAAACTTTAGTATCTTTCCATTTAGCTTCCTTAGAAAGTTCTTAAATACTTAATGTTCTGATTATAATTCTGATTAGAAGTGTGGTTAGGCCCGGCTAGCCATGCCTGACCACAACTTGTAAGTTTTCTAACAGGAAGCAACAGGTGAAGCTAGGCAAAATCACATCAGATACCTGTACAATTAGCACAGGAGCTATCCAGGGCTGTGTTCTCTCTCCATTTCTCCCTATATACCAATGACTGTATCTCAAAAGATCCTTCTGTTAAAGTACTAAAGTTTGCAGATGATACAACAGTGATTGGTCTCATTCGAGACGATGAATCCAGTAGTGGGTTCTTCTTACCTTTGCTACTGGTTTGCAACTGGGAGCGCATGCATGCGGTGCTTCTGTGCATGCACAGAATCTTCTGCGCATGCGCTGAGCATCCATGATGACATCCCACCACTGCCAGTTTGCCAAAACGGGAGGTTGAACAACTAACCTTGTGGTGTAACTGGAACAATATTGAACTAAACACACTCAAAACTGTAGAAATGATGGTAGATTTTAGGAGAAACCCTCCTCTACTATTACCTCTTACAATACTAGACAACACAGTATCAACAATAGAGACCTTCATGTTTCTAGGTTCTATCATATCTCAAGACTTAAAATGGACACATAACATCAAAAACTTCATCAAAAAAGCACAACAAAGAATGTTCTTTCTGTGCCAACTCAAAGCTTAAACAAGGAGCTGCTGATACAGTTCTATAGAGGAATGATTGAGTCTTTCATCTGCACCTCTATAATGATCTGGTTTGGCTCTGAAACCAAACGAGACAGAAACAGATTTCAATGGATAATTAGAACTGCGGAAAAAACAATTGGTACTCGCCTACCTTCCATTGAGGATCTGCATACTGCATGACTCAAAAAAGGGCTGTGAGAATATCTACAGACCCCTCACATCCTGGATATAAATTGTTTCAACTTCTACCCTCAAAACAACGTTATAGAGCATTGCTCACCAGAACAACTAGACACAAGGTCAGTTTCCCCCCCGCATACCATTATTCTGCTAAACAACTAATTCCCACAACATTGTCAAACTATTTACTAAGACTGTATTACTATTACTCTTCTCATGCTTCCTATTACCTATTACATTCTACTTATGACTATAACCTTGTTGCTTGTATCTTTACAATTCATATTGTTTTATTTAGTTTCCTAGTATGATTTTTATTGCTTATTTAGTATCCTATGACTATCACTAAGTGGTGTATTTTATGATTCATGATGAATGTATTTATGATGACTATGATCATGATTATCACTTATATCTTTTATGTACAGTGAGAGTTTATGCACTGAAGACAAATTCTTGTGTGTCCAATCACACTTGGCCAATAAAGAATTCTGTTCTGTTCTGTTCTGTTCTGTTCTGTTCTGCTCTGCTCTGCTCTGCTCTGCTCTGCTCTGCTCTGCTCTGCTCTGCTCTGCTCTGCTCTGCTCTGCTCTGCTCTGCTCTGCTCTGCTCTATTCTATTCAGCTCCAATAATGGGATTTAAAAAGGATGGATTAGGTGGAGTAATTCAAATATTGCTGGGAAGCTGTTGATCTGCCATCAATAATCCACTGAACTGCTACCATGAGCCAGCCAGGACTTGCTTTATATGTATCAAAAGATCTGATTTTAGAACTTTCTAAAGGGATTGATGATTTTCTTGTCAGAATTGGTTATAAAGAACAAAGATAAATACTGAGATGTACATATGAGATGGAATTGTGATATGTTTATATCTGTGTGCTGAGTAGGTATAGTGTCCAAAAACAAGTCACCTACCTTCTTTATGTCTTCATAGAAGACATATAGAATTGGGTGACAATTTTTAGCTTTCCACCAACCTTGAACATGGTCAAACCAAGAGCCCCAGGCAACTGCAAAAATAAAATAAAACAAAAAGAAATGAGAGGAATTAAATTTATCATACATTTCCTTCCATCTCTTAGTAGAGGTTGATTAATCTGGAGCCCGCTGTGATCCAGCCACCAAACCAATCTCCACATTCCCTTTTTTCCTTTTCTTTGTGCCAATTCACTATTCCTTTGCTTCTGTTGCTTGTCTCCTATCTCCTTATCCAGCAGTAATATTAGCTGTTTCTCTTTAACTTTTAAAAGAATTGGATACGTGGCCAAGCCCAGCGAAGCTGTAGTCACTTTTGAACTTCTTTGTCAAGGACAGTGATGGCTAACCTTTTTGCTGTCACGTGCCAAAATCGAGGGAACATGGGGAGGTTGCATGTGCGTGTGCCCACATCCATATGCACACGCGACATCCCCCCTGCATTCCCCCCACTTTTGGCATGTGATGGCACGGTGGGCCCAGAAAGCCTGTTTTCCCCCTTTCCAGGCTCCAGAGGCTTTGTTGAAGCCTGGGGAGAGTTAAAATGGCCTTCCTACCTGGAGGCCCTCCGGAAGCTGGAAATGGCCTGGAAGGCCCGAAAATCAGCTGGCCAGTGCATGCATGTGTGCTGGAGCTAGGGCAACGCTTGCATGCCCACAGATATGGCTCTGCATGCCACCTTGGCACATGTGCCATAGGTTCGCCGTCACGGCTCTAGGATCTCTAGGAGAGAGAGGAAAATGTGGAAGGGAAAAGGAGTGGACCACTGATTGTTTTGTAACACACACACACACACACACACACACACACACACACACACACACACACGCACATGCATTCTGAACTAGAGGTTCTCCAAACTGGAGGGGAATCATGGGCTCCAAAACATTTGGAGGGAACTTACCTGGGGAAGCTGATAATTGGCAAAAACATAGAAAGTCAGTCAGATAGACAGCTGCTTATTTTCAGAATGGGAAGAAAAACATTGAAGGATTTGCAAGCTGGTACAGAGCATAATTAATTGAGTCTTATTGGCATTCTAGCAAGTCCTCCTTCTTCCATAAAAGTGGTCAAAAATCAAAAATTAGACCCAAGATTCAGGCTCATTCCTCAATTTAATCAGATATTAACCTGAACCTGCTGTACCATTTTCCACCTCTAATATCTACTCACTCTTTCCAGCAACAAATTTCTCCAGAAACTCATCCCAATTTCCAGGCTCTGGCATTATTTTGCTAATCCGATGGAAGTGGAAATAGGAAACTGCATTGTCCTTGATGTTTCTGGCCACATAAATGACCTGGGGAAATAAAGCATTGAGGATGAAAATCCAGGAGTTCTACCTCCTAAGCTTTTCAATTTCTATGGAAGAGGTACAATCTTCTATTCAACTGCAAATCTATCAGATGGTATAAACTTCTGGTTTGCATTTCATGACTTTGGTGGTCAAAATACCTTGAGGGGCTTTGTCTAAAAAGCTTTGCTGAAAAAGTATGATCACAACATTCCTGCTATGTGCTACAGGGGAAGGAAACAGAATTGGACCAAATAAGCTTCCTTCCCCCACTCCATCTGCATGGACCAAATGATCTTGCAGATGGGGTCAAAACTTTGCCCCACATCATCCAGTTTCAGAAAGGAAGTAACAACTATGAAGCATCTCTTCCCAAGGAAGGCTGCATTAGCAAGCACTCCAGCTGGGCATATTAGCAGTGCTTTCCTTGATTTTGATCGCCTTGTGTCAACTCCCCTCCCAAAAATGTAGGTGTCATTATAGTTGGGAGGAAGAGGGTGAAGCAAGCAGCTTTATTTGAGGCATGGCAGGAAGGAGGAAAGAGCAATTTCTTGGTCAGCCTGATTAAACCTGGCGCCTAATTTGCCTAAACTAATAATTAAAGATTTAAAATGTCAGTTTACTCATGTCAGACCTACACTGAGGTCTACTGATTGTGGCAAACTTACAAGTTGGCTCATGGGCAAACATTCTCCTTAATTGAACCCATTCTGGGCTTTACCAATTTAGCTTGCAGGACTGCACTTTGAAGAAAGCACAATTAGATATGGGAGGGATTTTTTTCAACCAGAATAGAAAACCGTCTGCCTCTGATGCAGCGCTTATTACCAGCACTCCTAGATAGCAACTATTGACAGTGATACAAAATGCCCCAAATTCTAACTGCTCTAGAACTTCCATGAATGAGAATTTTCTTTCTCCTTATGCCAGAAGAGGGAAATAAAGCTCCTTTATGAATTGTGGACTTCAACTCCCAGAATTCTTGAGCCAGCATGGCTAGCTCAGGAATTCTGGGAGTTCACAAGTCATAAAAGGACCATCGTTCTCCACCCTTGCCTAATGCCATCTCTCTTTTTTTTTTAAATTTGATTTATATGCCGCCCTTCTCCGGAGACTCAGGGTGGCTTACAGTGCGTTAAGCAACAGCCTTCATACTTTTGTATATTTTATACAAAGTCAGCTTATTGCCCCCACAAACTGGGTCCTCAATTTACCCACCTTAGAAAGGATGGAAGGCTGAGTCGACCTTGAGCCTGCCTGGGATTGAACTCATAGAAATTACAGGCAGCTGGAGTTAATTGCTGCCTTTAGTAGGAGGCATTAGCCCTCTACGCTACACAGGCTCCAAAGCAAAGGGTATTCATGCACATAGCTTCACTTGAAAAGTTGACCCTTAACCCTAGCCTCAAGAATCCCGCTCTCCCAGTTTACAGTTCTAAATAGCATGAGGATCAAGTAAGTCAAAGCAAACCAGGTTTATTCTCTGTTGGCATGGCTTGCAATCCCAGGGGTTTAGAGTGTGGCAAAGCCCAACGTATATTCCAAGGCTTATCCAAGTCCTTTCCTCCCCTCGGGTCTGAATACTTCACTCAGGATCCTGACCTTGCAGTTCTGCTCCCAGAAGGAAGGGGGTATGAGATGAATTGGCAGGTGAGTTTTGAGTGTGCGTGGGGAGGGCATGGCTTCTGCTTCTTCAAAACCTGAAAAGTTAGAATGGTATCTTCAGCTTTCTGCACTTCCCATTTGTTCACAATCTCTCCAGAGCCAATTGTTTTCCTCACCTGCACGGATGGGTTTGGGGGGGCACATCTCTATGAATGGTATCCGTTCATAGACGGGAGCCCGAGCACACTTCTGGGGATCTCCTCCCTGGTGGATCATGTCAACTATTTCTTGCATCCACGTTGTCCCTGGCAAGGAAAGGGGCAAGGGATACAAGTTATGGAAGCAACCAAGTAGCTGTCATTCTCTCTGTCTGCCCTCCCATTTCTATACCCTTCTGTACCTATATCCTATGACTTCTTTTATCATACTTACCTGCTTTGGGATATGTGCAAATGAGAAGGTCATCGGGCCGAGCCTTAAAGCCCCATATAGCTTCCCATTGCTCCACTATGGTGTCAAGTAGAGGAACTCCTTCAAACTCCACCAATTGTAGGCGTTTGACAGATGCAGGATCCATACCTTCTATTCCCTTCTGAACATCCATCTTCTGGTGGGACAAAGAAAAATATTAATTTTAGCCCCACCACCAGCTTCAGACTTCAACCCTAACCCTTGATCTGTTCCTTTAGATGCCATCAGTTGGCACTACAGTCATAGAACCTACCAACTCTGAACTTATCTCCCAGGCAGTCTGATGTCCTTCTTTGACTTGAGCGTTCTGCCTCTCGTCCTGAAGTGATCTGTGGGTGTGCCGGCAGGAATGCAGGGCGTATGCTTCTTCTCACACAATGTTTAAACCAGGATTTTCCAATGAGATCGCTGACTCCGAAGGAGTTAAACCTGTCATGGGTCTGAGTGAGCCTCTTCTGGGCCTTTTCTGTGTAGCAATTTGAAATATATATCTTAAATAGTCTCGTTTTTTTCTGTTTGGATTAGGAGGACAGTCGTAAGCATTTTATTCTGAAATACATGGCATGGCTTCCAGAACTGTGAATGTAATGTTTTCTGAAGCAAGATCTGATTTGGGGCTGAAGTCCAGGGCTCTGCTTGCCCCTCCCTCCTCTGCCCCAAATGCCATAGAACTGCAATCTAAGAGTTGTCAACTGAGCTGCACAGTTTCAGATGAACACCAGGTGGCATGAAAGCAATATGGAAAATTGTCTTTCCTGCCATAAAGTGGCTATCCAGATTTTTGCAGGGCAGATCTGGTAGCCTGTGCCATTTTGCCCCTTTCCTGTCATATTTATTTATTATTTATTAATTTATTTTATTTGTCAACAAATACAAGGAAATAAGTAACAGTATAGTCATAGACATGAAAAAAAATTGGCACAAATAAAAGGATATAAATAGGAAAACATAGTCATAAACACATAGAATGATTACATATAAATGGGCACAGTAGGACAGGGATGGTAGGCACGCTGGTGCGCTTATGCACACCCCCTGAGGGACCTCTTAAGAAACATGAAAGGTCCACGGTAGACAGTTTGAGATAAAAGGTCTGGGGATTAGAGAGACTAACAACAGGATCAGGTAGAGCATTCCAGATATTTACTACTCTATTGCAGAAGTCATATTTCCTATAATCAAGATTAGAGTGATTTACACTCTAATGTAGAGTCCTTCGGGAGTAGGGCGGTATATAAATCCAATAAATCTAAATCCAAATCCAATACACTTTGAATCTATTGATAGCCCTTGTGTTATTACGGTTGAAATTAAAATACTCGTTTACAGGTAGGACGTTTTGGTAAATAATCTTATGAATTAAGCATAGGTCAGAATGTAGACGATGTAATTCGAGGCTATTCAGACCTAAAATTTCAAGCCTGGCGGTATAGGGAATTTTATTTTGAGCAGAAGATTTGAGTACTTTTCTAGTAAAATATCTCTGGACTCTCTCTAATGTATTGATGTCTGAAATACAGTGAGGGTTCCAGGCAGATGAGCAGTATTCAAGTATAGGTCTGGCAAAGGTTTTATATGCCGTAATTTGAAATATAGCATTACCAGAGAGAAAACTTCGTAAAATAAGATTGACAACTCTTAATGCCTTTTTTGCAAAGATGTTACAGTGAGCTCTGGGACTTAGATCTTTTGAAGTGAGTACTCCTAGGTCCTTGACAGAGAGTGGGTCAACTTTTAGATCATTTCCAGCCAGCAAACATTTGATGTTTTTATTTCTATTGCCAATGTGCAGGAGTGAGCATTTGTTAGCAGAGATTTGAAGTTGCCAATTGTTTGACCATTCAGATACATAGGTTAGGTCATTTTGAAGGGTACTTGAGTTGTCTGTGGTGTTGAATAGTTTAACCTGTGCATGGTCACTTACACCCTCATCACATCCTGGACTACTGTAACACTCTCTACACGGGGCTCCCCTTGAAGGGCACCCGGAGGCTCCAACTGGTCCAGAATGCAGCCGCGCGGGTGATTATGGGTGACTTGTCACACCTATGTGATACCTCGCCTGCGTGAGCTGCACTGGCTTCCAATGGTCTTTCAGGTGTGGTTCAAGGTGTTGGTTACCACCTTTAAAGCGCTCCATGGCTTAGGGCCTGGATATCTATGGAGCCGCCTTCTGCCACCAGTAGCCTCCCACCGACCAACACACTCCCACAGAGAGGTGCTCCTCAGGGTGCTGTTGGCCAAACAATGTAGGCTGGTGGCCCCCAGGGGGAGAGCTTTCTCTGTGGGAACACCCACACTCTGGAATGAATTACCCCCTGGGATACGTATGATTCCCAACCTCCATACATTTCGCTGGGCCCTTAAGACCCTGTTATTCAGCAGGCTGGCCTAGCTGAATAAAAATTTGGGATGGGACATTTTAAATTATGGGTTTTAATGAAGATAGCCAAATTTTAAATGGGTTTTAATGTTATATGGTCCACTGTTTTATCATGTCTGTACACTGCCCTGAGTCCTTCAGGAGAATCTAATAAAACTAAACTAAACTAAACTAAACTAAACTAAACTAAAATCATCAGCAAAGAGGACACCACTGCTTATAATTTGATCATAAAGGTCATTGGTATAAAGCAGAAAGAGTGTTGGACCTAGAACGCTGCCTTGGGGAACACCGCTGTTAACAGGTGCAAGAATTGATAGGGCGCTGCCTATTTTGACCACTTGTTGCCTGTTTGACAGGAACGCAGCTATCCAATTATGGATATATATCCCATGCTGCATCAGGGAAGGGGAAAGGGGAAAGGGGAAAGGGGAAAGGGGAAAGGGGAAAGGGGAAAGGGGAAAGGAAAGGAAAGGAAAGGAAATCCCTGTCAGTTCTTACCTCAAATCCACTCCAGTCCGCTCCAGTCCGGTTTTAGGACTGGATACAGCACTGAAACAGTATTGGTCGCTTTGGTGGATGATCTCTGGAGGGCTCAGGGTAGGGGGTATTCCTCTATCCTGGTCCTGTTAGATCTCTCAGCAGCTTTTGATACCATCGACCATGGTATCATGTTGCGCCAGTTGGAGGGATTGGGGGTGCGGGGCACCGTTTTGCGGTGGTTCTCCTCCTATCTCTCCGACCGGTCGCAATCTGTGTTGACAGGGGGGCAGCACTCGACTCTGAGGCACCTAGTGTGTGGGATGCCACAAGGGTCGGTCCTCTCGCTGCTCCTGTTCAACATTTATGTAAAGCCGCTGAGCGAGATCATCCGTGATTTTGGGGTGGACTTCCATCAGTACGCTGATGATACTCAGCTGTACATCTCCACCCCCAGACCATCCCAACAATGCCATGGAAGTGATGTCCCAGTGCCTTGAGGCCATGCGGGTCTGGATGGGGAGAAACAGGCTTCGACTCAGCCCCTCCAAGACCGAGTGACTGTGGCTTTCAGCGTCCTGATATAGCCAGCTGACGCCATTGCTGGTTATTGGGGGCGAATCGGCTGTCTTTAGAGGAGCATACGATGGCTGTGGCCAGAGGGGCTTTTTATCAGGTTCGCCTGATACTCCAGTTGCGATCCTTTCTAGATCGGGACTCCTTACGCACAGTCACTCAAGCACTCGTCACTTCTCGCCTGGACTATTGTAATGCTCTCTACATGGGGCTCCCCTTGGGGTGCACCCGAGGCTCCAATTGGTGCAGAATGCGGCCGCGCGGGGGATTATGGGAGCAACAGGGCGCTCCCATGTGATACCTCTCCTGCGTGAGCTGCATTGGTTGCTGGTGGACTTCCGGGTGTGCTTCAAGTGTTGGTGATCACCTTTAGAGTGCTCCATGGCTTAGGACCAGGGTACTTACGGGACTGCCTTCTGCCACCAATTGCCTCCCACCGTCCAGTTCGCTCCCACAAAGAGGGCCTCCTTAGGGTGCCGTCAGCCAGGCAGTGCCGGCTGGCGACCCCCAGGGGGAGAGCTTTCTCTGTGATAGCTCCTACCCTCTGGAACGACCTTCCTCCAGAGTTGCGAACGATCTCCGACTTCCGGACTTTTCGTCAGGCCTTAAAAACTTACTTTTTCCAGTTAGCCGGACTGGCCTGATCCCATGGTAAATTTTTAGAGTTTGATATTAAATATTAATTGAACTGTTTTAAATTTATGAGCCAAATTTTATATTAGCTGCTTTTAAAATTCTTTTAACTTTTGTAAAATCTGTTTTTTATTCTGGCTGTTCACCGCCCTGAGTCTGCAAGGAGAAGGGCGGTATATAAATCTAATAAAATAAATAAATAAATAAATAAATAAAGTACAATATAACAAAATCACCCTCCACTTCCCACCCACCCATCTGCCTCGGTGACACAAGCCATTTAATGGGCTCCATCCCGCTCTGGGTTCCCTAGGTCCGCTGGCAGAACCAGGTCTTCAGCGCCTTCCGGAAGCTACCATGAGGGAGCTACCATGGAGAAGGCCCTTCTTCTGGGTCTCACCAGGCGTATCTCCCTCGGGGATGGGATCCACAATATTCCCTGCCTCCCCACTCTGATGGATTGGGTAGATGTGACTGGCAAGACACAGTCCCTCAGATAACCTGGTCTCAAGTCATGAAGGGCTTTAAAGGTGACAACCAACACCTTGAATTGCACCTGGAAGCAAATCAGCAACCAATGCAGCCCCCGCAGGAGAGGTAATACATGTGCACACTGGGGTTTTGCGCACACTGGGGTCTGCACAAAACCATGCGGGCCGCTGCATTTTGCACCAACTGGAGCATTTGGATGCTTTTCAAGGGCAGCCTCATGAAATGCACATTGCAGTAGTCAGACAGGAAGTGACTAGGGCATGAGTGACTGTGAGTAGGGACTGTTGGTCCAGGAAAGGACGTAACTGGTGCACAACCCCCAGTTGTGCAAAGGCCCTCCTGGCCACAACTGCCACCTGCTCTTCAAGCAAGAGTTGTGGTCCAGGAAAACCCCTAGATTATGCACAGGGTCTGTTTGGCGTAATGCCACTCCATCCAAGACCAAAGGTGGCAATTCTTGGCAATGCCAAATCCAGAGCTACTCGGTCTTGTGAGGGTTTAGTTTCAACCCGTTGCTCCCCATCCAGCCTCTAACAGCCTCCAGGCACTACGAAAGGGAGGACATGGCATCACTTAACTCACCACAGGCCGAGACATACAGCTGAGTGTCATCAGCATATTGGGGATATCTTAGTCCATGGTGACAGATGATCTCTCCCAGTAGCTTCATATAAATGTTGAACAGGAACGGAGAAAGTACCGAGCTTTGCGGAACCATGTAAAGCAATGGGTGTGAGCTGGATCTCTCACCTCCTATCAATACTGATTGAGAGCAGCCACAGAGGAAGGAAGTGAACCAGGATAGCACAAAGCCTCCCACTCTCATCCCCCAAAGCTGCCCCAGGAGAGCATATGATGGTTGAATCCCATGATGGTTGAAGCATATGATGGTTAAATCCCATGATCAACCATCATATGGTTGATGGTATTGAAAGCCACCGAGAAGTTAGAGCAAGTAGAGCAAGAATGGATGCACTACCCCTGTCCCACTCCCACCAGAGATCATCCAAAAGTGTGACGAATGCCATTTCTGTCCCAAATCCAAGCCTGAATCCTAACTGGTAGGGTCAAGATAATCCATTTCATCCAGAAACCTCTGGAGCTGCCGCGCGACCACCTTCTCAACAACCTTCTCTAAAAAGGGAAGATTGGAGACAGGTCAAAAATTATCCAACTGGGTGGAGCCCAGCAATGGCTTCTTAAGAAGTGGGTGGACCACAGCCTCCTTAAAATGCTGGGGCACTGCCCCCTCCTGTAGGGAAGCATTAATCACTGCGACAGTTCACCCGCCTGTCACCTCCGGGGAAGCTTTCACAAGTCAGGAGCAGTTGTAAAATGCATTTTTTTTCCCCTATCAGGTCTGTGGGCATGGCTTGGTGGGTGTGGCTTGGTGGTGTCATGTGACTGGGTGGGCATGGCCAACTTTTGTTCTTTTTCTTTTTAAAGCATTTTATACTACCTATTCGCCTGAACCAGTAGTAAAAAAATGCTTTAAAAAAGTAAAAAAAAAAGAGGTTCTGATGATCGCACAGCACAGCTGTGATCATTGGAACCTTTTTTTAACTTTTTAAAGCATTGTTTTAGTACCGGTTTGTCCGAACTGGAGTGAACTGCATTTCACTCATGGCCAGAAGGGACATGGGTCTAAAACACAGCTATTATTGTGCGCATACTCCCTAGCATCCTGTCCACTTCCTCGGAAGCAAAAGGGTCAAACTGTTCCCAGATAACAGGGCGAGAACCTGCCTCAGGGGCTTCCACCATACCAGGAACCAGACTGGCATCTAATTGGGAACAAAGTCGAGCAATTTTGTCTTCCAGAAAATCGGCAAATTCCTCAGCACACCGCTTCCAGGTGGACCTCAATCTCCTCCTTCCCCAGGAGGCGAAGGCTCACTTTAAAGAGGGTCGCTGGGAGATTATCTGCAGACGCAATTAATATGGAGAAGTATTTAACAACAAAAAGTTTGGTAATGAAATATCTGTAAGAAAACCATCCAGCTCAAGAAAGCACCAAGGACCCCGTAGTTCAACCCTGAGCTTCAAATATTCTCTTCTATAATAACTCAATTTACCAACAGGCTAGTGGACAGTTAAGGTATGATCATGGGGGAGCCCAGACTTCTGTCAGGTGGGAGGCGGTGCGAGCGACTTACCAAGGAAACCTGCGACTTGCCAAGGCAAATCTTCCCTGAAGGCCTCCCCATTGACCTTTCTTATGGAAAGCCAGCAGAGAAGGTATCAAATGGCAATTGGGTGATTGAAGGACTCCAACCAAATCAGTTGCCAAATGCCCAGATGGTGATTATGAGACCAAGTGGGTGCTCGCACAGCTGAACTTTGAGGAAGGTCAGAAGTACCACATTTTTTCAGCAGCTGTTGTGACTTCAAAAGGTCACTGAATAAGTGGTTGTTAAATGAGTGTTTGTTTAGTTAGCAGGGCCAACAGTTGGAGAGCAATTTAGTAAGATTTGTGGATAATGGCGATTTGCTGCAAGTTTTTCTCCCAACAGAAACCTGATCAGGACATGGAGAGAATGATATGCTATGTTTGGTTATAATTTAGATCCTTATTTTCTTACTCTTTTTTCTTCTTCTTGCATAATGCACTAGCTGAATTCATGTAAGGGTAAAATGTAAATTATGTGTGCCTCTCTGAGATCTTTGGGGAAAGGGCAAGGTTACTCAAATAAAATGTACTCATTCTTTATCTCATCATCAGAGCCAGCGATTATGAGGTTAACTCTTTCTGTTCATCTCAGGGCAATTCCTTTCCAAGGGAAAGGCTTATAAAGTGAGAAGCCCACCCATCACAAAAGGACCTTCTACCATTGCTTGCAAATTTGTAGTTATTTCTTTAATTCAAGTAGAAATCAGCTGATGAATAAGTCTTTCTTGAAGGCATTCTGTTTATAACTCTGTGCGGAACTTTAAGCCAGTGTTGCCTAGTTGTTGAGTGCAGATTTCATCAAGCTGTTGGCTTTGAGCCACTGTGAAGTGTTTCTTCCAATCCCCTACGGTGCCTAGTGATGAGAAATTTAGAGAAAAAAGAAAAAAACACATAACAATCTGAATTTCCAGCATTTTTTCTTCAAACCCAGACTTTCCCACTTTTGTCTATTTTAAAATGTGCAGACCTCTAGGAGTTGAAGTCCACACATCTTAGCCTGGTCAAAGCTGAGAAACACCCTTCTGACCTAACAGGTTTCTGCACTCTTTCTCAACCAAACTGACTGCTAAGAAGTCCTTCTAATTTTGTCGCCTCTTTCTACTTATTTTGGGAACTATTTTGGGCAGCAATAGACTACCGTACTTCCTTTTTACTCTTCCAACTGCTCAACACAACACAAAACAGCCCTCTTCCCATCAGATGCAGCTAAAAATTAGTTACTCTCCCACCTTTTCTCATAAAGGGTGACACAGTTTGGTCCATGACAAATGAAGGTATGTTGCTGTAATTAGCCATTGGGTTGTTTTTCATTCTCTCAAAAGTGGTGTGCTGCACAATCTGATCCAGGATTGATTCTGAAAGCTCTATATTTAGGAACTGAGCTACTTTCTGGATTTCCTGAGCTGGGTTCTGTGGAGGGAAAGAAAGATTAGAGCAAGAAGTGTAGTGAATTGGGTTGTGAGAATCCAGTTTCATTTTATAGAAAGTCTTGTTGAGGAGAACATGTTTCTGTGTGCTCTTCACACCCTGTGTTTTGTTGAGATAATTAGGAGCTTTTAGTTAATTCATTCCACTCCTTTAGTTTTTCCCAAAGTAACTCATGTTCACATTTATTTATTTATTTATTTGTCAGATTTATATGCCGCCCTTCTCCTGTAGGACTCGGGGTGGCTCACAACGATAAAATAACCCAACAATATATAAAATTAAATAATATTAAAAACCAATTTAAAATCCCCAAATCCCCAAGTTAAAATACATGGCAGATCAGGGAAGTTGGTGAAAGAGCCATGTCTTTAGGTCGGCGTGGAAGGTGCAGAGGTCAGGGGCCATCCGGAGCCCAGTGGGCAACCCATTCCAGAGGGACGGTGCGACCACAGAGAACACCCTCATCCTGGGGACCACCAGCCGACACTGTCTGGCCGAGGGGACCCAGAGGAGGGCAGCCCTATGTGAGCGCACTGGGCAGTTGGAGGCCAGTAGGAGGTGATCCTGCAAATACCCTGGGCCCATGCCATGAAGGGCTCTATAGGTGAGTACCAGCACCTTGAAGTAGATCCGGAGGACCACCGGCAACCAGTGCAGCTTGCGCAATAATGGTGTTATATGGGAGTAGCGGGACACACCCAGAACTACTTGCGCGGCTGCATTCTGGACCAGTTGGAGCCTCCAGGTGCACCCCAAGGGCAGTCCTATGTAGAGGGCATTGCAATAATCCAACCAAGAGATAATGAGAGCATGAGTGACTGTACGGAGGGTGTCCCTGTCTAGAAAAGGGCATAACTGGTGAACCTGTGCAAATGCCCCCCTTGTCACAGCCATTAAATGGTCCACTAAAGATAGCCGTGAATCAAGGAGGACGCCAAGATTACGAACCCTTTCCGAGGGAGGAAGACACACCCCTCCCATCAATAGTAATGGGGAAGCTAAATCATGGGATGCTGGTATCCACAGCCACTCTGTCTTGGAGGGGTTGAGCCTGAGCCTGTTCCTACCCACCCAGACCCATACGCCTCCAGGCACTTAGACATCATGGAAAGGCCATCCCTGGGTTGTTCTGGGGTGGAGATGTAAAGTTGGGTATCATCAGCATACTGATGATACCACACTCCGAAACCACGGATGATCTCATCCAGTAGCATCATATAGATGTTAAAGAGCAGGGGGGAGAGAACCGACCCCTGCGGCACCCCACAAGTGAGGGGCTTCAGGGAGGATCTCTGACCCCCCCGCTCAGACAAACTGCATACAGTCCAAGAGGTAGGAGGAGAACCACTGTAAAACAGTGCCCTCCCACCCCCAACCCCCCAAGACGACGCAGTAGGATACCATGGTCGATGGTATCAAAAGCCGCTGAGAGGTCAAGTAGCACCAGGATGGAAGAATAACCCCCATCCTGGGCCCACCAGAGATCATTCACCAAATGCCGTTTCTGTGCTGTGTCTGCGCCTGAAACCTGATTGATATGGGTCCAGATAATCAGTCTCCTCCAGGAATTGTGAAGCTGATACGCCACCACAGACTCAACAACCTTCGCTATAAAGCAAAGATTGGAAACAGGATGAAATTTGTTCAGGGAGGCTGGATCCAGGGCAGGCTTCTTGAGGAGGGGACGAAGCACCACCTCCTTGAGTAGGGCGGGGAAGACCCCATGTCTCAATGAAGCGTTGATAATTGTCCAGATCCAGTCTCCAGTCACCTCTCTGGTTGCCACAACAAGCCAGGAGGGACAAGGGTCCAATAAACATGTGGAGGCCCCCAGTCTACCCACAATCCTGTCCACTCCCTCCATAGAAACAGGAGCAAAGTCAACCCAGCTGTTACCTCCAAGATCTGCTCCCATCCCCTCGTCAGATCCTGCCCAGTCAGAGTCTAACCCTGTCCAAATCTGATCGATTTTGTCTTGCAGAAATTGTGCAAAATCCTCAGCAGTGCCCTGCAAGAGGTCCTCCCTTGCTCCCTGATTGTCCACCTAATAAGGCATTCAGATTTTCTATGACTTGTGATAGACCAGGGTTTCCAATCCACGGTCCATGGACTGACACCAGTCCGTGGCCTGCCAGGAAGGAAGCAAAGCCCCACCCATGCACATGTGTAACCACAAAACCACGCTCCCACCTGATCCACAGAAAAACTGCTCTCCACAGAATTGGTCCATAGCACCCTAAAGTTTGGGGACTGCTGTGATGGACTATAATAGAGCAATGGAAAAAATGAGGAAAAACAACCTTTTCTCTTTGAAATCAAAATCTGTTTAGTAATGTATAGCCATCTTTTCGACTGTGATTGCATGGAATCCCAGATTCTTCAAGCAATTACAGTTGAAAAAATAATAAACACACTTTTTTTGACACAGTGCTACTCAGATGCCAATCTGCTGCTTTATGGTTGGTATGTATCTGTATTTTGTGATTAACAGGCCTGTATTTAAACCTGATCACAATTTGTAGGATTTGATTTTCAAAATGTTGTATAAAATTGAATTACATTTTTCTCTTTAAAATCACTATTAAAAATATAGTAGAAAAAAAGTGACCCTTATTTGATGAACATTAAGTCCTAAGGTTCTCTTTAGTGGAAAATACCACCTGAGTAGGTCTATATGTGTAAATGTATGAGAGTTGCTTACGTCTTTTATGTCTTCATAAAAGAGGTACAAAATTGAATGACGGTCTTTAGCCTCCCACCAACCACGAACATGGTCAAACCATGAGCCATAACCAACTGCAAAAAAAAAAAAAAAAAGAAAAAAAGAAAAAAAAGAAAAAAAAGAAAAACAATCAGATTAGAAATTAGAAAATGATATACAGTATCCAAATCTGCTTCAGCCATTTTCCCAAACTGTAAATCTAGAAAATAATTAGCATGGGATTTTCCTATATTTTTATCTTCTTTTTACAAGAACCTGTTCATTCCTCACCATGTGTGTTGTTAACCAAAAAGTTCCACTTGTCTCCTGTGTTATGAAACTCAGTGAAAGGGTTATCAAGATCATCTCCTCCCCTAAAACATGCAGATAAGAAGCTTTGCTCTTTACGTAAATAGCTTCTACTTACCTTTCCCAGCAATGAAATTCTCCAGAAAGTCTTCCCATTTTCCTGGATCTTCATACATTTTAAGCATGCGTTGGAAATAGAAGAAGGAGACAGCACAGTCCTTGGGATTTCTGGCCACATAAATGATCTGTGAAAATAAAACTTATGGAGAGCATACGTTGATGGAAACTCAATTTACGGGGACTATTTGATGGGTCCAGGCCATTGGTGAACTCCCTTCCAGATAGTATTCAAGTCCAATGCTACTTAGAAGTTAAAGAGCTTTAATTTAATCATTCATTTGTTCCCAGGCAAATGATTTAAGATTAGAGCAACCTTGGTGAGGAGGGCAGAATGGGTTCCCAGATTTATGTTGCTTGTTATGGACAAAATACAATTACAAAATTGTACAAAATACAATTATAACAATGAGGGGTCCTTGGTGGTCTCTGTTTTCTTGCAAACATCTAATTACCCAAACTAGGTAACAATATTAAGAAGTATTGTTAACAATCAAGGGAAAAAAGGAAAATGTCCTCCTTCATATCAAATGTAGGTCAGTTGCCACCTTATGCTTGCTTGTTCTTCGCTGCTATGTGGCGACAGACTGCCGTGAACTGTGGGGAGGGGGAATGAAGGGAGGAATGCTTTGGAAACGAAAGTAAACGCTGTGCCTCCTTGAGACACTCCCTCAAGGTCACCCAGCTGGAAGAAGGAGCGGGGCATATACCAAACTGCACTTGGACTGACCATTATGGAAGCATCTGGCTTGAACCTATTAGTTACACCAGGATGGGCAGTGAGAGAGTTAAGGGAGGAAAAAGTAGAATTTAGGGATTTTGGCACTCTGTTCTCAGTTCTGGCTTTGCAATTCTGCAATACACTTGATCTCTAATAAACTATATCTTTCTCAACAAATAGAGCCAAGGATTGTTTCTATTTAGAGGTTTAAGTTGTGGCAGGACCGACAATGTTGAACAACAGAACCGTGGCAATGTAAATTGATTCCAAGATCAAACATGCATCAGATTAAATTCTGAGTCTGCTTAGGCTCAGTGACATTATCTTGTCTAAGTGAAATATTTATGAGAAGCAAAACATTTAGAAATTTTGAGCTGTTCAAACATAGTTAATTCCTGTTTCCTTTTGCTATTCTTCAAATGCAATCACCAACTATGACCATATTGTACTGAATGGGGATGTGAGCACTGTAGTCCCACAAGTACCAGATTGGAAAACAGAGATCTTGTTTACCACTGAACAAATGCTAGATTGAGGAGCTTCTGAAAGAATGGAGTGCCTGGGCTTTAAGATAGGAAAGCATTACAAAATGAAACCGTACACCTTGGTGAACATTGATACACTGAATAAAGAGTTCCAAATCTATGAATCCCACCTCCAATAGTTCTAACCTTGCAATTTTGTTCCCAGAAAGATGTTGGCAGGAGTTGAACTGGAAAATGAGATTTGAGGGTTCGCGGGGAAGGCATTGCCAGTGCCATTTCAAAGCCTGCAAGGTCAGGAGATACAATCAGCCACACATTGCAGAGTACATTATTTAATTCTACTTGCTTCCCTCTGTGCCTCTGAGACTCACCTGAAGGGATGGGCTTTGGAGGGAAAAGTTCTATGTAGGGGCTCCGCTCAGTAATGGGTGCGCGGGCACATTTCTGTGCATCTCCTCTATGCTGGACCATGTCCACAATTTCTTGTATCCACGTGGTCCCTACCAGGAAGGAAAGAGAAAAGCTATAGAGAATAGAGAATTCATCCAGCTGTCATGGATACCCACATTTCCTGTTTCTCCTTCTCCCATCGCTCTGCCAATCATTCTCATGGACTCCCCTTTACCTGCTTTGGGATAAGTGCAGAGAAGAAGGTCATCAGGCCGAGCTTGAAAGCCACTTATTAGATTCCAGTTCTCTACTATTTCGCTGGGCATTGAGATTCCTTCAATTTCCACCAGTTTGGAGGGGTTGAGAGATTTGGTTTCCAAGCTTTCCATCTCTTGATTTGGGGCTCACCCACAACACAGCAGAAGAGACTTCTTAGTCACTTTTGCTTTCTTTAGCTGAGTTGTCAGAATGTACACTCTCCGATCCACTTGCTTTTTCACTTCTGTTATGAACTTTCAGCTTTCTGTCTACTCCTCCTTTTTAACAACCGTCTGGGTTGTTAAGGCTGTTGAGGCTGATTTGGAAATACTTCTAAGTTTCAGGTAGATATTTCTCACATATGAAAACTGAGCAACCAGCTTCTGTCTCCTTTTCAACTGGATGAGTGAATTGTACACCTAAAATAATTTTGTGCAAAAATTGCTGACCAGTACTTTTGATTTCCACACCGTATCTCTTAACTATGCAAAGCATGGAGACATGAGCTCTATTTAATCTGAACATAAGCAGTGCTCTGCTAGATGAAACCTCTGGCCTGTCTAACCCAGCAGTCCATTCTCACGGAGACCAACCAGTTGGGCAAGGAAGCCCACTGGTCTCCCAACAGATGGCCTTCAGACAAGACTAATATCTATTGATCTCTCATTTGAATGAAGTATACAGTATCTAAAATAAAATTTAATGTCGGTTCTGATCTTATGTTATCAGTTTTTGGTGTATGACCACTAACACGTCTTTTTGTGGCCTAGAAACAACCTAACATCAACATTAACTTATCTCTTACATATTTACCCCATCTTATTTCTGTTAAGTTCTCCTTTAATTTTATTCCTAAAATGGCAACAATCCTGTGGATGTGGAGGGGTTTACAGAGTATCCAATAAGCTAAATGGCTGAGTGAGGACAGGGTGAGTTTTCCTAGCTCCAACCCAACATATTGACAACTATTGTGTAAATTTTATTTTTAAAAAACTACTATTTTCCTAAGGAAACCCACCAGGGTCCCTCATATAGAATTAGAATAGAATAGAATAGAATAGAATAGAATAGAATAGAATAGAATAGAATAGAATAGAATAGAATAGAATAGAATAGAATAGAATAGAATAGAATAATTCTTTATTGGCCAAGTGTGATTGGACACAGAAGGAATTTATCTTGGTGCATATGCTCTCGGAATACATAAAAGATACGTTCATCAAGAATCATAAGGTACAACATTTAATGATAGTCATAGGGAAACAGTCAATATAAATCTTATTTATAAACCAGCAACAAAGTTACAGTCACATAGTCATAAGTGGAAGGAGATGGGTGGTGGGAACGATGAGAAGATTTTTTTTCTATTTTTTTTTTATTATTATTATAAAGTTTATATAATGCAACAATAATAATACAAAGCAGGGTCACTGGTAACATCATTACAACATCAAATAACTCTCTCTTAACATAAACTACATAAACATGAGATATTCATAGTCACTTCGCAGAACCTGCCAAAGAAATGTATGGGATGTGCCTTATAATAATACAAATTATTCTTTTTTTTTTTCCCATTCATTGCTTTCATCCGCATGCCTTTTGTCGGTGAAGTCCTCATGGGTACTTATATAAGGCTATCATACAAATACCTTTCCAATTTTCATTCTTAATTTACAATTCACTAAGAGTATAATAACATATATTGCTCGTTCAAATTAACTTTCATATTCAATTAAAAGTATCATTATCCATTTTGTCTTTGTTTGATCCAATCGTACCATCTATCCCATACCCTAGAATATTTTGAGCTTTCCTCATTTTTTAATTTCTGCGTTAATTGATCCGATTCCGCACACAAATATATCTTTTGTATTCCTTGCTGATCGTTTGGCAAATATTCCTTTTTCCATACTTGTGCATTCGCTATTCTCGCCGCTGTAATTATGTGGTGTATTAAGTATATCTTTTCTTTTCTAATGTTTTGTTTGTAAATTCCTAATAAAAATATCTTGGGGTCTAGTTCAATTTCTTCTCCTACTATTTGTATTATCCACATTCTAATTTTCTCCCAATATGCCTTAGTTTTGGGGCATAGCCACCACATATGGTAAAAAGTTCCTCTAGCCTGTTTGCACTTCCAGCATTTTGAGTCTAAGTTGGGATACATTTGTGCTAGCCTCGACGGGGGTAAGTGCCATCTATACCATATCTTATATTGGTTTTTTTTATAACTTACCGATTTTGTCATTTTAATATTATTTTCCCAAATTCTTTCCCACTCTTCTAATTGGATATTTCCGCCTATGTTTTTGTTCCAGGCAATCATCTGCCCTTTAATTAAATTCTTACTCAATTCCAATTCTAATAAATATTTATATATTTTAGATATCGTCTTCCCTTCTTTCGTTTCCAGAATTTTGTCTAATCTATTTGGGTTTAACTCAACTCCTCCTTCATCCCTATCTTTTCTATGTCTATTTTGTATTTGAAGGTAGGGCCACCAATCTAATTCTATTCCCCCATCTCTGAGTTCCTGGCACGTTTTTAATATCCCGTCTGAGTCTAATATATCTCGGTATTGTATAATTTTTTGAAGGGATATGGTGTTTGGGTCCATGACCGCCTCCACAGTGGAAAACCACCCGGGAACTTTCTTATAACATTTTTTTTTTATTTCCAGCCAAATATCGATTAAGGCACCTCATATGGTTCTTAAAATGATGATAACTTTTGTTCCCGGAAGTCCACAGGAAGGCGTGCCACCCCATCATTAGATCATGCCCCTCTAATTTTAGTAAACGTTGATTCTCTAAGTTAACCCACTCCTTTATCCATAGCAGGCTTGCTGCTTTGTAATATTTGTCCCACGCAGGAAACCCAAACCCTCCTCTAAATTTATCGTCTTGTAGTGTGTTCAGGCTTATTCTAGGCTTTTTACCTTCCCATACAAATTTTGTCGTGATTTTATTCAAATTGATAAAAAAACTTTTTTCTAATTTCACTGGAATGGTTTGGAATAGGTAGAGGAGCCTCGGCAGGATGTTCATCTTTAGTGCAGCTATCCTTCCCAAAAATGAAATATTTAGTCCTCCCCACCTTTCTAGATCATTTTTAATTTGGTGAACCAATTTATCATAATTGTTTTTCTTTATATCTATATTTTTATTTGTCAAATTTATTCCTAAATATTTTATTTTCTTAACTACTTTTAGTCCGGATTGTTTCTCTAATTCCTCTGTCTGTTTTATTGTTAGGTTTTTTGTTATTATTTTTGACTTATCCTTATTAATTTTCAGACTGGCTACTTTTCCAAATTTTTCAATTTCTTTCATTAAATAGGGTTCAGTTGCTAAAGGATCTTCCAGAAAGAATACAAGGTCGTCTGCAAAGGCTTGGACCTTGTATTCTTCTCCTTTTATTTTAAGCCCCCTGATATTTTCGTTAGCTCTTATCCTTTGAAGCAAATTTTCTAGGGTTAAAATAAATAATAGTGGTGAAAGAGGACATCCTTGCCTTACTCCTCTACCTATTCCAAAAAAATTGGTTGCTTCTCCATTAATTAATATTCTTGCCTTTTGGTTAGTATATATTGATGAAATTAATTCTTCAAAGTTCTTTCCAAATTTCATATTTTTTATCTGTTTGGTCATAAATTCCCAGTTAACTCGATCGAATGCCTTCTGTGCATCTAGGAAGATTAAGGCTGCCTGTTTTTCTGGGTGTTTATCATAATATTCAATTATATTTATAACTGTCCTCAGGTTATCTTTTATTTGCCTACCTGGTAAAAATTCGTTCTGGTCTACATGTATCTTTTGATTTAATATTATCTTTATCCTGTTAGCCAGTAGACTCATAAAAATTTTATAATCCGAATTCAGCAATGAGATAGGTCTGTAATTTTTTATATGGGTAGTATCCGTCTCTTCCTTGGGGATCAATGAAATATATGCTTCTCTCCAAGTCTCTGGTATTTTTGCATTTCTCAAGGCTTCATTATATACTTCCAGGAGAATTGAATTCAAAATCTCGCCTACACTTTTATATAATTCTACTGGGATCCCGTCTGTTCCTGGTGTCTTATTATTTTTCTGTCTTTTAATTGTCTCCTGTAATTCTTCTTTAGTTATCTCTCTGTTTAGGATCTCTCTATCCTCTTCCGTAATTACTGAGGTCTTATCCTCCTCCAAGTATTGTTTTATTTTCACATCTGATGTCTCCTCTTGACTGTATAGTTCCTGAAAATACTGGATTGCTATCTCCTTTTTCTGTTCAATATTTTTCTGTAAGTTTCCTTGTTTATCTTGTAATTGATGTATAGTCCTTTTCTCTTTTTCTTTTCTTAATTTGTAAGCCATCCATCTCCCTGGTTTGTTTGCATGCTCAAAGTATTTTTGTTTTATATATTTCAAAGAGTTGATAGTTTTTTCCTGATCTAACAGGTTCAATTTGTGTTTAGCTGTTATCCAATTAATTTTTATCTTTTCATCTCCTGGATGGCTACCTAATTTTTCTTCCCAGGTTCTAATTTCTTCTTGTATCTTATTATACTCCCTTTCCCTTTCTTTCTTCCTTTTACTATTATAGGCAATAGTTATGCCTCTAATATAAGCCTTTGTGGTATCCCATAGGGTCTGTAAGGATGTTTGTTCCTTAGTATTATCTTTAAAAAACCCTTTTAGTTCTTTTTCTAACGTTTTAATATATTCCTCCTCCTTAATTGTTCTTACGTTCATCATCCATCTTCCTTTTTTTGGTATCCGCCCTTTCCATTCTATTAATATGGGATTATGGTCCGCCCATTCATTTATTCCAATCTCTACTGCTCCAATTTCCTGAACTAAGATCTTGGAGATCCATATCATGTCAATTCTTGACCAGGATTTGTGTGGGCTAGAGTAATACGTAAATTTCTGCTCCCTTGGGTTTTGAAATCTCCAGATATCTATCAAATTTAACTCTTCTGTCAAATTGAAAAATGTCTTGGGCAATAAGTTCCTCTTCTTTATAGTTTTTTGATTACTTATGTAATCTTTTCTCCAGTCAACTATTGCATTCAAGTCCCCCAGTAAGCAAATTGAATCAATATTTTGTTCAATTATTTTCTCATGCACTTTTTGAAAAAATTCTCTTTGACCATTACTTGGCGCATATAATACTACCAACAATACTTTTCTGTTTTTAATATTTATTTCTATTAACAATACTCTTCCATCCAGATCAGCATATATCAATTTGCTTTCTACCTTCTCATTCAGGTACACCACTACCCCTCTCTTTTTTTCTTCAGCCGAAGATGTATAAATTTTTCCTAATTTTTTGCATTGTAGATACTTTTCATCTTGCCTTCTTATATGTGTCTCTTGTATGCAAATTATGTCTAATTTTTCCCTGATTAATTTTTTAAATATCTGGTGTCTTTTAATTGGCGAATTAAGACCATTAACATTTAGTGAGATGATTTTTATATTTGAGTCCATCACCTATTTTAACTATACTTCCTATTACCTCTTGTCTTTCTTTTTCGCTTCATTCATTGCTCTCATTGTTACTCCTTCATCCTCTGATTTTCCACTCTCTTCCTGTGTCTCTTTTCTATTATTCCTCCCCTTGTGAGGTCTATCCTGTTGTTCTGTGGCTATTTTAGATCTAACATTCCCTTCTAGTTCTTCTCTTCCACTGTTGGATCTTTCTGTCTCATTTATCTGCTCATACAATGAACGATGAGAAGATTAATAGTAGTGCAGACTTAGTAAATAGTTTGACAGTGTTGAGGGAATTATTTGTTTAGCAGAGTGATGGCATTTGGGAAAAAACTTCCTGTGTCTAGTTGTTCTAGTGTGCAGTGCTCTATAGCGTCGTTTTGAGGGTAGGAGTTGAAACAGTTTATGTCCAGGATGCGAGGGGTCTGTAAATATTTTCACCGCCCTTGTTTTGACTCTTGCAGTATACAGGTCCTCAGTGGAAGGCAGGTCTTTCAATATTGAAAGAAGGTCTTATTAATGCCGTAATGGTGGCACTGTATGAAAAAAGGTTCAGAAGTAAGCAGCCTGTAACTATATTACTCTATTAATGTGGGACCGTTTGGATGACCACTGATAATTTTATATTCACTATATTCTAAAAGATATTCTAAAAGCAACTATATTCTGAAGGCAGGAAATACCGCCAGCTAGAGAAAATACAACGTCAGCATGAACTCCCTTGATACTCTAAGTGACCCCCTAACTTGTCAGAAGAAAAGGGAGCATCTTCATGAAACATAGTCAAGGGTGATTAGGCCAGAGAATAGCACC
The DNA here is from genome assembly GCA_038048745.1 of Coluber constrictor foxii. Lineage (NCBI taxonomy): Eukaryota > Metazoa > Chordata > Lepidosauria > Squamata > Colubridae > Coluber > Coluber constrictor. Next base: position 59,618,398 of record CM075961.1, on the reverse strand, counting down.
TGGACAGGAAGCAAATATCAAAAGAAGAATTTGTACTTTAGCCAGTTACAGAAGAATAATGATTGTTTGGCAAGGATGAGGTAAAACTTTAACAATTAAGAAATGTCAATTAAAAATAACAAATGTATGTTAACCATATATGGAAAGTTGCTGTGCTAGCAGAATCCTTTGTTTAGGAAAGTATATAAGTGTTATATAAGCATGGAGACGTTACTCAGAGCCAAGATTGGAACCTGGTTTATGAGTCTTTGTGCAAATAAACTCTCTCTCTGACTGACCCATGTTGCTTGGTCACTTCATTCCATAACAATTTTGGCACCCCAGATGGGACTACCATGACGGCTGCCCTGGTGGGATCGGCTCCTTCCCAAATGGAACATCCATCAAGCCGGCTACAAGGACTCCGTTGAAGTCTCAGGAATCTTCCGGTGAGGAGGTGCCGTAAACCCACCAACGAAACAGACCAGTCAAGGACCCACAAAGGTCAATCAGACAGAGACCCCAACAGAAAAATTTTCAAAAAGAAAAGCAAGCCTGCAGGTAAGTATAAATCAGGGAAATTTAGTCTCTTTTAACAAGGATGCCCACTAATTAAGTAGTGGAAGAGGAAGATTGATCACCTTCCTGGAAGACGAGGCGTTGACCTTAAGTCTTCAGTAATGAGTTAAAGTCTCATGTTAGGACTGTGTAGTAGAGAACTTGATAAAAGTTAAAATACACAGAGTGAAAAGTGAGAAGTTAAAAAATGTGTGATAACAGAAGGGAACTGCCGCAGTGTTGTAGGCATTCTGATAAATCACCATTTTTAAGGGAGCTAAGAAGCTCTGAAGGAACTAAGAAAGGAAAGGAAATTGTTTTATTGTTCTTCCCACCCAGGGGTTTAGCAGGTAATAAAAAAGTAAAGCCTGTCTAAAGGGGAAAACAATTTGAATTGATTGCTTTGATGTGATTTCTGTTGAAAATTATTTTGTTTTGCTGATGTGCATTTATAATGATAGTGTGTAGAATTGAATAAGAATTGAATTAATTGTGACATGTCTATTAATTGAACATCTTGACTTGGAGATGTGGGAAACGGAGAGTAGTTTGGGCCCACAATCATAGTTATGATTTAACTGCTCTCTGAGTTCCCCCACTCCTTTAAGAATAAGCTATAGGCTGCCCAAGGAAATAAAATTAAAACAAACAACTTCCCTCCACAGATCTGGAAATGTTTAATGGTATGTATGTGTATGTGTATGTATGTGGGCATTTCCAAACCTGCTAAGAGGATGAAAAATGGAGCTCCTTTAACTCATTTTAATTATTGGTTTAAGTGAGATTTCTGCATGAAGACGTAGTGTACACAAGCAGTTTGATTGCAGCACAAATGTGAGTGTGTATGTGAGATGTTCCAAAGATCATAAGGAGTGATAAAAGTGCAGTGCCCTGTGAATGTCTGTGTGTTGTTGAACGGATGCTGAAGAGGCGAAAGGAGATGAGAATTCTATGCAGTTTAACCATTTTTTTTTCTCTCCCTGTATTCCGGACCCCCCCCCTTCCTTTGAGAGAAGCAGGAAAAGGGTGGGCTGCGGGCTTTTGTTCTTTTCACCATTTTTTTCTCTCTGCTGAAACAGCCTGAGAAAGGCGCGGTAAAGAGTGCTATCTGATACCTGCCTTTGTAGCTTCACTGTTTTTGACTCGGAATACAGTTTGTTTAAGGGAGAGTGGCTTCTCTGCTTGCTTTTAATTTTTTTTTCCTTTTCTCTTCATCTGTTTGAGAAGGGAGGGCCAAGTGGGGGATCTGCTGCAGCCCCCCCCCCTCTCTCCCCACTCTCTCTCTCTCTCACTATTCCATTTGCATATAAAAGCTTTTCTTTTCTGCTCTGAAAACAATTTTGATTTTATTTTTCTGGTAATTCTTGAGGTTTCAAATATTTAATTAAACCTATATAAAAGAAATGATTTTGAAAATTTTTCTGAATCTGACTTGCATTTTATTAAAAGCAGAGATTGACTCTAAAATTTGATACAAATATGCTTCGGAGCATTTATCTAAAATACTTCATTTAAATTGTTTTACTTTTGCAGCTATTCTCCTTACAATATAGGAAGTTAAGAAAGTTGGGAAGGAAGGGAAAGCCTTTCCCTTCTGGGGTTCAAAAGCTCCCGGCTAGGAAATTGCTTCAAGGTGGTTGGGGGCAGAAGTAGTTTATTGTTTATAGGAAGGCGACATGACAAATGCAAGCACAGCTTTCCGAAGCTAGCCTGTTTGGACTGCAAGAGTAACCTTTTTATATCCTAAAACGTCTTTTGATTTTCTCTGTGACTTTTTAAGTCTTTTGAAATTCCTTTGATTTGTGTGTGATTGTTGTAAAAATTAATTACTTTGATTTGATTTCTTTTCTGACTTGGAAGCCAGAAATGGGAGTTAGAGGGTGGAACTGATAAACAGAAAGATTTGGGATTTGTTTTTGGGATCATGTGGGACCTCCGAAAGGCAAAGAAAGGATGCCCGATCCAAAGAAGGCAAACGTAAGTGTACAATTTGATGGCAGAAGATGAAAGTCAGTACTAGTGGTGATGGGTGACTCTTTTTGTATTACACAGAGAGCTCTTGATAAATTTAATATTAGGATCTACAGAAGAAAGTAGTATTTTTTTAAATTAACTGAAATCAAAATAAGTGAACAAAGCATTAGAATACACTTAATTAAGTGAAGGAAATAGAACATCACTCCTGATAGAATAGAAGAAGTGGTATTTCAACCTCTACCTGAAATCAAGCAAGAACTAAGGAAATACTGAGGTTTGGGTTGATGGGAATACTGATCTTACCAAACCCCTGTATGCAAAATTAATTGAATCTGGACTTTGGAATTTGAATTGGGGGGGGCACAAAAAAAAGAGGAAGCTTTGAAAATTTGAAACAAGCTTTCACCAAGGCTTCTATATTAAGTTTATCAAATTTGGAAAAGCCCTTCCATCTCTTTTAAACACAGTATATGGATTTGCACAAAAGGGTGTTGGCTCAGGACTGGACAGGACAAAAGAAACCCGTGGCATTCCTGTCAAACATAATGGACCCAGTAATAAGGGGATGGCCAGTATGTATTCAAGCAATTGCTGCTACCCCATACTGGTCCAATTAAGTGGGAAATTGACCTTTGGGGAAGCCCCTATTGTGAGCACCCCATCTAAAATATGAAGCAATTTTAATGCAGTAGACTGACTTAATTTTAATTACAGATCACAATTTGAATCCAGCACAGTTCTTAGCCAACACTAGATTAATGGATCAGTTTGGATTAAAATATTATTGTGCTAAAGTAATTATTTTACAAAATGAAATAAAATAAAAATAAAATTAAATAAATAAATAAAAAAAATAAAACCAGATTTGGAGGTACACCCCCTGGAACAAGAACAAACAATTTTTATTATAAATGGACACACTAAAAAGAGATCCTGGAAGCAAGGGTTTGCCTCAAAATTGGTCTGCTCAAACCTGTGAAGTGTATGCACTAAATCAGTCTCTATGCATCTTGGGAGGAAACATAAACAGATTCCAAGCATGCATTTGGGATAATGCATACATTTAGCAAACTATGGATGAAATCATTGGGGAATTCAAGCTATTGTAAATGAACTTTTAAAACGTTATAGTGATATTGGAATATATCCTGTAGCAAATTATAGACAAATGTTTAATTTGTGAAAAGAGGCGAATAAACAAGCTGTCAGAAAACATCAAATGGGTGATCAGATGGGTGGAGATCACCAGCTTTAAAATCATTTCAATGTACTCAAATGGATTTTACAAAATTACCAAGAAAGGGTAGAGTACAATATTTATTGGTCATAGTGGACCGCCTCACAGGGTGGGTTAACGCCTTCCCTGCAGTAATGCTACAACAACAGAAGTTCAAGAGTTTACTTAGATCCAACCTAGAAAGAATATTAGAATACCATCAGATGTATTGTTGTTTGGAGTAGCTTTCATGTCAGGAAGCATATGCATTAATTACCTGGAAACCAGAGACATAGTATTGAAACAACATGTATATAAACTGTCCAGATATTCTGAAGTTCTTAGGAAACAAGGTCTCTTAGCCAAGATGCCACTTTTGGAGTTTCCAGACCACAACTTCCACTACGATGATTGGGTGTTGAGCTGGAAGGAAGTTAAACTCCAAGTGAAAGGGCCTGTGCCAGCCCCAAAGGAGTGGAAGGTGGAATCTCACCAAGGAAATCTATTGACATTGTGGATCCAAAGGAACCAATCGACTGGCAAGCAGTAACCAGTGGCAATAGCGTTCTTCATCACCTGGACTATGTTTGTATTTTTCTTTTTAGGACTAAGTAGTTGCCTATGCTGTTTCCCAACTGCAGAGGACTCCAACTGATTAGATTACATTGCAAATTCTCCCAGATGTGTTGGGTTTTGTAATAGTGCCTTTTAAGACTTTAGAAAGAAGATCTTGGATCCATTGGACGAGATTGAAACCCACAGACCAGAGTGATCCGGTCACATACCAGGTAACAAACACTGACAAACCATTGATGCTGACATTCAAGAATACACCTTGCTAAGTCCTACCGGCAATGGACTCTCTACGCACGGTGGTGAACGTCTGCCTTGCTGAACCACTCCGGAAGCTGGTTCCCAGCGCACGGCTGAAGATCAGTAAGGATGAAGACAACCTTCATACTGTAGATATATCTTATTCATTGTAATGTAATGCATTCTTACACATAGTAATGTTAGACATAGGTTGGTTGTGGGTGTGGATTGTATGGGTAGCTGCTATCCTAGCCCTACTTTTACTCTTGTTTTACATATATAAGGAACGGTTTTGTGGTACACCTAGGATTTCTTCCTACTGTTACTTCCCAATCATCACGTACCACTGACTCTATTCCTGACTAGTGAGTTTTACACCATAGGTGATCATGCTTTGTTTATGGCTTTAGACATTGTTCATAACAGGACTCTCATGTAACCATATCATGAACATTAGTAGAGATACTTTAGGTCAAGTATGCTCCCGTCAAAAACGCATTGTCTATGCACGGGGTCATTACTTTAGACCTAAGACAATTCCACAACCTAAGGTTCTGATATTAACATTCCCTGCAAAGGGGGGATAGATAAGGAAAATGGGCCTCTACAACAATTGCATAAAGCAGACTACATATCCAGAATCCTGGAATTAAGTCAAGAACTTGTTAATCAGTATAACCCTATCCTAGGTCAAAGATATTGGTTATGTTTATCTGCTGCCCCTGCATCTTATTATGCTGTTCCTGTCAAACTACAACTTTGGGTTAGAACAAAGGCTACAATTATCCTTGAAGGGGATAGCAGAGATAAAGTACCTGTCTCACTGATACAAGGAGATTTTTATGAGGCATTCAAAAGACTAGGTAAAAGCCATTTTCCTATTGCAGGCCTAATAGCTACCTCATAGGAACACCTTTTCTGTGTATAAAGAGAAGGCCAACCAGAAACTTGGTAGGCCTGTAGGATCCATGATAGAAGAACAATGTCAGTCAAAAATATACTTTGGCCCTAAGATGTATTTGATGGATATGTAATTAACAAAGGATATGTTTCCCTCTGCCCACCACCTATTTCGACAAAAGGTTACTTGCTTTTCACCATCAGAAATGAGCTTTAAGAAAGGAAAGTGGGAAGGGTGGAATATAACCTTTGAAAGCTGTCCACAACGATTTCAGCCCCCACGGTTTCCAGTTTGGCTAAACTTTAAGATCAAATCAGGTTTATGTATCCTTTTTGAAGGACCAATTCTCAGATAAACAAAAGGACCCTTCATTAGAAATCCCATTGCAACCACTGGCAGGTGGCAGGGACTCTAGGGGTCTGGACTAATGAAGACCATCGTAAGAGACATGCTTTCTCTATGAACATAGGAATATGCATAGAGGAAAACGGAGTGTTCTTTTTGTGTGGAAAGGATGCACATTTATGTTTGCCAACAAACTGGACAAGAACATCTACATTAGTTCACCTTTTTCTTAAAATAGGTGTTGTCAGTGGAGAACATACTACCTCTGTTCCCCTTATAAGACATGTTCAGAAGAGGGACCCAATATTGATCCCACTATTAGCAATCATGGGAATTGGGACTACACTTGGAACAGGTGTAGGTGGTTTGACACACTCTGTAATACAGTTTCAGCAATTGTCAGAAGAGCTTCAAAAGAGCTTGAACCAGATTCCTGGAACTTTGGTCAAAGTCCAAGATCAGATAGATTCCTTTGCAACAGTAATTTTACAAAACTGATGTGCCTTAGACCTCCTGACAGCTGAGAAAGGAAATCAGGTGTGGTCAAGGAAGGTGCTAATGAATTGCAGGATAGGGCTTCCAAAATAAGCCACAGGTTACAGACAGCAGATATGTGGTTTTCTTGGTTGCCTGGATCCGGCAGGATAAAACAAATATTATTTTTGATAATATGTGCTGAAGCAGGTCTAGTTTTTATTTTCTTGTATAAATCCTTTAGAGCCGTAAAGGAACTGCAATCTGAAAAGAAGTTAGTTTTAATGAAAACTCTCATCGATCATCAGTTTAGCTCTAATGCCTTCGAAGAACATAAAGATTCTGAGATAGACCCATATGAGAATATGGGGCCTATAGAAAGGTGGAGAGAATCTCCCCAAGAATCAAGAGAGTATTAACAATCAAGTACTACTTATCCTTTATTTTTATTATTATATTTTGTTAGACTCCATATATGGTAGATTTGTTTATTGGAACCTAGTATACAAATAGTGGAAGTTTATGTATTAAAAAAAATAATAAACAAACTTCCAAAGGGGGGGATAAAGTGGGACCATTTGGATGACCACTGATAACTTTATATTCACTATATTCTAAAAGATATTCTAAAAGCAACTATATTCTGAAGGCAGGAAATACCACCAGCTAGAGAAAATACAACGTCAGCATGAACTCCCTTGATATTCTAAGTGACCCCCTAACTTGTCAGAAGAAAAGGGAGCATCTTCATGAAACATAGTCAAGGGTGATTAGGCCAGAGAATAACACCTGGACGGGAAGCAAATATCAAAAGAAGAATTGTACTTTAGCCAGTTACAGAAGAATAATGATCGTTTGGCAAGGATGAGGTAAAACTTTAACAATTAAGAAATGTCAATTAAAAATAACAAATGTATGTTAACCATATATGGAAAGTTGCTGTGTTAGCAGAATCCTTTGTTTAGGAAAGTATATAAGTGTTATACAAGCATGGAGACATTACTCAGAGCCAAGATTGGAACCTGGCTTATGAGTCTTTGCGCAAATAAACTCTCTCTCTGACTGACCCATGTTGCTTGGTCACTTCATTCCATAACACTATTACGAAAAGATTTTCAAAAAAGAGACCAGCTTCAAGTCGAGGGCATCTATGGTCTAGATATAGGGGATATAGTCATCGAACCCTTGTCATGGTCAGACCATTCTCTCCTTAAGCTTGACCTTCTGACCACTACAACCCACCGCAGGGAGGCAGAATCAATTAAATGGTTCCGCCCCAGGCGCCTGATGGATCCTGATAGGTTCCGGATGGAGCTTGGGCCATTTCCTGAGACCTTGGCTCATGACTCGGCTGAAGACCTAGTGGCGTCCTGGGATAGGATGGCCGCTGGTGCTTTAGACCGGGTCGTGCCTTTGCGGCCTCTGACTCGGCGTCGAACCTACCCAGCTCCTTGGTTCTCTGATGAGCTGAGGGGGATGAAACGCCGGAAAAGACGCCTAGAGAGCAGGTGGAGGACCAGCCATTCTGAATCCGACCGAACACTAGTGAGATCTTACATTAAGACCTACTTAGTGGCGATAAAAGTGGCAAAATGTAACTATTTTTCCGCTCTTATTGCATCGGCAGATAATCGCCCAGCCGCCTTGTTTAGGGTTACCCGCTCTCTACTCCAGCTGAGAGCCCGGGAAGATCCTCTGCAAGGACGAGCTGAGGATTTTGCACAATATCTGCAGGATAAAATCGCTCAGATTCGGGAAGGCTTGGACTCTAACTGGGTTAATTCGGATGAAATGATGAGGGCAGATCTTGAGAACATTATCTGGGATGAGTTTGATACTGTGACTCCTGAGGACGTGGACAGGTTACTGGGGAAGCTGAATGCGACCACATGTTTATTGGACCCGTGCCCTTCCTGGCTAGTGCTGGCTACCGTTACACGTAGCTGGCTCCAGAGAATTATTAATGCTTCTCTGAGCGAGGGATTCTTACCTCCCGCCTTGAAAGAGGCGGTGGTGAGACCTCTCCTTAAGAAGCCCTCTCTGGATCCGGCTGTTTTAGCAAACTACCGTCCAGTCTCCAACCTTCGCTTTTTAGCAAAGGTTGTTGAAAGTGTGGTGGCACGACAGCTCCCACAGTACCTGGATGAAGCTGTCTATCTAGACTCGTTCCAGTCCGGCTTCAGGCCTGGATACAGCACAGAAACAGCATTGGTCGCATTGGTTGATGATCTCTGGAGGGCTCGGGATAAGGGATGTTCCTCTATCCTGGTCCTATTAGATCTCTCAGCGGCTTTTGATACCATTGATCACGGTATCATGCTGCACCGGTTGGAGGGGCTGGGAATGGGAGGCACCGTATTACGATGGTTCTCGTCCTACCTCTCTGACAGGTCGCAGTCAGTGTTGACAGGTGGACAGAGATCGACCACGAGGCCCCTTACTTGCGGGGTGCCACAGGGGTCGGTCCTCTCGCCTCTCCTGTTCAACATTTATGTGAAGCCGTTGGGGGAGATCATCCGTGGTTTTGGGGTGCAATGTCATCTGTATGCTGATGACACTCAGCTGTACATCTCCACCACAAACCACCCCAATGATGCCCTTGAAGTGATGTCCCGGTGCCTTGAGGCCGTACGGGTCTGGATGGGGAGAAACAGGCTCCGACTCAACCCTTCCAAGACTGAGTGGCTGTGGCTACCGGCGTCCCGGTACAGCCAGTTAGTCCCATCACTAACTATTGGGGATGAGTCATTGACCTCCACAGAGAAAGCTCGCAATTTAGGCATCCCCCTGGATGCACGACTGTCTTTAGAAGATCATATAACAGCCGTGGCCAGAGGAGCTTTCTATCAGGTTCGCCTGATTCGCCAATTGCGTCCCTTTCTAGACCGAGACTCATTACGCACAGTCACTCAAGCCCTCGTCATTTCCCGACTTGACTACTGCAATGCTCTCTACATGGGGCTCCCCTTGAAGTGCACCCGGAAGCTCCAACTGGTCCAGAATGCAGCTGCGCGAGTAATTATGGGAGCAACATGGTGCTCGCATGTAACATCTCTTCTACGCGAGCTGCACTGGCTTCCGGTGGCCTTCCGAGTGCGCTTCAAGGTGTTGGTTCTTACCTTTAAAGTGCTCCATGGCTTAGGACCTGAGTACTTACGAGACCACCTGCTGCAACCGATAACCTCCCACCAACCAATACGCTCTCACAGAGTAGGCCTACTCATGGTACCATCATTAAAACAATGTCGTCTGGTGGTTCCAAGGGAGAGGGCCTTCTCTGTGGGGGCACCTACGCTTTGGAACAAAATACCACCTGGAATACGAATAATCCCAGATCTTCGCACTTTCCGACGTGCCCTGAAGACCTTTCTATTTCAACAAGCAGGGCTAGCATAAACATCAAAATTCTATGCCAAGGTCTTAGTAGATACACCAAGTTGACTTAATTTATTATTTACTGTTTATGAAATATATTTACATGTATCTTAATCTGTTCACCGCCCTGAGTCCTTTGGGAGAAGGGCGGTATAGAAATCCAATAAATAATAATAATAATAATAATCTCTTTTTTGATGCTCACAGTAGAAACTTTCCTATTTTTAAACCTCAATTTGACTATAAATAGGGCTCATGTTTGTTATACTGAATCACTGGTTTCTACCCTGGAGCCTTAACCACTTTCCTTAAGCTGTTAATATGAATATTGCCCATTGGTGATATAATTTAACGCTGTCAGTTCTGAACCCCATGATGATTTGGTTTCCTTCTCTGAACTTGTACCAAATACAAGTTTACTCCAAGCATATAGCAGACTATTGGGGACTCTATACATTATGTTTTCCAGGACTAAAAACAAAGATCATCCCACAAAAGATAGATATTTATCTTATTTTATTCTGTTGTTCATAAACCTTAATTTTAAGATGGTCTAGATACATTCTGCTGGGCAATGTGGGCTACATTTTAAGGACTAAGTTTGAAAAGAAGAGAAGGAAGAAAAGGTCGATTAATTTACTTAATCAGTGGGGACCAAATCGTAAATAATACTCCCTTGCTTTCTTATTTTATTCTGCAATTCATAAACCTTGATGTTGATGGACTAGATCGATTTGTCTGTAGGTGATGTGAGCAACATTTTAAGGATTAAGTCAGAAACAAAGGGAAGGAAGGAAGGGTTGATTTATTTGCTTAATTAATTTTCATCACAATTTTAAATAACACTCCGTTGCCTTCTTCCTGAATAACTCTCCTTCAGCCAGGGATCGCTGCTGTCAGATACTGGAGGGTGCAAGCAACTTACCAAAGTAACCTGCGACATTGTCTGACAGCTTCCTCATTGGCTTTGCTTGCAGAAGGCCTGCAGGGAATCTCACAAACAACAATCATGTAACTGTGGGACATTGCAACTGTCGTAGGTGCAAGCCACTTGCCAAGGATGTCAGATTGTGATCACATGATCACGGGATTGGTGGGACAGCCGGAACTTGCAGGATTGTCATAAGTACCACTGTTTCAGTGCTGTAGTAACTTCGAAAAGTTGCAGAATAAGTGGCCGTTAAATGAGGACTACCTGTCTACTTAGCAGGGCCAAGAGTGAGAAATTTCGTTTGGCAAGATTTGTGGATATTGGCCATTTGCTGCACATTTTCTCCAAAAACAGATGTGATCAGGGCAAGGGGAGAAGGCTATGCTGTGTTTGGCTATAATTTAGGTTTTGGATCATCTTTGTTTTCTTTTTCTTGCACAATCCACAAGTTGAATTCCTGTAAGGATAAAATGTATCCTTACCACAAATTATGGCTGCCTCTCTGAGATTTTTGGGAAAAGACATGATGCAAAGGTTATTCAAATAAAATGTACTCATTCTTTATCTCCTCATCACAGAGAGTGATTAAGAGGCTAACTCTTTCCATTCATTCTCAGAGGAATTATAAGGCTTATAATCACAAAGGGACCTTCCGCCATTGCTTGTAAATTCGTGATTATTTCTTTTAACTCAAGTAGAAATCAGTCCGAGAAAAAAGTCTTGCTTGAAGGCATTGGGAAGTCTATTTATAGCTCTGTGCGGAACTCCAAGCCACTGTTACCTAGTTTTTGGGTGCAGATTTCATCCAGTTGTTGGCTTTGAGCCTTTGTGAAGTGTTCCTTCCAGTCACCTACGGTGCCTAGAGATGGGGAAAATATTTAGAGAAAGGCAAAGATATATTCTCAGCAACCTAAATTTCCAGATTTCTTTCTTCAAGCTCAGTCTTGGCCTTGTTAAGATGTGCAGATTCTGGGGATTGAAATCCACACATCTTCACATGGACCGAGCTGAGAAACGTTGTTCTGACAGTTTCTGAACTCTCTCTCACAGCTGTTTGACTGCTAAGAAGTCTTTCCACTTTGGATAAGTTGGAAACTTACCAATGAGCAATCCAACCTAGACATAGGGAGAAATTTCGTGACAATGAGAACAATTAGTCAGTGAAACACCTTGTTTTGGGGAGTTGTGGGGGCTTCATCACTGGAGGTTTTGAGGTCCCTTCCAACTTCATTATTCTATTATTGTCACCTTAGTTCTAGTTACTTTGGAAACTATTTTGGACAGCAATGTAATAGTTCCTTCTTATTTTTCTCACTGCTCAACACAGTCCCAAATGCTCCATTTCCCATCAGGTGTAGTTAGAACTTTGTTATTCTCCGCACCTTTTCTCATAAAGGGTGACACTGTCTGGTCAAGGGCAGAGGAAGGCATGTTGCTGTAATTAGCCATTGGGTTTTCTTTCATGCTGTCAAATCTCGTGTGCTGCACAATCTGATCCAAGACTGATGCTGTAAGATCTATACTTAGGAACTGAGCTACTTTCTGGATTTCCTGAGCTGGGTTCTGTGGAGGGAAAGAAAGATTAGAACGAGACATGAAGTGAATTAGGTTGTGAGAATATAGAAAGTCTCATTGGGAAAAGATGTTTGAATGTGGTCTTCATCCCCCCATGTTTTGTTGTCATAATTAGGAGTTTCTAGCTAATTTACTCATTTAGCTTTTCTCAAAGTAACTTTTGTTCACACTGACCAATCAGTAAGGTTTTCAGATTTTCTATTCATTGGAATAGACTACAACAGAGCAGTAGATATAGCAGAGTGAGGAAAACAATTAACGAAAAGTAGATGCACCTTTCCCCTTCAAAATCCAAATCTGTTTAGCAGTCTGTATCTATCTTTTCAATACAAATGCATGAAATCCCAGGGCTCCACAAACAATTGCAATTGGAAAAACAAAATTTTGAACTTTGCATGGCAAACAATGATACCATACGTAGTGGGGGGGAATTTGTACACATTGCATCATAGTTGCCAGTCTGACAGTTTATGGTTGGTGTGTATGTGTAATACAGTTGTGACTACTAAGTCTATATTTTTAACAGATCATATATCTGTAGGTGATTGTTTTTTTCAAAATCTTACATAAAATTGTGCTATATTTTTATCCCTATTGCTCAGGCTTTTAATAAGTTTACAGTTCAATATTTTCAGGTTATGTTTCTGGTTTAAATAGCATTAATTAATTTTCTATCCCAATTGTGGTTGCTAAATCAGGGATCACCTATAGAAAAAATGTGAACCTTATCGGTGAACATTAGTAGTAAGAGGTTCTAAGGTTCTTTAATGGAAATTATCACCTGAGTATGTTTCTACATATAAATGTATGAGAGATGCTTACCTCTTTTAGGTCTTCATAAAAGAGGTACAAAATTGAATGATGGTCTTTAGCCTCCCACCAACCACGAACATGGTCAAACCATGAGCCATAACAAACTACAATGAGAAACTCAAATTAGAAATAGAAAATGTTATATAGTATCCAAACTGTAAATCTAAATTATAAATATAGAAAATCTAGAGAAAAAAATTAGCACCAGATTTCCCTATATTTTTATCTTCTTTTTACCAGATCTTGTTCACTCTTCAGCATGTGTGTTATTAACCAGAAAGTCCCACTTGTCTCCTGTATCATGAAACTAAACGAAAGAGTTATCAGGATTACCTGCTCCCCTAAAACATTCAGGTAAGAAGTTTGTTCTTTACATAAATACCCTTTACTTACCTTTCCCAGCAATGAAATTCTCCAGAAAATCTTCCCACATTCCTGGATCTGGAAGTATTTTATTCATGCGGTGGAAATAGAAGAAGGAGACAGCACAGTCCTTGGCATTTCTGGCCACATAAATGATCTGTGAAAATAAAACTTATGGAGAACATAAGTTGAAGGAAGTTCAACTTATGGGAACTATATGATGTATCTGGGCCATTGGTGCACCTCCTTCTACATAGCAATCAAATCTAATTCTGCTTAGTTTTTCAAGATCAGTCAAAGTTGATTAGGTGCTGTAACCTCACCTAAATCTGATCCAGTGGAAAGCAAAATTTAATGCAAAAGTTTCAGACTTTTCCTTCTTGACTACTGAAATTTTTCTTTCTTGATTGCTGCTGTGATTTTTTTTTGTATTTTTGTATTTAATTAACTGTATTCAGTTCACTTATATCAAATAATTTCATATCTGTTTAGAACTAAGGCACACTATGCATGACTATAGATTGGGAAAGCATTACAGAATGAAACTCTACAGTAAACATTGAAATACTGAGTAAAGAATTCCAGATCTTTGAATGCCCCCCATAGTTCTAACCTTGCAATTTTGTTCCCAGAAGGAAGTTGGCAAGAGACGAACTGGGAGATGAGATTTGAGGGTTCGCGGGGAAGGCATTGCCAGTGCCAATTCAAAGCCTGCAAGGTCAAAGGAGACATTCACACATTGCAGAGTCAAGTGTGTAATTCTACTTGTTTCCCTCTGTGCCTGTGAGACTCACCTGAAGGGATGGGCTTTGGAGGGAAAAGTTCTATGTAGGGGCTCCGCTCGTAAATGGGTGCGCGGGCACATTTCTGTGCATCTCCTCTATGCTGGACCATGTCCACAATTTCTTGTATCCATGTGGTCCCTACAAGGAAGGAAGGAGAAAAGCTATAGGGAATAGAGAATTCATCCAGCTGTCATGGATACCCACATTTCCTGTTTCTCCTTCTCCCATCGCTCTGCCAATCATTCTCATGGACTCCCCTTTACCTGCTTTGGGATAAGTGCAGAGAAGAAGGTCATCAGGCCGAGCTTGAAAGCCACTTATTAGATTCCAATTCTCTACCATTTCGTTGAGCATTGGGATTCCCTCAAGTTCTACCAGTCTGGGGCGTTTGATGTCATTCAAGCTTTCCATCTCTGATTTGAGGTCCATCCACAACACAGTAAAAACGTTATTACCGTACAGCACTTCTTGGCCACCTCTGCCAGGGCTCTGCTTCCTCTGCCACAGTTGCCACAATGCACAGGATCAGATCCAGTTGCTTTTTCATCCCTGCTATAGACTTCGATCTTTCCTCCTGCTCCTCCCCCTTAACAGCTGCCAAAACTGGGATTCAAGTTCAATAGGTATAGGTGGAGCATACATGTTGTGGCAGAATTGAAAATATCTGTATGTTTCAGGTAGATGTTTCTCCTATGTGTAAACTGGGCATCCAGCTTCCATCTGTTTTTCAGCTCCATTAATGGATTGTACGTATAAAATAATTTTGTTCAAAAGTTGCTGTTCAATACTTCCTCACCAAATGTCTTAACTATGCAAAGCAAAAGTATGGCATCCAGAAGACCTGAGTGGAAAGTTAAGATACGAACGTATTTAATATAAGAATGTAACCAGTGCTCTGTTGGATCAGACCCCTGGCTTTTCTAGCCCAGCAGTCTGTTTTCAGTGGCCAGCCAATTGCACAAGGGATCCCACTACCCTCCCAGTAGCTGGCCCTGAGACAAGACTGATAACTATTGATCACCCATCTATATGAATTAAATTTAATGTTGGTTCTTTTTTTGTAAACGATTTTATTTTATTCAAAAGGTCAAAATGCACAATCCAAAAGAAAAAGATTAAAGACAAAGCAAAACCAAACTTTGAAAAAAGTGAATTAAAAAAGGATGAAAATACGAATTATCCCTCCCAGTAAAATGATGTCAAATCTATTGCAACAATAATACCATATTTTTCGGAGTATAAGACGCTCTGGACTATAAGACACATCTACCTTTTTTGGTGAGGAAAACAAGAAAAAGAAATCTTCCTCTGCTTCCCAGCAATTTTGCCCTCATTGCAGAAAACAGCAAACAGCCTGCTTTACTTTCATTTTCGTTTTCAGCATAGCTTCATTAGCACAAGAAAAAAAGAATCTGGTTCCAGCAATTTACCTCCTTGCAGCAAGCAGCAGAGCACTGCTACAAAACAGCTGAGAGCAAATCAGCTGAGAGTCAGGAGGCCGATCCAACCGACAATCAACTTGTGCTAACTAGGCTGTGCTGAAGCTGAAAGGAGCTGTTTCTTCTTGCTGCTTGCTGCAAGGAGGTAAACTGCTGAGAGGCAGATGCCAAAGGGTGGGGGCCAATGGGTGGGTGTATAAGACACACTTAAATTTTCACCCCCTTTTAGGGGGGAAAAAGGTATGTCTTATGCTCCAAAAAATACGGTAACTCCCCTCTTGTAAACAGTTTCAAAATATATAAGTTTGTACATCTATTTGCAATCCAGCTGACCTGTCACACATTGCATATATGTAAGGAAAATAGTTAACAGGTTAAGCAAGAGAAGTTAAAATTCAATGCACTCTGTTAACAATCTTTTATTGTCATTTATTAGTAGAATGCCTACAGGAATTTTTTATTTATCACAAATCGCCCAAATCGTTATCTTTGAGTCCAAGATCAAATATCTTTGTTTGGTTCTTAATGATGAAACTTTTCCCTAGGTTTTTAATTGGGAAAAACATAATTTTGGTTCTACTCTCATTCCGTTACTTTTTGAAGTATGATAACTGACATGCTTTTTTGAGGCCAAATATGATTGAAGGGCCTAGAAATAATTTAACATTGACTTTAATTTATCTCTTGCAGATCTGGCCAACCTTATTTATTTGGTGATGGTCTGAAAGGCTATATGTGACCTTTGTCATACATTTAGCCTAGTAATTAAGTCCCAGGAAGTTGTTGTGAGGTTGTTATGGTTAATTGAGTCAACGCTGATTCATGGTGACTGAAGGAATAAATCTATGCTGGATTTTTTAAAAAAAATATATTTTGGGAGTAGCTCAATGGTATTTTTTTCCTAGGGCTGGGAGAAAGTGACTGGTGTCAATTCCTCCAACTGGGTTTTGTATCTAAGGCAGAACTAGAACTCATGGGCTCATGGTCTCATCTTTAATCACTACACAAAATTCCCACCCAGTACAATTAAAGGAAGAGCCGTGGTGGCACAGTGATTAGATTGCAGTACTGCAGGCTACTTCTGCTGATCATCAGCTGCCAGCAGTTGGTAGTTCTGATCTCACCAGCTCAAGGTTGACTCATTCTTCTATCCTTCTGAGGTCGGTAAAATGAGGACCCAGATTGTTGGGGGCAATATGCTGCTTCTGTAAACCACTTAGAGAGGGCTGTAAAAGCACTGTGAAGCAGTATATAAGTCTAAGTGCTATTGATATTGTTAAGGGAGCCAGTTTGGTGTAGCAGTTAAGGTACCAGGCTAGAAACTGGGAGACTAAGTTTTAGTTGCACATGAAGCCTGTTGGATAGCCTTGGGCCAGGGGTGAAATCCAGCAGGTTCTGACAGATTTTGGAGAACCAGTAGCAGAAATTTTGAGCAGTTTGGAGAACTGGCAGTGGAAATTTTGAGTAATTCGGAGAACTGGCAAATACCACCTCTGGCTGGCCCCAGAATGTGGTGGGAATTGAGATTTTGCAATATCCTTCTCCCAGGAGTTGGGAGGGAATGGGGATTTTGCAGTATACTTCCCCTGGAGTGGGGTGGGAATGGAGATTTTGCAGTATCCTTCCCCTGCCTTGCCCACCAAGCCACACCATGCCCACCAAGCCACGCCCACAGAACTGGTAGTAAAAATATTTGGATTTCACCACTGCCTTGGGCCAGTCACTTTCTCTCAGCCCTGGGAAGCAGACAATGGCAAACTGCTTCTGAAAATCTGCAGGAACTTGTCCAGATAGCCACCAGGAATTAATACTGACTCAAACACACATACACACACAAACAAAAATAAAAACCCATACCCTAGCAGCTAAAAGGAAAGTGTAATGTGGGTGCACCACATGGGCATATGTTCTTTTGAGCACAAACAAAGAAACTAAATTAATGTGACTGCACATGTGCTCCTTTGTTATTGCATAGGGTTAACTTATTAAAGCTCTGAAAATTTTATCTTTAAATTAGCAAGGCAAGCACACTTGAAAAATAAAGAATATTTCCTCATTCTGAACACTAATCCAATACACAAAACAATAGAAAAGTGCAAATGCTTATTTATCGTTCTATTTAGTAGCTCAGACAAAGAGAGATATAAATTACTCTGGTGTTCTGGAAAATTATGCAATTGCACCTGTTATGGATTTTGGACTGAATTGCTCCATGAAGGTAATTTGTCAGCTGAGTGAACTTGAACATAAATATGTAGTTCTGCATATTGGATCTTATCTTTAGCTTTTTATATCCTGTAAATCCGTGACAGAATGCAGTAAGAAAACAGATATGTACATTCCATAATTAAATCAGTGGCCATCAGATTCCATACAACTTCTTCCATTTCTGTCTCACCATTACCTTGTTAAATTAATCTTGTTCCATAGTATTGCTATTTGTACTTGAGGTAAATGCAAGTAAGAAATTCAGTAGGTGAAAAGTGAAATTCCTAATGAATGCCAGTTTCTTTTCAGTACCATTGGAAGAAGAGACTTCCTTATTGGGATGTATAATGGTCTGTTTCAAATTCTCTCTGACTCAAATTTAAGATGCATTACATGGCAGGGCAGGAACAATCTGTATAAAGGAAGGTAAAATTCCTCATTTCCAATCCGATAGTCACCTTGGAACGAAGTTGAAATAAAAAGACATGCTCCCTGAGATGTTAGTCAAAGGATACGTTGCTAAATTATAATTTCTCTACTTGTGCAAAGTAGAATTAATTCAACTAGCTAGAACCTGTTTCTGGAAATCCTTAATGAATGATACAGCATCTTTGAGTCCCCAACTCAAGTTGCTGTATCAGTTGAGACGTGATTCAGATCTCAGTTTCACTTTTACTGGATAAACATGGGCAGAATTGGTTTTTCATTTTTAGATTGGCAGAGCTTTTTTTGCACACACATCATACAACCTTGGTCTACCCTAGACATTATAGTTAAATGGGGAGCAAAGAATTGTATTTGCCTCAGTCACCTTAACTACCATAGCTAATGATACAGAACAGTGGTGAAATCCACTGTTTTTTTTCCCCAAATCCCAAATTTTTTTTTACTACCGGTTCTGTGGATGTGGCTTGGTGGGTGTGATGTGGCTTGGTGAGTGTGGCAGGGGAAGGATACTGCGAAATCTCCATTCCCATCCCACTCTGGGGCCAGCCAGAGGTGGTAGTCAAAATGTCTGCTACCGGTTCTTTGAACTGCTCAAAATTTCTGCTACTGGTTTTCCAGAACCTGTCAGAACCTGCTGGATTTCACCCCTGGTACAGAACACTGCTATATAGAACACTGTTTGCACCCAGGATAGATGTGAAAGTTTTCCTAAATAATGCAAAAGATTTCAAACTCTAGGAAAAAGTATATTTAATATATTTATTTACTATCACATGTATAGAAGCATCAGGGATTTCTATTTTGAATAAGTATTTTATTAAACAGCAACAACATTTTAGCAGCCAGTGATAGCAACAAGGGATGCGCCTCCTCCTTCTGACATTCAGCACATCTGTAATCACTTCTGACTGCTATAGCAACTGACAATGAATGCAGCTGGGGGCTTAAAGGGTGAGCGGCTAAGTTGTTCATTTAACATAGGTGAAGGTCCAGGCTAAACGTGTAAATTTAGGACTAAGTAATATTAGTAAGCAAACATTTTTCTCCATTTCATTCTTAACTACTCAGTCAGTTGGGGTGTGCAGACCTGGAAGAAAGCTAAACACTGAGGCATACAAAAAGAAGAATTATTGGTTGACCTGAAGAATATTGGAGGGCTCATTGGTAAGATCAACAATTGAATGAAGCAGAGGAAAGCCTGGGATAAAATCAAGAAAGCACAATTTTCTGATGTTATCTTTTCTCTCCACAACCAGAATATGGAGCTACCTTCTAGCCTTGAAGATTTGGATCCCAAATTTGTCACGCGTTGTTCACTGATAGAGATCGAAGGAGTTTCTTTGCCCACCACAACTGCAGAACACTGGGATCAGATCAAAAGCTTCCAGGCACGGCCAGATGATCTTCTCATCTGCTCTTACCCCAAAGCAGGTAAATGTCAAGGAGATAAATAGCGGGACCCTGATATCAAAGTGGGGAGAGGGCTTCCCTTCCCCCAAAAAAGGCACTGGAAGTAAAGGTCTACATGTTGTGCTGCTTAAGTGTTTTATTTAAATGAAATTTAAGGAATTCATTAGTAAAAGGGCCTACAAAAATTGTAATTGGACCTTTTTTATTCCTGGGCTTACAAAACAACTGATACCAGAGCGAAAGAAAAGTCTTGAGGAAGGAAAAAGAGAAAAATCAGTTTGGTGACAATTGATTCAGTGGACCAGGCTGATGGAAATATACTGTATGTACTCTGATCCAGTGTATTTTGCTTTTCCGCATATCTATTATCTCTCTGGGATGATGTGATCACTTTCTCTCCCTCTCCCTCTCCCTCTCCCTCTCCCTCTCCCTCTCCCTCTCCCTCTTTCTTTCTTTCTTTCTTTCTTTCTTTCTTTCTTTCTTTCTTTCTTTCTTTCTTTCTTTCTTTCTTTCTCTTTAATCTATTTTTTCTCCTCTTAGGGTAAAGTTGGTTTCTCAGAAGCTCTTTCTGTAGCAACTCTAAACATTGAGATGCTGGAGAGACAATAGGAAAGGGTTTGGAGCAGTCAAGATGGCAGCCATGACCACATGATTAAAGCCCCACCCCTTTTAAAACATGACAGAGAGGGTTTCAATTCATGGTCTTGACAGCCATTTTGACTTTGTTGACCTTGTTGTGATACCCATGGGAGAGTAGACCCTCAAGGTTTTACACTTCCTAAGAACTCTTCATGTTGTACTCTCTACTCTTCTTCTTTTCAGGGAGCACCTGGTTGCAGGAGACTGTGGACATGATCCAAAATGCAGACAATCTGCAGAAATGTGCTCAAGCCCCCATCTACAAGCGGATGCCCTTTCTGGATATGTTTCCTCCAATCACCTTTCCTTCAGGTGAGCACCTGCGATTAGAGTGATGAGAATATTTGTCAAAACTTGCCTGAATGTTTTTCAGACTTAAACAATGTCTTTTCAGACTTGGACAATGCAAAAGCAAGACCTTCTCCACGCTCACTCAAAAGTCACCTCCCTGTTCATCTCCTGGCTCCATCCTTTTGGGAACAAAAGTGCAAGGTCAGGACAATCGGGGTGGGGGTGGGGTGGGGGTGGAATGGTAGGAAAGCAGCTTAATCCACCTTCTGTTTCCTGGCTTGATGACAACTTAATAAGATGTTGGGCTCAGCTTTGGTGTCTGTGACTTGATCAAGAATTTATAAAATCTTGACCAAATCAATGTTCCTCCTTCAACTTTCAGAGTTTTTATGTGGTTACTTTAGTGGTGATATCCAAATTTTTTTACTACTGGTTCTGTGGGTGTGGCTTGGTGGGCGTGGCAGGGGAAGGATACTGCAAAATCTCCACTCCTACCCCATTCCAGGGGAAGGATATTGCAAAATCTCCATTTCCACCCAACTCTGGGGCCAGCCAGAGGTGGTATTTGCCAGTTCTCAGAACTACTAAAAATTTCCGCTACTTGTTCTCCGAACTGCTCAAAATATCCGCTACTGGTTCTCCAGAACCTGTCAGAACCTGCTAGATTTCACCTCTGGGTTAGTTCTTTAACAATATTTGTGTCTTGGCCTTTTCTTTCTTTTTCTTCTTTCTAGACCAAACACTATAGATAGAGCACGGGCATTGCCTCACCTAGAAGCGATAGGGAGAGAAAAGCTTGAAAATTGCTTTTGCATTCTCCCTTCTTTTCCCCTTTTCTTCAGGTAATCTATATTGCTAGGAATGTCAAAGACACTGTGGTTTCGTATTTCCATTTTCATCACATGAACAAAACCTTGCCACATCCAGGAAACTGGGGAGAGTTTCTGGATAAGTTCCTTGCTGGGAAAGGTGAGTAGAACCGGTTTAAAGAGCTATAACTAGCAATTTGTTTAGTGACCTTTCAAAGTCACAGTGGCACTGAAAAAAGTTACTTATCACCATTTTTCACACATTGCAACATCCCCTTGGTCATGTCATCGAAATTAAGAGGCTTGGCAACTGACTCATATTTATGACAGTTGCAGAATCCCAGGGTCAAGTGATCATGTTTTGCAGCCTTCTGACAAGCAAAGACAATGAGGAAGCCAGGTACACTTAACAACCATCTTACTAACTTAATAATTGCAGTGATTCACTTAACAACTGTGGCAAGAAAGATCGTAAAAGGGGGCAAAACTCACTTAACAAATGTCTTTCTTAGCAACAGAAATGTTGGGCTGAATTATGGTCATAACTTGAGGATTACCTGTATTTCCTCCAAACCATCCCACATTCCACAACCAAAAACCATGTTATACCCATGCAAAAAACTGTTATTGGGATAATGAAATATTGAAGGGAAAAAAGGGGTACAAATGTCGCTGATTTAGAGGCCATGACTAAAAAAGCTTAGAAGCCGAGAGACTCTTCAGATGTGCATATTTGCTGCTATCTTACAATTGGATATACTAGCTTGTAGTAATTTCCTTCATTTGCATGATAATACAGTTCCATGGCTAGATGGCAAATTAGCACTCTAAGGTTTGCAATGCTTCATCACAGACAAAAGGGCTCCCTGTGCAATTTGCAATCAGCATGCTGACCCTCACATTGGGTGAAATTGGAAGTGTTTGTTTATGAGGCACTTAAGAGTTCAATTCAATTCAATCAGAATAGGGCTGGAAGGGACAGTGGAGATCTTCAAGCCCCTGATGGCGAAACTATGGCACGTGTGCCAAGGTGGCATGCAGAGTCATCTTTCCAGGCATGCGAGCTGTCGCCCAACTCACGTGCAGCTGCGCATGTAAGCACGCCCCAGATGGTGTTCGCACGTCCGGTGCACATGCGTGCAAATCAGGGGACCAGCTGGTCTTCAGAGCTCTCCTGCGCATGCAAAGATGGCGTTCGTGTGCATGCATTGTGTGTGTGATAACCGTGCACATGTGCAGATGGTGCTACTGCATGCACAGCGCACGGGGAATCGTGTGAAATCTGCATGCATGGGCAAATGGGGCAATTGCACACGCAGCGCACGGGAGAGCCACGTGAAAGCCTGTGCAGATGATGTGGTTGTGCATGCAGTGCATGAGTGAGTGCGCACAAAAACCATGAGCATGCGCAGATGGTGTGGTTGTGTGTGCAGTGCACGGGGAGTGGCCACACATTAGCGCAGCTCGCATGCGTAAAGTGTGTACCTGTTTGGCACTCGGTGAATAAAAGGTTTACCACCACTATACTAGCCTAGCCCTCTGCCCAAGCAGGAGACCTTATAGCACTTCAGACAAGTGACTGTCCAGTCTCTTCTTAAAAACCTGCAGTGATGAAGCACCTACAACTTCTGAAGTGAACTGTTGTAAGTCGAGGACTACCAGTGTTTTCTTTCTTTCTCCTTGGGAAGAGAGGCTGAAGTAAACTTCCCAGTGTTCTCTGATGTCTGTTCCTAGTTATCTGTGGCTCATGGTTTGACCATGTCTGTGGCTGGTGGGAGGCCAAGAAACATCACCCGATTCTTTATCTCTTTTACGAAGACATGAAAGAGGTGAGAAGTTTCCTTTCCCGTAACGAAGAAACTTGCTGCAAAAATGTTTCAGAGAGGGAATTCAATGATACAGGCCAAACTTTCTCAATTGGGTTCTGTGGAATTTTAAGGTTTTGCAAGAGCTGAAGATCAAAAAATAAATAAAACTTTGTTTCTTCAACTTCGTGCAGTGTCACCGCTCATAGGAATGTGAATGTTTATGCACCATAGCTTAGCTACCATCTTGCCACTTCGTTCTTGTTGCAATTGGATGATAAATGTAAATTATATAGTGAAATTTTCACTTTGCTTTTGTCATGCTTATGCCGTGTTTCCCTGAGGCTTGGAAAATTATTTCAAGAATTCTTCCTAGCTAAATGTTTGACAAGGTCCGACAAAGACTTTGGATTGAGATGTTCAAACAAAGATGGCCAATCTCCTGTCAGTAACCCTTAGCACTTTTTTCCTTCCCGTTAACCGTTTCAGCTCTTTCCCTAGGATCCAATTCGGGAAATGAGGAAAATAGCTCAGTTTCTGGGATTAGAGGTTCAAGAACCGATTCTGAATCAGATTTTGGAGCACACCCAGTTTGAGAGCATGAAAAGAAACACAATGGCTAATTATCGTAATGTGTCTCCCTCTCTCATGGACCACACCGTGTCACCCTTCCTCAGAAAAGGTGAGGATGGAAACCAGAGAGGGCAGATCGGGAGTGTGAATAAGCTATCAGGTTTGACGCTTTCTAAATGTGGCAGGGAGGGTCCCACCTGGCAATACCTGTGAGATCTGATGTAATTACAGGATGGGAAAGACATTTGAAGGAAGAGATGCTGCTTAGGGAACAGTCAGATAAGAGATAGCAGTTAGAGCAAGAAGCTCAGCATGGACTCACCCTAATTTCATCAAACTGTAAAAGAGATGGCAGGAAATTATACTTTCAAGTATAATTTGCAAGATTCTGTCAGTGTAGTTTTAAATTAAGTAGAATGACCCTATCTGGTCTTGTTTCCTGTCTGTATACCTGGCAAGGCTGACACCTGGGGAGGCTTTAGTCCCAAACCCATGATGGGTGTCAAATTTTGGAAAGGTGATCCTTGCAATGTTGAAATGCAACTGAGAGGTGTGGGAAAGCAAACTGGAGGAGAGGTGAGCTATTACAAAAGACAAGTTATCTAGATCAGTAGTCACCAACTGGTGATCTGTGAGAAAATTTTAGTGGTCTCCAGAAAAAATTATTTGCATTTTTTATATTGCACTAAATCAGGGGTCCTTAAATTATGACCCCTGAGCAATGAACATTTATGTTGCTGCAGAGAGTCTCCCCCTTTGGGATCTTTTTGTACAGGTTGGAGGGGGGGGCAGAAATTCTGACTTGGGGTCTGCTTCAGCCTCCTGGTGCAGGGCTTTGGATGAAGGCTAGAGGGAAGTACCGTTGGTGGCAAAGAGCCAGAGGGCCTTTTTCCAGTGGGACAGCATCATGGCCTAGAACTGGCTGACCATCTCAGCCCGTTGAGCTGCCAGGCACTGGTACCTGGCCTTGCACTCCTGCAGGTCTTTCCTCTGTTTGGAAAGCCTATGCTCGTAGTCTTCAGTGAAGTGCTTCTGCTAAACCTCCTACTCAGTCAGATCCAATTTGGATTTAGACAGCTGTTTTGCCAACTCTTTCTCATGGTGGCTGCTTAGCTCCAGCAACTGCTTCCCGTTGGGGCCCTAAAGAGCATCGGGCGGGCAGGCGAGTAGTAGTGAATGGAGGCTGGCAAGGTGCCCCTCAATGTGAGTGACATTGAGTTGGCCATGTCCCCCCGTCACATGACCACCTTGCCACGCCCACCCAGCCAGTCATTAGGCAGATCATATTAGTGGTCCACGGGATTTAAAATTATGAATTTAGTGGTCCCTGAGGTCCGAAAGGTTGGTGACCCCTGATCTAAATCCTGCTGGATTAGAATAACAGAAAACAACTGAGTTTTGTTTCTCTCCTCTCCTCTCCCCCTCCCCAATTCTGCAGGTATTGTTGGTGACTGGAAGGAACATTTCACAGTGTCTCAAAGTGAGCAGTTGGATGGCATTTGTAGTCAGTTGCTGGAAGGCAGTGGCCTGACCTTTCGCACAGAGCTCTAAAAGCAGCTCTTCTCCTCCATACAGCCTTCTCAATCAAGCCTGCTTCAATTATTAATCTTCCTTGCATTGAATAAAATAAGCCATGGATCCATAACCAAATGAGAATCCAAGCTTTACTGTGCATCTCTTTAAAAAGCTAATTCTTGTTCAAAAGCATTTGTCGTTGCCAATTAAATTTCCTTTTACTGAAATTCTCTTATTGAGTTGCTTGGTCTCTTATTTCCTATACTGTAGGATGGAAAAAGGAGGGTTGCCTGGTTTTATATTTAAAGACTTCTCTCTAATTTTTACTTAAACTTTCTTTTCAATTGCTTAAAAAATTGCTCGTAGGAAAAGCATTTCAAAAGGAAAGTGGTAGGAGAAAACCGGAAGGCAACAGATAGAAATAATTGAAAATGTGGTCACTTTCCTGATATTCCAATCCCATGAGGGCCAAGTATGGCTTTATTTCATATATTTTATGTTTATTTTATTTACCATTTTTATGCTGTTTGGCTCAGCTTCCCCCATGGAAGCTGGAGCTGAAATTGGAGAAGATTTCTCTCTCTGCCCCACACCTCTTATCCAGCATGCAGTAAGGAAGCAAGTCAAATACGGGTTTGTGTCGTTTTTTTGCAAGCACTGAGGGAATTTAACTGGGTTTAAAAAGATAAAAATGTGCATGGAGGGAGTGCTCCCTCTGGTGGCTATGGCCATGTAGTTTTCTTGGTGTCACTGTATCACATTAATTGTCACTGTGGATCCAAAGTCGTAAGTAGAAGGTGAACCATCATAAAGAGGAGAAACTGTCTATCACACATCCTCAAGTATGATGGGTGAAAAGAGGAATCCATGTTTAAGTGTGCTTTTTCTGTCCCTGTTGAAACTGGAATAGCTGCTTCTCTTCCCTCTTTTCTTTTTGCCTTTCCCCTTGCTTTCAACATTTGCTTCACCTTATGGCCTGTCTGCTAAAAAGAAGCAAGGCTATGGCATGCAGTTGAAAGAAAATTGGGATTGGTAGATACAGTACAGGGATGCCGGTAATTGTGGAGTCAGTCTGGCAAGAACAAAGAATGTTTATTCACAGAGAATACGCAGGCATAACACTTGTATCAGTTCTAGGTGGTAAGATGATTGACAACAGTAACGAGTTAGAGTTAGACATCCTGCACTCCTCAGCTAGAAATTAGGAATAGAGATGGCTTGAAGCAAATACGATGTGTATTAGTTAACTTCTAATAACTTCTGGAGCATTCATCATCCAAGGCTTAGGAATAGAGAATAGGGATGGCTAGAGACCAATAGGACAATTGTTAGATCATTACTAAAATGTTTATTAGATGATTTGTTTTATATATCCCACCTTATGCTTTAATGAAAATGTATAAAGGTTTCTTGATTCTATTGTTTGAGGTTCATTGGCATTTTCTAACCAGGACTTCTTTTCACAGAGCGCTTCAATAAAAGGAAACAAAACCTGCATCTCATGTCTAGTGTTCCTCTTCGGCTTCAACACCAGGCTCAGACCTGAATTGGAGAGAACAATCTACTATTGTGTAGATAATCTTTGACCGTAATGGACCCTGCCTGGTAAAAGAGCAGCAATCGCAGATAAGCTGAAAATGGCAGCCATTTCTGGGACGCTGCCATGCGCTCCAGGAATGAGCCGCTCTGTTTCTGCTTCTCTAATGTGGTTTGTACAGTGCTATGAAAAGCTCCAGAGGTTTCCTCAGCGCTTCAAAGATTGTTTTAGGAGAGCAAAACAAATCACCCCTGCTTAATCTCTGCCTTAGGCAAATTTTTCCTCCGGCTTCAATTGATGCTCTAAAGTGTATTGATACGTATTGCAAAAGTGATTCATTCCAAATTATTGCCTCATTATCTTTTCTAGCCTGAGATTTGTATTTTTTTCTCACCTCACATTTTGGGAGGCGTCTGTTCCTGATGGTTTGCTTAAACTTGTCTATAGCTGTTTTTAAAGTTAAACCAAAACTGTAAGGAGTTCTGTGATTCACAAAATCTCTGGCCACTCCCCCAGGGATTTCATTTACACCTATTTAGCACTACTGCTAGTGATGGAATTTGGAGTTCCTGATTCCCTATGCTAAGCAGAATCATGCTTTTACCCTTTGCCTTTCTTGTAAGAAACTTTCCAGAGTCTGGTCCAGTGGTGAAATTCAATTTTTTTTACTACCGGTTCTGTGGGCATCGCTTTGCGGGCATGGTGTGGCTTTGTGGGCATGGCAGTAGAAGGATACTGCAAAATCCCCATTCCCACTGCACTCTGGGGCCAGCTAGTGGTGGTATTTGTTGGTTCTCCAAACTACTCAAAATTTCTGCTACCGGTTCTCCAGAACCTGTCAGAACCTGCTGGATTTCAACCCTGGTCTGGTCCCATATTCCTAGCTCAGATATGAGATATTCCCCTTCTTTCTTTCCCACCCAGATCAAAACTCATTGCAGCCAACTGGCCATAGCTAATTTGTTGTGGGACAACTGGCCATGGCCAACTTTCCTCAGGACAACTTGCCACGGAATAAGAGCTACGTTGATATAGAGGAAATGGTGGAATAGAATAAGGAATGCAAAAGGAGGGACAAAATAAAATGTGAATGACAAAAATTAACTTTTTGTTGAATTGTCTCGCAATGAGTTATTGTGTTGGCTGTAGCGAGCAGGCAGCAGTGAGTTAGCCATGGCAAGTTGTCCATGGTAAATTGTCCCATTCCCCATATATTCACTGCCTCCCAAGTCCCAGCTGATCAAGAGAAAATGGGGATTTTGCAATAACCTTCCCCTGGAGTGGGGAGGGAATGGAGATTTTACAAAATCCTTCCCCCACGCTCACCAAGCTATACCCTCCAAGCCATTCCATGCCCACCAAGCCAAATCCACAGAACTGGTAGTAAAAAAAATTGAAACCCTCCACTGAGCAAGAAGTGTTGGCACTGATGTTTTTCCTGGAAGCAGGATGCACCCAGAGGAAGTTGGACGTACACCATTTTCATACAGAACATTCCCCCCACCCATGGTTTTGACGCTGCTGCTCTGAAAGTGTGGAGAGGAAGAGAGAGGGAAGAATAGGAGTCACTTTGGATAGTGAGATGGCTGCCATATCAATTTAATAAATGCACAAAATATTGTAAGACTATGTCCAATGCTGCATCAGTTTATTTCTGGGGCATTAAAGCCAGGGGTGGGTTTTACTTACCTTTACCACCGGTTTGCAACAGGATCGCGCACACATCTTGCTTCTGTGCATGCGCAGATCACCAATGATGACATCTGGGGTGGTGGGCGGGGCCTCCCACCGGTTTTACTACCGGTTCTTGCAAACCAGTCTGAACCAAGGCTAACCCATGACTGATTAAAGTAGCATGTCTCAAGCAGACTTTAGATTTAGCATGCTAAATACATGTTGAAAATGCCTGTAGCTTCAGTTTTGGATCATATAAGGTTTTTGTTTTGGGGGGGGTAACCCTAATTCATGATGGCAGGAGAAGAGGGGAGAAAGGAAGAGGGGGAGAACATCTCCGTTGATGGAGGCCGGAGAATTGACAACAGATTGACTCTGATTTCTTCCTTCTGAGGGAGGAAGTGAGACACTTGAGTATCCAGGAGAAAAGAAATCCCAAAGTACAGTGAAAAATAAGATATTTCAATAGCTTTTTTTATTGAACATACCAAACAACACTGGCAGGTGATAATTACATTATTCTCAAGGGTGAAAACTTATTGCTCAGTGCGGAAGACCAGGCCACTGCCTGCTAATAACTGGGAAGAAATTTTATCTATCTTTTCGTTTTGAGCCACAGTAAAGTGTTCCTTCCAGTTTCCTACAACACCTATAGGTGGGAAACAATCCAAGAAAACAAAATCAGTAATTTCTGTTTCCTGAGCTCTTTTACAACTATTCTAATAGTTCAGCAATGGAGCGTGCATTCTTCTTTGTTTCAGAGGATCCCTCCAGATGGCATCTTGGAACCTCTAGATCAGTGATGGCTAACCTTTTGGCCATTGTGTGCCAAAAGTGGCGGAGTGCGGGGGGGTTGCCCTCATGTGTGCCCATACCCATAATTCTATGTGTCCCGCCCTCCCTGAACAGGCATGCGTGACCCCCCCCCCCCACTTGAGGCATGTGATGGCATGGTGGGACCGGTAGGCCCATTTTTCACCCTCCCCAGGCTCCAGAGACTTTCTAGGAGCCTGGGGAGGGCAAAAACAACCTTCCCAACCCCCCGGAGGCCCTCTGGAGGCTGGAAATGGCTGGTGGGACTAGAAGGCCTGAAAATCAGCTGGAGGAGCTGAGTTCATGTGCTCACCAATATGGCTCCACATGCCACCTGCGTCACACGTGCCATAGGATCGCCATCACGGCGCTAGATCATGTAGTACCGCTGAAACAACCTGTTCCCAAAGGGATTGAAACAACCTGTTCCCAAAGGGATTGAAGGGAGGCTATATGGAGAGGAGGATTACAAGTAGAACACTGGATCCGCATGCCAGTACAGATTGTCAGCGAAATACAGGTAGTCTTCCATTTATGTTGGCAATGGAACCTGCTCTTTAAGGTCACAAGCCTTATGGTGGTAAAATAGGCTGATCATGTGACTGACTCAATTTTATTAATTTAATTTTATTAATTTAATTTTATTAACTTAGTGTTTGCAGACTTTATCCTTTTGAGGATTCCATCTGGGAAACTTATTTTGGGGTTTGAGGAAGTTTGCTAATTTGATTAACTTGGATATACTGATTCTCAGACTATTGTGGATCCTGTTAATACTTTAAGGGAAGATGGAAACAGTTTAAAGAATAAAATATATTTGGATATAAAACGTCTCACAATGAAAACTTCGAATCTGGGTCACAAGTAGCCCCAGGTAAGTCTATCATAACTTTGAACGATCACTAAAAATTGGTCCTAAGTTGGAACTACTTACAATACTCATCTGTGCTGAGATGTTTCAGGACAGAACCATTCTGAATTCTGTCTCTAAAATGTCTTCCCCTCTAAAACTAAAACTAAATCTAAAATAAGAGCCTGGATAGCTCAGCAAACTAAAAGCATTGTGATTAACTCCAGCTGTCTGCAATTACTGTAAGTTTGAATCTCACCAGGCTCAAGGCTGACTCAGCCTTCCATCCTTTCTAAGGTAGGTAAATTGAGGACCCAGTTTGTGGGGGCAATAAGCTGACTTTGTATAAAATATACAAAAGTATGAAGGCTATTGCTTAACGCATTGTAAGCCGTCCTGAGTCTCTAGGGAAGGGCGGCAGATAAATCAAATTAAATTAAAAATTAAAATTAAAAAATAAACTGCAACTGAGTGCTTTTCTTCACCCCTGACCATTTTAAATACCTTTTGTGGCCACGATTCAGGGCTATGTAGCCCCAAGACATAACTCAAGATATAAATCATAACATTTCTTCAAGCCTTCACCAACCCCCTGTGATGACATTGTGATCCCCAGGGATCCGCCGACCACAAGTTGAGAATCCCAGTGCTAGTGAATTAAGCATAAGAGGTTCAACGTTTTCTCTACTGGAAGAGTTCTCTGGAAGGGATAGGTGATACATGCTCAATAGTAATAACTGTGAGAGGGATCTAGAAGTCCTAGTGGACAATCCCTTAAATATGAGCCAGAGGTGTGCAGGCGGCAGCCAAAATAGACAACGCAATGTTAGGCTGCATTAATAGAGGGATACAATCAAGATCACATGAAGTGTGCATACCACTTTATTATCCCTTGAAAGGACCACAGTTGGAATATTGCATCCCGTTTTGGTCTGCATGATATAAAAAAGAAGTTGAGACTCTAGAAAAAGTGCAGAGAAGAGCAACAAAGATATTTAGAGGACTGAAGGCTAAAACATATGAAGAACAGTTGCTGGTGTTATGTCCTTATAAGGACATCCGCCGGGGGATTGGTAGATTCCACCGGTGGAGATTTAAATGGTTGTCATTGGCCGGCGGGCATGCCCGAGCAGGATATAAGGAGGCTCGGCAGCCTCGCCGGCAGTTCAGTTTGCACTTCAATAAAGGTTCTGAACAGACAGCAGCTGAGTCGCGTTTCTTTCCGGCGCCGAGCTAACACTGGCGCCAAAGGACTGAAGAAGAACCGACGAGCAGCAGGCACGATTGCGACCGCCATCCAAGAGCTGAATCACTTGAGCGAGTCACTAGAACCATGTCCGGACCCCAAATCTCTCTGGCTCCATTCAATCTGAGCCAGGAAAAATGGAAGTCCTTCATGGTTTGTTTCCGACAATTCCTGGCCAGCAGCGGTTTCACCAATTTAGACGACAGCAGGAAGAGGGCTCTCTTCCTGACCCACTGCGGATCCGAAGTTCTGGAGATGGCGATGGACCTCGTGGCACCTAGAGACATCGAACAGATGCCATGGTCCGAGCTTCAAGATGTTCTCCAAGAACACTACGCGCCCACGAGCACTCCTCTAGCCAACCGATTTGAATTCCACCAAAGGAATCAGCAAGAAGGGGAGACGTTCAAGGAGTTCATATCGGTGCTCCGGAAGATCGCGGCCAGCTGCAAGTTTGAAAATGTGGATGTCCAGCTGCGAGACCGAATCGTCTTCGGCATGAGGGACTGCACCATCCAAAAGAAGTTTCTCAGCTGCAAAAAGATCTCCCTGAAGGACGTTATCGAAGAAGCCACCGTGGCAGAAACGTCCGACAGAGCGGCAGCAGCAATGCGACGATCCAAAGGGATTCACAAGATCCACAGAGACCAACAACAGTCATCGGACGGCATCTCCACGGGGTCGGAGTCAGATTTCGAAATGGCCGTCCATAAGGTCACAAGGCCCCAAAGGCGGGAAAAACCACAAGATGGCAGCTGAGAGGACAGATGCGCCAGCTGCAAAGGGGACCATCCTCACGCCAGATGTCACTGGCGGGATGCGACCTGCCACCGATGCGGACGAAAGGGACACATTGCAGAGGCCTGCAGAGTGGCAGAGCCAAATTTCGAACTGCAAAGACCTTCGGACCGCGAATACCAAAGGTCATCTAGACAGTCCCAGCAGCTGAGGCGGAACGACGAGCGGCAACCCAACGGCCAGCAGGTCAACAAGACGACCATCGCACACACCGAAACCGAGGGATCCGAAAAATTCCACGTGACTGTCCACGTGGAAGGGGCACCATGCCCCATGGAAATAGACTCAGGCTCGCCATTCTCCATTATTGCCTGGCACAAACTCAAAAAACTACAACCAAAGATCTCCAAAGGACAATTAAAACCCATCCAGGCAAAGTTGGTAGACTTCGGCGGGCACCCCATTGGCATCCTGGGATGAACCAACATCAGGGTGCAATACAAGGAGTTCAATGGAGACCTCCCCATCGCCGTCGTCAAGGACGCCCGTCCAACCCTACTTGGCGTGGAGTGGTTCAGGCCGCTAGGGCTCACAATTGGTGGCATTAATCAGATCAGGACTAGCCAACTCGACCAACTCCTACAAGACTTCAAAGACATCTTCGACGGGAGTCTAGGTAAATTCCTGGGGAAACCCATATCCTTCAATTTAGATCCAAAAATCACTCCAATTTGGCTAAAGCCCCGCAGAGTCCTATTTGCCCTTAGACCAAAAGTGGATGCACAATTGGATAAACTAATCACCCAGGGCATCCTTGAACCGATCGATCACGCTGCATGGGAGACGCCCATTGTGACCCCCATGAAGCCGGATGGATCTGTGCGCATCTGCGCTGATTATAAGTGTACCATCAACCGGGCGTTGCAGCAGAGCGCATATCCGGTGCCAGTGGTGCAACATCTGTTGCACTCACTAGGCAAAGGATCAATTTTCGCCAAATTGGACCTGGCACAGGCTTACCGGCAGCTGCCAGTCGACCAGACAACTGCGGAGGCGCAAACGATTGTCACGCACCGGGGCGCCTTTAAATGCAACAGACTCCAGTTCGGAGTCAGTGCTGCCCCGGGGATATTTCAATCAATGATGGAACGCCTTCTCCAAGGCATTCCAGGGGTGGTGCCCTACTTTGATGACGTCCTAGTCTCAGGGACATCGGAATCCCAACTCATGGAACGGCTCAGGCTCGCCCTGCAGCGGTTCCAGGCGAAGGGACTACGGGTCCGACGGGACAAGTGTGTGATCGGAGTCAGGGAAGTCGAGTTCCTGGGCTATTTAATAGATAACCAGGGCATCCACCCCACTAAAAGTAAAGTTAGGGCTATACATGAGGCTCCAGCCCCCAAAAACAAAACGGAGCTTCAGGCTTTTCTGGGACTACTAAATTTTTATAGTGTCTTCTTACAACAGAAAGCCACTGTTGCTGAGCCACTACACCGACTCCTAGGGAAGGCGGCACCTTGGAAATGGGGGAGCGAAGAAGAGGAAGCCTTTCAGAAAGCAAAAAGACTCCTATCCTCCGACAGCCTCCTCATCCAGTACAATGGAGAGCTGCCGGTAACCTTGACCTCACCCTACGGGGTCGGGGCTGTCCTCAGCCACCAACTACTAAACGGGACAGAAGCACCAATAGCATTCTTTTCGAAGACCATGTCACCAGCCGAGAGAAACTACGGCCAGATCGACAAGGAGGCGCTGGCGATGGTGGCGGGCGTTAAACGATTCCATGAATACATTTATGGAAGAGCTTTTACAATCGTCACCGACCACAAACCCTTACTGGGCCTCCTCGCTGGGGACAAACCCACCCCAACCTTCATGTCACCCAGGATGACACGCTGGGCCA
This sequence comes from Coluber constrictor foxii, assembly GCA_038048745.1. Taxonomy (NCBI): domain Eukaryota; kingdom Metazoa; phylum Chordata; class Lepidosauria; order Squamata; family Colubridae; genus Coluber; species Coluber constrictor. Next base: position 59,584,396 of record CM075961.1, on the reverse strand, counting down.
TCTTCCTGTCTGGCTACAACTACCGCCTAGTCCACTGGCCGGGAAAAGTCATCAGCAACGCCGACGGCCTCAGCAGGTGCCCGCTGAATGAGCAGATCATGGATCCAGCACCAACGCTCGGCCTCCATCACATCGATGATGACCAGTCCAGCCCGGTGTCCTCAACCATGGTAGCACAGCACAGCGAAAGACAAAAACCTCAAGCAAGTCTTATCCTGGGTCTTGCGGGGATGGCCGGAGGAGAACCAGAAAGAAGAATTTGCCCCATACCAGAGAAGGCAGCAAGAACTCACCACCATGCAAGGCTGCCTCCTCTGGGGCGACTGGGTGGTCATCCCCCCCACACTACAAAAACAGACATTACAGACTCTCCACAACGGACACCCAGGGATCGTCCGAATGAATGCCCTAGCACGGAGTTACGTCTGGTGGTCCACCTTAGATAAAGACATTGAGGTGTGGATTGCCAGATGTGACCCGTGCCAGGCAACGAGACCAGCACCCCTGCAAGCGCACCCGACAGAATGGGAACAACCGTCCGGACCGTGGTCAAGAATATACATCGACTTCGCCGGACCGATGAACGGGAAGTCCCTTCTGATCGTTTTCCAAGTGGCTTGAAGTTATAGCCATGCCCTCTACAATGATGGAAGCCACCATCAGAGCCCTACGACGACTTTTCTCCACACATGGCCTACTGGACACCTTAGTCTCTGACAATGGGCCACAGCTGACGGCGAAGGCGATGGAAGAATTCCTGGCCGGCCACAGAATCAGGCACACACTCATCGCCCCATATAGATCGGCCAGAAACGGACAGGGCGAAAAAATGGTGAGGTTGACAAAAGAGACTCTGACCAGAATGGGCAATGGGGACTGGCAGGAACAAATTGACCAGTTCCTGTTGACCCAGCACATCACACCCCACACCACAACAAAGAAAAGCCCAGCAGAGCTACTGATGGGGAGGAAGCTGCGCTCACCGCTAGATCGCCTGCATCCGATGTACAACCCGAAAGACAAGCCGAACAAACCACCGCCAACAAGAAGCTTCGCGTGCGGTGATTTAATTTTCGCGCTCAACTTCCAGGGCGATCCCAAGTGGCTCAAGGGTCAGATCGTAAGGGTGACCGGCCCGAGGTCCTACAAGGGGGAGCTGGACGACGGCCATTCCTGCCGATGACACATTGACCAGCTCCGGAAAAGGTGGAGGGAAGTCGAGGAAAACCACCCCGATGAGGTAGGCCTGCCCCACCCAGACGAGGTAGGCCTGCCTCAACCAGACAGGGTAGGCCTACCACCCTCCAACGAGGTAGGCCTACCCCACCCCGAAGAGGTAGGCCTGCCACCACCCCGCAGGGTAGGCCCATCGCACCCAGAAGGATGAGACGGACCGCGAACAGAAGATGACGGCCAACAACACCCCAGCAAAGGAGGGCAAGGCAGGACCAACTCTACCCAGCACAAGAGATGCAGAAAGCCAAGGCAAAGAGAACACGGTAGACCGGGACCTTCTCCACCGGCGAGAGTGCCAACCTGCCAACCCCAGTGGCACTTGACAGCATGACCCCCGAGACCGACATAACTACGGAGAGGGGATGGAAAGGCAAGACCAGGCAGCGCAACACCCAGACAGACCAGGCAGCGCAACACCCAGACAGACAGAGTCGACCAACACCTGTCCGGCGAAAGAGGCGAACACCGACCCGGCAGGGGAGGATGACAACACCCCAGCAGAGGAGGCCTCCCGCAACCCGACGAGGACGACCGCCCCATCTGCAACCAGGAGGGAAGCCGCCGACCCGGCAGGGTAGGACAGCAACACGCCTGCAAGGGAGTCCTACCCTACCCCGACGAGGTAGGCCGACCCGCCCAGGCCAGGATGGGACAGTCACAACCACCCCCGCCCGGGGGTCAACCCACGAAGGAAGCCACCGCTCTACCCAACCCGGGGGCACCCTGGACGTCAGACGAGGAACCAGGAACCTTACCGAGGTTCAGACGACCGTCTCCCGACTGCGGCGACTGGAGCAACCCGGATGGCCACCAGCCCGACGGTGGCGCGACCCGGGGACAGCACCTGGAGAGGACTTCAACTCCAGCCGGAGGCGCTAGGCAAGGCCCTGCACACTCGACGGCCGAGTCCGGAGAATCCCGGATGGGAGGACCGGAACCAGCAGGAGCCAGACCCATCCGGAGCAACATCAACCCACCGAGTGAGCCGCGCAGGTCTGGTAGAACTGTCAGGCGTCCCGCCTACCTGTGCGAGTATGTGATCGCGTACACTGATTGACGGACTAAGAACTAGGAGGGGAGAGGTGTTATGTCCTTATAAGGACATCCGCCGGGGGATTGGTAGATTCCACCAGCGGGAGATTTAAATGGTTGTCATTGGCCGGCGGGCATGCCCGAGCAGGATATAAGGAGGCTCAGCAGCCTCACCGGCAGTTCAGTTTGCACTTCAATAAAGGCTCTGAACGGACAGCAGCTGAGTCGCGTTTCTTTCCGGCGCCGAGCTAACACAAATTTGGTATGTCTAGTCTAATGAAAAGAAGGACTAGGGGTGACATGATAGCAGTATTCCAATATCTAGTAGGTTGCCTCAAAGAAGAGGGAGTCAAGCTATTTTCCAAAGCACCTGAAGGACAAGAAGCAATGGATGGAAACTAATAAAGGAGAGAGAGAAATAAGGAGAAATTTCGTGACAGTGAGAAAATTACTTAGTGGAAAAGCTTGCTTTCACAAATATATATGGAGATTCTCAATCATCCAGATTATGATTGTGCCAAAGGTGCTTTTCAAAAGGCAAAAGTGATGGAGCACCCACAACTCCTATCTTGGTTTTCTTTGAAAACATTTTGCTTCTCATTCAAGAAGCTTCAGAACTGAAGAAACGTCTTGGATGAGAAGCGAAATGCTTTAGAAGAAAAATCAAGAAAGTCCAGGTGGCTTTCGAAAAACACCTTTGCCTTCAGGACTTGTGGGTGCTCCATCTGCATCTCCATCTGCAAGGGGACCCCTGGACTAGAAGACCTCCAAGATTGCTTCCAATTTTGTTATGCTGTTAACTAACATCCTAGCTACCATCTAGAACAAAAGATTCAACTTTTCACCTTCTTTCCAAAAAAAGAAATCACAAATTGTGACTGCCATCCAATGCACCAAGTAGAAAAAACTCTTGCGTGCATAATAGATTTCTGATTTGAAACTCCTCTTTTTTATATGATCCACATCTATTCTTCCCAACCAATCTTCCCAACCATTTCCTCCTATCCATGGTTGCATCATCTGTGATTGAAACAACACTAATGGTAAAATATATAAGGTAAAATCCTGATAATCATGTACAACCAGTTGTTTCATCTCTGCAAATTCATGTAGGCTGCTAAATTAAACAATTAAAAATGAAAATACACCCTAAACGGTGTATCTAGAGCATTTTTGAACACATCAAACTAATTACTACCACTTTCTGTGTGGATTGTTCTATTCTGAAATTATTAGATTTGCAAATTGCCCAATCTACAGTGTACTTTCACAACTATTCTGAAGTCAAATGCCTGTGCTTTGTGCTTGGGTTTTTTTGCCACTATTCCTGAGATCTTCACCAGCCCCTCCTATTGGATGCAGTTAAAATTCAGCTTCAGTTCTGACTCTCACCTTTTCTCATGAAGGGGGACAAGGCTTGGTTCATTATGAAGTCAGGCAGAGTGAGGTAATTGGCCATGGGGTTGTCTTTCATAGTTTCAAACTTCGTATGTTCAGTGATCTCCTCCAGAATTGGATCTGGGAGTTCAAAGTTGAGGAAGTGAGCGACCTTCCGGATTTCTTTGGCTGGATCCTAGTACAAATATGGAGAGAATTCTGGCTATGTTTTGATGCTTTTTTGACTGAAATCGTTGGAGCTTGTTCTTTTTTCGGTTAGTCAGGAGGCAATCTACAATAAGATCTGAGATCCAGCAAAACGGGCATTTTTGTAGCTCATCTTCAGGCCCTGACCAGAGTACCTTGTTTAAATTTTCTCTTGTAATCATTTGTATTTTATCCATATCTGCCCATGTTATATCATATATATAGTACTGGTTTCCAGTTTTTTTCTGGGTGTAGTTCAAAATGCTGATTATCATCTCTAAAATGATAATTTCAGAGCCTGGATAGCTCAACAGGCTAATAAGCAGACTAAATCCTGTTATTAACATCCAGCTGTCTGCAATTGCACCAGTTTGGGTCTCACCAGGCTCAAGGTCGACTCAGCCTTCCATCCTTTCTAAGGTAGGTAAATTGAGGACCCAGTTTGTGGGGGCAATAAGCTGACTTTGTATAAAATATACAAAAGTATGACGGCTATTGCTTAACGCATTGTAAGCTGCCCTGAGTCTTCGGAGAAGGGCGGCATATAAATCTAATTAAAAAAAAACAACTGCATGCTACAGAACCAGTTTATCTATGGGACCACTGTTCTAACAATCATGCCCAAGAGGATGGGTCTATCCAGATCCCTTCCCTTAAATGTCATCTAATGGGACCAGGAAGCACGCCCTAGGAAGCAGCCCCCCACCCAAGATCTGGCAGCCCGCCCCCTCAACCTTTCTGGAAGACTTAAAATGCTGATCCTCCTTCCCTCCCCAGGTAAGAGTCTGTTTATGGTTTCTTATATAAACCAGACTGGTATTTGTGTTTTTATTGTTTTGAAATTTTGAAAATGTTCTTATTACTGTTGCTGAGAGCTACCAAGAGCTATGGCTCGTAAGATGGGCTACCATATAACTCTCCAAAATAAATAAAATAGTTTTCAGTGCAGAATGAGCTTTCCTTAGGCCCTACAGTACACCTTGAATTGTTATCCATTATCTTATGTTTGAAATTTGTTTGGTGCAAATATATTCTATGTGTATGTGCACAGGCTTAAGCAGCTTACTTCTTTCATGTCTTCATAAAAGAGATACAGGATTGGGTGACGGTCCTTAGCCTCCCACCAGCCTTGGACATGCTCAAACCAAGAGCCCCAGGCAACTGCAATAGAAAAAAAAATGACAAGAGAATTTTGATTTACCTCTCTTTCCTTTTTGCTTCATAACTCTAGGCCTATGATGGCGAACCTATGACCACGAGTGCAGTGGTGGGATTCTACCGGTTCTCACCTGTTTGGTAGAACCGGTTGTTAACTAGTTAAGCAATTCGGAGAACCGGTGGTTAGAAGAAATCTTTTGGGTTTTTTCCACTTTACAGGGTTAATCCTGTAAGGAATTACAACTTTCTGGTGTTGTTTCCTAGCCTAATCTTTATTGCCCTGCTTACAGAAACTGCCTCTCCATTAACCCTTATTACATTCTTGGCAGTATGCCTAGACTTACTATCGCATCCGGTTCTGGAGCTTCTCAGACTGGGAGGAAATACTACCCTATTGGAGTTCTTCCAGCCAGGGTGCAATGATCAGCACTTTGAAGAAATAATTGAGATGAGTGACATTCCGCAAGGCTTCTTGGCTAGCTAGAAAGATTGACATTCAAACGTGAGTTTACATCAGGGGTGAAATCTAAAACTTTTTGCTACCGGTTCTGTGGGTGTGGCTTGGTGTGGCGTGGCTTGGTGATCATGTGATTGGGTGGGCATGGCCAGTTTGACATCATTCATGTCACTCTGCTGTGCATGGGGCACTTGGAGAGCAAGCAAGCAAGACTTTCCAGCCTGTGTGTGTGTGTGTGTGTGTGTGTGTGTGTGTGTGTGAGCGATCTGAAGCTGAGGCACCCAAACTTCTGGCACAGTGGGGCAGCTTCTGAGCAGCAAGCTCCACCTGACCTACTCCCTGAGTCTTACCCTTCTCCTGCCCCCCTCCCCCAGCTCAAGCAGCTGCTTCCCTGCTCATCTCCAACAAACTATGCATCCATGGTGCTCATACCAGCATCCCGAGAGAAGCAGAGAAGATCATCGCTTGCAAGCAGGCAGACAGAGGTAGCAAGCGTATGCTGTGCTGTGGGAAAAGTAAGAGGTCCTGTTGTCCCATAGAGCCTGCCGCTGCTTGAGCTGGGGGAGGGGGCAGGAGAATGGGGAGAATGGGGAGACTCAGGGAGTAGGTCAGGTGGAGCTGGCTGCTCAGAAGCTGCCCCGCTGCTGCCAGAAGTTTGGGTGCCTCGGTTTAAGATCGCTCGCTCCCCTCCTCACTCCCTCCCCCCCCCCACCAACCAGAAATTGGAGAGCTCTCTTGCTTGCTCGCTTTCCAAGCGCCCCATGCACAGCTCATTTGAAGAAAGGACACGGAGGGCTGGGCGTCTTTGACTGCAGAAGGAGGTGCAGCGCAATGGGGTTGTTTTGTTCACCGAGGTGGTACTTCGGGAGGGCTGGCGGATGTCTGCAGCTGACAACTATAATGAATATGTCCACCTGCCCTCCCGAAGCACCACTGCAGCGAACAAAACAACCCCATTGCTATGGATGCATAGCTTGTCGGAGCTGAGCAGAGAAGCCACTGCTTGAGGGGGGGAGGGCACAGTAAGCTGCTAGCTCCTTCCCCGCACCCTGCCATGCTTGCCTGCCTTCCATCTGGACTTCTGCTTGCCTGCCTTCGCAAGCTGGCCACTGGGACGCCAGGAAGGCAGCATGGAAGGCAGGCAAGCATGGCAGGACTGCAGGCCATGGATCAGTTGGGGGGCGTGGCCAGCCAGCCATTGCTCCCAGTTTGGCGAACTAGCCTCAATCTCTGCTACCTACTCACCTGAGCCGGTCTGAACCGGGAGCATTTCACCCCTGGTTTACATACCCTTTCTGACTTTTGGTCTAAAACTGGGTTTTGGTGAAGTTTAATTCTGTGCTTGGTGATGTTTAATCCTCTGTTTATTGATGAGATAATTTTCTCTATTCAGCTTTGTTTGGAAGGAAAAATGTTATTCTCTGTTCCAGAAAAGAAGCAGCTTTGGAAATCTGACTACAAATATTCTGTTTGCTCCTTTGCTTCATTCTGGAGAGCTTAAATGACCTCTCTGCTAAAAGGTTTCACTTTATGAGCAAGAGTTGGCTGCTGATAGTTATCACTGCATTTTAACTATTTTAATTCCTCAAAGTGTTCTAGCACCCTCCCTGATTTATAACTCCAGTTTGCAGGTATTTCTAATCTAATGATTGGTATTTAGGGCAGCTTTTTGCCAGCAAAGAAGCTTTTTGTACTTTTGTACAGGTAATCCTTGATTTACAACAGTTACAATGGCACTGAAAAAAGTGACTTATGACCGTTTTTCACATTTACGACCATTGCAGCAAATGTCATTAGGGCAAGGAAGCAATGCCACATGACCACCTGGCCATGCCCACCCGGTCACAAGAAGCACTGCAGTTGTGAAATGAGTGACTTGGTTGTTAAGAATACTACAATGGGCATAAATGATGATATGCAAGGACTAGTCAAAAGTGCAAGGACCTGTCAGAAATCACTTTTTTCAATCCTCTGGGTAGTCCTTTTATGCATATGGACTACTCAGAGGGCTGAAAAAGTTATTTTTGACCGGCCTCGCACTTTTGACTGGTCCTCACACTTACAATTGTCCTCACATTTTATGTTTTGTGCCCTATCTTGTCACTGTGGTAAAGAGAAGCAGTTGTGAAATGAGTGACATGGTTGTTAAGAATACTACAATGGGCATAAATGTGAGGATGGTCATAAGTGTGCAAGGACTGGTCAGAAATCACTTTTTCAGGCCTCTGAGTAGTTCCTATGCACATAGCCACTGCCATCCGGTCACATGACCAGCTAGCCAAGCCCACCCAGTCACATGACCACCAAGCCACACCCCCAAATAAACCACATTCACAGAACTGGTTGTTAAAAAAATTGAATACCACCACTGCACGCGTGCCAAAGATGGCACACAGAGCCCTCTCTGCTGGCACGCGCGCCGTTGCCTCAGTTCAGATCTCTGTGGCATTTCTTTCATGAGCTTCTGTTTCCCTGCAAATGACAAAACAGAAGCTCACAAAAGAAAAAGTTCTTACCTCTTGCTGTGCTGCCAGTGTTGGGATGCCCCGCCTCCCACTGGCCAGCTGCTCTTTGGGTCTCTGCTGCGCATGCACGCATGTCAGCACATGTGTGCATGCATGTCTGTACATGTGCACTTCCACGCACTTGTCCACACATGTGCACATGTCTGCACATATATGCATTTGTGCATATGTACCTTTCAGTTTGGGCATGCGCCAGAGATGGGTTTCAGCATGTTCTGACCAGTTCTGGAGAACTGGTAGTGGAAATTTTGAGTAGTTTGGAGAACCAGTAGTAAAAATTCTGACTAGCCCTGCCCACATCTATTGTCTGCCTCCTGAGTCCCAGCTGATCAGCAGGAAATGGGGATTTTGCAGTAACCTTCCCCTGGAGTAGGATGGGAATGGAGATTTTACAGTATCCTTCCCCTGTCATGCCCACCAAGCCATACCCACAGAACCGGTAATAAAACAATTTTAATTTCACCACTGAACTATTCTTCATGTTTTCTGTAAGCCCGATGGTGACTGTCATCCAGAGTCTTCTAGTGGTGAGATGGGTGGCAAGTAAATTTAATAAACAAAGAAATTGATGGTGATGGCATGATAACGGCATATTACTGCTAAGAATTCAGCAAGCAATCAGTTCCGAAATGCTTTTCATTCCTATTATTCCTGCAGCTTCCACTTACTCTTTTCTTTAAGGAAGTTCTCTAAAAACTGATCCCAGTTCCCTGGATTCGGCATCACCTGATTCATGCGGTGAAAATGGAAGTAGGAAACAATGGTGTCCTTAACATTCCTAGCTACATAAATGACCTACAAAAAGGACAGAAAATCAGAAAGACATAGTGCTATCTAGTTAGGGTAACAAAACATCTGCAAGAAAACAAGCACCCTCAGAGAGCAGCAAGGACCTCTAGGATAAGCTTTTCATATTCATGCATACATATATCTGTGCGGTTTCTAAGAGTTGATGCAGACTTGAGGGAAAATAGTCAAATCATAGACACACGTCTTTACACAAACACACATCTAGCTCTGCCTTATTCCTATCTCTGACTCTTTTCCAGCACATAAAATGATCCTTATCTGTCCAAGCTCCAAACTCTCATCTACTGAGTTCAACTTATTAAGCCTTTCATTTTTATGTTCCTACATACCTTCTTCTTATGATCAAACATGCTGTCGGTTTAATTTAGGAAGCTGAAAAAAGCTACCGAGGCTGAATTCAGATGAGAATTAAGATTTGCTTCCCCATGTAATGGTCAGAAGGAATGACCTTGGAGATAGGAGGAAGATCTTCTACCAAGATATTGATCAGATAAAAGAAACATGAGTTTGGACCAGAACTATAACCCAAGAAAACATCTCAGACAAGACTGTCCCTAGTTCTCATGAAGATAAAGGAAGTGCATTCAGACTTGCAAGATATTGTTACTATAACCTTATAATAAAAGTAAGCTTGGCCTTCATGACTTTCGTTTCCTTATTGGGTCTACCTTGAAAAACTGAGATTCCAGAAACAACCAAAAGTTTCAAAATCCAAAAAGGTGCAAGACAAGGATGCCCATTATCACTGTTGTTGTTTGTATTATCTTTAGAGGTACTGACTAGAATAATCCAGAAAGACAAAAAAATTAAAGGTCTAGAAATCAAGAAAGAAAATTTTAAAGTACAGGCCTTTGCAGATGACCTGGTCTTTATTATAGAAGAGCTACTACAGTCTGGCGTGAGGCTAATGAAAGTACTGGGAGAATATGGTAAAGTAGCAGGTCTGAGGATAAATAAGGAGAAAACTAAAATGTTAGTCAAGAATATGACTAAATTGTTTTTAAAAATTCTAGATTGTGCAGAAATGAATATATTAACTTTGATGATTAAAGAAAGAAAGGATTCAGAATATTTTAAGATATGGGATCAATTTTAACATTGGTTGGAAAAGAGATGATGTGATGTAAAAAATGATATGATTAGAATATTGTATTTTTGGAGATATGTTGTAATAGATTGGTTGATAATGAAGACAGAAGAATCTGCAAAAAATGACGTTATGGAGGAAACACTGAGATATCGCATGGAAAAAATGACTGATGTATTAAATGTTTGTGTATAAAATAAAAAACTTTAAAAAAAAGAATATGATTAAATCACAAGAAAATGAATTGACTGGGCAAATTAACATTCAGACAACAAAGAAAGTGAGATATCTAGGAACTTAAACAACGGCAATATATATTACACTCAAAGGGGATAATCATGATAAATTAATTGATCAAATCAAGGTGGACCTGGATAGTTGGAAAAATTTGCAACTCTCCCTTATGGGAAGAATTACAACAGTAAAGATTAATGTACTACCAAAAATACTTTTTTTATTTCAATGTATACCGATAAGATTAGAAAAGGAGTTATTTGGAAATTTAAATAAAATGATATCTAATTTATTTGGCAAGGAAAGAAACCAAGAATTAAATTAAAATTATTACAGGACGCAAAGGAAAGAAGGGGATTCGGCCTTCCAGATTGGGAAAAATATTACCAAGCAGCAACGCTTACATGGGTAAGAGATTGGATTAATCTAAAAAATTGGAGGTTATTAATGCTGGAAGGACACAGCATCGAAATAGGGTGGCATGTGGTCCTTTGGGAGGGAAGACACAAGGCTTACCAGTATTTCTAGAAGCATTATATTAGACAGGCACTATTGGACTTTTTGGTTAAAATCAAACAACTGTATGGAAATCCCTAACTGGCTCTATACATCCAAACTTTATTAAACTAGGAAGAGTAATTACTTATAAGGATATACTAAGCGAAAGAGGAGAACTGAAGTCTAGGAAAGACCTGTATGAGGAAGGAATAGAACTGGAATGGTGGGCATACCTTCAAGTCCAAACATGATACATGAAAGTTAAAAAAGAATGGGGCATAAAGACAGAATTTATGGAACTAGATAAAATTTTACTAGGATCAGATGAGAAGGTGATAGGAGAAATATACCAATATTTATTGGAACATGCTATGGTGGAAGAAGAGGTGAAAGAAACTATACTAATTTGGAGCAAAAATTTTGTTACAGTATTGATTTAAACAATTGGCTGGAATTGTGGGAGAGAAATAGAAAATTAACCACTACATATAAAGAAACCACCACATATAAAGAAAACCTATATAAGATGTTCTATAGGTGGCATCTCCCACTCATCCACAAAATTAGCTAAAATGAACAAAAACCTCTCTCCAATGTGTTGGAAATGTAAGGCAATGCCAGGAACTTTTTACCATATCTGGTGGGGATACCTGAAAGCTAGAGACTTTTGGAAGGAAATAAAATGATGGCTGGAAGAGATATTAAATCAAAACATAGATTTAAAGCCAGAACTTTTTCTATTGGGTATTACAAAAGATAAATATAATAAAGGAACAATATATTTAATGTTGCATATACTAACGGCAGCAAGATTGGCCTTCATGCAAAATTGGAAAAGTAAAGAGAGACCCCCCCCCCCCCACAAGAAGAGATAATAAAAAAGATACTGATTTGCTCTGAAATGGACAGGTTGACTTTTGAACTCAAAGATAAGGGTGAAACGGAATATTATGAAATCTGGAATAAAATGTACCAATGGTTGGAGAGGAGGAGAAATGTTGGGATAAAGGAATATTGATAAGTTGAGAGTCTGAAAATTTTTATGCTAGTATTCTGTGAGAGGTAGGAATAGTATTGGTATTGAAGTAATTTCCACAGATGAAAGAATTTGTGTTTGAAATGTGATAGACTGTACATAGTTATATATCGAAGATGAATTATATCTGTTGTAAGGTAATAACTTGATGGAAAGGTTTAAACCAGAAAAGTTGCACCATGTCCAATGTTTTTAATTGTATATTCAATAACTTTTTTTAAAAAAAGAAAGAAAAACTGAGATTCTATCAACAGTTGTTCTAACCTTGCAATTCTGTTCCCAGAAGGAAGGTGGTAGAAGATGGACTGGGAGGTGAGATTTCATGGTGCGCGGGGAAGGCATTGCCTCTGCCATTTCCAAACTTGCAACATGGGAGGGGGGGAGGGGGGGACCGATGGACATATTTCAGGCTCATGGAAAGGAAAACTTTTCCCATCACCTCCATAAAACAGTACCTTGCTACTCACCTGAAGATATGGGTTTCATAGGAAACAAATCTATGAAGGGAATCCGTTTATATATGGGAGCCCTTGCACATTTCTGTTTGTCTCCTCCATGCTGTACCATGTCCACTATTTCTTGCATCCAGGTAGACCCTGATATGAGGAATGAAGAGAACAGATAGATTGATCTAGAGATTGGGCTCCTGTTTCTTGTTTAATTTAAGCTTTGTGTCTCTTTTCCTCCCAAAAATTCCATCATGCTCTTCCATGTCTCCTTCCCACTTACCTGCTTTGGGATAAGTGCAAATGAGAAGGTCATCAGGCTTGGCTTTAAACTTTTTTAAGAGCTCCAGGTTTGCAGCAGTATTAACAAGTAAAGAGGTTCCTTCAACTTCCACCAGCTTTGAGCGTTTGACTAACTTAGGATCAAACTGTTCCAATCCTCTTCTTAAATACTCCATGATTGAGTGGAGAAGGGAGTTTGTAAGAGGAGCACCTGCAGAGATGTGACAAATCTTTGGAATTTAGTATTTCAGCTTTGCAAAGATTCTGCTCCAGAGTTCCTTATGAATCAGAGTCAAGTTTTCTTCCTGCACTATATAAATCCATGTCTGTCTCCACCCACTTCTCTTTTGTTTCCTAAAATTTCTGCAAGGACTGGATGATGTGCACATTTTCTAGCTAGCAGAGAGTTGGGAAATGTTTTTCTGAATAATTTTTTGCATCTTGTGAGATGGGTTGGGCTGAGAGAGCCCTACCCTAACCCAAAGTCACTTATCAGCTTTTACATCTGAAAAAAAATTACAACTCATGACCTTCCTGTTTCTAGCCCAACATTTTAACCATTACACCAAACTATCTGTGCTTTTAATCCTAAAACTTTGTTTCTTATTTTCTTCCTGCCTTTGTTAAGGGATCATTTTAGGTCTTAAAATAATTTCTATCTTATTTAATACACAATTCTTTATATTATACTTATGTCAGTGGTCCGACTAGTGAACCCAAGAAAAGTAGACACTCTCAGGAACTCCTAAATCTCAAAAATAAAAAGTTATTGGCTACACCAAGAATCAGAACCAACTCTGTTTTTTCCTCTGCAATGCTTGTATAGTTAAACAACAGCTTCTCCTTTGCCCCACTCCGGTTTGTCACATTGTCCAATTACGAATAGTCTGTTTTTTCGAGCACAGTTCACTTCTCCGTTGTACACTGGCAGCAGTGTCCTTAATAGGATCTTGGCTCTCAAGGACTGTCTCTGGAGTATCTGCATTCTTTCACCCTTCCCTCCCCCCAATTCTTTGGCAAGTTGAATAGCAATAAGACCTAAACGTTTCAAAAGTGATTCAACCTTGACAAACTGACTCCCTGGGAAGAAGGGGAGACCTGGAAAGATATCAAACATAGGTTAATATCATCATTCATTTTCCTTGAGCCTTCACTCCCCCTCCTGGTTTTCATGGGTGTTTAGCATGGAATCTTCTCACTAACCTATCAGTGTTAACATCCTCTTCTTTCACCCATTCTGCTTCTGACATCGGGTACCCCTTCCATTGTACCAGATATTGCAATTTCCCTTCCTAGTACCTTTGTCGAAGCATGAATCAGCTTCGTTCCTCCTCTGGGGAAACTATAAATCAATTAGAGGTGACCGAATCTTGTTTTCCATGGTGTATACCCACAAAGAAATAAAACTGGAAGTATAAATGCTAATAAACATATTTATTGTAAAAGTAAAAAAACCCCCAAAAACTAGCTAATTACATCTTGCAGGCAATGATATCAGCAGCTGGACAAAAGCCGAATGAAAAAGAAAGTAAAGTTAGAAAAGAAAGAATGTGGACATGCGCAATAGTTCAAAGTAGTCCTTATCTCTTGTTAATAAATCTCTCTGGCAAGGCTACCGTAATGCTCAGAATGGAAGCTCAGCTGGCAAATACAAAATAATGCAGTGACAACCCCTTCTTTTGTTAGTTGAGCAGACATCAGGTATAGCCATCAATTAAGGCACATCTTCTTACTCAGATACTCGTGCTGAGCTGCTGGAAGCGGTTTGTTGAGCATATCAGAGAGCCTGGTGGCGTAGCAGACTAAAGCCTGTTATTAACATTCAGCTGCCTGCAATTACTGCTAGTTCGAATCTCCCCAGGCTCAAGGTTGACTCAGCCTTCCATCCTTTCTAAGGTAGGTAAATTGAGGACCCAGTTTGTGGGGGCAATAAGCTGACTTTGTAAAATATACAAAAGTATGAAGGCTATTGCTTAACGCATTGTAAGCCGCCCTGAGTCTCCGGAGAAGGATGGCATATAAATCAAATTAAAAAAAAAATCAGCAATCTGATCACGTGTAGACACATACTGCAATTTCACAAAACCTTGTTTCACTTATTGTTTGATATTTTTATAATGGATGTCAATGTGTCTGGACCTAGAACCGTGAATCAGAAATATAAACCACTGATTCATTGTCTTCCACCATGGTGATCGGTCGAATCGGGTGTGTCCAAATATCTGTGACGAAAGCAGCAAACCACATTAGAAAATTACATGCATCTGAAACACAAGCATATTCAGCTTCAGTAGATGAACAAGAAACAAAATTCTGTTTTTGTACATGGCAGTAAACAGGACATCCATTTAAGAACATCATATAACCTGAAGTACTTTTACATGATTTTTTATCACTCGCCCAATCAGAATCTGCATAACAACATAATTCTGCATAATCAGTACTTGTTGGTTCTAACAATAACTTCATGTTTTTAGTGTGCTTTAGGTATTTCAATAATTTCTTAACACATGATCAACGAAACTATTTTGCCTTACCTACGTGTCGAGACAAGAGATTAACACTAAATGCAATGCCAGGTCTAGTCCAGCTACTAATATACAACAGTGACCCAATAACTGAATGATAAAGTGTTTGGTCCTCAAGTTCAGGACTTGATTCATGTGCCAAGTTGTGAAAATCTGTTTGCATGGATATGCGTCCTGTATTAGCATCTTTTATGTTGTAATGATGCAAAATTTGCTCAATTTTATCCTCTTGTGAAAGACTGAACCCCTTCTGTGTTTTGACACTCTGAACACCTAAATAATTGTTAACATGACCTAAAGATTTCAATGTGAAGTATCTCTGCAAAGTTTTTGCAAAATTCTCACTCATCCGCTTATTTGGATCAATATAAACAATGTCATCAACATAAACAAGAACTATCTCATATCTATTATCTGATCTTTTTGCGAACACGCATTCATCAGTTTCAGACTTAATAAAGCCCATTGAATCTAGTTTGTCAGTAAGACATAAGTACCACATTAAACCAGACTGTTTCAGACCATAAAGACTTTTGTTTAGAAACCAGGTATCCCCTTCTTGCTGTCGGAATCCTGGAGGACCTTTTACGTAGATCTCCTCATCTAGGTCAGCATGTAGCTAAGCAGTGTCAACATTGAACTGGAAAGCTTCTAAACCAAGGATAGTTGTAGTGGCTAAAGCAATTTTTACATTTTCAGTCCGGATTGTCAGTGAGTAGGTATTCGTGTAGTCCTCAGAATAACATTGAGCGAAACCCTGACATACAAGTCTGGCCTTGTACAATGACTCACCATTTGGCTTCTTTTTGATTCTGTAGACCCATTGATGCCAATGACCTTTTTATTTGCTGGAGGTTTTGCAGGTTTTGCAGTCCTTTTTATTTGCTGGAGGTTTTGCAGGTTTTGCAGAAACACCTTAAGTTTCTTTAGACTGTCCATTTCAGCCTGCATTGCCTCATACTACTTCTCTTGCTCTGAATCAGGAAGATGTTTTATTTGTGTGAACTTATCAGGAGGAAGTATAACATTACAAATCAAAGGCGAGGGTGTTTTTGTCACTTGCCACGGATATCGCTGTGGAGGGATCCCCTTGGTGGCCTTCTTGCAACGCCTTGGAATAATCATTCATTCTTCTTCCGTTTCATCCTCGTCTTCATCATTGTCGCTAGCGTCAGCATCTGAGGCTTGCGAAGACAGAACATCAGATTGGGAAGAACTAGTGGATGGAACATTTGCCTGTGAATCTTGGTCATCAGGCTGCTTGGCATCAGCAACATCATCTCTAGGAAAATCCTGGACCAGTCAGCATCTTCTTCAAAATTAGCAGATTGGGAAATCACTATTAGATGTTTAGAGTCAATAAATTTGCTCCACTTTGAGTTGTCATCGATACCCATAAATCTCATCCTCTTTGCTGCTGGACCTTCTCTCCTTCTTTGAGCTAAGGAAATGTTCACCATAGCGTATGAACAAAAAATATGGAGATTCTTGAGATCAGGCTTATACCCGTACAACATGAAGAAAGAAGTCTGATTTATTACACTACTCCAAGTACGGTTGACAATGTAATTTGCATATTTAAGAGCTTTACCCCAGTATGGGTTACTGAGGTTGGCATCTTCTAGGAGACAACGCATCATGGTTTGCAGGACCCCTTGTCACCTTTCTACCACTCCGTTATGAGCTGGCATGTAAGGAGCCGATGTCTGATGAAAAATTCCATTGGTACAAATTCAGTCCTGGAACCGCTGAGACTGAATTCAGGACCACGATCACTTTGAATTCTGACGATGCTTACTCCATGTTGGGTATAAACAAGAGCGGCAAAGTCTTTAAAGATCTGAAAAGTCTCAGATTTTTCTTTCATAGGATACACATATCCATATCTAGAGTAATTATCAACAATTGTTAGAAAATATTTTTTACCACCAAGTGTTGGCTTGAAAGGACCTACAATGTCAGTGTGTACCAAATCAAAAATGCATGTTGACAGGTGTGTAGCGCGTTTTGGGATGTCTGATGCTTTGGATTTGGCCTTTTTGCAGACAGCACAATCCAAAACATCTTACACCCCTTTAGATCCAAACCTTTTGCGAATTCCGGCACTTTCCTAAGAACACGGAAACTGGCATGCCCCATCTTCTATGCCACTTATGGATACGCCTGTAATGCAAAGGTTTACCAGTTAGTGAATTTTCAACATTAACAATTTTATGAGGAACTTCAGACTTGCACTGAGCAACCTGTTTCCTAATTTTCTTTTTGTTGTTTTTTAGGAGCCTTTGGAGTAGCAACAGGATCTCTTACTGGAACATCTCTCTCTGGGCCTGTGCTCTCCTCTTTTGGAGTTTGTATACTTGCTTGTGTTTGCGGTTTAGACTTTGGCTTTATGTAATATACACTACCAATTAACATGGTTTCAGCAACAATATCTCCATTTTTAACTATATAACTTGCTTTTTCGAGGTGGTGGACTTGGAACTCTAGATAAGTGATTCTGACTAAGCAAACTACTATTTGCTGTTGGTATGTAACAAACATCAGGAATGAATGCATTGAGCTCTTCAACATAAACAGTTCCTTTTCCTCTGACCTGACAAGGATGATTTGAAAAATAATAAAGTTCACGTAGTTCAGGTTCAGGCTCATGCATCTCTGTAAAAAGTTCTTTTCTGAAAGTAACATGCAATGCTGCACCACTATCCAAAGTCTACAGAAGTCATCTATCGTATTCTGGATAAGGTTGTGGATCATTGGTTAAAGCCAATGTGGTGAGTGGAGCTTTCAGATCACGCCTGGGACAACGACCTTGTCTACCACTTCTGCCTCTGTCTCCTCTGGAGTCTGTTCCTCTGGGCTGGTATGTGGCAGGAGCTGGAAATTGTTGGGGACAATCCCAGGTGGCATGTCCCACACGATTACAGATGCAGCATCTTGGCATCCTTGGAATGTAGGCCCTTCCTTGGAAGGGACATCTCGCTGGACCTTTTGATGAAGGTTGTCCTCTCAAATGTGAAGTGGCCAGCATACATGCCTCTTCTTTGGTTAAAATTCTGCATACATGATCCACTGTGCGTTGAACAATGGGCACTTGATTAATCTTTGTAATGGCATCTTTCCATTCATAATTCAATGAGTTAATAATAATGCTGATCATTTGACAATCATCAATATTATAGCCTCTTTCGCCCAAATCTTTTCTCATTCCTTTCATTTCAGTTAAATGTTCTCCAATATATTCACCAGGTTTTAATCTCAAATCATGGAACTCAGACAAGAGAAAACATGTAGATTCAATTGAAACAGGACAGTAGAATGTTTCTAATTGGGCCCAAATTTGTTGGGCAGTTGCATCAGGTGGAAAAATAACCTGCAGTTCAGTATCCATGGACATCAATAATGTTGTGCATGCTCTAGTGTCTAAGTCTCTTATTGCAGTGGTCCATGGGTGGTCAGGAGGATTAAACACCATGTGATGGGTACCTTCTCTACAGTGTAAAAGTCCAACCTCACTGACTCATGCTTTATAGTTTTGTCCTGAACGCTTTAATTTTGAATCACCAGCCATGGAATAATAGAAGGTACCTATTGAGGAATGTACACCTGAGGTACTGGCTGTGGAAGTAAAGGCACTTATGGTTGAAGCTGACTTTGTTGTAGTCGAACCTGTGATTGCTGTAATCTTGCTGCCATTTGTGCATCAGCTGGCATATTAACATGGCCTGCTGGAGGGATTGGCACTTGTCTTTGCTGCATTAAGCGTTGTTTGCTCAAATTTCTAAATTAGGAATTTGAGCAAAAAAATCATCAGCACCACCAGGGGGTGCTAAGAGTTGAGCCTGTAGAGATATGTGTGGCCCATTTCCACCCTCTCACTTGACACCTGATAGCCCAAATGATCCAGGCTAGTTTTATGAAAGTTACTTTTCAAAGTTTGGTGTAGAGTTTAGCATCTAAGAGTTTCCTCAGCACCTCACTCTAACTTCAAATGTTCTTCCATTGTCTAAGAGTAGATGAGGATGTCATTCATGTACACTATGACCTCTTTATATAGATGCTCATGGAGCACCTTGTTTATTAATTTTATGACTACGGCTAGTGTTTCCTGCAGCCCAAACAGCATCACCGAGAACTGGTAGCATCCCAGGAGGCAATTGAAAGCTGTCTTCCACTTTAATCCTTATTTGGTAATATGCTTCCCTCAAGCTTGGTGAATACCTTCCCTTTGGATAGGTATCCCAGCATGTCCATCATGAGGGGAAGGGGTACATATTCTTGATGCACATTTCATTAATTCCACGGAAATCCAAACACAGCCTCATGGACCTATCCTTCTTGAAAAGTACAAGGGCAGCCACCCGGGATTTTGCTGGCTGAATGGATCTCTAGTCAGGTTCTTGTCTATGAAACTCCTCAGCTCCTGCATCTCCTTGCAGGGGGTGTCTCTATTTCAACCCAGTGGGTCTGAATCTGACCCAAAGCTCTTCTATGAAAGCATCAACATTTCCCAACTCTGGAGCTCCTTCCTCATGGATGAATACCATCCAGTCCACAGCTTCCCCATCCAGTCTTCCAGTGATGACATTCACACATGCAATGACATCTGAATAGTCAGCCCCATACAAATCCATATGGCTCCAGACTTGATTTAGGAAGTAGGTTAACATCTCTGGTTTTCTTTTGAATGTTGCTTTCAAAGGAGGAGGTTCTTGGTTGTTCTGGACCAGCACGTAACCTGGTGGCACCCCCACTGCTTGTGGGATCACTTGTGCCTGCAGTCCCGCGGCACCCTGAAGCACTTGGGTTTGTCTTAAGGTTTCCAGAGGAAGAATGGTCATCCCTTGAGGACTCCCAATTCCTCGGGATGCCAGTCTAGTCATTATGGGTTTGGAACAGGGACAGCAAAGGACCAATGGAGGCTTGGGTTTGACCAGACCATGCTCCTGGGGCTAGTGTTGCTTGGTATGCCGACACCACTCCTCACACTTCCATCTCAACTAATCTCTCTCTCAGTTGCTCCATTGAAGGACTGTGGCATGCTGTCAGATATTTCCAGTCTTTCAGTTCCTTCCAGTCCATGGTTCTTTTGGCTTTCCACTTTGATCCCCGGGTCATTGCTACATTTGGTGGAATCAGAGAACTCCACCTTGGTGGCCTTTCTCACTTTGCCTTGCCACGGTTCTCTCAGTTTGAGGAGGGGACCCTAGCTGCAACTCCTTCCTCTCATGCTGATGGCTGCTCAACTTTCTCCACCTTCCCTTTGGATCAAGTTCACAACAGTGGTGAAATCCAATTTTTTTTACTACCGGTTCTGTGGGCATGGCTTGGTGGGCTTGACTTGGTGGTTGTGGCAGGGGAAGGATACTGCAAAGTCTCCATTCCTACCCCACTCCTGGGGGAAGGATATTGCAAAATCTCCATTCCCACCCCATTCTCCAAACTACTCAAAATTTCTGCTACCGGTTCTCTGAATGCTCAAAATTTCTGCTACAGTTCTCCAGAACCTGTTGGATTTCACTCTTGAGTCACAACCATCTGAGCTCTGGTGTTCACCAGAGTCCTCAACAGCACTTCTTCTTTTTAAAAAAAATATTTTATTAAATTTTCCAACATTTAAAACACAAAATACAAATTACACTCATAACACTTTTTCCATATAGGTAACAATATCCTTCGTAATAATCATATTTACATAAATTCTATTTCTATAAATTGCTATCCTATGTTATACCAATATTTAAATTATAATATTATCTACTCACCTACAATCATATTATCATCAATATTATAAATTTCTTATACATTTTACATTATATATTATGCTTTTTACAATGTATACCTTAAATTTTATGCTTATTCTCAAGCCAAGTATACAATCTATTCCAAATTTGGTAGTACTCTGTTTCTTCTCTCTCCTTTATTTCTATAGACAGCCTATCCATTTCTGCACAGTCATAAATTTTCCCTATTATCATTTGATCTGGAGGGGTATTGGCCTGTTTTCAATTCTGTGCGAGGACGATTCTGCTTGCCATTAATATATGTAACATTATATATTGCAATTTTGTATCCATTTTCCCATCGAAATGCCCAAAAGAAATAATTCCAGCTTCAATTCTATCTTCTGTTCAATTATCTTTTCCAACCATTTTCTTATCTTTTGCTAATATTTTCTGGTCTTGGGGCAAGTCCACCACATGTGGTAGAAAGTTCCCTGTTCATAGCCACATCTCCAGCACTCAGGTGATTGGTTTGAGAACATTTTGGCCTATCTGGCTGGTGGTAAGTGCCAACGGTAGAACATTTTATAGAGGTTCTCCTCGTAAGCAGTGGACATCATTAGTTTATACCATGTTTCCCCGAAAATAAGACAGGGTCTTATTTTCTTTTGACCCCCCCAAATAAGGACATGGCCTTATTATTGAGGGGGATCCTTATTATTTTGGGGGTGCAGGAGCCGGTAAGCATGGGACTGGATGTTCTGTTTGCTGTCACCTCCCCTCCCCATTCTTCATGTTGGCTACTGCCCAGACATGTCCCGCCGCTGCTGCTTCCTCATGGAGCAGAACTCTGCAAAGCTTGTGCCTTTGCATGCATGAACTGCAGCACTGCCACGAGCTTCATCATACCAGCACAGCTAGCATACTGCTGCTCATGGCTGTGCCAGTATGTTGAACCTCGCGGCTGTGCTACAGTTTCTGCATGCAATGGCATAAGCCTTGCAGAGTCCTGCTCTATGAGGCAGTGGCAGCAGCACAACGTATCTCATAAAGACTCATTTTTGGCAGGTGGGACGGGGGAGAAATGAGACATGTATATATAAATATACACAGTTTCCAATCCAAAATCCTTCACCAGTTTCAAAAAAGTTCTTTTCTCTTAAGTCTCACTATTTCATCCACAACTCCTCCATTCTCCACTTTCCAGGTCCAAGATGTCAGCTTTCCTCTAGTATGCACAGTCACTGCCACTTCTCTTCACGTTCAAAGCCTTAATGTTTCTGTATCAAAAAATATTTCTGTACATATTCCTTTCCTAACTGCTCTCCATAATCTCTAATCACTCAAAATCACTCACCACAAGTTCAGTCTCAATAATTACTCTGGTTATATAATTTTCCAACACAGTTCCTGTTCAGATCATCAAATCACACCCTCTTCTCTTTCTGCCGTCTTCTCAGTGCTTCGCTTCCACCACTAAGGCGCTGCTTTTCCCACTTTGGAGACTCCTTGTCCATCAGCTTGTAGATTCTACCAGTTTAGAGATGCAACCTGGTATCTCACTTTAACCTGTTACTTCCCACTGATACTTCTTGCTGTTTCTCATTCTTTGCTTCCTCCACGATTCAGTCAGGCCGTCACACCTCCGGACCCAACCATTACAGCTGGTTCCTCCTTCTGCTAGGGGAAGGGGACACTCTAGGGGATTACTCTTCACCCCGCCACCCCTAGGGTGTCCCCTCTACGATGCCAACTCCTCCAGGGTCGGACTTTGCCTTTGCCAGCTTCCAGACGTGAAAGATTGGACAGAAAGAACGGAGCCCCATTCTTCTGCACCTCACCACCGTGAAATCACTCCGGAAGTCCACCAGTGCTTCTTTTGAAGGGGCCTTGGCTGCATCTCTGCCTTCCACTTCATGCTAGACATCATTCTCCTTACTCGTCACAGCACTCTCAGAGTAACCGAGTAGGCTGAACCGGGGTTGATGACTGAGAGTTGGCTTAATGTCAATGGTCCAACTAGTGAACTAAGAAAAGTAGACACTCTCAGGAACTTGCAAATCCCAAAAGCAAAACTTTTTTGGATACACCATTTTGGCACTGAATAATCAAAACCAAATCTGTTTTTTCCCGTACAACGCTTGTATGCCGTCTTTCCCTAAAAATAAGACTTCCCCAGATAATAAGCCCTCCCCTGAAAATAAACTCTTCCCCAAATATAAGCCCTCCCCCAAAAATAAACCTCCCCCAAAATAAGCCCTCTTCAAAGTATTTAAGTGCATGTGCAGCTGGTCCCCACCATTTCCTCTGGTTGGGATTAGGGAGAGAGAGATGGAAATCAGATAAGATGGCAAGAGGAGCCCTGTTTTGCTCCACGTGCCCCAAAATAATAAGACCTCATTGAAAATAAGGCCAAGCACTTATTTTGGGGTGCAAATAATATAGGACAGGGTCATTTTTGGGAAAACACGGTAGCTAAAAAGTAGTTTTTTCTTCTCCCCATCCCAGTTTGGTCACATTATCCAATTATGAATCATCTGTTTTGAGAACTGTTCACTTTCTTGCAGACGCTTGCAACAATGTCCTTGATGGGATCTTGACTCATACGGTCTCTGGAGCGTCTGCATTCTTCCACCCTCCCCTCCTCCCGGTTCTTTGGCAAATTGAATAGCGATAGGAACTAAACGTTTCAAAAGCGGTTCAATCTTGACCTCTATTGTTTTATATCCTGATTCTAGAATTCCTATTTCTATCATTTCATACCACTGTGGACTATTTTTTTTTCGTCTTTATCTTCAGCTCTTGTAGCCAAATCCATCCAATTTGAACATGAAGGCCCTTTTTATTTTTTACCAAAGGTCACTTTATCTAGGAGCATGCTGTCCTGAAGTTCATTTGTAGATTTTCCTCTACTTGTTGTATACAGCTGGCCAACATTGCATACATTGTTCAGACCCTTCCTGTCTTTTGGCTCAGCTTCAGCTTATTTTTCTGTTGGGAGCCTGCTTTACATTTGTCATTCCCTTTTGACTGCCCTGCTGGGAATTCTGAGTTTCCTTGGCTGTCTTTGAATTGGAGTTGTTGTTTTTTTCCCTGTGACCCTGCAAGCATTCTGGCTCTTCATCCTTACAGGGGCAAGTAGTCCTTGACTTTCAACCACAATAAGGACCAAAATTTCCATTGTTAAGCAAGGCAGCAGTTCAATGAGTTGCACCCATTGCAACTGGGTTATATAACTTTTTTTTTTTTTTTTTGCCACGGGAATTAAGCGAATCAGTGCAGTTGTTCAGTGAATCGCATGATGGTTAAGCGAATCGAGCTCCCTTCTCTGACTTTGCTTGACAGAAGCTGGTTGGGAAGGTCCCCGATGGTAATCACATGACCCTGGGACACTGCAACCATCATAAATGTACACTGATTGCCAAGTGCTTGAATTTTTATCATGTGGGGATGCTGCAACAGTTGAAAGCACAAGGACTGGTCATAAATCACTCTTTTTAAAAAAATTTTAATAAATTAAATCTTTATTAAATATTTACATTAAGATTAACACAAAATAAAAATTGGGAAACAATATAAATGGTGAAATGTAGAAACAAATCACTCTTTTCAATATCAATTGTAACTTTGAGCAGTTGCTAAACAAATGACTGTAAGTCGAGGACTATCCATAGAGTGGTTTCAAGTCCATTTTACGGGCCTCCCAATGGACCCCTGCACATAGCATCATTTATACTTCCCAGTCATCCTCACCCCCACTCTACTCTCAAATATGTTGAAAACAGTTGTGCGATAATCTTTCTTTCTGCTGATGCCAAAACACTGAGAAGGGTCTGGGAACATCATGAGATGCTTAGTGTTCCCTGAAGCTGACTACAGGTGGTCCTCGACTTACAACAGTTGTTTAGTGACCATTACAACGTCACTGAAGAAAGTGACTTATAACTGTTTTTCATTCTTGCCACTATTGCACCATCCCCAATGATCACAATTCAGATGCTTGGCAACTGGCATATCACTTATGACTGTTGCAGTGTCCCAGGGGCCATGTGATCAGCTTTGTGGATCTTCTGACAAGTAAAAGCAATGGGGAATCCAGATTCATTTAATAACAGGGTTACTAACTTAACAAAGGCAATGATTCACTTAACAAACTATGGCATGAAAGGTCGTAAAATGGGGCAAAATTCACTTAACAACTGTCTCACTTAGCAACATAAATTTTGGGCTCAGTTGTGGTCGTAACTCAAGGACTATCTGCAGTCGGAAATGACTAAAAGTATTTAGTTCAGTGCTCTTTCCCTGAGCTACAGCGATCTTGGAGTAAATAAATTCCCTTTTGATTCTTTTCTACCCAGAAAATGTGTGTATGTGGGGAGGGAGAAATTGCTATTTTCAGTATATGCCGTGTGCATTTGGTTAATGTTTTGTGCTGAAACCTGAGCTTCTGGAACAAAGAGAAAGCAGGCTTCCAGTCAAAAATCCCTCCCTGAATACTCTTAATGAAATGCCTATGGTGTGCCACTCGAGTTTTCCACCATTAGTTACAACCACAGCTATATTGTGTAGAAAGAAAAATCAGGTCTAGTTCCAAACCAAGAGAAAGGCACTGGAAATAAAATGGAGTCTGACTGGAAAGAAGGATTCTGTTTATTGGTGATCAGAACCAACAACAGCAACAGTTCTGGGACCGCTGACAGATTTGTTTGTTGAGAGTGCAAGAATTTTTATACAGTTTACAGTATTTTGTATTTTTGAGGTTTGTTTTGTGTGCTTTTAATATTTGATTGGTGGTGGGTTTATCCTATTATGTCCTAAAGGTCATGTCCTGTCTTTCTTAATTTCATCAGCTGGAGCTGAAGGTGTTTTGTTTCTAAAAAGATTGGCCTGGAAAATGGACCCCACAGATGAGAAAAAAGAGAAACTGGATTCTGGTAATAAGGTAAAAAATTACTGGTGATTTTTAAAAAGACAAAAGATCCCATTGCTGAAAATGAACAAATGCAAAAATTTTGTAAAGCACATAAGAAAAAGGACCTAAAGACTAGCTGCTTGAGAATGCTGAAAGTTCCAAATAATTTTATAAGCCTAATATTTTAATGAGGATGATAGAGGACAAGAAGGCCTGGAGGAACATTGTCCATGGGGTCGCGATGGGTTGGACACGACTTTGCAACTAACAACAACAATATTTTAATGTGTACAGTTTGTCAGGGGCATGGAGAATCTTCCTTTAACATTTGTATTACAATATCTAAATATTCTGATAGCATTTGACCCAATATTATCAATACACAGTTTAGATGAAAAGACCATATTATTTTAGAGATTGGAAAATGCTTATAGGTTCCAGGATTAGTTCCATAGTAATTTTACTGACTACAGATAGAATAAGAAAAGTAACTTAAATAAGAAAAAGTTTATTTCCCTACACAAGCAAACTTGAGAGGCTCTTGTGGACGGACATAACTTATGTTTCAGGAAAAGAATAGACAGATAAAACTCATTTGCAACACATACAGAAAATGCAAAAAACAAACAAACAAAACTTTTCTTCTAAATGAGCTAAATTAACAATCCCTTCTTTGGCAACTTTGGGCTGTTCTTACTATCCTGGCTGTTCTGACACAGGGAGGAAAGGAAAAAAAAAAAAAGAGAACACAATTCTCTTCACACTGTTTTGCTGGCCTAACTAGGGTAAAAATTAAATAAATAAATAAGTCAATAACGTTATTTTTCTTTTCATTGCTTATTTTAACATTATTTTCTAACAGAATTTAAAATTCTTGTCTCTAGGGATAAGAGAAATTTAGCAGTTACATTTACCTAACCCATAAGACACACATATATACACCAGTAATGGGTTCCACTTACCTTCGCTACTGGTTCAGAACCAGGAGTGCGGGTGTGCATGTATTCACTTAACTCGTGTGTGGTGCTTCTGCGTACATGCAGAATTTCTGCACATGCACAGAGTGTCCGTGATGACATCTGGATGGGTGGACGGAGCTTCCTGTCACTGTCACCACTGGTTCACCCAAACTGGGGCAGGTAGCAATCCACCACTGATATATACACAAAGACAAGGGAAAGAGAAAAATAAATGACAGCAAAATCCTCAGGTTACACACCCTGGTCATTCTCAGGACAAATCTTAGTAAGCTTAAATCAGGAAGGGCAAAAATCTTAATATATTAAGTGGTTGAATAGAAGAGAGAACCCCCCCCCCCAATGCTACACTATATGAGTTACCTCTTTTAATACCAAGGAGACTTTGGAATCAGAATTTCCCATATTTTCAGGCAAGACAATGACCTGTTTACCCACAGTGAGTCTTTTCCTTTACTAAGGTGACCAACTTTTTTACAATAAGGAGGACACAAATAAATTGAAGAAAAAAAGAAGAAGTGAGTCTAATGCGTGTGTGTGTGTGCCGTGTCGTGTTTCGATAAGAAGTAAACAACGCCACTTGCATGCAGCACACTCTTAAGTGCAGTACACTCTCTCAAAACAATTCTCCTGTGCGGAGGGCATGCGTCTCGTAATTGCATCTCCCTGCACTGTACTGAGCCTTGATGAATTGTCATGTCAAATACAAATATGGCACATGACACGCAACGGATCGGATCGGCATCGATCGGATACGGAAATTTAAAGATTAGTCTTCAAATATCAGAAAGGAGGATATGTAGAAAGACACTTTGCAAGAGAGGACAGAAGTTGCAAAAGAAGGACTGTCCTCCCGAAAGGAGGATGATTGGTCATCTTACCTTTACTCTCCTGCACCGCCAGAGTGACCCTCTCCTGGAATCCCCTGTCCTGGCAAAACTATCCTTCAGTCCTTGCCCTTGGTAAGGCAATCTTTTAGCTCCAACTGAGCAAGGTGACTTTTTAAGCCACACCAGCCCAATGACAGTGACTTTTAAACCACCCATGCACAGTTTCAGACCTCAAGGGAGCCTGGGAGGACTGTGCCTTCCTTCCTGTTCCTAAAAGAATGGAGCTTTGTCCAGAGATTTCAGCTAGTTGCCTGGGTTCAACTCTCTCACTCTCTTTTTCATTAGATGTTAGCTAACAATTGGGAACAGTGATGGCCTGCAGCCAATAAAACTTGTATTAGATAATTCCTGGGGCATTCATTAGCCAAGGTCTAGGAATAGGGACAGCTAGAGACTAACAGAACAAATTGTAGAATTATTACCAAAATGTTTATTAGATGATATTTCTTATTATCTTGCCTTGTCCTGCCTTTTCTTTTAGTGAAAATGTATAAAGCTTACTTAATCTTTTGTTCTTGCTTCTTGGCATTTTGGCCAGGAGCCCTTTTCCTTGGAGTAGCCCAATAAAAAGCAATCAGAAAACCTGCACCTCCTGTCTGGCGTCCATCACCGGCTTTGGCACCAGGCTCGGACCTGAATTGAGGACAACAGTATTTACAGGGTGTGGAGTGAAAATAGTCAAGATGGCAGCCGCAACAGTGCGATACATGTAAGATACAGGCAGACATTAATTGCACCATTATGGTTGCTATCAGCCCATTGCAATGGCCATCTTGACTTTTTTGACCATTGCCTACAAATGCCTTTGGGCCATGTTGTAAGCCAAGAATCTTAATTTGAATTTCTCTATATTACATTAAATGCATATTCCTCCTGAAAAATTGAAAGAATGGTTGGTCACACAGAACATGGAACACTGGTAGTTCTTGACTTATAACCACAATTGGGACGAGACTTCTGTTACTAAGAAGGCAGTTGTTAAGTGAATTCTGCCTGCTTTACAACCTTTTTGCCATGTGTATTATGGGAAACACTGAAGTTGTTAAGTGAATCATGAGGTTATTAAGCAAATTCGGCTTTTCTTATTGACTTTGCTTGTCAGAAGTCAACTGGGAAGGTTGCAAAAGGTGATCACAAGACCATAAAAGCTGGGACGTTGCAACCATTGTCAATATATGTGGTTGCCAAGCATGCAATTTTTCATCACATGACCATGGGGATGCTGCAATGGCCTGGGGACCAGTTTTCAGTTAGTTTTTCAACGCCATTGTACATTTGTAATGGGCAGAATAACAGAAAAAGAAAGTTGGAAGGGATCTTGGAGGTCTTCTACTCAGGCAGGAAACTCTATACCAGTGACGGCGGACCTTTTAGGTGTTGCGTGCCAAAAGTCTGACCATGGAAGAAATTTGTGGCAGCGCCTTAGATATTGGAACACTGCTATCATGTCATCCTCTAATCCTATTTTTCATTAAAGTAGAAATACCCAATTCCAGCAACTGTCTTTATATATTTTAGCTTCCAGCCACTAATCATTTTAGTTGCTCTTCTCTGAACTCTTTCTAGACTCTCAACATCTTCACTACATGAATGATTGTAATATGAGGATTACCTGTAGACTTTTGCCTCAGAAGGCAGGACTGGAAGTGATGGGTTAAACTACATAGAAGGAGGGTCAGGGGCTCAGAACTCAGAATTATTAGCCAGTGGAACAAAATTGTCACATGACTTGTTTGTTTGTTTGTTTGTTTGTTTGTTTGTCACATTTCTAAGCCGCCCAACTCCCTGGGGACTCTGGGTGGTTTACAACAAAAAATAATGCGAACAATATACCATAAAAGTTGTTTAAAAAAAACATTACAAACCCATACACTCCATTCATGGCCAGATCTCGCAAGATTGCAGCAGCAAGATCAGTGGCCCCAGGCCTGCTGGAAAAGCAGGTCTTCACCGTTTTCCAGAAGGCCAATAGGGTGGGGGTGGTCCAGACCTCAGGACATAATTGGTTCCAGAAAGCTGGGGCAGCCACAGAGAAGGCCCTTCCCTGCGGGCCCACCAGCTGACATTGTTTAGCTGATGGGACCCGGAGGAGACCAACTCTGTAGGATCTTACCGGTTGCTGGGAGCTATGCAGTAGCAGGCGGTCTCCAAGATAGCCTGGACTTGGTTTTTTCTCTTAAGTGGAAGATTCAAATAAGCCAAAAAATGATCCATGAGAGATGATGTAAGGATCCTATATTGAGCAGGGGAATGTACTAACTAGATAACCTCTTCCAACTCACAAGTCTTTGAAAACTTTGGAATTTCTGTTTCCTCTGACTAGTTAGCATGGTTTTCTGGAAGTAGGGCAGGGAAATGGCACAGTTCATCAGCACAAATGGTATCCTTATTACCCCACATTATTGGGTTCAGAATTATAAGTCACTGTACAGGTAGTCCTCGACTTACACAAAGCCCATGTTGCACAAACCCCAAAACTTCAAAAACATAGAACCATGTAAGAATTCCTCCTCTTATCCAGTTTGTTGTTCAGTTGACCCAGAAATGAATTGCTGAATGTCACTTCGCTTCTGCAAGTAAAACCTCCTTCCAGCAGCTGCTTCTTGGCTTGTGAATTTAAAACAATGGTGCCTTGTTTTTTCTTCTTCTTCTTCTTTGTCAAGCGATCTCCCCACTGAAAAGCCAGCCCTGATTTTTTCCTTCTAGCCGATCAGCTGGGAGACTGGGAGGCAGCGAATAGATTGGGGGCAGGGCCAGGCAGAGGTGATATTTACCAGTTTTCCGAACAACTCAAAATTTCCACTACTGGTTTGCAAGAACCGATCAGAACTGGCTGAAACCCACCACTGATGTGCATGGCCTTCTGTGTATGCGCTTTGCTCACACGCACAGCTTCATCACATGCACACTGCTTGAAAACGTGGCTAAATAGGATAGCATAGTGGCAGGACAGGTGAGCGCCCACCCACAGGTTGGTACTACCAGTTTGCCTGAACTGGTCCAAACTTCCTGAATACCACTTCTGAACAGCACTGAAAAAAGTGACTTATGACCATTTTTCATACTTAGACAGTTGCAGCATCTCCATGGTCCTATGGTTTACATGCTTGGCCACTGACTCATATTTATGATGGTTGTCATGTCCTGGGGTCATGTGATCCCCTTTGTGACCTTCTGACAAGCAAATGGGGAAGCCAGTTTCTCTTAACAACTGGGTTACTAATTTAACAACTGCAGTGATTCGCTTAACAAATGTGACAAGAAAAATTGTAAAATGGGGCAAAATTTGCTTAACAAATTTTTCACATAGGAATATAGAATTCTGGGCTCAATTGTGGTTGTAAGTCAAGGACTTCCTGTATTGAGTTAATATGTGTGAAATGTTATTGCTGTTTGGTTACTGGTCAGTTAATTCAAGTTTGTCCGTTCTTGATCAGAAGCTTTGTGGTCTTCTGGCTGATTTAACTTTTGCTCATCTAGCTCCTTAAATGATTAAATGTTTTATGTATTCTTAGATCCTACCAGAATCCAGATATTTTTGTGAATTATTGACAGGATTAGGACTATCCAGGGGAAGGGACAAAGGCCCAAACTAATGGATCAACCATTTGCTTGAAGCTCTGCTTGTTTTTAACAGAATAACAAAGTTTTTAAGGTGCTTTGGAGAATAGCTTGCTCCCTCTATCCACCTTCAAATCTTCAGAAAGCAGGAGGAGTGGCATTAAAGGTGTTATCACTGCTACTATCTTACCTGGCTCACTGATGAATGTTGATATTGTGATTTAAAAATTGTAAGAAATATTTAAACAGGAGTTGGTTAAATCTTCTAGCTTATTCCTCCTTTTCTACCATTATCTTTGACAGTAATCTAACCAATGATTGATGTTTACTTTTTTTAACAGATGAGTTATTTTATAAGTTTAACTGGTTAAATCTTCTAGCTTATTCCTCCTTTTCTACCATTATCTTTGACAGTAATCTAACCAATGATTGATGTTTACTTTTTTTAACAGATGAGTTATTTTATAAGTTTAACTGTCTCTTAAAACCTGAAACTGAGATAATTGCTCCGTGGGATAAGAGTGGGATGCCTCATAAAATAGAAAATCCTGTTTTCCCTTATTGGGCAACCCACCTCCCCAATTAAATCACCCCCAATCTTGGTCCTAACCAAAGTTGAAGTGATCTGGAGAATGTTTTTTCCGTGAGCTGCAGTAATAACGGCTAATTGGAGAGAAGGTAAATCCAGCTAGGAAGATACCCCAAACTTTTTAGATTTTATTTTTATTTTTTATCAACGTATTGTACAGTCTTTTGTCCATCTTTAATCATTATTCATTCATCTTGTTCTTTAACTTCCATTTGCTAATTAGTTATTCGGATCTGCTCTTCTACCATCTCCTTCCTTTATTTTAATACAACCTTTCCTTTTCTTCTTCCCTTCTCTCTCCTCTTCTATCTCTTTCTACTTTCCTCATTCCTCCTCTCCTTCCCTTTTCTATTTCCTGTCCTCTTTCCCCTCTCTTCTCTTCTTCTTCCCTTTCTTACCCTCTCTCCTGCTCTTCTTTTCCCCTTCTTTCTTCCTCTCCTTTTCCATTATTCTTTTCTTCTTTTCTCACCTCCCAACTCCCTTTCTTCCCCCTCTCTACTCCTCTCCCCTTTTCCACTCTCTTGTTCTTTTCTTTCTCAGTTCAATCTGTGATGGTATTTGAGCAGCCCCGATTTCTATTCACATACATCTTTATTTCAAATTTCATTTTTACTTTATAATTTTTCTCTTCTTACATTCCTGTACATTATTAATTAATCCATGTATCATCTGGGTATAACATTTTTGTGCTATCATCTTCATAATTTATCATCATTTCTTAATACATACATTTGTCTTCCCTTTTTCATTTAATTTTAATATACCACAACTTATCCATCCCAAAGTTCTTATCTTTACCATGTTTATTATTTATATTCACTTTCTATCCATTGATAAAATTTTCCCCATACGTTATAATACTCCGACTCTTCTTTCCCTTTAATTGCCAATGTCAACCTATTCATTTCTGCACACCCCAATATTTTCTTAATTATCTCTCCTTTTGTAGGAATTTTTTCTGCTTTCCAATTTTGTGCAAATACAATTCTCGCTGCCGTTATTACAGGTATTATCAAATATGTGTGTTCTTTACTATACTTCTCTGAAAGAATACCCAACAGAAACAATTCTGGATTTAAGTCAATATGTTGCTGTGTTATTTTCTCTAGCCATATTCTAATCTTTGCCCAATAGTTTCTTACTTCTGGACATGTGAGATTTAAAAAAAACAGCAAACCTCATAAAAAGTGAAACAGAGACCATGAACAAGTAAAAAGCAGATTTATTGTAAGGATATATGTATCCCATAAACTTTTGCAAAAGGGTTCTCCCATAAAAGAGAGAGAACGTCTTATCACTCTGATTACATGGTTTAAATATAATTTCAGATGATCAGCAAAACAATTAGAATGCCTCCACCAGATATTGTTTTCAGTTATTATATAATGTTTTGGCTTTCTTCACATGTTCCGCCCTGGAGTTCCCCTCCAAAATTACCCTATAAAAACACCCTCTAAATATGTATTCATAATTGTTTGTTATTGTTCTTATTAATTGGACACTTAGTCTCTTCCTCCTTTTTCAATGGAGTTTGGTCAGCCTGGCCCAACTTAGAATGTACCAAAACTTCTGTTTCCTCAAAACAGGCATCATACACACTTCCCTTTTCTCAATATCTTACTCACCTTAATAGCTGAGGGTTAGCTCAAGTTATGTAATGGGTAAATATGGAGTCACTTAGGCTATATTCTTTACAGGAATAATTCTTTTTCTCTCTGGACATGTCCACCACATATGATCCCGCTTTCTGATGGCATTTCCAACATTTAGCTGATTTATCTTTAAACATTTTTGCCAATCTTTCTGGTGGCATGTGCCATCTATAAAACATTTTATACAGGTTTTCTTTATATGCTGTGGCCATTATAATTTCTTTCCCATAGTTGCTGCCATTTATCTAGCTCAATCATATATCCAAAATTTTTTGTCCATGCTATCGTTTCTTTGACTTGTTCTTCTAACTTCACTTCAAGTAAATAACTATACAATTTCCTAATCATTTTTTCCTCAGTTCCTGTGAGTATCTCATCCAATACCATCATTTCCAAGTAAAAACCATATAGCTTTGTATCTTTTTCATATCTCAATTGTAATTGCAGCTGAGAATACCACTCCATTTCAATCCCTTGCTCATCTAATTCTTGTTTCATTTTCAATTTCCCTGTTGCTGATAACATGTCTTTATATCATATATTTCTCATATTAATAAGATTTGGATGTACAAGTGCTTCCATTGTTGAAAGCCATGTTGGTATTTTCAAATACTGTTTCTCTTTAATTCTTTCCCATACTAATAAGAATGCATTCCTCACATAGTGCCTTTGAAAATAACTATGGATCTTTTTCCTTCCATACCATAAAAAAGCGTGCCAACCCAGTTGTAGATCATGCCCCTCCAAGGTTAATAGACTTGTGTTTCTCAATAGAATCCATTCTTTTATCCAAGATAATGCTGCTGCTTGATAATATAGTTCCCAGTTTGTTAATCCAAATCCTCCTCTTAGTTTTGCAAGTTGTAGCATTTTCATATTAATTCTTGCCCAGACTTGATGCTTAATGTACCAATGGATGATAAAGACAAAGCAATTTGCTAGTATCATGGTGACTAATGGGGGCAGCAAATTTTAAGCAGGTAGAGTTTTCTGTCAGCACACAAACTAGTGAAAAAAGCTTTAGTCACAAGGAAGAACCCTTATTCTGAATTTTACTTGGTCCATGGTAATGCAAAAAAAAAAAAAGTTTAGTGTTCATTGTAGCAGCTTATGCAAAACTGGAACTTCTCCAGATGATGTTGGTAATTCATGCAGCAAGTAAGTCATACAGTTGAAAGGTTTTTGAAGGCAGAATCTGATAAGTCCAATGAAACTCTGAACACAAGGCTACTGATAATCAGTTTTTATTTTCTGCAGAAAGCAAAAAGTCTGGACGGCCTTTTTGTCTCCCACCTTAACAGGCAGGCAGAGAGAAAATCAGGCGTGGGACTTCTGTTGGCACTGCCATGCTGCAGCAGCTCTTTTGGGAGCTCTGACTCCCGTGATCTGTAAAGCCGCCAAAACAGCGGAAGTCAGCTGTTCTGGCAGCTCGGAACTTTCCCCTTGGGCAAAGAGAGGGAAGCGAGTGCACAGGTATGGGTAGAGCTCCCTCAAAGGGTGAGAGCTCCCCAAGCGCCTGAAGCAGCTCCAGATCCAGGACGATTCTGTCACTGACAGAACAAGGCGTCATGACCATCCCTGCAATCCAATTGACTCCAAGGAATGATTTTAAGCAGGCAGAGCAAAACAGGAGGATTTTTGCAAGTATTTTATTTTACTTTAACTCCAACAAATACTACTTCCTTCCAGAGGCGAGAGAAAGTTTTCAAAAGAAATAAAATGGCACTGAGTGGAAACGAAAGCTAAAGAACAAAGGGATCGTTAATGCTCATTAGCGCTCGTTAAAGTTGTTAAAGCTGTCAGTACTTTAAGGCTTCGCTGAATGAAGTGGAAATTAAGGTTTGCAGCCCAAGAAAATAGGAACTATTGACTATTAAATGGTAATATCTGCTGGAGACTGAGAATAAGAATTTTACTGACATTGTGAGGCTGCTGGAAAGGAGTTTTTTTTTTTGAAATGGCGGTGGTAAAGATTTCTGAGAGGGATGAAGGCTTATTATCACAAACTTTAGCAAATATACAAATACTGACAATGGATCTTTTTGAAGAAAGGCTAGAATCATTTACCTCCTCATTAATGGAAAGATTGGAAGGGTGTTTTGAGAAGATTTTTACTCAAATTTGTAACAAAGATACAAGGGGAAATATTGCATTGGTATCAGAGATGTCATATAATATTGAGATGCTGGATCAAGAGGAGGATGAAGTAACTCAGATCAACGCACCTATGGAGAATGGAGTGGATGTTTTTCAAATTAAGAATGGAAAGCTGACAGGCTTGAAGGAATATAACCAGGAGACATGGAGAGATCTATTCGGAGGTTTTGACACAGTTGAAAGGAAAAGGGACAGGACACGTTGGGATTTTTAAGACAAGAATAAGGATTTGAAATGGAACGCTACAATTTTTTTACAAAAATGGACTTTTAATCTTAGTTAAAGAGGTGTGCTTACCAAAAGGAATTATTTTCTGAATTGTACAAGATTGCAAGATTCAAAAATTACAGCTGAAAGTCCAACAGTTCGTAAAAATAAAAAAAGATGGAGGAATAAGACTCAAGAAGAAGGTTCGTAAGAAAGCCAGGGGAAAATGAAGACGGAAGAATTCTACTCCTCCTTGGTGGGGAGGATAATACTGGTGGAAAAGATTTATCTTATTCATATTAGGGAATATGACTTGTTTTGCTTTGAAAAGTTATATTAGAGAGAAAATGAATGATTTACTTATATTTAGGGACAGGATTTATTTTGGAAATTTATTATAAGTAATGTGATGTGGGAATTGTTATAGATTACTGGTTAAATTTTTACTTATGGTTGGAAGTATATTTTGAACAGTGTTTTTTTATTATTAAATCTATAAAAGTTGAGGAATGAAAAAGAATATTTTGTGGATGTTAAAATCAAGGTCAGTATAGATCTCTCAATATAAACTCAAGTGTTTCAAGAAGGATATTATCAAAACTTTTATATTTTGTTTTAAATTACGTTAATGTTATCTAGTGGCTTTGAAGAGAAAAAGTTGAATAAATTTATGTTTAATGTACTGTAAGTTTATAAGATGGAAAGTATAGGGTTTTTTACAATATACTTTATTGGAGACTAGTTGAAGTATATAATTTTTACTGTGGTAACATATATAAGGGTGGGAGATGCGATGGCTAACTGTTATTAGGTTTTGATTGGAATAAAGAAGATCTGCTCATTCTCGAAGATCGGATAAGAATCAAGCGGGACTAACTACCTTCAAGCAAGAACAAATATATTTAGATATGAATTAGGAGAGTTAAAGTGCAAGAGGGAGGCAAATTTATAGATAGATAGTGTGTTGTATTTTCTTTTTTGGGTTTAATAAATATTTTACCATGTATTTGCTCTGGGAAGTCTTGGGGGGGGGGGTTGGAGTAGGAGGGGAGAGGAGGGGGGAGGAGGGGGGAGGAGGGGGGAAACTTCAAAAAACTTTTTTAGGTCTTGATGTATTAGAAGTTATAATTTGATGATTGACTATTTGTTTATATACTTATGTTTGTATGTTCATAATGAAATAAAACTTGTTTAAAAATGAAGAAAAGCAAGCATGCACAAGAAAAAACTTTTCCAAACATCTTATAGCTCACACAGCTTGCCCAGAACGTCATTGCTATAGAAACATAATTTCATATCACACAAATTTCATCAAAGGGTGCGCAACTTGGGCGTCCTCCTGGATCCACGGCTGTCTTTAGAGGAGCATACGACAGCTGTGGCCAGGGGAGCTTATTATCAGGTCCGCCTGATACGCCAGTTGCGGCCCTTTCTAGATCGGGACTCCCTACGCACAGTCACTCAGGCGCTCGTCACGTCTCGCTTGGACTACTGTAATGCTCTCTACATGGGGCTCCCCTTGGGATGCATCCGGAGGCTTCAGCTGGTACAGAATGCGGCCGCGCGGGGGATTATGGGAGCGACAGGGTGCTCCCATGTGACACCTCTCCTGCGTGAGCTGCATTGGTTGCCAGTTGATTTCCGGGTGCGTTTCAAGGTGTTGGTAATCACCTTTAAAGCGCTCCATGGCTTAGGACCAGGATACTTACGGGACCGCCTTCTGCCACCTATTGCCTCCCACCGGCCGGTTCGCTCCCACAGAGAGGGCCTCCTCAGGGTGCCGTCAGCCAGACAGTGCCGGCTGGTGACCCCCAGGGGGAGAGCATTCTCTGTGGTAGCCCCCACCCTCTGGAACGATCTCCCTCCAGATCTGAGAACTATCGCTGACCTCTGGACCTTTCGTCGGGCTTTGAAGACTCATCTCTTCCAACTTGCCGGACTTGCCTGATCCCTCCTATTTTTAAATATTTTAAATTATTTTTTAATTTTTTAGAGTTTTAGAGTTTTTATCTGGTTTATATTTTCAGCCTAAATTTATATTGATTTTAGTACATTTTAACTTATTGTATTGTATTGGTTTTAAATTGGCTGTTCACCGCCCTGAGTCCGGAAGGAGAAGGGCGGTATAGAAATTTAATTAATAAATAAATAAATAAAATAAATAAATATTTCTCAGTGCTCTGAAAACAATACAGTTTAGAAGGGGAAAGAAATACATTTTTTGGCATATAAGTTAGAGCTTTGCTATTTCTGAGAACATACATTTTCAGTTACAAGGAAGGTTACTTGGCAGAATCCACATTTTACTTTTCACAAAAAGTTACTTTGCTAGGCTAAGCTTGGCAATTCACCTAGAAGTTTTATCTATATAGTTGGCACGTTAGGCTACAGTGGCACTTCTTTCAACAGAATTAAGAAAAGCTGAATTAGATTACATTCTGTGTATGCTCTAACCCCGTGATGGCGAACCTATGGCACAGGTGCCACAGGTAGCACGTAGAGCCATATTGGTGGGCACGCGAGTGTTGCCCTAGCTCAGCTCTAGCGCACATGCGCACACTGGGTAACTGATTTTCAGGCCTTCTGGTCCCACCGGAAGTTGGGAAACTGGCTGTTTCCAGCCTCTGGGAGGCTTCCGGAGGGATGGAGAAGGCTGTTTTTGCTCTCCCCAGGCTCCTAAAAAGCCTCTGGAGCCTGGGGAAGGGGGAAAAGGGGCTTACTAGGCTCACCATGCCATCACATATCAAAAGCAGGGGGAAGTGCGGGGCGGGGGTCACATGCACATACTCGGGAGGGCAGGTCGCATCGGATGTGGGCACATGCACCCGCGACCCCCGCTTTTGGCACGTGATGGCAAAAAGGATAGCCATCACTGCTCTAACCTTTTCAGCTATGATCCTTCAGTGAACCTTTCATTCTTCCCTTTTTTAAAACAATAGGATGTTTCCTATTACTGGAACAAGGGTGAATACTGCTTGGGTACTGGTGTCAGAGTAAAAACCTTGGCAGGCTTGTCCTGTCTTCCCAAAGCCGCAGCTATTATTCCAGAAATTGTGCTAATAATAAGATCAGTAATAACTGATCTTATTACAGGAATCAAACAAGGTAATATTATCAATCCTCCAAAGGCCAGAGCTATGAGGAACAAAATTCTCTTCCAATCTCCAAACATTCCCTCAAACCATCCGGAGGTGTCTAAGATTCCATCCCAGGTTTGAACATGAATGTGGGCAAGCTTCCTCATACAATCTTCAGTTGCTTTTCTGGTATCATCTATTTGGATACCGCAATTGATTAGCTTAAATTTTACACAGATTTCTCCTTCTTTGGCTAGAAGGTAATCTAGAGCCA
Source organism: Coluber constrictor foxii (assembly GCA_038048745.1). Lineage (NCBI taxonomy): Eukaryota > Metazoa > Chordata > Lepidosauria > Squamata > Colubridae > Coluber > Coluber constrictor. Next base: position 59,545,467 of record CM075961.1, on the reverse strand, counting down.
GTCTATTCTGATAAATAGCAGTCCTCATTTGAGTATTAGTTTTAGCTAGCAAATTAAGGTTACAAAAACTTACAAGCATCAAAACAAATAGTCATTTCTGGGCTTTGCCCAAGTATACTGTGATTATAAGACAACTGTTGGGTATAATGATCATTTCCTCCCACAAATGCATACACCCATCCCTTAATGGTGAACCTTACTCCCTGTGGAGTGTGACACACCATTTGGCTATCTTTGGAACAGGTGGCATATTGTATCTGGTGATGTGTGCAGGTGGATTATATTCCCTGACAGGTGTAATCCGAGTGGTAAACTAGAGCTTTAGTGATTTTAGCTCCTGTACGAGTGGTTTTTATACATTCTTGACAGGATGAGTTGTTATCTGCCTCAGGAGTGTGGGAAATCAGTTTCAAACTCAGACTCAGAATCATAAGAATCTTTTTCAGGTGGAAAGAGCTGGAGCCATAGTTCATATACATCCCTGTCATATTCCTCATCTGATGGCATGACGTCATGAGAAATAGAATCCTCAATAACAAACAGTGTTGGCAATGTCTCTTGTGGAAAAAGGAATTAACACAAGCTGGAGGAGGCAGTGGACACATCAAATAGTCAAGCACCTAGCTCTAGTAGGAGAGGGTAGTGAAGATCACTGTAGCTTTAATCACACACGGCTTTCTTCTTGAAATGCAGCAATCTTCATCAGGCAGCAATAAAGTGCAGACATGTGTGAAGGGAGCCATCTCTGAAACAATGGTACATCTTCTGTCACTACTGCCAATCCTGTATATCTTTTTCCATCTTTCACAAAGGATGAACAATCTGTCCAGAGTACCAGCCATTGATGAATTTCCATCCATCAATGGCTCAGTCTTTAGATTGCATCTGGAACCTGTGATGCATTCTAACATGTTTAAACAATCAAGGGCTGTGTCTTCTTTGGGCCATGGTAAAAGGGTAGCAGGGTTTAAAATTTGGCATCTGGATAATTGAACATTTTCTTGCTCCACTATAGTACTCCCATATTGGGGAATCCTAGTGGATGTTGCCCAGGCAGGCATCTTTTGTTCTAATAGAGTCTGAACGCATGGGGTGTGAAAACATGGAGTGGGGCTCCAAGAATAATCTTCTGCGATTCTGCAATCAGGCCACTGGGACCCATTCTGGACCCACCTTTTGTAACAAGACTCCCACAGCCCAGCCTTTTTGTACCAATTGAATCCTAGGGACTGAACTGGTAGGGCTAAACAAGCTGCTCTCACTAGACTTTCCCTTAAGGTCTTCCAGGCTTGGGTATGTTCCCCTGTTCACTCCCAACCCATATCCTTTTGTGTCAGTTGGTACAATGGTTTGGCTATTTCAGAATAGAGGGGGATCCAAAGTCTGGGATATCCTGTAATACCCAAAAAGGATCTAAGTTGTTTCACATTGGTTGGCATTGGCAGGCCATCAGTGCTTGGAGTCTACTTTCATGTAAGCGTCGAGTTCCTCTGTCCAGCACATAACCTAAATAGTTCACAGTTTGCTTAGCCTTAGTCCATTAGATTTTCTTTTGGGACATTGTGTATCCCTTTTTAGCCAGATGATTCAGTTACTCAATTGATTTCTCTTCCAACTGTTGTTCATTCTCGGCTGCCAATAACAAATCATGGTCTTTCTTAAATCCTGGACCACACTTCAAGTCCCATCTGGGAGGTTTGGGACTGGAAAAATTGGGGTAGATCATGGAGACTGAGTCTTTCTAAGAATGCCAAAATTCAAAAAAGTTTGAATATGTTCTTTTATGCCAATACGAGCCTCCCTTTTTATTGGATACTGCTTTATTGAAATGGAGGCTGCATCATGTTTCAGTTTTGCCAAATGGGGGACAGCAAATTTAGCATATCCAGGAGTTCTCTGGTACCACACAGAAGGGTTAATGAGAGAGTCTGAAGGTGACTTAAAGTTCTGCAGATTCAGAAAACACAAATATGCTTGATCAGGGGAAAAATTTAGCTGTACTCCCTCAGGAGAGCACTTAATAGTAGTTCCAAGTTTTCCTAATAGACCCCTTCCTAACAAGTTAATAGGGCAGAGGCAGAATGAGAAATGAACGGGTTACACTGGAGCCTTGGATTCCTTTGACTTCCAAGCATTCACTCTGTCTGGCAGTATTCATTCTCTCTGTAACACCTACTATGGGGGTACTTGACTGGCTAGGCATGGCACAGTAGGGCCATATGTTGAAAAAGCAAAAAAAAAAAGAACTGACGGAGATTTCAAAGATGCAGGTCACAAATAAGGTAAAATATTTGGGGATATATTTGACAGCAAGTTGTAGCGCACTTAAAGAAAATAATTATAATAAGCTCAACAAATAAGGCAAGATTTAGTGAAACGAGGAAATTTGCAGTTATCTTTGATTGGTAGGATCTCAATTATTAAGATGAATATTTTGCCAAGAATTTTGTATTTATTCCAGACAATTCCAGTCAAGTTGGGGAAGGAATTCTTTGTAGATTTGAATAAAATGATATTGAAATATATTTGGCAGGGAAAGAAGGCAAGAATAAAGTTAAAATTGTTACAAGATGCTAAAATGAGGGGTGGTTTTGGCTTGTCTAATCTTGAACTACATTATCAAGCAACAAGGTTAATGTGGATCAAAGTGGATTACTTTAAGAAATAAGAGTTTATTGAACTTGGAGGGACATGATTTGCTGATGGGACGGCATGCCTTTTTATGGTATAAAGAAACCAAAATACAGGGGTACTTTAGAAGACATCAGATACGTGAAGCTTTGTGGCTGAATTGGGAGAAGGTTAAAAAACATCATTATTTGAAGATTCCAGTCTGGGTATCTACAATTGAAGCTTTTTCATATCCAGTAATATTTAAATTGTCTAACAATTACAAATTGTTAGATATAGTGAGTTATTAGATGAAAAGGGTGAACTTAAGTTAAAGCAAGATCTAGAAGATCAGGGATGTAAGATGGATTGGTTTTCATATATGCAAATATTTTCTAGATATCGAGAAGATCTCAAACAAGAAGGTTTTTATAAGGTTTTCACTATTCTAGATAAGATATTAATGGGTTCTGATGACTATGTAATTAAAAAGTTATATGGATATTTGTTAGAGGTAAAATTGAAAGGAGAACAAGTTAAAGAATCAATGATAGCGTGGGGAAAAAATTTTGGTTATGGTATTGATTTAGAGAAATGGCAAAAATTGTGGTCACATAATTATAAAATGACAATGTCTACAGCATATAAGGAGAATTTGTATAAGATGTTTTACAGGTGGCATCTACCTCCAATGAGGATAGCCAGAATGTTTAAGAATAAATTGGAGAAACCAGACCCAGGATCTTATTACCATATGTGGTGGACATGCGTAGAAGCAAGGAGATATTGGACTAAGGTATACATGTGGTTGGGAAAAGTGATAAAAAGGCACATTGATTTTAAACCAGAAATATTTTTATTAGGGATCTTACCAGAGACATTCAATACAGAATTGCAATATTTAATTGTGAATATTTTAACAGTGGCTAGAATTGTATTTGCTAAAAACTGGAAAGGAAAGAAGATATTTACTGATGAAGAAATTATTAAGAAAATGCTGGACTGTGCTGAAATGAGTAAATTGACATTTGAAATAAGAGAACAGGAAGATAAACAATATCATTTGATATGGGAGTTATTTTATCAATGGATAGACAATAAAACATGGAGATGAAATATGATATATGAAATGAAATTAAGATTAAATGTGTAAACACTTGTTTTCTTTTAGGGGAAAAGAACATGTGTCACATATTGATATTTTGAAGATTATGGGAGCACGAAAGGATTTTAACCGACCGAAACACTGTCTGTAATTGTTTGAAAGGATGATGTTTTTATGTTGTTTTTGTTTGAAAATAAAATAAAAAATAAAAAAAGATTGTAATTTCCCTCCTGCTTTTAGCTCCACTAGAGGTTTGGGAGCAGAAATTAATCCTCTGGAATTCTGTCAGTATAGTTCTTCTTGCCTTGCCATCATCTGCCTCTGGGGAGGGCTTGGGGATGGCTGGGATCGAGGCCATCACTGTTGGAATTGTCTATTGGGCTGAGGACTTTGGTGATTTAATGGACACTCATTCTTCCAGTGTCCCATTTGTTTGCATTGGGCACATTAGTTTTTCTTCAAACTCCAAAATTTTGGCTTGGAGGTCCTCTCACAGGTTGGAACTGTAATGCCACTGCTAGAAGGGTGGCCTGCTTCTTCAACTTTTTATCTTCCTTTTCTTCCTCTTTTTCTTCTTGTTGGAAGTAGACTGTAAAAGCTGTCTGAATCAGGAGTTCCAAATTGTAGTTGGGGCATCTAAAGTTGGGGCGCTTTGTCCCACAAAAGTCATTTTCAGAATTACTTTATCCTGTGGTCTTCTGGGTCTAGGTCTATAAAGTGTCAAAAGCCATATTTCGGCACTTTACAGATTAAAAAGTCTGTTGGGCTTTCTTTTGGTTCTTGCATAATTTGGTGCACCCGATGAAAATTTACAGTTTTTGGTACTCCTTTCTTGAGTAAGGACCCTGAATAATGGCTTCCTGTGCCTCCCTCAGAACTTCCATGGTCATTGGCATTAATTTCAAAGGCTGGAGGCAATAAATCTGCAACCTGAGGCCAGCATCCTAATAGGATTGTTAATGGTTGCCTTTTTGGTTTTATAATGTTTTTCTGTAGCCTCTAAAATTTGCCGCTCTTCTTCTGGGCCCAAGAAGGCAGCAAGCAAAGTATGCAGGTCAGGCATCATTGGTCTGAGGGTTGCCACAATTCTCTGGACCAGTTCTACATATGATTAATTTAGTTTAGTTTAGTTTATTAAATTTGTATACCGCCCTTCTCCTGACAGACTCAGGGCAGTGAACAGCCAAACATTAAAATACAAACAATATAAAAGTTAAAATAATCTAAAACATAATTAAATCAAATTTTGGCTTTCCCAAATTTAAAACCCCTCATAAAATTCACCCATTAAAATCTATGTTAAGCCAGCCCGGCTTGATGGAATAGAAAAGTCTTTAATGCCTTGTGGAAAGTGCAGAGGTCTGGTGCAGAGGGGGTGGAGTGGGCCCTTCCCATGCCCTGGTTTGGCTCCCAAGGGCTGCAAGGAGGCTCGCTAAGCCAAAAATGGGGCACGGGGCGGGGGGATGCTTAGCAAGACTCCCTGCAGCCCCTGAGAGCAACAATGGGCTGGGGGGGGGGGCTTCAAGTGAGAAAGAAACAAAGAAATCCTCACTGTTTAGGGATCCCCATGTGCACTGAGTTGAGAGCTTATTGTAAGTGCCTGCTAGCTATCTTTGCTCAGGCTAAGCTACAAAATGTTTCAAAACATCTGGCTTTTCTTCCTCCTACCAAAGACCTTCTGGGGTTCTTCACAGAAAGGGAGGGAGGGAGAAAAGGAGTAAAAGGAGTAAACCCTTTTACTCATACTTCATCCTCACTGTTTAGGGATCCCCATGTGCACTGAGCTTGAGTTGAGAGCTTATTGTAAATGGCTGCTACCTATCCTTGCTAAGGCTAAGCTAATCAATAGTGGAGCTCTAAGAATGCCGGATGATCAATGTTTTGAGTTTCAAAATGCCTGGCTTTTCTTCCTCCTATCGAAGACCTTCTGGGGTTCTTCACAGAAGGGAGAAAGGAGAAAGAGAGGGAGAAAAAAAAAGAAAGAGAGAGAGAAAGAAAGAAAGGGAGAAAGAGAAAGAAAAAGAGGAAGGCAGGGAGAGAGAAAGCGCAGGTATCTCTTAACAGAGGCTTGAACTTGCCTGAAATTAGATCAAGCCCTACATCACTTAACCCAATGTTTCAGATTAAATTTTTATTGAATTATTTTTGGTATATCTACTAGATTCTTTTGTGTAATTTATTAGAGTGTAAAACTAGTCCATTATGTCTCAAAATAAAAAGTCAATCAAAAATCCAATTAGTGCCATGTAAATTCTGGAATCCCCAAAGATCTTTTCCATTGTATTTATTAAACAAATTTATATAGGCACCCAACTCATATACAGTGATTTTATCACATTCTTGTTCCTTTCATGTAGTTCTTAATGTGTCTATGTCCTTGCTACTCTATTTCCTCCACCAAAATTCTATTATAAATAATATTATCACACATTACAGCTCTAATTTTGTGTATTTGCACCAATGATTTTCAGAAAAAGATTTATTCCTCTCTTACATAGTTATTTAGAAGTAGCTTCATATGTCAGTTTACTTTTACCATTAAAAAATGTTTTGTTGCATTATATGACTGCAAAGCCTCTCAGCAGTTTCATGTACCAGGAAATATCCAGTAATAATTTTGAAAGTAGTTGTCATAGCCACAAACACCCTCCTCCCCAAAAAGGCAGAGAAAGAGAGAGAAAGAGAGAAAGAAAGAGGAAGGGAGAGAGGGAGAAAGAGAAAAAAACTCTGTGCTATTATTTTTAATTGTTCCATTATTTATCATGTGTTAATATTTTACACTGTCCTTACACCTAGAGTGATTTTACTGCCTTTCTTTTGCCCAGGGCTACCACATATTTTCCAGGGATTTACATCATTCAATGTCAATAGTCCAGAGCATAAATATGTCTGTGCTTATTTTGTACGTTAGGTTGCATAAATCCATTTTAATATGCTATTCCTGGTATGTGATGTTTTGTATACATACAGAGAAAGAAGCATTCTTGTAATCTTTGACTTTTAAGCTTGCTGTCAAACATCAGCCATAATACCAGGGGTGAAATCCAGCAGATTCTGACAGGTTCTGGAAAACCGGTAGTGGAAATTTTGAGCAGTTCGGAGAACTGGCAAATATCACCTCTGGCTGGCCCCAGAGTGGGGTGGGAATGGAGATTTTGCAATATCCTTCCCTCAGGAGTGGGGAGGGAATGGGGATTTTGCAGAATCCTTCTCCTGCCACACCTACCAAGCCACGCTACGCCCAGCAAGCCATGCCCACCGAACCGGTAGTAAAAAAATTTGGATTTCACCACTGTATAATACTAATTACTGTTTTGAATAATATGCACAAGTGGCTATTTTATATGTGAAATTATGACTGAAATATTTCTGCACCTATATTGGTTCTCACTGTCAGGAAGTTTCTCCTTAGTTTTAGGTTGCTTCTCTCTTTGTTCAGTTTCCATCCATTACTTCTTGTTTTGCTTTCTGGTGCTTTGGAAAATACATTGCCTATACATTCTTTCTGGCAGCCCCATAAAAGTCTGTTGCCTATCACACTGTTGGGCAAAGAATGTGTGTTATTTCCTCCTTTCAGTGGTCCATGAAAGGACATCTATAGTATGTAGATAATAAAGTTGAAAAAAGGTGAACATTTTTACAGAACTATAGATACGTTGAGGCTGGGTGTGACAAGAAATGGCTAGGGGGGAGGGGCCAGGCAAAGGATCTCTTGACATGAGTGACATTGAGTTGGCCATGCCCACCCAGTCACATGCCCATGAAGCCACTCCCACCATCACATGACCAAGCCACACCCATAAAATAAGCCATACCCACTGAACCAGTAGTAAAAAAATTAGAACCCATCCCTTCTGTACCCCCCAGAATATTCAACAAACACGCATCATCTGTCACTTCAGAAGTACAACAGCCATTTCCCTCGTGGAATAATCAAAACACAGATTGTTCCTCCGCATTCATGTCGGAAAAAACCTCTAACAGGAATTTCTCCAGCTCATTCTTCCATTCATGCAACACTCCCCACCTCCCCCCTAATAAAATTATACTCATCACCACTATCACCAAGTTGGTCTGCCTTTTTCCCACCTCCTAAATGCTCAGTGCCTTGATTTAGCCAGAGCGTTCAAGTCCTCTCACAGAGGAGTCCTCCATCCTTGGTGGTCATATAGTCACCAGGGGCAAGGGCCTTGGGAACACTCTTGACCTCGAGATCCTCCAGGTCCAGTTTCCTCTGGGAGATAACAAGAAGGCTCTCTGTCAAAAAATGGCTGATAGGGCTCAATAAGAGTCGCCCCAAGGGAACGTTGCCCTTGAGATAAGATGTCCCATGGTTGGGCGCCAGGAAAATATGTAAGGTTTTTGAAGGCAGTTCAGAATCTGATAAGTCCAATTAAACTCTGAACACAAGGTTACTGATAATCAGTTTTATTTTATTTTATTTTTAACAGAGCAGGCAGAGAGAAAAGCAGGCGTGCGCGAGAAAAAACTTTTTCAAACATCTTATAGCTTACACAGCTTGCACAGAACATCATTGCTATAGAAACATAATTTCATATCACAGAAATTTCATCATTTTTCTCAGCGCTCCGAAAACAATACACTTTAGAAGGGGAAAGAAATACATTTCCTGGCATATAAATTAGAGTTTTGCTACTGCTGACGACACACATTTTCAGTTACAAGCAAGGTTACTTGGCAGAATCCACATTTTACTTTTCACAAAAAGTTTTGAAGACCATACTGTTCGTATGAACTGCCAAATTCCAATGGTCGCTTATTTATTATTGAATTTATGCGCCACATTCTTTAGCATCGCTTCTGGGAATTGATACTGTTGACCTGATAATATAACTGAAGACCCTGGAAGCACGCAAATAAGATGTGTCTTTCAGGCCAATAAAGTGAATGAGCAGGGCCTTGCAGATGCATAAATGTTACCAACGCATCATTTTGTTCGATCGAAATTTCTACAATGTTGCCTACCCACCATTTTTTGTCATAAATGCAGGCAACACAACAACCAGGAAATAGGTTGCCAATTTTAAATTCGGATCAATGGTTTTGGACATTTTGGCCACAAAGTTAAATATATATGGACTTAAATATATATACGTTCTGAAAGAAGAAATCGAAGAAATATATACTTTGTTTCCCCGAAAATAAGACCTTGTCTTATATTTTTTTGAACCCTGAAATAGGCGCTTGGCCTTATTTTCAGGGAGGTCTTATTATTTTGGGCGCGTGGAGCAAGAAGGGGCTCCTCTTGCTGTCTTATCTGATTTCCAGCACTGTGTTTAAATATTTTTGGCACCGATTAATTGTTCTAAGTGTCACAAAATTTCTCCTTAGTTCTAGGTTGCTTTTCTTCATGATGGATGGATGGATTTCTATCCATTGCTTCTTGTCCTGCCTTCAGGTACTTTGGAAAATAGCTTGACTCCCTCTTCCCGAGATATTGGAACACTGCATGTCCCCACCCCCAGTATTTCTTTTCATAAACTAGACATACCCAATTCCAGCAACATATTTTTTTACATCTTTTACACTTTGGATATCATATCCTAGAATCTGTTGACTAGCATGAATATCCTAATTGTGAAATGCTGAGCTTTAATGCTCTATATCCACTTGCAAATCTACTATCTTGCCTGGTTCACTGCTGATGTTATGATTTAATAATGATATATTTAAATATGTTTAGGGTTTGGTTAAATCCTTTAGCTTTGCATATTCCTCCTTTTCTGCCACTGTCTGATAGGAATCCACCCAAAATGTTGTGATTGATGGTTATTTTTTTAACAGATGAGTTATTTTATAGGTTTATCTGTCTCTTAAGAACTTATGCTGAGCTAATTGCTCCGTGGGATAAGAGTGGGATGCCTCATAAAACAGAAAATCCTGTTCCTATAGTCTTGTAATCAAAATCTGAGTTCTTGGCAATTAGAATAGAATAGAAAAATAGAATAGAATAGAATAGAATAGAATAGAATAGAATAGAATAGAATAGAATAGAATAGAATAGAATTTTTTATTTATGTGTGTCTGATTGGACACACTAAGAATTTGTCTTGGTGCATATGCTCTCAGTGTACATAAAATAAAAGATACGTTTGTCAAGAATCATAAGGTACAACACAATGATAGTCATAGGGTACAAATAAGCAATCAGGAAACTAGCAATATAAATCGTAAGGATATAAGCAACGAAGTTACACTCATACACTCATAAATGGAAGGAGATGGGTGATGGGAATGATGAGAAGATTAATAGTAGTGCAGATTTAATATTTATGGTGGTTGCAGTGTTCTAGAGCCATGTGATTGTCATTTGTGACCTTACCAGAAAGCTTCTGACAAGCAAAGTCAATAGGGGAAGATGAATTCACTTAACATCCGCATGATTTACTTAACAACTGCAGTGATTCATTTAATAACTGTGGCACAAAAATATCATAAAATCGGGTGTGCCTCTTTTAACAACTGCCTAGCTTAGCAACAAAAATTTTGGTCCCAATTATGGTCCTGAGTCGAGGATCAATTCTCCAAAGCACCTGAAAGCAGAACAAGAAGCAATGGATGGAAACTGATCAAGGACAGAAGCAACCTAGAACTAAGAATAAATTTCCTCACAGTGGGAACAATTAATCAATGGAACAACTTGCCTCCAGAAGTTGTAGATTCTCCAACACTGGAAGTTTTTAAGAAGAAATTGGACAGTCATTTGTATGAAATGCTATAGGGCTTCCTGCCTGAGCAGTCTTCCATCTCTATTATTCTGTTATTATGACTATTTGTACACACTGTCAGCTCCATTTATTCCCATTTTTGTTTGATAGTTATAATAGAAGCCGTTATCCTATGCATTCAGTGGACAAGTATGCATCCACCTCAATGGTGGGTTACCCCCGGTATAGAACCGGTAGTAAAACCAGCGGGAGGCTCCGCCCACTGACCCTGATGTCATCAGAAGCGATCTGCGCATGCACGATACTGTTGCAAACCGCTAGTAAAGGTAAGTAGAACCCAACCCTGATTCATCTGGAATAATTGATGTTTTTTAGCCCGTTATTTCCCCATGTAGCTTGTGGACTGAAATATTGCCAGACTGTACAGTTTCTCCCCTCACCTTGGATTGTGTGTCCACCTCTATCATTCTGTAGAAAGTCAGCACCTACCCCCCAGAAGAATGAAATATTTTGGAGAAATATTAAAAAGGCAAAATATTATATTTCCCTAAAGGAGTAATGGAGAAATATGCTCTTAAAGATAGAAATCAGACTCGGTCTTTCTTAATAATCCTCAAGCAGAAATTTGGGACTCCAGCTTTTAGAAATGCAGATTTGGTAATCCGTTCAAGACAGGATATTTTGAAACTCCTTGCAACAAAGCTAACAAAGGCAGAGTGATAGTGATAGGATTAGAAACAGCCCCTCACCCAAGATCCAACTCATGATGAAAGCCATTAGCCGCAATAGGAATTGCCCAACACCCTTTCAGAACCACAAGCCCCTTCATTGCATGACCCCTAGAGCAGTCCAAACTTCTCCTGGGAGCTCAGATAAACAATAAACCAGAGGTGGAGCTAATAGTCTGAGCTAATCTGCTCCATTGAGGTGGAGCAGATTAGCTCAGACAAGCACCTCAATACACCCTGCGTCTACGTGGCAACTTAGAGGAAAAGGTATTTCTTCTTGGCGAAAAAGAATGGGTAAGTAAGAATAAAAAAGAATAAAAACCCCAAGCTTGAAAAATCAAACTTGAAAAAAAGCTCGCTTTGCCTGATTAAAAAATGCCAAATATGCAATTCAGTGACATGTCAAAAAAAATTAAAATCCTAAAGTCAAAAGTGGGCTGAACCACTTCCAAATGGAGCCAAATTGTAACGTCATTTATTTCTTTTCCATAATTTTAAAAACTCCATTTGGGAAATCAGTACGAAAAGAAGCAAAGGGTTTCAAACTCCCCTATCTGGCTCTGCTGTTTTTCCTACTTGCAGATAAAAAAAGTTATTTAGAGAAGCCATCGAGAAATTGGACCCTTATCTATCTTCTAAAATTGAACAGTCCATTTTGCTACCAGAGGTCTTCTGATCTATTGTGTGCGCATAACTCTATAAACAAGCAGGAGCAGAAGCTGGTAAAGGCTACCGTATGTGTACAAAACATTGTCTGAGCTGCAGTTACAAAAGCCAGATTAAAGACCTGAGTTATTACAGTTTGACTTAAAGTAAAGGTTTTTTTGAGGCACCAGACTAGTGTGTATTCACGTGCCTCCAATCCCCTTGCTTGCTGCAAAGCCAAATTGCAGCAAGCAAGGGATTGCAGGCATGTAAATCAACACCAGTCTGTCCATTTTGGAGTCAGTTCGCCAAACTCAACAAAAAACTAGGTATCGGTTCTGCCAAACTGGTGCGAATCAACTGAATCCCACCACTGGAAGGGCACCATGTTGAGGAAGGCTGCCTTGAATGAAGTATGATGAGGATGTTTGAAATGATTTAAGGCCAGTCCTTGTCTTTCCCATTCTGGTAGAATAATAAACCTTCCCTTGTAATTAAGTGTAGTAACAACATATATAATGTTGAAATGCCTGTAGAGTTCACATTTGTTGCTTACTGGCGTGTTTTATTGGACATAGGTAAAAGGACAGTTATTTTTTTATTGTGGATTTTATGAAAGGTACAGAGGTGAACTTGCCTTGGGAGTGGAAGGTCAGGCCGCTGCCTCAAATAATCAAGCACAAAGTTCATCTACAACTTCTCCATCAGTCATTCTGAAAAAACTTCTGATCTTCTATGATACGTTCAAGCATCTATCACTTGTTCAACCAAGTAGACTATGACTTTCTATTTGGTTTCTTTTCCAGACAAAAAATTCTGGAAAATAAGCTTTTCATTAAATATTCAGATAATGAGATGCATTGGCCACCCACGATGCCTCACATGAATAGAAGATAGATTTGTGTCTATTGCAGGGGTGAAATGATCATGGTTCAGACCGGGTCGCCTGATCCGGTAGCAATGACGGTGGGTGGTTCGGAGAACTGGTAGCAAAAATCCATGCCCAGCCCCATGCCCAGCTGAGTTGTGCGATCATCAGAGGCTTTTTATTTTACTTTTAAAACCATTTTTTCTTTGGCCAAAAAAATGCTTTTAAAAGTTTTAAAAAAGCCTCTAATGATTGAGTAGCTCAGCTGGATCGTCAGAGCCTTCAAAAAGAAAACAAAAGCCTCTGACGACCAGGCACCTCAGCTGGGATAGTCTGAACCTTTTAAAAGCATTTTTTTTACAATCTCTTTGGCCGAAGAGGTTGTAGAAAACATGATTTTAAAAGTTTCAAAAAAAAAAAGTTGGCCACGCCAACCCAGTCACATTACCACCACCACCACCACCACCACCAAGCCACGCCCACTGAACCGGTAGTAACAAATTTTACATTTCAACACTGGTCTATTGATAAATCACAATGAACTGATCTGCCCTTTCAGCCTGTATGGACTGTATTCAGCTGGTATAGACCTCCCAATGGTTACATAATGGAAGAACAGATGATGTTTGTGCATTCTGCATTCATTGCAAATACCCTGTCCCCTTACCACCAATATATTCAAATTGCTTCCCATTCTTAGCTGTTTTCAAGTTCTTCTAAGCCAGGGATCTCCAACGTTGGCAATGTTAAGACTTGTGGCATGGCTGGCCAAGGAATTCTGGAAATTGAAGTCCAAAAGTCTTAAAGTTGCCATAATTGGAGACTCATATTCTAACTGATTGTCAAGTTTTTCCACTTGACTTGAGACAATACTAGCAACAGAAGCCTGGGCAACCAAATAGCTAGTGGAGCCCATAGCATCAGTGGGATCCATACCAAGCACATGGATATAATTTTGTATCTTGTGATTATTTAGACTGCAAGAAACGCAATAACCTGAATACTTGCACTATGGACCTTTTCCTGAAATTTGCCTTTTCCAACGCTTAGATATACAGATACTTGTAAAAGATACAGGACAATTTCCAGTAGGCTAAGAACAGGTTAATAAGTAATCTACCAGATTGGGGAGATATGATGCAACTGTTTAAATGTTAATCTGCAAATGTTTAAATGTTTATTTAAAGCAAAAGGTAAGTACTGAGTTAATGGATTGAAGCAGGCTTTGCCAGGAAATTCAGCACTTAATAATTTATAAAGTCATTTCTAGTAAAGTCAAAGTGAGAAAGTGCCACTAAAACCTAATTTATGGCTGCAAGGTCACATGTGAGTCTCTACAGAAATTATATCAGGTTTCAATCTTAGGAAAAATGTAAGATACACATCTGGGAACTTATACCTGGCTAAGAACTTAAATCACAATAATAACCACCCTAGCACCATCTATCTTCACTTTGTTTTCATTGCAACTGGATCCTAATTGCTAACATGGCAACTGATGTAGTGCAGAATAATATTTGAGAATTTATGGCTCCAGGCAGTGATAGCTGTTTGTGTTTTTCCAAACCGTCAAGGAAATACCAACATATTTAAATACCTTCAACTGATAGATACTATCAATGGATCTAGGAGATGATCTCTCTGCTTAAGAAAGCAACTAAGTTTATTGTAACTAATTTTTTTCTCTCTTCAGTAGAAACTACGGACCCAGAGACTTTTCAGATGAGTTATCACAGGAAGTTTAAAGATGGTATTACTTATTTGTTAAATTTGTATGCTGTCCATCTCTTTACAACTTCCAAAGCAACTTTGGATAGATTAATTAGGCTAACTATAAATAGGAGCATACTAAATTTTGGAAAGTATAAAAACAAGTTCATGATATTCAGGGGAAGACTTGAGACCCAAAGTTCAATAGTGAAAACAGCTACTTTTTGTGATTGCCCTGATTTCACCATGGAAAACATAACAGAATGGTGTTTATGAGCTTTTGGAGTATCTTCATTCCATCACAATTAGAATGCTTCAAACTCATTCTTCATGATATATCAATGCAATATTCATGTAAATAACAGAATAATAAAATTGGAAGGGACCTTGGAGGTCTTCTAGTCCAACCCCCTGCTCAAGCAGGAAATCCTATACCATTTCAAACAAATTGTGTCCAATCTCTTCTTAAAAACCTCCAGTGTTGGAGCACCCACAACTTCTGGAGGCAAGCAGTTCCACTGATTAATTATTCAAACTGTCAGGAAATTTCTCCTTAGTTCTAGGATAGTTCTCTTGTTAATCAGTTTCCATCCAATACCTCTTGTTCTGCCTTCAGGTGCTTTGGAGAACTTGCCTGTTAGGCAAAAACTTTTTGGCAAAAAGATTTGGTCAGTGAGGACAATTAATGAGTGAAATGGCTTGCTTCCAGGAGTTATGGATGCTCCATCATGGAAATTTTTAAGAAGACATTGGACATCCATTTGTCTGGAATGATCTAGGGCCGTGATGGCAAACCTATGGCACGTGTGACACAAGTGGCATGTGGAGCCATATCTGTGGGCATGTGAGCGTTGCTGTAGCTTAGCTCCAGCGCGCATGTGCGCATTAGCCAGCTGATTTTTGGGCCTTCCGGTCCCACTGGAAGTCAGGAAATGGGCCGTTACTAGCCTCCGGAGGGCCTCTTGGGGGGTGGGGAAGGCCATTTTCACCCTCCCCAAGCTCCGGGAAAGCCTCTAGAGCCTGGGGAGGGCAAAAAAACAGGCCTACTGGGCCCACCATACCATCGTGTGCCAAAATCGGGGGTCATGCAGAAGGATCGTGCACATATGCGCCAGGTGCATTGAATTTTGGAATGCATATGCGCGACACCCCCGCGTTCCCACTTTTGGCACACAACGGCAAAAAGGTTAGCCATCACTGATCTAGGGTGTCCTGTCTGAGCAGGAGGTTGGGCTAGAGACCTCCAAGCTCCCTTCCAACTCTGTTATTCTGTATTCAACATTTTAGACAAAAAAGTTCCTAGAAATGTTCCTATAAGATAGTGAATTCAGATTTGTCCACTGGATCTGTTTCTTTTATGAGCATCTTTTTAAAAAAATATTTCTTGATGATCTGGCAGAATGTCTCCAATAATTTAGTTATATTAGAAGGAAATGCTCTCTCTTTAGCCAATGCATTATCTGAGATATCCAAGAAGTGTTGCCAAGTTCCGTTCAATTGCCATTTCTGTGCAATGTTTAGTGGAGAAGTAACTGTTGCACCTGGAGCACATTAAATAAGATTTTACTGGACCCCTTCTTTTACCACTTTGCTAAATAATCAGGAGAAAAGCATTTCATAGCAGATTGATCATATCAGCAAGTGAAGTTGTGCACAGTTTGGACATTAATTATATTGGGTGATATATTTGCAGCTAATATCAGAAAAAGAAAATGCTGAAAAGAAATGGACAGTCTTACCACATCACCAAGCTTCCTAAGGCACTTACATTGCTGGCATAAAGGATAAATACTTGCATGTCTTTTCTTTCCCCTGGCCTAAGGATGCAATATAGACTAGGGTAAACAAGTATAGATTGCAGTGTGTATGAGATTTATGGCAATATCAAAATCTACAAAAAAGTGGGCAGGGTTTTTTTTTTAACAGATAGAATAGAATAGAATTCTTTATTGGCCAGGTGTGATTGGACTCACAAGGAATTTGTCTTGGTGCATAAGCTCTCAGTGTACATAAAAGAAAAGATACATTTGTCAAGAATCATCATGATGGTCACAGGGAAACAGTCAACATAAATCTTAAGGATACCAGCAACAAGGTTATAGTCATACAGTCGTAAGTGGGAGGAGATAGCTTGACTCCCTCTTCTTTATGGCAGCCCTTGAGATATTGGAACACTGATATCATGTCACCCTCTAGTCCTGTGATGGCGGACCTATTGCACATGTGCCAGAGGTGGCACACAGCACCCTCTCTGTGGGCACGTGAGCTGTTACCACACTTCAGTTTTGCCATGCATGCATGCACCCTTGCCAGTCAGCTAATCTTCAGGTCTCTGCCATGTATGCATGGGAAGTGGGGCACATCTGGGGGCTGTGTGTGCATGTGCAGGGCGCATGCAGAGGGGCGTATGTGCATGTGCAGGGGAGAGCATATGTGTGGGGGCTGTGCATGCATTGCATTTTAGGGGTTTGTGCGCTTTGGGCACTTGGCCTTGAAAAGGTTAGCCATCACCGCCCTACTCCTTCTTTTCATTAAACTAGAGATACCCAATTCCAGAAACCATTCTTTATATATTTTAGCCACGAGTCCCCTAATCATCTTTGTTGCTCTTCTCTGCACTCTTTCTAGAGTCTCAACATCTTTATTTTTAGCTTTTATGCTCTCTCTTCTAAAGAATTTGGTCCTTTCTCTCTATCACTCAACCACTGCAGAACCTATTTTCCCCATATTGATATGTGCACTGCATCCTCATTTTTAATAGCAAACTTTATTTATTGTAACAATAGCGTACTGCAAGGGACTGTATTTTACTATTTGATCAAGTCTCAGAGGAGATCATTTCCTGAATCTGTCATTCTTCCTGGAAATGTAAACTTGTCCCTTTCATCTTCTGCTGGTAATGTGCATCAAAAACCTCCCTTTGAGCCACTGTGAAATAATTCTTCCAATCACCAACTCTACCTGAAATGCAACAACAATAAGAAAAAACAATTTAGGGGGATATTTCAGGATTAGGTTACATCTGCAAATTCCATTCCACCATATTCTCTCCTAAGATCTGAGATCACCACCCATATTCTTTTATAAAATGTAGGTGTCTTTTCTCTCCAGCTTTCTCTGAAGAAGGCAGAAGAAAAATCAGGATTGATCCATTGGTAGGTTTGTTTTCCAGAAGATCTTTTCTACACATTCTACATTTCCCTTTTTCATTTGTAGTAGGGCCCCAGTGATGAAGTTACCCTGCTTCTGCGTCTTCACAAAATTAAAACAAAAACAAAAAATAAAAAAGCAAAACAAATTCTGAAACATCTCTCATATACATCATATGATTTCTGAATGCCCCAAAGATACTTTTTCAAAAAGTATCCGTTGAAAAAGCACCTTGGGGATAACTATGACATGGATAACTGAGAATCTCCATTGACATGATGATGCCTGAATGGTTTTCCATATATGCTTTGGTTTTGTGTGTAACATTTGTGTCATAGTTAATTTCACTTGTTTTTCTGGGTCAGCATTAGAAATCCTCTGCATATTCATTCATAAGTGCAACTTACTCCCAAGAAAAGTTTAACAAGATGGCAGCCCAAATCAAGTCCTCTGAAGAGCTTGACACATCTGGAGTGCAGTTGTTCATACGGTTAAGAAGCTGGTTTGGAGATCAGCAAGCCCGCATTTGAGACACAAGTGCTCCTGCATGGCAGGGTGAGCTCCTTGTTGGAAATACGAAAGGAGCTCCTATGGGCATTCCCCCAGGCAATAGTGATGTCATCAGATAATCTTTTTAACCCAGAAGTGTTTTAAATAGTACCTCCGACAAGAATGGAATGGAAGCTTCACACACACACACACACACACACACACACACACACACACACACACACACACACACACACACACACACTCACCAAAGGCTAGATGCTATAAAGTTTGGACCACGGATAAGGAAACTCTGCAGGATCTGACATAAAAGTAGGTGGATAATTTACTGCCCCAAATCTGTTTCCTGAACCCTCCAGCACATACCTAAATCCCAGTTCTTAAATCACTGACACTGTTTCCATGTTATATTAAGGCAGTAAAATATAGTAATACTGAATGAATGTAGCCCTTCCCACTCTATTTCCTTGCCTCAAATTCAGGGTAAAACAAGGAATTGCAATCACATCTCCATGTCTGACTGGATTTTCATCCATTCTATTGCCCTTAACCTTCACAAAAATCTTCAGTGTCAATGGCCACCAAAACATTGCTTATTCCAGATATAAAGGTTCCTAATTTAGAACTAGTTTAAATTGCCTGTTTTTCTTCGTATTTTAAGGAAAGTCACTCTACAAATAAAAGAACATCATTTTAGCTTCTTGATCTTACCTTTCCTCATGAAGGAGCTTTTTGACTTGTCAAACAAGGCACTGGGTACGGTTTCATAATTTGCCATGGGATTCTCCTTCATGATTTCAAATGTTGCCTTATGCACTATCTTCTGAACAATGTCTTCAGACAAGTCGACCTGCAGGAAATCTTTTACACGATGGACTTCATGGGCTAAATCCTGGCAGAAGATAGGCATGGATGGGAAAAAGGCCACAATGTGAGCAATGTAAAGTTAATTCATTGCATGCTCTTAGATGCTGAACAGTTTGTTGAGAGGATGCAAAAAATGGAGATGGAGAAATAGTTTTACTTCCAAAAGTCAAATCAGTTGACCTTTGAATCTATTTTACCTATATTATTCTCCTAGCATCTCACAATTGTCCTGGGCATTAACTTGGAGGAAGCAACACTTGACTTCAGATGTGTGAGAATAACCTCGATGCAAAATGGGCATTTTCTTATGATAAATGTGCATTTTGAACAGTTGTGAAGGCTGGGAAAGAGGAGGAATGGACTAATAAAAACACAAGGGGCAAAAAATCATGTGACTGAATTTTGAGCACTCAGCAACCAAACAATATTTATGTCCACTGATAGCACTCTGTGGTCACCTGACTATGTTTTCTGAGAGTTTTGCATTTACTTTCAGTTTTCAGCAAAACCATATCCATAGCAACCCACTGGTTTGCTTAAATAATTGTGGCATTCACTTAATGACAGCCTCAAAAAAAGTTGTAAAATTAGATTGGTCCTGTGGCCAACCTATTTTATAACCATCATGATTTACAATTGTGATGGGCAGGCTACATTACAGTTGTTAAGTCGAAAGCAATCTATGATTGTCTTAATTATGGTTAAGTATGTACCAGGAGTTTGCAGCAGATATTTTCTCTTTGCATCCTGAGAGAGAAACATCTGTTTCTGCCTAGGATTGAACTTTCAACCTTCTGAGTGGGAGGCAAGCATCTTCACCTCTAGGCCACCACACTGCTCACTTGACTGAATCCTCAGACCTGTGATTTATTCAATATATCATAGATTTACAAAGCTCGGCTTTGTGCAATGTGTGAACCAAGCAATATAATGTTTATTAGATGTACCTATGTTTACACTCCTCTAAAGCAAAGACATTCCTGAGTTCCTCCCACCCCTTTTCTCGTTATTAAAATAAAGTTAAATTCAATTATGCAAAGCCACTCAGCATATTACAGTATCTTCCAATCAGAAAAAAACAGATTTCAAAAACATTTCCAGAACATTTCCAGATGTTCAAAAACATTTCCAGAACATCCAGTACTATGATTTACCCCGAAATATTTCAACATATCTATAACAGGGTAAAAATAGTAATTTGATCATTTTAGTCATTCTTTATGTCTAAATAATATGTCCCTATTTACTTATTGTCTACAACTGCTGTGAAAGCTGCAAGTTTTCTGGAATTCTTCTATTT
Source organism: Coluber constrictor foxii (assembly GCA_038048745.1). Taxonomy (NCBI): domain Eukaryota; kingdom Metazoa; phylum Chordata; class Lepidosauria; order Squamata; family Colubridae; genus Coluber; species Coluber constrictor. The sequence goes on along the minus strand of CM075961.1, from coordinate 59,525,285 downwards.
ACAAGAGATCCAGGCAGGAAATTAGTTACCTAATGCTATAAAGTAATCTTGAAACCTCCAGACAGATTGCAATTCTGAGTCAACTCAGGAAAATATTCAGGCACAATGTTTGCTATTGCATTGGTATAACAAGACTAGAATTGCTGCTATTCTTAGGATTTTAATGTAGGACAAACTGAGGATAGTAATTGGTTATCTTCTTTGGCTTCAATTCTCTCCCATCGTGTCATTCGGCATAAAAGTGGCCACCATTCGCTCACTTAATTTGGGATGAGGGTGGGAGTAGTGGGAGTTGAAGAAGCAGAATAGGATGTTTGTAGGTGGAGTACTTGGGATGGTGCTCAACCTTCTGAAGTTGCCTAACACTTCATAAGTACAGAGGTACTCCACATTTGTGAAGGATCAAGCTATTTCTGAATATAGATCTATCCTAATTTAAAAATAAATCCAAAATTAGCCTGGCTGACAAGTCACCGATGGGAGAGGGGTGTGGATTGAAATGGTGAAGAGCATTCAATAATAAGTAAACTCTCCATTTTAACTAGAACTGTAAAGAAATGATTGTTGGAACTGAGTCTCATTCTCATGGCTGCTGGCATCCAAAAGAGCATGCATGGGCCACATATTTGGAGTGCAGGAGACTCCCCTTAAAAAGTTCTATAATTTTTTTTCTGCTGGAGAAAAAAATTACAGTTCCTAGATTTCAAAGGTATGTTTGAGATGCATCAAGTTAAAACTCTGAGAGACAAGAGAAAAGCCATGTTCTCTTAGTCTGCACTTTTGAAAGGACACTGGGTTCACATATTTCCTTTTCTGATTTGGGATCAATCAGAATAACACTGGAAGGGACCTTGGATATCTTCTAGTCTAACCTTCTGCTCAAGCAGAAGACCCTAAAGCCTAAACCATTTCAGAGAAATGACTGTCCAGACTCTTCTTAAAAACTTCCATTGATGAAGCACCTACAACTTCTGAAGGCAAGCTGTTCAACTGGTTAATTGTTCTCACTTTTAGGAAGTTTCTCCTTAATTCTAGGTTACTTCTCTCCTTGATTAGTTTCCATCCATTGCTTCTTGTCTTGCTTTCAAGTACTTTGGTAAATAAGTTGAGTCCCTGCTCTTTGTAGCAACCTCTCAAATACTGGAATATTGCTAACTTTTAATTGCTTTTTGGCTATTGGGAACCTTAGGACTGACATATTTGATAGCACTAGCTGAGTTTCTTTCAGTCCTTAGCAAAAGTTTTAAGTGCAATTTCAAGAACGTAAAAAAAAATGTTTTTTGTATCTTAAATATTTTTGCATTGTTATCCAGGTCATGATTGTCCCAAAGATGCTTTTTTTCAAGAGGCAAATGTCTTAATAAATAATTAATATGATATAGAAATAACAAGCCAAGAGAATGACCTGGATAGTTTTGCTAGTTTGCAATTACAGAGGAGGCTTGTTAAAAGTTTTGAAGAAACTTGTGAGAAGGGACAAATAAAAATTGAAAAGAAATCAAATTCTACAAAATTATTTGGGGGGACTAAAGATTAAGATTGCTAGAAGTAAAAGGAAGGAATATTAAGATTGATATGATCAAAGTTAAAATAGATACTTATTTACTTATTTATTTACTTAGTTACTTCCTTGCTTACTTACTTATTTTTTATTGCTTGCATTTTCCCATAAATGCAAGGTCTGATTGTTTTTTTCCCCCATTCAACAGAGGGTTGATCCATTTGGTTGCAACAGGAATTGATCAGACAGCTTGTCACCTTAGCCTGACACCTGAGAGAGAGTTACTTGTCCAAAGTCACCCAGTCAGCTTTCATGGCTAGGCAGAACTAGAACTCACAGTTTCCTGGTTTTTAGCCTGGTGCTTTAACCATGAGATTAAACTGGCTCTCAATATGTTATCTCTTAATGGACTTTTGCTGACATCAGGATTGAAATGACGATGCTTTATGGATTTGTTAATAAGATAAGAGATGGGATATAGGAAGAATTTGTCTTACTTCAAAAGAAGAAAAGTTATTAAATTTATTTATACTTGTCTATACTTTTTTATACTTGTGATAAAGGTGGGAAGAAATTTCTTTATATATTTATTTTCTTTTTCTTTACTGTATTCTTATTTTTCTTTTCTATTTCTTTCTATTTTTCATCCTTTTTTGCACCTTCTACATTTCCTTTTTTATTTTTCCCAATCACAACAGTTTTTACTGTTACAAGTTTTACTGTTCTAATTACAATCTTTTTTTAAAAAAAAATACTATTTATAAAAAGAACGTAATATTTCATAATCTTTACTGTGAAAACATTATAGTCTCATAAGATTTCAACATTCTTATGGGAAAGTTTTCATTCTTACCCAAGCTATGAGATTGAGATACTTCATGAGATTTCACTGGTGTGGGCTGTGAGTATGTATAAACATTGTAGGGTGCTGTAGGCATTGTTTGGGGGCTGGCAAAATCCCTGGCATCAGGCTACTGATTAGCACAATAGTCTGTTTTCCACAGCAGTCAATGAAATGCTGTACCTCTGAAACTCTTTAACCAGGACATGAAAGCAATAATCTACTGATACTATTAAGAAAATGTGATTCAGATCTTTGCTTAATCCCTAAAATTGCACAACACTTACAATGGTGATTTCTCCACACTTGGAACTTCCTCTTTTATGTAGATTCAGTTTCTCCACTACTTGGAACTTACTTTTTTCATGTCTTCATAGAAGACGTAGAGAATACGATGATTATCTTTCTCATCCCAATAACGCCGTACGTGATCATACCAAGATCCCCAGGGAACTAAGTCACAAAGTAAGGTGGAAAAAGAACAAGGAGCATCATTCATTTAATGAAATCAATTGATCAATAGCAATGCAGTAATACATGGTCTCTTACCTGTCAATCTCACAAGAATTAATGGCATTTATATCCCAATAAGGTTTTCAAAGCAAATGTGGCAAAAGGGAGGAGAGAAGTAATTGAGAAAACAATGGGAATTAGGCTTTGAGTTGGATGGAGTAGACAGAAAGTAAAAATGAAAGGATTTACAATATGTGTTGGATATATTTACAGAATGTATTTCTATGGGAGGAATGGAAAGCATGCAAAAGAACAATAGGATGAAAGACTTATATAAAACAACAGAAGGGTACTTCAGAAAGGAGCATGATTGAATGGAAGAGTGGAAGTAAGGAAATACAAGTAGTCTTTGACCACAATTGAGCCCTAAATTTTCGTTGCTAAGAAGGCATTTGTTAAGGGTATTTTATGACCTTTTTTTGCCACTGTTGTTAAACGAAAACACTGCAGTTGTTAAATGAATAATATGGTTGTTAAGCAAATCTTGCTTTTCCTGTTGACTTTGCTTGTTGCAAGCTAAACTTATTATAGAGCTAAACTTATGACAGAGCTAAAATTATTACAGAGTACTATAAAGCGCTATGAGGCAGTACGTAAGTCTAAGACTAATGCTATTGCCTTTGCTGTTGCTATCCCATAAAAACATGCCAGTTTCCAAGCACACAAATTTTGATTACGTGACCATGGGGATGCTGTTGAAAGTGTGGGAACTGGTCATGTCTCTTTTTTCAGTGCTGCAACTTCGAACGGTCACTAAACGAATGGTTGTAAGTTGAGGACTACCTGCAATGGGTGAGTGATTACAAGTGGCAGAGAGTGTAAATTGGACATAAATGAATATGAAAGAGAAGTGTCTATATGGCTCTTACTCTTCCCATTTTCAGCTGACATTAATCTCTGAAAGATTATCCAAATGGTAATGTAGGCCCTCACAAAAAACCCCGCTCTCTTTGCTGTATGTATAATACTGGAGTCTTAATTCATTTATCATTCTATTACTTAATCAAATCCGCATAGGTGATTATACACTTTTGTAAACTACACATACATACATACATACATACATACATACATACATAAATATATATGTAGGTCTTTGGTTATTCGGGTCTTCTCCCGCGTAAAATTGGAAGTGTCTTGGCGACGTTTCGACGAAGTCTCATTCGTCATCTTCAGGCTGGTGCAAGCATGAAGCCGAGAACACCAGCCTGAAGATGACGAATGAGACTTCGTCGAAACGTCGCCAAGACACTTCCAATTTTACGCGGGAGAAGACCCGAATAACCAAAGACCTACATACAAACACCCGTGAAAACCTCAGTATATATATATATATATAATCAAGCCTGCCTGCACATATTTTAACTAAATAGCATCACCAGAGAGGAAGCATCGAACGGATGACTAGAATAGTAATTTCTAAAAGTTACTTACATTTAAAAATTGAAAAACAAACATGCTTCTTTTGCGACTAAAAGTTTTTCTGTATGTATAATGGATCAATTTGCTCCTACAACCCCAACTGAAATCCTTCTGCCTAAAACTATAATTTTTGCAAACATTTTCTCCTTCAACCAACATTTGAACTATTTCTTAACAGAAACCAGTTTTCAAGAGAAGTGGAAAGACAAATCAGATACAAAACAGAATAAAAGTCTTACTTTAAATAATTATAGATGAGAAAAGAGTATTGTGAACGTACCATCTCTGCACCCAAGATTGTTTTCAAACAAACCTAGAAATTGTATTTACACACCATGCTAAGCTTGGTTATTTTCAACCTTGGCTGTTTTTAGTGACTTAAGTAGCACAGACCATTTGACTGATCTATTGATCAATGTTTTTGCAGAAATTAAAAAAAAGATTATAAGCAGGTTAAACTGGTTGAGTTTGGGGTTGCAGACTTCATATCTCCAGAATGGACTGAGATACATTCTTCTCTCTCTGGAACTTCAAACATAATTGGAACAAAGGTCAATAACTGGAACAAGAGTCAACTAGAAAAAGCAATGGCCTCCTGGTTATACAAAGTGGTTTCCAATTAAAAAATACTGGATACTGGTACTGCAGTAAAAAAAAAACCTACTGTTTCCCCTTATTTTGAACAATTAAAATTTGGTACATAATGTAATCTGAAAGACACACAAAAGTGACTCCTGAAAAGTTTATAGAGGCATCAAAATCCCTTGATAGCAGTTGGCACTGGCAATTTTTTTAGCAAATAAAATTAAACCCAGTGATTTAAAAGGTGGATAATATAGCAAGAAACAGATGAGAGAAAATCAGCTTATGAAAAAAAAGGGTGTGCCTGGAAATCTCTTGCATTTTTCATGTCAAGGTATTGGAAGTGAAATATAAACAGAATATAGAGCAAATGATCATGGCTGAATGAAGAATTAGTGAGTAGATCAACTCTTTGTAATTTACCTCTGGCTAAGGGAAAGAGTTGAGATCACCCACAAGTACTTCATACAGCTGTTCCTCATGAGAAGACCACAAGATAGTGATCTCTGGTGGTTTTAGAACTCTGGGAGATGAGAAAATAGCCATCTTTCTCAAATTATTATCAGTGCCTTTTAAAAAAACACCAGCTTTGTGTACTTCCATTTCTGGTTACTTTCAAAATCACTTCTTGACCGCTTTTTGGCTATTAGGAACTTTTGGATCAGTATTTTATAATTCTGGGTGAATTTCCTTCAATTGTTAGTAAAAGAAGTTTTAATGCAAGTTTAAGGATTTCAATAATTTGGAGGGGGGAATAAACAGCAAAAGGTTGATTGGAAGTTTGGTTTAATAAAGTTACAAATGGATTGAGAGTCCAGATGAATTTGAAATAGGATTTTGGAATTAATTATAAGAAACCTTTTTAAGATTGTCTGCCTCCATAATTGGATCATGGATTTCCTGTCTGGCTACTCTCAGAAGGTCAGATTAGGTAATCATATCCCTTCAGCCTTTATCTTAATACTGGTACACTACAGGATTACATGTTGAGTCCTTACTCTATACTCTTTATGTGCATGACTGTATTCCCACTCATGACTAGTAATACTATTACTAAATTTGCAGATGATACAACAATGGTGAGACTCATCTCCGGGGGTGGGGGATGAGTCTGCCTATCGAGATGAGGTAGACCGGTTGCTTTCGTGATGTGGAGACAATAACTTGTTCCTTAATCCCAATAAGACCAAGGAGTTTATAGTGGATTATAGAAGGAATAGATCAGACATCCAGCCCTTGCTTATCAAAGGAGACCGGGTGAAGCAAGTGGCCAGTTTTAAGTTTCTGGGTGTTATCATAAAAGAGGACCTGACCTGGGGCACTCAACATTGCAGCACTGGTCAAAAGGGCTCAGCAGAGATTATACTACCTGAGGCTTCTCGGGAAACAACAACTGAATGAAAAACTGCTGGTGACCTTCTACCACTGCACCATAGAGAGTATTTTAACTTACTGCACCTGTGTATGGTTTGCCAATTGCACAATGGCAGATAGGACAGCACTCCAGAGGGTTAATTAACATCATTGGCCAGAGGATCATTGGTTGCCCTCTTCTCTCCTTGGAAGAGCTTTATAACTCCTGCTGCCTTAAGAAAGTTCAAAACATTCTTAAAGATCCATCTCATCCTGGGCACCCTTTTTTTTGAATTATTACCATCTCGCAGAAGGTACAGGATAATAAAAATAAGGACAAATAGACTGAAAAACAGCTTCTATCCCAGGGCAGTAACTATATTGAATTCTACTGCATAGTGCAATATTGATGCAATATTGGGTATTTAATTCAATTGTATTGAATGTGAAGGATGTGTGTTTGTGTTTTATTTTTATAGTTATAATGTACACTGAAGATGGCATTTAATTTCGTTGTATGAGGTGCAATGACAATAAACTAAACTAAATTGAACTCTGTAGTTAGACTGTATTTAAAAGATACTATAGAAAAGGAGCAAATTTGGCCAGACAAGACTGAGACTGGTCCAAAAATGAATTTTAAAAATCACAGACTACAAGAGCAACATGGAAAAAGATGCTGCACTAGACATGAAAAGAAAGCATTTCTTATTTTCCAAGTAGATATTCAAGAAGAGTTCTATACAAAACAAAGTTCACTGGTGTAAGATTACAATTCTCTGCCTCCAAAATCAGAATTCTGGTATTATATTTATTTATCTCGAGGGCCTAAGTAGGAATAAACTGCCCATGAAGAACCTGTGACCCAAAACAAAATTTTGATGGTGGCATCCCATAAGACTGGCAAGAAGCTAATGATGTGATCTGCTTTTGGCCTTCAGCAAACATAAGATCGATTTTCTAATAAGCTATTGCAACTTCTTGTAGCTTAGCCAAGTTGATATTGCAAATTCCTCACAGCTACATTTCAGAATTGCTGAGCAAGCTTTGGAAATTGCATCATGGTACTATAAATCACCTTTGCTTTTAAATCTATACAGTATTGCTTAATTAATTAAGATAAAGGGAACAAACCAAGTTCTCTGATCTAACACCTGCTAAGGAAGGGACCTAAGCAGATAGATAGTAGAATTACCTTCCCTAAAAATATTCTCAGCAAAGATTTAGCTGTTGGACTCCCCAATATATTGACCAAATCAATCATTAGACCATCCTCAGATATTGTCTGCTGGAGATGATGCCTTATTTAAGCACTCATTATTATGTGCACTCACTGTCCCTTAAGAAAAATATAAAAAGGAGGCAAACCCTAGTCCCCCGATATTTTAAATTGTGGTGCAACTCTAAAGGCCTAGAAATATTCACAATGTCAGCTCAGGGATGTCATTTTGGCGGATCATTCCTGGCAAGCTGAATGGATGTGGTATATCTCTGTTATTTTTAATATTTATTCTAAAAATTGTTTTTGGCATTTTGCTATGGTTTGAGCTATTGTCTCTGAATTCTGATTAAAGCATTGGCTACAGGCTGGCCACTGGTTTCAACACACCTTTGCCTTCCATGAATTTTGTAATATACTCTTCCCAGGTCCCTGGATCTGGCTGAGTTAAATTCATCTGGTCAAAGAAGTAATAGGATACCAGATTATCCTTGGCATTGCGAGCAACGTAGATCATCTGTAATAAGATAGAAAAGAGAATTGTATGCATGTGACAGTAGATTAGGGCTGAAGAGTGGGACAAAGATACAAAGGAGCATTAAATGAACTTACTTTGCAGTTATTTTCCCAAAAGCTTTTAGGAACAAGCTGGTAGGGGAGGTGGGTCTTGATCACACGAGGAGATGGAGCATTCACCAATTTATCAACTCCTGAGGAAGAAGAAGCAGAATAGAAGACAACATCGGTCCAACAGCCTATATATTCAAGATTTAGGGCTGGATATCAAGGTAGCAATGGTTCCTGGCCTTACCAGAAGGCATAGGAGGTGGAGAGCAGATTTCTAAAAACGGTATCCGCACATATATGGGGGCCCTGTGTGCCTTTTCCAAATCACCTTTGTTCAATACTAGATCCACAATTTCTTGCATCCATGTGGTACCTGAAAGCCCAGAGGAAAGAAAGAATTTAGACAATTGCTTGGTGACAGTAAAACCTTCCCCTCTCCACCATCACCACTACAGTTCATGACAGTGGGCCCACCCCCTTATATACTATCAATGTACTAAATTGTATAAATGGTGCAATATTAATATTAATCATTCAACAAATGCACTGTTGCATGTAGCAGCACAAATAAATATTCAATTTCATATGAATTAAAACAGCACTACCTGCACATGACAAAAAAGTATCAGGGGAATTGGGGGGGATGAAACCCAAGATTTGTGAAAATAAAAATAGTTTTTGGAAAAAGATCATAGAGTAAATGTTGTGGGAGGGGGAGGGAACCAAACAGCCCAGTGAGGATTTAGCATGCTCTTGCAAACAGGATATATTTTGTTGTAGAAATAGAAAAAGAAGAATAGGGTTTCCTGAATGGAAGCATTCATTGCATCTGAGGTCATCTAGAGAAGCTTAGAGAATACAGGACAGAAAAATGTCTCATGATTATCACATTTCCTTATTTTCCCATTCCTGTTTCATGCATTTTGAAATAATAGTGCACAAATTAACAAGCCACTTATAGATACAGTTTCCTATTGACAACCTTCAACTTTTCACTTCTGAACCAGTTAATGTGTTGAAAAGCAAAACCTTAAGAGTAGACTTTTTTTAAAAAAAAATCAAACCTGTGTTCTATTTCTGTAAAATCAGTTTTTCAGCACATGCCGTATGTCCCAGTTTTAAGAGCGGTTTGTCATATTTATTTATTTGTTTGTTTGCTTGTTTGTTTAATTTTTATACCGCCCTTCTCCCGAAGGACTCAGGGCAGTGTACAGCCACAATAAAACAATAGGAAATACAAAATTTAAAAGCAATTTAAAACAGATTAAATATTTTGGCCAACCCAGTTAAAAACCCACAAATTTAAAACACCCCATCCAAATTCTTATTAAGCCAGGCCAGCCTGTTGGAAAAGCAGTCATAAGGGCACGGCAAAAGGAACACAGGTCAGAAATCATACATATCCCCGGGGGGCAGTTCATTCCAGAGGGCGGATGCCCCTACAGAGATCATATCACATCTGAATAGGGTGACTGGCTTGTTACATTTTTGTGCCATCAGTGCTCAACTCTTCTCTTTATTATCCTGACTTTTGTTCTTGCCACCTTCCCTCTATTATATTGCCCCATAACATCTCACCTGCTTTAGGATAAGTTGAGATGATCAAGTCATCTGGTCTTGCCTGAAAGTTTTCAATGGGATCCCATTGATTTGCAATAGGTTCCATCAGGGGGATTCCATGGACCAGTGTCAACGGATACCTATAAAAGACATGTGAATTCTTATGTAAAAGATCATTATAGTCCTGGTTTTTAGCCATGATGCCTTTCAGGATTGAATGTTGTGCAGTTCTTTTCTAAGTTTTCTGAAGTTATTTTCTCAGAGGAAAGCTGCCCTCGCTCCCTCTTGACTGTAGGCACTGTTTGCTGCACAGCCCTTTTATCTCCTTCCAGAAACCTCTGCTCTCTTCTCATTAGTATTGCCTCAGGAGAGTTCAGCACTACGAAATTCTTTGCATTCTATTATTTCAATGAGCCCAACCCATTGTTTACCAACCAATTAGAGTGTCAGGACATGGAAACGCCCAGAGAGGTTGGACTTCTGAGTATTTAATCTCTGGGTGTTTTCATAAAGTCTTTTACTGAGCAATTGGCCTGTTAGAGGATCTTTATAAGGGTTTCAGATTACACACATTATGAATCTTCTAGTTTTTTTTAAAAAAAACCACATCTTTTTAATTAATTAATTTATTTATTTATTTCAATTTATATACCGCCCTTCTCCCCGGGAGGGGGACTCAGGGCGGTGAACAACCAAAATTTAAAACACATATAATACAAACATTAAAAGAATTTTAAAATTGAATTAAATCGTTGGCGTTCCAGATAAAAATCTCAACCCCATTAAAATACCCAATTTAAAACCCCAGAAATCAATAATAGCAAAAAATTTTTGTTAAAACCCCATTAAAATCAATCAAGCAAGGCCGGCTTGTTGGAATAAATAGGTCTTAAGGGCCTTTTGGAAAGTGCGGAGGTCCGGGATCAAACGAATTTCTGGAGGCAGCTCGTTCCATAGGGTGGGTGCCTCCACAGAGAAGGCTCTCTCCCTGGGGGCCACCAGCCGACATTGCTTGGCTGATGGCACCCTGAGAAGGCCCTCTCTGTGTGAGCGTACTGGCCGGTGGGAGGTTATCGGTAGCAGCAGGCGGTCCCGCAGGTACCCCGTCCCATGCCATGGAGCGCTTTAAAGGTCAAAACTAACACCTTGAAGCGCACCCGAAAGACCACCGGAAGCCAGTGCAGCTCGCGCAGGAGAGGTGTCACATGGGAGCGCCCTGTCGCCCCCATAATCACCCGCGCAGCCGCATTCTGGACCAGTTGGAGCCTCCGGGTGCACCCCAAGGGGAGCCCCATGTAGAGAGCGTTACAGTAGTCCAGGCGAGTCGTGACGAGTGCATGAGTGACTGTGCACATGGAGTCTCGATCCAGAAAGGGGCGCAACTGGCGCATCAGGCGAACCTGATAAAAGGCCCCTCTGGCCACGACCGCCATATGCCCTTCCAAGGATAGCCGTGAATCCAGGAGGACACCCAAGTTGCGAGCCCCCTCTGTGGGGGCCAATGACTCACCCCCAATAGCCAGCGATGGCACCAGCTGGCTATACCGGGACGCTGGCATCCACAGCCACTCGGTCTTGGAAGGGTTGAGACGAAGCCTGTTCCTCCCCATCCAGACCCGCACGGCTTCAAGGCATTGGGACATCACTTCGAGGGCATCATTGGGGTGGTCAGGGGTGGAGATGTACAGCTGAGTATCATCAGCGTACAGTTGGTAACTCACCCCAAAACCACGGATGATCTCACCCAGCGGCTTCACATAAATGTTAAACAGGAGCGGCGAGAGGACAGACCCTTGTGGCATCCCACAAATGAGGCGCCTCGAGGTCGACCTCTGCCCCCCTGCCAACACAGACTGCGATCGGTTGGAGAGATAGGAGGAGAACCACTGTAGCACGGTGCCTCCCACCCCCAAACCCCCCAACCGACGCAGCATGATACCATGGTCGATGGTATCAAAAGCCGCTGAGAGATCTAACAGGACCAGGACAGAGGAGCAACCCCTGTCCCGAGCCCTCCAGAGATCATCCACCAACGCGACCAATGCCGTCTCCATGCTGTACCCAGGTCTGAAACCGGACTGGCACGGATCTAGATAGACGGTTTCATCCAGGTACTGTGGGAGCTGGCGCGCAACCACACTCTCAACAACCTGCGCAATAAAGCGAAGGTTGGAGACAGGACGAAAATTTGCCAAAACAGCCGGGTCCAGAGAAGGCTTCTTGAGGAGGGGCCTCACCACCGCCTCTTTCAAAGGCAAGAAACCCTCACTTAATTGACAGATACCTAACATATGGAAGTAATACACACACACACACCCCACAAATTTCCTCTCCAGGGGTAGAGAACTCCTGGAGCCAGCCTCATTAATAAACAAAGCATTAATTCTAAGCTCCCATAGAACTCTCATTTCAAGATGAGTTTCCCACAAAGATTTTTTTTTTTTTGCATATTGGTCAGAGAAGGCATGTCTTCCAGCTTGTTACTGACATTGAAAACAATATACAGTCCAGCAGGGAAATGGTGGCCTCCATTGGAAAATAGAACGAAGTCTATTATGTAAACATTCTAATTTATATGGATGAGGAACCTGATACAGGTCAACAGCCTGTCAAGAATCCAAGTAGCTTCCTTCCAATTCTTCTCTGTTAGGCGTACCATACTTGTGGAAGGTACTGAATGTCACAAGACCAATATTTTCAGTCAAAAAGCTCCTCAAGAGGGAGGATACCCTTAGAAGGTGCCCCAGAATAAGGCAGGTATAGCAATAGTACCCGAACAAGTCCCAGTGTCTGGCTCTAGTTGTTATGACAACTTCCACATAGTGCCGAATGAAAACTACAGATAATTCTTGTTTAGCAATCGCAACTGGGACTGGCAATTTGGTCAATAAGTGTGAATGCGACTATGCTTATGATCTTATGTCAGCTTTCCTTTGCTTTATAGACCTGTGAAAGTCATAAATGCAAGGGATTAGTCAGAAAATTACTTTTTCATCACCGTTATAACTGTGAGCAGTTGCTAAATAAAGCAGTTGTTAAACACGGATTAACCCATAAAAGAATAGGTATCAGTGATGGGCTTCTAGCAGCATCCAGGTCCTATATATTCTATGTCAACATGAGATATACACATACACAGTTTTTAGGATCTGATTGAGGTATGACATGCTTTTGAATTGCAGGCCTAGAGAAAAATGCAAAACAATTAATTAGTGAAACTTGAAATCAGCAATGTATATAAACTGTAAGTTACAAGTCTTACTAATTCTTTTGCATACTTTTCTAAGTTGGCCGCGAATAGCTTTACACGTGGTCCACATTTAATGACCATTCATTCAGCAACCTTCAAATATTGTGCAGTGTTGGGTGACTGGTAATTTTACCATATTTAGTTCCTGCCATTCCAGTGCTCCCATGATCATGTGATTGCCATCCAGACGTATTTCCGTCAGTGTCCCATGGTGACATAATCTGCAGCTGGTTTCCCACAAACAAAGTCAATGGGGAAGCCAGTAGGAAGTCAGAAGTCATGATCATGTGAGGATCTCATTTAACAATGGTAGCTGAGGACTGCCAGAACTACTGTGGCTAAGCAGAATGGTGATGTGACACTGTGCTTTACAACCGCATCATTTAACAATGAAAACTCTGATCCCAGTTATTATAGCTAAGCAAAGACTATCTGCATGCATTTAAACGTTTTTTCCAGACTTATATTTATTCTCAAAAACATTATAAGTAAGAATCTCTTAATACCATATGATGTAAACCTAAAAAGGTGTATCCTAACATTTATACACCTCCCTCAAAGTCCCTAATGATTAGTTCTATCGTACTCATCATTCTCAATCTATGGAAAAGAATTATGAAATTAGTTGGTATTTTATTTTCCATTCCTAGGCTGAAGAGATAACAGGCTCTAACGGACTGATAGAGAAACCTTTGGCAGAGAAACTTTTGATCATGTTTCTTCTGCAATCCCAGCCAAGCCCTGGTGCCAATGTAGGATTCCCATAATGCCCTTACCTTTCAACACATTTCTTCCCCATGATTGCTTAATCTCATCCAGCACCCATAAATTCTCATTAGTAGAAACTGCTCAATCCCTCTGAGTTTGCCAGCCAACCTTCGTCCAAATAGAAAACAACAGACTACGGTTTATCTTCAATAGCCACAAGCTGTGTTAGTTCTTCTAGCATTTTTACAATCAGCCAAAGCCTCCATTATTCCATTACTCCCCCGCGCCCCTCCCCCCAGTATCTCTGATTTTAAATTACTTTTGGAAGTTTTTTAAAAGGTTTCCCACTCTTTTTTGCTAACTCTGCATCGTCCTCTCTTCTTCCTATGATCATTATGTTCCAACCCTATTTCCAACTCCTCATCGGTAAAATATTGAGCTACAATAGGGAAGCAGAATTTGCAAGCAAAGCACTGGATGAAAATGTGAATGAAAATAACCATTCTTGAGGATTGTACTCGCTAAGGACTGGAAAGGAAAAGAGATGCCTACTGTTGAAGAATGGATTTGGACTGGATTAGCAGAGACGGCAAAACTAACTGCTTTGTTTAGAGATAATGGATTAGACAGCTTTATAAGAGTCTGGAAGCCATTTATGGACTTTCTACATATTAAATACAATAACAGATATTTAACAGAAGTATTTAAAGAGTAGTTTGGTTAACCGGTTGACTTTCCTCCCCCATTTTTTAATGTATATTATGATTAGATGTTGGATCGATTTAATTATTAGAGAACTTCTCATCTGGAGTATTTGTTTATATAATATAGTGGCTTTTTGTTGTTATTGTACTTTTTGGAGTATAAGACGCACTCCCCCCCCCCAAATCGAGTGGAAATGTTGGTGCATCTTATACACAGAATACAGCCATTTTTGGCCTCCCAAAACCCTGCCCTATATGTCCCATTTTTGCGCAAAACAGGCCCATTTTTCACAAAAATAGGGTGGGCAGAGGGTTTGGGAGGCCTGTAGAGTGTTCCTGGGGACCGGGGAGGGCAAAAACATTTTTTCTTGCTTACCTCTTGGTGAGTCTTCTACACCCGTTCATCTTAGGTATAAATGTATAAAATAAGAGAGTTTTATAATAGAACACTTCAGTGGGGCTCTGTCATTAAATATTTATGAAATGGTTCTGCGGACATTTAGGACTCTGCAAGGACTTGAAGAGATGTAATGCAAAAGTAACCTCAAAGAACAGGAGAAAGAGTTGCTACTAAGGCAACAATCAGACAAAAGATATTTGAGTTCAGGACTGAAATGTACTTTGAGAAAATGTCTCAGATAAGACCCTCTATATTATTCTTGAAGAAAGGGGGGGGGGGAGACATTCAGACTTGCAAGATTCCATTACTGTAACTGTATAATAAAAATAGTATTAACATTCACAACTTTGGTCTCCTAGTTCAGTCCGCCTTGAAGAACTGAATTAGATTCCGTGATAACAAAGGGGAAAAAATCTGTAAGGGACTAAATCTAAAAAAATCTGTTTTTCTCCCCTATTGTCACTGATGTACATCTGAAAGTGTGTTAACTTATCAGCTGACACTCATAAGTCTTACTCCTCAATCAGGGATTCTTGGATATTTTTTAACATTCCATAGTTTGAAAAAGTTTGAAACTCTTGATCTAAAAAATAAAGAGGGAATAAATATTGGATTCCAAATCCAATGGATGGGAAATGTGATCCAGTTCCCCCAGGCTTAAGTATGGCACTCAAAGCTTGCTTCTCCAAGCCTCTTGCCTCCTTGAGAATGTCACAAAGCACCAAGGGCTTTTTAGAGCAGAGGTCAGCAAGAGCCATTTCTAGGTAGGGTGTCACTCCCAGCACTGACCGCCTTGGAGGAGAGTCAGAGTTACTGCTCTGGACTGAGTGGACTATAACCAGAAAAGGTTCAAATATCAAGTTATTGATTATCCTCACTCAACACTCTTAATCTGATTAATAAATCAACCCATTTTTCCTGTTTATATAGTATGCTGATATATTTATTCACCTGAAGGTAAGTTCACACAAAGTACTAAGCCAAGGAAACAAAGCACAATCAAAAGTGGTCCATCAGGTATTCAGTGATACATTAAGCAATAGTGAACACAGACACTATTTCTTGCATTACTCTGCCTTGTTATGGGGCTCAAAGGGGAGGAGGACCAAGCATTCAACATGAGCATTCAATCCATCCTGAGGCTACCATGGTTTAATTCCGTGATGGCAAACCTATGGCATGCATGCCACCTGTAGCACATGGAGCCATATCGGTGGGCACGCGAGCATTGCCCTAGCTCAGCTGAAGCGGCCAACTTATTTTCGGGCCTTCCAGAAGTCAGGAAAAAGGCTGTTTCCGGCTTCCAGAGGGCCTCCATGGGGGTGAGGAAGGCCCGTTTTTCACACTCCCCAGGCTCCAGAGGCTTTCTAGGAGCCTGTGGAGAGCAGAAACAGCCTTCTCCCCCCATACCCAGAGGCCAGAAGCGGCCCATTTGCCAACTTCCAGTGGGACAGGAAGGCCTATTTTTCACTCTCCCCAGGCTCCAGAGGCTTTCTAGGAGCCAGGGGTGGGCGGAAACAGCCTTCCCCACCCCCCACCCCCAGAGGCCCTCTGGAGGCTGGAAATGGCCTGGGGCACAATGAATTATGGGTGTGGGCATGCACATGGGTGACCTCCTCCCCCAATTTTGGCACCTGATGGCAAAAAAGGTTAGCCATCACTGGTCTAATTCCAAAACAACAACAACAACAACAACACAACAGAACAACACAACAGAGTTGGAAGAGACCTTGGAGGTCTTCTAATCCAATCCCCTGCTCCGACAGAAAATTCTACACTATTTCAGAGAAATGGCTGTCCAATCTCTTCTTTAAAACTTCCAGTGTTGCAGCAGCCACAACTTTTGGAGGCAAAGTCATTCCACTGATTAATTGTTTTGTGAGGAAAGTTCTTCTTAGTTCTAGGTGGCTTCTCTCCTTGATTAGTTTCCATCCATTCTTTCTTGTCCTGCCTTCAGGTGCTTTGGAGAATAGTTTAACCCACCTCATCTTTGTGGCATCTCCTCAAATATTGGAAGACTGCTATCATATCACCCCTAGTTCTTCTTTTCATTAAACTAGACACACCCAATTCCTGCAACTGTTCTTTCTATGTTTTAGGCTGCAGTCCCCTAATCATTTTTGCTGCTCTTCTCTGCACTCTTTCTAGCGTCTCCACATCTTTTTTACATTGTACTACGTGGCTCAAGTGTTTCCTAAAAGCCATATCTTCCTAGACATAAAAGCAGCGGAGTTTGCTGCTTTTCTATTTCAGGGTGAAATCTTCACATGCCCCAGCAATACCCTTCCGCGCAGCGCCCCCCGCAAGGAGGCCTATTGTACTCATTTTCCGGAATTGTCCGTCCTGTCAATCATCGACAGGAAGACCCACCCCCACTCTACAGCTCCCTAAAGCGGCAACACATTCATTGATTCATCGGCTTCTGGCAGAAAAAAATAAGCCTGATTGAGGGCGGAAATGGCGTCGTAAGGGGCTGGTCTGGGCAAGTGGCTGCTGGAGTGAGGGCGGAAATGGCGTCAATGGCTGGGGAGGGGAGAACCAGGAAGAGAAGGCACGGTGCTTTGGGCGTGCGAGGCGCTGGAAGGGTGTGAGGGATGGTGCTCATTAAAGAGTTGTAAGTACTGGAGGGGCAGGGGTGGGTGAGGGATGCGTGGAGGGGAGAAGGGTTAATGGGAAGGTGGGAGGGGCTCATGAAAAGGGAGTAGGTAACTGAGGGTCGCAGGAGCCACTCTACAGGATTACCCCTCCCCCCGTCTTTATTTGACTGTTTTGTGTAGCACTTAACGGTTACATAGTCCAGAATTGTTTTATATTATATTTTGGATGCTGTGAAAATATTACCAACCTTAGTTTAGATCTGACACTTGGATGCAGTGGGCTCTTTGACTACTTTGAGTTCGAACTGGCACTTTCCCTCCCCTGTTTTCTGAACAGCCTCAACTGAAGGGTCGGGTTAAAACTTCTTTATTCCCAGCCAGCATGCCTCTTGTGTCTCACAACTTCTGAAAGCACCACAATTCTTCCAGCTTCTTTCCTGCTCACAGATGGCATCCAGTTGAGGAGACTAAGAATAAACACACTGCCACACAACCAGTTATCTGTGACTTGGAACTGACTCATTCCTTGTTTCCAGAGAAGAGATTTTCTTCTTAATTACCACCCTCCCAACATCAATATTTTTTTTACTAATCTTTAGAAGGAAATATAGGAGAGGTCGCTAGGGAGTATCATAATAGTTTCTTGGCTGCCTTTTTTTCAATCTAGAAACTGCTGGTTTTTAGGAATAGATTTAACGGAACTTAATTAGAATAAACCCAGACATTTGCAAATGTGTCACCGCAAATCATGCTTAGATAGTATTGGGGGAATTTTGCAACAGATTTTTTTTTTTTGCTAACATGTCAGGACAGATAATAGCAGGAAATCTTAAGAGAAAAGGTGTTTGAGTTAACACGAATGAAACTCTACTTTTCTATTTCATCTTAACCAAACAATAGAATCTCAAAGGATTTTATATAAGGACGATTGAAGTCCTGGCATTTGTCCCATTCCACTCAATGGTTTTGGTTCCAAATAATATATATTCAGTTGTATTTTACAATAAAAATTAGCAACTTGTGACTTCCAGATGATGTTGAATTGTATTTCCCATCAAATCAGTTACTGACTATTTTGGTTGGAGGTTTATAGAAGTTGGAGTCTAATTTAGTGAGAGTTGAGCCATAATTTTTATAATAACTAATATTCTTCACCGTTCTCAGCCAGGGTGGAAATATCACACATTTCCCTTAACAGACATGTAGAGAGAAGTGTGATTTACACACAGTTTATTAATTTAGATGTATTGGTTTTGATTTAGTATTGCATGAACTCAGCCTTTGTTTATAAATCATGATTTGATTTAGCATTTTATGTGAATTCAGCAAACTACATTAGTCAGTAGACTATGGTTAAGCAAACTGTGCGATCTTAGTTTGAAATGTTGTGTTCTATTCTGGATTATATATATATATATATATATATATATATATATATATATATATATATATATATATATATATATATATATATATATATATATATATATACACACACACATACACATATATGCATGCCTCTAGATCAGGGTTTCTCAAAATGTGGTTCAAGAACCCATGGGGAGAATCTTCTAGATCCTCTTAGGGCTCTGCAAAATTAAAATTGTTGCCACCCTATGTTAAAAAATACAAATTAAAAGCAATAATGGCAGCAAATATGTCAATTTTAATTTTTAATATAATAAATATATTATATATATTAATATATAATAAACATTGATAAATATAATCCATACAAACAGAACCTCTTTCGCTGTCCCCTATCCTTTTTAAAGGTGGAATGGATCCTGAGAGAGAAAAAAATTGAGAAATCTTGCTCTAGCTGATATAACAATAACCTTCAACATTCACTCCATAATCTTATGTTGATTGTAGGAACTGCTGTCATGGTCGTCTCTATGGAAAAAACAAGATGTTCTGAATACAGTTAATTACAGGGATATATTTGTATTGCTTTCATGCTCAAAAGTCTATCTAAATTGACTCAGGATAGTGCATGGGAGAGCCAACAGGAAATACCAATATTTTGTGATAGATTAGACAATTAAAAAAGAAATCCCAGAATAATGCACTAGCGCCTACCTTTGTATCATGTCCAAGAAATCCACATGAAAATAGTTATGAAACCACTAGGATTCAAATTGGACTTGGAGATTTTTCATTTATTCTATGGGCGCATAAAGGCTAAAAACTTTTTGGCAATAGCTTTGTTCCTGCCTGGTTGATAATGCGGATTGCTAAATTAGGAGCTTAGCTTGCTTGTGGACTTCTGTTGTGTTTTCTGAATTGCTATCTTGTCTGCATCATTTTTAACTTTGTTTTTGGCTATATTTGATATTTTGCAAGCTGCCCAGACTCTCTTTTTGAGCCAGGTGGCCTTAACACACATAATAAATATTTAAACATGCATGCCTCAAATTGCAAAGTTTTCAATGATCTGTTGTGCTTCTTAGCAAAAGAAGGTACAATTGCTGGTCCACAAATACCTAGTCATCTGTCCTCTCAAAACCCTAAACAAGTGTATTATTTGCTACTATTAAAAAAACCCTTGGGGCAACAAGTTTGCTTAGCTCATGTGGAAGTAAAATGGGGATAATTTATTCTTTCTGTTATTTTATTGTTATTTGGTATTTGTAACCTTTTTTTGTCCTCTTCCTTAAGTCACATGGCAGTTAGATGGCCTTGCAAATCTAATAAGCATAGAGAAGTGACTGCTGGACCAGTTCAGTTTATGATAATTCTGCAAATAAGCCTCTTGCTCAGAGCATAATAGAAAGCAATTGTGTTTTTCATATATGTTCATAATTGCTTTGAGATATTTTTTAATGGGAAGCAATGTGCAATAATAATGTCCATTAATTAAACTGCAGGATCCAATATAAATTGTTTTGTAACTTAATATAGTTATGGATTTTATCCACTGAATATAGTCACATCCTTTAAAATGTTTCCAGATGGATAGCTTTTAGTGCTAGCAATCAAAATTGCACGTAACTATTTCTATGTAGCAATTTAATATTTTCCTCATGACATTTTAATGCAAAAAAGAGGTTAAAAGGGAGTTAATGATAAAAAAGGTGGAAATATTTTGTATGTACTGTAAAGTTAAGTGGCTGAAGCAAAATGATTTGAAAGGTCCTTATCTCAGGTCTCTTTATGCAGGAAAGATGAGAATAAATATTATAGTGATTAATGGGAATATTTATTGCAGGCGAATCAAAAGGATCATGTCCTTTTAAAGTTTTTTTTTCTTGTGAGATCTAAGAAACAAGCTAAGAATAAAAATCTAATCTGAATGTGTTCCATCTGGTCTGGTAAGCAGACTTGTGGAGAATCCTTCATAGCTCAGATAATTCAGTGTATTTTCTAAGTGATCACAGTTGAGCTGTTGGCAAAATATAGTAATGGGACTTAGACTTAGATCCTGCTTCATAGTGCTTTATAGCACTCTCTAAGCAATTTACAGAGTCAGCATGTTACCTCCAATATCTGGGCCCTCATTTTACCGGCTTCAGAAGGATGAACTTTGAGCCCACCAGGATCAAACTCCTGGTTCTATTCTACCTAAATATTATATTTGTGTGAGTATATTCATGTACTCTTTTTATGTAGTAAAAAGTAGTGGTGGGAGGGTCTGAAAATTGGAAAAATCTAACTGTTTTCCTTCTCTTTCTTTTCCTCCCCTGCAACAACAACAACAAAAAATCCAGTCGGGTGGTACTACCTTGCTCCGTAGAAGAGGTGAGTTATAAAACTTGCCCTGAGGGAATTCCACAACTTTCTTAGCCCCACTGATAAAGATTGTGGATACCGTTGGGCTCCTATAAAACGGTCCAGAGTTAGCTACACTCTGGCTTGCTTTTTTTTTTTTAATTAGATTTATATGCCGCCCTTCTCTGGAGACTCAGAGCAGCTTACAATGCGTTAAGCAATAGCCTTCATACTTTTGTATATTTTATACAAAGTCAGCTTTTTGCCCCCACAAACTAGGTCCTCAATTTACCTACCTTAGAAAGGATGGAAGGCTGAATCAACCTTGAGCCTGGTGAGATTCGAACTTGCAATAATTGCAGACAGCTGAATGTTAATAACAGGCTTTTAGTCTGTTGAGCTATCCAAGCTTTGCCTTCCACTCATGAACAGATATCAGTATTCTTTCCTTTTCCTAAGGGGGAAACAAAATTTTAACACACACACACACACACACACACACAGTGTCTTTTTGTCATTTTCAGTATCAAGTGGGGCAATTATTTTCCGTGGCTGAGGCTAGTAAGAACAACACCGGTGGTGGTGAAGGAATCGAGGTGCTGAAAAATGAACCCTACCAACACGAGGGGGAGCAGGGGCAGTATACCCACAAGATCTACCACCTTCAGAGGTAAGAACCATCCTGGGTTTGGACAGGTGATGGCAATGCTGAATCTGAAACCTTCCCTTTCTTCTTTCTCTCACAGCAAAGTTCCAGGATTCATCAAGATGTTTGCCCCAGAAGGGTCCCTTGTTGTCCACGAAAGAGCCTGGAATGCCTATCCTTATTGTCGGACAGGTAAGCATGCAGGAGGGGAAAAGAGGCATCTTTAATATTGGCAGAAATAATTATTGACCAGCATGGTGTCTTTCAAGCTCTGTAATTCACAGAAACATTCAGACTTCCATATTTCATTGAATAAGGCAATTTTATTTTGGGTAGTCTTCAACTTACAACCACAACTGAGCCTAAAATTCATGTTGTTAAGTGAGAAATTTTTAAAATGATTTTTGCCTCATTTTATGACTTTTTTTTCCCACCACTTTTATTAAGTGGCAAATGTGACAAGTTGCTAAATTAGTAACACGGTTACTAATTGTGTTATTAAATTAATAACACAGTTATTAAGTGAATCAGGTTTCCCCATTGACTTTGGTTGTCAGAAGGTGGCAGATGATCACATGATCCCAGGATATTCCAACCGTCATAAATGTGAGTCAGTTGTCAAGCATTCAGATATAAACCACATGACTAGGGGGTTGCTTCAACAGTCAGAAGTGAGAAAAATGGTTGTCAGTCACTTTTTTCACTACCGTTGTAACTTCGAATGGTCACTAAATGAACTGTTGTAAGTCGAGGACTACCTGTACACTCCCAAATAGGCAGTATTGTGGTAGAGGACTCGGGGAGCACCCATTCACCATAACTTTGCTTGCTTGGAGGATGGAGTGTGGCATAATTTGCCAATAGATCTCCATTTATTTATTATTATTGCTGCATGTAATCTGAAAATACCAAAGATCTACAAAATTGGTCAGAGGGCAATGGAGCATTTAGAAGGGCATGAGATCATTCCTGTTGTATTCCCTGATTCACTTTCTAGCCTGCTGGCATCACGTAAATATGAGTCTGCTAATTCTCAATAACTTGGATTGGCAACCTGTGGCCTTTTTCAGATGCACTTGCCTAAAAAAGAAAAAATCAACAACTTGAATGAAATCCATAATAAAGGTTTTAGCATAGTTTTTTAAAAAGGAAAGAAAAGTACCCAAACTGTATTCTGTAACCCAGAAGAAAAATCGAAAATCTAGGATCTGAATCATATAGCCTGTTCTCTTGGCATCATCCTTCAGGCCACTGGGCCCTGAGCCCTCCCAAAAAAGTTAAATGCAATGCTTAGACACAAAAATATTCTCCATTTCGACCTCGGCTCTGATGCATATAGCATGCTGGGTGCTGGATTCTAACATGACAGTTTGAGTCATGCAACATTATTACTGTACTTTTATTGTTGGGGCAGAATAATAAGATGCAATTTAGCAAGATTTTCTGTTTTGCTTTGCCATACTAATATGCCTTTTGTCTTTATTTTGTCTTATTTTGGCCTCATCTACTGCAGTTATTACGGTAAGTGACTTCTGAAATGAGTAGCTCTAAAAGGGGGCATTTTCCCTGGTTATTCCTCCCCATTTACAAAACATCCCTACCTTGTGAGCACATTTGTTTCCTCTAATACAGCCATCCCCAACCTTTCAGGCTGTGCGAACCCTGGCAACGGGGTGGGTGAGTGGGAGAGGGGACAGTTTCACACGCTGTCTTGCTGTTTGGCCAAATGGAGCTCTGTGTACTCGTTGCCCCTTGCATAGCCTGGTTCCCAATAGACTGCTCTAATACTTTCCTATGGGGTTTATCGCACGGGTGAAATGTAAAATTTGTTACTACCGGTTCTGTGGGTGTGGCTTGGTGGTGGGGTAATGTGACAGTGGGCGTAGCCAACTTTTAAAAAAAAAAACTTTCCAAAGCATTTTTTCTAATGCTTTGAAAAGCTTCTGCCAATCAGGAAACTCAGCTGGGATCATCCGAGACTTTTCAAAGCATTTTTTTTCCTACAACATCTTCGGCTGAAGAGGTTGCAGAAAAAAGTGCTTTGAAAAGCCTTTAACTATCCCAGCTGAGTTACGATCATCAGAGACTTTTTTTTTTTACTTTTAAAAGCATTTTTTGTCAGAAGAGGTAGAAAAAATGCTTTAAAAAAAAAAGCCTCTGATGATTCTGCGGCTCAGCTGGGCATGGGTGTGTGTGTGTGTGTGCAGGGATTTTTGTTACCGGTTCTCCGAACCACCCATCGCCATCGCTACCGGATCGGGCAATCCGGTCCGAACCAGGAGCATTTCACCCCTGGTTTATCGGTTCTATGAATTGAATCGTTAAAAGTCAATTCATAGTTGTACAAATTGATTCAGAGGACTTCAAGGTAACAACATATCCTTGTCAAGTGCTATATGACCTTTGGTGTTTGCAGGTTCTGTTGTCAGCACCAAGAATTCTTGTAACCTTATTTCCTTTTTCTCGTCGGTAGAATGAATACATGAAGGATGATTTCTTCGTCAAAATTGAAACATGGCACAAACCTGATTTAGGTGAACAAGAAAATGTAAGTGGAAGCCTGCAAATCTTAACAGATCGTTTGTCCACAGAACTGAGGTGCCTAAATCGTACCGAATTCTGTTCTTTACAAAGAGCCCTTGACTTGCAACTATTTGTTTAGTGACTGTTCAAAGTCATAGAGTCACTGAAAAAAGTGATTTATGACCATTTTTCACACTTACAACCATTGCAGCATCCCTATGGTTATATGATCAAACTTTGGACGTTTGGCAACTGACAAGAGTTTATGATGGTTGTAATGTCCCATGGTTATGTGCAACCTGACAAGCAAAGTCAATGAGGAAGCCAGATTCACTAAATAACCATTTTACTAACTTTAACAATTGCAGTGATTCACTTAACAACTTGGGCAAGAAAGGTCGTAAAATGGAGCAAAAGTCGCTCTGTCTTGCTTAGCAATAGAAATTGTGGGCTCAATCGTGGTTGTATGTCAAGGACTACTTGTATAGGCAATTAGATCTTGTATTGCTGGATTCAAGTTTTATTACCCAGAAATATAATCATGGTTAATCAGTGATTAGGGGACATTCAGAACATCACAGGCTAGGTCTGGGTTGTACTGTTAGCTTCTAGAAAACCTTTGGAACAATTAAGTCATTGCAGTTCAGGGAATTCAGCTTTACGTATCCCTATTAGTATTTATTTTCACGTCTGGCTAATTATGTAGAGAGGTTTTGAATTGTTAAGATTATGTGCTTATTGTGGCTTACTGTGATGTGGGAAATTAAGCTGTGCTTTATTTCCTTGGGGCTTGCCATATTGTTCAAATCCAGCCATTAAGGTTTCTATTTAACATTTAACAAGTACACTTTATTTAACAAGTACACTTTAATTATGGTTAAACTGTAGGTTATTATAATAGGGATGTGTTAAACTCAACGTTCGAGGCATAGAACATTCCAGTGTTCTCTTTGGGATTTCTGGAAAAGGCTAATTTGATTATTTAGGGAGTGACTGGTTTTCCAGAAATAAATCTACCTCTCCAGAACTGATTGGTGTCGTCTAGGCAGGGGGTCAACAGGGAGATTTTCATGCAGTGTGTGACACATTTAATAGGGAATAAAGCACTTAGGGTAGATATTTTTTTTAAAAAAGCAAAGCTGGACCAAAAGCTTGCTTAATGCAGGGGCTCTAAATCAAAAGAATTATATTTAATCATGATGTATAAAGTAGCCCAATGAAACAAGATTCTACAGGGTAATGTACAAAAGCAAGTAATACAAAACCTAAATAGGTTAGCATTCAAATATCAATTATTTAAAAGCCCAAGCAAGTGCAAAAGGCTTTAGCTTGATGACAATATGTCATAGGAAATTTTTTTTGGAAAAAGTCTTGGACAAAATATTCCAAAAGTTAATTGAAGTCACCAAGAAAATAGCATTCCCATATGCCACCACCTGTTTCTTAAAGGAAGGCAACTAGAGAAGAGTCTAGGGATCCCAATAGATTAAAAAAAAAGTTGGCAGCAATTTTAGATCCTGGCTGCATTCCCACACGCTAGTCATATTTTGTTAAAGAAGTCAGAAATATAAGCTGGTCTTTTAAGCAAGCAAAAATTCCATGGTTCATTTAAAATTTAAAGTTTAAAGTATTTAAACTTTAAAGTTTATTTAAAGTTTAAATAAACTTTATTTAAACTTCATTTAAAGTTTTTTTTCTTTTTGAAAAAAGCAACTCTTGATTTACATAACTCTGTCTTGGTTAGATGCATGGAAAAAGCCTTATAGCAAACTATGATTGAATCAAAAAAATCATGAATACTTGCCCATATTATACTATATTTATAATCAGTGAGCCAACAAAAACATTGTTTCAGCTTGGTTGGATGTTCCGATACCATGATTATTTGATCTAAATATAATTAACCTGAGCAAAAACCAAAATAATTTGTTGGTGCTTCATGTGGCTACAGGGTGATCCATATCTAGATCTTATCAAACTATAAATTATGGAAATGGGAATTTATTACATTTTTCATTTAAAATATTTAATGATGATTTCTTAAACTTTTCAATTAATGAACAGAGAGAAATCATATTTTAATTATAATTAACATTCAATAGCAATAGCACTTAGACTTACATACCGCTTCATAGTGCTTTACAGCCCTCTCTAAGCAGTTTACAGAGTCAGCAAATTTCCCCCAACAAACTGGGTCCTCGTTTTATCCACCTCGGAAGGATGGAAGGCTGAGTCAACCCTAAGCTGGTCAGGATCAAACTGCCAGTCGCCAGTCTACAGAATTAGCCTGCAGTCCCAGCTACTTCTTTTTGGAATGCAATTCTAGGCCGCCGACTCAAAAGCCAGTCTGTAAAAGTTGCCTTGCTTTATTATGAGGTGTGAATTCAGTTACTGTCTAAAATATCATCAGTACAGTATGTATAAAACATACTGTATTTTTTGGAGTATAAGACGCACCTACCTTTTTTGGTTGTTTTTTTTAAGGTTTTTTTTTTATTTTTTAGACGAGCACACATACATACAATGTATTTTCTTTGAACAGAGTATTTGGCCGGTTCACAGATTTAAACAGTGTTTAGTCATTTCAATTAAATTTACAATTTCTCTATTTCCTTTTTGCCATATTTATTCCTCATCTATTTTTTTTTTAAAAAACCAATATTACCCTTCATTCTCATCTCTAATCTTAATCAAATTCAATTTTTCCCTTCTATTCTATATTATACCCCTTCCCGTTGTCATTTATTTTTATATCCATTCTCACATTGGTTAATTATTTAATATTACAATTGTTTAATACAAATTCAACATTTTTATATAAATCAATTAGTTATATAACTATCTTTTTTGAATATTAATCAATATAAACATGAATATTCTAATTATTTCCACGCAATCCAATTTCTTACGAATCAATTAATTATATTTATCAATAATAATAAACCAAATAATTTTCCCCATATATTCCTCCAGACCATAACTTAACCATTTCTGCTTTCAACACAATATACAATTAATAGCATCTCAATTATTACAATTCCCTAGTTAAATAGACCTTTTTTCCTTTTGTGTTTTAAAATCTTGAGCTCTCCTCTTTTGCCCTAAATTTCCCATTGTTTGCACCTACCTTTTTTGGTGAGCACAAAGAAAAAGAAATCTCTCTCCCTGCCTCATTTTGTCACATTGCAGCAGAGCCTGCTTTACTTTCAGTTTCATTTTAGCTAGGGGGAAAAAAATCTCTTTGCAGCAAGCAAAACAACTGAGAGCAAATCAGCCGAGAGTCAGGAGACCTATCTAATCAATTTGTGCCTATGGTGAAGCTGAATGGGGGTGTTTTTTCTTGCTGTTTGCTTGCAAAGGGGTAACTGCTGGGAGGCAGAGACCAAAGGGTGGGGGCCAGTGGGTAGGCAGGTGTATACATTTGGTGTATAAGACGCACCTAAATTTTCACCCCCTTTTGAGGGGTAAAAAGGTGCATCTTATAATACTCCGAAAAATACGGTAATTAGAAGTTCTCCAGAATCATTTGTCTTTGATATTGTTAGAAGCTTCTGAAATTGTAATTTCTCCGTTGCAGGTCCATGGGCTGGATGCAGATACCTGGAAAGATGTGGAAGTTGTTCACATAGACATTGGTGATCGGACACAAGTATCAAATGATGTAAGAAGATACTGTCTGGACTGTCCTTTGGCAGTTGGCATGATGGGTGACCTGAGATGAAGGCAGGGCAATTCTGGGTCATGAAAAGAAGACTGGGAAACACCTGTGGGCTACAGATAATTCATTTCTGGTGGCAACAGTGAGGACAACTTATACCAGTTCCACTAACTGCTTGCTAAAGTTTTGGTGTCATCGTCAGTCTCTTTTGCTTTTCACTAGCTTTTGGATGTTAAACATTGCAGTTGTTCAGCCTTCCTCTATAGCTAGTTGTTCCTGCTCAACTGTAGCAGGAGACAACTGTAACTGACTTGTTCTGATTACTTTTTAAATTTTTTCTCATCTACTGAATGGAGAAAAAATAATAGATATTTGGATTCTTCCTCTCATCACCGTTTGCTAGGATTTCTGGCCTGCATCCTGCCACTTTTTCTCAACTATTTTCTCTTTCAGGATTACAAACCAGATGAAGATCCAGCTCTTTTCAAATCTCTGAAGACGGACAGAGGCCCTCTTGGCCCTGACTGGAAGGTAATATCTAACCCACAAAAAGAAGGAAATTGGCTTTTTAGTACATCTTTGATTGCCTGCCCTCCTCCCTCCCAACTCTTCCACTTCCCCCCAGCTTTCAGACATTCTAGATTCCAAGAGAGGCTTGATGGGAAGCAACTTCATTAGAGTCCCCCAAGTTTGGTTTGACCAACCAAGTGTTTGTGGTTATCAGGTTGTTTCTCATCCAAAATAGGAGATCAGTTCTGCTTTTTTCTGTAAGACTTGCTCACACATTGGGCTCTCCCACTGGGCTGTTGCCCCATATATTTTAGAGGTGTTGTTGTGCCACAAAACTCACCTGCTGCTCTGCTAGACTACCCTTTCACAAGTTGACACTCTCTGAAAATGTTGCTGTTCAACTCCCATCATCCCCAGCCTACATCTGGAAAGCATCAGGATGGAGTTGATAGATTAATAGCATGAAGATCTAGATTGATTGCTTGCCTTATCCTTAAAATACAACTGATGATCCCAGACCAGCCACTGCTTTCTCAGCCTAACATGAACTCCTTAAAGAAAAGTAATCTTGCTTTTCTTTGCTTGAAGGGTTGTCTGGAAGAATAAAGTTTCTCCCCCAAGTATATGGTTTGTTGAGCAATGCAAACTGGATAAGAAAAATTCATGTAGGAAATTCTGATTTCCTATTATCTGTTCTTTCTGCGTCCCTCAAGTTCCTCTCAGGTGTTTCACATAATTTTAAATTTTCAGGAGGAGAGTAGGGAAGACCTACAGTATGTCCTCTCCAAACCTTGGGTATATTATGATTTTTTAAAATAAATTCTTTCCAATTCATCAGAATGACGGAAATGGGGAATTACGTAAAGTGGTTTGTAATTCAAGTCTACCTGTCTTTCATCAGAAAACTCTCTGAATAGAACTGGGTCAAATTTGGTATGTGGGAGAAACCAGCATGGGTCCAGCCAAGAGCTATAGAGGAACAAAGTCCAGAAAAAATCCCTCCCATATCTCACTATAATCGAAAAGGCAATTGAGTTCAGATGGTGCTGCATGCTTCATCTAAGGCCTCTTTCCTTTCCCATTCCACAAACTCCATGTGCTCTGCATGCTTTCCTGTATCAGAAATGATTATACATGAAATCCCAGAAATCCCATACATGATTGCAATGAGGTGATAGTACAGGTAGCCCTCGCTTGCTGACTGCCTCATTTAGTAACCATTAGAGTTATGATGATCTTTTTAAAAAACTGGCTTTGTGACCAGGTCTCACAATTATGACCATCTCGGTGTCCTACGGTCACATGATTGCTATTTGGGTGCTTCACAACTGAGATGCATTTACAACCATCAGAGCATTGTGTAGACACACGATTGCCATTTATGTGCTTCATAGAAAGTGTCTGACAGGCAGAGCGAATGCAGAATATAATCACTTCGTAGTCACATGATGATTCAATGACTGGCAGTTTGCTTAATAACTGGGAAGAGTCTTGCAATCAGGTGATTTTCTGCTTAGTAATGGAGTGGCCAGCCCTGACTGTGGCCACTAAGGGAGGATTACCTGCAACTGTATTTAATTGCCAGCCAAATCCGGGAAATTGAATTTCATTTGTGTTTTGGCCCGTCCATTTGGAGGAGAGGAGAGAGAGAGAGAAAGAGAGAGAGAGAGCGAGAGCTTTATTGTGGTCAGAGACCAAATTAAAATACACATAGGGGGGGTAAATTTTACAAATATAGATAGATCATGTGACAGTACATTTGGAGGAGTGTGACTTTGGCCATACCGTATGAAACGTCACATGCGAATGAAATAGCGCAGCCTGGTCCTGCCCTAACTCTTCTGATTTTATTCTCCACCCCCTTTTTCTTTCCTATTCCTCTTAGCGGGAACTAGCCAATAATGAAGATTGTCCTCACATGTGTGCCTACAAACTTGTGACTGTGAAGTTCCGCTGGTGGGGCCTTCAGGGAAGAGTGGAAAAGTTTATCCAAAAGGTGAGTTCAAATTGCTTGCTCCGATTTGAGAAGGCTTGCTGGTTTGAACAGAAGTGGAATCCAAAGCTCTGTTTGAGGGGAAAAGCCCTTCTCCAACCAGTAACATACAGCTGATATCACTTTTTATGGCATAATAAGATAGAGAGGTTGAATCTGGTAAAGATCAGGCCATTTTTTCAGGAGAAGCATAGAATTAACTATCAGTAGTCCTAGACTTATAAGGCATTCGTTTAGTGACTGTTCAAAGTTACGGCACTGAAAAAAGTGACACGATCATTTTTCACATGTACAACCATTGCAGTGTTCGCCATGGTCACATGATAAACATTCAGACCTTGGCAGATGGCATGTATTTATGACGGTGGCAATGTCTAGGTAGCCTTGTGGTCCCCTTTTGCAATCTTCTGAGAAGCAAAGTCAATGGGGAAGCCACTTAACCATGTTACTAATTTAATGACTGCAGTGATTCACTTAACAACTGTAGCAAGAAAGGTAGTAAAAGGGGTCAAAACCCATTTAGCAACTGTCTTGCTTACCAGCAAGAATTTTGGGCTCAATTTTGGGCTCAATTGTAAATCGAGGAATATCTGTAGTTCAAAATGGCAGCCAGTCTTGCTTTTCTGTCTGAAGAACCTAGCCTAGATTTATTGCTGTGACTTTGATATCTAAAGTCTTAGAAAACTTATTTTGGTTCCCAATTTGAGCCGTCTTGTATTCTCAGCATCTCAGGTTCTTAAAAGCTTCTCTTTCCTCTTGGACAGCAAGAAAGACGCCTCTTTACCAACTTCCATAGGCAGCTGTTTTGCTGGTTGGATAAGTGGGTGGATTTAAGCATGGCTGACATCAGGCGGATGGAGGACGAGACTCAGAAAGAGCTTGATGAGGTACTAAGGATAGTTACCAGTTTGGGAGTAGAGTATGTACTGGGTGGGGTAGCAGAGTAGCTTTCTTTCCCCAAGGGAAATCTCTGCTAAAATAAGAGACGAAACCTTTATTCTGCTATAGAAGGAAATGAATACTAAGGGTATTTTATAAAATGAAGCATCCTAGCTAAAAATGAAACAAGCACTTTTTTCCCTTCAAAATCATGTTTTATTCTTAAAAGAGTGCAAATAGTTTTTTTAAAAAAAAGACTTTTTCTTTGTAGTAAGATTACATTAATAATCTATAATATGGGAGAGTTATATGGAATCCATATGGAATCTCTTCCCATCCTTTTTGTGTTTGCTATATTTTTTCTCCAAGATATTGTTGCTGGAATTAGTATTAAAAACATTACTTCTCAATTTTTAGGCTAAGAGCAAGTATAGTAACAGCAGCAAAACAACCAGATTTTAGTGAAGGGCTTATACTGTGAAGGGCTTAAATCATCTATTTTGAGTTGGAAATATTTCAATCCTCTCCACCAAAAATCTTTTCAAATAGATTTTTAAAAATTGGCTTATTTCCCATATTGCTATTTTGTGCTTTTGAGAGGTATTGTCTTGCTTTTGTAGCAGTGTTTTTCAATCTTGGCAACTTGAAGATATGTGAAGACTTCAACTCCCAGAATTCTCTAGCTTTCCATGCTGGCTGGAGAATTCTGGAAATTGAAGTCCAAATTGCCAAGGTTGAAAAACACTGTTCTACATGTTTGTCTGTTTCATTGTATATGCATAAACAGCCATCTATGATTAAGATATGAAAATATGTAAATACATTTTAATTCAGTTGTACTTGATTACTGCTAGAAAACACAAAATTGTTTTGACTTCACAAGTGGAATCAAGGCTAGGAGAAATCGAAGTGGGCCAGACCCATTAGGAAATTATTCTTGCAAGAAAGCCATTCAACCAGAAATTCTGTATTCTATTGCAGATCCGCCAGAAGGGCACAGTGAGAGGCATGACTGTCGGGGATGAATGAGTGCCTTCTACTGCCTAGGGGAAGAAATGACAAGGTTGGAAAAAACAGGAGTGGAATAAATAGCATGCTGGAAAAAATGTAGGAAGTTTATTGAAAAGCTCATGTGTCATCTTAATGCAATAGAAATGCAAGATGTTTGCCATACACAGCCTTTGCACCTGCCACTACAGTGCAAGTAAACTAAAAGAAGACGACTATAATCAGCCATAGAGAGCTGTTTTGGTGTGGTGCTTAAGGCATCAGGCTAGAAACCAGGAGACCATGAGTTCTAGTTCCACCTAGGGTACAAAGCCAGCTGGGTGACCCTGAGCCAGTCATTCTCTCTAGCCCCAACAAAGAAAACAATGGCAAACACTTATTAAAAACCTTGCCAAGATAACTGCAGGTACTTATCCAGGTAGTCACCAGGAGTCAACGCTTCACAAAACAAAACAACATGTCTGCTTTAGTGCAAGCTAGGATATTAATTCATGGTTTAAAATTTGGCTTGGGTTAAGCAGGAAATTAGAGCTAATTATTGATTTCCTGGCTTACTTGAACCAACTGTGAGAGGGCTGCATGCACAGGAAAAGATTTGTCACATCTTATTTAGCTGAGATCTGGCTGTGCAGATGTGGTCAATGTGATATAGATCATTTTTGTGAGAGATGAGCATATAAAGCTAAAGTTAGTAGGGATATTTTAAGGCCACTTCGTAATTTGCATTGCACTGCTTTTGAAACCTTCTTATGATTACAGCTATAAATTTAAATAGGGTTTGCAGATTCATATTAGCTATATTTTTTAATCAACAAAGCATAAATATAACTTCCTTAGTTTGGTATCTTTCAGATGTGTTGAGTTCAAGCTCCCTTTGTTCTTGGCCAGCCTATGATTTATAATCTGAAACATCTGAACAGCATCCGATGGAGAAAGGCTGGTTTAAATCTTTCAGTTAGCATTCATCTTAAACTTTATTTTGTATGTCTAAATTGCTTTATGTAATTATAAAGCAGAAACAGCCCATAGAATGTTTTTTAAAGAATGCCAAAATAATTTGTACTATAAATTCCACTTTAAAACGTAGAATGTAAGCGCAGATGCAATAAGCAAGCTAGCCACAAGCAATCTGCTTTTAAAAAGTAGAGAATGGCAGACATTTTGATTGAAAGATCCCCTTTGAAGATTATAGCCTGGTGTCCCAAAAAAACAAGTTTGGGGCTCAGGACTCTCTTCCACAATGGTAAGGTTAAAAAATCCTTACTTATTGCTACTATATGTTAGCAATAACAATAGCCCTTAGACTTTTTTTTATTATTTAAAAATCTTTATTGATTAAAAATTATAATACATTTCTGTCATTTCCGGTCTCATGATATTATTATACATTTACAAGTGTACTTTCATAGTATTTACATTAATGCATTATTATTTACATGGTATTCACTCCTAAATTTATTATCGTGCTTTTTTCATTAAATTTCATCTTCATTACCTTTTCTTTCCCACTACTGATAAAATAATTCGTATCTATATACTATAAAACTAGTTTTTCAATGTAAATTTAACCTCTCAATTTTCACTTCACGTTTCTTTTTTTCAACCACTCATACCACCTTTCCCAAATACTGTAATATTCACTTTCCTCTCTGTCATCAATTTCTAACGTCAGTTTATTCATCTCGGCGCATTCGAGTATTTTCCTAATTACATGCTCTTTGGATGGAATCTTTTTCTCCTTCCAAAATTGGGCAAAAGAGATTCTTGCTGCTGTTATTTTCTGGGTAATAAGGTACTTCTTCTTTCTTGCATATTCTGTTTTTAGGATTCCCAGGATAAATATTTTTGGTTCCAATTCCATGGTGTCTCCTGTTATTTCTGTCACCCATTTGCATATCCTCCTCCAGAATTCTTTGGCTTGTGGGCAGGTCCACCAGCAATGGTAATATGTGCCTTGCTGATGTCCACATTTCCAGCAATTTGGAATCGTATTTGGATAGATTTTAGGGGCTAAGTGCCATCTATAAATCATTTTATATTGATTTTCCTTATAAGTTGTTGCCTTAGTCATTTTGATATTATTGTTCCAAATTTGATCCCATTCACTTAGATTAATTGGTTGTCCAAGATTTTAAGCCCATGCCGTCATTGGATCCTTTACTACTTCCTCCATCAAATCATAGTCTACCAAAAAACTATACAATTTGGCCAAGATTTTATTGTCTGTGCCCATCCACACTTTATCAAGCCCATTGGTTCCTAATTCTATGCCAAATTCTTCTTTGTCCTTTTTGTATCATGATTTAATCTGTGTGTAGGTCCACCAATCTATATGAGTGCCCTGCTCTTTCAATTCTTCCATTGTTTTTAAATTCCCTGCTCCATCTAATATCCCTTTATAATTTGCTGTTTTACCCAGGTCCAGTACATTTGGATATATGATTGCCTCCATTGTGGACAGCCATCTGGGAATTTGGGTGTAATGTTTCCACCTTATTTCTCCCCAAGTTGCCATGAGCGTATCTCTTATTTTATGTTTATGGAAGTGTGACCTTGTTCCCTTTCCTTTTTCCCATAAGTAAGCATGCCATCCCTTCTGGAGTTCATGTCCCTCTAATATCAAAATTCTTTTATTTCTCAATTTTGCCCATTCTTTTATCCACACCAGGTTTGCTGCTTTTTGATAAGTTTCCCAAATTGGTAATCCTACCCCCCCCCCCCCGTCTTTTTTATCTCGTAAATTCCTAATTGCGATCCTGAGTTTCTTCCCTCCCCATATGAATTTCCTAATAATCGAATTTAGTTCCCTAAAGAATTTCCTATCTAATTTGACTGGTGCCGTTTGGAATAAGTATAGCAGCTTTGGTAAAATACTCATTTTAATTGCTGCAATCCTCTCCAGAAAGGAAATCTGGAGCTTCTCCCATTTTTCTAGATCTTGTTTGATGTTTTTAACCAAGGGTACATAATTATCTTCTTTAATAGCCGTGCATTTTATTGAGATCCATACTCCTAAATATTTTACTTTCTTTGCAATTTGTATCTCCATTGACTCCTCCAATAATTTCTTTTGATCTTTTGTCATATTTTTAGTCAACATTTTCATTTTAGATTTGTTTATTTTAAGCCCTACCACCTCTCCATACTTGTTAATTTCCTCCAAAATCGTCTGCAAATGCTTGAATTTTATATATTTCCTTTCTAATTTTTAATCCTTTAATTTGCTCATTTTCTCTGATCCTTTTTAACAGCACCTCTAATGCTAAAATGAACAGGAGTGGTGATAAGGGGCATCCCTGTCTCACCCCTTTTTTAATTTGAAATGTTTTCGTTAATTCTCCATTCACTATTATATTGGCCCTTTGCTTCTCATGTATCGCAGTTAATGTGTTTTCAAAATTTTGTCCGAATCCCATTTTATTGATTTGATGCTTCATAAATTCCCAATTCAAATTGTCAAATGCCTTTTGGGCATCTAAAAAAACCAGCGCCATCTTTTTGTCAGGTTGTTCCTCGTAATATTCTAACACATCTAGAATTATCCTTGTGTTATTTCGAATCTTATCTCCCTGGCAAGAATCCATTTTGATCGCTGTGAATTATCTTATTCAGAATTACCTTTAGCCTTTCCACCAAAATGCTCATATAGATTTTATAGTCAGTATTGAGGAGGGAGATTGGTCTATAATTCTTAATTAATTTCACATCTGTTCCTTCTTTTGGAAGGAGGGTAATGTATGCCTTTCTCCATGATTCTGGAATTCTGAATTTTGTCAGGGCCTCATTATAGATGTCTAACAATTTTGGTAAAAGAATATCCTGCAAATCTGAATTTAAATATAATTCTCCTGGGAATCCATCCGGGCCTGGTGATTTAGATATTGCGGTCTTTAGCTCTGTTATTGTAATTTCTTTGTTTAATATCTCTCTTTCTTCCTCCCCTATCAATGGTAATTCACTCTCCAGTAGATATTGTTCTACTTTTTCTTTAGAGATATCCTCTTCTTCATACAAGGTAGTGTAATAATCACGAATGATCTCCAGTTTCTCTTCTTCATTGTTCATTATATTGCCTTCTTGATTTTCTAATTGGTGGATAATTCCTTTTGCTTTTGCTTTTTTGATTCTATAAGATAGCCATCTACCTGGCTTGTTTGCTTTTATAAAATGATGTTTACTGCTTTTGATTTCATACGCCAACTTCTCCTGGTCCATTATATTTATCCTGTGCCGTATAGTCATCCAATTTTCTTTCGCTATCTCTTTATCTGGATTCTGCTGTACCTCTTTTTCTGCTCTCCCCAATTCTTCCAATAATTTTCTTTGGGTCTCTCTTTTTTCTTTGTTTTTATATGCACCATATGCTATTGCCAATCCTCTTAAGTAAGCCTTCATTGTATCCCAAATTATTCCACGATCAGTCAATTCCTTTTCATTTTCTTCAAAAAAGACTTTCAATTCTCGCTTTATTTTCTCAATATTCTGTTTGTCCTGTAGAAATTTCAAATTTAATCTCCATCTTACAGTTTTCCTTTTGTATTCATTTCTCCATTTAATCTCCAATGGGTTATGATCTGCCCAAATGTTGGGAGTAATCTCAGCTGACAAAATATCCATACCCATATTCCTGCTTGCCCACATCATGTCAATTCGGGATCATGTTTTTTTTGGATTAGAATAAAAGGTATATTGTCTTTTATGTGGGTGCAAAGTTCTCCAAATATCTACTAAATTCAATTCATCCACTAGATCGAAGAAGGATTTTGGTAAGTTCTTTCTTTTTTTCTTTTGACTTTTAGGTCTTTTATGATCTATATCCTGGTCCACCACTCCATTAAAGTCTCCAATTATACATATTTTATCGTTTTCCATTTTGCTTAATATTTCTCGTATTCTAAATCATTCAAATTTTTGTTCGGGGCATAGATAGCTGTTATTAATATCGAGGAATTGCCTCTCTTAATTTCTACTGCTAGAATCCTACCTTTTGAGTCTGTGTATTTCAATTCTGCTTTAATTTCTTTTTTGATGTACAAGGCCACCCCTCTCTTTTTCTTTTCTGCTAAGGAAGTATAGAGATTTCCAAGTTTTTTATATTCCAAAAATTTTTTATCTTCTTTTTTTATGTGGACCTCTTGCAGGCACACAATATCCGCCTTATGCTTCACTAATTTAGTAAAAAATATTTTCCTCTTTTTAAAATCATTTAATCCATTTGCATTAATTGATAACAATTTCCAATTGTCCATCCTTTGTATCCTTGTGTTGTTTTAGATCTTAGTCGCTCGTGTGGCTCTCTGTGGCCTTCGTGTCTTCCCTGCTTCTTTTTTTTCTTTCCCTGTGGCCTCTTTCTTTTCTGGGGTCCCTTCTTTAGATCGTCTTTGCTGGGTGAGGTCCTCTTCTGTACTGGTCACTTCTAGCTCTTCTTTGCTACTTTGATCTTGATCTTCCTCTGATCCTCTCATTCGATCCAAGGGCTTCAACGAGACTTCCTATTTTAAATTTCTTCCCTTGCCATGTTACTAACATGCCTTCTGGCAGAGTCTACCTGAAGGGTATGTTCCTTTTATTTAATTGTGTGGCTAGAAACCTATAGTCTCTTCTTAGTTCTCTCACCCTTCTCGGGACTTGCTTTAGCACGATCACCTCCTTCCCCTTATAACTTACTGGTTCATCCCTACCATATTGTAGAAGATATCCTTGACTTTTTTTTCAGGCGAACCTTATATACACTTCCCTGGGCAGCTTATTTCGCCTGGCATAATTGGTTGCACCCTGTACACTTCATCCAACTCTCTGATGATCTCATTTGTGTCTTGTTGTAATACTTCGGCTATCAATTCCGCCATGATCTGACCTAAGTCCTCCTCTTTATCCTCAGCAATGTTTTGGAAGCGCAGGTAAAAGGAGGCTCCATCCATCTCTAATTGCGTGATCGAATCCTCAAGCTCCCTGTTTTGCGCCATTAACTTTTGATTTACAGCGTCCAAATTTTTTTCTTGTTGTTCAATTTTAGATTCCATCTTATTTATTTTCTGTTCATTTGTTTGTATCGACTGCTGAATCTTGCTCATTTTTTGGTCAATTGTTTTAATATCAGTTTTCAATTCTAGGTGGTTACAGGACATCTTTTCCTGCATCATCAACATTGTCTCTTGTATCATCGTTAGGGTTGACTGCATCATTTGCATAGTGGGGATCATGGCTGCTTTGTCAGTCTTAGATAGACCTTCCATTGACTTTTGTGTAGCAGGGGATGAAATTGTAATCGTTGGGTTGGATGTACTTTGAGTTGTTTTCTTCCCAGTTTTGGTCACTGTAGAAGAGATACTTGTCATCTCCTTCAGAATTCTTACTGGTCTTTGAGTATCTTCTCTATGTTTCTCCAGATAGTCATCCACTAATTGTTATCTTCTTATATTCAACTAGGCCCAATGTGCCTCTGATTGTTTTCTATCTGTTTTGACTCCCTGCTCTTTCTATCCAGTATTTCAATCAGATCTTTTACTCTCCTCTCTAGATCCCTTTAAGTCTATTCAAATATTAATCTCTTTCTATGCTCAAATCAATATATGTCTACGCCTTCACCTTTTAATCAATTGTTATCTATTCAATATATCATATATCAATGTCAATATCAGTCACTTAGTTCAGCTGTTATTCTACTAATAATTACTCAAATGTAAAATCAAAATCCTTAAATTAGGTATCTTCTAATATCAATTGAATAAATTCTTATTTATGATAATTGATCTATATGTACTATATAAACACAATTAATTGATATATATAAATAATTAATAATTATAAATAATTAATTAGACAGTCAATTGTTCATTAAATAAACTATTAATCAATTTTTCTTTCACTTGATATATCACTTTCAGTCATGTAATAGGTCCCTTAATCAATGATTGTATTATATTAAATGAAGTGATTAATTAATAATTAAATATATACCTAAAATATAAATATAGATAATTACAATGAATTAGATATGAATTAGATATTAAATTTAATCAGTTATATAAATATATTTCTAAAATGCCCTTAAGATAAATGAGTATTTATGTAAGCAAATAGTAAAGAAAGTAATAAAAGAGGTAAATAGGAAGAGTAGAGAAAGTGAAAGACTAAGTTAATAGTAGTACCACAATGTATGCACTAAAGTGTTAATTTCTTAATTATTCTTAACCTCTTCTTAGTCCCTTTAATGTCCCTTCTGTATTTTCACTTGTGGAAACAACGATGGGGGAGTCAAAAAACCAATACCAGCACTTTTCTCTCCTCTTGGTCTCTTAGTGCTTTAAACTGTCAAATCTTCTCAATGCCTGAGCTGTCAAACTGTCAAAGTATTTAGTTCGTTCGTTTTTCGGCAACTTGTCTTCTCCCGGTGATTCTTCCAGCCACTCTAGCTCTTTGTAG
Organism: Coluber constrictor foxii; assembly: GCA_038048745.1. Taxonomy (NCBI): domain Eukaryota; kingdom Metazoa; phylum Chordata; class Lepidosauria; order Squamata; family Colubridae; genus Coluber; species Coluber constrictor. Next base: position 59,485,715 of record CM075961.1, on the reverse strand, counting down.
TCCTTTTCGTTGATTATAAGATGGCTGCACTTCCGGTTCCTATACCTCGCAACTTTCCTCACTCGATCTCCGAATCCACAAGTAAGAACCTCAGAATCCTCTCGTTCCACCCGATCGGCAAGTTCTATTCGCTTTTTAAATTAGCGCCGAAGCTCCACTTTTAAAAGTTTTTCGTTCCACTCTTTCTCACTGGCTTCTCTGCGGTCCCCTCAGTTGAGATCTCCATCGCCTCTCTTAATCGCCGCTAGGTCACTTATGGCTCCTTTCAATCCACTCCAGCCAGCTGGTTGGGACAAAATCCACTCGTATCAGGGGAATCGTGAATATGAGCGCTCTCTGACACCTCTTACACCAGATTTTCTTGCTTCCCATCTTGTTGATTATCGTGGCTTCAGGTCCGCCATTGAGAGGCCGTGCTGGTTTGACAGCGAAAATCGGTCCAACTCAGTGGGATTCCGGCTCACCACTCAGCCTGCCGATGCTTCGCTAAAGTCCGCGAAGCCCTCCAAGCTTCCAAGCCTCGAAGGGTCCCCAAAACACGGTGATAAGTGGCAATGGGAAGGAGCGATCGCTCTTACCACGCCATTTCGCTACGACTCATCAACCAGAAGTCAATCCTTAGACTTATATACTGCTTCATAGTGCTTTACAGCACTCTCTAAGCCAGGGATGTCAAACTCACATCATCATGATAGCCTCACATGACATATTGGGACTTTTTCCCCCTTTGCTAAATCGGGCGGAGGCGGGAGCAGCACATGTTGTATCCAGCCCACAGGCCGTGAGTTTGACAACCCTGCTCTAAGCAGTTTACAGAGTCAGCATATTGCCCCTAACAATCTGGGACCTCATTTTACCAACCTCAGAAGGATGGAAGGCTGAGTCAACCTTGAGCCCTATCAGGATTGAACTCCAGATTGTGGGCAGAATTAACCTGCAGTACTGCATTCTAACCATTGCACCACTAGGGCTCTTTAGCTAGTCGAAGACTCAAAGCAAGGCCTCAGATTTTTAAAGTAGTTCTTTCATTCAAGGGAAATTGAGAAAAAAAATTGGTAATCAGGAATAGTTTGTCCTTATTAATACATACCTTCCATTGTCTTTATCTTTGTCAGCTAAGTCCACATATTTTACAGATCAACCTAAACTGGGCAGAATTTACATTAGGATTGCAGAGAACACCTTGATGACTGTAATAGAGGAACAAAGGTTTTTAACTTCCTATTTAATGAAAGCAAGAAAAATATGCTTAATTTAAAATAAAATGCCATAGCTGGAATTTTGCTCAATATGTATATTTTGAAAGCAGTATTTAATTCCTGTAATAAGGATGCCAACAAGACCTTTTCCTTGAATTCAACTGGGTGTTTTATGTTAGAATTCCTGATCTATGCCAACTATAATGTAAATTGGGAGTATTATAGTGTCTAGTTCAAGGGAAGCAGGGACTGATTCTCCAAGCTTCCTTCAATTATTTCATAGTTGGCTCTGATTAATGGAGCTCAAGATCTTGGCAACTTTAAACGAGTCTAGGACAACTTGGCGTCGCCAACTCACTACAGGAATCTCATCATGGCCAACCTGTCTTGGTCAACTCACTGCAGGAGAAGAATGACACTTAATATCAAAGAAATGATGAAATAGAATCATTAAAGAAAGAAAGGTGCAAGAGGAAGGACAAAATGAAATCTGAATGACAAAAATTAAAATATTTTTTTACATTGTTTTAATTTAAAATTGCTGAATTGTCCCACAGCGAGTTATCCCACACTGAGTTGTCTCATGGTGAGTTGGTCTGCACCAAATTGTCCCATTCTGAATTTAAGCATGCTGACTGGGGAATTCTTGAGTTGAAGTCCATATATCTTATAGTTGCCAGGGTCAAGAAATACTTTTCTGGTTAAAACGGGTAGATTCCACAGGGCTGCCTCTCTTTTGTTTCATATGTGTAGAGTTTTAAATACAACATCCCAGCATCCAAAAATAGAAAGCAAGGCACACAAGCAGTTGCCACCCAAGGCCCGGTTGAACATTCCTATTTGTTTATGCAAAGTGTGAGTCAAAGAAAGCTGAATTTCACCAGAGCCTGTTCAGGTTTAGACTCAAGTTTTCTCCTTAGAGAAAATATTACATTTTGCTCATTCCTCCCTGTCTCTTTTCTACCTAGATGCAGTGCCAGTTCTGACCTGAGATTGGATTTATCCTTGTGGGACTTTGCCTTCTCCCTCTTCCTCCCTCTTGTCAACTAGGAAGAGGGAGATGAGTTCTTTCTTTCATTCCATCTACTTGGTCCTGAGATATTCCACGCTGTCTCTGATTTTACCAACCTGGGAAGCCCCATGAAATTGCTGCATATTACTTACTGATCATGGATTAATAGGTGTCCTTACCGCATGAATGGGATATTAAAGGGGCCAAGGACCTTTCAGGGGTTGGGAGCATCTCCTTTTTTCACACTGCAGAGTCAGCAATGCATGAATATTAATAACATTAATCTGAATATTCTTTAGAATCATACTTCAGTGGGTGGGTAGGGAATTTATAGGAAGTGGGAAAACAAAAAAAAAAAAGGTTTGAATTGGGAGGGAGGAAATTTAAAGTTAGGAATATAGTTAGTTTCTCTTTCATGGTGGAGAGTTTAAAGCCACCCATGAAAACGGTTTTTCCCTTTTTGAAATCATTCACCTTCCAAAGCTCTGGGGGAGGTAAAATGAAGTTTCCGCTCCAGGAGTTTTCCTATGCATGCTAATGTTGGAGTCAAACATGTCACTAGGCCGGGCCGGTTACAGGCAGAAATATGTCTCCCATTTGACCTGATTTTCAGACATGGCATAAACTGCATCATCAATATCTGGTGGGACAGTTTCCTGCTATATTTTTCTGCTTTGAAGCAGCACTGGGACTTTCTCTTTAATTCAGGATCCTTTTCCTTGCTTCCCCTCACCTTCCCCTCCTGTTCCATTGAAGCGGGAAACGCAAATAGTTTTCCATTTGGGGAAGAGGTACGTAGAAGCATTTCAAGCCTTCTGGGGATGAAGGAGAAAGAAACAGACTTGGAGGCCCTGGGCTATACTTCAAGGATCTATAACAGTATTTTTTTTAAAAAGGAAAACACTGAAAATCTTTTTTTAAAAAGGAAAACAGTAAATAAACTTGAAACTGCGTTTTTGTTTAATTCTTATATTGGGTGAGAGTCATTGACAATGAGTCAATGTATATTATTTGTGTTCTCTCCATGCACTGAAAGATCAAAATGAAACATTTTATGCAATTTCATACCTTACTTATTTGCACCTCAGATTATTATAGACTTTCTACAGAAGACCCTGTGTGTAAATGTGCGCTTTTCTGGTATGTTGGCTTCATATCCTAGAAGATAGAAACTCTGTTTTTTACTTGGAAAACAAGGCAGAGAGCAGAACTGCCCAGATGCTCTTTCAGTTGTTCCTTGGGCAATGATTCCAAAGAAGTGAGGTTTGAAAAGCATGATTACAAGAACATTGCATTACACCAAATTTATTCATGCTCTGCATGGGTGAAATCTACTTACTTTCCCTACTGGTTCGGAAGTGTGCGTGTCATCGGTATGCACAGAAGGTCAGAAACAGGTTACCAGGAAGTAACGGATGCCATCGCTTCCAGTTTGCTGAACCATGCACCGCTGCTACCAGTTCGCGCGAGCCGGATAGAACCGGCAGGATTTCACCACTGGTGCTCCTTGATAATCTGTTTTCATTTGTGCAGTCCAATTAAAGATCATCTGGGTGATTAACTCAGTAACTCTACAATTACAAACATTGGCATACTGCTAAAACAATATTTGCAGGTAGGCAAGGCTGACCAAAATTCCTATCCTGCAGAAGAAAGAATGTTTAAATGCTCATCAGTTGCTATATTTTGCTTTTCTCTCTACAAGTTTTCTAATTCCTCACAGGTGCTTAAAACCATCCCCAATGATGGAGTCCTTGGTGCTCTCTGAGCTTAGTTGTTTGCCTGCAGATGTTTCACTTTCCAGTTAGGTAACACTAACGATGTGGATCAGTGTGGAGTTTGTTCCTTGTTTATATCAATTAGGGTATTACTTTCAGCTTGATTGTTTGCTGGTGGTAATCCATGCTTCTCTGGAAATGGGAAACCATGCCTTGGCAAGACAAGGTACTCTATAAATGGAGCAAACCCCAAGCTAACTCATCTCATGTTACTTAATGTTGATGTTCGTCCATCGTTTTCGAAGAGGACCTAGAAATCTAATGAGTTGTGGGCTGTCCACTATGTGTCTGCAGGTGGCTGGTAAAGCCTATATAGGCATGTAATGTTCTGCCACATGTTGGGCAGACGTGTGGGCACCACTATTGCAGCATTTGCAGCTCTGGCTTTTTGGAGTGCTCGCTTCTGTTGTACTATGGTTGTCCTTCTGTCTTCAACTGTCTGGCAGGCCTTGGTGGATCAACGTGCATCATGTTGATCAAACTTGTACCAAGCTCAGAGAACACCAAGAACTCCCCAGTTCATCCATGAGCTATAGGTATTTTGTTCTATTGGAGCCATCCCTAATTAATATTGTAGGCATTTTGCTCCCACGTTATTTCTTGGCATTCAGGTTCTGTGGGCCCAAATCATTTGACTGGCAAGTGGACTTACTCTTTTTTCATGGTCTATCCTAGAAATTACAAGAGTGTTTCTCAATCTGCTGGCTGGAGAATTCTGTGAGTTAAAGTCTACACATTTTAAGCCTCCAAAGCTGAGAAACACAGGCTCATGGCAGGATGATTAATTTATTAAAGAGTAGATTAAATTGGGTATGGTTAATTGTTAAGCCCCTTCTCTTCAGTTGCATACAACCATACAATGTTGCTTCACTAATTTCTCAGAACCATTGAGTTGCTATTCTGTTGCAGTAAACAGGAAGAAGGAATTGAGTCGATGCTGGAAATGGATGAAAATAAAGATAGTTCCTACTACTATAGCAGTCTTTGGGGAAAGGGGAAGTTATACCTGTCCTGGGATTATAGAATAGCTTGGCTGAATGTGATTCACGGCGTGTACCAAAAGTCAGGTACCATAGGCTAGTTGCAATTTTTTTTTTTTTGGAGAAAATGTTACCCTAGGAATGTTTAAAAGGCATGCATCAAACAAATGATTATAAGAAAATGGCAACCAATTGGAACATTTAATCTTAATTTATATAATATATTTTCTATGGTGCCAAACTCTGGGTATAATAATGTCTACATGGATTATGTGCAAGAGAGCACAGCTATAGCAATAGACTTGTGTATCTCTTCACAGTGCTTTACAGCCCTCTCTAAGCAGTTTACAAAGTCAGCATATTGCCCCCAACAACCTGGGTCCTCATTTTACAGACTTCGGAAGGATGGAAGTCTGAGTCAGCCTTGAGCCCCGTCAGGATCGAACTCCAGTTAGAAATTTGTGGGCAGAATTTTCCTGCAATGCTGCATTCTGACCACTGCACTATCCTGGCTGTAAGCTGTATTTTGCATGTGTGTTTCTATTCCTTAGTTACTAGATTGAGGGGGGGGGGGTGATACTATACTTGGCTATATATATACTGCTTTTGCAAGAATGTGGCCTTATAGTAGGCAAGAGGCATACAGAACAATTTTTTACTGTTCAGGTTATTATGAAATAAATGAATGCAAGAAAGTTGGTAGAGAAGTATAGGCAATGCCCGGGTTAAGAACATCAACTTAAAACCTGTACTTATGAATAGACTGCTGCAAAGCCTATGATTTTTTTTAAAAAATGGGTTAAATGCAATGGTTCATAATAACAAACACACTTACTTTGCAACCCTCATGAAAACATTGTGTGGCTTCAGGGGAGAAAGAAGGCACAGTCTGCCATTTTAAGTTGAAGAGAATAGATTCTCTTGGAAAAGAAGCTAGAGTTGGCAGCATTTATTGGTTTTTCAAAAGGAGGTAAGTTTAAAGAACAAATGTCAAGTATACACAAAGAGGTATATACAAAGAAACAAGGATGATTTGAGGTGATAAAATGAAATGGGGAATGATATAAGGATACATGAGATTCAACTGCATTTTTGTTTCCTTACCTCGCACCTTTAATTTCTTTGGCTTATTTCTATGAACTTCTTTTCTGCACTGTAATATTGCTTGAAGGAAATAGCCTGATAGGTATATACAGACATAAATCTTTGCCCTGCTTTACCCTGGTGTATTAATGTTCCCCACCAAATCTATATTGCCCTAAACACTGCACCTTTCCAGTGACCTGCATTACAGAGATTGTTTCTTCTATGTAATGCCTGCAATTTAATTATGTTAGCTTGTATTTAAACAGTACTTGGGCTGCCTGATTTTTAAATACCCTTTATCCATTCAGCCGAAAGGTGCAAACATTAGCCGAATTGATAAGTCTTCTTCCTGTTCCACTGGCTGGGACCACATTTAACCACACTACTCTTCCCCCACTGCAGCCTACTGATTAAACCTTTCCACTAGGTTTGCAGAACTGGAAGCCTGCCAGCTGACTGCACCCCTCTTCCAAATGCTGTACTGTATTGTGCAATTTTTAAAAGCTTGAATTCCTTTAGAAAAAAAAATCCCCTGCTTGAGGATTGCACCCATCACAACACTGTTAGAACTACCAGGGAGAACCCAAACCATTCAATTCCCACTCCAGGCTCAGTTGACAGTAAACTCTGTGGGTGGAGTGGTAGGGACTCTTCCCACTCCTGCTGAGAAACTCGGGCTGCTCTAGGAAATGGGTTAATGATTGCGGCAGGTTTTACTTTCTCTTTTTCTGCTTGTAAAACAAGCACCACCATAACAAAAAGATGTCAGTTGAACTGGCTTCATGCATAGTGGCCTGAGTGTATTTCAGGTTTAACCTACCTGTTTCCCCAGAGGCAGCCACAACTAGGGCCAGCGAAGAGAACACCTGCTGTAAGATGTTGCAAAGCTAACCTACTGTTTTTTTAAAAAAAATAGGGCAGCTACCTCCTGGGTGCTGAAAGGTGAGTGGGTGGGAATGACATACAGTACAGTAGTGTGTTCCACTTACCTTAGCTACCGGTTCAGAAGCGGTGAGCGCGTGCAGCACTTCTGTGCATGTGCAGAGTGTCTGTGATGACATCTGGGCAAGGAGGAGGAGCCTCCCGTGGCCACCACACCAAATCACTGGGGTGAACTGGTAGAAACCCACCACTGATACAGAATAAAGAGCAGAGAATCACTCAAGGATGAGCTGAGCTAATGCTACCCATGAATCAGTAATACTTAAACAGCAAGAGAAGTTGCCTTTGGTTTCTGCTGTCTGTTTTTGGGATTTTCCATTGGATTACTTAATTAAAATCCCCTCAGTTCTCCCGGTCCTTCATACCTTGCATGATTTATTCACTGAGAAATATGTTATCTTTGGTCTCTGTACCACGGTATCAAAGTTCCCTTTCAGTGGGTATAATTATTTTGGTTTTGCATCTGCTTTCTGATTTTTATCAGCTGTTCTTTCTCCAGAAACTATGATGCTAGAATTTCCAGGAAGTCACTGCTACCAATCCCTCCATTGCTAGAATATGCATGAGATAGTGCTGTTTATTTATCTGAGTATTTGTCAAAATGTATTAATTGCTATCAGGGGTGTGGTTGTGAAAATGCAGATAAGTCCTTAATTTTTTTAAAAAATATCATTTCTAGGTGCCCATTGATTTGATTAAAATTTTGACAAAGCAATAGGAAATATATCAATTTTTGTTTGTCTAACTCGTTGCTTTGCTTTGCTTTCAATGCACCTGGCATTGAATCCTACCCTCAACCAGGGCTAGGTTCAAGGGTGTAATTTGTATTTTATTTGGTTTTAAACAGTGGTGAAATGTAAAATTTGTTACCACAGGTTCTGTGGGTGTGGCTTGGTGGTGGGGGTAATGTGACTGGGTGGGCGTGGCCAACTTTTTTTTTTAACTTCTAAAAGCATTTTTTCTATAACCTCTTTGGCTGAAGAAGTTGTAAAAAAATTCCTTTTAAAAGGCTCTGATGATCCCAGCTGAGCCCTGCAATCATCAGAGGCTTTTTTTTTTACTTTTAAAAGCTTTATAGAAAAAATGCTTTTAAAAGAAAAAAAAAGCCTCTGATGATCGCGCAGCTCAGCTGGGCATGGTGAGGCAGGGATTTCTGCCACCGGTTCTCTGAAGCACCCATTGCCATCGCTACCGGATCGGGCGATCCGGTCCGAACCAGGAGCATTTCACCCCTGGTTGAAATAAACCAATAGACCTTTATTGTAACTCTGTGGTTCTGTTGCTGAACATGCTGCACCACATTCAATTAGTATATTGTGCAAATCTACTCCATGTGATTTATGATTCAATGGGCCTTACAAACCCAGAAAATTACTTAATTTTCTACACATTTAAATTAACCATGGGTAAGTGGCTTGTGTAAAAGGACTTTTTGGCATAGCTCAGGGCAGGGGTGAAATGCTTTTAAAAATTAAAAAAAAAGCCTCTGATGATCGCCCGCCCAGTCACATTACCCCACCACCACCACCAAGCCAAGCCCACAGAACCGGTAGTAACGAATTTTATATTTCACCATTGGCTCATGTTCAGTATAATTAATAATGGAGCTTCATAGGACCTTTTTGTTTTGTTAATGAACCATGCGTGCACAACATTATTTACAGTCATCTGCTTTGTAGAAGTTTTAGAGGCCTATTGCTGAACATGTCTAGCAGCATACGTGCTAGTGGGGTAGGGAATGATGAAATATGCACAATCACCGCACACACTGTGTTGTGCTTGCATACATTACAATGCAATTATGAAAGAGTAGAATTTGTACTGTGATGTCACAAAGCAAGTTCTATCATTTTGGCATTTTTGTGGTTAGGAACAGAGAAAAAAAATGGTAACAACTGGACTTTCTGTAAAATTCCAGGAATGTGGCAGACTCATCTGATGTGAAAATCAGCTGTCAGATTTCTTTTAAAGAATGGATTTGACCTCCTTGCTTTGAACATGGAGCTCTTAAGGTCTGTTGGATGGAAATGCAGCCAATTTAATGCAATAGTGTGGGAACTGAGACCATGCTGATTATAAATTATGAGATAAATATTTGGAGGGGCACTAGTTATCACTTCTGAAGTGGTCTAACTGCATTGATATTTTGTATTTCAGATTACAAAGCTGCCAGCATTTGTAGGCAACCATGCTAATGTCTGAAATTCTGCACACATTTATTTTTTATTAAATGAAAAAAGGGGGGAAATTCACAGTCAACGCAACAACCTGTCTTCTGAAACTCTGATAATCTGTAGTTTCCCCATGTATTGTATATTGTTCATCTGCCCTTCATCATTACCAACTATGTTTAATCTCTCTAAGCAAGAGGAGAACCAAGTTCAGAACTGCCTTTAGTGACTGAACTGAGTAACTTTGGACCAGTCATTCATTCTCAATCCAGTGAATATACCAAACTTGCAGTTATGGGGGAAATGCCAAAGAAGGAACATTATGTGCACCACCTAATATCCTTGCTGGAGGGCAGCATGTAGAACTAAAAATAAAATAAGTAATGCATTATGAATGTGGCTCTGTAGCCATCATAAATTCATAAAAGCAGCAATAAAACACTCAAGATAATTTAAAAGTCCAAGTTATATGAAAACTTGTTATTTGAATTCCAAGCACCTAAATTGGAAGGCAATTGCAGCTCTGAAAGAATACATTTTGCTTTCCTCGTTAATTTGTTAATTTATAATCTTCAAGTGCTAATATTAGGGCTACTGTATTTGGTTTCCAAAATTCTGGAATACCACTGGATGGTAGCAAAGGGATACCAGAATGTTGACATTTTATGATCGCATACAGGTTATTCACATTTTGCAACTAAGGGTATGGTAGCCCTAGGGTAGAGTTTCCCTAATGGGCACCACACCTGATATATGATCTCTAGCTCTTAGAATTTCCTATTGGTGAGAATTCTGGGAGTTGAAGTCCCCACATCTGGAAACTACCCAGGTAGGAAAAAGTTATCCTGGGCAAATTCCTTGAAGAGCTTAATAACTCTTAATTAAACTTAATAACTTCTCCTATTTTTATTGATATAAGTAGTCCCTTTCATAGCTGGATCCTAAGATTTAAAAATTAAGTGGTTTTAAATGTCAAAATCAATTACTGAATTGCACTCAGCAACAAAGGGTGTTTGTGTGTGTGTGTGTGTGTGGCTGTGTGTGTGCGCGTGCAGAGCAAGAGGTCCCATAATATAAATAGTTCTCATTTGGTGACCAGAATTGGGACTAGCAACTCATTCATTAAGTGAAAAATCACATGATTGCAATTGTTCTTATGATCTTACTTCGACTTTCCTTTGGTTTACAGATTTGAGAAAGTCGTAAATGAAGGCATCGGTCACAAAGCTACTTTTCATCATCATTGCAACGGCAAATGATCACTGTCCAAGGGAGTTATTAAACAAGGACCTCTATAGACCAACGTGATATGGATGCAATGAGTAGTTTGCTTGCTACTCTTTACAACAGTTGAAAGTTCTGGGTGCGGGCTCCCATTATAAGAGTGCAAATATGATGTAATCAGGGCATGGGTTACTGTGGTCAGGTTGGATCATTTGAATAAGACCTACATTGGAGGGAGTTATGTAAACATACACTTTGTCTCCACCTTCCTTGAAAATCAGAGGGCAGAAAATGATCAAAGAGCACTCCCATTACAGCAATAGAAAGGGAAATACACTTGCATGGGATGTAAATCATATAAAAACATGATACAACATTTCATCAACGAGCTTCCATTAGCAAAAAATACATGGAGATGTCTGGAAACTGGAACTATGTACAAACAAGAAGTCAGAGGTCCAAGGATATACAGAGACAAAGAAAGAGAAACTAAAATTGGTGTTTTGGGGATTGTGCCAAGGTCCACGGTAAGATTATTGAATTTCTTAGTACCATTCTTGAGGTGCTGGGTGTTCTGAGAATACAGGGAAATTCTGGATCTGAACCCTCAACTAATTGTGTTATGGATGGATTATGCCTTTTATCTTTTCTTTTGTATGCTGGAAGATGCCTTAGCTATTGATGCCAAAAAAAGCATTATTAAAAATATGAAGGTGTCTGTACCACAGTGCATGCAGTATAGTAAGTAATAAGTTATTATTTATTATAATTTTATTTTATTTGTCAAATTTAGATATGCCCAACTCTTAGAACTCATTCTAAACATTACTTATACGTTTTATGTAATTAGAGAAAAAAAGGAAAGAAAAGTTTACAGCCTCGAACCAAAACACTGATGTGACACAATGCTATCAGGAATAACTGGGTAATAAGATCTCTTTTTGAAAAAAGATTAAGTGTTTTCCCAACTTTCTCCTTCAATTAAACTGAATATTCTTATTATATGCAAGTTGATCTGTAAAGAAAATAAATAATTGAATGAAGACTACATTTTATGAAACTGTTGCAGTACCTTTTTCTAAATTGTTTTAATTCAGTTTAGGTGGCTTTCAGAATAATCTTCCTTGAAATGTGCAGAGTAATCGTTCTGCTTGTTTTTCTCTCAGCTGGAAGAATCTCTTAGGGAGAAAGAACAGAAACAAAAATCTTTGAATGCATGGGTGTGTTAAGATTGAGCTGTGAGGGAATGCAAGCAATTCATGTCTAAATCATTATCCTCTTAGAATAATTCCATTACACCTTAGTGTGCCTTAACTGGTCTTATGAATCTTGCCATTGTAAATTACTTATGTCCCTGTTGGAAAATAAAGAATTCCTGATATTAAGCTTTTACCAAAGAGCACAGATATGAGAAACCTTTTGTGATTCTATAATTATAATGCTGAAAATTTAAAATGTGATTCACAGCTTTTCTATGGAGATTCTCAGTCATCCAGATCACGGTTGTCCCAAAGGTGCTTTTTCAAGAAGGAACTGGACTTTCTGGTTTTTCTTTGAAGATGTTTAGCTTCTTATCCAAGAAGCTTTTTCCATACCCATTTGCACTATTCAGGTGACCCTGATGACACAGCTAAATCTCCAAAGCCAATGGGCATAGTCATGAGAAACCTTTTGTGAGGTTTCCAAATGGCCCCAATGGCCCCAATGACTCTGTAAAAGAATGCAAATGACCAGCTGTCTGCAAGGAGTATAAATCCTTCCATTCCCCACCATCCAGTCAGAGCTGAAGAAGCTTCTTGGATAAGATGTAAAAAAGTATTAAAAGAAAAAACAAAAAGTCCAGTTGCATCTTGAAAAAGACAACACAGCTTCAGGACATTCTCAGCTGTGATAAACACCTGTACAATTGTTCATTATTTGGTATTTGAAGGAAGTGAATATCAGTACTGTAGAGGGGAAGGAAAGGATGAAGTTGGCTAGTGAAACATGTACACATAATTATATTCCACATAACCCCCCATTAGTGTAGTTAGGTTATAGCGAGTTTTTTCAGAATAATAAAAAATTAATAAATTCTAAAGGAAATCTCACTAAGACTGTGTCCCTTCTGTGATACCCAGAAGAAGACTGCAGTTTAGCCAATAATTGTTTGACTTATATATTAATAATATGGTTGAAGTTTTTGCCAAAACTTCCCATTCTTGTTCAATGCTCATGGTTCCCATCTTTCTCTATGCTGATGTTGCAGCTATTCTCTCCATAACACAGATGGATCTGGGTATCCAGACTGGGACAATTCGGCATGGCCAGTTCGGCACAGCCAGCTCACAGTGGCCAACTTGCCACTATCAACTTGCCTCTGCCAATTCACCGCTGCCAAGTAGCTGCAAGATAACTCAACACAGTCATTTCACTGCGGGGACAACTTCCATGGGCAGCCAGAGGGAGAGCAGGGCGGGTAGGCAGGCAAGGAACCAGGTGGGCAGAGCAGCAGTGGCAGCAGTATGTAAGGCAGGCAGCAGGGGAAGGAGCAGAAGCCAGGGGCATTTCATTTTCATACCCCCACTGCTGTCACTGGTCTGAGCTCTACCCATTTGCTCACTCACCCATCCACTCAGCTCTCCCTCCAGTGGGAAGCCCCTGGCCACTGCCACTGCTCTGTACTCTGCCCACCTGTTTGCAAGCCCATCTGCTCACTCGCCCTGCTCTCCTTCTGGCTGCCTGTGGCGAGTTCTCCCTGCAGTGAATTAGCTATGTTGAGTTGTTTTCCAATGATTTGGTGGTAGTAAGTTGGCAGAGGCAATTTGGCAATGGTGAGCTAACAGCAGTGAGCTGGCTCTGCTGAGTTGGCCCCACTGAGTTATCTAGATACTTTAAAGAAGTAGGTTCCTATTGACCTAGAGAATGTGGTAAGATCAATTACCCTAAAACAGGGGTCCCCAACGCATGGGCTGTAGCCTACTACCAGGCCGCAGCCCATTCAGAACCATACTGCAGAGCGGTGGGCTAGCACATGTGCATGCAGAACAATCCCCTCTTCCCCTCCCACCTCACCAGTCTGCAAAACTGGAAAGTTTGGAGATTGCTGCTCTAAAATAAAAATCTTACTATTTTCCAAGTAGCTTTTCATGTCCATGATTATAATAGACCTATTGAGCAAGTCATCACCTTTAAGTATTTAGGCATATACTTTAAATCATCACTGGATCAATCAAGCAAAGAATCACATTATAAGAGTCCAAAAAGCATCTTTCACCATTATTGCATATACGTGTCAACACAGTAATAACTATGTAGGAACAGCTATCAAATTATTAAAGGCAAATTTCTGGGGTCAGTTATTTATGCCCGTGATATATTTCTAAATATGCTTTTAGATTAGAAGCTATCAAATCCAAATTTTTAAAGGACATAACCTGGATTCCTTATTTCACCCTTTATTTTCTTACTCAGCTGTAATTAGGCTGCATCTCCAATAAGGCTGCTAAATTTTTAAGAATAGCCATGGCTTTCAGAGATCATTCAGTGCCTTCCTTACACTATTAATTGCTTCATGTTTTTCTGTATCCATAATATATGTGTTTTTATATTTGATACGTTGCAATATCTTCTTTTAAATATTGGTCTCGGGCTGTAAAATAAAAGGAGCAAGTTATGTGGACAATAAATTGAAGATATGCAAGGAACAAGAAGTGGAAACCATGCTAGATAGAAAAGAAAGATCAGTCCTAGAAAAAGACCATGGCTTAGGTATATCAATTATACTAGCATTCAGAAAGACCTTGAGTTTAGGGAGCAAACATTTGTATTTATTGGGAAAGTGATTTCAAAGAAATGAGCTCAAGGATGACATTGGTATAGATATCGATTGATCTCTCAAGTGCAGATTGATTCAAACCTTTTCGTAAATTCATTGATATGGTAGATTACTATCTGATTCATATTATATTTCAGCTCCGGGGCTTTGCAACAGTGGTCCATTCTTCTGGAATGATCTGCCTTCTGTTTTTAAAAGTGGGAGTCCAAATAGGTGAAGCTGGGAGGGGTATTGTTCCTTTATTTATGACATCTTTATACTCCCCATGCCAAAGATTCTGGATGATGCCCAATCAAAAAAATTGAACTAAGATATAATTGAAAATGAACAAGTATTTCTTATGTACAGTATACAATAGTAATACAACTCTCCTTTGAAAAGTAATAGTTGCAGCCCAGTGAAAAGTTTTAATAGAATGGGTCATTTGAAATCATGATGAAGCTGCCAGTTTGAGTCTGAAAAGAAACTGAAAGTTAGATTGAAATCTTCCTTAATGACATAAATATAAGGGAGTTTCATGACCACATGAATCTCCTGAATCATAGATTCAGGGGAGATTTTATAAGCAGGATTTTTTTTTTCTTTATTAAAGGTCAAATTAAGATTTAGTTGACATTAATAGCAGTTAGCTATGCTGCTATGTTTAGGACAGTCTTTCCTAATCAGATTAAGTATATTATATTGAAACATTGGTTATGGGATACGATCCTGATCAAAACTGCACGTTCAATTGCTATTAGTATTTCTGTGGTAAATGTATTCAGAAGGACAGCTTTTATTGAGGCTTTACCTGAAAAGGGGGAAAAAATTAAAACTTTTTCTCATGTGTACTGGTCCTTCTGAAAAATTCATACTGCAGACCTCTATCAACTAAATCCACACTGAGCCCAACTCATTTACTTTCATGTACGAACATCTGTTGTTATTAAAAAAAAACAACAACCATGAAGAAATGCAATAGGAAGTTTCCTCTGTGGGAGCCTTTTGCTACTGGACTGGTTTAACTCATGGTTTCAGGTCATAATTCTTGTAAACATTATTTTTAGTAATCGGTTCCTGAAATGATCTGTAGAAATTTCTCTAAGTCAGCGTTCTACTTCTAACTTTTTTGGTAGGTTTGTACGGATCATTTATTCATCTACAATGGCAACTAGAGGTTTTGGGTTGTAAGTGGGAAACCAAGTTCCAGTTTCAGCTCTGGGCTGAATCATCATGAAACACAAAAATCATTCTAGTGAGATAACCATCTCTAAATTTTTGCATAGCTAAGACAAGTCTATTAATAAACAATATGTAATACTGTTTAATCCTATCTCTGCTCCAAATAGAGTCACATGAGAGAAGATCTACACATTCTTTTGCAATAGGTTTCTGTGTGTAGATAGGATATTACATTAAAGATAATTTCAAATTCAATTGCTGTTCAGAGGGCACATGGCGAACAATGTAGTGAAATATCAATTATGTTTATATAATGAATACAACACGCAGTTCCTAAACATTGGGAAAAATTATGATACTGTAGCATTCTAGTACTTCTCCTTCCTACAAAAGAGATGGTCACCTCCTGCTTTTTGAACTGTTCATCTATTTTGTACCTTTCATCCATCCATCTATCCATCTGAAAGGACTTGTTCTATCCTGTACAGGTCACAAAATCAAATTGTACAGGACACAAAGTACCTGCAAGAAGGCAGATTCTGCTTGCTTCAAACTAGAATCCTTCATGGAACATGATATTGGACTGAACTGTCCATGATCAGGAGAAACTAAAGGAAAGGTCTTTGGTGATTGGCGATCAATAGATTGAAGAATGTGGTTGCTTATCTGTAGAATCATTTTAGTCAGGCTTTCTTCACAGATACAATTCTTCCTGAAATGTCACATTAAAAAAAACAACATTCATCTCATGACCAATAATTTATGTCACGAAGCAAAAATAAACCTGTCATCCTGTCCTTGTCCTGCCCTGGCAGTTGTGCTCTAGTTGTTGTATTCTGGTCAGTTTCACTAGCAAATCTCCAATTCACATGCTAAGCTAAAGGATGCTAATGGACAGGTACTAATTCTGTCAAAGGATTCAAAAGAGATCAAAGGAATATGGAAGGAATATACTGAAATACTGTTCAATAGAGATGACAACATCCAAGTTACCTCAGAAGATATTTCCTACTTACAGAAGTCTCTATTTCTAGAAAAGTTGAATCAGTACTCTGGTCATTAACAACATAGAAGGCAACAGGAATTGATGGAATAGCAAATCTGGACCACAAAATACTGGTCAACAGATTGGAAGAGACCAGTCTATATTCCAATATCAAAAAGTGAGACTTAATAGAATGTGCAAACCATTGTACAATAATATTAATTTCACAATTAGCTAGAATCAGTTGCAAACAGAAAACAACAAGCTGGAAATTTTCATAATGTTTTTGCTAAGGTAATGATGAAAGCTAAAAGTCATCGGCAAAAAGGAGTAAATGATGACAACTGCACGATGATTTAATCACAGTTGTGTCATCATTCTGACATTGGTGCTTTGCTACAGACAATATTCTACTTTTCCTAATATCCCAATTATGTCTTTTATAACATTTTTTAATGTTATAAGAATTATAACATTAAAAGATTATAACATTATAAGAACATTTTTAATGTTATAAGAATTAAAGACCAACCCTATAGAAAATAAACAATTCCATTCAGTTGAAATACTGCATTAGTTGTTTGTAGTACAAATAAGCATTTAAAAGAATATAGATAGTCCTCAATTTACGATCACCACTGAGCCTAGAATTTCTGTTGCTAAGTGACATTTTGCTCCATTTTATGACCTTTCTTGGCACAGTTGTTAAGTGAATCACTGCAATTGTTAAAGTTAGTAACAAGGTTGTTAAGTGAATCTGGCTTCCCCATTGACTTTGCTTATCAGAAGGTCGCAGAAGGAGATCACATGATCCCAGGACACTGTAACCGGCCTAAATATGAGTCAGTTGCCAAGCGCCTGGTTTTTGATCACGTAACCATTGGGAGGCTGCAACAGTTGTAAGTGGGAACAATGGTCATAATTCACTTTTTCCAGTAGTGTAACTTCAAAAAGTCACTAAGCGAACTGTTATAAGTCAAGGACTACCTGTTTATGCCTCTGTTGTTTAAAAAACATCAGTGGAGATGAGAGGCCGATCTATTAGAATGGTGTAGGTTTTTGTAGTCCAGGGAGATGACATTCAAGATCTCTTTCAACGTTAACATGCTACATAATAATTTTAGGTCTGCCAATAAGCAATAGGTGGAAACTAATGAAGGTGAGAAGCAACCTAGAACTAAGGAGAAATTTCCTGACAGTTAGAACAATTAATCAGTGGAACAACTTGCCTCCAGAAGTTGTGAATGCTCCAACACTGGAAGTTGGAGCATTTGTCTGAATTCCAACTCTCAATGAAGAAGAGATTGGACAACCATTTGTCTGAAATGGTATAGGGTTTCCTGCCTAAACAAGGGATTGGACTCGAAGACCTCTAAGGTCCCTTCCAATTAGAATTAGAATTAGAATTCTATTCTAATTTTAGTAAGATGTGGGGTGCCTTTGTTAATTTTAGCCAGAAATATAAAGGATCTATGGCAGATACGTTACCATGCCATGGGAAAACTTGCTTTGGGGAAACTTGATCTAGGAATCACAGCACTTTTTACTAATATACTTTGTTAGAAAGGAGGGGGTGTCACTAGGAGCAAACAGAGAGCAAAACAGAAATACGTAAGTGGTTTCAGAAAAGTCCGTGTTGAGAGAGAGAGAGAGGAATCTGAAGGATAAGGGGGACCTTATTCACGTGATCAAGACTGTATTTCCTTTTTCCACAGAGAAAAAAAAAGAGGAACTTTAAAAAAAACATTTGCTCTTCCAATACGCTACTCTTCCGCCCTGAAACTCTAGTAAGAATAACTGGGGGGGAGAGGGTTTTTTTGCCCCTGAAACCAGATAATCAAAACTCCAAACTGCAGTGTAATCTTGGACATTTTGTGTCCCACGAAAATGAAAGCCGGTGTTCTTCAAAAGGCCCTCAGAATGGGCTGCAGGATTAGACTTCTCAAACAAGCGAAGAGAGATCCCCCCACGAAGTGGAAAGCAACAGAATGCGTCCAAGCGGTAAGATAAGAAAGAAAAATGGCTTTTTGCCTGTTGTTCTTATGTGAAAAGATGCTTATTTGTGTTTCTTGCCACTGAGGCCAGTCTGCCTGAATCAATGACAAGAAGAAGTATCATCAGGATTACATTAGCTGAAAGGAGTGTAGAGCACCTAAGATTGCAGTTTTATGTTACATTTTAAAGGATGGAGCTTGGCATAACCTGAAGTATAATCTCCGATATGCATTTCAAGCGTAACGAGAAACAGATTTCAGCTCAGAAACATCCTGGATTACTTGGTTGATTAATTGATTATATGCTATCACATTGTTTTTTGACTCTTAACAACCACAAAAATAATTTTTTCCATCATGATCTATCTCTAACCTGGTCCTTCAATGGTGTACTCAATGCCTGACTTCATCCACCTTGCTGCTGATCATCCTTGGTCAACTGGTCATCCTGGTCATCTCTTTCCTTCTTGCATTGCCAGTTTTAAAGTCTTCTCCAGAGAGCTGGGTCTCCCCATAATCTATCAGAACTAGGATAAATTGAGCTTTGTCATTTGAATTCTGAGAGAGAACTCTGGGTTGATTTCTTTGATGATCCATTGATTTGTTTTCTTGGCTGTCTACAGTATTTTCCAGAGTCTTCTCCAATACCAAAGTTGAGCAGATAAATAATCTCAGCCTTTGGACACAATGGTGTTACAGGAGATGTCTGTTTAGTTGATAATATGTACTATTTCACTTACTTCAAAATGTGAATCAGATGTCCTTATTAAAAACCTGCTCTGATGACATCAGAAGTCTGGACTGGAGGTTATCAGCAGTCTTTATGTGCACAGTTGAGTTTTGGTGGAGGAAAAGGAGGATATACCTAATAATAAGATACCTGTTTAAGAATATTTAGTTTATTACTGTACTGATGATGATGATTATATCCCTTCAGTCAAGTCCCATTCTCGGTAATGGATCTTCCAATATTGCACTATTTTTTTGAGTTTTTCTATGCTCTGGCTGGCTTTATTACTGTACTATTGTTTACCTTCAGAAAAGGAAAGAAGAACATTTGAATTTTCTATCACACGAAACAGAGACTTCTACAAAATAATCATCTGAGTATTGTAACTGATTGAATGATTGAGGTGTTCCCATTTCCCCTTCCCATTTCCTTCTGAAAACAATAAACCATGAGCATTAGAGGACTGAACACTTGACCAAGGATCTTCTACTTGTGTCCACTGCTATAATCCAAGACTTTCCTAAACTGCCTCAGATTAAAACTCCCAACTTGCTTATTCAGGCTGAGGCTAAAAAGATTTGTAGTCAGGCGTATGTTTTGATCAGCAGGTTGGGAAAGGCTAAACTAATGTTTTCATTGTGGCTAACCATCTCAACGTTGGTTTACACCTTTCTTATTTCCATCAATTTTCCTAGCAGATTCTCAGCTTTGCTTTGAGGCATATGCAGACACAGCCTATTCATATCTCAGTTATGGTTTTTAAGAAATTAACTGAAACTTCAATATAACCGAAAAGGTCTCTGCATGGAAGTATCTATGTAAAATGAAATTCCCCTCAAATGGATTTCCCCTGTATGAATGATGAGATGACAAATCTGCAAATCAGATCTGGGATAAACATATTGTTCCTGAGATGCTGTAGCAGGAATTTTATGAGAAAAACTCACTTTCCAACGGAAGGTGAATCAGCTAATTTTAGATTGTGGATTGAATGATTTGGGGGGGAGGGGAGAAGGTTTCCTCCTATTTTTTATATTTTGTCCCCCATGGCTTCAATATAAAAGTATGGTAAACATGTCAGGTTTATCTCTGCAGAAAAGGAGAGATCTTCAAAACATATGATGTGGATGTGTATCTATTTTTCTCACAACAATGATAACACCAGTGTTTTATAAGTACATCATTCTGGCTTAAATACAGTAGTATCCAATTTCTGACTTTCCCATTAAATGTTTCTCTCTGACTTTCTGTCTAACTATCTCAATCTTCTTTCTAGGTGCAGTTCTCCTCCTCCTCCAAGTTCTTCTCAAGTTTGACATCCTTCTTGCTGCCCCTTCAGTTGGACTCCAAGAGGAGAAGGGATCTGGGCTTGAGACCATTTCTGAAAAGAAGCTGGATCTGCAGAAAGAATTTAACTTGAGCTTAAAACTCTCACGACGACTTCTTCACAAAACAAAGGCTCTTACAAGATACTATGTAAGTCTACTACTCTATTTTCGGAAAGATTGTAAGTTAGCAGAGTTGAATTAAAAAATACCCCAAGGAGAAGGTAGCTCCTACTTTTGAATTAGTTCCTCCATTCTCTTTTTTATGTCTGATTTATAAACTGATCATCATTGTTTCTAAGGCTACAGCAATATACTCTATTTGGGCCTGCCCTTAAAAACTATTTGCAAAGTACAATTGTGTGTTTACTCCTGTTCTTGGGAGTATATAACATTGATTTTGTGGACCTGCATTGGTTATTATCAGTTTCTGAGTATACTTCAAGATTTTGGTTTTAACCTATAAACCATTTTATAATGGAGTAGGACTGCCTACTCCAATGAATATAGGCTCAGTAAATTCAATTAGAGAATATGTTAGTGATTCCACATTGGGAAACTGAAGCAAGACATTTCTGTTTTTCTGTGACAATGTCTATGCTATGGAACAAGCTTCCAGTAGAAATTATATCTTGTCCTTGTCATATGTGTTGGAAGCCTTTTAAAGAGGGAATTGTTTTGAAGAGACTTCCTCTGATTTTATCATGCTATCTTTACTTTCTTTTGATAGTTCATAGTAACATGTTTGGATGCTGGTATTTTACTATTTTACAGAGGTTGTATCAAAAGTATTTTACTTAGTTGGATTTTATTGTCTAGCGAAACAGAAATGTGAAAAATAGATAAACATATATAAATCAATACCTGTCAGTAAGGATGGAATAATGATTGTTTCCATCCTTTGTATGGCAAACAGAAGTTGGTGATTTGGTCAGAAGGAAGGCTGCCTGCCCAGAGAAGAGGTCGGAGCCCTCACAGGCTGTGAGAGAAGGAGGCCCTTCTCTCACAACCTGCCCCCACCCACCCACCCACCCATGCCAAAACTAAATGCTCTAACTCTGCCTTCCGTCTTAGTATGCAATTTAGGAATAATTTCTACCATCAATATATAATTATTCTGCTTTATTCTGCCTTGGTCAGACTTTACTTGGAGTATTGCATTCAATCCTGCACACACCACCAGTTTAATTGTGGTGATTGTTAGGCAAACGTCATGGTCATTAAGCAAGCCAAGAAATAAATGCTGGCCTTTGGTAAAGCTGTTGTAAAATGGCAAATGGTTGTAAATGCCAGCCAGTTGCGAAACACCTTAAGTCCAGTCATGTGATTATGGGCAAGAAAGGGGGACAGTCAGAACTCCAAATCGATGGTGACTTCAAATGGTCACTAAGGAACTGATAGCAAGTTGAGAACTACCTGTAAAAAGGAAATAAAATGTATGCCACCACCTGGCTCGGTAGTGTTGAGATACATTACTAAGAAAATCAGTCCATATTTCTCTGCGGGGAGATAGGCCACTCTCTTAATAAATATGGATTTTTTTAAACATAAGGGAAAATGGAAGTCACAGTTATATGAAGAAATATTCAGTGGTTGGAAAGAGAAAAATATAGGGCAATTTAAATCAGAAATAGATGAACCACCAAGAGAAAAATTGCAGAAACAGTAAAAATATAAATAGGAAAATACAAATTTGGAAGGAAGGAAGGAAGGAAGGAAGGAAGGAAGGAAGGAAGGAAGGAAGGAAGGAAGGAAGGAAGGAAGGAAGGAAGGAAGGAAGGAAGGGAGAGGGGGGGAGGGAGAGAGAAAGTAAGAAAAGTTTCCAAGAAGGCCCCAAGATGATGATGATGTCTTAGTGGCTCCCTTTTAGAAGCAACAGTGATGTAAAGAGGCCTCAATCTTAGTTCTCTCATTGCTCACCCTCATGCACAATGTGCAATTTCTGGCTTATTTCAGTCATATGCCACACTTTGTAAAGGAGTTCGAGTATCCTATTCCACACTCCCTCCTCCTCTTTTCCCCACAAAAACAACCTTGTGAGGTAGGCTGAGATAGAAAAACTGCGCCCAGGCTCATTCAAAGATCTTCCATGGCTGAGGGAGACCAAGGAACTGGCCATACATACACGAAGCATATGTGGACATGTGGAAAATAAGTGGAAAAACTACAAAATTTCTACCCTCAATGAACCAAGCAGTTGTTTTAAATATAATACTTCATGTATTGGGATTCATCATTATCTCGAATGAGACCAATCAATGTTGTATCATCTCCAAACTTCAGTAGCTTAACAGATGGATTCTTTGAGATGCAGCCATTGGTATATAAAGAGAAGTGGAGAAAGCACATATCCTTGGGGGGGGGGGGGCGTTGCTAATTGTACAGGTATCTGATGTGATTTTGCTTAGCTTCACCTGCTGCTTCCTGTCTGTTAGGAAGCTTGTGTTCCACTTACAAGTGTGTTCAGGTAGCTGATTTAGTTTAATTAGAAAAATGTCCGGTATGATGGTATTGAATGCTAAACTAAAGTCTACAAGGGAAATATTTACAGACCCCTCACATCCTGGACATAAATTGTTTCAACTTCTACCCTCAAAACAATGCTATAGAGCACTGCACACCAAAACAACTACATACAAAAACAGTTTTTTCCCGAACGCCATCACTCTGCTAAACAAATAATTCCCTCAACACTGTCAAACTATTCATATTAGGCTGCATTACTATTGCTACTGGTCTTCTCATCATTCCTGTCGCTCATCTCCTCCCACTTGTGACTGCATGATTGTAACTTTGTTGCTTGTATCCTTGCGATTTATATTGATATTGTTTCCTAGTATGATTTGATTGCTTATTATACCATATGACTGTCACTGGGTGTTGTGCCCTGTGATTCTTGATGAGTGTATCTTGTATTTTTATGCACCAAAGACAAATTCCTTATGTGTCCAATCACACTTGGCCAATAAAGAATTCTATTCTATTCTATTCTATTCTATTCTATTCTATTCTATTCTATTCTATTCTATTCTATTCTATTCTATTCTATTCTATTCTATTCTATTCTATTCTATTCTATTCTATAACTGAACAATTGATCATTTGGCCCCTAGAGGCCGCTGATGTAACATTTTGTGAAGGAACACTACATGTGTCCTTCTTTTTCTTGCACAAGATTTCTTCATTTTCTTATGCATTCACATCCCTTCTCCGTCAGATTATTTTTTTCAAGACATTCATCATTCCCAGTGCTTGTCCCCAGGGAATGACTGGGGAATTCTGGGAATCAAAGTCCACACAACTTAAAGACTCTATCATTGAGAAATGCTGTACTAGAGCAAAACTACAAAGATAATGAGGGTTTGAAATACCAAAGGAGCAGTTATGCCATGAACATAGTTATTCCCAAGGAGTTACTTCTTGAGGATCTCCTTACCTAACCTGTATATCTTTCCCCTTATCAACTTCCTTGACTTTCTATAGTTCATCAGCTGGTACTTTTAACTCTGCTGAGAAAGAGCATTTGGGTTATGTTATCACTATGTAAACTAACTGACCTGCATTTTCACTAATACTTTTCTATCTTGCCCAGTGGTGAAATGTAAAATTTGTTACTATCGGTTCTGTGGGTGTGGGTTGGGGGGGGTGGTTAATGTGATTGGGTGGGCGTGGCCAACTTTTTTTTTTAAAACTTCTGAAAGCATTTTTTTCTACAATCTCTTTGGACAAAGAGGTTGTAGAAAAAAACGCTTTCAGATGCCTCTGACGATCAGGCGACTCCGCTGGGATCTCCAGAGGCTTTTAAAGGCATTTTTTTTCCCTACAACCTCTTCGGCCGAAGGGGTTGCAGAAAAAAATGCTTTGAAAAGCCTCTGGCGATCCCAGCTGAGTTGCCTGATCATAACAGGCTTTTAAAAAAAAATTTAAAAGCATTTTTTGGCCGAAGAGGTTGTAGAAAAAATGCTTTTAAAAGTAAAGAAAATAGCCTCTGATGATTGAGAGGCTCAGCTGAGCATGGGGGTAGGGGACAGGGATTTTTCCTTATCACACAAAACCTCTCCTTTGGATTAACTGTTGGAAATCTCTTGGAATCTTGGCCCTCTGTATTTTATCCCACTTCCCTCAGGAATCCAGCAGTAAAAAGGAGATATTCTGGTTCAACATTCTTTGATAGTTCTAAGTTCCTCAATAAACATACCGTTCTCTACTCAAGTAATAGATGCTTCTTAATGTTCTACTACAAGGTTGTTGAAAATCTATTTACAGTCCCTCTCTTTTTCCAGCTTTTGGAGCGTTTACCTGGAGTTGAGGTTCCTCTTATTTCTCATGTGGGTCGCTTTCCCTCAACCAGCCTTGATTTTCACACATGGATCTCTCTTTCGGTAAGAATATATATATATTACATATTGTACTGTGCAATAAAATTCTCGAAGTTCTCCTGAAGGCCAATAAAAGAAAGAATGGCATTTATTACAAGCAATCACAAAATACACCAGGTTGAGCCCTAGTGTAGTCCAAATACACTAAGCTTTGTATATTTGGGCTACAAAAATGATGGATGTCCAGCAATGAATTATTTTTCAAAATCTCTGTCACCATCTAATAGCCCTGTGGATTTTTGAAGTGTAGATATCATCTTTCAAAAGTCAGAGCACATCAGTTTTTAACGTGCTGTCAAAGTGCCAAACAAGACATTTGAATGAAGGCAAACTGAAGTGTCACTGCAAAGTTCCTCTCTTATTGGTGATCATCCACCAATGTCTACAAGAAAAGGAACAACAAGTTCATATCAGAGCCTTTTAATAAGGCAACTTGATGGCTGGAAGCCAGAAATAGTGGATTCATTCAATTAGCAAGAAAACAGGACACTTAACTGGAAAGAAGGCAGTACCTATTCAGCAATTTATATAATTTAAGTTAATCTGTTTTTGTATCAAACCCACTGTCTCCACAAAGCATGCTACAATTGTAATTCGTTTATGGTGCAAAAATGCTAAGTAACTCTCACAGAGAACTTTAAAAACTAAATGGTCTTTAAGAAAGGATTGGGTAACTATTGGTCTGAAATGGTATAGGGTTTCCTGCTTGAACAGGGGGTTAGACTAGAAGACCTCCAAGGTGCCTTCCAACTTTGTTATTCTGTATTCTATTGTTCTGACTAGTTTTGCTTGGAATGCAATTTTTTGGATCAAAAATGCATAGTAAATTGTCTCATAAGTTTCACCACACAATATTGATATAGAATTAAGCAAACCATTTCCAGCCAGAATTTGGTAAACTACCACAAGTAATATTTTCTTCCTAGAGTGAAGTTACTCCTGTCTCCAATTCTTAATGTGTTTGTTGAGATACATGGCAAGGAGCAGAAGCATTTCCCTAACATTTTTTTAAAAAAATTTGATTTATATGCCGCCCTTATCCGGAGACTCAGGGCGGCTTACAATGCGTTAAGCAATAGCCTTCATACTTTTTGTATATTTATACAAAGTCAGCTTATTGCCCCCACAAACTGGGTCCTTTTCCAGAGCTGACTATTTTTGACAATAATGCTTGAACACCTCAGCGGTTAACTTTGTTTTGTGTGCCTTCTAACATCTCACCAGGATGCCAGACGCTTGTCGCAGATAGCCAAGACCGTTTCATTTTATCACAAGTTAGTACAACAGTTGAGGAACTTTGAAGCAATCAAAGAAAATTCCAAATTCTCCTCTCAGTTTGAAGATATCGATGTTAACCTCCGAGATCTTCGTCATCAAGTGGATTACCAGGTAGCTTACCATTTTTTCGGGGGGCACACTTGAGGGAAAGGTGTCCTTTGGTTTTGGCTGTGTTATTCAGCTTTCATTTTTCTTATAGATTACACTGTGGGGCCTATCATCTGATATCCAGCCTATATCAACACCTCAGATCCTTCAATATCACAGTCAGTGGAGGAACCGCCAAGAAGTATATATTGTCCTTCATTCTCTTGAAAGCTTCCTGGTTCGGGTCGCACGAGATTTTTTGATGCTCAGGATGAGGGTGTCCAAAGTGGCTTCACCTTCCAAGATTTACCGATCTTAACATTTTCCTGTTTTAAACTCCATCACCTTATTCCAAACAGTTAAGGAATGCTGGAATCCTGGTATCTTAATGTTTATGCTGTTCTGTAAATTATCTAATTTATATATCTATTTATTTTTTCTAAATATTTTATTATTTTAACTTATTTGTTAAGTTAAGTGTTTTGCCAGGTACACATAAGCAATTGTTTAGTGAATGCACTTTCTCATGACATTGTAAAAGTTATTTTTTCCCCCAAAGGTCAGAAAGAATTGCTAGCTAGTTTGCAGGGAATTTTAGATATTGTGTTTATCCATAAAAATATTGGTGGCTACCACTTTATCTATTTTTTAATGGCTAATTACTCAAATGGGCCAGAGAATCTTGAGGGGATCTACAGAAAGATATATAATACAGTATATAATCCCAATGGATTATGAGAAACTATTTTTAAATTTTCTGAAACAGACTGAGTAAATATGCATATGGTATAAAATATGTTTTGAGTGATGCTGCCTTTTCTAAGCTTGAACTGGTCATTTCATACTTTTAAATTTTGTTAATAAAAGTATTATTTTAGTTAAATTTGATTGCCTGATTTATTGGTGGTGTTGTATACTGAGCTGATCCAGGGAAGCGCCCCTATTGGAATGGTATTAAATGTACTAGCCCGTGATTGGTTGAACATGTGGGCAGTTATGTAATTGGTTAGCTATGTTTTGACAGTACTATATAAGAAATGTCAGAGCCAGTTATCTGTTCTGTTCCATACATGCATTACCACAGTTTCGTTGTTAGTTAAGAAGTTTCACCACTATATTTATGGTCGTCATTTTACTTTAGTGACAGACCACAAACCCCTTTTGGGCATTTTGTCAGGAGACCGCCAAACTCCACAAATCCTGTCCCCCAGACTGACTCGATGGTCTGTCTTTCTGTCTGCCTATCACTATTCCCTGATTTATGTCCCTGGAAAACACTTAGCGCATGCTGACGCTTTAAGCCGCTGTCCGCTCAAAACTTTCCTGGATGACCCAGCACCTGCCTCCTGTTCTTCTAATTGAGGATTCCCCTTTTCCGGTGACAGCCGCGGACATTGCCAAGGCATCCAGCCACGACTCAGAACTTTCCCCGGTCATTAATTGGGTCCTCCGAGGGTGGCCAAACAAGGGGGTCAGCCCAAACTGGCAACCTTATGCTCTCCGGAAATCAGAATTAGCAGTGCAAGACAGGTGTTTGTTGTGGGGCATCGGGTTGTGATCCCCTCCCCATTAAGGGACTCTATCCTGTCTACCTTGCATGCGGGTCATCCGGGCATAGTCCGGATGAAGGCCCTGGCCCGCGCATACCTATGGTGGCCGAAGTTGGATGAGTGCATAACGACGTGGGTCTCCACCTGCTCCCAGTGTCAGGAGCTAGGCCTCTACCCCCTCGAGAGACGCCTCGGGAGTGGGAGGAACCGCGGGGACTGTGGTCTCGCTTACATATAGATTTTGCGGGACCGGTCCAGGGCCAAATGTTTTTTATTCTAGTTGACGCATTCTCCAAATGGGTTGAAGTTATTCCCATGAATTCAACCACTACAGATGCCATCATTAGGACTCTACGCAGGTTATTTGCCACCCACGGTTTGCCCGATGAAATTGTGTCGGACAATGGGCCACAACTTAAGGCTTCTGCATTTGAATTACTCTTGGCTGGTTTGGGAATCCGACACTGTCTTATCGCCCCTTACCATTCGGCCAGTAATGGTTTGGCCGAGAGGGCCGTAAGATCGGCTAAGGAAGCACTGAGATGCATGGGCCGTGGGGGGTGGGCCGCAAGGGTTGTGGAATATTTACTAGTCCAACACTCTACCCCTTGCCCACTGACCAACCGTAGCCCGGCCGAGCTCCTTATGGGCCGCCGACTGAGGACGGTGCTCGACCGATTGCACCCCTCTTATGCCCCTCAAAAACCAGTAGCTTCTTCTAGTTCTCACCGAGGGTTTAGGGAAGGTGAGCTGGTCTATGCCCGTAACTATGTGGGCCAACCTCTCTGGTGGCCAGGAAAGATACTCACAACTACGGGACCCTGCTCATATAAAGTAGACATCGGGCAAGGAATAGTCAGGAGACGGCACCTAGATCAGTTAAGAATGAAATGGGTGCCAGACACCAACATGCCGGGTTTAGACAGGGAACCAGAGAGAAATGTACCATTAAGACAGGCAAGAAACGACAGATTCAATACTCCAGAACCCCCAAACCAAGTAAGGCCCGGGGTACAGGCAAATCCTCACTCACTGGGCTCAGACAGCGAAGGTGTGGCCACGGCCCAAAGAAACTCAGGGAGACCGTCAACCGCACCCCTAACCAGCAGTCCTGAGGAGGGAGTGCACTTACCGGCACCTGTAGAGTGTTGTCCAGGTCTAGGAGAAGCAGGAGCAGACATCAACGAAGCAGGGCGATCACAACCGGAAGGCCCTCGCAGATCGACCTGACTCCGATGCCGCCCAGCATACCTTAAGGATTACGCATGCGCGTTCCAGGGATAAAGGGGTGTTGTATACTGAGCATGATCCAGGGAAGCACCCCCTATTGGAATGGTATTAAATGTACTAGCCCGTGATTGGTGGAACATGTGGGCAGTTATGTGATTGGTTAGCTATGTTTTGACAGTATTATATAAGAAATGTCAGAGCCAGTTATCTGTTCTGTTCCATACATTCATTACCACAGTTTCGTTGTTAGTTCATTAAAAGAAGTTACCTCAGCAAGGAGAACCCAGCTCACAAGCGTTATTGATTTGAAGACAGTATTTATTAGGCGGTATCTTTAGTTGATCAAAAGAGAGTTTGTCATTTCATATAATTGATTAATCAATTAGTCTGTATTTAAACCTAAGATCCAACGCCAATATATTTAAGCAATATTTAACATTGTATTATATCTATTTAACTCATATTCATCAGCAAAAGGAAATTTCCTGTTGCTGGCTGAATTCACCTGGTGGTGGTTTCCTGTTTGGCCCCAATTCCATTGTGAAACTCTACTCCCTTTCCCAATGCCTCAATCTTGGCCCCTTTCTTTGGGTTTTATCTTTCTCCTCTCAGAACTCCCTGCTACTGTCAAGAAAATATGGTAAGTTCTTATCCATAATCAGTAGACTTTGTCCTTCTAATGCTGAGATCAATACTTATAAGGTTTGTTACCTATGACTTTGTAGAAATGTTCAAAAAGAATTTCATTATTAGCATTGCCTTTAAATAAGATGCTAGATTCAATGTTGGGATAGAAAATTTAAATAGCAACTCTGTAATTAGTAAACTTCAATTGAAAAATTTCCAATAAATTCTTAGATAAAAAGGAAAAGACAGTTCCTTCAAAACCACCATGAGTTTCTTCCCAGATTCTGGGGAGGTAATGAAGGTGCCAACACCTCTGCCAACCTGGAGATTCATCAATCTCTAGATTAAAGAGGTGGATGCTAAAGAGGAATAGTACAGTTTGAAAGAGCTGAACTTTCCTATTGCCCAAACCAGAACAATTCTGAAAGATATTGTACAGGGTCATAGGATATAGGGACTGCCTTCACCAGCCTGAAGTGGCCAGTAGATGCCAAGCTGACCCCACCTTCAAAATCACCACCACACAAGAATGGATGAATGAATTGGCCACTTGATAGCACTCATCTGAAAACTTAAAAGAAAAAAACCAACTCTAACATTGGAACAGTTAGGTACAATATTGCTTTAGGCTCCATTAAGTATGAGTTGTAAATTTGAAGATGTCATAGTGCCGCAGAATATTTTTTTTTGCCAGGGTTCATTTGTCCTATGCATACATGCAAATGGAAAACTCATTAATTATTTCCTTGTCAGGAATTACTGATAAGATTTCATGCAAATGGTTTGACAACTACATTTTATTGATTTATTTAAGAGTTCAAGGGCAGTTGATTGCCAAAGCTAACAACCTTTTATTTTATTGCAATAATAATACATTATTGTATTTACATTTACTGTATTGCAATAATATAATAAAAGATAATAAAACAACTAAGCTTAAATATTAAGAATTTCATCTTATTCTTAAACCAATTAAAAGTAAAAATGGTGGGGGGGAAAAAAGAAAAAAAATTAGAAGTAGCAATTAAAGTTGAATAAAATAAGTACAGTAAAAATAAAACCATCATTCCCAAGTCTGAAAAGGTAAAAATGTCTTCAACTGGGTCCAGGAAAGTGGTCCTTTAGCCATTGGCCTGAGAACAGCATTTTCACACTTGAGAAATAAATGACTGCAAGACCAACCA
This sequence comes from Coluber constrictor foxii, assembly GCA_038048745.1. NCBI lineage: Eukaryota > Metazoa > Chordata > Lepidosauria > Squamata > Colubridae > Coluber > Coluber constrictor. The sequence goes on along the minus strand of CM075961.1, from coordinate 59,454,976 downwards.
AAATAAGTAGTTATCGCAACTGAAGCCTTTTCCGTAAAAGTGCATTATATTCAAGCTTAGGTCAAGTTATTTGGATGAAAACTTGCCAGGAAAAAATCCTACAAGCATCTCTATGTTCTCCTGGAAGTAAAAATACAGATCAATCAAATATTTGTTATCTTTTCAATCTTCTGCCTAAATCCTAATCTGGGTAGGGAGGGGCAATATGGGAAAACTCTGACAGATGGGGTAAAGATTAAATACAGTATATGCCATCTGCTGCCAATTCTCCTCTGTAACTATAGCTGTTGGCCTTGCGGGGTAAACCAGATAGGAAACACAACCAGATGAGCTAATTGTACTTCATTGTAAAGCTACATTGACAGAATCCAACAGAATAAGTTTGAAAATACATCTCTCCCGTTTCCTTTATAGCCCAAAAAACTAGGGACAGTCCCTTTTGAGCCTATTGCCTTGCCTGCTATCCAGATGAGGGCTCTGCTGTCTCTTATCTGACTGTTACCTTGGCAATACCTCTTGGTCTAGACTTCCAAGCTCTTTCCCACATACTATCATAATAGCTCAGTCCTTATGATTAATCAGCACATACTTCTTGGATTCAATGTATACAGTAATCTCTTCAGACATATTTCAATTTCACTGAATTCTTGTAAAATATAGAATGAGTTTAAATTGATGCATGGTGAGGATAGACTCCATACCATATAATGGAATCTAAAGATAATCTTCCAAAATTGTTAGGTAGTTTCCACCTAATAATTTTGTTTTTCCAAAGTATGATATGAATAGAATGAAAGCTATACTGGAGTTCCCCACTTCAGGTGAAGAGATAAAAATATCACATCTGCTGAGATATTTCAGCAATACTTCTCAGATTTTCTATTCATATGGTACACAATGTTTCCCCACTAACCATTTAATTTAGAATGGACATCTAATTTATTCGGTTTTTAGAGAGAGATGGTGCCTCCATTGCTTTTGAAATTATTGGTTAGGGTGCCTTGATCCAGGATAGAGCCAAAAACATGCAAGTTCATTGCTTGATAAAGCTCTTGGAACCTCAAGTCACTTTGGTTTTTGCAGGCGCATCTGAAGTTCAGCCATCATATTGGGATGCATAGGGCCAAACCTGGGAAAGAAAAATAAATGGGTAGATTAAGACAAAATTCAAGACAACGACACTAATATCTACTATTCAATTACTATTCGATGTGGAGGTGAGATTTACCCAGACAATCTTGGATTTTGTCTCTTTGGTACTTCCAATAAAGATGGAGCATCTTCAGCCATCTTTGTCTCTTCTGTTGGAATCTCTTCTGATGGCTTTGGTTTCTTCAAGCTGGGTGCTCGTCGAATGGAGCTCTTACGACGTAGCAACACCCGTTCCTTCTGGGCACTGCTATCCAGTGTTGCGACCTGCAGAATAGAGATGGATATGATTATTTCACTCTCCTGACTACTTTCATGCTCCACTTTTCTTTGTATTTATGCTTACATCATGTGGGAAAGCTCTGGGTCCAGCCAGGAGTTCTGTATCAAGAGAGATTGGATACACCAGGTTCTTTGTGGACTCTCCCAGTTGATTTAACTGATCTGATGTAGTCTCAGCCACTTCCATCATTTCTACACTAAGACCACACTCAGGCTGTTCTTCCTGGTTATTTTCACACCATTCTTCTCTTATTTGCTGTTCCTGTTTTCCCCCTGTAAAGTGTATCTCATTTTTCACAGATTCCTCTACTTCCTGCTTCAGATTTTCTTCTGTTTTTCCTTTCTCAGGTAAATCTCCCTGCTTACAATTTTCCTGCTTTTCCAGTTCTGGTGCCTCCCTTTTCTGTTCTATCATACTCTCAGTTTCTTTGGGCTCCCAATATAAACATCTCTCCTTTTCTTCCCCTTCTAATGCCTTTTTCTGGCTTGTTTCCATCTCTACTTTGTCCAGTAGTTGTTGCTGAACTTCTTCGTTCTTTGTTACTATTTCCTTCATTATCTGATGGTTTGCATCCAGCTCTATGCCTTCTCCCTGTTCCTCCCCAGATTCTAAACCCTGGGTCTTCACTATTGTAACATTTAGTGCATCATACTGAAGTTTATCAGTCCAAGTGACTCCCTCTAATTCTCTTTCCTTTTCATCCAGCTTTCTCTCCTTCCCCTCTTCAGCTCCTCCTAAACATTCTTCCAAATTCCAGCTTCTCTCACCTTTCCCTTTCTCTTCTAGCATTTTCAGCTGGTCTCCTTCAATTTCTGCTGTCACACTTGTTTTTATCTGTTCGTTCCCATCCAGTTTTGTATCTTCTCCCTGTTGCTTTTCAACATTTAACTGCTGTTCTCTTGCCATCTTAGCCATCTCCTCCAATCTATCTTGCTGAGTTCCCCTACTCCATGTTGCATCTTCTTGCCCTGTCTGCTTTTCCTCTCTATCCTGTGTCAAGTCTAGGAGCTTTTGCTGAATTCCCTCATTCCACATGTTTTCCAACTCTTTCTCCTGATCTTCTGCAATTTTTTCTGCTTCTTCATCCCATGGTTGACTTCTTCCAATTGTTCTTTCTTCTTCAAGCACCTTATCCTCTGCCTGGTTTAGTGCTGCTGTATTTATCTCTCCCTGTGCTTTCTCACCCACCTTTCCTTGTTCTGGCTCTTTCTCAATTTCTAATTGTTGATTATCCATAATCTCAGCCCTCTCTTCCATACTACCTTGAACAATCTCCCCAGTCCACCCTGCCCCTTCAGGTCCTCTTTTTTGTTCTACAGATGCTGCCCAATTTGGTGCTCCTTGCTCAATCTCTTCAGTTAATACATTTCTGTCTTGTTCTGCTTCATGACTCATCCCTGTCTCTCCTGCCTCTTCCATTTGCCCAAGTTCTCTTCTTTCTGTCAAAGGTTCATCTGGCTTCAATTGACTGCAATATTGACTACAAACTGTATCTGCCAACTCTTCTATCATGTCTTCCTGTGCAACTTCCACCAAAGCAGATTTTTCAGATTTTCTTTGACAGAGTCTCCCAGTCATGGTTGGTGTCTCCAAGGGTGCCTGTTGGATGATGTCTGTCATAGGTGTTGTTGATTCTAGTTTGGGGGTATCACTGAGGTACACAGAAGACACTGTGGGGCAAAAATAAGAAAGAATATAATTGATCTTGGGTTTCTCCCCAAGACTGACCATCCAAGAATTTAAAGCAGCTTTCTGTGACTGGAGCTCTGCTCCTTTTATCCATACAGTAGTTTCAATATTCTGATTTTTTATGGTCAATAAATACTATCCTAATTAAGCAGAGTATAGAATAAATGTTCTTCTATCTCTGGGCATTTAAAAAAAACAGGACAATTGCTTAATATTAGCCTTTCCCAGGCTTTTGCAACCGTGTGTTGGCCTTTAACATAATTCACAGCTAGCATAATAAAAAGCCATGTTAGCTGGAAATTACGGAAGTCAAAAGCCAACTCAAGAAGAGCCAAAGAGCATACCATAGAGAACAACCAAGGATAGAAATAATCTCTACACGTGTTTTTCTTGCTATAAATGAAAAAAACACTCATTTTAACCTTTTCAAGCAAACTAATACATTCATTTTTAAAAATACACAGCTGAGAGAGAGAAATTTGACAATTTTTTTTGTCAAATCACAAGATAATCTGAAATTACAGAGGACCATTTAAAGTCAAATCCTTGTCAGTACAGTAACAATACAATTGTTATCACATAAACAGGCATTCATGCACATACATATACACTGGCCAATATAATTATACATATATAATTTTCAGGATTCTTCAGTGTAAGTTGAATCACATAGCTTGAGAATCAATGACACAGTGGTGGAGAATTTGGATTTAGGAATGGATCAGATTCAAGCCCTTACTTGGCCATGTGGCTCCCTCAGATTTTTTAAAATCTTAACCTAATTCATCTCCCAGTTTTTATGTAATGATGAGAGAGAACCTTCATTTCTGATGTCCTGAGTTCTGAGAAAAATATAAATTAACATAAATGTAATGCTATAGAAAGAGGATACTCCTAGATCCTATTGTTATCTGTGAAGAAAAATCATTATGTTGTTTAATCCTTTCCTCTTTAACGGATTGTATGTGAAAGTGCTCAGAAAATGATGGGAGAAAAACAACATGAAAAACCGATTACAAGTGAAAACTATGAAATCTAGATTCTCCACTCCTATTAAATTATGCAATGATAAAATAGAATAACAAACTAGTCTCAAAGCATTTGACCCCTTATTCAAGTCACAGGGATTTGCCAATAAAAACAGATATATTTTAGTTCATGTGCAAAACTCACAACTGAAAAACAACTTCCTACACACACACACACACACACACACACACACACACACACACACACACAGACAGACAGGAAATATGAGTATACAGCTCTGGGGATTGTGCAAGCTTGTTTTACAATCCACATTAGTAGGACAATCTTTCAAGTTCAACAGCCTTTTAAACACATTTGTAAACACTGAAAAAAAATTGTAGGAAAACATTGGCCATTTCTGTTAATACCATGTCTTTGTCCATGTCTCCTCATAATTTAAAAAAGTTAGAGGTGTTTTAATACAACTTTTCATTATATTATCTTTTAGCTATGTTAATTTTTCAAATATTTTTAAATGTAATCTTCCAATTTATTTAAACGTAATTACTTCACTTTTCATAAACGTTATGCTTTTGTCTGACATAGTTTTTTCCATGGAGAAAGACAGATGCTAGTTTAATTTAATGTTACCATCTATGCTGTTGTAAAGCCCATTGGGAAAGAATAATGAAAATCCACTAGTCAAAAAAAAAAATCAGTAGAAGATTTCCTGTTGTGGGAATCTTCCATCCCTCACAATATAGCATCATCAACATTCCAGAAGTTTCAGTCACCTGAGAACTTTTGTCCGGATTCTTCCTGTCCCTCACATCTGTTGGGAAATTTGGAAGATCTGAGAAAGGACTCCATTGCCTGATCACCAGTAACTGCAATTTCTGATATTCCTTGGATCTCCTGACTGAGTGGGGTTATCTGAAAAGAAAGGACTTTGCTGAAGGAAAGGTGGAGCACAGAAGGATTTTTTCTCCACTTCCTCTTAACCAACACCTACCTCCCCTGTGAAAGGATCTTCAGTGACCTTCAATTGCTCCCTTGGAGAAACATCCCTGCAGAAGAAGGCAGGAGGGGAAGGAGAAATAAATCCAATTGCAGGTTAGAGATTATTCTACTCCAGAGGTCACTGCACCTCAGAGCTACCAGACAAACTCCAACAGAAACAATTATTCCACATCAGATTCTTGTTACCCAGAATATGTTGTCTCCACTTCAGAATCATGGTGGCTTCTGCAGTTCTTCATCTCCCTTTCACTTCCTGCCTCTTCTGCTCCTGGATGAGGTTCATTTCCAAAAAGGTAAGTAGTGAACGAGGAAACAAAATCCTGAAAATGGGGTGAAGAGAAAGAAACACTGAATATGGACTTCTAATACAGGAAGCTGGAAAACCCCCTTAAGATAAGCCAGAGATTCTGGATCCCTCCGAAGCCTGACAGATGGCAGGGTTCCACTAACCAAAGCCTGTTGCAGGCTCCCAAAAAGTGATTGAAGATACTCCATTATGCTGCTGGGGTAGCTGGAGAGAAGGTACAGAGTGGCTTCCCCTTCTCCTCAGAGAGGGAAGTTAACGTCACTAAAGTATTTGACCACATCCTTTTCTTCCTTTGCCTTGAAGTTTGCCATAGTTTGTTCTGGCTTTGCATAACTGTGAAAGAAACAAAAGCACACCATATCCCACAGAAACAAGAACCATGTGAATGATCACTCACTATCAAGCACTGTCAAAATCAATCTCAAACTAGAGGAAATGTAATAATCTCCATAAATAATTTCCATAAAGTTATAACTATATTATTCAAATTAGTTAAACCTTCTTCAAAATGTCCCACAAATAGATGGTTGAAACAATTTTACTTTTTTCTTCCTTTTTTTCCCTCTGAAAATTAATGACAACCTTCCCTTATACTGGCTGGGATAAACCTGGTAATAAATACACCAAGTTTTATTTTCAACCAGAGAAAGGACTAGTAGCACATTATCTGTGATCAGAGTTAAACCTGATGAATAATTAATTTGTAGTTTTAATATGTTTGATATGAAGTAGTCAAAGCCCATACAATTGTCTTTACTTTTGACTTTAAAACAAAGAAAACAAATATATACATAGTGGAGAATGCAAAGAACATCTCCAATCATATAACTCAAGTATCATTGATCTTGAAATAACAAGCATCTCCTTGTTCCCACTCTTGCAAAAAAAATTAAATAAATGGCTGAACAGTGTCCCATAGACACATTTTTTTACCTGTAAGCATTTGGCAGTTGAGTGATCATGTTACGCTTAGAAATGGAATGGGACTCTTGCATTATATGACATCATAATGCTGCTTTTGTCCCTCTACCCCTTGCCTCGCCCCCACAGACAATATTACCCCTTTAACTTATGAAAATAAAGCCGTTGTGTTAGCAATTGTGTAACCTGTTGCTTATTCCAGTAGCTCTATCACTGCATCTTACTATGGCCACTACTTTTCTTGATTTATTTGTCAAATTTGTAAAGCCACCCAATTCCATAATGGCGTCGGTGGCAATAGATTATTAAATACAAAACATTATTATCACTACCAGCATCAGCAACAAAAAGATTGACATCTCATAGAACAATAGATACATAACTCCCATTCCCCCATATTCCCCTAAAAGGAACCCATCACCTTGCTTATTCCAGGGACAGAGAGAAGTGCCAGGTCTTCAAAGCTTGCTTAAACAAAATCAAGGTAGGGGCCGCACAAATTTGGGGGGAGATATTCCAGACACCATGATAGAGAAGACATCTTCCTCAGTCCCATCAGGTGTTACTATTTAATCAATTAATGCCTAAAGTATGCCAACTCTATCCAATTCTTTAGGATTAGCAGATATCACAGATGGACTCTCAAATAACCAAGCCAGTGGTGGGTTGCTACTGTTTCACCCCGGATTGGGAGAACCAGTAGCAGTGATGGGAGACTCCGCCTACCCGCTCAGATGCTTCTGCGCATGTGCAGACACTTTTGCGTATGCACAGAAGTGTTGTGCGTGTGCATGTGTGCACACGCGTGCACGAGCAAACTGGTAGCAAACTAAATTGAAACCCACTATTGAACCAGGCCATATGCCACAAGCAGTTTTATAGGTGAGAACCAGCATCCTGAATTGCATTTGGAAATAATAATGGCAATCAGCAGAGGTCAAAAAGCAGAGATACTCCCTGGGTATAATGTGAAATGGTCATAACTGCTTGTGCTACTGCACTCTAAACAAGCTACAACTTCCAAGTGATCTTCAAAGTTAGGGTCATGTGGACTCTGTTGCAATGGTCCACATAAGAAGTGACTAAAGCCTGAATGACTATAAGCAAGGCCTCCCAGATGCAGATGTCATCTGCTATTTGAGCAGAGTGGGCAGTCCATAACAATCCTCAAATTACACACCAGACCAATGGGACATGCAACTTCTTTATTTGGTGCTAAAGCCGGAAAGTCCCCAGATCCAGATAATCCAAATATTATCACACTTGTAAGCTTCCTGACAGGAAGCAGCAGGTGAAGCTAGACAAACTCACATCAGATACCTATACAATTAGCACAGCCCCCCCCCCCAGAGCTGTGTACTCTCTCCACTTCTCTTCTCTCTATATACCAATGACTGCATCTCAAAAGATCCCTCTGTTAAAATACAGAAGTTTGCAGATGATACAACAGTGATTGGTCTCATTTGAGACAATGACGAACCTGAATACAGATGGGAGGTTGAATAAGTAAGCCTTTTGGTGCAACCGGAACAATCTTGAACTGAACACACTCAAAACCATAGAAATGGTGATAGATTTTAGGAGAAATCCTCTTATACTACTGCCTCTTACAATACTAGATAACATAGTATCAACAGTAGAGACCTTCAAGTTTCTAGTTTCTATCATATCTCAAGACTTAAAATGGACACCTAACATCAAATACATCATCAAAAAAGCACAACAAGAATGTTCTTCCTGCACCAATTCAGAAAACTGAAACTACCCAAGGAGCTGCTGATTCAGTTCTACAGAGGAATTATTGAGTCTGTCATCTGCACCTCCAAAACTGTCTGGTTTGGCTCTGCAGCCCATCAAGACTTTGACAGATAATTAGAACTGCAGAAAAAACTATTGCTACCAATCTGCCTTTCATTGAGGACCTGTATATTGCACAAGCCAGAAAGAGGGCTGCGAAAATATATACATATATAAATATATACAGGCTCCTCACATAAACTGTTTATGGACATAAACTGTTTCAACTTCTACTCTCAAAAAAATGCTATAGGGCACTGCACGTCAGAACAATGTTCCCCCACCTCTACTAAACAACTAATTGTTTGCCATCCCTCTACTAAACAATTAATTCTTACAACACTGTCAAACTATCCAGAAAGACAGTATTACCACCATTAGTCTCATCTTCCCTATTATCTATCTCATCTTCTTATGACTATAACTTGTTGCTTGTATATTACAATTTATATTGTTTACTTAGTATCCTAGTATGATTTATGTCAATGGCTTATTTAGTATCCATTATTATCACTAAGTGTTGTATCTAATGTTTTATGATGAACATATTTTTACAATGATTATGATAATGATCTATCACTTTGAGTTTATGCACCAGAAACAAATTCCTTGTGTGTCTAATCATACTTAGCCAATAAAGAATTCTATATCCATAGGCATTCAGTCTCACAAGGGTTGAGCTGTTCCTTCCCATTCAGAACCCAACCACCTCTAGGCACTGGGTTAGGACCCTGATATAGATTGGGGATAGTGGTGGAAAAATTCTGAACATTACACACAGAAGATACAAGCTCCAGGAATAGAATGAATTTCCGAGGGATGGGTGTTTGGGGGGAGAGAAGCACAAATTCCTGCCAACATACTAGATTTGCAGAACTGCAGCGATTCATAATAAAATTCCAATGTAGTTGTGGTTTCTTGTAAATGAAAAGAGACAGAAATAGATTGACTCAGTTCGAGACAATGACATTGTAAGATCAGATCCAGAGCTGGTCCCAAAACAGTGTTGTATTATTGGGTGGAAAAGTACACAATATAACTGAGAAAGAAGAAATCCTGTAATTTACTCAGAGTTGAGTAAATTACAGGAAGAATGGCTGAACTTTTGTGGAATGCATTATTCTGAGTTCATTGGTAAGGCAATGGATTTTTTCTGACATAAGTGTCTTGTTTAATTGACCTCTGGAAAAATACCAAGAGTGGTTGGTAGACTATAAGGCTGATCTCAGTTCAAAAACCACCAAGCAATACCAATTATATTGTGAAATAATGAGACAGTACTATATATTTCAATTTATATATATATATATATATATTTAAATTTGATTTATATGCCGCCCTTCTCCGGAGACTCAGGGCGGCTTACAATGCATTAAGCAATAGCCTTCATACTTTTGTATATATTTATACAAAGTCAGCTTATTGCCCCCTACAAACTGGGTCCTCAATTTACCCACCTTAGAAAGGATGGAAGGCTGAGTCGACCTTGAGCCTGGCTAGGATTGAACTCACAGAATTACAGGCAGCTGGATGTTAACTGCTACCTTTTAGTAGGAGGCATTAGCCCCCTATATAGCTTTCTACATGCCATGTGGCTCTGGGCAACTAAGATAGGGCTAAAAACATTAATTATGACAACAATTTATAACAACACATGGTAGAAGCATATCTACATGAACACCCTGGGAATTTGAATACCCCTAATTAATTCTAGGATACTTAGAAGTATGTCTACTGGCCAACTGGTATTGGTTAGAGCAGGGGTCTCCAACCTTAGCCACTTTAAGCCTGCAGGAGTTCAACTCCCAGAATTTCCCAGCCAGCTTTGCTGGCTGGGGAATTCTGAGAGTTGAAGTCCTCCAGGCTTAAAGTGGCCATGGTCGGAGACCCCTGGGTTAGAGCACACTGTCCACTTCAGTATTGGGAAGGCTGGTAATCCTCTTTTACAAAAGATGTCACTCCTATTTATGTGCATACAGCCATCACTGTTTATTAATTATCCCATTGTTTATGGATATTATAGCTGAGTCATTGTTTATTAAAACTGAAGTGGCTCTCAGTTTCACCTTAAACTGATATGATGTCAGATTTTTTTCTTGAACAGTTTACTTCAACCTAGATTGGAGTTTATGGACTGCATTTTTATCCTGTGTTTCTCCTAAAAACATACAATGGATTATGTGCCATCAAGTCATTTTCAATTCCTAGCAACCACATAGCAGTAGTGGGTTCCTTCCGGTTCGGCCTGGTTCTGCCGAGCCGGTAGCGGTAACGCTATTACGTTACTGAACTGATTCTCTTTCTTTGGGAGCTGGGCCCTTCTGCCCACCCCCACGTTATTCCAACCTTATATTTCTTCTTTTTTTGCTCAGCTGAGAGGTGCGGCAGAGTGGATTGCCGCACCTCAGCTGGGCAGATTCACAACACTTTGCTTGCGTGAGGCGAAGAGGCAATCGCGCACAAAGCGCACGCACAAAGAGAATTGGTAGTAAAGCCAGTTGGAACCCACCACTGCCACATAGCTGGGTTTTATCCATGGCAATCTTTCAAATCTTCCAAAAGACCACCATCACTGAATCACGGGTTGTCCTCTATTTTTTCTTTCCTTCTACCTTTCCCAGCATTAGAGCCTTTTCCAGAGAACTTGATCTTTGCTTGATAAGTTATCTTATTTTGCTCCAAAATAAGATAACTTGAGCCTGATCATTTGTGCCACGAGTGAGAATTCTGAGTTGATTTATTTGATACTCCTGAGAACGGAAACAGAATTTCCGTTCTCAGGAGTTTTCTCCAACAGCCAAGTTCAAAAGTGTCAGTATTCTTACAATATTCTTGTAAGACTAACTTTCACTTCCAGAGTGTCAGAGGGAAATACCTTGGCGGGTTGCATGATTCTGATCCAGTAAGTTTCAGGCTGAGTGGAACTTAACTCAGACTTTCCATAATATAAGACATTACACTCACTACACCAGAGAGAAGCTACTGTTTCAGCGGGCATTTGAGGCTTTGATAGTAAAGCCTCAAATTTTATGGAAATTTGATAGCAATTCCATAATGGAAATTTGATAGCAATTCCATAATGATGATTTGTATTGCAAATCAGGTTTGCATACCTTTACACCTTCCCCCACCCTTCACCACTTTGAAAGCCCCCCGAAAACAACTATAGCGAAAACCTACATTGAGCAAACTCACATCCTTTCACCGCCACGCATCTTTTAGGGTGAATAAGCAAGCATGCGGCATGTAAGGCTCGGGCAAACTTGTTTAAAAGTATTAACATCTGCAGGAATTCCTGGATAGCAGACACTCCCCCCCCCCTTTTAAATAACACTAACGGCAGTTTCGCGGGGTCTCTCCAATGCAGCCATCCTGCGCCTACCGGAGCGCGCAACCGGCTTTCCCTGGTCTTCCCGTGCGTGCTCTCGGCTTCGCCATTGACAGCAAAGCCCAGCAGAGGACGTTGCGTGACAAGAGGAAGTGGTATTAAACCAGGAAGTAGGAGCTGCAGGCGGGTTGCTGTGCCTACGACTTCGGTTTCAGTTTTTCCGATCTTCTGCCCCCAAGATTTGCAGAGAAGCCTAATTGAAACGTTTTCTTACAGGTAGCGGCGCAGCTTTAGCCAGAGGGATGAACGGGACGGGGTGGGGCGAGCACAAGCCAGAGGGAGCATCTCAGTGCATCCCTGAAAGTCCCAAAGTTAGTTGTGCATTCATGCTCCTCCTCTTCCTTCCCCTTTTTAATTGTAGGTGATCCCTCTGGTACCCAGATTTCTGCCTCCTTCCATGAGGCACGCGGGGGGTAGATGGCAGGAAGCCTCGGATGATTCTGAGGGTAAGTTCGTTCTCATGTTCAGATTTCCCCCCTTCCCCCCTTGGTGTCTCCTCAATTCTGACCGCTATGTTTGTTCTCTCCCCACAAACAGAGGAAAATGAAGGTGTGGCTCCCTCTGCAGAGTCCGAAGCCACCCTGAATACCTGCAGCCAGCTGAGAAACAATGCAGGCTTCTGGTGAATTCCTTTACGCTGCTTCTTTGGTTCAAGGAGATGCAGAATGTTCAGTATCACACCTTCAGTTGTTACTACACATAGTACCTCTTTCATCTTTATTGTTGTGTGAAAACTAGCTTCTTTTTCATGTTGTAGCACATCAGCTTATACACTTCTGCCTTGTGTCCGCATTTATTTTCTGAGTATCTTTTCTACAAACTTGATATTTTTATGCATCCCCTTCCAGTTAGACTGGGTCATCCTCCTATTTGTTTGCAATGCACTTTGTACAACTAGTCACATGCATTATGTCACATTCATCAGAGCTTTGGGGAATTTTGAGTGTGGCGATAGTGTTTTATATAGTCTGAAAAAACGAGTGATGCAACAAACATAGCTAAACTGATCTGTATCTAATCAGTGTTTGAACCTTGCTTGAGCTCTGTTATGAAAGAAAGAGGGGCCTGTAATTATAATTTTAAAAATCTATATTACAATAAAAAATGAACAAACTGATAACGGTGATATGGTTCACACTATGGTAAAGCATATTTCACTTAGTATTTTAAAAAGCCATGATTGGTTGGATCTATTGCAACCAGGTTTATACGGTAAAGCAGTGTTTCTCAACCTCAGCAACTTTTAAGATATGTGGACTTCAGCTCCCATATCAACTGACTGAGGAATTCTGGGAGTTGAAGTCCACGCATCTTCAAAGTTGCTGAGGTTAAAAAACACTGCCGTAATACACAATATTTGGGATCATACAGTCCAGTAAGCCAAAACTAAGAATCTATTCTATAGTTTAACACATTTTAGGAACTCAAACACTGAGGTATGAATATGTGGTAACCTCCATGTTGTTTCCTATATTGTCTCCTCATACAGGCTGCTTGGTCTCTGCAACAATTTTGCTTATGTAGTGATGCTGAGTGCAGCTCATGACATCCTCAGCCATCAGAAGGTGCCAGAGCATAATGGGACTGGACCGGTGAGTGTGCAAGGAAGAAGACTGTGTGTATATTTGTGTAAAAGCAGAATAAGGAACAGGTCAAGAGAAAATGTCAGTTACAGGAAGAAATAAATATGTAGAAAACAAGTATAAGAAAAAACTACTGGTTCCATAGAACCGTACCGAACCGGGAGCAACCCACCATTGATTATCTGTAGAAAACACAACAAGCTTGGAGTGTAGGCATTATGTGAAAGATGGTGATGAGAGACTGCTGGAATTATATTTTTTTAATAAAATAATTTTTATTAAACAGTTTGTCTTTAAAAACAATCACACACATATAAAAACAAAACATGTCAAAATGTAATGTATCGAACATTACATAACATTAATGGTAGTTTTACAGCATTTCATATCAACTTGTGTACTTTGCTTTTGCAGTTTTCTATTCTTTCATTTCTATTCACTACTCAATAGTAGAATAATCCCATTAATCCAACATATATATATATATATACGCACATTATAATATTTATTTGTTCTTATCTTGTAAATTATACAAGCAAAGCTGGCTGGGGAATTCTGGGAATTGAAGTCCTCCAGGCTTAAAGTTGCCAAGGTTGGAGACCCCTGCTCTGTATATGTATGCATGTACCATACATACAGGTAGTCCTCAACTTATGACCACAATTGAGCCCAAAATTTCTGTTCTTAAGTAAGATATTTGTTAAGTGAGTTTTGTCCCATTTTATGACTTTTCTTACCACAATTATTTAGTTAATGACTGCAGATGGTAAATTAGTAACTCAGTTGTCACATAACCTTGGGACACTGCAATGATCATAAATATGATCCAGTTGCCAAGCATCAGAGTTTTGATCACATGATCATGGGAACGCTGCAAAGTCTGTACATGTGAAAAATGGTCCATAAATCATTTTTTTCAGTGCCATTGTAACTTCGAACAGTCACTAAACAAACTGTTGTAAGTCGATGACTACCTGTATTTAAAACACATATTTAAACGTGTCGTTCTGACGCAGCCTCTGCAAGTAATGATAAGCCTCTTACTAGTGAATAAACACAACCCCCTTTTTCAAACAGGGTAGGAATAGTCTTTTATTCACATGGATCAACAAAAAACCAAACTTAATTAGTCCCAACAGACTTGGTTCTGGCCTAGAAATCCAAATTGCTTGCTGTATCCTAAAAACGAACAGTTGTTTGTGACAACCGGTCACTCTCAAACCCCTATTATTTACTTCCTAGCCAGGAAGGGCCTGGCCAGTATCCACATCTGCTTCTCCTTGAGAGCCGGCTTATTGTTTTCCTTTGCTCTACTCTCCTTACCTCTCTGTGCATACATTCATCTGGGATGGGTCCCATCTGTTCCTCCCCCTCATTCAGCTCAGGCCCTGTAGCTGAGACAGCTGCCTCTCCACCTGGGGGAGGCCCTGGCTCTGCCTCTGTCTTTGATGCTGTTTCCTTATCAGAGCCTTCCAGGCCCAGGCTCTCCCTCAACCTCCTCCTCATCTGACTCTACAGCAGAGGTAGAATTCAGCCAATTCTGTCCATACTGGCGACTACGGAAGGCCCGGACATAATGCATGAGCACTGCACATGCACGGAAGCCATGCACATATGCAGACAAGGGCTCACATTTGCGAACTGGTTAGGGAACCGGCTCACATTTGCGAACCGGTTAGGGATAGTAAGTGAATTCTACCTCTGCTTTGCAGCTAGTTTTGCTGGCAGCCGACGGGCGACAACATATGTTGACCTTTTGAGACTGTTAGATGTAATGAGATTTTAGAGTGTTGATCAGAGATTTGCTGATTTCATGGAACTTTGCTCAGTAAACACACACAGCAGCCGCAGCCTGCAAGCACCATACATGTTGCTGATCCCACACCTGAGTTTTGCTTCCCGTCTTTTGCTTTCCATTCAGATTCCTCCCAGTGCTTCTCCAGAGAATACCACCACCAATACTTCCCGGTATGATTGCAATACCATTTCGACTGGGGTAAGTGTAAAGGCCAGATCAGGCAAGGGAAGGAGGTTTTGATACCAAGTACAATTTATTTATTTTTTGTATCCTGTATAGGCGGTACTGCTGGCAGACATTTTGCCAACTCTCTTCATCAAGTTCAGTGCTCCTTTTTGCATCCACTTGTTCCCATATGGGTAAGTTGACCTGGCTCTTCCGGCAGGCCTGGGGCTGTTGATCTCACTGCTGTGATTTGGCGAGATCCGGCCATGAATGGTATGAATGGGTTTTAATTGTTTTTAATAGTTTAACTTTTAATGTTTTATATATGGTTTTTAAATGCATTGTAAGCCGCCTTGAGTCTTCGGAGAAAGGCGGCATACAAGTTGAACAAATAAATAAATAAATAAATAAGTTTGCACTGGTACAAATAATTAGCACATCATTGCAGATAAGAGAATGGAAGGTATTTTTATTTATTATTATTTCTTAGATTTTTTTTATCCTGTCACTACTTTTATAAGTAAGGCTTCTTCCTCCTCTTTTCCACACAACAACAACCTTCTGAAGTGAGTTGGGCTAAGAGAGAAGGACTGGCCCAAAGTCACCCAGCTGGTTTTCATACCTAAGGCGGGACTAGAACTCACAATCTCCTGGTTCCTAGCCAGCATTTTAAGGACTACATATTATACCTGAACTCCTAATGGAAACTTTCTTTACATTAAAAAAAATAGTCTTGATGTATGGGAAAAGCTGTCCAATTTTGTCATGCTTTGCATTCAAAAGGATCAGTGTCTTGGGCTTTCTTTTCCGACCTGGCCATATCTACTTGTAGTAGGAATAAAGGTACTCCAGCATACATCAAAGTCAATGTCTATTGCAGTGTTTCTCAATCTTGGCAACTTTTCGATGTGTGGATTTCAACTTCTGGAATTCTCCAGTCAGAAATTAACTTGGGAATTCTGGGAGCTGAAGTCCACACACCTTAAATGTGACGAGTTTGAGAAACACTGCTCTAAAGAATGTTGACCTATTGTTATGACTTGCTTGTACAGGGGTTACATTTGCCTTTACATTTACATGTGCTTTTTTTCCTATTGGAGAAAGATGTATGTTCATATCAAGATAAGAAATCAGTGGAATTAGGAAATTTTAGCCAAGGAGAAAGGAAAATGCATTCATATAAGAAATAGTCTCTTTGTTTATTGCCTGGTAATTTGTTCTAATCTTTCTTTCTTTCTTTCTTTCTTTCTTTCTTTCTTTCTTTCTTTCTTTCTTTCTTTCTTTCTTTCTTTCTTTCTTTCTTTCTTTCTCTCTCTCTCTCTCTCTCTCTCTCTCTCTCTCTCTCTCTCTCTCTCTCTTTCTTTCTTTCTCTTTCCTTCCTTCCTTCCTTCCCACCCTCCCTCCCTTTCTTTCTTTCTCCCTTTCTTCTCCTCTCCTCTCCTCCACAGCTTGCGTGTTGCCATTTGTGTCACCTCAGCTTGGGGCAGCTTTTTAATAGTGGCCTTCTCCACCAGCACAACACAAAGCCTTCTGGGTGAGTATCATTTTCATGTGTGCATAATCTTAAAACAGATGATTATTCAAATTTTGAAGGAAACAAGTGTGTTTGCCATTCAACTCAGCCATTGGTTTTTAACACCAAAGTCCTTTTGCCTATATTTATAATCAAATGCAATTGACTTAGCTTTGACCCATCAATAACCCTAATTTACTTGTCCTGATATGCCAGAATTGCGGTTTATCATAACTGGTTTATCATGTCATTACTTGCTACCCACCCAAAGTAAAAAATAAACATGGTTGGAGAAATCATAAGGTCTATATAATATTCCTTAAAAAGGGAGTGTGGATATGGAACAGAATATAATAGAGAAGGGAAAACCTGACTGGAATTCCAAGTAGAAGTATTCCTTCTGGAAGGCAAAACAAATATTCAGTAAAATACATGTATATTTTAAATAATTCTGCTAAAGTTTTAAAGTTATAAAACTTGCACAGAGATGAACATAGTGTATACAACTGATAGATTTGTGACAGAAGAAACTAGGCCCAGTCTTGATCTGCCTTGTGCACAGTTGAGAGATTTGATAACAAGAGATTTCTTACATGTGATGTCTCTTTTTCCCCCCTCACCAATACAGGTGTTGTGCTTGCCAGTATATCATCTGGTCTTGGTGAAATAACATTCCTGGCACTCACATCATTTTTCAACAGGTAAACATCGAGAAGGGCAATTGCAGGATTTGGATGGTAGACGACACACTTTACAAAAGGGTTAGGTGTGGCACCTGCTTGCTTAATAAATTAGTCTTTGTTGCTGAGATGTCCAGCTTTTCTGGGCCCGTAGATCCATCTATGGAAATCTGAGAAACTCATGGGCACCACCTCTACAAAGTCATGAGAGCCAGCCTTGTTGTAAGACTAAGTAACTTCCTAACAAAAACCAAGTGAGAAGGCAGAAACTAGATTTGGAATCCCAAAGTTAAATCATATATTCTCACTGACAAAACTGAAAAAGAAAAGTGTTAATGGTCCCAAAAATGCAGCTCCTCACCCCACCCTCCTAGCAAATAGATACAACTTTCTCCATACACATAAACACAGTATATCCTGTGTGGTGTTTTTGGTCATGCTGACCATCAGATGGTACCATCTGACTAATTTTGTCCTTACTGTATTAATTTCCCCTTGGATATTAGATTTTATTCTGTGGGATTCAAGCCCTTTACTAAGAATTGATCTCATGGATCTTTTCTTATATGATTTTATATAACTTTACGAGTATCCAGGTTTGGTACTCAGAAATTGCAGGAAGAGATATCTAGCAGCCATCAAAATATGTACCATTTGGATAGCTTATAAAAACACCAGAACAGACTATATATAGTCAAAACTATTTCCCCTTTCAAAAACATAATTATTCAGACTAGGATACATATAGTGAACCAAGCAAAAATAATTCTTGCTAACTGGCTAGGCAAGCTGTGTAACAGAGTTCAGAGGTCATTGCCCAATCTTAGTTTTTCTCTTTGAAGAAAGTTTTATGCTTAATTGGGCCCAGAAACATTTGGTGGGAAGGAAGTGGGAGGAACAGTTATAAATAAGCTTTGTAGCCACCAGAACTCAGTAATTTTTTATTAACATGACTGGATTCACATGTGCTTGGATGTTAAGATGAACTGCTGAGACTATTAAATACATTTCTGCATGTTAATGAGTGATGTTTTATTTGCCTTAATACTGACTCTGTTAATATTTAAAGAAGATAGACGAATTGTACTAAGCAGTAGTCTGGTTGGAAAGCAGTCTTAAGATGTGTATTTTTCTCTGGAAAAAATAAGCTGTATGTATCCAACCGACTTAGAAATGTGAATTACAGATTGTTCTTATTGGCTAGCACCTAGGTAATACCAACATATGCTCATGAGAAATAATGAGCAGCTTTGGACTTAAAAACTACTTTTGTAAAGCATGAGCATCTCGAAAGTACTGTACACATATGCATCATTTTAAAATGATGCAATCCCATATTTTTCTTGCTTACAAGAACTGTAGTTA
Source organism: Coluber constrictor foxii (assembly GCA_038048745.1). Taxonomy (NCBI): domain Eukaryota; kingdom Metazoa; phylum Chordata; class Lepidosauria; order Squamata; family Colubridae; genus Coluber; species Coluber constrictor. The sequence goes on along the minus strand of CM075961.1, from coordinate 59,436,349 downwards.
GATTGGAGGTGATTATGTGATAGTTGTATACCAAAAGTTCTCTAATTCATGTTGTTTCCTTTGCTTCTCTTTCCACAAGTGCTGTGGTGTCTGCCTGGTCATCTGGAACAGGTGGGGCTGGCTTGATTGGGGCCCTTTCCTACCTCGGGTTGACACAGGCAGGCCTGACTCCGCAGGATACTCTACTCTTTATGACCGTTGTTCCTGTTATCATGCTGGCCAGGTGAGGTCTAAAAATGAGGCCTGCAAAGAGAGCCTCATGAAGATGGGAAAAAAGGAGGGGAGATACACATCATGAAGAAAAATTAAGAGCCAGTTTGGTCTAGTGGTGAAGGGACCAGGCTAGAAGCCAGGAGACTGTGAGTTCTAGTCTCACCTTAACCAGCCACTCTCTCTCAGCCCAACTCACCTCACAGGGTTGTTATTGTGGGGAAAATAGGAAGAGGAAAGAATATTTATGGAAATAATAAAGGTGGGCAATGAATGAATGAACGATGGTGGCTTGGAGAACATAAAATGAAGCAAGAAGCAGGGTATTGATTGTATATGAAATGTATGAATGTGCTGTGCTTTGGACTGAGAGTCAAAAAAAATGCTTTGAAGCAGGGATGGGCACCCATGTCACACTTGGCAGCAGCTGTAATGGGCTTTGAGAATAATCTTGAGAGACAGGAGGAAGAGCCACAATCTAGACAACATCTGATAAATCAAATCTAAACCCCAAGCAGGAATTTAACTGGAGAAAAGCCTCAGAATTAATCCTTCCTAGTTTTGTACAATATAAAAGCAGGAGCAGAAGAGGCACATTCCGACTTGAAGATTCTGTTACTATAATCTTATAATAAAATTAGTTTTGGTGTTCATAATTTGGATTTCTTGGTCTAGACTGCCTTGAAACACTGACAACAATCTTGCAAGTCTTATTGTCCTTGTGGAGGAGAGTATGATAAAAATACTGGCTCATCCTGCTTCTTTTTGTAGCACTTCATTATATTCTACAGCTTACAAAACCCTTGGTCAATGAAATTATTTTTCTGCTACCTGTTGTTTGCCAACCAAGGTTCTAGAATCTCACAGCAAGTTGCAAAGTTTTATTTGGATGCTTATTAGATCTAATGCTAATTGGATCTAATAAGGGAAGAGTGAGATGTAATTAAATAGAAACAAAAGTTGCAGTGTTATTCTGGATTATGTTTGTTTGTTTGTTTGTTGTATTAAATTTGTATACCACCCTTCTCCCGAAGGACTCAGGGCGGTGAACAGCCAAAATTAAAATATATACAATATGAAAATTAAAATAATTTAAAACATAATTAAATCAATTTGGCTTCCCCAATTTAAAATTCCTTACCCATTAAATTAACCCATTAAATAAATCTTTTTAAGCCAGCCCGGCTTGCTGAAATAGAAAAGTCTTCAGGGCCTTGCGGAAAGTACGGAGGTCCGGGATAGTCGTTTCCTTGGGGATAGCTCGTTCCAGAGGGTGAGCGCCCCCACAGAGAAGGCTCTCCCGCTGGGGCCCCCAGTCGACATTGCTTGGCCAACAGCACCCTGAGGAGACCCTCTCTGTGGGAGCATATTGGCCGGTGGAAGGTTATCGGTGGCAGAAGGTGGTCTCGTAGATGTGATCTAGTTCTATTTAAATTTTATATTGTTGAATGTATTGGTTGGGGTGTGTCATAAAATTGAATTATTATAAAGAAAAGTTATTTTAAGAAGAAACAGAAAAGCATCATCACTTTGTACCGGTAGTAGTCATATTTGTGAAGATGCTATTTTCTTTTCTATTTTTACATTTAAATATTCTTCTGTCCTTCTCCATCCCTTTCAACTACATGTATTTGAACTGTTCCTAAGATTGTAGAACTTGAAGTAGTCTCTCTAATTTATACTTCACGCTATAATTGAGGATTGTTGCATGGCTTGCAGTTCTTAGATCAGTGTTTCTCAATTTTGGCCACTTGAAGGTGCATGGACTTCAACTCTCAGAATTCCCCCAGCCAGCCCTCTACTCTAGCATCTATTTTCAAGAAAAAATAAGAGGAGAAGGGCTTAATAATTACATTACATTTACCTGCGCCTAGGGAACAAAGATTCAAACAGAAATTCTTCCCCTAACTCCTCTATTGTTGCTACTGAAATGTTCCTTTTCTTTCTCTTCCATCTTCCCTCCCTCCCTCCGTCCCTCCCTCCCACTTTCTTTCCTTCCTTCCTCCCTCCCTCCCTCCCTCCCTCTTTCTTTCTTTCTTTCTTTCTTTCTTTCTTTCTTTCTTTCTTTCTTTCTTTCTTTCTTTCTTTCTTTCTTTCTTTCTTTCTTTCTTTCTTTTTTATTTATATTTCATGTTTCTGGACCTCCCATTGCCCTCAAGGAGAGGCACTGGATAGAGTTTGGTTTTTAAACACTTATTTTTTAAATGTGACATTAGGGTTAGGGTTAGGATCCTTCGCATTGTTTGAGCTGGTGAGAATAATAATAATAAGTGATCAATCTGATAAAATCTTAAAGTAATATGTTCTTGCTAGCTATGCTTTATTTTGGGGATAATAACTGTAACATCAACCTGGTGGGAACCTCTTATGGCCCATGACCATCTCCTTGCTTCTCCACCTCCATAGCTACTGCTTCCTGCTGGCTCCCCCTCCCGAAGCCCCTCGCTGTGGTTGGGGAGTCTGCAAGCCAAAATTGCCACGTGCCCCTTCTGTGATTCAACAGCCTCTTCTTGGGGACAGGTTGACACTCCCTCAAAGTAAGTGACTTTTGTGTGTGAATGACTTCCCTGACCTCAGAAGAGGAAAGCACATTCCATTAATGTGCTTTTACTGCATCTTTCACTGTGATGCCCTCTGCTCAGGACAAAAGCAGGAATGATTTTATCACAGATCTTTTTATATTTTCTATTAATTATGGGCAGACTGCATGCATCCATATTATGAAGCCTCTTTTGAAGGGCCTGCTTGGTGCCCCCAATGTTTGGAGGGGGAGTTGTAGGTTTTAAGACACAACACGGGCGGGAGGGTACTAAACCTTTGTTTCTTAGAGCAACTATTACTTTCCTTAAAGCCCCCATGTTCCAAATAAAACCAAACACAGAGACCCCTTGAATTGCGACCATAATGGAGCCTGCCCATCAGAATTTTAACTTGCAATGGTCGTAAAACGGGTTGGTCATGTGACCAACTCAATTTTCTGGTCTTTTTTGCAGCAGTCGTTAAATGAATCTGGTTGTTAAGCAAACATGGTCATTAAGCAAATCATTGGTTTGTGATGGGTGCTAAAAACTAGAAATAAATGATGATTTTTTGAAGATGCTTCACGCAGCTATAAATACAACTTAGTTGCCAAGCGCCCAAGATGTGGTCACATCATCAAGGGGCTTTGAACATCAGAACTTTAAATCCAGGACATAATTCCCCCTCCCCCCAAGTAGATCTATCAGAAGTTCAGTCACTAAGCAATTGGTTGTAAATCAATGCTAACTCAGTTAACATCAGGTCACCTTTTGGCTGTGTGCCTCCCCACAGCTTTTATGTTTCTGGAACACTTCTCAGAGGAAAACACAATGTCATCTTTCTAATTTGAATTGCTCTCTTCCCTTCTCCAGTGACACAAAAACCTCAGCTCACCTTGCAGGAAAAAGAACAGGTGGCCAAGGTAAGAAGCCTCCTCAGAGAAGGTGGGAAGAACTTTCTGTGCTGTGCAAGTGTAAATATGTTCCTGTTGGTGGTTAAATGGAGATCAATGTTAAGTGTGCATTGGGAACAATTGATATTTGTAGCAGTGCTAGGGGGATATCTTGTAAGAATATTGTGTAGCTATTTAGTTTTTTTTAATAGATTTTCTCTGGAAAGAGATGGATTAAAAACATTGCAGCAAAAGACAAGAAGAAAGAACATTACTTAAATAAATTTTGTAAATATTAGTGAATAAGGTAGGGCAGTTGTGCAGTAAAAGCCTAGAAGTATCTTAAATTTGAAAAAGAGAATTAAAAAAAACAGGTAGAGGCCTGGGTACCTGAAAGAGAAATATTTCCTAGGTATGTTACCTGCTGCTGGACTAGGAGTAGAAAGATTCAAGTTTTATTTCACTTTCATGGAAACTCCTTGAGTGAATTTGGGTCACTTGTTTTCTCTTAGCTCAACTTACTCACAGGCATGTAATTGTGAGGAAAAATATGAGGAGAGAAAGCCCCCCCCTGAACAAAAAAAGAGATATACATTTAATAATAAATAGAGACTGGATCAAAACACATTTTGGGAACAGTAGGTGGACAATATACAAATCATTGTATATTAACTTTTAGTGGAAATCGACCATTAATGCCTTTCAAACTCATGTTTTTTCAATGATACCTTTAATTTATACACTTTCCCATATCTCTGTCATCAAAAGTACTTAAGCTGTGATGCTTTATTATAGTTTATTATTGCAACCTTTTGTGATAACATAGGCTGCAACATTCTACATGGGCATCATGCATATTGTAACCTTCGTGCACACAAGGCCTAGACTACAATAAAAATAAATAATGTTCTTTATTAAGATTATAACTCTGAAGTACATCTGTTTCTATTAACCCAGAGTTGGGTGCTATACCAATTTAATTCAACCTTCTCCATGATCTGTATTACATGAGTATATTCTACCTAGAACTTCAAATAATCCACGTAATTTGGTACTTTAAGATAGAGGTAGTCCTTGACTTAAAACCATTCATTTAGTGATCATTCAAAGTTACAACAGCAGTGAAAAAGTGACATGCCCAATTTTCATACTGTTGCAACATCACATTGGTCATGTGATCAGAATTCAGATGCTTGCAACTATCATATATGTTTATGACAGTTGCAGTGTTCTTCACGGTTAGGTGATCACCTTTTGTGACCTTCTGACAAGAAACATCAATGGGGAGACCACTTAACAACCATTTTACTAGCTTAATAATTGCAGTGATTCACTTAACAACGGTGGCAAGAAAGGTCATAAAATGTGGCAAAACTCACTTGATAATTGTCTTGTTTAACAATGGAAATTTTAGGTTCAATTGTGGTTGTACGTTGAGGAATACCTGTACTTTAATTTTGTAATACCGTATTTTTCAGAGTATAAGACGCACCTACCTTTTTTGGTGAGGAAAAGAAGAAAAAGAAATCTCCATCTGCCTCTAAGCAATTTTGCCTCCTTGCAGCAAACAGCAAACAATCTGCTTTACTTTCATTTTCGTTTTCAGCATAGCTTGATTAGCACAAGGAAAAAAAATAATCTGCTCCAGCAATTCATCTCTTTGCAGCAAGCAGCATAGCCCTGCGTAAAATAGCTGAGAGCAAATCAGCTGAGAGTTGGGAGGCTGATCCAATCAACTTGAGCTAATTAGGATGTGCTGAAGCTGAAAGGAGCTGTTTCTTCTTGCTGTTTGCTTGCAAGGAAGTAACTGCTGGGAGGCAGAGGCCAAAGGGTGGGAGCCAGTAGGTGAGCGGGGCTACATTTGGTGCATAAGACGCACCTAAATTTTTACCCCCTTTTAGAGGGGAAAAAGGTGCATCTTATGCTCCGAAAAATATGGTAGTTTAATTTATAAGAATTTTCAGGAGCAGTTTTTGTGTGCTGCATGTTATTTATATGCAGATATTCTTACAAAGTACGATATTTCCAGATTATGGTTAGATAGATGATGGTGTTATTTGTAGGAAGAACGGCCTGATAGTTTCATATACAATTTGGCTGTTCACACAATGAACTTGTTTGCTTTGTCTCTTTCAGGGTCTTTTGAAATACCTCATCCCCTTGTCCGTGGTGTATTTTGCTGAATATTTCATCAACCAGGGTCTGGTGAGTGGAATAGGTACTCATTCCTTTATTGGTGGTGGGCACTGGTTCATTTTCTGGCTTTTTCTTTTTAACATTGACTCTCTGCCTTGTTTTTTCGCAGTTTGAACTGTTGTATTTTCGAAACACAACTTTTAATCATCCCGAACAATATCGCTGGTAAGTGGGAAGGTGATAAAGTGGCTACCTCTTGCTTGGTGCTTTCCAAATGTTAGACTGTAACCGCCATTAGCCTCATCCAACATTGCTGAACATATCTGATGTTACTTGGTAGAGAAAAAATGAATTACTAGCTGAGTGAGAAAGTTTGGTAGGCTAGAAAAAAGATACAATAATCCTAGACTTATAAACATTTGTTTGGTTACTGTTTGAAATTACAACAGCAGTGGAAAAAAATTCAGATACAACCACTCATTTCACCTAACAACCATTGTAGCAGCACTATGGTCACCGGATCAAAATTTGGGCACTTGGCAACCGTCATATATGTATGATCAGTCATGTGATCGCAATTTGCAACCTTCCCAGCCAGCTTTGGACAAACGAAGTCAATAGGGAAGCTGGATTTGCTTAACAACTGAGTAATTCACTTAACAACTGCAGTTCTTCATTTAACAGCTGTGGCAAAAATCATTTGTAAAATCCAGTGTAACTCATTTAACAATCGCTTTGCCTAGCAACAGTAACTCTGGTCCTAATTGTGATCACAAGTCAAGGACTACCTATAGATGTGAAAACTCTTGTGCTATGTCTAGATAATTTTTTAATATTTACAATTAGTATATTCATATATAGCAGTAACAATTTAACCAACCATATTGTGGTTTGAGTCGAATTCTTACTGTATTTTCACAGGTATCAGATGCTCTATCAGGCAGGGGTTTTTATTTCCCGTTCCTCTGCCAGCTGTATACGGATCCGAAAGATATGGCTTCTGGCTATATTGCAGGTAAAATAATTCCCCTCATCAATGTTACTCCTTCTCCATTTAATGATTCCTTCTCATCTGCTTAAAATAGGTCCTTTCTTGATTGTAAGATTTATTCCATTCCTCCCACTTGCTTTGTATTTATGTATTAGAATTATTTACATTTGGCCTACTTTCATAGACTCAAGGTTGTTTACATCAGACAAACAAATAAAAATAACAAAAGCTGACCACAGTAAACAATTCATTCTATTAACATCATAAATAGCTGTCAAAATCAACCAAGAGGGATTCATCAAGGGCATAAGCTGCTAATATGTGCAGAAGGTATTTGATTTTAAAAACCGGAGAGACTGATTAAAAACAAAAAAGAATCAGCAAGCCTCTATTTCAGGGGTGTCAAACTCAATTTCATTGAGGCCTGCATCAGGCTTGTGTTTGGTCTCAAGGGGGGCTGGGATGTATGTGGCCAAGGTGGAGTGGCCAGCTTGATGTCACTCATGTTGGGGCGCCTGTGGTGGCCCGAGCACTCTGCCAGCAAAAATAGGCTCCCAAGCTCTGTTTCCGGCTGTGACAGCCCCTGTCATGCCCCTGTTGGAGTCTGAATCTGAAGCGAAAAAGGAACAGGTGACAGAGAGTGATAGAGTGGATCTGTTGGCTGTGGAAAAAACTGGGGAAGTGCAAAGTCAGGCTGGGCAGAGCGGGGGAGAGGTGGAACAAGGGAGAGGGGGGTTGTTGTGGTCTGCCAGCAGCCTGTGGATCTGGCAGTGGAGTCGGACAATGAATAGGCTGGGGAGGACAATGGGCCAGTCCTGGAGTCAGGGGAAGGCCTGGACGAGGGCTCTGAGTCAGAGGCAGAGATGGGGCCAGGGCCATCTGGGAGCAATGCGCGGACTCCAGAGCCTCCAGAGGCAGACAGCAGAGAGGCAGAGGAACAGGAGGAGCCTGTTCCTAGTGCACGCATGCGAAGAGCTGCCAGAAGGCAAGAGCAGCTGAAGCAAAAAGGATAACTTGGGAGTAAGGCCAGAAGATGATTGGCCACTCCCATAAGGCTTAAAAGAGCATCAATGAGCTGATGGGTTCTTTGTAGAAAAGCAATATTGATTCCAGTACTTCTTCTCAATGTCTCTTGAACTTTGTGGGGGTTTTGCCAAGAAAAGCCTTTGACAGGTTGCCAAAGACATCAAAGGTTGGTGATAAGTCCAATGGACTGGTTATGAAGAATTTGTTTTGGATTAATAAAATTTATTTTTAATAAAATAATTTTGTTCAGGACTGAATTGTGTTTGGTAATCACTACTTGGGCCTCAGTCACAACAGGGTTCAGATGAAGACCAAGGCCCACCCCCTCCTCATCCTAGGCAGTGTGGAACAGAGAATTCCCTCTTTTACTTGCCCTGCAGGATTAATTACCTTGTCTTGCCTTGCTGGATTTTTAGTTGAAAGTTTTCTGTTTACAACATTTGGGGCTGAAGTAGTATCAGCCAAAGACTCTATTACAAGTTGGTGGAAGAGCTCTCTCCAGGCCGGAGAGTTGAAAGGAACATTGGGGCACAGTTGGTGATAATAAAGGGACTCATATTGGTTCTCTGGCTGTGTTGCCTTTGTGTCATGCCCTGGGTCATCCCAGCCTCCTGCAATCCTCTGCCAGTGAAAACGGAGCTCAGGAGAGCTACATGTGGCCCTCCAGAGCTCCGTTTTCTCTGGCAGAGGCACCATGGACTGGTCCTTCACTGTTTCCAGGGTGGCCCCACAGGCCAGATCTAAGCATCCCATGGGTCGGATCTGGCCCACGAGCCTTGAGTTTGACTCCCATGCTCTGTTCGAATAATTTCTGATCTGCCACTGTAACTATTTCTTGCTTATGATTTGGCTTCCAGAAAATTGCTACTGTCTTACCAGGCTAATTTTCTTTGTTCCCCTCTAGTGCCTGAATATGGCGTTTCTCCTGTTTGCCGTGGCCTACATGTTTTTACCCAGTATCTATGTGGTTTTCGTGCTGATATTGTATGAGGGATTGCTGGGAGGAGCTGGCTATGTGAACACTTTCCATCGTGTCAGTGAAGAGGTGAGTTTGAGGGAAAAGGTGGGATTGGAAGGATGGAAGATCAGTCATATGTTGGGTGGATAGAGGAGAGCATCTCGTGCTCAAATGTGTAGAACAAATAAACATCCTATGACATTGCATTGCCCTTTTTTCATAGTCCTTGGCATCCTGCTGACCATAATATGTTAACACTGGCCAGAGAGTGTCCACATCGCCCTATCCCATTTTAAATAGGAAACACATCAAAATTGTGACCCAACGCAGATCCAGAGGAAGTGGATAGGATCATGGGGAAGCTGAGAGTCACCACGTGTGTGCTGGACTCATGTCCATGTGGGGTGCCTCAGGGGTCAGTCCTCTCGCCGCTCTTGTTCAACATCTATATAAAGCCACTGGGGGAGATCATCCGTGGTTTCAACTGAGGTATCATCAGTTCGCTGATGATACCCAACTTTTTATATCAACTCCAAACCAGCCCATTGATGCCCTTGACATGATGGCCTGGAAGCGCTGCAGCTCTGGATGGGGAGGAAGAGGCTTCAACTCAGCCCTGCCAAGACTGAGTGGCTGTGGGTACCGGCATCTTGGTTCCAAGGAAATATTCCATCGTTGGTCATGGGGGTGAGGTGTTGCCCCCTGTTGAAAGGGCGTGCAATTTAGGCGTCCTCCTGGATTCACGGTTGACTTTGGAAGATCATATTGCAACCGTGACCAGGGGGACATTTGCACAGATTCGTCTGGTGCACCAATTGCGCCCCTATCTGGACCGTGATGACTTCCATACAGTCACTCATGCACTCCTGACCTCCCGGATTGACTGCTCCAATGCTCTCTACATGGGGCTGCCCTTGAAGACCACTCGGAGGCTTCAGCTGGTGCAGAATGCGGCTGTGCAGGTTGTGATGGGAGTGTCCAGACACACTCATGTTACACCTCTCCTCTGCGACCTGCATTGGCTACCGGTTGCCCTCCGGGTGAGATTCAAGGTGTTGGTTATCACCTATAAAACCCTACATGGCTTAGGTCCGGGGTACCTAACTGACCATTTGCGGCCAGTGGCAGCTCCCCATCGCCCAGTGCGTTCCCAAAGGGAGGGCCTTCTTGGAGTGCCATCAGCCAGGCAGTGCCAATTGGCGACTCCCAGAGAACGGGCTTTCTCTGTGGGCGCACCTACTTTATGGAATCAACTCCCCCTGGAGCTCCGGGTGGCCCCTGACCTGCGCTCCTTCCGCCATGACCTTAAGACATGGTTATTTCGCCAGGCCAGATGGGACTGAAGGGGTTTTTAAGGGGAATTTTAATAATTTTAACATTTAAATTTTGATTCTTGCTTGTAAAAACTTATTCCTGTGAGCCGCCCTGAGTGCTTGTCGGAAGAGGGCAGCATACAAGCTTAATAAATAAATAAATAAAATTGTAGCACAGGCTCTAAATATAGCCTTTTACAATTAACTGCCCCTCAGAGTAACTTCCCAGATCTACTTTACTTTACTTTTATTAAATTTATATACCACCCTACTCCCGAAGGACTCAGGGCAGTGAACAGCCAAAAAGATAAAATACATGAAGTACAAACATTAAAAACCATTTAAAATACATTAAATATTCTGGCCCAAACAAATTTAAAGCACCCCAATTTATAAAACAATCTAGTCTGTTTGATAGGGGCCTTTTTCATCAGCTGGCCAAAGAAGAGTAACTTGTTGCTCTTGACCAGAAGGTTACTTCCACCTAGAATAAAAGATAGAATTGTTATAAGAATTTGCAGGGCTTCTCTGCAAACAATCTCAATGGTCCTCTTTGACCCATCTAGGATAAAACAAGCATTTTGATAACTTGTTTTGGAAATGGGGAGAACTGGGCATCTCAGATTGGAAGAAACAGTTAATTTCTTTGCAGATTTTGATATTTGGCTATCCAACTTCTGTTTCAATACTTTCAATAAACTTAATTCTTCCAGCAATCACTTGTACAAAATACTAGCATCTATGGTTGGTTTCATATAGACTAAACCACAGTTTGTTAAAAATAAACTAGAGTGGCCTGGTTCACATCTTATGCTAAACCCTAGTCAATCACACCATGTAAGAACAGTAATGTGCCACATGTAAAAGAGCCAGAAGGAAGCTGTGATTACACTTTGTAGAGAGACCAGAAACCCACATCTAGTGTCATGGCAGAGAAATATGATCTCTTTCTCTCTCCCCCTCCCCCTCCCTTTCCTTCAATGCAGAGCAAACCGGAACATCGAGAATTTGCCATGGGAGTAGCTTGCATTGCTGATACTTTGGGCATCTCACTCTCAGGAGCCATTGCCATCCCTGTCCACAACTATTTCTGTCACCTGCCTTGAAGTCTGTTTTCCAGAGGGATCAACAGTTGTCTTGGCATACTACACCTTTGCTCTTCATAGGCTGATACCCATTTGTACGGAGGGGAAACTCCTGGGTGTTATTAGTATTGGCTGACCTCCAAGCACAAGAAAAAAGGAGTATCAGAAGCTGCTAGGGATTTATTCTCTTGGCTTAATTTCCTGAAAATTCTGATTTGGGAAATTAGATGGTTTTAATAAGCCCAGCTGAGATTGTGTTTTTTCCTCTTCACATTGTATAGGATTTAGCAGGGTTAAAGGGTGAAAACGCACTTGCTGTTGGATGGAATCATGTTATAGAGTTCTCAAAGGTATTATACTTTTAATGGAGAACAAAGTGAAATGGAAACAGTTCAGAAGATGCCTCTCTACATAACTGGATTCAAGAGAGAGAGAAAAGAGATGCTATGTTTTATTTGTAAGTTGAGTGTGTTAGAAATCAGATGCTCATGGAAAAGGTAATATTGTATGATCTGCTTCTTTCTGAAGTTAATCAGTAAACCAGGCCTTGGAAAACTGTTAGTGTTACTAAATGATTATCCCGTGTCAGAGTACGATAACAGTTGGTAAATTGACATTTGTGGACTTCTGTGATTATTTGAAATGACTAAGACAAAAATTGGAAATAGAGATTGGAATTACAGGCAGAAGTTACAAGACAGAAAATGCCAGCTAAATAGTAAATAAAACAGTTCTCCAACTGGTTACTGAATTTTTGTGATTAATAAGGATAGCGTTGGGCTAATTTTTTCTAACGTGAATGACTGAATTCTCAGACGTACAATCCAACCTTTCTTCAAGACACTGTGGTAGAACTGACATTGAAGTTTCTCTCTAAGGTAACCACCCTTTATACTCCAAAGAGTATTTAGCTTCCAGAAAATGTAATGGTTCCTTTGGTAGCAGCGTCCTCGTTCTTTTGTCCACTCTCAAAATTAGCTATGATTTGTAGTTGTCACTTTACAGTAGTGCCCCCTAACCTTTTGAATGCCAGGGAACAGTTCTGTGGAGGGTGTTTCTTTCTGGGCTAGGGAGGCGTGATTTTGTATGTTGCCTGGATGCCACGTGTGCATGGATGGGGCTTCACTTGCTTGAGTGGCCCGGTTCCTGGCTGGTGATAGTCTGCGGCCCAGGGGTTGGGAGCCCTACTGTGTAGAAACATAGGCCAAACATCCATCATCTAAAAACAACAGCAAAAAGACTTATGCCAATGGAGATTGGTGAAATTTCCCCATGGCTGTTTCCCCAGAACATTTTGAAATAATATTGCAGTGATAGATGTCATTGCAGCTAGTCCTCTAATTACAACAATTCATTTAGTGACTGTTATAACAGCATTGAAAAAAGTGATTTATGAACATTTTTCACACAAACAACTGTTGCAGCATCTTCATGGCCATGTGATCAAAATTTGGAAGCTTGACAGTTGACTCATGACTGTTGCAGTGTCCTGGAGTCATAAGATTGCCATTTGCAGACTTCTGGCAAGCAGTCAATGCAGAAACCAGATTCACTTAACAACCATGTTACTAATGTAACAACTGTAGTGATTCACTTAATTACGGCAAGGAAGGTTGTAAAATGGGGCAAAACTTATTTACCAACTGTCTTGCTTAGCAACAGAAATTTTGAGCTTAATTGTGGTCATAATTGAGGGCTATCTGTAATGAGCAGAAGTACCTGATGTTCAGAATCATTTATTAACTGATGCTATAGTTCACTAAGTCAGGAATTCCTGCGCCCAACCCCCATTTTCCTTTTGATTTGGCCTATATAATTATACTGTTACGTTTAACGTCTTTAATTTGAATGTGCAAAGATGAAAATTAAACAATGCATAGAGTGAGTTCCAGCTGCAACCATTTATAATACTTGTAAATAAATGAGTATAATATTCCAGAACCAAAGGCATATGTACAGTTGTGGGTTAGTGCAGACTTGGCTAGCTGGTGTTCTAGAGAACCTTGCCAATTAAATATGAGATTATAAATTGGTTATTAAATTGCAATATTCACTAACTCCAATAAAACATGCCTTAAATGCAACTCAATTGCAACACAAGATTCTTATGTATGTTTGCACACAATGTGTTTAATAGGCTTAATTTGTTGAAACACAGAAGATATATTGTTTCTATGAAATGTATAATGTACAGATGATTATTAAACATTTGTTGTATTCAAAATCTGTTTCAGTAAGCAAGGAGCTGAACCCTCTTATAACTATGCCAATTTTGTTCTATGCAATATAGGTTGTTTAAATGCCACTGAAGGTCATGAATCTTTTGTTTTAGCTTAATAATTGTGATGGGTTGATGTCCTAGGGGCATGGACGCATTATACCTATTTTTAATGTAATGGAAAATTGATTATAGTGGAATAAATTGTATTAACCACATTTTAATTTAAATGTATGCAATTATTTGTTCATGCCCCACCCTCCCACTCCCATGTAGCAGAGCGAGTTCACTACTGAGTTTTTGCTAACTTTCCAATGGAAGGCAGTTATAGATGTGGGACTTGCAAAATATGCCCCAAAAGTATGGTTTTCTGTAGCTACTTAAGAAATGTCCTGTTTGCTTTTTTTTTGTCAAGTAAATCGAAGAAACATCATTTTTGTCATAAATTACTGAATAGTATGCGCGGATATCAGTGAATATACGGTACCCAGGGTTTTTTTTTTTAGGGCGTAAGTAAAAGTGACGCAATATGGATGAAAGAGCGGAGACGGGGATCCCTATTCAATCAGAAAATCCATGTGAAAAAAAGATCGTTATTATTTATCAAAAATGCGATAATACGTGGATATTTAAAAGATACAACACATTCATAAACTTTATTTCCGGCGAACTGTGAAAGCGGCCCCTTTAAATTATTTTCCAAGGGGGCGCTAGAGTGGTACAGCTCTAACTTGAGGTTGCAACTTTATGGTCAAAACTTTGTGGTTCTTCACTAGCGGAAGTTGCTGGGGAGATGATTTTTTTTTTTGATGAACGGAAGTTGTCATCGATTCTGCGACAAAGACTTTCCGCAGCTTTTCTTTGTGTCTGTCAGCGTTTCAGGACGCGACGACTTGAAGTCCCTGCGCTTGCCCAGTGGTTGCGTGGTTTTTAGGCCTCTTGCACGGCGCGGCCCGAGGTGAGCGCATGTTGAGGCCGATTGCCCGGGGGTGGGGGCTGGAGAAGGCGGTGGGGAAGATGGGTGGAAGAGCTAGAGGGTGGTGGTGGTGGAGGACGGGAAGAAATACAATAGAGTATTTGAGCCATTTGTAAAAGGGTAATAGGCAAAGGCACATTCTTATTCATGCCTTGTCTTTCTTTGATCGGTTGGTTTTAAATCAACCGATCAAAGTTGGGTTTTGGACAAGGTAAAGTTAGTAAAGTTTATGTATAGTAATGGGTGTTGTAATGAATTATTACGTATCACTTTTCCCCAACCAGATGTTCTGTAGATGTCTTGGTTCTCAGCTACTACGATTCCCATGGGGCCTCAGGATTGTGGGAGGCTGGAGAAAGGACGCATTTTAAAAATGTCATTAACTCCCAGCACATTCCAGCAAAAGGGTAGAAGAGCCTTCAATCAGAATAAAGCTGGAAGGGACCTTGGAGGTCTTCTAGTCCAACCCCCTGCTCAGGCAGTAGCCCCTAAATACCATTTCAGACAAGTGACTGTCCAGCCTCTTCTCAAAAAACCTCCAGTGATGAAGCAGCCACATCATCTGAAGGAAACTGTCCCACTGATCAGTTGTTTTAACTGTTAGGAAGTTTCTCCTTAATTCCAACCTTTTTCTCTCCTTGATTAGTTTCCATCCATTGTTTCTTGTTCTGCCTACAGTGCTTTGGAGAATAAGTTGATCCTTTTTCTTTGTGGCAACCTGTCAAATACTGGAATACTGCTATTATGTCATTCCCTCCCCATCCCTGTATTTCTTTTCTCTAGACTAGCCAGTGTGCTATGTCAGATATGCAGTGTCTCATAGGCTTTTCTGTTTGTTTTTTAATTTTGTTTTGTGAGGAGAGATGGGAGGTTTGTCATTAGTTATTAGATTGCAATAAGTCTGTATTGGGCTCTCCATTGTAATTGTTATTTATTTATTTATTGGTTCAATTTATATGCTGCCCTTCTCCGGAGACTCAGAGCGGCTTACAATGAGTTAAGCAATAGCCTTCATACTTTTGTATATACCTGCTTAGTAGGGCTTTTGTCCCCCCACCCCACCCCCAAAGCAGTGTTCTTTTTTATACAAAGTCAGCTTATTGCCCCCACAGTCCAGGTCCTCATTTTACTTATCTCAGAAGGATGGAAGGCTGAGTCAACCTTGAGCCTGGTGAGATTTGAACTTGCAGTAATTGCAGGCAGCTGGGGTTACTTAACAGTGCTTTAGTCTGCTGCGCCACCAAGGCTCTTGCGGAGGTTTTTTAAAAATTATTATTATATGAAAAGTCAGTGGACTGGCTGGACAGGCTACATACCTAATCCCAAGCATCAGTAATCTCGTCCATATAATAGTTTCAGCTACATCTAACATTTTCTTTCTGCATAGGAAGCAAAGTTTTTCTGGATCAAAGCGTGCAAACATAATTGATATTTCAAACATTTTTCAAATCAATAGAAATAAATGTATGAATATGAAAATAGCATACTCACTGGACTTTTCAATCTTTATATTATTCTCTAGGGTCAGAAATTGTTTGTGAGTGACGATCCGAAGTTGTTGCTATGTCGCGTTTTTTTACTACTGGCTCAGACAGTGAGTCAGAATCGTCACTCTCTGGAGATGAATTAGTAACCAAGCCTGTTGGAGGCAATTTTGGGAAACAGTAAGTATAAATAGGGATGGTTAGGATTGGAGAGGTGGGTTCTAGGTTCCTAGAAAATATTTAGATTGGGTAAAATAGGCGGAGTGAGACTTTTATAACAAATTTAGCATATTGGCTCAGGCTACTGAGTGAAAATATATGATATTGCAATTTGCATTTCTAGTCTAATCTCTGAATAGTGTTAGCTGCAGAACTGTAAAAACGAATCTCGTCCACAATTAAAAATAGGCTAGAAAAAGCATTCTGATGTTAATGTTATTTATTGAAGCATCCCTGCAGAGATGCATTCAAATATGTCATAAAACAATCCTCTGGGTGATTTTTTTTCTAATAACTGTTGGCACAAGGTGTCCTTCTTATATTTGTTCCCCTCTGACTTCCAGTTTCTTCTATCAATTACTCATAGAAATCTTTCAGCTATTTCCCTTCTTGTCTTGTAGGCCTTTGCTGCTGAGTGAGGATGAAGAAGATACAAAGAGAGTTGTGCGCAGTGCTAAAGACAAAAGGTGATGTATACTAGAAGAAGAACGGCACCTAAAGTTTGGAGGATTGAACTAAAATTATATTTTTCTCAATCTCTGGAAAGCCCCTTATCCTGTTGGTGGCTGGTTTACATTGAGCTTGGTGGCATTGCCTTCTCTGAGGCTGTAGCCTTTATTCATGGCCTAAATACTATATATATTGCTGTACTGTATTATTTTGCCTTTCTTTTCACTCCTTGGCTTAATTGTTCCTTGTCCTCTTTTTCCTGCCTGTCAGATTTGAGGAACTAACCAATTTGATCAAAACAATCCGGAATGCTATGAAGATTCGAGATGTCACCAAATGTCTGGAGGAATTTGAGTTGTTGGGCAAGGCTTATGGGAAGGCCAAGAGTATTGTCGACAAGGAAGGAGTGCCCCACTTCTATATCCGTATCTTGGCAGATCTTGAGGACTATCTCAATGAGGTATTAGCTGGAGAGCATGATAGACAAGAAAATGGTTGATTTTTTATTGTCTGCTCAGAAAGGATACACATTCCAATTTGTTTTTCAGGAAGGTGCCTCTGTAGTGTGTAGAAACATGCTTCCCCTGTGATACAAAAGGAATACGATGTCTCATCCAGAAGGTCCAAAAATGGTTCTTTTTTCCAAAAAGTCATTGATTCGGGCCACATAATAATCGATCTCAGAATTGAGACAAAGATGTGACATAATCTTTCCTCACTCTAATCCTGTCTCTTTGTTTCTAGCTAGCTGCTGGTTCATAATGAATTACCGTATTTTTCAGACTATAAGACACTCCGGACTATAAGACGCACCTAGCTTTTGGGGAGAAAAACAAGGAGAAAAAACTCTCTGTCTCCCAGCAATTTGCCTCCTTTCAGCAAACAGCCTGGTCAGCTTCAGCACAGCCTGATTTAACACGAGCAGCTGTTCCAGGCCGCAGGGATCACCACCGTTACTGCCCATTGCTGCTATTGCCTCTGCTGCATGTCACATTTTCGGCGGCAGGGATAGGTGCACAGAGGCCAAAAATGGGGCGTGCGAAGGCAACAATGGGCTGTGGCAATCCCCGCAGCCTGGAACAGCTGATAGGCGGTATTCCAGGAGGCAGATCCAACCACCAATCAGCTGCTCATGCTAAATCAGACTGTGTTGAAGGTGACCATGCTGTTTGCTGCAAGGAGGCAAATTGCTGGGAAGGAGAGGCCAAAGAGTGGGAGCTGGCAGGTGGGCAAGGCTTTGACAACATTCACTGTATAAGATGCACAGACATTTCCACCCACTTTGGGGGGAGGGAGTGCATCTTATGCATCGAAAAATACAGTAATTATAGTATAATGTAGATAGTGGAGGTGAGTAACATTTCCAGAAATTTAGAAATCATGGTGTTCTAATCATATTTTACTTTGTTGGGGAGTCAAACTTCATATTTTACTTTGTTTATAGTCAAACTTCAGTTCCTTTGCTTGTTTCTTCCAGCTGTTTAGACTTCTTGTACAAGGGGGTGCGTGGTCAGAGCTGCCAACTCATATATGAGCTTTTCTGTTTGTTACAATCAAATTATTTTAATTAGCCCCTCCAGTCATTATTTACCAATGCGTTCATCTACTGTCTATATGATCCTCAACCACCATGATTAACAGTGCTGCTGGAAGTCATGGAAGTTTGAAGACCAGCATCTGGTGGACATCAGGTTGAAAAAGGGTCATCATCTGTGGTCTGCTTTCAGAGGTTATGTAGCTATAGCAAGAGAGAGAACTTCTTCGGTAACGATGGCTTATTTACTGTATATCCCTCCACACCTTTCTCCGCACTCATTTAATTCTAATCCATTAATAATAGTTTTAATGGCTGTCTGGATTTTGGAGCTGGTATGTTTCTGATAGTTTGGTTTGTTTATTTTCTGAAATTTCCTTTCATACTTTAAGTGATCATTGCTCTGGTTTGAAAGAACTCTTCTGCTGTCCCAAAGCGTAACAAACTCAGTGCTTTGTATCTGAGTTGCACATTTGAAAATGCTATTTCTGTAGTCATTGACACTTGCCATTTCTGATCCCAGGGGAGTAATCGTTGAATGGAATAGGTGTTGCAGTCTGAGGAAGCAACTAGTGCTGCTCTCCATATTGCACTCTTTTGTTTTCTGTAGCTTTGGGAGGACAAGGAAGGCAAGAAAAAAATGAACAAGAACAATGCCAAAGCACTGAGTACTCTCCGCCAGAAGATCCGAAAGTACAACCGAGATTATGAAACCCAGATAACTGCTTATCGCCAGGTATTGATTTATGCAGGAAAGGCTGCAGGGTTGTTGCATTTTACAACAACTACTGTGTGGGATTGATGGATTGTCCATATTAGCACTAATAGCAAACATGTAGGATTGTAGCTGAAGGGAGGACTTGAACAGCCATGTTTGCGATGGACAAGAAAGTCCGTATAGATAATAAGGGGTGGGGTAGAATAATATATATCATGATCTCAGTATATTGGTCATGTTCTCCTAGAATCCTGAGCTGTCAGCTGATGAAGATGAGGACAAGAAAAGTGATGATTCAGAAGGTAAGTATTGATGCAAGAACCATGCAAATGAAGGATGCCCTCTGTTCTGAGCAAACGTTTTTATGATTTGGTGTGTGAAATCTCCCCTTTCAATAGTTCCTCCCATTTTCTGCCTTCAGGATCCTCTTCCTCAAGTGAAGATGATGATGATGAGGGTATGAGTGCAGCAGCTTTCTTGAAAAAGAAAGAAGGAGCAGTTGAGAGTCGCAGCAAGTTTCTCAAAAAGATAGAGGTGAGAGTTCCAGAAAAGAGCCTCAAAGAAAGATTTTATGGCTAGCCTCCTCAGGGTTCTCCAGCAGGTTTCAGAGTAGGAGAACCCAAGCCTTCTGGGAACGTAAGACAGGAATTTCCGTATTTTCTCAGACAGATTATCCATGTCAGTCAGATTTTATTGGAGACAAAGCAGTTTTCTGCTAGAAGGAACTTTGCTATACTGTGGCAGCAAATTCCTTTGGAAGGTGGCTTGCTGGATTAATACATTTTTTCCCCCCCGACAGGACGAAGATGAGGAAGAAGAGGAGTCAGATGATGATGAAGATTGGGGCTCATCGGATTCAGAATCTGATTCAGAGTCAGATGAAGATGAAAGCAAATACACCTCCTTGGCTTCAAAGTTCCTTAAGAAGTAAGGACAACATTCCTTAGAGGAAGGGGAGGTGGGAACCTTTACCTTTGTGTAACATCATCCATTGTGCCTTACAGGTAGTCTTTGGTTTATGATGATAACTGGGACTGGAATTTCCGTCACTAAACATTGCAATTGTAGTGATGTGATGTGACTGAATCCCATAGTGACGACAATCACAGCAGTCCCCCATTGCTGTCATTAAGGGATTGCCATGGGTTGCTAAGCAAGTATCTTCTGGCATCTTCCTGCTAGCTTCCAGCAGCAAACTCCATGGGGAAATCAGTAGGAAGTCAGGAGTCCCAGGTGGATAAATGGCTGGTGCCAGGGGCCAAAGGACACAGAAGTAGCACTAGACCAGGGATGGCTGCTGCTGGGGATGGGAAGGTGGGCAAGCAACATGCACCCAGACTGAAGCAACTGCTGTTTGAGGTGGGAAGATGTGCAAACTGCCCTGTGCTCTGCCATCCTTGCCACGCCTAACTGGCTCAGTTCCACTGCTGATGCATGCTTGGCATTGGTCTTCATAAGACCTTCTTCCTATGGCCACACATGAAGTTCCTAAAGCCTTGTGAGAAGGCTGCACACAGCCTCAGGAAAGAGGCCTTTCACAGATAGCAGTTGCCTGGTGACATGCCAAGCCAGGCATACTTTATCAGCAGCAGTAAGAAGAAGACAACAAAGATCAGATGGGGGTGGCAAGAACAGCACAGTGCATTGTAGCAGGATGGCAGAGTGCAGGGTGACCAAAAGGGCAGGAATAAGGTGTTTGTAATACACACTTTGGTCTATACTAGTAGGCTGCGAAGTGCCAGAATTTTTTTTTTTTATTGAAAAAGTTTTACATTACATTTTATAATATAAAACCCCCCCCTTCCCCCTCCCTATCCCACCCCCCACCCTATCCCTTCTATCCCTCCCCCCTCCCTTGACTTCCGCTATTTGGCAAACATTAATCTTAACATATTCCACATTCTTTAAAGGCGAGATCCCTTTAAATAAGAAATTAGCTATTAACACTTCGCTAACATTACACATACTTAACAATCTAAACATCTCAAATTAAGCTTAATACATTCTCTTTAAAATTTTATCTATACCTCATTTATATGCTCATATAGTTATTTAAATATACCAACGTTCAGTAACCTTAAATCTTGAACATCAATTATAGATTCTTCAATTTAATAATAATAATAGACCATGTAACTATCCATACAATTACTTAAGTACATTCTAGTTCTAATTCAACTCAACTGAGCACTAATTGAAATTTCTTGCTTTGGTATTTCCCTTTCATATAATCAACCCATTTCCTCCATTCCTTAACAAAAACTTCATGGGTCCTTTCCTTTAGGTATGCAGAAATTTTTGCCATCTCTGCCAAATTAGACATCTTCAGTATCCATTCCTCTATGGTGGGCACTTGGTCTTTCTTCCAATATTGGCCTATCAGTAATCTAGCTGCAGAAATCATATACAATATTAATCTAGTATCACTTGCTGAAAAACCCTTGATTATTCCCAACAAAAAAAACTGAGGAGAAAATTCTAACTTCTTCTTCAAAATATTCTGCATCACCCACCAAAGTTTAATCCAAAATGGTTTCAACTTCCTGCATGTCCACCAAATATGAAAATATGTTGCATCCAAACAATCACACCTCCAACATTTAGGCTGAACATTTGGATACATACGTGATAATTTTTTGGGATCTAGATGCCATCTATAAAACATTTTGTAAAAATTTTCCCTTAGATTTTGTGCTTGCGTAAATTTAACATTCTGGACCCAAATCTTTTCCCATGTTTCTAACATTACTGGTTGATCAAAATTCTGTGCCCATTTAATCATACAATCTTTAACTAACTCCCCCTCTGAGTCTCTCTCCAACAATAAATTGTACAATCGTTTAATATGCATCGGTCCTTTACATTTTATCTGAGTCACCAAATCCTCTTCATGTAGCATTAGTCCAATTTTCTGGTCTTCTCTCCATCTCGCTTGAAGTTGAAAGTACTGCAACCAATTTATATTGACTCCGTCTTCCAACAGGGTATTCCAAGACTTCAAACTCCAACTGCCCCCATCAATATAAAGTATCTCTTTGTACAACAACCCCCCGAGTGACTTTATTTTTGGCAAAATATGCCCAAGATCCAACCACAAAGGTATTTTGTAATCCAATTGAAGCTGGTGCTTCTTCCAAACTCTCAGCAAAGCGTATCTTAAAGTATGTCTATTAAATAGACTGTCTCTCTTATCTTCATAAAATAGATATGCATGCCATCCAAATTGCAAATCATGGCCTTCTATATTCAAAATCTCTCTTTTGGTTGTTCCAATCCAGTCTCCAACTTGTATCAATGCTGCTGCTTCATAATATAAACGTAGATTTGGAACTTTAAGGCCACCACGTTCACGTGCATCTTGCATAATCTTAAATTTAACTCTTGGTTTTTTCCCACTCCAAATAAATTTATTTAGGCCTGCTTGCCAGTCCATCAAATATTTATCATTTTTAAGCACCGGAATCATTTGAAACAGAAATAAAAATCTAGGTAGAACATTCATCTTCACTGCTGCTATTCTACCAAGCAGAGAAAGTTGCAGTTTTTTCCATGTATCAAGATCTTTTTGAATCTTATGCCAGAGTTCTTCATAATTATTTTGAAAAAGTTTTTTATTAGATGCTGCAACTTGAACCCCTAAATATTTCACCTTTGTAGCTATTTCAAAGCCTGCCACCCTTTCAAGCTCTTTCCTTTGTGGTTCCAACATATTTTTGACTATCATCTTAGTCTTATTCTGGTTCAGGCTAAAACCCGAAACCAGACCGTATTCCTCTATAATGTTTTTCATCTGTATGATGGATTCCAAAGGTCGTGTTAGGGTAACAATCCACCATATTTTTAATCCAAAATGCTTTAACTTTTTTATAAGTCCACCATACATGATAATACATAGCGTCAACACGATCATATCTCCAACATTTGGATTGTAGATTTGGATACATACAAGCTAGATTTTTGGCATCCAAAAAACATTTTATAAAAGTTCTCTCAAATTTTGAGCTTGCATAAATTTTACATTTCTTACCCAGATCTTTTCCCATGTTTCCATCATTATTGGGTCCTCAAAGTTTTGTGCCCATTTTAGCATAAATCTTTAACTAATTCTGTTTCCGAATCTATTTCTATCAAAATACTATACAACCTTTTTATTTGCATTTGACTCTGATCCCTAATTTGTTTTACCAAATTTTCCTCATTTTGTGTGATACCAATTTTCTGGTCTTTTTTTCCATCTAGCCTGTAACTGTCCATACTGAAACCAGGTTTGAATTACCCTTTCCTCTCTTAATACATTCAAAGGCTTTAACTGTAATACACCTCTTTCTATGTCAAGAAGCTCTTTATATGTAATTACATCCTGTTTTTGTTCTATACTTACGTTCTCTATCGCGTGTCTGGGTACTAGCCACATAGGTATCTTGTCATTTAATTTATATTGATATTTTTTCCACACATGTAATAGAGCATTCCTTAATATATGGCTTTTAAAGATCCTATCCACCTTCTTATCATATACTAAATAAGCATGCCACCCATATACCAAATCATATCCCTCAATATTCAATATTCTATCCTCTGTTAAATTAATCCAATCACTAATTGTTGATAAAACAACTGCTTCATAATATAATTTTAAATTGGGCAGTTTCAAACCACCTCTTTCACGTATATCTTGCATTATTTTAAGTTTTATTCTCTGTCTCGTCCCTGCCCAAACAAAGTTGTTAATACTTTTCTGCCATTCTTCCAAATTTGCATCTTTTTTGAGTATTGGTATCATTTGAAATAGAAATAAAAACTTAGGCAAAATATTCATTTTTACTACTGCTATCCTTCCCAACAAAGACAATTGCAATTTTTTCCATTTATCCATCTCTGTCTGTATTTTATGCCATAATGGTTCATAATTATACTTATATAATTTCCCATTTGATGTTGTGATATAGACTCCTAAGTATTTAACCTTTTTTACTATCTCACATCCTGCTACTCTTTCTAGTTCTTCTTTTTGATTTGTAATCATATTTTTAACTATCATTTTATTTTCCCTAGTTTTGTTTTAAGCCCAGATACTTGACCATATTGATTAATTATGTCCATTAAATCTACAGCTGATTTCCCCGGTTCGGTTAAAGTTACAACCAAGTCATCTGCAAATGCTTGTAATCTATATTCATGAAGCCTAATCTTAATTCCCTGTACATCATCTGAATCACGTATTCTATTCAGCAATAATTCCAGAATTAAAATAAACAATAATGGAGACAGGGGACACCCCTGTCTTATTCCTTTTTCAATTTTAAAAGATTCTGCTAAGCTACCATTAACTATAATTTGTGCTGTTTGTTTCTGATATATTGCTTTAATAGATTGTGTAAAATATTCTCCAAACTGCATCTTTTGTATTATTTTTATTAAAAATTGCCAATTCACTCGATCAAATGCTTTCTCCGTGTCCAAAAATATAAGCACTGCAGGGCCTTGGGTATTCTTCCCCAAATATTCCAGTATATTAACAATTTGTCTTACATTACTTTTCATTTGTCTCCCATGTATAAAACCAGATTGGTCATTGTGAATCACTTGTTGCATAACTGACATTAACCTGTTTGCTAATATTTTAGCAAAGATCTTATAGTCTGTATTAAGTAATGATACAGTCTATAGTTTTTTGACTGACTATGATCTTGATCTTCTTTTGGATTCAAAGGAATGAAAGCTGTTCTCCAAGATGGTGGGATCTGTCCTCCAAGTTGTATTTTAATAAGTAATTCCCTAAGAGCTTCTACCATTTCTAGTTGGAAATTTTTATAATAAGCCGCTGTCAGTCCATCTGTGCCAGGGGCTTTACCAATTTTTAACTGCTTAATTACCAGGAGAATTTCCTCCGTGGTTATCGGTTGATTCAATCTTTCCCTTTGTTCATCTGTAAGTATAGGAGTATTCTCCTTCTCCAAATATTTATCTATATCTATGTCTTGTATTGTATCACCAGCATATAGTCTCGTATAAAATTCTAAGGCCTTTTTGATCATATTCTGTTGATACACTTCTTTCCCTTTATATTCTATTTTCTCTATGATACGAGACTTTTGTTTTTTCCTTAACATGTATGCTAACCATCTACCTGGTTTATTTGCATTGCAGAAAGTGTTGTGTTTAGCATATAGCAAATTAGTTGTTACCTGGTCTGATATCAACATATTAAATTGCCCTCACAATAAAGTAATTGCTTCTTTTATCTTCTTATCATCTGGGTTAGATATTAGCGTCTGCTCTTTCTTTTTTATTTCCTCTTCTAATTGCCTCCATTTCCCCCCCTGTCTACGTCTCTGTGCATTATTCACATTTATTAGAACACCTCTCATATATGCTTTACTTGCATCCCAAACCATTTCCATAGGTGTTCCCTTGTGCATATTTAAAACAAAATATTCTTTCAATAGTTTTTTACATTCTATCACATTTCCCTTATATCTAAATAAATTTTCATTTAACCTCCAAGGCCTCCTAGACCCCTGTCCATATTCCAGTTCCATCCACACCGGATTATGGTCTGTTACAGTTCTTGGGCATATCTTCGTCTTCTTCACCCTGGAAAGAAAATCATTCGTAATTAATATAAAATCAATTCTAGAAAAGGATTGGTGCCTATTGGAAAAAAATGTAAAATCTTGCTCTTTAACATTCCGTTCACGCCAGATATCTCTCAGCTCCATATCATCCATCATGTCAAAAAAAGATTTAGGCAGTCTTGCACACGTATTTTGCAAAAGTCCCTTCTTGTCTTTCTTAGTATCCAATACTCCATTCCAATCACCCAATAATATGCACGATCTTAATCCCATTGTGTTAATTTAGTATGCAGCAATTTGTAAAATTTTTCTTGTTGATTTTCTTTCCTTCTATTAATAATTCAATTGCAATATATCTTCCTTGAGGATCTGCTTCAATTAATTTAGCCTTTAAGTCTTTCCTTAAATATATAACTATGCCATTTTTCTTCTCCAGGGCAGATGCCACAAAATGTGTTCCCAGTCTTGCATTTATCAAATATTTTTTTATTAAAAAGTTTTGTAACAATACAAAATAAAAAACATTCCCTCCCTCCCAACCCCCCCTCCCCTCCCTCCCCCTCCCCTCTCCGACTTCCCAGAGTAAAATACAGTGTATTAAAAAGAAAAAAAAATCATCATCTAAATGAATCTTATCAAACTTCCAGTTTACAAACCACCCTCTGTAATCTTAACTCCAATATAATTAACAATACATTTCTATAATTCTTCTTCATTCATACGCAATTTGATGTCTTCTTATTTGATACTTATTCCAAATGTAGTCAATCCATTTCCTCCACTCCAAAATGTATTTTTCCTGCGTATGGTCTTTCAAATATGCCGAGATTTTTGCCATTTCGGCTAAGTTCGTTACTTTTAAAGTCCATTCTTCTACAGTGGGTAAAGAGTCTTTCTTCCAATATTGCGTAATAACAGCAGTCTAGCTGCTGTTATTAAATTTAAAAGCAATTTCATCTCTACTACTGTACAATCATTTGTAATACCCAATAAAAACAATTGTGGTGTAAATTTCAACCTCCTTTTCAGGATATTCTGCATTACCCACCAAATCTTTATCCAAAATGCTTTAATCTTCTTACAAGTCCACCATGTATGAAAATACGTTGCATCTGCACAATCACACTGCCACCGGCTTGTACATTGACAACTTTTTGGGATCTAAATGCCATCTATAAAACATCTTATAAAAATTTTCTCTTAAATTTTGTGCTTGAGTAAATTTAACATTTCTAACCCAAATCTTTTCCCATGTTTCCATCATTATTGGTTCCTGGAAGTTTCTAGCCCATTTAATCATACAATCTTTAACCAACTCTGTTTCTGAATCTTATCTCTAGTAATACATTATATAACCTTTTAATATGCATATTACTCTGATCTCTAATTTGTTTTACCAGATTTTCTTCATTTTCCATAAGACCAATTTTTTGATCCTCCCTCCACCTTGCTTGAAGTTGACCGTATTGAAACCAAGTATAAATTATCCCTTCTTCCTTCAGGACCTCTAACGGCTTAAGTTGTAGTTTTCCCCTTTCATTAAATAAAAGTTCTTTATAGGTAATCACCTCCATCTTTTGTTCTATACTTGTATTTTCTATTGCATGTCTGGGGTTTGCCCAGATAGGTATCTTGTAATCTAACTTATATTGGTATTTCTTCCAAACTCTCAACAGAGCATTTCTAAGAATATGATTTTTAAAAACTTTATCTACTTTCTTTTCATACAATAAATAGGCATGCCATCCATACAATAAATCATATCCTTCTACATTTAAAATTCTTTCCTCAGTTAAGTTAAACCAATCACTAATCTGTACTAACACAGATGCTTCATAGTACAATCTTAGGTTAGGCATTTTCAAACCACCTCTCTCCCGAACATCCTGTATAATTTTTAATTTATCACTAGGTTTTTTACCTGACCATATAAAAGTATTAACTCCTTTCTGTCATTCTCTTAGATTTTCATCTTTCTTCAACACCGGTATCATTTGAAACAAAAATAAAAATTTAGGTAATACATTCATTTTTATTGCTGCTATTCTTCCTAACAGAGATAATTGTAATTTTTTCCAGTTTTCCATTTCTTTCTGCACTTTTTGCCATAATACCTCATAATTATTTTTAAATAACTTCGTATTTGATCCAGCAACAATCCCACCCAAATATATAACCTTTTTAACTATTTCAAATCCCGTTATTTTTTCTAGTTCTTTTATTTGATCAACAGACATATTTTTAGTCATTATCTTAGTTTTGTATTGATTTATTTTAAATCCAAAGACTTTACCATATTGTTGTATCATTTCCAACATATATGTGGCTGTAAC
This sequence comes from Coluber constrictor foxii, assembly GCA_038048745.1. Classification (NCBI taxonomy): domain Eukaryota; kingdom Metazoa; phylum Chordata; class Lepidosauria; order Squamata; family Colubridae; genus Coluber; species Coluber constrictor. Next base: position 59,408,708 of record CM075961.1, on the reverse strand, counting down.
TTAAATTAAATGTCTCTTAAATTCTCCTGGCCAATCTCTTTCAATCCTCTAACTCTCAAGGCAAACTCCATAGATCTATACTGTATCATGAGCACTTCATTTTCCAGCCTTTCAGATTTAGTCATAAATTCACCCATTTTAGCCTCCAGATCTAGAGTAGCCTCATTAATTTCTTCCGCTCTTTCATCAAGCTGGATAAGATGTTTAGACAAGCCTGAGACAGCCAGCACAATGTCCTCTCTTATATCATCATGCTTCTTTGCAACAACATCCCTAATTTCTTTTATTTCATCCTCAAATTTTCCCAATTTCTCTTCTATTTTTCCCTCTATCATCGCTGTTTGGTACTCATAGCTTGTTTTATAAAGTCCTTAAGTTCATTCATGAAAACCTCCTTATTTTGTATCTCAACCGGAAATTGAGCCTTTTGTGTCACAGTGGAGACTATAGGAGAACCTTCTCCTGTTTTAGATGCTGCTGGTTTGGTCTGTTTAGAAGCCATTTTAATTTCTTTGTTTCAAAAAAATATTTTCTCCTCTTCACCCCACTTTGCAAATATAAGGTCTCAAAAGTCACTAAAACCAGCTCTAAACAGTTTTAAACTGCTGCTTTTAATGTGAAAATAATCTTCCTCCCAAGTTCTTTCTTTCTAGCAGCTTGTTTTCATTTAAAAGCAAAAAAAGACCTCAGCAAACTTTTTCAGTACTCATTTCCCCTTCTCAGCACAGCCAGGATACTCTTGATTGAACACTTCCTCTTTCAATTGACTTCATTTGCAACAAAGTAATCAGGAGTTAAGCTTTGAGATTTTGTTGCAAGTACTCCTGCTTTCATCCATCTGCTCTTGTAATCATTAAAACTGTCAGATTGCTTGCAGAGCTGGTCGCAGCACCTAATGCTGCATTTGCAGCAGCGCTCCAAGTCCGGAGTTCTTTTCCCTGGGGAGCCCACCTTTCCAGCCCCTGGAATTAATCCCAGGGGCTTTTTTGGCGGCTCTACCTGTCGGAAACTGCTCTGCCCCCCTTCTTCTCCCGAAGAGGGGACTGCAAAACTGCCAGACAGCTGTTTTTCGCTGTCAGGGCGGTTTAACGGGATCTCAGAGCCAGGGATCTTGGAGCCAGGGATCTCAAAAAGATCGTCAGCGATGCCTGCGGCGCCAGCGGACGTCCCTCCATTATCAAATATTTTTGATAGTTTGTTCTAATATGTATTTCTTGCAAACAAATTACATCATTTTTAAATTGTTTCAAATAGTGAATTTTTCCCCCTTTTTTGTGTGAATTTAAACCATTAACATTCCAGGTTAAAAATTTAATAATCATCTTTAGCCCCTCAAATCTTTTGAAGCACAGCCTGGAAGTCTTGCTGGAATTTCTTCTTCGGTCTGGCTCCCCCTGCAGCTTCTGTATTTGTATTTATAGTTTCTTGGGTTATTATTTGAGTTTGTTGCCTCTTTAATTTCTGTTCTTTGTGTTTAGTTGCTGCTCGAGTTTGTCTTTGTTCTATAACTCCTTCTGTCTTCTCAGAGAAGTCCAAGGCTTTAACAGCACCCAAAAGTTGAATTAAATCTTCTTGTGTACTCAAAACACCTCCTTGGGCTTGTGCCTGCGTAGCTTCCTTTCTGACCTCCCCAGCTTCTTTCCTTCTTCTGACTCCTGGCGATGGTGGGTATCCAGCCTTTAGCGCATTACTGTAAAAATCTCTTGCCTTCCAAACTGAGTTAAGACGATATCTTTCTCCTGAGTAATTCACCACCAATCCGGCTGGAACCTCCCATCTGTACTATATCTGACGATTTCTGACTTCATCAACTAGAAATGCATAGTCCTTTCTGGATCTCAACATTTTAGGGGGAATTTCCTTCAGTACTGCCACCTCCTGTCCTGCCACCTGTAGCTTGATTTTATAAGACGCTTGTAATATTCCATTTCTTGTCTTCCTGGTAACAAAATAGATTACAATATCTCTTGGTAGTTGTCTCTATCTAGCAATCCATGAGTTAACACGGTAAATTTTGTCGATCTGCCAATCATATTCTGCCTTTGGTTCACCAATTAACTGAGCAAAAGCTTCTGCAAAAATCTCTTTCAAATTTTCTTGGTTATTTTCTTTCAGGCCACTTATTCTCAAAGCAAATTCCATTGCTCCGTATTGTGTCATTGTAACTTCTGCCTCTGTCTTTTCCATCTTAATTTGAGCTTCATCAACTTTGTTTTCCAAATTAACATTAGACTAATTAACTTCTTCCACCCTATTCTCCAGGGATGTTAAATAACCAAGCCAGCCCTTAAATGCATCCACAATATCCTCTCTTATTTGTTGATTGCGGGTTTGGATTAAGTCATTAATTTCAGACATTTCGTCAGAGACATCTTTAAAAGCAGTTGTAATTTTTTCTTGCAAAACAGAAATTTGTGCCTTTAAAGCCCCTTAGAGGGCTTCAAGTGTCAGTGTTTATGTATCCGCTGGGGGTAAGAAAGACTGCAATTTGGAAAGCTGAGCTGGTGAACTTCCAGCACTCTTAGGAGCACCTATTTTTGTTTGTTTTGAAGCCATTTCCAAATATTCAAATTACACTTTCCAGCAGTCAGAGTAATAAATCCAAAAAGTCCACTTAATCCCCAAATTTGTTAAATCTTATAGTTTGTTAGTAAACCAGTGCTATTTTGTTTAATCTTGAGCTCTTTGTTCTTTTAAAATTGATTAGAAGAGAGCTAACAACGTTAACAAGCACTTAACAAGCACTTTCCTCTTAACTTTCTCCACACCCTTTAACTTTCAGGCACCATCTTTATCCTTTTGTTCTCCTCAATCTTCACAGAAGGAAGTAATACTGCATCAGAGTTAAAGTTTGTACTTGCAATTATAATCACTCCTGTCTTAGCTCTGCCTGCTTCTTATTCAGATGTATATTCAAGCATTGTTTGCAGGGATGGTCACGGCATTTTGTTCTGCTTCAGCAGAAGTGTCCCGGGTGCGGAGCTCTGTCGGGCTGCTGGGGAGCTCTCACCCTTCGAGCCCCAGAATTGCTCCTGGGGGTCTAGGGGAGCTCTACCCTTGCCTGGCTGCTCATCTCCCCCTCTTTTCCCGAGGGGAAAGTTTTCAAGCTGCTAGACAGCTGATTTGCGCTGATCTAGCAGCTTATACGCGATCGCGGGGCTGGCGCTCCAACAGGAGTGTCTTCAACACCTACGGTGCCACTGGAAGTCTCCACATGTTATTTTTGAAGAACATCTAAAATCTTGCAATGACACAGGTTGCAACTAAGCTACTGACTGGTTCACAAAAGCAAAATAATATTTTGCCTACATTGATACAGTTAGGCCCATATTGGTTAACAAATGTCTTTCAACTACAAGTAAAAAATGAAGGTTTTGCCTAAAATGTAGATCTGCTTTGCAAACAGCTCTGTGCCTATTCTTATCATGCAACCAACAGAAGAGGCCCCCCTAAAGATGTCTCTGCTTTCAGAGACTTGGTTGTTGGGCACCCTGGAAAATCTGTTATTGTGCTATTGCCAAACTGTGGAAGCTCCTGTGTACGGTTCTCAGTCTAGGGGGGATTAAAATCACTAGTAAAAAGGCTTGATTTAAATTAATTTTAAAAGAGCAACTGTCATCTCTGTCCTGCAGCAGCTCCTCTGATTTGCTGTTGATTTACCAACAAACCCATTCACTTTAATGGGATGGCTGGTGATACAGCAATGACACAACAAGGTGAGGGACGTGGCGGGCAGCAGGTGAGCGGATGCCTGCTAACAGTCGCTGCCATGATGGATGTGAAATGACAGGGGATCTTTAAATGTAAAGACTCATTCTTGCGGGTAGTTAGAATCTTTAATATTATTATTTGCAAACAAAATGAAGGTTTCCTATTTAGCTTGCAGAGCTTGGATTCATTAAATGAGTTTACCAAAAATGTAAATATTGCAGAATATATACAGCCTCATGCTACATAACTAAGCTCCATTTCGTGCTGAATAAACTAAACTATTAATGTGTCTTAAATAGAAAACTATCTTTAGATAGATTTTTAATCCAAAAGCATTTTATTAAAATAAATTAGATAAAAATGAAAAAAATGCAATGTAAATTTTTAAAAAATCGATTTTTATCTACTCTGGTTTTCACATTTTCTACTGACAAGAAATATGAATCCTTGTTTTCCCCTTCAGGCAGATTTTATGACCTAGATTGTTAATAATTTTAGCTCTTTTTACAGGATTTTTATTCCTTAAATTTTAGAGTTAACCAGCGTGCATATCCTACACAGGTAGTCCTTGGGTGATGACAGTTTCTTCAAGGAGCATACAAAGTTACCATGACACTGAATGAAAAGGACCTATGATGGGTCCTTGGACTGCTGGCCATTGCAGCATCCCTGCAGTGTGGGAATCCTGTCATGTGATCATGGTTTCAAGGTTTCCTATTGCCTTTGCAAGAGCAAGGTCGGGGGAAGCTGGCAGGAATTTGGAAGTCATGATCATATGAAGTACCTGCTTAATGACTGCAGTCCTCATTCCAGGACTGCTGGAATGGCTGTCATTAAGCAACATGGACCTAGGACACTGTGCCAATGACATCATTTAGAATTGCTACCAAAACATGCAGGTTTCCTATAGGTTGAAAGTTATATCACTTGATCTACTAGTAGTTGATTCCAACTTAGCAGATCAGTGTTCTGTGCAAGGGTAGGTAGATAGCAGGGAAATCTTGGTCTATTGGGGTAAAATAATCTTGCCTGTCAGAGTTTTGCAAAGTGACTAGTATTATGAGATAAACCTAGGAGTTGATCAACGCAGCTTTCAGTTGCCTCCACTTACAACCTTACATCAGCTACAGCTATTAAATCTACATTACCTGACAGGTTTGGATTCAAATGTGATTTGTGGGACAGAAAGAAAAGGAACTGCTTTCATTAGAACAGGTTTGATCTGCAGTATTCAAAGGCAGCAATGTTTCTGGGATTAAATCGTATAGCTAGCTCAAGATTTTAGAATCACAGCATGGAAAAAAACCTGATCTGTTTAATCCTCCAAAATTAAGAGTTGGCACAGAGGAGGAAAAGAGGATTCTAGAGAAGAAAAAAGAAGATAAAGCAAAGAAGAAACAAGACCGTAAATCCAAAAAGTATGAAGATGATGAAGATGATAATGAAGGTGGTGAATGGGAAAAAGTCAAAGGAGGTGTTCCTCTGGTTAAGGTGAGGCATTGCTAGTGGCCTTTCATTCCAGCTGGGAGATTAGCCAGAGAGGGAGTAGAAGGAATTGGGAAGTTTATCCTTTTTTTTGTTGTTGTTCTCTCCCCTTGTAGGAAAAGCCAAAGATGTTTGCTAAGGGCACTGAGATCAACCATGCTGTGGTAGTGAAGAAACTCAATGAGATTCTACAGGCTCGTGGCAAGAAAGGCACTGATAGGTGAGACAAAGACGTTTTAACATTGCTGGGCAAGAGTAACTGAAATCATTCTCAAATTGACTGCTAGCTTTTTTTTGTTCCTCTGGGAGGCAAATAAGTAGGTCATTTCTCAGATGGCATCTGGGGTGGTTTAGATCCAGGGGTGTCAAACTCAAGGGAGACAGGCAAATTAACTTCAAGACCAAAAATACAGAAGTCGATTATGAAAACAAAGCAAATCTGAGATGACAGTAAAATATATACACAGAGAAGATCCACCTTGCCTGATATTGAAATCTTTTCCTCTGAAAGGATCTAGTCAGTTCTGAGCTTCATGCAGACATTAATACACGATGCAACATCCTTTGCACTGAAGCAATTTCCTCTTTCATTAGTGTGAAAGGAGGAATTGGGCAACACTTGCTTCTGCTTTACGCTAGCCTCAGCTAAATGTCTGCAGTGCCTTTACAAGAGGCAACTGGACTTCCTTTGTTTTTCTCTGAAGATGTTTCGCTTCTCATCCAAGAAAGGTTCTTCAGAGCTTGGGTGAGATGCAAAACGTCTTCAAGGAAAAAACAAAACAACAAAAACAAAGAAAGTTCTCTTGAAAAAGCACCTTTAGGACTAACTCCAGGTTTTTATTGTATTACCCAATCTCAAGAAACAGTGGTACATCTCATAAACTTGTGACATGCTAAAAGGTGGCTAATTGAGATGGGGAGCTGACCATTTTTGAACTTTTTATCACCACACCAAGGAAATGGGCATAAGGCCTGTGTCTAGAGTTTGCTGTGGCTTGTTTGTATCAGGCCAGGCTAGACAGGGAGGAACCACATGTTCCAGGTTGAGGTTATAATTCAGCCTCTTGACCTATCAGACAAGTTTGTGAAGGTCTTCTGCATAAGAAAGGGTGTGGTCACACACTTCCATCCTGTTTTACGTTCACTTTTGGAAGGACAAGAGCTTTGGCTTCACAGATTCCAATGTCTTACTCTTAAAATTACTCCCAAATTGAGCAAAAAAAAAAAGTCTTTCAAAAGTGACATTTTGCTGAATGCTGGTGGCATGACCTTATGGTGTTCTGGGAGCTGCAGATAAGATGCAATGGTTAGAATAGCAATAGCAGTTAGAGACTTATATACTGCTTTACAGCCCTTTCTCAGAAGTTTACAGAGTCAACATATTGCCCCCAACAATTTGGGTCCTCATTTTACCCACCTCAGAAGGATGGAAGGTTGAGTCAACCTTGAGCCAGTGAGAATCGAACTGTTAAACTACAGGCAGCCTACAATCAGCAGAAGTAGCCTGCAGTACTGCATTCTAACCACTGCACCACCATGGCTCATAATGGCTCATAATGGTTAAGTTAAAGGCTTTAGAACAAAGTCAAAAGGATTGTGCTGAGTTTGAGAAAGTAACTCATAATAATAATCTGCCATCTCCTCACACCTGTTGTCACAGTAGTCTCTACCCTTTCTGTGATCTTCCACAGGGCTGCCCAGATCGACCTTTTGCAGCTTTTGGTTGGAATTGCAGCAGAGAACAACTTGGGAATAGCCATTGACCTCAAAATCAAGTTCAACATCGTTGCCTCTTTGTATGACTACAACCCCAACTTAGCTACATATATGAAGGTATAGAGGAATAAATAAGGAAAGTAAAATGGATTAATTCCAGTGTGCTGCAAGAGTTTGTTCCTTGCCTGCTTTGGCTGTGAGAGATGCGACATGGAAGATTGGTTGTTTTATTCCCATAATACAAGAAGTCCTCACAGCCACAATTGAGCCCAAAATTTATGTTGTTAAATGAGAAATTTGTTAAGTGAGTTTTGCCCTATTTTATGACTTTTCTTGCCACATTTGTTAAGCGAATCACTTTAATTGTTAAATAAGTAACACGGTTGTTAAGTGAATCTGGCTTCTCATTTGCTTGTCAGAAGGTCACAAAACGGGATCACGTGACCCTGAGATATTGCAACTTTCATAAATATGAACCACTTGTTAAGCATCCATATGTAAATCACGTGACCATAGGATGCTGCAACGGTCATAAGTATGAAAAATTATCATGTCCCCTTTTTCAGTGCCGTTGTAACTTTGAACTAAATGATCTGTTGTAAGTCGAGGACTACCTGTACTAAGATTGTTAATGATTTCCTCTTTATTCTCCTTGTTTGCAGCCAGAGATGTGGCAGAAATGTCTCAGCAGCATTGATGAGCTGCTGGACATCCTCTTTGCAAACGACAACATCTTTATTGGACAGAACATTGCAGAGGATTCTGAAAACCTGGCCAACGCTGAGCAGGTAGGTTTCTGCAGATCCCCTCAGCCTATAAACCATCCTGCAATATGTTGTGTAGGTGGTCTTTGTCTTGGGACCAGCTGCTTAGCACCTGTTAAAATGGATTTCCCCCAAAAGAAGAATCCCAATCTGGATTCAAAGCTCCAATGGCTGCCACACCTTCCTGTGGTCATGTGATCACATTTTGGTTACTTGGGAACTAGCCCACATGGCAGCATCCCATGGTCATATGATCATGATTTACAAATGTTTTTATCCCCCTGTTGTTAATTTCTGAGTTTTGGAGTGGGGGGAACCACTGAATGCAGAGAATGGGTTCTCTAAATGACCATCTCAAAAAACATGAAATCACATGGATTGGTCACATGGATTCCTCAACTTAACAACCGTCATATACATGAATGAAAATTCCAGGCTCTGTAACAGTCAGAAGTCGAGGACTACTTGGTAGGGATGGCTGAGTAAAATCTGCAAAGATCAAAGAGGATGTTGCTGCGCTGGCAGACCAAGGGAAAAAAAGCTTCTTTTTTTTTATACCACTTCCCCAAAAATGCTGCATGGACAGTCCAATTGCATCAATATCCTCATAACTGGGAGTAATGGTGATTGTCACTCAGTCCAGTAGGAAAGTTCTACTTTGGAGAAAGATAAAGTGAGTCTGCTAGTCCTAATCCCACTCTTTTCTTTCTGCCTTCCCATGACCAGCCCCTTCGCATACGTGGATGCATCTTGACCTTGGTGGAGCGGATGGATGAGGAGTTTGTGAAAATCATGCAGAACACAGACCCCCATTCTCAGGGTGAGTGAGTTTGTACATCAACATGTCCATCACAAAGTGGTGACAGAGGTGAGGGAAAAAGGGAATCCATTGAAAGTGGAGGTAATGAAAGGAAGTGGGTTGGGACAGGAGGTACCTTGATAATAGGAATATTTGGCTCCTAGTTGAATGTTGCCCTCATCAGAATTGCCTCTTTTAGCCAGACATAATTGATTTGGAGCCTGTTAAATTGCAAAGTTGAAGTTCACCCTTATTTTTTCATGTTACTCTGCCTGCTTACCGAAGAATAGCAATAGCACTTAGACTTATATATTGCTTCACAGTACTTTACAGCCCTGTCTAAGCAATTTATAGAATCAGCATATTGCCTCCAACAATCTGGTTCCTCCTTTTACCAACCTTGGAAGGAAGAAAGGCTGAGTTGACCTTGAGCCAGTCAAGAATGAACTCCTGGTGTGCCAGCTTGCCCCTCATGTGGTTCAGTTCCGAATAGGCCACGACCCAGTAGTGGGCTGCAGCTGGGGGGGATTGGGGGCCCCTGTGTTTAGGATTTGAACTGCTGGAATACAGAAAGCTGACTTTTTCCAGGTGACAAATTCAGTGTTTTTAAGCTGCTGAGCCATTGTGCCTCCATTGTAGATAACAAAAAGTTATAGGTCAGCATGAAAGAGCTTGGTGATCAAGGGCCTTCATGTTTCTACATTTTAAATTTTGTAATTGTAAGTGCATAAAACAACAGATATTTTGACCACATCTCCATAACCACCAAAATGAAATCTGATGGGGAGGGGAGGTTTTGCAGGACTGCTTTGCCAGATTCCACCTAATCAAACAAGGGAACCCACCCTCATTTCTTGTAAAAGACTAAGCTAAGCATGTGTGGTACATTTCTGTAGAATATGTGGATCACCTGAAGGATGAAGCGCGAGTGTGCAAGATCATAGAACGGGTGCAGACTTACCTGCAGGACAAGGGAACTACAGATGAGATCTGCCGTATTTACCTGCGCTGCATCCTCCACACTTATTACAAGTTTGACTACAAGGCTCACCAGCGTCAGCAAGGCCCAGCAGGAGACAGCAAGGTAAGGTGGTCCCTCTAATAGGCAAGGAACATCAGTAGTTGAACCTCCCCTCCCCAGAGAGATAAATTTGCTTGTCTACGTCAGTACTTCCTTATCATCATCACCTTTTGCTCATTAATAGATGCTAAATAAGCATATAGGTAAAAGTAAAGGTTTCCCTCGCACATATGTGCTAGTCGTTCCCAACTCTAGGGGTTGGTGCTCATCTCTGTTTCAAAGCCGAAGAGCCAACGCTGTCTGAAAACGTCTCCGTGGTCATGTGGCCGGCATGACTAAATGCCAAAGGCACATGGAACACTGTTACCTTCCCACCAAAGGTGGTCCCTAGTTTTCTACTTGCATTTTTACGTGCTTTTGAACTACTAGGTTGGCAGAAGCTGGGACAAGTAATGGGAGCTACCCCGTTACGTGGCACTAGAGATTCAAACTGCTGAACTGCTGACCTTTTGATCAACAGGTTCAGTGTCTTAGCCACTGAGCTTTATAAAATAAAAATAACACCTTGAAACCAGTTTCTAGGAAACTTCATAGACCAGTGTTTCTCAGTTTTGGCAGTTTTAAAACATGCTAGCTGGAGAATTTTGGGAGTTGAAATCCACTCATCTTAAAGTGGCCAAGTTTGAGAAACACTGTCATAGAAAACACAGCCATGTTTTCCAGAATGCCTTAGTTATTTCCCAATCTGACTGACAGCTCTGGAATTCAAAGGGTTCTCCCACTCAAATGATAACCTAATCCAGTGCTACTTAATTTCTGAGCCCAAACAAGGTTGATCAGGTGGTGCCACCTGTCAAGAGGTAGCTTTGTAGAGAATTAAACATTCTTTTACCAAACGACAACTTCCAGCACTTGAGACCAGTCCTCCAATCGGATAATTAATTTCCTTGTTGGGAATCCGGAATGTAAAACCATAACAAAAATAGTTCATTGTAAACAGCGTTTTTGTATTCACTGGCAAACGAACGTAGCATATTGAGTTAGTGATATTTTCTGAGTTTGGTTGTTTTTCTGCAGATATTTCATTACCAGGCTAAATAACATTATCAATACAAGCTCAGACAACCCCAAGAGGAAAGCAAAGGTTAGAGAAAGATTGGTATGTTAGGGCAGAGCTGTGTGCAGTATTTGTGGCCAAGGACCACATTGTTAAAAATAAATGTTTATTTCTCCTGTTACATTAAAAATTCGACCTTGGCTTTCTTGTGACTTGGAGATCATTGTTAGATTTCTTGCAAGATAAAGAGAAAAACCAACTTTGGAATTTGAGGATTCAATCTGATCTGACCAGAGGAATATTGTGTTTGGGATTAAAGTTAGGGTTTTCAATATAGGCTTATTTATATTTGACAATTTAGTATATGTTAGATTAAAGTAGTGTAGATATTAGTATGTTAAGATAGTTTAAATACTGGATATTCATTGAAACGAGAGAGATGTTGCATTGTGTACTTTGTATTGAAAAGAATTTAAGGTCATTTTTATATTAGTTTGATGTATTTTTTTCTGTCACTTTTCTGTCCTGTTATTCCCCTCCCTCCCCTCCTTCATATTAGTTTGTACTTTAATGTTGGCTTATGAAAAACAATGTGTAAGTTTGCAAAACAAAATAAAAATCATAGTTTGGCTAAAACCTTCAAGAGTGATTTAAAAGGCTGCGTGCTGCAAGTCAGACATTTTGTGATTTATTGATACTGGGACTAATTTACACTCTCTGCTTATCTCAGTCCGAACAAGACCAAGCAGAAAACGAGGGTGAAGATTCTGCAGTGCTGATGGAGCGCCTTTGCAAGTTCATCTACGCCAAGGATCGGACAGACCGGATCCGCACCTGTGCCATTCTCTGTCATATTTATCACCATGCCTTGCATGATCGCTGGTACCAGGCCCGTGACCTGATGCTCATGAGCCACCTTCAAGATAATATCCAGCATGCGGACCCTCCAGTTCAGGTTAGAGAGGAACAAGTGGTTTGGTAGCCACTTGAGAACCAACATTGAACTTGCCTGTTTGGAGAGGGGTGTGTGTGATAGCACAGTGTTTGGATGGACAGCAGATTTTATGCTGCCCTACTCTCTTCAATCTGCCACAGATTCCTCTAAACAAAATGGAGGACGCCTAGTAGAGAGGGAAGCTCTGCTTGATAATCTGTATTGTGAAATACAGATTGTCAAATAACTGATACTTATTTGAGCAGCTGCTGAATTCTCCATGGGATCCAAGAGGAGATAATAGGAAAAGAGGTGCTGGTAGTTTTTCAAACTCTTTTGTGTTTTTTCCATTCCCAGATCCTGTATAACCGGACGATGGTTCAGCTGGGGATCTGTGCCTTCCGCCAGGGCTTGATCAAAGATGCTCATAATGCTTTGCTGGACATTCAGTCTAGCGGAAGAGCAAAGGAGTTGCTGGGGCAGGGTCTCCTGATGCGTAGCATGCAAGAGCGCAACCAGGAGCAAGAGAAGATTGAGAAGCGCCGGCAGGTTCCTTTCCACATGCACATCAACCTGGAGCTCCTGGAGTGTGTCTACCTGGTCTCTGCCATGCTGCTTGAGATCCCTTACATGGCTGCTCATGAGTTTGATGCCCGTCGGCGAATGATCAGCAAGCAGTTCCACCATCAACTGCGGGTGGGCGAGCGTCAGCCTCTTCTTGGTAAGCGGTCCAAAGGATGCTTGTTTCAGCCCCCAAAGATGCAGTTCCAGCCATTATCTACGTCGAAGGTTTCAGAAGTTTAAAGGGAATCTGGTTCTGCCAGCTAGAAGCAGATAGAAACCAACAAGAAGGAAATGAAGGCAACATTGTCGTTCCGTTTGTGTTCCTCAACAAGTACTAGTAATAGATACAGGTTCTCACTACTTGCAATTTATGGGTATTCCTCAACTTACAATCATAGTGAAGCCTATTAAGTAGTTGTAAGTCAAGAACTACCTATAATACGAATAACCAGAGTGGCTGAGTTGAGATAGATTGCTAGCCCATAAACATCACTTTACCAACGAAATAGTTGAATTATGGCAAAACTATATTCTTCTCTAATATAATGTGTGACATGAACCATCATTTCATACTGAAAGAAATATTTAGCCATACTGACTGATAATATGTTACATCGGGGGGAATTAAGCCGTCGTGATTTTTTTAAAATATCTTTTTTCCTCTGACAAATTATTTAATCTGTGCAAATCAAATAAAATTTGGGGAACTCATCTGCTTTTGTAACAGAGAAACAGCCGGCTTATTCCTTACAGTTAAAATACATGGTTTTATTCTTTTATAACATGAAATCTGTCATTTTCCGGAATAGTCAAGTAGTACTTTTTTTTTCCCTAAGGGATTGTGTCTTATTCATTTAGATAATTAAAATCCTCTCTAATGGATTCGAGGAACATCCTTTTAACTTTCCGCACCTCTCTCTTTTTCCTTGCTTCAGGCCCCCCTGAATCAATGCGAGAACATGTTGTAGCAGCATCCAAGGCTATGAAGATGGGCGACTGGAAGACATGTCACCGTTTCATTGTCAATGAGAAAATGAATGGAAAAGTCTGGGATCTGTTTCCCGAGGCTGACAAAGTGCGCAGCATGCTTGTCCGGTCAGTTGCAAAAGGGTCATATTGTGAGAGAAGTGACCCATGGATGCGATGGAATGTAGTTGGGAGGGGCTGCATTTCTGAGGGATAAGAGACAACTCAGTCTGGATATTACATGTGAGGGAAAGGTGTATTTAGTTTCTCCCTAACAGTTCATAGAGTATATTTTAGATGCAGATAATAGAGTCCTCCATCTGGCAAGATTTTCTCTTAGAGGTATGAAACAATAACCCAATTTAGAAGAATTACCATATATTATTCTTGATTTTGGGCCTCCAATTGATCTAGGAAAAGTACAACTATTTCCAGTTTTGCTCAAATATATTGCTGGAACTGTAGCAGCAAAGATACGGTGGAAATTTGGAGACATGAAATACAGTCAGGTCCAGAAATATTGAGACATCGACACAATTCTAACATCTTTGGCTCTATACACCACCACAATGGAGTTGGAATGAAACAAACACAATGTGCTTTAACTGCAGACTGTCATCTTTAATTTGAGGGTATGTACATCCAACTCAGGTGAACGGTGTAGGACTTACAGCAGTTTGCATATGTGCCTCCCACTTGCTAAGGGACCAAAGGTAATGGGACAGAATAATAATCATAAATCAAACTTTCCCTTCTTAATACTTGGCTGCAAATCCTTTGCAGTCAATCACAGCCTGAAGTCTGGAACGCACAGACATCACCAGATGCTGGGTTTCATCCCTGGTGATGCTCTGCCAGGCCTCGACTGCAACTGTCTTCAGTTCCTGCTTGTTCTTGAGGCATTTTCCCTTCAGTTTTGTCTTCAGCAAGTGAAATGCATGCTCAATGGGATTCAGGTCAGGTGATTGACTTGGCTATTGCATAACATTCCACTTCTGTCCCTTCAAAAAAACTGGTTGCTTTTGCAGTATGCTTTGGGTCATTGTCCATCTGTGAAGCGCCGTCCAATGAGTTGTGCAGCATTTGGCTGAATGTGAGCAGATAATAATGCCCGAAACACTTCAGAATTCATCCTGCTGCTTTTGTCAGCAGTCACATCATCAATAAATACAAGAGAACCAGTTCCATTGGCAGCCATACATGCCCACGCCATGATACTACCACCACCATGCTTCACTGATGAGGTGGTATGCTTAGAATCATGAGCAGTTCCTTTCCTTCTCCATACTCTTCTCTTCCCATCACTCTGATACAAGTTGATCTTAGTCTCATCTGTCCATAGGATCTCGTTCCGGAACTGTGAAGGCTTTGTTAGATGTTCTTTGGCAAACTCTAATCTGGCCTTCCTGTTTTTGAGGCTCACCAATGGTTTACATCTTATGGTGAACCCTCTGTATTCACTCTGGTGAAGTCTTCTCTTGATTGTTGATTTCGACACACATACACCTACCTCCTGGAGAGTGTTCTTGATCTGGCCAGCTGTTGTCAAGGGTGTTTTCTTCACCAGGGAAATAATTCTTCGGTCATCCACCACAGTTGTTTTCTGTGGTCTTCCGGGTCTTTTGGTGTTGCTGAGCTCACCGGTGTCTTCCTTCTTTTTGAGAATGTTCCAAACAGTTGTTTTGGCCATGCCTAATGTTCTTGCTGTCTCTCTGATGGGTTTGTTTTGTTTCTTCAGCCTAATGATGGCTTGCTTCACGGATAGTGACAGCTCTTTGGATCTCATCTTGAGAGTTGACAGCAACAGATTCCAAATGCAAATAGCACACTTGAAATGAACTCTGGGCCTTTTATCTGCACATTGAAATTGGAGTAATGAGGGAATATCATACACCTGGCCATGGAATAGCTGAGAAGGCAATTGTCCCATTACCTTTGGTCCCTTAACAAGTGGGAGGCACATATGCAAACTGCTGTAAATCCTACATTGTTCACCTGAGTTGGATGTACATACCCTCAAATTAAAGCTGACAGTCTGCAGTTAAAGCACATTGTGTTTGTTTCATTTCAACTCCATTGTGGTGTATAGAGCCAAAGATGTTAGAATTGTGTCAATGTCCCAATATTTCTGGACCTGACTGTATATCTGTAATTTTGAAGAGTAAAATCTTGGGGACAGAAATTTAAATAATTTGAGAGTGGCTCTTATATCTC
The DNA here is from genome assembly GCA_038048745.1 of Coluber constrictor foxii. Lineage (NCBI taxonomy): Eukaryota > Metazoa > Chordata > Lepidosauria > Squamata > Colubridae > Coluber > Coluber constrictor. The sequence continues at coordinate 59,393,477 of CM075961.1, read as the reverse complement.
ATTCTCACTGCTGCTGTTTTTTCTCTCTCTCAACTACATCCCAACAGGAAGATCCAAGAGGAGTCTCTCCGAACCTATCTCTTCACCTACAGCAGCGTTTATGACTCAATCAGGTACTGCCATGTTGGGGGTCCATAGGAGGAGAGGACAAGAGAGGTCCACAGTTAACAGTGATGGCATTACAGCAGAGTAGTGCTTTGCCCTGCATATGGGACTGCATATCATTTATAGACTACGGACTATGGGTTTCAGAATTCCCTTTGAATTATCTGACTTTTCTGTACAGTACTTGGTGGTTAGTGTAACTCTGGTCCTTAGTTACAGACCCTTCTGAGCTACTGTTTTTCTCAATAAATTTCCTTCTTGGCAAGAGCTAATGTATCAATCCTAAATAGCTGAATCTCACAATTCTTTGCTTTCTATGGTCCATCTTCCTAGCATGGAGATCCTGTCCGATATGTTTGAGCTGGACCTGCCCACCGTGCACAGCATCATTAGCAAGATGATCATCAATGAAGAGTTGATGGTGAGAACTTTTGTGTGAGGCAGGCTGGGGCAGCTAGAGAAATTAATTGCATCACCAGGAAGGGGCAGGAGAAATGACCTGCTTCCAAAGAATAGCAGGAAGAAGGCCATGTCGTCATCAAGAACAACCTCATCCGTAATAACGGTTATATGGGTGGTCCTTGACTTACAATGACAATTAAGACCAAAATTTCCATTGCAAAGCAGGCAGTTAAGTGAGTTATGCCTGATTTAAAGACCTTTTTGCCACAGTTGTTATGTGAATCGCTGCAGGTATTGCGTGAATCACAGTCATTAAGACAATCTGGATTTTTATTGACTTTGCATGTTGGAAGCTGGCCGGGAAGGTTGCAGGTGGCAATCATACGATCCCAGGATGCTACAACCATTGTAAATGCATGCCAGGTGCCCAAGTTTTGGTTACATGGCTACCAGAATGTTGCAGGGATTGTAAGTGCGAAGACCAATTATAAGTTACTTTTTTCACTGTTGGTGCTATTCTTTTAGTCTAAAAGACTAAAAGAATACAGTAGTCCTCAACTTACAACCACAATGGAGCCCAAAATTTATGCTGCTAAGTGAGAAATTTGTTAAGTGAGTTTTGCCCTATTTTGCAATTTTTCTTGCCACCTTTGTGAAGTGAATCACTGCAGTTGTTAAATGAGTAACCCGGTTGTTAAGTGCATCTGGTTGACTTTGCTGGTCAGAAGGTTGCAAAATGGGATCTCATGACCCCGGGACAGTGCAACTGTCATAAATGTGAGTCAGCTATCAAGCTTTGGAATGTAAATCACATGTTCTTAGGAATGCTGCAAAGGACAGGAGTGTGAAAAATGGTCATAACATTTTTTCAGTGCCGTTGTAAGTTCAAATTATGACTAAGAAAACTGTTATAAGTCAAGGACTACCTGCAGTTGTAATAATAGGGCTACCTGTGTTGGCAAATAGCCCTTCAAACAAGGAATTATGAACAGGAGAGACTGAATCCAAACCTTGTAGTGGGTAGGAGGATTACAGCATTCAGGTCAGATTCAGTTCCATACTGTGTGTAAAAAATTTCATTTTGGTAGAAGTAGGAAGTCACAACATTCTTTTAATGTGTACATGCTATTCTGTGCCTTGCTCTTCTAGGCCTCCTTAGATCAGCCAACCCAGACAGTTGTGATGCATCGAACAGAACCCACCACCCAACAAAACCTGGCATTGCAGCTGGCTGAGAAGCTGGGCAGCCTTGTGGAAAACAACGAGAGGATCTTTGACCAGAAGCAAGGCACTTACGGTGGCTACTTTCGGGGTAAGTTAAAGCCCTGGTGTCACTGGTATTATTTTTGCTGGCATCTTATTTCTCTTCTATTAACTGTTACATACAGGAACAACACATAAACATACTGCTGTCTGAACTACCCTTTAACAAAGGGAAAAATGTTTCAGCGGCTGTAGAACATAATCTGAAAATATTTTGAAAGTTTCCTTTACTAAGCATTTTCTTTGTTATCAGGGCAGGAAACCTCCTTTCTTTTCATTACAGGATTCAAGTCCTGTTCTGATATCCCTCTAGACAGCCATTTCTGCCCTCTTCCTGCTTCCTGCTTCCTGCCCTCTCCCCCCAATGAAACCTGCAAAGCCAAAATGATATTCATTCCATGGCCATTTATTGTTTTTTGCCCCCGATCCATATTTTGCTACAAAATCATTCATTTCTGTTTTACTTGCTGTCTTCTCCTTTGCTGATTCCTCCTAATCAGTTCATATCTTATCTTACAGACCAAAAAGATGGCTATCGTAAGAACGAAGGAGGCTACCTACGCCGGGGAGGTTATCGGCAGCAAGAACGTCAGAGCAACTATTAAACTTAGAGCCGCTTTTATTCAGTTAATTCGGAGGGGGAGAGATTACCACTGACCATAATTCAAACACATCCAATAAAAAAAAAAATTTCTAAAAAGGAAGTCTAATATCCTTGGGAACAGGCCAGGTAAATTAATTAATGAGAATGACAAGAATTATCAGGCTCCATTGCGTTCCCTACCTTCAGTAGTTCCTATCTGGCATTAGAATGAAAGAATGACAGTAGCATGGGATGTTAAGACTTCTATTCATTTTCAGTCTTAATAGGATCAGAAATGCAAAGACTAAGGAATTTCTCCTCAGAGAACTATTTGTTAAAGAGGGTGTCTCTATTTGTTAAAGATGGTGTTCTCAAAAACCAGATCTGAAGAAATGATCCCAAGTAACCCTTGCCTGGAGCATTACTTGTGTTAGATATATCTGAAACTAAATAAACCATAAGTGTGAAGCATGCCTGTTTGGCTTTAAAAGTTTTGCTACTGTCATTTTTCTGGACTAGAGGGAGGCAAACCATATTGTAAATTGCAGGGTTTTTTTTTCTAATACAACTTTTTATCAAGTTGGCTCTAAAATCTTGGGAAAATGGTTTCTCTTTTAGTAAGACTGTCTAACTCATCATGTAGGCTCATCCTCAGCAAGTCCCTTGAAATTCACAGCTTTATGTTAATTGAGTGGTAATTGGTGAGTGGCTGATTTAGCAGTCTTGTGAGTGGGGCAGCCATCTGTTGGTGGAAAAAGTCATCCAATAATTTCCCTGGTTCACATGGAGATTTAATCTGAAGTCTCTCCAGTCAAAGTCCAACTGTTGAGTATTAGACTTCATCTACATTACTTATTAAGTACGACTCGTTTATTTATTGCATCATGTGCTTGTACAATACAGAAAAAAGTGATATAGGCTTTGTCTTTCTATCATTCACTCCAAATGGCCACTATGCTGTCCTGCTATGCACTATGCAGAGACTTCCTGCTGTCTCTGTTGCCTTTGCCACAGCATAGTAGCCATGCAAACACTAAGACCTTTCCAAAAGCCTCTACTAACTGATTCTTAGAGAAAATTGGGGTTCTATCTTTTAGCTGCTTATTTCTGCTTGCTTGTAACATCTTTGTACTGTTCTTGAAACAGGTTTTCGGTAGTTATTAAACTTAGAATTCATAAAAACACATTTCCTAACAAGCATCATTTAAAAAAATTACCAGTGTAATGTTACCGATGGCAAATCAGCCAAAGCTGTTTAAAAAACATTTTAAAGCATTCAAAACCAAAAGAATAATGAAAACTAAAATAGCAAATGTATTAAAATCCTGTTGCTAAAAACTTAAGGCTTTCTGAGTTTTCAACAGGTGCCAAAAGAATTCTAGAATATACCTTGGAAGGTAGTTAAAGCATGCACATTGGAATGGCGGCACTTGGAATCTTTTTTTTTTAATTGAAAAAGTTTTACAATACAATTTTTATACCCCTTTCCCCCCCACTCCCCGCACCCAGCTACCACCCCCTCCCTTTCCCCCCTATCCCTCCCCCCCTTCCCCCCCTGATTTCCATTATTAACCAATCATATATATCAATCAACATCAAACTACAAAAAAAGATAGGTGAGATCCAGCTAAAAATATAACAAGTTTAACCTTAAGTAATAAAAAAAATTAATCTAAACTTCTAGCATCTTTTACCCCCTAATTCAAATATATAGTAACCATACATCATATATCATTGTAATAACTCATAGTAGTCTAACAAATATTACAAATATGACAAATATATAAAAAAAACTAATTTTGAGCATCATAAGTTTTTAAAATAAAATATCATATAAATGTTTAACATTAAATATAATTCCCAATATTCAATCTTAGTGATATTATTTTAAAAAGTATATAGAATAATACATTATAAATTTCTTTTTAAAATTAAATAATATAAGGCTGATCTATCAGATATATAAACTTATTTTTAACATAACGTATCTAAATATTAATATAAATATATAGCATAATAAAAATATAAATTCAAATATATAATAAAATAATTAATAGATATAATTATGAGTCAAATGCTAGTTGAAACTTCTTACTTTGATATTTATTCTGCGTGTACTCTACCCATTGCTTCCATTCCTTAGCAAATGCATCATTGGTCCTGTCTTTTAGGTATGCAGAAATCTTAGCCATTTCTGCAAAATTAGACATCTTCAATATCCATTCCTCTATAGTAGGTACACTTATCTTTTTTCCAGTTTTTTTTTTTTAAATTTGATTTATATGCCGCCCTTCTCCGGAGACTCAGGGCGGCTTACAATGCGTTAAGCAATAGCCTTCATACTTTTGTATATTTATACAAAGTCAGCTTATTGCCCCCACAAACTGGGTCCTCAATTGACCAATCAGTAGTCTAGCTGCAGTAATCATATATAAGATCAATCTTGTTTCAGTCGGTGAGCAATCCTTGACTATCCCCAGCAAAAAAAACTGAGGAGAAAATTCAAGCTTCTTCTTCAAAATGTTCTGCATAACCCACCAAAGTTTAATCCAAAATGCTTTCAATTTTCTACAAGTCCACCAAATATGAAAATACATTGCATCCAAACAATCACACCTCCAACATTTAGGCTGAACATTTGGATACATACATGATAATTTTTTGGGATCTAAATGCCATCTATAAAACATCTTATAAAAATTTTCCCTCAAATTCTGCGCTTGTGTAAATTTAACATTCTGGACCCAGATCTTTTCCCATGTTTCCAACATTACTGGTTCTGCAAAGTTTTGTGCCCATTTTATCATACAATCTTAACTAATTCAGCCTCTGAATCTCTTTCTAACAATAAATTATACACTCGCTTAATATGCATCGGCTCTTTACATTTTATCTGAGTCACCAAATCTTCTTCATGTAACATTAGTCCAATTTTCTGATCTTCTCTCCATCTCGCTTGAAGTTGAAGGTACTGCAACCAAGTTAAATTCGTCCCTTCTTCCAACAGAATATTCAAAGGTTTCAAACTCCATCTGCCCCCATCATTAAAAAGCATCTCTTTGTATAAAATCCCCCCCAGTGACTTTATATTTGGCATAATCTGCCCAAGATCCAACCGCAAAGGTATTTTGTAATCCAATTGAAGCTGGTGCTTCTTCCAAACTCTCATCAAAACATGTCTCAAAATGTGACTGTTGAATACTCTATCCAACTTATCTTCATAGAATAAATATGCATGCCAACCAAATCCCAAGTCATGGCCTTCTATATTCAAAATTTCTATTTTCGTTGTGCCAAACCAATCACCCACTTGTGTCAACACTGCTGCCTCATAGTATAAACGTAGGTTTGGAACTTTGAGGCCACCTCTTTCACGAACGTCTTGCATGATTTTAAGTTTAACTCTTGGTTTTTTCCCATTCCAAATAAATTTATTTAGACCTGCTTGCCATTCCATCAAAGTCTTACCACTTTTAAGCACCGGAATAATTTGAAATAAAAACAGAAATCTAGGTAGAACGTTCATCTTAATAGCTGCTATTCTGCCAAGTAAAGATAGTTGCAGTTCCTTCCAAGTTTCAAGATCCTTTTGAAACTTATGCCACAATTCCTCATAATTATTTTGAAAAAGTTTTATATTAGAAGCTGCAACCTGAACTCCTAGATATTTCACCTTTGTAGCTATTTCAAAGCCTGCCAACCTTTCCAGTTCACTCCTTTGTGGTTCCAACATATTTTTAACTATCATCTTAGTCTTTTTCTGGTTCAGACTAAAACCTGAAACCAGACCGTATTCCTCTATAATGTTTTTCATCTGTATGATTGATTCCAAAGGTCGTGTTAGGTAACAACCAAATCATCTGCGAATGCTTTTGTTCTGTAATCTTTTTGCCTTACAACTATTCCATTCAAATTGTTAGAGTCCCGTAGAGAATTCAACAACACTTCTAAAGTTAAGATAAGGAACAATGGGGATAGCGGACAACCTTGTCTAGTTCCTTTCTGTATATGAAAATTAGTAGTTAAACTCCCATTAATAATAATTTGTGCAGTCTGTTCTTGATAAATTGCTGAAATCGCTTGTATAAACTGGTCCCCAAAATCCACTTTATGCAAAGTCTTTTTTAGAAAATCCCAGTTGACTCGATCAAAGGCCTTTTCCGCATCCAAAAGCACCAGCACCGCAGGGATCTGTTTATTTTTTTCAAGATATTCCAATAAGTCTATGAGTTGCCTGACATTGTCCTTCACGTATCTACCTTCTATAAAACCTGCTTGGTCATCGTGAATCACATCTTGAATAACTGGCATCAGTCTGTTGGCTAATACTTTTGCATAAATTTTATAATCCGTGTTCAGGAGAGATATTGGTCTAAAATTTTCTGGTTTTGTAGAACCCTCTTCCTTCAGTATCAATGAAATAAAAGCCATCTTCCATGAGGGGGGTATTTTGCCCCCCTGCTGGATACTACAAAACAAGTCCTTAAGATGCTCAACCAATTCTGATTGTAAAGTTTTATAATATACTGCTGTCAAACCGTCCGTCCCAGGAGCTTTGGATAATTTCAGTTGTTTTATTGCAAATAGAATCTCTTCACATGTTATAAGTTGATTCAATCTATCACTTTGTATACTTGAAATTTTTGTAACCCTCTTCTTCTCAAGATATTCATCAATAAGATTCTTTTTAATATTGTCAGCATGGAATCTTTAATCAACATGGATATTAAGATTGACAACACTATGAACTGCAGCTCCAGCATACTTGGGAGAATAGATTTAGAAAAATTTCAGCTATAAACTCAACATCTAAGTCAAAACTCAACTGATTTCACATGTAATTTGAATTTCATTGCCATTGGGCATTTGAGCTTTTTTCCTACTGAGTGGCCACTTCCTTAGCTGGCCTGAGAGATCCTGGCAGACACAGAACGTAGCCATAGAGCACAGATGTCAAACTCGATTGTGTCACATGACACCTTGTGACATTTTTGCCTTTGCAGAGCTGGGGTGGATGTGGCCTGCGTGTGATACATCTGGCTCATGGGCCACCAGTTTTGACACCTGCCATAGAGGAATGCCAAAATCATGTTCTTCTTTCTAATTTTGCCCATTTTCAAGGTTCTCTGTGTTTGGTTTTTCAAAACAAGACAGCCTTCCAATTTTTTCAAATAATCGTTACAGAATGAAGTGTGTAGCTTTTTTGTATAATTTTATTAAAGAATTTATACGCTGTAAATAAATACAAATTAATATGCTGTACAATAAGAAAAAAAATCAGAGCTAAAAGTGCAAGAAAGGGAAAAAGATACAAAGAAGTATCTTCCAATTTTTTTTTGGAAGTTTTAAGTACTATGATAAATTTACTTCTTACTGGTTATAATTCTTTCTATATTCTAACTATCAAAATCATTAATCATTTTGTTCATTTCTGTTTCATACAAAAGTTGAGAAGAGATTTCCACTTACCAATAAACATAGATATTTTCTTTTCTTTAATCAAAAAAGTCAATATAACAGTTCTATCACTTTCATTTCATTTCATTTATTAAATTTATATACTCTTCTCCTGACGGACTCAGGGCGGTGAACAGCCAAAAATTAAAATACATATCATATGAAAGTTAAAATAATTTAAAACCTAATGAAATCCATTTTGGTTTCCCAAATTTAAAACCCCTCACTAAAAATTAACCCATTAAAATCTTTTTAGGCCAGCCCGGCTTGCTAAAATAGAAAAGTCTTCAGGGCCTTGCGGAAAATACGGAGATCTGGGATCAGTTGTATTCCTGGGGGTAGCTCGTTCCAGAGGGCAGGTGCCTCCACAGAGAAGGCTCTCTTCCTGGGGGTCGCCAGTCGACATTGCCTGACCGACGGCACCCTGGGGAGACCTTCTCTGTGAGCGTATTGGCCGGTGGGAGGTTATCGGTGGCAGAAGGTGGTCTCGTAAATACTTGGGCCCTAAGCCATGGAGCGCTTTAAAGATGAGAACCAATATCTTGAAGCGCACCTGGAAGACCACTGGGAGCCAGTGCAGCTCACACAGGAGAGGTGTCACATGGGCCAAGTCGCCCCCATAATCACCTGCATGGCCGCACTCTGGACCAGTTGGAGCCTCCGGGTGGTCCTCAAGGGGAGCCCCATGTAGAGAGCATTACAGTAGTCCAGGCGAGAAGTGACAAGGGCATGAGTGACTGTGCATAAGGAGTCCTGATACAGAAAGGGACGCAACTGGCGTATCAGGCAAACCTGATAGAAAGCCCCCCTGGCCACAGCTGTCATATGTTCTTCTAAAGACAGCCATGCATCCAGGAGGATGCCCAAGTTACGAGCCCTCTCCGTGGGGGCCAAAGACTTGCCCCCAATAGCCAGCGAAGGCATCAGCTGGCTATATCGGGATGCTGGCAGCCGCAGCCACTCAGTATTGGAAGGGTTGAGTCAGAGCCTGTTTCTCCTCATCCAGACCCCTACGGCCTCCAGACAATGGGACATCACTTCGAGGGCGAATATGTACAGCTGAGTCTCATCAGCGTACAGATGGCACTGCACCCCAAAACCATGGATGATCTCACCCAGCAGCTTCACATAAATGTTGAACAGGAGCAGCGAGAGGACCGACCCTTGCGGCACCCCACAAACAAGGTGCCTCAAGGTCGACCTCCGCCCCACTGCCCACACGGACTGCGACCAGTCAGAGAGATAGGAGAATCACCGCAACACGGTGCCTCCCACTCCCACTCCCAATCCCTCCAGCCAGTGCAGCATGATACCATGGACGATGGTATCAAAAGCCGCTGAGAGGTCTAAAAGGACCAGAACAGTGGAATAACCCCTGTCCCGAGCCCTCCAGAGATCAACCACTGCGACCAATGCCGTCTCCGTGCTGTACCCAGGCCTGAAGCCGGACTGCAATGGATCTAGACAGACAGTTTCATGCAGGTACTGCGGGAGCTGTCACGCAACCACACTCGAAACAATCTTCGTCACAAAGTGAAGGTTGGAGACTGGGCGATAATTTGCCAAAACAGCTGGGTGAGAAGGCTTCTTGAGGAGGGGCCTCACCACCACCTCTTTCAAGGCAGGAGGCAAGAAACCCTCACTCAACGAAGCATTTATAATCCTCTGGAGCCAGCTTCATGTAACCTCCCGGGTAACCAGTACTAGCCAGGTGGGACACGGGTCCAATAAACATGTGGTTGTATTTAACCTCCCCAGGATCCTGTCCACATCCTCGGGAGTCAGAGTCAGACACCTCGCCAGAATCTATCCAGTCAGAGTCCAAACCTTCCCGAATCTGAGTGACTTTATCATGCAGATACTATACAAAATCCTCAGCTCTTCCTTGCAAGGGGTCCTCCTGCGCTCCCAGATGGAGGAGGGAGTGGGTCAGCCTAAACAGGGCAGCTGTTCGGTTATCTGCTGATGCAATAAGAGAGGAAAAGTAATTATGCTTTGCCGCTTTTATCACCACTAAGTAGGTCTTAATATGAGACCTAACTAGTGTTTGGTCAGATTCGGAGTGACTAGCCCTCCAACCACTCTCTAGGCGTCTTTTCCGGCGCTTCATCTACCTCAGCTCCTTGGAGAACAAGGAGCCGGGCAGGTTCGGCGCCGGGTCAGAGGCTGCAAAGGCACGACTCGGTCCAGAGCCCCGGCGGCAGTCCTATCCCAGGTGGCCACCAGGTCTTCAGTCGAGTCGTGAGCCAGAGACTCAGGAAATGGCCCAAGCTCCATCTGGAACCTATCAGGATCCATCAGGTGCCTGGGGCAGAACCACCTAGTCAGTTCCGCCTCCCTGCAGTGGGGTGTAGCAGTCAGAAAGTCTAGCCCCAGGAGAGAATGGTCTGATCATGATATAACCAGTCCATTCAACCACTGCCCAGAGACAAAAACCAAGTCCTCCCATGTGAGTAGGCCATGAATTAATTGAGTCGGGTCCATGGCTGTCATGGAAGCCATGAACTCCCGAGCCGTCTCAGACATTTCGCTGATGGACAACAGGTTGAAATTCCCCATAACCAAAAGGTTGGGGGCATCAACCGCCACCCCGGCTATCACGTTGAGGAGCTCGGGCAAGGTCGCTGACATGCAGCAGGGATCCAGGTATGTAATCAGCAAGCTCACCTGCATCCCATGGCCCCACTTCACAAGGAGAGACTCACATCCGGCTATCTGAGGTACAGTGGCCTTCCTAGGATCAAGACCTTCCTTTATAATGATCGCCACCACCCCCACCCCCCTGCCCTCAGCCCTCGGCTGATGAAATGCGTGGAAACCTGGTGGGCACAATTCTATAAGAGGGACCCCCCCTCTGGCCCAACCAGGTCTCTGTAATACCTGCCAGGTCTGCTCCCCCCTCCTGAATTAACTCGCAGATGAGGGGGGCCTTGTTAACCACGGACCTGGCGTTGCACAGCATCAGCCTAAGGCCAGGGCTCTGTGGCTCTGGACAACCCGGGGAATGAGAAGAGCCCTGGGGGCCGAGGCATGTCACCGCTTGCAGACAGCGGGTGCGTGCCCCCACAACAAGATCTGGCCCCCTGCTCCCATCATATCTGCCCCTCCCAACCATGGTTCTGATGGAGTTGCCCTCCTCCCTACCAGCACTAAACCCCTCAACACCCGCTCTGCACCTCCCATTCCGTGCCCCTGCGCTGGGCCTGACCTATAATCCTCCCTCATCAAATAGCCCTCCCCCCCGAACCCCTTAAAAGATTAACTAGAGACAATTTTTAAAAACCCCTCAGCTCCCTCTTTGCGGCATGCCACCTCTCGGGGTTCCAAAACCCGTCATCGAGGTAGGCCCTCGATAGAGTGGAGGGCCAATCCTGCGAGAGGGGGGAATCTCACAGACCAAGAAGCTCTGCTGCTGAATACATCTTGCTGCAGAGAATGAGAGTGACTATATCCTAAAGGGTCCATATCAGAAAAGGTCCAAGGGGGAACATAAATGATGGGAGTCTAAAAAGTTCTAAGACCAAGTCTACTGTCCCCTCACAATAGAGGACAAAGTCCATTTCTAGGTCAACACAGTCCGGGGGGGAGGTGAAACCAATCACCCTCTCAAGGTGGTTTGGTTTGATGGTCAGCCCTATCTGCTGGTGAGATGGAAGTGATGGACCAAGCAAACAGTACAGCATCCGGGGTTCCAGTCCAAAACTGCCCTTTCATGGCGGTTGGTCAATCCACTCTGCTAGCAAGGTGCAAAATAACTGGTGCCAGCCCAGCTCCACCCGAGGTGCTCAGAACCAGGACCACCCTCTCATGGTGGTCAGTCTGTTGCCCAACCCCTTCAGCTGTGGGATGGAGTCATATACCAGCTCCCAATCAAATTTAAATAGTCCTCCCCACGGCTAGGGAATAGGCTCAGATGGAATGAACTTACTATGGCATCAGGTGAATCGAATAATGCAAACAGCCAGTCCGAGAGGGGTACAGTCCCAGAAGAGAAGAGATGGAAAATAAGGGGGTAGTTGTCTTTAATTCCCCCAGCCCCCGAACAACCAGAACGGAGGCCTTCCAATGTCTGCGAGAGCTACCCATTGGATGGGAAGCTCTCATACCAGGTCCTCGCCTATTCCAGCTGGCAGGTGGTCCTCGGCCGCATTGGCCCCCCATCACCATATCCATAGGGCGCTCTCCTCGCCACCAAAGCCAGCCGGTCATCAACGCAGCTGCTACCGTCGCTGCCACTGCCACCACCACTCCCGCAGTGTCTCAAAGGTCTTCAAAGAGTCCAGCAAGCCCCATGGCAACCACGGATAATCCCAGGGCCTGAGGCTATTGCCGTGCAGCAGGCATGCCAGCAAAAATGCTGTCACCGCCGCTCCGACTTCCAAATAGCTCCAGCTGGCGGAAAACACTGCCGCTGCCAGCTGACATGGTCCAACATCGCCTCCGCCATGCTCCGCCATGCTCTCTGCCCAGCCTCGATGTCCGGAGGGGAGGGGTTCTGGCAGAGAGTTCTCCTAGCTGGGCCAGGGGTCTCAGGTCTTCAAGCCAACCCCCAAAAGGTCCCTAAAGGCAGGTAAGACCCCATCCTCAAACCGCGATCTCGGCAGTCGCCACCATCTTGGGCATGCTCAGTTCAGTCATTAATTCAGCAACCTCCATTGTGAATAATGCTGAATCTTTCTATTTTTGGATGTACATTTTGTTTTCTTATTATGTACAAAAACTAAAAAAGGAATTTGGAGATGTAGTGATCAGATTCTTTAGGAATGAATACCTGGAGTTGACATCCACACATCTTAAAAATTGCATAAATGTTGGAAAATCCGGTCCTAAAGGCAGCATCTTTTTGCTTGTAGGTAGTCTTTCTCAACCTGGTGTCCACCAATTCTGTTGACCATTAGTGAGCAAAATATTTTGAATGTATGTCTTCTGAGTGCAAAACAGAACACTGATCTTTTGGTCTTACTAGAAGTCTTCTGGGCTTGAACAATTCTAAAATGGTCAGTACAGAACACTTCCAGCAAAGTAAAAACAAGCTGTTTCAAACTCAAAACAGCTATCTCGAGTCCAAAACACTTTAAATTTCAAATGGCTGTGTGCCACTTGACAGATTCACTTTTGGTTCATTGCTAAAATGAGACGAATAGCAGATGTTCCATTACAAAAAATAGCTATCAACAGAGGACTTCCCACAGCTGGCTAGAGAGGTTGACATTGGTTCTTATCTGCCCATATTTGGAGGACCACTCATTTGTGAACATCTATTATGGAGTTAAATGGGGGAAAAGGTACAACAGAATTTCAAATGTGTAGGGTTCAAATCATTGTGAGGAGAATAAATTGAATCTTTTGATAATAAATAGCAATAGTACTTAGACTTATATATCGCTTCATAGTGCTCTACAGCCATTTTTAAGTGGTTTATAGAGTCAGCACATTGCCCACAACAATTTGGGTCCTCATTTTACCGACTTGGGAAGGATGGAAGGCTGAGCCGACCTTGAGCCAGTCAGGATTGAACTGCTGGTAGTGAGCTGAGTTAGCCTGCAATTCTGCATTCTAACCACTGCGCTCTTGATAAACAGAAAAATATGAAAAACATAAATACTTGAGAATCGATTCTTATGAAATATTTTTGATTCTTGGCAATCCTGGTAAGTGAATGATGAGAAATGTTCTGGAATATAGTTTGGCTCTATCTGGAGGAATATCAGCCTTCCCTAATCTGTGGCCTTCAAGTGTTTTGCCTTTCACCTTCCATATTCTTCCATCTAACATAATAGTTGGGAATTATAGAAAGTGAAATTGAACAGATTTGGAAATTACCAAGTTGCAGAAAAGAATAGAATAAGCCGATAAGGTTGAAATGCCAGGAATCCAGATGTTAATGAATGACTTCTCCTTAGTAGGTTTTCTGCCCTAGTGAATTGCTTCCCACTTACCCCCAATAATGTGCTGAAACTGCACCTTACTGGCCTGTGTTTGTACTCTTTCCTCCACCCTCCCCATCTTTCCAGCTTGTTCCCATACGCAATGGGATAAACGCCAGATGCTACATTCTCAAAGGTGGCACTGTGACCTTCAGACTGAGCTGGTGGCATGCTGTATTGTGGGGCTCGTTTCTTGCACCGGAGGGTATTAGCCCTCTGGAACCCCCAGGTGATAACCCAGAAATCCTCATCTTCCAAGACAGTCCCTGAAACCGCTTCAAAGAAACCCCAATCTTCTTCTAATTCACTGAATCTGGATGATGGGAACGTTTTCCGCCTCAAGACCAAATGGGAACTCAGTCGTGGACTGCTGGTCTTCTTTCTCTGTTCTTCTCCATGGCTGGTGCAGAAAGCACCAAAGGTGAGATTTTGACTCTTGATCTAACCCATAACCCATTTTGTCTCAATTGTCATCTGCCATCTTAGGTTTCTGTGATATGAGGTTGGAAGGATGTATCGGGGAGTAATTTTATTGATCTTATCAGATCAGTTTAAATGATAAACATGTAACTTGGTTTATTAAGTTTTGGAAGTCCCCTTGTTATCTCTCTATGTGAGCATGACTCTGGAATTCGCCCCAATGACTTAAACTGAATGCTCTATCGATTGGGGAGGTGATAAGAGTTTTTAGAATAAATTATGAACTGAGTAATTTGTGCAAAATAAGTCATAAATTATTTGTGACACTTGCACAAATGATTAAAGATAGTTATGACAACTTCTTGCATAGATTGCAGGTTAATAATTGGCATTAAAGACTGACAAATGGCAATTGGGAAACATTTTTTTGGTCGACTAAAGTCCATTATCCAGATGCACAAATTATATCCTTATTGGAATAAATTATCTGTAGTAATTAATTTGTTAACAGTTAATCTATAGTCCACCTGTTAACTTTTTCGGTATCTCAAGATGGACTGCCACATTGAGCCTACAGAAATCCAGATAATCACTAGATGGAGGAAAAGGGATATAGAAAATGTTGTTTCCATCATCTAGATTTTTTCAGGCTGAATCTGGTAGTCTTACTCTGGGTTCTCTTTCCAAGTAAATACAGCTTTCCATCTGGAAATTGCCTGCATATTCTCTATTCCTCTTTGTCCTCCAAGCTCCTTTCTTTCACTCGGCACATTCTGGGACGTCGTCTCTGGACCTCTGCACTTCGTCTTACTTTGTATGGGCAGTTTGTGGCTGGTGAGACCCACAAAGAGATCAAAGAAACACTGCAACGACTCCAGCACTTGGGGGTCCGGCCTCTCCTTGCTGTCCCCATAGAAGAAGATATAGGAGAGAAAAAAGAAGGGTAAGTATAGGTGAAGGAAAGGATGATAGGTAGTCTAGCAGTAGAGGAGTTTTTGTACAGATGGAAAAAGATAAGACAAAGTGGTCTGACTTCTCTGCCAATTCTGGCCAGATGACCACAGAATCTTATTTCAATTTTATTACAGATGTGCTTTTCACTACAAACTGAGCTTTAAATAGCTGCTTGAGAAATAAGTAGCAACTGAGATGATAAACATATGTCACTCGAGACAGCAATCTTAGTCTACCTAACAGTAGAGGTAATTCTGGGAAAACAAATGGGAAAACAGAGAAATTATACTTAGAAGAATACATATCTGCAGAAAGAGAGTAAATTCAGAGATTGGGAGAACATTTTATATGATCCTAATTTTGGATTTATTTTAGAATCTTTAGGATTCTGTTTTGGTCACGGGAGATGTACGCAGCTCCAAATTTTTGTACACTATAAAGGCATAACATTTTGATTTAAGTTCTTTAAAAAAAAGTTGTACTGGTAGATGCATTAGTCTTGCCTCTATCCCCCCAATATTTAAGGATATTAATAATTATTTTAGTATTAAATAAAGCGTGAATCTCATGTCCTGTGTTATACCATTCTTCAAACATTATCGGTCATCATCTCCTGGATTTGCTAACTGGGAGATAATGGTAGATGTTTTCCAATTCATCTGGTGGACATTGGAGTTGGGGAAGGTTGCTTTACAGTACAACAAATTCGCTAGCTGACAGTTTGTGGGTTGTAAATCAGTGAGTGGGTGTTTTATAGTGATATGGAGAGCTCACACATCTTCTGAAAAGGTGAAAAGAGTCACACAAGTTTGCAGCTCAAGAAGGGAAACATGATTCATACATCCTCTTCCGGTGTTTCCAGTATGTATTAAGACCATATAGAGCTATCTACAACCTTGGTTTTCTGTTTGAGGAAGCGGTTATCAGGTGTTAGGAGTAATTTCTCACACTTTAATTACAATAACCTTTGATGTAATACATGGAACCCTGTTACTCAAATCTAGAAAAAAAATGAATAATTAATTTTTTCTGAGTCTAGAGGAAAGACAGTCCAACTAGTCCAAATGACCAGCCCAATAAAGCCTGTTTTTGGGGGGCAGGAATATCCTAACCTTCCTCCAGAAATTTTGATTTTTGCTGGGAGATTTATTGAATCTTCCTGGTTAAGTATTACTCATAGTCTGAGCATTAATTAATATAAATCATTTCTATCATTATAAACCAGGCTTCCTTAGCCTGTTTCCTTCTCTAGGTCATAAGGATTCTTCAGAGTTCTTAGTCAATATACCCCAGGGACAGTTACTTTGGTATGATGGTTAAGACCTCAGGCTAGAAACTGGGAGACTATGAATTCTAGTTCCACCTTAAGCACAATGTCAGCTGGTTGACCTTGGGTCGATCCTTAACTCAGCCCTACAAAAAGCAAGGCAATGGAATTTCTGAAAACCTGCAGGAACTTCTCCAGGATAAATAAATAAATAATCAGCAAGATGGCCATAGGTGAACTCCAACTCCCAGAATTCCCCAGTCAATGTGGGAATTCTAGGAATTGAAGTCCACCCATCTTAAACTTGACATCGCATAAACAGATGCAACATTCCATATCACACACTAGCATAGCAATAATTTGGAACCGAATCCAGAGAAAACGGTGGCATTAGATAGATAAGAGCTGGTGAGCAAGCAACAGAAATACCGAAACCCCGATCTGAAAGGGTTCCGGTGCTACCCTTCTGCTCTCTCCTCACTAGGGAAGGGTGGTATGACAAGAATGCCCAATCCATGATTACCTGCTTGGATCTCTCGGTGGGGGGTGCCCCCAATCCCATGATGCAATTGAAGGTGACGGCCCTGATGGCAGCTGAACTATGTGTGAGTATTTTGGGATGCCTCAAGCAGTAGCTGTTGGGAGCATGGAGTTAGTTTATACTTTGACAATATTAACACAATTAGTTTTGCTGTGCAAACACCAAACCCAGGCAGTTGGCATTACCAAGTCCTCTCACCTCCTCACTCCCCACCCTCAGGAAAACAACCTAAAATGAAAGAGAAATTATAAATACTAGCTACTCTATTGAGCACTCAGTACTAAGGCCCAGTAGGGTGCAACATGATTCCCAAATGCGGATTGGCTGATGTGGCAAATTTAACCACTGATGCTGTGTCCCGGTTGGCCAAGACCCTGCTCTTTTGATGGAAGGGCGCCTGGAATATCAAGTACTTCTTCCAAAAAAGGTGGATGGAGACATTGTATTCCCCCAAAATGGGATCTTTGACTCAGTTATCATGCCAGCCAGGGGTGGGTTCTACTTACTTTTACTACCAGTTCGCGACAGGAGCATGCACTTGCGCTCGCTTCACTTACACATGTTCAGATCATCTTTTATGACATCCAGGTGGGTGGGTGGAGCCTCCCGCCGCTTTTACTACGGCTCAGAAGAATCGGATAGAACCGAGAGCAACCCACCATTGATGCCAGCAGAAAGGATTAAGGGCTGAATGGGTTAAGTATATTATGCCAGTATTTCTCAGCCTTGACAAGTTTAAGACACAAGGACTTCCATTCCAGAATTGAAACTGATAAGTCCATGTGTATTAAAATTGACAAAGTTCATAATTAATTCTTTTTTTTTTATTAGTCAAACTAAATTCAGCACTTCAGGAAAATTAGCCATATAGTCCTCACTTATTTGAGCTGTCACTATGTGATATGGTTATTAAGCAAGTGACCATGATGGACTTAACAATATCATTTCCCATTCAGTTATTAATTGAATCACAGTGGGTTGTTAAGTGAGACATCACTTGACTATGACTTGCAATTTTACTGCTGGCTTCTCCTTTGATTCTGCTTGTCGAAAGTCAGTTGTGAAGCGTCTAAATGTCAATCGTGTCTGTGGGGACAGCTGCAACAGTCATAAAAGAGAGAGTTGATTGTTAAATTTTTTTAGCACCACTGTAAATTTGAATGGTTGGTAAATAAGGCAGTTGATAAACAGGGTCTACCTCTAATCCAGCATAATCAATCCTGATATAGCAATTACCTGAGGCAGAGATCATTCACAAATACAGAGGTATTAAATACTAGTAAACAGTAGTAAAAAAAAATAATTTTCCAATCACTTATCTCCAAATATCTGACGTCACACTGGAGCTGCTGCAAGAGAGAACTTTTATATAAATGAGACACCAGCAACCAGTGATCTTAGCAGCATGCCTTAGTCTCATGGTTCACTTAGTGAGCGTTTTGCTTAGTGATCATTTTGCTGGAATAAAATGTGGCTACTAAACAAAGAGAGGCTGTAAGTGTGCTAGATTTCAGATTATGAGAAGATTTAAGTGAAAAATTTGCAAAGCTATTGTTGAAAGAAATGTACCATCTGGGTCCAGTTCCACGTGGGAAGAAAGACACTGGAAACATGGAGATGGACCAGCTTGGAAAGATGGTTTAATGGTGGACAGGACCACATGGTTTGAGGTCCTGGGCAAAAAGAGCACATGGGTGAGAGAGGGAGGGAGGTTTATACCCTCTGTTGGGCTTTGAACTTGCTTCTTGTTAATGTGGCAAGAAATGTATCCTGATTGGTTGTCAGAATCCCATGCTTGGTTGAATCTTGCTGGGTGATGTAATCTTCCCAGGTGCCATGTGGTAAGATGGATAGAGGGCTAATCCTATTATGTCCTGAGGGTGAAGATCTTTTGTGTTGTAGATAAGCTGGCTCAGCCTTTTGTCTTGTAAATAACCAAAATATCTGCTGGCGGGGGGAGGCAGGGAGCTGGGGCTGAGTTTCTGTCTTAAGATTTCTATTTCTCTTTTAGGGGAAATATTCTGCCTTTTAAATATTTCCTAGAATATTTCATTTTTCTAGGAGAGGGGTGGGTGCTAACTTCCTACACTATAATACAGGTAACCAGTCAATAAGCGAACTATTGACTGGTTTAGTTATTGTTTATTGAATGGTTGTAATCATTCAAAGTTACAAAGATACTGAAAAAAGTGATTTACGTCTGTTTTTCACATTTACTACCATTGCAGCATCCCCATGAACAGCTGTTCAAAATTTGCACCCTTGGCAACTGGCTCATATTTTTGTGGTTTGCGTGTCCTGGGATCATGTGATCACTATTTGTGACCTGACAAGCAAAATCAATGGGGAAGCCAGATTCTTTTAACAGCAGTGCTACCAAGTAAACAACTGTGGCAAGAAAGGTTGTAAAATGGGGCAAAACTCACTTAACAAATGCCTCACTTAGCAACAGAAGTTTTGGGCTGAATTGTCATAAATTGTCATAAATTGAGGGCTACCTATATTTCCTTGACTATAAAAAAAGTACCATCATCATTCTGCTTCCTAATTCTGCAATATGGGATGAGAAAGAAGACAAGTACCCTGATTTTATTTGGGATGGATTTATTTTCTGTCTTCACAGAAAACAATTACCCTGTGTTTACAAAACAAGGACGGAATATCAGATCTCAGCATCGAAAGAGTCATGGCTGCCATGTCAGGACATGTGAGCAGATCCTCTTTCATGTTTTCTCATCTGTTTCCTATTTGATTTGATTCCACCCTTTTTGCTCAAACTATGGACAAAGAATTGTTTTTTAAACGTATATGTTGTCTGTTCTCTTCCATTACCACCAGGAGGTATCCTTCAGCTGTTTGTCTCAAGAAGAAAACCAGCATTTCCAAAAATCATTGAGGCGCCTGAATTCTGTAGCACAGGTATCAAATCAACTAAAGTTTCACCCATGACTTTTACCTTGGTTTAGGCCGTGAAATGAAAATATAGCTCGTTCTGACAATAGTATTGAAGTTTGATGAGCTGTGGTGGCGCAGTGGTTAGAATGCAGTACTAGAGGTCACTTCTGCTGACTACCAGCTGACTGCAGTTCAGTAGTTCGATTCTCACCAGCTCATGGGTGATTCAGCCTTCCATTCTTCTAAGGCTGGTAAAAAGAGAACCCAGATTATTGGGGGCAATATGCTGACTCTGTAAACCACATAGAGTGGGCTGTGAAGTAGTATATAAGTTTAATGCTATTACTATTGAATTGCAAAGTTATAACCTATGTTGTCAACAACAGATCCAATATTGAGGCCCAATAATTGGGCTGGGCCCAACTGGATTTTCTTTTTTTAACTCAGTTGTCCTTTGGACAGAGGCTTAACCTTATAGAAAATTTCAGTGCTAATGTATGTTCCTTGCCAAACAATAGCAATCAAGTTCAACCTTGATCTTACCATTAGATGGAAAGAGCTTCCATAGTGACATTTAAAAAGTGAAGATGGCAACCACAACCTCATGATCAGAGTCCTGTCACTTCAGTATCTATGTTACACTTGATTTTTTGAATCCCTTTGCCCTTCTCTCTTTTGTGCAGAAGGCTAAAAAAACTATCCGTTTTTTAATTTGTTTATCTTGATTTCACTATTGGAGAAAGGTGATTGCAAGATTGTCTACTTCAGTAGCCAGAATGTTTTTCAGTTGTGGAGTATTGGCCCTATTACATTCCTTGAGTTGCATTCCTATAATAGGAATATTTCATTCCTATTACATTCCTTGAGTTGTCATCCTTCCCAAGATCATATAAAAACCCAGATTCAGAAGCAAGACAAAAAAAAAGTTGGCAATATTTAGAATACACAGAAGAATCACAAAATATTGCAGTTGCAATGAGAAATTAGATAAACTTCTGGTTTGAACAGGATGGGACGTATGGCTGACATAGGCCCTTTCCCCTCTATTGAGTTCTTTCCTCACTATTGAGTTCAATCCCATTCTGGAGTCCGCAAAGAGCTCTCCAGCATAAAATTTTCTCTCCCCCTTTGGTGATCTTTATCCTGCATCTATCGCTCTTCGTTTGTGTTGCTGCCACATATCCTGATGGCATGGGTGTAAGTTTATTATTATTTATTTATTACATGTATTTATATGCCGCCCTTCTCCCGAAGGACTCAGGGCGGCGAACACAAGTTAAGAAACATGTACAATAAAATCGCATTTTAAATCAAATAACTAATTAATGATAAATAATAAACCCAGAATCTGAGTCAGCCTATTTGCTTGAACAGCCAAGTCTTCAGCTCCCGACGAAAGGAGCGGAGATCAGGAGCCGTCCGGAGCTTGGTAGGTAATTCATTCCAGAGGGTGGGAGCACCCACAGAGAATGCCCTACCCCTGGGCACCGCTAGATGACATTGGCTTGCTGTCGGGACCCTGAGGAGAGCGGCCCTATGTGAACGAACAGGACGGTGGGAAGCAGGCAGGAGAAGGTCCTGTAAATATCCTGGACCTAAATCAAGTTGTGTGAAGCAAAACAGTTGGTTTTACCCTCTTGCTTTCTGAATGTCATCAGCTGGTGGGAAACCATCCAGAAATCAGGATGGGCTGGATTAAATTTGGGGAGATAGCAAAGTTTCACAGATGGTTGGCTTTATCACATATGTTAAAGAAGGGAGCTGCATAGGGAAAGAAGCAGAAATGGCCACCTTTTTCAACATGGAGGAGGAGAAGAAAAAAATGTACTACCATCCAGTCTAGCCAGAATGTGTCAATGTCATTCTGAGAGCTGTAATCCAAAATATTTGCAGGGCATAACTACCTGTCTCTGTTTTAAACATTACCAAGTTTAGTTTCCTTCAGCTAATCACATATGCCTTAAAGTTACCTAGCAAAGCAGTAATAGGAAAGGAAAACTAAGTGAAGTTCAAGAATACTGTATTTGGGCTGCATAAAACCAGATTACCATTAGAAGGGAGCAAAGAGGCAGATTTTTTTGTAGCTTTGTCAGAAACAAAGATGAACATCTCCTACCAGGGTAATAGCCCAGATTTTAACTATGTGCATTTAGAAATTCTAAACTCTTCTTACAAAATATATTTCAGTGGTGAAATCCAAATTTTTTTACTACCGGTTATGTGAGCGTGGCTTGGTGGGCATGGTGTGGCTTGGTGGCAGAGGTGGGTTGCAGCAGGTTATGTCCAGTTCTGGAGAACCGGTAGTAAAAATTCTGACTGGCCCTACCCCCATCTATTCTCTGCCTCCCAAGTCCCAGCTAATCGGGAGGAAGTGGAGATTTTGCAGTAATCTTCCCCTGGATTGGGGAACAGAATGGAGATTTTACAGTATCCTTCCCTTGCCACACCCACCAAGCCACACCCACAGAATCAGTAGTAAAATTTTTTGAAATCCACCACTGCTAGGTGGGCGTGGCTTGGTGGGCAGGGCAGGGGAAGGATACTGCAAAATTTCCATTCTCACTCCACTCTGGGACCAGCCAGAGGTGGTATTTGCTGGTTCTCTGAACTACTCAAAATTTCCGCTACTGGTTTTCAGAACCTGTCAGAAGCTGCTGGATTTCACCCCTGATATATTTTATTCTTTTGGCTGCTACTTGAAAATATCTATCTGCAACATAATGTTCCACATCTCTATAGCTGGGAAAAAATGCCATACAGAGGTCTGTTTTTACAGTTGGATTTTGCAAAGGGACTTTTAGGAACCTGTAGTTCTTTACTGTGTATTCCTAAATCTCCTAATATGTTTCTGGGGATTGAATAGAACTAAGTAAAATCTTCAGCAACCCCAGTATCTGAAGGCCAGATAATCAGTCACATGTCTTCTTTATAAATCATGTGGCCTTTCTTCTCTCTGTATAGTATGCTGTAAAAAAAGGAGTCCGTGTTTTGGTAGATGCAGAATACACTTACATCAATCCTGCCTTGACATTAGTCACCATCGCAATGATGGCCACTTGGAACACCCAAAAGCCTTGGATTTGGAACACATATCAAGCATATCTGAAGGTGGGTCTTTATTCCTAGAATCTCTCCTCCTTTGTATTTTATTCATCACACTGCCTGGGAATTCAAAAAAAAAATGCCCACTTAATCAGAACAATTAAGGGCACTTTTTAAAATATTCCTTAGCAGTTGTTTTGTTGGTTGACTAGTTTTGTTTTCCCTCAGGACACTTTGGACCGCCTGAAGCAAGATGTGGCCCTTGCAGAACGCTTGGGGGTTTGCTTTGGAGTAAAGCTGGTCCGGGGGGCTTATCTGAACAAGGAAAGGAAATTGGCAAAGGAAAAGGGGTACCCTGATCCTGTACAGCCCAGCTGGGAAGCTACCAATGAAAGGTGAGGATTTTTTCAATAGAACTGTTCTTCTGTTTTGAGCCTTGGTTATGTCAGGCTGTGTGCTACTAGTAAGATTTTCGTTGGTCCTTCTCCTTCTCTAGTAACATCTCCTCCCCACCCCTTTCATTTTCCTTGGCAAACAGTTACCGGCGTTGTCTGGATTTTGGCTTGGACCAAGTATCTCAAGTCAAGGAAAGATTTGAGATGATTGTGGCCACGCACAATGAAGCCTCTGTGACCCATGCTGTACAAAGGTATAGTAGTGAAAAAGAGGTGAGGAGGAATGGTGTAATAATGGTTTTGGGACCCACATTCTTTCTGCTTTACATAAATGACCTTTGCAGTCATATTATAAGCAGCTGTGTCCTCTTCGCTGATGACGTAAAACTATTTAACACCACTGACCATACTGTTGCCCTTCAAAGCGACCTAGGCTATGTGTCAGAATGGTCACACAATTCCTAATCTCAACAAACAAATGCTCTTCTTACACAAACAAATGCTCTGTCTTACACATTGGCAACAAAAATCAGAGCACCGAACACAAGCTGGGTGGATACGACATTATAAATGACCCTCACTCTGTCAAGGACCTAGGAGTACTCATCTCAAACAATCTAAGCCACAGAGCTCACTGTAACAGCATTGCCAGAAAGACATTAAGAGTTGTTAACCTAATTTTGCGAAGCTTCTTCTCTGGTAACATTGTACTGCTAACTAGAGCATACAAAACCTTTGCCAGACCAGTTCTCGAATACAGCTCATCTGCTTGGAATCCACACTGTTTATCTGACATTAATACAATTGAGCGGGTCCAGAGTTATTTCACGAGAAGATTACTCCACTTCTCTGCTCACATTAGAATCCCTTATGCCACCAGGCTTGACATTTTGGGCCTGGACAACCTGGAACTATGCCGCCTATAGTCTGACCTAAGCATATTGTCTGCTACAATGTCCTACCTGTCAATGACGACTTCAGCTTCAACCTCAATAATACTCAAGCAAACAATAAATACAAACTCAAGGTAAACTGCTCCAAACTCGATTGCAGAAAATATGACTTTGGCAATAGAGTGCTCAGTGCCTGGAATGCTCTACTTGACTCCGTTGTTACATCCTCAACCCCCCACAGCTTCAACCTTAAACTTTCTACTGTGGATCTTATGGTAGAGATCCTAAGAGGTCCCGAAGGGGGCAGGCATAAGTGCACCAGCGTGCCTACCATCCCTGTCCTACTGTCCCCACTTATTTGTACTCATTTCCTGTGTTCATGTCCATATTTATACTTACACCTGTTATCTTGTACATGTTTGACAAAATAAATAAATAAATATCTACAAATAAAACATCTACAAAAATATGTTGAGGTTTTGAAAAAGTGCTGAGAAGAGCAATTAAGATGATTAAAGGCCTGGAGACTAAAACATATGAAGAACAGTTTCAGGATTTGGGTTTGGCTAGTCTAAAGAAAAGAAGGACTAAGGGGGACATGATTGCAGGATTCCAGTATTTGAGAGGCTACCATAAAGAGAGGGAGTCCATTTATTTTTTAAAGCACCAGAGGGAAGGACAAGAAACAATGGATGGAAACTAATCAAGGAGAGAAGCAACCTGGAATTAAGGAGAAACTTCTTAACAGTGAGAACAATCAACCAGTGGAACAACTTGCCTTCAGAAATTGTGGGTGCTTCATCACTGGAGGTTTTTAAGAAGAGACTGGAGAGTCATTTGTCAGAAATGGTGTAGGGTCTCCTGTTTGAGCAGAGGGTTAGACTAGAAGACCTCCAATGTCCCTTCCAGCTCTATTCTGATTGATTGATTGATTGATGTTGCATGATTCTGTGGACAAGTCCTTTCTACCTCCTTAAATGATCTGTACAAGAAATTGCATGCACAAGAAGCAAACTGAAAAACTGAAAGCCAAGCGGAAGAGTGGAAATAAGGCAATAAGCTGGGAAGCCTGCAAAATTTCATTTAGATCAGGGGTTCCCAAGTCATATGTCCTCCAGATTTGTAAACTTCAACCTTGTTTAGTCAGTAGCGACATTGTTCAGAATTCTGGGAATTTGTCCATGTAGCTGAAGACTGACAAGGCATTCATCTTCCAGTACTTGAGGGGCTGTCACAGGAAAGAGGGGATTGACTTATTGTACAAAGCATCAGAACCACTGAGTGGAAGCTTGTTAAAGAAAGATCTAACTTGCAAGTAAGAGTGGGTGTTTCATCATTGGATGTTTTGGAAAACAGACTGGCAATCATTTGACCAGGGTGGTACAAGGTCTCCTGCCTTTAGCAGAGGATTAGACTAGAAGCAACACACTTTGTGCTCAAGGATTGATGTGTTTTCCATTTTAACACAACTGAGAAGGAAAGGTCAAAATAATCAGAGACTTAAAAACATTAATGCGCATGTAAAGGCAAATAGTCATTTGCTCTCCTCAAACATGTGGGAAATTAGGGCAAAAAAAAATATGAAACTGATATTTGTGGGTAAGTGATTTGTATAAAGTAGCAGAGGGAGCCTAGAGCTCTCAAGATTTTGCTGAGTCACAATTCTCAGAATCTGTCACTTTGGGCCATACAAGCTGAGATACTGAGGGTTGACATTCAGCAATATGAGAATTAGTTTGGTCTAATAGCGGTTAAGGTACTGGTCTAGAAACCAGGAGACTTTGAGTTGTAGGCTAGCCTTAGGCATGAAAACTGGCTAGGTGACTTTGGGCTAGTCACTCTTTCTCAGCCTAACCCACCTCAAAAGATTGTTGTTGTGGGGAAAATAGGAGATAAGAGTATTAGATCTGTTTGCCATATATGAAACTGGCAGGTTTGGGGATACCTGTCCTTTTGGTAGAAGCCTGCCAATGAAATTATGCTTACTCCAGAATTGTCTTCTAGTTTACATGTCTATAGGGATTCTCAGTCATCCAGGTCATAGTTGTCCCAAAGATGCTTTTTCAATTACCTTACAGTTTATGCTTTCTAGTCTACAATAAATACATGCCCATTGTTGTCTGTGTTTATTTTATCTTCTTAAGGATGTCACAGATGGGCATCAACAAAAATGCTGGACCCATTAGCTTTGGGCAGCTGCTGGGTATGTGTGACCAGGTGTCGTTGGCACTAGGTGAGTCTTGCTTCATGCTCTTCATGACTTTTTCCTCACTTTTTCCTTTCTTCCTGTGACATATTCACCTCCTTTCTCTAATTTGGTTTTCACCCTCCGGCCAAGTGTAGGTCAAGCAGGTTTTGCCATCTACAAATCTATCCCATATGGATCTGTGGAAGAGGTTATCCCTTACTTGATCCGGCGTGCTCATGAGAACCAGAGTGTGCTACTCGGGATCCGAAAAGAACGGGATCTGCTTCGTTTGGAGCTGTGGAGGCGGATTTTGAGGAGGCCCTGATGGAATTTGCATTTACTAAAGACCATCCCTTTTTTTCTAGAATCATGGTTGCTTCCAAACCAGGATCTAACAGGAAGTTAAAAAATTACGTTATTACATTTGTTAAACTTCCTGTGCTTTCCTACTGGGGTTTCCACTCCTTTTTCTATTACAGAAGATCCATTAAAAAGAGAAAGATGGAATAAGTATCTAGAGTTTTATTTGTTGTCAGTGTTAAGTCTGTTCCTGGTTACCTCAAACTTTCTTAATCATAGTTATTTAATAATACTCTAAAAAGTATTGATTTTGGAAAGCCTTGATTATTTACTTCAGTTTCAATCTTTTCTTTTTTTTTCCTTTTTTTTTAAGATTAGATTTATATGCTGTCTTTCTCCGGAGACTCAGGACGGCTTACAATGCATTAAGCAATAGCCTTCATACTTTTGTATATTTTATACAAAGTCAGCTTATTGCCCCCACAAACTGGGTCCTCAATTTACCTACCTTAGAAAGGATGGAAGGCTGAGAGTCAACCTTGAGCCTGGTGAGATTCAAACTTGCAATAATTGCAGACAGCTGAATGTTAATAACAGGTTTTTTTAGTCTGTTGAGCTATCCAGGCTTCTTTTCTTCACCATGGACCCCCTTTAAATACCTCTTGTGGCCACATACCATGATTACATAAAACCAAGACTCAACTCAAGATTTAAATCATAACATTTCTTCAAGCCTTCATGGACCAGGAATCCACAGACCACAGGTTGAAAACCACTGATCTATTCCAAATCCCAGATAGGTTTCTATAGGTTAGCTTATATCAGTTTGGTTTTTAGCTCCTTCTCTGCTTTCTTCTTCAAAAGAATTTTCAATATTGACTGAAGATTATTTGCCTATAACTAAGTTTGCCAGCTAAGGAACCTCTTGGGCATGGCAATCAATTGTGGAGTGCTTGGTGGAGGTTCAGTGCCCTGATACTTTTAAATAAGATTGTAAAGATTAATATTAAGATTATGCAACTCAACTGCATGTCTCCTTCCTAACAATTACTGTTTACAGTATTGAGTGCCCATCTTAGACATATAAACTCCAGTGTTAGCACCAAAGATGGAAATAGCCTGCTTGCAATCATTCTGCAATCATCCATTCCCCTCCCCCCATCCAATGTTGGACTTGAGGTTGAGTTTCAGGTGAATTTTTAATCATCACTGACACAATCAGGTTCATTGGAAGCAGAGGTTCCCCAACAGAGAGGGAGTGGGAATAATTTGCCTGATCTTTCTGGTCTTCCCATTTTTTCCAAATGCAAAACTTTTCACAAGTTTTACAATCTGCTACAGAATGCATATTATATCATTTGAGAGAATGCAATTTGTCAAGGCAGGTCTCATTCCCTTGTCTTCTTGATTCTAGGATTGACTCAAAAAAAACCAGAATAGCCAAGTTGGAAGGGACCCTGGAGATCTTGTAGTCCAATCCCATGCTCAAGCAGGAGACCCTATATTATTCCAGATAAGTAGCTGACCAGTCTCTTCTTAAAAGCCTCCAGTGATGAAGCACCCATAACTTCTGAAGGCAAACTCTTTCATCATTTAATTATTCAGTTTTTTCTCCTCACTTCTAATTTACCTCTCTAGTTTCCATCCATTGTTTCTTCTCTTTCTTTCTGGTGCTTTGGAAAAAGGTTGTCCCCCTCTTTGTTGTGGCAGCCCCTCAAATATTGGAACACTGCTATCATGTCTCCTCTTAGTCCTCCTTTTCACTACACTAGACATACCCAATTCCTGCAACCATTCTTCGTATGTTAAAGCCTCCAGCCACCTAATCATCTTTGGGTGGACTACTCATTTTATATCTGCCATCTGATTTTAGCAGTTTCCTTGGCCACCCTACACAGAGATACAGTTGCAGTGAAGATTTAATCTGTTGTTATGTTTGACAGCAGCTTTCTGCTGCTTCCTAACTGATGTGTGTTGTAGCTTGAATATGTGTTGACCTGTTTAAACAAGGCAGAATGGGGTGGGTGGGTGGGGGGGAGAAGGGGGTTATGCCTTTATATAATGGACTTAATGAAGTTTAGGTATTAGCAAACTAGATCTCCACACATACAGACCGCACTAAACTGGATTAAAACCAGCTGTTTTGCTAAAAATGGTTAAAGATAGTAATCAGGACAAATGGGATTTTTCTCTTACCAGTTGGCTACAATGAAAAAAATGTGTAGGAAGACCTGGGTGTCACAGCAGTACAGTATTAACATTATGTTGACCAAGTTCCTTTTCTGAAAACCTGTAACTTTGTTTTTAAAGCTAATGGGAGATAAATAGAAGAATTGAATGTGGACTTTGAGGATGTCAATGAAAAAAATCCTTCCTTTATTAGGCCTCCCTCATTATCTGGGAATGAGATGATGGCTAAGCTTAAAAGCAAGAATTTAGGAGCATTCCTAGGGACAGGAATTACCTTATTATTTGTTTGTTTGTTTGTTTGTTTGGTCAGTCAAATGTACAAGATAACAGGTATAAGTATAAACATGGACATGAACATAGGAAATGAGTACAAATAAGTGGGGACAGTAGGACAGGGATGGTAGGCACGCTGGTGCACTTACGCATGCCCCTTCGGGACCTCTTAGGACCTCTATCGTGAGGTCCACGGTAGAGAGTTTAAGGTTGAAGCTTTGGGGGGGTTGAGGATGTAACAACGGAGTCAAGTAGAACATTCCAGGCATTGAGCACTCTGTTGCCAAAATCATATTTTCTGCAATCGAGTTTGGAGCAGTTTACCTTGAGTTTGTATTAATTGTTTGTCTGAGTATTATTGAGGTTGAAGCTGAAGTAGTCATTGACAGGTAGGACATTGTAGCAGACAATATGCTTAGGTCAGACCATAGGCGGCGTAGTTCCAGGTTGTCCAGGCCCAAAATGTCAAGCCTGGTGGCATAAGGGATTCTATCGTGAGCAGTGGAATGGAAAAATTTTCTCGTGAAATACCTCTGAACCCACTCAATTGTATTAATGTCTGATATATAGTGTGGATGTCAGGCAGATGAGCTGTATTTAAGAATTGGTTTGGCAAAGGTTTTGTATGCCCTAGTATAGTACAGTGTTACCAGAGAAGAAGCTTCGCAAAATTAGGTTAACAACTTAATGCCTTTTTGACAATGCTGTTCCAGTGAGCTCTGTGGCTTAGATTGTTTGAGATGAGTACTCCTAGGTCCTTGACAGAGTGAGGGTCGTCTACGAGGTTGTATCCATCCAGCTTTGGTGTTCTGATTTTATTTGCCAATGTGTAAGATAGAGCATTTGTTAGTTGAGATTTGGAGTTGCCAATTGTTCAACCATTCTGAAACATAGTCAAGGTCTCTTTGTAGGGCAATAGTATTGTCGGTGGTGTTAAATAGTTTTACGTCATCAGCGAAGAGGACACAGCTGCTTATAATATGATTACAAAGGTCATTTATGTAAAGCAGAAAGAGTGTGCTTACCCTGACTTACCCTTGATATCATCAGCTTCTCTTTTGGACTTCCCTCATAATTTGATGGGATGGAAAGAAGGGTTGGCAACAGCTGTTTTGGTTCCCACAGCTCTTAATCTCAAAAAGGTGATTGATGGAAGGCAGCCAGTTGGAGCTGTAATCCTTGGAACAAGCCGGGTTAGACAAGATCCTGGGAATCTCACCAGGGCCACATGCTTTTCCTGGGCAATGACACTCAAATACAGATGCTCAGGTTCTCAGCAGAGTTTTCAAAAGTTTCCATATTTTTCAAGTTACAAGAACTGCCTGTTCTCCATTTAATTTCTTTATTCCTATTATATTTTCCTTCAGGGCAATGATCAAAAGCAAAACCATTTTTGTCAGGGTCACTTTTGAGTTGTTGGACAATGTTTCCAACCTCTGCAAATGTTAACTGAAAATCGCAGTTGTTAGATTGTTAGAAATTTACCACTCACAGCCTCAGGGAATTCTGCATAAGGAAGATTTTATTGTACATCAGTTGGGAGGGTAGAAGACAGATCTATGAAAGATAATGAGAAAAGGAAACCCTGAGTTCTGCCAGGTTTTGCAGAGCAGGGATTGAAGATAAATCTTTTTTCTGAGGGAGTTGCACATTTTTTAAAAATAGATGTAGGAACATGGCAGTGATGTCGAAATACTATTTTTTAAATAGGGATCAGAAGGGCTACTAATAGAAAATGGCTCTATGGCATTTAGTGAAGGCTTAAAAGCCCCATTTTAGGATGTACTTCTGAAAATTGGTGTTTTGTTTGAACTTAAGCAATGTAATTTTAAGTCACAAAAAAGGGTTGGGTATTATATACTGTATGGATTTCAAGTTGTTTATCCATGATTAGGGAAGAACTTAAGAAATCTATCTGTTCCCTCTCCCAATCTCCTGTGTAAACTGAGTTATTTAACCTCACTTCTCAGTTTAGACAAGGTCTTCTGTTCATATTATACAGCTCAAGACAGATTAGATTGGGCTGAGAGAGAGTGACAGCCAGAATAACCTGTTAACTTCCCGTGGCCAAGGGTAGATGATTCTGGGTCCCTCCAATCCTTGGGCCTATTCATACTTACGATTAACTGAAGATATTCTGCTGGTCATTTTTACAGAACATGTTTTCACAATGGTGCCTTTATCTTATCAACAGCTTCCTGGAAAGGCATTTGTCTTTAACAATTCCAGTTTATCAATAGTGTTTTGCTTCCTCTGAACCAAGTCATCTTGTAAGAACATCCTATGATGATGACTCTTTAATAATGTGCCATGGGTTGGTTCTACCTAGTTCCTCTCAGCCCCTCTCAGATTCTGCAAACACAGCTTTGGGCTCCTTTCTTCTGGTTGCCTCTTTCCACTACATACGTTCCTTGAACATTTTGACTGGGGCTGAAGGAGAGATCAGATACATGGCTCCCACAGAAGCACTGGCCAGGTATTACATAGGCTTCTTATATAAACAGATTTAGCATTCTTCTGCAATACAATAGTTTCTGTCTTTAATATGCATTTTGCAATCCCGAAGAAAAGGGATAAATCTTTAATTTTAAAAAAAACAGGACTATCACTGTCTATAACTAAGCTAGAAATGAGAGCCTGGTTTTTCTAGCTGAGGGTTGTTGGTTCTGCTCCAAATAAGTGCCTTACAGGTTTTCCACAGCTCCTGCCAACAAGGAGCTTGGCAGGAGCTCTTACACTGCCATGGTTTCTACTATTCTCTTTTCTTTGAGGAATGAAGACTTTTTGCATCTCCAAAGTCATCAGGAAATGGGATGCTTGTAGGGGCTGTTAGCAGTTGCCAAATGCTGCCAGCACTGTCATTTTGAGATAATTGACAGCTGAAATGAAATGGAGAAAAATTCTGCAAGTTTGCCCTTTCCCGAGCAACAGGAAAACCAGTAGACCTGTATCCAAATGTAGCTTGGATAACAGACTGGTGGAATGGACAATGGTTGAACTAGGAAGAATCTCCTTTGATGTGCCCTGCAAGCTTCCCTCCTCTTAAACTCACATGCTTCTTCTATCCCACTGACCTGTCTGCTGAGATATTTTTGGACACCAGTTTACAGGTCTTCTGGAATATTAGTAAAGCTATGTCAAAAAATAACATGGTTGACAGGTTGGTGAGATGAACAGGCCCAGAATAAAGCAGAGGGAAGCTCTCTCACTACTTCATCCTATACTTCTACTACATCCCATTAACCTTTCAGGAGGCCATTTTTAACACAGTTCTCCTGGTCTTCTGAAAGTTGGGTAGTTCAAAAATAGCCTGAATGTCAGGTTACCCAGAGGGAACATCTCCATTTGAGTAACCCTGTTACTTGTGCAATTCAAAAGGTGGCTACTCTGTCAGGCACCTGCCCACTTTCTTAAACTTTGGTTAAGAACCTTTGGTCCCCCCCTTCCAGCCCCCTCTGGTTTGTGACATTGAGTAGAAAATAAAGGTAGGATTTTCACAAGCCTTCTCATTGAAGCAGATTAAAATTTGACTATAGGATACAATAAATTGTGCCAGCATACTTTTTTTTTTTTTGAAACTCGAGAACTAAAAGAATGCATTTATTTATTTATTTTTAAAGTGCAGTGTGTATTTTCATTCCTTGGAAGTAGAGAAAAGCTGATGATTGCATCAGCGTGACATCATCCAGACAAATTCTGTAAGGGAAATATCATGAGATAATATTAGTATACTCACACTAGCCCTGGTTGTTTTAATGTCAAATCCTTACACCATCCATGAAGTTTGCTTAATGACCTCAACTGGTTTCTGCCTAACTGTCAGGAATGTGGCAATAGCGGAATTAAAGCAACTAAGGTCCCTTTTTGTAGTTGTTAAGGACTAAAAAGCTGATCTAAATTTATTATGTTGCCTGATTAGGTACAGATCAAATTTCCTTTGATCATATCATACAACTATGGAAATGGCACATACACACACACACCCTTCATTTTAAGGTTTTAAGATGTGATCTTCTGATTTTCTATTAGAAGAGGCTAATCTTTCCAAACTGGTGACCTCAACTCTTATCACTCCTCATTCAGCAGTTAGTTCAAAAGTTTTTTTCTCTCTCTCTTCCTCTCTAGTTCAGATCTCTGGCAATAAATATCTTCTTGGTATAAATCAGTACAATTATAATAGAAAGGGGTTGAGGAAAATAATGCATTGGGGTGCCACTAGAATGTTCCTGTTTTTACATTTTAAAGATGGAACGCACTAAACTCTTAGATAAGAGAAATATACAGCTTAATAGGAAATATTACAATAATATATACCTTAGTCATTCAAACTTCAAAAATGTGCTCTGGATGGAAGAAAATTGCAGCCGAGCTCCAATCTCCATGAAATTGGAACTACGTAATAAATAAATTTCTAAATCTATTATCCAAACCCATTTAAACCTGTATCTTGTCACTCTGTGCTTCTAAATCCCATCTCTCTAGAGCTTTAATACTTTAATCTCTCACCCTGATTTCCCTAAGCCTGTAATCTCTTTCCATCAATTTTATACTGCCAGATATCACCTTCAAAATCCACAGTCCCATCTCCATTAACGTCAGCATCCTTCACCATATCATTAATCTCTTGAGGGGTCATCGTCTCACTCATCAACCGTTGCATGGTCTGACGCAGCTCAATCAAGGTGATCTTGCCGTCCCCATTTGTGTCAAACTGGGAAGAAGACCTAGAATTATTCAGACTATCATGCACATTTTCTACACTAGAACCAAAGGGAAGATTAGCTGAGAACCAATGTAGTAATGGCATTTGAGAGAGCAATGACCATAGCTGTCTCCAATATCTAAGGGCTGCCACAAAGAACAGGGAATCAACCTATATTACAAAGCATGACGAGAAGCAATAGATGGAAACTAATCAAGGAGAGAAGCAACCTAGGACTAAGGACAAATTTCCTGCCAGTTAGAACAATTAAACAATGGAACAATTTGACTCTAGAAGTTATGAGTGCTCCAACACTGGAATTTTGTAAGAGATAGGACAACCATTTGTCTGAAATGGTGTAGGGTTTCCTGCCTGAGCAGAGGATTGGACTAGAAGACCTCCAAGGTCCCTTCCTACTCTGTTATTCTATTCTATTTCTCAGGTTTCTGGAACATGTTAAACATTACTGTCTGGCGCAGGAATTGCTCCCTGCCAGATACCATAAACTGGCTATGATCACTTATCACCTTATATTAACAGTAGGATTGTTTGATGCAATTTAGA
The DNA here is from genome assembly GCA_038048745.1 of Coluber constrictor foxii. Classification (NCBI taxonomy): domain Eukaryota; kingdom Metazoa; phylum Chordata; class Lepidosauria; order Squamata; family Colubridae; genus Coluber; species Coluber constrictor. The sequence continues at coordinate 59,359,116 of CM075961.1, read as the reverse complement.
AAAAACACAGCTTTCTTAAATATGTGAAAAGACAGGTGCTAATTGGAAATATATGCCTTGGTCTTAGCTGGAAGAGTATTAATTTCTAAGCCTCCACTTGCCATAGGTGACATTACAGATTTCATTATCAAGATTCTGATAGGATTTTTTTTTTCTTAGACCATTTGCACTCTCCAAGCGTGGGCTACAAATAACACCATCTAGCTAGCATGATCATTTTCTGTGTTGAATGGTTTTTAAATTTTGCAAATTTAATTTCAACAGCACAAGATTAGAGCCTCCAAGATGGGTTACTGGGGAATTCTGGGAGTTGAAGTCCGTACACCTTCATACAGTTACAGTTGAGAAACATTGCTCCAGTTGGTTTCTTGCAGATGTGCTGGAAGTGAATTTCCAGAATTCTGTTTCAGACTTTTGAAGGGGAATGTGAGGATGAGCAATTTTATTGAGGAAGGGAAGAGGAAGTTAGGCCTCTCCGTATTCATGGGCACCATGGGTATCATGTCTATCCAGAGAGCCAATGGACTATGCTATTGTCCAGTCTATGCGGCAGCAGAAAATATAGCAGAACTAATTTGCTTGGTAAACATAGCCAATTGCTCTTTGTCCTTGTTAACAAGGAAGCTTGTTAACAGGGCAATTAATGTACAGAGATTAAAAGATTCCTATACTGATGGGACAAAAATGCCTAATAATCCCTTTTCAAATGTTGGTTAGGACTGGATAAGAAGCTAAGTTTAGATAGCTAGCTAGAAGCTGCTGCAACAGACTTTCCTGCTTTAGATAGTGCCACCACAGTTGTGAACACATCCCTAACTGACTTGGGTGGGGGGTGGGGGTGGAGAATGGCCCATTTCAGGCAGCACAGCCCCCACATGTAGTCACATAATTGCCTGTACCATAAGCAGCTTCTATTACCCCATTCTGTGGATCAAATCCTGGGAGAAAAGTTTCAGGAAACCTCAGCTTTATATGGAAGCCATAATCCATATAACCTGCTGACAAGCTACATGGGGGTTGGGGGGGTGAGGGGTGAGGGGGGGGCACAACTGTTAAAATGGTTGAAGAGACCCTTCCCACCTCGGTCAATGCTGCCACTCTTTGCAACTTATCACATCCCACTTACCCACACAGATTTCAGGGGATCTGAGAGGGGAAAGTAAATATGACATCCAAGTTTGTTAGTCACTATCCACCACAAGAGATTGGGTGGATAGGAGCACACTCACATCAGTCAAAAAAACTAAGTGACCTGGGCATATCATATCCTCTTCTATGTCATTGTCTTCATCTCCACTATGGGAGACATTAATTTCATATAGGATCAGAAATTACCTCAGCAATGGTCTGGAGAGATTACTCTTACCATTCTTAAAATGGATGTTTTAGATATACCCTGATCTTCAGTCTGATTCCTATGATTATGTCTATAATGTTTATAAAAATAAACACATTAAGAGATGTTAGCTCCACTACATATGCATCAGACCAAGGAAATAACTTGAAAGGGAAATTCAAGTTATCATATCTGCTATAATAATGACAACTTGCAAGTCAGATTGTGCTTTATCCCACACATCCACCCAAATAGACGGACATAAACAAGGAACTAAGGAGAAGTCTGAGCTATTTCCTTTTTCCCCACAGGTTGAAGTGGTTTCTCTCTGTCAAGGTCATTTTCTTTACTCTCTACAAGAAGCAGTCTCTCACAGAAAACCAGACATTGGGAGAAACTATGGCTAAGGGTAGATTGTCCTTACATTTTGTTTGTTCAATCTTAAGAAGATGCTGGTCTGGGTGAAGTTTTGCTCAAATCAAGTAATTAGGAAATAAATTTAAAATAAAGAGAGCCCACCTAATCCACCTTTCCTTTCTGGATCTAGCTCCTATGTCCTGCCATCTGTTTTTACCTCCTTGAAGACATCTCTCATCTCTTGAACGCCAATCATGCCCGCTGTTTCTGCCAGCAGTTTTGGGGTCATCAACTCTACAAAGTCATCAAAAGCTACATGTCCCCCAACTGCAACAAGAAAAGTGACATTTACTGCTTAAAGTGGATTTTTTTAAAAAAACAACAAGAGCATCTAGATATCTTGCCTTCTTCAGTTCCTTGATTAAAAGCTTTTTCAGAGAATTGAGGAGAAAATAATAGAAAACAGATCAATTCTGAACCCTCCCACTTCCTAAGTGAGCCCCAAAGCATCATGTTAATAATTAAGTTTTGGATTTGGTAAACACCTGGATAAGAGACCATTTCTATCAGAAAGAGGAATGGCATAATTGTAATAAATGCACTTTATTTTTGAAATAATGTGATCTACTAATCCAACTCTTGTTGAAAGAACACAGAAGTTTCCCATTATCGTTCCTTTAAAAATTGGACAATGGGGTGCTAGGGCAAGAAAGAATTAATATAAGCCCTTTGATTTGCTATGGTCTTTATAAAAATCCTTTCCCGTAGCCATTATTATATTGTGGGAACAAAACATAGGAAAGTTTCTTCCCAATGCAAATAATTGTTTCATAAGAGAAGATTTGTAGCATAGTAGTAAAAGGGAATCTCCTTTCTGTTGCAATCATCCCTTTCAGCAGCTGATCTTTGCTCATTTAAAAAAAGGTCCAAATTAAACATCAGGTGCAATTTATCCCTGAAGGGCAATCACTGGCTAGGATTGTCCAGTAGATATGAAACAGACTCTTCAATCTTAACCAATTTACACCATGGTTTCCAAAAGCTGATAGTAACTGCCCTTAATGAAAGATCCAGCTTTTTTTTTTCCAGAAGTAGGAGCTTTCCTTCAGAGACAACTGCACACAAAGATAAGAGAGTGACTGGGAACTCATAGATCTCCAACAGTTGTTGAAGTATACTTCTCATCACTCAGTATTGGCTACAATTGATACGAGTTGGAGTCAGGGGTGAAATCCAGCAGGTTCTGACAGGTTCTGGAGAACTAGTAGCAGAAATTTTGAGTAATTTGAAGAACCGGCAAGAACCCACCCTGGCTGGCCCCAGAGTGGAGTGGGAATGGATTTTTTGCAATATCCTTCCTCCAGGAGTGGGGATGGAGTGGGATTTTGCAATATCCTTCCCCTGGAGTGGGGATGGAATGGGGATTTTGCAATATCCTTCCCCTGGAGTGAGGATAGAATGGAGATTTTGCAATATCCTTCCCTTGGAATGGGGTGGGAATGGAGATTTTGCAGTATCCTTCCTCTGCCATGCCCACCAAGCCACACCATGCCCACCAAGCCATGCCCAGTAAAAAAATTTGGATTTCACTTCTGGCTACAATTGATATAAGTTGGAGTCCAGAGACATCTGGAGAGTCTCAGTCTTAGGTTTCCCGCACTCTTCCCAACATGCACTTACGATTCATGTTGATCTGTTGAGACAGCTCAATGAGTTCCATCTCAGTTGGCATGTACCCCATTGTCCTCATGAGGTTACCCAGATCTTTGCAGCTGATATATCCATCTTTGTCCTTGTCAAACTCCTGAAAGGCTTCACAGAGTTCTGTTTTTCAATATGAGGAAGATGATGATGAATGATAAAGAATAAAATAAAACCATGGTTCAGCTTTCGTAACATGCTTGAGTAATTTAAGATTCAGAGTGTTACAGGAGCTTAGCCCTTAGCATGCTGTGAATACCAGACCACCACATAAACTATAATATGATTTGCATGCTTGGGCATATCATTTGTGTTTGTTAACCCGAATTTAGTATTTAGCCTGGAGCCATTTTGGAGCAGAATGATACAGAAATGTCATTAATTGATCGTTAAAGAAGCAAGCATGTTTTAACAACCTAGCACATGAATCTCATTGTTTTAAACACTGTTAATAATATGCTTTTGTTTCATGCATTCTATGTCAATTTTCTATTTAGAGACTTCCCACTGAAGCTACATTTATTGAGAAAATTAAACTAATTTTGACTTTATTTTTTATAAGTTAGACTACAAATAATAAGTCCAGAAAGGCACCTTCTTCACCATCCCTCTTCATGAATTCATTTCAGCACACAACTAATATTTGTCCTTTTTAACAGTCTCCAGGGGAATTCTGAGAGCACACTTTTCCAAGGAAGATTATCTGCTACTGATGTTTTCCTAACTTTTCAAAGGACTTCAGCATATCTTGGAACGACTTTAATACATTAGTCAGAATCATATATGTATACAAACAGAAGTTTGCACTTACCTTCAATTTCATCTCCACTCAGTTCACGTTGCTGTAACAAAAAAAAAAATAGTGGGAACTGGAGAAATCAAGGACCTAGTCACCATAATTCTATACTTAACTCTCCACCCAAGTGACCCCAACCATAACAAGTCAACGAGAGCATTTTATTGTCCTGGGCCAATGAAAAATATTGCACTGAATGACAAGAAATCAGCAGTATTCTAAAATAGCAGGTTAAAACCCAAATAACTATCAGGAGTTGGAAATGCTAAGGCCATTGGGCTTGTCGATTTACTGGATCCTTTCTCAGTGAGATCATAATCATAATCATAAGTTTATTTGTCAAGTATATATAAGATAACAGGTAAAAGTATAAACATAATTTGAATACATGAAAAGAGTAAATAAAAAGGAATATTAGGACAGGGACAGTGGGCAGCTGGTGCGCTTATGCACATCCCTTACAGACCTCTTAGGAATGGGGTGAGGTCAACAATAGACAGTTTAAGGTTAAAATTTTGGGGGCATAAATAAATCAATGCAATGGAGAGCAAGTCTTATGGATAGTTCTGGTACCTGCTAGCTACTGATTGTGGATCAGGCTGCAATAGACAACGGATGCTTTGATTAGTTAATTAAAGAAGAATATTTGAGAAGACAGCCTAAACCAAGCTGCTTACAACAGAGGTCAAAAAGACTCAGCTTTTTCTTGTAAACTTTGCTAGTGATTGGAACAAGCCCCCAACTAGAAAATCAAAGAGAAGTTGGAAGATAAGCATCACTTCCCATGAACCATACTTATACTTCTATCATCTCCGTTGTTTGTAAACCTATGCGATTTGCCACATAAAAGCATTAGCAATCATGTCTTTTTCAACTGCCTTCCTCTCTCTTAAAATGTGTTCATATGTACATATGTTTACTTTTCTTCTGTCATGTTATATGCTAAATTAAATCTAATTAATTAATTAACAATAAGTTGTAAAATACAATTCTCTCAGTCAACTTTCTTCTACTTACAGTATTGTCTTCCTATAGTTGAATTACAACACCCGTCATTCTGGACAAATTGGTTGGGGCTCAGAGCCCAATACATTTTTAAAAGGTTGGGGGATGTTTCTTTAGATTTCTTTTGAAGAAAACCCAGGCATCTATCTATCTATCTCTCCCACCACCATTTCATACTTCTACTATCTTCTGCCTAGTCTGGACCCTTGATCCATTTCTATTGCATATCCTGAATTAAAAACAAAATACCTTCCTATGGCAGAGAGTGAAATCTGGGAAAATTACAATCCTGTCCTGGACCACTTTTGATTAATTGCTCTTTCACTGAAAAAAGACAGAAGTCCAGTCTGGTGCATTTCCCCTAGCCTGTAGGGCTACCCCACCAATTCCCATGACCCAGTCCCCACTAGATGGCCCATACCCTCTGCTTGTCAGCAATGTTCTTGCGCAAGAAGATGCAAGCGGGTCCCAGGCTGTTCTGCATGGTACAGAGAGATGTGGTTCCCAGTCCAGTCACCAAGTCCCCAGCCAGTCTTCCTGGCACACAATCTTCAGCAGCAGAAAAATCAGCTCTTTGGAAGAGGCTGATTTATAGAGGGAGAAAGGGATCATCTCTCCTTCATTTCCGACCCCTCCTCCATCCAGGCCTTTTTTGTTCTTCTCCTGGCTGTGACATCTGTAAAATAAATCTCTCCTCCTTTGCCCAGATTAACATCGGCCACGTGGTGAAAATTGGCAGCCTGGACCAGCTTGGCTTCTCAGGAAGTATGGAAGAGACAGAAGCTTCCAGAACATTAGAATGGTGTAGAAAAGGATGGATAGTCGGCTTGTGCAGTAATTAAGCCATCAGGCTAAAAATTGGATGAGCGTCTGTTCCAGTCCTGGCTTAGGGAGAAATACAGCTGGGTAGGCCAGTCACTCTCTATCAGCCCTGGAAAGGAGGCAATGGGAAATCATTGCCAAGAAAACTGTGGGGACTAGTCCAGGCAGTCATGAGGAATCAATAATGTCTTGAGAGCACACATCCCACCCAAATCCATGCACAAAACTCCACCACCACAGTATAAACTATTTTTAAAAGTTTAGGTGTAAAAATAAAGAAAACCTCCACACTCTCCAAATCTCAGAGGAAAATCCCACATAAATAGGTTTTGTCCACTTTATTGGCATAGTTTTAAGGGTGTAATGGAAATCTTGCCCACTGTGGCCTTCAGCCCACCTGAAAGATATAAATACATGGCCCTTAGTCATAAAAAGTCTGCTCACCATTGTATTAACATAAATACTGCTATGGCAGGCTGCACTTGAATTGGCTCTACTTTGTAGAATCATTTGAGCCTTGAGAGCTTCAGAGCAGTCATGATCCCAATCAACCCCTAAGTGTGCTTCTTCAAATTGGAGAAAAGGTGGTGGCATCTCTAAGGTTTCCTACCTGAGCAGGGGGTTGAACTAGAAGACCTCCAAGTTCCCTTCCAACTCTTATTATTCTGTTAAATTATCAAGCTATCTCAAGGGAGATGAGTGCAGTCTCTGATACTCACCACCTTGCTCAGCACATACACGCACGCACGCACGCACACACTAAGACACATACATGTAGGATAAGACAAAGGAGAGTAGCTATGGGTCCAGCTACTGAGCCTCTTTTCCTTGTAAGTCTTCATCCTCCCTTTACAGTTGTCATAGTAACCAGGTAGATTCTTCCTTCTCCTTCGTTGGTTGCTAGGAGCTGGAATAGAACCAAAGAGAGAGGAAGAGAGAGAAAGGCTAGTGCAGGGATGAGGGGGCAGAAGGCTTTGAGGCAGTTGGGAGTTTGGGACATGGGGATGATGGGATGGGAAGAACTTTGCATAGCTGGCAAATGGTTGAGTTGTAATAAAAGACATGGATGGGGGAAAGGGCTCTTGGATCCATCACCTGGGAGGTCAGGGAATGTAAAGAACCATGATGGCTGTTTGGTGCCACATTATATTTGCCCACCTAACTCGGTATTTTATCCTAAACATAGTGGCACTGCATGTTCCCAGGGGAGATTTGTGGTTTGAAAGGCGACTCAGAGGGCACCTGCATGCAACATGCTTGCTCCAAGGCTGAACTGTTCAATCTCCCCCAGAATGTTGGGAATCCGTCGAGAAAATAGGAATGTAAAAACCCAGCAAAATGTCTAACTTCCCTCTTGTCCTTCTCCTTGAAGACCTGCAACCCCCCAGGCCATGCAGTCTGGACGCCGGGGGCGCTTGTCCATTGCAGGGCCAAGCAACCAACCCCAAGATACCCTTACCAACAGCCCCTCCATATCTGGTGATCTTCGGCTGCTCCACACAATGTAGGTAACTATGTGAAGGAGGTGATGATGTTTTCTTCTCTCCATCAGCTGATGGTTTCTAGCTGGCCGAGACCAGGTAAAAGTGCTGGTTGCTTAAAGCTTTGGATAGGTGGAGGTGTCCCTATGTAAGGAACATCCTTTCCCATACAAAACTGTTTAAGGCTGGCTTACACATTTCAGCAGAATTCAGGCTGATGCTCTAAGCCAGCATTTTTAGAAGCAGCTGAAAAATACATCCCTTCCTGGCAATTCCTAAAGCTATGACATGGCAAGGCTTTTCGGCTTGACCTTGATGTATTGTTAGATTTCTGGCTGACTTGCTGATTTATTCCTTCAGTATTTATGGCTGGGCTATTATTTTGTTTTCTGTTCGGCTTTATGTTTGAATCCTTTAAAAAAAAAAGATTTGTTTATTTGACGTGAAGGCCTGCGTCTTGTAAATATGTTGGATTTTCAACCTCCGTAATTTGAAATGTGAGGTTCCTGGATTTTAGCATTGTTATTATCATCAGCGACAAAAGAGGAAAGCTATTAAATGCGAATATTTTGGTCATCCTTTCCAAACAGAGACTGTGGAGATCAGCTTCTCTGCTGCCAGTTCAATAACGATGGGACCAGGGTTGCAGCAGGATTGCGTACTGGAGCCATTAAGGTCAGTGTCAGGCAGGGAAAGAAGACAGTTCCAGAAACTAGGATTGTCCCCAGAGGGGCAATAAAAAAAGCCAAGAACACAGCCACACCCATATAATTGAAGCTCCACCTCTTTTTCATATATGACACATATATGTTACATATGTGTGCGTGAGAGAGATCTGACTTGCATAGCTGCAGCTCATAAATGGACACTTCAATCCCCATAATGTAAGAATGGCTACAAAAGTTGATGGAGTGAGCAGACATGGCTAAATTGACTGCTTTGATAAAAAGAAAAACACAAGTACTTTTGTTTCTACTTGGAAACTGTTTCTGGATTTCCTGCTTGAGGTGGTAAAAAAATGAAACTTTGATTTTGGGTTTTAGCAATTAGATAGATTTGTTGATACAGAAATGGGTAGTTTATACTACTATGTAAAAGGAAAAATTTGAGGTTTGATATTACTATCTTATTTTACTGCACCAAGGGAGTCAGAAGTCAAAGCCTTTTCTTTCTTTTTCCCTTCCTTTCTGCACTCTTCCCTTCATTTTTCCCTCCACTATTTTCCCTACTATTTGTTTTTGTATTTTTTATATTTTATATTATAAACAATTTTTTTTTAAAAAAAAGAGTTCCCAACCGGGGCTCTTAAAATCCAAAAAATTGCATAGCCACAGTTACCTTCTTAACTTTTTCACACACACAAATACCACCTACAAACAGGTGCCATACTATCTTTGGCCTCAACGTTCAGCAGTCTTACCTTACCTGGCTCCCTCTCCCAGATGTGCTATACTCCAAGAGGCTGAGGTGAAAAGCAACAGGCTCAAAAGACTGGTAGAGATTTTGAACACCCACCTCTGCCTGTTGGAAATCAAAAACGGGATAAGCTGGATCAGAGATTCCAAAATTCTTTGCCCTTTCTTTTTTGGCATCCGATCCATCATCATAGATTTTCAGCAAGCTCAAAGCATTCTGCACAATGCTTGCTTCAAAATAAAATTTTGAGAAGAATAATTTGCAACAACATAGGAGCTCATGTGATGTAATAGTTATAATGTTGGACTAAGAGTGGAGAAAATTGGATGCAAGTCTATTGTAAAATGTGGAAAGTCACCAGATGACTTGGGGCCAGCCCTTTCCTCTCAGTCCCCTCATAGGGGTTCAGAATAAGAGATTCCCTCATATATCACTTTGATATTCTAAAGGAGATTGTAAATATAATCAATTATACTAAGCAGAGATTTGCAATCTTAAATATATTTACCAAAGAGTAAAACCACCGGACTCCAAAGGACTTGCATCTAAGTAGATCCACACACAACTGCAATGAATGGTGACTTGATTGGCTCATGATATCATTAAAATTAGAGCTCCAACTATTAGTGTACAGATAGTCCTCGATTTGCGACCATAATGGAGCCCAAAATTTGATCCCAGCTGAGCTGCGTGATCATCAGAGACTTTTTTTTACTTTTAAAAGCATTTTTTAAAAGTGAAGAGGTTGTAGAAAAAATGCTTTTAAAAGTAAAAAAAAAAAAAGCCTCTGATGATCGTGCGGCTCAGATGGACAGGGGGGGATGGGGCGCAGGGATTTTTGCTACCGGTTCTCTGAATCACCCACCGCCATTGCTACCGGATTGAGCGATCTGGTCCAAACCAGGAGCATTTCACCCCTGTCTCAACCTATATGCTAAAACAAACACACACACATATATACAAGGAAAGGGTACCTCCTACCACACACACACATATACCTAAGGGGTGAAATCCAGCAGGTTCTGACAGGTTCAGAGTTGGCTGGGAATAGAGATTTTGCAATATCCTTCCCCTGGAGTGAGGATGGAATGGGGATTTTGCAGTATCCTTCCCCCAGAAGTGGGGAGGGAATGGGGATTTTGCAGTATCCTTCCCCTGCCACCCCCACCAAGCCACGCCCCACCAAGCCACACCCACAGAACCAGTAGTAAAACAATTTGGATTTCACCACTGACACACAGACACATAAAATGCTATTAAACCTGGACATTGTTGACGTTACGATTATTCTCCAGGATCCCAGACAAATTTGTTTCCTGGATGGTGAGGGTTGAATGTGGGTACTGGCATGCCTTCAGAAATTTGCAAAGTATATGGTATTCATTGAATCCATTCTACAGAAGTGGAACCATAGTGCTATTCAAAGAGTTGTTCTGTGCCATATTATCAGTTTCAGCTCCAAGATTACAATTTTATAGAACATAGTTTTATGATATTTTCCATGGGAAACACCTACATTCCCTTGGATTTCTATGGTATGATTTCTATTTTTGCTTAATAGAATATTAGCCATTTCTTGTATATTGTTAACCTCCTGTCATCCTGATATCTTTTCTCTTCTCTTCTGAGCTCAGTTTATTTTCTCCTGTCCTCAAGGTTTGGTGCTGATATTCCTTTGTCTCCTCTCCTGTGCTTAAGGTTTATTCTGTCAATGATGGATCACTTCATCACATTCTTGCTGATAATGAGACAACATCCCTAGGACTTCCCACCACCTCACTGCACTTTATGCCCCGTGGACCTGCCCACAATGGAGATGTCATACTTACCACCTGTGAGTAATACTTTTCTGATATGATAAATTGGCACACAGTATTCATTTCTTTTTGTATGGAGTATGCGAGGCTATGAATATTATTAAGCCTTCATAATAAACTAAATATTAAATTTATTGAAAAGAAGGACTATGAGTGACATGACAACAGCGTTCCAATATCAAAGGGGTTGCCACAAAGAAGAGGTGGTCAGCCTATCCTCCAAAGTAGGACGAGAAGCAATGAATGGAAACTAATCAAGTTCTAATCACCTAGTACTAAGGAGGAATTTCCTGACAGTTAGAACAATTAATCAGTGGAATGATTTGCCTCTAGAAGTTGTGGGTGCTCCAACACTGGAAGTTTTTAAGAAGAGATTGGACAACATTTGTCTGAAATGATATAAGGTTTCCTGCCTGAATAGGAGGTTGGACTAGAAGTCCTCCAAGGTCCCTTTCAATTCTGTTATCTTGTTATTTGGTTTAGTTTGATATGTGAATGGAACTATTTAGCATTGCCATTTGTACTTCTCTTGATTGTCTAACTGTGGCTGAATCCTTAAGCATTGACACAGAAAACCTATTGCACATTTCAAGTTTTACAAAGTTGTTGAAGTGAGAAAAGGACTCTTCCTAATTGTGCTCCTTTTTGACTTCTGTTGCCTTATGAAAAATAATATTCTCTATCTACATTGAATAATATCATTACATCTCTGAGCTCTCTCCCAACCATAGATTCTGGCGGGAAAGTGAAACTATGGCACGTCTCTACTCATACCTGTGTGCGTACCATCACAGAAGATCGCCAAACCCTCGCATCCTGTTTCAATCCTTCTGGCTCCAGGTTTCTCACAAGTGGAGTAGGGCCTGGAATTTATATGTATGATGCTCAGACCTGGGATAAATTGCAAAATTTTCTGCCCAGGTATGCTGTTAAGTTTCGGACATTAGCTCTTGAGAGGGTCAGAAACTGTAAGAAGTAAATGATGGGCTCAATTTAGTAGGGAATTTTATGGATGGTTTTTGGCTTTTAAGTTTAATTGTAATAGACAGAAGTAACAGGAGGAAGAGCTCCAACCAAGACAATGGTCAGGTAAAAGAAAATATTTGTAGCTCTTATTGGTGGTTTGGTTTCCTGAGCTTGCTGTTTGGCTTCTGAACATTTCATCACCAGGCTAAGCAATGGCATCACCAGAAACGTTGAAGTGTCTCATTTCAGTTCTCCTCTGCTTTTAAATGGTCTTGTGTGGTTATGTGGTTGGTTGACTGTGTGGTTGACAGATCACATGATGCAAAGATCACATGGGTGGGGTTGGAAGTCGTGCTAGTTGAAGGTTACATGAGGCCATGTGAGCAATTGGTCACAGTATGCAAAAGTCACCTGGAGGTCAAAGGAACTCTTTTTGGGCTGTAACCTGAGTCTCAGACAAGATTCTCTGTAGGCCACATGAAGATAAAGGGAGTGTGTTAGTACAGCCTTATGATAAAAGTAGTATTAGCTTGCATAACTTAGATTTCCTAATCTAGACTACCTCATCTTTTTCCTCCAGCAATTCCCCAACAGTGATGGATGGGCATATGTCCCGAGTCTATGCTTTGACCTTCTTCCCAGAAAACAATGAACGCTTCATTTCTGGAGGATGGGATGACACAGTGCAGGTGAAACTCTGGAACTCAACCAGGACCATTGGTTGTGCTGCTGAGCAGTTATGGGGTTGAGAATTGGCAAATGGAAATTTCAGGATCAAGTACAGAAAATAGCCCATGAAAAATACTTTTCTCTATTTACAGGACATACGTTAAAAAGAAAGCCTGCCTGGGAATAATTCTCACTTCACCCACTCCAGCTTTTTTTATTTTGAGGGGGGCTGCTGTCTTATCCTGCAAATATCAGAGTTACTCTAGAGTTCCAGGTTTGAACAACCCAAAACCTCAGCCAGGTTGACCACTATTTTGCACAAACGCAGGGAGAACCTATACAACATGCATAATACCCATTGGTGCTGCTCCGCCTTCATTCATGTGAATCCAGGGTGGTTTGCTTCAAAATAGGAAGTTTGGAGGTGGAGCTTAATAGCAATAGCAGTAACAATAGTACTTATATACCATTTCATAGTGCTCTACAGCCCTCTCTAAGCCATTTACAGAGTCAGCATATTGCCCCCAACAATCCAGATCTTCATTTTACTGACCTCAGAAAGATAGAAGATTGAATCAACCTTGAGCTAGTCAAAATTCCTACATGGCTCAGGGCCAGGGTATTTTCGAGACTGCCTTCTACCGCATAACTCCCAACGACCGGTAAGATCCCACAGAGTTGGTCTCCTCCGGGTCCCGTCAGCTAAACAATGCCGGCTGGCGGGCCCACAGGGGAGAGCCTTCTCTTTGGCTGCCCCAGCTCTCTGGAACCAGTTACCTCCTGAGGTCCGAACCATCCCCACTCTGTTGGCCTTCTGAAAAGCAGTGAAGACCTAGCTTTTCCGGCAGGCCTGGGGCCTTTGATCTCGCTCTTGTGATCCGATGAGATCCGGCCATGAATGGTGTGAATGAGTTTTAATGTTTTTAATGTTTTTAATTGTTAAATGTTTTTTATAATGATTTTAAATGCATCGTGAGCCACCCTGAGTCTTCGGAAAAGGATGGCATACAAATTGAATTAATAGAATAAATAAATAATAATAAGATCTCCTGGCAGTCAGCAGAATTAGCCTGCAATACTGCATTCTAACCACAGTGCAACCACAGCTTTTAATGTCCCCATCTCCACCCCCAGCCTCTTTTTAAAAATAATTCACTTGTCTCTATAATGAGGGGAAGAATGGGGGAATTTTTTTAAAAAAAAAGGCCTGAAGGAAAAGGTTGGGTTCCCCCTACCCCGTTCCATGTTTAAATGGTCCAAAGGTGTGGACCAGGGGTGGGTTCTATTATTTACCTTTATTACTGGTTCGCAACGGGAGCGCATGTATGCATGCACAGAAGCTTCTGTGCATGCGCAGCAGTGATGGGTTCCTCCCGGTTCGGCCCGGTTCTCCCAAGCTGGTAGCAGTGACGATATGACATCACCGAACCGGTTCTGGCCCCACCCTCCACCCCCCGTTTTATTCTTACCTTTTATTTGGCCCCACCCCCAATCTATTGCTGCCTCCTGAGTCCCAGTTGATGGGTAGAGGGAAAAAAACTGTTTAAACTCTTGCCATAAGGCTTCAAAGGGCCGCCCTACAGCTGATCAGTGTTAAAAGAAAACAAATGGGGAGACCAGTGCCTGCAAAAATGGATAGATCAGTGCCTGCAAAAATAAATGGATAGATTGGTACAGCTCTACAAGCAGTTAAAAGACTAACTGTATCTCTGCTAAATCCTAAATAATTGTCACATGACCAGCAAGCCATGCCCACGAAATAAGCCATGCTAACAGAACTGGTAGTAAAAAATTTTAGAATCCACCCCTGATGCGCAGATCACCCATGATGATGTTGTGGCGGGTGGACAGAGCCTCCCGCCGGTTTTACTACCGGTTCTATAGAATCGGACTGAACCGGGAGCAACCCACCACTGGTGTGGACTATGGATGTGCAATCTTTGGGAATCTTTAAAATCTTTTTTTAAAAATTTGATCTTTGAATGCATCAGGTGTGGATTACAGACAGATGGGTAGCAATGTGGTGTCATCTCTGGAGGGGATGAGGCTGATTTTTCTGGGTAGGATTTGAATTGGTCAGGTGGCTTCTAACAGATTGTAACACTATTAAAAGAAAGCAGTGGGGTTTTTAATATTTAATCATGCTGTCCAAAATAGGTAATTTAGCTGTAAGGTTTAGCTTTGCCATCTTGGTAGGAAGATCTCTGCAGGCCACAGGGAGTTCTGGGCTTTGGGAAACATACCTTAAAATGCATTCTGGAATCATAGGCACCATTGATGGTTCCATAGAACAGGGGTCCCCAACTCCCAGGCCATGGATTAGCACCTGGCCTCAGCATTCCAGAAACCAGTCCATGCAGACAAGCAAAGTCCCATCTGTGATATGCAGGCAGCACACAAAACCGCACCCCCTCAGGTCCGCTGAAAACCTTTCTCCATGGAACCAGTCCTTAGTGCCTGAAAGGTTGGGGGAAACTGTCATAGGCGATAGATCAGACAAGGGAAATGTTATCAAGTGGGCCTTGGAGGGTGTAAAGTTATCTAACAACATTTTTTTTTGCTTTTTCTCCTTCTAGTTTTGGAATACACAATTTCCACATTCTCAACGGTATGCCTAAATATCTCCCCTACTTCTCCATTCAGCACCCTTACTTCATTCTTTGGGCCCTTCTCCACCCTCCTCCCTCTTCCATTTCTCCTTGTTTCTTTCTTTCTCTAACCTATTGTTTCTTTTTCTGTGGTTTCTGTTCTTACATTTTCCCCACCTTTGCTCTCCCCTTCTCACAGGCGTATCTCTGGGCCCCACATCTGTGGGGATTCTCTGTCAATAGACAAAACGGGCTCACAGATTTTGACAGGATCCTGGAGGCGGCATAACACCTTGCAGGTAAGAGTGGTGAAGAGACACCTCTGAAGCTCCAAAGTTGATCTAGAGGTTTTGGAGATCATTTGGATTTGGTTCCTTTGACACAGAACCATGATCTACCAATAGAAGAGAATAATTGTAGCTCAGGGTTGGACTGTGGGGTCCTTGGTGCTCTCTGAGCTTGGTTGTTTTCTTGCAGATGTTTCATTACCAAGCTAGGTAACATCATCAGTGCTAGAGGGAATGGGTTTGATCTCTGTTTATCTACCAGTAGCTTGCCTATCAATGTTTATGAGAGTAGTCTTGATGATTCCTCAATTAGATTGTTAGATTATTTGTCTGAGTTTGTAATTCCATGACTGGGGTATTGTTTACTTCTTGATTCTTGGTCTAGTATTAATAGCAATAGCAATAGCACTTAGGCTTATATACCACTTCACAGTGATTTGCAGTCCTCTCTAAGTGGGCATATTACTCCCAACAATTTGGATCACCATTTTACTGACCTCAGAAGAATGGAAGGCTGAGTCAACCTTGAGCTGGTGAGAATCGAACTACTGGCAGTCAGAATGAGCCTGTAATACTGCATTTTAACCCTGGCTCTCTTATCTTGGTATTAACCTGGGTGTGGACTGTTGATGGGCAAATGTTTTGGTCTTTTTGGTTTTTTGATTGTCTCTTTTGAATGGTATGTAACGTTTATTTCAATGTACCTATTGTGCACAAGTCAGTGATCAACAGGCATGTATTTATTAAGGTTGCAATATCCTGGGATCACTTGATTGCTATTTGCAACCTTCCCAGTCAATTTCCAACAAGCTAGATCAATGAGGGAAGTCCAATTTGCTTAATGACTGCATGATTAATTTAACAACTTTGGTGATTTGCTTAACAACTCCGGCAAAAAAGGTTGTAAAATCAGGCACAACTCAACAACCACTTTACTCAGCAATGGAAATTTTGGTCCCAATTGTGGTCATAAATTGAGGAGTCCTGGAAAAAAAATAGTGCTCAATGCAAAAGTTACTGCAAGTATGTGTTCAAATATTATAGAGAAATAAAACCCTGCCTTTCTCATTTATAACAGCTTTATCAAATCTATAATTCTGGATGAAATGCTACGTAAAAATAGACATGAGGAAAGTGTAGTGTTGTTATTGGTGTGTAATGTCATTGCAATTCTGCATTGATTATTGTTTTGAGGTATTCATTTGAAAATAGGCCAAATTTCTATTTTCATCTATAAAATTTGGGAGGATAGAGTAGATTTCCTTGTGCAGAGTGAAATAAATTTGCAGGGAATGCTCCCAGATCATTTTTCTATTGTTGTATTATATAGTAAAATATATACTGTATGCAGAAGCTCCAGTTTATCTCTAATGCTTGAGATAAACGAGATGTGATATAATATGAATCATTCAAATGTTCCTTTATACAACAGATGTGTCATATATTTATACACATTTCAGGTAATTCTATAAGCCCTATAAAATTCATGAATGAGAAATACATTCATTGGATTTAAATATCACACTAAGATTGGTGAGATATGAAAACGTGTCGTTTTGCTTTATCAGACATGATTTATTGCTTAGCATTATAGGTACACAGGTAAACAGATTTACAATAGGGGTGACTATATGTAGCTCGGGTGAAGGATGAGGGTGAAGGTTCATTCTCTGAGTTTGTGGGTTGGTTTCCAAATGTTTCACTTGAGATGACCTACACCTGACCCATCATAAGACCTTCACCTGACATGACTCTCACTTGATGTGACTTCCCCATCACAAGACCAACTGACCACACCTGAAGCCCTTATAAACAGAAGAACACAGACACTGACATCCCCTAAATTCCACTGCGGATGTTACCTAGCCTGGTAATGAAACGTTCGGAAACCAACCCCAAATGCAGAGAACAAACTTCCATCCACAAAATGTTTCTGAGAAACTATAGCATAAAAATCTGGAAATACAGTCTAGGAACCAGCCAATAAAATACAAATAAATATTATTATTTTTGCTTCTACCCTAGATTTGGGATGCTGAAACATGTAGCAAGATAATGGACATTCCAGAAGATTTTCGGGGTCACTCACAGGTTGAAAAACTATTTCTCATTATTTCCAAAACTCAGGCAAAGCCAACATTTCCCAAAGCCTGCTGTCCTCCAGAAGTGTTGGATCATTTCACATAAACTCTAACCAGCATGGAGAAGAGTGAAATTAACCCATCATACATTTTTCAATAAGGCTCCTTTCTGAAAATAGCTACCAAACCACCAAATTTATAAGACACATAAAACCCCTTATCTTCTCACTGAAAAATCCATTTGGATTTAATATTTCCACTTTAAACTTCTCCAACCCTGTGATCACATTTCTTCAACAAGACTGTTCATTTTGGCTCAGCTGTGGTGCAAGACAGAGTGCTCTGAATTTGAGACTCTCGTAGCCCATTTCCTCTTTGAAGGGAACTGTCCTCTTATCCTTTCTCCTGATTTTTGGACTTCCGCAGCCCTTGTAGATTTTGTAATGGGAATAGTGGCTTAATGGCTTTCCATACTGACCTTATTTTCCTAGAGAAATGAGGAAGGATAAATGGTCATTGTCCAATCAATTTATCTCTTCCACCGAAAAACAAACCAGACCAGACTGCTGTTTTATGATTGTAGTATGCCCAACAACATGAAATCACAGCTGCCAGTTCTTTAGCTGGTTTTGGCTGCTTACACATTGAGTTCTTCCCAAGGACGTAGGGCATTGCAATGTATCAACATAGCATATGGTATATACTATAGTAATGGCTCCAAGCAGTATGACCCTTTGCAATTGAGAGATGGAAAATTTGCCAATATGCAGATTTTTTAAGTGCCATTCAAGATTTTTGAATGTAGCACCCAGCATGTTAATAAACCACTTGGATCACCACGACTGTTTCATACCATAACCTTTCAATAGACTTTGGGTAGACTTGGTGTGGGACTGTATTTTCTGCTGCTGGTTCTCAGTCCTGCAATATCAAGGGGATTGAGATATTTGCAGGAAAACTCTTTTCCAGGATTGGGGAGTAAAAGTGAGAATGCCTCAGTTTTATTTGTAGTGATTTCAACAGTTATAGTTTGTCTGTAGCCCCATCATGTAGTCTTGTTCACTTATATAGATTGTGTGTCTTAGTGTCATTGTAACGGTGCACATCTGCCAACTGAAAGCTGATCATTCTTGGCAAAAAAAAAATGATAATAGGGTTCTTTTTTGATTGATTTAATGAAGGGACTTTCTCTTGCTTTCCCCTCAGTTATATACTTGCCATTTCCTTGGCACTGACTACATCGTAGCTGGTGGGAGTCGGAACAACTTGTGTCGACTCATTGACAGAAGAATTCTCATGGTAAGATAGTTTTGCTAAGCCTTGCAGGAAAGGGCTTGGCTTTGTAGTAGGGCAGGTGTTTTGCACCCCATGTTTAGTCTCCAGGAACTTGAGGGTCACACAACATGGACTTTGTGGTACCAACATGTACTCCAAGAGCATATCCACCAAGACAAGTGTGTCCAATCACACTTTGGCCAATAAAGAATTCTATTCTTAAAAAAAACCATAATGGACTTTGTTGTATTGTTATACTTATTAATCAACATAGTTATTTTGTATTTTAATTTGATTTATTTTTCTCTCTTTTAAAATTGTGATAGGGGTTTATCAAGCCATTACAGGCTGGAATGTAGGAAAACTTTTTATCCTATGGCTGTGTGGATAGATTGATAGCTTCTAACATTCCTAAACTGAAAAGATAAATTCCCAGGTCAGGATAGCATAGGAACATGTTTGATTTAATAGGATGTCCGGAATTTGTTAAAGCTAATTGGTATCTGATTTGTCTCTTCGTGAACTCCAAACAACCTTTTTTCTCATTAACATCTTAAATTTTACACCCTTTGCCACCAGACCTCATTTAAATGGACATGCATGTAACATGTTTGACTACATGCAGCTGATTTACCATGCAAAGAAGGGGTTACTTTCATCCTGTCCAATCAACTTTTCTCTTACATTTTTTTTGATAAAACAGAATATAAACTATGGATCTGGGTTCCCTCTTTGAATGATATGACTCCCCTTTAATCAGAACATTCTGAATAAATTATAATTAAATGATCTTGTCTCGGCCTGTCTCATTGGAAAATATGCACACCAATGCACCAACTTAAAAGACTATATTTTATTTTCAAACTCCAAAGAAAAGAAACCTGTGGTGGTAGCAGCTGATTTCTGCCCTCTTTCTTTTGTTCAGTAGTGGAGAGCTTGTCAATCAAAGAAAACAGGGGTGGTGGGACTAATTCGTTCCTGGGGCAGGAATGAATTAGCAATGAATCTTCAAATTCAAAATACTGAAGGGCAGCAACAGCGAATGGCAGCCATGTTTATGCAGTGTTGGAAACAGAATATTGAGCTTGAAGGACTTAATGGGGCAAAGGAATAAATTTATGATACCTTTCAGTTACAAGATAAGTGAAGGGCCAGTTTGCAAGGGAGGATAGGGTGAGATGTAAGAAGATTATATTAAGCCTGTGTTTTTCGAGCTCGACAACTGCTGACAGGAGAATTTTGGAAGTTGAAATCCACATATCTTAAAAGTTGCCAAGCCTGAAAAACAGTTTATTAGAGCCTTTTCTAATCTCAATTTTTTTCTTCTTTCCAGAGCACAGGGGTACTTAATGACCTGCCTGGAGGTGTTTATAGTACCCACATCAGCTGTCGTGGAGTCCTAGCTGCAACTTCCAACAACTTCCTGTATCTTGCACAGACTCCAGTAAAACCTTGAAACTCTCCTCTGTCATTGCGAGGAACTCTTGCTACCTGAAGGATATCAGCAATGCCTTTGATCGTCATGACTCTTACCAACCTTTCCTAGTATCCTGGATGTCAGTCAAAATCATGCAAAATCAGTCACCTTGGCATGCCTGCTGTCTCCCCATCATCTTCCGCTTCTCTGTGGACAAACAGAATCATGATCTGTCCACAGAGATTCCTGCTTGATTGGATGTGCCCCATTTCATCATGCTGTGCTGATGTCAATCCCTTCTCACCATTATCCTCTGGAGATATTTTCTGCTGGAATCATCTCATCATGGTTTTCTTCAATCATCTCATCATGATTTGTTTCTTCGGAGATGTTTGGTTTTGATCTTGGGCCCAATGCTCTGTGACTTTCATCACATGCAATCTTCCATGCAAGAAATCTTAGCTGTACATCATGTTTCCTGGGATTGGCACTAACTATGTTAGTTCTGCAGTGAATATCCCATCTATTGTTGCTGCTGGCAATCCCAATATGCCTTGCTGCTTCAGACCTTTGCTTGCCCATGTCGGTCACACACTTCATATTAAATTGACAGTGCCTGTTCTGAGGACTATACGGGATTTGAAATGGTCCCACAACCCCAGATTGCAGAAAATTCCATCATCCTCTGAACAGCTTTCTAATCAAACCACTGGAGGGGACGAGGTGTCCAGTATTTCTGCCTTAAGTTTCCATCCTGCCTCGGGGGGTTAAGCTTTCTATGTCACTTCTTTCTCTCTTTTCATAGCCACCTCCTAGGGTGGCTGACCTAAAAAAACCTGCCAAAATAAAACATCTTGGCTGAGTCTTTGTGTGTGTCTAGTAATGCTGGGTCTCTAGCAAGGAAAATGGGATCTATTGGAATAGGAATGCAACAGAGGGGAACTAAGGTTTCTGGATTCCTTGAAATGGTTAAGAATTTCATTCCTGGGGCTAAATCATTGAATATGTGAAACAATAATATAGATAAATAACAGAATAACAGAATTGGAAGGAACCTTATAGATTTTCTAGTCCAACCCATGTTCAAGCAGGAGAGTGGCTATCTAGCCTCCAGTGATGGAGTACCCACAATCTCTGAAGATAAACTGTTCCACTGGCTAATTGTTCTCACTTTATAAAGCGGTACTAGTATTTCATGTGATTTTGATTCTATCCCTCTGTTAATGCAACCTATGATTGTGTTGGCTTTTTTGGCTGCTGCTGCACATTGCTGGCTCATATTTAAATGACGGTCCTCCAAGATCTCTTTCATAGTTCCTGCTAATCTGTACATTTCATCTAATCTGTAGCTGTACATTTGATTTTTCTTGCCTAAGTGTAAAGATCTACTTTTCTCTATGTTGAATTTCATTTTGTTAGATAGAAGGTTTTCCAGATCAAAGGAATTATTTGATGCTGAGAAAAGAGAGAAGCTCTGGACTAAAACTCTCTCCTGCTTTCTAGGCCAGTACCTCAATCATAATATCAAATTGTCTGGTTTGCCAGTAGACGATCAATCTGATCCCTGTAGATCACTTTTCAATTGATGGAAGAGTTGGATTTCCCTTCCATATGGAAATAACCCACACTCCAGAAAACCTTTTTAGTTTTAATAGTAGTGAAATGCTGATATACAAGAAGTCTTTGAATTATGGCCTTTCATTTAGCAACTCTTCAAAGTTAGAGTGACTGCTGAATTAAGACAATGGCTATTGCAACATCCCTGCAGTCACATAATTGTAGTTATGGGACTTGTCAGCCATTGTGCATTTGTGATGGCTGCAGTATTCTATGAGCATACATTTGCCATATTCAGTCTTCCTAACTTGCTTCTGACAAGCAAAGTCAATGGAAAGCTGACAGGAGGTCATAAGTCACATTCATGTGATATCTTGTTTAACAAGCACCACAGAAAAGGCCTTAAAATCAGGTGTGGTCATATGCTGCCTCACTTAATAATCACATTGCTTAATGATAAATTTTCTAATCCCTATTATGGTCATAAAATAAGGACTATCTTTTAAATTCATTGCACTGTCCAAAGGCTCATAACCAGGAGTTCAGGAAGTCAGGGAATCTTTTAAAAGAGGGCTTATCTAGATTTCTAATCGTAAAATTGAGTTAAGAAAATAGGTGAGAGAGCCCAACCCAACTGCATCTTTGGCTACAGATCTGGATTGCAAGAGCTATTGGGGAACACAGTTCATACAACAGAAGGGAGAGGAAGAGAATGAAGTGCAACAATGAATGTGGCCGTAAGTTGCCTAATACTTGAACCATGCAAAGTATGTCAACAGATGTAAAATATTCTCTGTTGGCGTTTGCAGCAATCCAACTAGCACACAAGTAAACAATTCAGCAGGATTCATTTATAAAAGAAATTCCTTAATATACAGTAATATAAAGGATGATGCATGTATACGATACCTATGCAGCAGAAGCCAGAAGCACAGAATCAATATAATCACAGAAGCAATAATGCAAGGACAAACCAACTCTTTTATACATAACAGTCAAGCTAAACCATGCCCAGGCTCCAAACTATCTGAGCACACCAAACAGTCCCCATTGGCTGACCTGTTGCAATGTCTATTCCAATTCATGAATTCATACACTGACATTCTCAGTTGAACTGCATAGCAAAATGGCTTGGCAACTTGGTTGAACAATGGTGGGGGGTAGGAAATATTAAAAAGGGTCGTAGTGGTCCAATTTAAATATAGTTTTGGAGGAAAACATGACTGGCAAAATGAACAAGAGAATTCCCAAACACAGCAGAGATAAACAATGGAATTAAAAAAGAGGCTGTATAAACACCAAGTTTAGAGTTTACCATTTCTTAACTGAGGCAGAGATTGAATATCTTAAAACACTTGCATTTTATAGCTTTGCTTTATTTTATTTAAAAAAATGTAGGATGCCCCAGTTAAGCTGCTGTTATTTAGATTCAGGAATATAAAGCATTCTGGTTTTGAAGGAGAGGTGAACAATTTGTTTCTTATAAATCTTCCATGCTGGAGACATCCTGTTTTCTCTTTCAAGCAGCTTTTTGCAGCAACTGCCCTGTCTCCTTTCCCCCCCCCTCCCCCATTTATTCCTGCTTCAGCATTTTTCATGCCAGTCAATGCCTTGACTATTCCAGAGTCCAAGCAAAGTCAAAGTCCAGTGGTAAGCTTTGACATGTGAAACCTTGCCAATGAATATTGTTTTGCAAGTTTATCCAACATCCAATAAGGCTGGCTCAGGTCTCCTGTAGCCTGGGCTCAGTTTTATAAGATTGGACCTGCCACCTCTTTGATCTGGTAAACAGCCTAGTGTCTAAAGATCCAGGTGTTGCTTTTACATCTTAGGCATCCAAGTTGGCATGGATAAGAATTTGATCTCTAAATCTGGGAGAGAGACATTAATTTTGCAAAGTGGTTTTTTCATGCCCCCCCCCACTATATCACAAGAACTTCAGGCAAAGTGAAAACATGTTTATTGGGGGGGGGTGTCAACTTTAATATGGGATACAGAATAAATGATTTATAGGTATAGATGACACATCAGAAAGTATTGATTAGATTGAGAAAAGACAGAACATCCTTAAAATATCTTGCATCTTTCTCTTTTCCATCCAGGCTTGTTGCTTTAACACTTGCCAACACCCCAGGACTCCAAATACACTCCCTATTGTTTAGTTCATGAATAGGCACATTTTTTAAAAAAAGGGCTCTGGCTAAAAAGCCAAACTGGAGAGCCAGTTTGATCAAGTCGTTAAGGCAGCAGGCTAGAAAATGGGAGATAGTGAATTCTTCTCTCTCCTGAGGCATGAAAGCCATCTGGTGAATGTGGGGCAGTCACTCTATCTCAATCCAACTCAGTTCAGAGGGATGTTATTATGGGGAAAATGGAGGGAGGGGGGAACATTATATATATTTCTATAGTGTCATTATTTTTACAAATAGCTCAAAGCAGTAAATATACCGCCCTGAGTTATTTGTAAAAATAATAAAATGAAAAAGCATGATTTCCTGAACTTCAAAAGGAGGCACAGATGTCACGCTAAAATATGAACATCACTTTGCAATGCCTCTATCTGTGTTACCTGCAATTTTAGGCTTCATTATTAGCTTTTTAAAAAGGTGTGCACCTAAATATATTTACAATTTTTTTTATAAGAACACTGCTGGCATTCTCATGTCAGAATAGGAATGGATGCCAAACTTGTTTGCTGCTCCTAGCTTGATATTCTGTAGACCATTCAGAGCCATGGATTTGGGTATTAGGCTCTATCTTCATTGCACCCGAGTGCAGTTGCTTAGTTATGATCCAGTGTAGGAACAAATTCTATACTAGAAGTGTTCTGTATCTCTAAATCAAAGGTTTCACCCCAAAGTTTCTCCAACCTCAGGTACTTCCTGGATTCATGGAAGTTGAGCCAGGATTGCCGTTACTAAGCAATACAACTACGTCACATGATTGCATCCCTTAGTGACAAACCTGGCAGTTCTAGTTGACACAATAACCACACTGTTATTAAGTAGGAAATGGCCAGGAGTTCCAGGTAAGGAGCATAGGGATGAGGAAAATCAGTGGAAGCTTGGAAGGGAGGCAGATGAAGGCCACCTGGGAACTGGGGAAAGCCACCAGAAAGGCCAAGGGATGGATGATGCGATGGGGTGCAAATGCAGAAAGACCAGGGAGGATTAATGAAGCGATTTGTGATCTTCCCTGCTGACTTCTCAGTTGACTTTGCTTGTGTGAAGCTGAGGGGAAAGGTCACAAATGGCAATCACGTGACCTCAGGACACTGCAACTGTTGTAAGTGCAAGTCAGTTTTTAAGAACTCAAATCATAAGTCACAGGACTGTGAGGTTGCTATAAGGGCCAGAACTTTGAGGATCTGTCCTAAGTATCTCTTGTTCATCGCCCTTGCAGTTTTAGTTTACCAAACTAAACAAGTGGTTGGTAAGCAAGGACTACCTGCATAAAAATATGGTATTATTATTCCCCCACCACTGGGAAAGGACAAAGTCACACACTCATAATTGGAAGAAATAATGCAGCTTTGATGAATGAACCTAGCTTCATCTGTATAAAAAAGATCCATAATCCTATTAATTTAGCAGCCCTTTTTTTCTCCATGACTGAATAACACATTCATACTCAGATCTCCTGTGCAAGTGAGGTTTTTGTGAGTGAAGTTTGTGCTTTCGCATCACAGGTGGGCGACTCTACATTCATGTAATCATGTATTTATCTTGGATTTCAGACAAATACTGCCTCCATCATTTCAGCAGGAGACCAATTCGGTATCTATTAACAATGATTTGTCTTGTATTGAGGGATTCAGTGATTCTTCCACCAAATTCTTTTGAGATTTTAAGCCTAGGAATTATTTTTACACACAGTGGCTCAGCTTAGCTATAAAATATGTAAAATAATAAAAAGTTGCTACCAGAAACACTCTATATAATGCACAATCCTCTGTGAAATCATGATGCTCTTGCTTATTAAGTGGATTATCTTTCAAGTCAAAGGAAATAGTTCACCTACAAAAAGGTCAAAGGAATCAAAATGGCAGCCACAACCATGTGGTTAAAATTCCACCCCAAAAGAGTGAGAATTCGATCACATGGCTCTGGTTCCATCTTGAAGCTTTTTTAATAACTGGGGAGACGTCTATACAGGATCTTGGAAATCTATATCCTATAGGACTTCTCTTTACGGGATCTTAAGAATCTGGCATGGATCCCTCCTCCAGTCCACAAAAGCGAGGCAGAATACAGCTACAATTTATTTTGAAAGCAGCAGTTTTCAATCTATTGAAAGTTTTCAGTTTATACCTTCCCAGGAATTGAGGATATTAGATATCAGAACAGCTTCTCAAACAGACCCCTGCTCCCAAGCCAGGCGATAGAGAGAGTTGGCTGCAGAGACCATCCTGTCTCGATATTCTAGTTCCATGTGATTTCCAGATGGGATGTCTTGGAGACCATATGTAAGGCCCCAGCAGCAAGCTGCGATTACCCCTGTGGAGTCACTGTCCCCTGGAGGACAAGAGAAACATACCAAAAAAAGAGAAAAGATTATGAGTGGTTGTGATGACTCCCCTCGATGCTTCCCCAGATACTAGTTCAGAGAATGATGCTCCAGCAGCAGACAGCTAGGTGTCAGGAGTGAAGGGGCTAAGCACAGGGAAACAATTAGACGAGCAGCCAGCTGAGTTAGAGACAGAAGAGACATAGCTGCAGATGGGAAGCCCAGAGGCTTTGGGTAAAGAAGGCACCCAGCTGTTTGGTGGAGATAAAGAACTATCTCTTCTTCTAGATCAGAGAACACATAGGGCTGAGAGGAGGCAGGCACAAAGAGGTCAGCCAGATTACTCATGAGGAGGCAGCCTCAACCCTCTTGATGAACTGCACCAAGAAGCAGTTATTTAGCTCAGTAAGGGAAGTGAAATGATGCTGGGAACAACGTGTCCATTTCCTTGCTGTATGTTCTTGCCTTGCCTTGTCTTTGCCTTAGGGATTTGCTTTTGCCTAGTGGACTGGACTTGCCTTTGCCTTGAGGACTAGTGTTGGCTTCTTGTGAGTAGCCTGTGGAATTCTTTGGGACTGAGCTGGTTGGAATTAATTCAGGCTTGGAAGCCTTAATGAAGACTTCTAACACTTGTGGTGTGTGTGTGTGTGTGTGTGTGTGTGTGTGTGTGTGTGTGTGTGTGTTTAGAACAGCACATTGTCAACTAGTTCTAGGATTAAGCATTTTACAGGGGAGGTTGTCACTCACCACCATGGAACATGGACCGTCCACAGAGCTGTTCCCAGCTGCTCCCAGCACCCAGGAGGGCATCATAGGCAATCATGGGTGCATCATGGCCACTCCGCCCAGCCCACCCATCCAGGCTGAAGGTTTTGTAGATGACATCCCGTTCAGCAGGACCATAGGCAGGAGGAAATCGAACTGGACCCCGACCATCGATGAGACCCCGTTCTGAGAGGTACCTAAATGTGGGATAGTTAAGTTACATTTACTTATATGGCTATCCAACTCGCAAATAGGGATTCCGGGAGGATGGCATAAGGCTAAAAAATAAAGTAAACAAAAGGACAAAGAACAGCACAATATAGCAATAGTAAACATAATCAGATCTTCCCCAAAAGAGTTTTTTTTCAAAAGGCATCTGGACTTTGTTTTTTCCCCAGTGGAAGAAGCCCCTGGACTATAGCAAATTCCTTGACCTCTGCTCCAGGTTCTTCACAATTTTAGAAACCTCCCTGGGAAAGGGGAGGCTTTGGAAGTCAACCACTGAATAGCTGGATGCTCTTGGACTGCTTCTTGAAGTAATCGGGTGAATCCCTGGCTGGGATGGGCAACCATGCAAGTTCACTATGTAAGAACCAGCTGTTCAAAATGGACAATAAAGGGTGCCACCATTTCTTAGACACTAGTTTTTCTGCATAATTTACCTTTCATGCTGAAAGAGGCTTCTTCTGGCTCCACTTGCCTTTTGAAAAAGCATTTTTGCCTTTTGAAAAAGCATTTTTGCCTTTTGAAAAAGCACAACCATGACCTGGATAGCTAAGAATCTCCATAGATATAATCTGATCCTCTAATTATTCTCTGGTGGACTCTTTTAACCTCTGGCCGAATACTTGGGAGGAAAAAACAGGTGAAAGGTTAACAGGTTCAGAGACCTCTGGAATTTGGGGCGGAATATGCTGTTCCAAAGAGGAAGTGTTGTTGAGACAGAGAAGGCAGACTTCCTGGGTTCTACTTAATGACTTTGTTTCCTAGAAGGACACATACCCACCCTGGAATTTGTAGTTGGTAACCAGCGCCTCAAATTGTACTTGAAAGCTTGTAGGAAGCTAGTGAAGCTTGTGGTGTTAAATGGGCTTAGTATGCATTGGTAATTCCCCATGCCATCATATTCTGGTCTAAAACATGTTTCTAGATGATCTTATTTATTTATATCCTGCCTTTATCATTTTTATAAATAAGTCAAAGAAGTGAACACACAATATTTCACCTGCTTGGCTCAGGGTAAAGATGTTAATGTGTTATTATCAGCACACTCATGAACTTTGACCCTTTGCTGATGCAAGCATAGGAGCAGAAGGAACATAAAAGTCCTGAGAAATGTTGCAAACTAGGAACATGCCAGTTGGAATAGCCCCAGGGGATTCCCCAAATTGGGAAAGTAGATCCTAAAAAAAAATTGTTCTTCAAATTTTGTGTGTGTGTGTCTGTGTGTCTGTCTATTTGTCTGTCTGTCTATCATCTATCTATCTATCTATCTATCTATCTATCTATCTATCTATCTATCATCTATCTATCTATCTATCTATCTATCTATCTATCTATCTATCTATCTATCTATCTATCTATCTATCTATCACATTTTTGAATCTCCTCTTCTACAGCTTCCAACTCTAATAAAAAACCCTGCATTCCTTGTTCCCTCTCTTGCCCCAAGTACGGTACTTACCATTCCCACTTCTCTTGGAAATAGGACCAAGCTGCTACATTGGCTTCAGTCTCAACCCCAGCAGTCTGGATGTATTCTAGGGCAAGGGGCAG
This sequence comes from Coluber constrictor foxii, assembly GCA_038048745.1. Classification (NCBI taxonomy): domain Eukaryota; kingdom Metazoa; phylum Chordata; class Lepidosauria; order Squamata; family Colubridae; genus Coluber; species Coluber constrictor. Next base: position 59,330,498 of record CM075961.1, on the reverse strand, counting down.
AGTCTTCAGCAACCCAGATCCCCAGAGCTCAAGGGGCAGTCCCTGGGCAGCATACGCAGTGAAGAGGGCCGAAGCCAGAGATCCCAGATAGCCTAACAGAGGAAGTAGAGAAAGGATGTGTCTTTCAGGATTCTATAGTTCTCTCTCTCTCCCACTCTCTCACTCACACACACACACACACACACTTTTTTCCTTTTGACTGAATTACTGAAATTTACCCCAAGCTTCCAAAGTTAAGGCCTGTGCAACGATTTTGTTCAATGACTAGCCAAACATGCAACACAAACGTAAAATCAAATGGATGAGATAAAATATGAACATAACCAGAGTCTCTGTAATAAAAGGGTAACATAGGTTACTATGATTAGTAATGTGCTATGAAATTGTTTTTCACTTCCAGCGACCACATAGATAAGAGTGTGTGAATGAGACCCCACTTCTTGGCTTTGACAATGGGTGTGTTGTGATGTTTCACAAAAATTTCTACTCTTCAAAAGAGTAAGGAGAGAAAAGAAAATGGACAATATAGCTAAGTTCATCCCCAAAGGATTTTCATAGGGCAAGTCATTTCATAGAAACTATACTATGTTTCTGTGCTGGTATGTTACCGTAATTAACAGTGCAAGTGTAAATAGGGCACCCAAAATATTACAATCTATGAAGTAAAATACATATTGCCTAAAACAAGAAAATTAAGACATAATAAAGCTGAATTGATAATTCTGGTCTGTGACTTAATAAAAACCAATTGATTGAAAGCTGAATTGATGAATAAAACAAAAGCATTTATTCCTGAGATCAAGTTTCCCTTATTTACATTGTGGCAATGCAGAGTTTTGCTACTGCACAAGCGAAAAAGTGTTTCAAATCTCTAAAAGATGATTCACATAGAAATTGTCTGGTTTTCCTAGGATTTTACGTATTAGGAACAGGCTCAAACAGATTTTTTCCAATAATAATTTGGGGAAAAGTGGCTTGACCAGTGGTGGATTGCTCCTGGTTCTGTCCGGTTCTATAGAACCAGTAGTAAAACTGGCAGGCGGCTCCACCCACCTGCCACGATGTCATCATGAGTGATCTGCGCATGTGCGGAAGTGCAGCTGCTCTCATTGCGAACCGGTATTAAAGATAAGTGGAACCCATCCCTGGGCTTGACCCTATTTATTTTAGAAATCCCATCCAGATTACATCAAGGAAGATAGATAGGAAAAGTATGTATTACATGTATACAGTATTTATACAGTATGTATACAGTATTGGTGATGTCATCAATACAATAACAATCGCTCGTGTTTAGCAACTCCAAATCTCAGAAAACTCCAATATCACAACAACCTTCATCTACACCTCAAAAAGGCCAATTGTACTACTTCAGGCTCTACCACCATATCTTGGTACATAGAAAGAAGCCTGCTCAATCTGTGTTAGAGCTGAGGTGGCACAGTGGTTAGAGTGCAGTACTGCAGGCTAGTTCAGCTGACTGCTAGCTGCAGTTCGACAGTTCAAATCTCACTGGTTCATTGTTGACTCATTCTTTCGAGGTGGGTAAAACGAGAACTCAGATTGTTGGGGGCAATATGCTGACTCTGTAAACTGCTTTGAGAGGGCTGTAAAAGCACTATGAAGCAGTATGTAAGTGCTATTGCTATTGCTATTGCTACTACTGCAGGCCTAATCCCAGGACAATTTTTCTGTATTGTAGAAAAGCTGCCCAGCATAAATATAATCTTGTTTTCTTTTGTTTTTGCTTTCTTTAAGCCTTGAGATTAGTCAGTCATGCAACAATGACCCCATACATCCCTTTACCTGTGGGGTGGTGATGCGTCATTCTTCCACTTTCTATGCTGACTTGGATCAAGGTGCTGAGATCAGAAGGCCGAGGATACCTGGAAGAGATATTGGCTAAGAATCAGGATGATCTTGTGTTGACCATTCATCATTCTCCTATTGGTACTTTGCACGTATTTTCTCTCCAACATGTATTACCTAAGCCCAATGCACATGGATCTCATAGCTGCACCACAACCGGTTGCGTTAGAGTTGAAGGGAATGTGATATCCACCTGGCTCTCCTGGACGTAACTGAGATGTTCCTAGAAGCAGGTGGGCGGAAAAATAGCACACTGAAATGTTTATTGGCCAAATGACATTGGATTTTCAGTTAGATATTGTTTGTCTTGGACATTGTATTCGTTTACAAAACAAAACAATAAAGGTTTTGATCTAAAGTGGAAGATTAGTGTATGAGTAAAAAAACTTGACTACTTTGAAATAATAGAAAATACTTGTAGCTCGGGTTTTAGATTTTGACAGTGGTTTGCTCTCCAAGATCGTTTCAATTTAGTTTCTGAACACTTCATTACCAAACTAGGTAACATCATCAGCAGGATTGTCTTTCCTGTTCTCCTTAGCTTATCAATGTCTTGTATGCCAGTGTGGCCAGTTTTTCGTATGATTGGTTGTTCATTTGGAGCTATATTTAAATTCTGAGCAGATGATTGGTTCTATTATTGATTAGTCGTTCAAATAGTTTCTTATGTATTCATATAAGCATAGATCAGGGGTGTCAAACTTGACTGCACTGCATGCCAAATCGTGATGTATCACAACGTTTTTTGCCTTTGTGGAGCCGGGGTGGGCCTGGCCTACACAGGCCATATCCAGCCCGTGGGCCGCCAGTTTGACAGGCCCAATCTAGATCCAGCATATGAATACATAAGAAACCAGACCATTCAAACAACCAATCCACATGAGAACCAATCAGCTGCTCAGAATTTAAATGTAGCTCCAAATGAACAGCCAATCACATGACCAATTGACCAAACTGGCATACAAGACATTGATAAGCTAAGGAGAATAGGACAAGAAAATCCTGCTGATGATGTTACCTAGTCTGGCAATGAAACATTCAGAAACTAAATTGAAACAAGCTTCAAGAGCAAACCACTGCCAAAAACTAGATTAATTTTTAAAAACTGCTTTTTATTCCCTTCCTGAAACTGAGGTTAAAGAATCTATCACAAAATCTTTTTTCTTCTTTGGTTAGAGGAAAGCTACTAACTAAATTCATTGATTATGGCTTTTTGCATATATATTTTTTAAAAAAAATAATGTGTGATTGATGGTTTAGGAGTCATGGTGGTGCAGTGGTTAGAATGCAGCATTGCAGGCTGACTCTGCTTACTGCCAGGAGTTCGATCCTCAGCGGCTGAAGGTTGACAAGCCTCCCATCCTTCTGAGGACCCCAGATTGTTGGGGATGATATGCTGACTCTGTAAACCACTTAAACAAGGGTGAAATCCAGCCAGTTCTATTTGGCTTGGGCAAACCAGTAGCGGCAGTTGTGGGAGGCTCTGCCCACCCATGCGGACATCATGATGTCACTTTTTTGCAACATTTTAAGCCTCTGCGCATGCACAGAAGGCTTGGTGCATGGGCAGATGACAGTCGTGTGAACGGAGCGAGCACGTTGGCGAACCGGTAGGGAAGGTAAGTAAATTTCACCCTGCTGTAAAGGACCATGAAGCAGTATATAAGTCTAAGTGTTTTTGCTATTGCTATTTTAATGATTAGACAGGATAGATTGTAGAAAGAAGAATAATACGTAACTCTCGAGAGAAAGGATAAAATAAATTCATATTTATAATTGTTTTGAAAAACATCAGAAGTCATTTCTTTATATTTTTTCTTTTCTATTTTCAACTTTTCTTGCACTTCTTGCTTTTTCTTTTTTCTTCCATTCTTTGCATTGCCTTGTATTAGTTTTATCTTGTTGTTTAAATGTTTTAATGAAAATTGTACAAAAAAGTGAACAAAAATATAACTTTCATCCATAACATGGCTGTTATAAACTGTGACTGAGTGGTGATAAAAGAATATTGCTTAGTTATAGTTTCTATTGTACATTTGCTGTGTAACCTTAGAGTGTCACTCACTCTCATGTAAAGAAATTTAGAGCTAAAGTTGGGAAGGGGAAGGAATGGGCAAGCTATTAGGGGAAGAAAGGGAGAATGAATTCTTAAGGCAAAAAAAAAAAAAGAGGAAAGTGTGAGAAATTCAAAATAAACCCACAAGATCATGTAGAACACTCTTTTTCAACCTTGGCAACTTTAAGATATCTGGACTTCAGTTCCAAGGATTCACTAACCAGACACGTGATTAAATTCCAGGAGTTGAAATCAAAACATCTTAAAGTTGCCAAGATTGAGAAACACAGGGGTAGAGAGAAATAATGATAGTTTCAAGATTCTGTTATTCTATTTTACTACAATAAAAAGCATCTCTGGAAGTTTGAACATGCCTTTTTAAAAATTAGACTAACTGAAAGAGTTGCTAGTCTTATAACTTTAATGCAACATAAAGTATAGTGGCATTTACAATGTGAAGATAGTAAGTGTGATCTGTATGTTAGGGTTGAACTTTCCAAATTGTTACGTGTATCCTGTTTTCCCCATTGAGTTTGCTTGTTGAAAGCCAGCTGGGAAAGTCATAAATGGCAATCACATGACCCTGGGATGCTGCAACCATCATAAATACATGCTGATTGCCAAGTGCTTGAATTTTGATCAGGATGCTGTAGTGGTCATAAGTGTGAGGACCAGTCATAAGTCACTCTTTTCAGCGACCTTCTAACTTTGAACAGTCATTAAATGAATGGTTATAAGTCAAGGACTATCTGTACTTAAAACTTGCAAAAATAAATATATGGCGTATTACCCAGAATACTGGTGGGTCCAGGTTTTCTTCCTTCCATATCTTTCATGCCCTCTACGTAGCATCTTGCCAGCTCCTGGAACAAGGGCTCCCCAGTCTTCCCTATGCAAAAAAGATGGGAAACACAAGAGAACCATTTTTATCTTTAAATCTGAGACTTTGCCGAGAACTTCTTTTGATGCAGTTTATCACCAATAGAAGCTTACTCAAAATTCCTATATGCAGGGATCTTCTGAAGGATCCCTTTTCCGGTAATATTTCTCTTGTCGACAGTGCTGACTGTAGATGTAAAACTTGTAGGGCAACCAAACTTTACCGCGTCCAATTGGGAAAGGTTGTTGAGAAAAAAATTTGTGTTATCAATGCTAAGAATATGAGCCTTCATACCTCAGCACCATATTGAATCACCCATCTCAAGAGCGTGAGTACCCTAAAATGGTGTGAGCTACCCAGAGACACAAAGGCAGCTATACAAAACTGAATAAAGAACTAAAAAAAAAAATGAAATATTGTAATCCTAAAATCTAAACTCAAAAGGCTTGTAGCACTACTTGCAAGCCAGGATCCTAGGAATATCTGTTTAGGCCCTATGACCCAGATACTCCAATTCATCTCAGGTAGCTACTGTTCCTATTGACCATGTCCATTTTGACTAATTGATAACAGTACGAGAGTAGTTTGCCACTATTATCTTCTGACTTCCAGTCATCTATGTCAGTGGTCACCAAGCTTTGAGGCTTGGTAACCAGCTTGGGGGAGAAAGGGAAACTGGACTGTATGAGTGGTGGGCTGGCATGCACATGTACCCGCTCAGGGGTGGGTTCTACTTACCTTTACTACCTATTTGCAACGGGGCCGCACTTGCACAGAACCTTCCTGACAATGTCAGGGTCAGTGGGCAGAGCCTCTCACCGGTTTTACTATAGGTTCTTGTGAACTGGTCCAAACCAGGGCAACTCACGACTGAAGCCTATTCGCAAGCAGGACATAAGCCAGCACACACAAGTGTGTGCATGCAGCTTGACTTGCATGAGCAGAGGGCTAATGCATACGCACATATACATACACAGCTTGACTGCAAGTCGAGCTGCATGCACACACTTGTGTGTGCTGGCTTACGTCCTGCTTGTGAGTAGGCCTCAGCCCAGCAGTGGGCTGCAGCCCGGGGATTGGGTACCCCTGACCTAGTCAGTGTTTCTCAACCTCAGCAAGTTTAAGAAGAGTGGCTGGAGAATTCTGGGAATTGAAGTCCACCTATGTCAAAGTAGCTGAAGTTAAGAAACACTAATCTAAGCTATAACCCTGATATTTCCTGCTATTTATCTAGCTGAGAACTAACCAGCTTGGATCCTACTTAATTTTTTCAACATCAGGCAAGGAATTAAAATGGTGATCTGTTGCCACTGCTGGAGTTGCTACTATTGGATAAGTCCTGCAGGGCCCTCTAAGATAGGAGACAGATGCACCTGGGAACATTTTACCAAGAGTACTTAATAAACCACCAACTCCTATAAAGTATTATTTGGGGGTGGGGGGAACCAAAATTTGCAAAATAAGACTACAAGGCTTCTCATTGCTTCCAACTACTCACCTGTGGCAAGGGCCTCAGCAGTCGCCAGGTGCAGCACAGTGTCATCACTGACTGGCCAATCAGGAAGAGCTACACGGATCTTGCCAAGTCCCCCCATTTCCTGGAGCTCTTGGTGGATCTGGGGCCCCGAAGTACAGTATTCCCAGCGCTGGTTGCGATATCCAAGGGCGTCACCAGCTCCAGAAAGCACCATGGCTGCACAATAGGCTTCTTGGGAAGGAGTACGGTAGCTACAGGAAAGAATATATTACAAAAGGCAGCACCCACATACACACACTGTAAAACCTTCCCCATGCATGTGTTGCAAAATATTGAAATGTGTTTAAAAATATCCTTTTGAAATCTGCAGCTTGTATTAATTCACTAGGATCTATTTGCTGAAGTTGTATATCCCATTCTGCTTCCCCAACTAAACTGCCCAATCCTTAGGAAGGTACACATTTAGTGGAATTAGTATTTTGAAACCAGCATGTCATGATTGCACCAGGGTTAACCTGAAATTTACATGCACAAAATAAAAATTATGATTTACACAAAATAATAATGTTCACAAAATCAAAATTATAATTTAAAGGACTCTACATTGTAATCTCAGTGGCACTTCATCAGGCTGACATTTTATTAGCAGTTACAGATCAGAGTAATAAAAATGAAAAAGTTGCTATATTCAAGGAAGGTCAGATATGAACTGAAAATGTGCTATTTCTCTGAGGAATACAGGTAGTTCTTGACATACAACCACAACTGGGACCAGCATTTCCATTGCTAAGCAAGGCAGTTGTTAAATTAATTTATAAAAAATGTTTTGCCATGGTTTGGTGAATCACAGCACTTGTTATATGAATCACATGATTGTTAAGTGAATCCAGCCTCCCCCATTGAGCTGCTTGGGAGAAGCCAACGGGAAAGGATCACAAATAGTGATCACATGACCCTAGGATGTGAATGCATACTAGTTGCTAAAAATCGAAATTTTGATCAGGTGACTGTAGGATTGCTGTGAAAGTTGTAAGTGCAAAGACAGGTTGTAAGTCACCATTGTAAATTTGAATAGTCGCTAAACAAATGGCTCAAGGGCTACCTGTAGTAACTTTCCAGTAAGAATCTAACTAGCTAATGTTATGGTTGATCTTTGAAAGCTGCATAAAAACACCCTCAAAATCAAAATCCTGTAACAGCAAAACCACATTTTTGTGGTACTTCTGCCAAAGGGTGCATCCATCAAACAACCAGCAGACAAGCTCAATTTAAGGAAGAGTTTAGAATAAATTTGAAATCTGGGAAGTTTGCAACTGCGATCCTATGGAAACTTACAAAAGAGAAAGCCCACTGAGGAGCGTGGAGTTTAAAAAGAGCTCCATTCTACTGATGTACAGCGCCGCTTTCAAAGGCTTAATATGGCTGTTATTGAGATGCCGCTGTATTACATCTATTACGGTAGCAAGTTCCCTAAGCAAGAATGCTACCTGCTGGAGAAAGCGATCGGAAGCTAGCGATACTGCTGCGGTCTGAGCCGCGATATTAGCCTTTAGCGGATTCTCACACCCTTTCTCCTGATACACCCGCGGAAGAAGATCGTTGCAAAAAATGGTAAGGAAACGGAAGCAGATCAGAAGGTAAAAAGGAGGATCTGGTGGACAACGTGCTCTTAAAGCAACTGCCCTGCAAATGACTAAGAAAAGCCACAGGAATCGAACATATTTGCATGTTTATAGAATTCTTTATTGGCCAAGAGTGAATGGACACACAAGGAATTTGTCTCCAGTGCATAAGCTCCAAGTGTACGTAACAATCAACAAGTGATAAATAATTATAATCATAAAACACAATCATCATAAATGATAAGATACAACGCAGTGATTGTTATAGAATACTAAATAAGCAATCATCAACACAAAATCAATGATTATTGATTTATTATTGATTGATGATTATTGATTATTAACAGGCGAAGTAGAGGGGGTGCGAGTAACCGCTTACGAGCCATCCATGACTGCGGGGAGAGGAGGGGGGCGACCGTTCCGTCTTCGTCCGTCCGACTTCGAAAAACAACTCGCCAGGCGACGGGCTGGTCCTAACCTCTCCACCCGTCCAATTGGAGGCCTTCAAACAGAAAGAGTCTACAAATCCGTCCGTCCGTTCCCCCCTCCTCCGCAACCGTGTTGGGCCTGCCCGCCCCCCGCCTTGCCCTTTGGCAGCGCTTTGCTGAGATTTCATGCTGCTGGCCGGAAAGTTTTTCTGTTTATAACTCCATTGATTTTCGCATCATGTAAGATGGACGTGCGGAGAAGAGCTTCAGGGTGTCGGTTTCCTAACAGATCTCCAGATTCCGCAGGCTGATTGCAAAGGAAAGAGGGGCTAGATCGGTGTTCCTCAAATTCAACACCTTTAAAGGACAGGTAGCTCTTGACTGACAACAGTTCATTAGGGACCATTCAAAGTTACAATGGCAATTTAAAAAACTTGACTTATGACCATTTTTCGCACTGGCAACCGTTGTGGCATCCCCATGATTACCTGATCAAAATCCGGACACTTGGCAACTGGCTCGTATTTTTGATGGTTGCAGTGTCCCAGGGTGATATGGTTGCCATTTGAGACCCTCTGACAAGCAAAGTCAGTGGGGAAGCCAAATTCACTTAACAGTGTTACTAATTTAACTACTGCACTTAACCGTAGCAAGAAAGGTGGTAAGGTGGAGCAAACTCACTTAACAAATGTCTCACTTAGCAACAAATTTTAGGCTAAGTTACGATTTAAGTCAGGAGTCTGCAACCTTAAACACTCAAAAGAACCATTTGGACCAGTTTCCCACAGAAAAGAAAACACCAGAGCCACAAAACCCTTCATGTGCCTGACTATTTCTTGAGCAGCCATAAAACTAGCATATGTAGTTGAATTAGAGGTTCTGTTTTCTTCTGAAACTTTTCTTTTCTTGGATTTATCCATGGTTGGCCTACTCGGGGTTGAAAAGCTCAATAAATTGCATGCCGGTGGGTATCGCACATTGGCAGTCGTGACGCATATTTTGAGTGACAGGGAGCTGCAGCAGAGGGGTGAAAGAGCCACATGTGGCTCCAGAACCGCAGGTTGCTGACCCCTGGTCTAAGTTGAGGACTACCTGTATGTGGATTTAAGCTTCCAGAATTCTCCAGGCATTATGCTGGCTGGGGAATTCTGGGAGTTGAAGTTCACACATCTTAAAGTGGCTCAGGTTGAAGTATACAGGCTTTTAGATCACCAGGGAGGGGTGGTGGGTATTTAGATTGTGCTTCTTGGAACTGCAGAGTGCAGAGAGAATTTGGTGGAATTGTGAGATAGTTCTTTTCAATGCAGCTGGTTTTCTATCACTAGAGCTTTGCCTCTTGATCAGGTGTTTGGGACTCTCTTTTTTGTAATTAACAGGTCTTGTGGCCTGAAAATATTTGAAAATTCCTAATCTACATTGCTCATCCCTCTTCCTCGTGGGTCTGTATTGGGGAGGAAAAATGAATAATCTTTATTTATGGCATGCCAGCTCCTATATATGGCATTTAGCAGTTGGATTTCAGCTGATCATATATATACAAAGTAGGGCCAGGTAGGGTAATTATTGTACTTGGAGCAAAGGCTACACAAAAAAATCTTAACTCTGCCACACCAGTGTTTCTCGACCTTGGCAACCTTTAAGATGTCTGAACTTCAACTCCCAGAATTTTCTAGTCAACATGATGGCTAGGGAATTCTGGGAGTTGGTCCACATGGCTTACATTTGCCAACTTGAGAAACATTGGGTTAAACCATAAATAGATAAAACATCCCGGGAAAAAAAATAATGGCCAACCCTGTACTGCTTCAGAGGAGTTTCATTTTCACAGCTTTAAACTGCCTTTTGGTTGCTTAGGTCAGCCAGACCTCCAGCATGGGTTTCTGCAGCATGCTTGCTAACGGCTTGTGGGAATAATAAGTTACCTTATAACAGAATAGTCAGTAGGTCTTATCTTAGCACGTATAGGGAATTAGGATGTCAAAGTACAACATGCCATCTGAAAGTCCCAATGCTCAGGAAATGCCTACATGATTACTCTCACAATGGCACAGGAGTTGCCTACGTGACTACCCTCACCTCTATGCAACCCGATCATGTAACCACCCCCAACCTCACCTTACTATGATGCTGTATAATGAATTAAGAGTGTTCCCAATAAAAAGGGGTCGTGGAGTTTGTTCCTGGCTCCCATCCCGAGATACCTGCTTGTGTGTCTTATTTCTCATGGGAGACCACCACAACTGGTGACCCCGACGTGATCCAGTGAAACGGATACGTCTCGACGTGATTCCACAAGGGAATACGTCCCTGCCGGCCCCCTGCTTATCGCCTGGAATAGGTATGGTGCACCCGAAGACGTCGCTGGCGACTGACTCTTCTTTTTCGTAAGTATGGGGGGTGGAATGTCTGCAGCTCAGAAAGCTCATGTGGAAGAGTTGAGACTATTGGGCAGGAAGAAATACCTTTCTCCTCTGGAACAAAATTTCATTAAATCTCTGTCTAAAAGTGAGGCTGTTAAATTACTTGCCTATGTGTGGGCTCAATGTCCGTCCTATCCGGAGGGAGGATCTTTAAAAATGGAGACGTGGAAGAAGATTGGCGCTGTCTTCCACCAACCTCCTCGGGCACCGCCCGATATTTTGTGTCTTTGGAAAAAAGCCTATAATTTGATTCAAACCCATGCTGATTTGCCTCACCAGCCTTTATTAGATCCGCCACCATACCAGGCTCCTTCGGTTATGGTGACTACCCCGCTGCCCTCAGTCGTGAGCCCCTTTTCACCCACGGCTCTCAAAACCCCAGTTCCCTCTGCTCTACCCTCTTCTTATTCTCAACTATTTTCTGCAACAGAGTTAGAAAGTAGTTCCCCGACAGCTTTACAGGAGAAGTGTTCAGCTGTCAGAGCAGGGTTTCAGGAAGAAGAGCAACAATTTCTTACTGGGGTAGAAATTGCAGAGGCTCTTCAAGTTTTTCCTGTCAAAGAGACGATTAATCCCCAGGGACAAGCTCAATATAAGTGGAATCCTTTGCCATGTACAGTTTTGAGAGCGCAGAGGAAAGGCATCATAGAGAAAGATTTGTGTTCCATCTACACTATGTTAAAAACAATGGAGATTAGCTCCCAGACTGATCCATTATCAGTTGCTTCTTCACAGGAGCCAGTTAGCAAGGTCAGAGAAAAATTTGGAATTGATAAACTGCCTCTTTTAACTCCTTCCTCTCCAGAATCTCTGATTTTGCCGACTGCAGAAGGTGAAAGACTACCTTCTCAACATGCTAACGCTGATTGTAAGCAGACTTTAAAAGCTAACAATGATTATACCTTGTCTGATATGCTGCAAGTCTGCCAGGATATGAGTTCTGAAAGTTATAAAATGCATCTTTTAGTTGTTCCTATACAAAAAAGGCAGCATCCTACTGGCAATTGTTTTAAATGTGGTAATTTTGCCAGAGGCTTGGTGGAAGGAATAAAAAGTGAATTTCATATGTTTCCTGAAGATTGGAAGCAAGTTTTTCTAATAATTTTGACTTCGATGCAATATATTGTTTGGGACAGAGCTAAAAAGACTATCTTTCAGGTTCCTTCCCCCAGTCTCTTCTTTCTCTGCAGTCTCAGCCACAGCAGATAAGGCTGGGCTTGATTTAATCACTCAGGAATCTGTGGAACTGATTCCTTCTTCCCTTGGTTTAATGGACCTTATCTCACCTCGATCTTCTTCTCATAAAGAGGTAAAATTTTTGAATTTTGGTGTTATTATACTGGAACTCTTTTTATTCAGGTTTATTCCCTCAAACTTTTTAAACTTTATTTCAGTCTGTTACTTCCTTTCTTCCTTTCTTAAATCTCTATTTCAATAAGAAATCTCCAATGACCTCCAGTCATTTCGAAGCAATCTCCTAGTTTTGAATTCAAAAGGAGGGAAAGGCTTCTTTTGCCTTCCAACACCTTTCTCTAAACTACTGCTGAGGTTATAACTTTGGGGCATACTCGAGCCTCTCAAAGAAATGGAACTAACTTAATAAATATTGTTCTTTCTATTTCAAAATCTGACTTTCACCTTTATTTTTAGAATAATTTATCTCTTCAGTGTGCTTCCACTGACTATGTAGGCTGTATTTCATATCATCTGCCTAAAAGATTCTAGGTTTACCTGCTTAATGATTTACTCCTTTCCTATTCATCCATTGTTTCCTTCTCCATTATCGCAAGCTCTTTGTTTTTCTGATGGAGTGTTTGCTTATAAAGATCCTCATGAAGACATCTGGAAAGTTTCCTCTCAATGTTCAGAATTGTCTGTTGTTATCTTAGCTTTCCACATTTTTTTTCTCAACAGCTTTTAATCTTGATCTCTGACTCTCAGTATGTGTGTCAACTGATTTTTAACTTTTAGGTGCTTATATCACGCCCAGGATTGACTCCAATCTTATGGCTTTATTTCTCACTTTACAGCAATTACTACGAGATCAGAAGCATTTCTAGGCCTCTTTCTGAAGGCAACAGTCATGTTGATATTGTTGTTCATGTTTAATCTACTTTGTTTACAGATCCAATTTTAAATCACTCTTTTTTTTATCAAAATGCCAGAGGATTGGCACAAGCTTGCCACATTCCATTAAAGCAAGCTAAGCAAATTGTTTCATCCTATACCCAATGCTTTGGGGCATCTCCTTCAGGAGACATGGGAGTTAATCCCCATGGTCTCACCTCTAATCAATTATGGGAAATAGATATTACCCATGTTCCTTCTTTCGTTCTTTGGAAATATCTTCATGTAAACATTGAAACTTTTTCTTATTTTATTTGGGCTACTTCTCAGAAAGGAGAGGTCACTAAGCATCTTGTTAATCATTGTATTCAAACATTTGCTGTCATGGGCCTACCTTCTACCTTAAAAACAAACAATGGCCCTGCATCTTGTAGTTGCTCCTTAGCTGACTTTTGTGACAAATGGCATATTACACATCTTTTTGGAGCAAACTTTACATTAAAATCTGCTTTGGATAAACAAAAAAAAAAAAAAAAAAAAAAGAGGGAGGGATATTCCTATAGATCTCCCTGATAAACAGGAATGGTTGAATAAAGTTCTGTTTACTCTGAATCATCTTAATATCACAAATTTATCAACTCCAGTAGATGATCATTTTGGAAGTAGAATAAGTCATCCCCAGCCATAGGTAATGTATAGATTATTGCCTAACCCTGAATGGCATGGAACTGTTCCCTTATTGATGTGGGGACAGGGAGATGCTGCTGTGCTTCCTTCTACAGGTCCAGTGTGGATCTCTGCTTGGTGTGTGAAACCGTGGAAAGGATGGCGTGGCACCAAGGACTGAAAAACCCAATCCTGAACTTCTCACTCAGCCTGCAGAACCCTCAGCAGGACTGGGATCGAGTACCTTGTCAGAAACATCAAGTGACAGATTAAAGCTCTCTCTGCACAATCTACAAAATTGCTACAGGAAAAGAACATACCACAGACACCAGAGAACTTTTTAGTAGCAGCTTTTGCTTGTTTAAATGCTAATTCTGTAACCATTATAATGTGTATTCTTTTTATGTGTATTTTCTCTCCTTGTGCGGCTACAATGACTTTGCAAGATGGAATTCCAGAGCAAGGACTTTGGGAACAAAATTCCTATATATGGGATGTGCAGAATATATCTCGATTAATAGGTAAAACTGATTGCTGGATCTGCATGCATGTTCCCCCACATGCTAAAGGAGGACTCTTAATACATGCTGTTCCCTTTAATGACACAAAACCGAAGACTTTCACCTGGAAGGATGAAGGCGTTAGTGGCACTAAGGTGACTGGCAAGAATAATATCCTAGCCATTGGAAGCAGGTTTCAGGAAACAGCGACATACTGTTGGGAATTCATCAATAATACTAAACGTGTATCTGTGGACGTTGGAAAGTATCCCTATTGTAACACAACATTTGTTCTTAGCACCACTATGAAGAGAAACAATTCTTTTTTAATGTTACTCTATATGAACATTTACATAATTTCACCCACTATGGGTACACATACCAGATATTAGGGTGCCCTACAACATGCACATGTCCAAAATTCCATTAATCATTACACTGCAACCATGTTAGCAAGGGGTGTTCTCCCTCTTTTAAGAGTAATGATGAATTATAGAGATTTGCATATCTTTTCAAATTGGACAACTGCATTGTTTAACGCTACTGTTCATTCCCTAAAATTGATCAATGAAGAGATGTCACAAATTAGAGATATAGTGTTACAAAATTGTTATGCTTTAGATATTATTTTAGCAGCCAAGGGTGGTATATGTGCTTTTATTCATTCACATTGTTGTGCCTATGTATCTGACTATCAATATAACATCACTCACATCATAGAGCATATGGAAAACATGATCAAAAACAATCCTTTATCGTCTGATGGACCTGACGCTATTGACATCTGGGCTGCCCTATGGTCGTGGCTCCCGGATGGTTCTTGGTTAAAATCAATTATGCCAACTATTGTATCTATAATCATATTGCTTGTTTTGCTTTGTTGTTGTGTCCAATGTCTCCCCTCCCTTCTACAAATGTGTAAAGGTTTTATTCCCTCCAATAGGAAGGACGTGCTGGTAAGTGAAACCAAAAGTCTTCTGGAATTGGAGGAGGCCAACCTCAACAAAACAAAAAAGGAGGAGATGTGGGAATAATAAGTTACCTTATAACAGAATAGTCAGTAGGTCTTATCTTAGCACGTATAGGGAATTAGGATGTCAAAGTACAACATGCCATCTGAAAGTCCCAATGCTCAGGAAATGCCTACATGATTACTCTCACAATGGCACAGGAGTTGCCTACGTGACTACCCTCACCTCTATGCAACCCGATCATGTAACCACCCCCAACCTCACCTTACTATGATGCTGTATAATGAATTAAGAGTGTTCCCAATAAAAAGGGGTCGTGGAGTTTGTTCCTGGCTCCCATCCCGAGATACCTGCTTGTGTGTCTTATTTCTCATGGGAGACCACCACAACGGCTGCCATAGAAACAGGGAGGGGGAGCGTGGCCATTTGGGATGGGGAAGCAAGTTGGTGTGTAAAAATCCCATGAGAACTGGAAGGGAGGTTTGTACTCATGAATTATGGCGATACTGAGTGGAGTTGTTTATACTCCCTCAAGGTCGACTGTCCAGATGCGAAAAATATCTGAAGAGCTTTGCCATAACATCATGCTGGATGTTGATTGGACTCTCAATGCTGAGCTCTGGAGGGAGATATTTGGGGTGACTTTCAGTGTGTAACCTTCATGTGTTTTGAATCAGATCTTGCTTTGCTTTCACTTTTATCATTTCAAACTTAGCAAAAAAAAAAAACACCTCTTCTCTAATTCAGTGGAGCTGGGGTTTTCTTTCTTGAAGTTTGAACTGAGGCAGGCCTGACACTTAGTCTATTCACTCTGTTCTTAATATGGAGATCCACTGGAAACAATACATTAAGTCATAATATGTTGTTTTGTTTTAGTGTTGCATGTCGCCCAAACCCAGCCATTGTGATTTGCAATCCATAATTTATGGTTTAGCATCATGCAATCAGGGGTACGGTGCTGGGGGTTCACAGGGGTCAGAAGAACCTCTAGCTAAGATTCTGTGCAGTTCGGAGAACCCCCAAATCCCATTCCTGGCTAGCTCTGACTACCCTGCCCCACCCCTCCCAGGAGTCCCCACGCGGCCTGTTTTGAGTGCAGGGAGTGTACGGAGGCTCAGGGAGGGGAAAAAATGGGCCTACTGGAAGTTCGGAAGGCAGGAAACAAGTGTGTTTCTGACCACCAGAGGGCTTCTGGAGCCTGGGTAGGCTGTTTTCGTCCTTCCGGAGGCTCAAGGAAAGCCTCCGATGCCCAGGGAGGGCAAAATGCCCCCCCCAGCCGTGAATCAGGAGGCCAACTAGGCCATGCCCACCATGGTCACGCCCACCCAGTAACCGGGCTAAAGTTTTTGAAGCCCACCCCTGCATGCAACTCAGCCAGTTGTGACTTATAGAATATAGTATTCAGTCACAGAAAGAATTGGCTGGTTCCAAATTCCACCCATTTAGCCAGCCTGTTTAACAATGGCTTATTGAACCAGTCAAAATGGCACATTTCACTCAATGCACCAACTTAAAAAGTTGCAGACCAGTGGTGGGTTTCAACGGATGTAACAACTGGTTCGCTTTGCATGCGCTTCGCTTTGCTCTGCACATTGCATTTCAGAACAGCGCAGGTGCGGCAATCTGCTCTGCCACACCTATCAGCTGGACTAAAAACAAACGAATATAGGTAGGTATAGTGCAGGTGTGGGCGGGAGAGCCCAGCTGACGGGTGGAGCTCACCATCAGAGCTACCGGCTCGCCCGAACTGGTAGAAACCCACCACTGTTGCAGACTACATTTGACAAAGTGTGTAGACTTATCTGAGCTTAAACACTGTTGAGATTTACAATAAGGGGTTGGATACAATTTTGTAGGAAATCTCTTCTGCCTTAGCACGTAATTGTTTTTCAGTCTTTAATTCCAGCATTGTTCATAATCTGTTATCTCTAGAGTTGTTTGTTTCCCATCCTAAGAATTCTGCCCTGAAATTTGAGGTATAATAGGAAAAAAGGCTTGCTCTCTGATAAGAGGTCATTTATCTCTTGTTACTGAGCAGCAGTTGTGTTTTACCATTTGATGCCTTATAAATGCTTTGGGCTATAATTGCTATATTGGACTAGCTAGTAATAAAAAGAATTGTAGATAAAAAGAATTGTAGCCTCAAAACATATAATAAAAAGAATTGTAGCCTCAAAACATTCGACATACAGCCTCAGTATAATGCAAATGATGTTTTCTGCCTTATGAATTGTCGCGTCAAGTTTTAAAAGGACAACTGGTGGGCAGCACCCAGGGGTGAAATCCAATTTTTTTTCCCTACTGGTTCTGTGGGCATGGCAGGGGAAGGATATTTCAAAATCTCCATTCCCACCCCACTCCAGGGGAAGGATAATGCAAAATCTCCATTCCCTACCCTCCTGGGAGAAGGATATTACAAAATCTCCATTCCCTCCCCACTCTGGGGCCAGCCAGAGGTGGTATTTGCCAGTTCTCAGAACTACTCAAAATTTCCACTGCTGGTTCTCCAGAACCTGCTGGATTTTACCCCTGGCAGCGCTCCATATTCATCTCTGTTGACCAATATTCAGGGAAATCACCTGCTTCAAATACTGTCAATTTCTTTCTCCCATCACAGTTCAGATCCCTGAGAACTCCTTGTTATAAGGGTGCTACTTCAATCTCTCTAACACATGGGTCTCCAAATCTGGCAGTTTTTAAGACTTGTGGACTTCAACCTTCATGCATAGCTGAATGAGGAATTCTGGGAGTTGAAGCCCACAAGTCTTAAAAGTTGCCAAGTAGACCCCCAACACCACCCTTGCTCTATACCAATGTTTTTCAATCTTGGTAACTTTAAGATTTTAAGGTGAAAACTCCACAGCCAGCATGTTGGCATGCAAATACATTCATCATATCCAATATTTATCTACATAATGTAACCATTAAAAAAACTGGTTTAATATTGAAATGTATTAAAAATGTCCTTTTGAAATAGTCCCCTTTTGAAGTTACATCACTGAAAAAATGATGACCCAGTTCTTACAGTATGTCTGTCACAGCATCCCTATGGTAATCTGATCAAAATTTGGATGCTTGGCAATCAGTTTTTGCAACGCTTGGAACATCTGGGATCATGTGGTCATGATCCCCGTTGACTTTCCAACAAGGAAAGTCAATGGGGGAAACGGGATTCACTTAATAACTGCAGGGATACACTGTGGTAAAAAAAGGTAATAACATTGGGCATGATTCCTTTAATAACAGCCTTGCTTAGCAAGAGAACTTCTAGTCCCAATTATGGTCATAAATTAAGGATTTACTCTCCTGAATGTGTGCAAACATTGTGAGACAGTTTTTAAAAAGCATGGCTATGCACATTCTAAATCCTAGTTAAGACTCCAAACTGGATTTCTGTACAGCTAATGATTTGTTAGCTACTGAAATACTGTCACAGAACTATAATGGCCGCAAGTTTCCCTTTAATGGAATGGAGACAGGCAGATGAATGGCTTTGAATCCAGTCTAAGTATGAGGCGGTGTAAAAATAGTTAGGGCAAGGGCTGTTGGGAAAAAGCATTAGGATATTTTGTGGGAATCTGCCTGGCAAGCTCCTGAAGGTTTGCTCCAAGTTGTTTCAAATGCTTTTGACATTTGATCTAGTCTGTTCAGGACACTTGAACAGAGAGAGGTGAAAATAAATGTTCTGAATTATTCTCAAAGTTTGTTGAATGCTATGGAGCACTCAACAATTAATGCTGAGTGTTAAGACTAGAGATCTACTTATTTATTACATTTCTATGACTCCCATTACACTATCGAGTGACTCTTATTTAAAGGTAAGAGAAAATAGGAGCCACTTCTCCTGCATTCCATTTGAAAGGCCAAAGCTTGACAAATCAATTCAGTGCTTAGTAAGGATTGGCAAAATCTACTGTTCCTCCTCTGGATCATGCTGATCTGGCTAATCTGAAGAGGCACTGGTGGGTTTCCAAAAATAATGTATTAGTCACAAAACAACTTGATTGATTTAGTCCAGAGAAGGAGCAGAACTTTCCAGAATCCACTGGAGTATTCTGTTCCTTGAATACAAGTAGTCCTTGACTTACAACCACAGTTGAGCCCAAAATTTCTGTTGCTAAGTGAGTTTATTTTTTAGTGAGTTTTGCCTCATTGTACGACCTTTCCTGCTACAATTATTAAGTGAATCACTGCAGTTGTTTAAGTTAGTAATATAATAGTTCAGTGAATTTGACTTCCCCTCTGCCTTTGCTTATCAGAAGATTGCAAAAGGTGATCAGATAACCTCAGGACACTGCAACGGTCATAAATATGAGTCAGTTGCCAAATACCTGAATTTTGATCACATGGCTGCAACAATCATAAGTGTGAAAAACGGACATAGATAACTTTTTTCAGTGCCATTGTAACTTTGAGCAGTCACTAAACAAAATACTGTACGTCAAGAACTACCTGTAGTTGATTTTGCACATCTCTTCATGCTCACCTTTCCCCTCCAGATGAACAATACAAGAGTGCAAACAGAGTCCTCTCCATAGAGCTGTTATTGGTCTCAGAGTCCTAACTCCCCTAAAATCCTAACCCCTTCAAAGGAACTTTGAAGGAATTGCTAATGCCCCCTTCTCCTTCTTTGTATTCTTGTTTGACAATATCACCAAACTTTCATGATCCCTCTCCACAAAATGGCAGCAACTGGTGTTATCACTTTATAGACTGAGGTCTACCCTTGGCCAGGATTGCGTATCTGGAAGCAAAGCCTAGTT
This sequence comes from Coluber constrictor foxii, assembly GCA_038048745.1. Taxonomy (NCBI): domain Eukaryota; kingdom Metazoa; phylum Chordata; class Lepidosauria; order Squamata; family Colubridae; genus Coluber; species Coluber constrictor. The sequence continues at coordinate 59,310,779 of CM075961.1, read as the reverse complement.
TTCCAGTAATGATTAATATAGTGCTTTTCCCTTTTACAGGATATAAATATAATAATTTTGGTCCAAGCAAGAAATAATAATTTTAGATAGTCTAGTGCTCTAGTCGTTACAGGATTGGTCAAAAGAGGCTTTTTAAAATATAAAACCCAGCACTCCTCCTTCCCTTCCTCCTCTGATTTCCAGCTCTCTGACCAAGAATATGCAAGCTCACTTCCCTGATGTATAGTACAAGTAGACCTCGACTTATAATTTCCTGTATTTTTTGGAGTATAAGATGTACCTTTCCCCCCCAAAAAAGAGGATGAAAATGTGGGTGCACCTTATACTCTGAATGTAGCCCTGCCCAGTCTCTCAAACAGAGGTTTCAGAGGCTGAAAAAAGCCTCTGAAACAGAGCTACAGAAAAAAAGCCTCTGAAATGGAGGTTTCAGAGAGTGAAAAAAAAGCAAGGCATAGCTCACAACCAACAAACCTGTTGCTAAAATTCACCTCTAGGAACAACTGATTGAGGGTATTCCAAGAGCCGATCCAACCACCAATCAGCTTTTTTCTTATTTTCCTCCCCAAAAAGTAAGGTGCGTCTTATACTCTGGTGCATTTTATAATCCAAAAAATACGATATTTTTTAGTGACCATTCGAAGTTACATCAAGAAAAAAGTGACTTATGACTATTTTTCACATTTTTAACCACTGCAGCATCCCCATGGTCATGTGATCAAAAGTCAGATGCTTGGCAACTGATTCATATTTATGATGACTGCTGTGTCCCTGGGACATGTGATCACCTTTTGCAACCTTCTGGCAAGCAAAGTCAATGGGGAAGCCAGATTCACTTAATAACCATATCACTAACTTAACAATTGTAGTGATTCACTTAACAACTCTTGCAAGAAAGGTTGCAAAATGGGGCAAAACCCATAAACTGTCTTAGCAGCAGGAATTTTGGGCTCAGTTGTGGCCATAAATTGAGGACTTCCTATATAGTTTTGGCAAGTAGGTGACATAACACCTGTGAATGCTGGAATTTTCCACATCAATCTGTGAGAATGGAAAGGAACATGTTTTGCATTTTCGTTCCCCAGTTCTTCCTAGCTGAGCCTGATCTCTTTTCAGTATCTGGTTGCCATATCATCTTCAATACCACCAACTGATTTGGAGATGGGGAGAATAAACTGCTAAAGGACCACATGCAGAAAATGTGTATTTCAATTGAATGTCATCTCCAACTGCAGTTTCCACCTACGAGAGGCCTGCCTGGAGTCACAGTTTCTCAACTGGCCAAGGAACATAAAGCAAATGAACAAGACAGCTGTTAAGCCCTCCATGGAGTCCTAGAAGTGAGGAACAAAGTCGAGAGGTCTTTTGTGCTGTTTTCCTGCAACAACTGGCATTGAGAGGAGAACTACTGCCTGTTTTTGTATCTCACAGCTCATACAAACCCAGAAGTGGGGAACGATGGCCCCTTTTATGATTTGCGGACTTCAACTCCCAGAATTCCTGAACCAGCATGGCTGACTCAGGAATTATGGGAATTGGTCCACAAGTCATAAAAGGGGCATCGCTCACCCCTGCTCTAATTTTCTTCATTAGCCAAACAAGTCAGGGAATTAAGGGAAAGGACAAAAAAAGATGCCAGGGTCATTATCTCATGAAGGAGGGAGGGGGGGAAAGCAGCAAGAGTGCTGGAATGGAAGAAAGAGTTGAGACATAATTGGAGGGAGTAAGAGAAGAGAAACTGCTAAATATGGAACTCCCAAGAATATATATGGGAGTTCCCAATGGGCCACTTCACAAGGTCTCATCAACCTGGGGAGCACTACAGCGGTGGGTTGCTCCCGATTCGGTTCTATAGAACTGGTAAATAGAACCGATATTCTATAGAACCGGTAAAACCGGCGGGAGGATCTGCCCACCTATCTACTTCATCATGGGTGATTTGTGTGTGCGGTCCTGTTGCAAACCAGTAATAAAGGTACCGTATTTTCCGGCGTATAAGACGACTGGGCGTATAAGACGACCCCCAACTTTTCCTGTAAAAATATAGGGTTTGGGGTATACTTGCTGTATAAGACGACCCCTCTTCCAACGCACACCAAATAAAAATTAAAAAACATCAACTGGCTCACCCACAATGTAAAAGCAGCTGTGCTAGACCCAAAATGGCCCCTGCAATAAGCAGGAACCTCACACAGCCACAAAAAGCCCCAAAAAACAACTTTTACATTGTGGGTTTACACACACAAAATTCCACATACAGCTTTGTGAGATTTTGTGTGTTTGTGTAGTTAGAGTGAAACACTACAGAAACACATTAAATCTCAGAAAGTTGCACACATTTTATTTTTATTTATTTTTATTATTTTTATTTTTATTTTTATATGAAAGCTAAATTTAAAACTTCCTAGCCTAAAACTTAGACCTAGCCTTTAAATGGCTAGGTCTAAAAAAGAACAACTAAACCCCCCCCCCCCCCAATTAACTATTTTTTTTAAAGCTCCCAAAGGGGGAAAAAAACTTACCCAATAGAACAGGGGTCTCCAACCTTGGCAACTTTAAGACTTGTAGACTTCAAATCCCAGAATTCCTCAGCCAGCTTTGCTTTGCTGGCTGAGTAATTCTGGGAGTTGAAGTCCACAAGTTGCTTGCATCAGCAAGCAACTAAATCTCCCTGCCTGCAGGCAAGGCAAGGCAAGCTAAGGTAAGCAAGCTGGAGGTGGGGGGGGGGGGATTTTTGCTAGGGAGCAATTAGCAGGCAAAAATTAGCAGCTGGGATGGCCAGCGTTGTGTAAAAGAAAAGTTTTTCCCTTTTACACAGCGCTTGGCCATCCAAGCTCTGGCGATCCCAGCTGAATTGCCTGCTAATCTCAGCTGGGATGGCCAGCCTTGTGTAAAAGGAAAGTTTTTTCCCTTTTACAGGGGGCTTGCGCGTAACTCAGCTGATTAGCGGCAACTCAGCAGGCAATTCAGCTTGGCTCCTTAGAGCCATTTAAGGCTCGTCAAAGCCTTTCGGGCTGGTCTGCCTGGTTACAGGAGACCGACACCCGGCGTATAAGACGACCCCCAACTTTTGAGAAGATTTTTGTGTGTTAGAAAGTCGTTTTATACGCCAGAAAATACGGTAAGTAGAACCCACCTCTGGAGCACTACTGAATAATATGTGATGGTGACATACAAAATTGGTGATTGACTTACTTACTGGATTAATGCAGCACAATTGTTGCATTTACGTAATATGCTATGCCAAAGATATGGACTATATTATAGTTTATTATATTGACCTAATCTTTCAAAAGGCATTCTTTTGTTCATCTTGCACTTTATGCAAACCCTAGATCAACTTAAATTTTCTAGCTGTGCTGTTGAAAGGGGATCATAGCACAAGAATACATAACTTTACCTAAATCCAATTATATATACTTCCCCTTCAATAATTCCATTGTCTGGAAAAAGACACAGGTTCAATTATTGAAGATTGCAAAGATATGAAAATTGATGTTTAACTGTATGGTATATCCTGCCCAGTACACAATTACTGGGCTATATGGACTATTATCCAGAGGATGCAGATATTTGCATATTTACAAATAAAGCAAACATTATATAATACATTGTATGTCTCATTGTTGTCACATCTACATTATTAACAACACTACTGTCTCTCTGAAAAAAATGGCACACAATACTTTTTTTAATGGAACTAATGTTTAGGGCTCATTCTCCTGCATCAATTAATTACCAAGACTCAGTTGCTCAGTTGATCACATTGATCAACTTGTTACTATCTAATAGATTAATAGATTAGAGACAGATTTCTCTCCATTCCATGGATCAATTATCTCTCAAATAGAAATGATGGTAAAATTCTTGGTTCTTTATTAGTCAACCAAACTTAAAAGCAAAATTGAATTGCTTTGGAAAAAGTCCATCAAAATACTGCTACTGATCATTGGGAGAAATTCTCAGGATGTGTCATCCAAAGTGCAAGGGAGAAAAAAAAATAGGATATGGCAAAATTGGAAGTTGTTCAGGAGAAGGTATCCTGTGTGGTGATCCATTCTTCCCAAAGATGAATAGATCCACCAATGCAAAACTGAAATCTCCTTTCAACCTAGGGGGAAGAAAAAAAAGGAAATGATACTTTAGACTGAATTCAGCAGGCTTTTGCAGCCTTTTCAGCAACAGACACCATCATGGGCTTTAAAAGAATGACCAAATTTTAGAAATTACAGTCATTTTTAGTTTATTTTTTAAAACACAGAGGTCAACATGCATAACCTAGTAGTGTCACAAGCACCTCAACTGAGCAGTTTATTCATATTCAATAGTGTAGCACTTCTCTCATTATTACAAATAGTAATAAATGTATTAGTAGTAGAAATGTATTAATTAATTAATTATTAAATTTAAATATTGCCCAGGGGCAACTCTAGGCTGCTTAGTTTAAAGAATAATATTCTTGCTCAGCTCAACTTCTGTTAACTATTCAGACACATTCACAGTATTTTCTTAATGACTTCCAAGTTATTTCTCTGATGACCACAATTTTGGGATGGTGTTTATCATCCCAAGTCCAATCATGATTAGCATTTCAAGATCAGCCAAATTGGTTTGATGTTCCCATAACAAAGGCAATGCTGGGATTAATACAAACCATTATCTGCTATCACAGTTCTTATTTACTCCAATCCCCTTCCCAGGGTCTAGATACCTCAAAGTCCAAAACAGACATTCTCATAGTCTGGAACATCATCTTCACTTTCCCGATCACTAGTACCAACTGCTGGAACATGAGAAACAATGAAGCGTGTTAAAAGTGTGTACATGTCTGTGCATATATTTTTAATAGCTCTTGTGGGATAACTGGTTAATGAGAGACTAAACCAGAAGCCAATAACTCCTGGCCCCAGACCACAAGTTGCCTTCCAGGTCATTTGCTTCTGCCTGTCACAGTGACTTATCACTTTCTCCTGATTTACTGTTGCAAACAACAAGAAAACCATTTATACACCATGTTTCCTGGAAAATAAGGCCCTGTCTTATATTTTTTGGAACCCTGGAATAAGTGCTTGGCCTTATTGGGCTTATTATCAGGGGAAGTCTTATTTTGGGGAAAACAGGGTGGAGCCTGATGGTCATAAAGTTGACTCTAGCATAGAAGGCTCTGAGAAAACTCTACTATTATGGCTGTGGAAGTACAGCCATCCCAAAAATCAATAGCAGCTGCCATATAACTCAAAAGGGGACTTACAATTAAGGTAGGATTTTTATTTTCCTTCTCTAGTGCCCATAGCTGTTTTGAAAGAGTTTGGAGGAAAAGGCTCATGGGATACTGTACATTTGCCTGGATAAAAATAAGACACCCTCTCCAACCCACCATTCAGTATGGCATGCAATTTTGGAGCTAATTTTTTTTTAACCAATAGGCCAAAGGAATTGAATGCATTGCTGAGAATAAGGACTTCTTCCCTTCCCCATCCTCTCACCTTCCCTCACTCACCAAAACAAGGATCTAGTATGATCGGTTCCGGCTCTAGTACATTCACATATTCACCTTTGCAGGAGAAAGGAAAAATGAAAAAGGGTGACATTAAATCCCATAACAATGTCAGTAGAGGACAACAGCCTTCCCCAGTATAGGTCCTAACCAGCATGGTTTGCTGAAAAAGCTAGAATAAATCTTGAGGACAAAATAGCTATGGCCCATTTGATAATATTTTCCTTTCTTTTCCCTTTTAGTAGCTGCTACCGCCCTACACCTATGTGATTAGTTGGAAAGGCTTGGGTGGGAAACCAAAATAAAACAGGAATCAATCAGGAAGCACACAAAAATACTTTTCCAGCAGTGACTGGGATCACATATTCAGACTGAATCAGGATTTATTTCAATTGTGGGTTATTTAATAAACTGCTACTGGCTAGGTTCAGCCAACATAATAATAAATTCACAGTTTAGTGCCCAGAAATTATGGTAATTATAATTCAAAAGACCTGGGAGGCAGATGATAGGCAAAAATTAGGAACTGCTTTCCCTATGAAATTCACTGTATCTTTATTTAAATTGATATTTCTGTGATATTTCTGTGAGATTCACCATAATATTTCAAAATGTGCATTTTTATATATAAATGAATCTTTGCAAATGTACCATGGGTCTTATTTTCCTTTATTCTTATTCATTAATGTTTACAGTAAGAGAGCTTTTTCTATAGTGGTATCCCACATATGGAATTATGCTTTAAAGAACTCCAATTGATTTGATATTCACATCAATTTGGCATCAGGCAAAGATTGATTTTTCAAGATTTTTTATTGGTTTTTTTAAAAAAATTTTTTACTCCAGATGAGCGCCTTTTTGCTGTCTACCTTGTATGGTATGTTCATTTTGCATTTTACTTATAAATGACTATATTTATTCTATGTTTTTTTTCCAAATTGAATATTTTAATGTATTTTCTTATAAAATGCCTGAAGGCTTCAGCTACTGTGAGGTTTATAAGTTTTTCATAAATAAAATAAAAACAAAATACCCTTCCAATATATCTGGAAAAAGGAGTCTTGTAGAACAATTTTTAAAGCTATAGGCTAGTATTATTTGCTCATTCATAGATGAGGACACCATAACTTACTTTGTTCCCCTATGTGTCAACCAGACCATCTTCTAAACTCAACTCCATCATTATATGTTTATTTTTTTCTTTCTAGTCCTGCCCCTCCTATCTTCCATGTCTTCCACTTACCAAGTGAATGCCTTTGAGTCTCAGGCACATTTTCATATTGGTCCATTATGGACTCTACAGAAAAGAAAATTAGATGAAAGAAAGCATGTTTAAAAGGGATAAAGAAATATGTTCTACTCGGGATTGTTGACAATTAAATTAAGATAATGTATTAATATAGTAATTACAAAACAAATTATCTTTTTTCAGAAAACCAAAGTTTTAAACACATCAAGAAGTGCAATCTGTGCCCAATCTCATTTTTTTCAGCAATTGTAAACCAAACCCAATGGGTTTTTGTTGTTCTTGTTGGAAATGGGAAATAAACGTTGGAAAACCAGCAAAAGAAACCCCCCATCAAAATCACAATCTTGTGATGACAGCACACTGCAAAGGACTGTAGAGATGAGCACCAAGCATCCAAAATATGATTACGTGACTATGGGGAATGCGTGTGACTATTTTAAAAAAACTATCATCATACAACATGGAACAAATATATGCATATTTGGGTTTTCTTCTTTAACTTCCTTTTCTTCTAAGGGTTCCCTTCCTTTTTTTCTCCCTTAGTTCTTCTTAAATCTTGCTGTGTTTGGAGATTCCTCTCTTTCCAATTCTGATGCCATGTGAATCAAGAAACCATGTGAGAGCAGCATGAGAAACCCAAAGGCAAAGAAAGGCAACTTAACAACACTAAAGAGGCTATTACAAAGAGGGACAAAAAGAATCTTCCTAGTTGCCAACTTACCGGACGAGGCATGATCTTTGTTCCTCTGTTCTGTGATTGGAACATCAGGCAGCACCACTCTGTTGAGCGCAAATAAGACCCAGTAAGAACAAAATCAATATTGCTACTCCTTGCCCACAACTGCCTTCATTAGCAGTTAAAAAATTGGGATTGGTCTCTATTTCTACTGCTTATTCTTTCCTTTTTGTATTATCTCTCTTAAATTGCTAAGAAATAGTTATTAAATGGTTGCCTTGCCCTGAATGAACTGGCAAGAAATGCTATCAGTGGGGAAACAAATCCAGGAAACAGAACTCCCAAGTATGGAACCAAGAAATTCTATAAATTTCTAGTTCATCCGACATATCTACGATCCACAATTTTTAATACAACTTCTAGATTATATTCTTATATTAAACAATATTTTTAGCCTCTGTGTTGTAAAACATCTAAACTGTTCAGATGCAGACAAAGAAAACAACTGTATATTAAATTTCAGAATTGCATGCATACATGCGCACACACACACACACACATAAATACACACATAGGAAAGAATGGGAGGGGGGAATCATACAGTAGGTTTCACACAAAGTATGTGTCATTTCTTCACCCATATACCTAAAACATACAATGGTAGCATCTTCCAGGTCAGGGAGAACATTTCAAAGAAGGAGAACCATCACAATACAACTACAATACTATACAGGTAGTCTTCAACTTACAATCATAATTGAACCCGACATTTCTGTTATTAAATGGGACAGTTTTTAAGTGAGTATTGCCCCATTTTACTATCTTCCTTGCCACAGTTTTTAAGTGAATCACTGCAGTTAAGTTAGCAAAATGGTTGTTAAGTGAATCTGGTTTACCCAATGACTTTGCTTATCAGCACCTTACAAAAGCTGATCACATGACTTTGGGACACGGCAACTATGATAAATAAGAGTCGGTTGTAAAGAATTTGATCACATGACCATGTAGACGCTACAACAGTCATAAGTGTGAAAAACAGTCACGGTCACTTTTCTCAGTGCTGTTGTACCTTCAAACGCTCACTAAATGAACTGATGTGAAGTTGGAGACTATAACTGTAGTTACATTCCCTAGCTATTCTCTGCGCAAACTGGAAATGATAGAAGACTAAATGATTTGGAGCCTAAAAGTAGCAATATATTGACCGAAACAAGCTTTTCCCCTGACTCCTATCCTTCCTAAAGACTTACATGTATCCAGGAATATAATTTTCATCATCATCAGTGGGGCAAGGTAATTCTGGGAAGACAAAGTCCAAAAAGATTAGATGCCCTTCTTTAGATATAAATGAGTCCTACCCTCACTTCTCACCTTGAAAACACAATCCCACTGAGTCTATGAGGAAGCTCCCAGAATACGGAGAAGGGCTATGTGCACTGCACACAGGTTCCGATCAAGAAAAGATTCAAGAAAAGTGAGGCATGCTGCATGTTCCAGGCAAAGATTTTGGGAAGGGGAAGAGAAAAGGAGTATCTACCGTATTATGCTGCTACTTACCTTCATTTTCATAACTGGGAACACTTTCTGAAAAGAGAGAATGTTTGTAAGGGAGATTAGGTAGTCAGAATGCCTTACAGCAGATTCTCAAAGATACATTCTGACCTGTATTCTTGTATTTGTTTCACAATTTTTTTTCAAAAGGCTGTTTATTCCAACAGGGTTTATAGTCCTAGAGCAGCTACAACATGTGTAGGCTCCCATTTTCTTCTACACATATGGAAGTTCAATTATATTGTGTAAATGCACACATAAATATACAAGTTTTCACAACTTACCATTATCTTCAATTTTGATGAATGGAGGTGCCTGACTACAAATGCTATAGGCAGAGCTTGTGCTGCAAACCAGAGGAGGAAGAAAGTGATTAATACATGTGAAAATATCTGAAGAACATGCTCTAACACAGGAATGGGATGCCCTTTATTTTCTTAACTTTTTATTTTTAGACATTTCTTTCATCTGCCAAGAATCTCTTATAAATAAGAAAGATGCTGTGATATCACTAGTGAGAGGTAAAGAGAAAATGTGGCACTTTTTTTTTGCTATTAACTGTGAGGAAAGTTATTTAAAACTCTTAAGACTGTTGTACATCTACTATAACTTTTTTTAAAAAGAAGGAAACTCTCACACTTCCATAATGCAGGGATTTTCTACTCAAATTCAAAGCAGAATCTTTGACAAGAAAAGGTACTGGGACATGTGCATTCTAGATTCCCATTCCTGATCTAGCCTCTTCACTTTCAACATAAAGCTTATTGAAGTTCCCATCCACTTCCCCAAGAATTCCCACCTACAAACCCTCACACCCAACTTGATGCAAGGAACCCATCAACATTTCCTAATAGGACAATCCCTCACTATTCTGGCAAGGTAGCAGATGTAGCCCACAGAAGGGTCTAGGACAGTGATGGCTAACCTTTTTGCCATTGCGTGCCAAAAGCGGGGGAGAGCAGGGGGATCGTGCGCATGCGTGCCCACATCCATAATTCAATGCCCACCCATGTCCCGCCCTCCCGTGCACATGTGCATGTGCCCCCTGCGCTCCTCTCACTTTTGGCACATGATGGCATAGTGGACCCATTTTTCACTCTCTCCAGGCTCGAGGATTTCTAGGAGCCTGGGGAGGGCAAGAACGGCCTTCCTCAACACCCACCGGAGGCCCTCCGGAAGCCAGAAACAGCCTATTTCCCAACTTCCAGTGGGCCCAGGAAGGCCCAAAAATCAGCTGGCCAATGGGCACGTGTGCTGGAGCTGAGCTAGGGCAACACTTGTGTGCCCTCAGATATGGCTCCACGTGCCACCTGTGGCATTCGTGCCATAGGTTCACCCTCACAGGTCTAGGACAACTCACCACAGTCAACTCATCAAGGCGATCTTGTCACAGCCAACTCACAATGGCCATCTTGTTTCAGCCAATCCAACATGGCCATTCTGCCATGGCCATCTCATTGTGGCCAACCCGGGATGGCCATATTGCCATGGCCATTTCATTGTGGGACTATTCATCATGGGACAATCTGTGTGTGATAACAAGATGTTATCCGCCAGTTTTTCTTCTACCTTATTTCCATTTTTGTCAATGAAAATAATGTCAAAGATGGCGGATAATGGCGGATAATTGTGTTGTTATCCCATGTGGAATCATCCCACAGCAATGTGTCCTGCAGCAAATTGGCTGCAGCAAGTTGTCTCACGGCAAGTTGGCTGCAAAAAGAATGGCCATGGTGAGTTGGCCCATTCTGCCCACAGGAAGCCTCAAGCCTATATTACTGTTTCCCCATGGAAAAGCAGCTAGGGAGGGACTTAGAGGAATAAGAAACAGCAGACAAAGTGACAAAGCATTTGCTAATCTAAAGCAAATCAGATGGACAGTCTCCTTGCATTAAATAAAAGTGTGCCCACATTAACAACTGAATCGAATTGCAGCTCAGAAACAGGACAGCTTTCTACAATGAGCTAAGTGAAGCTAAGTAGTTTAGGAGGGCATGCAGCAAGTGACTAAAGATACAAAGCGGTACCTTTTAGTGTTTTGCTGCTGCTGCCCTTCACCTCCCAGCATCCTTCATCTTAAGCAGATGTTTTATAATACCCATAACATAGAACAGTGGGAAGGAAAGCAGCTCACCTCTGCAAATCTGGCTGGGACTGGATGGCAGACCAAGGTGGCGCTGCAAACAAGAGACAGGACATGGGGTGGAGGGGAAGAAACAATCTTGGATAAGACTGGTCAGAACCTAGATTCCTCTTTTATTTTCTGTGGCTCAAAGCAACAACCAGCATGAGGGAATGACTGGCTAGCCAAGTTTAAACCATATTTTTAAAAGCTACACAAGTAAAGGAGAGAGTGTTCTTGTGCGTCACCATTCATTCATTCAAATTTGCTGTAGCTGCCCAATTGTTTTCGTCAAGGAAAAGTAGGAGTTAACCTGAAACAAGGGCACTTTCAAAATTTAAGAATATGGGCTTATTTACAAAATGTTACCAAGAACTCAGCTTTTTCTTCAACATATCAACACACACTATTTCTTTCATTTTTCTATCCTTAATAGATATTTTTCTAACAAGAGATTTAAAAAACAATAATATTTAACTGCATACACTGATAGAGAGCAATAGAAATAGTTTTCTCCAACCATTCTTGGTTTAGGGCAAGGAGATATGATCTCAGATATAATCTCATCCCCCAATGAGCCAGAGCACTAACAGTAAAATAACACAGTAGTTAACTATTTGTTGCCTTCCCTTCCAGCTGAAAATGGCCTCAGCTAGCCATCTCATTCTGCATGACACAATTCACCCAATGATAGGACTGGTCGCAAGATCCAAACTTAAAGCTACACCTGGAACTCTCCAAATATTGTTCACTGACATTACAAATATTAGTCCATCTTAGATCTAAGCCAGTTTTTTTTAAAGAAAAAAAATCCTTTGATAAGCACAAACGGGTTTGTATAAATGTACATAATCCCATGTGCTAAAAGAAAATAGATGAACCACACAATGTAATATGAAATGTTGGCTTGAACTTCTGAGGAACAGATTGTCCAAGTTAAAACCAGGTTCAAACACCTTCAACCCTTTCAAATACTCTACCATGTTAGTAAGTTATAGCCTTCAGCATCAAATGACACTTTCGTGACGTAGATGGCATCTTACATTGAAAACTATTAATGGAAGGCAGCATGGCTTGAGAATGATAAAGCTGAGAATTCAAACTCTCAAAAGAACAGCAAAACTGAGAGTTTAGTAGCAGGGCTACTGAATCCTGAGATAAGGATCCACTTCCCAAATTTTAAACCATAAGCTTCAAAAAAAAACAACAACCACAAAGGCAATGAAGAGGTAATGTTGAAACCCTCTTAAACAGGTCAATTTTGAAATATATCAAAACTGAGGTCTACTTACAGGGAGGGCGCCTCAACACTCTGAAAGTCTGGGAGTGAATATTAGTGGAAGGCCTGTGAGAATAATAAACCATTCAGCGTCTATTTTCTAAAGAACATAAGTCCGAAAGATGCATTTATCATTTTTCAACTACCTTACTCAGCAGTCATCATGAGAATCTTTTTCCAGCTGTTCTAGACTGTGTTGAGTGATTTGCTCATTGCTCCATGACATCTATACAAGCCTTTGCAAACCTGACACCTTTGGCTGCGTTGGCAATGCTACTGCTTCTGCTTGTGAAAGCTTTAAAATAGAAGTGCTTCCCACAAATATCCAGAGGAGCCAAAGAATAAACCTGGCGGCTTCTCCATGCAGAGCACCCACACTATTTCACTGAGCTACAGCTCTTCTCATTTGGTGCCACTCTTAATCTATATATCATGCTAATATAAATACGGTGTGGTTTTCTTTTCTTTTTGCTTTATCCAGTTATCTGTTTCCTAGAATAACTGAGCAATTAATATAAAAATAACAAAAAAATAAATAAAATAAAAACAGAAACCCAATCCCAACTATCACACACTTTGTGAATCCAACCATTGTGACTTATAAACCTTGATTAATAGCTGGATGTTGTGTGAACCCAGCCAATGTGAGAGGTAGTCATGTCATGCTTCAGTTTGTTATACGAATCCAGCCTCTCTCTGCCTAAACCAGAAAAATATTTCCATGGGTAGTCTTATGCTGCTAAGCTAAGCAAGTTGGAAATGTAAATTGCTTAATTTTATATATTAATCTTCCTATTTAACACTGCTGTCAATTTTCCTCTCTGATTATCAAAAACTCTTCTTCATGACCCATTTAAGCTTGTTCATTGAAGACTTACAAATTCTGAGAACTTTTTTTTTAAAAAAATTACAAGTTATAACAGAAAATCCGCATTGAATGTCCTTGAAAGAATGTTAAATGATAACTGCCTTCTTTTTTTTTTTAAACAGGACAAAGCAACTCAAGTCAGTCCTGGAACAAAACATTATTGCTGAAAGGAATATTGTCAGAATACTAGTACTTTGGTTTGAAACAGGAGAGCCATATTCTGCAGTTGCCTGTGATAAGAATTACAGGAGATCCATTGTAAGGCAAAATATAGCCACAAAATATTTCACATAATTCTGATTCATTCCAAATATTGTGCAATGAGGAAAAAAAACCACTCAGGGAGCAAATGTATTGGTTTTGCAATACACTTTGAGTCGAGCTATACATTCATAGCAGTAGCTCATCCAAAAGAATATGAACCTATTCCAGACTGCTGTATCACTTTAAGGCAGGGGTGAAATCCAGTAGGTTCTGACAGGTTCTGGAGAACCAGTAGTGGAAATTTTAAGTAGTTTGGAAAACTGGCAAATGCCACCTCTGCCTGGCCCCAGAGTGGGGTGGGAATGGAGCTTTTGCAATATCCTTTCCCCAGGGAAGGGGGAAGCGGGAAGGGAATGGGGTTTTGCCGTATCCTTCCCCTGAAGTGGGTGGGAATGGAGATTTTACAGTATGCTTCTCCTGCCATGCCCACCAAGCCACGCCCACCAAGCCACATCACACCCACCAAGCCTTGCCCATAGAACCGATAGTAAAAAAAATTGGATTTCACCACTGCTTTAAAATATACAAATATTATATTACAGAATGCTGCTAAGATTTTTTTTAAAAAAATAAAAATAAAAAGCAAGGACAATGGACAGAGAGACAAATACATTTCTCCCATACTGATTTATTTCTGTATAATAAATACCTTTAACCAGTCGTTTACCCATGCATCTCCATAGAGATGCTACCAAATGGTACAGCTCAAACATTTCGTAGTCTCATCTACTGTACTGTTATGTAATTGTGAATGTATCAGATTATGACAGGGGCCACTCACAATTAAGCCATACTTGCTTAATATGAATTCCTGAATAAGTATTGAGTGGGTTCGCATAACACACTAAACAATAAACCATGGATCACAATTATAATGAGTGAGTCCACACAAGATGCTAAGTGAAACTAAACAACCACAGTTTGGCTTTGCATGATAGATGAGCCAATTCATATCAATTGATAACCTTTTTTTAAAAAAAGCCTTAATAGTCACTTCTCAGAACAGTCATAATAAAATAGGGTAGGTAAAATGATAATAAGGTAGGTAAAATGAGGATCCAGATTGTGGGGGCAATAAGCTGACTTTGTATAAAAAAGAACACCGCTTTGGGGGGGGGGGGCTACTAAGCAGGTATATACAAAAGTATGAAGGCTATTGCTTAACACATTGTAAGCCGCCCTGAGTCTCTGTAAAAGAGTGGCATATAAATTAAATTAAAAAAAAAAAATTTCTGGAATATTTTCCAACATAACTGCATTCAACTTTGACATAGGTTTTCTTCACTGCTGCTGCTTTCTCTGTTACATTATTACTGAAATGCTTTAGATGTTGTGTGTTTGGTAATGCATTTTGCTTTTGTCACTAACTGACACTGCTTTGTGCATGGATTTTATAACCTTTATAACCTTCCCTATCAGTGGGAAGACTGTTAATAATCCAGCTTGATAAAATGGCTGACAGAGTAAGTTTTGAGTTTGTCAGCCTGCGAATTGGCCAAGCCTGTGTTTGTTTATTCTGTAAGGTATTTCAAGATAAGAATTAAGGTATTTCAAGATAAGAATTAAAACAGGCTCAACTATAAGATCTTAAAATTTGGAACGCTCGCAAGGGCATCTCAATATACCTTCAAACCTTTTTAGCTGTGGAAGTGCTGAAGTAAAAATGAAAAAGACCCTGTGGTTCACACAGCACCACATTTTCAAGTGACAGGCAGCTTTCTTGTGTATCACCTCTATTTTAAATTGGGAGATGGCAAGGGTTGAATGGAATACTCAAATAATGTGTGGCACTAGACAGCTATGGCCTCTCTTTAGATTGCTACCTCATTCAGGGTAACTCCATAACATTTGGAGTGTGTATTTGATGGGGGGAGCATACAAAAGTAGGATAATTCTTTGTTGCAGAGAAGAGAACATTTTGGAGACAGAGCCCTATTTTTCCCCAGGGACAAGTTGTTCCTAAAACTACATTTTACTTCTACTTTCTAACTCTGCCTGAATTCTGGTTTCCCATTCTTTATTTTGCCCCAAGATAAGATAGTCATGGACTCACTTGCATTGGTAGTCATCAAAAGCAGGTGCTGTTCAGAAAAAGAAACAGATACACCAATGAGATTAGGAAATCCCTAAAATTTGTCTTGAGATGAAAGGTGTTATAGAGAATTTAAGAAACGGGGGCTATTCCCCAAAATAAACTTTTAGGAACAGGGAGGGCAGGACTTAACTGTCTAAATCAGGGTCACGGCAATCAGTACACAGTACCAATAGAACTACCAGGATTGGGATTGCAAGTGCCAACATCCAGAAGAAATCACCCGCGTGGAAGATATCCATGCCACCTGCAAACTGACAGTAGAGATTGTAGACTTGGGATGGCAGCAGAATCCAGAGTGAAATATAGCATTGAGCAGGCTAGTGGAACATATCAACAGCCCTGTGAAAAATAACCAAATTAGAGGTAAAATGATAAAGCAAATATAAATATTTTTCTCTCCTATATCCTTCTTTGGCATTCAGTCTATGGCTATGATGGCGAACCCATGGGACGTGTGCCACAGGTGGCACGCAGAGCCCTCTCTGTGGGCATGCCAGCTATCAGTCCAGCCCAGCTCCACAATGCATGCATGTGCACCTCCCACCGGCCAGCTGGTCTTCAGTGGGAGCATGGGAGCATGTACACATGCACAGGGGGGCAGGGCACATGCATGGGGGAGGTGAAGGTTGCTGCAGGAGGCTTTCCAAGCCCTGGGGCAAGGGAGCCTCACACAGCCCCTGCGCCCTGTTTTGGCTTTCAGGTTGGTGCAGGAGGCTTTTGAGGCCCAAAATGGGGCATAGGGGCCCAAGGTGGGGGGGGCCACATGCAAGGGGGACGCATGCCCGTGCATGGGGCTGGGGCGCATGCACAGGGGGGCACTTGCATTGCATTTTGGGGGGTTCTGGCACATGCCTGTGCATTTGTGCATGTGTGCGCACGCTTTGGGCACTCAGCACCAAAAAGGTTAACCATCACTGGTCTATGTAATATTCCTCATTCTGAATTTAGTTCAGAGAGCATTTTGAGTTTTTAACACTTAAGTAGAAACAAAAAACAAAAGTATTGAAAAAAGGAAGGGTGCCTAAGGATAGAAGATACAGTGTAGGTTATCTGAGGGATCCTTCCTTCCTTCCTTCCTTCCTTCCTTCCTTCCTTCCTTCCTTCCTTCCTTCCTTCCTTCCTTCCTTCCTTCCTTCCTTCCTTCCTTCCTTCCTTCCCTTTTATTATTTTAATAATGCAAGGTGGCGAACACACAGAATATTACTTCTCCTATTTTCCCCAATAATAGCCTTGTGAGATAGTTGGGTTGAGAGAGAGGGATTAGTCCAAAATCTCTCGGTCAGCTTTCATGCCTAAGTCAAGACTGGAACTCACTGTCTTCTGATTTCTAACTTGGTGCCCTAACAACTAGATCGAACTGGTTTGGTCAGGTGAATGGCAATTCTAAAATGGTGGAAATTTGTTAGAAAGCCACATTCACAAGTAGAAAGTCCACAAGCAGCAGTAAGAGTGGAGGAGAGGAAATGTGCTTCAAAGATAATATGCCTTTCATACTCTTGCTTTATGATTGTCGGAGAAATGCAAAAAAGGAGGAAGATGGCAAGAAGAAGCTGAATGAGATGGACTGAATTCACATGATGTAACCAGATTAGAAAAAGCCCTAGTAATGGTCTTTGTACAACACAGCATTTTGTTTAGTTTCAGTTGTGGAGACGGGCTTAGTATATGGGATAAACTTGGCCTGTTTTGAGATTGGATCAGAGATTTATTATTCCGAACTTTCAGCTTTATGCTGGAGCCCATTTTCAGAGAACTTCTCTCTATTGGAATACATACTTTGGGCTGTTCTGGTAATGTTCCAAAGCACAGGAATTCCCTGAAGATGGGCTCCAACATGAGTCCGAAAGCTCAGAAGACAAAACTTCTGATCCCGGTGACCAACCCAAATTCGATCTCGCATCATTATCCTGGGACACATATATTTGCCTTCATTAGTTGGCTTTTATTAATGTATGATTCAGTGTATTGTTTCAGAAATTAATTCATTAAATTCAGTCAAATTAATTGCAGGATAAGCTTTTTTTTAAAAATGTCCAGAATATGTTCTTAACATATTTGGGAACATACAGGCTTCAGCAGATGAGATACTGATGCAAAATTAATGGGACCATATGAAGAGAAAGGGAAGAAAAAGGAAAAAGAACAATGCTTCTTTGAGGAATTGTTTTTTAAAAGGTTATGTTAAGATTTATTCTATTATTGTATTAAGACTTACTCTATTATTTTCACACTTCTCTCAAAATGTGGAAAACTCTCTGGCCAATTTTCAACAAAAGGTAAACTGGAATTTTTACATAATTTGAATAGTCTTCCTCTTCACATTTTAATAACTAAAATCCCATAATTATTCTGTAATAATTAAGGCACTTAGTTGCAGACGAATAAGAAGCAAGCTGGATGGTGTTCTGGATTCAAAGATGAAAAGAGGTCTCAGAGCACCACCCAGCATCCACATAACAACTGTCTGCCACTTCTTAAACCAAATGTATCTTTTCCCTAAAACTGAGTTGCAGTTACTGTGGAAAATCACACTATCTCAGGATAAGATGCAGCTGATTTTAGATTTAGTGCTACGTGAGCAACCTAAGCATTTCAAAGGTTTTTTTAAAAAACTTTTGAATCTGCAGCACTGCATAACCCTATTAAGTATCAGTGAAGGCTGTTTGAAGTTGTGAAGTGTCAGGCTGCACCAATCTGTAATAGGCCTTGCCATCGCGCACAAACTGCAAATGGGTCTTTTGAGCACATGCGACGTTGCTCTTTCATCTTCGCAGGAGGAAGTCAACATTGGGAAGGAGTGGGAGTGGCTGTCTTTAAAAGGTAATACTTCGCCATCACTGAAAGATCATAGAGCTCCCCACAACATCTATAGCAGATAGGGAGACCACATAACCAGGTGCAACGAAAGGGGAGAGTGAGGCAGTGGTTTTCCAACTGAAACATAGCCAACCGCACAATATTGTAAAAAGAGTTATTTTTCTGCAACAGAATGTATCTCTGAAGGAATAGCTGGCACAGATCAGGAGATGCTGTTTTGAAAATAGAGTATATTTAAAATGGAGGAGAGCCTTACAACGAAGTGATTGCAAAAACAAATGTTGAATGTGGTTCTCAATATGAAATGACAGGTATTGAGGTCCAGGTTTGCATTGTGATTAATAATCACCATTACCAGTATGAAGCGTTGCCACATTAAGGAATTCTCCTCCAGGGAAATTTGCTGAGAAATAATTATTTTCACCCCCAGATCCAGTTCTCCTTCTAGGCCATTAGATATAATCATTTTGGTGTGTAACAAACTAGTTCTCAGTCTCTAATACACTAAAGTGGGAAGCTACCTAAATAACCTTCTGTATTCCACTGACATTTCATGGAAGGAAGCAAAGCATACAATAATCACTAAAAAAGCAAAATATTCTCAAAAATGTGTTTGTAGATCGGCTACAACTGTGTCAAGGACTAAGGATGTTCATGGAGTTGTTTGCAAGCAAGAATTTTTCGTCATTCTTCCGCCACAACTTTACAATTATACTTCAATGCCATCATTTACCCAGGAGTTGAAATTGTGTGCCCGTGTGCGTGCGCACTTGTGCACATGAGTTCTCCCCTCCATTTTCTTTTGTAACCATCTCCCAGTAGAAAAGAACTGCCTTGAAAAACAGTGGCTGTTGTTTTATTATTAAGCAGTTTCAAAAATTTTGAAAAGAGTGCATCGCTTGGCAAGAAACAGCATTGTTTATCTGATAAATTAAACCAGTCTGGTTTTATTTGATAGAATTATCAGTATAAGTGAACACAAGAATATAATGGACATAGAAACCTTGGCTTTAGCAAAGCATTTGACAACAAACTTCTATGGGCTTCTAATAGAGAAAATGACAAAATGTGATTGTATAATGCTAATGGTAAATGGATACAGAGGTGAATGGACAAATGTGCCAAATAACTATATATCAATCGCTCTGCATGAAACCAAAGAGAAGCATTCAGTGGCTTACGGTAGGGTTCTGGCCTAGGGCTCTGCTCTTCAATGTTATTTATGTCTTGAAGAGTAGTATGGCATTTGCGAATGATACAAAGAGAGCAGGGATAGCCAAACAACAAGATGAATTTCAAGGCAAATGTAAAGTTTTACGTCTGGGGAAGAAAGAAACGGCTTCTGGAGAAGAAGACGGCTCCATTAGAAGCCAGGTGAACAACTGCAGTAGAATTAAAAGTATACCCTTTGAAACCTCTCTAAAGGAGAGGACTTGAAATCATCATACAGACACTGTAAGGTAGCAGTCTCCAGTATGTTTGAGCTCCAGAAGACAAGGGAGTTGCCATCTTATTCAATATGTGGTCAGCACCTTGAAAGAATACTAGGTCTGGATATTTCCTCTTCTAATTCCTTTTGGAATTTGCTTAACAAATATATCCCAAAGACACCTAACAAATTTTTCCCATAAGGAATAATGAATAGTGAGTCACAAAGCAGCTGACAGCAACAAGTTTCAGCTTGTGCATTGAGTACCAAGCTAACAATGAGTATGGACAAAATTGTCGCATCAAAATGCACTGAGTACCAAATTTGATAAGTTTCCAAATAGGTGAGTATCAAGGTATGACTGTATATAAATCAAAGCTTTAATCATGGACACACAAATAAAACAGTGATTAAAACTTTGACTTTAGAAGTCACAAATAAGGGTTTGGTTAAATTTGAAATAAGATTTTGGGTTTAATTATAAAGAATAGTTCCAGTGGGAAAACGTTTTTGTTTTGAATTATTAAAAAAAGGTAAGATTTAAAATTGGACATTAGAGGAAACTAGAAGGATCTAAAAAATACAATTAAAGAATACCACAAGGGAAACTTGACTTACAAATACAGAAAGAAACTAATATTTTAACACTGGACATATTTTTGAAGAATGGATCCAGAAGTTAATTTTAAGAATCTCTGTCTCTATAGAAGAACTGTGTTTAAAAGATGTTATAGAAAAGCAAAAGTTTTACCTGACATGATTGAAAATGATTTGATTGTGAATTTAAAAATGACAGGCTACAAGAATGACATGGAAAAAAAATATTATACTGGACATACAAAAGAAATTGGCTGATATCTTAATAATTAAAATATACAAATAAGAAACCAAGAGAGTTACCTAGATATTTTTCCTATACTTGTTAAAGTTTTGAAGAATTTTATGAGAAGGGACAAAGAAAAAATGTAAAGAAATCAAGTTTTAAGACATTTTTTTGAAGGTACTAAAAATCAAAATTGTTAGAAGTAAAAGAAAGTAAAAAGTAAAAGAAAGTAAAAGCTGTTTTTAAACAGCTTTTATGGCTTAAAAAATCTAAAACCCCTTGACTAGATGATGTCTATGATATTTCCTTCCATTACATTCTACAACTGGCCCATGAAGTTTTCAGGGTGAAAAGGAATTTGAATTAAGAGAAAGATTCATGTTTAATATTTTAGCCCAATGTGGCTGGCTGGGGAATTCTGGGAATTGAAATCTAGGTATTTTAAACTTGTCAAGATTGAAAAGGTTCCTTAACCACGAACTCCCCTGGCTCTCTTGGCTAGGATGGCTCAAAGTTCTGGGAATTGGATCCCCAATACAACACATGATGTTGGTAGGGAAGCTGATCTAGTGGCCGCTACCGCATTACGATGGGACAACCACACAATAAATAGGGCAGATTTTCCACATTGTCTTTGCACAACTTACTACACCATAAAAAAATACATCAAAATTACATTTAATCATATTTTTACTATGTTGAGAAAAGACAGTTGCAAGGTCTTTAACTTACATTTTATGAACCTATGCTAAAAGTCAGATGCAGATATGCATGGTCAAAATTGTCTATACAGGTAGTCCTCGACTCATGACCAAAACTGAGCCCAAAATTTCTGTTGCTAAGTGAGATATTTGTCAAGTGAATTTTGCCCCATTTTACAATCTTACTTGCCACAGTTGTTAAGTGAGTCACTGCAGTTGATAAGTTAGTAACCTGGATGTCAAGTGAATTTGGCCTCCCCGTTGACTTTGCTTCTCAGAAGGTCACAAAAGATGATTAATGATTGTTTTTCACATTTATGACCATTGTAGACCATCCCCACGATCACATTATCAAAATTCAGACACTTGACAACGGATTCATATTTATGAAGTTGCAGTGTCCGGGGATCATGGGATCATCTTTTGGGACCTTCTGAGAAGCAAAGTCAATGGGGAAACCAGGATCACTTAACAACGTTACTGTAATTCACTTAACAATGAGACCAAGAAAAGTCATAAAATTGGGCAAAACTCACTTAATAAATGTTTCACTTAGCAACAGAAATGTTGGGCTCAATTGTGGCTGTAAGTCGAGGACGACACATGTAGTTACAGGTCAATACAACTGGAAGACAACAGGATGCAGAAGATGTAGAGAATCTGGGATATGACCTTGAGGGAAACAGACAGGAGCAAGCAAAGAGGGAAGGCAGGTAAAGGACCTTGAGGTTTGCAAGATGCATGTCAGCCAGATCAGAAAACAGCCTCCAGAGAAAGATTAAAACTTATTATTGTTATGCTATAATCACTGTGCCTTGCAGATATTCTAAACCTATGTCATATAGATTTTTTTTTAAATCAGGAGTAAGCTAAAGCTTCTTATTTGTTTAGAAAGGATCTCAATCCTCCCTATTCGTTTCAACATTAAAAAGTATGGGAACAGCAGAGGACAGAGAGATGAGTCACATCAGTAACACTGAACCAACACCGGATTTGGGTGCCTGCAAAATCAGTCTTGCAGAGTTCTGTGGCTGTCGTGGGAGAGATTGCAGTCACAATCTTGCAACTGCAAGATCAGATAGCCTTACTTGGGAGAAAAATGTTAAAAGCAGCAGAGGCAATCTATTCAAAAAGGAAAGCTCAATATTTGGAATGGGGAAAGGGGGAGGAAGGGGGACAGAAGTCATCTGAAGTAGAGTGTACTGTTACTCTACTACACAATGCCATACTGTAAAAACACCTGTTCAACCTTTGGCACTTGATTCTGGCATCAGGTGAAGAGAACTGTAATCTTAGGGTCCATCACCAACATTGCAAGAGAGCTTGTTAGTGGGAACTGGGAAGAATCATAATATAGGAAGGGTAGCACGGAGTACCCTCCCCACAGGCTAAAATTCGAAGGGGATCATTCATTTATTTTAACCTCTCCTTTAACTAACACAGCCTGTCATGCCCCAACTTTCAAACTTTGACCAAATTAAGAGAATTAAGGAAACATACGATATATCAAGGTAGGAAAAAAAGACAGTATCAAAAGAGAAAGTAGGGAAACACATGGGGAAAAGACATACTTCCCTTTCCCTTCATTCTGCTCTATGGTTTGTCACATTATAATTTCCTCTACTGTTTCCACTTTCTTACCTCCCAGCTCTAGTTCACTTTGTAAGCTTCAATTTGTGAAATTCCACTGCTTTCTCAAGAACAACCTAGGAAATTACAGCTTGGTATCATAGAAAATGTAATCGACACAACTGTGGCAGCAGCTGTTCCGCTTCCCTCCAACCCATTCTCAATTCCCCCTTGTGTAAACTCACATCTAGGGTCTCTATTTCCACATCTGGATGAAGGCTTGTCTGCTAAAAAAGAGATGATGCACTGTTTGATCGTTCCGGCAGGAAGGAAGTACTACAGCCACTAGCAGGAAGTCAAAGGGCAGATGCACTAAAGCACGACATGGGGAGGAGGGGGGAAACGCAAGGGGAATCACAAATAATACCATATTCAGAAGTTTCAGGAATATACACACTATGAAGGGGTGATTTCAAGACTTATTTCATCCCAGTCACCAATTTCCTAGGAAGCCCAAAATCGCTTACGTGATCATAATTCACATCGCAGATACTTACTAGGGGTGAGGAAGTATTACTGTACTTTCCAAAAACTCACTTCTAAGCTTAGATTTATATGTGATAAATTTGAAATGCACCCACCTACTTTTTTTTTCAGTAGTTTTTTTTTCAGCAGATAAATATATTATGGATATAAAGATACTTTTACAGAAGTAAATCTTTACCCCAGACCCCTGCCCAATATAAAAATGTATTAAAAGGCAAAAGTAAATTTAAACAAAATATTTAAAGTAGAGTGCTCTTTTTGTGAATTAGCAAATTTTGAGGACTTAAAAATCAAAAACTGATAAACCTTTCATCTTCAAAAAGTGGTGAAAATAAAGAGATTTTCAACAGAAACCTGAAAATGCATTCTTTGACTCCTTTTCTTCCTGCTTCAATCAGATTTTATATTGGATAGACAAAATGAACAGGTTTTCAAATAAGGTTCTGGACCTCCTTGTATAGGATAGCAATGATAAAAACAGCAGTGGATACGAAGTTATTTGAGAAATATTCAGATAGGAATCTATCCCATTTATTTATTTATTTATTTATTTATTTATTTATTTATTTATTTATTTATTTATTTATTTATTTATTTTATTAAATTTATATATATATTTATATAAAGAATTCTGAGGCAAAATATTTAAGAGACGGATTATATATAAATACAGGAACCATTTTATCAAGGTATGGCTGTAAGAACAAAGGCCAAGTTTATATGATTATTGGCATTAAATCCTAAATAAGTTTCCTGGACTGTACATTTTGGGCAATGGAAGAGGAAAAACTATTAAGAGATTTCAGAAAAAAGTCTTCTAATACAGAGTAAAATCAAGACAAGACACACAGTCAAAGTAAACGTGATAAAGCAGCTTCATGTTTTATTAATACATATATACTACTTACGTATACAAAGTGGTCATAGTAAGTCTGTTCTTTGCATAAAAAAAAAAAAACCCAAGGCAGAGGAAGAAAATTATATCCTCTTTATTCCTTGCTTATTTTTGAAATATAAAAGGCTTTCTCCACACTATCCAACTTTTTTTTAAAGGGTGTCATTTACTGATGAAGATGGGATAGAACCAAGAGCTGTCTATCGCATCTTTTTAAATTCCTCGAAGAGCTATCTTTGTCTTTTTAATTTGGTATTACACTACATGCATAGTGATTTTTTAGCATGCACCTCCCCTCAAATATCCAAAAATGGTTCAGTCCAGGAAAAGCATTGTGCATTTCTGATTACCGTATATAAAGTCTGCAAACAGCAGAATCTGTTTTATAAGACTTTATGTATCAGTGAGCTCAGTAAAAAAGTTGTACTTACCAGGATTGAAAGGCTATGCTGCTTCTTACTTGCACCATACAACACCAAACTGCAAATCCAGAAACATTCTTACTAATCATATCCTATTTCTGCATCAATCTTGTAATAGCTATCTACACATGTCATTCTGTGCTTTTCCCTTCTCTCCTACCCCATCTGAAATTCAAAACAGCAAGCCACAATGATCGTAGTTCACGTAAAGGATTCACCAAGCACCTGTAAAACTAACATTGACTTTCAAGTTCAAGATATCAAAGGAAGATCAAGAAAGCATTCAAACTGAAAAAAAGTTCAAAATGATTAACAAGTCAAACATTATATTAAAATCAGCATTAAGGAAAATATTATTTTGGACCTGAGGCCTGGTAGCACAGTGGTTGGAATGCAGTTCAAACCTGACCAGTTCAAAGTTGACTCAGCTTTCCATTTTTCCAAGGTTGGTAAAATAAAGACTCAGATTATTGGGGGCAATATGCTGATTCTGTAAACCACTCAGTAGGGGCTGTCAAGCACCATGAAATGGTACATAAGTCTAAGTGCTATTGCTATTGAATGCTTAAATTATGTTGCTAATCTGTCTTGGTTTTCTATCTGGCCAAGGGAGAGATAACATCCTGCTATGATTTCAGTAGATATTGCCTCCACATACTGTATTCCAATCATGCTTTTACTACTCTGAAGATATTTTATGAACAAAACCAGTGGAAGCACATAATCAAATAATTTTTACATTTTCTATCAGATGAAATTCCATATGGTTTTGCCTTGAAGAAACTGCAAATTCTATGCTGTTAAAAAAAAAGTTACCTCATCTAATCTGATAACAAATTATTCCCACCTCTAATATCTGAGAAAAAGAAACCACTAATGTAAATTAATAACAGCTCCTCAAAAAAATTCAAAAATGAATTAATTTATTGTGGCTCAAGCCATAGCCTACTTTTTTCAGATGAATGAAGAAATAGTTGTATTCGACAAAGGCAACAGAACAAAAAAGCAATGAAATTTGTAGGCGAAAATACACAAGTTGCAGACTGTAACATCAGTTTAAGAGAGACTTGCCACACTAGTGGTATTAATATTATTGCTCTACCATAATAATCAATCAGTACAGCCGGGGGTTCAGTTTAATTCAAAATATTTGTAAGGTATCAGGCCAGGAAAAAAAATAATTTCAATTACAACTCATTTTTCTACATTTGATTTTACATTGAAGGACACTGAAATGAACCCATAATTGACTGTAATGGTTCTAATCTATTTACATTACAAATTAATAAAAGACCACTTATAGTTAAAGTGCAACCACTTTCTTTCATAGATGTCTTTCCAGGAAGCCTTTTTATTTAAGTTTCTCTTCCTCACGGTAAAGAGAAAATGGAGCTAGCAACTACGTTACAAGCACTTCAAAGTGACAAATGAAACAAACAAACCCCTGCACTTAATGCCAGGAGCAGAAGCCAGATGCCAATAGAACCGCGAGTAATATACAACAGGAAGCATTGAAAAATAGGAAAGGGAGCTGAAAGTAGTCATCACAGGTAAGTTCCTCCATGAATGATAGCAAAAAAACAGGACCTGGTTGTACAAAACAAAGTATCAATCATCCAAATCTTGCCCATCTTCATTTCATTGTTCCACAGCAACGATATGTTAGGAACAAAAATATTAAATAGGAGTCTGAGACTACAATCATTTATGTAACATTTTTTCATGCAATTTTTCATACTTCAGAAGTTAACAATGACATCTTAATAGAGATGCAAACCGTTTTAGCTTCTCAAGTAAAGTATAACTGACACGTTATAGTGTGACCGTTTTTAAGGGCCCCTCCTAACACTGATTTTGTCATGAATACTAGTTTTCTCCTGAAAAGAAAAGCAAGGGGCCTCTAGATGGTCAGTTCCTATCAGTATATTTAGAGGATTGTAAAAACAGAGACACCATCCATTCTGCAAAAATATATGAAGGCAGTGACACTACAAATAAAAGCCTTTGTATGGAAGCATAGAGATGGCCTGGAAGATTCTGTTTTTCTTAAAACCCAGGACCACTGAAGACTGATCTTTTCAGTTAGTTCTTTCTAAAACTTTTAAAAGTTGCTTTGAATTTCATAATGCAGGGAGGGGAATGAAATAAAAATAAAATCATCCAAAAGTTGAAGATTAAGTGGGAGATGTCTTTTTGCTATTTCATCCTCATTCATCTGAGAAATGGCATACAACTCTGAATAGTGTTTGTGATTTATAAAAAAGTCTTTATATACATAGCAAAAAATTGTGATTTCACTTCCTGTTGTCCAAAATCCCTGCCTTGGTGCCTTTAAGAGTGTTTGTCTCTCTCTCTCACACACACACACTCTCTCTCTTTTTCCTCAACTGCCAAATTCAAATCTATTCAAGTTTCCAAAACTGAAGCAAGATGAAGATGAGACTTCAGATAAGGACACTGGAGACAGGAACTTTTGTTGATCGCCCACGCTGAGGAACAACAATGCGGTCCTCCCCTTCCAAAGACTCGTGCAGCTGACCTGGAATGAGGAAAGGAGTATGTTAAAATCTTCCTTCATAGGGGAGGGCCTTGTCCAAAGAGGACAAGATTCTGAAAGGAAAATGTCATACACCTGCGCTCTCTTTCCTATTTTTCAGTGCTATTGTCCCTTATTTCCTTCACAGCTACATGTTGCTATATACAGTAGTCCTCGATTTACAACAATTTGGTCAACTGTTCAAACCTTACAAAGGCACTGAAAAAAGTGACTTATGACTGGTCTTTACACTCACAACCTTCTCAGCATCCTTTGTCACATAATCAAAATCCAGGCATTTGGCATTTACAACAGTGGTAGAGTCCCAGGGTGCCATACACTAAATAAGGGTCCCAGGGTCATTTGATCGCTTTGTAACCTTCCCACCCAGCTTCTGATAAAAAAAAGCGGGTGGGTGGGAGCCCGATTCACTTAATGACTGTATGATTCAAATAACAACTGCAATGATTAGCTTAACCATCACAAAAGAGGCGATAAAATTGGGTATGATCCACTTAACTAACTTGCTTAGCAAAGAAAATTCTAGTCCCAGTTCTGGTCACAAGTCAAAAATTATTTTTACAGCAATTCTGAGTGTCCTGGCATTACTCTTGTTCTGAAACTACTGCTTCAATGGTTGCACTTAGAAGCATTTCTTTCCTCTTTCCTCTTTCTTTCAGAATGTTTAAGAAAGAAAAATAAAAAGAAAGGAAACAAAAACACACACACAAAAGAGGAAAAAGAAAAGGACAAAGTAAATAAAAACAGGAACTAAGCATCAAGACAGAGCTGAAAAAAAGAGAAAACTTATTTCTTGTGATTCAGTGCTTTATAGATTTTGAGGAAAACTTGGTCAGGAGCCTCTGTGAAACATCTGAGGTTAAGAATGCTTCCAGAGCATATTATTCAATACCAGTGACTATCTCCTGAGGAACCCAAATTGAGATGTTCTCAAACACTCAACATTTCAGAATAGTTTATTCACTTTTGCACTTCTAGCACTGCCTCCTTTATGTGAGGTATACAATAAAACCAAAGGATGTACATCTGTTTTACCAGCAGCATATGCTTTTGTGACATAGCACTGAATTTAGATACAGCCTGAATTCTTGAGGCATTAATTCCAACTCTGTGGAGATGGCAGAGGATAAAAGTTTTACCTTGTGCATACAGCTCTGTCCGTTTACGATCTGCCTGAATGAAACAAGCTGTAGCTAGGAAGAAACCACCACCGATAACACCCACAAAGCTGCAGACCATAAGTGCATATTCCAGGCTTCGGAACTGTGATAGCAATGAAACGGGGCGATCACTCTGGATTCGGTCACTAATCTATGAAAAAATAATAATCATCATCATGCAATCTATTAGGTAATTTCCCTAAGGAAAGCCTTCAGAACTGGAGATGATATTGTTATTTATTGCTTCTCTTGCTATTTCTTGAAATAAATAGCAAAACAGGCACACATCATAGTTTATTTTTCCTTTGCAATGGAAAATATGAAAATAAGAATATCATTTCATGAAATTCAGCTATTCCATATCTGAAATCTGAACAATAGCAGCCCACTGCAAGCAAAACGTAAAAGAAGCAAACATGATTTTAGAACAGCAGTTTCACACAAGTTTTCAATTAACTCGCAATTACAAAATCAATTTGTAATCAAACTCAATTTTGAAGAAAAGAAACATTGTTAGATATATGTAAACAAAAATGGGTATGGAATCTATACTCTCTCAAGAATAAAACCGTAGTTTTGTAGTCACATATGAATGTGCCCTGCTTCATAGTACAGTGAAGCGGTAGATGTGATGTGCCAGTGTCTGGAGGTTGTGAGGGTCTGGATGGGAGTCAACAGGCTCAGACTTAACCCAGACAAGAGTGGTTGTGAGTATTGCCTCCTAAAGACTATGTCGATTATCCATCCCTGGTTCTGGGGTGGGGAGTGGGAGGGGAGAGAAATTGTCTCTCTAACGGGTTCGCAAATTGGGTGTCCTCCTAAGCTAAGATTAGAGCAACATCTGACAGCTGTGGCTAGGGGGACCTTTGCACAGGTTCTCCTGATGCACCAGTTGCGACCCTACTTGGATCAGGAGGCTCTCCTCACAGTCACTCATGTCCTTGTCACCTCACGGTTAGATTATTGCAATGCGCTCTACATGGGGCTACCCTTGAAGAGTGTTTGGAGACTACAGTTGGTCCAGAATGCAGCTGCACGAGCTACCGTGGGTACACCTAGATACACCCACATTACACCAATTCTCTCCGAGCTGCACTGGCTCCCTATTGATCTCCGGGAACAATTCAAGGTGTTGGTTATTACCTTTAAAGCCCTACTTGGCTCAGGGCCAGGCTATCTTCGAGACTGCCTTCTACCACATAGCTCCCAGCAATCGGTAAAATCCCACAGAGTTGGTCTCCTCCGGATCCCATCAGCTAAACAAAGCCGGCTGGCGGGCCTGCGGCGGGAGGGCCTTCTCTGTGGTTGCCCCGGCTCTCTGGAACCAGTTACCTCTTGAGGTCCGGACCACCTCCACCCTATTGGCCTTCTGGAAAGTGGTGAAGACCTGGCTTTTCTGACAGGCCTGGGGCCGTTAATCTCACTGTTCAATCTTGCAAGATCTGTCCATGGACAGTGCGCATGTGTTTTTAATGTTTTTAAAATGCTTTTATAATGCTTTTTTTTTTTAAAAAAAATTATGTTCACTGTTTGTGTTATTTCTGTTGTAAGCTGCCCAGAGTCCCTTGGGTGTTGGGCGGCATAGAAATATGATTAATTAAATTAAATTAAAATTTAATTTAATTTAATCTTATTTATTAATTCAAATCCCAAAACCCAGCATTTGCAGTGATCTTGTAGTCCTAGAGAAGTTGCAATGTATAGAGCTGTGCTGGAATGTTTACTTTTAATTTGAAAAGGACTGTTCTAATTGGGAGAAAGAACAGGGGGGAAAAAGAGAGCGAGAGAAACTGCGTAGGAGGTGGAACAGACTGCAGGAATATCAGCTCTACAACTCCAGCCTAAGCCTTATATCCAAATGCTTACCAAACCAATAAGATAAGGACTCCCTGCATCACCCAGAAGATGGGACAACAGAATCTGAAAAGCTTCAGCTGTGGAACGGCGAGTTGGAATGACAACATACTGCAAAAAGAAAAGGGGATATTTATTTTGATAAGCTTTGTCAAAAAATATCAAGTGACTGTAGGATAAAGCTATAATTATTTATATCTTTTTTTCCATTTTATTGTTGTAAGTTTATTGTTATAAGCTAATCAATGCTGGGATGGGTAGCAAATAAATTTAATATACAAACAAATAAATAAAGGAGGGGCAGGGAGTTTGATTCTACAGACTTGGAGCCACTAACCCCTCTACTTCTTGTCTGAAGGGGGAAAAGCCAAGAAACATGGATACATAGGATTGGTGCTGCTGCCATTAAGGTATAAGGCAGTTAAACAAACACAGATTCAGTGATGAACCTGTCTGCAACATTATCTAGGGAGAAGGGAATAAAATATCAGAGATCGGTCACATGAACTATCAGAGATCCTATACGGTAAAACAGTTACTAGTGATATAACTCTACTGCTGATTGTTTCTCTATTTCTACTTAAAAGGCCTGCACTCGTGCTATTAATTTCCAAGTCTCAGACCCTGTTTGTTGAGCAAATGTATGTGTTTTCCCTTCCCCATTATCTCACCAAAAGCATGTCTGCCACTATGGCCCAGTTGAGGGAAAGGAGGATTTCACCAATAAAAATAAATACCTACAAGGAAAAATGAAGAAGTATCATTTCGTTATATTTTTAAAAGATACATTATTTTTCATGAAGTGCCACACATAGAAATACCCTTTCCCATGTCCCCAACAATTATATTAAAATCAAGGAGAAACTTAAGAAACTCACATAAGTGGCAATAATACTCTGCTGAGCAAAGACGACAGCCAGGAACAGGAAGGGAGCAGAGCCAAGCAGTCCAATGGCGCACACCAGGGGATCAGCACGGGGATTGATGCGATGCCAGCGTCTTGAAATCTCTACTCCAGCAGTAACACCGAGGACACCAGTCACACAAGTGATAATACCAAAGATGAGGCTGCAGAGATAATTACATATGGCCTGGTGAGGCTCTTCAGAAATGGTTAAAAATGGTTAAAAAATTAGCATGTTGTAATCTTTTCAAAAGCCATACAAAGTATTTAGAAGAACTCAGAAATGAATAGTCATGATGTTCTTCAAAAGAGACCAAGAAAATAAACTAAACTAGAAATCAAGACATAAAAGACAGTTCCCACTGTTAACTCACCTGTCAGAGTCTTCATGACAAACCTTACCACTAGGGCAAGGTGGGAGATTTCCGGTGGCCAACCGTGAGCGGTACAGGAATGCAGGTGCCCACAATGCTAGGGAGCCTGTTACAAATGCCACAGCTGTGAATCCTAGTGATGATAACACGAAGCTACGGCTGGCCAATCAGGGGACAGAAAGAAACAAAGAAGTAATGTCAGCATGTATTATAGCCTTTTGGATACCCAGAACCAAACAAGAACAGATCTGAGCTGTCAGAGATCTGTCATCTCAATACAATACTTCTATGTGTTCCTAAGTAATGATTTACTGACTGAGTCACAAGTTGTTCAAAAAATGACTATAGATGACACAACCTGTATACATGTTAGAAGTCATATATGGCACTTTTTCTGATGGTATACATCTTAGGTCAGTGTTTCCCAAACTTTTTCTTTCATTACCCAATACCACTTAGAAACTCTTATTGAACTTCAAGGACCAGTTTTAAGTCCCTTCAGCACCACTGTAATTTTAAATGGTTGCTGAATGAATAGTTGACAACTATCTGCATTGTAAAATCAATATCAATAGAAGACAAGGGTTGGATTGTGGGGTGCTTGGTGTTTTCTGAATTTGGTTGTTTGCTTGCAGACATTGCATTACCCAACTAAATAATATTATCAATGCACCAGGACTCCAGACAAACAATATCATCGAATAATCTTTATGTCATTTCAACGAAGTATCACTGGTAATTCAATCAATTTTCATCTCAATAAGAATACTTTGGGAGATTTTCAAATATATTTTAATAAAAAATGCAATTTTAAGTAAATTTTTAAGTGAATTTTAAGTGTTCCGATGAGTAATTGGTTCATTTATCCTTACCTAAATAAAAATAGCTTTTACTCAATTTTGAGTAAGTTTTGGGAAGCACTATCTTAGGCCATGAGTAATCAACTTGCTATGTGAATAGCACAAGGCTGATAAGCATTATCTAACTGCAGAGGTCTTGTAAGCTAACATTTCTGATTCTGGCATCCCTGTCTCCCTCTCTCCTGCAGTGCAAATTCATTAGACTAGAGACAAGCAAATGCCACCCCCATCAAAGTGTTGAATTAGGCTATTTAAAAGAGCAAGAGGAACCCAGGTAGTATTTCCTACTATACCAGGGTTTTTTAGTCATCATTTATTGAATAAATCTCAAATTCATTGAATAAGTATTTATGAAGCAAATCCTACGTTATGGCTTAGTGCAATGTGCAAACTCTATGAATCAAATTTATATAACAGGCTAAGCCAAAATATGGCTTGTTTTAGGGACCTGTCTATTGTGGTTTATTCACATATCATGGTTAAACAAAAACAGCTTAGCAGAATTATTAACACAGCTCATGTCTTAGTAAACCACCCTGCTAACAACATTTAACCCAAGGTTTTAAACTATAAATCAAGGGCTAAGGCAAGAATATTCTGAAGGGTATTATATTCAAAGAACAGTTTTCATATTGACTTGCTGTTCTAGTTTCATTGCAGAGGATTTAGGGATATAATATCATGGTTTACAGAGAGAACTGACCAGGCCTGTTAAAACTTAGTTGATACTCTGCCACACCCAACATCTCTTACAATTTTTTTTGCCAATTGTGCTTATCAAGATTGGCTTGAACAAAATGACAAATCTGCTAAAAAGCTCTTTACCTTCATTCTGATAAAACATCAAAAATGTTGTCTTGCAAAAGAATCCACACACTAGCCCCCTAGAGTAATCAGCACTTCCCTGCTATTATTCTATCTCATATACATATTTTTTATGTATAACTCAAGGTGGTGAATATACCTTTTACTCCTATTTTACTCCAAAACAACCCTGTGAGATGAGCTGATCCAAGTGACTGGGCTGAATTCACCTAGCAGGCTTTCATGGATAAGAGACATCTTAAACTAACAGTATCCTGGTTTCTAGGCCAGTACTTTAAACACTACACCAAAAGTAGTCAGCACTTCCCTGGTAATTATTAAAAAAAATCTGATACTCTACAATCTACACTCGTATGTCTAGTTCCTTGGCCAGACATTTTGTAGAAATCTTCTACCAGGACTACCAGTAGAGCACAGCAATCTGTTGTTCTTTGTCAGCCTGTGAATGCCATACTGAGTAGTGAGTTCCTTTTCTTCAAAAGAATACAACCAAGAGGTTCCCCAGAGAAATGTCAGTGATCCAGCCCTCTCCACTAGCCCTTTCACTTGGACAGACGAAATTCCATGTCACTTCTGGCTATCCTGCAAGTTATGAAATAAAAGTTTGTTTTTAACTCTCATTTATGAGTATTTGCACTGAACTGGAACCATTAAAATGAGGGCTAGAAGGTAATTCAGGGGAGAAAAAAACAGAGAAGCAAAATCTCTTTCTGTCACATGACTTACTTGTGGCTCAGGGCTCTCAAATCAGCTGTCCATGAAGTGTAATGAAGAGGGGCATCAGTGCGTGTCTCTACAGCTCCTCGGGGTGGTTCACGCACCACAGTTATCAATAATAGTAAAGCTAATGCTCCCAAACCTGGAGTCACCTGTGAGGGACATAATAAAAAAAAAATCCAGTGTGAAACATTCTGAAAATAGAAAAATATATGTGAAGACTGGAGAATAGGCTGCTGTCTAACTTTGGGTAAAAAGAAATCTCAGAATTAGATTTAAAAAGGGTTTTAACGTACAAAACAAGCATTGACTAAAGTAGCTATAAATTCTACTTACCCGCAAGGCCCAATGCCAGTCATCAGCCACATCTTTCACCTTTGACCCCACAATATAACCCAGTCCACTGTAGAAGAAAATCAGGAGAGCATTCAATTCTATTGTATGGCAGGTTTCCTAACTTCCACCAAAGCTAGTTAACACTTTATCATCTTAAGTCTTTTAGAATAGAGATATCCAAGCTATATAACGTAATGTTAATTTTTGATTTCCAACAAAGATCTCTAATTAAAAATCTATCTTTTCACCCTCCCTCCAAATATAGAGCACAGGATGTTCCCACCTGCCTACAGGTATAGCAAAGTAGAAGATGCTAAGCATGCGGGATCTCCGGTCACCTAAGTATAGGTCAGCAATAATGGTGGGGGCAATAGTTGAATAGCTAGCCTCTCCCACACCCACTAGGCCTCGTGTAAGTAGCAACATCCAGAAGAACTGAAGAGGAGATAAAAAACAATGTATGAACAATAGAGAAGCAGACATAAGCTTTAAATCTAGAATACCCTCAATAGGAACCTTGAAACTTCTGGTTGTTTATGAATTAAACATTTTAACTCTGTTCAGATTTTATTTAATTATTTATTTATTGCTTACTTAAAACAAAAGTGCCTTCAGCAATAAAACAGGAAACGTTAGAAAGATTTATTTCTAATTTTGGATAATTTATTTGAGGTTTGATTAAGAGAGCAAGAAATGCAACTATCTGAAAACAGCAACAGCCAGAGGGTTAATTTTCCCTCTCATTGCCTGCTATGAAACTTCATGCAATTAAATGAATGGTATTCCTCATCACTATGCCTATTAGAAAGGTTTCATAGCTTGAAAATGCAGAATCAGAAGTCCCCTCTTCCACACCCGATAAATACCTGCTTGGGGATGAAACTGCTCCCTAAAGTCACAATAGACCAGAAGAAGATTCCTATACACATCAGGTATTTGCGATTGTAACGATCACCCAGGTAACCAAAAATAGGTGCCAGTACCATGTAGCTGCTAATAAAAACTGTTAGAAAAGGAAAAAGAATTTTATGTTCCACCTCTGTTCCATATGAACTGTGTAAATGGCTACTGGGGGGATAGAAAAGACAAGCAAGACCTATTGCATCAGTCCTCACCTGTCTGTAGCAGTCCTGATTTGCTGTCATCGATATTAAAAAACTTCTCAATGTCAGGAAGAACACCTGAAACAAGGCAAAAGAAATACAAAACTTCAGATGAGGAGACAAATATAGTACTTTTTGTCAATTTCATCCATAATGATCTAACCCAGGGGTGTCAAACTCGTGTCGTCACAGAGGTATCACATGGCGTATTGTGATTTTTTCCCCCCTTTGCTAAACCAGGCATGGGCATGGCCAGCACATGATGCATCCGGCCCATGGGCTGTGAGTTTGACACCCCTATTCTAACCAAAGCCAGGAACAAATGGGGAGAATCTATTTACTTCGCTTTAAAAGTTACACGCCTTCAACCATTTCATCGGTTCAAAAAAGAAACTGGAAGAATTTCAACTATCATTCCATTATGCTTACCAGCCACAGTGAAGCGATCCATGTAGTTCAATAGATTAATAAAAAAGAGTACACCCACAATAAGGCCAGCATGTTGAGATGATATTCCTGTCAGGGCCCGTACTTCTTCTTCCCCTATGTGCCCTGGCTGAGGATCATCTTTTCCTTCAACTTCAGTATCATCTGCCTGGGTCAAAATTGGAGCTGTATCAGCATAAGGTTGCTGCTGGGATCCCATAGCTGGGAATAAGAAAGATCCACTGTAAGAGAAAAAAACAGTACAATTACAGGAGAGACGGACTTTAGATTTGCAGGATCTATTTTAAAAAAGGTCTACCAAAACTGTACAATTACAGGAGAACAAGATCTATTAGAGAGAGAAAAACGCACAAGGCCTATCAATTTTTGTAAGCCACCCAAGAGTCATTGAATGTGAGTGGGAGGCCCTACAAATTTTCATCAATCAATCAATCAATTGAAGCATGGTGGAAAACCAAATTCTACTATTAAAGGCACTGATCAATTTAGAACCCAGATGAGGTAGTTTAACTCAGTAATTCTA
Source organism: Coluber constrictor foxii (assembly GCA_038048745.1). Lineage (NCBI taxonomy): Eukaryota > Metazoa > Chordata > Lepidosauria > Squamata > Colubridae > Coluber > Coluber constrictor. The sequence goes on along the minus strand of CM075961.1, from coordinate 59,274,319 downwards.
AACTTCCTTCATTTAGTATCCTATTGTGATTTTTGTTGATTGCCTTATTACCCTATGACTATCACTGTGTTGTACCTTTGATTTATGATGATTTGTATTTTATCATTATGACTTGTTGCTTGTATGTACACTGAGAGCTTATGCACCGGAGGCAATTTCCTTGGCCAATCAAGCATTCTATTCAACAGTAGGGAAAAAGTTGCGAATTCCTTTGGCCAATGCCTTCATTTTGCAACCGAATCTTAGGAATCTTTACCAGCCCTACCACAAATCCCTGGTATCTCCCAGCGATCTATTTTCTACCCACGCCTGCTTCTAAGAAAGCTGGAGAGGAAGGTTCTTAATCTGAGTGGCTACTCCACAGGGTTGTTGTTAGAAATAACCTACAGAACTACATCCCTCCACCTTTTTAAAAAAACAGACTTTCGGGCCTCTTCCGAAAGAACGGAGGCAAATACGGATGGAAAGAGACAGAGGAGGGCAGGCTGATTCTTTCAAAAAACGAACTATATCCAATCATGGTTGTAGGAGGCTTAACTGCCACCTACTAAACCCTAAATGCTGGTTTTATCTTGCAGGTATAATTCAGCCAGAGCCCCCCCACTCCCCAGGATCAGTCAACCCCCGCCTAGAATGATCCATTAGAATGAACTGGGGGTGGAACTCTTTAACGAGAGCATGCCAGGTTCCCCTTTAATCTCCAAATTCAATATAATATTCATCTTCCTCAAACTTACCCGGCCTTTCTCTCCTGTTTGAACAGCCTGATCAAATCACGTGAGTGGTTTTTTTTTTAAAGAAAAGGAACTCTTTAAAAAGAAAAAAAAAGGAACCACCTTCCTTATCATATGACTTTTTTTCCCCCGCCTTTTCCGCCCCCGCCTCGCGCGCTGCGACTCGGAGCACTTGAGAGAGGCGGAACCTCAACCCTCGGCGACCGAGGGAAGGGGCGATTTGCCTCTACAACAGCCAATAGAATGGGCCCCTTTCATTGGAAGAAGCAAAAGAAAATGGCAGTTTCTGTTGCGCTCGTTATCAGCCCTGGCGCAGGCTCCTCCTATTTCTCCCCTCGAGCAACGGGTGTCGTGTGTTTGTTGGTTGTTATGGTTACGAAGTATTGCTTTTTGCCCAGCTGTTTTCTTGAGTCCCGCTGCCTCTATGACATTGTGTGCCCAAATTTACAAAATATCACATTTTATTTTATTACTACCAGTTTTGCCCTGACGTTCTCCATTATCGCACCTCTCTTAAGTTACAGCGCCATCCCAATCATCTTAAATGACATGGTTTGGCAAGTCCCAATTTTTTAAAAAAGGGTGGATGATGATGGTGGGGCAGGTGGGAATGAGAGAACAAATTGTTTCCTATAGCTGGAGGTTTACAGTTTACAATTATTGTAAACCTTCAGTTGGTTCACCTTAAGATACAGCCTTAACATCAATTTTAGTTAATTTGGCAATAGATTGCATGCCCTATGTAGTGTCCAAAAGCTGCTGGTTAACCAAAAATATGTTTGTAGGTTATGTCATGTAAGTATATAGCCCTATGCAGATTTACTCAAGTTTTGAGCACTGAAGTAAGCTTTTTTTTTTTTTTAATTTGATTTATATGCCACCCTTCTCCGGAGACTCAGGGCGGCTTACAATGCGTTAAGCAATAGCCTTCATACTTTTGTATATTTATACAAAGTCAGCTTATTGCCCCCACAAACTGGGTCCTCAATTTACCCACCTTAGAAAGGATGGAAGGCTGAGCTTGCTTTCATAACTAATTATTAATAAGTTTTCATAATTATTTTTGTGAATATTCCTCTTCAAAACTAAGTTTTACTTATTTCATATTTGCAGCCTAAAATCACATGCTAAATTGACCCAAAGGTGCTTTTTCAAGAGGCAACTGGACTTTCTGGTTTTTCTTTGAAGATGTTTTGCTTCTTATCCAAGAAGCTTCTTCAGCTCTAAGAAGCAAAATGTCTTCACAGAAAAACCAGAAATATAAAGATAAAACTATAAGTGTTCCATAGAATTGTGCCTCTGTCTAACATCTGTCCATCCATCCATCCATTAAAATCTTCGTTCCCATAACCCCTCTGTTAGGCCCAGTACTCTTCAATATCTTTATAAATGACTTAGATGAGGGAATAGAAGGGAAATTTATCAAATTTGCAGATGATACTAAGCTGGTAGGAATAGCTAACACCAGGGCCGGATTTTCCTATAGGCTAACAAGACTTCAGCCTAGGGCCTCAAGATCAAGAGGGGTCTACATTCATTTTAATTATCTCTCATGTAATTTACAAACTTAAAAATGGGAGGTGAAAGGGCCTCATAAGTGGAATAGCCTAGGGCCTCTTTTCATCTAAATCCGGCCCTGGCTAACACCCTAGAAAATAGGCTCAAGATCCAGATAGAGCTTGACAGACTTCAACACTGGGCCCTATCTAACAAAATGACATTCAATGTAAAGAAAAGTAAAGTCTTAAAATACACAAAAAACCCCTAAAATACACATATAGACTGGATGAAACCAGGCTTAATAGCAGTAACTGTGAGAGGGATCTTGGAGTCTTAGTGGACAACCAGTTAAATATGAGCCAGCAGTGTGCGGTGGCAGCCAAAAAAGCCAATGCAATCCTAAATTGCATTAACAGAGGGATATAATCAAGATCAAGTGAGGTACCAATAACATTCTATAAAGCCTTAGTAATACCACATCTGGAATACTGCATCCAGTTTTGGTCACTACATTATAAAAATATGTTGAGACTCTAGAAAAAGTGCAGAGAAGAGCAACCAGGATGATTAGGGGACTGGAGACTAAAATATACAAAGAACGGTTACAGGAACTGGGCATGGCTAGTCTAGTGAAGAGAAGGATCAGGGGAGACATGATAGCAGTGTTCCAATATTTGAGGGGCTGCCACAGAGAGGAAGGGTCAAGCTATTTTCCAAGGCACCTGAAGGCCACACCAGGAATAATGGATGGAAACTGATTCAGAGATTCAACCTAGAAATAAGGATAAATTTTCTGACAATGAGAACAATTAACCAATGGAACAGCTTTCCTTCAGAAAGTGTGGGATCTTCATCACTGGAGGCTTTTAAGAATAGACAAATTGGACTGCAATTTGTCAGAAATGGTGTAGGGTCTCCTGCTTGGGCGGGGAGCGTCGGTTGGATTAGATGATCTACAAGGGCCCTTAAAACTCTGTTAATCTAATCTAAACTTTTTCCTAGGCGAAACAATGCATGCATGATACGGCAATAATTTTTGAACCAAGATACCTCAAATGAGCTAATTTACAGTATACATCCAAAATCCAGGACCTATAATTCCATGGAGTTGAAATTTGGCAACTACAGTTCTACCTCAATACTCATGGTTACGGGCAGGGGTGGGTTCTAATTTTACTACTGGTTCTGTGGGTGTGGCTTATTTTGTGGGTGTGGCTTGATGGTCATGTGACAATTATTTAGGATTTAGCAGAGGTACTGGTCTACCAGGCTTTTAACTGCTTGCAGAGTTGTACCGGTCTACACATTTGTTTTTGCAAGCAGATTTATTCATGTATTTTTGCAGGCACTGGTCTACTCATATATTTTTGCAGGCAGTGGTCTACTCATTTGTTTTCTTTTAACACTGATCAGCTGGAGGGCGGCCCTTTGAAGCCCAGTGGCAAGAGTTTAAACAGTTTTTTTCCTTATAGCCAATCAGCTGGGACTCAGGAGGCAGCAATAGATTGGGGTGGGGCCAAATAAAAGGTAAGAATAACGCGAGGGGTGGGGAGGCAGAACTGGTTTGGTGACATATCATCACCGCTACCAGCTACCAGGTGACATATCATCACCGCTACCATCACCGCTACCACTGAACCGGGAGGAACTCACCACTGGTTACGGGAGATGTGATGAGTACCAAAACTTATGTGCACCAAACTAATTTCTTCCCATAAGAAATAATGTAATGAGTCACATGGCAGTCATCACCACCAAGTTCTAGCTGGCACATTGAGTACCAAACAAATTTATCAGTACTGGGATAAAACTTTCACATCAAAATGTGTTGAATACTAAATTTGGTGAGTTTCAAAGCAGTTGAGTATCAAGGTACCACTGGGCTATAAAACATTTTATAACATAAAAATTATCACAAAGCAGTTTGTGACAATACAAAATATCATGAATTATTTCCTGGGTTGAAGTTTGGCTGTACTATTCAGTTCAACATGGGCTACTTTCAAGACAGATGCCTCTCTGTATATCTCCCTGAATTTTTAAGCACTTTTCAAGTACATTAGACTCTGATGAAGGGTAAGGAAATATCTCTGAAATGATGAATCTTAAGCCACATTTTCTAGTCCACTGCAGCCTTTTCCTGCCACTCAACCTAAAACTCAAAGATAAAGTCTTCTACCATTAGTTCACTTGAGGGGTATGATTTGTGCTAGTTAGGAAATATGTTGTATTTATTCTGTCCCCATGTTATCTGTAGATATATTTATCAATTTAATAATTCACAAGATTTTTTAGTGATCAATGTCCATTTTCATTGGCAGGACTGTAATCTTCTTTTCATCCACATGTAGATCCTGTGTTCAGCATTACAAATACTGGCATAAATAAATTTCTATTTCAATTTACTGTATGGAGAGCTTTGTGTCTAACTAGAATTTCCTAGAAGGCAGGCAAACTACATCTCCTTCACCTATGCTGCTCCTGAATAATTTCTTCCAGGATATTGTATAATTTCAATTGCCCAAGAGAAAGGAACCCAAGACTAATAAAAATAAAAGGAGATTCCTACAGAACTCCTTTAAGTGTTTGGGTTCTTAGGGTATTCACTGTGGTTTACAGAAGTTCTGTAAATTATGCTTAAAAAATAAAAAAAAATTGCTAAATAAAAAAAAAGGAAAAAAAACATTATCAGTGTGAATATCCAAAAGAAAAAAAAAGTAGGAAAGGCTTTTTGGCTTGGATTACATACAATTTTGGAATGTTATTTCAACGTCAATGTTATTAGCTGTTCATAAATTAAAACATTGTGTTTTCTACATGCAATATATGATTTACTCTTCTTTTAAAATGTCAGCTGTTTTATTGAAGAGCACAATACCAATCTCTATGTGCATACATTTTGAGCATAAGCAGACTTTCTTCCAAGTTGGTATTCTCCCCATGCCTTATTGGATGTCAGGACCTGATCAGAGCTATTGAAAAGCTAAGGATGGTCAGCTGATTAGCACTTCTGTGGGAATCTACGAGAAAATATCGGGATTCAGTGACTAAACTGGAAAAAAGTCAACATAATGGTAATACTTTGATAGTGTTGTCAAAAAAACAACAACAAAAAATCTTGGAGTTACTGGGATTTCAGCTCTACACAATGAGACTTGATATACTGTATTATTCAATTGTATTGGACTCCAAATCACCATGCTTGGGGATTATGAGAAATTTAAAGTAACAATACCTAAGTGGAATACACATCTGTTTATTCAAGACAGCAGATCTTTTCTAATTGATGTGATTATACTTAGGAAACCTGGTTGTTAATAGCATGGAAAGTTAAGAAAATGTAATATTGGGATTGTACTGCTTTGGTTTTCATATTATTTATAATTGGTTAAACAGCAAACAGCTAAACCAGATTGGATTTGGCATTTTTGTCCACCTACAGAGTCCTTCACAAGGACAGGCAGATGTTGTGTAATAATACCGTTTCTCCCAAAATAAGATATCCCCTGATAATAAGCTTAATTGGGCTTTTGAGCGCATGGTAATAAGGCCAAGCACTTATTTCAGAGTTCAAAAAAAACCAAGACAGGGTCTTATTTTCGGGGAAACACAATATTAAAATATTGTCATAGGATGTAAGCTATTCGGTAAAGCTATTTTTTCCAATTGACTGGTGATTTTGTGAATGCCAAGAGTGTTCAAGTAGTTTTGGAATTACAACCAAAGTATCTCTTATGAGCTGCAGTGGCGCAGTGGTTAGAATGCAGTACAGCAGCCTACGTTTGCTGACTCTCTGCTGTCAGCAGTTCAATCCTGACCAGCTCAAGCTTGATTTATCCTTCCAAGGTTAGTAAAATGAAGACCCATATTGTTGGGGGCAAGAGGCTGACTCTGTAAACTGCTGAGAAAGGACTGTGAAGCAGTATATAAGTCTTACTGCTATTGCTATTACTATTGGTCATATCTTTGCTTACTTTTATCGTTCTATTTTTACTTACAGGACTTTATATTTTGGGATATGCTCCAATTCTTTCTCTTCTGTTCTGCAGTCTTTGTATTATTACGGTTGGTTGAAGTCAATTAGATATTTAGACTCTGTTTGGCATTTTTATCCACCTATCAAATCCTTCCCAAGAACCTGGGATAGGCAAATATTGTTGTTATGGTGTTAATATTTATTGAAGTAGAACTATTAAGAACATAGTATTCTTTTAATATCCATCATTATTCTTCTACAAAGTTTGTCTGCAAGCAACAGGACCAGTAACAAAATTAAATTTTATTACATATTCCAAATTTTAAGTACAGGAGATAAAAGAATAAAATGAAAAGTGTCCTGTGGTTATTTTCTCCACAAATTAAACTTCCATTTCCCACTGCGATATCAGACTCAGTGAAAATTAAACCAAGGAAAGTATTGAGTCACTCAAGAATGGGTAAATATCAAAATATCACACTGTGGGTAAATAGCAAATATCACACTGAATAGGTAAATATTAAAAAATAATAAAAATAATCAAGTCTAAACATGGATTTTTTTGGAAATGCAAGGATGCTAGTTCCACACTTCAATAACATCACCAGATTCCATCCCCAGTTGTTCAGGGGTCTGAGTTTCTGCCAAACGCTGCCCATCATAATAGAAGACAAGTTTCCCTCTGCCTTGGCCTTGAGCTTGTTTGTAGTTGTTCATAAGGGCTTCCAAGGGCTCCCCCTGCAAAAAGGAGAACATAATTTCAATACTGTAATGCTTCCTCACAGAAGAAACCTACAATCCACACCTTAGTACCTTTACCTTCTGGATTGTAATCTCCATCACAGAACTTCTGTCTTTTCCTTGTACTCGAAGCAACAGGTTTCCAGAATCATCACCAATAATCGGTTGGTTATTGGTCTCCACTATACAATCTGGAAGTTGTCCAACAGAGAATGTTTATTCTACCTTTTCTCTGAGTTCAAAAGAGCAAAATAATGATTTACTCCAATATTATCCTCAACTGCCCCATAAAGATAGAACTGGGCCACTATAATTAAGAGTATGTGTCTGAAGGGAGGATTAGAATTTAATATCTCCCAAACCTTGCAGTAGTTCTAAGTTTGAAAAAAAACGAACAAACAGGTTTAGATAATATAGCAGGAAGTTCACAAGAAAAGAGCTGTAAAATAATGGACAGTACAGAAGTTTAATTCATTTGGGAGGCAAAAGGTTTGAGGAATTTAAAATAGGCAATGAGGCTGAAGCAATGACAATCTGAAGTAAAAAAAAAAAAAAGTCCCCAAACTATTCACCGATGATGGAAGCAACACCAAGGTCCAACTTAGCAGGAGTAGAATCAGGCGAAAGTTCACTATCATGATGCAGGAGGATGATTCTCTTTGGATGAACCTTCAGTATCTCTGACATGTGATCAACCACTCGCCGAAGAGGCTCTGTCTACAGAAGGTGAAGTTAAGTAGCTGTGTTAGAGGACAAGGTAAATGGATTGCCCCTAACCATGGCTAAAAGACTGATATTACAGCATTGAAACAATAAATACATGGCACCAGTCACTCAGTGGATCAAAGACCTGATAACACTAGCCCTTTATGAACATATTTGCATTAGATACATAGAATTGAAACTGTTTATTTTGTAACAATATGTTATACTTTATTTCCTTTTTCAGTTGTTTTTTAAAGCACTTGTTATGCACTTTTTTGTTTGATAATGTATTTTATCACCATTATCTTTGTTTTGTTCCTTTTGTCTTCTTCTGTAAGAGAGTAAGAATAGGATATAATAGGATCCTGAGAAGGATGTAAGGTTCTCCTCAGTGACAGTACTTCTCAATTCAAAAATTGTTGCCCATCGTTTTGCCTAGATGAAGGTTATGGGTATGAAAATATCTCATCTTAAAAAGTTTCCCAAACTGTGCCACAACTTTTTGTTTGCTTTGTTTATACAGCCACATCTACATACTACTAAAATTCTCATATCAATTTTATTTCACTGAAGTTAGTCCTTCAATTTTTGGCCAACAAAAAAACTTCAAGAAAGATTTCAGGAATTGCAACTTGCCTACTCCTCGTTTAATATGAAATGTGAATTCAGTAGTATTTTGAGGCAGGCATGTTTTTCAGCAATGGTATTTTGAATCCTCCTATGCCCACATTCTCTTTTAAAAATATATATAATTTTTGTTACATTGTAACAGGATGTAAATTACTGTATATACTCGAGCATAAACTGAGTTTTTCAGCACATTTTTAAATGCTGAAAAAAGCCCCCCTTGGCTTATAATCGAGTGAGGAAAAAAATGCCTTTTTTCCTGCAACTATTTTGGCTCCCAGGGGCTGCAGTGCCCCTCCCCCGCGCCCCTTTTTGGCTCCCAGGGGTTGCAGTGCCCCTCCCCCGCGCCCCTTTTTGGCTCCCAGGGGTTGCAGGGAGGCTTGCCCGGGCATGAGCGGGGTACCTAGCAAGACTCCCTGCAGCCCCCTGGAAGCAAAAATGGGCTGCTGGGGGGGGGGGCGGGTTTCCAATAAATTTATCAAATTTATTGATAAATTGATAGAACTGTGATTATATTTACTTATACTCATTTATTTACTTACTTAATTATTGATTCTGTATATTGATATTATCTAGAATTCATTGGCTTAGAATAATTTTATTTACTATTCCATAGTGCATAAAGTGATATACCTAATAAGTTAAAAATTATTATAGAACTACTATACTGATAGAGTGAAGCAGAATTTTCAAAATATATATATATTATTTATAGATATCTCTGTCTAAGGTAAGAATTGATATTTAATACTGATAAGAGTTAAATATTTAATCTAATAGTACATTTATATTTAGTATATTTAACAGAGAACAGATTCATGACTTGCTAAAATGTTTATTTTTTCCCCTGCCCCCCAACTAAGATTTTTTGAACCCTATATAACGATACTAAATTGCAAATTCTGGAAGAATTAATTCTAAAGTTAAATAAACATACCCTGCTCTCAAAACAAATACAAATCATATTTATTTATTTATTTATTACATGTATTTATATGCCACCCTTCTCCCGAAGGACTCAGGGCGGTGAACACAAGTTAAGAAACATGTACAATAAAATGTCACTTTAAATCAAATAACTAATTAATGATAAATAATAAAACCCAGAATCAGAGTCAGCCTATTTGCTTGAACAGCCAAGTCTTCAGCTGCCGACGGAAGGAGCAGAGATCAGGAGCCGTCCGGAGCTCGGTAGGTAATTCATTCCAGAGGGTGGGAGCACCCACAAAGAATGCCCTACCCCTGGGCACCGCTAGATGACATTGGCTCGCCGTCGGGACCCTGAGGAGCGCGGCCCTATGTGAGCGAACAGGACGGTGGGAAGCAGGCAGGAGAAGGTCCTGTAAATATCCTGGACCTAAATCATGTAGGGCCTTATAGGTGAGAACTAGTACCTTGAAGCGGACCCGGAGAACCACTGGTAACCAGTGCAGCTGACGCAGGAGGGGTGTTATATGAGAATAACGAGGGGCTCCTGTAACAACCCGTGCGGCTACATTCTGGATCAGCTGGAATCTTAATAAATTAATTTTATTAATTAATTTTATTTAATTAATAAATAATTAATCGATAAGGAACTCCAACAAATTGATCTAGCAACAAAGATCTTGTATAAGAATTTGGCAAGCAGTAAGACAGAAAATTAAGATGACAACTACAGGCTCTTCTGCAATAGCTAAAACAGGTAAAAGGATAATCTCCAAACAAACATCGACCTGTGCATCACCAATACAACAAAAACAATAGACACAATGCTATCTGTAGAAAAAGGGAAAAACCCCACATCATTCAACATCCAAAACATACACTAGTCCTGGCAATGATACAAGAGGGGATGAACAAAACACAAGAGTCAATAGCGAATAATCACAAGGAAACCAGGAAAAACCACGAAGAACTCAAATTAGATGTTGGAGAAATAAACAATATTAAAAAAATGGATGATAAGATAGAAAAGATCCAACAAAATATTGCAAAAAATGAACAATGGATTCAAAACATTGAAACGAAATTGGATCAAGCAGAAAAAGAAATTGACAATATGGAAAGTAATCAAATAGCACTGAATAAAGAACTGGAAGACTCAATCTCATACTTAGAAATGGAGAAGGCATCCTTCTATCTAAGATTCCAAAATATTGCCGAGAGCAGAGATAAGAATCTGAGAGATAGGATGGTGGGGATTCTAGTAGAGGCGGCTCAAAAAGATAACAAGGAAATCAGTAACGAAATCGATGAAGTGTACCGAGTATATACAAATTATGCCCGAAGAAATAAATTATCTAAGGAGATCCACATCAGATTTGCAAGGAAATCAGTGAAAGAAGAAATATACAAAATAATGAGAGAGAAAACAATCATGTACAAAGATAAAGAAATAAGTACATTAAAACAAATCCCGAAAAGAATAAGAGAAACAAGGAAAAATTACAACTTTCTAACCACAGAATTAAATAAACACAAAATAATGTTTCGGTGGTTGACTCCTGAGGGAATTCTGGTCTCATGGCAGGATAAAAAACATAGAATTGATACCTTAGAAAAGGCACAACAGTTTTTTGACAGGTACTTTGTACTAGAAGAGAAACAAGAATCTGAAGTCCAACATGATTCCGTCGATAAAACAGACACGCCAAATGAACCATGGAGAGACCAAGAAGGAAGGACAAGAATGGAGAAAGAGAGAATGAAAAGAGAGGGAGCAAGGGAAAAAATACCAATTACTGTAAAAAATACAAGAAGACTCAGGACAGCAAGGAGATAGAAGATTGGAATGGAGAAGGAATTAAAGTTAATATCAATTAATATAAATGGCTTAAATATCCCATCTAAGAGAACTCGTACATTTAAAAACTTACAGAAATTGAAGACAGATATTATAACATTACAAGAAGTTCACATCAAAAGACAACATCGTAAATTATTAGAAAACAACCAACTAGGAACACTCTATACAGCACTAACAGAACAGAAAAAGAGAGGCATTGCGATATACGTCAAAAACCATATACAAGCAAAACAAATATTCGCAGATGAAGATGGCATTCCTAATAACACAATTGGAAATGATGAAATTCGGAGAAAGATTTCTAAACGTGACCAAAAGGATATTCAACACTCCAACAGCAAAAATATTGATTAATGGAGAGACTACCGAACAATTCGACACAAGGAAAGGAGTGAGACAAGGATGCCCCCTATTCCCGATATTGTTTATATTAACGCTGGAGGTTTTATTGAAAGAAATCAGGGAAGACTAAGACATAATGGGATTAAAGAATCAGGAGTATAAACTGCAAGTATTTGCGGATGATATAGTACTCATCCTGGAACAACCATTACAATCAGGACCCAAATTAGTGACTAAAATATAACAATACGGGGAAGTAGTGGGCCTGAAAATCAATAAACAAAAAATGAAAATGTTAATGAAGAACCTCACCAACGATCAAGGAGAAGAATTGGAAAACGTATTAGGAATACAAATAGCAAAGAAAGTGAAATACTTAGGGATTTGGTTTACCAATAGAATATCAACACTCAAAGAAGACAATTACAATAAACTGGCCAAACAAATAGCAAAAGATTTGGAATTTTGGACTAAATTACAGTTATCACTCTTAGGCAAAATTGCCTCCATTAAAATTAATATTCTGCCAAGGATGGTGTATCTGTTCCAGGTGATACCAATAAGTCCAGGAAGAACCTACTTCAAAGATTTGGACAAGATTATATCAAAATATATCTGGCAGGGAAAAAAGGCAAGAATCAAATTGAAACATTTACAAGATAAACGAGAAAGAGGAGAAATGGCAACTTTACTACAAAGCATCAGCACTAACATGTATCAGAGACTGGATTGAACTCAAAAACAAATACGTATTAGCAATAGAAGGTTTTGATTTAACTAAAGAATGGCACGCATATTTATGGGAAGAAAAACCCAAAAAACAGGAACAATTTCGAAAACACATTGTAAGAGAGACATTGTAAGTATGGACTGAAATTAAGAGGAGCCACTACGATAAAATCCCACGATGGATTTCAACCATGGAAGCACAAATTTATCTAAACACAATGGACACAAACAAAATGAAAACATACCAAGACCTCCTAAATGATGAAGGACAATTAAAAAACAAGAGAAGAATTAGAGGAATAAGGGGCAGAAATTGACTGGTGGCCATACCTTCAACTAAAATTTAGATTAAATGGATATGGAGTTTATGGAATCCAAAAAGAACCTAATGAATTCGATAATATATTATTTGGCTCAAATGAGAAATTAATAACTAAAATTTACAATTTCTTACTCTCATACAAACTAGAAGAAGAAATAGTAAAGGAGAATATGATCACATGGGCAAAGAACTTTGGACATAACACTGAACTAAGCCAATGGGAAAAATTATGGAAAGTTAACAGCAAAATGACACTATCAACACCGTACAAAGAAAATGCCTATAAGATGTTCTAAAGATGGCATCTTCCCCCAGCACGAATTTCAAAAATGTTCCCCAATACTTCCCCACTTTGCTGGAAATGCAAAACACAGAAAGGGACATACTATCACATGTGGTGGCTGTGTCCTAAAGTTAAACAATTTTGAAACAAAATCAAAATTCAATTGGAAGAAATAACAGCACAAAAAACCCCGTTAAAACCAGAAACATATCTATTGGGCATACCTACAATTAACTACAAAAAAGAAATAACGTACTTAATTACATATATTTTGACCACAGAAAGAATCAGTTCTGCACAAAATTGGAAATTGGAAGAAATCCCAACCCAAGACAAAATATCAAAAGTAATGGAGTGTGCTGAGATGGACAAACTTACCAAAGAAATTCAAGAAAAATAAGAATGTGAATATTACCTGGTCTGGCAAAAATGGTACCAGCGGCTGGAGAAAAGGAAAACCAAATAAAAAAGCGATCCCAAACGATTCGAACCAAATTTTGTACCAAATGAGATATAATAGAATTATAACTTAACTTGACAAAATATTGTTATGTAAGGTTAGATGTGGGGAAATATATCCACAAATGCAACTTTCTGATGTAATATCTTACGAAATAAAACACTATACTTAAATGTTTATATGTTCTGTATTGTTTTATTTGTATTTATACGTATTTGGTATTTTTTAATGTGTTTTGAATTTAATAAAAAAAAATTTTTTAAAAAATGGTGCCAGATGAAGAGAAAGGGAGGGAGAAAGAAAGAGAGAGAGAGAGAAGAAAGAGACAAAGAAAGAAAGAAAAAGAAAAAGGGAGAGAGAGAGAGAGAGAGAATGCAGGTATCTCTTAACAGAGGCTTCAACTTGCCTGAAATTAGATCAAGCCCTACATCACTTAACCCAATGTATCAGATTAAATTGTTATTGAATTATTTTTGGTATATCTACTACATTCTCTTATGTAATTTAGTTATAGTGTAAAACTAGTCTATTATATCTCACAATAAAAGGGAGATCAAAAATCCAATTAGTGCCATGTAAATTCTGGAATCCCCAAAGACCTTTCCCATTGTATTTATTAAACAAATTTATATAGCTACCTAACTCATATACAGTACTTTTAAAGTTATTGTTGATACCATATTGTTTTTGTTGATCCTCTTTTCCACTTACAGAGCTAGTTTACTGTTTTTCTTTGAAATCAATATTCAAAACATTTAACTTACTGATGCCTCAATTAATGTAATTTTATTGGTATCTAGTTTTATTTTGAAATTTACCAGTAGCTGCTGCATTCCCCATCCTAGGCTTATAATCGAGTCAATAAGATTTCCCAGGGTTTTTATTTTATTTTTTTTATATTTGTTTGTTTGTTTGTTTGTTTATTTATTGTAGTAAAATTGGGTGCCTCGGCTTATATTTGAGTCAGCTTATACTCGAGTATATACGGTAATAGTGTGGTTGTTGGAATTCACATATAATAATGGATTTATGCAGGATTGTATGTGAAGGTCCACCTATTAGTTGGGAAATATCTAATAGTGAAAAATAAGCTTCCAAAACCCAAGGTGGCTGCTTCCGCGTTGAAGTTCATTAAAAAAAACAATCTCTATTGCAGATGTTAGGACTGAGTCCTAGACAAGTGCGAGGAAAAGAAAAAGAGAAAAGCCCACATTATGACAGCAAAGGGAAGTGAATAGGGATAAGATATCAAATACCAAAGCCTCACACCATTAGAATACAGATTTTGTAGAGATCAGCTCGGCATCGGACTTTCAGCAACAGCTCCTGGGGTTCAAATGCATCAACCAGAATTACGTCATCCTCATCAAACAATTGATCCTGCAAGCTCCTCTTAGCAGCTGAGAGGGAGTTGCTCAAATTTTTGAGATTCTGATCGAACATTCTGCCAAAAAAGCAAAGAGAAATTTAAGTGAGAAATCCATATGCTGTGGTTTGCCTTGGGATGCTATTATTTAGAGGTATGTTGTATTCAGTCTAAAGCAGGCAAGGGTACTTGGCATCTGTTATGGAAACCCTTTCTGTATCTGACAGCACCTTAAGCAAGTAGCGCTTTATGTTGACATAATCATAACAGATTCAAGAAAATACAGGTTGTCCTTGACTTACAACAGTTCATTTAGTGACAGTTTAAAGTTACAAAGGCACTGAAAAAAAGGAACTTACGACTGTTTTTCATGGTTACAACTTTTTTGCAGCATCCCCGTGGTCATGTGGTCAAAATTCAGGTGCTTGGCAACAGTTGCAGTGCCCTATGGTCATGTGATCCCCGTTTGCAACCTTCTGACAAGCAAAGACAAAGGGAAAGCCATTTTCCTTTAACAATCATGTTAAAAACTTAACAGCTGCAGTGATTCACTTAACAACTGTGGCAAGAAAGGTTGTAAAATGGGGCAAAATTCACTTGATAAATTTTTCACTTAGCAACAGAAATTTTGGGCTCAATTGTGGTTGTAAATTGAGGACTATTTGTAAGCATTGTAGTCATTAATTTCATTCTTCACAAGGTGTTATGAAAATGTTGCCACCTTCACAAGGCCTCCTGAAATTAAGAATGGTCTACACAGTTACTACATAAGCCACCCTTCTTCATAAAATTTCTGGCATGGAAAAGACAAGGTGCCTGTTCCAAGAGACAATGAACCACAACAATCTCTCCCAATTTAATTTCTCTAAACTTTTGGGACCCAATTCCAATACTTGCCCCTACTCCCCAAGTCAACATATACAGAAGAATTGGAAATGGGAAGATTAGCATGGACCAACCCATTTCAAATATTTGTCTTGGAGCCCTTAGTGAATTAATTTGTTTCCTTCATACCTTCTTTGTTAAATATGAACCAGTTTAGCCTTTTTTATAAGGCTGCTCTAAAAATACTGTCTAAAGGTAGAGACGAAATGCTATATAGGTAGTCCTTGACTTACAACCACAATTTCCATTATTATGGTAGCTGTTAAGTGAGTCACATCCAATTAATTAAATCACTGTACTTATTAAGTGAATCAGGTGGTCATTAAGCAAATCCAGCTTCCCCCATTGATTCTGCTTGTTGGAAGTCAGCTGGAAAAGTCGCAAACGGCAATGATGTCACCTAGGACCCTGCAACCATCACAAATACATCCTGGTTGCCAAGCACTCACATTTTGATCACATGACTGTGGGGATGTTGTGACTATTGTGTGAGCAAAGATTGTTAAGTCAGTTTTTTCAGTGCTATCAAATAGTCACTAATCAAATGGTAATGAGTCTAGAACTATCTGTATTATTCTGTAACTCCTAACCTAAGCTCACCACCAAGAAACCAGTCCTCTTCCCCAGCTCTTGAGAGCCTAAGAGCTCAAAGTATTAACCAAATTGGCATTAAACACAAAAATACACAAAGAACAGTTGGTCGTGGTCCAGCCTTATCACTTATATCAGCCAATTCACTGAAATCCTGCATGTAGCTGTATTATAAACATAGGACATAACTATCTCTCCAACCCTGTATAACTATTACTTTCAACACAATATTGCTGTGCTCATGCTGACTTTTAATCAGTGTCAAAGGAGATTATGATATCAACAGAAGTAGATCAGTAAAAAAATTTTTACTGGACTTGATATGCTACATTCAGATAACAAATTTAATCAAAATGTGCTTACTACCATCTGCCAACTTTCTTCCTATGCACATTAAATAATTGCTATCTGAAGCACTCTAACTTGACATGCCGTATTGTTTTAAACTGATGTGAAGGCTCCTGCTAGCTGGAGCAAGGTAGGGAAAGAAACCACCAATTTAAATCAATTATGCCCGAGAGACCACAATCCTTCCTGAAGATTTTGTTCCTCCACTCTTATCAATCCACTACATTTCCACCTCATTTCCAGAAATACCAATTTCTTATTGGGCTTTGACACGATCCTTCTCTTGCTGTGGTGGAGGTGAGGAGAACATGAAAGGTCTTGACATCTGCCAAAAGGAGAACAGACAAAGTAATGGTTTAAATTCAGCTTTTCTGGAAAGTCAGGCAGAAGAGAACTGAAACCTTGGTTTTGACTTCAATTTCTTTAAAGGAACTGGCTTTTCCTCATCCTCATCTTCTTCTGAGCTATAGGCCATCTTATTGTTACAATGTGCTTTGATTTTATCAGGAAGTTTCAGAGGATTTTTTAAGAATTGTAGGCTGTTCTGAACCTGCAGATAAGAAACAAAAGGAGGGGGGAGAATTTATCAGGCTACTAGAAAGAGAAATAGGAATTAATCACTCAATATGTACAAGTCAGTGATACTAATATATCTAAATGAATGATCCATCACAGTAAAAGTGGGATGCTATGGTTCTTTGCTTCACTTAACAAAAGGTACTAATGACAATTAGGAACAAATGTGGCAATAATTGAAGGTAACCAAGATAAGTTTGAGGGCAACATTAATTAAGAGTGCACTATATAGAATTACAATTCCCTTCTCTTTACAAAACATTCAGAAGTCTTTATAAATATTTTGAATAATCAGCAACTCTTTTTTAAAAAAAGAAAAAGAATGCACCCATGAACATTATACCACTTTTTCTGTTATCTGGAAATCATGTTTCTAACAGAACCTAAAACTTCAATGTCTGTAGTTACTACATCTCTCTGCTCATATCCAGCTCATGATTCACTAACATCCTTTTTACATACAGTATATATCCAGATTAAATTAGGTCTATAGATAATTCTCGAGATGATCAAACACCGAAGTTACAATGGCTTGAAAAGAGTGCTTTACAGGATCTAAAGCAGTTCTGGCTGTTGTAAAATGCTGCACACATTCAAACCGCACAATCACATGATCACGATCTGGGTGCTTGGAAACCTATTTGCACTTACAATTGGTTGCCAAGCTCCCCACAATATGTGATTGCCATTTGAAGTAATCTCTGCTGGCTTCTCCAGAAAGTCAATGGGGAAAATGATAGGGAAGTTTGGAAGCTGCTGCCACTGAGTTGAAATTCTCTTTGGATCAGCAATTCATTCAGAGTGACAGGTCTACCTGCCAAAAGGGAATCACAGCCAGGAGGGAATCCCACCTCCGTGTGGACCTGAACTCTTCCTATACCCCACAAGAGTTTCCTTTGCAGGGAGTTCTTTTACTCCATCTGCTTAACAACCTATATAGTTGCTTAAGAACTGCAACTAGGACAGCCAGGATTGTTGAATGATCACATGGGCATCTCACTTAATAACTGCTTTGCTCAATGACCAAGACTTTAGTCCCAGCTGTGGTTATAAATCAAATTTCATCAGTTTACTTAATCTGCATATGTTGTGTCTGACCAATTCTCTAATAAGGCGGCAGCAGCTAGAAAAACTTGGCTTATTTTGAGTACTCGGTAGTTAAAGCAAGGCTGGAAAGCAGGAGAACAAGTGTTCTTGTCCTGACTCAAGTACAAAGCTAGCCTGCTGATCTTGGGCTAGTTAAACCCTTTCAGCCATAGTAAGAGGGCAATGACAAATTACTTCTGAAAAATATTTCCAAGAAAACTGCAGGAACTAGTCCAGGCAGTCACCTGGAATCAATATTGATGGAAATCTCATGGCTCTAGAGTAGACAGCAGAGGAGGGAGAAAAACTCTCAGAAGGCAGCAGTGGCAAATAATTTATATACTGTATACTATATTATACTATACTATACTATAAACAAAAATTTGGCAAAAATTTTCCCAGTAGTATACCCCTGCAGTTTGTAACCTTAGCAACTTTACGAGTTGTGGACTTCAACTCCCAGAATTCCTCAGCCAGCACATGCTGTCTGAGGAATTCTGGGAGTTGAAGTCCATGACTCGTAAAGTTGCCAAGGCTGCAGACCCATGGTATAAGGGCCAGCATAAAAAACTGATGGAAAACTGGCAAATACCCAATACTGGGGGCTGTACAATAGTCATTAAATTAAGCTCTCTCTTGTCCCTGCGAACAACACCAATCAGTTTGCAACCTAAAGAAACCTTTTTATTGACTTATTTAATAAGGAGATGAGGTACATTTCTTCCATACAGAACTGCAGCAGAGGCTAACAATCTCATTTTTAGATATAGTCACATCTTTGAGTTAGTGTTGATCATCTATGATTGCCCATACACATTCTTATACACATTTTTCGCAAGCTTTTCAATAGTGTCCTGTCATTACTTTATTTATTCCTAAAACAGATTTCATGCCTAAACCAGGATTAGTCTCTGCTTTCTAGTCCAATGCCTTTAAACCAGGGGTCACCAACCTTTCGGACCTCAGGGACCACTAAATTCATAATTTTAAATCCTGCAGACCATTAATTTTTTAAAAAGATAAGTGCAGTATTTAGTGCAATATTAAAAATGCAAATAATTTTTCTGCGGACCATCAAAATTTTCTCGCGGACCACCAGAAGTCCATGGATCACAGGTTAGTGACCACTGCTTTAAACCATTGCACCGAACTGGCTCTCAGCTGCATTATACAGATTTATATGAATTGCAATACATATCATACAGTATAAAAATTGGATACAACAGCAGCATACAGTAATTTAACTTCTGGCTCCGAGTACTTGTCATAAAGACATTGAGGAAATGAGGGCACAACAAAAAAACAAAACAGATCCTTAAATCAGGGAAAGTCTGTTCTTTGAATAAGAATTATTCATTATTATTATACTTTCATTATCTCCCGGCAGCCCGTGTTACCCAGCAGTTCCTAATCATATGTTTTGCAGTTAAATGTTTTAATTTTATCTCCCCCTGAGAAACTGGATTTGAGAAGGGGATAATTTATTTAATTACAGGTGGTCTTCAATTCACAACCACAACTGAGCCCAGAATTTCTGTGAGACATTTGTTAAGTGTGTGAGGTCGGGATGCGCGTCGGGCAAAATAAAGTAACGGAGCGAGCGAGGGAACTTTGGGTGGGGGACGGACGGGGAAAGCAACGATGTCGCGCACCCCTTAAAGGTTACCCCGCCAGCACATACCTGGGTCGAATAGACCGGGACGGAGGTGCTGGTGGTGAGAAGGCGGCGCCGCTTGGGTAAGGGCTTCTTGGGGGCCCCTTCTGGCTCCGAGTCGCTGCTTAGAGTCACATTCACCTGTTGGGGAGGGGCGAGAAAGGCCGTAGGGCCATCACCCGCAGGCCGAGATTCCATCCCGCTTCCTCCCTCAATTCCCATCATCCCTTCCCGCCCGGCTCCTGTTTACCGACTCCGCCATCGCTGGGCAAGACACGTTTCTATTGGTTTCGCTATCCGCGTCGTTCCGCCTCCGAAGCTCCGATTGGGCTCCACCCGAAGCTCTTTGTTTCTTCACTCCGCCGAGAAATTATCTATGGAGATTCTCTTATGGTTGGTCCTTCTTCTTTTCTTTCGCTTCTCCTCCGGAGCTGAAGAAGCGCCTGAAAAAACACTTTTGGCACCTCCGAGAAAAGTTGGAGCGAGCCCAGCGTTAACGAAAGAAGCGTTCCCTTCCGCAGCGCTAAGCGGTCTGGGGACGGCAGTGGGTTTGTTTTGCTTTTTACGGCGAGACAGCTCCTATAATTCATTTTCCGGGGCGGGTCGAATGTGGGATTGTGCGCTCTCGAGGGACGCCTCCTTTTTCCGACGCAGTAAACTTCTGAATAAGCAAGTACGTATTTTGCACCATCTTAATCCTTGCAGCGAATCGTCCATTTTGGAGGTTTTAATTACTACCACATGCCCCCTCCTGGGAGTCCTTAACCAGGATGGGCATGGATCCAGAACACAGGTGGCTGAACTCACAGCTCTAAAGGGCCTATCCACTTCCTCAAGCTCAATTCCCGCATAATAAAGCTCAGATGTGTCTTCCTCCAAGGAGTCTGCCAAGCCAGAGTCCAGCTTCCAGCAAAATGTGATTTTTATCTGACATGCCGAGAATATTCTTCACACAGCGACTTTGGAAGATCCTCCTTACCCAAGAGAGATCTGATTATCAGAAACAGGGCGCCCAGTTAGCTACCTTGCAGATAAATAAGAGCAATGAAGTCATGCTTCAGCGGTGTTATCCACACAAAATAAACACTAATACAGGTTGAACTGTCTTTGAATCCTAGTAGCTCAGGTTTGAGCTCCGAGCTTGGCAATTTGGTTGCAAATGTTTCATCCCCATTCATGCAGACGTTTTCAGTGCACTTTGGATTGTGCTTGTTTGGAGGAGCACTGGCCTTTAAAAAAACTGCCTTTTTTTTAAAGGCCAGTGCACAATCCAAAGTTCACTGAAGATGTTTCCTCGAATGGGGACAAAACATTTGCTGCCGAATTGCCAAGCTCTTGAGCTCAAACCAACAACATAACTAATACAGATTTTTACCTTTATGGGGTCAGCCTCAGATTTTATTGTCCTCAAGCAGTGCTATAGGCACCTCATGTTAGAATGATAGAGGTGCCTGGTATACTTTATCTGCTCTGTTGGAAAGGCCTCTGATCTGCTCCACACTTCTTTTAGCAGCCTTCTGATCTGCGAATCAGCATTCAATCCTAGCATTTAAGGCTAGGATTCCACATCAAAGAACAGGAATTCCCTCAGAGTAAGGAAAACGCCAGGTGAAGGAAAGGAGCTACATATCTGAGGGTAATCTTTCTTTTCAGATTTCATGCACTTCAGGATCAAGGCAGGAGTATCCCAAACAGCATAGGAAGGACTCATTAAACTTGCATGTACACAAACCACCCCTGAATTCACACCAAGAGTTGGTTATGGAAGAATGTCTGATCTCTATTATTAAATAATTCAGAACCTTGTGTGCAATCCATCTGGTCCTGGTGATTTGAACTTGTCTAGGGTGGACATGTGCTCACATAATTTTTTGCCTATTTACTCTATTTTTTACAGTACTGTTTTTGAAAGGTTGGACTGTTTTTGTGTAAATGCAAAAAATGAGTTGAAGTAGTTCTGCTTTCTCCCTGTTGCTTTTCATCTTCTTGCCACTTTCTCCTATTAATGGACCAATCATTTCCTTGACTTTTCTCTTGTTTTTTACATGTTGAAAGAACCTTTTTAAAAATAATTTTTCACTTAAATATGAGCCAACAGTGTGCTGCAGCTGCCAAAAAGCCAACACAGTTCTCGGCTACATTTACAGAGGGATAGAAGAGCAAAAAAAATGATTAGGGGACTGGAGGCTAAAACATATGAAGAACGGTTGCTGGAATTGGGTATGTCTAGTTTGATGAAAAGAAGGACTGGGGTGACATGATAGCAGTGTTCCAATATCTCAGGGGTTGCCATAAAGAAGAGGGAGTCAAGCTATTCTCAAAAGCTCCCGAAGGCAGGACAAGATAAGCAATGGATGGAAACTAATCAAGGAGAGAAGCAACCTAGAACTAAGGAGAAATTTCCTGACAGTTACAATTATTCAGTGGAATGATTTGCCTCCAAAAGTTGTGGGGATTCTAACACTGGAAGTTTTAAAGAAGAGATTGGACAATCATTTGTCTGAAATGGTGTTAGGATTCCTGCCTGATCAGGGTGTTTGATTAGGAAACTTCCAAGGTCCTTTCCAACTCCTATTCTATAAAACCAAGTCTCTGCACTCCCATTTTTCTCTGCAGTCTACTCTTTTTGTTCTTGAGAATAAAATGTTTTTCACACTATGTCTGCATTTCATTTTCTTTTACTTATTCTTGCTTCACCCTGGCTTGTGGAAACTCCAAATTACAGATAGTGCTCGTCTTATGACCACAATTCAGTCCAAAATTTCTGTTGCTGGGCAAGACAGTCATTAAATTAATTTTGCCCCATTTTATGACCTTTCATGCTATGTTGCTAAGTGAATCACTGCAGTTTTAAAATTGGTAACCAGGTTGTTAAATCTGACTTCCCCATTGACGTCATGTGGTCACAAAAGGTGATATATCTCTGGGACCTCACCAATGTCAAAAATGTGCCAAGCTTCTGAATTTTGATCACCTGTCCAGGGGAATGCTACAATGGTTGCAAGAGTGAAAAATGGTTGTAAGTCACTTTTTTCAGTGCCACTGTAACTTCAAATGGTCATTAAATGAACTGTTGTAAGTTGTGGACTACTTGTATTCTTGCAATATAACTATCACATTTTTAAACCGCCCATTTCCTCCACAGAGGGAGTCTGGGCAGTGTGCATTAAAATATTAAAATATAAAACCAATACACGTAAGATAAAAAAAAATTAAAAGGCCAAGGATACTTAAACGCTGTTAGAAATTAATTGAAGGGCAAAGGAAGGGTTGTCAAGGAAACAACTAGTCCCATGTCTGTGACCTTGTCTGAGCTGCCCACGCAAAGCTGCAAAGCCATGTTTTCATTCCTTTTCAGAAAGCCAGGAGGGTGGAGGCCCGGCTCACCTCCAGGGGGAGAAGATTACACAGGGTAGGAACAGAGGCAAAGAAGGCTGTCCACCTGGAGCCTGCCAGTCAGAATGCAGGTAGTCCTTAACTTACAACCAGAGTTGAGCCCAAAATTTCTGTTTTCATGTGAGACTTGTTAAGTGAGTTTCCATTTTACGACCTTTCTTGCCACAGTTGTTAAGGGAATGGGGAGGTTACATCAGGTCAGGGTCATTCGGAGGTGAACTGCAGGGGGGGGGCTTGCATGGATTGGTTGAGGGTTGGTGCTGTGTCTGGTTGGTTATGTGGTTGATTTGGATTCTGAGGGGTTTATAGGCTGGTTATAGATCAAAGTGTCTGTGGATGGAATTGCTTGTGGAGTACCAGGCTTGGATGAATTCACCAGCCTGGTATGGCAGGTGGTAGTATGGCTAATGATTGTTCTGTTGCTCCAAATGATGCTGTTTGGTGTCAGTGTGAGTAGAAATTAAGGATTTGGGATCGTGGCCAGCTGGTTTGATTGCCAGCTGGTCTTCGTTCATGCTGTTTTTTAATTGATATGTTTTTCCCACGTAGAATTGGTTACCAAGCACCTGTTTATCTTCTGCTTTTCTTAGTGTTGTGGTGCTGCAGTGTATCCTGGCCCTTCTCAAGGGGGTTTGGATGTAACTTCTTTTGTGTGTCTTGGGGTGGTCTCTTGTGAAGCTGAAAATCTGGTTTGGGTGCATCGGTGGTAGATGCGGGTTTCCAGTTCTCCGTTGTTTGGTCTCCTTATGTCAATGTTGAGGAATGGGAGTCTGTTGTCCATTTCCTCTTCGCATGTGAATTTGATCCCAGGGAATATGTTATGGAGTAGGTTGTGTGTTTCTTCAATTTGGAACCATTTGATGATCATGATGAAGGTGTCATCAATGTAGCATGTTCAGAATTTTGGTTGGATGGTGGGTGGAGCAACACAAAAATCATTGGGCATGCTATCACCCACCTCATGTGAATGGGTGTGAATGCCATTGAAACCTGGCATTCCACATTCCATCAACAGACACATGGATATACAATCAGCCTATGAACCCTTCAGAATCCAAATCAACCACACAGCCAACCAGACAGCACCGACCCTCAACCGACCTATGAACCTGCAGTTCACCTCCCAATGATCCTGACCTGATATAACCTCCCCATCACAAGACTCTCACTGATGACTCACACCTGACCCATCACAAGACCCTCGCTTGACACACTCACTCCTGAAGCCCTTATAAACAGAAGAACACTGACACTCACATCCCCTAAACTCCGCTGAAGATGTCACCTAGCCTGGTAACGAAATGTTAAGAAACCCAACTTACAAGCTCAGAGAATTCAACCTTCAACCTTCATTTTCGTATTTTGTTATCTTTTCAGTTCTTCCTCTTTTACCCTACTGTCTGCAGTACTGCCATAGCCACTATCCAGACTTTTTTATCTATGTTATACACAATTGTTAAATTGTGTTTGTTATGTAGTACGTAACCATAAATTGGTTTGTTATGTAGTAGGTATCTTTCTATTTGAATTCTGAAGTCCTAGAATACTTTAACTTCTTCATTTTCTATTACTCTCTCTACTTTATGGTCCCACCAGTTCTTGCTTGCAGGCAGATGTTTTTTCTTGCAGATATTCCAATGCGCCATTATTGCTCCTCTTTCATGCTGTTGCTGGTAGCCAGTTTGGACTATTTTCTTGCAGCAGCTAATCAGGTGGGGCACTGTTTCTTTAACTTTTTTGTTCAGCTTCTTCATCTTTTATCCAAATTTTTTGTTTCTTCTACTTTCCTCCTCTTAGCCATTGCCAAGTCTTGTTATCTGCTTTGTTTGCTATTTTTTTAAAAAAAATGTATTTGTACTTTATCTTCCCATGTCTCTTTTCTGTTCTTTATTTAATTTTTTTTAAAATTTTAATTTGATTTATATGCCGCCCTTCTCTGGAGACTCAGGGCGGCTTACAATGCGTTAAGCAATAGCCTTCATACTTTTGTATATTTATACAAAGTCAGCTTATTGCCCCCACAAACTGGGTCCTCATTTAGTCTTTCTTGTAGGACAGCTTGGTCTCTCCAGTACTGAGTAACCCTTCCTAGTATATTAGCTTTTGTGCATCTTCTTCACTGCTCTTCTGGTAGTGAATGCCCTTTTTTCATATTCAGACTTCTGAAGTTACTTGCAACATTCCGCTTCCAGTTATTTTCCTTGGTAAATTGAATCTGTCAATGTTGCTGCTAAGATGAAGGGCATGATTCATTATTTTTCTAGTCGTCTTATCCAGAGCTTGCATCTACTATCCCAGCTGTGTATCTAATAACTGAAATTACCCAGATGCTAACAGCCTTGATGGTATTTCAGTCGTCTTCCTCCAGACATTTGGTATTATTTTCATAGGGAATTTTGAGTTTTCTTTTTTTTCTTTTCTCATTTGATGGTGACCATGGCACCATTTGATGGTCCAGTCCATACTCTATTGCAGTATCTTGGCTGTATAAACAGATAGTGTTAAGCAGCGATTCTATTTCAAATGGTGCTTTTCCATACGGCTTCAGATCGCCCATAACAGATAAGTCTTTGGTATACAGCCACCAATAAGACCAGAATTCCTGTTATTAAGCAAGATGATTATTAAGTGAGCCCTGCCCAACTTTACAACATTTTCCATCATGGTTAAGCAAATCACTGCAGTTGTTAAGTGAATTATACAATCATTAAATGAATCCAGCTTCCCCCATTGACTTTGCTTACTGGAAACTGCCTGGGAAGATCACAATTGGTGACCCCCATGACCTCATAGGATGTTGCAACTGTTGTGAATATAGTAGTCCCCAACTTACAATGACAACTGAGCCCCAAATTTCTATTGTTAAATGAAACACCTGTTAAATGCATTTGGCTCCATTTTACAGCCTTTCTTGCCAAAGTTTTTTTTTTTTAATTTGATTTATATGCCGCCCTTCTCCGGAGACTCAGGGCGGCTTACAATGCGTTAAGCAATAGCCTTCATACTTTTGTATATTTATATTTATACAAAGTCAGCTTATTGCCCCCAACAAACTGGGTCCTCAATTTACCCAGCTTATAAAGGATGGAAGGCTGAGTCGACCTTGAGCCTGCCTGGGATTGAACTCGCAAGTAATTGCAGCAGCTGGATCTTAAATGCTGCCTTTGTAGGAGGCATTACTCCCCTACGCTACTCAGGCTGTCTTTGTTGTTAAGTGAATCACTGCAGTTGATAAATTAGCAACACAGTTGTTAAGGGAATTGGGCTAACTCATTGACTTTGCCTGCCAGAAGGTGGCAAAAAGGATATCATGTGACTCAGGGACACAGCAATGGTCATAAGTATGAACCTGTTGATAAGCATCTGAATTTTGATCACATGATCGTGGGGATGCTAGAAAGGTTGTAACTGTAAAAATGATTATAAGTCACTTTTTTTAGTGCTGTTGTAACTTTGAACAGTCACTAAATGAACTGTTGTAACTCGGGAACTATCTGTAGAGTAAATGTGCATTCTTTGATTCTCCTACTAGTAAAATTCGGGTGTTATCTATCCCTGTAATATAAATTTCCTGTTACAGTTATAAAACCTGTTTCAGTAACCAGCTCAGATTTGTGATTTCAGGAACACTCATGCAAGTGTATACATCCTATCTTTAGCTGCTCGCTCCTGTGGCGAAACAATAATCTCATCCAATGTAATTAAACTCTTCCACAGACTGAAACAACAAAAAAAAGGAAAACTATAAAAAATGATAAAAAATAAAAAGGGGCTAATACTTTTAGAAATACACCAGCCTGAGCATACTTTTTATATATCATCACCGGTAGACTTCAAACTTTTGACAATCTTGTTTGCTGATACATATCTTAAACACATCCTGCTGGGTTCTGTAAAACAAAAGTTTATTTAATATTCAAAGTTTAAAATGAAGTCACAAAGGAGGGCTTAAAAAATGAGCATCATAACGATAAAACACAATTAAGTCAGGATGATGGGCTGTCAACCAGCCCAATCAAATGATGGATTTGCTTCTTCTTGTTGCAGCATAGCTAATTATCACACAAAGAGGGAAACTGCAGCCTGTTTATTCTGTTACAGTGAAAAGAGGTTTACGCTCAGAACTACTCACAGATAGAGAAACCCGAATTCTGTCTATTTATATATATAAGCTAAATATATTTATCTACATTTACCTATCCATATAACATTAATTGTTAACATTGTAAAATAAGCTATATATTTAAGATAAGATAAGATAAGTGACATATTAGAATTGTGATATAAATTACGAATAGAGTATTATTGTATTAACACTAATCAGACAACTGTGGTACTCTGAGAAGAATTGAATGAATTAATTATTAGCGACTGTAGTTAAAATAGCAATAACAATTAATTAGTTATTAACTATTTAATTAATGAATTATAAATTAACTCCTACTTTTATTACTATTACTACGAATTAACCCCCACTGTCATAGATAGTGACTGAATATTATATTGATTGGTGGATCATTTGAGTGCTTGATATAAATGAACTAATATAGTTACTCTATATCTGAAAACTGAAAGGAATTAAAAGGAGCTGCCAGCAATACTAGACCTAAGACAATATCTTAGTGAAGAGGTAGCAAGTGAATGATAATCTGGAGAAATATTGAAAGAATAGTAAGAAACCAAAAAAAGGGTCTGAGAGAAATGACAAGCCTGTCATCAACGGTGCTGAGAACTGGAAAGAAGACTACCTCCAACCCCACGATAACAATGACCTCACCAGCAACACAGAAATCAACAGAAAGGTTGCCCAAAGCAGAAAAATCTGCAGTAATACTGACTATGCAAGCCATGCAATCGACTTTGACTCTAAGTGAAGAAACCATAATGATAATGCAAGAGAAGATGTCAAATAACCATGATGAATTAAAGACAAATATCCAAGCGTTGGACCAGAAGATGAATAAGATTCAAGTCTTAATACATAGTAATGAACAAATGGTACAGAAGGCAGAAACCAGGATAGAACAAAATGAGAAGAATTTAGATATTGTAGACCAGAAATTAATGGCGTAAAACAAGGAGCTAGAGGACTCAATAATCCAGATAGAGATGGACAGAGCGTCTTTCTATCTATGCTTTCAAAATATTGTAGAAGACAAAGAAGAGGACCTGGGACAGATGATGGCAGAACTAATTGCGGAAATATTACAACAAGATAAGCAAGAGATAAGGAAGGAATTAGACGAAGTTTATAGAGTTCAGACAAATTATGCAAGGAGGAACAGGCTTCCCAGGGAAGTACACGTCAGATTTGCGAGGAAAAAAGTGAAAGATATATTGTATAACCTTGCGAGAGAAGAACCAATAACTTATAGAGGAAAAGAAGTGATAATTCTGAAACAGATGCCCAGGAGAGTGAGGGAAGTGAGAAGGGATTATAGATTCTTAGCCGTGCAGCTAAATAAAAGGAATATAGTATTTAGATGGTTACTGCTGGAAGGCATGTTAATTACTTGGCAGAGGAGGAAAATAAAAATAGTCTAATTACAGCACAAGACTTCCTTGACTAGTTGAGAGGAACGGAGGAAGAACAAAGCAGTAAAGAAGAAATAGAAGCAACAACATTAGAAGAGGAAACCCCCCACCAATGGAATTCTAAAGAAGGAACCCCGGAGAAGAAGGAGATAGAAGAAAATGAAAGCAAAGAGACAAAAGGGAGAAAACCAAGACTACAAAGAGCCGTATGAGCAAATAGAAATTAAAACTAGACAGGGAAATCAGAAATGAGTGACTGGAAACTAATATCAGTCAATGTCAACGGACTAAATGATAGTAAGAGAAAACAAACACGTATAAAATTAGCTAAGCAGGACGCTGATATAATCTGCCTTTAGGAGGTGCACATAAGAAAAGAAGATGGCCAATGCCTAGAATATAAAAAATTTGGGAAAACTTTTACCTCACTAGCAGAGAAAAAAAAGAGGGGAGTAGTAATATATGTAAAAAAGGGAATTGAAGCAGAGCTAAAATATAGTAATGCTAAGGGGAGAATGCCTACATGGACCCTACACCTAAATGTTAGACAATATACGTTCTATTCAAATCCCCAAAAGTCGTGGTCGAGAATCGATATGGCATGGGTCAGCAGGAATCTTGGAATAGAAATAGGAATGGCAGAAATTAGTCCAAATATATGGGCTGACCATAATCCCCTAGAAATAAGGTGGAAGAGCACACAGAGGAAGAAACAACAATGATGGAGGCTAAATGCACAACTCTTAAGGGAGAAAGAATGCTTAGAAAAATGTAAAGAATTAAAATTCTTTTTCAGGGAAAATGAAAATCAAAAAACACCCATGTAGTAGTATGGGATACAATGAAGGCCTATTTAAGAGGGTTGGCAATATCATATAGTGTACATATAAGCAAAGAAAAAAGGAAGGTTCAGAAGGACTACTTAAACTACCTAGGGGAGGCCGAAAGGAAACTCTAGGAAAATCCAAGAGATAAGGCAGCAAAAGAAAGCTGCTTGATATGGAGGCATAAGTTGAACATTATAGATCAGGAAGAATTGGCACTCAAAATAAGAACAACAAAACAATATTACTTTGAAAATGCCAACAAACCGGGCAGATGGCTGTCATATAAATTAAAAAAGGAAAATGAAAAAGGGACTATCCATCAATTGGAAGACAGAAAGGGTAATCTGTTAAACGAAAAAGAGGACAAACTTGAAATTGCTAGGGAATATTATGAAGTTTTATATAAAGAGGAAGAGATCCCAGAAGAGAAAATTGAGCAGTACCTGGCAAGTGAAAATCTTCCATTGATAGCAGAGGAGGAAAGGGAAATGCTCAATGGAGAGGTAACAGTTGAGGAAGTAAAGACAGCAATCTCAAAACTCAAAAACAACAAATCGCCAGGCCCAGATGGGTTCCCAGGAGAACTATACAAAAATGTAGAAGAAATATTACTACCAAAATTATTGGAAATTTGTAATGAGGCATTGATGGGTTCTAAAATTCCGGATTCGTGAAGTGTATGTCACACTACTACCGAAAGAAGGTACTGACCCAAAACAAATTCAGAATTACAGGCCAATCTCCCTTTTAAACACAGACTACAAAATATTCATGAGTATAATGGCGAAAAGAAGCAGAAAAATATTAAATACCCTGATACATAAGGATCAAAATGGATTTCTCCCTGGAAGGCAAATAAGAGATAATCTGAGAATAGTAATGGACAGCCTAGAATATTACAAAGTGCACCCGGACAAACAGATGGCTCTAGTCTTTTCAGATGCCCAGAAAGCATTCGATAATTTAAATTGGGAATTTATGATCAAACAAATTAGGAAAATGGAATTTGGAATAAATTTTGGAAGGATGATAAAAACTATGACAACCAAAGGGCAAGTATTTTACTAAATGGAGACAGATAGGACAGAGATATATAAAACGCAAACATTTGCAGATGATGTAGCTTTGATTTTGGAGGGCCCATTAGAATCAGGACAAAAAATGTTAGAGGAATTGAGCAGATATGGAGAAGTATCAGGATTTAAATCGAATAAAACTAAAATATTAACCAAGACTGTAACTGAGCTGCAAAAAAAGGAGATAGAGAAAGGCTGGGATTGCAAATTGTTAAAAAAATAAAGTATCTAGGAATCTGGATAACACCAAGGTGTTCATCTCTAAAGGAAGATAACTATGCACCCCTAATCAAGAAAATAAAACAGGACTTGGATAGATGGGAGAAATTACAACTGTCACTACTAGGCAAGATAGCATCGATTAAGATGAGCATCCTGCCAAACTACTATATTTGTACCAAACCATACCGGTAAATTTGGATAAAAATTTTTTCTCAGAACTGAACAAAATTATCAGAAAATTTGTCTGCAGGGGTAAAAAGTCTAGGATCTCGCTCAGAATACTACAGGAAAAAAGGAACGGGGTGGATTTGGACTGGGAAATTTATTACAAGGCAGCCAACTTAGTGTGGATAAGGGAGTGGGCCACTCTAGAAAATAAAAGAATCCTAACTCTGGAAGGCCATGACCTGCAGAGAGGGTAGCACTCTTACAAAGAGAAGAAAAAAAAACATACTTCCATAGGCATAAAATCAGAGATACACTAATACATACATGGACTGAGATCAGGCAACAACATTATACGAAAGTCCCAAAAATGATGGGAACTGGAAAAAAAAAATGTTGGCCAAATTATACAATTATTTACTGGACTACGATAGGACAGAAGAAACAATTAAAAATCAAATGATTGCATGGGAGAAGAATATTGGCACAGCATAAATTTGAACGATTGGGAAGATAGTTGGAATAAGAATTACAAACTGACCAGAGCAATGACATATAAAGAAAGTCAATATAAGATGCTATATAGATGGCATTTTGCCCCTGCTAGGTTAGCAAAAATTTATTCAAATATAAACCCAAATTGTTGGAAATGTGGCCACCGCCAGGGTACCTTCTTTCACGTGAGGTGGACATGCCCTGAAAAGATATTGGAACAAGATTCGGAAATGGACACAAGAAATAATTGGAGAAGATATTGAATTGACACTGGAAATATTTCTCCTAGGAATTCTAAAAAGGGCCTACGGAAGAAAGAAGTATCTAATAATACATATTACTACAGCTGCCAGACTGATTTATGCACAATACTGGAAAGAAAAGGGACTGCCACCAGAAGAATTTATAATTAGGAAAATATTTGAATGCGCGGAGATGAGTAAACTAACCCATGAAATAAATGAGGATGAAAACTCAGATTACTATACTGTTTGGGAAGGGTGGTATAAATGGATAGAGAATAAAATAAAGGAAGAAGAAAAGGACGATGTGACTAATAAAAGGAATAAGTAAATTAAGAGAAACCATGTATATATTCTGTATTTATGTATAAACACTGCCTATCCGATGTTAGTAAAATTGTAATACTATGAATTTTTATAAAATAAATAAAATTATGGAATTTTTTAAAAAAAGAGAAACCCCAATACAGGTAATCCTTGACAATTGAGCCCAAAATTTCTGTTGCTAAGAGAGACAGTTGTTAAGTGAATTTTGCCTCTTAACAATCTTTCCTGCTACAGTTGTTAAGTGAATAACTGCAGTTGTTAAGTCAGTCATGTGGTTGTTAAATGAATCTGGTTTCCTTGTTGACTTTGCTTGTCAGAAGGTTGCAAAAGGTGATCACATGACCCCAGGACTCTACAATTCTTATAATTATGAGTCATTGCGAAGCATCTGAATTTTGATCACATGATCGTGGGGATGCTAGAAAAGTTGTAACTGTGAAAAATGATTATAAGTCACTTTTTTAGTGCCATTGTAACTTTGAACGATCATTAAATGAATAGTTGTAAGTCAAGGACTACCTGTACACAAATTGGTGTAGCTTTTATACACTTTTGGAACAAATCCACATGATATCAAGCAACAAGTATAAAAGTATTCACAGTGCTGTAGAAGATGTCCCTTCAGAAATTGGGTGCATTACTAAAACATGACAGCTCTCCCCTTCTGCTCCTAATGGATAAGTTTGATAATTAAGTATGCAAAACTTTAGCAAAGCTAATTTATCTGTAAAAGGACACTAGATCTGAACCAACTGCTGGCCCAGTTCAAATTCTTTGACAAGTCTATCAGATAGCCTTCCAGGAATTTAGGGCAAGGGGTGCAAGGCCCAAGAATGAGAGGCCCCAAGATAGAAATATGAAAAATTGTCAACAAAATAGGGTTTTCCTGACTAAAAATAGCTGCAACAGTCCTACAAGAACACACTGTTTTGATCCTATATACAATATTAAATCAACACCTTTTTATTAACAATGCAGGATAGGTTTTGAATGGCAACTATGCTTAATAAAAGTTTATGTTTATGAGATCTATTTCATGGCACTGTTTTTGGCTGAAGAGAATTTTTTACAAAGCATTAAGTGCTCAGTAATAGGTGAGATTCTTGCACTTTTTGACAGATATGTAGCAAAATATCCTTAAGTGAAAGCAACTTTTTCATAACTAAAACTTTCACACAATGGAGCAGGAAAAAGCTTAACATATACTGTATTCTAGTATTATCTTTCACCTTAAGTACCTTAAACACTTTGCAGAGATTAGCACATATACTTGTCCAGGATTGAGTTTATCTTATTTTCAGGACATAGGTAAGATGTTGTTTTATCAATTACGATGGACAATTTTTATTATTTGAATTTTGGACTGCTTTCTCTTAGAATTGTAGACTGTGCCTGCAATTAAAATGAACAAGCTGTGATTTTATAACCTAGTAAGGTTATAAAACCTTACTAGGTTATAAAATAAAACCTTCAGTTGGGGGGGGGGATTGGGCTTTGTTAGTAAATGAGAGCCTAAGCAACAAGTCTAAAGTTGAATTAACACTGAGATTTATGACTACAGTGGAAGAGTGGATGACAAAGGTGTGGGAGTTGGTGGAGACAGTGAAATTGATTGTTTTAATTAAAAAGAAGAATCTTATCTAGTTTTGGTCCTACTTGGAGACGACTTCTAGACTTTGTACTCAAAACTGAACATAATGAAACTTTGATTTTAGGTTTTGATGATTAGAATATCATATAGATATGGCTTGAAATGTTTAAAAATGTAAAGCAAAAGGTTGAGGTTATAACTTTTTGTATTCTACTGTACAGAAGTGGGAAGTCAGTATTTTTTTTCCATTTCTTTGCAGGGCTCTATTTTCCTCTTTAACTTTTCTAACTTTTGTTTTGTTTTGTATTTTATCTTATAATAAACTTTTTATTAAAGTTTATAACTAAAGACAGAAAAAGATTTATGTCTGCCCTTTGTTTCTTTATTTCTTGGGATCTATATACATTTATGCCTGACTAAAACTATCAAGTCAAAATTGTTCAAGCATGAAGAGATTTATCTGATTGAAGATCAGGTTTTTTGAAATAGCATATTTTACTATGCAAGCCTACTAGGTTATAAAATTTTCAAGAGATAACTTTTGGTTTGTCCCACCAATATTAGAGGCATGATGGATAGGAGTACAGAAAAGTCGTTTACACCCACATTTTGCTCCCCATTTTCTGCAACATGGCTCTAATAATGAACATGATTTTAATGCATTGGTAGAATTAGTTTGAAAAACATACAGAAGCTCCAATATTTCCTTCTATGTAATAGATGTGCAGCATTCTTTCTTCCTTTTATATTTTGGGTGAAGCAGCTTCATGCAAAACACAAAAAAAGGGCCTGCAAAGAACTCACTGGCTTAATACCATCAAAGCTGATACAAAGATGAGCATCCAAGAATTGAAAAAAAGCTGTGCTTGACAGGATAGCATGGGGAGCATTTGCCTGTCAGACATGAATGGTGAAGAATGAATGAATGAATAAAATGTTTGATATTCAAATAGGTCCATTTTGAATATCAAACAACTATTTTGAGTTGGAAAAGCTTCCAAGCTAATAGAAGCAGTCTTTTTTTCCACTTGAAATAATTGTTTCATCCTTAAAATAGGGTAGTTCAAATTTGAAATTTTCCCATTTCTAAATCTTCTGCATACATCTAGCTAGAAAGTTAAAAGAAAACAGAAAGGTTCCCCCCTCCCCCTTTTCTAATAAGTAACTGAAAGAGAAGATTAATGTTTGGCTTCACAGCATAATTTTAAAAATAGCTTGCTTTTTAAAAAAAATAAAAAGTGGAAATCTGGGACTGATGGCTTATTCCAAAGAGCAATTTCACTTCCTGTCTTTCACAGATGCCTTGACCTATTTGTGGTTTCCTTAAGCCATGGAAGGAAACAATGCACCGTACAGATCACCAAAGAGAAATCTGTAGCTTGCTTTACCAGATCACATTTTTCAGCAGAATATATATAGTAATCATCGAATCAAAGTCGTTCCTCCTCATTAGCCAACTTTTCTATATGTATTAATCCACTCCTGGTCTCTTCTGTCTTGGGTCTTGAGATGTCAAATACCTCTCTGTCTACCGAGTGAAGAGACCTTTCCTCTTTGGATATTCCTTTAACTGAGTTTTTCTTGGCTGTAAATAGAAAGAAAATTGTGTAATTGTGTACTTAAAAGGTACATGTTATTGTACTTATTATTGGTCCCTTAATTACCTTTAAATGGTACTATAGACCTCCACACAGCTATTAATAACTAGTTTTCAGTTAGGACAGCCATATCTTTGGCATGGTCATGTGATCAAATTTGGGCACTTGGCAACTGGATCACCTTTACTACTGTCTGTAGCATCTCAGTCACATGACCATTATTTGCAACTTATTTGACAGTTTCCAGCATTTACCTCCAGTTTCTGGCACAGAAAGGCCATTGAGGAAATGGATTTTCTTAACACTGTGTTCACTTAACTATGTTCACTTAACAGCTGCCACAAAAATTGCCCCCAAAATTGAGTCTAGTCATGTGTTGCCATAACTTAGGGCCACTCTCCCCTCCCTGACTCTTCTATCCTAGTTTTTTCATTGGCTTTGCTTTGTTCCTGCAGTTCATCACTGCCATTAAACCCTTCATTTTTTAAAAAGTGAAAGCTTACCTTTATATATACTGTATAAAGCTTACCTTTATATATATATCCTATTGTAATTAGTAGGATGATTACAAGACAAAAACCCACGAGTGAAAGAATCACTGAAGTCGATCGAATTGTAGGAGTAACTGTGGGTCGAGAAGATGAGAGAAAAAATGTATTCCTAGTACTTTGGGTAACTGGGAGACTGGGATGAATAATCACATCTCCCTCACCTTCTGGCTGCCAAAGGACAGACTTTTCCAATGGGGTCTCAAAACTTTCGTGTTCTACTCGACAAACATAAATGACTTCAACATTTTTCTTCTGTGGGAGGAAGACGCTGTTGATGGAAAACATCCCATTGTGCATGCTGTGCACCTCTGACTTTACTTGCTCTTGTGGCACTCCATTTTGTAACCACTGAACATTGATTTGAGAGGGATAAAAATTGCTCACGTTACACACAGCTACTACAAATTTCTCCCCTTCTGGCCTTGTGATCAGCTGAAGGATGGGCTGAGCTGCAAAGAGAGGAAGGAAATTTTAAGTCCTGCATCCAATAGACCAGTGTTTCTTACCCTTGGAAACTTGAAGATGGGTGGACTTCAATTCCCAGAATTCCTCAGTCAGCCAGCTGTCAAGGTTGACAAACACTGCAATAGACAATTCCCATCATCAGTTCCTAATTTCTTGAAGCCAGTCTTGGACCCACCTGGGATTACACGTTGTCCTCAACCTACAACCATTTATTTAGTGACAGTTACAGTGGCAGTGAAAAAAATGAGTTATGACCACTTTTTACACTTACAAACCATTGCAGCATCCTCACGGACATGTGATCAAAATTCAGATGCTTAGCAAGTTATGTATTTATGATGGTTGCAGTCATGCAATCACATTTGGGACCTTCTGACAAGCAAAGTGAATGGGGAAATCAGATTCACTTCACAATCGTGTTACTAATTTAACAACTGTAGTGATTCAGTTAACCAGGAGTTCCCAACCCCAGTTTGTGGACCAGCACCGGCATACCAGCAGCCAGGTGACACAAACAAGCAAAGCACCATCCACAGGACTCAGGCAGCATGTGAAAGAATGCCCCGCCCAGTCCGCAGAAAAAAAATTCTCCATGGAATTGGTCCCTGGTGCCCAAAAGTTTGGAGGCCGTTGCATTTAACTGTGGAAAAAAGGTTGTAAAATCAAGGAAAATTCAAGTAACAACTGCCTTGCATAATAACGGAAATTTTAGGCTCAATTGCAGTCATAACTCAAGGACTACTGTATTTTTGGCACAGTAGCAGTGTGAACTAGGGTCAGTTGATAGCCGCTTGTTTCAGCTGACCAATCAGGGAACACCAAAATCAGTTTCCAGCTACTGACTGTTCCCCTCTTCCATCTAAAATAGTGTTTCTTAAACTTGGTAACTTTAGGATGCTTGTACATATAGTCTTCAACTTACGAACACAATTGAGCCCAAAATATCTGTTGTTAGGTGAAATAGCTATTAAGTGAATTTTGCCCTGTTTTATGATCTTTCTTGCCAAAGTTGCTAGGTGAATCACTGAAGTGATTAAGTTAGTAACATAGTTGTTAAGTGATATCTGGCTTCCCCATTGACATTGCTTGTCAGAACTTCGCAAAAGATGATGACATGACATAAATATCATAAATACAAATTTGTTGCCTAACATCCAAATTCGGTCATAGGGATTCTACAACGTTTGTAAGTGTAAAAAAATGGTTATATGTTTTTCAGTGTTGTAAGGCGAGGAATTTTGGGAGTTGATGTCCATGCATCTTAAAACTGCCGCGTTTGAGAAACACTGATCTGAAACAAACATAAGTCATGAGCCACGAAGCTATCTCAAAGCTCAGTTTGGGTATTCCTGGATCCTACACGGAGCCAAGAGGCCAGTGGGAAACCAGGCAGCTCCACAAGCTCTACAGACCCCTAGAGTGACATTTGAGTTGTGCTAGCAGAGGGAGAGGTTACAGTCTCAAAGAACCAATTTATCAAGACAGTAAATCTACTGTAGCTTTTATCACATGCAGTTTGAACAACCATCGTTACAGATATATGAAGTTGCTGCAATACTCTTGTGGTTTTATTTCTCTCTTCCCCTGACTCACAGCAACAGCTCTGGTGTCTACATCCAATGTTTGTGGAGCTATAAATAGCACCGGGACCTTAGATTGTGCAATACTGTGTCTGAAAAGTGTAATGTTGTCAAAATGGCATATGACATGTTCGGATTTTGCAGGAGGCACAATTTAGTACTTTAACCTCTCCCCCTGCCCCCCCTCCCCCAGTATTGGAAGAAAAATTCCCTTGGTGCATCCCTCTAGCAGGGATAAAACTATTAGCACTGTAGGACAAATAGACAAGGAAGCAAGCTTCCAGAAAGAAGTTTATTTCCGGAAGCCAGAGTGACATCAGCAGTGGGTTTTGAGCTAGCTAGTTGACCTGAGAACCAGATATTTAAGGTTTTACACTCTTTTTTAGCTTTTGAGATTCAGATATTTTAATGGAGTTTGCTGGTGTGCCTTTTTGATGAGATAATTTTTTTCTGGCTTGGTCATTCAGGAATAATCCTAGCTGCTGGAAGGGATGGAGATGTAAATCTAATGATTTTCTGTGTGCTACTGTCTTAATCTTGTCAGTCCTTATTGTTTTAGCTGAAAGGAAAAGAGCTGCCTCCTGTGGTTTCAGAGTTTATTCTAAGTTGCTATTTTGTAGGCTCTTATTGGCTAGCTGAGTGCTAGACTGCTTTGTTTGTGAAGGATTTTGATTCTGAAGCTTTTGTGCTAGGGGCTCAGCTTCTAAAGGAATTATTTTATTATTATTATGTTATGTTTTCCTATTTGCTTGGGGGAAGGGGTGATTTGCTCTTTTTTCTATCACCAGATATCCAAATAGTGCATATCCTTCTGGGCAACGATATAAAAAACACACTGTGGTACCTTTCAATTTAGCATGAGAAAATATACAAGTACACAAGAACTTCTCTTCTTCCACTAAATATAGATTAGTTGAAAGAGTGACATTACCCATAAGGCAAAAAATCTCTCCAAGTTGAGTCTAAAGCTAGCTTTGACCTTCTGAGAAGACAGACTAGTGGCTGGTTTATGCTATACAACAAAGTGGTTTGTTTGGTTCCGACCTTAAGATGTCACAATAACCAAGCCACATGAGGTTTGTAAGAAAAGGATCTGTAACTGGCTGGGTCACATAAATAGAGTCAATTAGGACTTAAAAAAAAATAAGCAAAATGATGTTTTCTTCATTTTGTGAACTGAGCTCTGTCTTTCAGCCCAAATTTCAAGAAACAGCTGTGATTGGACAGCTGGAGAAAGACTGCCTGGATTCCTTGCTTCCTGAGCAAAAGATTATACTCACCTTGCAAGTACAGCTGGAATTTTAGTACCTCTGGCTCTTTGAGTGCTTGGTGATTGATATGGCAAGAGAAGTTGACGTTGGCATCTGAAAATTTTGGTGTGAGCTTAAAGAGACTTTCTGCTCTGAACAACTGGCCAGTGCTGGGCAGAGTAGGAGGCCATTCGGGGCCTTGCACAATCCTATCATTTCGGAACCACGTCATGGATATATTGCCAGGGTAGAAATCTGTTGCTGTACACGCAACCGTGCTTGGCTTGGTCAACTGCACTTTTGTGGAGCCAAGTTTAATAAGTGGGGGAGCTGGGAACAGAGAGGAGAGAAGAAGACATTCTTACTATCTAGCAACCCAATTAAATCCATTAATCAACATCGAAGGCCAATAGCTGCGATCCACCATCCTCCTACTGCTATTCAGTACTGCCTGGAAATGTGCAAGTCAACAGCTGGAAGACACATACATGCAAGAGAAAATGGGAACATTCCAAAAACAAGGATAGAAGGATTGTTAGTTTCCTACAGGAAATGTTGCAAAGCTATATTGTCAAAAAGGAGGTGGCACTAATGGAAAGAATGTCTAAACGTCTGCACCTGTCCTTCCCAACTTTCTTACTCTGGGTCAATAAACAACTGCACATAAACATGAATAAGTGTAACAAACATGTATTCAAGTTGTAGAAAAATGCATTTAACTCGGTACCAGGCAGAGCTTGCATCCACTTCTGTTCCTTATGAATTTACTGAAACACACAGATACAAATTAAAAAATTGCATTCATATGTACAGAATATATACTATAAAAGTTGTGAGATTACAGCATTAGCATGTAAGAAACATTGTAATAAAGTCAAAGGACATTGACAGTGTGAAGGATTTTGGTTGACAAGTAATTCTATGGGCGAACCAAACTAGCAAACATTTCTAGGGAGAGAATTCAAAGAAATTCAAAGAAAAAGAAGACACTACTGATAATAATCTCTCCAAAGGCCAATAGTCCAGCTCAAATAATGACTAATCCCCAGATAGCAAAATGTAATGACAGATGATACAGATAGCATAGGTAGGTATAACAGGGCATTATTTTATGTACATACTTATTCTAATTATATATCCTTGTTTTATTTATATTCTCGTAGAAATGGAAGTTAGAGGTTATGCCTTGCAAAAAGAAAGGTGGACTAGAACACTTAAACATCCTCTTCCTTATTTTGTTGTTTATTATTTTATAACTGCTACCTTCTCTCTCTTAGTCATGTATGTTTTAGCATGATTAATAGTCAGTGACAGCTAATTCCCCCCAAAACACTTTTAAAAAATTGTGGCCTTGATCAAGGGTAGGTAATTACATTTCCCAAGGAGGCAAGGACTGTTGTGGAGGGTTGCTGGAGCTATCCCCTACCCACCAGCCACCCAATTCCTGCTCCCTTCACCCCCTGCCACCCCTGCCCCTGCTGCCAATGCCCCGTCTCTCACCGGGAGGTGGCCTGCAGGCATAAAATGCCCAGGTCTGTTCCAGATCAAAACTTTTAACCTGGGTCACGTTCACGCCTTAAATATTTTTAAGGTTATCCTTATGACCCTCATTCCGTTTCCCTTGGTTTCCTTTACCTTCCACTCTCAACTCTATTGACTTCTCTTCTTTGTCAGGGCTGTGGATAACAGAGCAGGTGTAAGTGCTGCCATCTGCATCCTGCACATTTAGAAGAAGAATGCTGGCGTTGCCCCCTAGCAGTTCTTCAGAAGACATCTTTGCCCTTGGGTGAAAGACTTCTAACTTATCTTCATACTTAGCAATATCTCTTGAATCCATACGCCATATCACAGCCAGGCGTTTGGGATCTATGGACCCAGAAGAGTCCTCAAAGTGACAAGGCAGCAGGACATCAGAACCCGGTTTGGCTTGAATTGGGCCTTCGGGGGCTGTAATGGTCAAAGCGGCCTCTGAAAGAGAAAAGCAACAGGAAGAATGGCTGTTAGAAAATCAGCAAGGCACTGCAGATGGTCCTCACAGTTCATTAGTGTCTGTTCAACATTACAATGGCACTAAAAATGACTGATTTTTACACTTATAGCTGTTGCAGACACTTGGCAACTCACTCATATTTATTACATTTGCGAAGTCCTGGGGTCACATTATCACAACCTTCTTATAAGGAAGTCAATAGGGGAATAGATATAACAGATCTAAGTGAGGCATTTCTTGACATTTGATTGGTGTGCCGATAGCTGCCATTTCAAAAGGGTATAAAAACTAGTGACTTAGCCCAGGGGTGTCAAATTTGATTTCATTGAGGGCTACATCAGGGTTGTGTTTGACCTCTAAGGGCCAGGGTGGGCGTGGCCAACTCATATCGGGCACCTCTCGTGGCCAAGTGCTAAGACAGGACTTCCCTCAGACTCTCCCTCACTCTCATTATAATCTCCTTCCTTTCTACTTTCCTACCTTCCTTTTCTTCTCTTTCCTTCATTCTCCTTTCTTCTTCCTTCCCCTCTTTCCTTATTTTTCCTTCCTTGCTCTCTTCCCATCTTTAATTCTTTTTCTTTGTATTTCCTCTTTTCCTTTCTCCTTTCCTGTCCATTGGATGCGCAAATGCAAAAGGAGAAACATTTCTCCTTTTCTTTTGTTTTTAGTTTGTTTTGCTAGCCCTCTGCCAGTGAAAACGGAACCGGGGGGTGGGGTTAGACCCTCCCAAGCTCCACTTTTGCTGGCAGAGACACCGCAGATCTGGCCCATGGGCCTTAAGTTTGACACCCCTGACTTAGCCTAATAAGGAAATCCTGTCCTGATTCAAGTGGCAAGCTCAATTAATTGCAACAAAATGAATTAGTGTCAAAACTAAGAAAGACAAGTGGAATTACTTTTGAGCAATTGCCTTTATTCTCATCTCTAGACAAAAATCTTGCCAAACTAAAGCAACTATTTGCATCACTATAGATATACTTTGGGAATTGCTAGGGAGGAACCTTAATCTTTTTTTCTCCTGACCAAATTCTCCATGCTTTACTGACTCTTTGCCTTCTAGAATACAAAATGAGAAAACCGATTTGGCCTAGTGGTTAAGGCACCAGGCTAGAAAGCGGAAGACTGGGAATTCAAGTCCTGCCTTAAACATGAAAATCAGCTGGGTAACTTAGAGCCAATCATTCTCAGTCCAACCCACTTCACAGGTTTGTCGTTATTGTATCGAAAATAGGAAAAGGAAGCTTGGTTGTATATGTTTGCAAAGGAAGGAAGGAAGGAAGGAAGGAAGGAAAAGAAAAGGAAAGAGAAAAGAAAAGAAAAGAAAAGAAAAGAAAAGAAAAGAAAAGAAAAGAAAAGAAAAGAAAAGAAAAGAAAAGAAAAGAAAAGAAAAGAAAAGAAAAGAAAAAAGAAAAGAAAATTTCCCTTCTGAGAATCCAGACTATATTTCACTACAAGAACATAGACAGAATTCAAGCCCTCTTGAACTAAGGGCTTTGATCCACCCATCCCTATTGCCATAGTTCTCAAAAAATGACCATCAAGATGGGTCCATTGCCATCCCATTGCATTAGCCACTGGCAAGCTATGCATCATCCATAGCTTTTCCACCATGTCTCTCTCACCATGCTGTTGGTTACAGTCCTTGAAGGCCCCCCTCCCCTCCCCTCCCCTCCCCTCCAAGCCAGCTGATCAGCAAAGAGTGATGAACTGTGCTATCAACATCACTGAAAGCAAGCACCAATTGTGTTCCTTCTCCTGAGAGAAGGACACATGGTTTCCCTTGATTTATTCATGTGGTTTATCCCTGATTAAAGCTTATACTTGACATCCTTGGGGACAGAAAAAGAAAAATATATTCCCATTGCACGGGCTGAAAAGGGAAGTGGCCCTTGCGAATTTTATGTGCTTAAAAAAGACATATAGTTTTCCATTTTCATATAATTTTATTA
Source organism: Coluber constrictor foxii (assembly GCA_038048745.1). NCBI lineage: Eukaryota > Metazoa > Chordata > Lepidosauria > Squamata > Colubridae > Coluber > Coluber constrictor. The sequence continues at coordinate 59,231,347 of CM075961.1, read as the reverse complement.
CAGATGTTGATTAAAATAGTAAAAACTAATACAAATTAAAAAAAGAATTGTAAGAAAAAATAAAAAGCGGATAGAAAAGAACAAAAGGAAAGAAAGAAAATGGTAAGAAAAAGAAGCACATAAAGAAGGAACTTCAAAGCTTCATTTACTACTATAGTATGAAAAAAACAGATCCAGAAAACTACAGACCTACCAGCCTGACCTCAATATCACAGAAGATTCTGGAAAAGATAATCAAGCAACAAATCTGCAAACACTAGATGCAAACAAAGTAATAACCAAAAGTCAACATGGGTTTATCATGCCAGACTAATCTTAACGAAGTGATCTTAACAAAATTCTTTAACAAAGTGATAAAATTAGTGGACCAGAGGAATGCTGTTGATATCATTTACTTGGAGTTCAGTAAGACATTTGATAAAGTAGTTCATAACCTATTACTTGATAAAATAGAAAAATGTGGATTACACAGCATCACCACCAGATGGATTCGTAACAGGCTGACTAACTGCACTCAACATCCTCAGTGGAACTGCATCTACATGGATTGAGGTATGCAGTGGGGTATTCCAAGCCTCTGTTTTAGGCCCAGTACTCTTCAACAACTTTATCCGTGATTTGGATGAGGGCATAGATACAGTGATGGGTTCTAAAAATGTTTACTACCAATTCTGTGGGTGTGGTTAGGTGAGCGCGTGGAGTGGTGAAATGCTCCTGGTTCAGATCCGGTAGCGATGGAGGCAGGTGGTTCGGAGAACCAGTAGCAAAAATCCTTGCCCGCCCCCCTCATGCCTAGCTGAGCCGCACAATCATCAGAGGCTTTTTTTTAACTTTTAACTTTTAAAAGCATTTTTTCTTCTCTTCGGCCGAAAAAATGCTTCTAAAAGTAAAGAAAAAAGCCTCTGATGATCGCTAGGTTCAGCTGGGATCGTCAAAGGCTTTTAAAAGGAAAAAACCTTTTTTTCTTTTAAATGCCTCTGCTGATCCTAGCTGAGTTACCTGCTTGGCAGTGGCTTTTTTAAAAAGCCTCTGCCGATCAGGCAACTCAGCTGGGATTGTCAGAGCTTTTTGAAAGCATTTTTACAACCTCTTCACCAAAGAGGTTGTAGAAAAAATGGTTTTAGAAGTTAAAAAAAAAAATTGGCCATGCTCACCCAGTCACATTACCCCCCCATCAAGCCATGCCCGCAGAACCATTAGTAACAAATTTTAGATTTCACCACTGAGCGGGTGTAACTGATTGGACAAGGCCAATGTGATGTCACTCACACACTCAGTCATATGACACACACCTCCAAGCCATACCCCCCCCCCAAAAGATGGTTAAATTTTTGGACACTTTTTTTTTCTGACACTTCTGCCCCATATCCAGGTCAGGACACCGTGGAGTTGCAGTGGTCATCTCAGCTTTCCCTCCGTTGCCCTTCCTGGCCGAAAAATGCCCCTTCTCGCCTCTGACGGGCCTTCCCTGTGATTCCAGCCGGAACACCCCACTGCCCACTCCTGCTGGCGTGCTGAGCCGGCCGGGTCCCGTCCACGAGATGAGCGCACAGGGGAAAGGCTTCCTTCTGGACCTCCGGGACAGCTTCACTGAGGACGCGCCCAGGACCCCAGCCAAGAGGGTGACCCTGTTTCCACAGCTTGCCAGCCATGGCTTTTCGGCCAGAAAGGGCAGTGGAGGGAAAGCACAAAGCAGGTTCCTTCTTGCCAGGCAACCAGACAATTTTTTGGTATTGTCAAAAAGCCAATCATTAGGGCACAAAACCAATTAAAAGATTTGGACCCCCACCACTGGGTGACATGATAGCAGTTTTCTGATATCTCAGGGGCTGCCACAAAGAAGAGGGAGTCATGCTATTCTCCAAAGCACCTGAAGGCAGGACAAGCAGCAATGAATGGAAACTAATCAAGGAGAGAAGCAACCTAGAACTAAGGAGAAATTTCCGGACTGTTAGAACAATTAATCAGTGGAACAACTTGCCTCCAGAAGTTGTGAACGCTTCAACGCTGGAAGTTTTTAAGAAGATGTTGGATAACCATTTGTCTGAAGTGGTGTAGGGTTTCATGCCCTGAGCAGGGGGTTGGTCTAGAAGACCTCCAAGGTCCCTTCCAACTCTGTTATTCTATTCTATTGTAAACGCCGCTCTGAACTGTTTTTTAAAAGAATTGAAACGCCTACGCGACGTAATAGCAACGGTAGGAGTGTTTTCGTTCCCTTAAGCAACTCCTCTTAGATTCAAAAGATTTTGTGGACCCGACTTTTCCCTTTGAAGAATTATCTGCAAGTGGGAGGAGTTGTGGAAGGGGGTTATTTCTGCCTAGCCATAGAAGGTGAGAAGGAGCTAAAAAGTGAAAAGTCCTTCAGCCCAGCTTCCAGGTACAATATCGTCCCTGTCCCGTCCCGTCCGGACTTCGCTTTGCTCCCTCCCAGCGAGCGTCTTTTCAGTCCCGGGATATTTCTGAGCCCTCTGGGAGCTTGGGTAATTCAGTTTTCTGATTACTCACCTGTAAACGGCAGAAACAGTAAGAGGCAGGCGAAGTATGCGCAGGAGAGCGACATTTTAAAAAAAAAACAAAACCCCAACGTTTCGTTTTCGTTTCAGTTCTCGGCTGTTGGATCCGCCCATCCGGGTGTTGGATCTTTTTTCCGGGTTAAAGTAAGCGAGAAAGCACAGTTTATATTTAAATATCGAGATGTTCCTAAGAATCTGGAGTAGGCAAATATGTTTCATGGCGTCAAAGTTATCGTCGCAGAGTATAAACTATTCCAAATAAACTTTCCTTTTGCAGTTGACTGATATAATTTTGTCAATGCTGATAAGTAGTGCTCCAGATTGTCCCAAAGGTTCTTTTTCAAGAGGCCACTGGACTTGTTGGTTTTTCTTTGAAGATATTTCGCTTCTCATCTAAGAAGCTTCTTCAACTCTGACTAGATGGTGGGGAATGGAAGGATTTATATTCCTGGCCTACCATCCAGTCAGAGTTGAAGAAGCTTCTTGGATTAGAAGTGAAATGTCTTCAAAGGAAAACCAGCAAGTCCAGTGGCCTCTTAAAAAGCACCTTTGGGATAACCATGACCTGGATAACTGAGAATCCATAGACATTTAGTGCTCCAGATATCTGGGAATTATTCTGCCAACTGATTGATTTTGCGTTTTTTATGATGGCTAAAAAAAAACAGGATAGTGGTAAGTATCTGTAGCTTGAGGTAGGAAAAAAAAGGAAACTTTGATTTTTGATTTTACTAATTAGATAGGTTTGTTATTATAGAAATGGCTAGTTTATACTATTATGTAAAAATAAAAGTTGAGGTTTGATATTATTTTATTCTACTGCACCAAAGGAAGTTGGAAGTTAAAACCTTTTTTTCTTTTCTTTTTCCCTACATTTTTTCCTTCCTTTTTCTCTCCCCTAAATTTCCTACTATTTTCTTTTGTATTTCTGCATCTTATAGTATTAATACATAAATAAATAAATAAAAATTTGGATGAACTGCACAAAATATAAAATAATAAAATTAAAAAGCAATCTTTTTTCCACTTGAAATAATAATTTAATCCTTAAAATAGTTCAAATTTCCATTCCATTACTAAATCTTTTGCAAACATCTAGCTAGAAAGTTAAAAGTAAAACAGAAAGGTTCCCCCCCCCTTTTTTTTTCTTTCTAATAACTAACTAAAAGAGAAGATTAGTGTTTGGCTTCTCAGCATAATTTGTAGAAGAGTTTGATTTTTAAAAATGAAAAGTAGAAATCTGGGACTGATGGTTCATTCCAAAGAGCAATTTCTATTTCTTGTCTTTCACAGATGCCTCGCCTTCACCTATCTGTAGTTCCTTAAGCCATGGAAGGAAACAATGCACTGTACAGATCACCAAAGAGAAATCTGTAGCTTGCTTTACTCAGATCACATTTTTCAGCGGAATATATATAGTAATCATCCAAAGTCGTTGTTCCTCCTCATTAGCCAACTCTTCTGTATGTATTAATCCACTCCTGGTCTCTCCTGTCTTGGGTTTGAGATGCCAGGTACCTTCTATCATCTATCCTTTGAAGAGGCTTTTTCTAAATGGATCCTGTAGCTGAATTTTTCTTGGCTGTAAATAGAGAGAGAATTGTGTAATTGTGTATTTAAAAGGTACATGTTATTGTACTTATCATTGGTCTCTTAATTACCTTTAAAAGGTACTACAGACCTCCACACAGCTATTAATAACTAGTTTTCAGTTAGCACAGCCATATCTTTGGCATGGTCATGTGATCAAATTTGGGACCTTGGCAACTGGATCACCTTTACTGCTCTGTGTAGCATCTCAGTCACATGACCATAATTTGCAACTTATTCGACAGTTTCCAGCATTTACCTCCAGTTTCTGGCACAGAAAGGCCATTGAGGAAATGGATTTTCTTAACAACCACTGTGTTCACTTAACAGCTGCCACAAAAATTACCCCAAAAATTGAGTCTAGTCATGTGTTGCCTTTAGGACCACAAAAACCTATGACCAAAACTCCAGGCTCAATTATAGTCATAAGTCAAGGACTAGCTCTACGGTGCCCCCTTCCCACCTCCTGACTCTTCTATCCTAGTTGTTCACTGGCTTTGCTTTATTCCTGCAGTTCATCACTGCCATTAAACCCTTCATTTTTTATATGTGAAAGCTGACCTCTGAAGTACGCTATTCCAGCTGCTAGTGCCAATCCAGACCCGAGTCCAATAAGGAATCCCAACAGCCAAGGAACCACTGCACTTGTACCTGTGGGCCAAGAAGGTGAGAGAAAAAGTGTATTCCTAGTACTTTGGGTACCTGGGAGATCGGGATGAATAATCACATCTCTCTTACCTGGCTGCCAAGGGACAGATTTTTCCAATGGGGTCTCAAAACTTTCGTGTTCTACTCGACAAACATAAATGACTTCAACATTTTTCTTCTGTGGGAGGAAGACACTGTTGATGGAAAACATCCCATTGTGCATGCTGTGCACCTCTGACTTTACTTGCTCTTGTGGCACTCCATTTTGCAACCACTGAACATTGATTTGAGAGGGATAAAATTTGCTCAGGTTGCACACAGCTACTACAAATTTCTCCCCTTGTGGCCTTGTGATCAGCTGAAGGATGGGCCGAGCTGCAAAGAGAGGAAGGAAATTTGAAGTTCTGCATCCAATAGGCCGGTGTTTCTCACCCATGAAAACTTGAAGATGGGTGGACTTCAATTCCCAGAATTTCTCAGTCAGCCAGCTGTCAAGGTTGACAAACACTGCAATAGACAATTCCCATCATCAGTTCCTAATTTCTTGAAGCCAGTCTTGGACCCACCTGGGATTACACATTGTCCTCAACCTACAACCATTTATTTAGTGACAGTTACAGTGGCAGTGAAAAAAATGAGTTATGACCATTTTTCACACTTACAACCATTGCTGCATCCTCATAGACACGTGATCAAAATTCAGATGCTTGGCAAGACATGTATTTATGATGATTGCAGTATCCCATAGTCATGTGATCTTGCATAGGAACGGAAATTTTACGTTCAATTGCAGTCATAACTCAAGGACTACCTGTATTTTTGTCAGCTGCTGTGTGAACTAGGGTCAGTTGATAGCGGCTTGTTTCAGCTGATCAATCAGGGAACACCAAAATTAGATTCCAGCTACTGACTGTTCCCCTCTTCCATCTGAAACAGTGGTTCTTATACTTGGCAACTTTAGGATGCTTGTATGTCAGAATTTTAGCATGCATCCTAAAATTGCCCATTTGAGAAACACTGAACTGGAATAAACATGAAGCTACCTCAAAGCTCAGTTTGGGTATTCCTGGATCCCACAGGGAGCCAAGAGGCCAGTGGGAAACCAGGTAGCCCCACAAGCTCTACAGACCCCTAAAGTGAAATTTGAGTTGTGCTAGCAGAGTCCCAAAGATAGTAAAGACAGTAAATCTACTGCCGCTTTTATCACATGCAGTTTGAACAACCATCGTTACAGATATATGAAGTTGCTGCAATACTCTTCTGTTTTTATTTCTCTCTTCCCCTGACCCACAGCAACAGCTCTGGGGTCCACATCCAGTGTTTGGGGAGCTATAGGTAACACCGGGACCTTAGATTGTCCACTGTGTCTGAAAGGTGTAATGTTGTCACAATGATTTGTGCCATGTTCTGATATTACAGGGACACAATTTAGTACTTTAATCTTTTTTTGCCCCTTTGGGAAATATCCAAGTTGTACATATTCTTCTGGGCAATCATATAAATCATATAAAAAACACCCTGTGGTATCTTTCAACTTAGCATGAGAAAATATACAAGTGCCCAAGAGCTCCTCTTTTTTCACTAAATACAGATTAGTTGAAAGAGTGACATTACCCATAAGGCAGAAAATCTCTCCAAGTTGAGTCTAAAGCTAGCTTTGAACCTTATGAGAAGACAGACTAGTGGCTGGTTTATGCTATACAACAGTGTGGTTCCGACCTTAAGATGTCACGATAACCAAGTCACATGAGGTTTGTAAGATAAGAGTCTGTAACTGGCTGGGTCACATAAATAGAGTCAATTAGAACTTTAAAAAAATAAGCAAAATGATGTTTTCTTCATTTTGTGAACTGAGCTCTGTCTTTCAGCCCAAATTTCAAGAAACAGCTTAAAATAAAGAAGCTGTGGCTGGACAGCTGGAGAAAGACTGCCTGGATTCCTTGCTTTCTGAGCAAAAAGTTATACTCACCTTGCAAGTACAGCTGGAATTTTAGTACCTCTGGTCCTTTGAGTGCTTGGTGATTGATATGGCAAGAGAAGTTGTCGTTGGCATCTGAAAATTTTGGTATGAGCTTCAAGAGACTTTCTGCTCTGAACAACTGGCCAGTGCTGGGCAGAGTAGGAGGCCATTCGGGGCCTTGCACAATCCTATCATTTCGGAACCACGTCATGGATATATTGCCAGGGAAGAAATCTGTTGCTATACATGCAACCGTGCTTGGCTTGGTCAACTGCACTTTTGTGGAGCCAAGTTTAATAAGTGGGGGAGCTGGAAACAGAGAGGATAGAAGAAGACATTCTTACTATCTAGCGACCCAATTAAATCCATTAATCAACATCGAAGGCCAATAGCTGTGATCCACCATCCTCCTACTGCTATTCAGAACTGCCTGGAAATGTGCAAGTCAACAGCTGGAAGACACATACCTGCAAGAGAGAATGGGAAGATTCCAAAAACAAGAATAGAAGAATTGTTATTTTCCTACAGGAAATGTTGCAAAGCTATATTGTCAAAAAGGAAGTGGTACTGATGGAAAGAATGTCTAAACGTCTGCACCTGTCCTTCCCAACTTTCTTACTCTGGGTCAATAAACAACTGCACATAAACTGCACCATAGCAAACACATATTCAAGTTGTAGAAAGATGCATTTAAGTCGGTACCAGGCAGAGGTTACATTCACTTCTTCCTTATGACTGCACTGAAACACACACACACAAGTTTTTAAAAATTGCATTCATACATACATAAAACGTTTGCATAAAAGTTCTGAGGTTATAGCATTAGTATGTAAGAAACAGTGTAGTATATCAAAGAACACAGTCCGACAACAAGAAGGATTTCGGCTGACAAGTAATAATGATGGGCAAACCAAACTAGCAAACATTTCTGGGGAGGAAATTGAAAGAAAAAGAAGACACTACTGATAATAATCTCTCCAATGGCCAGCAGTCCAGCTCAGCTAATTCCCAGACAGCAAAATCTAATGACAATTTCAGATGGTACAGAAAGCAGAGATCAATATGACTGGACATTGTTTCATTTACATATTTATTCTAATTATGTACCATGTATATATCCTTGCTTTATTTATATTCTTGTAGAAATGGAGGTCAGAGGGTATGTCTTACAAAAAGAAAGGTGGACTAGAACAGCTAAACATCCTCTTCCTTACTTTGTTGTTTATTATTTTATAACTGCTACCTTCTCTTTCTAAGTCATTTCTGAAAGCTCAGGATTGCTGAGAGCACTCATTCAGGTTGTCATTTTTCCATCAGTCACACTATCCCCACTCTGGAAGAAGGAGCTGCTCTGAAATAAGAAAATGTTATGTGCGATTGTCAAGATCATTTCCCCCTTCTTTGGCATTTCCGCCTTTGGCAGTCTTATAGTTAAATATATAACATAGGCAGGCAGGCCATATATAGAAAAGGGGAAAAAAGCATTACAATCCAAAGAATTTCCTGCAAGCATTTCTTGCCCAACATACAGTTTTTTGAAAGAAAGAAAGAAAGAAATATACAGTAAAAGACAGGGGTGAAATCCAACAGGTTCTGACAGATTCTGAAGAACTGGTAGCAGATTAGTTCGGAGAACCAGCAAATACCACCTCTGGCTGGCCCCAGATTGAGGTGGGAATGGGGATTTTGCAGTATCCTTCCCCGGGAGTGGGCTGGGAATGGAGATTTTGCAGTATCCTTCCCTTATCACGCCTACCAAGCCACCCCGACAGAACCAGTAGTAAAAAAATTTGGATTTCACCATTGATAAAAGAAGCCAGAGAGAGGGAGGGAGGGAGGGAGAGAAGGAGTGGATGGAGTCATCTAGGTGTGGCAGGAGAAAAGGGACAATGTGACGTACAGCAGCAGAAGCAGAAAGTCAGAGGACTCATGGCTAGGGAGAAGAGAACCGGAAGAAACCCAAGGCAGGAGAAGAAAGACAAAGATCTACAAAAAGTGGCAGTGGAAAGGAAAAATGTAGTCCTGGACTATAGGCAGAACAAACTCCAAGTGGTTCAGGTGTAAATACAAATAGTCCTCAACTTACAACAGTTCATTTAGTGTCTGTTCAAAGTTACAACGGCACTGAAAAAAGTGACATGGCCATTTTTCACACTTATGACTGTTGCAGCATCCTCATAGTCACGTGGTTTACATTCGGATGCTTGAGAACTAGTTGCAGTGACCCAGGGTCATGTGATTCTCTTTTGCAACCTCCTGACAAGCAAAGTCAATGGGGAAGCCAGATTCACTTAACAACCATGTTACTAATTTAACAACTGCAGTGATTCACTTAACAAATGTGGCAAAATGTCGTAGAATGGTGCAAAACACACTTAAGAAATTTATCACTTAACCACAGAAATCTTGGGCTCAATTGTGGTTGTATGTCGAGGAGTATCGGCTACAGTAACTGGGCAAAATGAGAAAAGTTGTGGCATACTAAAAATAAATAAGTGTGGGGGGATGAAAACCCCAGCAGCTAAGTGTCTTGTACCATAAAGTAAAGAAGCAAAACTTATTTAAATTCTGTTAGTATATTTCCTAGTTAGATTTTGATAGTGTATATACTGTATTTTTCTGAGTATAAGAGGCACCTTTCCCCCCCCTAAAAGGGGGTGAAAATTTAGGTGCGTCTTGTACACTGAATGTAACCCCGCTCACCCACTGCCCCCACCCACTGCCCCCACCCTTTGGCCTCTGCCTCGCAGCAGTTACCTCCTTGCAAGCAAAAAGCAAGAAAAAGCAGCTCCTTTCAGTTTCAGCACAGCCTAATTAGCACAAGTTGATTGGCTGGGCCCCCAATTCTCAGCTGATCTGCTTGCTACAAAGGTAAATTGCTGGAGCAGGTTTCTTTTTCCCCTTGTGCTAATCAAGCTATGCTGAAAATGAAATAAAGTAAAGCGGGCTGTTTGCTGCAACGAGGCAAAATTGCTCAGAGCAGAGGGAGATTTCTTTTTCTTCTTTTCCTCGCCAAAAAAAGTAGGTACGTCTTATTCTCCGGTGCATCATTTACATATACATTAGGTAACAGTGTGAATAGTGTGTATAGATACATACATACATATATTTACTAGAATTCTTGTAAATACATTGTGTACTAAGCTTGTATAGCAATAAACAACCCTCTGCTCCTTTGTTGGGTGTGTGGACATTTCTGGTTTTGCTCCTATTGGTTCCCGCCCTCTGACAAACTGCAACAGCAGATGACATGTGTGGTGTGCTGATAGGTGGCAAAGAGGCTGTTGGCTGAAGCAGGATATCCCTCCCTGTTCAGACAACTCCTTCTCCCACTTGCAGCCCTCACAAGTTCCCACCCAGCTTATTAACAACTGGGTGAGTATTTCAGAAGTGGTGCTGACTGAAGTGAAAGTCTTCCCTCTTTTCCAGATCTACTGGTCTATGTGTTTTATCAGGAAATACCTCCTGCTAACAGGTCTATGGGCAGATTATGAAAAGCTACTTCTGATCCACTCTCCATCCCTGTGATTCAAGCACTGTATGTAACCTGGGGCTGGATTGTATCATCCTGGTAAAGCAAGAAGCACATGATGTAGTCCTCAAGTAATGAAAATTCATTTAGTCACCATTCGAAGTTACAATGGCACTGAAAAATATATTTACAACTTACTTACAACCCAGTGGTGGGTTTCAAATTTTTTACTAGCAATTCTGTGGGTGTGGCTTGGTGGGGGTGGCATGGCTTGGTGGGCATGGCAGGGGAAGGATAATGTAAAATCTCTATTACCTCCCCACTCCAGGGGAAAATTACTGCAAAATTCCCATTTCCTCCCGATCAGCTGGGACTCGGGATGCAGAGAATAGATGGGGGCAGGGCCAGACAGAGGTGTATTTACCAGTTCTCCGAACTACTCAAAATTTCCGCTACCAGTTCTCCAGAACTGGTCAGAAGCTGCTGAAACCCACCTCTGTTACAACCAGTCCTTGCACTTAACAAGTGTCACAGTGTTTCTCCCAATCAGGTAATTAAAATTCTGGTACCTGGCAATTGCCATGTATTTATGACTTTTGCAATGTCCCAGGGCCACAAGGCTACCATTTCTGACTTTTACATCCAGCTTCTGACAAGCAAAATCAGTGGAAGCCAGATTCGCTTAACAGCAGTGTGATTCAGTTAACAGCCATGGTGATTTGCTTAATGACTCCAGCAAAAAAAAAAACCAGTTGTAAAATTGGGCACAACTCGCAATAGCCGTTTTTCTTAGTGACAGACATTCCAATGTCATGTGGGTCATATATTGAGGGAAACCTGTAATTGAAAATATTTTGCAGCAAAAAACCCCACAGGTGCTATAGATATTATTGAATGAGTATGTTTTAGCAACATTAATACTCAGTGATCACTAATCCCCCCCACCCCCATCCCCCAGTAACACTTTTAAAACTGTGGTCTAGATCAGGAATAGACAATTACTTTTCCCAAGGAACCACATTAAAAACTGGGACTGTTGTGAAGGGCTGCCACTGCCACCACCACCCCTTACCTTCCACCCACCCCACCCCGGCCCCCTTCATCCCCTGCCACTCCTGCCTCTGCTGCCAATGCCCCGTCTCCCACTGGGATGTGGCCTGCAGGCATAAAATGCCCAGGTCTGTTCCAGATCAAAGCTTTTAACCTGGGTCGTGTTCATGCCTTAAATATTTTTAAGGTTATCCTATGACCCTCATTCCGTTTCCCTTGGTTTCCTTTACCTTCCACTCTCAACTCTATTGACTTCTCTTCTTTGTCAGGGCTGTGGATAACAGAGCAGGTGTAAGTGCTGCCATCTGCATCCTGCACATTTAGAAGAAGAATGCTGGCGTTGCCCCCTAGCAGTTCTTCAGAAGACACATTTGCCCTTGGGTGAAAGACTTCTAACTTATCTTCATACTTAGCAATATCTGTTGAACCCATGCGCCATATCACAGCCAGGCGTTTGGGATCTATGGACCCAGAAGAGTCCTCAAAGTGACAAGGCAGCAGGACATCAGAACCCGGTTTGGCTTGAATTGGGCCTTCGGGGGCTGTAATGGTCAAAGCGGCCTCTGAAAGAGAAAAGCAACAGAAAGAATAGCTGTTAGAAAATCAACGTAAGACATTATATAGCTTGATAACTACTGGCAGGTAAGTTCAAGATTGCCTATTTTACAGTCAAAGATGAGTACAGGAGTTGATCTCAACTGAAAAGATCTTTTCAGTTGAGATCAACTCCTATACTCATCTTTGACTGTAATAAACACTTGACTGACTGACTGACTGACTGAGATCAACCCATCTGAAGAGACCAGAGGTGAGGGACTATGGCCCCTTTAGGGCTTGTGGACTTCAACTCCCAAAATTCTTGAGCTGGCTCAGGAATTCTGGGAGTTGAAGTCCACAAGGGTGGGGGCCACAGTTCCCCACCCTGGAAGAAATCTTCCCATGAGAAGCTGATTTTTTTAAGATACTGGGCACCATCCACAGCTTTTCACCATGTCTCTCACTCTGTTGTTGGTTGGTGTTTTTCAGTTTTCTGATTACTCACGTGTAAACGGTAGATACAGCAACAGGCAGGTAACATATCCAAAGGAGAGCAACATTTTTTAAAGCCAATGTTAAAGTTTCACTTTCCTCGGAGGTTGGAATCCACCCAAACTTAGTGCTCTCTTTTTTCTCAGATTATCGAAAGAAACATTTGCTTGATTAATCAAGGGGAAAAAAAACATGCACACAGCCGGAAATAAATTTCAGGCATAAATGATAGTTATCCCTCAGAAAAAGGGTGGGAGGGGGCAGAAGCAATTTTTTAAAAAAGAACACTAAATAAAGACAAATTGGGGATGGGTAGTGTTTAAATTTACAGTCTGGAGAGAACCCTGTTCAATCTTTTGAGCCTGACCTTTGTGTTACTATGCAATTGTTACTAAGGTGGCTTTGGTCATGTTCGTGAGAATGTTCGCGAGAATGTATTCAATTCCACTGGGCTATGACTCTGCATTCAAGAATTTCCAAGAGAAAGTAACAACAAAGAATTATGATTCTTTCCACTGTCAACCAAATGTTCAGACTGGAGCAGAGGTGGGTTTCAGCAGGTTCTGACCAGTTCTGGAGAAGCAGTAGCGGAAATTTTGAGTAATTCAGAGAACTGGTAGTAAAAATTCTGACTGGCTCCACCCCCATCTATTCTCTGCCTCCCAAGTTCCAGCTGATTGGGAGGAAATGGGGATTTTGCAGTAACCTTCCCCTGGATTGGGGAGGGAATGGAGATTTATCCTTCCCCTGCCATGCCCACCAAGTCACACCCACAGAACCGGTAGTAAAAAATTTTTAAATCCACCACTGACCTGATGGGATTAAAAGTAGAAAAAGAAAGACTTCTAAAATCTACATTCCCCACCCAGTTCCAAGGATAAGGCATGACCTCTCAGCCACAATGGGAGTCAGGCAACAATAATTAGAATACTAAAAGGACACACTCAAGTAGAGGTCAAAGTACATTTCACAATGAACAGACACCTCAAACACAAAGCCCCAAACAATGTATAAAAGCCCATCTATTTCAACCCCATTTTGTCAGCCACAGGAGAAATATGTTGCTGAGGTTTCTGGCTACTAAATAAACAGAGACCTCATTTCCAAAATGCAACCTGCCGCCATTCTATTTTCAGCATCTCTCTCCCAGTTTGGAACTGGACTAGATTTCTCTTCTGACAACTGGATTTGGCATTTTTATCCACTTACGGAGAGCTTCCCAAGAATCTGGGATAGACATACAGTGTGTTGATGTTCCACAGTGTTAAAAATATCCTCACAGGGTGAAAACTGTTCCAAGTACATTCTACTTTGGCAATTGACTGATGTTAATTTTGTCCATGTTGATGTGTTTAAGTGGTACTCCAGATGTTTGGGGATTATTCTGTCAATTGATTGATTTTAGGTTTTTTTGTAATTGCTAAGGAAAACTGGAGCTCTCTTGGTGCTCCAGTTGTGTTGCACCTGTTATTATTTGGATTATCTTTGCTTTCTTTTGATACAGTTGTTCTGTTTCTATTTGCAAATCTTTGTGTTTTGTTGTCTTCTCCAATTCTTTCTCTTCCATTCTGCTGTCCATGGATGCTGCCACGTCCACTATCCAGACTTTTTTTGTCTTATCCACAATTGTTAAGTCTGATGTAGAAGTCTGATCTGCAGAAAAAACAATTGCTACCAACATGCCTTCCATTGAGGACCCGTAAACTGCATGAGTCAGAAAGAGAGCTATGAAAATATTTACAGACCCCTCACATCCTGGACATAAACTGTTTCAACTCCTACCCTCAAAACGACGCTATAGAGCACTGCATAACAAGAACAGTTTTTTCCCGAATGCCATCACTCTGCTAAACAAACAATTCCCTCAACACTGTCAAACTATTTACTAAGTCTGCACTACTATTAATCTTCTCATCGTTCCCACCACTCATCTCCTTCCACTTATGACTATAAGTGGATTTTGTTGCTTGTATCCTTACAGTTTATACTGATATTGTTTCCTGATTGCTTATTTGTACCTTATGGTTATCATTAAGTGTTGTACCTTATGATTCTTGTTGAACATATCTTTTCTTTTATGTACACTGAGAGCATATGCACCAAGACAAATTCCTTGTGTGTCCAATCACACTTAGCCAATAAAAAAATTATTCTATTCTATTCTATTCTATTCTATTCTATTCTATTCTATTCTATTCTATTCTATTCTATTCTATTCTATTCTATTCTATTCTATTCTATTCTTCTGTATGGTTCTATCTGAATTCTAAACTCCTAGAGCACTTTTAACTTTTTCATTTTCTATTACTTTCTCTATTTTATGATCCCACCAGTTCTTGCTTATAGGCAAATGATATTGCAGTGAGATTGCTCCTCTTTCATGCTGTTGCTTGTAGCCAGTGTTGGCAATCTTCTTGCAGCAGCTAAACCAGGTGTGCCACTGTTTCTTTGATTTTTTTGTTCAGCTTCTTCATCTTTTATCTAAGTTCTTTGTTTCTTCCACTTTCCTGCTTTTAGCCATTGCCAAGTCTTGTTATCTGCTTTGTTTACTATTTTTTTAAAAAATGTACTCGTACTTTATCTTCCCATGTCTCTTTTCTTTTCTTTATTTAGTCTTTCTTGTAGGACAGCTTGGTCTCTCCAGTACCGAGTAACCCTTTCCTGGTATATTACCTTTGTGCATCTTCTTCACTGCTCTTCCAGTAGTGAATGCCCTTTTTTCATATTCAGACTTCTGAAGTTACTTGCAACATTCCACATCCAATTATTTTCCTTGTTAAATAGAATCTGTCAACGTCACTGCTAAGATGAAGGGCATGATTCATTATTTTTCTAGTCTTCTTATCCAGGGCTTTTAGTTCTGCTTGCATCTACTATCCCAGCTGTGTATCTAATAACTGGAATTACCCAGGCGCTAACAGCCTTGATGGTATTTCCTCCATTGAGTTTGGACTTTAAAATCTTCACTCTCTTAATGTATTCACTTCTGGCCTTTGATTTGACTTCAGTGTGCTTTGTGTCATCACCTTGAAGGATGGCCAGATATTTGTAGTGATCATCTTCATCCAGACTCTTGATATTGTTTTCTCCTTAATTCCATGTTGCTTCTCTCCTCGATTAGTTTCCATCCATTGTTTCTTGTTTTGCCTTCTGGTGCTTTGGAAAATAATTTGACCTCTTCATTTTTGTGGCAGCCTCTCAAATACTGGAATATTGCTATCATGTCTCTGCCCACCACCACCCCAGTCCTTCTTTTCTCTAGACTAGCCAAATCCAAATCCTGCAACCGTTCTTCATATATTTTATGTTCTCCAGCCCTTTAATCATCTTGGTTGCTCTTCTTTGCACTTTTTTTCCAAGTCTGAACATCCTTTTTTTGTAATGTAGCGACCAAACCTGGATGCAGTATTCCAGAGCCTTTCTAAGGCTTTATAAAGTAGTACTACTTCACAGTGTTGAGCAGCAATTCTGTTTCAAATGCTGCTTTTCAGGTAGCCCATGACAGACAGTCCTCAGCCTACAGGCACAATTGGGACCAGAATTTCTGTTGTTAAACAAGGCAGCTATTAAGTGAGCCCTACCCATCACGGTTGTTAAGCAAATCACTATAGTTGTTTAGTGAATAATGTGGTCATTAAGTGAATCCAGCTTTCCTCATTGACTTTGCTTACCGGAAGCTGGCTGGGAAGGTTGCAAGTGGTGATCCAAAGATCCCAGGATGTTGCAACTGCTGTAAATACATGTTGGTTGCTAATCTGATCATGTCACTATGGGGATGCTGTGTTGGTTGTAAGTGCAAGGAAGGCCAGTCATAAGTTAAATTTTTCAGTGTCCCTGTAACTTTGAAAGGTCACTAAATGAATGGTTGGAAGTTGAGGTGGGATAATTTAGCAAGGGTTTTGATGTTTGATAGCCATGCCCTGACTTATTCACTATTGCCAACAGAGGAATCAGTGCAATGAGAAAGAGCAGTGGTGTTAGTGAGGCTTCTTGGAAGATTCTTCTTTTGATAGTAACCTTTCTCAATCCACCATCTTTGGTCATTTTCCATTGTGCCATAGATCTTTACACAAAGTTTCTGATGTTTCTACTAACCTCCTGTTATTTCTATTGTCTAATCATGTGGCAGGGAGTCAAATGCCTTCTTGTAATCAATGCAGGCTACATTCAGGTTGGTTTTCCTTCTGCAGTTTTCCAGAATCACCTTGTTAATTAGATCTTTTGTTCCACTGCTGTTTGGGTGATTTCAACTAGAGTATGCTTTCAACTAGATGCTGTTGGACTGTAATTAGCTACCACACCAATGTCATTGCTAATTTTAATTGCTAAATCATTGCTGATTCAAGTGCAATCAATTCACTTTATTTCATTCATCAACCAAATAAATAAAGTGCAGATTTATTTACAAGAATATATATATCACAAGCAGTTGCATTCACGACAAACCATTTTATACCTAATTTATATTTCACTGATAAAGAAATAAAGGGAGACTAGAAAAACACTTAATCTCTTCCCTGGTTCAAGCTGATGAAGAGAAGAGAATTTGTGGCTCAGAGATTAATACAACTACCTAACATACAGGCAGCCTAAGTTTGAATCCAAGTCAGGATATGGCTAGCTGATGAGAGCTAAATAGTTTGAAATAGATCTATACTAGTCTCCCTTTATTTCTTTATTAGCAAAATATTATATATATATATATATATCAGTTTTCTGAGGTTTTCGCGAGTGTTTGTATGTAGGTCTTTGGTTATTCGGGTCTTCTCCCGCATAAAATTGGAAGTGTCTTGGTGACATTTCGGCGAAGTCTCAATCGTCATCTTCAGGCTGGTGTTCTGTTGCTCCTGGGAGCATGAAGTCGAGAACACCAGCCTGAAGATGACAAATGAGACTTCGTCGAAACATCGCCAAGACACTTCCAATTTTACGCGGGAGAAGACCCGAATAACCAAAGACCTACACACACACACACACACACACACACACACACACACACACGATTAATGAGGTGTGGGTGTGTGCTTTCATCTGTTCTGACCTAGGCTTCCTCAACAGCACAAAGCTGAGTCCTCGTCCTTATAAACTCCTTTTGTTTAATTTACAATGAATTCCTCTCCAGCAAAGTCTTTCCTCTCCCACAGTCTTTCAAGATAATTCACAATTACCAACCTTTATCAGGCTTGGAGAGTAACCAGGCTGAGCAATACTTGGCAAGAATGCAGTTGTTAGGGTGTGTGTAAAAAGTATTTGTTGCTTGTGCAACTAGCAGAGCAAAAACACACAGGGAAGAAGATAAACGTGCAGCTCGTATGAAAAGAAAAACTTTATATACAAGATAAGATGCAGTCTCGGTGTAGGTAAAACAGTCCAAGGTCATAAACAGTAATATCAGTCCAGTAGGTATTTTCCCTTACCAAAGCAAACAGACTTTAGTAACTCTTGGTATACAGTACCATATAACGATCCAGTCAAACACCAATCAGCAGGAAGACGCAGGAAGCAGCAATCAGGAACAAGAAGAAAGGAACGCTTCTCTGTGCTGCAAACACAGGGTTCAGCAAACCCTGATTACTTGGCTCAGTTGTTTCTTAAAGAAACAGATATATTGCCTGACCAATAGTTAGGAGTAAGCTACAGGCTGAACCTAACAGCAGTAATGAACTAATTTTCTCCTGCAAACACCCTGTTTGCTCCTCTTTTATTCCCTATGAGAAGGGCCCTTCATCATCCACCGGTGGCCTTATTCACAAGTGACCCTTGTTCCTTAGCTGTTCTCTTCATCTGGCAACTCTGTGTATGTGGACCAGGGGTGGGTTCTACTTACCTTTACTACTGGTTTGCATGTACAGAAGTGTTCTGATGACGTCGGGGTCGGTGGGCAGGGCCTCCCACCGGTTTTACTACCGGTTCTATAAAACCCGTGCGAACCGGGGGCAACCCACCACTGATGTGCACACTGGGAACAGGCTCCAGCTGTTCGACTGCCTCACTGATGTCTGATTCCAAAGGCAGCAAATACCTGTCATATGGCCTTGGCCCCATCTCTGCCTCCGATGCAGAGCGCTTGTCAGAACCTTCCCCAGACTCCAGGGCTGGCTCATGTTCCTCCCCAACCTCCTCACCGTCTGAATCTGCTGCCAGTTCTGCTGGCCTCTGGCAGGCTATAACATCATCTCTATGCAAGTAAGGGAGAAGGAAGCCCTCCCTGAGTTAAAAATAGAATGAGATATAATTATCGAATAGACTATCTGAATGGCATACAGATCTTCTAAAGAATCATTGTGTAATTGTGTTATGGAGAAAAGGAAGAGGCGTGTACCCCCTCCCCCTGTCTTTTTACACATTTTCTTCACTGGGCTTATCTTCAAACACATGATAGCTTTTTTTGTTATATCCGCTCTCCTGTTTCCTTGTGTAATTTACAGTCTTAACTTTTTGCAGTTTTGCCTCTGAAAGTTTTCTGCAGCACAGTCACAATATATCCCACTGGCTCTCCTACATGCTCCTTTCTATGTTATTTGCCAAATTTTTGTTCTCAGGACTTCCTTTTCTATTTGCAGTTCCTGGCCTTCTGTATTTTTCTGCAGTCAGTGTTAAATTAAATTCCTCCCTTGCAGCCTCATTGTTCAGAGGTTCTAATGTACTGTGCAACTTAGATCAGGGGTCCTTGTGGGTTGTGGCCCACTACCAGGCCATGGCCTATTCTTAACTGGGTCACGTGAATGTTGGGCCAGTGTACATGTACCACAGCCCCATTTGTGCGAGTGGCGAGCACCAGTGCTCAGAGCCCCACTCGTGTGAGTGCTCACTACTCACACAAATGAAGTCGTGTGCTCATGCACATGCATGCACCTGTCCCTCACATAAAACCATCTCCTCTTCCCTTGTGCCAGGCCGCCAACCCGGAAAGATTGGTGGACACTGACTCAGATGACATGAAATCTAAAATGAGACATCTTATTTTTAGAATTATTTTTTTGAGTCTTGTCCTATTTCCCAAAGTTTATTCTGATAGAAATTTGACCAAAATCCAGGTTTTATAGAAACATCATACTGCTCGGTCACCTGCAGCCATTCATTTAGCAACTGTTTGAAATTATTATGGCGTTGAAAAAGGGGCTGACTGATTTTTGCATTTATGATCATTGCAGCATCTCCAGCATCATGCGATCAAAATTTGGGCACTGGGTAAAAGACATGTATTTACAATGGTTGTCCCAGGGTCATGTGATCGCAATTTACAGTTTCCTCAGCTAGCTTCTGACAAGCAAAATCAAGGGGGATTTCACTTAAAAACTGCAGTGATTCATTCAAGAACCATGGCAAAAAGGTCATAAAATTAGGCTTGATTCACTTAATTATGCATTGCTTAGCAATAAAAATCCTAGCTCCAAGAGTAGGTGTATGTCAAGGGCAATCTGTATTGCTTTTTGATAATCTAGAGGCCCTGAGTTGTATTAGGACTATAAATCTCAAATACATCAGAAAATGCGTCGGTGTGCAGCAGTGTTTCCCTCATGTCATATCACTGCTCTTTCCGTTTAATTTCAATTATATAAGACTAGAAACAGTTACAGGTAGTCTTTTTCTTATGACCACAATTCAACCCAACATTTATGTTGCTAAGCAACACAGCAACCTTTCCTGCTACCATTGTTAAGTGAATCACTATAGTTGTTAAGAGAATTTGGCTTCTCCATTAACTTTGCTGATCAGAAGGTCACAAAAAATAATCATATGATCCCCGGACACTGCAAACTTCACATGCCGGTTGCCAAATTTTGTTTACATGTCCATAGGATTGCTACAATGGTCGCTAATGTGAAAAACTAAACAAATGTCACTAAACAAATTGTTATAAGTTGAGGACTACCTGTATGTAGCACCAGCAACAGCTGTTGGAATGTTTTCAAGAAATATGCCTTCATTTCTGCATAACATTACAATTACCTGACCCGAATTCAAATAAAAATTAAAAGCGAACTTGTTGAGATCACAAGGTGATGAAAAGCAGAAGACAATCTAATACAGAATATTTTATTTTACAGGATATAGGACCTGATAAAATATATGACAGCAAGAGAAATAAGAACAATAATATTCTGGGACAAGTTTTCCCAGTTTGTTAACAGTGCAATGAGATCCTTTTTAATATAGCCAGGAGATAAATAAACCACGGGCCTTACACTGTACTAAGTTATAATGGAATAAGTTTGATGTTGATATACTGTAACATACTGTATGGACCTAGATATCATTATTGCAGATCTTCATTAAATTATGGCTGAATAGGATATCTCAACCAGACTAATGTGTCCTTTCTTGATAGAAATGCAGGAACACATCTATTTATAGAAACCATTTTTTCCCCTACTGGGCATAACATGCTCTTCCCCTATCTCCTCCCCAAGTTCTTGGTTTTTTTTTTGTCACATGCGTGTCTAATGACTGTAGCTGCTTATGCCCTTCACCAAAATCTTTCACAGATTTTGCCCTTTAAAAAATTGATTTGATTATGTGCTATCAAGTTGGTTCCACTTAGAACCCACATAGACGGATTTTCCGTATGAAGATCTGCCCTTAATCCAGGCCTTCAGTCTTCCATTGATGATCCCATCACCACTTTCAATCGATCTACCTTACTCCTGGTCATCCTCTTGTTCTGTTTCTTTCCACCTTTCCCAACATTACAGCCTTCTTCAAGAGAGTCAGATCTTCACATAATGTGTCCAAAGTAGGATAATTTGAGTCTGGTCATTTGTGAGTTAAGTGAGGTTTCTGGATTGATTTGTTCAATGACTCATTTGTTTATTTTCCTGGCTAGCAGCAGTATTCTCAGGAGACTTCTTCAACACACATGCCCCAAAAACATCACTCGTCTTCCTGGTCTGCTTTTTTTAAAGTCAAACTTTCGCTTTCCTATAATATCCAGAGAATATTAAGGTTTGCACAATTCTGATCTTTGCAAGTATAGGCAT
This sequence comes from Coluber constrictor foxii, assembly GCA_038048745.1. NCBI lineage: Eukaryota > Metazoa > Chordata > Lepidosauria > Squamata > Colubridae > Coluber > Coluber constrictor. Next base: position 59,210,104 of record CM075961.1, on the reverse strand, counting down.
ATCACTGCAGTTGAATATCTTTTCCAGTTAAAACAATTATTTAGCGAAGTATGCACTGATCCTTTTGTTGAAAGAACATTTATAACCATATGCTTCTTATTTGAAATGCTGTTTCAGTGTCTGAAAATGAAGGGTGGTTTTGTGATTGTCATGTGCACCAGTCAACACAATCTTAAATGAAGAAGGGGTGTTTTCATAGGTATTTAAAAAATTAATAAATCAGCAAGTGACTTCGTTATTCCAGAGCTGATTCATCAGACCCATAAACTGCTTTTTATTTCTTTATTTTTAAATGTCTAAGTTTGCTTGGAAGTAATTTTGAAAAAAAAAGAAACATTTTCAGAGTCTCTGAGCAATTGAAAAATGCAAGTTTCTACCCACACCTTCTTCAAAAATCCCTCTGCCATTCTTCACTGCTCCAACTGCTAGACATCAGACACAAGTCTAATCTGTCAGGGTTTTCTTCTCTTGTAAAAGAACTGACATCTAACACATTCAATATTCCCCATCTCTTGGGACAACAGATTAGAATTCTGAATAGAAATATCTTTAATTTAGAGAAGGAAGGAAGGAAGTGATCCCAGCTTGTCCACATGCTGTAGCAATACTAGTCTGAGCATAGCAGCCCGCCTCTAAGATCACTTCCAAAAGGAACAGAGATGTGCTGCCATCTGGAGCCAGAGGGAGAATCTGAGGAAGAAATGAAGATTGGGTAGGTAATGCTGGGGAAAGTAACACAAACCCATGATCTAGATCCTGTAGGAGCAAGGTTTCTTGCAAACTATGGGATCTGCAGTAATTTAAATGTAATATAGAACACTGTATTCATTAAATGGAATGTTTTCTTTAATTAGCCAAAAAGAAAAAAAAAGAACAACAACTAGATCCACATGACTTATTTCTCTGGCAAAAATTAAATTTCTAACTCTGGGACTGCCACAACAAGTTTGAACAGGCAGCATTCCTATGGAAACATTTCCAGCTCCATAACTTCCCACTCCTCTCAACTTACCTTCTCCGTGTTTATCCAAAATGCCGTCTCTCCGTGAGTTGAGATTCGTGGGGCTTTCCATATTTTCGTAGGAGTCGGCATCTGCAGTGAGAAACTTGTTATAGATTTATTGAATTCCCAATCCCAGTTTATATCAATAAGATTTCTGGAACTGGGGAGAGTTGAAGATATCCAAGTGGTTTAGAGTTAACTATTTTTCCCCCCGTCTTGTCTTTAATACTGTACTGGGCTTTCCAAGTACAGTGGTATCTTGGTACTTGGTCACTTTAAAACTTGTCAAATTTGGTTCTCAATCCATTTTGATGTGAAAATGTTGTCCCAATACTTAGCCTTTTTTTGTACTCGAGCTGCTATAGGAAGAGGGGGGCATCTATGGAGAACAGACAGGAAGTCAGCCATGCTAGGAAGGTTGACTTACATTTGTTTAATGACCATTTGAAGTTATAATGTCACTGAAAAAAAATGATCGTTTTTCACACTTACAACCATGGCAACATCCCCCTAGTTGTGTAATCAAAATTTGGATGCTTGCCAACTGGCATGTATTTATGAGGGACATTTATGCAATGTCCTGAGATCATGGGATAACCTTTCGTGACCTGATAAAGACAGTCAATGGGGAAGCCAGATTCCCTTAATAACCATGTTACTAACTTAATAGCTGCAATGTTTTACTTAACAACTGTGGCAAGAAAGTTTGTAAAATGGTGCAAAATTCATTCACCAACTGTCTTTCTTAGCCACAGAAATTTTGGGGCTCAGTTGTGGTTGTAAATTAAGGACTAGCTGTAATCTAGAAACTATTGTGAATTCTGTCAGGGAAAAGAGAATCAGCAATAGCAAGCATAGACTATATATAAATTAGAAACAAGTCTCTTTGTTCCATATTTGCTGTCTTGGCCAAGTTCCTATGGAAAGAAGCAAATTAAAAACAAGTATGTTTGGTCAAGGACAAGACTATCCCACCCCCCATCCCCACTCCCCACTAAATCAGCTATTATTCCTAAAAAAGGAAACCAGGAAATGACATATGGTATGTAATTAGTTTGATAAATGTGCTTGTTTACATGCAAATGTTTTCTGCTCTTCAAATAAAATATCCTATATTCGTAGATCAATAAACCCTCAATACACACTACAGCAGCTGTTGGTTTTATTGCATTTGCCAAGCAGAAGGTTTTCCTCCATCTGCTACATAATTTTAAATGAAAAAGAGCCTCTCTTGAGAAAAAAGTCACCCATTGTAATTCATTGCAATGCTATGGCTTTGAAAAACGTCCATCCTTTTCTGCTGCTTGTCCTTAAAACACAGAAGAACAGTTCCTGAGTTTTGTCCCAGCATCTACTGGAAATAGCTTTAAATTATTTGAAGATGAAAAATAACTTTTTTTTTTTATTGAAAAAGTTTTACAATACAAAAATTTTTCCCCCTTTTTTCATCCCTCCCCCACCCCCACCCTCCCATCCCCCCCAACCTCCCCCCAACCCCACCCCCTCCCTCCCCATCCCACCCCTGACTTCCGCTACACATTTCGTAAAAAAAGAAAACAGCAAGAATTTATAACGACAAGAAAAGCAAATACTATTATATATTCAATTCTAAATTGAGAGGAAGAGAAAAGGAAAGAAAAGAATTAAAAAAATAAAAATAAAAAAAGCCCATAAACATAGATATTTATCTAAAATTAACAATATTGTAATAAGAAAGACACCAGAAAAAATAGCCATTATAATATTTAACCCAATTTAAAAACAAAAAAAAGAAGAAAAAGAAACATTACTAACATTACTAATCATATGCCATACTCGATCCCCCCAAAATTATATAACTTACTTATTCATATTAGATAATATCAAATAGTTTAATCCGAACTACTCCCCTTAATTCAAGAATACAAAAAACCTCCCCTCGAAGAAAAGAACATAAAACATAAAACATACGGTATAATATAATTATGCATATATTGTTATAATTTTCCATAGCTCAAATTACAGTCTTCTCTTCCTCCTGATTGAAGTTAATTCTTCTTTCTTCACATATGTCCAATTCCAACACGCTTCATCTTCTATCTGCCCCCATCAATAAAATAAAACATTCCACATAAACCCCCCGTGTGACTTTATATAGATAACATCCAACCACGAAGATATTCACTCCTCTAGGTAGAGTCATTCAAACTAACGTGTTCTATTTCAACAAGAAGAAGCCCAATGCAGCTCCACCAAACCTTGAGAACAACAAAATCAAAAAAAAAGAAAAAAATCCTAGAAACTGCATTCCCAGATGTTCTTGTAAAACTGTTTCAAATCCTGCCACCCTTTGTCGTTGACTCCTGGTTGTAAGACGTTTTCATTTCCATTCTTTCCTCTTGGATGATAAATTCCAAAAAAACCTATAATAGGATAATCACAGAACGCTGCTACCATTGCAGCAATCTGTTAAGCTTGCTCAAGATGTTGAGTCCAATTCAAAATAATAAAAAAATCTCCAAGTCAGGATGAAGACTTTATAGTCCATAAATCCAACTCAGTATAAACTTTGAAAATTTTATCTAAATGGGATATTACTTTTCTTCAATTCCTTAGTTAAGAAAGCAAATTCTTTCCTATTCTTTAGAACCTTCGATGGTAACTCTTTAAAGATATTAATTTGTGCACCTTCTACTTGCACTCTGGCAGAGTAGGACCTTTGTAAGATGTCATCTCTCAGCCTTTTATCAGTAAAGTAAACAACAACATCTCTGGGTAAGTTCCTTTGTTTGGCTACTCGTGAGCTGACTCTATAAACTTTCTCTATACAACCAAGAATTATCTCATCTTCTAGCTCTAGTAATTCAGCAAAGACCTTTGCAGAAATTGCTTTTAAATCTCTCTGGTTTTCTTTGATACCTCTTACTCTGATTGCTGATGCCATAGTTTTGATTTGAAGCATGATAATATCATTCTGTGTAGTCTGATTACGAATCTCAGCTTCCACAAACCTTTCTTGTATTTCTTGAATCTGAGAGTCAAATTTACTGCTAATTTTGGTTACTTTCTCCTCCATTTCAATCACCACATTTGAAAGATCTGAAATTACTTTAACAATAGTTTGACTTAATTGGTCATGCTTTCCAGCAATCAAATCCACAAGATTCTTCTGTGAATTTTTAATTTTGTCAACTACACTCGGTAGAGAAATTGTTATAAGTTCTTTTAAGTTCCCTTCTGCCAATCCAGACAGTTGCATCATCTCAGCTTTATTCTTCAGCTGGCTCATGGGGGAGCCCCCCCTTCCTCTAGTCATCTTTACTTTACTTTAAATTGCTTTACTTTGCTTTACTTTATTTTACTTTACTTTACTTTAATTTAAAAAAAAGGTATCAAAAAAAATTCTTCTTGCTTTAAGTGCCTTTCCCATAGCAGAGTATTCATTTCAAAACCTCCATTTTCATTCGCTCTGGCGTTTCTTCAATTAAGACCAATCGCTATCTTAAAAGACTTTCTTAGGAACTTTCACTTCTCTTCCTCTCCTTCCCCCCTCCTCTCATTCCTCTTCCAAAAAATCAATAAATAATCAGTAAAAAAAAATCCATACTTGCTTCTTCTTCTTTCTTTTTCAGCTTGCTCGATGATCGCTTCAGCTGTGGTGTTGCTTCCAGCGTCTAGCTCCGCTAATTAACTAATTAGCGGAGGACTGTCTCGACGCGGAGCACTCTCTGGAGGATATGGAGGGGGCCATCCTTCTGAGCCCTCCCCAGGACAAACGAAGCAATCCTGGGGCAACTCAGGGGGCCCAGCCTCACCCCCAGAAGCTCTGCCTGCTCCTCCCGCTGAGGAGCAGGTTGTTCGAGCCGCCTGCCAGCTGTAAGGTGGCTCTGACGCGCCAAGAAGCTGGCGGGCATGGAGGAGCCCGACGACGACGAGGAAGGCGCCACCGGAAGTGAAAAAATAACTTTTTTTATTTATTGGATTTTTATCTTGCCTTTTATTCAAGGGTTCAAGATGGCATGCACAGCACTTCCTCTCCAGAAAAACAACTTTGTGAGATAAGTTGGGTTGAGAGTGAATGATTGGCTTAAAGTCACCTAGTGACACTGGTGGGATTCAGCCAGTTCGCCACCACTTCAGGAGAACCAGTTGTTAACTTTCTGAGCCGTTTGGTGAACTGTTTGTTGGAAGAAATCATTAGGGCAGAGAACTGGTTGTTAAATTATTTGAATCCCACCACTTCCTAGTGAGTTTTCATAGCTGACAACCAACTTGAATCTCAGTTTCCCTGATCCTAGCTTAATGCCTCAAACCAATGGTGAAATGTAAAATTTGTTACTACCGGGTCTGTGGGGATGGTTTGTGGGGGGGGGGGGGTAATGTGACTGGGTGGGCACGGCCAACTTTTTTTTTTTTACTTTTAAAACCACTTTTTCTACAACTTCTTTGGTTGAAGGAGTTGCAGAAAAAAATGCTTTTAAAAGCCTCAGATGACCCCAGCTGAGCTGCACGGTCATCAGAGGCTTTTTAAAAAAACTTTTAAAAGCATTTTTCAGCCGAAGAGGTTGTAGAAAAAAATGCTTTTAAAAATAAAATAAAAACATCTCTGATGATTGGGTGGCTCAGCTGGGCATGGGAGTGAGGGGGTAGGGAAAGATTGGGCAATCCAATCCGAACCGGGAGCATTTCAATCCAGCCTCAAACCATTATTAGAAATTGGACAAACTTGTTTGTTAGCAAACCATTCTCAGATTCTATAAAAGGAGTCCTTGAAGTTTCTTCTTGTAAGTTCCTGCAACCAACTTCCTTCCTAGAGAATTCAGGAGTTTTGATACTCACCTTCTTCATTGCTTGTGTTGGCATGAAGGTAAAACAGCTTGCTTGCAGTGGGACATAAGGATCCATTCATCTCTTCATAGGATTGAGACCCTGATGAACAAAGCAGGAACTTCTCAAAGTTGGGCTATGTTAATTACTCCTGATACTATTTATCTGGTAAATACTACCAGCCGTTCAACCACGAAGGGAGGTTTTGCAAGCATCCTGTTGAATAGCATCTTGGTCTCTTGGTCCAATGGAGGACATCATTTACCATCATTTACTAATGGTTCACCAGTGCCCCATTCGCAATGGGATGAGGGCCAAATTATTGATGGTAGACCAATTCAAGTGTCAGTTTAAGGGCTGGGACCTTGCATCGTTGAATTATATTCTTGCAAAATGTTTCTAACTCTTAGCAATCAGCTTTCTACTGTTGCTCTGCTGTCATTTAATCCCGAAAAGATTTTTTTTAAAGTAATAAATCTTGCCTACCTTGTTTTGAGTTCTTTGTATCTAACCCTTTTTAATTATTCTATTTTATTGTATTGAGATTTGGTTGGTTGTATTTTATGCTATTGCATTGTTATGACCCATCTTTAGAATAATAAATTTATTTATTGTGTTATCAACAATTCTGCAAGGCAACCTAATCTGTTTGTTTTCCAGCCTGAGAACATAGTTTCCAAACAGCCCAAGGATGTCATTGTTGTACAGGACAGCAATCAGCTCTTGGAGGGTATGGATCATGCCAGCTGTTGCAGCCATTTGGAGTTGGCAATAGAATGAGATTAGAATAAATCAGAATACAGATAGTCCTTGATTTAAGACCGCAATTGGGCCCCAAATTTCTATTGCAACGTGAGACATTTGTTAATTGACTTTTGCCCCATTTTATGACCTTTCTTGTCAACATTGTTAAGTGAATTACTGTGGTTGTTAAGTTAGTAACATGGTTGTTAAGTGAATCAGATCTCCTCATTGACTTCGCTAGTCAGAATTTTGCAAAAGGTGATGACATGACCCTGGGACACTGCAATCGTTATAAATATGAGTCAGTTGCCAAACACCTGAATTTTGATCACGTGACCATGGTGATGCTGCAAAGTATGAAAAACGGTCCTAAGTCACTTTTTCAATTACTTTTTAGTAACTTTGAGCTGTTACTAAATGAACTGTAAATCGAGGACTACCTGTAGAGTATCTGTTCCAAAGGATTAAGACAGCCTTGGATAGATGCAGGATGGATGCAGAGTTTCAAAGCATGGGAGGTGGGGGGAATTCATGTCAGCATTAAGAAATGGTAAGTAGTTTTTTTTTTACTTATGGCCACTTGTTTAGCAACTATTTGAAGTTATGATTCTGGAAAAAGGCGATTTATGACCAATCCTCAAAGATACCATTGACTGAAAGACTCTGTCCCTGTGGCTCGGGAGAGGTGGAGACTGTGGGTCACATACGCCTTTGATTTTCCTTTTACACAGAGAGTCAGAAAAAACATATTCTGCCAATAATTTCTAGATATCCTGGCCATTCTGACACTGCTTATTTCCAGTGGTTGCTTAAAGATGAACAGTCCATAACTACAGTGCAGGTGCCTAGATTCTGCACAGCTTAACATGGTTGTTAAGTGAATCGGATCTCCCCATTGACTTCACTAGTCAGAATGGGGATTCATCAGAAACACGTGTCTAATCCACCATAATTATGTTATACAACAAATGTGACAAACCCTTCGCACTGCTTATTCCTTTCCCTTTTAGTATTAAACTGACAATGGGCCACACATTTTATGGATTGTAATCGTAGTATAGTTAGACCGTGTAGAATTGACAGACTGGATTTTATCATAGATTTTAATTGTTATATATTATTTTATATTAGAATTTTTAATTGTACATTTACTGAGTATTTTTATTTGTTCTGGTCTCTGATGTATAACTGTAATAAACTACATAGATTGATTGATTGATCAGTCCTCAAACTTATAATTATTTCAGCATACAAGCACCTTTCCACAAACAGAGCCAGTGGGGGAAGCTGGAAGAGGAGGTTGTAAGTCATAGTCACGTGATGTCTCACTTAATGATTGTGGCAAAAAAGACTGTAAAATGGGATGCAGTCACATGATGCCTCACTTAATACTCACTCAAGAAATTTCCTGGTCCCTTATTGTGATCTTAAGTTGAGGACTGCTTGTATGCATAATCCATACTGGGAACAAAGCAAGACTAGAGGACTGCAGATCATGTATATAAAATACCTTATGCTCAGTTTTCTTTCGGTAGAGGCTTTAAAAACGCAAATGTATTTTTCATGCATTTCAAATTACATATGTAGGAGGGTAGTTTTAAAAATAAAAAGATGGTAATGCTATACTTCAATCTTGTAGCAGTGGAGGGTTGCTCCCGGTTTGCACCGGATCGTAAGAACCGGTAGTAAAAAAAATTAGCACCTACCCCTGTGGTAGGTAGGAGAGGAGATCCAGGAGAAGTTTGAAGATTTTGTGGTTCACTAAAAGTTCTCCTTTTTACTTACCTGTAGAAGGTTCACTGCCTCCATCCTGCCTGTCCTTGTGGATGTCCAGAGCCAGCTGTAAGCGTAAACCTGGAAACAGAGATCAATACCAGCAGCTAAATGGCATTTTATATTACGATTATAGAAATACTGTTCATTTAAATCTTAAAAACTGAGACTTCCTCTCTAGAAATCTTTATACTGAGCAGCCCAAAGCATCCAAGATTTCCACAAATGAGGTACTATATAAAAAGAATGTCATTTAATTAGTTGTGTTCCCCAGAACTGCTATAAATAGACTGTCTCTTACACAAGACTTAATATTTAAGTAGCAGCCAGTTTCTAATTGTTATATTTTATGTATTTAATATTGATAACACCCCACTTGGAATCACTGTGACATGGTGATTTCAGCTTACCAATTATATATATCAGAGCTCTATCTCATTTTACCAGTCTAACAAATCTCAACTTCCAACTGAACTGATTTTATGGTATGAATTTCCTTAAATAAATATGATATAAAATGCAGGTAGTCCTTGACTTACAGCCACAACTGAGGCCAAAATTTTGGTTGTTAAGTGAGACATTTTTAAGTGAATTTTGCCCCATTTTATGACCTTTCTTGCCTCAGTTGTTAAGTGAATCATTGCAGTTGATAAGTTAGTAACCTGGTTGTTAAGAGAATGGCTTCTCCATTGATTTTGCTTGTCAGGTCACAAAAGGGATTCTATTCTACACCATTCAGTCATCAAGGAGACCATCAACCAGATGCAGAAGTGCTGCGACTGCATTCCATACCCTCCCTCTTTTGACTGACTGCCATTGTTTCTGTATTTCGTTGGTTTTTCTTGCCTGTTCCAGTTAGATTTGTCATTTGGCAACTTCGCGAACAGACTGGAGGAGGAGCTAAGACAGGGACGCTATCCAAGAGGAAGGAAGATCCAAGAGGGAGGAAGATAAATACAAGAAAAATCATAGATCTATACTCAGTTCCAAGCAAGCAACATGAACATTTACCCAGCCAATGGAATGCAGTCGCAGCACTTCGAAAAGGGACATTCAGGTAAGCCAATGTCCATTCTATTCTATTCTATTCTATTCTATTCTATTCTATTCTATTCTATTCTATTCTACTCTACTCTACTCTACCCTACCCTACCCTACCCTACCCTATCCTACCCTACCCACTGCAGTGATTTGCTTAATTGCAGAAAAGATCATCAATTGGGTGTGACTCATTTAGCAAGTGCCTCATTTAGCAAATGAAATTTTGGTCCCATTGTGGTTGTAAACTGAATATTATCTGTAATAGTAATAATAAATATGCCTTCTAAAAATAGGTTGGCTTTTGATGATGAAGAAAGATGGAGAAATGTCATACATACATTTGGAGATAACAAATTCTGGACTTGGGATTTTGTCATTGTTGTTTAGTTTCTATTTTGTACCTGCTATGAGTCGTGCTGCACCAGAGCTCATAGGACACTCTTCTTCCAAATTTATATAATTTTCATTGTCTGTTAAATAAATACAGTAGATTATCACCAGAAGCCCCATGATTCAATAACTTTGTCAGCACTTTACAGAGTCAGTTTTTGTTATGAGAAATACCCTGAAAGTTCTCATAAGACATCCAAGGTCACTTGATAGTGAGAGGAGCATCATATAAATTTAATAAATAAATAATAAATAACTAAAGCCATAAAAAGGAAAAGGAAGGAAAATAATGTTCCTGCAGTAACATGATGTTTCAAAATCTGCAGCTGCCACAAAGTAGCGATATGAAGCCTGGGGGTCCTTGGTCCCATTGTGGGTCCATATGAAGGCTCCTGGGCACAAGGTTTTGCAACCAGTACTAGTGCTAAAGTATCTTCACAATTTTGAAAATCAGTACAGTCAATATATTTGTTAATTTCAAAATTCTACAGACATCTTTGTTTGAACTACTTTTGTTCATAAATAATCTGGATTAGAATAAATGACAAGAATAAGCATGTTAGGCCAGAAGGGAAAATATATATCGACAATACGACAATGTCTACATGGAATAGAGTACTGTACTTCTAGCTGTCTATGAAGATTCTCAGTCGTCCAGGTCATAGTTGTATCAAAAGTGGTTTTTATTTTTGAAAAGGCAACTGGACTGATTATTTTTGAGGAAAGAGAAGATGTTTTGCTTCCTCAGTTGCTTCCTCATCAGTTGTATTGGATGCTATGGCAAATGGAAGGATAGTTATTGACAGTTGAGATTAGTTGTGGGGGAATTATAGGTCCTGACAGAATGGTGGGGGGGGGGGGGAATGGAAAGATTGTGTGTCTTCTTTTTTCTCAAAAAATTAGTCTAGTTATCTTTTCAAAAATAAAATCCACTTTTAATGTACTTCTAGCTGTTCCCAACTAACATCGTGTTGCAGTACAGTACACTTCATATTACCTCTACTAAAACGCCTGGGTATGTGTGAAGATAATTTCAACACATGAAGAACACCAGTTTTGGAGTTGGCTTTCCTTTATATTTAGTATTTCTCAACCTTGGCAATGTTAAGATTTATGGCCTTCAACTCCCAGAATTTCCCATGCTGACTTGAGAATTTCGCGGATTGAATTCTCCACATCTTAAAATTGACAAGTTTTAGAAACCCTGATCTATATGTGGTTATGATATGAGTGTTATGATTGTCCTTTCAACTTCAATATCAAATCCAGATACTACCTTCAGCAATGGGGTCTTGGTCTTGGATCGAATTCTCAAAGTCCTGCTCAGTTTTGTTGGAATACCATGAGACAGCTATGGGACATAAGAAAGCAATAATTAAGAATATTCTACCAATATCTTATCATGATACCTGGATTCCTCATTCTGTCAAGACCACCCCCCATATATTTCTCAATACCTGAGTTCTCATTGTGAAGATCAAACGTCACCTTGTTCTTGTTATTTTCATAAATGAGCACATCTATGATAGAGTAAAGAACAGCTGTCATTTCAAAAAAAAAAAGAGGAAGTAAAGGGATGGCTGTCATTGCTAATCCACATGTTTTGCATACTGTATGTGAAACATATCTGGGGAAGAAGGGTGGATCCTCTTTCTGAGATCTTGAGGAGCTGTGGACCACTCTTGTAGCAATGGTTTGAAGGACTTCTCAACTTGTACCTCACCAAGGAACAAACTTGCTCTGGCAACATGTGTTTTCTGTTGTGTCTTTGTGATGAGACCCTCATCTTATCCACAGTCCATGAATGAATCATGCATAAGGCATCTGATGTTAAAATATTATTTTCCCCCCTTATTCCAACACCATCTAAGGGTAATCTCAAGGTATGCAAATTCTGTTAGATTTTGTTACCCATTTCTTTGGAGGGGAAATCAAGCCAATTATTCTCTCAGTGATTTGACAGGATAAGGTTGATAAGGAAAGGAAATTTCATCCTGGTGCTTTTCTCATATTCAAAGATAGGTGGATGGTACTGGCAATTTAGTAGAAAAGAACGGTTGTAAAACATTATCTCTAAAATTGTTTGATTATTACATGCCATCAAATTGATGTAAATTGAAGGGGGAGAGCCTTCTCTGTGGGGGCACCCACCCTCTGGAATGAACTGCCCCCGAGGATACGTATGATTCCCAACCTGCGTACCTTTCACCATGCCCTTAAGATCCTGCTATTCCAACAGGCTGGACTGGCTTAATAAGAATTTGGATTGGGTGTTTTAAATGTGTGGGTTTTTAACTGGGAGGCCAAAATATTTAATCTAAATTGCTTTTAAATTTTGATTTCATATTGTTTTACTGTGGTTGTACGCCGCCCTGAGTCCTTCGGCAGAAGGGTGGTAAAATAAATAAATAAATAAATAAATAAATAAATAAATAAATAAATAAATAAATAAATAAATAAATAAATAAATAAATAAATAAATAAATAAATAAATAAATAAATAACTTATTGACCACATAGATAGATATTCTCTAGGACAAATCTGTCTCCAACCTGTTCTTTCAAATGTTCCACGTTGTTGGTAATCCTTTTCTCTTTCTTTCCCCCTTTCCTAGCATTATACCTCTTCAGAGAGCTAGATCTTTGCTTGTGCTTATTAATGTGAGTTTAGTTATTTGTATAAGTGAGAACTCTGGACTGATTTGTTCAGTGATCCACTGTACGCATGGTCCAATTTAGGAATTCTTTAAGTTGAAATCCATAGATCTGGAAATTGCCAAACTTGGGATACACTCCTATAGAAGTGCCAATAGTAGAGACAGCAAGATCTGGTCATAAGGCATGCAGAACACACAATGTATCTAAATTTAACTGAGTGGTTTCTTAAGTCAAGATGTTGATTGGTCATTAGTCCGGTTCAGAGTAGAGAACTCAGACTTCAACTTCTGACAAGCAAAGTCAATGGGAAAGACATAAGCACTTCAATAAAAGGAAACAAAATCTCACGTCTGCTGTTCTTCATTCAGCACCAGGCTCAAACCTGAACTGGGGGCAACAGATTGTATCCAATTTTACATTTTTGGCTCCAATTGTTAAATGAATCACTGCAGTTGTTAAGTGAACCATGTGATTGTTGAGCAAATTCTGTCTTCCCCCCATTGATTTTGCTTGTCATAAGCCAGTTGAGAAGGTTGCAGATGGTGATCACATAACCTAGAGTCACTGCAACCATCATAAATGCATGCTGGTTGCAAAGCACGTTGATCATATGACTGTGGGGATGCTGCAACAGTCATATGTGTGAGGACCACTTGTAAGTCACTTTTTTCAGTGCCATTGCAATCTTGAGTGGTCAATAATAAATGATTGTACATTGAAGACTACCTGTACAAAATTCAGAATCCCCCCTTTCATACACACAGGTGAATGTTTACTATTCTCCTTCAGTGTTTATTTTTCATCTACCCTTAAAAATTATACTTCTCTGTCCAATAGGGTTTTGCTCCTCTCCAGGTAATCTTACTCAATCAAAGAGCTATTGAAGAATGAGGGTTCACAGGGGATCTGTACAAGATGGTCAAGCAAACCAAGAAGGACATCTGCACCCTACGGTCATGGCCTGCATCTTAACTTTTCAAAACTTTCTGCAGTTGCTCTGAGAAGTTCATCAACTTCCCTCACAAAATGTAGGAAATCAGTGAAACAATCTGATGTGAACTTACATTAAGAAAGCAAAGCTTGTAAGAGAAATTAGTTTACCATTCAAAACTACATTTCCTGGTATCACTTCTTCTTGAGTATTTTCATAGTTTTCATCATCTGAAGCAAAACCAAACAAGATTTAAAAGATTACAAGGAGTCCTTGAGATATGACAGGTCGCTAACCTGCAGTTTGAACTGCGGATAAATCCCCCCAAAACTACATTATGACCCCATTTCAAAGTTATGGCCAGTGCACCACCCTGTGGTCATTCATTCTTAGACTAACCACAGGAACGCTGCAATATCCCGCCTTCCCTCTCCTGAGGGGCACATGACATGGATTTTCTAACTTGCTAAGTAACATAAATGCTTTGTATTTTAATTTGACTTATTTTGTCCTTTAAAATGATGGTTTGGCTCATGACAGACTGGAATGTAGGAAAACCTTTATCCTATGGTTGCATGGATTGATTAGATAGCTTTTAACATTCCTAAATTGAAAAGATAATTTATAGAAGGATGTCTCAATTGCAGAAAATATGACTTCAGCAACAGAGTGGTCAATGCCTGGAATGCACTACCTGACTCTGTGGTTTCATCCCCAAACCCCCAAAATTTTAACCTAAGACTCTACTGTTGACCTCACCCCATTCCTAAGAGGTCTGTAAGGGGCATGCATAAAAGCACCAGCATGTCTACCGTCCCTGTCCTAATGTTTCCTCTAATCGTATCTATTTTATGTATCCAATCTATGTTTATACTTATTACCTAATACATTCTTGACAAATAAATAAAATATCTCCTGATAGGAAAAAGTTTCTTAGTATCAACTGGGATTTCGTTATCTAACTTCAAACAAGCTTTATAATTGATTTACTGTGCAAGGCGAGATTACTCTTATCCTGTCCAACCAACTTTCCTCTTTCATTTTTCTTTGTTATGTTAATTACAAAAAAGAATGCGAAGTGGGTCTCCAGGTTTTCCCTTTTCATAGTGAGATCCCACTTTATCAGGGTACCCTAGTAAACTGCTTTTAAATGATCTTCCGACTCAGTTGCTTATTGTGAAGATAAACCAAGGCAGAATCTAGGCCCAGATTCATCCTGCCCTGCCAGGACCCCACAGTGCTTGGGCTTCCTCATGACATGCCCATTTATCTTTTCACATTTCCCAGACCTCATGTTGGGGCAGTGGGACAAGATGGCAGCCATGGAACAGATGGCTCCATTTTGCTGCAGGGGTGACAGGTTTTGGAGAACTGGTAGTGGAAATTTTGAGTAGTTTGGAAAACCAGCAAATGCCACCTCTGGCTGGCCCCAGAGTGGGATAGGAATGGGGATTTTGAGTATCCTTCCCCTGGAGTGGGGTGGGAATGGAGATTTTGCAGTATCCTTCCCTTGCGCCGCCCACCAAACCACACCATGCCCACTAAGCCACACCCACAGAACCAGTAGTAAAAAAAAATTGGATTTCACCACTGTACTGATGCCTTAATGCAGTCTGCAAGTGCTGGAAGTTTTCTGTAATTTTCAGAAGCTTTCCACCGCACTGCACAAGCTTTGTAAAGGCAACAAAATAGAGCAATTTGTCACTGGGATGCACAGTAGTGACCCAGAAGCGGCTGCCATTTTGCCCCGCCCACTATTTTCTCACTTTCACTATTATTTTTCTCTTCCACATTCTACTATGATGCTACTAGTTGCCCAATCTAAAGGTCAGTCAAGAGCAGTGGTTTCCTTTGTTTTCTGATTTTTCCTATAGCTGCATATATTATATTTTAACAATGAGATGTTCAGTTTCTCAGAACACTGCACCACTTAAATAAGATTTTCTAGGTAAATTGATGCCAACCATAACTGCAGTCGATACGTTCACAGCATGGTAAAGTTTCATGGAATTTTCTAATATAAAGTAAATAATGGTTTATTCATTGACTCATTCATGCATTGCCACAAAGAAAGATGATATTATGATGACCACAGCAAGTGACTCCCACATCCAACCCTATATATCTCAAGAGAGGTTTTTTTTTTCAGTTAAGAAATTAAGCTGTCAATTGACTGGTATATTTGGTGGTCACTCTGTGTCTATGGCTTGAGAGCTAACTATTCTCTTATCATTTCCTTTCCCATCTCATCCTGCCCCTCCCCCCCACTTGACCCAATTTACCATCTGACTTCAGCTCAGTTTCACTATCAGGGCATTCATATTCTTCTTCATCTGATGGAAAGAAAAGGAAGAAACGGTTACGTGCAATCCTTGGACTAGCTTTTTCTGATTGACATCAGGAAATCACCAGAAAATGGTCTCATTGACATCAGACAATCAACATCACATGAAGTATTAGTACCATTTGTAAAGCCTTAGTAAGGCCACACCTGGAATACTGCATCCAGTTTTCATCACCACATTACAAAAAAGATGTTGAGAGTTTGGAAAAAGTGCAAAGAACAACTAAGATGATTAAAGGCCTGGAGACCAAAACATATGAGGAACGGTTGCAGGATTTGTGTTCGGCTAGTCTAGAGAAAAGAAGAACTAGCGGGGACATGATAGCAGTATTCCAGTATTTGAGAGGCTGCCACAAAAAGGAAGGGATCAGTTTATATTCCAAAGCATCAGACGTCAGGACAAAAATCAATGGATGGAAATTAATCAAGGAAAGAAGTCACCTGGAATTAAGGAGAAACTTCCTGACAGTGAGAACAATTAACCAATGGAATGGCTTGCCTTCAGAAGTTGTAGGTGCTTCATCACCAGAGATTTTTAAGAAGAGACTGGACAGGCTCTTGTCTGAAATGGTATAGCAGGGGATTGACTAGAAGACCCCGAAGGTCCCTTCCAGCTCTATTCTGATTGATTGACATAAGGCATCTTCTCAGACTTCAAGTCATGTCTCCCTGTATAGTCTCAAGCAACTTGCAATGGAACACCCATGAGGCTTGTACATAGCAGGTAGCAAAGCCACAAGTGGGAGAGTTGTCTGGAACATCTGTCAATCACAAATACTTTTATTATTTATGTATTTATGACGGTATTTGGTTCTCTTCATGGGAAGTAGGCACACTAATTGTTTCACTAAATATTATAGTGGATTATGATTGCTAAAGTTGAGAATGCTCTTTTTAAGGCACTGGCCTCCTACATTAAGAATGGACTGCATGATACTTCATGACTTATGACTACAATAGGGACGGGAAAGTTCATTGTTAAGTGTGCAGTTGGTAAGCAAGCCATCATTTGTTCATATCCGATTTTACATGTTTATTTATTTTATTTTTTAAAATTGGTTTCACCACTTTGAAGTAAAGTAAGAAAAGCTTACTTTGTTAAATATGCTTTTTATTTTTAAAAAAACATTCTCTATGAGTGTTTCTCTACCTTGGCAACTTTAAAATGTGTGGATTTCAACTCCCAGAGTTCCCCAGCTGGCATTCAATTCTGGGAGCTGAAGTCCACACACCTTAAAGTTGCCAAGGTAGAGAAGCACTGTTCTATATGATTTTTAAAACCAGCTTATCTGAAAGCAGGCAGGCATGGAAGCTCCTGAAAAGTTATGATTGAAAATGAAACAACCTTTGCTAGTTTGGCACAATGATTGTTCAACTCTAAAGGATGTAAATCACTCATAGTGAAATAACTCTTTGTCTAATCATGCAAAAAGAGGAAGAGTTTAAAGTTATTTACTTCCTCTACCCTCCTCTGCGTTGCTTGTGTCAAAAAGTTGCCTAGCTGTAATGTAAGAGTGGGTCAGGATAGATGATCTTTGGATACCTTTATATATTCTTTATAAAATATATTCTAAAAGCAACTATATTCTGAAGACAAGAAATATGTGCAGCTGCAGAGAATACAAAAGCCAAGATGTAATTTCCTTTGATGCTCTAAAGAGGCCCCCATGGCCTGTCAGAAGAAAGGAGCATCCCTAGCTTGTCAGAAGACAGATGGCTAAAGGTGGTTAGGTCATGGGCATCCACATGGGCTAAAACTTGTCCTTCAACAAGAAGAAATTTGTACTTCAGCCAAAATACAAGAAGAATTATGAGTGTTGGATAGATAATGTAAAACTTTAATAACTAGAAAAATGACAATTAAAAATGACAAATGTATGTTAACCATATATGGAAAAGTTGCTGTGTTAGCAGAATCCTTTGTTTAGAAAAGTATATAATGTGTCATACAAGCATGGAGACTTTACTCTAAGCCAAGATTGGAACCTGGCTTACGAGTCTTTGCGCAAATAAACTCTCTCTCTGATTGACCCAGGAGTGTTGCTTGGTCACTTCATTCCATAACAGCTGAACCAGCTTGTTGCACAAAGTATGCTATTAACATTACTGGTGGCACAAGGCATAAAGATATTCTGTGCTACTGTCACACTTGCTATTGCTGTTAGTGATTATAAGAGGGTTTTAAACCTCGTGAAGCTGGAAGAGGAGAAGGAGGAGAAGGATCCACAAAATGGCCAGCTTAAATTTTTTTCATGGGTCATCATGATTATAATGTGGTCTGTAAACTTTTTTTTTTTTGCCATTAGTCTCTTATAGAACTTCTTTAAGTTGTTGAAGAACCCTATGATTTCTGAGGAATACAGTGTCAAACATTCTACGAGAAATTCACACCTACATTTCTGATGTTTTCAGAGAGGAACAAGTCTTATTGTTTATTGTTATGAATGGCAAAGGCAGGTGCCCCGCATTGAAAGGTGGAGGGCCTTTTTTGTTCAGTCTTTAAACAGCTTTACCATTTCCTGTGCTGATTTTTTTTTTTTTTTTGGTATCCTGCCTTCATTTAAGGAAACCTTACTAGTCACAGGTGACTGTGACGGTAATGTTGCTTTACAATAACAGGAAAAGTTATAAATAAATGCCTAGGAACATTTAGAACATGTTTAAAAATTGTAAATTACAGTCTTGTTCATTACAGGCCCTTATTCATGCAGTAAGAGTTATGAAGCTATCTTGGTGGATTGGGCCAGGGGTGAAATCCAGCAGGTTCTGATAGGTTCTGGAGAACCAGTAGTGGAAATTTTGAATAGTTCAGAGAACCAGAAAATACCACCTCTGGCTGGTCTCAGAGTGGGGTGGGAATGGAGATTTTTCAGTATCCTTCCCCTGCCACGCCCACCAAGCCATACCACATCCACCAAGCTACGCCACAGAACTGGCAGGGAAAAAAATTGAATTTCACCACTGGATTGGGCTGTGCAAAAAACTGCATTAACCTCACCTCTGTAAACATTTACTTTTTCAGAACTCTTGAGCTGCAGATTTCCCTTCTGTGCTTTCTATCATTGGCTTCACACGCTCAGAAATTAAACCAAAATTAAACCCCTAACAACTCAAAGCCAGATCTTTAAAAGCAATTCATAGGATGTAGATAAAGTGTGATGTCTCTCAGGCTGCAAAGAGAAAATATCTACTGCAAACTCTGCATAGGTGTCAGGAAGGACATCTGGCCAGTAAATGCTCAGCTCCACCCAATCACCCCAACCCCATCCCAAATCAAGAGATTACAGGGTCACAAAAAGAGAGAGAGAAAGAAAATGCAATGTTTATAATGGTATCTTACTTGATCATATAATATTATTTGCTATTACTGTAACATTACTCTAGTCATAATCAGTCTTTGCTCTTTATACC
Organism: Coluber constrictor foxii; assembly: GCA_038048745.1. NCBI lineage: Eukaryota > Metazoa > Chordata > Lepidosauria > Squamata > Colubridae > Coluber > Coluber constrictor. Next base: position 59,191,003 of record CM075961.1, on the reverse strand, counting down.
GTTTTTATTATTGGCACTTAATCTGTTACAAATTGCACACACAGTACCTAAGTCTATGCCCTGCCAATTTTACCTACCTTCCATCTTAAGGGTATTGGGCAAGATTTTTCCTTTCTGCAGTAACCTCTGGCCACGTTGTGCACCCATATCTGGCGGCATGTTTTCATAGGCATCAACTTGCTCTGTGACTTAAGAGACAAGAAGCACATTGCATCAAAGTATCTCTTCCAAAGGGGAATGTTTTAAAGCCAAATAAAGATTTATGGTGTACAATCATTCGAAGATGCACCTTCTTGTGCCAGTAAGAAAACTGTAATCTTTCAAAATGCTACAAGACTTGGAATATGCTTCACACTGTATTAATCCCCAGAGATGTGGTGGCTCAGTGGCTAAGACGCTGAGCGCGTCAATCGAAAGGTTGGCAGTTCAGTGGTTTGAATCCCTAGTGCCACATAATGGAGTGAGCTCCCAATACTTGTCCCAGCTTCTGCCAACCTAACAGTTCGAAAGCATGTAAATAAAAATGCAAGTAGAAAAATAGGGACCACCTTTGGTGGGAAGGTAACAGCGTTCTGTGCACCTTTGGGATTTAGTCACACCGGCCACATGACCACAGAGATGTCTTAGGACAGTGCTGGCTCTTCGACTTTGAAATGGAAATGAGCACCATCTTCTAGAGCCATGATGGTGAACCTATGGCGCATGTGCCACAGGTGACACGCGGAGCCATATCTGTGGGCATGTGAGCATTGCCCTAGCTCAGCTCCAGCACACATGCGCGCACCAGCCTCATGTGTTCTGGAGCCTTTTTCAAGCCTTCCAGGCTTTTCAGGCTCACCAAAAGTCAGGAAATGGTCTGTTTCCGGCCTCCGGAGGGGTGGGGAAGGCTGTTTTTGCCCTCCCCAGGCTCCAAGAAAGCCTCTGGAGCCTGGGCAGGGTGAAAAACAGGGTGCCCACTGATACCCTTTTTCCCACTGCATGCCAAAAGCGGGTGGCACACCTGGGGTCGCGCATGCATGGGTGGGGAGTGGGGAGGCATTGAATTATGGATGTGGGAACACGGGCACGCAACCATCCTACACTCCCCCCTCCTTTGGTACGTGACAGCAAAAAGGTTAGCAATCACTGCCCGAGAGTCAGGAACAACTAGCATATATGTCCAAGGGGGAACCTTTACCTTTACCTTTATTTTCTATTAATTCCACCTGCCACTGCAGCAGCCTGAAGAATCTAAATATTCTAAATATTCATAGAAAATAACTTCTGCTCATGGTAGAAATGTTGTGGTTTTGCCTATGAGAATGTTCCAGAACTTATACATAGGCAGTGCCCTTATTATATTACCATCACAAAGAAGAGGGGGTCGACCTATCCTCCAAAGCACCTGGGGGCAGGACACGAAGTAATTGTCAGCATTCCAGAAGAACCCAACTCCAATTAATGAGTTAAAGAGTAATTAAATCACTCTTCCAATGAGTGGAAGATCATTAAAGAGAGAACCAATTAATCAATGGAACAGCTTGCCTCTAGAAGTTGAGTGCTCCCTCACTGGAGATTTTTAAAAAGAGATTGGTACAGCCATTTGTCTGGAATGGTATTAGGATCTCCTGCTTGACCAGAGGATTGGACTAGAACACATCCAAGGTCTTTTCCAACCCTATTAATCTTATGTCCTCATCTCCTGAAGAATAAATGCTCCTGCTGCAAGGCTGATGTAATTGTTGGTGCAGGGTGCTTTCAAACCCAGCAACAGTCAAACGCTGTGGTGTTGTTGTGTTTGTTATGTTACTTTGTGTGTTCACTGAGAGCTTCTGTACTGGAGACAAATTCCGTTCTTGACCAAATAAAGTGTTCTGTTCTGTTCTGTTCTGTTCTGTTCTGTTCTGTTCTACATGACCTGTGATGGCAGAAAAGTATACTAGATTAAAGAATTGCTGGCTGCACTTCCAGTCCCTATTCTAACTCAGCAGGAAGAACATGGGTTCTGTCTGCACATGAAGCAAAGAAGAAGGAAAGATGCGGGGTGGGGAAACCTATTTTTGGAGGCAGTTGAAAACCCACAGGTCACGGCTGTCGGTTCTCTGACTGCATGGAGTGATTGCTTCATGGGATTAGGTAACAGGGGAACTAGAGGAACAGAACAATTCTCCCAGCCCCCAGGCCTCACTTTCTGCCATAGAGTGCCTGCTATGAAGTCACTTCTCCTTGCTTTCCTTTCTTCAAGGAAAAGAAAGCAGTGAAAGCAGTTTTGCAAGGGCTCTGCGGTAAGACTACCGCCAGCTTCAACAGCCAAGGCCTGGGCAGCTTGACTGCAAGATTGGGTCAGTTTCAAATTTTCAATCTGGCATCAAGAAAATTACTTCAATGTGTGGAAAGATAGGTTGTGTGTGTACGTGTACATGTGCACAAACACACACACAGGAATATGTGGCAATGATGAATATGTGATGATGGTGGGGGTGGGAGGGGGAGAGTTTAGCATTTCATTCTGTTCCATCTAATACAATTTCCTTCGGAACCTACCCTTGTTGGTAGCCAAAGACATTTTTCCTTCCCAAAATGTCATTTTTGTCACGGATAAATAGAGCTGGCATGTTTAAGAGGGCCATCGCTTGGTGTAATAGAAAGCTCTTTCCCACTTCAGCTTGCAACCTTCCCCATAATTGGGTGTTTCAAATTTCTTATGAACTCAGCACTGTTCTAGAATAGAGAAACTTTTGACCTACCAACCAACCAACCAACCAATCAAAGAATAGAGAAGGTGCTTTGGAGGTCTTCTGATCCAAATCTCTGCTCAAGCAGGGGACTCTATACTATTTTAGACAGGTGACTGTCCAGTCTTTTCTTAAAAACCTCCAGCGATGAAGCACCCACAACTTCTGAAGGCAAGCTGTTCCACTTGTTAATTGTTCTCACTGTTGGGAAGTTTCTCCTTTGTTCCAAGTTGCTTCTTTCCTTCATTAGTTTCCATTCATTTCTTTCCCTGCTTCCTGGTCCTTTGGTAAATAAGTTGATGACCTCCCCCCACCCCCAATTCTTTGTGGCAACTTCTCAAATACTGGAATTCTGCTATCACGCCCACCACCCATCCTTTTCTCTAAACTAGCCAAACCCAAATGTTGCAACCGTTCTTCACAACCGTTTTAATCACCAGGCCCTTAATCGTTTTACAACAACACTAATTCAAAATAATGCTACATTTATGCCCAAGGGGTTTTGTGTACCACACAACATAGTTATGTGATACCAGAGCATATTTTGCTACATGTCAAACCTTCCCTTCTCTTCAACTCCAACCCAAGTCCATATTAGGGAGATGATTTTCCTACTGTAGATATTACTTGGTTGAAGCCAGATCTGCCAATTAGTTTCCTTAATTTTTCCTGCATTAAATCTGTAAGGACACCAGTGTGCTTCATTCCTAAAGCAACTTTCACTAGCATACTTTTCCGTAAATTCAAGTAGTGGGAAATGCACATTAGCGTAATCTTGAGGAAGAATTTTATGAATGAAGAAAGGTCCTAATTAACTCACCATCATCATTTCCTGCAGATTCCACAATCCTATTGGAGACACATCTTTTGTTCCGTTTGGCATAAAAATATCTTCTGTAAATGAGAGACACATAAAATATGAATGACATCAAGATCTGAGTTGAACACAAGTTGCTTCATCAGGGCACAAATGTGAAGGACATCAGATGCTCAATTGTGTGATCCTTTTTGGAAGGACAATTGTGGTTATCACTCATAAGCTTCAAATGGTCTTCTAGAATACTATAAGGTAAAGGTAAAGTTTCCCCTCCCACATATGTGCTAGTCATTCCCAACTCTAAGGGTTGGTGCTCATTCAAAGCCGAAGAGCCAGCGCTGTCCAAAGACATCTCCATGGTCATGTGGCCGGCATGACTAAATGCCAAAGGTGCACAGAATGCTGTTACCTTCCCACCAAAGGTGGTCTCTATTTTTTCTACTTGCATTTTTTTATGTGCTTTCGAACTGCTAGGTTGGTAGAAGCTGGGACAATAATGGAAGCTCACCCCGTTATGCAGCACTAGGGATTCGAACTGCTGAACTATTAAGGGAATTCATTAAGGGAGAAGGACAGGGAAAATATCTGGGGTCCTAATTGAGTCCCCATATGCAGCATGGAGTTGTCTCTCCTCTTGCCAGGCTCATTAAAACCATTTAATTCAGAACATAAAATTATCTTACTGTATTTATAAAATTACAGTAAGGGTTTATAAAATTAAGGAATCTCCATCAATAATTATGGACTAATTTTTGTAAATGGGCGGGACGTAGTTCAAAGAAGAACTATTTCTGGCAACTGTTTCCTCAGAAAATTGGAGGCAATCAGATTTGGGGAAGACTGATCTGGGGCAGAGACCCATATCTTATTCAGGCTTGAGGATCAGATTGAGCTTGAGTACCATGCTAAGAACATGACATTTCAAGAAAGAGGAAATGAACATGGCAAGGACTGAATTTAATCTAATTTAAACCAAGGGCCTTGATTTAATTGACACAACAGCATATCTGGGCATTTCCTTCTTCTGCCAGGCTAAACATTTTAATCTGCTAAATACTTTTGATTTTTTTTCTGCATGCCAAATTTTCAAGAACCAGATACTGTACAGCTTAAGCACTTATGCCTTAGGATTTCAAGTCTATAAAACATCTGGAATTTCACCACCAGATGCTCACTCTCTGCCTCTAAAGTTAATATGAAGCCACTCCTTCATTTTTCTTATCTATTCTCTCCTGTTACCCATTTGCCAGGCCTATCTTGTAGAGTCCACAATCTTCTCTTGTACACGGTTTTCTAAATTCAGTGCACAATTCCCACTATTTTTTTGGCAATCAGTTACATTCTGAGTACTTACCTCCTGTTATGACTCATCAACTTCTTCTGTTGCCTGCGAGCTCGGTTGACTGAAACAAGAAAGGTTGACAGAGAACATTTCAAATATAGGTTGTCCTCAATTTCCAACAGTTCATTTAATGGCTGTTCAAGGTTACAATGGCAATGTAAAAAGAGATTTAGGACCATTTTTCACCCTTATGACCGTTGCCGCATCCCCATGGTCACTTGATCAAAGTTCAGATGCTTGGCCACTGGTTCATATTTATGACGGTTGCTGTTTCCCAAGGTTATGTGATCTCCTTTTGTGACCTTCCGACAAGCAAAGTCCATAGGGTAATCTTTTTCTCTTAACAATTGTGTGACTAACTTAACAATGGGAGTGATTCACTTAACAACCGTCATTCTGTGGGGCAAAACTCAGTAACACACATCTCACTTAACAAGAGAAACTTTGGGCCTAATTGTGGTCATAAGTCGAGGACTACCTGTAAAGGATTTTCTTCACTGCAGCAATTTTGATACAGTAGTGGGGTGTTTCTTGACCTCAATAACCATAAGATGTGTGGACTTCAGCTATAAAATTCCTCAATCAGCAACATCTTAAAGTTGCTGAGGTTGAAAAACAATGCACTAGTGCAGTGGTGGCGAACCTTTTACTTACCGAGTGCCTAATAAGAACACGCTTTGTGTGCTGTGCGGGCTCGCATGCCATCCACAGTATTACGCGACTCCTCCCCATGTGCTGTGTGCACAACCGTACCATCTGCACATGCGCACAACTTTCACACATGCGCACACATGCAAATGCGTGCATGCACAAACACACTCACATGCACAGGAGAGCTCCAAAGACCAGCTGGGTCCCCTGAATTGCATGTATGTGCACCAAAGGCCTGAATACCAGCTGGGATGCGTGCACATGTGCAGGTTGAGGTGAGCCTGGCGACGGATCACATGCCCGGAAAAAGGGCTCTGTGTGCCACTTCCGGCACTCATGCCATAAGTTCGCCAACATGGCACTAGTGTGTCAAAGAGGGAAAGAATTACCTGAAGGTTTCATATCCCAGAAAAAAGAAATTGGATGGCTGCATACAACATTCAGGGAAAGAGTCAAAAGTTGTTTAAAAACCTCTTCATCCATTTGTTCTCCTTTAATTCTCTTTCTCAAACACTAATACATATATGTACCTAGTTTGACATATAAATCCTAACTCTCCCACTATGTCTATGATTTGCACTACTAACAAAATAGATAAACAATGTAAATTGGATTATTTCAGGTGGTTCAAAAGAGATCCTTGGCTACTTTATATTCTTATTGACCAGCCTGCAACTTTTAAGGAATAATTATAAATCCACTCAGAAGAAACTACCAATATTTCTTGGTTAATAAATAATAAACAGGGAGGGATCAGTTCATTTGGGGGAAGAACAGTAAGAACAGAGAGAGATTGTGTGCTCTGAATATAAAGCGAGTGAAGATTTAATAATTCCTTCCTCCTATTTTCCCCCCAACAACAAGCCTGCGAGGCAGGTTGGGCTGAGAGAGAGTGATTGGCCTAAAGTCACCCAGATGGCTTTCGTGCATAAAGCCAATCTTCCCATTTCAAGACTGGTGCTTTAAGCCCTAGGGTAGACCAAATTGGCTCTGTGATGAGATGGGATGCTTGTCATAAATAAATAAAGGAACCCACAGCATTTATATTGTCTCTAAGGTTAATATGACATTATTCCTTCATTTATTTTATTCTGCCTAAAATATCATCATTTACTGAGGTCTCTCAGATGTCTGCCTAAAACATCAGAACTAGAGTTCAGGATATTAAAAATAAATCAAAATAACCATTAAAATCAACAACCAAAAGGCCTATTGGGATCCTAAATTTGCCAGAGAGTTATTCCCAAATAATGAAAAGGACTATGGAGAGGAGTCAACCTAGGTTCCTGTCAAACATTGCAAAGGATTAATCTCAATTCATACTTGGAATACTGCATTCAGTTTTGGTCGCCACAATGTAAAAAAGATGTGGAGACTCTAGAAGGAGTTCAGAGAAGAACAGCAAAGATGATTAAGGGACTAGAGGCTAAAACATTTGAAGAACGGTTGCAGGAACAAGCTATGGCTAGTTTAATGAAAAGGACTGGGGAAGACATGACAGCAGTGGTCAGGGGTTGCCACAAAGAAGAAGGAGTCAAACTATTCTCCAAAGCACCTGAGGGCAGGACAAGAAGCAATGGGTGGACACTGATCAAGGAGGGAAGCAACTTAGAACTAAGGAGGAATTTCCTGACAGTTACAACAATTAATCAGTGGAACAACTTGTCTCCAGAAGTTGCGAATGCTCCAACACTGGAATTTTCAAAGAATAGATTGGGTAACCATTTGTCTGGTGTAGGGTTTCTTGCCTAGGCAGAAGGTTGGACTAGAAGACCTCCAAGGCCCCTTCCTGGTTATTCTATTTCTAATTTCAAATAATCTCAACAAAGGAGGGCCCATAGAGGCATTCTCTCAAGCCATTTAAGCTTTAAAACTAATACGGTAATCCTTGATTTACAACCATTCATTCAGTAACTATTTGATGTTACAACGACACTGAAAATAAGTGACTTATGATCTGTCCTTTGCACTTATGACCAAGGTCATGTGATCAAAATTCAGGTACTCAGTAACTAGCATATATTTGCATTGATTGTAGCGAGATCATGTGATCACCAGTTGCAACCGTCCCAGCTTGCTTCTGACAAGCAAAATCAATGGGGGTAAACTGGATTTACTTAATAGTATTGTGATTCACTTAATATTGTGGCAAAAAAGACTGTAAAAATTGGGATTGATTTAATAACTGCTTAAAAATAAAAATTCTGGTCCCAATTGAGGTCGTAAATCAAAGACTACCTATAACCAAATATTGAAGAATATTGGGAATATTGGGAATATGGGAATATAGGGAAGAAATATTGCCATTATTTGTATTGAGAAGATTAGATTTAATCTACAGATAGTCCTCGATTTACAACAGTTCATTTAATGACTATCTGAAGTTGCAACATCTTTTTAAAAAGTGACTTATGACTATTTTTCACACTTACAACCATTACAGCATAGAGCATAGTCACATGGTCAAAATTCAGATGTTATTAACTGACTCATACTTATGACGATTGCAGTGTCCAGAGGGTCATCAGATCCCCTTTTATGATTTTCTGATAAGCAAAGTCAATGGGGAATCCAGATTCACTTAACAACCATGTTACTAATTTAACAACTGCATTGATTCACTTAACAACTGTGGCAAGAAAGGTCATAAAATTCACTTAACAAATGTCTCCCTTATCAACAGAACTTTTGGGCTCCATTGTCTATCTGTATTAACCTAACAGATTTAGTTTATTGGATATAGCAGAATAAATTACGGGAAATATTTAACCATACATTTCTCTCATTAACCTTCTGAATGTAAAGATACATACCTTGCCGGAGCCTTAGAAAGCAAAAAACAGAGCCAAGGCAAATAATCATATATCCCGTTGCTACAGACGAAATCATCCAATGCCAAACAACTTTGATAGGGATGGAGGAGAAGGAAGAAAAAGATGTGATTAGGCCTTATTAAAGCTCAATTTAATGATAATTCTAAAGCAAGAAGCAGGTTTTCTTCTATAGATAATGCACAGTAAATAATAAATCAATAATACTAATAATGATTAAATAACAACTGCAACCAATAAATACAAATATACATGCTTGACGATAAATCAGTTTGTATTCCCTCTATTTGAAAGAAGAAAAGAAGATGTGTCTTCTAAGACAGTGCCTGCTAGGCTATTTCTAGCTTTTAATAAGCACTTGTATTAAATATAGCGGGACTTTTTTTAAAAACCGAATACTTGTTGAATCCATTGCTCATAAAAATTCTTAGCATCTTTTCATTTTGCACAGTATAAATAAACATTAAGCACTGAAATAAACATTTCAGATTTTAATTTTTAAAACAGTCTCCTGTCTTCGGGGCTGGATGTTATCACGCTTTTAGTGCCTGACGAAATTTTAGATGCTAATGAAAAATCCAAGCACAGAATACCGGTTCCAGCTACAGTATAATTCATAGCTTGTTACCTGTCTGCATGACAAATGTATATATGGTGTTAATTGGAAAATGTGACTAGGTTACTATAGAGAGAGCAGTGTTTCTCAATCTTGACAACCTTAAGATGTGTGGACTTCAACTCCCAGTATTCCCTAGGTTGAGAAACACTAGTGGAAAACGACTTTGACAGAAATTTGCAGGAACTGTTTCCTAGGCAAAAAGGTTGAAGCATTTTTAAAGTCCAAAACGAGATAACATTTGGAAGCTGCTCAGGTGGATACCTTCCTAATTCAGTTGAGTATAACAATCAAGGGGGTAAGAGAAATAAAACAAGACTTGCTAGTTTCTCAATAAAAGTAATATTAGACTTCCTCTGGAGTTGATGTCCCACTCTGGTCTATGAACTGCCACTTGGAGAACTTTTTTTATCATATAGATTACCCATAATTCTCTGTTTAGATATAGATCAACAGTTTTCAGCTAGTGGACATATGGCCCCCTGAGGACCTCAGGATATTTCAAGAGGGCCAGTAGTGAAAAATATGTAACTGGGAGCCACAACATCTGCTGAATGGCCACAAAAATGCAAAGTATATTAAATTGCACATCTGCAATATAATACTGATTATATACTGATGCCAATAAACACACCAGTTACTGTTCTGTGTTTGTATCCAGTAATGGGGCAAAAGTGAGGGGATGAGTAGTAGCACCACAGGAGAAAAACAAGGTTGGAAGAGAGCCACAGCTTAAAAAAACGATTGAGAAACACCGATCTAGATTTAATTCTAGTTTAGATCTAGTTCTTAGAAATTATTGGTTTATGAGTTTTTCAGAAACAATGTGATTTTTTTAAAAAAAAATCAGAAATAATAGCTTTGGATTTTATAAACCTGATGGCATTTTTAAGTTTATACTTAGAGCCGCACCTGTCTTTGCTATCACCTCTAGCTGAAAATAGCATGTCTGATTTTTCCACTGGCAGGAATAGTTCCCAGCATCTTCAAGGGTTACTCTTGGAAGGATCAAAGAAACAAGACTAGCATTCATATTCAGTGAGTAGCGAATGGAACGCCGCATAGTCATATTAATCAGAACTATATTTTGATCTGATGAATCATGCTGAATCCAGAGCAGTGTCCCCTCTGTCCAATTTCTATGCACTGGGGCATCACAAGAAAAATATTTGGGATCCATTGCTGAACGAGGCAAATCTTTTCTTTCTACGGAAGAAAAGTTGGTAATAATAAGTTGAACTGAAAAGATATTTGATTCCACACATATTAACAGCAGCAAGAATTGCATTCGCGCAATACTGGAAGGAACGCAATACATCTCCAGAGGGATTGATCATTCTGAAGATATAGGAATGTGCCGAAATGGATAAACTTACCCTAGAACTAAAAGAAAAAGATGATTCGGAATTTTATGTGCTTTGGGAAAAATGGTACGCTTGGATAGATAATAGAAATAAAATTTGGAAATACACATAAGGCTATTGAGGATTAGATATTGAATGTATATAATGTATATATTGTATGGAATGTTGATTTGAAGTATACAAAAATGACACAGCCTGTTGATTATGTACTAGAGTTGTGTAAAGGAAAATTATAATAAAAATTATTTCAAAAAAAAAATAAGTTGAGTTGAAGCACAATTTTACATTAATTCCACTTACGAAACTTGAAGACATTTTAAATTCTAGATGCATTTTGGCTACACTTCAGATAGCTCAGAAATTTAAAGAGTAATGATTCTGTTTTGAAGAAGCTTTAATTTTCAATTTTAATAAAATAAAATTAAAATATTTGTAAGGTTCATTCCATGGTAGTTTTATGTGTCCCATCTCACCTTCATGTTACAGACAGATTTTTCAACCTTTAGGGATATTTTATTTTGGCTACAAAAATGTGGATCACATTATATGTGAGAAGAAAAATTACTAAAAATTATCACCATTCACTGAATTTGATTATACATATGTTGACAGTTTATTTCTCCTCTTAAATAATACTAATTCCACTCACACATGCTATTTGCTATTCAATTTCTGCCCATTGCTTAGCACTCTTTAGTAATCAAAGGAATTATCTTCCATCTTCTAATCTTCCATTCATGTGCTTTAATATAATTCCTATCAATTTATGTTACACATAGTGGAAACTATAACCCAACACAACTAAACGATATTGGTTGCATAAAAAAAAAAGGCAACCATCACCTAGATAGATGTATTACAACCTACATTCTACCAAACACGAATTCATGTAAAATCCCGTTACTCAACACTCTTTCCAACCCCATACAAATTTATACTTCTTCCTGATTCATTTTAGTCCTCGCCTTGCCCATGTGGTAATAGAAAGATTACCCATCCCATTCTCCAATGAAAAATGGAAGTCAGCTCTGATTTGGCCTTAAGTGTGGTGGAATCTCATGCTAGAGTGTGGGGGAAGGAGTGAAAAGACTGGTGAGCTTGGAGTCCTTGCAGAGAAGGAATCCATGGAGACCCACCAACATCACTCCACTTTGGAATTCCTGAAGACTTCATCTGGCTGTTCCCTTCTAATTAGCTAAGCAATAATAAAGAAGCAACTCTGATCAACTCACCGAGTTGTTCTGATTCCTTGTGGCTGTGATAAGGGAAAGAGCTGTTTCCATCTGAAAAATTACCACCTTCTTCCTTATTTGCTTTCATTTTCTCTTGGATGTTGTCAGAGTCATCTCCACCTGGAAAAAATAGTTTCAGATAAGCTATTGGAGTCATTGGAGATAGGTGGTATATAAATTTTATGAATTATTACTATGCTTCATTGCACAATTAGCTAGATATTTAGATTGGATTTGGCATTTTTATCCATCTATCATGTCCTTCTCAAAGACCTGGGGTAGGCAGATGTTGTTATTATTTATTTGGTCCACTCTTTTTTCAGCCCAGAAAATTACCTTTTTTCCCAGCCCCACATCTTTCTCTTCTACCCCTCTAATTATGTTTCCTTAAGTTTTCCTCTATGCATATGTTAGACTGTCATGGTCACCTTAGCCTATAATTATCCACAATCAAAAGATTTTATTTCGGTCTTGCAGACCAAAAGGCAAAGTATTATGGGGCATATTCATAATTTGTGCACCGTATTGGCCATAACAGTGACTATCACAGCAATTATCACAGCTATTCTTCTTCCATTTGTTTATTGTTAAATATACCTTTCTTCCAGGAGATGCCATACAGATATTCAAGTTTTCCCCATTCAAATCAACTCTGGGAAATTGGGCTGGATTGGCAAGGAAGAGAGACTAAACAGCCCCAAAACACCATAACTAGATTCTTTGGCTGAGGGAAGACTTTAACCTGGGTCTCTGTGGTCCTAGTCCAGGGGTCTGCAACCTTAAACACTCCAAAAGCCATCTAGACCTGTTTCCCACAGAAAAGAAAACACCGGGAGCCACAAAACCCTTCCCATGCCTGACTATTTCTTGAGTGGCCACAAAACTAGCATATGTAGTTGAATTAAAGGTTCCATTTTCTTCTGAAACTTTTCTTTTCTTGGATTTATCCATGGTTGGCCTACTGGGGATTGCAAAGCTCAATAAATCGCATGTCGGCAGGTATCGCACATTGGCAGTTGTAATGCATATTTTGAGTGACAGGGAGCCGCAGCAGAGGGGTGAAAGAGCCACATGTGGCTCCAGAGCCGCAGGTTGCTGACCCCTGTCCTGGTCCATCTATATAACTATCATATCATGTTGGGTCTTCTTTCTCTTGTTTCTTCTTTAGTAGGATATCTGCCATATTTTCTGGACACCCATGACTAATTTGAAGGCAATACTTCTTACCTGCTACACTGTCCTATCTAGATTCTTTTCATCCTGGATTTATACATACCTAACATTTCGAGCAAACTTTCCAAATGGAGTATTGACAGACTTAGACTATAATTCTAGTCATCCCCCAGCCAGCAGGGTCAATGTGTCTAGGGATGGTGGACATTCAAAGTGAGGGATGGAGGGAGCTAGGGAGAGCAGTCAATTCTGTAACAACTTTTCATTATTACAACACTTACTGGCTCTGTTTGGAAGCACATGGCGGTTTCCTGGCTTGCCATTCCAATTACAGGTAAACCAAGTGGTATTTTGCACAACAATTCTGTAGATCGACAAGCCCCACGTAGCATTAAGTCTTGCTTCTGGATGTTGGTACCCCACATTTACATACAGCAATTCATTCCTTTTTGGACCAAGCCAGATCAATTCTAAGTCATTTGAAGTCAGAGTGTGATACAGATTGCAGGACAAAGAAACTTTCTGGGATTCTGGAACGTGAGATATAGTTATTAAAATTTCCTTTCTTTCTAGGAGCAATTTTTTTTCTGATTAGTGTTTAATCATCACATGGAAGTGCTCAACGAGTCAAATAAAAACAATACTTTCAAAACAAAGCAAATCAATAAGAACCCTTTAAGAATTTCTAATTGCTAATACCAATTTAAAAAGGAATTTTTTCAGTTATGTTTCTCAAAAAGAATATAGTTCTAAAACTATTTAAAATATAACCACATTTTTTAAAAAGCAAATTCTTAAAATGGATTAAATTAACCCAGCAAATTAGAATAAGGATCAAATGACAAATGGAGCGATTTGCATAGCTTTTAAAAATTAATCAACAATATCTAAACTGAGGCTGGGCTTGTTTTTTTAACCCTAAGTTTAATAGTACCTGTTGGTTTCCAAAACTGAATTTCAGATCTTTATTTTTATCTGAAAATGGGCTAAAATAATTCTTACTAAATATTGTCTGTATACTGTATCTTTAAAAAAACACACACAGATCTACAACCGAAAATACATGACATAACAGGAAAAAAGATATGGGGAGAGATAAGAAATGCAAACAAACGTAGCTTTTTTTAATGTCAGGCTTACTACATGCAAGCCTCAGATATTTGGTTTGGCCATGATGGAAAAAGGACACACGTTGCTTCTCTAAAGTTTTACTTCTACACTGTTGACTTTCCCAAAATATACCTACCTGTTAATCTGTTATCAACTAAGCTTCCAGTTTTCAATCATCTACAGGACCTACCTGTGACCTGGATCACTTGCACAGTTTCCTTGGGTGTTTCAGTGGTTGCTGTCCAGTGGTAGGAAAGCCATAGGAGAAGCAAGTAGCACAGAACGGGTGCCATTACCTCCTTCCTGCTAGCTAAAACAAAAGAGGCTCAGACAAACCTAAAGAAGCGGTCACACCAGCAACAATTTTAGCAAAGGAGGCTGCTCTGAAGCGTGAATTCTTCATTAAACTCCCTTGAGAGCTGAATGGTTGCCCCAAGGGAGAAGAGAAAAAGCAGAGAAATTATTCCACTAAGTGCACAGTAATTGAGAGTGTAAATGTTAGTGTCTAATGTCTATGCAAAGTCTACTTCTGTATTTAACATCTTTTCTACATTCAAACAAGCCACGGTGGTCTCTTTAGGAACTATGGGTCTGAGTTCCCAGGCCTGTGCATCTCTTCTCTTGGTTTTTTTCCTTCCTTGGGGGAAACGTTGATCTTTAAATAAACCTTGAGAAAAATGGGGCATTGCAGCTTCAGTTGGGTTCTCTAAAGGAGACACAGGTCAAAACGAAACAGAAATCTTTATTAAGCTGGTACACCATTACTGTATTTGGTGGGCTAATTAATTATAGCATATACTAATTTTTACTCCAAATGTCTGTCCTTTCAAACTGTCCATCCCCAAAATTTAAGTTTCTCTGTTTATAATCATGATAGTCATTGCAGTAATAGGAATTTTAGGGACATTCAATGACAATATTTTAAGGCAGCATTTCCAACTTTACCAATTTCTAACTCTGTGAATTCCCATAATCCTTACCATTGACCATTCTGGCTGTGAAATTCTGGGATTTAAAGTACACACAAAAGGTAAATGACCAAGGTTGGGAAATATTTTTAAGACCAGGTAGAATCCATTTGATGCTACTCACCCTTCATGGAAATCAGATACAAATGTGTGTGTGTGTGTGTGTGTGTGAGAGAGAGAGAGAGAGAGAGAGAGACAGAGAGAGAGAGAGAGAGACAGACAGACAGACAGGCAGATATGGGAAGTACAGTGATATGAGGGAATTGTGCAGAAATCCTTGTTCCTGGTGTGTGTATGTGTGTGTGTGTGTGTGTGTTGTTGATTCATGTGGTATGGGTTGGATACTAAAACGATGAGTGTTAGGAAAACATCAGGATACTCATAATTAATAATGATTTGTTAAAATGTACCCTAAACTTACAGTATAAGATGACTGAGGTTTCCTCTGGCCCAGGGATCCCCAAACTCTTTACCTCAAAGATCCTCTCATGAAGTTTCAGATTGTTCCTTAACTCCCAAACATTTACTTTCTGAAATTAATTTAATAAATACTACTTTAACTAACGGTACTATGCATAACAACAACAGTGGCTAGTCCAATCAACCCAAGGACCAGGGGGTGATATTGACCACTTTGGAGAATCCTGCTTTAGCCAATCATTTTGGGGAAGCATTATAATTGGTAAACAGATAGCTCCATCGTGGTTTTCACAGCAAGAAATTTGCCACACATTTATCCTCCTTTTCCCTTTTAATGAAACCTGATATAGGTAGTCTTTGTCTTACAACCATTCATTTAGTGACTATTGGAATTACAACGGCATTGAATAAAGCGACTCTGACAAATAAGGTTATAAAATTGGGCATAACTCACTTGCCTTCCTTAGAAATGGAAATTATAATCCCAATTATGATCATAAATTGACAATTACCCCTATAGGGTCATAGCAGCATTATATGTCCTAGCATGTACAGGAAGGAAAACTGCAGATATTTATGTCTATGGAGATTCTCAGTCATCTAGGTCATGGTTATCCCAAATGTGCTTTTTCAAGAGGCAAATGGACTTTCTCGTTTTTCTTTGAAGATGTTTCACTTCTCATCCAAGAAGCTTCTTTAGCTCTGACTGGAAGGATTTATACTCCTTGCAGACACCTGGTCATATGCATTCTTTTAGCGAGTCATTAAGGTCACCTGGAGGTTTATATGTGTCATCAGGGTCACATGAGTGGTGCAAATGGGTGTGGAGCCTTCTTGGAACTGTTGAAATGACTATGTTGTAGATTGGAAAAAGATGATGTTCTATCCCCCTTCCTCTGTTGAGAGAAGGCTGTTCAATTTTGACATAGATGAACAGCCTTTTCTTAAAAATAGGGGCAGGAATACAACATCGTTTATCTCCAATCTACAGTCCTTTCAACAGTTTCAGTTTGCACCACTCCGGTGACTCTGATGACACAGATAAACCTCCAACTCATTAACATCTCACTATAAGAATGCAAATGACCAGCTATCTGCAAGGAGTATAAATCCTTCCATTCCCCACCATCCAGTGAGAGCTAAAGAAGTTTCTTGGATGAGAAGTGAAACATTTTCAAAGAAAACCCAGATAGGCCAGTTGCCTCTTGAAAAAGCACATTTGGAACATGCAGATATTGATAGGTGTTCCAGCCAATAGGAAAAAAATTCCAGCATCCTAACTTGCAAAACAGATTTCTTTTGTCATTTTCTTTGAACTGTAGGATTCACATTGCAATCCAAGATTCATGCCAGAATGCCTTACTTCAGCCAACAGGCAAGAATGGCTGCCTCTGACCCAGGAGATTCAGTCCATTTTTTGCAAGCATGCTGCTAATATTAATCAGTCATCCCTTGGTGATGGTTTGGGGAGAGGTTGCTGCGGTTTTCAAAAATGTTTTGCAGCTGGAGCCAATGATGGATGTGTGGGCAAAGCTCTAACAGCCAGCAACTGATGCTGAAATTAACCGCGACATACGACATTTCAACCCAAGATTTAGCTGAGCTGCAAAAGAGGCAGCCACATCAGAGTGTTGCCAAGCAAGAAAACTAACAATCCTTTCCATACGTAGGTATTGTTCCTAACCATCATGTCACCCAAAAGTGCTTTCTGATGTCACACACGAGCACCACCATTTTATATTGATAGGTGGCAAACAAATTTAATACAGTATACTGTAAACAAACAAACATACTTGCATCATATACTGGATATGTATACTGTGTAAAAATAAGTTTGCATTGCAAGATATGTTTCATCACAAGTCCTTCTACACATACACACCCATGGATACCTGGGATTCCACAGGACGATCTTGCTTTTTTGAATCACCCATTCTTATTTTACCTGAGGCATTACAGAATAACAGATTTGAAAGAGACCTTGGAGGTCTTCTAGCCTAACCCCCTGCTCAAACAGGAGATCCTGTATCATTTCAGACAATTGGTTGTCCAGTCTCTTCTTAAAAACTTCCAGTGATGGAGCACCCGCAACTTCTGAAGGCAAACCGTTCCACTGATTAATTGTTCTGCAGGAAATTTCTCCTTATTTCTAGGTAGGTTCTCTCTTTGATTAGTTTCCATCCATTGCTTTTTGTTCTGCCAACCTGTTGGAGAACAGGTTGACTCCCTCTTCTTTATAACAGTCTCTTTGTCATCGTTCTGAGTAATGCTCCCAATCAATTTAAGATTTTGAGTCCTTGGCTTCTCAAAAGTCCTGTTTATTGGGTACATCATATCAGCATAGTGTCAGATCCCATAGAACCCTACCAGGGCACCCCATATTCTTGTGAGGAGGGCCTGGTTGCATTCCTCACTTTATAACCTTTTTCCTGTATTATGCCTCTCTTGTATTTTGATTTACCTTCCTGGGAAAGTAAAAGGGGAAGGAATAGTTAGAGGGGCTATCTGTTTTGTCTCCAGCAAGTGACATCTGGGAACCACCTTCTCAGCCCCGTGGTTCTCAAAAAAACTTTGCCCCTGCGGTTTGGCTTGCCCTGCTCTGGACTGAGGGGAGGGGTTTCTATCTGTTATGTGTGGGAATCCTACTGTCTTTACCTGCTATCACTTTCTCTCAATAAAAGTTTCCTTTTGAAATAATGCCTGTTTCAAGAGTTCTGCTTTCTTGAGGAGGGAGGAGAGGCAAGTTGTTACACATGGTAAGATGTGAAACCAACACTGAATAATTCCCGCATTTTTGGTATAATTAAAGAATAGATACTGTCCATCTCCCTTGCATCACAGATCGCGTTAGCTGAACAAGCCGGTGATGAACCTCTCAGCGCTGCTTCCTGCTGTTGCTAGGGGACATTGATCTGGCCTTGGTTCTCAGGAGCCTTATCCTCGTTATGTCTGGCACATTGGAGGAAAACATTCTATATTCCATAAATCCCCCTCTCCCCCCCCCATAAGGATGGCAATTAAGAAACAAAGCAAGAAAATACGGCTTCAGCTAGAGTCATTTTTGAGAATTGACACTCTTTACTATATTAGCAGTGGCTAAGACGCTGAGCTTGTCGATCGAAAGGTCGGCAGTTCAGCAGTTCGAATCCCTAGTGCCGCATAATGGGGTGAGCTCTCACTATTTGTCCCAGCTTCTGCCAACCTCGCAGTTCGAAAGCACGTTAAAAAATGCAAGTAGAAAAATAGGGGTCATCTTTGATGGGAAGGTAACAGTGTTCCCTGCGCCTTTGGGGTTTAGGCATGCTGGTCACATGATCACGGAGACTTCTTCGGACAGCGCTGGCTCTTCGGCTTTGAAAAGGAGATGAGCATCACCCTCTAGAGTCAGGAACGACTAGCATATATGTGCAAGGGGAACCTTTACCTTTACCTTAGTATTAGAATACTACTATCATGTCACTCCTAGTTCTTCTTTTCATTAAGATAGATATATCAAATTCCTGCAACCGTTCTTCATGTGTTTTAGTCTCTAATCATCTTTGTTGCTTTTCTCTGAACTTGTTCCAGAGTTTTGACATCTTCTTTATATCATGGCGACCAATACTAGACACAATATTCCAAGTGTGATCTTACCAAGAGTTGCTCCAGTCTTGTGCTTTTCAGATTAATTACAATCTGTGATCGAGGATTACTTTGTTGATTTTGCAATTGTGTTGTCCAGCCTGCAGTTGCCCACCATAAGTGTTCTGCATTATACAACTGCTATTATTCCACCTGTGATTCCATATGGCCTGCTCCCAAATAAGGCATGTATAGTATGTGTTCTTATTTGTACTTGAAAAACCTCTCACTAGGACTTCCTGTTTTTGGAAGTCTTTCTTGAGTGATAATGCTAAGAACCTTGTATCTGGAAATACCCGAAGTACATTTTGCTGCTAGCAGAGCAGATTTTTTTTTCTGCCCATATAGTGTGATTTGCATTTTCTAACTGAATATAATAGTTTCAATCTGTCTCATAAAAAATAAGCAATTAACAGCATTCTTTCTTTCTTTTTTACATGGGAGAGCCAATTTGGCAATGCCACCAGCTCCAGAGAAATCTCTCTCGGACTGGTTTATTTAGGAGGAGGAATTATAAAGTGGCAACTTCTTTTCTTGTTTTTTTTTCCATATGTTTGATCAACTATGGGGTGATAGTTAAAGGTTACACTCCTTTCAAGATGAGAGTCAAACAAACCATAGTGAAAACAAGCACTTTCCTGACAACTGTGGTTACAAATATTAAGATAAATCCAATACCTTTATAAATAAAAAAAAACATTGAATCTTTGCACACTGTGCAATCAAAAATGCAAAAATCAAAAATGCAGAATTGTTGTACGGAATTGTTGTATAGTATATACCGCTTACTATACTATAGTGCTGTGGGCCAATACACAGCAATATATATTTTGTTATAATGTAGTCTGCTTGGGTTTTGATTATGATTTATAGCTTAGGGTTGCTATTTTCCCTGGCCACCATCTAGTTCAGAATTTTTCAACTAGTTCTTTATATTTGGACTTTAATTCCAAGAGGTTTCTGGCCAATGTGGAACTTTGACAATTAGACCCTAATGGCTGTGTTTAATGAGAGTTTATGAAATTGAGATATTTGGAGGGTTCTTGTGTGTGTGTGTGTGTGTGTGTGTGTGTGACATAGTGCCACACAAGCCCAGCCAATTATGATGTATCCCATAGGTCATGTTAAATAAATTATTATTTACTTTATATGTCATTCCAGCCAAATTCAGATTAGTAGTTCTGTATACAGGTAGTCCCTAGACTTATAATCACTCATTGTAAGTGACTTATGGCCATTTTTCACACTTATGACCATTGCAGCATCCCTTAGTCATGTGATCAGAATTACAAGCACTTGGCAACTGACTCATATTTATGACGGTTGCAGTGTCCCAGGGTCATGTGATCCCTTTTTGCAATCTTCTTACAAGCAAAGTCAATGGGAAAGCCAGATTCACTAAACAACCGTGTGACTAATTTAACAGCTGCAGTGATTCACTTAACAACTGTGGCAAGAAAAATCGTAAAATGGGGCAAACCCCACCTTGCTCAGCAACAGAAATTCTGGGTTCAATTGTGGTCGTAAGTTGAGGACTACCTATATACTGTATTAGAAGAGTTATCAGTCTCTCTGTTCATTCCCCAGTGAGGCACAACAATAAAAGAAAAGCCGGAAATCTTTAATACAGTTAAGAGTTTATTCTTTAATATCAATAAATAAGCAGCTAGAAGAATCTCTTCATTTCCTCCAAGTTGAGGAGTTTCCTTTGTTTGTTTTTCCTAACAAAATGTTTCCTTCTGTTTATGTGTGCATTAAAAAATCCAGTCCTGGGCTTGAGGTGGGGTCTAGTCATGAGAAGAGGGAGGGAGGGAGGGAGGGAGTGGGAAACAAACGTAGTGTGGTCACTAATGCGGAAAGCACTTGGGACAGTATGTGTGCAGGTGTGCGCGTGTGAGCTTGCGTGTGCAAAGGCAAGGACAGGCAGGTGGCTCAAAATGTACAGTAGCCGAGTCGCTGGTGAGGTTTGTGGGTTGGGTAGAGAAGCAGCTGGCAGGGAACGTGGCATGGCAAATACCAGCACTGTGGCCCACACTAGCAATCGCACTAGCAGAGGGGTTAAAGGGGAAGAGAGACACTATTAAATAACAGAGGGGCAGAGAAGCAGAGGCGGGGTCGAAGACAAGACAGTGGGGTTTGGGAAATGGGCAGATCTTGACGGTTGGGGGGAACAACGTGGTTATTTCCATGACGACTCAAATGTTCACTTCTTTCCTTCTATATTGTCTGTAAAAAGGGAGGAAGAAAATAAAGAATAAAGGGCAGAGAACGAAGAAATCAAGACATCCACCCCCCTCCTCACACACTGCAAGCAAGATGAGTAACCTAGAACTACTTCCTGCAGAAAATATTTCTGTACGTTGTTCCAGCAGTGATGCTGATTTAAATTTTGCTAATTATTTATATAATATTGTGTTATTTTATCATGGATAATGCTGGGTATTGCTGAGATCTTCTGATTGGGAGGTAAGTGATGGATGGATGCATGGATGGAGATAGAGAGAAAGAGAAATGGATAGATAGAAATGGATAAATGAGAGAGAGGGGGGGGATAGATGGGTAGTTAGAAATGATAGATAGATAGATAGATAGATAGATAGATAGATAGATAGATAGATAGATAGATAGATAGATGGATGGATGGATGGATGGATGGATGGATGGATGGATGGATGGATGGATGGATGGATGGATGGATGGATGGATGGATGGATGGATGGATGGATGGATGGATGGATGGATGGATGGATGGATGGATGGATGGATAGATAGATAGATAGATAGTATATTACATTATAATTAAGTCCCAAATAATTCTAGTGACTAAGAACTAATTTTTACACACTGAGTGGAATTTGCTTCCTATGAAGCATGTGTGGCCTTGGAGCCTTAGGAGAAATCAACAGACTTGGGGATGTTCACTGCCCTGGTTTCATACATGCTAAGCCCAGCACAGAAAAACTCACCCAACCCAGAACATCATTTTCTCTACAGTTTAGCCCAAGCATCCTCACCCACCTCTTTAAGAAGAATCTGACAACACCAAAAGCAGCAGGCCCACAGAAGGCACGCATCACCCCCTTTGCTGTCCAGCAAATGTATGGCCAAGCAATGACTTAAATCAGACATTTGCCTAAGCATGACACAAGGGCAATATAGGCAGAGTTAGGCACAGTCAGGAAGGCTGTGAAAAGCAGAAAAGATTTCTGTGCAACAAAAGGTCAGTCCAAGACTATCCTCTCATTAGCCAAACACTGAAGTCAGAAGCATCTTTAAAAGGGTGCCAAAGGCCAAGAATGGCTAGGAAAGGCACAATGTAAGAAAAAGTCCGACTAACAGGAGCACAATTTGGAATGTGACAATTAGGATTCATAGAATCCAACAGATAAACATGCAGAATAGTTTGCGCTGAAAGTTACCCCGTCTTTTTCTTTTAAAGGGCCCTATGAATTATTCAGTGGTTTCAAAACTGAACTCTAAACCACCCTAGGATTCTTTAGAAATTTCTAAGATGTTCTTCAAAGAAAGGATCAATAAACTCAGGCAAGTTTTCCTAAGAAGTAATTTGTTTCCCTTGCTGAGCTTCCTCTGCAACACAGGAACAGCAGAAGTCATGAGAGGTGGTGATGGCCATTCATATTATAGGGGTTGGTTTTAATGTTAAAAAAAATGCTCCCTTTTCTCCTGTAATGTTGGTGTAGAAAGTAGGGAAAATAATTTTGACAGAGATATGCAAGATCCATTACTAGGGCGAAAAAGGGTGGAACACAAAGGTAAAATCCAGCAGGTTCTGATAGGTTCTGGAGAACCGGTAGCGGAAATTTGGAGCAGTTCGGAGAACCAGCAAATACCACCTCTGGCTGGCCCCAGAGTGGGGTGAGAATGGAGATTTTGCCATATCCTTCCCCTGGAGTGGGGTGGAAATGGAGATTTTTTTTTAATAACTTTCCCCTGCCACATCACCAAACTACGCCCACCAAGCCATGCCCGCAGAACTGGTAGTAAAAAAAAATTGGATTTCACCACTGGTGGAATATATTTTAAGTTTACAAAAGACATACTGGTGATATTCAGAATCAGACCTTCTCTAATCATCTGTCTTTCCTATAACAACTGTAGAGAGTATGGGAAATGTCTTTGACAGAAATACACAAGATCCATCACCAGGGTGACTGGGAGGTGTGTGAAAAGGTTTTTACATTCACAACAGACAGATATTGGAAGCAGTTCAAGATACATTCCTAAATCACTGAACTATAAAAAAGAGAAGGCACAGCATAATCAGACCTCCAGGATTCTGTTATTATAGCCAAACTTAACGGAGATATTTTTTTCCGCTCTTTCTGTGGAGTTGACTTCTTGAAGTGAAACATTCAGGTTTAGACAGACCCCTCTTTAATTCATTGAACTGTAAGAAAACAAGGCACAACACAATCAGATTTGCAAGATTGTTGATGTCAATCTTGCAAATCTGATTGTGTTGTGCCTTGTTTTCTTATAGTTCAATGAATTAAAGAGGGGTCTGTCTAAACCTGAACGTTTCACTCCTTTTTGACCTAATAATAAATCTTACTTATCTCTATCAAGGTTATTTTCTCTACTTTCTATCCCAACATTATAGATACACTGGTTCAGCAGTCTTCCAAGAAATGCTTGGAATTGTAATTTTGCTTATTTGTGTACCTTGGCAGTTGAGCGAAACTACCATTTCCAGCATCTCGGTGGACTGAAATAGGAAGCAATCAGCAAAACAGATTATTATTATACCTTTCCTCCTCCTTCTCTCTTCATCACGAATTTTTTTATATTCAATATTATGTATATAGGCTTCGGGGATGAAGCAGAAGGTGAAGGAAGAGAAGAACGAGAATACACTTTCTGATTATTCCTATGTTCACATTATCTACTATGTCTACTGTAAGGTAGAGTCACTGAAGCTGGCTAGATCAACTTATTCTATGAAGATCAGTGGATTAGACATGATTCCATATTCTCTGAAATATTTGAAACTTTCTAAGTAGATATACAAAGATTCCTTGGCAGACGTGTTAGTCTCACCATCTTAAAAATGCTAAATTTTTAAAAAAACAACCCTTGGAAATTGCTCTGTGGGCATTCAAAAGATAACATTAATAGCTGATTTATTGAAGTGGCCATGACCATTCCTGTATCCCAACAGGAAGTTGAATTTGTGCAAAATGGAGCCTTGCATTGATCAGATTACCACCAACCAAACATTTCATGAAGAAATGGTACTCTTGGAAAAATTCTCTTTCAGGGAAGGATTTTCTGTCTCTTGTCCTACGAAGCAGTTTTTTTCCCCCTATGTAGCTGGGCCCTGGTTTCCTGGACAATGTCATTTGCAGCAAACAGACTGTCCAAGCAAAAAAAGAAACATTCTTCCCAGCTTCACACAGATATTGCCTATTTTTCTGCATAGATCAACAGACAGATATGAAGGAATTGCCGGAGAACAAACAAGGCATGCAATTGAGGGTTGTACAGTAAGATACCTGGAAGGCAGGATACAGGAGAATAGAGGGGGAAGGAGTTTATGCTACAGGATGGAAAGGATAAAAGAAGCCAGAGTTAATAGAGATTAGGAAAGAAGTTCACAAGAAGAGGAGAATATTATTAGTCTAGATGGAATGAGTAAGTAAAATGAATGAATGACTGATTAGCAACCCATAAAGAAGGGAAAACTCTCTAGAATAAGAGATAGGCAAACAACCGTTTCTTCTCTCTTTACTTCTCTACTTTTCTTCTCTCTATATCTTATTACACTGAACTGCCAAAGGTGCTTTTTCAAAAGGCAATGGTACTTCATTTTTCCTTGAAGACATTTTGCTTCTCATCCAAGAAGCTTCTTCAGTTCAGAACTGATGTTGCCTTTGAAAAAGTACTTTGGGACAACCATGATCTGGATAATTGAGAATCTCCATAGACACTCAGACAGTTTCCATCTAGTTGTGTGCTTCCTCTACCAGGAAGCACAAAAGTAGGTCCTCTACTAGGTCCACCAGATCTACTTTATCTTCAGAACTAAAAAAGTGAAACCAAGGATCTGGGCAACTCCACAACTTTATAAAAGGGACTCTGTCATTGCCTTTATCATAATTGTAAATTCCTTGGAACTGATATCAGATACATCTGGATGTGCTCCATGGAGTACTCCAGGAAGGAACCCAAGTGACCAGGGACCAAATCCTATTTTTAAAGATGTGTTGCACTGAATGTCTTCAGATTCTAGACTAACTGAGGAAATATCAGAGGAAGGCAGGAAATAATTACAAAGAGAAAGATCAGAAGGGAGGAGACATCCCATTTCTTATCTTCTCCAACTTGATGTTTTTGTTTTCATCGATTCCATCTGGGAAATCCAATTCCAGTAAGAAGGAAAAGGCAAAGGACTGGGAAGATAAGATATATTAGGGAGGCTTACGCTCCAGATAGTTCCGGGCAACGAATTTGAGACATTCATCCAGAAAGATGACGGGCAAGGATATCTTCATAACCATAATCCAGTGATGCAAGTCCAAGTGTGTCAGTTTGAAGATCATCTGGAAAACACAGGAACAACAATAGAAACATCAATAGAGAAATACGTATTTTCTTCTACCTTTCCACTCATAGTCAGATTATGTACTAAAATGATGTAAATGGTAGGCTACATTAGATATAATTGGCTGAATCCTGATTAAAAGTTGGATTTAATAAATGGGATTCATTCTTCCCAGAAAATAGGAGTGTATAAATCCTATGATGAAGAAATTCTGGAATGAATGGGAGAACACCTGAAGCATCTCTTTTTAAGCCATTAAAGAACCTGTTACTTCTAGACATACTCTGCTGCTTTCAGAAGCTACTCTTAGATGTTTCCATGTGAGTGTACATGCATTCATAACTGCTTCACTTGTTATTTTCCCCAGCAAGCAGAGGTGGCTGTGCACACATGAAGAAGCAGCCAGAAAAAGTTTCTGGAACAGTTGAAGAAGCCTGGAAAAGACTTCTCCAGCTAGAAGTACAGTAGAGCAGCTTTGAATGATTTGGAAAAAAAAGACTTAGAACACACTGTTGTGCATTCCGAAGTATTTTTTTCAAAGAATTTGCATGATCTTGATATCTGTAGAATTCAACAAGAAGTGGGAATACAGTCCTCTAGGCATTTGGGGTATGCCAGGCCTCAGATTTGAAGGCAAAAAGGTTCACCGACAGGCATGAATCTAGCACCCATCTGCTATTCCCTGAAACAGCTGGGCATGTTGGTCATGTAGCTGTCCTCTTTAGGTGCCACATGATCCTAGAAATGATACAGTTGCTTTAAAGAGCTGAAGAAAAATCTTGTTTTATTTGTGCCTCTGTAGATTCCAGAGCCCCGTTTTACTTTTGAATCCTAAAGTAAAATCCTCCACTCCTCACTGATCAAAAATGTGACTACTATTACTTACAGGCAGGGGATCAACGTAAAGGATGACAAAATGCAGAGACATGGAGAGGCAGATAGATCCCAGAAGCCAGATGTTCACCCAAGGAGGCATCCGTACCAAGGACTGGTTCTCTGAAAGGCTATACAGGAGATAGAAATGGGAAATTAAATCAAAGTTATGATTTCTGCTCTGTTTTTGAAATGAGAGGTCCCAGTCTTAAATAATCAGTCAGTGCAAATACATAGCGACTAGTCCTCTAAAAAAAAATTGAGATATATGAGAAGTGGGCAACTTTCCTTCGAGCAAAAGGTTAATTAGATAGATATCTCAGCTCTGCTTGGAAAGTCCCAGCCCTGGGAGCTAACAAATGGGTGCATTTGAGGATTGTGACAAAGTTAGAACACAGTATTGCAATTTGGATGCAAAATTCAATTAATCTCAGACTTCATTTTAAATCAACATCTTTATGACTTTACAACATGTGATCAGAATGGGAGAGCTAGTGATTGGAGGCATTTGTTCTTTGCCCTCCCTTCTGAACAATAAAACATAAATTAATTATGCAAATATGTAGATGTTTCAAATTAAGGATACTTGTCTTTGGAACATGGAAATAGTTCTGCTGTAATAACTGGGAAAGCACTGCTTTTGTGCTAATTAATCTTGGCATGCTTCAGCAGGCTACCTTTCTTCTATTGTGAAGACCAGAATGGGACAACTTGCCACAGCCAACTCCCCATGGCCAACTCACTGCAGGATAAATCATCACGGCCAACTAGTTGTGGGATAACTCACTGCATATTTTAATTTTTTTCATTCACATTTCATTCTGTCCCTCCTTTTGCATCTTTTTTTTAATGATTCTATTCCACTATTTCTTTAATATTAGTGTAATTCTTGTCCTGCAGCAAGCTGTTCTGAGGCGAGTTGGCTGTAGCGAGTGGTCCTACAGTGAGTTGGCCATGGCAAGTTGGCTAAAGCGAGTTGGCTGTGGTGAGTTGGTTGTGGCAAATTGTCACAGACCCTGTGAAGGCATGTCCACAACAGATGAGATGTAGGTGTCTTACAATGCTATTCTTCAGATATTCCTTGGTTTCCTATATTACTGTAAAAATTATTCTGACTTACATATTTGCAGTGGCTGGTGTTTTGCATGAAATGTAAGTTAACTTCAAATATAAGTTTTTGCACATTGCTAAAAAGCGGAATTAAAGCTGAACCTATAATATTCATTTTTTGTTGGCATGGATTTTGAATTATCTTCACAGAGAACATTAATTTGTACTCCCCCATCATCCTGCACAATTTGGAAAGTTGGAGAAAGCATAAGATTTGCACAAGGTGGAAACAACGCATAGAGAAATGCTAGTGAAAACGTGCAAGGCAGTACCATGTGTATGAGGCCATGGCCTTCGTCATCCTCCATTTTACCTGTTGAGCGCATTGCACATCTCAATGGTGACCAAGACAGACAAAGCCATGGTCATGGGGACAGAGGATTCAAAGATCTCACAGTCCAAGCCGTCAAAGGAAGGGTGGTCTTCTGTACATTGCATGAAATGGGACTAAAAGAAGAAAAGAAGAATGGGGGAAAGTGAAATTAAGACTGAACAGAGCTTTTCTGAATTTAAAAAGCCTTCATTCCTCATACAATACTTGTCTCCCACAACTTAGAGCAATCAAAACTCACCAACTGATGATAAGTCACTCTAGGTCCATCATCAGCATATAAGAACCACCAGGCAGCAGCCCCAACAGTGGCCGCTCCGACATACACTGTAGGCAGAACAAAAATGAAAAATTATCGTGAGCAAAAAAAGGGGCCAGTGATAGCAGAAAGGGGTATCTCCTCAAGGATGATTGCTGAGAAACTGGAATGAAAGAGCTGGGTTGATTTCTTCCTTGCACCATGATGCAGTACTGCAGGCTAATTCAGCTCACTTCCAGGAGTTCATCGATTCTCACTGACTCAATGTTGACTCAGCCTTCCATCCTTCCACGGTTGCTAAAATGAGGATCCAGATTGCTGGGGCCAATATGCTGACTTTGTAAACCACTTAGAGACCTATGAAGCAGTATATAAATCTAAGTGCTATTGCTATTATTTATCTGGTGAATGCATATTTTGCCCTAGTCTAATGGCTCTGTTTGCAAACATATAATAGTAAGTATGAACAATATGCAACTGACTAAAGAATAAACCAAAGACAGCCTAATTGTACCAGGCTGGGTCATGCAGAAGATTTGTGCTTGCCTAGGATTTTGGAGATAATACAGATTGCTGTGCTGAGATTACTGTTAAGTCACATAACACAAGGATGAGGATACAGACTTGAATTCAGTTAGAATATAGGGCCAAAATATATGTTTTAGATCCAAAGCTAGACCAAGGCATCAGCTATGGGAGGAAAGCACCTACTTCCAATGGCCATGTAGCGGAAGAAGAGCCAACCACTAATCAGGGGCTCCTTGGGGCTACGTGGTGGCCTGTTCATGATGTCCAAATCAGGGGGGTTAAAACCCAAGGCAGTGGCTGGAAGCCCATCTGTCACAAGGTTCACCCACAGCAGCTGTACAGGAATCAACGCTTCAGGGAGACCGAGGGCGGCTGTAAGGAAGATACTGGGATGGGGAGATGCAGAAAAGAAAGATAAGCATGAGATCAAAGAAGTCTCTGGGAGGCAGGAACATGTGACATCATCACTTGGGGGAGGGGATGCACAGATCTCCCTACTATAATTACTCGGAATTGATTTGTCCCGCTGCAAAACCGTTTTCCAGACAGCCTGGTTTAGCTTTGAAGCTGGCCAGATGACAGTGCGTGAAGCCCCTTACCAGACAACCTCACCCACATTAGAGGAGATGAGGTAGCGAATGAATTGTTTCATGTTGTTGTAGATGGCCCGGCCTTCCTCCACCGCAGCCACAATAGTGGAGAAGTTATCATCTGCCAACACCATTTCAGAGGCAGTTTTGGCCACTGCAGTGCCAGAGCCCATGGCAATCCCAATTTCAGCTTTCTTCAGAGCTGGGGCATCATTAACACCATCACCGGTCTATCAGGAGACAGAAAGAGAGAGGAGGGGAGGGGAGGAAGGAGATAGAGAGTTAACTGAGATATAAAGAAATAAATATTGAAAAACCTCCATGTTCCAAAACTGAACAATCCTCCTTGATGAGGGACATGATTGCATCATTAGCTGGTCCCCCATTTCAGAAAAGAACGGAAAAGAGGACATTAAAAATATCTTAAGTGATATGGGAAGCTACCCCCCACTCCTAGGAAATATTTGAGAAATATTTAAAAAGGCAGGATAAAATATTTCCCCTAAAAGAGAAATCTTAAAGAATCTTTTTTTAAAAAAATTTGATTTATATGCCGCCCTTCTCCGGAGACTCAGGGCGGCTTACAGTGCGTTAAGCAATAACCTTCATACTTTTGTATATATTTATATTTATACAAAGTCAGCTTATTGCCCCCAACAAACTGCTCCCAGCAGATATTTTATGCCCATTAAAGACTGGGCCAGCCTATCTACAAAACAAAAGACCCTCAACCCTCAGGGTGATGGGATTAAGACATGACCCTCCAGGACATAATAGGATTAACCCACTAGCAGTAGAGCTCACTATATTGAACAATATTCTAAGGACATTGCATCAGCCAAAACTTCAACCAAGCTTGGCTCAGACAAACTCCTAGGATTTGTACATATCACCATGGGAGTCTGACAACAGTCAACAGAATACACGTTCTTGCACAGGAACAGGAAGCTCAAGTTCAAAGCCCAAAAGAAGATACAAATACCCCTCACTCTCAACTCCATGTGTTCAGCTGCACCAGAGAACCATCTGCTTTATCTTTCCAATCAGCCTCTATGTTTCCAGTGTCTTCTCCCAGCTTGGAACTAAACCAGATGGATATTTCATCTAACAGTGAGCAATTCCTGAAGGGGATACCTGAAATGTTCCCTGATGCTTCCTAATAACATCATGCTCCTTCAGAGCTCTTGTTAAAAGTAACAGGGTTCCGTTATTTTTATTATTTTAGCATTTATTTTAAATTTTAGTTTAATTTAGTTTGATTTGATTCGTGATTCTTTGGAGTGTCCAATGGTTTGCCTTTGTGTGTATTTTTAAAAGTTTGGTATAGGAAGAGACATGGTTCTTTTTTGTTAATTAATCCTCAAATCAAACATGTGAAAAGGGGGAAACATAGAAAGATTTCTTCCCTAAATAGCTGAAATGAAAAGAGATGCTCAATTGTTCACCAAACAGTCAATTGGGAAAATGATTGATTCTTTTATATAGTGAATTTCTGCAGCATCCAATCTGAAAGCACACACTGTGTTAGAGAGTAATTCCCTGGAAATGGGCTTTTATTCTTTTTAATGATCATCAGGCTACAAAAATGTAAACAATCATATAACTTTTACAGGTTGTCCTCAACTTGCAACCATTCTTTTAGTGACCATTTGAAGATGCAACACCACTGAAAACAGTGGTTTACAACTGGTCTTCACACTTATGACCATTGCAGTATTCTCATGGTCACGTGTTCATAATTTGGGTGCTTGGCAACTGGCATATATATATATATATACAACAGTTGTGGTATTCTGCAGTCATATGATCACCATTTGCAACTTCCAACAAGCAAAATCAATGGGGGAAGCAGGATTTGCTTAATGACCATGTGATTCACTGAACTACCTCAGGGATTCACTTAACAACCATGGCAACAAAGGTTGTAAAATCAGGAGAAACTCACTGAACAATCACCTTATTGAACAACAGAAATTCCAGTCCCAATTGGGGTCGTCAATCAAGGAACTAGCTGTATTAAATTTCCCTCGTGCCCTTCAGTCATCCAGACTTAATGGTGGGGGTAATTCCCTGTCCACATATCATCATAATCATCATAATCTTTTAACAATCCCATACTCCCTTGTGGGGTGGAGTCTGGGCAGCTAAATGGAGTTAGGAGAGTGTTTAATGGCCTTCCTGTTGCCAATGGGGAATTTTGTTCAGCAGATATAGTCTCACTGTCCCCAGAGAGAGAAATATCTGCCTCTACTTAGGATTGAACTCACAGTCTCCTGATTGTGAGCTGAGAGCTCCACCTCTAAGCCACCCCACCACTCCTTCCCTGCCCACATATATTCCATCTATTCACCATGGCAGTGATCTCATCGAAGCTCTGCAGGAACTCCACGATCTTTGACTTGTGCGTGGGCTCAACCCGTGCAAAGCAGCAAGCTCTTTTGCAGGCTTCCCGTTGCTCAGCAGCGGGCAAGTCGTCAAACTCCCGGCCAGTGTAGGCTCTGCCAGTCACGTCTTCATTTTCAGCGAAGATGCCGATGCGGCGACAGATGGCAATAGCGGTACCTTTGTTGTCACCGGTGATCATGATGACGCGGATGCCAGCTTCACGGCACAGTTCAATGGACCCTGAGACTTCTTTACGGGGGGGATCCAACATTCCTACGCAACCTACAAAGGTCAGGTCAGTCTGTGAAGATCAGAAAAAAGATTATGAGCTGGACTGTGGAATCTACTAGCCCATACTTCCTTTCACTAGACAAATCTGGTCTTTATATCAAGTTTATATCATGTCAAAGGCTGGAATGCTTGCAATTAAGATGAATAAAGGTTCGTGTTGAATTCTCTGATCGCCTTTTCAAAGAGTTATGAAAACATGGATTTTTGTAACCCAAATGGTGACACATCACAACCTTGTGATTTATGTTATTGATCTTTTAATAGTATAATTTATGTTGTCATTTGTAAGCTATTGAGTTTCTTTGAATATGGAGCAATTTAGAAACTAATGAATAAATAAAACTTTTCATTGAATAGGTCTACTATAATATGGTGGCTGGAGGGGAGAATTGGATCAAAATCTCCACAAAGTTTGTGATGATGGGAAGTTTCTCCCAGACTCACCTAAGTTATAGCTCACTTGTGCATATAGGAGGGGGAAGAGTTTTATATGCTAACTCAAGTTTCTTGGAGAAGAAATAGAAAAATAAAATAGAGAAGAATTAATAGGAGATAAACTAGGAATAGAGAAAAGTACAAAGTGGCTGGTTCCTGCTTTATTGTTCATACAATGCACTGAACCAAAATGTCAATGCCCCTTTTTATTTTGGTGACTTGCCTGAACTAGGTAATGGTGATTTATTCAGTAAACCATGATTAAACACACCATGTCTTAACATACAATTGGATGAGCCCATTGCTTATATGTCCAACACCTGGCTTGGCCTGTTGTCCTTCAGAGTTCTCAAGAAAGCAGAGGTTGAGATGAAGGAAACATGACTAAATATAAAGCAATTGCCTTTCATTTTTGCCACCAGAGCTTTGGTGTAACTTTAAAGATCATGGACACAGGCCATTCTCACACTCCATAATCAAGCTATATAGTATCTAAAAGTCAATCAAGGTGTTTTTTTTCCCCAGCTGCAAAGCATGCATTTCCCTTTATGCACACTTGCACATGTGAAAATTTTAATAATAATCCATACATTTAAATTGATGTATTGTCTTAACATGTACTTACTGAGCTTTATATTTCATACTACCATGAAAATAGTGTTTTATTCATTTTCATCATTTCTTTCATGAGAGATCCCTGCTCCTGGAAGTTGACCTGGGAGTTTTTCAGAAGTGAAATCCAGCAGATTCTGACAGGTTTTGGAGAACTGGTAGTGGAAATTTTGAGTAGTTCGGAGAACTGGCAAATACTATCTCTGGCTGGTCCCAGAGTGGGGAGGGAATAGGGATTTTGCAGTATCCTTCCCCTGGAGTGGGGTGGGAATGGAGATTTTGCAGTATCCTTTCCCTGCCATGCCCACCAACCTACGTCCACCATGCCCACCAAGCCACATCCACAGAACTGGTAGTAAAAAATTTTTGGATTTCACCACTGGAATTTTTGCTACCTTTTGAAAACTCTGAGATCAGCTTTCAGAGGAGGGGTATTTTACAAAAGCAAAGAAGAAAATAAATTAAACAGCATTTCAGGGCAGTATGCTATATTTTAATCTCAGTAGGTACATTTTAAGATAATATAGTAATTTAGACTAAAATGTACACTTAAACTGCAAAGTAAACAGTATTTAGAATATTGTAAAAATGTTGTATCCAACTTTGGTGACTTTAAGACTTGTGGACTTCAGTTCTGGGAACTGAAATCCACAAGCCTTAAAGTTGCCGAGGTTGGATACCCCAGCTCTATAGCTTTCATTAATAATCTACCACTAGTGCTAAACTTTACCTCATAATCAGCAAATTTGGTGGCATCTTCTAAATACATGTCTTCTTTCTTTGGTGGAGTGTCACGAGTGGCCAACGCCAAGCAACGGAGGGTATCCCGTCCTGTGCCCCACTCTTTGATGACTCCCAATATATGGTCCTTAACACTGGCAGTGAGGGGAACACGTGTGGTGCCCACACGAACATAGTTACAACGATCAATTACACCCTCAGGGGCACCCTGTGAAGACACAACAAAAGTAACAAGCATTGTCACTTGAGGAGAAAGTGGATAGAATAGCAAGCAACATGACTACGTAAATGTCTGGATTAGATCATAAAACTTTAGCATAGAAGTTCTCTTTCCTTTATGAGGAAAAGTAAGTCGTAGATATAGTAATCTGAACATCCATCACTGAACTGTATGACTGCTGAAGGAGGTTCAGATAACTGAAAGTCTATCCATTATTTCCCCCTTTCCCTCCAATAGGAGAAAATTTACAAATAAGAACAAAACTAACTACAAAAAAGAATAAAGGACCTCGTCTTCTCCCTAATATGATGATCCATGGAAAGATTCCAGGCTAAGTTGGATGCCAAGCTAAATTTCACCTGAACAGTTACCATTTGTATATATCAGTTAGTCCTCAACTTACAACCACAATTCAGCGCAAAATTTATGTTGCTGAGCGAGGCAATTGTTAAATATGTTTTGCCCCATTTTACAACAACCATTCTTGCCACCGTTGTTCACTGAATCACTGCAATCATTAAGTTAGTAACATGGTTCTTGAGCGAATCTGGCTCCCCCATTGACTTTGCTTGTTAGAAGGACACAAAACATAATCACACGACTCTGGGACACACAACTATCATAAAAATGAACCAGTTGCCAAGCATCCAAATTCTGATCACATGACCAAGGTTATGCTGCAACAGTCAGAAGTGTGAAAAAGTTGTAAGTCACTTTTTTCAGTGCCATTGTAACTTTGAACAGTCACTAAACTGATGATTGTAAGTCAAGGGCTACCTTTGGGAAAGTCAACTAGAAAAAATTAATTAAACTTAGAATGGAGGCAGAGAGTGAATTCCTATTTCCCCTTGAGGATCACTGAGACGGGCCACAGAGAAGCATGCTACCAACCTTGACAAACATCTTATTACCAACAGCAGCCCTAGAAGTTTTGGCTGGAGAGCAATAGACAGACATGGACTTCCTGTCACGAGAGAACTCCAGGGTGAATTCCTTCTTCATGAGTTGTTTGATCACCTGAACAAATGTAAAGCAGAGGGAGAAAAAGAGAGTTAAGCCTTACTTTGCTGCACAAAGAACCACAGTAAATGAATGAGATGAATCCAAAAAAAATGATCCTCCAAATA
The DNA here is from genome assembly GCA_038048745.1 of Coluber constrictor foxii. NCBI lineage: Eukaryota > Metazoa > Chordata > Lepidosauria > Squamata > Colubridae > Coluber > Coluber constrictor. Next base: position 59,156,080 of record CM075961.1, on the reverse strand, counting down.
TACTAGGCTTGGTTTCAGTGGTGAATTTCAAATTTTTTTACTACTGGTTCTGTAGGTGTGGCTTGGTGGGCGTGGCAGGGGAAGGATACTGCAAAATCCCCATTTCCTCCCAATCAGCTGGGGCTTGGGGCAGAGAATAGATGGGGGCAGGGCCATTCAGAGGTGGTATTTACCAGTTCTCCATATTACTCAAAATTTCCGCTACCGGTTCTCCAGAACTGGTCAGAACCTGCTGAAACCCACCTCTGCTCTGTTTCCAATATTAGCCCAATGCAGAGGGCATGGCCATCTCTGGAAAGTATGTAATGTGAGAATAATCATCTTTTTTGGGCCTCAGAAGAGACCCAAATACACCTGGAGAAGGCCATCAAAGGATGGCTCTTAAGATTGCAAGAAAACAAATAGACTTTTCAGTACCATAACAAACAAAACAGATTATTTAATTAAATATCAGCTTCCAGGTGATGCTATGTAAGTCTACAGCAGCTAAAATAGTAAAAGACCAGTTAATAGTTAATTAGTTAATAACTAAGCCACCAATAATTTGGAATAATTTGGAATTGTAAGCCACCCAGTATTATCAATTGAGGTGGATGGCTGTAGAGAATAAACAAACGAATAATTAATTAATTAATTAATTATAGCATCATTTTTCATAGACTATAATTTAGTTCATCACTCTAGTGATGTCCGCTACAAGGCAGAATTGGCAAATTACAAAAAAGGGGGGAGAAATGGTACTCGGATGAGTTATAGCCGCAAGAATCAATTCCCTTTTTCGCCCCTAACACAAACACATTTCAGTGGAGCACAGGAGGAACACAACAGTAGAAATGTGCACTGTTCAGCTCTGCATTCCAAACCTGTTCCACAGCAGACCATGGGGAATCTTGAAAACTTCAGTATAAACAATGAATATTGTGGCATGAAAACAAACTGCATGAACTTTACAGTGGAGGTGGACATGGCACCACTCAGTGACCAAGCGATATAGGATTTTATATGGTGGAATCTGGTACTAAGTTGCAGAAGGAAGGAGTGAAGACCATTGAGTCTTTGGTATGAAGAAAGAGATCAGAGAAGGAATGCTCCCTAAATCTTCACAGTATTTATCTGATAGTAATACAGTATGTGCTTTAATCTGGCAAGATTCTGCCTATACGCGAACAACAAAGAAATTACTTTGAGAAGTTAATCGTGGCCGTCTTGGTTCCCTGTACCTGGCACTCTAACGAGAGTCAGTTCCTGGAAGAAATATGTACTTACTGAGTTGCAGGCATTGGCACGATCCACCTTGCTGAGATTTCGTACATCTGTGTTGAAGACATTCATCTTTTCCACCAAGCAGGTAAGGGCAGTTTCAGTGGCCTCACCAACCTTCTCATATATACCTTTGGACTGGGAAAGGGAAGAATCAGAAATATGATTTAGGTGTACCGAACTGTGATCATGAAATGCTTGGGGTGTATTATCGATATCAAGATTCAGCTTTGCAGAAGGGCAGTACGGTTGGGAACAAGAATGATTTATTTAGTATAATTTGAGAAAACATCTCAGATTTGACCTTCTCTAATTCTCACGAAGAAAAAGGGGAGAGTATTCAGATTTGCGATGTTCTATTACTGTGACTATATAATAAAAGAAATTAGCATTCATAACTTTGGCTTTCTAGTCTGCTCTACCTCAAAGGACTAACTCATCATTCTCAGGGCTGTTTTGCAGACTTATAACTACTCTCTGATATTGTTGCTGTTCTTTGTGCCTTCAAATTAGTGTTTACTCCTGGCAACTACCTGGATAAATCCAGGCAGATATTTGGGGACTTTTTCAGAAGTGATAAAGACTGGGTCCAAGCCATCCAGGTGGCTTTGTATCTAAAACAGGATTATAATTCCTAGTTTCTAGGCCACTACCTTTAAGCAATACACCAAACTGGCTCTCTGTCTTAATTGCCTAAAATAATGACCACTGGTGCAGGTAGCACAATTTTATCAGCCTTGTGAGAAAAGAAACCAGCAGTAATGAGTTTTGTCAACATCTGACCACATCTCCAGAAATACAAAAGGGAGGAGGAAGATTGGACCTCCTTTTATTCCAGGCATCCCTACATTTAAGGTTTAACACTCATTTTCTCAGCTCCAATGAACCTGCCAACTCTAATTTGGAGAAGAAAATTAGAGAATTTTAGAATCTATTCCCGCTAGAACATTGTCCAGTACTATGTATGATTCCTCTGGATGCCAGGTCAAAATCTTTATATTGCCATTTAAGAGTTTTTAGACTCCAAAGAATTTTTTTTTTAATTTCATCTTTTTTGCTTCTGGTTTTATTAGTTTAATGATGAATTAGTGGTTTTGTTTTATTTAGAGGTTTTGGTGAAAGGGGCCACACATATCTCTTAATGAACAGTTGGTGAGAAATGGATGATGAAGCCAAAGAGAAGCATTCACCTCATTGAAATCCAGCGAAGAGTCATTGCAAAGGGCACAAATCGTGGCCAGTTCAACGAGACCATCATATTGTCCAGTTTTGACTTGTTTGTCATTCTTAAATCTGCATGTGCAAAAAGGTTTTTAAAAATGTATTTGCTTTATTTATATAGCCCATATATATGGCCGCCCACAAAAAGTGACTCTGGCAACATACAACAAGGAGATAAAGCAATAAACATGTTAGAAATGGTCATTATTTAAACATGAGGCACATAAATTATTAGATTATTAAGGGGATCCCCCTGCAGAGATAATGACACAGCTAGATCTTTAAGAGACTTCTGAAAAATAAGTAAGGATAGAGCTGACTTCAGTTCAGGGGTGAAGAATGTTCCAGAAGGTGGGTACCACAGCAGAGAAGGCCTGCCTTCTCATGTCCATCAAGTATCACAGAGGGAACCCACGGCATGCTTCTTCTGCCAGGTCTTATGGGATGGGCAGATATAATTGGGAAATGGTGGTCCTTCAAGTAACCCAACCCTGTGCAATGAAGGGCTTTAAAGGTCAAAACCAGCACCTTGGATCAGGCCCAGAAGCAAATTGGCAACCAGGGCAGCCTGTGAAGGACGTCCTGTCCTAGAAACATATGTAACTGCTGGTGGAAAACCCATTTTAGTTAGCCAGTGCAACAGTATTACAGAAACCATGTTTCAAGTATTACAAAGTCCATCCTGTGTGTCCCTCACTGCCCACATCACTGTATTTTGCACCAGCTGAAGCTTCTGGATACTCTTCAAGGCAAGCCCCATGTAGCGTGCACTACAATACTTCAACTGGAGTATTGAGTAGCGTAGGGGAATAACGCCTCCTACAAAGGCAGCATTTAAGATCCAGCTGCTGCAATTACTTGCGAGTTCAATCCCAGGCAGGCTCAAGATCGACTCAGTCTTCCATCCTTTATAAGTTGGGTAAATTGAGGACTCAGTTTATTGGGGGTAATAAACTGACTTTGTATAAATATAAATATACAAAAGTATGAAGGCTATTGCTTAATGCATAGTAAGCCGCCCTGAGTCTCCGGAGAAGGGCGGCATATAAATCAAATTTAAAAATAAAAAATAAAAATTGGAAAGTGACTAGGGTATGAGTGACAGTGAGCAGAGCCCACTTACCCCACCGCCACCCCCACCCCCCCAATCCAGGAACAGACTCAACTGGCACATAACACAAACCTGTGCAAAGATCCTCCTAGCCATGAATGCTACCTACTTATTAAGCAAATTGTGAATCCAGGAGGATACCAGTGTACAGGGTCTATCTGAGACAGCACATCCTATCTAGCAACCAAGGAGAGCATAGTCCTGGAACTAAAAGGGCCCTAAACTCAAAGCCACTCAGTCTTGCCAGAATTCAGCTGAACCTGTTGCTTCCCACTCCCATGGCCCCCGGGCACTGGGATTGGATGCCTATGGCATTGCTCAATTCATTAGTGGCCGAGATATATAATTGGAAGGAGCATAGATTGTTTCTGTGAATTATGGGAGAAGCAAAACAACAGCTAAGAAATGAAAGCACCTGGAAGTTCTGGAAGAATAAATACCATATTAAGGCAGAATATGATTTATTTAGTTTTGATCTAGTATTTTCTATGAAACTAGCCACTATAATTTCAAACCATAATAACCCATAAATTATATGTCAGTGAATCCAATCATTTCAATTTAAGAAAACCATAGTTGAAGTAAAACATTATTTAGCATAATGTAAAAAATAAAGTATTGGCTTTGGTTTTTTAAAAAAACAGAGTCTATTTATATAATATGTGTGTGTGTGTGTGTGTGTGTGTAGGTCTTTGGTTATTGGGTCTTCTCCCGCGTAAAATTGGAAGTGTCTTGGCGACGTTTCGACGAAGTCTCATTCGTCATCTTCAGGCTGGTGTTCTCGGCTTCGTGCTTCCAGACCCGAATAACCAAAGACCTACATACAAACACCCGTGAAAACCTCAGAATATATATATAAAATTTTATTTTCGTAGGTCTTTATGTGTATATTTCATATATATATATATATAGGCTTAGGCTATCAGGTTTAAAATTTGGCTTTGTTTAGAGTTCACATTTGTACTTACACTTCTCCTTCGGGGGTGTAGGTGGAACCAGTGATATTGAATTCATTCAAGGAACAAAAATCTCCCTCTATTTTGTCCACAATAAACATCTAGAGAAAAAGAGGAAGGAAGGAAGGAAGGAAGGAAGGAAGGAAGGAAGGAAGGAAGGAAGGAAGGAAGGAAGGAAGGAAGGAAGGAAGGAAGGAAGGAAGGAAGGAAGGAAGGAAGGAAGGAAGGAAGGGGATTTCAATAAAAATGAAGATGAGATGCCCAAAAGAGAGACTCTAGATGAGAAAAATGCTGGCATCCACCTTCAGCTCACCTTACAAACTGACATTTGGTTAGTAGTCAAGGTGCCAGTTTTGTCGGAACAGATGACCGAGGTGCAGCCCAAGGTCTCCACTGAGGGCAGGCTTCTGACAATGGCATTTTTCTTGGCCATACGGCGAGTCCCCAGAGCTAGACAGGTTGTGATGACAGCGGGAAGGCCTGAGGAGGAAGAAAAGGAAGGAGCAAAAAGATAAGCTTGAGGAATTCATATCACGTTCAAACAAATCCACTTGGCTGACCCCTTTTGGCCCTTTCCACCCATAATTATACTTCTTTTTCAGATATCATTGAGAAACTCACATTATTAGATTTCAATTTGCGACAAAGAATGCTAAGGGTTTAATGAGAAATATAACAGTATGTCATAGCCCAATAGTATAGGAAATACTTCGGATCTGAACAGTCTCTAAAATCTCAGAGTGACAATATTGTAGAAGGACTGGAAAAAAGGTCTTAATTCTGTTACCTGTGTTGAAAGGTCAAGAGATACAACATTATTGTAATCATCACCAGAAAACCTAGTTTGGGGGTGGGGGTGGGGGGGAGTCAGGTAGACACATTTGCATTTTAAGAAACACCCTCCTCTCAGTCAGTCTCTCAAAATGACTGCCAGGGTGGGTCTGGGTAGTTAGAACAAACCAAAGTACCGGAAAGCAAATCTACAAGTTGAGTATAACTCCTTTCACCTCTAGGATGCTCTGTGCTATTTTGGTTGATTTGGTTTTTCTACTGGTAGTCCCTGACTTGCGATCACAAGTGAGCCTAAAATTTTTGTTGCTGAGTGAGACATGTGTTAAGTGCGGTTTGACTCATTTTGGGACCCTACTTGCCACAGTTGTTAAATGAATCTGCAGTTAGTTACATGGTTATTAAGTGAATCTAGCGTCCTCATTGACTTTACTTGTCAGAAAGTTGCAAAAGGAGATTACATGACCATGGGACACTGCAACCGTCATAAATTTGAATCAGTTGCCAAGCATCTGAATTTTGATCACCTGACCATGGGGATGCTACGAAATGTGAAAAACAGTCGTAAGTCACTTTTTTCAGTGCTGCTGTACTTTGAACAGTCATTAAACAAACTGTTGTAAGTTGAGAACTACCTATATTAGAAAGGTGGCCGTCCTTCCAGATCTTGCATTGAGCTTTACTCACTCCCTTCTTTATTGTCTCAATTATGCCTCTTTGTTCTATGCAATTCCCGGGGCTTTCCTGGCAAGAAAAAGGATGCTAGGAAATGCCACTTTTTTTTTGCAATCTGCTAGCTCCCCATTTGCTGTTTTTCAGTTTAAAAGAAGATTAAATAAACTCAGGTAGGATATAGAATATATTTAACAATGCCAAGAAAAGTATCAGTGGCACATTTAAACCTGACATGAAGTCAAAAACCAAAAAAAGCATAAAACGTCAAGTTTAAATGTGCCACTGACATTTTTCTTGGCATTGCTACATATATTCTCTATCCTACCTGATTGAGATGTGATTATAGGTAGCCCTCGATTTATGACCACAATTGAGCCCAATGATTCTTTTGCGATATGAGATATTTGTTAAGTGAATTCTGCCCCATTTTGCCACCATTGTTAAGTGAATCACTGCAGCTATTAAATTAGTAACACAGTAGCACAGTTGCTAAGCGCATCTGTCTTCCTCACTGACTGCTTGTCAGAACGACCTGACCCAGTGACACTGCAACTCTCATAAGTATGAGTCAGTTGCCAAGCATCTGAATTTTGACCTTGGGGATGCTGGAACAGTCATAAGTGTGAAAAATGGTCATGTCACTTTTTTCAGCCTGGTTATAACTTTGAACTGTTAAGTGAACTGTTTTAAGTGAAGGACTACCTGTATATTATAAATTCAACCACTTAAATTTGTAAAACAGTGTTTACAGCTTAGCATTATGTATAACTAGAGCACAGCAGGGTTTTTTTTCAACAAGCCAATATGCAACAATGAGAGTTTGCACAAAGCGTAAATCCTGTCACAGATAACATAAGGCTTTGCAAGAGTATAGGTTAATATCTAAAGGGCTGGACTCCAACTCCTTCAGACGCTTTCCAGAGTTCAGTGCACCATATGTTCAGTGCAGAAGAAAATGAAAGCACAAAAATACGATCGCAGCAAAAGCTATTTAAAAAAAGAAAGAAATTTGCCGGCATTCATTAAGCCTGGACAGGTGGTTGTGGGAACCTGGAATGGCCTCAACTGACCTTCTGGGATGGCAGCCACAGCGAGGGCAACAGCAATCTTGAAGTAGTAGATGGCGCCGCGGATCCAGGAGCCGCCATGTATGGGGTCGTTGAAATGCCCAATGTTGATGAGCCAGACAGCCACACAGATGAGGGAAATGACTTTGGACAGCTGCTCACCAAACTCATCCAGTTTCTGCTGTAATGGCGTCTTCTCTTGCTCTGTGGCCGCCATTTCATCGCGGATCTTACCGATTTCAGTGCCCACACCTGTGGCGATGACAATACCAACAGCTTTGCCGGCACCAATGTTTGTACCCTGGAGTGGGTTTGAAGATGAAGAGGAATGGGAACAAGATGGATTAAAATCAGCAAAGGAATGTGGCACTCAATATATAATGGGTCGGCAAAACTAAGTTATGTTAGATAAAGAAGGCTGTAAGTATGACTATGTACAATCTTGCATAAGTACATTGTTTCCTTTCTTAAAAATCCAAGGTCTCCAGTCCTCATGACAGTAAAGCACATGTCTGTGCTACATCTATAGCATGTTCATGTTAAAAAAAAAAATAAGGCTGGAACCATTGCTTAGGACAAAGGTCCCCAACCCCCGGTCCATGGATTGGCACTGGGCCCCGGTATGCCAGAAACCAGGCAACACAAACAAGTGAAGCCCCATCTGCTGGATGCAGGCAGCACACACAATCATGCTCCCTCCGGTCCACAGAAAAACCTCTCTCCACAGAACCAGACCCTGGTGCCCAAAAGGTTGGGGGGCCATTGATTTTGGCAAGTGTTGAAATTACTTCTGCTAGGGATCATGGAAGCTACAAAACTCCCATCCCATCTCCCATCCCAAGAACCATATGCACACCTTCTGGGATGGGGTTTTAGCACACTGCTAAATTCTTAATGAAGAAGAAAAAATAAGCAAATAATAGCATGTTTCCTTAAAATTTGCTGAATTAGCTCATGCAAAGATAAAAGGAAAAAGGATGAACAGCAGATTCAGGTACAGCTGAGATTACCGAATCATTGGAGGACCTGAAGGACAGATCTTTGGGGACAGATCATCTTGGATAAAATCTTTCTGTGTAGTCACTCAGAGTCAATACTGATTGATAGCATATAGTCAATGATTTGTTTACATTACACTTGCCGTGTCTCCCTAATTGTATCTGACTTGCAATCATATTCAGATTTTTGGCTATATCATATCACACGTTCTGACAGTCATATGTTATTAACAGGAAGAATAAAATTATGAAATTTACAAACTTGTCATTTTGCCCTGATCTCCCCAGTTACCTATAGGTGAAATAAAAGTGCAATGTAATATCAGCCAAATTGCATTGTTTCTTGAGAGAGCAGGAAAAAGCAAATAAAATGATGTTACTTGATTATCCCAAAAGTGCTTTTTCAAAAGGCAACTGAACTTTGTTGTTGTTTTTTTTCCTTGAAGATGTTTTGCTTCTATCCAAGAAACTTCTTCAGCTCTGAGATGAACAAGCTTCTTGGATGAGAGGCAAAATATCTTCAGGGGAAAAAAACAAAGTCCAGTTGCCTTTTGAAAAAGCACTTTTGGGGCAACCATGTCCTGGGTGACTGAGAATCTCCACAGACATTCAACTGATTCTTTATCCCATTGTGTTACCAAATAAAGACAATTGGAATATGGTGTTTCATGTCCCATTAGTATCCCTGCCAAGTACTATCTGGATCAGGGACAAAAAGATGCATCAGGAGATTTTACATCTTCAGCCATGCCAATAATACTCACAGAAAACAACATGTTTTTCTTGTCCTGATTTACAGCCCGGGGATCTGGGACAGGCTCAGTATGTTTGATCACAGAGACAGATTCACCTGGGTAGAGATATAAAGGGTCAGTCCACTTGCTTCATACAAAACATGGTCAGGATGGCCTGACTGAATGCAAGCATTACATATTGCATAGATCAGTGTTTCTCAGTCTTGAGTACTTTAAGTTATATGGAATTCAATTCTAGAATTCCTCAGCCAGCAAGCTGGCTAGTGAATTCTGGGAGTTGAAGTCTACATATCTTTAATTAGCCAAGGTTGAACCACACTGGCATAGATCATACCCAAATCTACCTATATCAATGATCTACCTTTACCAAGGCACGTTCCCCAAACACAGATTTATCCATAGTGTCTATGAACTCTATATAGTCCTATCCTTCCCCTTTACAAAGTGGTTTAAAATATAGGTTCTTATCCAGGTCTTTGCTGGTTGACTGAGATTTAAAAACATTGTCTCTGTTGTTATTCCCTCTTTCTTCCTTTCATTTTACTTTCTTCCCCATTATGTTATGGACAGAATTTACTTGTTGCTAATATATTGTGTATGAGTTCCTTACCTGTCAGAATAGACTGGTCCACACGCAGAGTGGTGGATTTGATGGAAAGGATGCGGATATCAGCTGGAACTTTGTCACCAACTGGGGAACAAAAAAAGAATAGCCTCCAGTTTTAGTCATAGAATAGTCACTATTGTTCGATGTAAAAAAAACTAAAACACCTGCTATTGACTATAGGCTAAGTCATGGCTAAGTAAACCATAATTTTCTGAATTTATCCAATTTTCCGGGCTAGCATAACTTAACCAGGTCAAATAAAAATCTAATAGTAGCATAGACACAATGTACTAAGCTTGGGTAATTTTTAACCTTAGGTTGTTCCTTCAGATTTAGCCTGTTGTGAAAAACCCAATCCATTTAGTTAATTTATAGATGGGTATGCTATGTAACCTCAGAAAACAGGTTAATTCCCTAACCAGATTTTGTATATAGTATCTGTCCAATCACTGGGTCACAAAGTAACCCTGCTAAGTTTGCACAACAAATTGATTTCAGCCTATTTATGTATTATGTGAACCCAACCACAAGCAAAACCATCACCTGGACTAATAAATGTCCACTAGATGCTGCAGTCATGTCAATCACATCATGAAGTCATTGTACAAATGCCATAATTTGTGTCAGTCATATTATCGTGCAAATGGCATATAGCAGGGTGTCAAACTCAAGATGACACGTCATTGCCATGTGACGTATCACAACTTTTTTCCCCTTCACTAAAATAGGAGTAGGTGTGGCCAGCGCGTGACACATCTGGCCCACGGGCCTCAAGTTTGACATCCCTGACCTATAGTTTCTGAAGTGTGACAATTGTATGGCAACATCATGAAGTATGTGATGTCAATTGCTCAACCTACAAGCGATTGCACTAGGAACTAAGATAAGGAAGTTGAAGAAGGTTTCCCTCCACTGTGAACCAAGATATTGGCAGCCCTTCCTGTAGGCAAAATAAAGAGTTTGTCTCAGGCCATGATATATTCAAATACTTTCTGTCAAAGAAGAAGGTTTATTCCAGGCTACGTGTCTGCCTTAGTAGACAACTGTACTCAGATGAAATTCAATTTCCAATCCAGATGGTTGTAAGGCATGCAAGCTACCTTATCTTTTGCTTCAGACAGCAGAATGTCTTGGGTCAGAAAGGCTAGAGATCCATTGACCCAGTTCTATATTAAGGAAAGAAAAGTGTTGCCATCCACTGGAGGGCAGTAGAAGACAAATCTGAACACTTTATGGACAGGAGACCATCCAACAACTCAGTTAACCAGGTTCATCAGAATTTTTTTTTTTACAGTCTAGATCAGTGTTTCTCAACCTTTGCAGCTTTAAGATACGTGGACTCAGTTCCCAGAATTTCCAAGCCAGCAATTCTAGGAGTTAAAGCCCACATATCTTAAAATTGTTAAGGCTGAGAAACATTGGTCTAAAGACAAAGAGCATTATTTGTACAGAACTGAAGGTAGCTTGAATGATAAAAATTTCTTACTGGGGTCAAATTCTAAAACAGGAATTTCTCCCTGTTCAATCAGAAATAATTTTGGGATTCTCCAGTTCCCTTGACCCCATTCCACTTTGAGATGTTCCCTGGTTTTCTTTTTAAAATGAAGTCATTTGCCTACAATTAGTTAGGGCGGGCTTCCTCAATCTCTCACCTTACTATCCTCCTCAGAGAATCCCTCCCAGCAAAGTTATTTAACAAACACAAATCTATGCCATACTAAAGCTGTTTATCAAAGCCGCTCTGCTCAGTTACCAGATACTTGTTCATACCTACTGCATATGGACTTTAAACTAATAAATATTGCTCAGAAATGCAGGGGAACATAAATCCTTGTTTTCCTCAGATAATCATCAAGGATACACTTTGGATATGTCAGGATGGAAGAATATAAGATGCAGATGGGGTGGAAGTGATTTTATTTTATTTTATTTTATTTTTTGCCCTGCTTCTAAGGTAGCATCCCAGTGTGGGTTTCTCCTTTGCCTGTCCCCCTTTCATCTGACAAGGCACGGTAACCCTAGATGTCCCCATGCACCTCAGCTCGCTTTTCCACCAGCGCATTAAGTGTCTCACTCTCTCTCTCTCTCTCTCCCTCCTTGCCTGCCTCATCACATTCCCGAGGCACCACCAGCTGCCTGCCAGTGTCCATACAAGGCGAAGCTGGTTGCTGGGCACTATCCATTGCTCCCTTGCCTTCTCTTCTTCAAGGAGATGGAGAGGTCATGGCTTCCCTAAGCAGGGAGGAGAACTCAAGGCCAGGCCAGTCTAGGAGAAAGGTGGCAACAACTATGTTCCTACATCCCCAAAGTGATGCTAAAGTTGCTTGGCCAGTAACATTTAAAAGAAAAAAATAACATAAACTATTCAATGAGCTGCAGGTGCTCCTCAGAATTTTCTCTTCGTTAAATTCTTTCCTGCAGACATTCAAGGATTCTGACTTAACACACTCTCTCTGTCTCTTTGGTAATACATATATATTACCAACTATTGAATTGCCTCCTAATATATAAATTATGATGCCTGTCAGCAGAGGTGGGCAAATGCACAGGAGACTGACTACAACTCTGGTACATTTAAGAAGAAATTTAGGGAAATGAATCCCCTCCTTATGCAATTCTTGAAAACACAAGAACATTGTGTCCTTCCTTGGCATTCGGTCACTGAGGCACATGAAAGAAGGTGATAAAATCATGAATGACAGTTGGGCCAGACAAGAGCTATTCTGTGTCTTAATTAAGAACGGGGCATCTATGTATAGAAAGTTTCTCCTTTTGAATAATTAGCATGAGAAATCAAAACAGGGAAATTTTGTCACCTTCAAACCCTGCTTGTGAGATTCCCTGGGATCGCTGGTAGCTGCTAGAGCTAGGGTGCTAGGCAAGGTGAATCTTTGGTTGTGTTCTTGACAATGCCACTAAATCTTCTGATGCAGATATTTATTGATCAAAATATATATTAGGATTTTTTTTTAATAAGCACATTTTTAAGGATGTGAGGATCAACATAAAAAAAGCATGACCAAGGAACTGGGCTTTCAGTATTAAAAAGAATGAGTCATGGAGAGATTGAGAGTTTCTAATCCTGCATTCTCTGCAGAGGGAAACATTTACCTCTATGTTTTTGGAAGCTGACTTCCAAAATGACAAAATATTTTGTGCATCCACATGCACACATACATTGTTTTATTGATATTTGAGCTGGAGTTTTAATTTCCCCTTGGATTTTTAATTCTCCAGGACAAACTGGTGTAGGATAGGACCAAGCTGGGCAGGCAGAGGTCCTATTTTAAAGGGAGTGGTCCAAATAACAGTAACAGAGCTGGAAGGGACCTTGGGGTCATCTAGTCCAACCCCCTGCTCATGCAGGAGACCTGTACTAGGGATTCGAACCGCCGAACTGCTGACCTTTCTGAACGACAAGCTCAGTGTCTTAGCCACTGAGCCACCTAGTCAAGCTCGCTGACTGGAAATAGAAGGGCTTTAGTTTCTAAAATGAGACGGGAGGGGCTTCTTGCGGCCTGCCAACTGTTAGCTGCCAGCATATTGCTTGTTCAATTGCAATGATAAGATGTCTTGCGGTCTACTTAAATTAACAAATCCTTTCAAAATTTTAAATGTATAGACTCAAAAGAGCAAAAACATTTTCCCTTCACACTTTGTCCTATTTGCTACACATAAGTGGGAGAATATAAATTTTATGTAAAGTCTGTCCTTTTTTTTTTAGCAATGCAGTGTTTCTCTTTTCTAGGCACACAGAAGTAACCACTCTGATCTCCTTAGTGTGAATGTGTGACAAAAAGGAAAGCAAGAAAGAGGCTACAAGACCTAGTGAGGGAGACTGCTCTATCTCATGGATGGGTAGATGGATGGATGGGTAGATGGATGGGTGACTGCCCTTTATATTTTGGAAACACTTGTGCAACTGGCCCCAAGAGTAAATGATCTCCGAATTAAATTAATTTAGAAAGAAGGAGGGAATGATCTGGCTGCTGGCCCAGCTCTGAGGGCAGCTGTTATCCAGTAAGTGCAGCTGAAGGGGATTCCTCAGGGCTCTGCTTTCACTGCTCCACCTCCAGCCTTCACTCTCCATGGGGACTGTCTGTTCCCAAAACATCCCTCTCGCCTCTATTCCAGGGTCAAGACAGGGCAAGCCCAAGGAGTAAACAAGCTCCATGATGGAGGGATCTTGTTCAGATTTTGCTGAAGTAGCATTTGCAGAACTTCCTGTGGATTTGAGTCTGAAAAAAACCACTATCTAACCCAAACCAAAATAGCTACTCTTCTCCTGACTTATGGGAAATGGCTGCTCCAGTGAGACCCAATAGGGTACCTCCTGGAGTGGCAGGGAAAATGGGGAGAAGTAGGTGCCACATCTGGATTGGAATTCTTGGCCTTGCACAAAATGTCACTGGAGGGAGAGGCTGGCAAAAGCAGACTTCTAAGTGTATAAGGCAGACAGGAGGAGAAAACACTGGCTTTAAATGAGGTTGGCAGCAATATATTGTCACAGAGAGAGGAAAAAAAACCTAGAGTGAGTAGTCATTAATACAATTTCTAACAGGAAGTATTTACAGTAGAAATAGACATTGGCAGAATATTTCTTTTTCACATACTGGAAATTCAAAATTGGTCAGTTCCTTCCTTTAATTCATTCATGGTTGATGTTCACTGAATTAATTTGATAAATTCTGAAATTTCCCTGAGAGAATTAGATCTCAATTTAATCTTTTCTCCTGAAATAGAAGCATTCTTGCCTTCACTGAGGGAGTTTTCCTGGGGCTGTTAAACTGCTCTCTACCATCCTTAACTGCAGAAATAAACCAGTACAAAATTGCTGCTCAATCCTGCCAAGCTTCAGTCTGCCTAACTGCCTCTGTTTCAAGTCACTGCGGTCACCTTAGTTCCTTCCAAATATTATGGATAACAAAACCAAACAGATATGACCTATCTAGAAGCTAATTTTGAACAGCATTAGAATAAGGGTTACCATAAATGCTACTTCAATGTCAGTATAACTAACAATTACTTAAGCCTGTCTTTGTGCATTGGGGACAAAATGATGGCCATATCATCAGGTAACAGCATATAAAAGATATAATCAAGGTGTTTTGTGTCCTGGTTAGGTGCAAGAGGAAATGACCTTTATTTCTTTCAGCTTTCAGAGAATAATGACTTCTTTACTACATATTCCAATTATAATTCCTTGCTTGTCTAAGAATGGGTTGATCCCTGCTCGATGCTAAATGTCTTTGTAACTCAATTGTTTAAAAAAATAATGCTTCTTTATCGCTATTCAGCCTTTGGTCCAACCCTGTTCAAGTTGAGGCAACCTGTGCAATCAGTATAATACAGAAATGCTATGTCAGTGTCGACAATTGCTTCAGCTTCACAAACTCGGAAGCATTTTAAAATTCTCAGGTGGAGATTGGAGGCAGAAATCTTGGGGACTGCTCTTTAGAGAGGAGTATAGCTGTAGATGATTGTTACTAGAGAATCATATCCTTATCTGGAGAATATATATCCTCTAGAAAAGAAAGCAGTAGAGAATACTGGATAACCCTTCAACTTAATTGACCTTGATCCTACTCTATCAAGATGTAGGTATTGGGATGAGGGGAGAATACTGTCTTCTAGAGCAGTAGCTCCAGAAATATCTAAGCATTTTGAATGTCACTGCTAGTGGTATCTGTCATCTTCAGTCGCCTCATTTCTAATAGCTTAAGTTGGGAGCTTGAGCTACTTAGGGATTTAAAGATTACGGAAGAGAACTTGTGGTATCCAAACTGACTCTGGTACTCACTCTATGTTTAGTCTTCTTCGCCCTGGGGAATCCCCATGACCTTTAATGCTTCTCACCCCCATCCCCCTACTCCTCACCTGGCACTTACCTGCCACCTCTGCAATGTCGCCAGGGACTATGTCTTTGGCCTTTATTCTCTGTACCGCTTTCCTGTCAGATCGATAGACCTTGCCCATTTCAGGTTCATACTCCTTTAGGGCCTCAATTGCATTTTCGGCATTTCTTTCCTGCAAGGAGAAGGGCCATACTCTTGTTGCTTTCAATTACCACTCGGGGCCCCTCAGCGGAGGGAAGTGCCATTCCTTTCCCCCAGTGCAAGAAAACAAGCTCAAACAATGAGCCAGGCACAGAGTAAAGATCTAAGCTCCTAGTCCATTAATCCTTGATATTTTGACACCCTGCGATTTGCTGAAAGCACTTCCATGCTCTCGGAGATTGACTAGGTTAGAGTACAGCAATCTCCTCATGATAGCAGTCAGATAATATTCATAAGGTACATCTATATTAAGCCACATTGCAGTGTGTTTTTAGAGCATCATAGAGATACTATCACATACTAAAGAGGTCTTCACATCTTACATTAAACTACAATGTGATTTGCTTGGCTCTAGTTTGGTGTGGTTTGTGAATGTACCCATTATGCTTTAAAGCTCGCAACTTTAAGATGTGTGGATTTCACGCCCTCGTCAATTGAAGTCCACATGTCTTAAAAGTGTGCCACGTCTTAAAGTTGCCAAGTTTGAAAAATACCGCTTTAAGGCATGGTTTGCTTGTTTATTTATTGTGTTTATCAATCACCTTTCTTTCATGAATCCAAAGAGTCATGTACAGGGCTCCCTCCTAAATTTTCCCACAGAACAACTTCCTGAGATAGGTTGGTTAATATAGAGAATTGGTCTAAAGTCCATAGGAAGCTTCTATAGTTGACTGGAAGACTAGATTCTCTTGATACCTGTGCAACATCTGAATTAACCCCTAGGGATCTGGATCTGAAGGGGCAAAGGGGATTTGAGGTGGTACAGGACACTTATATTTTACCCATTAATAACTTGCAATGGCAGAGGTGCCTTTCCCTGGGCTCATGGTTTCCTGGGTTTTTCTTACACAATTCCAGCTAAAGAGGCATTTTAATTAAAGGCAGCTGACAGATACATGTGCATTCATACAACCTTCAAATCACCTTTTCCTTTGGAGTCTGGATTACCTCACACACCTGCATCCACCAAACCATAATGAAACAAAACATGATTAGTTTGTTTACCTGCCATACTCCAACAATGGCATTGGCAATCAGGATCAATAAGATGACAAATGGTTCAACAAATGCGGTGACAGTCTCTTCACCCTCTTCAAACCATGCCAGCACCTGTGAAAAAAAAACAGATATGCATAGTTGTAGAGGGGAGAGAGAGAATGCAGTTAATCTTCCACCTCTCTCTCGCTCACATATGGTCCTTGTTCAAGGATAAAATCCAGCAGGATCTGACAAGTTCTGAAGAACTGGTAGTGGAAATCTTGAGTAGTTCAGAGAACTGGCAAATACCGCCTCCAGCTGGCCCCAGAGTGGGGTGGGAATGGAGATTTTGCAGTATCCTTCCCCTGTCATGCCCACTAAGCCACGCCCACCAAGCCACATCATGCCCACCAAGCCATGGCCACAGAACCAGTAGTAAAAAAATTTGGATTTCAACACCGTCCTTGTTCATTTTCCAGTCAGGAATCCTAAATCCCAGCCCCACCTCTCTTTTCTCCTTCTGAAATCCCATTTACTTTTTAATTCTCCTTGAACATGCCATTTGAAAACAGCTGAAGCCAGTCTGCATTTTGCATTGGCACAAAAATGAAGCCTGTCAGTCAATCTCCATGAAACTTGATAGCACCAGCACAAAGGGCTCCTGTTGCTGTGTGTGTGTGTGTGTGTGTGTGTGTGTGTGTGTGTGTGTGTGTGCGCGTGTGTGTGTGCATGTGCGCACATACACATATGCACATACACATGGATATTGCACAATTGTGCAGGCAGGGGCAAGTGTGTAACTGTATGCATAGCTTGAGATATGAAAGAAAGGTATGTGTTGCACATAATTGCAATGAAGCATTTGTACAAGGTTTCATACTGCCCCCTGCTGGTGAGAGCTGTGTCTGACAGGGTTTCTATAGAGGAACAGAGCATGGTATAAATATATACCTCATGCTGTTTGATATGGGGGGGGCATAATTGTTAGAAGGATTATAGTCGATTAACAATTTCTCTTTGTTTGCAGGTCCAAATTCAACACTTACAATTCAAAACAAGCCTGTCTCTTATTGTCTTCATTCCAAATAACTGCAATCCTAAAAATTAGAAGCACTATGAATGTTTCCAGACTTGTTTCTATTTGAAGCTTCAGGAGTGAAAAAGCCTGACAGACAGTGGAAAAGAGCTAAGACTAAAGACATATTCTTTCATCAACTGCAAAAGAGATAAGTGTAGATGTGTGCCAAAGAGACACTATATCTTGTTGAGCGCTGGTTGAGCATCCCCAGAAGTGTGTTTTGCAATCGTCCTCTGAGATAGAAGAATTCAACCAAGACACAGAAATTCTGAAACCTGTAGCCAAGCATGTCTCAAACCATGGTGAAGGCAGTGATATTTCCAATGTGATCTTAATTTTATTTATACTGTCTGTTCTATTTTTCAATGATAATACAATCCCAGAGCAGATTGTTCTTTCCTATGTTCAGAAGTCCCATAATACTTGTGTCCTATAGAGCTCCATAGGAGAAAGAAATTAAGGAAATGGATGAAACAGTTTGCCTGACTGGCTTCTTTTTGGTCAAGAAAATGCCAATATTCCTTGGCTGTCTGAGAATGAAATGTTGAAGCACAGCGACATGAGAACCAGGCTCTAAATTATGACCTTTTCTGAGACCTCCTGTTGCTGAACCTGGCCATGTGCTCTTGAAAGATCTAGTATCACAATCTGAGGAGGTTGCATCTCAAGTGTCAAGAAACTGGGCAGAAGCGCAACAGGCTATGATGAGCTTCTAGCTGCTGAAATAAGGAAAATCTAAGCTTCTTGTACTTGGGTTTGCTGTATTATAGAAATGGCAGAGAGTTTACGGTTGAGAAGAGAAGAGAAGAGAAGAGAAGAGAAGAGAAGAGAAGAGAAGAGAAGAGAAGAGAAGAGAAGAGAAGAGAAGAGAAGAGAAGAGAAGAGAAGAGAAGAGAAGAGAAGAGAAGAGAAGAGAAGAGAAGAGTTGGAAAGGACCTTGGAGGTCTTCAACCCTCTGCTTAGGCAGGAAACCCTACACCACTTCAGACAAATGGTTATTCAACATCTTCTTAGAAACTTCCAGTGTTGCAGTATTCACAACTTCTGGAGTTTCTATGAGCCAGAAAGTATTCATTTTTATAAAGGAACATACAGGTCAGCTATATTCTTTTTCTAGACTGTGGTAAGTACAATTATAATTTAAGCTTATCAAAGATGGCCAAACTGACTTTTATGATCAGAGAAAGCACAGAGAAATATGTATTGCTGCCTGGAAATCCCTATGAACTTTTTGCACAAAAGAAGAAAAATAAGTTTATGATTATGGTTTTGATGATTAAAGTGAATTGATTATAGAAAGAAGAAGGTCATGTTGTAACCATAGACTAAAAGGTAAATTTATAATGTACTTATAACTGCTGTAAAGAAACCACTTCTTCGCGTGTTCTTTCTTTCTTTTCTCTTTTTTTTCCTTTTTTGCACTTTTAGGGTTTTTTTCTGATTTTTCTTTTTCTTTTTCTTTTTTTCTTATTTTATGTTAATTAGTATTAGTGTTTAGTTTATATGGGCTTTTAACCTCCTTTTTAAAACCTTTTATAAAATTATGTATTTAAAAAGGGGAAAAAACAGTGGACATTCAAAAGACAAACCGATGCCCATATTGTTTTCTGGGGATTTTGCTCAGAAGGAAATGGTTTTGTGAAATATTTGAAAATGTTCAAATAAAACATGGTGCTTGCTTTTAAGCATGAAGGAGCCAAAATAGATCTGGGCAGATAAATTAGCTCAATTTGCTTCCTGATTTGTTACGCAAGAGGAAGTCAGATTTTAGTTCTGAGAAAAAGAAACAGAATGTCCTGACTGAATTAAACATCTACAAGTAGCCCAAATGTTGAAAAATAATTGATGAGGAAAAACACACTGAAGATGCTCAGATGCAAAGTTTTCATTTACATATATTACCTACTTTGCCAATGAAAATAATTTCAACTCTGTATCCTGACTCAAATTAAGCCTTTGTTAATCCCTACCCTTGAGGTGAAGGGGAATTATTAAATATAATTTTAGGTGAAGGGGAGTTATTAAATATAATGTTGCAGGATCCAACCCAGCTTGGATCCTGTAACATTATCCTGATATCCATGTATATTTGCCTTGATTTGAGAGTCATTTCTTCCCACCCATCCAATTCACCAATTTGTTCACACCGATTACCAAGAGAAGGTAATATCTGTGGCTCGGAGTTGAACTGTTGAGTCCTTGGTGCTC
The DNA here is from genome assembly GCA_038048745.1 of Coluber constrictor foxii. NCBI lineage: Eukaryota > Metazoa > Chordata > Lepidosauria > Squamata > Colubridae > Coluber > Coluber constrictor. The sequence goes on along the minus strand of CM075961.1, from coordinate 59,136,321 downwards.
TTTAACTTGGTGGTTTGCTTGTAGACATTTCATTACCCAATGAGGCAACATCATCAGTTAGAGTGAGTGTGGGATTTGCTCCCTGTTTATATTCAGTAGCTTGCCCACACCAGTTATAAACAGGGAGCAAACCTCACACTACCTCTCCCTGAAGATATTGCCTTGTTGGGTAATTAAATGTTTATAAACAAACCACCAAGCTCAGAGAGTACTAAGAACTCCACTCATTACTAAACAATCTAAAATCAGCCCAATAACTGCAGCTCTGTTTTTTCCATTCCAATGTAGTGGAGATTGGTGTGTTCCTAACACAGGATGGCATCCCCAGAGAGCATGTTTGCAGTCATCACTTGCCAATAAAACAGCTTCTTTCCCACTCTAGCCCCCAAATGGCTGCCTCGCCTCTTCAGCCCTATGTGGATTTTCCAAGTTTCCTCAGATACAAGGCCGGTGTCACTTACGAAAGAGATGCAGGCTGCAAGCAGGAGAATTCGCACAAGCAAGTCTTCAAATTGTTCCACCACCAGCTCCCATATAGTTTTGCCTGATAATCAAGAAAGGGTGGGATGAAAGGCACAAAGGAGACAGAGACTGCAGAGATGGGGTGGGGAAAATCAGCCTGCCTCCCCCCAATCAAGAAAGCAATGGGCTGCAAGGAAAGAGAGGCGGGATAGTGGGCCTGCACATATCTATGATAAATTTTTCAACTAGTTCCAGCAGTTATGCTTGGGAAAATTGTAGGTTCTTCTATGCAAGTTTAGCTATGTGTCAATAGAAATTCCATAGCAACTATTAACCTGGAGAAATGGCAAGATATACAACCATTTCTTTTTCTCATGCCTTTTCCTAATTGATATGTCTCCTAAAAAGAGATCTTTGTTTCATCCAAAAATGGGGGTGGGGTGGAGAGGAATTTTCTCCCAGTTAGCAAGCAGCCTCTATTACTTGGCCAACAGTATTTCAAAGAACCAAGCTATCTTTTATCCTAGCTATGCCTCTTAGAAGTTTTGAATTAGTTCTAAGGCCCAAGAAAGGGGAAATGGTTGCTAGGGTGATACTTGGCAGATCAAAACATGGATCTGAATAGAACAATGTACAGTTTGATAGAGACAGAATTTGGCATCAGGTTGATCAAAGGAAGAACTCCATGCCTATGGATCATGATGGAATGTGGTGGAAATTATTGGGACAAACCACATGGCAATTCACAGATTAACCTGAGATTTTATTTCTAAATAGAAAGTTTGAGGCCCCATCTGTAGACCCAATAGCCACTGAATGAGTGTTATGGTCTGTAGGAGTCATATGGGGCATACTAATTCAAGGTCGAGGGTTTTTTTCTTCCTAACACTTATGCACAATCTTTTTTAGGACTCACCTTCTTCAGCTGGGAGTTCTGGGGTTCGGAAACAACATGTTGAAAGAGGAAAAGAAAGGAAAAAAGAGAAAGAAAAGCTGGTTAGGGTTATTGCCAGTATGACTTTTGCTGAGTGGTCAAGCAACAGTGGCAGCAGAGAAGAAGTATGGGCAAAACTATTCTGGATTTACAGAGAAGTTGGTTCCGCCCTTGGAGTTTAAGGTTAATTTTCAGTGTCATAACTTGATAGTTAGAAAGAAAGAGTTATATGATCATGGTTAGATTTAGGGAGTGATTGTGAGTTGGTTATGGACATCCCTGCAGAAATAAGTAAGCTTTTTAAACCACAGGCCTAAGTGACTGCAAAATTGGCTTGAGGATAGGAAATGCTTGGAGATAGGACTTCACAAGGAGACAGGAAGGAACAGACTGGGGTCATTTAGAACAGTTACAAACTCGTGCATTTCTCACAAAATAGTACAATCACAGATTTCCAATCCCTTCTGATCAAATTCTTGTTCTAATCCCACCAAGGAACTCAGAACTTTTGACCTTACCCCATGTATTTGAGGGACATTATAAAATTAGGAAATCAGACTTCCCTCTCAATCATCTGCATCTTTGGGCAGCATGATATACCCACTCCTCACAAAACAAGCATCTCCAGATCCATCCACTCATGCAGCATCACAAACATTTTGTTCCTCAAAGACATCTCTTCTCAAATCTACTCAGCATCTAACTAGCTCACTTTTCTGGCCATTTAATATCAGTACTTCTCTTTTGTTTCGACCTCCTGGCTGCTCCTACAAGTTGCCTATCAGCAATTTTGATATCTTGTTCATACCAAAGGGAATTTACTGAGTTATTCTTAGCAAAGCAGCAGCAGCTGCCCTATCTCCAGCATGACTATCCCCCCCCCCCCAACTTTGCAATAGTCAATTTTCCCTCTTGTGCTTTACTTCTACCTTCATTTTTATTCCCCTTCTACGGCCAACTTTAGACTCTACTAGAACATCTCTATGACTTCCTTCCCGCTTTCTAATAATTATGTGACTGTTTTTCTTTGATAATAGTTGATTATACCTCTTTCACCTCTACTTATTGCTTCTGTCCTTCCTTACATTTTAGAATCCATGTCCATCACCGTGCATCTCTGGTTTGATTGCTTTCTTTGCTTTTCATATCTATGTCGCTCTGCACATCCTTTCATCTCTCTGGTTCTCCATTTCCCTTGCCTTTGTGCATCCTGGCACCTGGCCAAGTGGGTACCAAAAGAGCTGTTAATTCAGAAAGTACTCACCGTTGGGTCCATATTTTTCCAAATTCCTCTTCACCTGCTCAGGAGAGAGGCCTGTATGCTCACTTACTCCAAAGTAAGCCAGGCATTCCTCCCCTGATTTGGCATGGGCGTTTTCCATTTTTGCCCTACCGCACCGGTCCCCTTGTTGTGTTTAAAGCTGCTTCCCACTTCTTCCGGCTTGGCCTGCTTCTGCTGTTCCCTTGCTGTATGTTTAATGGAGTGTCACTCGTGCCCCCGTGGAGTTCCTCCTCTTTCTCAGCAGACCATGGTCCTTGGAGCACTGTATCCAACGATGAAGGGAAAGCCCGATGACCTGTCCTTGCACAGAAGCCTTCGCCAAACTCTGAGGCTGGCACACGTCCTTATGAGGCAGCCTGGGGACCAGATCCTTGGACATTCTCCGTGGGCCCCCATTGGGTGGCCAGTGCTGACATCACTTCATCCACCAACTCACATATGGCCTTCTGCGGAGAGAAAGTATTTTTGCTGACTTGAAGGGAGAAGCCAGGAGGATGGTTGGCTTGGGATGGGGGGAGGAGGAGAGAGGAGGCCGAGTGTCCACAGACCCATGTGTCACTCAAATGTTTGCCTGTTCCTTTCAAGAGATCTCACCCTAGCCTCCCCCTCCTGCCTCCTACAGATTTAGGGTTTATTTCTGTCACTTGTCGTTTGCAATGAAGTTACACAGAGAAGTGGGCTGCCCTCATTCCCATTTATGCAACTAAATCAGTCTGTTTGCCTTTTCTCTCTCATTTGCATAGGCTTTAACTATTATTTAATAATCCTCACATGTGCATTTACATATGTATCATAGGTATAGAATTTTGGGGGTTTTCTCCCTCTTTTTTTCACTCCGTTAAATTTTTCTTTGTTGGACCTATCATCCCTCTCTTCCAGTTTGCAATCTCTAACAGCAACCAAACTGATGACCAAAAGAGATTCACAAGCTGAAGAGGTCTTTGATATCTGCTACTAGTTCTATGTGTGATTTTTTTCATTTCTAGCTATCATGGCCTTTGGCAACAATTTCATGACCAATTGTTGCTTTTACAAGCCTTTTAATGTACATTCTATTGCAATTTCTTGCAGCAACTGACTCTTTGGTGTTTTTATTATTCGTTGTACAAAAATTTAATATACTTATTTGACTTTAAAAACAAACATGGGTTGTATTTATTTGGTTGTGTAGAATGTTGAAACAAGGCATCCAATAAACTCAAATTATGTGTTCCATTACTTCAAATACATATGTGTGCAGGCAAGTAGGTAATACTTCAACACTATACATTTTCTTCATAACCATAAATGTTGTTATTGCTTTTACTGACTGCAGTCACAAGGAAGATCAGATTTAAAATAGGCCCACTAAAATTAAAATACAAACACCAATTTATTCTAATGTAAATCCCATAAAAAATTGATCCAACCTGGTATTTTTGTGTATGTCCCAGGAACACAATGCAGACTTACAGATAATAATTCATAAATACACTTGTATTCAGAAAGTATTCACTTTTGTCAATTTTATTATGATACAGCCTGATTATACAGTTGTCACCATTTATTCTGTTTCTCATTAATCTCCACTCAGTAGCCCAGAATTTTAGAAATGTTTATAAATTTATTAAAAAGAAAAAAACTGAAATATCATATTGGCGTAAGTATTCAGACCCTTCTTTTTTTTTTTTAATATGATTTATATGCCGCCCTTCTCCGGAGACTCAGGGCGGCTTACAATGTGTTAAGCAAAACCCTTCACTCAGTACTTTGTTGCAGCACCTTTGGCAGCAATTATAGTCTTGAGATTTTTTGGGTATGATATGACAAGCTTTGCACACCTGGATTGGGGGATTTTCTGCCCTTCTTCCTTACAAATCCTCTCAAACTCAGTGAGGTGACTGTTGGTGGACAGCCATTTTCAGGTCCCTCCAGAGATGTTCAATAGGGACTCTGGCTCTGGCTGAGCCATTCTAGGAAATTCAGAATTGTTCCTAAGTCACTTCTGTGTTGTCTTGGCTGTGTGTTTAGGATTGTTGTCATGTTGGAAAGTGAACCTTTGGCCCAGTCTGAGAACCTGAGCTCTGTGGAACAGTTTTCAATGAGGATATCCCTGTACTTTGCTCCATTCAGCTTTCCCTCAACATTGACCAGTCTCCTAGGTCCTGCTGCTGAAAAACACCCCCACAGCATGATGTTGCCACCCACATGCTTCACTGTTGGGATGATACTGGGCAGGTGATGAGTGGTGCCTGGTTTCCTCCAGACATAATGTTTAGAATTGAGGCCAAACAGTACAATCTTAGTTTCATCAGACTAGAGAATCTTGTTCCTCACAGTCTGAGAGTCCTTCAGGTGCTTCTTTGCAAAGTGGAAGTGGGCTTTAGTGTGTTCTGCACTGAGGAGAGGCTTCCATCTAGCCACTCTATCATAAAGCACAGATCGGTGGAGGGTTGCAGTGATGGTTGTCCTTCTGGAATTGTGCCCCATCTCCACACAGGATCTCTAGAACTCAGTCAGAGTGACCATCGGGTTCTAAGTTATCTCTCTTATTAAGGCCCTTCTCCCCCAATTGCTCAGTTTGGCCAGATGATCAGCTCTTGGAAGAGTCCTGGTTGTGCCAAACTTCTTCCATTTGAGAATTATGGAGGCCACTGTGCTCTTAGGAACCTTCAGTGCAGCAGAAATTTCATTGTAGCCTTCCCCAGATCTGTGCCTTGCAAAGATCCTGGCTCTTGAGTTCCACAGGTCGTTCCTTTGACCTCATGGCTTTTGCTTTGCTACAGTATGCATTGTCAGCTGTGAGGCCCTCTGTATAGAGGAATGTGCTTTCCAAATTATGTCCAACCAATTTAATTTCATCTCCAATCAAGGTGTAGAAATGTATCAGCAATGATCAAAAGAAATGGGGGGGGGCACCAGACCTAAATTTCAAGTGTTGTTGCAAAGGGTCTGAATACTTATGCCTATGAGATATTTCAGGGTTTGTTTGTTTTTAATAAATTTACAGACATTTCTAAACTTCTGTTTTCACTTTGTCATTACGGGGTACTGGGTGTAGATTAATGGGAAAATAAGTGAATTTCAACAACCATGAAACTAGGCTGCAGCATAACAAAATTTACAAAAGTGAAGGTGGTCTGAATACTTTCTGAATGTACTGTATATCTCTTTTGCTTCAAGGAAATATATTACTCAAAATTTATAGAAAATTGCATTCATTAGGCATGATAAATTACAGCTTGATCAAAATGGACATGTTTTATTTACTTCAGACTTTATTTGGGATCCAAACTTTTTCAATATCAGTATGAATATTTGTAAGGGTATCCAAAGGTAATCTACTATGTGGATATATACTCTGCTGAAATATTAAGCTATCATACATATTGGAGGAGGGTAGTGAAGAGAAATCTTTTTTCCATCACTTATTCTGAAGTTTTTTCAGAGATGTTGTTCTCTGCTTCTCTGTGAGATTCTCTTCTTTTAAGTAGTTTTATTAAGAATTATCTTAAACAGATAAAATGAATACAAAAAGAAAAAAAAAGTAAAAAATATAGAAGGTGCTGAATTTCCATTAAAAAAATGAGAAAAAAATGTACTTCATCACCAGCAAGTATATTCAACATTAACAACTTATCACTGTCTCTTAAAATAAAAACCTAATTCATTCCATACCTCCCAGGTCCTTGCATATAATGAAATTATCATCAGTTGTGTTGATAAGAAATTCTCTAAATTGACTGAGATAATATGTGGATGGTTACAGAATCTCAAGTGAGACCTTAAACATGGTAAACAGATTAAATAAATGTAATGACTAAATATAACACATTTGGAGTTCTTTTGACTTTTCCAGGGATTTTTTCTAAATATATATCTTTCTTCCCACTAGGAAAGAAGGGCAAAACTCAGTTTCTCTAGAAAGTATTTGGATACTATTGGACAACTGCCTTCCAAGAAACATGCAAATTCCACCATTATTTAAAATACAGAGGTTATGAGAAGATGTTTGAAGTGAAATGTCATGGTTTATAATGAGTTCAAGATTGGAGATAGAAGGGCAACCAGTTCTACTTTACAGAGAGTGGTCCTCAATTTAACCTCCTCTTTTATCTGAAATTTTCTACTTCAAATCTAAAAGCATTGGAGAAAGAAATTGCACTGACCTCCTCGTACTGAGACAACTCCATCCAAAGTATGATTCAGGCTGGAGGAATGGTGACAGATGACAGATCTTGCAGAGATGGCAACATTGATTTTTTTCTCTGTGTAGAGAAAAGACAACTACATCTGTTAATGACTGGAAAATCTTTATGGACTTTTGGGTGAAAACGGGAAAAAATGAACCTGTGATTTATGGCTTTGACTATTAGAAAAGGTAAAATATGGGAAGAAGTGAGCCATGATGTAACTACAGAGATGATAAAATATAAATGTCAAGATTCAAAGTGTGCTTTTGCTGTTGCAGCAATTATCGCTTCTCAGCTTGCCAACGAACCATGGGGGAGGGAAGGGGGAGATGGAATGTAGTCTTCAGACATCAAGACGAGGAGCATGAGAGCCAAGGACACTTCAGCAGGTGTTTACCAAAGCCAAAGACTTTTCTCATAACAATGCAATGAGACTCAATTGGACAATGTGACCTGCACTAATGGGGGGAGGAAGAATCCTATACTTTGATTATGTTGGTTTGCACAAGAATTAGCTAGATCTGATTTTGCCCTCATCAGTGCCAAAATGATGTACTCAATAAAGTTTTGCATTAAGAGATTGGATCGTCTCGATTGTGCCTGCTTTGCTTGGGTTCGTCAGTCAGAACATTGACAATAAATCTATTTATAACTGCTATAAAGAAAGCTGCATCTTTATATCTGCTTTCTTTTCTTTATTTACTTATCACTTTTTCTTCCTTTCCTTTTAAAAAATATGTATTGCTTTTACTCTGTAAAAAAATTATCCAAGAAAATTAATTTTAAAAAAGTACAACTCAAGCTCTACAATGCTTAATTTATTTAATAGTATTTGTCTTCACACCTCCCATTTGGTAGACATCTGGTTTTAATAAGGTGGAAGGGATTATTGTCAGAGGTTTACTAATGGCAGGAGATTCTGTCACAGCCTTTGAAAGAGTATGTTTCAAGATAAGGAACCGGAAGAAGAATGTAAAGCAAAGGACTTGAAGTGCCTATCAACAGCTAATGCCTGGATAGTGAGCCTTTCCAGGGATTCTTATTCTTCTCAGTAGGATGTCATGGTTGCTTTAATTCTAGTAATTATTTATAAATTTGCCTATAAATGATCACATACAAATTTGATGCAGGCATATATCCCAGTTTGTCCCATGAAGGTACATTTCTCTTACTAGCAGCCAAGCTAAAATTGGGGTTAAATGCCTCAGAAATCTGAGCAAGTGGTATAGGAGTCCATTTTTCCACAGTGTCCTAACTTAGGGTAATGGAAAATGAAGGAAGGGGAACTCTTTTTGTTTCCCCTCCTCCTTCTTCTTTTATAATATACACAACAACAACTTTCAGTTCTTTAGTAATGTTGTTCTTCATTCATACTGACTTCATCTCAAAAACTTGGGATGTCGTAATTTATCAGTATATGTGCCAAACCAAGCACTGTGGCCTTTTTGTAACTGACAGAGGGAAATGTTTAATTGTAATTATATGTATTACAGTTCATTGCACAATCAACCAGATGTTTAGATTGGATTTGGCATTTTTATCCACAGGTGGCATAGGCAGTTTGTGTTTGTTGATATTAAAAGATGTAAGCTGTTCCAGATAAAGCTGTAATCGGTGATTTTGTCAATGCTGCTAATGTTCGAAAGGTGTTACAAATGTTTTGATTGCACTGAAGGCACCTATTACTATTGGTATTATTACGTTTTTTAAAAAGTCCCTGCATTTGATATTTATAAAGAAGTAACGTGTTTTTGCCAAGATATAAACCCACGAGTGATAGATAAAGCTCCCTCCACTCATCAAGTAAAGAGGTGTTGAATGTGTCTGGGTAGAATATCTAAGGGCTTGATGGGGGAGGGAGAGGAGGAGTAAGAAAGGGTCTTCCATTCGGAAAGGCTTTTCAATCTGGCAAGGAGTGAGGAGAACAAGAAGAGTAATTGAAACCATCATAAACCAGTAAGGTGGGATGATATCTTTCAAGGGGAATATTCCAAGTAAGGTGTAAACCAGTAAGGTGGGATGATATCTTCCAAAGGGAATATTCCAAGTAAGGTGTAAACTAGTAAAGTGGGATGATATCTTCCAAGGGGAATATTCCTCTTCAAATTTGATAAGGTTTCTGAATGATAGAGAACTGATCATGATCTGTGGAAATCATCCCCTGAAAGTCAAGAGTGGGAAGTGCTGAATGGAACACTGTTTGATTGCATCTTATCAAAAATAAGATAGGCAATAATCAATCCAAACCCATTAATTTTAAAAAGTCATTAATATAGTCACAAAGAAAGAAACTAAAAAAGTCAAATCAGGCATGACATACAGAAAAAAAGATGGATTTCAATCACATGGTCCTGGCTGACTTTTTTGACTCTTTGGCAAACATCCCTACAAATAACATTTAGATTTTGCTTTCATAAACCTTTCGTAACTGCTCAGGTTTATAAAAATCTTCTTAGCTTCTTAGCTTACTATCTGCCAGTTAGTTGAAATTGCTCTTTGTAGCAAAAGGCAAATTTAGGTGCAATTTTAAAAACCTGAAAAAGTTCTAATTTCAGTTCCTCGGCATTAAATCATGTGTAAATATGAAGAATTGTAAACTCTTTAGACTTCCCATAGTTGTCCTATACTTAACAGTACCCAGATGGCCCTCTCTACCTCTTGCACCAACATGTCCCTGATGAAATTTCTTTTTACTGTCAAGTTCTAAAGACACCACCTTCATCTCATCCCCAACCCTTCCCCAAGGGAGCTCAAAGTAATCCTTAGCTGCTCCAGTGTTAATGTAGTGTTTTTCACCTTAAACACACCAGCCTTGGCAGTTTTGCCACAGGCACAACTTGACACAATTTGCCTGGCACCTAGTTGTGTGTCTCCTGAATACCACATTACAAAGCCCTTCTGTTTTTCCTCCTCTACTCAGGACGTCTCCAGATTAATCCCTGGTTTAAAGACCTGGATCAGCCTGAACAACCACTCAGCATGGGGACAGTCAGGGAGGTGGTTATAGCACAATAGAGGAGGAGAGGGTCAGGTTTTTCTCTGCTCTTCCCACATCTGTCAGCTGATGTTCAGGTTGTTTATGAACATGGCTTTGAGGGTCTCATGGAACAGCATTACACTTCTATCCAAAAGGAACTTTCTAATCTTTTGTTTGGCACAAATGTTTTGTGTGGGTGCATTCTCAGAGAGCCCGGTGATCAGCTGGTATTTCAACTAGTTGCAGCACAAAACATGCCCTGGCCACATTTGTTTCTTCTGAGGTGTCCTCATGACACAGTCTTCCTCACATCTCCAACCCAGAGATGAGGCAAACTTCATTTATCTTTAAATTGAACCTGTGTTAAATAAATATATTCCTCCCTTAGTCCAACTCTTCAACTGTTCATTCCCAAGGTAGGCAAAATGTGAGGTGTGGAGATTACTAAATATTAGTTAAGTATGCTCTTTGAGCTTCTTTGTTTCCTTGCAGTCATTTCACTATATAAACTAGGGTAATGATTTCAACCCTGAGCTACAAATATTCTCCTTTATTGGTAGCTAAATATTCCTCTATGGAAGAGATCCCTGAAAGTTTAAAAAGAAAATAGCAAAAAAGAAAGTTATTTAGTTATTTAGCATATGGCAAAAGGAGAAAGTAATTTGGAACAACAGTCTTGTCTTCCTGCCAAGATGTGTGGGCATAAGTTTCCAAAACATACACGCAGATATACAAGCACACACACATATATTTCAATGTGTATTTACATGGGAAATGATCAAGTCTAGGCCCAGCATTCTTGCCACTTCACCCCAAAAGACATGCAACTGAGAACCTCCTTTTCCCTCCATTTAGAACTAGTACTATGATCACTGATGGCCAACCACTATTCAAATTTACTTGAACATTTAAACTAAATCTCCCCAGTACTAATGGTTGCATGATTGCTGATGATGAACAAGGTATCCCACTCAAGAACATCTATATGCCCCCGACTCAACTTGGCACCTGCTAGACTGGAAACAAGGGAATCCCGTTGGGCAATAAAGCCTCTGCCCCTTTTTGCTGGGCATCTGAAAGTAGCCCATTGCAGCCTCACACCCAGATGCTATGTGATTCCTCAGAACATTCAATCCTTTGACCTATGAACACCAGGTCCTTGTCCGCGTATGATATGGGGTAGTAAAGGAGAAGGTAGGGTTACTTGGTGGGTGCTTCAGTAACGTGCCTTGCTTTGACCTTAGGTTGACCCCCGGCCAAATCCAAATCTGGCTAGCAGTTAGCACAGCTTCTATATCTTCTGGGACCGTAAGAGGCCAGATCTTTTTCTCCTTCTACATCAGCCTTTTTGAGCTGGGTTCCCTGGCCCATAATTCTCTTCAGTCTCAAAAGAAACACAAAGTTGGGGAAGGGGCAGCATATAAAACCGCAGCAAGCCAAGCTGAAATCCTCAATAGTAATAGAATAAGAGTGGGAAGGGACCTTGGAGGTCTTCTAATCCAACCCTTTGCTGAAGCAGGAAGACCTATACCTTTACAGACAAATGGTTGTCCGATCTCTTCTTAAAAACCTCTAGTGTTGAAGCACACACAACTTCTGGAGGCAAGTGCATTGATTAATAGTTCTAACTGTCAGGCAACTTATCCTTAGTTCTAAGTTGGTTTGTTTCCATCCAATGCTTCTTGCTCTGCCTTCAGACGCTTTGCAGAACAGGTTGACCCTCTCATCTTTGTGGCAGCCTCTTCGATATTGGAACATTGCTATCATGTCACCCCAGTTCTTCTTTTCATTAAACTGGATAATTCTTGCAACTATTCTTCAGTGCCCAGCCCACTAATCATCTTCGTTTGCTCTTCTCTGCGCTTCTCTTTTTATATTGTGGTGAACAAAACTGGATCCAATATTTCAAGTGTGGTCTTCCAAGATATTATAAAGTAATACTTTATGACCTCTGGCAAAGGATATTTTCTCTATCCCTTTTTAAAAGAAAGGTAATCTGCTTTTAGAGGTAACCAAAGCCTTAAAGATGTTTAGAAAATTTAGTTAAAATGTTGTTGGATGCATGCCTATCCATTAAAAAATAAAACCAAATTGAAACATGCCAGATTAAAACATATATGTAGACACAATAAATTGCATGAATAACTGGAACAACAAATGGAATTAATCAGAGGCCCACATATTGCTAGAAGAAAAACTGGCATCTAAGAACCCAAAAGAACTCTTAAGGCCAAACTGGGCAACTATAACAAATGCACACAAGCAAACAAAACAAAACAGTTTCTTTATAGTGCTCTCAAAGGGCACTATCCAACCACAATTAAACTAAAACAAAAGGCCAAAAATGTCAGCCTCACTTCACTGCCACTGTCATTCCCACATGCTTCAGAAATCTATAACAATAGTAATAATGATATTAACTTGCCAAGAAAAAGCCAAATCTGCTAACCTTTCATAAGGCCTTGTTATGTACTCAGGCCTAGGACTCCAAATATGTTAAAGTTCCTGTTTCTTATATTGATACTTATGTTGATATTAGCTCATACATACATACATACATACAGTAGCATAGAGCATAGAGAGCATAGAGCATATAACACCTAGTATACACATGCTCGCAAACCCACGTGTATATATACATTTACATATACATACGTGCACATGTGCACACACATACACACCAGGGGTGGGTTCTATTTACCTTTACTACTGTTCACAATGGAAGCATGTGCGCTTCAGTACATGCATAGAAGCTTCTGCACATGCACAGATCGTACCTTATGACGCCCAACCAGGTAGGCGGAGCCTCCCGCCGCTTTTACTACCAGTTCTCAAGAACTAGACAGAACCGGGAGCAACCCACCACTTATACACCCATAGTATGTACTAGGTGCTAGGATGGATGGATGGATGGATGGATGGATGGATAGATGATAGATAGATAGATAGATAGATAGATAGATAGATAGATAGATAGATAGATAGATAGATAGATAGATAGATAGATAGATAGATAGATAGATAGATTTCTATTATGAACATTATGAACTATTATGTTCATACTTTGTTTTAATTAATTTTATGCTTGTTTGCCACCCAGAATCATTTCTTTGATTTGGGTAGCTAGAATAGAATAGAATAGAATTCTTTATTGGCCAAATGTGATTGGACACACAAGGAATAATATCTTTGGTGCATATGCTCTCAGTGTAGATAAAAAGGCTATAGAAGTGGAATGAATGAATGAATGAATGAATGAGCAAGCAGACTTATCCCGCCTTGTGCTTCTTTTTGGTCTCCCAGAACCAGGATATCAATGAGGCCTTCTTTGATCTGCTCAACAACATTTATGTTATGGTTATATGTCCAAGGGTTTGTACAGGAGCAGGCAAATGCTTCCATTTGCCTGCTCCTGTACATTCTATTGAAAAGAGCTTGCAAGATGAGGACTTTGATGGATGAACCTTGTAAGGGGAAGGACAAAATAAATACAGCTATAATAATAGGCATGCTATAGATATAGTGAACTGGGGGGGGGGGGGAGTAAGGCAAAATGGCCAGCTCTACTCCAGAATCCAATCTGTGAGGTCCATGTGACCTCATGTGTATTCCTAGAGAAATACAGCCCCATGGAGAACATCCAGACTTGGTTTATCCTATTCTATTCTCTTAAAATCCTCTGCAATATAGAGAATATTCATCTGTTTATACAACTCAAGCTAATGATCTCCGTGCAAGCTAGAAAGAGTTGTTCACTTACTGCTTTTCCATCCTGACTCCATGATTCAGAGCAAAAAGCCATTGGCCATAGCAAGTCAAGCATTTGATTTGAAACATCAAATACTTAACTCAATGGCCTGACTTTGAGAGAGCTTCCTGAACCAGTTTTTCCCTTGCTATATTTTCTGAAAAAGAAAAATTAATTCAGAATTATGTGAAGTTGTTACCGCTTTGAGAACAGGAATCAGATGTTAACCAGATTTATGTACATATCTATGAACAACTGCCTCCACGGGCAGAAAATGTGATGAAACAGAAAAGACATTTTCATGCATTTATAAAGACAAAAATAAGCAGAAACCTGCTAGGGTAAATGGTCAAAATCACAACCGCTAAAACATAATGATAAAAACTGATCTCATAGTAAAAGCAACAGAGGGCAAAAGGATTTTGCAACCTTGTTCCATGATCACATAAAGTAAGTATGTTAAAAGGTTTTATATTTAATATCATTTTCTTTTATTTCAGAAAAGAGTGGATCATATATCAGAAAGTTTATGGATCACATACTGAAATCACTAATAATATGAATTCTCCAACAGGAACCATCACCAAACCACATCGGCTAGAATTCTGTGAAACCAGATCAAATAAATAAAAAATGCAGAGGAAGGCCAACAGTCTAACTGCAAACAAAGCCACAACTTCTAAGAACTTAAAATCTTTGCTGTTGAGTTTCAGCTCATTGAGGCTGTTTCAGAAATAAATTGGCTTAGCAGAGTTGCTGGTTCCAGAATGGGGCAGAAGAAACTTTATGTAGAAGAGCTGTTGGATAAAACCAGTTGATGGCAAAGAATGTCTCCCAGCTTAAACAATCTGAAGGAATCATTAAATAAGACATGAGGACTGATGCAATTGAATTGCCTGCATTTTAAAAAAATGTACTAATTTTTAAGGACAGGGGATCAAATCGGAATGACCGCACTGGGCTGAGGAATGGGAAACGGATTTTTTTTCCCTCAACATTATTTTTCTTACTTGAACTTTCATCTCAGACTGGCATTGGACTCATGCAATAAACAGAATTTGGGGGAATCAAAGTTCAAAAAAAATTATAATTACAATTTAACTCAAGGGGGAACAAGCGTTTTTTCAGACTGAAGGCTGCAGTTCCAAAAATAGGTGGAGGCATGATGTAGGTGAGCAAGAAACAAAACTAAATCTGATCTTTTTAATCTAAAGAGTTATATAACACTAAACCAATTACAATTTAATTTGAGACCTCCCTACAATTTGATGCATTTAATATTGACATGTATGTTTGTATGTGCACAAACACATACACGCAAACAAATATATGTCCACCCATACATGCGCACTCCCAGTTATTCTTTCTTCTCATCCTTTTTCCAAAAGAGGCATTATTTGTGTTCCTTTTCCTTGCTTCTGATGCTGTGTCAGGCCTCCATCAGTTCTCAAATACAATAATTAATACCACTGAGATTTGACCAGCTGTCCTCTTCTGGATCCCTCTGATAGATGCCATCATGCACTGCTCACTTGAATTCAATGAAATATTCCAAGTATCTTTCTAATGTGTCCCTTTGATATCCCAGATTTCAATCTCCCCCAAGATTGCCCTCTTCAGCTGTGATGGATTACAGTTCTCATCAGCCCCAGGTAGAATGTCCTCTCATTTGCCTTGACAAGCTGACAAATCAAAGGAAGGGCACTGGAGAACATGAAGAGAGCAAGAAGCAAATCCAATTAGGACTAGGAAAAATTGTAATTGAAATTTGGAAAAGCAAAACACTCAGCCAATATGTCGAAGTCAACCTCATATTCACATTCATCTCTCCTTATTTAACCAAGCTATCTTGATCAATTTATCTTGCAAATAAGTGTGTGATGATAGTTGCATAGAGAAGAAGCATTGAAACACTCTCTCCTAAATGAAAAGCTGCAGATTCTTCAACATGGTATTTTATTTGAGGTGGGAAGGAAATTTTTATGTTTTACCATCTACTGAAGCCTCATACTGACAAACCAAAAGAAAAAAAAATTACTTATTTGTTCTGGCAATCCGGTATCTCTAAAGCAAAACACCATGGTAAAAAGTAAATAAATAAAATCAGAACAATTTAAAGCAATTAAAACCCACTAAAATGGTTTAAGAGGGAAGATTATAATCATGTGTCTTAAACCCTTCTAAAATTCAAGAGAGGGAGCGCCAACTGTAACATTATAGTTTGGGAACAACCCAGGAGAAAGCCCTTCTTCTCAACTTTCAAATATTACTTCTCTTCCTCATGACAGCAATGCTATTCAGAAGGGAAAAAAATGGGTTGACTAGGGTGACACATTGCTATATCAGATACTTACTGCATACATGAGAGTTTCTTAGTAGAAGAGACGTTTTTCATCTGTTGTGTTGAGAGACATATTTTACACCTAGACATCATTAATTTGTTGTCTGTCTGTCTTAGGCCTAGCATGTTGCATGGACTCAACTATTGGCAATTATACATGGTGGTTTCTGGTATGTCAGGTTGTGTAAACCCTGCCAATTGGCTTATTCAATTGGTCCAGGGCAATAGGGAAACTGAGGCATTGCCTTGATCTATTTATTGGCTTGAAATAATAGTCTGCTTTGTGGGCACAAAGGTGGGATGCAAGGAAAGGAAAGGGATTAGCCCATGTTATAATTGGAAATTGTGCATTTTGAAGCAAATATCCAGAAGATTGTTGAAGGACAATTCTAGGAGCCTCTTGTTATATTTTGGAAGATTATTAAACAAAACAATTTTGGTAAAATTAACATTGCGTCTTCTAATTTCTGTGGTCCAACACCAGATAGGACTGATTTGAATCCACAGATTATTTAATGGCCATCATGGTGCCACTCTGGGCAAGAGAAGCCAGGAGCCCATCTGTATGGGGCTCAGGGTCAAGTTATGCAATGAACCAGCATGGGAAACCCATGAATTTTATGCACTGCACAGAGAGGGTGTTGAGTTCCCTACGGCTAATAACAAGCCCAGCTGCTGCATCCCGCGTGGCTCCAGTTACCACTGCAACCTTTTGGGATTGGCAAAGTCAGCAGCCACAAGAGAGAATGGAAGGAGTGGGAGGCATGTAGAAAAGAAGAGAGGATTGGAAAAAAGGGGTTCTGGAAGGGAATTGGGGCGTTCGGGACTCTTTTAAGAGTTGAGAATGGGAGTATTGGTGTAGAAAGCCAGCCTCATGGCAAATCTACTCAGATTGCTAGTTATGATTTTCTTTTTTTGAAATAGTAAGGAATGAAGAAGAAAATAGAAATGAGGTACAAGAGAAATCTTTCCATCCCTGCTTCCCACATCTACTCAGGTTCTCCTTGGGAATTCTGAACTTTTATTCCTAAATCTAGTTCCCAAATCTAAGTCTAACCCCTTTCTTAATATTCTCATGTGTGGTGTTAAAAGTGAGTTTAGGTTTCTATTGCTTCCTTTTTCCTCATATATGATTCTAACAGGAGACAGAAATCAGAACATCAGAACCACATTCTGGCTGATGTAGGCATCATGTTTTTATTATACATATAAGAAAGATACAAATAAATGATTTCAGAATTGCTAGAGGGAGAACATTATGCAAGCTTAATAAAGCTATGGCCAGTGGTTACCTTAGGTCATCCCTGAATTATTTAGTTGCGGGGAGGGTGCACATCAGAAAATGCATGGGGCTCAGACTGGGTTAATGGCCTGGGTTCCCCATCACGTCCTTATTTCAACTTGCAGTGGCAGGAGCTGCAGCTGGTGAGGTCAGTTACCCCATCCCATCTTCGACTTATCACCCTTCTCCAGAGCTTCTCCTCAGAGGGATGGGGTTACCTCAGGCCATACTGCCAGGCCCACAGGCGATGACTATAGAACCAACCCAAGGTGAGCAGAGTCTGTAAATGGTGGGTCGGGAAGCTCCTTATCATTGAAGCCCTATTCTGCTCCTGACAGGTATTCTCTTAACATCTGGGAAGATCAAGATAGACTCTTCATTCCCCAGTCTTAAATATCTGAGGGAGGCAGAGATCTGGACTTTTTGATCACAAGATCCCCAAATCCTGAAGACAACTGTCTTTTTTGCAAATGTTTTCACTATTGGTTGCTTAGCAGAGGCAACAGCAAAGAGGAGGGGACCTCCAGCACTGCTTTTTGTTGAATTAAAATCTTTGACAAAGTTAAATTTGAAATAGTATGAGTAGTGTTTTGTATTTTTCTTCTAGCCTTTCACTTCTGCCCTTTCCACAACGTTCAATGTATTCTTAATCTATCTAGTTGCACTCATTTCACATGTTAGCAAAGTTATGCTCAAAATCCTACAAGTTAGGCTCCAGCAGTATGTGGACTGAGATCTACCAAAAGTACAGGCAGGATTTCGAAGAGGCAGAGGAACTAGAGATCAAATTGCCAACATACGCTGGATAATGGAGAAAGCTAGGGAGGTCCAGAAAAATATCTACTTCTACTTCATTGACTATACTAAAGCCTTTGACTGTGTGGATCACAACAAATTGTGGCAAGTTCTCAAAGAGATGGGAGTACCAGACCACCTTATTTGTCTCTTGAGAAACTATACACAGGTCAAAAAGCAACAGTGAGAACTGGACATGGAACCACTGATTGGTTCAAAATTAAGAAAGGAGTTTGAAAGGCTGTATACTGTCACTCTGCCTATTTAATTTATATGCAGAGCACATCATGAGAAAGGCGGGGCTAGATGAGTCGGAAGTTGGAATTAAAATTGCCAGGAAAAATATCAACAATTTCAGATATGCAGATGATGCCACTCTAATGGCAGAAAGCAAAGGGGAACTAAAGAGCCTTCTGATGTGGTGAAGGAGGAAGAGTGTAAAAGCTGGCTTGAAACTCAACATAATGAAAACTAAGATCATGGCTCCCGGCCCTCTCAATTCCTGGAGGTAGTGACAGATATTATTTTCCTGGGCTCCAAGATCACTGCAGATGGGGACTACAACCAAGAAATTAAAAGGCACTTGCTCCTGGGGAGGAAAGTTATGGCAAAGTTAGACACCATACTAAAAAGCAGACACATTACCCTGCCAACAAAAGTGTCTATAGTCAAGGCTATGGTTTTCCCAGTTGCAATGTATGGCTGTGAAAGTTAGACCATAAGGAAGGCTGAGCATCAAAGAATTGAGGTCTTTGAACTATGGTGCTGGAGAAGACTCCTTCTAGTCCCTTGGACTGCAAGGCAATCAAACCGGTCAGTCCTAGAGAAGATCAACTCTGACTGCTCTTTGGAAAGCCAAATCCTGAAGATGAAACTCAAATACTTTCGCCACCTAATGAAAAGGAAGGACTCACTGGAGAATAGCCTAATGCTGGGAACGATTGGGGGTGAAAGAAGAAGGCGATGTCAGAGAATGAGGTGGAATGAAGTCACTGAAGCAGTTGGTGTGAGCTTAAATGGTCTCCAGAGGATGATAGAGGACAGGAAGGCCTAGAGGAAAGTTATCCATGGGGTTGTGATGGGTCGGACACGACTTCGCAACTAACAACAACGTCTTGTTGTGGCCTCTTGCAAAACTAAGTTGTTTGATACTGATTATAATCGTTTTTAGCAACATTTTTCATTAGAATTCCAAAATGGAGAGGAATAAAAGAAATTCAAAACTTAAAGCCATACATAATTACAATAATTGAACCATAAATCAGAACCAAAGCAATAATGATTGCATGGATAGATAGCATTATTTTTATAGATGAGGAATGGCACTCATGAAAAAGTGCCATGAAAAAGAATCAGAAAGCAGTTTTTTGCTACAGGTGTAAAGTGGGGGTGGGGGTGGGGCAATGTCACAATTCTTTTTAAAATGTGATCAAGCTTGCTCAGGCCAAAATATTGTCAACAGGCATTATGGCTTTTTGCTCAGTACTTTGCTCTTACACACTTGCTCAAGCTTTGCCAGCACGAGCAAAGCAGGAACGCTGTCCAAACTCTCAACTTTGCTCATCTTACAAGTGCAAGTCTACAGTAGACAGTTGTGGTACCACAAAGTTTGCAAAACCTGAGTAACATTTATTTAAAATAACCAGTATATTTATTACTTGACCAACCTAATCCCAATGGAATCATTTAATTTATCTGCAGGAGACCTATGCAAATTAATTTATCCTTTTAGGGATCAGGGAACCATAAAATTTGAGAATCACTGTTAAACATGGCTTAACAAACAGTGGTTTAACAAAATTGATGAACCAGGATAGGTTTCTGCTTCTAGATGGCAATTGCACCAATATATGGCTTGGGAGTACAATAATTATAAAACTCTACCACTGAGCTCCGTTTTGTAACAAGTCCAAAACCCAATTTTGTAGTAAAAAGCAAAAATAAATCCAAACAGATTCAATCTATCTATAGTCTGCCCAGTGCAACTGCAGATAAGATAGTGAAGAATCAGGATGGATTTCATAGATTAGAGTTGGAAGGGACTTGGAGGTCTTTCAGTCCAACTGCCTATTCAAATCAGCTGGAATTTTGAGAACTGCAATCCCGGCACTGAAAAATGCCACAAGAGGAAAGACTAAACTAGGGAACAAAAAGAAAGATTTGACATCAGTTACAAACTACCTCCTTTTGCTGGATTAAGAAATTCATTTGCACCTTGATATCCAGTAGCCGCTTAGTGCCTCATATCACCAGTCCATCTCTTAAACAACTTGAAGGTCCTTGAGGGCAGAGGGAAATTTCATGAGAGCTGTGTAGTGTGTGGAATGGCTAAGGTTGGAGTGGATCCAGAGAGATCTGGAATCACAGCCTTGCTCAGTTTTGAAATTCAGTGTGATCACAGCTCTCAGCCTTGATAACAACATAATGTACTTGTAAGGTTTAAATGGGATAAGCCTTCTCAGTTCATGAGAAGCGTGGGATACAGCTTTTAATGTTTTCTAAGACAAAGAGAGCGAGATCTCTTTGTTAATAAATTGTTTTTTAAATTAAACTGAGAACGAAAATATGCATGTCCATATCTAGATATTGAAAAACAAATCTCCCCCGAAACATCTGAAGATAAGAGAAGAACATGAGGTTTGGAGATCCACCAGTTTAAATGTTCAGTGACTTCACACTTGTGTAAATACAAAAAGACTTCTTGTGCATCATCAAATTTGTTGGCTCATTTCTACCATGCCTAGATAACCAGAATCTCTTGGCTCTCCTTCTGTAGGATCTTAAAACTTTCAAGATGAAGTGGGAGAACTTCATCCAATACGTCATATTCAGGAAGACGCATATCTGGGATTCAGACAACAAAGGAAGGCACACACTCTGTTTTATTGGCTTTTGTGCAAGTGAACTGATTTTGTAGATCTCTTTTGGGATCAGAAAGAAAGCTTAGAACCTATTCAGAAATTCTTCCTCCTCACACAGAAATCTAGTTTTTTTCTTCGTAAGTCAACACTTCCATTAAGACCTGGCTGTGTCCCATCACTAGTGACTTTCATCAGATTCACTGGTGATGTCCATAAGGAGTGGTCAAAAAGTCAATGTGTGTAAAGCTCACCTGTTTTTTATGGCTATCATTTAAGGTAAGAGATTCAAGTGTTCTTTCATGGCTATTTCAGGTCTCACAGTCTGTCCAGAGATCTGCTTTGAACAAAATCATAAGGATAAACATTAGAGTTGATAGTGGTTAGTAATCAAAATAATTTTTTTCTGTGCCTGGAAGAGAGTGTGAAATTAGATCTGCCTGCCAGGAGGCAGCTGAAGATACAAACCACCAACCAAAAGCAAAGGTAAAAATATCTAAGGAGAGGAAGGTAGTGTCAAAAAACTCAAGATGAGAGCTCTGACCAGGATATTGAAACCTTGTATCTTTTTATATATGTCTTGTATAAAAAAGATGGTTTCGGATAAACAGGAGGTTTGCAATCTGCAATCTCATGGTCACCATCTTGACTTTTTGGAACCTCCCACCTTCATGGGGACAGTGTAGTGGCTCAGTGGTTAAAATGCTGGGCTTGTCAGCTGGAAATACGACAGCGCAGGTTCAAGACCCAAGCTCCATACAACAAGGTTGCTCCTCTCTTTGCCCCAGTTCCTGCCAACCTAGCAGTTTGAAAGCATGGAAATACGAGAAGATAATTAGGTACCATTTCAGTGGGAAGGTAACAGCACTTTGTGACATCATGTTGGTCACATGACACCAAAATGTCTTCAGACAATGTTGGCTTAATGGATTTAAAATGGAGATGAGCACACACACACAAACACACACAAACACACACAGAGTCAGCAATGGCTAGCGGAGTAAAATCCATAGGGACTCCTTTACCTCCTATCCTCCACTTTCAGATGGATCTCCCTCAACAGTTAGGGTCCTAGAGATGACTGCATAAAGCCAATGACAGTTTGTGGGTCCTTCATTGAAAGTAACAATTTAATTGTCAATTACAAGTTACATCACTTGTAATGTTTTATCCTCCCAATCATCTTGCAAGGTAAGTTAGGCTGAGAAATAATGCTCACCTAAAAAGCATCATAGCTCAGTAAAGCTTTGAACCGAAGTGACCTGATGCCTAGTTTAATATCTCAGCTGTTGTTCTCAGGATGTGACGGACTACAACTTACAAAATTTCCATGTAGACCAGACAGTATTACACCAAGCAAGAGGGCTGCCTGAGGCAAATTATTTTGGCTTTCATAAAAGGACAGCAAGTGGTTAGTTGCTTAATTTATTGCATGTTTAATTTCCAGGCTGGGAAGAGAAATTCATTTGGGATCTTTTGCCTGAGGTACCAAAACACTGTATCAGTGCAGGACTGGCATTTGCTGCTAAAGCAAGCCCAATACTGCTGTTGACCAATTGTAATGGCATGTGGGAATGACCTTGAGAGGCAGAGGGAACAGCCATAGCCAGGGAAACTGTTGGATAAAAGGCAGTTTAACCACAGAAGGGATGTGGGCACAACAAATGTCTCAGAAGGGATCCTCCCTAGTTTTCTTTTTTCTTTTTAACTGTAAAAGCAGTGGGGGAGAGATGTACTTTCAGACTTGTAAGATTCTGTTTATATAACCTTACAAGAAAGTAGAATTAGTTCATCAAGATATGCTTCCTGTCTGGACTACATCACAAGCTGACATCAATCTTGCAGGCCTGAAAGTCTTGCAGCCAAAGTAACTAGGAAGAGTCCATTCTGAGATGTTTGTCACACGCACACATTTCTGTGGGCTAAACTGCCTGTTATCTTACCATTGCTGTGGTTGGGGCTCTCCCTCCTTTTTCCTAAGAGCATTACCACATACCATTACCCCAATGGACCCTTCTGGCCATTTTTAGCAAGGGTAGAACAGAGGGCAAAAGATGTTCATCCATGATAGGTTTCCTACAAAACAGATGCCTTCCCAAACAGGTTGGGCTACAATTTTTAGATTTGTTATTCAGAGTGGCCAACAGACCTGCTAATGAAAAATGCTAGGTTTTGTATCCCAACGTGTTGGGAAGGCTGATCTAGCCATCATATCTTAGGGAAATGGTATTAATTCTGCTTCCCTTTCTTTACTCTTGGCCTCAGAACAAACACCGTTTCAAAAATCAGCCTTTATGTATGCTCATTCTATAATTCTAATTCCATAATTCTAACCCTACCATAGAAACCCTATCCAAGATGTAATGAGGGTGACAAAGGTTTCTGTTCAGTTATAAAACCTTCTGCAGCCAAATTCTGTAGGCACCAGCAATTACATTAATCCCCATTTCATAAAGTAATTGTGAGAAGATGAGAAGGTGAAACCTTGTATCTTCCATAGGTTCCAAGCAAGGGGGGGAATGTCAAAAAAAGTCAAGATGAACCTGCTACCATGTGATTGAATTCTCTGTCTTTTATATTTAGCCACATCTTGACTACCCTTCTGGTTAAGACTGCATCTCTGTAAATCAGATTTCCTAGATTTGGTGCCCTGAAAATAAACTGACACACTTCTAAAAAGTATCATCCTAAGACGACTCTGTATACCCTTTCACTAGGTGTCCATCCTTGGAACATTCATGGATAAGACTGCATGGCAAGATCAGCCCCTTTATTGCTAGAGGGGCTCTACCTTGTCATGTGTCAATAGGAGTTTTTTTGGGAAGCATCCGTAAAAGGCAATGAATTACTTTTGTACCCTACTTTCCCAAAAGATCAGTATTTTGTAGGGAATGGGTGAACCTCTAGTTCAGTTTCCCCATTTGTCTTTCCTCTGGGGAAGCTCCAAAGCCTGGTCCTGGGGCTGAGTGCTGCAGCTACCACTGTGTACATTAAATGCATATCTACATTTTTTTTTAATTGCTTTTGCACCAATGTGTTCTTGAAGCCTATGCGCCAAGCACTTTGGCACCATAACTGCATGCGCAGGGGACAAGGTTCACTGAGGTCTTGTACCTTGCTGTTGCTCCTTGTCCCCCACCCTCCAGAATGACAGGTCCCCTTACCTCCCCACCCACCTTCTCCAGCCACAAGATCCGTCTTGAAGGAGGTGGTGTCCGTGTCTGTCCCCTGCTGGGGCACCGGCTTTTACCCTATATGGGGAGCAGCTGGGAGCTCCTTGAGCCCAAAATAGATGCAGCTGCCTCCTCTGGATTAGAGAGCTCAAGAGGAGACTTTCAGAGGGAAAGGGGAATTAAGAAAAAGGGGGGCTGGGAGGGAGAGGAATGACACAGAATGGATAGGTAGACCAATAAAGGAGTGTGAACAGGATTTGGAATGCATGAACCAAAAGCCAGGTAGATCTCTATGTGGATTATTGCTAAATAAATGCACATGCTTCTTTTTTGCATGGCGTCATCTAGTCTAAAATGGAATACTGAGGTTTAAAGTGAAAAAACAACCTAATGGGATTTAGGCAGGGCTGTGTGCAATCAGCATCACATTGCTAAGGTTGCCTTTGGTAATAAAAATTGAATGTGATATCCTAAGAATAGTTTTATTGGTTTCCTGCAAGTTTCTAGCTCTCGTCAATGCACAGATAGGCTTCTAACAATAGGAACAACTAATTGTTTAAGAGTAGTGGATAAACCAGAATCCCATGATTCTATGACTTGTCTCCCCAAATAAAAACAAAATATAGTGTTATAGTTCTATTCTTTTTAATTGCCTTGCCCTCTGTAATTCCCACCCCCAGGCAGAGAATTTGGACTGCTTTGATATTTGGTGTTTAATGGTGAATTTAAACACAAAATATATATGTATGTTAAACATTGGATAATCTGTACAATTTTAGGCCTGACAAAAACAGAAAACAAGTAAATGCTTTTAGTAACTGTGAGTGTGCACATCTAGGAAAGTTCTATTAAGTATATTGTCAGGCAAGAGTGCAAAAAATTGCAATCTTAGTATCAGATCGGATAAATATTGGTCTTATAAAACATTTGTAATCAGATTCCCAAGACCCATCAATTATGGCCACATGTGGTAACTATGGGAAATGGAATAATGTTTTGAGTATTCTTAACAATTTGTTTCCATTGGAGAACTTAATTCTTCACTTAACAGCTTGGGAACTTGAGATCCTTACAGGTCTTTGGTAAATCACACAGACTCCAATACAGCTTGGCCTTGATTTAGTTCACAGTCTGACAGCTGCCAGTTTTCTCTGGATTACGTTTGTCACTAGAGCTGATCGCTGCATCTTTCCTACTGGCGTTAGGAACATTTTAGTGAGGGGTGTAAAAAAATCTAGATGATCATAAGGTTCAGGAATTGGCCATTCTGCATCTCTTTGCTGACATTTTGAGGTAGTCCAGGTTTTTACAATCCTGCTGCTTTATATTTTAAACCATGGTACCCATGAATTCAGAGAACAACAGTCTAATTGTCCACATTAGACAATTCTGATTTGATTAAACATTACAAAAACTAATTTAGGATATCTCTAGAAGAGAGATATCAGCTCTACAAAATGCACATTCCATACACTCAAAAGGGATGAAGCAGCAGCTTTCAGCAACTCTCTTGAGGATGCTAGATATAGTTAGACAACACTCGAGTAACCAAATGAAACTGGGGAGGATTACAAAATTGGGAAACCTGCTCTCTTAATATTGCAGGACTATGATTCCCAGCATCCTTCACTCATTGGCTATCTTGGATTGGTTTGTAGGAGTTATTCAGTAACATCTGGATCCCTTCCCCACTATACTGTTTTTTTCTGTGCAACCTTTGATCAATCAACTCCTGTTTATCTAATCTACTTCAGGAGATGATAGAAAAGAGGAAAACTGAAACCAGTATTGTCACCTTGAACTCTTAAAAGGAAATGTGGAACATAAATGTTATAAACAAGTTTAACAGCAAGATACAATAAAACCATCTATGCAAAATGATTAAAAGGAGGGGATTATATATAGTGGTGGGATTCAGCCAGTTCGCACCACTTCAGGAGAACCGGTTGTTAATTTTTTAAGCAGTTTGGTGAACTGGTTGTTGGAAGAAGTCATTAGGGCAGAGAACCAGTTGTTAAATTATTTGAATCCCACCACTGATTATATAGTAACCGAGTCCATACCATTCACCAGCCCAAATATATGTTATAAGAAGTGGCTATATGTTGCGGCCTTGAGACTTTTCATCGAAGTGTCTTGGGGCATAGGGGAACCTTCCTCAATCAACCTGCTCTACTGGATTGCCATTTTTGTAAATAGGAACCCTAAACAGCACTACATAGTTGTTCCTAGCCCCACTTCAAGTTCTTACCATGTCCCAGAATCATGGTAGATTAGGACATTGTGAGAAATAAGCCTAGTCAGATAGAGAAGTTAGATAAAACAAATAATTATTATAGCTGCCCAAAAGGACTGCCCCAAAATGTTCTCTCTTTATCAGAATGGATATATATATAATTGTGTCAACCACAACTTTTAAACTGAACTTGAAGGCAGAGGCTAATTCTTTTTTTTTTCATAAGCTATTTTAGGAATCTTTGGACTGAAAACCAAGGTTAGATTGCTTACATAAGACTACATAGATTGGAAATGATGTAACTCTTCCTTAGGATCCAAGAGTAGAATGCAAAAACTAGCCAAATTGTTTTGACATATGAGGTAGAAAATTGGTTGACTCCCTCTTCTTTGTGGCAGCCCGAGATATTGGAACACATGTCCCCCGTAGTTCTTCTTTCCATCAAACTAGCCATGCCCAGTTCTTGCAACTGTTCTTTATATGTTTTAGTCTCCAATCCCCTAATCATCTTTGTTGCTCTTCTCTGCACTGTTTCTAGAGTCTCAACATCTTTTTTTACATCATGGCGACCAAAACCTGATGCAGTTCTAAGTATGGTCTTAGCAAGCATTATAAAGTGGTATTAACACTTTATGTGATCTTGATTCTACCCCTCTGTTTATATAACCTAGAACTGTGTTGACTATTTTGGAAGCTGCAGCACACTGCTGGCTCATATTTAAGTGATTGTCCACTAGGATTCCATGTTCCCTCTCACAGTTACCACTACAGAGCCAGGTACAACCTATATTATACCTGTGCATTTGGTTTTTCTTGTCTAAATGTAGAACCTTACTTTTTTCACCATTGAATTTCATTTTACTAGATAGCGTCCTATGTTCAAATTACATCAAAACCAGGACACAAGGATTATCTTGCAGTTGGCATTTGAAACAAGAGGGATTGACCTGTAGCAAAGCCATATATGACTATATAATGGCAGCCATTTCTCAATGACTGTATATAGATCTTTGTGCAGATTTTGCATTGATTTTATATTGCAGACGTCCAATGGTCAGTTGCTAGAGACACTTTGCTCAACTGTGATTAGCCACTTATGGCCCTTCCTGACAGGAGGACCACTCAAGCTTTCATCACTCCTCATCTGAACTATTGTTAATGTGCTCTACATGGGGCTGTTATTCAGAAACTTCAGTTGTCTAGATAGAATACAACAACCTGATTGTTAGCTGATTATTGTCAAAACTACATGACAATACTGACAGTTAGAAACTTAACTGTTTAATCTTGATAGTTAGAACAATTAATCAGGTTACAGGATTTGCTTTTCAGTCATAATCCCTATTTTGTGGAATTTGCTTCCTCTAGAAATCAGAACTTGTTTTGGTTTTCTGAAAGCATTAGAAATTTTTCCAATCAGCTTTCAACAAGCGAAGTCAATGAGAGAAGCTGGATTTGCTTAACAATCGCATGATTCACTTAACAATCACAGTGATTTGCTTAACCACAATGGCAAAATAATGTTGTAATATTGGACACGACACCTAACAACTGCCTTGCTTAGGAACAGAAATTCTGATTTCACTTTTGATCATAAATCAAGGATTATCTATATGTGTCAACCCAGATAATATAAATAGAATGAAATAGCAAAACCTCCAAAATTCCTTATACCAAAATGATTGAATAGGTAAATTACCCTAATTCAATTGGCATTTTAACATGTTAGTAATAAAGGGGTTTCAGAACTAATATGTTAAAGCCAGGTTCTTATCCAGAAATTAAAGACTTACATTCCTGCTAAAAGAATCAGCAAAACTTCAAAGCAGAAATTTGCTTGAGAATGTAGGCTGCTTGCATTTGGATTTTATCTTCTTCCCTACCAGTTTGTACCTGCTTCAACCTGAAATGGCTGGACTGATTAGGAATTTGAAATTTAGCTCAACTACTCTAGAAGGCACCAGATTGGGAAGGTTATTCTAAAGTTAAATTGCTAATTAACATGATCTGATTAAGTGAATTAAGATTCACACCTACAAAGACCAATAGCACTCCCTTCTGGCCAAAGTAGGGCTCCATGAGCTGGAATCATTTTTACTATTTTACAGTCTCACTTTAACAAATTAAGAAACATTCCCCATTCCAGATTTTCCATGCTGTCATTACGGCTGCATAGAAATACAAAATTCTGCCAAAGCAACAATGATTATTGATTACTGTTTAAGCCTGTTCTCTATTAGCATGGATCCACCTACTATTAATATTCTGCTTGAATAGATGCTAGGATTTATAAAATTACCCCCCACCAACTATAACTACAAATAGCTCACTTAATCAACACAATATCTATGGTTAAGGAGTTTTGAAAGAATTCTTCTTACACATATCAGTAATCAGAAAAAGAAAACCATAGGAAATAATAGTATTTGCAATTCACATTGTGCCACAATTCATTGTATAAACTATAGTTGGCTGCATTCATGCTTTGCCTTTAGAGTGTACATCATCCAAGAGTTAAGATATGTTCTAGTTATTACAGAGGAACTACCATAATTTTCTTAGCAAGTGGCTTACTTATTTCTGGAATTTTGTTTTTAAGAATTTTAAGAATTTTGCTTTAGCTTCAAGGTCAGAAGTGAAATAACTTCATGTTTCAGAGTACTTAAAAGCATCTTTTGTAGACTTGAACATTCCCAGTTTAACTTAAGGCAAGGTTTGTCAACCTTGGCAGGGCTGCCGGGCTGGTTGGGGAACTCTGGGAATTAAAGTCCATACATCTTTAAATTGTCAAGGTTGGGAAACTGGCTTACAGCCTTGCTATGCATTCTCTAGTCTAGTGCAACCCCAGTGAGGTATTCACCAGACTTAGATGATCTTAAATTTGATGGATTCCTTCTTCCAACTCCGTGTTTCACCTCTTTTCATAGATATTCTATTGGATTAAGATCAGGACTTATAACAGACCACTTCAAAAGAATTCAATGTTTGCTTTTCAACAATTTTTGGGGTTCTTAGATGTGTATTTTGGGTCATTATACCTGCTGGAAGGCCCAGAACCGAGACAGAACTTTCTAACATTATATTGTTTGGCTCCAGAATATCTTGATAATCTTGATTTCATAGTGCCCAGGAGATTCAAAACATCTGATACTGGAGACAGCAAAGCACCCCATAACATTTATTATGGACCCTCCTTCATGTTTTAAAACAGAGCTAATTTTCTTTTCTTTAAAAGTATCACTTTTTTTTGTGAGCCTGAATCTGTTGTGACTTACCGAAAATCTCTAATTGTGTTTCATCCTCTCCAAAGAATATTCTCATAGGATTGTGGCTTCTCAAAGTGGCATTTTAGCAAACCTGTCTGCTTTTTTTGTGTGCCTGTCTTTCAAAAATGAAGTCTTCTATCATGGATACCACTTTCAGATAGGAATGGATGGTGCAACTTGATATTGTTGTAACTGATTGTGGAGGTCATCCAGGATCTTTGAAATTTCCCTTGGTTCTTTCTCCACCATTCAAACGATCCTTCTGTTCAACCTGGAGTCAATTTTCCTCTTGCAGCCATATTCAGGGAGGTTGGCTACAATCCCACAGATTTTAAACACTTTGATGTTAATAATCATGGTCACAGGAGCATATAGCCCTTTGGAGATGAGTTTGCAGCTTTTGTCGTTACCATAAAATGGCTTATCCAAGAAACTTCTCTTGACATTGCTAATGCAGTTTAGACAGGTACTGTAGCTATTAAGTGGTATTTAAACCA
This sequence comes from Coluber constrictor foxii, assembly GCA_038048745.1. Classification (NCBI taxonomy): domain Eukaryota; kingdom Metazoa; phylum Chordata; class Lepidosauria; order Squamata; family Colubridae; genus Coluber; species Coluber constrictor. The sequence goes on along the minus strand of CM075961.1, from coordinate 59,106,298 downwards.
TGAAAGGCTCTACTCAGAAACAATCATGGGGAAGCATTTTCCACTCATTAAACCTGAGCATTTAGAAAAGACATCACAAATTTTCTTCGTTCAATACAGGCACTCCTCAACTTACAATAGTTAGTTTAGTGACCATTCAAAGTTACAATGGCACTGAAAAAAGTGACTTATGACTATTTTTCAGTTACAACCTCGTATGATCAAAATTCAGGTGCTTGGCAACTGGTTCTTATTTACATCCCTTGCTGTGCCCCAGGGTCATGTGATCACCTTTTGCAACCTTCTGACAAGCCAAGTCAATGGGGAAGTCAGATTCACTTAACAACCATATTACTAACTTAACAACTATAGAGATACCCTTGACAACTGAGGCAAGAAAGGTGGTAAAATGGGGAAAAATTCACTTAACAACTGTCTCACTTAATATAAATTTTAGGCTCAACTCTGGTCATAAGTCAATTTCCTTTTTTAATTAAAAGTTGCTTTATTAATTTTACAACATGATATTTTAATTAGCTTTTCGAAATCTAAATGCTTTCTTTAAAATTCATGGAAGGGAAAGTAGAACTATTTTAAAAGCAACAAAAAGAATCTAGCAGAAGCAGCCTTTAGATACTGAGAAGAAAGATTTGTCTAGATAGCTCACAAATCCTAACAGCATCTTTGGAGTTGCCGTCTTCAACTTGGCATTTTCTGGAATTGCAACTTTGAAAGTACTGGACAACAAAAAGTAGGGTTGGTAGGAATCCTGAAAGCTTCAAGTAAACACATCAGGAAAGCACAAAGCTAAAGGCAACTATGTTACTGTACTATTTCCATGGTCAGTTTTTTAAAGGTTCATTTACATACATAATTTTTTACTGTTCATTTATGGCAACCCCTTGCTTTCAAGCAGATACCATGTGTTACTTTAAGAGACTTATCAATAGCAACTTCTGAATTCTGTTCCCCTCTACAAACACACACACACACACACTCATCCCATTCATTAAATTTGTCACACATCAACATTACTTGAGCCCAAGGTGGCCCATCTTGCACACAGTCCCCAAAACCAATGACTGAGTTCACACAATGCACTAAGCTACAAGAGGTTGATGAAGATTCTAAGTCATGCACTAGGATAGTTTGGAAATTAAGTCATGGCAACTGAACTTATTTTTTTGTTTTTTGAGATGATTCGCTGTCCATCCAAGCAGCTTCTCCAGTCTTCTCAGATTCCCCTAACAAAACAAGTTTGTTAGGGGAATCTGAGTAGGCAGAGAGTCGTTGGAATGTACCAACTCCTAAAATTCTTAGGGCTACTCCTGCACCAACCTCAGATTTCTTCACCAAGGTGTGTGGCAATATGCCGATAGTGATTCTGTGTCATTCAGGTAGAATTGCCATGCACTTTAAGGAAAAAGCCATAAGGATAGAACCCCAATTCTACATGGATGACTGAGAATCTTCATCGATGTATTGCCACATACTTTGGGGAAGAAATCTGACTTTGGCGCAGGAGTAGCCCTAAGCATTTTAGGAATTGGTACATTCCAACGACTCTCTGCCTACTCAGATTCCCCTCAGTTCATACAGAAGCTGCTTGGATGGGCAGCGAAACATCTCAAACCAAACAAAGAAAAATAAATCCAGTTGCCATAACTTAACTTCCAGACTAAGCCACAATGCTATTTATTATTTTAATTTGACACTTTGTGTGAATTCAGCCATTTCCTACTCCCCCATTTTTGTTTTTTAAAGGAAGGACATATTTCAGGAGTATTTTCCATCCAAGGTAGTATTTTTTCAGATGTACTCTATTCCTTCATTCAGTCCCTACAGATTGAGAAAAATCAATGCAAAACACTTTAAAACTGTTACTGAGAAAAATCAGAGAAATCTCCATTAAGTAATCAGCAATCAAAATGAGACTAAGAGGAGTCTTATTTGTGAAGCCTAATGATTATCCAGCATTATATAGGTAAACCTTGCTTAGTGATCATTCATGCAGCAACTGTGCAAACATACTGTACAAGGGTCTGGAAAAATAATTTTATAGCTCATGTACAACTGTTTATGACCTATGTTTATGACTTACAGATTTTCCCCTCTTGCAGAACCGAGAAATTGGAGAGGGGTTTCAAGAGAGTAAGCTGTTTGTTCTTCTACAGATGAAAGCAGTGTGATCATAATCTCTCTTTTGCCTGACCTTCTCCCACCTCCGCAGGGGGGATTGGAGATGAAAAGATTTCAAAAAGGAAATATATAGAAGTTTGTTCTTCTACATATTTTTTTTTATTGAAAAAGTTTTACAATACAATTTTTTTTCATTTCCCCCCCCACCCCAACCCCCACCTCCCAACCCCTCCCCCTACCTCCCTCTACCCCCACCCCTTCCCTCCCCATCCCTCCCCTGACTTCCGCTACAAATTTTAAAAGAACAAAAAAAATTTATAACAAAAAAGCAAAAATTATTATGTATTTAAATTCTAAATTGAAGAAATTTCAAAAGAAGAAAGAAAGAAAGAAAAAAAGAACAAACAAAAGAAACCCAATACTTGTAACCAAAAAGTATAACAATAGACCTATAAATATTAATATTTATCTAAAGTTAACAATGTTATAATCCAGTAATAACATAATATTCAAACCAATTTAAAAATTATTATACCTCTCTGTAATCCATTAGTATTAACATTACTAATCATATACCAAACTCAATCCCCCTTATAATAAAATATGATATATCACCTGCATATCCATATCAAATAATTTGATCCCAACTACACCCCTTAACTAAAAAGCAAAAACATAAGCATACAACATGCAATATAATATATATAATTATGCATATGTTGTTATAATCATACAATTGTATCCAAACAGAAATTTTTCTATCTCCATAATCCAAATTTCAATCTTCTCTTCGTCTTGATTGAAGTTAAATATTCTTTCTCCAACATAAATCCAATTCCAATAAGCTTCATCTTCCATCTGCCCCCATCAGCAAAATAAAGCATCTTTCCACACAACCCCCCCCCCGAGTGACTTTTATAGATAATATCCAACCACGAAGGTATTCACTCCTCTAGGTAGAATCATTCAAACTAGCTTATACTATACCACCTAAAAGAAAGAAAGAACCAATGCAGCTCCTCCTAAAATTCAAACCTTGAAAGAAAAAAAGCTAGAAACTGCATTCCCAGATGTTCCTTTAAAGCTCTTTCAAATCCTGTCGCCCTTTGCAGTTCATTCCTTCTGGTTATAGGATGTTTTCATTTCCATTCTCTTCTCCTAGATGATAAATTCCAAAGAAAAACTATAATAGGGTAACCACAGATCGCTGCTACTGTTGCAGCAATCTGTTAACCTTTCTCAGGATGTTAAGTCCAATTCAGGATAAACTTTGCAGTAAAATTTTTATAAGTCTAATATCAGTCCAACTCAGGATGAACTTTTTTTAAAAAAATGTTATACATCTCAAAAATTTTAACAGCTATCTACAATAGCTTGAGTCCTCAGAATAAACTTCGTAGAAAATTTTTATAATCCATAAATCCAACTCAGTATAAGCTTTAAGAGTTTTATAACCTATTTCCACATCTTTCAATGCTTTCTGTTATAATCTGAAACAATTCACGATACTCCTTAAATTTGTCATCAGCGGTTTCCAGTCGAGTTTCCTCATTAACTTCTAGTTCCTGTTGATTAGCATCACCCCCCATTTCTTGAGGAGCGCTGGGCCTCTGCTGATGTTCATCTTGAATTGTAATATTATTTTTTAAGTCTTGCTCCAGCAGTTCAAGGTCCGGTACTCCTCCTCTAGGGTCACTGGGATGCTCTATTTTCTCATCTGAAAATTCCATAATAGAATCCTCTGGTGCTCCTTTTTTTTTTTTAACACTCTTTGAATCTCTTCCTTCTGTTTACATTTTGCAGACTCTCTTTCTTGTTTTTTATTCTTAACATCTTCCGGGGCTCCCTTAAAGATATTTTTGTAAAAATATTCTGCTTTTTCAATAGTATTCAAACAATGTCTCACACCATGGTATCTAAAAATTATACCAACTGGTAAATCCCATCTATATGGGATATTACTTCTCTTCAATTCCTTAACCAAAAAAGCGAAATCTTTTCTGTCCTTTAGAACCTTCAGTGGTAGCTCTTTAAAAATATTAATTTGTATACCTTCTATTTGCACTCTGGCAGAGTAGGACTTTTGTAAAATATCATCTCTCAATCTTCTATCAGTAAGGTAAACAACAACGTCTCTAGGAAAATTCCTTTGTTTAGCTACACATGAGTTGACTCTGTAGACTTTCTCTATACAACCAAGAATTAGCTCATCTTCTAGCTTTAATAATTCTGCAAAAGCCTTTGCGCAAATTGTTCTTAAATTTTCTCTCTTGTTTTCTCTTATACCTCTTAATCTAATTCCTGATTCCATAGTTTTAATTTGAAGCATGATGACATCATTCTGTATGTTCTGATTTTGAGCCTCAGCTTCCCCAAATTTTTCTTGTATTTCTTGCATCTGGGAGTCAAACTTACTGCTAATCTCAGTCACTTTCTTCCCCATTTCAACCACCACACTTGAAAGATCCGAGACTACTTTGGTAATAGTTTGACTTAATTGGTCATATTTCCCAGAAACCAACTCCTAAGATTCTTCTGTGAACTTTTTATCTTGTCAACAACACTCACTAAAGACCTTGTTATAAAATCTTTTAAGTCCAACTCTGCAGATCCCTGCAGATGAGTCATTTCAGCTTTTTCCTTCAACTGATTCATGGGGGAGCCCCCCCTTCCTTTAGGTTTAGGAGTCATACTTCTGACTTACTATTTACTTTTCAAAAAGACTAAAGAAATTCTTCTTACTTCAATAAAAAAACCAGGAAAAATCTGTTTAGATCAGCCTTTGTTTTTTTAATTCTTTTCAGTATCAAAATGTTTCTTTTAAAATCTCTCAACACTAAGCTCTGCTTTCACTTTCCACTCTCATTTTTTCTTCAAGCAGAGTCAGTCGCCATCTTAAAAACACTTTCACTCTTCATCCTCTCCTTCCCTTTTCTTTCCCTCCTCCTCCAAAAAATCAATAAGAAAAAAACTCATACTTGCATTCTACTTGCATTCTTCCTTGTTCAGCTTGTTTAAGTTGTCAATTCAATCATGGTGTTGCTCACGACATCTTGGCTCCGCTAATTAGCTAATTAGCGGAGATCCCTCTCGGCGCGGAGCATACTCCGGGGTGGATAGGGAGCCATCGCCCTGAGCCTTCCCCAGGACAGGAAAAAAAAATCCTGGGGCGGCTCAGGGGGCTCAACCTCACCCCCCGAAGCTCTCTCCGCTCCTTCAATTAAGGAGCGGGTTTTTCAAGCCGCCTGCCTGCTGTGCGGCAGCTCTTAACGCGTCGGGAGGCCGGCGGTCATAAAGAGACTGCCGACAACGACGGAGGCGCCACCGGAAGTCTTCTACATATTGATAGCTCGGCAGCAGGAAAGGGTCAGGCATAGGAGAGATTGCCTACAGAAATCACTTGCTTTTTGTTTTCATTCTACCCCCCATCAAAGCAGAGACTGGAGAGAAACAGATTTCAAGAGAGCACTGTAAACTGTTTGCACAAAACATCTGCAGCATTCAAACCCTGGACTGTGATGTAATCACATTACTTTCAAGACAATAAAATAGTACTCCAGCATTTAGGGAGTGCTTAGGAGGCAAACAAACCAAACCAAACCAAACCAAACCAAACCAAACCCAAACTAAAGATGTGAAATTGACTTGTCTTAACCCTTTCTGGCTGAAAAGCAATTGTAGTGATGCGAGTTTGTGGTCACCCCACTTAGGGATCACTTTATTTAGTGGCAGAGTTGCTGTCCCCAATTAGGTCTTTAAGCGACTACTGTAAATGTAAAGTAACATCTTCACTTTATTCCATATTTGCCAATTAAGGCAGGAAAATTAGTTCAAAAGGACAACTGACAAATATTCATTTTATCCCAAAATAAACAAGCTGTTCCCCCCGCCCGCCTTTCAGTTTTTATTTTACTTACTATATTTTTTCTTTAAAAAGTTCACTTTAAAAAGGTAAAATGATGTTTCCTTTATTTTTTTTATACAAACTCCCCCCATAAACAAAACACAGAACTTTATCCCAGAATAATTAAAAAAGGGAGAGAAAAAAATTTAAGAGGCAGGGGGCCTGAGCAGTCCAAGTAGTCCACAGTAGAAAAATAAATCTTAAAAGAGGAAGAGAAGTAGGGGAATAAATCTTAAAAGAGTAAGAGAAGGAAGACAGTCTTCCCAAACTTATATTTCATAGCATGATGCAATTCCCTGGGGTGTAGACTGTTTAATAAGTGACCAGTTCCCATGATTTGTGGGGGAAGGAAGCAGGAAAAAAGAATATAAATATATATTCGAATTGGGGAAAAAAGCAGCCAACTTTCCCCCAAAAGAGGAAACTTCAAGGGGAAAGGATTACATTCAGAAACTCCATACATTCACCAAGAAAGGCAGGGGTACAAATGATGGAAGTCAACATTTATCCTGGAGCTACAACCATTCCCATTTCCTCCAGGTAGTGTTTCTTGTGGACTATCCAACTGCAGAGGCTTGAAGAAAGGGAGGGGGTATGAGGAGGAAGAGGAGGAGGAAAGAGGGAAAGGACAGACCAATTTCTCAACAACCCAAACAGGACCAAAGTAGTGCAGACTAAGGGGTTGAAAGCTGATAGCAGAACCCCAAGAGGGTCATGTACCTAGATTGGGTGGGAGAGGGGGTAAGCAAAAGTGAGGCTCGCTTTATACCCAGGGAAAGAGGGCAGGAAGAACTGAAGGGATGACGTCCATCCCACCTCAAAGATTTCTCAAGGAAAGTCTAGAAGTCTGTTAGGTGTTCAAGCCCATCTGGTACCTATGGTCAGCATCAAATCTTCCATCTAGTAATGATTAGAGTAAAAGGGCTTGTTCCCCTGTTTTTTTTTCCCCACATCACCACTGGGTTCAAACAAATGAGTACTGGTTGTTCACAGCCCTGGCTCGCCCTTCTGACTCCTCTGGCAGAGGAAGGGATCCCCCGACTCTCACCGATGCTCCCTCATCCACCTCTGGCTCCATCTGGACTTCCTCTTCAGTCTGCCCTTTAGACTCCAACAATCCATGGTCCAGAGGAGCATGAGGTGGCCGGGCTGGAGGGAGAGGAGGTGGCAATGGCAGGTTACGAGAGATGCTCGGCTCTGTGGAGGGAGAGAAGAGACAGATGGAAAGACAGACAGATAGATGGTTTGGGGTTAAGGCAAGAAGAGGGAATAAACACTGAGAGCCAGTATTATTTCAGCAAGATACTCTTCATGAACAGATTTAGCATCAACTATGGTCCATGTCAATGCTTATCAAATGCAATCATTCAGGAATTAATAAAGGAGAATGTTTTTAGCTCAGGGTTGACATGAGCGATCCTTGGAGCTCTCTGAGCTTGCTTGTTTTTTGCAGATTTTCATTATCCAAACTAGGTAACTAGTACTGTTGATGTTACCTACTTTGGATAATGAAATGTCTACAAGAAAACAAGCACGGTCAGAGAGCACAAGGACCCCTTATTCAGGATTTGTCTGGAAATGGTTTTACTGTATTGATTTGGTTTCTAAAACTTGTTTTTTGCAGTAGCCCCTGAATGAAATCAAGTTACTATTGTTGAAAGACTATATAAAGACAGGGGCTGATTATTATACCTTGTGGCTGTGTTCCACATTTTAAAAAAGCTATACCAAAATAGATATTTTCTATTATCCATTATAATGTGCAAAATTGGAGTACAGTATTATGCTTCTGTATAAAGTCATCTTAAATCATTTGTAGGCAATCCTTTGGTTAGGCAGGTTCCTATTCCAGGAACCTTGTACAAACTGATTATACTGAATTGCACACTGTGCACATGCACAAAAGCCCGGAAGTTTAACACATGTGCAAAAATGGACACATTTATGTTTTGAACTCTATCCTTAGAATTAAGTTTACTTAAACCAGAACTTATGTACGCCAGAAACTGTTTGAACTAGATTATTATTAGGGCTACTACCTATCAAAACAATCTTACCTATTTAATTTTAGGTGTTTTTACTGACAGTCTACAGTTAGTGCATTTTAAGGATATAAAGCTCTTGGAACTATCATTCAACAAGGTAAAATCCTAGGCTAGTGTAATATTTTAGGTTTTTCTTTTATTTGATAGATACCATTCAGAGACTGCAGTTCCAAATATTAATAGAAAAAGGTTGATAATTATGGAGAGATGGAAGGCATGATAAATGCAGTATTGAAATTCCTATCCATTACTCTATACTAACGTGTGTCAACCTCAGCAACTTTAAGAGGTGTGGACTTCAACTCCCAGAATTCCATAACTATCTGGCTGAGGAATTCTAGGAGTTGCAATCCGTATTTCTTAAAGTTGAGAAACAATGCTCTATACATTTCTCACAGAATATTGGCAACATACTGTGAAATGTGAGCATTAGGACATGATTTTTCAATTAAGAGAGAATTTCAAATACTTCTAAAATTTGAAGGGATTCTTTATGTATTTTATACTGGCAAGATTAGATCATTCATTCTCCAAATTACTTTAAGGAAAGGCTACATATACCAGGTGAAACTATAATGATTTGTTCTGTCCTAGTATGCTGAATATTCTGTTTAAAGCTGGAAAAATTGATAATTTTTAAGAACATAAATATTTAGACTACATTACAAATGCCATGTGCTATTTTAGAAATATGTTGTACTTTTCTTTTTTCTCCTCTATGAAACAATACCTATGCAATATACAGTACCTACCTTATTTCTATAACATATTTGGGAGCTATAAGACTTTTTAATTATGGACACCTTCCTTTGGGGTCATGGGGGACAAAAGTTAAGGCAATCATGCTGGCCATTTTTTTACTCTCAGTTGCACTAATAATTTTTTAAATAAAGATAATTCCTTCTTGCTTAAAAGCTTGTGCTGACCAACTGGCCCCTATCTTCACCCAAATCTTTAATAAATCACTAAAGATGTGCTATGTTTCTTCTTGCTTCAAACACTCTACTATCCCAGTGCCAAAGAAACCCTCCATCAAGAACTGAATGACTTCAGACCAATTGCTCTAATATCTGTAGTTATGAAAATCTTTGAAAAGCTAGTGCTGGCCTATCTGAAAACCATCACGGATCCACTGTTAGACCCCTTGCAATTTGCCTACCGAGCAAACAGATCGAAGATGATGCTGTTAATATGTCTCTGCACTACATCCTATAACATCTTGAATCTCCAAAGACCTATGCAAGGGTCCTCTTTATAGACTTCAGCTCAGCATTCAATACCATCATTCCAGATATTCTTCTAAGTAAACTAAATCAGCTAGCTGAACCTGACCAACTTGTAAATGGATCATAAGCTTCCTAATAGACAGGAAGCAGCAGGTGAAGCTAGGCAAAATCACATCAGATACCTGTAAATTAGCACAGGGGGCCCCCAGGGCTATGTACTCTCTCCACTTCTCTTCTCTCTATATACCAATGACTGCATCTCAAAAGATCCCTCTGTTAAAGTACAGAAGTTTGCAGATGATACAACAGTGATTGGTTTCATTTGAGACAATGATGAACCTGCATATAGATGGGAGGTTGAATAACTAGCTTTTTGGTGCAACCGGAACAATCTTGAACTGAACACACTCAAAACCATAGAAATGGTGATAGATTTTAGGAGAAACCCTCTTATACTACTGCCTCTTACAATACTAAACAACAGAGTATCAACAGTGGAGACCTTCAAGTTTCTAGTTTCTATCATACCTCAAGACTTAAAATGGACATCTAACTTCAAAAAGTCATCAAAAAAGCACAACAAAAATTTTCTTTCTGTGCCAACTCAGAAAGCTCAAACTGCCCAAGGAGCTGCTGATTCAGTTCTACAGAAAAATTATTGAGTCTGTCATCTGCACCTCTATAACTGTCTGGTTCGTTTCTGCAACCCAACAAAACAGACACAGACTTCAATGGATAATTAGAACTGGAGGAAAAACAATTGCTACCAAACTGCCTTCCACTGAGGACCTGTATATTGCATAAGTCAAAAAGAGGGCTGTGAAAATATCTACAGACCCCTTGCATCCTAGACATAAATTGTTTTAACTTCTATCCTCAAAACGACGCTATAGGACACCGCATAGTGGAACAACTAGACACAAGGGCAGTTTTTTCCTGAATGCCATCACTCTGCTAAACAACTAATCCCCACAACACTGTCAAACCATTTACTAAGACTGTATTACTATTATTCTTCTCATCCTTCCTATTACCTATCTCCTCCCACTTATGACTATAACGTTGCTTGTATCTCTATGATTTATATTGTTTGTTTTCTAGTATGATTTGACTGCTTATTTAGTAACCTATGACTATCTCTAAGTGTTGTATCTGATGATACATTCTTGATGAATGTATTTTTTTTCTTTTTATGTACACTGAGAGCATATGTACCAAAGACAAATTCCTTGTGTGTCCAATCATACTTGGCAAATAAAGAATTCTACTCTACTCTACTCTACTCTACTCTACTCTACTCTACTCTACTCTACTCTACTCTACTCTACTCTACTCTACTCTACTCTACTCCTATTCCTATTCCTATTCCTATTCCTATTCCTATTCCTATTCCTATTCCTATTCCTATTCCTATTCCTATTCCTATTCCTATTCCAACTTAAAATTCATTTGATGTCTTGGATTATAACTCTCATTAACACCAAGCAATTGGAAAGACAGTCTAGCCCAAACCATCTTGAAGGATCTGGTTGGTAGAAAACTGGTTTAATAAATAGTATTTTTCATGTTACATTATAACCTTACCCGGAAAGGGGTGGGGTGGGATGTCAGAGAGATAAATATTACCAGATTCAAAATTGTTTCAGACACCTGAATAAGTAAATTTCTAGAAGAGGGGAGTAAAAGAGGCAGCAGTACTATTATTTGGAGTTTGGATAGATAATCTTTAACTTTGGGCTGTCAATCACAAGTGAATATTTTCTGCAGAGTTCTGCTATATCTAATGCAATTGAATTATAGAAGGAATTGCCCAAAGGATAATTGAAACATTAGTTCTAAAATCTCTCTCTGCAGACACTAGCAGCTACCTTATGCCAAACCAGACTATTGTTCCATTCAGTTAGAGAAATGATTAGTGACTCTTCAGGGTTCTGTACAGAAGCCTTTCCTAGTTCTATCTGGAAATGCCAGAAGATGCCCCTGAAATCTCTTCCCTGCCTTCTAGTGTCAGACACAGTGGATGGCGTAGACACTGCATTCACATGACCCATGGATAGCGATGGCTATGGCGTGGGGGCCGTGACACACGCACACACACGGTCATATCCCTGCCTTCCTCCTGTGGTATCTATTGCACACTTACACGCAGTCACCCGCAGAGGCAGCAGCAAGGATGGAGATGAGGTTGGGGGGCGAGTCGGGGTCCCCACTGAACCCAGACACTGGCGCTCGGCTCCCAGCCCGGTCCCGGCCTGTGACAGAGATTCCCACATCAGAAATAGGGATTGGGGATGAGGAAGAGAGGGAGCAGTGAACATGGGGGTGAACAGATTTATCCTCCCTCCTGCTACATGCATGCCTGGGCTGGAAAAGGGCTGGAAAAGACTGATGGACAAGGAGTGGGGCAACAAAGGAGGGGCAGACTGGAACAACAATGGAAAAAGATGGAGGGAGATGGAGCATGATATGGACTAGCAATAATGTCTATACTCTTTCCACCCCGCAGCCCCACTTCATCCTACACTCACCATGCAGCCTTTGTGAAGCAACCACATAGCTGACAAGTGTCACATCACTGGAGCCCCCTGATTCGAGGGGGATGGGGTGGACCCGGAAATGCTCCAGCATGTCAAATATAGTCTGGAACCAGAGATGCTGAACACGGCACTGCCCTTCTTCATTCAGGGAGAGACGCAGATGCTATGGGTAGTAAAAGAAAGCTGGGTGGGAAACTACTCCTGAACCAGAGTCCAGCTGATCCTGTCCCAAAGCCTCTAAGTCTTGAGGTGAGATGGGAGGCAAAGAAATCTAATAAATAAATAAAACAAGCATCATTTGATAGATTTCCCCCTCCCCTCCCTCCCCCGCACTTACCTTGGCTTTCCCCTGAAAGTTGAAGGTCAGGACATATTCGCCTCGCCGTGTCTCACTTTGACGCACTAAGAAGACACCATGGCTGTTTGTTCCTCCTGCCAACACCAGCTGGGCAGCCTTAAGACGGGACAGGGTGCCATGGAACCATGGATATTCAGAGAGTGGGTGTTCAGTGTCACCAAGACTACCTCCGCCTGGGTCAGGTTCCCCTTGGAAGAGGAAGGAACCTGAGCAAAGAGAAAAAGAACGGAAAACAACCAAAGCTCACTCACAGGAATCTGGATCTTGTTTCCACAACATTCAATCCAAGAAGATGCCGAAGTTGCATGGCCCAAGAGAAACCTTGATCGGATGGCATACAATTTCAGAGGTTATCTCAGAAAAAGAAAATTCAGACTAAGTGATACAAACCCTGCCCACTTGGACTTCTTTATAGGGATTGCCAACTACTGTTTTTCCTCCACCATTATGCCATCCGCAATAGGAGCTCCAGCAAGGGGGGGGGATTCTTCGGGTTCTCCTCAAATCTGGACCAAGCACCAACTCATCCCACTTCAAAGCATTACCTGTGGTTTCAGGGGTTTCGGGGAAAGTTGTATGGAGGAAGCCAGTAGAAAATTGCCCTTCATTGACTGGCACCCGAGGCAGCAGCTGAGGAGGCGGCAGCTCCATTGAATCGAAGTGTGAGGCAGCAATAGAGACTGAGCTGGGAGACATGGAGGCTGAGGGGCGTTCCATCAGTCCACCATAGGCACCTGGAAAGGAAACGTTACAAGCTGGGCTCAGCTGGAAAATTTAAATAATAGGAAGTTCGCTTCCCATTATTCAGGATACTACTTATAAGCAATATGTGCTCAGAGCTCAACGCATCATTAGAGACCCCAACACTCACTTGACAGTCTCTTTCTGTTGCTCCCCTCTGGGAGGAGGTTTCAAAGTATTTACAGCAGGACTACTAGTTTCTGTAACAGCTTTGTTCCTTATGCCATCCGTCTTGTAAACTCACAGGATTCTTTTTTTCACCATGTATATATACACATTCGAGCTAGACTGGGATGTTTCTCTGTGTCATATATGCATGTGTAAGTGGGTATTCGCATAATGGTTATCTTTTGAGAGCTGAATGCAACAAAATTTCATTCTAATGAATGCTGGTTAGTGTACATTTAAAGACAATAAAGTTTCTATTCTATTCCATTCTATTTATAATTACAGTGAGTTTAAACCAGGATGGATAAAAATCGAGGATTTTTTTTAAAAAGATTGGATTTTTTGCTTTAAATCAGATTTTTTTAATTTGGATTTTTTTATTTTTATCTAATTTATTTTAATAAAATGCTTTTGGAGTAAAAATCTATCTAAAGGTAATTTTCTATTTAAGATACCTTATTTAGCATGAAATGGAGCTTAGTTATGTAGCATGAGATTGTATATTCTGCAATATTTACATTTTTGGTAAATTCATTCAATGAATCCAACCTCTGCAAGCTGAGATAATGTTCATTGATCCATTCACAAAATTGAATGACAATTGCTCTTTAAAAATTATGATTTAAATCAAGTTGATTTAAATCAAGCCTTTTTACTAGTGATTTAAATCATGATTTAAATCGTGATTTAAAATGACTTGATTTAAATCAAATCCATCCAGGTTGAAACAGACAGGAAATACTGAGTATTGGCAATGGAGACCAAACATTTCAGGCCAATATATTTCAGCCGGTTTAGGAATGGTTGAAGAGTACATACTCAAAAAGATGCTCTAGAACAGTGGTCCCCAACGCCAAGTCCGCAACCCAGACACGGTTTGTGGACCGTTGGGAACCAGGCTGCAAAGTGGCTTGCGAGTGTGTGAGCAGGGATGGGTTCTACTTACCTTTACTATCGGTTCACAACGGGGCCATATGTGCAGAAGCATTTTCATGACATCAGTGTCACTGGGCGGGGCCTCCCACTTGGTTTTGGTTTTACTATCGATTCTATAGAACCGGTGCGAACCGGAACAACCCACCATTGGTGTGAAGCTCTAATTGCACAAGCAGTGGGCATGCGTGCAAAACCATCCCTTCTCTCCCCCTCCCACCCCACCACCATCGGTCTGCGGAGCCAGAAAGATTGGGGACCGCTGCTCTAGAAGCTCTTTCTGTTTATATTGAATTTTTTTTTTCTTATTTCCCTGTGTATCTTCTCTGTAGGTGTTTTGGGCCCCTTCTAAAACAAGTCTAGATACTCCCTTAGACTTTTTTAATGCCTATCATTTTTTTCCTTATGCTTTTCAGTCAGAGATAAAATCTTCCTTCTCAATCCATGCACCGCCTTATATTTCTTCTCTCTCTTATACAGGTAGTCCTCAACTTACAACTGTTCATTTAGTGACTATTCAAAGTTTCAACGGCAGCAAAAAAAGCAACTGGTTCTTGCACTTACAACCACTGTAGCATTCCCACTGTGATGGGATCAGACTTCAGGTGCTTGGCAACCAGGCTGTATTAACCCCGCTTGCAGCCTCCTAGGGTCATGTGATCACCATTTGCAGCCTTCCTAGCCAGCTTTTAGCAAGTAAAGTCAATGGAAGAAGCAAGATTCACTTAATGACTGTGTGATTCACTTAACAATTGCAGTAATTATTTATCAACTGTAGTAAAAAGGGTGGTAAAATTGGGCGTGACTCACTTAACAACTGCCTTCTTAGCAACACAAATTCTGGTCTCAGCTCTAGTAATAAGACAAGGATTACACACAATTGAGCCCAATATTTTTGTTGCTAAGTGAGAAATTTGTTAAGTGAATTTTGCCCCATTTTACCAACTTTCTTGCCACATTTGTTAAGTGAATCACTGCAGTTGCTGAATTAGTAACATGTTGTTAAGTGAATCCAGTGAATCCTGTTCCATCTTCTAAAAACCAGGTCATTTTCTCTTCCAAGGTTCATAACTGCACTTTGTACCTATACCCCAAAGGAGATGTCTTTGCCATCTTCTCAAGAGAGCACATGCTTTGTGCTTATTTCCTTTGTTTTTAATCTACAGGAAACAGAAGCACCCAGCTGAGCTTGACAGATTCTGAAAAAAGTTAAGAAAGGCCAGAGCCAATTATTACTTGGATGGGAGACCATCAGGAAACTCTACAGTTGTAGGGTTGATTGGAAGTTGAACAAACACTGCAGAAGACAACTATGGAAAAGTACTTCTATATTGTTGCCAATAAGCTTGATTTCAGGCATAATTTTTTAAATCTTTACCTATTTTTCTTGAGAAATTAGTAGTGTTTATCAAATTTTTATTTTCATAAATATCAAATCCTGAATTTAATACTGATTTATATTTTTCTCTTGTGCTTATCTTGAATGGATAGCTTGTGTCTGAAAGCTGTTTTTGGTGTAATGTGTAAAAAAAAATGATACTAAATAAATTTTACTGGCTATCAGTTATTGTTGGATTGCCACAGCATCCTATAAAGTACAAAGATTCAATTGAGGTTTACTGACTCAAGGTCACCCGATCACCTTCTTATCTTGCCTAGGATTTGAACTCTGGTCTCCCCGGTTCTGATTTTACAGTCACGCCTTATGATGACTCCACCTACTTTTTAAACAATCTAGAAAAAAATTCTTGGTTAGAAAAATCCTGCAATTTTTAATTTTAAAAAAATGCATCCAATATTTAAATGGTTTAGGAGAAATCTCTGTGGGCTGATATCTTTGCTTAGTGTAGCTGGTTAACTGATCTAGACAGACGCTTCAGAAGGCTACTATAATACTTAGTCTGTAAAAAAGCAATTTACACATTATTCATTTTTCATGCATATTAGTTAAAAATTTGAGGATCAGCTTATCTGCAGATGGACTTATACAGAAATATAATTGGGATATACATGAATAAGTCATATTACCTTGTAAGTGGAATTCAGTGAGGGTGTGGGGGATGAGGGAATTGCACCTACAATTCCTGGTTTATTGTTAAGTATATATGGTAGTACTTCTATGCCTACTGGCTAAGCTATTGCATGGTAGAGCTTTTCAGAGAATGTTGTTCTTGAGAGAAGCTTGCTGCAGCATACAAGTAATCCTCAGTTACGAATGTAATGGAGCCTGCCCATTACATTCATAATCCGAGGATTCAGAACAAATGTGATCACTCACTACTTTCGCCCACATATTCGCTAATCGAATGCGTGGGCATGAGGACATAAGTGCACATGAGGTATCTCGGGGGGGGGAAAGCCACGGGGAGCCTAGTGTTGGAACAGGCCACCTGCTTCAGACCATTCAAGGCCTGCCCCAACCCACTGAAGTATCTCATGCTCCCCTGCTGGGGTCCCCATCATTGCTCCATCCCCCATCCTGCCATGTGGGTCAGTTGCCTTGTGAAGATCTAGTGAGCTATCTCCTCTCCAGCCTCTCTGCCACAATTTCTTTGTCTGCTTGCAGTCTCAGCACAAAAAGCGTTTGCAAATTGATAAGACTTTGGGGCAGCGAAATCACATTTCTTCAAGCCTCCTATCATCTTGCAAATGCTTTTCACACAGAGACTGGAAGCTTCTTGGGGCCATGATCTCACACTACAGTACTTTAGCCTCAGTTCTCTATGACTGGAGGCCTGTACCAGATCCGTGGCAAAAGGCTTTGCAAACAGAGGGAAGGCTTCTTCATTCGCAAAGCCTTTTGCTGCGGATCTTGTGCAGGGCTCGGTTCGCAGAGAAAGAGGCTTAAAGTACTGTAGTGCTTGCCTTTGGTTTACATATTTACAACTGAAGAATTATGGGTTTGTTAAAAATGAACTGGAATCTCTACTCCAGTGATGACCATATTATTGCTAAAATCTATAAAGTGTTATTGAATTTAAATCTGGAAAATTAACAAGTAAAGCATTGTATGATTCAGTGGACAAGGAATTTTGGATATAATGTAATGCTTGAAGAGTAGGAGAATATGTGGAATAAAGATTTAAACTTTACATTAAATTATAATTTAAAAAAAAATGTCTATAGATGATGTATCTTTGGTATTTAACTCCAGATAAATTGTTAAGAATGTATAAAGGTACCTCAAATGAATGTTGGAAATGTAAATGTAAAGAAGGGACTTTTTATCATCGATGGTGGACGTGTGACTTGGAAAAAAAATTCAGAACTCTGATGTTGTATATATTAACAAAAGCAAGGTTACTCTATGCACAGAAATGGAAGGTCACCTCGATCCCCACAAAGGATGAATGGGTACAAAAATTGATGGAATTAGCAGAGATGGCTAAATTGACCGCTTTGAACAAAGAAAAAAATACAAATACATTCATTTCTACTTGGAAACCACTTCTGGACTTTGTGCTTGAGGTGGAAAAAAATGAAACTTAGATTTTCGGTTTTACTGTTTAGATAATTTGTTGCTAAGGAAATGGCTAGTTTCTATTATTATGAAAAAGTAAAAAGTTGAAGGTAGACCTTAATGCCTTATTTTACTGCACCAAAGGAGTCAGAAGTCAATGACTTTTTCCCCCCCTTACTTTCCCCCCACTGTCTACTTTTCCTTTCCTAATTTCCCTAATATTTGATTTTGCATTCTCTTGGAATGTCATATTATAAATTAATAAAACTATTTAAAGTCAAAAGAAAAAAAGTACTGTAGTATGAGATCTCGCACTACTTTAGGCCTCTGTTCTCTGCGAATGCACTGAAGCAAGTAAAAAAATCAACGGCTTATTGGATCGTCATAAGGTGAGTGAGTCTCCACAGGCCTAAGGGTGAACGACTGCCATGGTGCTGCAACATTCATAACTTTGGGACTGTGTTGTAAATATTTGGGGGGATTATGTCGTAACTTCAAACGGGTGCTAAGTGAACTGTCGTAACTGGAGGATTATCTGTATTCTATTGCAAACAGATTGCCTGCATACAAAGACATCATTGGAAAGCCTTTTTGTCTTTACCAAGAAATCAAAAAGACTTAACAGTGCGGGTATACATTGTGCCAAATACACACCTTGGCTGAGCTGTTCATTGCTCTCACTCGGCACCATAGGAAGCTCCCGGCTGGGCATGCTATCTGAGTGGTTCATGCATGGCTGCTCCAGGCTATCAGTACTTTCTCTGTGGAGACAAGTATCATTAGCAATGTTTCCATAGTCCAAGATCACATATATCTAACCATTTGATGTTTCAAAGAAAGGTTCTACCTCTTGTTATATCAATCATTTCACACTATGCACCTGATAAAGTGAGCTGAAGCTCACAAATGCTTATGCCTTTTAATAAAAGATATTAGTTAGAAAAGGGCCCATAAGACATCATTTAATTTTTGCTACCACACAGCACTTGCCATACAACATTTTCCTACACTATTAAATCCCACCTGTGAGTTTTCTGGAGAAATTAGATTCTACTGTTGGAAGCAAAAAGTCAAGACAACCTAGAGCTCTTATCCAATCGCTTGTTTAAAGGAGTAAGAATCGTGTACCAGTTCTACAGCCATTCAAACTCCAGGGTTGCACCACTGAACATTACTGTTAGTATCTGCATATCTGTTCTCTCTCTCACTCTTACCCTAATCTTCCTTCTATAAGCTGCCATGAGAAACTGCTTCATATAAAACTGGGTAATGAATCATATTGTTTATTATATCCCGGTCTGTGGAGAAAAGACCAAGCCAGCATTGCCAATAATGAGAGATGATAGAGCTGTTGTCTAAACATCTGAACAGTTACACATTTTTCACACCTGATCTATTGTATAGAACCAGCAACTCTACAGAGGGAAAGTCTCAGTCTCCCATCAAGTTTTTATTAGGCCATATAACTCTTCTCTCTTTATTTGTTGACTGAATCTCGGACTTTAAACTTGTATACTATGTATTTCACCACTGAGCTGTGGCCTTCCCTGATGTTCACGTTAACTTACCCCAGGCCCATGCATTCCTGAATGTCAGCCAACCATGATCGCATCTGCAGTGAGTCAACAGTTTCAAGGATGTACTCCAAGGAACTTGACAGCTTGGAGAAAGAGGAAAAAATAATAAATATACAACATCATAGGATGAGTTTTATTCTAAAGCCCCATTTCCTTCTGAAATGATGAACTCGTATCAGTGAGGGTAGACTTGAAAAACATTGAACTGAATTGAATTGAATTGAATGAAGACCTGATCCCCATCCCATTCATTTCTTAGCTCTCTCAGTTTTGGCTTTAGTACAGCTTAATAATATTTCAATCTGTGTAGTTTTAATGTTTTAATTGTTTTATACCTTGCAAACTACCCAGACTTATCTTGCATGGGAGACAGGTGGCATAAAATTTTAATAAATAAAAAAAATACATTTTCAAGAATCATGCATGTATATAAGCACAATTCAAATCCAAGGGCTTGATCCATCTGTTCCTTTCTTAAGGTGGTTATATACACACATAAAATATGAAGGACTTCCTCTCTGGCTTTTTGATAGAACGGCTCCAACACTAATCAAAATCAGAAACCGAAAAGATCTTTTAGCAGCTGATTATCCCTCCCCTCATTCAGCTGTGAATTCTTTTGCTAATGTGTTTGTGGTTATCTGCTTGAATTCCCAATGGTTTTTAAATGTAAGAACCACCAAGAACACAAATCCCTTTCTCCAACATGCATATTTTAAGAAGTCATTTTATATGCAAAATAGATGGATTCCTCTCCTCCCAAAGACATAAAAAAGTTTGGAAGGAGTAAATCTGCTCAGAAATATTACCACTGCCAAATTTAGGAAAGATTGCTAGAGAGGGGAGGATAGAAAGAACCATTAATTTTCTCTAATGAAAATGTAAGAGGCAAGAAGCAGACAACTGCTAAAAACAAACTCCAGCCAGATGTTAGGGATGGATTCTGATTCAACAGAAAAGGAAATTCAATTCTACACATCCCTTGGCTATAGATACTTACAGTGGGGCAAAAAATATTTTGTCAGCCACCAATTGTGCAAGTTCTCCCATTTAAAAAGATGAGAGAGGCCTGTAATTGTCATCATAGGTAGACCTCAACTGTGAGAGACAAAATGAGAAAACAAATCCAGACAATCACATTGTCTGATTTGGAAAGAATTTATTTGCAAATTATGGTGGAAAAGAAGTATTTGGTCAATATCAACAGTTCATCTCAACACTTTCTTATATAGAGGTCAAACGTTTTCTGTAAGTCTTCACAAGGTTGGCACACACTGTTGCTGGTATGTTGGCAGATCTTTTTTAGAGCAGTGATGTTTTGGGGCTGTCGCTGAGCAACACGGACTTTCAACTCCCTCCAAAGGTTTTCTATGGGGTTGAGATCTAGAGACTGGTTAGGCCACTCCAGGACCTTGAAATGCTTCTTACGAAACCACTCCTTCATTGCCCAGGCAGTGTGTTTGGGATCATTGTCATGCTGAAAGGCCCACCCATGTTTCATCTTCAATACCCTTGCTGATGAAAGGAGGTTTGCACTCAAAATCTCAAAACACATGATACATGGCCCCATTCATTCTTTCCTGTACATGGATCAGTCGCCCTGGTCCCTTTGCAGAGAAACAGCCCCAAAGCATGATGTTGCCACCCCCATGCTTCACAGTAGATATGGTGTTCTTTGGATGCAACTCAGCATTCTCTCTCCTCCAAACACGACAAGTTGTGTTTCTACCAAACAGTTTGGTTTGGTTTCATCTGACCATATGACATTCTCCCAATCCTCTTCTCGATCAATCGAATGTTCTCTAGCAAACTTCAGACAGGCCCGGATATGTACTGGCTTAAGCAGGGGGACACGTCTGGCACTGCAGGACTTGAGTCCCTGGCGGCATAGTGTGTCACTGATGGTAGCCTTTGTTATGTTGGTCCCAGCTCTCTGCAGTTCATTCACTAGGTCCCCCCATGTGGTTAGGGGATTTTTGCTCACCTGTTCTTGTGATCATTTTGACCCCATGGGGTGAGATCTTGTGTGGAGCCCTAGATCAAGGAAGATTATCAGTGGTCTTGTATGTCTTCCATTTTCTAATTATTGCTCCCACAGTTGATTTCTTCACACCAAACTGCTTGCCTATTGCAGATTCAGTCTTCCCAGCCTGGTGCAGGTCTACAATTTTGTTTCTGGTGTCCTTCCACAGCTCTTTGGTCTTCACCATAGTGGAGTTTGGAGTGTGACTGTTTGAGGTTGTGGACAGGTGTCTTTTATACTGACAACAAGTTCAAACAGGTTCCATTAATACAGGTAATGATTGGAGGACAGAGGAGCCACTTAAAGAAGTTACAGGTCTGTGAGAGCCAGAAATCTTGTTTGTAGGTCACCAAATATTTATTTTTCACCATAATTTGCAAATAAATTATTTCCAAATCAGACAATGTGATTGTCTGGATTTGTTTTCTCATTTTGTCTCTCATAGTTGAAGTCTACCTATGATGACAATTACAGGCCTCTCTCATCTTTTTAAGTGGGAGAACTTGCACAATTGGTGGCTGACTAAATACTTTTTTACCCCACTGTTACTACTACTGTTTCAATTGTTACCAAATCTTAACTGTACCCCATCAACCTTTTTCTGACCTTCAGCACAAAAGTGTTCTCTTTGTCTGGCATCTCCAGTGGAGTTGTTGTCCGCACATCCATTACACAGGAACAAGCAATGCTGACCCGTGGCTTTGTTGCCTGATGATTGGGGTAGAAAAAAAGACCATGTTGTAACTATATTCTCAAGGCCTAGATTAGGAATCCCAAGCTTCTGACTTTTCCCCATGACTTTTCTCTTGTCTGAACACAATGACTCATTGCTCACCTTTGGTGGGATGTAGAACTCCAACAGGTAACCCTCCCCTTCTCCCTTCCCTGCTTTGCGCAGGAGAAGACGGCATTTCTGCCAGCGTGTCCTACTGCCCCCGCCTGACCCATCATCAGCAACAATGTAGTTCAGTAGGCCTTCCCGGCGCACACTAGCCAGTTCGACTCGGAGAGTGGCTGGGGAGGCTTTGTTGAGCCGAAGACGTTCAAATCGGTGAGTCCAACGCTCTGAGTCCCCACCCCCCGAAGAATTGGAATTACTGTTGCCTCCAGTGGGTGTCCCATCTCCACCACCAGAGGATGATTCAGCTGAGGTCTTCCACTGCAGAATGCCACGTACACTACCTCGGACACTGCGGCTAACATTGCGCAAAGAAAAGCGCTTCTTCAGCTTTGGTTTCGTAGCAGTAACGGCTGCCACAGTAGAAACATCTTCAGAGCTGCGGGACTGGCTACTAGAGAGGCCAGAGGGTGGACCCAATGGAGGCTCAACAGGGGAAGCCACCGAGGAGTCACTGCAGGTCTCAGAGAGGTCCCGTGCAGAAGAACAACCAGTGAAAGGGGCAATGTCACAGCGGGGTGGCAAGTCACTGGTGTAAGCCCGGCTCACTTCAGCCTCAAAATGTTCTAGGAAGTGCTCTGCAAAGCGATGTGAGAAAGCAGCTTCAGCTCCTGGGGTGGCAAACTGGGGGTTCTCGCCAAGGAAAGTCCGGAAACGACGGGCAAAATCAACTGCAGCAGCACGAGCATGGACTTCGCAGAATTCCCGCCAACCCAAGGAGGGGAGAGAGGCAGGTTCTCCCACCATCCCTCCCCCAACTGGTGACAATGGCACTGCGTTTCCGTTCATGATCACCCAGGTGGGGCTAGGTAACAATACATCCAGTGCCAGGATTGAGTTGCTATTAATATCAGTGGTTTTGTGACCTGAAGAAACAGAAAAGTTATTATAAGTTATAGGGTAGAAACCATCTGCATAAATAATGTCCCTTCAAGGATTTTTTAAATAAACCAATCATTTCCTTTTCATGCATGTTTTTTTATTAATCAATAGAGGTGTGTGTGTGTTGTTGGTTTTTTTGTCTTTGTTTGATTGAGAACTGTAACACCTTTACACTTCTGAGCATTTCACATATTCTTAAAGGCTTAAGTTACCACTCTTAAAAACCAAAATAATAGAAGAATCAGAGTATTTTTAAAAAGGACATAATGAAGAGAGCCATTTTTCCATCAGTAACATAATTGAAGAAATAGTGGAAACAAAGTACGAACAATTGCATAAAAGAATGATGTAGAGCTTGCACATTTTCGGGTAGAAAAAGCAATGTTGCCTAAATAACTGGACTAGCTAAAAATAAGCACTGTTCCTTAGTAAAAGCAAAGCTAAATATTATTTTCTGGATAAAATAAATGCTCTGACTGAATCAGTAAGCCAAGTATCACTTTATATTTATTGTGTGGATGAGGAGATGATTAAGTCATAATGTTGTGATAAATCTTACCATCAAGACTGAACCACTATACTTCTGTATAATTAATACAGTCTTAGGGAATAAATAAAGATTGGTAAAATATAAATTGCAGTACATTGGCAAGTTTCCATTAAATGAACATTCCCCTGCTAGATATTAGGACTTCCAAAGAATGCGAAGACCAAGTACATTAGAGGATGATCTTAATTTGCAGGACACTGTATTTTTTATAAAGAATGCATACGCCTGAAAATTATACTTCTTTTGCAAATTTAAATACATCTGTTGAAATGGTATTTCTAACAAATTTAAGATTCAGTCAACCATCCCTAAAGTAGATCAAACAAAAGATTATGCCTACCTCATGAACATATGCAGTAGAGTTCTTACTATAGTATTTCCCAAGCTTGAAATCATTTTTACACAGAGCACCTGTATATCAAGGGGAAAACATTTTAATGTTTTACATGCAGGGAGTTTTCAGTCTAAGCATGTCTTTTCAAACCAGTGACCTATTTGCATTTCCAAAATGTCAAAACCTCAAAAAAGGAACTGCATAACCTCAACTATCAATTCATTCAGTAAAGCATACATCTGTAAAGGTTTCATGCAAGAACCTAACTCTTTCTACAGAATAGCTAATTCTCAAAAGCTAATTGTATAATTATGTGATTAAATCTTCCCATGTTCTTTGAGACCAGTCAAAATGTTGTGGTCTCACAAAAGAGAACATCTCTGTTCTTCCTTAGGCAGGACTAGAATAATTGATTATATCTGATAGTACCTGAATTATTTTATAATCTATTCTCTAGACCCCTGATTTTTAAGGTGAGAGTGAAGACTATCCAGTTCAGCAAACATGCTAAATCATCCTTGAAATGTGCATTTCTTTGAACACGGATCAGCATAAATAGGAAAATATGTATCTATAATAAATGTGGGATGGTCCTGTCTATATGGAAAAAGGTCCTACAACTGAAAATTTGCTGTGGCAGTATCTTTTAGGTATGTAACTGAGGACCTAGAAATGCCATTGAATACAGGGTAGTTGCTTTTTTTCATGAAAAGCAAAGGCTTTGAGATGGTGTACTTTTTCTGTGGTTTAGGCACTAAAGCAAACATTGACAGATGGAGCAACACCACGAGCTAAAGATATTGGAGCGGAACCAGCTTTTTTTTTTTTTTTTTGCAAGCAATTATGCGCAGACTGGAAAACGCAGGAGTTGCTTGTCAGATGCATTTGAAAGACAGGGCGTTACACTCCGTAAAGACCTCCTGCATCGGAGTGAACCGATTCACATGACGTGGCTCCTTTCTCGTCACGCTCCTGCTGACGGGAAAAGCCCCGCTTGGCGATATGCTGCTGCGCTCTTCAGAACTTGCCCGCGCGGCCTTCTGAGCGCCGTTGCTGGGAAGCAAGGAACCGCTTGATCAACGACCCTCACAGTCGTACCTTGAGCTGGGCTGCGAAATAAAAGAGACAAACCACCACCACCACCACCACCACCACCTCCAGATCCTGGACCCAGCAACCCAAGGAGGGAGGGACGGGGACAGAAGACGTTCTCAAGGGCGGACAGGGGAGCCGAATGGAGGGGGAAAAGGTCTCCGCGCGAGCGGGAGGAAGAAAAGGGGCCTCGATTCGGCTGGGCGCATCTGTCACTCACCATCCCGGCCTTGGGTTCCTTCCAAGAGAAAGGGTTTGTCTGTCCCCCTCTCTCACTCTCCCTGGCTTTTTTGCACTATTTCCGCTTCCGGGTTTGTTTGTTTGTTTTTTGCCGTCGGTGTCAATTGTTTTCCTGTTTTCATTTCCGTCTTCGTCATCAACTCGGAGGAAGGAAAGGCCGAAGCGATGGAAACAACGAGCTTTAACCATAGAGAGTAAAAAGATCCGGCTAGAAGGGTCACGGGAAATTCAGAGACTCTGTTAACGTAAGCTGTCCTCCGTTGGACACTGTGTCCAAGTCGTTACCATGACGGCCCGTGACGTAATAGACGAATGCTCATGGGACGCGTAGGAAGTAGGGATGTTCTTTGGTAGTGAGCGTCTGGCTTCGGTTGCTCGGGCAACGGCACAGGCGGAACTCCCCGCCTTTCGCAATTCCCCGAATGGTAACTAGGAAGTACTATAAACGTCACGCCGTTCAATGCCAAGGTTCTTATGCCCAGGCTGGAAGTGCTTGTAAGCGAGTTTTGAGCATATGCAGAGTGCTTTCTCTAACGAAAGCCTTCTGTCAACCTACATTGTGAATTTCCACACCAAAAATACCTTTGGCGGTTAGTTCCAAACCCAGCCATCTATCTATCCTTTTTTTTCCCCCTCCCACTTTTTTTAAGATTCACACCTCAATTTGAGAGCCCATTTATTAATCACTGTTTGGTCGTAACAGCTACAGATAGTCCTCGATTACAACACTTCATTTAGTGACGTTCAAATTTACAATGGCACTGAAAAAAAGTGGCATGATCGTTTTTCATAATTATAACCACTGCAGCACCAAACCCCCCCTCCCATGATCACATGGTCAAAATTCAGATGCTTGATACCTGACTGATATTTATGACAATCCCAGTGTCCCAGAGTCATGTGCCACCTTTTGCGACCTGACAAGCAAAGTCAATGTGGAAGCCAGACAACCATGTTATTAACATAACAACTGCAGTGATTCACTAAACAACTGTGGCAAGAAAAGTCATAAAATGTGGCAAATTTCAGTTAACAAACATCTCACTTAGCAACATAAATTTTAGGTTCAATTGTGGTCATAAGCTGAGGACTACCCACCCGCATGTTAACATCAGTGTTCAGCATAACATTCAGAACCGATCAGTTATGGGGGAAAGAGGAAGCCAGGGCCAATTATGTGAGGGAAAGATTGTAAGGAGAGAGTATAGCAGCACTGTGTAGCACAACTCAATGGCCATGGAAGAGTATTAGAAATCTGCCTTCTGCCAAAAATTTGTGTAGGGAGAGAGCAATCACCTATTTATCCTCCTGCGATCATTACAGCAAGAGCAGGGAACTGCAAGGAGACCCTCTTTTGATAGTCTGTGGTATACAGGTGGGAATATGATAGTGATCCGAACCAAGATCTGTGCCAGTTGTAGTTTCACATTTGGATACAATCTTGCATTGACACCTGAGGCAGAACAGTTGCCGCTGTAACTGAATATCAGCACCTGCCATAGTGCAATTACTGCCAAAGGAAATTTTGTAAAAGTGTATGGGTGTATGAGAGAGAGACACAAAGACAGACAGACAGAGATATTATCCTCTGATAATAAGTCCAATCGGGCTTTTGAAAGCATAGCAATAAGGTCAAGCACTTATTTCAGGGACCAAAAAAATATAAGACAGAGTCTTATTTTCAGGGAAACACGGTATTTAGGCAAACTATGAAATGAGAGTCATAAAAAGGGTTAGAATTAGGCTAACCCTAACCCTAGCCCTTTATTGAAAAGATGTATATGAAAATGAAAGAAGAAATGCAAAATAAAATATAGGACAGGACCTTGTTACTAAAAAGATATAAAGATGAGTATTGACTTACTTGCTTCCACAAGGAAAGCTTCAATGGCATTTTAGTGGAAGTATTTTATACTTCACTGGTTTGCCTTTTAAGATTGCATAGAATCCCTAGAAAATATGTGAAATATTAAGCATTTCATGCTTTGTTGTCCCAGTTTAGGCACTCTATAAACGTGTAATTTCACACATTGATGGTTTTATATAGTGTGTGTATGTTTATTTATGTGTACATATGTGCATACACACGCACAAAAGCTCAAGCTGGCAAACATACCTAACACTCCCATTTTCCCCATAACAACTCTATGAGTTGTGTTGTGCTGAGAGATGGAAAGACTTGGCCAAAGTCACCCAGTTGGTTTTTCATGCCTAGGGTGGAACTGGAACTCAGAGTCTCCTGCTTTCTAGGCCACAACTTTAACCAAGCTGGTATATACTATCTCCCCTATCTTGTTTATATATTTATATATTTATTTAGAAAGTTTATATTGCTGCTTACTCACATATGGCAATTAAGGCAGTTTATAGGAATATAAAAATATTTATTTATTGATTGATTGATTGATTGATTGAATTTCTATACCGCCCTTCTCCCAAAGGACTCAGGGTGGTGAACAGATTAAGATTTCATATACATATAAATATATTTTATAAACAGTAAATAATAAATTAAGTCAACTTGGTGTATCTACTAAGACCTTGGTATAGAATTTTGATGTTTATGCTAGCCCTGCTTGTTGAAATAGAAAGATCTTCAGGGCACGTCGGAAAGTGCGAAGATCTGGGATTATTCGTATTCCAAGTGGTATTTTGTTCCAAAGCGTAGGTGCCCCCACAGAGAAGGCCCTCTCCCTTGGAACCACCAGACGACATTGTTTTAATGATGGTACCATGAGTAGGCCTACTCTGTGAGAGCGTATTGGTTGGTGGGAGGTTATCGGTTGCAGCAGGTGGTCTCATAAGTACTCAGGTCCTAAGCCATGGAGCACTTTAAAGGTAAGAACCAACACCTTGAAGCGCACTCGTAAGGCCACCTGAAGCCAGTGCAGCTCGCGTAGAAGAAGTGTTACATGTGAGCACCATGTTGCTCCCATAATTACTCACGCAGCCGCATTCTGGACCAGTTGGAGCTTCCGGGTGCACTTCAAGGGGAGCCCCATGTAGAGAGCATTGCAGTAGTCAAGTCGGGAAATGACGAGAGCTTGAGTGACTGTGCGTAATGAGTCCCAGTCTAGAAAAGGACACAATTGGCGAATCAGGCGAACCTGATAGAAAGCTCCTCTGGCCACGGCTGTTATATGATCTTCTAAAGACAGTCGTGCATCCAGGAGGATGCCTAAATTGCGAGCTTTCTCTGTGGGGGTCAATGACTCATCCCCAATAGTTAGTGATGGGACTAACTGGCTGTACCGGGACGCCGGTAGCCACAGCCACTCAATCTTGGAAGGGTTGAGTGGAAGCCTGTTTCTCCCCATCCAGACCCGTACGGCCTCGAGGCACCGGGACATCACTTCAAGGGCATCATTGGGGTGGTTTGTGGTGGAGATGTACAGCTGAGTGTCATCAGCGTACAGATGACATCGCACCCCAAAACCACGGAT
The DNA here is from genome assembly GCA_038048745.1 of Coluber constrictor foxii. Taxonomy (NCBI): domain Eukaryota; kingdom Metazoa; phylum Chordata; class Lepidosauria; order Squamata; family Colubridae; genus Coluber; species Coluber constrictor. The sequence continues at coordinate 59,077,769 of CM075961.1, read as the reverse complement.
GATCTCCCCCAACGGCTTCACATAAATGTTGAACAGGAGAGGCGAGAGGACCGACCCCTGTGGCACCCCGCAAGTAAGGGGCCTCATGGTCGATCTCTGTCCACCTGTCAACACTGACTGCGACCTGTCAGAGAGGTAGGACGAGAACCATCGTAATACGGTGCCTCCCATTCCCAGCCCCTCCAACCGGTGCAGCATGATACCATGATCAATGGTATCAAAAGCCGCTGAGAGATCTAATAGGACCAGGATAGAGGAACATCCCTTATCCCGAGCCCTCCAGAGATCATCAACCAATGCGACCAATGCTGTTTCTGTGCTGTATCCAGGCCTGAAGCCGGACTGGAACGAGTCTAGATAGACAGCTTCATCCAGGTACTGTGGGAGCTGTCGTGCCACCACACTTTCGACAACCTTTGCTAAAAAGCGAAGGTTGGAGACTGGACGGTAGTTTGCTAAAACAGCCGGATCCAGAGAGGGCTTCTTAAGGAGAGGTCTCACCACCGCCTCTTTCAAGGCGGGAGGTAAGAATCCCTCGCTCAGAGAAGCGTTAATAATTCTCTGGAGCCAGCTACATGTAACCTCCTGGGTAGCCAGCACTAGCCAGGAAGGGCACGGGTCCAATAAACGTGGTCGCATTCAGCTTCCCCAGTAACCTGTCCACGTCCTCAGGAGTCACAGTATCAAACTCATCCCAGATAATGTTCTCAAGATCTGCCCTCATCATTTCATCCAAATTAACCCAGTTAGAGTCCAAGCCTTCCCGAATCTGAGTGATTTTATCGTGCAAATATTGTGCAAAATCCTCAGCTCGTCCTTGCAGAGGATCTTCCCGGGCTCTCAGCTGGAGTAGAGAGCTGGTAACCCTAAACAAGGCGGCTGGGCGATTATCTGCCGATGTAATAAGAGCAGAAAAATAGTTACATTTTGCCGCTTTTATCGTCACTAAGTAGATCTTAATGTAAGATCTCACTAGTGTTCGGTCGGATTCAGAATAGCTGGTCCTCCACCTGCTCTCTAGGCGTCTTTTCTGGCGTTTCATCCCCCTCAGCTCATCAGAGAACCAAGGAGCTGGGTAGGTTCGACGCCGAGTCAGAGGCCGCAAAGGCACGACCCGGTCTAAAGCACCAGCGGCCATCCTATCCCAGGACGCCACTAGGTCTTCAGCTGAGTCATGAGCCAAGGTCTCAGGAAATGGCCCAAGCTCCATCCGGAACCTATCAGGATCCATCAGGCGCCTGGGGCGGAACCATTTAATTGATTCCACCTCCCTGCATGGGTTGTAGTGGTCAGAAGGTCAAGCCTAAGGAGAGAATGGTCTGACCATGACAAGGGTTCAATGACTATATCCCCTATATCTAGACCATTCAGCCACTGGTCAGAGATAAAGATCAAATCCAGAGTGAGTCCCCCCGTATGAGTAGGGCCATTAACTAATTGGGTCAGGTCCATGGCCGTCATGGAAGCCATAAACTCCCGAGCCCCTTCAGACATTTCACCAATGGATGGCAGGTTGAAATCTCCCATAACCAATAGCTTAGGAGTCTCAACTGCCACCTCGGCTATTACGTTGAGGAGCTCAGGCAGGGCTGCTGATACGTGGCAGGGAGCCAGGTACGCAATCAACAGGCCCATCTGTAACCCATAACCCCACTTCACGAGGAGGGACTCACATCCAAGTCTGAGGGACAGTGACTTCCCTAGGGTCAAGACCTTCCTTTATAATGACTGCCACACCTCCACCCCTGCCTCGAGTTCTTGGCTGATGGAATGCGCAGAAACCTGGTGGGCACATTTCTACGAGGGGGACCCCCCCTTCATTGCCCAACCAAGTCTCTGTAATACCTGCCAGGTCTGCTTTCCCCTCTTGAATTAGGTCACAAATGAGGGGGGCTTTATTAGCCACAAACCTGGCGTTGCATAACATCAGCCTAAGACTCGGGCTCAGAGACCTTGAGCAACCCAAGGAACGAGAAGAGCTTTGGAGGTCGGAGCACGCCACCGCTTGAAGATAGTGGGTGCATACCCCCCTGACATGATGGGGCCTCCTGCTCCCACCATATCTGCCCCTCCCAACCAAAACCTTGATGGAACAGCCCATTTCCATGCTAGTATTAAGTCTGCCTATTCCCAGTTTCGAGTTTCCTATGATGTAATTTTGTGTTGACTTTGGCTTCACTTTTGGAAAATTATTTACTAATCCCTCCCTCTGTGGATTGCCCCCCAAATCCACATGATCCACCCTGTTTATGCCCACCCCCCCTTTCAGAAGCCATTAAAATCTTGGTTAGAAAATTAGATAAGAAAGCCCTTAATCCTCTCTTAGCACCATGCCACCTCTCAGGATTCCAAAATCCGTCATCAAGGTAGGCCCTCGATAATGTGGAGGGCCAAATTTGCGAGAGGGGGGAGTCTCGCAATGCCAAGAGTTCGGTCGCCAAATACATCTAGTAAGTCAGATGGGTACAGCATTTGGGTCTGGTCCAATAGTCTGATGTAAGAGTCTTGAGGCAGTCGAGTAATAAATTCAGTGTGGGTAAGAAACTGGTCTCCCTTGCCCTCTCACAGCAGGGGGAAGGAGTTTAGTGCAATCTCAGGATAAGCAGAGGATAAAAATCTAGTCATCCTCTAACGGTGGCTCGTTCTGAATAAGATGGTTGTAATAAGTTTGTTGTTCTGTCTGCTCAATGTTGTCAGTAATTCGAAACTCCCTCAGCATCCACATTAGTAGCTGCCCAGACAACGTATGACAAGAGGGTAGCTTAGTTGGAAAAAAGCCAAACAGTGAAGGTAGAATGATAATAGCTCCATGGGGGTGGGGGGGTAGATGTATATATAAAGAGGGAAGGTTGTCTAGGTGGTGAAAGTATAGTCTGGAGGCAGCGAGGTCAGTGTCAAAATCAAGGTGGTAATGTATAAGCTGGAGGCGGCTGGGTTAGGGATTAGCTGAGGCAGAGAATTGAGAAAGGTGGGGGAGGCCTCCAAGGTGACCAGGTAGATAGTCTTTTGTCAACCTCTGGCCTCTCCTACTCTCAGCATATTGAATAGTCCTTTGCATATATTGCCAGGCTCCAGACTTTAAATTATAATGATGTCTTCCAATTCCAGCAAGGGTCTAAACACCTTGTGTGATTCAGGGCACTCAAGGCACTCCAGGGGTCAATAGTTTTTAGATTCCCTCTGATGACGTTGCAAGCTGTCACTGGCCTTAGCTCAGGCCTCTCAAAGAGGCAGTCATTCAGGTTCAGGTTTCCCTGAATTTGAAGAGGTAGTCATTCAGCTTCAGGTTTCCCAGCAAGTCCCCAAACCAATTTGGAGCCCCCAGGGTGTCTAGTGCTCGACAGGGACTGCCATGGTGCCGTTCATCACCGCTGCCTGCTGCCATTGTCGTTCCAACTGCTGTTGCTTTAAGAATGGAGGAACTGATGTAACTGCCATTAACGGAACTGCTAGAGTTAGCCTCCCATGGTGCCTTCACATGTCAATATATGCCCAGCTCCGATGATCCAGAGGGTGAGAGAAACCTTGTTGAGCTGGGAAAAGGCTCCCCTAGTTGACGCTGGGGCTGGAGGGAGTTAAATCAGTCCCAGTGGACTTCCAAACGACCCAAAGCTGCCCCATCATCAGACAGAGATTAGGCGAGAGCTGCCATATTGGCGCATGCGCAGAGTTCTTTTTATATAAAAATATCATATAAAAGAAATAAAAAGAATAAAAAGAAAAATAATATCCCCAAATCCTGGCAACAATAGATATTTAGAATGGCCATTTAATGGGCTCCATCCTGCTTTGGGTTCCCCAGGCCCACTGACAGAACCACATCTTCAGGCCTTCCAAAAGACTGATAAAGTAGAAGCCAATCTAATTTCTAGGGAGATGTTCCAGAGAGAGCGAGCTACCACAGAGAAGGCCCTTCTTCCCATCTCCTAAAACAGGGGTGTCAAACTCAAGACCGTCCTGGACTTCCCAATGCGAAGAGAAAACATGGAAGCAGCTTGGGGAGTGGTGTCAAACTAGCCATACCCACCTAGTTGGCCATGCCTGCCCAGTCGGCCATGCCTGCCCAGCCCCTGAGGTCAACCAGAGTCCTGATGTGGCCCTCAATTAAATTGAATTTGACAGCCCTGTCCTAAGGGGATGGGACTCGCAACATTCTTTGCCTCCCCGCTCTAGTGGGTCAGGTAGATGTGACCAGCAAGAGATGGTCCCTCACACAATCCTGTCCTAAACCATGAAAGGGCTTTAAATGTGACAACCAGAATCTTGAATTGCACCTGGAAGCAAATCAGGCCTAGGCCTATGGTTAGGCCTAGCCCAAACCATATGCTTTCAGAGAGAATCCTACACTCGACTCAATCTGCCCTCTTCAGGTTTATCAACAAAAATGGTATACGGATTAGCTGCTTAGCTTCTGCAGATTTCTGTCTCTCACCCATGCCTTGCCAAATGCAAGCCAGGTGACCAAAATATGCCCCTGCTGATCTGTCAGCTACTCAGCTAAGGCGCTTTTCAATAGGATGTACATTATGCATTTCATCCTTGCAACTTTCTTCCCCCTCTTCCTAAAATCTGGTTCATTATTCCACTCCTGCACCCCAAACATCCTGTTTTCATTGAACGAGCAGAGACTGGAGAGACTGCTATCCTGAATCATCCAGTTGTTGCTCATTATTTGGGATTCCATATTGCTTCCTGGATCTTAGTATTTCCTTAGCAATATTTGGGAAGCTAAAACAAGTGTGGTTCAATGGGTTTTATAAAGCCAGCCAATAACTATGTATTTGAATTCATATGGCATGCATAGGTCATAGTTTCAGATAATGCTGAAATCAACATGCTAGGTCAAGATGATACAAACCATATTATAGCTTAACATGATGAATATAGAGTAGTGTTATGATGAATATGCCTGAAATTCTGAAGTGACAAATCAGCTATGTTTTTAAATAAGAGATGTGCATAAATGTCTATATGAGTTTTGGAAACTCAACTTTTTGAAAATTGTTCCTTGTTTATGTGGAAACTGAAGCATCATTTTTGATGGGACATGCTACAGTATTTCTTGCTTGAATACCAGACAAAACAAACAAATGTTTTCTAAAAAGATCAGGATCATATCATACCAATTCCAGAAGTTTAGATAATAAGTCTAATGTCAGAAAAATCTATTTAAACCACTATAATAAAATTCAACACACGCTGGACAATTTGTTTGATAATTGATTGCCATGGTAATTGTCCAGGAAAAAAAACCCAAAAAGTTCTGAGAAAGTGTCTAAACCGGGAACTTAGATTGCACATTCACATAGTGGACTGACAAAAAAAATAAAGCCAAACCAGGCACTCTGAGGAACATAAGGGAAGTAGTGACATACCTGGAAATCGCAGTTTTTACAGAATTACACAAAAATATTTTCAAAGCAATGTAATAGGAAAGATAATCATAAATCTTCCATCAATATTAATTTTCCTTAAGGAGTAAGACACACATAGATCAGTGTTAAATGATAAAAGAAAAAAGAAGGCACGGAAGTGAAATGTTTTGTTTCTAACAGCTTACCATATGCATATCCAGGGCCTTAGAAACAGAGCTGCTAGGAAGTAATTGCACCTTTTGGTAATAAACCTCAGATTTATCTATGTAGTTCAGACTCCTCTGTTTTCTTGGATTATAACTACCACCAGATCCAGTTTACATAGCCAATAACTGTGCCAATACATGGGGATGAAGGGGATTATTGTCTAATATACCTGGATAAATGCCATCTCTGACACTGAATTACACACATCAATTTTTAAATCTAGATTACATTTATATCCTACCACAGTCAAATATTACTCTCTGAGGTTTACCAAACATATAGAAAATAATTAAAACTTCCACAATAGCCCTAATTAAAAGTATGTAAAATCAATAAAACCATAAAACAAACATAATGAATTAATGTAGAATCAATGCTTTCTAAATTATAAATTGTCTAGGAAGAACTCCATATGTGTATCCCTGAACACATATTAACATTGATAGATATGCAAACTTAAATATAAATAATAGGATTAAAAAATACCAGGGCCTGCCCATGTGATTTTTGTCCCAGTTTTCTGTTCCTCTTGTCACAATGCAGTGTCTTGTAATTATTAGGCATGCTGAACTATCACTATTAATGGAGCTGTTCCAAGGCCCTTGTTTATTATTTTAATGTTTCTGAAATTCCTGAAGATGTCAACAACAATACTGAGGATGAAGAAGGTAAGAGCTTGATACTGAGGATGAAGAAGGTTAAGAGTTTGATACTTGTTACTGAGAAAATAGTTTCCTCCTCTTTCACAATGGAAGTGTCTTTATGTTCTCCTGATAGTACTGCTTGTTAACACAGGCTGTACTGTTGATGCTTCAGTTTTGCCTGGATAATTGCTTATTTTTCTTTCTTAAGATTTTCTACAGCTATTTATATAGCATCATATTATCATTCATCAGATTTCTAAACTTCATACCACATTACATAAAAGAATCAATCTCTAATGCCTCATCAACCAAAATAGCTGGAGTCTATAGTGGCATATCTAAATTTCATAAAAACAATTTCAGTTGGAGTTCTTCATGTTGCTTTTCTTAATTATCATGTTCATTGACTGATGATGCAATCAGTTGTTAGATCCTAAGAATGGAAATACAAGAAGTGGTAACATTTGTTTGTATGTCTTCAGATCCATCATCTGCCCACAAGAAAGCAAACCATCAGCAACATGAAAACCAATCAATTCCTTCACCATCTTGCACCATTTCCTCTTCAGAGTATTAAGGTTGTTTTGTTTCCTCCAAAAATTCCTAGAAAATACAACTTGAGCAATGGTATATCCTTTCCATGAACTCTTAAAAGCCAGCTTTGGGATCAATTAAACAACTATATTAATCTGTAATGTATATAATGTAATAGCTTTTAAAAGCTTTCACAGTAGTTTAGCCTGAAGGAGTGAGGTGATATTTGGAAGGGGAGGAAATAACTTGGGATGTGCAGAATAGTATGGCCATTATTGGGGGCCCTGAAAGCTATGCTTTAAAAAAATGCTTCTTCATTAGCAAAACAGCACTTAACCAGTTATGCACGCTTGCCTATTTCCCTTCCAGGAAGAGGAGAAAAGTCTTATTCCCACCCTTAAAAGTACCTGAAACTAAGAGTGCAGTATAAAGGCGTCAGCTGCACCATGAAAACTCATGTAGCATTGCCTCACAGCTGTCTTGGCAGCTGTGAACCCCCTTTCCCCCTTCTTGCAGTTTCTGTCATGTGCTTCCAGAAAGAACCAGTTTCAGAAAGGACTAGGTTTAAAGACCAGACCCAATAATTAATTATTTCTTTCACTTTTTTTAATTTGGCAGGAAACTTGGATGCTGCTTCAAACTCTGCTAACCCCATCCCTTTTGCCAGGTTTGTGTCATGCATCTTTGAACACGTTCAGTCCTGCCTTTGCTAGACATAAACTTCCTAGCTCGACCCCTTCATGTAGTGACCACAAAATGTTTATATATTGTTTCTTAATTCATAATTATATTCACACTCATTGCAATTTTCTTTTGGTTCTATTCTTCCTCTGAAACACTGAGACCTGTTCTCTCTTGCTTAAGTTGGATCATGTCTTGCATAAAAGACCTTAAGAACCATTGCTGTTCTATTTTTTTAAAGGTTTTTTAACAGCTCATTTTTTAATTACAACAATAATAATTAGTATAGCGTACTTAGTGTAGTGGATTCTGAACCATCAACTAACAGTTATTTATTTATTCATGCAACTTATTCAACTTTTTTTCTTCCAATACTGATTCTACAACTCACTTTAGGAATATGCAAGATAAATTGATTTACAGAAAATTCCCCACAGATAATCTGATTTATGTATGTCGGGGATTACTGTACTGAGATGGCTACATCTGCATTCATACTTTCTTGTTAATCAAAGTCATGTCATATATTATATCCATTTTGGACAATGCTACCTGACAAACTGTAAAAGTCTAATATGGCAACAATAGGGCAGAAATGACACAGAGAAGTCTTTGTTATGCTAATCATGTTAATCCATTATTTGTTTTAACAGTGATTTGTTGATTGAGTCATAAAGGTTGGATTCACTTAACATGCTAAGTTAAAACCAAACAAACTATATTATGGATACACCTTAGCAATCCTATTGTAAAAGACAGATGTGGAGCTTATTAATGAAATTGTTTCTTTTATATTTTCCTGCAATCTGCATGGACTCCAAATAATTCCTTAATTATGACACTGAACGAAGAAAACACAAACCAAAAACTACATTATACCAATATAATAGCACCCCCTCCCGACTTCCTCAAAATTCTCCATGGAAAAAGTCTGTGCTAGTTGCCAAATGGCTGTTAGAGTGAGCACTAACTCTATTCAAGGGGGAAAACATTTTATAATATAAAGGATGTAATAGAAAAGTCTGTGGTTGCTACTCAGCGGTGAAGTGCACTTACCTTCTCTACCAGTTTGGGAATGTGAGAGAGCGCACCTCTTCTGGGCGTGCACAGACCCTTCTGCCCATGCACCGAGGGTCAAAAACGGGACATAATGACATCCCGGTTGGTGAGTGGAGCCTCCTGTCACCAGTGTTACCGATTCACGCAAGTCGGTTAGATCCAGCTGGATTTCATGATTTAGTAATGGGGAACTACTAGCAGATTTTAGGTTTTATAAATAAAAAAAATTTATAAAACCTAAAATCTGCTAGTAATTCCCCATTACCAAGTCATTAAAAGGGTAGCAACAGCGCTGAAATCTGGCTGGATCTATCCAGTAACGCTGGTGGCGGGAGGCTCCATCCACCAGCCGGGATGTCATTACGTCCCATTTTTGACCCTCTGTGCATGGGCAGAAGGCTCTGCGCATGCACAGAAGACTTTATGAGAGAATTGATGGGAACATCAATAAAGCAACCACTGCTGCTTTCTTAGAACCTAAATATTCCAAATGTTTATTCAGACTAATTACTTACCTATACAGAGTAGAAAAATATATTTCTTACTAGTTGGTTCACTTGAGGACTACTTGTTAACTTGAGGACTACAATGCTTGTTTTAGCAACCATTGTAAGCAAAAATTGTTTACCCTTGAGAATAAATCTTAATTTAATAGACTTTTACCCAAACAAATATGTTGGAATGAGGCAGCACTTGACTCCCAGAATGACAATCCATGAAAGTTTTGGGAAAGAGGACAGTGGTTTTAAAAAGCTGATCATGGTTTGAAAGAGATTTGTGGAAGAACAAAACAAATTTGGCCGATGTGATGCCACACATAATCTTTATTTTGAGAGACATTGTCTTGGAAATACAGTAATAGAATTTGATGTCTTTATACCAGGAGAACTCAAAATACATTACCTTCAGGATAATGCCTGCCTGATTCAGTTTCCTGTGGCAAACTTGTCAAAGATACGTCCTACTAGATGACAAAACTGGAGGCAAACTTTGGACAGAAGCAGGAGAGGATATTTATATATCCTGTATCTACTTAATCTGTGTCCCTCTCACAGGAAGAAGAAAAAATGTTAAAATGAAAGAATTCCTTCATATCAAGAACAGTCCTACTCTATAACTGAGCATGCTGATCATCAACCAATCGCAGCTTTTCAAAGCTAATATGCTGTATAAATTCCAAAATAACTTCTGCTGAGATTCAAATTAGTTGAGATCATATGCATGAAGTCATGGTTTGTATTATCATGGGTTATTGACCAAATCATAATTTGATTATGTTCATACAATATATTAATATTTATGTACAGGTAGTCCTCAACGTATGGCCACAATTGAGCCCAAAATTATTGTTGCTAAGTGAAACATTTGTTAAGTGAATTTTGCCCCATTTTATGACCTTTTATCCCACAGTTGTTAAGTGAACCACTGCTGTTGTTAAGTTAGTATTATAGCATGATTGTTAAGTGAATCTGGCTTCCCCATTGACTTTGCTTGTCAGAAAATCACGAAAAGTGAACACATGACCCTGGGACACTGCAATCATCATAAATATGAGACAGTTGCTAAGCATCCAATTTTTGATCACGTGGCTATGTGAATACTGCAACACTCATAAGTGCTCTTCCGGTTTGGCATCGCAGCAAGACAATCGGGGAAATAGCGGGCTCTAATGGGTCCGGCGCAAACCCTGGCTGCCGAACTGCCGTTGATGGGTCTTCGAACCAGAACCGTCCTGTAGGGACGGGGGAAAAGGAGGGCATCTCGGATGACCAAGAGGAACAGGCAAGTTTCTCGGAGGTCAGAGGGAACCTCTGTGAGTCAGCGGCGGGGGAAGGCAGCCATGGAGGCTGCCATGAAGCTGTGATAACCGGGCTAAGAAAAGTACTGGAGGAAAGCGGAGTGAAATGGAGCTCTCTGAAGCCGGCTGAGTGACAACAAACCCAAACCCAGGCTTGCAACAACATGTGAGCAATATTATTACTTAGAAGACCCCTAGCCTAAAATAGCAGCTGTGCAACAAAGGGGCTTTGGAAAGTTTTAAACAAAGACCCGAAAAACAACTAATTTTTGTATATAACTAAAGGAATTAATTATTGAGATATGGTAAAAGACTGGATAATTTAAAATTCGAATTGGATTCTAAAAAAAAGATTTGGTACTTTTAAAATTAAAAAAAGAATTGCACAAAATGGATGTTTGCATGACTAACGGAAAATGTGGATTGTAGAGAGACACCATCTGGTTTAAAAAGGAACTTCGTAACTTTTTTTTTGTTATGGAAAATTCTGAGTTCTACACATAAAAGCCGTGGGACTTTGTGGAGGAGTATTTTTTTCCTGTCTGCAGACAGCTGGATTTTGATGAAAAGAAAAGGAACTATAATGGAACTCCTATAATTGAAACAATAATTAAAAATTGGCGCAGGAACAAAAGAAAGAATAAGTGCAGGCCCAAGAGAGGGAGATTTGATACATTATATCCGGAATAAAAATAAGAAAAAGATTTAATATGATTTATGGAGGACAAAAGTGAAAACTTTGAAAATGGAAGGAATATATGTTTGCAGATGAGGAAATGAAGAAGTAAGATAAACACAACTGGAAAAAGAAAAAAGATTTAAACAATGTGATTTAAAATAAAATAATGTAAAGATGGATTGTAATAATAAATGGAAATTCTTCGTAAAAGGAATTGATGAATATATTTAAAGATATGTTTGAAGCAAGAACCATGTTTTTAACATTAAAACATAACATTAAATTGTTATGAAAAATAATAAGGACAAATATGATTAATTTAAAATGTTAAAATGAATTTATAAATATATTTAAAGGTATAACTTAAGCAAGAACCATGTCTCAATGTTAAATTGTCATGGAAAAGGATAAGGATAAATATGATTATCTGAAAATAAGCAATGTATAGATGGATGGAAACAACAAAGAAAGGATTAAGAAGAGATCAATAGTTAAACCAACTATGATTATGCTGTGTTTAACAGCCAAAAAATAAAAATAGATATGCTGTGTAACAGCCAGAAAACAAAAAGTACTATGCTGTATTTAACAGCCAAACAAAAATGACTATGCTGTGTAACAACCAGAAAATAAAAATGACTCTGCTGTATTTAACAGCCAAACAAAAATGACAATGCTGTGTAACAGCCAAAACAAAAATGAATATGCTGTGTAACAGCCAAAAAATAAAAAAGAGTATGCTGTGTTTAACAGCCAAACAAAAATGGTTATGCTGTGTAACAGCCAAAACGAAAATGGATATGCTGTGTAATGGCCAAAAAATAAAAAAGAGTATGCTGTGTTTAATAGCCAAACAAAAATGGTTGTGCTATGTAACAGTCAAAACAAAAATCGATATGCTGTATAACGGCCAAGAAACAAAAATGAATAATGCTGTGTTTAACAGCCAAAAAAAATGGTTATGCTGTGTTTAACAGCCAAGATGATAAAGATAAAGATGCTGGGTTGTATAGCAAAAATAAAATGTGGTGGGATAGCCAAAATAAGGAGTATGTTGAGATTGATAGTTAAAATGAAATGAATAAATTAGGTTTAATAACAGAAATAAAGATTATAAATGTTGAGCTCAATAGTAAGAATAAAATGATTATGTTGGAATTCAATATTTTATGAACGTTTATAATAATTGTATGATTTATACTTTAAAAATATATCCATCTAAGCAAATGAAAGAGAAAAAGGGAATGATAATTGGTTAAGGATTAAGATTTAAGTAACGGGTTTTGGGGGATAATGGCATAGTTAAACAATAGTTTTGAGGGAAATAACTGAGTAAAATATTAAGTTGTATTAATTGAAAATTAAGATTTGTTAGTGATTTGTATGAATTTGTGACCAGATCAAGAGCTTTGTTTTGAAAAGATGTGTTTTATGTTTATGTTTTAAAATAAAAGTGTGAAAAACAATCATGCCACTTTTTTCAGTGTTGTTGTAACTGGTTACTAAGTGAACCGTTGTAAGTCAAGGACTCTGTATTTATTTATGATGTTTATGCCTACATTTATTTTGTGCAACTCTAGAATGCATTTATATTTCCTCCTCCTATTTTCCCCACAACAAAAATTTTCTAAGATGAGCTGGGCTGGAAAAGTGACTGACCCAAGTTCATCTAGCTGGCTATACTTTAACCACTATGTTAAAATTGGCTCTCTAAACAAGTGAAGTAATCTGCTTTTAGGTAAAAAAAAAAGGAGTCACATTTTCACTTCTAATGCAGGGTGAATCTGGTCAATGTGTAGTCCAGTATTTGATCTCTCTGGTGTTATTTCATAAATGGGGAGAGGGCTCGCAACTTGGGAGTCCTCCTGGATGCACGGCGTCTTTAGAAGAGCATATGACGGCCGTGGCCAGAGGTTCATCTGATTTGTCAGTTGCGTCCCTTTCTGGATTGGGACTCCTTATGCACAGTCACTCAGGACTTGTTACTTCCTGCCTGGACTACTGCAATGCTGTCTACATGGGGCTCCCCTTGAGGAGCACCTGGAGGCTCCAATTGGTGCAGAATGCGGCCGTGCGGGGGATTATGGGAGTGAGGGGGCGCTCCCATGTGATGCCTCTCCTGCGTGAGCTGCATTGGCTTCCAGTGGACTTCCGGGTGCGCTTCAAGATGTTGGTTACCACCTTTAAAGCACTCCATGGCATAGGACCTGGGTATTTGCGGGACCGCCTTCTGCCGCCGATAGCCTCCCATTGGCCAGTACGCTCCCACAAAGAGCCCCAGGGACTCCTCAAGGTGCTGTCAGCCAAACAATGTCAGCTGGCGACCCCCAGGGGGAGGCCCTTCTTTGTGGCAGCACCTGCCCTCTGGAACGATTTGCCCCCGGAGATACGAAGGATATCAGATCTCTAGGTCTTTCGCAGTGCCCTAAAAACTTTTCCATCAAGCAGGGCTAGCGTAACCCCCCCTCTTTTTTTAGCTTTTAAAGTGTCAATGGGTTTTAGGTGGGATGTTTTAAATTTTTGGGCCAAAGTTGTGTAATTCTTTTAATAATTTTTAGATTTTGTATTGGTATGTTTTTATTCTTGACTGTTCACCGCCCTGAGTCCAGCAGGAGAAGGGCGGTATACAAATTGAATAAAATAAATAAATAAATAAATACTTGAAACATATGAGGAATTTAGGAAGGCTAGAAGGCACTTAGTCATACAAAATGTATCAAATGATCTATCTCAGGACTCTCAGAGGCTACTGCAGAAAACAAACAATAATACATAGAAACCTGCGTGTTTTTGACCAGGTATCAAATCCCCAACTCCGCTCTAATAGAAGATCCAGAATAGAGGACAAGTAAGGAAAGAAAATCTCTTCCAGTAATAGATAATAACTGTGACTCTTCCCCAGGTCTCCTATTGTTTGCTGTATAAATACTAACTCTGATCCAACTCCTACAAAAGAGGCTCCAGTTCACAAACATATAAATTCCCTGTAGACCAAGATTATTGCCATTGTTGGCCAAGTGCTCGTGAACACTTTTGCTTAGCAGAACATAAGTAGTTGAGGCACATTGTTATGGGGGGTGGTATAATTTAGTGCAGTATTTCTCAACTTTGGATTTCAACTCCCAGAACTCTCCAATCAGCACAGGGAACTCCAATCCTGAGAGTTGAAGTCCATATGTCTTAAAGCTGCCAAGGCCTAGAAACCCTGATTTAGTCTCGACTTTGCAAATCCAGCTACAGGTGCTATGTACCTTTTGTTGTTTCTTAGTCTATTTCACCTTTGTTTTTCACAGGTTACTCTTCTGTAGGTACCAAGTGAATTCCTCACCCCATTTCCCAATCTCTCAAAATCACTTAATTTTCAATAAAGTATAATGCTCATTTCTCTCATGGCTCTAGGGATATGAGAAGTGTTTATTTTTGCTGCCATTCTTGCATCTCCTGTTGGCTGCTTTGCAATTACTCCTTCCCAGGAAAATATAAGTGGGGTATTGCCTAGGTCAGCAGCTTGGTATTGTGTATGTAATGCACTTTATGTTCATGATACAGCAACTGTATGGCGCATGAGGGAATGAGAGCCTTTCTCTAAGAACGCAAGAAACTAATTTGTAACTCAGTTTCCCTTCAGAAAATTATAACAATGTACAGAGCACCAGCTCCCATTTCCCCACAACAGTCCTGTGAAATAGTCCAGGCTGAAAGTGACTAAAACACTAAACTAAAATCCAGGTTTGCCTGTTCCTATCTCCAATCCAGTATGCTAATGGAACAGGAGCCTGGTTTAACTCTGCAGACTAAAGCACTGTAATTAACATCCAGCTGTCTGCAATTACACCAGTTCAAATCTCCCCAGGCTCAAGGTTGACTCAGCCTTCCATCTTTTCTAAGGTAGGTAAATTGAGGACCCAGTTTGTGGGGGCAATAAGCTGACTTTGTATAAATATACTAAAGTATGAAGGCTATTGCTTAATGAATTGTAAGCCACCCTGAGTCTTCGGAGAAGGGCGGCATATAAATCAAATTTTAAAAAAAAAACATATTTCAGAGACAATTGAAATAAAAATGCATCTAGTGTGTTTTCATGTCCACATTTATTTAATCATTGGGGTTCTGTCTCATACATATTTATGGGATTGCAGTCTTTGTTGATTAAGTTTAAAATAATAAAATTTTCTTAAATATTAATATGGCTAACATTATATCACTATTATATGTATATGTAATATATGCATTCAATCACATCAACTCTTAGCGATGTGTATCTGATACAGAGATACATATTTTATTTATGATTTTTAATATTTCTATCAAGCCTCAGTCATGCCTCCTTACGACACAGTGCCCTTGAGGTCACAGAGGCCAAAGCTATCATACTTGAGAATGAGGTCAACCGGGGTCAACCGGGTGACCAACATCCTGGCATTTTGGTCTCAGTTGGTGATTCTCATTCTCCAGCGCATGCGCATTTTCTGTCAACCTACCATTTGTACGCACTCCCCACATGGGCGACACGTTTCCTTCCCCTCGTTTCGCACATGCTCAGACCGATCCGAGGGAAACGACAGGCGCCAGCCTTTGTTTCCTCTTACGCATGTGCACTGGTCTTAGCCATTACCGGAGGAACGCCCCCTTTTTCCCCAAAGCTCTGTCAAGGAACTGAAGGGGCTATCTTTCGTTTCTCGATTGGTTAACGCGAAGAGCGTGCGCGCGCGGCGGCCGGCAGCAACCCCTACCAAACGTGCGTTGCAGGAGAGCGCGCGAAGAGCGCAGGCGCAGAGCAAGGCCCCGCCCTCCCCAGGGACTCATTGTGCAGCAACCGGATTGACTTCTTCTTGTGCGCGCGGGCCAGCGGGATCCGTGTCGCCCTTTCCCCCCCCTCTCTGCTTACTTCACAAGCAAGCGCGAGCCTGATAGGGGACAGAGCCGTCCACTTCCCTCGGCAGGAAGGGGTTTGAGACCGCACGCGTCGCGGCCCTGAGCGCCAACATCACGACCGCCCCCTCCCTGTTTTCTCTTCCTCTCTCTATTGCGGCCTCGCTCTCTTCCATCTTCTTTCCCCCCCTCCCCCGCGTCTCCGCGAGTTTGCCATTCCCCTCACGTTGCCTGCGGGTCTCGAGACTTCTCCCCTCTTCTCTTTCCCGAGGCGCCGCCGCCTTTAACGGACGGGAAGCAAAAACGGCCAAACGGCGCGCGTCCTCCCGGAGGGACTCATCCCGCGCCGCCGGCAGCAGCAGCAGGTGGGATCGAGGCCCACGTTCTAGGCGTCTGTTTTGCTGACGCGCGCGCAGGCGAAGCCAACAGAAAACGGGTGTGGGGGGCAGGAACGCGGCCGCCTGCTCTCTCTCTCTCTCGCCCTCCCCCCTCCAACTTCCACTGTTTCGCAGCGCTTAACCCTTCCCTATTTCCGCGACGGCCGGCCTGTCCGCCCGCCCGCCAATCAGTCAGTTTCCCCTTCCGGGCCGGCAGGAGCGCACGGCGTTGCCTGTATCGCGGGGCTTAGAAGTCTGAAACAGCCGGGCTTCTTGAAGTGCCGCGGCTGCCTTGACGCCCATTTCCCTCACCTTCCTGTTTTTGTGTGTGTGGTTTTTTTTTTAAAGTCGCCGCATTAGAGGCAGCACATATAGCCAAAAGCCCAGGAGGCGCGCACGGGGCGAAGAGTCTCTCGGTTGCCCTCCGCTCGCCTTTTTTTTTGTTGTTGTTCTTTTTTTTTTCCGCCCTCCGTTTCGCTCGAGGGCCTTGAACGCGTGCTGAGGAGAGAGAGAGAGAGAGCAGGGGCGCCCGGCCCTTTTTCTCGCCGCCGCCAGCGCCATGTTGAAACAACCGCTGCCGCCGCCCTCCCCTCAACCTGCTGCTCCTTCCTCGGGCCCCCCGCCTCCGACGCCGCCTCCGGCCACCGCCGTTGCTGCCGCCGCCGCCGCTTCCCGCAAAGCCAACCCACCCCCGGCCAGCCCCAACGGGAACCTCAGCCCCGGAACCGCGGGCGGACCGAGAGCCACAATGGTGGCACCCCCGGGTAGCGGCGGAGGAGCCCCCCCTGGAGGAAGCGGCACCAGGTAAGGCTTGGCCGAAATGCGCTGGTTTGTGGGGAGGGGAGGGGAGGGGAAGGAAGCCATCCTGGCGGCAAAGAGCGAAGGGGAAGAAGACACTGTCCCTTTCCCGCCCCAGAAGGGTTGACGGGAGGACTCGGCGAGGTGGCGGCGGTGGGGGCGGGGGAGGAGAATGTGTAGACCCGATAAGCGGAGTTGGGCTGCTTTGCCGCTGATTGGGTGCCGCTCTTCTCAGCGTAAGCCTGCCGAGACCGGAAGGCGGATACCGCTAGGCTCGCACCCCGCTCCCCCCATCTCTGGCCTTCTGTCATTTTTGGAAGAGGTGTATGTGGCTCTAACCTCATTCGAAAAAGAAATCGATCGGTTCTGGGCTGAGTTGCCTTCGTCGTCGTGGAGTAGTAGACTTTGACTGCTTAGGCAAGGATTCACTTGGGAGGCCAATAAATGCAATGGATGTTTTCTCGGAAGTAAATTCTGTTGATTTATTTGCACGCCAAAGCTACAATCATTTAAAAGACATCAGAAAAATCATGGCTGCAACAGACCACCTTTCAGACATTGCAGGAGCTTGGCTTGCTTAATTAAATGAACTTCCGTATAGAGGTGGTCCTCAACTTGGCGACCGCAACTGAGCCCAAAATTTATGTTGCTAAGTGAGAAATTTGTTAAGTGAGTGTTGCCCCATTTTATGACTTCTTGCCACATTTGTTAAGAGAATCACTGCAGTTGTTATATTAGTAACACAGTTGTTAAGGGAATCTGATTTCCCCATTGACACTGCATGTGAAAAATGGTCATAAGTCAGTTTTTTAAATACCATTGTAACTTTGAACAGTCACTAAGCAAACTGTTGTAAATCAAGGACTACCTGTATACATGAGCAGTGATGTCTTCCAGAAATGGCTTTTGCCCAACATGCTGCTTAAAGGAGATGGGTTTTTTTCCCATTTCAGTAGCCTAGCATAAATCTCAGGTTTAAAAAAGAGCAGGACTAAATAACATTTGCTGGGCCATGTATCAATTTTATAAAGTTGAACAAGATCATAGTTGTTCCCAAGAGTTGGAGATAGATAGATAGATAGATAGATAGATAGATAGATAGATAGATAGATAGATAGATAGATAGATAGATAGATAGATAGATAGATAGATAGATAGATAGATAGATAGATAGATAGATATAGTAATAATTCAGGTTATGACAGAGCAAGGCATAGCAATGAAGGAGCTCATTGGGCTATTTAATATAAAGGGCTCCTTTTGCTATTCTGGTTGAATTATCACCTAGTTATTTCCCACTTACTTTAAATTGGCTGAGGAATTTTAATGATTTGTGCAAAATGTTATTCCAAATTTCAATAAAGTAATATAGAAAGCTCAGAAATCATGGATTTGAGGCAAAGCAAATCCATTCTACGCTTCTTTTCATACACAGAAAATTATTGGGTACATGTGCCAGTAATACTTTGTGTCCCTTGAAGCAACATTTATTTTCATATTTTTGTAGAGGATGAGTTTTCATGTATAGTACATGCACTGATTTCTCAGAAAGTTGTCTCCATGGAAAGAAAGTTATGCCTTTCTTAGCTGAATTAGGAAGTCCATTTAATTATTTTGGTAATAAAAAATGGGGTTCTTGTTAGTGGTGAGAGCTCCTTTGAATTAGATTGATAAGGAATGATGAATATGCACCAAATGTAGCCTATTGGTTTAAAGAGTATACATTTTGAATTATTAATTACATTTGTTTCTGATTTATTTTCAGGGGCCAGAGTACAGGCAAAGGACCTCCACAATCTCCTGTAAGTTGTACTATAAACCATTTGGGATTGTCATCTGTATGATTTGTGTGCTAGAGATTTGAGGTTTCTACTACTAATCTTTGCCAATAAATATATCTGCTAGTAAGCTTCAGTTCTTATAGCTATAAATGTACCTCTAATGTAAGAATTTTTTTAGTTATGACGTGGTAAAAGACTCCCTAGAATCTTATGTATTTACTATGACTACAGTTAAAACAATTTCTGTGTCTTTGTGTTAATTTGTATTACATTTCTTTTATTTGCAATTTCTATAACAATAGCAAAGTATAAATAATATCTGGAGTAAAATAATTTCATGTAATAAATTTAGTTCAAACTGGTAATGCTTAATTGCCTGTAGATTTTCAGCATAATGTCATTTGATTGTGGTTGAGGTACAGCAGAGTCTGCTTATAAATACTTATCTCCCTTTTTTTCTAAATTTGCAACTTTGTTAAGATTAGTGGAGTTAAATCACTGAGAGGCACAATTGTTGTTTCGAAAAAGAAAAATGTATTTTTCATATCAACATGTATCATAAACTGTATCATATCAACCTGTATCATTGATTTATTTTGTGACAAATATTTGAATGCTTCAGTTTTAGATACTGAATTGTGAAAATTCCAATATAATCAACTATATCAACTATATCAACTATAGACCCTCAGTAATACAGTTTGAACCAGTGCCAAGCCTCCTATATACTAAGATTCATGAAGGAAGCTCCTTACCTAGAAAACAAATGACATAATAGTTATTTAGGCCTTTATTTGTTACAACAGGTGTATACATTTTCTGAAATCTTTCACCTACCTAATTATTGGGAGTGTTGTAACATTGGGCAACGGATGCTTACAGATGTCTTGGTGACACTTATTTTTTCATTCCTCCCAGGCTTTTGAGGGTGTTTATAACAATTCCCGAATGCTTCATTTTCTAACAGCAGTTGTGGTGAGTCTCCTGGTGATAAATTAAGGATGTAGGAAAGATAGATGTACAGGTGCATGTTTATAGGGTGTGCAAGGTACATGATGGAGTTTCTTTCAATGTGGTTGTCCTGAAGGAAGAGTTGAGCATTTGTTTTATATAGGCATTGCTCATATGATGTACTAATTCATGTAATTCTATTTACTTATTCTTTGAATTCAGATTCTCATGTTAATAATTTTAGTTCCAGATATTTTGGGTTGATTTTAAAATAGTAGACAATGCAAAACTTGTGAAGTTCTCAACCAAAGGAAGGTGGGATGCTTGCAAAGGCTAATAGTTTGCTATTTCCCCTTCTAGGTCTCATGACAAAAAGTGCCTTAAGAATAGTGTATGCTAAGCATTGTGCAAATGAGTCAGGGTTTTCTCTTGAATTTCTTCAGTTTATTTAGCTTTATTTTGACAGCCTTCCAAATAAATAGATTATAGATGTATGTTGAGGGGCGGGTGGGCAGGGAGCCTTCGATTTGCAATTTGAAGTATTCTTGTATCCTTTTTAAAAAGTATTCCTGCCCTTTGGTTCTCTTCCCAGGGATCAACATGTGATGTGAAAGTGAAAAGTGGAAGCACATTTGAAGGAATTTTTAAAACCCTGAGTTCTAAGGTGAATACTTTTTTTACTGACTAGTTTTCTTAGAATGTTAGCTAACAGATTCGGTGAAGTTTATTTCTTAATTTGCATTTTAAGTATTTAGTTTTATTTTATATTGGAACTTTGGATACACGAAGCATTCTTTCTCTCCAAACTTCATAAAACTTACTTAAGCATCCTGAGATGACAAAGGTTAATATCTGGACATAGATAGTGCTTAGTGACCAATGGATTGTGATATGGCATGTTTTCCGATTTATGTGGTTTTCTATAGTAGGAATAGGCAGCCTGTATTTTTTTTATTTTTTTATTTTTTACAGTTTGAGCTGGCTGTGGATGCTGTGCACAAGAAAGTGCCCGACCAGCCAGTAGGGCCGAGGAGGGAGGATATTGTAGACACTATGGTTTTCAAGCCTGCTGATGTCATGTTAGTGCACTTCCGCAATGTTGATTTTAACTACGCCACCAAAGGTAATACAGCCTTAAAATAACAGAATTGAGATGTGATGGGAGGAGGCGTGAAGAAGAACTTGAATCCTTTCTATCCTGGCCTTCCTTTCTGTCATATGTCTTAGATAAGTTCACAGATTCTGCCATCGCCATGAATTCTAAAGTGAATGGGGAGCATAAAGAGAAAATACTACAACGCTGGGAAGGGGGAGATAGCAACAGTGATGATTATGACTTAGAATCAGATATGGTAAGTAATTGATAAGGGTCCTCAAAGAGCTGCTTCCCTAAGTTTTGTTGCAGCAAATGTACTAAAGCATTTATCTGTGATTTCAGTCTAATGGCTGGGACCCAAATGAGATGTTCAAATTCAACGAGGAAAATTATGGTGTTAAGACAACGTATGATAGCAGTCTCTCATCATATACGTAAGTTAATGATTTAGCCGTATATACGTGTGAGTGGGTGGGTGCACCCAAACACATTTATGTGAAAGTTCAGGAGAGAGAGCAGCTGATGACAAGGATATAATTTGGTAGAGTATTAGAGTCTAGGTTGCTTTTCTTTCTCTTTCACTTAATAAATGAGAGTTGGTTAACATACCAGGACTTGTAAGGCTTTGATTAGTTGGCAGAAATCAGTGGATAAAGAAAAGAAGACTGATTGTCAAGATAATTCAAAGGTAATGATTTCAGCCCTTTGAATGTCAGTATTTTTGAATGGTTTCGTTCTTTCTCTATCCTCAGTTCCACCTGTTTATTACAGGCTATTGGTGGCTACTTTAAAAAATGAAATATTTGATAGCAGAAACAGTGAATATTCCATGATATGTCCATTGGAATATTATAATGCTACCCTTGCACTTGCATTCCAGGATTCAATTTAGTTTAGGTGCTGGACTAGAAACTGAGAGACCATTTCTAGTCCTCTCTTGGATTGAAAGCCAGTTGGATGACTTTGAGACAGAAATACACTCTTGCCCAATTCACTTCACAGGGCTGTTGTTATGGGGAAACTATAAGAACATTATATACACCTTGAGTTGCATAAAATAATGAACAAAATGTAGGCAATACAAATCTAATAAATTCTGAATGCAGTGAATATTAGGGCTCATGCAAAATAGTCACTTTGGACCACTAACTAATTCAGTTGTACTTTATGTAGTTAATACACAGCTTGTCTCACTACATTACTAATTTTTGTTATGCTCCTAAAATTTAACAGTATACTGAAGTAGTAGAAGCCTGTACTTGATTTTTCCTTGCTTGCTTATTTATTTATTTATAAAAACTATTGGCTGCCCATCTTACCACAGAATAACTCTAGGCAACATTTATTCATTATATATACGTATGCATATGCATACACACACACACACACAGCATAAATAAGTTAAACAAGCCAAATGTTAAGATCCAATTAAACATTAGGGTAGGAGGGAATATGAATATATGGGTGTGCTTGCACACACATTCACACAAATATATATTCAGTTGTTACTTCTTTTTGTACGAAGTGTTTTATAAAACATTAAAAATGAGTAATGGACAAAAACAAAGCGGAAAATAAAAGAAAAGTCTAAAATACAAATAGTCACCATTCACTTTTCAAACCTTTCTATGCTTGCAAGCCACTCTTGCTTTCTTTGCCTCTGTACTTCATTTTATATATTCCCTTTGTTTTTTAAATTTCTCCCCTCTGTTTTTTTGAGGATTATAAAACCAGGGTATTACTTTCTCAGTCTTCCCCTACAACTATTCACTCTTGCTTTATATATTTATTTTATATTAGATACTTGTTCATTTTCTCTAAATAGCTAAACCACCTCAGTGTACTACTTTCATACTACTTTCTGATTTTTGTATCAAGTCTGCTTCATTCTTTTTTTTTTTAGAAATTTTTTATTTTCAAACAAAACAAAACAAAACACAGTATAAAAAACATTAATCATTCCATACAATCAAAGACAGTGTAACAGTCGGTGACGTTTTTTGTGCTCCTCCTCTCTTCAATTTATCACTAAACATTTTAACTTACTTTCAAAAAGTTTCAACATTGCTTTATTTCATAATTATTTCCAATTCTTATTCTCTATCCATTGATAGAATAAATCCCATATCAGATAATATTGTCTGTCTTCCTGTTCTCTTATTTCAAATGTCAATTTGCTCATTTCAGCACAGTCCATCATTTTCTTAATAATTTCTTCATCATTAGGTAACTTTTCTCCTTTCCAGTTTTTAGCAAATACAATTCTGGCTGCTGTCAAGAGATTCATGATTAAATATTGCAATTTTTTATTGTATATCTCCGGTATGATCCCTAATAAGAATATCTCTGGTTTAAAATCAATATGTCTCTTTATCATTTTTTTCAACCACGGGTGTATTTTAGTCCAATATCTCCTTGCTTCTACGCATGTCCACCACATGTGGTAGTAGGATCCTGGGGTCTGATGACATTTCCAACATTTCTTCGATTTATTCTGGAACATTCTGGCTATTCTCAACGGGGATAGATGCCATCTGTAAAACATTTTATACAAATTCTCCTTACATGCTGTAGACATTGTCATTTTATAATTATATGACCACAATTTTTGCCATTTCTCTAAATCAATACCATAACAACATTCTTCCCCCATGCTATCATTGATTCTTTAACTTGTTCTTCCTCCAATTTAACTTCTAGAAAATAGCCATATAGCTTTTTAATTACATGATCATCAGAACCCGTCAAAATCTTACCCAAATTAGTCAATACATTATAAAACCCTTCTTGTTTAAGATCTTCTCGATATCTAGAAAGTATTTGCATATATGTAAACCTAGCCATCTTATACCCATCTTCTATATCTTGCTTTAGTTTAAGTTCACCCTTTTCATCCAGTAATTCCTTATATCTTATGATTTGTTTCCCTTTAAACGTCACTGGATATGAAACTGCTTCAATTGTAGAAACCCAGATTGGTATCTTCAAATAGTGTCCTTTTTTTTTTATCTTCCCCCAGTTCAACCATAAGGCTTCATGTATTTTATGTCTTCTAAAATACCCCTGTATTTTAGTTCCTTTATACCACAAAAAGGCATGCTATCCCAACAACAAATCATGTCCCTCCAAATTTAACAATCTAGTATTTCCTAATGATATCCATTCTTTAATCCACATTAAACTAGCTAATTTTGAACTAGTAAAGTTCAAAATTAGATAAGCCAAAACCACCCCTCGTTTTAGCATCTTGTAACAACTTCATTTTTATTCTTGCCCTGCCAAATGTATTTCAGTATCATTTTATTCAAATCTATAAAAAATTCCTTGTTCAGCTTTATCGGAATCGTTTGGAATAAATATAAAATTCTAGGCAAAATGTTCATCTTAATGGTTGCAATTCTCCCAGTTAGGGATAGTTGCAAATTTCCCCATTTTTCCAAATCTTGTCCTATCTGTCGCTTAACCTTAATCTAGTTATCTTCTTTGAGAGAGCTACACTTTGCTGTTAATTGTATTCCCAGATATTTTACTTTATTCATAACCTGGATACTTGAGATCTCCATCAATTCTTCTTTTTGCTTTTTCAGCATATTTTTAGTCATTATCTTTGTCTTTCCTTTATTAATTTTTAGACCAGCCACCTTTCCGAACTCTCCAATTCTTTCTAGCAATTTATTTATTGATGTTAAAGGTTCTTCCATAATAAAGATCAAATCGTCTGCCAAAGTAATTTATATTCCTCTTGCCGAATTTTCATACCTTTTATCTCCTTTTCTTCTCTAATATTTCTGTTTAGTACTTCCAGTGTCAGTATAAACAACAGTGGGGACAATGGGGATCCTTGTCTAGTGCCTTTCTCTATTTCAATATATTCAGACAATTCTCCATTTATCATTACTTTAGCCTTTTGTTTTGAATATATAACTTCAATTGCCTGAAGAATTTTTTTCCCAAAGCCCATCTCCTCCCTCTGTAACAACATAAATCGCCAATTGACATCGTCAAAGGCTTTTTATCTATCTAAAAATATCAAAGCTAACTGCTTTTCAGGATGTGCTTCATAATATTCTAAACTGTCCAAAATGATTTGTCTTTTAGGTAAGAATCCATTTTGATTGGAATGTATAAAATTATTCAAATATCTCTTAAGTCTTTCTGCCAATATCATAGCAAAGATTTTATAATCTGCATTTAGCAGGGATATTGGCCTATACTTTTTCATTTGTTGTGGGTCTGTATCTTTATGAATCAAAGTGATTTATGCCTCAGTCCATGTCTTGGGTATTTCTTTTTTTATCATTACTTCATTCATGACCTCCAGCATTGGGATCGATAGTGATTCCTGTAAAGTCCTATAATATTCAGCTGGCAGTCCATCTGGACCTGGTGCCTTTCCATTCTTCTGTTTCTTAATTGCCTCGGTTAGCTCTATCATCGTTATATTTCCATCCAATAACTCCTTGACCTCTTTGGGGATTTTTGGTAATTTAACTTTTTGTAAGTACTTTGCCACTATCCTCTTCTATTGCATCTTTCTTGTACAGTTGTGTATAATATTCCTGTATTATTTCCCCCATCTCTTTATTTCGAAGTCTGCTTTGTCCTTGATGATCAATTAATTGAGTTATTTTCCTTGATTCTCTTTCTTTTTTCAATTTGTATGCTCACCATCTGCCAGGCTTATTTGCGTTTTCAAAATAATTCTGTTTAGCAGTTCTTATTTTTTGCGCTAATTCTTCCTTCTCCAGTAGGTCCATTTTGTGCTTTATAATATCCATTTTAATTTTTACATCTTTCTTATATGGATCTTTCTGGAGTTCTTTTTCGGGACTTTTATGATCATCTCTCAATATTTTAAGGGTTTGTCTTTTCTTCATATTTCTTTTCCGTGTATAATCAATGATTAATCCTCTGGCAAAAGCTTTCATTGTATCCCAACGGGTTTTGTATCAATGTTTCTTTCTTATTCTCCTCAAAAAAAAAGTCCAATTCTCATTTCATTTTCTGTATAAAATCTTTCTCTTTTAATATTGCATTGTTCAATGTCCATCTAGATCTGCCTTTTCACTCTTTACAAATGACAATCGCTGGATTATGGTCTGCCCATGTATTAGTATCTATATTCACTTGTTCAATATTTAAAGTCAATTCCATTGTTGCCCATATCATATCCAGTCTGGACCAAGATAAATGTCTGTCAGAGTAGAAAGTATATTGTCTATTTTTCCCGTTTCTCTCCCTCCAAGTGTCTTTCAAGTTTATTTCCTGTATCATTTTAAAGAAGATCCTCAGCAATATCTTTCTACTGTATCTTATTGTTCTACTTGTTTTATAGTCCAGTTTTTCTTCTACAATTCCATTAAAATCCCCCATCATGAAAACATTTTCATACTCCATTTCAATTATTTTGTTATGTAGTTTCCTATAGAAGTCACTCTGATTATTGTTAGGGCTGTATATTGCTACTAAAAGTAATTTTGTATTGTTATCAATTCTACCATCAAAATTCTGCCTTCTGGATCAGCATACTTCTGCTCAGCCATAAATGTATTTCTAATATACAGAGCAACACTTCTTTTTTTAGTTTGCGCCAATGATAAAAAAGTTTGTCCAAGTTTTGGTTTAATCAGTAATTGTTCGTATTGCTTTTTGATATGCACTTCCTGTAGACAAATTATATCAAATTTTAATTTTTCTAATTTGTGGAAGAACTTTGTTTTTCTTTTGTTGACCAAATTAAGTCCATTTATGTTTATCAAAATTAATTTCCTTTTTTCCATATTCATACTTTATAGTTAGATTTTATTGCTCTAGTTGATCTGGCTTCACGTTGCTCTTTGTATTCCATAACTCCGCCCAAGATCCTTCTGTTTCTTCCAGTGTTATCAATTCCTCTTCAGCAGATTTAATTGGAGCTGGCATTGTTTGTTTTTCAACTTCCATATCAGCATCCATCTCTTTAAGAACTTACTCATAGAAAGCTCTTGCCTTATCAATTGTATTTAGTCTGTATCTTTGGAAGTTCCATGTTAAAACTACTCCCTCTGGAAACAGCTATCTGTAGTTAATCCCTTTTTGCAACAAAACTTTGGTCAGGAATTGATATTTCCTTCTTATCTCTCTCACTTTCCTTGGAATTTGTCTCAAAACTGCGACTTCTTTCCCTTTGTATTCCAAAGCCTTATCACGAGCAGCCTGAAGAATCTGTGTTTTAATTGATTTCTTAGTAAATCTTATA
The DNA here is from genome assembly GCA_038048745.1 of Coluber constrictor foxii. Taxonomy (NCBI): domain Eukaryota; kingdom Metazoa; phylum Chordata; class Lepidosauria; order Squamata; family Colubridae; genus Coluber; species Coluber constrictor. The sequence continues at coordinate 59,050,679 of CM075961.1, read as the reverse complement.
TGTACTTCTCTTGGAAGCTTATTGCGCATCACATATCCAATGTAGACTTGGTAAATGTTGTCAATTCCTTCCATCATCTTCTCTTTAGATACTTCTAAGGCCTCCGCTAAAATCGTATTCATAATCTCGGGGAGGTCCTCCCCTTTTTCTTTTGCAAAATTTTGTAATCTTAAGTAGAACTCTGCTTTGTCCATTTCCCATTCAATTACACCAGATGTTTCTTGTTCGACCTCTCCGAGTCTATTCACAATTTCCCTCATTTTTTCTTCTTTTTGGTTATCTTTTTCCTCCAGTTTAACCAGTCTTTCTTCATATTTCATCATTGTTTGTTGTATGCTAACCACCTTTTCATCTGTTTTGAGTAACCGTTGCTCCATTCTTTGTTGTTGCTGTTCCATTCTTTGTTGTTGTTTTTCCATTCTTTGAAGTGTTTGTAGAATCATTTGTGTCGTCTCTTTCATTTTCACTTTCTCTTGCTATAACATTGTCTGGATGAGCGGTGACCTCCAGATGGTGATGAGGATGGTGTAGTCGCTGCAGCGCCCACTGTCGCTACATTTTTGCTCATTTTAGAGTTGGCTAAATTCACTTTAAATTCCAAAAAATTGAAAAAATAGGGTAAAAGGGGGGGGGGAGAATAGAAAAAACAGTAGTAAAAAAGAAGATAATAATAATAATAATTTCTCCAGCTCTTCAGGTTCTTCCAAAAACTCTAATCCTGGGAAGACAAAAAATTGAGATGCTCCTCCAAATAAGCCAAAGTAAAAAAAAAAGAGGGAGAGGGAGAGGGAGAGAAATTAAAGATTAGCAATAATTCTTCAGGCTCTTGAATGCCTTAATCCAAAATTTGTATCCAAATCAAGAAAAAGGAAAGAAAAAAAAGCAAAAGCAACAACGAAAAATTTAATTCTTCAAATCCTTTATGTCCAGAGAACCTACCCCTTTTGCCTCTTTCCAAGTCACACTTCTCACTGGGATTAAAATAATAACTCGGCGAAAAGAAAAAAAATCAGCCTTCCAGTATATTCCCAGGCTTTAAGAACTTAGATAGAAGAGCACCTGTGTAAACAACATTCAGTAACTCTTCAGTCTATGTATTTGTTTTGACTACAATGTTTCCTTTCTTCTGCAACAAAATTTCTCTTCCAGTGGGTGGCAGCACTACACACTCCCCTAGTTCTCCTATCCTTATAAGGGAAAGGGAAAAAAGAAAAAAAAAAAGGGTCGGCGGGAGTAAGAAAAACTTTCTTTTAAATAGTCCAAAAATAAAAAAAAGGTAGTGCTAATCCAGATGTATTAATTCAGCAAATATTGCAAACCAAAATCCACAGGTTCCAAAAATTTCAAAAATGTCCCAATACTGTTTTTCCTGCTTTTAATCCAGTCCAGTTATCCAAGATGGAAATAAAACAATTAGGCAATTTCAAGTCTTTTAAAATATATTGGGAAAAATAAAATCAATCCAAAATAGGTTCACCACTTCTCTTCAATTACTGTCCATCACTGTTCCATGCACTAATAAAGGTGTTCTTAGTAGAAAAAGAAAAGTAAAAGTTCTCACCACTCTGATCACTATCGTTCTGATCTTCCTTCTGAAGTTGCCACAGCCTCTGCAGCGTAATGGCTGCTGCTCCGCTGCTGGAAAAAGGGCTTTCCTGGCTCAACCAGGGACTTAGTGATGTCCCTGGGAGCCTCAGGATGTGCTCTCCACTAACATAGTCAAAACGAGAGTGTGTGGTCCAGTTTCTCGGCGGGGTTTCAGGAGCCCTAAAAACCCCGCGCGTCTCACTGCGGCGCCAACTTCCGGTCTCAAGTCTGCTTGTTCATTCTTGACCCTATTGTTTTTTGTTTTACTACATTCAGATACCTACACTAAAAGAGCCTTGATGGTGGTGCAGTAGTTAGCATGCAATACTGCAGATTTAGACTAACTTTATTGTCACTTTAAATTTACACTAATTGGTATATATTAAAATGAAATTTTGTTGCATATAGCTCTCAAAGGGTCACCACCTCCAAACATGACAAAAATATAAATAAATAAAAATTATGCATATACCAACATATATTATGACACAGAGAAACAACATTTTCTAGTTTGGATGTATATATATATATACATGGTGAGAAAAACGAATTTTGCTAGTTTACCAGAAGAATGGCATAGGGAACAAAGCTGTTACAGAATCAAATAGTCCTCCTAGAAATACGTACTTCCAAAACCTTCTTCCAGAGGGGAGCAACAGAAATGGACCATAAAGTGTGTGTTGCATCTCTAACAATGCTTTGAGCACTAAGCACATAGTACTTATGGGCAGTATCCTGAATAATGGGAAGCGAGCTTCCTATAACCTTCTTAGCTGTCCTTACCACTCTTTCTGTGGACCTTCTATCTGAGGCACTGCAGTTCACCAAACCAAACAGTGATGCAGTTTGCTATTTCTGCTGCTGCTGTTTGGCAGTACAGTTCTCACCAGCTCAAGGTTGACTCAGCCTTCCATTCTTTCAAGGTCGCTAAAATGAGGACCCAGTCTAAAACAAGGACCAGATTGTTGCGGGCAATATGCCAACTCTAAACTGCTTAGAAGAGGGCTGTAAACAACTGTAAAGTGGTATATAAATCTAAGTGCTATTGCTGTCTTTTAACAAACATTCATTCCTCTTAGCAAATCTGGTAGACTATATATTATCCATCTTTTTATCAGCATTTATAAATTTTAATGTTTTCCTATCTGTGCCCCTTCTTTAGGGATATACTTCTCTTTACTTTTTTATTGATTTATCAAAATATAAAATACAAAGATATACTCCTAAAGTGAACAGTGTTATCTCCTGGCTGTAATGTTTTGTCATTTATGTGTAAATGGTAATTCAATTTTTCCTTTAGAGTCTCAGACTACAAAATGGCCCTGTCTGCGATCAAAGTACATGTACATTCATATCTCCAACCAACCCTGGCTGACCATTTCAGTTTCACTTTTGACTATGTTGTCATTCCCATTTAAATTTTTAAGTACACAATTTATTGACTTTGGTTTTATGTCAATATAACACCAATTCATGCTGTTTGACATAGTAGTTCCTTTGTTCATAATTACATCTTTACTCCATACCCATATCCATCAGTACCTCAGAGTTAGATCAGTTATATTATTTTCCGCCCTCCCCCCCTTTTTTTAGCTTCACAAATAGTTTATCTAATTTTCCTCCCTCATTTCCTGTTATATTCTAAATCAGAATCTTCATATTTCATGGTCAGCAAATGACTTCATGTACCTGTTATGCCTTTCACAATATAAAGCTTTCACAAAACACCTTTTTATTCAAAGGAGGAGAAAATTACCATCTGTTGTCTCTGTTAATGGTAAGAACTCTACTTGTCAGTTTTGGCACATTTTGGCCAGTAGCATGTCACCAGCCAAATTCAATTTTACTCAAAATGCAATGTGTGGATTTATGCAATAAGTAATAAGCATCCATAATTTTATTGGAATTAGTTATGGATCTGAAATTTACAAACTCTAGGAAGTTCAGTCAAAAAGTTTGAACTGTTGGGAGTTAAGATGTTTTTTACCATATTATAAATTAAGAGGTGTTGGTGCATTTATAATAAGTTTATTTTGTTCTTTTGGGTAGATCAGTAGAATTTATTTGTTACATTTCCTTTTTTCCCCTCTTCCAATGGCCCATTTTGTCATGACAGAGTCCCTCTTGAAAAAGATAATACAGAGGCTTTTAGGCAACGAGAGGCCAGAGCTGCACAGCTGGCACGAGAAATTGAGTCAAGCCCACAGTATAGATTGCGTATTGCAATGGAGAATGATGATGGGCGCACAGAAGAAGAGAAGCACAGTTCAGTGCAAAGACAAGTATCTGGAAGAGACAGCCCCAGTTTGGCTTCCAGGTAAGTTTGCAGCATTGGTGAAATGAATAAAAGTATGTATTTAAATCTATTCTAATATCAATGCTATCAATTATCTTATAGCTATTCTGCATAGCTCAGACAGCATTTGTTAAGCTGATTCAAAACTCTAAAACAAAGTAACCTTTGGATACCATATGCCTCTCTAGTATAAAACAAGTACTAATTGTGGCTAGTGTACCCTGTATATTTGGATAAGAAATAACCTTAGGGATCCCACTGTTTCCCAACTTAGAAACTGTTTCACCTGTTGATTGCCAATCTCTTTGCTTCAAAAGTTCCCTTGCATTTGCATTCAGCTTCTGGGATAAGGAAAGTTATGGTATTTTCTTTCTTTATTGTTCTTCGAACTACCCAGCTATTTCTCTTTACAGAGAGGGCAAATATATCCCACTTCCCCAGCGTGTCAGAGAAAGCTCCAGAGGAGGTATACGCTGCAGTAGTTCTAGAGGAGGGAGGCCAGGCATGAGCTCTTTGCCACCCCGTGGGAGTTCACATCATTCAGAAAGCAACACTGGCTCTGCTCCAGAGCAACGAGGTATCAATGGAGGTAAGACTGAGGATCTCTGGCTTAAAAGGGAAATACTGGAATGGATTGAAACAGTCACTTTAACAGGCAGAAAAGCTTTGGTGAAGGTTGGCCCATTTGACTGGAAGTTCACATGACTCCCCACCCCACCCCGTTTCCTGTCTCTATTATGATGCAATTTTTTTTTTATTGAAAAAGTTTTACATTACATTTTTTTTATAAGAACCCCTTTCCCCCCCCCATCCCCCCACCCTAACCCCATCCCTCTCCCTCCCCAATCCCCCCCTTGACTTCCGCTATTAAACAAACATTAGAAATCCATATTTAAACACTTTTTAAGGTGAGATCCAACTAGAAAAAATTATAACATTATTTCATATATAATAATTAAAAAAATCAAGTATAAAAAAGTCTTAACTCTCAGCAATCTATTCCATAAAAAAGAGTCTAATAAGTAATTTTAAACATTTAACTTAAAATAAAAATGATAATAATATATAACATTAACAATACTTCCCACTATTACATATACCATAATCAAAACCATAATCAAAATCAAGATCAAACCATATTTGATATTATATTATATACTTAATACATTTCTCTTTACTAAGTCTAAAAATCTAAATATGTAAAAAAAAAAGGTAACTTCAATTAAGTGCTAAAAGAAACTTCTTACTTTTATATTTATGATTCATATAATCTACCCATTTCACCCACTTCTTAGCAAAAACTTCATGGGTCTTATCTTTTAAATATGCAGAAATTTTAGCCATCTCCACGAAATTAGACATCTTCAGTATCCACTCCTCTATTGTGGGTACCTTATCCTTCTTCCAATTTTGGCCAATCAGTAATCTAGCTGCAGTAATCATGTGCAAAATCAGTCTGGTATCTGTTAATGAGCAACCTTTGACTATTCCCAATAAAAAAAGCTGAGGTGAAAACTCAAGCTTCCTCTTCAAAATGTTCTGCATTACCCACCAAAGTTTGATCCAAAATGCTTTCAATTTTCTACACGTCCACCAAATATGAAAATATGTAGCATCCAAACAATCACACCTCCAACATTTAGGTTGAACATTTGGATACATACATGATAACTTTTTAGGGTCAAGATGCCACCTATAAAACATCTTATAAAAATTTTCCCTCAGATTCTGTGCTTGTGTAAATTTAACATTCTGGACCCAAATCTTCTCCCATGTTTCCAACATTACTGGTTCTGCAAAATTCTGTGCCCATTTTATCATGCAATCTTTAACTAATTCACCCTCTGAATCTCTTTCTAACAGTAAATTATACACACGTTTAATATGCATTGGCCCTTTACATTTTATCTGGGTCACCAAATCTTCTTCATGTAGCATTAATCCAATTTTCTGATCTTCTCTCCATCTTGCTTGAAGTTGAAAATACTGCAACCAAGTTAGATTCACTCCTTGTTCCAACAGAATGTTCAAAGGTTTCAAACTCCATCTGCCCCCATCATTAAGAAGTATCTCTTTATATAACAACCCCCCGAGTGACTTTATATTTGGCAAAATCTGCCCAAGATCCAACCACAAAGGTATTTTGTAATCCAATTGAAGTTGGTGCTTCTTCCAAACTCTCATCAAAGCATATCTTAAGATATGACTGTTAAATACACTGTCTCTCTTTTCTTCATAAAGTAAATATGCATGCCATCCGTAGTGCAAATCGTGGCCCTCTATATTCAAAATTTCTCTTTTAGTTGTTCCAATCCAATCTCCAACTTGTATCAAGACTGCTGCCTCATAATATAAACGTAGATTGGGAACTTTAAGGCCACCTCTTTCACGAACATCTTGCATAATTTTAAGTTTGACTCTTGGTTTTTTCCCATTCCAGATAAATTTATTTAAACCTGCTTGCCAGTCCATCAAAGACTTGTCGTTTTTAAGCACCGGTATCATTTGAAACAAAAACAAAAATCTAGGTAGAACATTCATCTTAACTACTGCTATTCTACCAAGCAAAGACAGTTGCAGCTTCTTCCATTTTTCGAGATCCTTTTGAATCTTATGCCAGAGTTCTTCATAATTATTTTGAATAAGTTTTCTATTGGATGCTGCGACTTGTACCCCTAGATATTTCACCTTCATAACTATTTCAAAACCTGCCACCCTTTCAAGTTCTTTCCTTTGTGGTTCCAACATATTTTTGACTATCATCTTAGTCTTTCTCTGGTTCAGGCGAAAACCTGAAACCAGACCATATTCCTCTATAATGTTTTTCATCTGAATGATTGATTCCAAAGGTCGTGTTAGGGTAACAACCAGATCATCTGCGAATGCCTTTGTTCGGTAATCTTTTTGCCTTACAACTATTCCATTCATTTTGTCCGAGTCCTGTAGAGCGTTCAACAACACTTCTAGCGTCAAAATAAACAATAATGGAGATAATGGACAACCTTGTCTTGTTCCTTTCTGTATGTTAAAAGTGGCAGTTAAAGTACCATTAATGATAATTTGTGCCAGCTGTTCCTGATAAATTGCAGAAATTGCTTGTATAAATTGCTCCCCAAAATCCATTTTGTGCAAAGTCTTTTTTAGAAAATCCCAGTTGACTCGATCAAAGGCCTTCTCCGCATCCAAAAACACCAACACCGCAGAAGTCTGCTTCTTTTTCTCAAGATATTCCAGCAAGTCTATGAGTTGCCTAACATTGTCCTTCATGTATCTACCTTCTATAAAACCTGCTTGGTCATCATGAATCACATCTTGAATAACTGGCATCAGTCTGTTGCCAGTTTTGGGTCGAAAAAACGGCTCTACAGGCGACGGGGGCGGCGGCCGATTTAACGAGCCGCCCGGCGACGGAGCGCACCCAAACTGGAAGTCCCTATTATGATGTAATTTTAAGCAGTAAAGGATAAGATGAAAAGTCACAGTAAAGAAGTTTGTTCTACTTTACTTTTTCCTCTAAAGCAGTATTTCTTAAACTTTTTTTTTCTCTCAAGGACCGTTTCACATTTTAAAAATTGTAGGGAACCTCAAAAGAGCTTTTCTTTGCAGGTTATATTTATCATATTAAAAAATAAAAATGGACACATTTGTTACAGTTGTGATTATTCATGATTGATGGGATTTTAATGTTGTATTTTCAACATTGGCTGGCAAATAATTTTGATTTCAAGGAAACCAGATCTTGGTTCTTGAGGATCTTGAGGTACTGCCCCAGGGGTTTTAGGACTACACTTTAAGAAACACTGTTGTAAGGAAAATGCATTTTGAAATAAGATTGAGAACGTTGAAGAGAGTGCTTGTAGAAGATGACAGCAAAAAAGAAAATCATGTGGTAGCTAAAACTGACATGGGCAAGCTGAGGGAAAACATTGGAAAATCATACAAATGGATGACAGCAGTAAAAAGTCAATTGGGGAAGAGTTGGGTTGAAGGGATTCTTCAGAAACCATTGGCTAATAGTATAGAGATCCTATGGGGAGATAAGAGACCTAAGTGCCATGCAAAAATTCTGAATTATTTAGAAAGAAATGAAATACTAGTAACAATTACAAGCAGTCCTCCTTTAACAACCTTAATTGTGATTGAAATTTCTGTTGCTAACCAAATGGTGTCATTAGGCAAAACATCGCTTAACTGCAGCACTTAGCAATCACAGTTCTGGTAGTCCCAGTTGTTGTGTTAGGGAAGGAGCTCAAGCTTCTGCCCTATTGTGCTTCCCTCCACTTCAACTCCTCTCCATCTCTGCTCTTTAGTGCCTAAGCAGTAGCAGGGGGAAGATGATGGCAAAGGTCATCTGAGGACACCAGAGGTGGAGTGCAGGTAGCCAAAAGGGCAGAAAGGTATGGGGTAAGACCGGTGGGTCAAGCTGAAGTGTATGGTGCAGTGGTAAATGCAGTTGAGCTCCAAAGCACCCAAATTCTGATCATATGACTGTGGGGGCACTTCAGTCACCATAACTCCAAGGACTGGTCATAACTACTCAGTGCTATTGTAACTTTGAATGGTTGCTGAACAAATGGTCATTAAGCAAGGACTACTTGCACCACCAATACAAATTAGGTTTAGAGAGGGGGTTACTTCTTTGAATAAGGAAATGACTGATGATTTTCTGTCCTCATTGCAATATCAATCTGGTTCAAGCTACCAAGATTGAAAAATACTGTTAAGTTGATGAGTATAAGGGCATGGTGGGATGAATGGTATGGACAGGTTGATATCACAAAGTATATCAGACCATCACTAGGGGGAAAAAATGGAAGGACGAAGGTTATAATGTGCTCTGGAGAACAATAACAATAAAAAGGTAGTAGCATTGAAAGATAAAGGGGGAAAAATGAAGTGACACAGTTTATAGTGTATGGGATCAAAATAATGAATTCTAAATTGAAGGAGTGAAGAAGAAAGTAAAAGATGTAGTGCAAATGGGGAGAACTTAGATTTGAAGTCTGAATAGCCTATGAAACACCTCAGAAAAAAATGATCCGAGGCTAGTTTTTGGTTCTTGCAAAAGTCACATTGCACTGTTGTCTTCACGAAATGCCAATTTCACTGAAAGTGCTGGCTGAAAATCAGGAGAAGCAGTAAAAATATCAGTGACAACTTTGCTCAGTTTAGCTGTGTCTGAAGCAGCCTTCTACCCTACCACTGATCCCATGCTCGCCTTCAGTTGCCCCTGTTCAGTCTTGCTACACTACAACCCAGAACCAGGATTGCTGCATCTCATCATGAGTCTTTGTGACCTTTCTCTTCCCTTGCCTCTCTTCTTTGGATAGGGTGCAGTTTCCTGCCTCTTCCCATTCATCCCCCATATTTGTAGAGGCCATAGGGTCAGTCACTTATCCACATTCATTAGTTTGCCTCTTGTAGATAAGGGTTCATTGGTGCATTGACTTAATCACCATTCATTTATTTTAAATTTCTTAATTAGTCAATTTGTAAATGCCAATTGCAACTAGGGGCCTGCTAATTTCATTGGCATGATAGAATTTCCATTGTTTACTGGTAAGGGAGAGCCCTAGATGTCAAAATAACATTTTGTTTTCTTTGTGTGTGTCTAGTTTGATTCATCACCACCTATGGCTGCTTTGTTTTAGGTCCATCTAGAATGTCTCCAAAGTCTCAACGACCCAATCGAGGGGCAAAGAATATGTCTTCCCCGACCAGCCGACCCATGGAAGTCTCTGCTGCATCTCCTACAGGTAGAAGCACAAATAAGCAGCAAATCTGATGTCCTTTTTTGTGAGGGCTTTGATTTTTTTAAAAACTTCACATATTAGCCCTAATTTAATGCATCTTTGCTGTTACTATACTGTATAGTGGGCCGTCTCTATGCTCCTCGTTCACCGAAGTCTGCCTCAACTGTTCCAGTCTCTTCCCAAGATCCTCCTGTGGGATCAGCTATCCCTATTGCTCCTGCATCACCTTCTGAGTCAAGGACTACCATGGAATCGAGTGCTTCCCCAACCCCACCTTCACCTAAAGTCCCAGCATCTATCCCAGTAGCTGCTGTTGAAAGTAAGTACTTAAACTGGGAGTAAAGCAGGTTTGGTTGATTGCCAATCAACAAGGAACTAAGGATAGACCTAAAACAAAGCAACCTATAGGCATTAGCTGGCCAGAGAATCCCAGATGTGCTGCACCAAACTCCTCAATATGTCATATCATTTCAATGTTTCTGAGAATGTTGAGGACTTTGTTTAGATTTTTGAAACTTGCTGCCTGGAAAGATTGCTTATAAACTTCTTGCTGTTTTTTCTTCCCTCCTATTTTACCCTAGTAAGAAAAATATTTGAGATTCTACAGTTTTTAAATACTTGATGGGTTTGATCACTTGAAAAAGTTTTAGGATATTTATTGTTTATCTGAAGGAGAGTATGGGATTTGAATAAATGGTGATGCTCTTTGGGAAGTTGCCATACTTTCTAAGTGCATTTCAAGTTTGTTCCTCTTTCCTTGCCTGGTATCTAGATATAAAATGTAGCATATGGTTTGTCTCCTAACCCTTTCCTTCCTCTTCTAGTTAAAGAGGTGCCTGGCTCTGCCACCAAAGAAGCCGGCAGGACTGTAGAAGTTATGGGGCCCTCAGACTTGGTCAAACAGACTAGCAAAGGTTTGTTTCTTTTGACTCTTTGAGCTTTTTGCTTGTTACTCTAAATGTCAGATTGGAGTTGCTTCGCATATTTTCTATTACACATTATATTTTGCACATTGCTGTTTTTTAAAATTGTGAGCTAAATCAGGCAGAGTCTACACACAAGGAGACAAGTTCCTTGTATGTGCAATCACACTTGGCCAATAAAGAATTCTATCCTATCCTAAATGTAATGAACTAAACAGTTAATTAATAAACTCAGAACTGCCTAGATGGCTTTGAGCCAGCTACTTCATCTCAGTGTAACTTATAGGATTGTTCTGGGGATAACTGAAGATTTGATTACACACACACATGATAACATCCCCTTATCCATTCAGAAAAGTAGAATATTAATACAAAATTAAATAATCACTGCTAACAGGAAAAAAAAAATTCTTACCAGGTGCATATAATTTAGTTGGCCACCAGAAACCAATACCATCTGGATTTATAGGAATACGGCTCCCATAATATTCAGCCAATTACTCCATTTAATATTAGAGTACCAGATTTGAGATGCTTAACAGAATTTTGATACTAAAATGCTCTTCAAGGTTTTGAGTTCTTAAATCTTCAATTGTGGCAATTGCACTGTTCTAGGTCTCCAAAATGAGCAAAAGAGGAATCAGCTCGAGGAGTTGAAGAAGTTTGGAGCCCAGTTTAAGGTGAGCACATTCTCTTATTCCCCTTCTTTTAAAGAGGAGGAAAACATGGAGCACTTTTAAAATAGGAACATAAAATAAAAGCAGTTTTCTAACCACGGTTGCTTACCTCATGTCTCATTTTAGTTACAGCACAGCTCCTCTCCAGAAGCCAACCATGACCCCTTCCGGCCAAAGGAATCTCTTGAAGGGAAAGTAAAAGACAAACTGCCAGAGGTGTTGGTTGGGGCAGGCAGTTCGTGTGAAGTATCGGAAGAGTGTCCCAAGCCCAGCCTGGATTTCAGTGAAGGGAGCAGCAAGGAGGAGAAAGGATCCTCTGAGGGCATGGAACGCCAGACCCAGACTGCCAGTCCTCTGGGTAAAGGGGAAGTAGAGGACAAGGAAGATGGTCCTGTCTCAGAGTGAGTCTGGGGGGAACCGGAATACAGTTAGTCCTTGACTTTAACAACCCTAATTAAGCCTGAAATTTCTGTTATTAAGCGAAACATTTGTTAAGTGAGTTTTGCTCCATTGTATGCCTTTCTTGCCCCAGTTGTTAAGCAAATCAATGCAGTAGTACAGTTGTTAAGTGAATCTGGTTTTCCCATTGACTTTGTCAGAAGGTCACAAAAGGTGATAGATCACAGGACACTTCAACTGCCATAAATATGAGTGCATTGCCAGGTGTGTGAATTTTGATCATATGATCATGGGGATGCTACATAAGTCACTTTTTTCAGTGCTGTTGTAATTCAAGTGGTCATTAATTAACTGTTGTAAGTCGAGGACTACCTATAGACTGCTGCATGTTTGTTTACGTTCCTGTCTCATTTCCATTGTACTCCCCTCCAGGCAGGTGAAGAAATCAACGTTGAATCCTAATGCAAAAGAATTCAACCCCTCAAAGACACTTCTTTCTGTGGTGTGTAACTAGCTCTGGGGATAGTTTGGGTTGACATGGTGGGTTTTGGGATAACAGCAGCTTCTTAAGTTGCCTTCATAGTCAAATATCTAATAATTGCGGCCTTCTTCCCCAGAACAAATCAACAAGCACGCCTACATCACCAGGGCCACGGACCCATTCTACACCCTCCATCCCAGTGATTACCCCAGGGCAAAGTGGCATGTACAGCACACAATATATTTCTTATATCCCACAGATTCACATGAGCCCGGCTGTGCAGGTGAGGTGGGAGGAATGATACCTAAATGGTCCTATCTTTGCACTATATGTTATTGGTTCTTTACAAACTAGATCAGGTAAGGATAGCATTAGAATTAATTAGTTTGCTGCTATTCTCTGCAGACACCTCAGATGTACCCCTATCCTGTTTCCAATTCTGTGCCCGGACAGCAGGGGAAATACCGAGCTAAAGGTGAGGAAATTCTTGGCCAAAGCCTCATTGATCATGGGAAATTTGCCTGGAAGTTTCAACTGTTCTGCCACTTGGAGGAAAAAAAACCAAGAATATAAAAGGCTTTTCTTAATCCATTTATTTTTCCTGAACAGGGTCTCTACCTCCCCAGCGTTCAGACCAGCACCAGCCCACCTCAGCTCCTCCCATTATGCAAGCAGCAGCTGCTGCAGGGCCCCCTCTGGTAGCTGCTACTCCATACTCTTCATACATCTCCTACAATCCTCAGCAGTTCACAGGACAACCTACTATGATGCAGCCCATGGCCCACTATTCCTCGCAGGTAGATAAAATAAATTTCAAGGGAAAAGAGATACGTGTGTTTATCTGTTTTGCTCATATTTTCTATCTTTTTTCCTTCCTTCTAGCCTATGTTTGCCCCCATGCTGCAGAGTAACCCCCGTATGATGACATCTGGCAGTCACCCCCAAGCTATCGTCTCATCATCTACTCCACAGTATCCTCCAGCAGAACAACCTACACCCCAGACTCTTTATGGTACCTTTATTGTTAGCTGAAGTCTGAGCTTTCTTTCTTTCTCCCGCCACGTTGCCTTGTTGACTGCTGCTTGCTGCTTCTCTCCCCAGCCACAGTGCATCAGTCGTATCCCCATCATGCCACACAGCTGCATCCGCATCAGCCTCAACCAGCTACCACACCCACGGGCAACCAGCAGCAAAGCCAACATGCCGCCCCCAGCCCTGTGCAGGTACTTGGAGGGAGGGGGAGGAACCAAGTATGGAGCTACTACATAGGAGGCACTTAATGCTTTTCTTGGCACTCAACACCCTGCTATTTGATTTTATGTTTGAAATTGGTCCTAGAGCACCATGATCCTTCAAGCTCTAGAAATTCTAGGTTGGCATGAAAAGCAGTCTTGCTTCTAAAGTGATGTTCTGTCTATCTTGGTTCCTGAAACTGCTGTTACAAAATTGAAGCACCAGGGACAAACTTCATTAATGCTTGCATGCTTTATATGGGGGGGAAGCCAATTTAGGAATTAAACAAGATGCTGCTTTGCAACTACTTTTGATTTTGGTATTAATATAAGACAAATTGGGGGGGGGGGAGCATATTTTCTGCAATGGAAATGCGGAACTGAGGACAGGTGGGTGGTTGCAATCTACCCACCATAATGACGTGTAGCTTTTTTGGATATGATCTTTAAATAAAAGTACTTTCTATGAGAATTTATATTCAGAATGTGAACAATTTAAATCTATGACAATATGATCAATGAGTCAGAGGGTTATATGTTGTATAAAGGAAATCGGAAGGCTAATTTAATAAAAGGAAAACACTATTAAAACAAATTTAGTCATTCCCCATTTTTCCCACAGATAAATGCATGCTAACCTAAGTTGCAAATCTTGCTTTTCCCTATAAAATACCAAACGTATTGCTTGGAAATAATGTAAAAAGAAAAAATAATGCAAATTCTGGTAGTTGAAGTATGATTCTTGTGTTTTCTATTATAGCACCAAGCTGGACAGCCCCCTCATTTGGCCAGTGCTCAGCAGCAGCAGAACCTATATCACACAGCTACACTGACGGCTACGCCACCATCCATAACCCCGGGGCCCAGTGCTCAGTCTCCACAGAGCGGTTTCCCACAGCCGACAGTTTATGCCATTCATGCCCATCAGCAGCTGCAGCACGGATACACCAACATGGCCCATGTCACTCAGGTGAGTATACCTGACCCTGGGAAGGGAAAAGGAGCAGCTTTCTTGACCTTGGAAGATATTTCTCAGTGTCTGTCCTCATAAACACTCAGTTTGACAACCCACGAGATAGATATGACCAATAACATTTTTTGTGGCAATTGATGTATGAGAAAAAAAAATTTTTTTGTCTACTAGGGTTGCTTGGACAAACATTTAAAAACAGGATACTACATAAGTTTGAGCAAAGATTGTGTCAGTATTAGTATCAAGAATGGCAATTGTTTCCTGAATTATTTATTTAATAATATTTAATTATTAAATATTCTTTGAACAATACTTGGAATTAGGTTAAGTGCCTCATCTAAATTTCAGTAGCAATTAAAATAACATTACAAACAACGTATACAATACTTCACCATGTGCTATACATAAGAAAGGAAGATTCGGTTTTTCGGATATATCCTCATGAATGCCAGAATCCACGTTCTTGAGGTACAGGTACCGAAGCATCCAATTTTCCCAGTGCATAGTCCACAAATGGTTTCCAAGTTTTCCAGAAAACATCTTCTTTATAATTGCCATTTCTAACTTTAATATCACATGTCATTTTATCGTTTAAGGCTAATTTCCACATTTCACAATACCATTCTATTCTAAAATTCACCTCTAATTTCCAATATCTGGCTATTATAATTCTATCTATTATAATCATAATTCTAATCAATTCTTTCTTATATTTTGTTGGTTCTATTTCCTTGATTATCAACAGTAATATAGATTCTGGTCTCAATATTATTGCTTTCCCCATCATTTCAAATATCATTTTCTCCAATTGTATAGCACAGGGTGAAGTATTGTATACGTTATTTGTAATGTTATTTTAATTAATAAAAATTATAAAAAAATAAAATCAATAAATTTCAGTAGCATGAGTTACATCAGTTGCTAAATATATGTTCTTAAATTAGAAAATTTGGCATTTTCTCTGCTGGCCTAAATAACATGTTTCCCCGAAAATAAGACCCTGTCTTATATTTTTTTGAACCCTGAAATAAGTGCTTGGCCTTATTGCCATGTGCTCAAAAGCCTATTATCAGGGGATGTCTTATTTTGGGGGAAACAGGGTTGTTTGTTTGTTTGTTTAATTAATTAATTAATTACATTTTTATACTGCCCTCCTACCGAAGGACTCAGGGTGGTATACAGCCACAATAAAATAATCCCAACACAAAAATTAAAAACCATTAAAATAATTAAATCATTTGGCCGTAATTAAAACCCCAAAGTAAAAATCATTTAAAAACCCATTAAAATCATTATTCCGTCAGACCGGCTTGTTGAAACAATAGGGTCTTCAGAGCACAAGGGAAGGCGCGGAGGTTGGGCATCCTTCATATATCCGGGGGCAGTTCATTCCATAGGGCAGGGGCCCCCACAAAAAAGGCTCTCCTTCTTTGTGGGGGCCGCCAGCTGACATTGTTTGGCCGAGGCACCATGAAGAGGCCCTCTCTGGGCGAACGTATCGGACGGTGGGAAGCAATCGGTGGCAGAAGGCGGTCCTGTAGAGCATTTTGAAGATGGTGACCAGCACCTTGAAATGCATCTGGAAGACCACTGGGAGCCAGTGCAGCTCACGCAAGAGAGGTGTTACATGAGAGCGACGAGTTGCTCCCATAACCACTCGCGCGGCTGCATTCTGGACCAGTTGGAGCCTCCGGGTGCTCCTCAAGGGGAGCCCCATGTAGAGAGCATTATAGTAGTCCAGACAGGAGGTGACAGGGGCATGAGTGACCATGCGCAAAGTGTCCCAGTCCAAAAAGGGACACAACTGGAAAATCAGGTGAACCTGATAGAAAGCCCCCCTGGCCATGGCCGTCATATGATCGTCTAAAGACAGTCGGGTATCCAGGAGGACGCCCAAGTTGTGAGCCCTCTCTGAGGGTGGCAAGATCTCATCCCCAATAGCCAGCGATGGCAACAGCTGGCTATACTGGGGCGCTGGAAACCACAGCCGCTCGGTCTTGGAGCGGTTGAGTCTGAGCCTGTTTCTCCCCATCCAGATCCGCACGGCCTCCAGGCATCAAGACATCACGTCAAGGGCATCATTGGAGTGGTCAGGGGTAGAAATGTACAGCTGTATGTCGTCAGCATATAGTTGACACTTCACCCCAAAACCACGGATGATCTCACCCAGTGGCTTCACATAAATGTTGTACAGGAAGGGCGAGAGAACTGACCCTTGCGGCACCCCACAAGCAAGATGCCTCAAGGTCCACCTCTGTCCCCCCCGTCAACACAGACTGCGTACAGTCAGAGAAGAAAGAGGAGAATCACCGCATCACGGTACCTCTCACTCCCAATCCATTTCGCCGATGCAGCATGATACCATGATCAATGGTATCAAAAGCCGCTGAGAGATCTAGGAGGACCAGGACAGAGGAGCAACCCCTGTCCTGAGCCCTCCAGAGATCATCAACGAATGTGATCAATGCCGTTTCCATGCTGTATCCCGTCCTGAAGCCTGACTGGCATGGATCTAGATAGACAGCTTCATCCAGGTATCAAGGAACTTGTCAGGCCACCACTTTCTCAACAACCTTTGCCGCAAAACAGAGGTTGGAGACTGGACGATAATTAGCTAGTACAGCTGGGTCCAGGGAAGACTTCTTGGGGAGGGGCCTCACCACCTCCTCTTTCATGGTGGCTGGGAAGACACCCTCACTCAAAGAAGCATTAATAATCCCCTGAAACCAGCCTCGTGTAACCTCCCAACCAAGCAGGAGGGACATAGGTCCAATAAATATGTGGTAGCATTAAGCCTTCCCAAAATCCTGTCCACGTCCTCAGGAGCCACAGGGTCAAACTCCTCCCAGAAAACACTCTCAACACCCTCCCCTATCATCCCATCCAAGGCTACCCAATCGGAGTCCAGGCCGTCCCGAATCTGAGAGATTTTATCATACAGATATTGCACAAAATCCTCAGTTCTATCCTGCAAGGGATCGTCCCGCGCTCCCACCTGGAGTAGAGAGCAGGTCATCCTAAACAAGGCGACTGGGCGGTTCTCTGCAGATGCAGTAAGAGCGGAAAAATAATTAGATTTTGCCACTCTTATTGCCACTAGGTAGGTCTTGATATAAGACCTCACCAGTGTCCGGTCGGATTCGGTGCGGCTGGCCCTCCAATCACTCTCTAGGCATCTTTCCCAGCGCTTCATCTCTCTCAGCTCCTCGGAGAACCAAGGAGCTAATTGAGATAGGCACCGAGTCAGAGGCCGCAAAGGCACAACGTGGTCCAAAGCTCCAGCGGTCACCCTATCCCAGGCGGCCACCAGTTCTTCAGCCGAGTCGTGAGCCAGAGCCTCTAGGAATGGCCCAAGCTCCGTCAGGAACCTCTCCGGGTCCATCAGACGCCTGGGACAGAACCACCTGGTTGGTTCCGTCTCCCTGCGACGAAGGAAAGCGGCCCAAAAGTCTAATTGAAGGAGTGAATGATCTGTCCATGACGAGGGCTTAATAACTAGATCCCCTAATTCAAGATCATTCAGCCACTGACCAGAGACAAAAATCAAGTCCAGTGTGTGCCCCCGGTGTTGGTGGGGTCGTGAACTAACTGGGTCAGGTCCATAGCCGTCATGAAAGCCATGAACTCCTAAGCGGCTTCCGACATTTCACTGACGGATGACAGGTTGAAATCCCCCATGACCATAAGTCTGGGGGTATCCACCGCTACCCCGGCTATTACATCGAGCAGCTCAGGCAGGGCTGCTGCCACGTGGCAGGGAGCCAGATACATGATCACCAAGCCCATCTGCACACCACGACTCCACAAGGAGGGACTCACAACCAGCTATCTGAGGAACAGTGGCCTCCCTCAGACCAAGACTTTCCTTAATAATCACCACTACCCACCCCCTCCCCTGGGCCCTAGGCTGATGAAATGCATGGAAGCCTGGTGGGCACATCTCAACAAGGGGAACCCCCCCCCTCCCTGCCCAACCTGGTTTTCATAATCCCCGCCAGGTCCGCACCCCCCTCCTGAATTAGATCATAAATGAGGGGGGCTTTATTTATCGCAGACCTGACATTGCACAGCATCAGCCGAAGGCTCGGGCCCTGAGGCTCTGCACAATCTGGGATACAGGAAGCGCCTTGGAGGCCGGAGCACGCCACCGCTCACAAGTAGTGCGTACTCCCCGAACATGATACAGCTCCCTATGCCTGCCATATCTGCCCTTCCCACCCACTGTACTGATGGAATGGCCCTTCACCTCTTCCCTTCTAAACCCTCTTCCCCTCTCCTCCCGCCATGACCCTCAGACTCACTCTGAGGCTCTGTGGACCCCCCCAGGTCCATTCCTATGCCCACCCACCCCCTCCCCCAAACCCACTAAAAACTTTGTAAAAACCCTCTTTAAAAAAACCCTCACCCTCCTCCTTGCCGCATGCCACCTCTCGGGGTCCCAAAACCCATCATTAAGATAAGCCCTCGCTAATGTAGAGGGCCAAGCCTGCGAGAGGGGGGAATCTCACAGCGCAAAGAGCTCGGCCGGTGAATACATCCCAAATCAGCCTGGGGAAGATGGAATAAGGCCAGGGATTCAATGGTGATAGTCAGGGAAAAGGCCCTAGAGAAAATGTCCGCCATTTTGGCGTGGGTTGGACCGGGCTCCACTGCCCTCTCATGGCAGCTGATAAATAAGCATATCATTTATTAAAACCCTCAAACTATTCTTGTCTACTACAGGCCCATGTCCAGACTGGAATTGCAGCTGCCCCACCACCTCACCCTGGAGCTCCCCAAGTCATGTTACTGCATCCCTCACAGACTCATGGTGGACCCCCTCAAGGAGGTGTGCCCCAGAGTGGTGTGCCCACCCTTTCCGCCTCCACACCATCCCCCTACACATACATAGGGCACCACCAAGGTAAGCCTGTTATTTAAAGCCAGGGGTGGGGAGAAGGTGGAAGGATGAGTCCTCTGATGTACCAACCTGATCACCATCTAGTATGTCCATATGGGTGGAAATTAAGATTTTGTAGTCAGTATTTCTGATCAGGATAGATTGGCTACTGTGAAGAATTGATTGAATGTTGATGGCAATTGGGCAGGGTTTGCCATGCAGGTAACAGAATACTGTTTTGGATTTTGGTGTGCCTTTGTGATCCTCACTGTCTCTTTTTTTTCTTTTCAGTTCAGTCTCATCCCTCCCAGCAGCTTCCATTCCATACCCCTGGGAATTGATGTCCATGCTTCTCCCTGTGACCTGAGACCCCAGCCAGCTATGGCTCTGTTGCTGATCCCCCCCAAGCCTGGGCCATCCCTTGTGCCCAAGGCAGAGGCCCCTGAAGGGATGCAGTCTGGCCCAGCCCCTTTTGGCAAACAACTTCCTTTCCGTTGGTTTAGTGAAGCCTGCCCTGGGTACTGTTGACCAGCGGGATGGAGCAAGACCCCTTTCTATTGCCCAGAGAAGGGCAGGTTTTATTTTCTTTTATTTATAACTCCATTGGGGTTTTTAGAGCAAATGCCACTTTCCCATATTAACTTGACAAGGACATGACCATATGGACAAATCTTGACTTTTTATTAAGTAAAAATATTTAAAAAGTTAAAAAAATAAAAATTTAAACTAACTAATGTTGGGCTTGGGGTGAATGTGTGGGTGGGCCAGTCTGTAAGCAACAGTCCTTAATTGTGGTTCTGCAGCATCAGAGAGGAAGAATTTGTGACCTGTCCAGCATACATAGCTCAACCAGACTTGAAGAACTGTTTTGGAATTCAGTATTGTTGTCTAGCAGCATAATTTTCCTTTCTGAAAATAGATCACCAAGGATTAGTAGATTGGGTGACAGTGAAACAGATCCTAAAGCAGTAGTTTTTAGTGCTGGGTTATCCCATGAATGCAATTACACACCAAATTAAAATCAATTTTAATTGATGCTTTTATTGGAATCAATGACACATCAAATTTAAGTACCTTGGAGATGGGCAAAAACAGTATACTTGTGCCATAATTCAATTTGGCCTCTGAAAGAATCTTGGTTGCTATTGTTTTTTCATAATTATAAAAAGAGAAAACAAGGATGATGATGTAACTGAGATGTTAAATCTTTATTTGTAGAGACTATTTTGAATCACTTAAAAGTCCCAGTTTTATACCTCCGCAAATCACCATGAGAATTCTTTTAAAATGAGTGCAGGTTAAGTTCAGTGTTGTGGACCATGACCTTTTTGCTGCTCTCCAATGAAATTCAGTTTTCATTTGTCAACCTGCTTACAGTGTCATAGTCTTATTTGATCCTGGCTAGTCAATCTAAGGTGATTGCAATTTGGTACCTTTTCGGTACCAAATGCCCAAACTGGAACACGTGCACAAATGCACCGCAGCCGGAAACTTGAAGACCAATTGGCCGGTGCACATGCATGTGCTGGCCACCTGGTGTTCTGGTTTCCAGTGCCTGCATGCACGCCAGCCATCTGGTCTTCAAGTTTCCGGGGCTGTGGTGCATGTGTGCACATGCGTGTTCTGGTTTGGGTATTTGGTGCTGGTTTGGGCACTGTGCCACCTCTGGCACGCATGCCATAGGGTTTGCCATCACAGGTATAGGAAATCTGGCATTGTATATATTCAGCTGTAATCTGAACCAACAGTTGTGAAGTGGTGAATAAAGGAAATATCCTTTTTTTTAAACAGGAAAAAACATAGAAGAAAACGAACTTTAGAATTAAGGATATTAGTAGTCCCTTCTCAACTATTATAATTCTGCTGATCATATTTGTGGAACGGGTTGGCAATGCTTAATCAGGCTAAAAATTTGTACATTAAATTTTATCAAACTCTTCTTAGTGATTCATGTAATTAGTTGCAAACATAAGGCTGTGTATGGTTGATAGTATTTAACGTCACTTTTTTTTAAAAAAAACTTGTCAATGCAGTTAAAATACTGCTGGAGAACAGATATAGTGATTTCACTCCTTCCAATGAGCAGTTTAGCTAGTTTCCAAATCGTATTTCTTCTTTCCCATCAAGACTAATAATTCCCATCTCCATTTTTTAAATGCAGATATTTTTTTTTATATTTTCAATACTTTGCGATTTCATGTTTCCTTTCTCCTATATATGGCGGCACAAAAACGTAACAAATATGCTTCTGTGGGATTCTTGGCACTCCAAAATTATGTTATCTGATTGGGTAACAAAATGTCTGCAAGCAAGCAACAAAGCCCAGAGTACCAAGAAGCTCATAGTTGAACCCCAAACTACATATATTATCTTCTGTTGGAAATATGCTGCTTTCAATGCTGCTTATCTGTAATGGATTAAGTTGCATAGCAGAGTTATTTATGTGCTTGTGCACAAATGTTTTGGAGCTTCATCAGCACACTTGCATTGAGTCAGGGATGATTCTGGACAGAGGAAAAAAAGCTCCTGCTCACTTTTTAATTATTTTTATTTAAACAATTTTCACCCTTGCTCCCACCCTTTGGTGGAGCCCTCTTCTTTGAGCCAAGACTGTCACATTCATCTATTGTGCAGGCCTGGATACAGTGTCGTCAGTTTTCTAGGAAGTATTTATGTCCAATTCCAGCTGCTGCAACTTAATTATCCCAGCAATCATCCCCTGGAGCCAGTGGCAGTATCTTTGTGACCACTCCAGTGCCCATGGTTCGAGATCCATCCCGCAGAGTGAACCGTTGTCCTTGTTCCAAGACCATGGGGTACTGTAGTATGAGATTAAGGCAGACGTTCTCACCTGGCATCACCATTTCCTACAGCAAACAAGGAAAGGTATGAAAAGATGGCAACCTACACTTAGACCTCCACAACTGCAAGAAATGTGGCAATTAGAAATATTGAGAAAACACCCATTAACAAACTCCACTACTCGGCAATGATCACGCACAAAAAAGTAGTAGGAAAAAGTGTGATACAAACCTTTCCCTCGGGTAATTCTATGCGACAAGTCATATTCCAGGTCAGCGAGAACATAATTGGCATGAACTTAGACACAAAAGATCCTTGACGGCCACCTTCCTCTTTGGTCAGGACATAAACCTATGAAAGCAAAGCAATTTATTTGTCTTGCCTTAACTTTACAGGGTAGCAGAGCAAGTTTGGGGATACTAGCCTACCATTCCCTAGTAACATTAAGATGTGCTCCAGGGTTTTATGGATGTCTCTTTCTCAGCCCTCTACATGGTGTGAAACAGCATCCTAGTATTCTGCCTTCCCAAATATATTTCCCTCACTCACCTGAGCCTCAATCTTCTGATGTGGCTGGACGGAGCCAGGCTTACACATGACTAATCCCCTTCGTATATCTTCTCGTTTCACAGACCGGATCAAAGCGCCCAAATTATCTCCAGCCTGTGCCTGATCCAACTGTTTGTGGAACATCTCGACACCTGAAGCCAATTACACACACATTTCTGCAAATTTTGTGCAGCCTCCCCAGTTCCACAAAATTATACAGGTAGCCCTTGACTTAACAACAATTTGCTTAGTGACCATTCAAAGTTACAATGTTACTAAATAAAATGACTTACGACCCTTTTTCACACTTAATGGCTGTTGCAGCATCCCCATGATCACATGATTTATATTTGGATGCTTGACAACTGACTCACATTTATGACAGTCGCAACGTTCTGGGATCACATTATGCCCCTTTGCGATCTTCTGACAAGTAAAGTCAATGGAGAAACTCAGATTCACTTAACTGTGTTACTAATTTAACAACCACAGTGATTCACTTAGCAAATGTGAGAAAAGTCATCAAATGGGGCAAAACTCACTTAACAAATTTCACTTAACAACATAAATATTGGGCTTCATTGTGGTTATAAGTTGAGAACTACATGTACTGCAAGGATTGCCTCAGTCATAATTGTTTAGAAACAGACCAGTAACATGAGAAAAACGAAGCTAAAAAACACTGGAAGACCAATCTTGCAAAAAAAAAAAATAGTGGGAGGATTCTACTTACCAGTCACAACTGAGCGTAAATGTGTTTTGTAACCCACAAATTCACATTCCTCCCCTTTCTTGAGAATACCACGTTCAAGGGTACCTGCTACAACAGTGCCCCGACCTAGAACAAATTAAAATCATTTTAAATAAGGTATAAAATAATTATAGACCTCTATCTTTAGATATGCAAGGTATAATGTGATGGTTTGGTACCTGGAATGGAGTAAGTACGCTCTACAGGAAGCAGAAAAGGTTGATCAAGATCACGTTTTGGCACAGGGATGTATGAATCCACTGTATCCAGAAGCTTTATGACAGAATTCAACCCCAGTTCTGGATTTTGGTTCTGCAAAAAAAGAACCACGGGAATTAATGATACATCTTAATAAAGGGAAGAAATAAAAGGAAAGTTTGTGAAGCATATCACTGACCTCTAAAGCGCATAGAGCAGACCCTATAATTACAGGAGCTGCTTCCCCATCATAGCCCAACTCTGTAAGTAGCTCACGGATCTCCAGCTCCACTAGTTCCAACATTTCTTTATCATCAACTGCATCAGCTTTGTTGATGTACACAACCACGTGTTTCACTCCAATCTAGAATGGGGGGGGGGGGTTGGTGGTGTTAAAAAAAAAAGGAAAATTGCTTAAATTTGCAGGCTGAGCAGATGTATCAGATGGTCACTAGGTGTGCCTTTTAAATCACAACCAACCTGTTTAGCAAGCAGAAGGTGCTCTCTAGTCTGTGGCATTTGTCCATCTGTTGCAGCCACCACCAGGATACAGCCATCTAATGGTGCTGTCCCAATGATCATATTCTATAGACCAAATAATGGGAAACATGTCAGTTTCCAACACTAAGCTTAGAAAAACATCCTTTCATATTATTGTGGTTGGCATAAAAATATGTCAAACAGGAAAGATACTTTTTTCCCCTTAAATCATTTATATATCTTACAAATACAATCACTAAGAACCTTCTGCCAGGGATTCCTAAATAGGAATATTGGAATTCTTTGAAAGTTCCTTGGCATCTAGTTCCCCATGCCTACCTTGATATAATCAGCATGCCCAGGGCAATCTGTATGACCATAATGGCGGTTGGCTGTTGAATATTCTACATGGGAGGCATTAATTGTAATCCCCCGGGCCTTCTCTTCTGGTGCATTATCAATGTCTTCATATTTCTTGTACTGGGCACTTCCAGTCTCTGAAAGAACTGGAAGAAAAAGGTAAATACGAACATGGCATCACGGGTGTTTAAACTGATGTATTTGAAGAGCTGGCACTATTCCTTGTGTAAGGGGACAAGTCAGCCAAACAATGCTTAAAGGATCTTTTATTTCTTTTCTGAACTTTTGAATTCGCAAAAAGGACTTTTATGTATCTCAGCCTTTTTTTCCTTATGCAATTATAAGAAGTGTTAATAGAAAGAAAATAGCATCGAACTCTTTTCTCACAGTTGATAAAAGTGGGGGAGAACACACTATGTTTAATTCTTTACCTGAGCCTCAAGTAAGGAGAAAGCATTAAGTCTACCATGTGAGACTGAAATAATAATATGCTTGAACTGATCTGAAACCTCTGGAAGACTCCTGCTGTGTAACAGAGCCTTTACACCTTCAAATACATCGTGATAGCTATCAATCAAGATTATTATTGAAGGGTAACATTTTTATTCCAGATACAAAGGCTGAAGCAGATTTTAGATGGGAATCCTGATGACTGAAAACAGCCAGAGTACCCAACACACAAAAAACTAACCCCTGGCAATTTTTTTTAATATTAAGCTTTAATTTTAGACCACCCTGTTTATCAATAGCTCTGGATCAGCCTAGTCAATTGCTCCAATACTTTACTGGTGGTTCTTTAAATCAATGGCCTTTCAGTAAATAAAAAGGGAGGTGCTTAAGATATTTGGTCTCCTTTTAACAACTGTGCCCATTTCTCCCCAACTCTCACTTTTAGTGATGGCTGCTGTTAATGTGGTCTTGCCATGATCCACATGCCCAATTGTTCCAATGTTGACATGTGGTTTGTCCCTTACAAATACTTTTTTTGCTTCAACTGCAAAACATCGAATTGGGAATTCTAGTCCACCGAAGCTTGTGCCATGTACTGGTGGCTGCAAAAAAACAAGCAGCAATATTAAAATCTCTATGAATTTCTGCCTCTAATTTTTATCAATAAGTCTTTTCCATTCACTGATGAAAGTTTTCTTACCTTGGACAGTACATTTTGCAAGTACTGAGACAGGCAGCCACGTAGGCCTACAAGACAGATTGTGATAGGAATCTCATTAGCTTATGGTATTCTGCTTTTCCGCACTACACTGCTTCATATTCAAACATCCAACTGTACTTCATATAGCCCACTGAAATTGTTATACTTCCAACCAAATCTTTGGACATTCTTGTTCTCAGTTCCATTCTTTCCCTTTTTGTATCATTGCATACAACTCTCAGTATATGCATTTAACAAAAACCATGTATGCTCAGAACTTCAGGTAACTTGAAAAGCATATCTAGATTGGGCAGAACTTTTATATCACCATGCAATGATCTGGTTTATACTGCATTTAATCCAAGGAGCAAGTAAGTGTTGTTAGTTGCAAAGTTCTGTCTGACTCATTGCGACCCCATAGACAACTTTCCTCCAGGCTTTCCTGTCCCCTACCATTCCCCGGAGACCATTTAAGCTCACGCCGACTGCTTCAGTGACTCCATCCAGTCACCTCATTCTCTTCCATCCACTTCTTCTTTTGTCCTCAAATCATTCCCAGCATTAGGTTCTTCTCCAGTGAGTCCTTCCTTCTCATTAAATGGCCAAAGTATTTCAGTTAAGTAAATATAGGGTATAGCATATTTAAAATCAGTTTAGCTTATATTTTCTCCTTCCATCTTCTCTACATAAATACATTTGGCTCTCTCAATTGTTTATTTTGTGATACTGGTAATGTAAATGTCAGAAATTCATTCAGAATTAGCAATTAATAGGCCAAAAATGAGCACACAAAACTTCAGAACTGTGTATCTATTGCAGAAACTCTTCAAAAGGAATTGGTTATACAGCAAGAAGGAACACAAAATGACTGAAACGTCCCTCAAGAGAGGGGAAACAAAATTTATTTGGGGTAAAGATCAATTTATTTCTCCCAGAACAGAACTGTATAGACTGAAGTGTAGATTGAAGTGTGTATGTACACACACACGATATATCATAACACATACATGTATGTGTGTACATACATAGACTTCAATCTACACTTCAATACATGTGTTTTGTGTGTGTGTGTGTGTGTCTGTATATATATACAAACACATATACATATGTACATGTATATGCATATACCATAAGCTTTATTGTCACTTTTTACTGTGAACGAACTGCATACATTCAAAATGAAATTGCGATGCCTGCTTTCAAGACTCAAAATTAAAACCGATATAAAATTAAAATCATAATTATACAAATATTCTTTTTTTAAAAAAAAACACTGAGTCAAGAAGCGAAAGGGAAGGTAGGTATGGCATATTCTCTCGCGTCGATCAAGAGCAAAAAAACCGCCGCAAACAGCTTTCATAAACTGCAGCGACGCCTCGCCCAGCCCCGGTCCTTGCAACGCTTCCGTAACCCGGTGTCTCCCACGTGTATTGGAATCGATGCTTTAGGCAGACATAGAATGGGACAAAGAAGAAATTTCATGCGCGCGGGGTCGGAGGGGGCTGTTTCTCTCCTTCCCCTCGACCGCCTCGTGGCCGTCTTCGGCATCCTCCGTACCCCAGAACCGAAGACCAGGTCATGACGCAGAAGGTCAGGCATGTTCCGGAGAGAACCCACGAAGGATGGGAAAATGTCGGGGCCGCCTTTTTTCGGCCATCAGGAACGTGCTTCCCTCCCCAACTCCCGCCCCGCGCTGCCTCCTCCTCCTCCTCCCGCACCGGGTCCCCCTCTCAACCTCCGCTTTGACTGACCGCTACCGCCGCACAGCCGCCCTCGCGCCAGCAGCAGAGCAGAGGCCGCCATCTTCCCTTTCCTTGTCCCGGAAGGATCGTCACCAGGCGCTTTCCTGATGCCCGTGTGTGTAGGGGGGGGATGGAGAGCAAGGGCACGCGCTTGATCTAACTTCCGGCTGCAAATATATATTCAAATTAACCCTGCGCGTTGTCTGTTCTTAAAGGCTTAACATCCGGTTTGCTTTGCAGTGCTATTTTTGAGCGGCAAAGGAAAGACGCTTTTTTTAAAAAAATCAGTTGCTAGAAACGCGAAAAAATTATTGGAGGAAGAACCTATGGAGGCTTTTGTTTCAAATTCCATCTTTCGCCATTGAAGAATAGAAATGAATAGAATAGAACAGAACAGAACAGAACAGAATAGAATTATTTATTGGCCAAGTGTGATTGGACACACAAGGAATTTGTCTTGGTGCATACTCTCTCAGTGTACATAAAAGAAAAGATACATTCATCAAGAATCATAAGGTACAACATTTATTGATAGTCATAGGGTACAAATAAGCAGTGGTGGGATTCAGCCTGTTCGCACCACTTCAGGAGAACAGATTGTTAACTTTCTGAGCAGTTTGATGAACTGGTTGTTGGAAGAAATCATTAGGGCAAAGAATCGGTTGATAAATTATTTGAATCCCACCACTGCAAATAACCAATCAGGAAACAATATCAATATAAATAGTAAGGATACAAGCAACACTGTTACAGTCATACGGTCATAAGTGGAAGGAGATGGGTGATGGGAACGATGACAAAATGAGATTAATTGTAGTGCAGATTTAGTAAAAGAATACTGAATCTTACCTCAGCCTACTACACAAGGCTGTTGTGGAGAAAAATTGGGAATATGTACAGATGCTAACAAGAACAGAGGATATTAAAAAGTGGCACCCATCCTCGCAGAAAACAGGGAAAAGTGACTATTTCAGTTGAGTTGTGATTAAACAGGAGTATGATCTGGAAGCTGCGCCTATGTTTAGTCTAAAACAGTGATTCTCAATCCTGGCAGTTTCCTTTTTCAAAATTCCCCAACCTCTGAAATAGGGCATTACTACAAGTTATGGGTGAAAATTGCTGGTGAATAAATGTAGGCTAAATATATTAAGAATTTATTTTTAGCAGCAAAAGACAGGCAGAGTGTGAATATGCCACACTAGAATATTTAATTAGTTCAGCCTTTCTGAAATACGGCACTCTCCAGATGTGGTAAGACTGCAATTCCCTCAATCCCACATTGGAACAGAACACCTGAAGAAAACTAGAATTCTGCACATTCCAGTACTGCAGAATGTGCACTCATCAGATTGGACAAGATGACTGCCGGGTTAATGATTCTTCTTTTCTCATACTAAATTATAAATTACAGTGATTCCTGCTATTACAGTTAGCTTGGTTTATATAGTGAAGGAAATCTATGACATGCATGTTAATGTCTCCCAAAACATGTCACAATGGTTTGGGACACACCAACATTCAGCAATACCCAACAACTATAGGTAATTCCCAATTTACAACATTAATGGAACCTGCCCATTCATGTCAGAAGTCTGGCTCTACGTTAAATGAAACACCTAACTAAAGATCTCCCTCTCCCTGCTTTCCCCAATGCATTCATTAAAAATTGCACAGGTCAGGTAGAGCTTGGAGTGACTCAGGGATGGGAGATGAGAAGGGAGTGCAGGGACAGGCTTTCCCAGGAGGCATCCCCCACTCTCTTTTAAGATATCTCAGGCTCTGTCTCCTGCCCCTTGGTTTCCACAAAGCCCTATGGACCTCCTCCATACCCCATCCCATCACCATTTGCTTACTTACCTTTTTGATGAGTTCAGGAATTCAGCATAGAGAAGGCCACTCCCTCACTGGTCCACATGGTATAATCAAGAAGAAGAAATCAGATTTCTTTTGTTTCCCCTAGCCAGCATAAACCACTACGATATCTTAGCTCCACTAGCACTAACCTGAGGCTTTGCCAGTGAGGAAGGAAGTCTGGAGGGTCACACACAGCCATCCCAGCCTCCATCATCACTATCAAGGAGGCCTTTGCCAGCAAGGACGGAGGCCTGGAGGGATGGAGGTGCCCCTGCTGTTCTCAGTGGCAAAGCGTTTATGCAAATATGGCAAAAGGCTTTGCTAATGGAGGGAAGGCTTCAGTGCTTCAGGCCTTCCCTCCATTTTGCAAAAACCTTTTGCTGCAGGTTTCGTTCAGGCCAGGGCAAATGTTGCAGCACCTCTGCGGTGGTTCATAAGTGTAAATAACTGCTGTGGTGCTGCAACATTTGTAATTTTGGGACTGTGTCGTATTTGAGGGTGGTTAGGTCGTAACATCAAATGGTCATTAAGTGAATGTTGTAACTCAGGGATTACCTGTATTCTCAAAAGCACATCTAAGTCTTGTGTGATGTTTGGAGGTTGAGGAGAAAAATGAGGTAGGCTCTTGCACAGTCTCAGATCTGCAAACGTGTGAGGGCCATGCTAGTGAGGTCTCCAGAGCTTCTGAAAATCATGAGAGAACTTGATGTGGTTTCACATAGTTTTGGGAGGCTGCAGAGGCCACAGAGCATTCGCCAAAGGCACTTCAAAACAGGCCTACTGTGACTTGGAGCAGCCTTTGATAGGTCTATATAGGAACCCATCAATGGAAAGAACACCGTAAAAGAACACTTGAAGGTGAAGTGACCTTCAACAGAACCTGGGGATCACTGGGCTGCAGAGGTGAATGCTTCTCTCAAAGTTCATACACCTTGGGAAACAATGTGAGATAACCTTTTTGAATGGCAGCGATGGCATAAGGTTGAAGTCAACACCCAGATTTCATTTCAGACACAGCTTAGCGCTGCCACCAAATGACAGTTCATGGTGGCCTAAATCAGTGGTCCTCAACCTTTTGGCCACTCAATGGAGAAAGGTTTTCCTTTTGACTGGAAGGGGCGTGGTTTTGCATGCTGCCTGCATCCCATGGATGGGGCTTTGCTTAATTGCATGTCCCAGTTGCTGGCATGCCGCAGCCTGTGTTGGTCCACAGACTGGGAGTTAGAGACTCCTGGCCTGAATGGTGTGTGTGTGTGAGAGAGAGAGAAAGAGAATTGTTTCTCTTTTGTTGGAGAAGAGTGACGTGCCAGCAGAGTCAATTTAGGCATTTTCTGAATTTTTGATATGCCAAACCCAAAAGAGTTTATCACCAGTCTAGTGATTAAGGCACTAGGCTACAAACCAGGAAATTGAATTCTAATCCCGCCTTCAGAATGAAAACCAGCTGGGTGATTAGGGTCAGTCATTGTCTCTCAATCCAAATTTACCTCCCAACAAACCTTACTTATTTTTTCAGTAATTCTTCAATATGTGCATTCTTAAAGCAATCGATTAAAGTCTTGATGTTTCTATTCTCATATAGCCTCTACACTTTTATAATTATCTTTTTTTTGTTTTGTTTAAAAAAGTTCACTTTCTTCAGAGAAATTATATAAAGCACCCCCATGGAAGTACATGCTATTTATTTAATTCACAGGAACTTGACCTTGGGCCAATCACTCTCAGTCCAACTCACCTCACAGGGTGGCTGTTGTTGTGGAGAAAGTAGGGTAAATAATAAATGGCAAAGGTGAAAAATAAATGTTTACAAGTAGCAAGTTAATTTTTATAGGTTTTTTGGTCTTTTTCTGTTAAATACATTGCAGGCCGTAAGAGCACTCACCAGAAGGTCCAATGAAACTGCCATTCTGAAGTTCACTTAAGCTGTGAGATAGTTGTAATCCAAAGTGTTTAGGAAAGTGGGATTTGGATGGACCCAACATCCATTCAAGACTTTCCTGGAACTGTAAGCTTTCCTTTCATAGCTCCTAGTACTCTTTACTTACAATGTGCCTGCATATTCCTTTTCGATTCTGCAGGCTTCCTCACAAGGACCTGAGATCCGGATTTCACCTGGGCATTGAGCAATCTCTTTGGCTTTTCCTTGTCCAGAAAAGTTCTGAGGACTGGGCTCACCACCAAGTCAGAGTTCCAGCCTTAGTGTTGTCTCCATGCTTTCAAAGATGTATCAATCTGCCATTTTCCTCACCCAGAAGTCCCATATAAACCAACTATTTTCAAGGATACAGTAGTTAAGAGTACCTGAAAGCTTGAGTCAGACTTGAGCTAGAAGTTGCAAGATTGACTTCACACAAGTTGATTTCACAGGTTTTTTGGTGGGAATTGTGTTTGGTTCTATACAACCGGCTAAACAATGTTGTTTGGTTTTGGCATAGGGATATGGGAGATAACCACTGTGATTTATTCAGCAATCTATAATTTGGTGCAAAGGGTGAAGCCAAGCTGTGTGACAGAGATTGCTAAGGCCTCTGAGAAGAAGACAAAAGGAAGAAAGCAAGAAACAGCTACCACAGAAGCCCCTTCAGCAGAATTCTTTCCATCTGCCTTATATAAAAGAGCTAGGATAACATATGCAAAATAGTATTTATTATAAATGTTTAAACTGCTTGCAAGCTGCAATTTTATCTTGAAAAGTGGAATTGCCACTATTCATAATGCTTTTGTTTTGAATAGGCCACTTTGATGCTCATGCTGTGCATTTTTGCCAGAGTCATAATACTTTGTGCTACCCCCCACCTCAACCTTAATTAATCAATCTTGAAAGGGAGAGGCAAAGGCTAAGAAAGTTACAAAAAAGTCTTATTTATTGTACTCTGGAGGCTCCAGTGTCCGGACAAGGATTGGGGGAGTAACAAAAGAACCCAGCCATCCCTACCTCCAGAGTTCTGGTACTCCTATCCATGCAGAGAGAAGACCTGGAGATGCTCTGGAGGAGCAAGTTGACCCATTGATGCCTAGAAAGTCATGATTTTCCTGAGGTTCCTGGAGTGTCAGGAATGGGAAGACAGAGAGGCCCAATTTCCTCATTGTCAGTCTAAGCCTCTGGCTTCCCTGGTAGTGTACTGGCTTCTCTCACATCAGGCTGCATCTAAAGTATAAAGAAAGATGATGACTGAGTCCCACAACTTCTCTCGCATCCCCCAAAGTATATGAGATGGCCAAAAGTGCTCAGGTGCACAAATAAAAGTGATAGGTTCCATCTTCACTTGTCAATTTGAACGAGAGAAGTCCACCCACACAAATATGCCCAATCCCAACAGCTAAGAATTATAACTGAATGTTGCTTTTGGAAGAAAGGCAAGCACCTGCCAGTTTCTTATGTAAGCTTTTTAAATATAATTTTGCTATTATTAAGACAATGCCTTCCGATTGGAACACCAATACTAGCCCTGCTTCTCAAACTTTGCAATTGGTGAAACTTGAATCAGTGAAGGTGTTCCGGATGCAACACTTATGTCTATTGTGGTTGGACAGCCCACAAGCAACGTGGGTCCTACTTAGGTGACTGAGAGAACTGCAGGGAGAGATCCCAGGATCTTGTAAGTGACTCCTAGAGAGAAACTGAATTAAAACATTTTTGAACAACTAAATGAAGTTCTGCAGACATTAACAATAAACTCACAGCCCTGGAAGTAGGTGGTTGTTACTGCATATAACATGTCATTCTTTAAAACAATGAGAGAGTTCGGATTAATGAAGACTGCAAGGATAGTGGACTATGGAGAGGGGACAATTGTTCTCACTATATTGAATAGTACATTGTAACTTGCCTATAAAGACAATATGAAATATAACAAATTTCTCTAGAGCACTTAATCCTGCTTAAAGTTGTTCTGTGAGAAAATATCTACCTCATTAAATCTGTTGTGGGCCTCTCTTCTATGATTTAGATATGATTTTGCCATTGTTTTTCAACCATATTCCCTTTTCATCTTCCCATTTCCAAAAGTTTGTACTCGTCCAGCTCAGGATGTTCTATAGGTCACAAATTCCTCAGATTCTGCAGTAGAGCACTATGACTCTGCATTTGCAACCAGGCTTGATCTAAAACAGTCTGGTCAACTGCTAAGGTATCTTTTGCAGTAGAATTACATTGATTTCTTTGGGGGCATTTTAAAAATATTAGGAAAAAAATGTCAGTATGTCATCTTTCTCAAACTGAAAGATGAAAGCCAATTTAGTATAAGAACTAGAAGAGGGGTGTCCAACCTTGGCTACTTTAAGACTTGGGAACTTCAACTCCCAGAATTCCCTAGCCAGCATCGCTCACTGGTGATTTGAGAGAATTCTGAGAGTTGAAGACCCCAGATCTTAAAGTTGACAAGGTTGGGCAGGTCTAGACTACAACTAAGCAATAGATTTTAAGAATTAATGTGGTTATCAGCTCCTTAAATCCAATTAATTAGGATCATTTTTGTAGACTCTTGAAATCCAACATAGGTGTAATTAAGGAGATTACTAATACATTCAAGTGAGGAAATGTTAGGTAGAATCCTAGTTAGAAGCAGGATTCTAAAGTGCCTCAATTTTGTCCAATACATTAAGAGAAGTATTTGCAGCCCTTAACTTGGTCCTTTAGATAATTTGATCGTGATGCCTAGGAGAAGAACTGAAGCTAATAGCGGAATTTAGAGAAATGTCTTTCTCAGCATCATTTGTGGGATCATGTTGGTTCTGAGGAACCATGGGGCACTGTAAGAAACATTTTGATCCTCTCATGTTCTTCCCTAGACTTTACATAACATGTCATGGCCTGGTTTTTCCTTTTTCTTTGGAGAAAACACCCTTGCATTCAAAGAGTCTAGCAAGTTTGCAACAAATTTACTTAAGTCAACCTTACACAGGTAAGGAACCCATGAGCCAAACATAGTCAATTCAATGCAGTAGGCATTTCTGCAGGCCCAATTGCTAATGTTTATCAAAACTCAATAAAAAAGTCAAGTGTTCACTAAAAACTATAAAATTAATTATATAAATAAATTAAAATATATAAATGTAGGAGGAGCAAATTGCTTTATGATGTGAAATTGCAAGGCATGGGAGGGCAAAAATACATACTTTTTCCCAATGTGATGGCTTCCAGATAGGTTAGAATTTGAACTCCCAGAATTCCCTGAGATTGTATCAAACATTGAGAGAGTTGTGAAATCTCTGAGAATTCAGGTCCTGCAAGGACACCAGACTGAAAAAAATACTGTGGAACCAAGTTTTGAGAAGTGCAAGATTTTTGGGTAGAAATTCAAGCATACCTGAATTCTATTCAGCTCTTCTTGCCCTTGCTGCAGCCTTTCCATCTCACTCTGAATACTATTCAAAGAGGCTGAAAAGCAAGACAAGAAACCCAGTTTGTGAATGTGCATAAATGGTACAATAGAAATATATGGACCAAGTAGTGTGAGAGCATCTCACCTTGCAAAAGTTCTTTCAGTCAGAAGTAGCGGGAGAAAAGGAAACAAAAAAGAGAAGCTGTTAATGCTAAAGAGAATTCCTTTGGCAGGTCTGAAGGTCCAATGACATCCTCATATCAAGCTTCTAAATACAGAGGAACTGGTTTTTTTAAAATTAGTACTTGCCAATTCTAGAGATTCATTCCTATCTGTACAATCAGCATCACAGTCATTCCTCACTTTCCCCTGCCCACCTCTTTCTTCCCGCTCTCTCTCCAGTGCCCCCTTCAGGCTTGACTGAGATGCCGTTTCTTCATCCAGCTGCTCCCGCAAGGATATAATTTCAATTCGCAGGCGCTCAGCTTGATGCTCTGCAGCTCGAAGTTGTAAGGCAGACTCTTGCCTCAGCTTAGACACCATGGCTTGCAACTCCTGAGAAGGAAAAAGATAGAGAAAAATCTGTTTTATTAAATATGAAATTCAATCCATACAACACTAGCAAACTCACTCCTCAACCTCAATATAAGCAGAAGTTGGAGTCTAGGTACCGGCACTGTGCTGGGCAAGCTCCTGGTTTCATCATCTGTTGGGGGAGAATCCTGGGAACTCATCCCCCGCAGCCCTTCATTCTCGGCATTGAGACGTTGTACTTCGTAGCTGAGGCGTTTCTGAGATGCAGCCAAATCAGCCTGGAAGAGAACCACAAGAATAGGGAGGGACAGTCAGTAACCAATAACTATCCTTCCACTGATATCTCCAAGAGAGAATTTAAAGGGTTCTACATGAGGGCCTCTGAAAAACACTTATCCAGAACAGCAAGCACAGAAATTATAAGTGAGAAAAGGTCTGGAATTGTCAAATCTACAATGGACAAGTTATACAAGCAATTCTCAACTTACCACCCTTTGTTTAGCGATCACTAAAGCCATTTGTAAAGCAACACTAAATAGTGACTTATGACTGATTTTCACACTAATGATCATTGCAGCATCTCCATGATCACATGACTAAAATTTGAGTACTTGACAACTGGCATATATTTATGTCAGTTCTACTATCCCGGGGTCATGTAATCACTTTGTGACAAGCAAAGTCAATGGAGAAGCCAGATTCACTTAGCAACCACACAATTCGCTTAACTGCAGTGATTCATTTAACAACTGTGGCAACAAGGTTGTAAAATGGTGTATATCTGACCACTACCTTGCTTAGCAATGGAAATGGGCTCAATTGTAATAAGTCGAGGACTGTGGAAAAACTGTGCTTATTGGCACATTTGGGGGGAAAATATATGTGCCACCTTTTAGGAGAAAACTATTCAAGATATTTTGTAATATGTAAGACACAACCTCCTCTCCCTAGTAGGAAAACATTGCATGTCCTGGCAACAACTTGTACTTGAAACTCTGAAAAATCAGAAGTGCCTCTTTTGTCATGAAGTCTCCAAGGGTATATTGTATAGTTGCCTCTAGATAAGAGTACTCTACTGAGGCTCTACTCATCGTAGATAGGCAATTCATTCCCTACCTTATTTTCTCAGCCTCTACTGCAGAAGGCCAGGTAGCATTTAAATGAACAAGTCAATAGCCTTGGAACTCTTCCTGTCTAAAGTCTGAGTTCAAAAGATCCCAAATTGAATACATCATAGCAGGATCATTTTTCCCAAGCATCTCTTCCAGTTCTTCTGCTATCCTTTGCTTCATTCCCAGCACCGTCGCCCATCTACCATACTCACCATCTGCTCTTGAGTCTTCCGCTGGGTTTCACTCACAGTGGCTTGGAGGCTTTGGAGAATGTTCTCTGATGTCTGGATCTGAGTCAAAAGAACCTGAACCTACTCAGAAAAATTGAGAAAGGGAGAGTGGCTTGTGGAAAGTTGACATTCTATGCACAGAATGCACAGTGGTTCAGATTTTGCTCTGCAAGTGAAATGTGCCAGGTTAAAATCACCAAATTGCCTCTGGATTTCATGTTATCTTTAGCAAGTCTGTGACTAAGTCTGCAGAATGCAATATGCTGTACTGTGGCTTGCTTGATTTTGGCTTAATATCTGGTGTAAACTCAGCCTTACAAACTATAATTTATGGCTTAGGGACTACATTCACCCAGTACCTTATCTCTTAGCTTAATGTTTAAAGATCTATACAGTTTGGTGCGAATAGTATCTCAAGGAATACTCTTGCAGTATACGCATCTACCTAGAAATCTACATTATCCTTGAGAGATTTTTACTCACAAACCTCAGATGAATGAAGTCTTGGGTCTTCTCAGTTGCGAGACATCAGCCTACCACCCACAATTATTTTTCAAATACCAGGCAGACCCTTCTGTCTTCTCATAAATAGACTCTGAATATTTATTTTTAACTACACTATTGAAAAGAATTCCAGAAAGTGAAAACATCTGAAAGAATTTGTCCTGGTCTGGATATTGATCAGGTCTGGTTAGTACTTGGGAGACTTCCAGAAAATTTAAAGAATGATAAGACAATCTAGGAAATAAAACATTCTAGTAGAAAGCAACGGCAAACTATTTCCACATGGATGTTTCTATGAAGTTACTGATATTTGTTAATATATTTAAATTTTAATAGTTGGGACAGTGAAGGGTTGGCTAATGAGTAAGAACAGTTATAGCTAATTGATTAAAGAGAGCTGGCCACCACATGAGGGAATCTCAGCTGTGATTGGTTGCTTTGAGCAAAGGGGGAGTTTCCTCATTTCCCACCTTTTTTGCCCTGTAATTTACAGGGGAAAAAACATCAATACAGATGTTATTCCCTCTGTACTGATTTACCTGACTATGCTCCTATTTGCCTCTCTAATTTACTGTAAATATATTTATTTATATAAAACCACAAGTTCTTGTCAGCGTCTCTGACTCCATTTGGATGCCAGCTGTGCAATTCCCTGACAGTTTTTTTTATACAGGTTCATTTGGTATCAATCCTCATTAATATTTAGTATTTTATTATGTCTTATTTGCATATGCTTTATGGATATATGGATTTAATCCTGTATTCCACCTCAAGGTCTTTAAAGGAAGGACAGATATCCAGTTTAACATTAGAACAAGCGTGAGTTTACCTGCTTACTGCACTCTTCGTTGCTACGTCTCAATGCCTCCTCCAAGTTAGCTTTCTCCTTTGCTCTTTCTTCCAGAGCTCCATGTTGTTGTTGCACCTGAGGAGGCCGCCAAGGATATAGGGGATGGGGAAAGGAAACCTTTAGCTTTATATCTCTCATTTCTCAAAATTCTTGTACGATGGTTCTCATTTAACATTTGTTCAGTGACCGTTTGAACTTTCCACAATGTTGAATAAGTGGTATTTATGACTGGTCCTTAAAGCTCCAGCTGTTGCAGCACCCATGCAGTCACAAGATTGCAATCTAGGCATTCAGCAATCAGCCTGGATTTTTAATTGTTGCAGCATCCTGCAATCACACAATTGAAATTTGTGGCCTTTCCTGCTGGCTTTCCACAAGCAAGGTCAACGGGGGAAGCAGGCAAGAAGTCAGAAGTCACAAACACATGAGGTCCTTGCTTAACGACTCACACAGTTCTCACTTCACGATGATTGGGAACTTCTAGAATTGCCATTGCTAAGCAGCAGTCATGTGATGTCACATTTTATGATTGCATCATTTAGCAATGATAATTCTAGTCCCAATTACTCTTGTGAAGCAAGGATTACTTGTATTTCTCACTATGCTAATCAGAATTATCTTATTATCCCTGTGACAACTTATCCCTCTGGGAGTTACAAAGTTGATGACAGTCTATGAAAAAATTGTCAGCTATCTGTAACATCCTCCAAAATACTTTCCAAAGCAACTAAAAATTCTTGTTAAGACAATAACTGTGAACAAAGTACAAAGGCAGCATAGAGAAGCCAATACTAACAACTGATTATATAGAATCATTATCAAGTAAATCCATCCCCAGCCCACATATCTTCCACCATGGACAATTCTCTTATGTACTATATGCCAGAAATTACAATGTGATAGAACCAGGCAGCCTCAATCAGCAAGGTGTTTTCGAGGGGGGGGGGGGAGGTGTTACAATGAAAAAAGCCATATATAAAGGCTACTTGCCCTTTTCATATTCCTATAATACAGGGAGACAACCTTGTACTTCTACAGCACCCCCTCCTCTAAAGCAACCAGGGCTGAAATTTATGGAGTTCTCTTAATGTATTTGGGGAAAGGGTTGAAGGAAGACAATGGGTGCTTTCAGGCTATGCAGTTATATAAAAGTTTAAAGAATTTTGTTTAGGGCAGTATTTCACTTAACAATCACCCCCTTCAAAAGGAAGTTGCAAGAAAAGGATTCAGGTAGTCTTCGCTTAATGATCCTAATTGGGACTGCAATCCCAATTGGTCATTAGAAGTGGTCATTAGGTAAAACATATAACTACACTGGTTAACAATGGCAATTTCAATTATCCTGGTTGTGGTCATTATCATTAGGCCATGCAATTCTTAGGCAAAGACCTCACATTTTTCCTGACCTAACACATTTGCCTCTGGTTCAACTTTCCCCCACTTGCCTATGCCCCCACTCCCCCAGATCCTTGCCCTTTTGGAGGCCCTTGCTTTCTTCTTCCTCCTGCTGCTGACAAGGGATGTTGGCCCTGACCCTTTGTGAGGTAGCTGCTGAAGCCTTCCATGGCAGCACCCTTTTGAATTTTCAATATTTCTGCATAAAGATGACTTAACAGATGATCTGTTCTCCACAAATGTCCTAAAACTAGATTTTAAAAACTATTTAAATAAAGGACTCAAAAACATTTTTATACTTTTGCCATGCACCAATATATAGCTCTTTCAATAAAGAAATATTTTTTTAAAAAAATAAATGAACAGATATAATGTTTTCACTCAATTGGGTTCACTTTATCTAGTTTTAGGAGTTCTGTGAAGAACAGATTACATTTTAGGTCATGTCTATGCAGGAATGTTAGAAATTCCCAAAGATTCACAAGTTTTTAAGCACCACTGAACATAGTTGAAAGTTGCTCTAAACATTTTTGTAATACTCCCAAATTCTTCCAACACCAGTTTAGGGTGCTTAATTTCATAATGCCACAAAAAGGGTATAGCAAAAGTGGGGAGAAGGAAGACCACCAGAAAACAGCCTGAATGGTCAGAAGCGACAGAAGTAGGTAAATAAAAAGAAAGTTTATGGAGTCTTAAGTGGAAGCATTTGAAAGTAATTTGGAACATAATATTCTTTCTGTATAAAAGAACTTACTATCTTGGATGGCTATATCCTGAAAGACAGCACAAAAAGCACCTTAAATGAATACACAGAAATATTTCTAACAATAAACTACCTTGTCTTCCACACACAAACCTGTTCTTGGAGCTGAGCCCACTCTGATTCAGATACAAGCTGGTATCCCACTGGTGGTAAATAAATCGTCTCCGGCACCAGGGTTCCAGTTGAGGAAGCAATGGAACATGTCTCAGGACTTGGGGGACGTCTGCGTCGGACAGAAGGCCCAGAACTTGGTGCCAAAGAGGAAAATGAAGCAATGGAGATGCTGTCCAGACTACAGGCAAACTTCTCTGCTACTCCTCCTTCCGTCAAAGGAACCTGGTGACTTCCAGGCAAATCCGTGGACACAGTCTCGGGGTCAGCAAGAAGGGATTCTGCTGAGCTACATAAGGAATGCTGAAAATAAAAATATGGGAGTTCCAAGTGGCTCAGATTGGGTACTGCATTTATAGCTGGGGCTCTCATTATTTTTAGGACCATTTATTTCAGGTTCAGAATAGATCATCATAGAGAAAATCTATACAATCACTAGGAGTTGAAAAAGATTTGATGGCACAATTAGTTTCATGTAGTGTTTGCCCAATCTGCATTTCCTGAGGAAATAATGCACTGGGTACTCATACTAAAAGAAATCAGGAAGGAAGCTGGGACCCAGAGATTAACTTTCTCAGTAATGTGGCTCTTACTCTGGACCACCCTGCCCTGCAAGTTAGATGTGGCCTTGCACTGATAGATCAGAAGATTGTCAAAAGCATCTCACTTTAAGAAAGCACTCAGATTCATTTGACAGTAGTCGCTGGTTTACTTATAGTTTTTAATCAGTTCTGTGGTTGTTTAGTGGGTTTACAAATGGATTTTATGTTTTATTTCATGTGTTGTGAACTGCCTGGAATCAAAAACAGGAAGCATATGCCTTTTGATAAACAAAAAAAAAATGTTTATAACTCAGCATGAAGGACTTTCGCTGAACTTTCCATCATTAATAGAAGACCTGTAAATTACCAGAAGTTAAACATTTGTTCTCCCACTTTTATATGCTGCACTGCCGAGTTTTAATTGTGCAGTTCATAAATGTGCTTGAATAAACGATTTTTTCCACTAATGATTTATCTACAATTTTCCCAGCTTTTAATCATCCCGTAAAATTTATTTTGTCCTCACATCATTCATTTTCTGGCCCAGTCACACATCTCTGTCTTTCTTGCCAATCTATATTCTTTTTAGAGATCCATCTGCAACACTTGGGCTTAGAGTTGCAGACTAACATTTCTGGTATTACATGCACAAAGGTTTGGCATCTATTCTGAGATAGCCATCAGTTTCAGATATATTTTGTAAGATATTTTATCCTTCCTCCTCCTTTTCTCAGTTTTTTTATCCTATTAAGCAGCTTTCACTTATCCTTTCCAATATTTACTTTTCCTTCTATCCCTCTTTTCCATCTCACCTCCTCACTCTGCAGCTCCTGAACTAGACTCTCAGCGTGGGCCAGTTTTGCTTTCAGTTCAGCAATTTCCTGCTCCATCGGCAGAACAATGGCCCGGAGTCGCTGAGTATCCTCTTGTGCCTGCAGAAAGAGACGGACATAGGGTTTTGTTTTGTTTTTTTCCTGCCCACTG
Source organism: Coluber constrictor foxii (assembly GCA_038048745.1). Classification (NCBI taxonomy): domain Eukaryota; kingdom Metazoa; phylum Chordata; class Lepidosauria; order Squamata; family Colubridae; genus Coluber; species Coluber constrictor. The sequence continues at coordinate 59,009,244 of CM075961.1, read as the reverse complement.
GAAACTCAGTTTAGCCCTCAAAGAGAGATTCTGGTTGAGTGCGTTGCTTACTTTTTCCATCTGTTTCTCCAATGAGTCCAGAGGGTTGGTCCTTGGCAGTCTGCTCCAAACATTTTCCCGGCTGTCACGCTGGAAAGCTGATAGACGGGTCTCATAGCTGGAAATGGTATCTAGAAAGGAAATAAAACTTTTGAGCTGCCACCTCCAAGACAAGATCTGGTCAGGTCTGGAGGGAATGGCTTAAAGCATTTGAGCAAAACAACCCCAACTCTTTCACCACCCACCACCATCTGCACTCCTTCACCTTTCAAGATAGTCTGCAAGGAAGCCACCTCTTCCTGGCACCGGCGCTGGACAGCCTCCACCGCCTCCTCCTTGGTGCCTTCACTCACTGCAGCCACAGCTCGGACTGTCTCCACTTCGGCCAAGGCGGCTGCCAACTGGGCTTGCAGGCTTCGGATGGTCTCTTCAGGATCGGGGTCCCCAGAGGAATTCGGGGCGCGGGACACGCCCACATCCTGCACCCTCTGAGGTTCTTGAAAGAAAAACAGGGACCGATGAATGACAAACGGAGCTAGACTGGAACGCAGAACTGGCCGCCCCCGCCGCCCCCCCCCCCACCTCCGCCGGTCTATCACATCGCTCAGCCAATAAACTTTGTAAACCCTGGACCCGACTTAAACATCCCAGCCGCGACCTTTGACCTTGCTCAGTCTGAGTGACGCCAGCAGGCTCTCCTCTCTAGCGAGCCCCGTAGCCACGGGGGGCGTGGCTTTGCACTTGGTCGCCAGCCCCCGCGGGGAGGGGAGGGGGCGTCCGCGCGTACCTTCCATTCCGCCAAGACTTTTCTAACTACTGCTCCGGCGGTGGCGGTGCGGCAGCTGCTGCTTCCCCGGAGACCGAGCGAGGCCGGAATTCCCCGAAAGGAACCGGAAATAGCCGAAGGAATTCGGAAATGGTCGAGAGAGAAAGAAAAAAAAACATGAATATGCCGAAGATGGCCGAACGATCGACACACCGCGGCTCCTCTGTTTAAGATTGGCTCTTTGCGGGACTCCCCGAGACTTCTCGACCGTTTCCGAAGAGAACCGAAGGGAAATGGTATATGTAAGCGAGAAGGAACGGCGTTTGTGGAAGCGGTGTTTTTGCATATCTTGGCATTGTTTTTGAAGTTGGGCCTGAGAATTCAAAGAAGTAGTTTAATGGAAAGTTCAGTCGTTGGATTGGAAACCTGTTTTTTCACTTTAAAAAATTGCCACCTTCCGGGACCAAGCAGATTTATTTATCCACTATTTTTAAACCTCAGCAACTTTAAAAGGCAAGATTGGACATTGACTGCAGTAAACCTTCCTATTCCGAATGGAAGACCACGCATCTTAAAGTTGCTGAGGTTAAGATACACTGATACAATTTTTGGTAAATGTCTCACATTGGATACAGTAGTGCAAGTATAGCCTAGACTAGGTGTAATTTTACAAACTTCAAAGGCAGCCAGTTCATCTTCTGAACTGAATGCCTGTTGTATTAATTTCTTACCTTGAGAAGAACAAAAAACCCTCTTGAATGTGAGGCAGATGTCCTTTTTTACCTTCTCATTTATTGCTGTCTCCAGAGAAACAGCTGCAAAGACATGGCATATTAGACATGGCAAAAATTAAAAACAAATATGTTGTTTATCCCCAAATCTCTTTTAGGATAAACTACATTATGCAAAGTGAAGAGAAGAACAAGAAATAGCATGCCTGAGAAATTAGAGACATGAAACAAGAAAAGTTAGAAATATAACCAAATCTGGTTTACACCAACACCATTCACCATTCCTTTCTGTCGTAAAGTAAAGCAAGTTCATGCACTGATTCATATATATCCTTCTTGTTCCTTAAACTTTATTGCTATCTTTGTGAATAACATACTAACTCCATCCATTTTCTCAGTTTTCTCTCAGTTGCTGTTCCGTAATATATGAACTCTTCAGTCTTAATGTGTTCTTTTTTGTTTTTCCAACCAAATTTATAAGGACTCCATTTGCATTCAACTTTTATGCACATCTTAAATTTTCCCCATCTACTTGCTACCATTTCTACCTAAATTGCTGTCTTTCATTGCATGTTCTCTGCCAAAGATGTCTAGTAATATTTAATAAGAAAGCAACTCTGTTTGGCTCCTCACAAATTCCAAATCCAATGAATTCATTCCCAGTTTCGGGAGGAAAGTTTTAAGGGGCCAAAATCATCCCATAATCTTAATCCACATTGAAGGAAACAATGTACCCTGCAAGTCAAACAAGTTTGACAACCTACACCTTATTGAATAAATCATGATTGGGTGGATTCATGAAATTGGCTGATCCATAATGTCATAGTTAATAAACTCCATGAGCTAAGTTTGACATGTTAATTCACAAACAAGCATGCTAAATTATATTTGGCTTTATTGTTGTATGTGAACTAATCTTCAGTAGTGATTGGAGGCTTTTTTCCAAAGGGAACAAAGTTTACATAGTAAAAATAGATTGTCATCTGACTAGTTATAAAAACAGTTTAGATCATGTCTGCTTCTGTTTCCAGTTTGCTGCCTTTCATCAAGATGATAATTAGTGAAACAAGGTGATATTACCAAGCAGCTGGCCTACCCGTGAATGCTAAACCCATAAATAATAAAAAACATAATTATTATTCATGTTATAAATAATAAAAGGAAATCTCTAAGCTGAATGGAGACAGCAGACTAAAAGATATTATTTGTTTTGAATACCAGGCAATTTAGCAGTAGTCCTGATTGTGTAGACACCAATAAATATCTGGAAACCATCTACACTTGTCTGGAATTGTAGTTTCCATCTGAAATCAAGATAGGCAGGGTTTCCCAAATTTGGCAATTTTGAGATGCATGGACTTCAATTCCCAGAATTCCTGCTGACCATGGAATTCTGGGAATTGAAGTCCACGCATCTCAAAGTTACCAAATTTGGGAAATCCTGAGGTAGAGACAGAATGATAAAGCACCCCTCTGGATTGGGGTAACAAAAGATCAAGATTCCAATTGTACAATAAAAGTCCCATTATAGCAAGTAAAAAGGGGGCAGGCTATAATTGTACAGTTGTGGCCGCCATTTTGATTTCTTTGATACCCCCACCTGTGATCCTCGGTAAAGAATTTATATTCTGCATGCTTTCATTATCCAGCATGAACTGACTGAAAATCTGCCATGAAGACATTTTCAGTGTTTTGGCAGATACTTGTTATAACTGCATAACCCTTTAGAAAATAAGTTTTTTAAAAGGTTTCTGACAAGATTACCATAATTTTTTTTAAAAACATCCTTTTACATACAAAGATTAACCAAATTTCCTGTGAAAATTCACACAGTTGAAGAAAAGAAGCCTTTCCTGCTGTGCATGTCTCAATGCAACACAGAATCTGTGATATACTACTGCTGAACATGGAAATTTTATTTTTGCCATCCTGATTATTAACCCTTGTCATTCTCTTCTGGATTTGACTAATCCTTTCTGAAAGCTATCAGAGTGTGCATCATTTGTAATAGTGATTTTGAAATAGTAAGTATATATTGAATCACCTGTTTCCATCTTTCTTAAATACAAGTAGCATTTGACTTAGAATAGTTCATTTAGTGACAGTTGCAGGGTCCCAGAGTCGTGATCACCTTTTGTCACCTGACAAGCAAAAGCCAACGGAGATGCCAGATTCATTTAACTACCATGTTACTAACTTAACATCTGTAGCAATTTACTTAACAACTGTGGCAAGAAAGGTCGTAAAATGGGACAAAATTCACTTAACTGTCTTGCTTAGCAACAGAAATTTTAGGTTCAATTATGGTCATAAGAGGATTATTTGTATGGTGTCAGCCCACTTCACTGAGTAATTTTGAATCCTTATATTACGAGAGATAAAAACCTTATATTTTCTCTGTGTTATTGTATATGGTACGCTTTTTAGATATAATCATTTGATATATGGAAACAACCTCCCTTAAATCTAAGGGAGATTACTTCTGAATAAAATTGCCTGCAGGATTATCTATTTGCATGCTTTTTGCTCGTTGTGCTTCAAGAATTGAATTAAAATGATGTTGCGAATGAGACTGGCCAATATGTGGTTTCTGAGATTATGCTAAACTACAGCTTCCACCGTCTCTTACTCTTAGTCGTGCTACCTAAGGCTTCTAGAGTTTATGGAGGGCTACTTGCTGCTACATATTCCTGCTGAGAGACTTGGTGAAGAAAGCCCTCACAGCTCACAGAGCACTGATGAGGCTGTGCAGAGAGTCACACAGATGACTTTGGAGAAACCGTGCAGAGATGTTACAAAATCATGTGGTAAACAAACAAAGAAAAGGTTAAGATGAAACCTAGGCTGGCTCTGTTCTAGTTCTAGTTCTGTAGGGTATAAGAAGAAGAGAAGGAAAAACACAGTCAACCCATTAATATTCTGTTATTGTAGTCTGTATCAATATGTACCATTTCAGTCAAATTTGTGTAGTTTGTTTTCTGGTTTAGACTACCTCAGAGATCTCACATAGATCATTAAACCCTGCCAGCGTTTTTCCTTCTCTCTCTATTTTATGCTCCAAGAAATTAAGGTAGGGTTTTTCTTCTTCTTAATGCCTTGATTCCTTGGTTTAAAGTATGTTTTTAAACATTTTATTGTAATCATTTGTGTAGTGAATTTTTGCCTTGCATCTTGGAAAAACCATCTGGACTTAACCAGCCCCATTATAGATCACACTGATCTGAATTCACACTGGCCATGATAGATGTGCAGATGCCCTCCATAAGTGGGGTAAAAATAACATCATTAAACTGTGGGGCTGAAAAATAAATTATCCAACACATACCATGTTTTTCGCACTATAAGATGCTCTGGACCATAAGACACACCTAGCTTTTGTAGAAGAAAACAAGAAAACAAAATCTGCCTTTGCTTCTGCCTCCCAGCAATTTGCCTCCATGCAGCAACAGCAAACAGCCTGATCAGCTTCAGCACAGCCTGATTTAGAACAAGCAGCTAACTGGCGGTTCAATCAGCCTCCCAGAATACCGCCAATCAGCTGTTCCAGGCTGTGGGGATTGCTGCCATCGTGGCCACCCATTGCCGCCTATCACACCTCCGCGTGCCCTATTTTTGGCCACCACACCAGTGGTGGGTTACCCCCGGTTCGCACTGGTTCTTTAGAACTGGTAGTAAAACTGGAGGGAGGCTGTGCCCACCAACCCTGACATCATCAAAATGAGCATGTGCTCTTCTGCGCATGTGCAGAAGAGCGAGCTTGCTTTGCTTGCACGCGCACGCAGCCCCATTGTGGACCAGTAGTAAAGGTATGTAGAACCCAACCCTGCTTTGCACATCCTGTTTTTGGCCCATTCCAAGCGGCGTGGGGGAACGGGTTGAAAATGGGATGCGTGGAGGCTGAAAATGGGGCACATGGAGGCAGTGACAGGCAATGGCAGTGATGAGCAGTGGTGATCCCCACAGCCTGGAACAGCTGAGCGGCGGTATTCCGATCTAACCACCAACATCTGCTCATGCTAAGTCAGGCTATGGTAAAACTGACCAGGCTGTTTGTTATTTGTTGCAAGGAGGCAAATTGCTGGGAGGCAGAGGCCAAGAAGTGGGGGCCGGTGGGTGGGCGGGGCTTCAGCAACAATCGCTCTATAAGACACAGACATTTCCACCCGCTTCGGGGGTGGGGGTGGGGAGTGCGCCTTATAGACAGAAAAGTACAGTAAGTGATAGAAAGCCAAAATAAGCCTATAATGGAGACTTTGATATCCTGGATGTGACAAATGAAGGAAAAAATTATATCTGTGAACCAGACATGCATTTGTAATATTTTAGATCTTATATTTCATATTTTGTGTTTTTATCTCTTGTGTTTTTATTGAAAGATGTTGTGAATGTGCCACATGATAAATAAATAATATGTAGTGAGTATCTCTAAGGTCATTTATTCAGTTTTCTACAGAATGGGAATATATTGTTGCTATTTTTTTAAAAAAAAGCAGATACAAGACTGATGAGCTAATGGTTTTATTGGCATCAAAGGGTCATCAGTATCATATTGGAATCTAGATTAAATTCATAAATTTGGCTCATTGAAACTGAATCAAAAGTACAACTCTTTAAGCTTGCCCTGCATTTCTCTGCATTTCTCTCTTCTTGCTGCAAACTATGTTAACCATGGGAACCAGGTCCACATTTCCCAAGCTTGGCAGCTAGCTGGTCCATCTTGGATTTTACTTGATCCAGGCCTTGTACTAATTGCTCCAGTTTCTGCAGCACATGGGGGTCTAAGCACGAGGTGCAAGAAATTGGGGGTGCTAATGTGGGCTGTGGAACCACAGTACCTAGAAGACACAAAGCAAACATCTCACAGCGATCTGTCATTCCATCCTTTCTTTATCAATTGCAATAATTCTTTCCTCACCACCTCCCTTTATCTATAGAACTCCCTACATTGACATATTCACCGAGGTATACGTAGCAGTTAAAGATTCAACCACATGGATGCCATTTGGGAAAGGGGTTATGGTTGTTAGGATTTTAACCAATAAGGAAAAGCAGATAGTGACTGATAAGAAATATTTCTATCTCTGACAAATGTATACAAATGTATAATCTTATGACTGAATTTTTGTCCATCACATTACTCCAATTAAGTGGCAAGAATTTCATTAAGGAGAAAAATTGGTTGCTGGTTTTCTTTTTTTAATGTTTGTAACAATTTTATGGTTGTTGGTTTATCTTGAGATGCTTAATAAAATTGTTTTCCTTCACTTGGCAGAGATTTACTTCTCATGATCAGTTTTAAAAGGTATAGTAAAGCTTCTTTCAGGTTAAACTCAATTCCTAGTGACATCCTGGGCATGTCCAAATAGTTTGGAAGTAATTTGCCACAGCCTTCTCCCAAGATAGGTTTTCAACTACTGTATCCAATCTAACATAACAACCCTGGTATTATGCAGTAAACTTCTATCTAAGAACCAACCAGCTTTTGTTTTGCAAAGCTTTTCAGTATTAGCCTAGTTGCTGACATCATTTTCCTTCAAATTCATGAGCACAACTGCATTCAAGCCAGACAGGAAGGCAATTTTGCCTTCCCTTAAAATATAGGAAGTTACTTCAGCTACCCCTCAGAAACATTGCTACATTTTGCCTCCATTTATTCATCTAATGCCATTTGGAAGCCATTTATGCTGGTTTCAAAATGGAGGCCATCACCACATCACCTGGAATTAAATTCCTCAAATTCATTCTTGTACAAATAAAATCATTATCAATCCAATCATTCACCTGGTCTTTACTCTTAAAGTACAGATAGAAATTAAAATAAAATAATTTCTGCAATCTTTGATATTCAGTCATGAGTGTCAATGCTTTAGTAGCTGGAATGGCACACTCCATACACAATAAGGAGATATCAGCTAGCCTGGGAGAACTCCGTCGTTTATAAGAGGACCAAAACTGGCCCTTGTTTTAAAAAAAATCTGTGATCCCCTTTTGTGACCTTCTGATAAGCAACGTTAATGGGGAAACTAGATTCATTTAAAAACCATGTTACTAGTCCAACTACTGCAATGATTCATTTAACAACTGTGGCTACAAAGGTTACAAATTGGGGCAAAGTTCACTTAACAAGTGTCTCACTTAGCAACAGAAATTTTGGGCTTAGTTGTGATTGTAAGTCAAGGACTACCTGTAATACATGCATAGATTTGCAATGTGCCTTTAGCCCTTTCTAAAGGGCTGGTATATGAATGGGTACTCCTCTATTCCCCAAGATCCCAAATCCTATTACCGTGACTGGCACAAATTTTGTCTTTCAGTTGGATATCCATAAGATCTGAGAACAGTCTCAGGTTGAAGGTATGTTCCGTGGCAGGTCGGGAAGCCATGGCGTGAAGCTCCTGCTGGAACAGTCTGCTTGTAACCACTGGACCAACCTTCCAGGAAAAAGAAAGTCAGTGAAAGGCCATTTAGTACTGATGGTCCAAGGACATTTGTAGAAATGAAGAAGAAAATAGGCTTCATTCCTACTCAGCCCTCTGGCTTGTTAGAGGATGGACAGTGAGTTTCAAGGAGTACATATGACCCAGAATTCATCTACTCCAAAGCACTACTCCCAGTGCTCTACACTTACCGGTATAAGAATCATTGCTGCCTTCATTTAATTTATTTTCTTTACAAACTGTAAAAGACCTGAATGCATGTTGTTGGTTAGTGGAATGGTTTAGATCTGAGAAGTTGTGGGTATTCCATCACTGGGGGCATTTAAGAAGAGACTGGACAGCCATTTGTCTGAAATGGTATAAGGCAGTGATGGCTGGAGCATCTGCGTGCCGGAACACCAGAACCTGGAAGACAGCAGCTGGCTAGTGCGTATGCATGCAGCAGCCAGCTGCTCTTCTGGGTTCCTACACATGCATTCGCAATGGACAGTTGGTCTTCGCGTGACAGAACCTGGAAGAGGACTCTGCATGCTACCTCTGGCACGCTGTCATAGGTTCACTATCACGGGTATAGGGTCTCCTGCTTGAGCAGGGGGCTGGACTATAAGACCTCCAAGGTCCTTTCCAATTCCATTATTCTGCTATTGTTGGCTCCCACCATTTTTGGACGTGAAAGTCTACCTATCTTAAAGTTGCCAAGTTTGAGAAACACTGCCACCATGCAACCAGGCTCTAAAATTTATCTTTTAATCCTGGAAATCTGGAAAGGAAGGTGAAGATTGTTGCAGGGAAGAATGTTATGGCATCCTCAACAGGCAAAAACAGAATAAGGGGCAAGGATTTACCAAGGAAGACAACAAGAAAACACAGCCTCTGCTTGATAAACTGGCCTAGAGGCATTTCAGTTAAGTTGCAGGAAGCTGGTATATTACCTGCCACAAAGCAACACCAAAACAGCTCTGACAGAACTTGTAAAGGAGTGTTCAGTTCGCAAATGTTGATAATTACACATCAACTCCTCTTCCTTAAGTTTTAAACAAGTTAATTATTAACTGTTACCAGCAGGCTGGACTGATTTTTGAAAAACACGTTTCCAAACACCCTTGCAAACTGCAGACCAAGCAATTTGCCGACTGTTACCGACAACAAGAAAAAAATCCTATTGGTTGCTACAGGATGAGCAGGCTGGCCCCATTGAAACTTTGGCAAGCAGTTGTAATTAGAAAATCTCTGTGTTTCAGGCTAGCTTTTGAAAAACAAGTAGCCCTTGTTAAGCAACCCCAGTTGGGCCTGGCAAATCAGTTATTAAGTGAAATCGCAATTGGGTTTATCTTATCACTTTAGCTTTCCTTTACTGACCCACAAAGGTCTTACATGCAAGGATTGATCACAAAGTTATTTTTTATCCCTTTTGTAACTGAGAATAGTCATTAAATGAGACAATCATTAAACAATGGCTACTTGTATTAGAGACAACTAGCATTTCTGGGTTCATTTGGAAGTCTGATATAGGCATACTCCCAAAACGGTGGTGGTTGGGAGGGGAAATTTGCTTATTGCTTATTGATAAAAAAGCTATTCTTATTAGTTAAAACATCCATCCTATATAGCAAAAGACAAATTGGTGACAAAGCTTTGTGCTATTCCTTCCAGCTCTCCCCCAGAATAATTTTTACCAGCGACATCTTACTTTTATTTTTTTATTTTTTTTTCTGGACAACCCAGTTCTCTCCACTTTCATGGAGAGAACTGGGTTGGAGCCAATGACTATTTTTATTTTGGTAGCAATGATGATAATGAGTGATAATAATAGCTAATAATAGTTATTATCTGTGTATCGGCGTCAGGAGGCTCCACTCACCTGCCTGAGCACACGCACACCCACAAGCAAATCAGGGATTTGAAACCCACTATTGGTTCAAACAACATCCCATGATATCTCCATTAATTCCAACAAAATAAGAATTAATGTAGAAACAGTTAAAGAGAGGAAGGTGGCCTCATTGCAATTAGATACTTTTAGATATAGGTGTCTATGTATATGAATGTTACACAGATTGATTGATTTCCTATTTCTTATACAATGGTACTCGATACTCATCAGTTTCGGGGGACATGATGAATACCAAAAATGATGAGTACTAAACAATTTTTCCCACAAGAAATAATGTGAGTTAAAGACAGTTGACACTGACAAGTTCTAGTTTATATTGAATACCAAACAATGAGTACTGGTTAAAATTTTCACCTAACTCCATGAATTTCAAAGCAGTTGGGTACCAAGACACTGTACATTATTCTGGGCAGCTAACAATTAAAGCAAAGTAAAAACAGTAAAAGCAACCAGAATGAAAAACAACAAAACTTGAGGCTGTAAAATGAAGAGGTGACTCTGGTGGCCTTCTCCATGATCCTGGTTGGATTCTATCATCTATGCCAGTGTTTCTCAACCTCAGCAACTTGAAGATGGGTGGGGGATTCTGGGAAAGATGCCATGTTCAAGTTGCCAAGGTTGGGAAACACTGATCTAACCTCCCTGAGGGTGGGGTAGGAAAATGTGGAAATGAAGGACAAGACAGGCAAATAAGCTGGACCTCACCCCAACAGCGAAGCGCGTGATTCCAGCTCTGTCAGCCTCCTGGACAACCTCTTCATAGCTCAAGGGATCCCCCGTTTTCTCTCCATCGGTCACAATCACCAGAAACCTCTTGGCATTCCTACGAGCGCCTTTCTGTGGGGTGAACTGTTCCCTAATAAATAGAAAGAGAGAAAGAGACCAAAGTGGCATTGCCCACTTCCTTTTCCAGATCTGTATCCTGGCCCAGCGGAAGACATTCCAAGGGTTAAGGATTCTTCTATGGCAATGGCTCCATGATACGGGATGTAAAGCCCCAGACCCAACCAAGCAGGAAGATGCCCAGGCCAGGGTTAGGGAAGAGGAAAGGCTGCCCAGAGACCTACACAGCTTTCTTGATGGCAGTGGCTGTGTAGGAAGAGCCGTGCAGCTGACGGAATAGTTGTATGTTGTTTTTTAGGTTTTGGTCATTTTGGAAAGTTCTGAAGTCAAAATGCTCCTGAATTTTGTTGGAGAACTGCAGGAGAGAGAACTGAGGAGGGGAGGAAAAGGAGGATGAAAGTGGACGCAGCAATCTGAAATTTCTGAATAATTCATATTGATTAATTAATTAGCTGTATTCCCACCATAGGCAAGATCAGACATTCCCAAGCTGATGCTTTTCGGATGGTCTATTAGTTCATCCTTCAACTCTTACAAATGCAATTCAAACTATATCTGGGACTGATTTATTTCTGGCAGTATATTTTAAGGTCTGTTTTGACATTCAGGCATTCTCAGTATGGTCCCATTTGTGAGTTTAGAACTCACAAGAACCATCAGCCAATCATCACTTGCTGTTTCTGGCTAATAAAAGAATTTTAAATTTAAAAGAAACACAGAATAAAAAATAAGAAAATAATTACTCACTCATCAGCCAGCACTTGAAGGTTAGAACCTACCTGTTCAGGTATATGGTTAAACCAATGTTTCTCAACCTGACCAACTTTTAAGATGTGTGAACTTCAAGTCCCAGAATTCTCCAGCCAGCATGCTAATTAGCCAATTTAACATGGCATAGCATGTTACATGAACATAGACAAGGACAAGGAAATCTGCTTTATAATTTTATTTTTTACAATCCAGAGGTTGATTAGCAACAATCACTGGTTAGCATTTCCCTCTCTCTCCCTCCCTCTCCCCCTCTCTCTTTCTTTCTTTCCTTCTGTCTGTCTGTTCTTCCTTACTTTCTTCTTTCCTCCCTCCCTCTTTCTCTTTCTGTCTTTCCTTTCTTGTTTCCTCCCTCCCTCCCTCTCTTTCTTTCCTTCCTTCCTCTCTTCCTCCCTCCCTCCCTCTTTCTTTCTTTCTTCCTCCCTCTTTCTTCCTCTCTTTCTTTCTTTCTTTCTGTCCATCTGTCCTTCATTCACTCCTTCTTTCTTCCCTCCCTTCCTCTTTCTCTCTCTCTCTTTCTTTCTTTCTTTTTTCTTTCTCTCTCTCTCTCTCTCTCTTTCTTTTTTTCTCTACAAATTGTAAATCTTTTAGGCAGTTCTTCTCATTGCACCATTTCTTACCATAGCTCATGAAGCTATTCCCCACCTCCCCAAGTCTATGATGAGCTTTCTTATGAAAGTCCTGCTCAGAAGAACACAATATTTTCCCATCACTTCATTCCCTTGCATTCCCTTGGCTTCAAAGAGCAACCCAGATTGAAAATATTACCCTCCTTATGGAATTCCCCATTCCTCCAACTGACCAGAGTGTTTTCAGGAAACTTTTTACTGAAGTCTGCAACAAATAACTTCTGTGCAAGAAATTCTGAATAGCGAACGCTGCTAGACCCATCAATCAATAATACAATGTCTCGGGCAACATTTGGACACTCTGGAAAGAAAGGAAAATCTCTCATTTCAAAGTCAAAGCTATCCTCTACTGTTCTGAACGTATCACAGCCAATGTCCAGCTGAGGGCCTCCTGAATATTTTAATAGCTTCCTAACAAACAGAAAAATTCTTTTTTTTTTCATCTTGGTATTATAGACTATTGTGAGGAAAAAGTCACAGGCTAAAAGTACTGTCATCTTGCCTGGAGAAAAAATGCTGGAAACATTTTTTCTCATCCTCAAAAAAAAAATCTCTTTCCAAGATACTCCTGATATACATAAATGAGCAATAGAGAACTGTATTTGAGTATGTAGAGAATGCCCTTTTCATGACTTCATTCTGCTTTCAAAGCACGGTCAATAGAACTTGATTTTACCCATTTGCACTAACACTGAACCCCCTTCATTTCTAATCAATATACAGCTAGAAGTTATGGTTGACAATTCACCATATATGACTTATATCCAAGCTTGTCTTCAGAAAAGTCTAATTAGTTAACAAAAACAAAAACTGAAATTTCTAAAATGCTAAATTTTAAAAAAATTCCAAACATTAATAGAAAAAAAGAAAAAAATGTCATTACTTATTGCTCTTAGTGAATCTAAGAGCTCTCCCATTTAAAGATATATTATAAAATTTATAGAATCCAATTTCCCCCCTCCCCCCCCGCCACACACACACACACACACACACACTTTGCTTACCCTGATTTTCTGGCTTTCTTGGGGAAACTGTTGTGGTATCTTGAAAAAGAGCATCAGAAAGATCAAAAAAGTCATCTGACTCTGTACAAAAGGAAAATACTGAAATATTATCAAAAATATCAATGCAATTTTGAACAGAATTTTCTAAGGCTAGGACTGTGCTAATATATATATCTGACCATATGCATATCAGTTGCGTATGTATCAAAGAGGAGAAAAAGAAATTTAAAGACTATATTTCTCTATCACTGTGCCTATAAATTATATAAATATTTGTAGACACTTAGTCAAGGTTGGCTGATGGCTAAATAACCAAATGGTCTGCAGATTTTTTTTAAAATTATAACTCCAACTAATCTTAGCATAAAACAAAATCATGAATTTTAGGAGCTACTAGATTGCCAGTTCAGTAACTACGTTTATCCTCATTCAAATCCATAAAACCATTAAATCCAGACCAAAGCTTTAAATCATTGCAGCACTGTTTATATGCCAAGAAAGTATTTGTTACATATTCTTAAAAACACATGTTGTTTTAGTCTAATAAAAGATGGGGTAAAGATGGTTTTCCAGCTGTTGTACTCCAGCATATGCATCAAGATAAATTCCTTGTGTGTCCAATCACATCTGGCCAATAAAGAATTGAATCCTATCCTATCCTATCCTATCCTATCCTATCCTATCCTATCCTATCCTATCCTATCCTATCCTATCCTATCCTATCCTATCCTTCCATCAGACATAACCAGCAGTGGCAATTGTCATAGAGATAATCAATAGAGCTGGAAGGGATCTTGGAGCATCCAGAACTTATGAAAGCAATCTGTTCCACTGGTTAATTGTTTTCACCGTTAGGAAGCTTCTCCTTAATTCTAGGTTGCTTCTCTCCTCAATTAATTTCCATCAATTATTTCTTGTCTTGCCTTCTGGTAAGACAAGAAATAAAACAGGTTTGGAAAACAGGTTTACTCCCTCTTCTTTGTGGCAGCCCCTCAAATTCTGGACTACTATTATCATGTCACCCTTAGTCCTTTTCTTCAGACTAGCCATTCACAATTCTTGCAACCTTTCTGCATATGTTTTTGTCTCATTTTGATCATAAGGGATATTCCTGGTTTAATGAAGATTTAAATTTCTGTCTTATTGATTCCTGAACATTCTTAATTAGTAGACTACAATAATTTTCATGTTGGTTTGATTAAGGATTTTTTTAAAAGGGTGGGTGGACTGTGACTCGAGGCTGCTGTTAGGTTCCATATATGTGGTCACCAGAACTCTGATCATGACTATTATCATGATTGCTGAAGGATGAACGCAGACTGCACAATTTCCTGGCATTTCATTTTCATGAGAAATATAATATTAACTCTAAAAGAGCCAGGTTGTTCAAAGTCATGTCGCCCTCAAAACCTCCCCCTAATCTTAGATATGATACTTTGTCCATTATTTGGGTTACGTAGTCTACCCTAAAAAAATTAGTGATGCTAACTGATCACGGAAAATTTGTCAATCTCTGGCTTCAAGGGAATATTCCAAGAGCTATCAACTATGTCCATCAACAACTCCTACCTGACACAATCATCTCTCTTTACCTGACCACAGCACCAGCTGCAGTTGAAATATTTGTACCCACCTGCTACTCCAAGGAAAAGGAAGGTGACAATAAAAACTCCAAGTGCTCCCATGGCTGGCCTCTAAATTGTTGCCAGTTAGTTTTTAGTTCTGAGGGCAAAAGCTGTTTGGAGAGTAAGCTGGAGATTGAAAGAGACCTGACCAGAACAGGTCATCTAAATAAAAAACAGCTTCACTTTCCTGGTACTAGCAGCCACTCTCCGATATACAAACATTTGCTCCATTAGATCATTGAACTCTTGGGCAATAGCCATGTTGAGTCACTATACAGACAGTCCTTGACTTATGATCGTTCATTTCATGACCGTTTGAAGTCACAATGGCACTGACCGGTTTTTATACTTACAACTGTTGTAGCATCTCCATGGTCACGTGATCAAAATTTGGACAGTTGGCAACTGGCTCACATTTATGATGCTTGCAGTGTCCCAGGGTCATGTGATTCCCATTTGTGACCTTCCGACAAGCAAAGTCAATGGGGAAGCCAGATTCACTTAACAAATCTGTTACTAACTTGACAACTGCAATGATTCAGTTAACAACTACAGCATGAAAGGTTGTAAAGTGGAGCAAAGTTCGCTTAACGTGTCACTTAGTAATATACATTTTGGGCTGAATTGTGGTCATAAGTCAAAAACTACTGTACAGAAATATCAGATGCCTTATGTAGACATCAGTGGCACCTTTAATGATCGATGAGTATCATTATATATACGTGGATAGATCCCTATTGAATATCCCCATGATTAGTTTGCCAGACTTAATTCCAAGATTTGCTTTGGCCCTTGGCATCTTTAATCCAACACTGGATTGTGGTTCAGTTTCTCCCAGAAGTTTTGCTACCCATCAATTATAATACCAACCACTGCTCTGCCTAATACTTATCCTCTTATCTTCTAAGCGCCCTACTGGCCATTCTGCACAAAAATATGTTGTCACTTGTACAGTAAAGTTTGCAGGGCTTTGCCACTCAGATTAGAGCTTCAGAAATAGCAGGAAGGCAATTATTTTAAATCCAGCACTCTTGCCTTGCTATTATTTTAATGTGAATCAAAAGAGCAAATTAATCCAGCATTTTAAAATCTCTCAACCAAATCAATGTGAAAATGTATGGTTAATGTATATTTTGAAGTTCCACTTTTAAAGTGGAATTCTGGGTTTGGTGGAACATTTCCAACTGGTCAGCTCATTTGTTGTATAAGGTTTAAGTAAACATGAATTCATTTTGGAATATCTGTACTTTGATCATTCTGTTCAGAAAACTCATGCCCTGCCCACTCATATGGGGAGCTGGACAGATAGAATATTTGTTGGCCTTTTGCTCTGAAACCAATCAATAGCTATCTGAGGATCTGGTTTCAAGAATAGAAAAAAAAGTAAGGTTTATCATGACCGTATCAGGTTTGTATTTAAAATGAATCTAGAAACTGGAGTCAGGCAGATTTAAATTGTATTTTTCCATATCGTCTCTCTTTAAAGATTTGATCTTACCTACTGGAAATCAAGATACCCTGGAATCAAATGTTAAGGGATATTTACTATGATAATTTCAACTGCTTGCATTTATTCATTCTACTGACCTATTAAGTTAGTGAAAACCAATTTATCTATGGCTCCCTTGTATTTAGTGTTCTCTGGTGTTTATATATATTCCCCCATGATCCAGCAATAATACAGTATATCTGGATGGCACCTAATTCAAAAAGTTTTAAAACCAATTGGACTCATTTGTCAAATGAAGTAGTGAGAAGTTTTCAAACAGAGACTGGATAGTCATTGGTTAGAAATACTCTAGAAAGTGTTTCTCAGCTGTGGCATACTTGGCAGCTAGGGAAAAATTCTGGGAGTTCAAGTCTACACATCTTAAACTTCCTATGATTAAGACATTCTAGTATAGTAAACCCTGCATTGAGCAGGAGGGTGGATTAGATTATCTTGAATGTTTCTTCAAAGTACAGTTAGTCTTTGACTTACAACCACAATCAAGCCCCAAATTTCTGTTGTTAAGTGAATTTTGCCCCATTTTACAACCTTTCTTGCCACAGTCGTAAAGTGAATCTCTATAGTTGTTAAGATGGTAAAATGGTTGTTAAGTAAATATGGCTTCCCTATTTGCTTGTCAGAAAGTCACAGAAGGGGATTATAAATATGAATCAGTTGCCAAGCGTCCAAATGTTGATAATGTGACCATAGGGATGCCACAACAGTAAATGTGAAAAATGGAAAATGGTCGTAAGACACATTTTTCAGGGTCTTTATAACTTCTTACAGTCACTAAATGAACTGCTATAAGTTGAGGAGTACCTGTAAATGATTCATTAGTAGCTGAGAACTGTTGCCTCCTATCCATAGTTGTAGAGGAGAGACGCAGGTTTACTCACAGGATTTCTGTCTGTCATATAATCATGACAAGAGCAGAACATGCAAACCAGCCAACCAAGTTTGTCATTCCTTGACCAAAGTTCAGTCCTCCCTCTGAAAAGCATCTGTGCCTAAATTTTCTGGGAAATTAGCAGGATTCCATCAGGCACTTTGGCACATCTTCATACATGCATCCTCTGAATTTGGCTCAGTCATGGAACTTTTAATGGCGGAAGAGCTCAGCCTGAAACCAGCAGAATTAGCAGTTGCCACACGCCTTGACCTTTATCTGCAGTTCGAGCACGCAAGACGTAATGTCTTGGTTGAGATTTGTAATCATGGAGAATAATCCTCCCCCCCCCCATCTCGTCTGTCCACAGAGAAATAATTTTAAAGATGATGAGCAAGTGTGAGATGATTGGGAAAAGCTCTATAACTGAGATAGAACAATCCCCTCACCTCCACATGCTTTGTGGTGGGGCACCTGTTAAAATCTGTCAGCAAGGAGGAAAAACAAGATAATTACATGGTTTCCTTGAAGCTAGAGCTATATAATTGGAGCTTTCACTCTTCTCCTGTGTTTTACAATCGGCTCAAGACCATGAAGTTCCCAGCTTGGATTCTTCTCCTCCTGGAGATGCTGTTTCCCTCAGCTGCCCAAGGAAGAATACTCCGCTTCATCACGCTGGTACATAGATGGGGACAATGGTAGAGCTAGGAATCCCAGGGCCTTCGGCCAAACAAAATGGTTTCGACCAGCCTTCTCCCATTAAGTGCTCAAACCCATTATTTTCTTGCAGTCAGGATAGCCAGAGAAAGCTGGCTGGAGTCAGAAGGGGGGAATGCAGCAGCTATAGAGAACATCCTGTTAGAAGAGAAGGCTGGTCTTATCACTGGTTTTTTTTTTTCAAAAATAGACTGGACAAACATTTGAAAGGTTAGATTAGAAGATCCCTGAAGTTCTTTCCAGCCCTATGATTCTGTTTTATGTTCTCTTTAGCCCAGCCTGTAGCTGGGAATTGGAAATAACTGTCCACTTGGTTCTTGGGATGGGTTAATTGGACCTCAAGCGAAAAAGATGGAGACCTAACTTGTGGACAGAATAGAGTTTGATCTGGTAAAAGGGCACCATGTTGATTGGATTTAGTTAGTGCCTTTCCAACATTAATAGTTCAACAAAAATGCTGTATAATGATTACTTTGTCATGTCTTCACTTAGTCCTAACTAGTTGCATGTAAAAAAGGAAAGGAAAAATATCAGTCTTGTGCAAGTGACAGAGAGAACTGAAATATACTTCAGAAGGATGGATTTTATAGCAACGTAAGTTCTAATATGCTATTGTGTCCATGGAAACCTAGTTTTTAAAAGTCCACTACTATTATCTTTCCATGTCAGTTTAGGATATGGTAGAAGCAATCTTGCTTTGGGATTATGGTATATCTTGATTTATCAACAGTATTATAGCAATCTTCCTCAAAAAAAAAAGAAAATATGGAAAAGAAAGCCTGGGGGCAGGGGAGAGAATGTGTCTTTGTGTGTCTGTGTAAATGAGAGAGAGAAATGGATTTAATACAAACAGATAAATTATAGTAGGAACTATTTTATATTTGTGGGTCAAGAGGATTCTTACCTCTTTTTAAAGTCCATGCCTTGTGGCACGAAGTACTTTATTATCTTATTTCTGAACATTATAGATGAGCCCAGATACCATAGTCCTCCATTTCTAATTTATGCTCATCTGGATGTTGATTGCTGATGTTTTGGTCTTTTCTGTTTCCTTTTTGGATTGTTTACTGTCCCTTTTGCACAGTATGTAGATGTTATTTATGTCTATGTGTCTATAGATTGCTGAGTTGTCAGAATGCCCAGGTTTCCAGGAATTCACTAGCATTTTTGGATTTGGTTTGGTGTAGGATGGTCATGGTTTCCCAGTTGAAACTATGGTTAAGTCTGTCTATATCAGGGGTGTCAAACTTGCATCATCACGGTATTGTCATGTGACGTATCATGACTTTTTTCCCCTTTGCTAAACCAGGTGTGAGCGTGGCCAGCACGTGACGCACCTGGCCGCAGGCCATGAGTTTGACAGCCCTAGCCTATCTGCTGTGAAACTAAAGAGTTTTCATCATGTCTTCTGACTGCTAGCTGATGTTCATGGATTTGCTTGGCTAGTCTTCTGCCTGTTTGTCTTACATAGTGGCTGTTGCAGTCCTTACATATTTTATTGTAGATGAACTCCTGTTTTTTTCTTCTGGGCTGCTGTGTCTTTTGGTTTACTCATGATGTTTTGGAGGTTTTAGTTGTAGTTGGGTTGTGTACTACACCAATGCCATGTGGTTGTAATAGTCTGTTGGTGGTTTCTGAGATGTTTTTGATGTATGGCAATGTTGATGTATGACTTGTGTTGGTTGTGCTATATTGGGTTGAGTGGTCAGGCCCATTTTGATGAAGTTGCAGATTTTTACAGAGGCATAAACATAAACATCTACATACTGTGCAAAAGGGACAATTAACATGCCAAAAATGGAACAAAAGGACCAAAACACGCCCCCTGCAGCAATCAACATCCAAATGAGCATAGATTAACCACAAGATTAACATCAGACCAATAATCAAGAAGAAAACAATACCCCAATCAAAGAATTACCGAGGAAGCTAACAGTGAACAGCCTGCCAAAGAATCACCAAGACCACTTCCATCAACATTGACAGGGCAATCCAACTAGAATTGAGGGCAAACCCCACTCCCTACTAGCATTGATGATGTTACCTAATATGGGTAATGAAATGTCTGCGAGAAAAGAACCAAGCTCGAAGAACCAAGCTCAGACTTAACCAAGGACCCTTCAATTCAACCCTGAGTTACTAATATTCTCCTTTATCTACTAGGTGGGTTTGCACAAGCTGCTATGTTAGGCTGGATAACTTGTGGTTCAGCATATTATGGGATTTTAGCCTTGGCACGTTGTGTAAACAAACCCATTCATCCTAAACTATAACTGAGTTTACTGATTTGGACATCCGATGTTGGATGAACAGAGTAATGGTGCTTTACTGAACCTTGTTTAAGGTAGTTATGTAGTTAACTCTCCTTAGAGTCAAAGAAAAATTACTTGATTGTCTATAATTGCCAATCTTTCAACTCTTCCTTTCTCAGGTTTATCGCCATGGTGACCGATCTCCCCTTAGCACCTACCCTACAGATCCCCACAAAGCAGCAGCTTGGCCACATGGTTTCCAGCAGCTGAGTGAGGTATGTTCAAGGGTGAATTTTAATTATTGTTATGACAGCCTGTGCCGGCATGCAGAAGAGGGTTCAAATGACAATCCTTGCTTGGTGCCAGCTGAGGCCTGTCCTACATAACATCTGTTTGTCCCGGTCCTTGACTCAATAAGTGGACAAAAATACCGATACTGTCTAAACATTTAGCAATTTTTTAACCCACCATAATAATAATCGTAGTACCGTAATTTCCTGGAAGTAACCTTATAAGGTATCCTGTTGCCAGCAGTTGCCTGTGCAGGAGCTAGATAAAAGTTCTTGACGGCAGCTATAAATCTTACCACAATGCAGGAATGCAAAAGCTAAGAAATAACAAACAAATGCTTCAGAAGCTTAAGTTCTTTGCAGACAGATCCAAGAAGCAGAATAACACCAGGTCTTGTATCAGACCAGAGGTCAGCCAAGAAATCAAGTTTGCACATATTCAGGCTGTTATTCGGTTTATATCTTACTCTGCAGCCCCAAAGCAAGCCTATTTTGGAGGGTACTATTTTAATATTTGCTTTTTCCCTGTTTAGGTGGGCATTTTGCAACAGAAGGCTCTGGGGAAATTCCTCCGGGAAAGATACGCTGGATTTTTGAGCCCTTCCTACAAACCACAAGAAGTAATCTTTCTTTAATAATACATTTGTGAACATAATTCAGCTCCTTTGAATTCCCAAAGCAGCAAACAAACAGAATGGAACTGTAAACAGGGGAAGAAAAATAATAATTAAAAATAAACAGCAGCAACCAATTAATCCAAGCCCTAACCACAATCTTACTCAGACTTTTTAGTTTGTGGGTGGGTGTCTTTGACTAGATCTGTGAAAACCAAAAGATCTTAATCTAAGACCAACATTTCTCGAAAAGTCATTCTAAAAATAGGAAATCTCCCAATTGTTTCTCCCTTACTCCATCAAGTTGTCACAAGATGTCAAAATATGGTATTTGCAGAAAATCCTCTATTAAATATGTAAGTTAGAGTCAAATTAATGGAAGAGAGTAAGCAATATATATGAATGAGTACATTCATATGGGTTATTAGGGATTGCATTACCTCTGCTTTTCAAATAAAACCTAAATACTGTAGCCAGCATTGGTCTCTTTCCTTGCTTAGTTACATTTATCAGTGCAGAATGAAGATTGGCTTATTAATAGTTTTTAGCTTGTATTCAGAAAAGCTGTACCATTAAGTAATACAAGAAAGGGGAGTTTTAAATGCATGCAACTTACACATAGCGTGGGGTACAGGTAGTCCTCCACTTACGACTGTAATTGAGCCTGGCAAATACGGTCATAAATCGTGGCAGTTGTAAAGCAGGTCATCACACAACCAAGCCAATTTTATGACCTTTTTTTGCAGTAGTTGTTAAGTGAACATGGCGGTTGTTAAGTGAATGTGGTGGTTGTTAAGTGAACACTATGGGCTGTTTTTTTCTGGAAACCAAAAAACATAGTTAATCACAGTCACGTGACCATAGGACACTGCAAACTGGCATACATGCCAGCTGGTTGCTAAGCATCCAAAATGCAGCCAAGTGACTATGGAGGAGGCGGGACTGTCCATCGGTACTTTGGAACAGGATTGTAAATAGATTTTAGTGGGTCTGTTGTAACTTTGGACAGTCTCTTAGTGACCGATGATAAGTCAAGGACTGCCTATAGTGGTTAAGGAGTCAGACTAACATGGGGAAAACTCTGTTTGTAGTTCACTCCGTTCAGACATGGAAGATAAGTGGGTGATTTGGGGCTAGGCACTCTCGGTCAGCCCAACCAACTTCACAGGGTCATTGAAGGAAGAAATAGGAGGGAGCACTAGTGATGTATGCTGCCTTGAGCTTCTGTACCAAAGAATTTAACTAATAACAAACATGAATACTGCTAATATCCTACGGTGACTGCCATTATAATAAACCAGCAATATTTTTTTTTATTTTTAATTTGATTTATATGCCGCCCTTCTCCGGAGACTCAGGGCGGCTTACAATGCGTTAAGCAATAGCCTTCATACTTTTGTATATTAATACAAAGTCAGCTTATTGCCCCCCCAAACTGGGTCCTCAATTTACCCACCTTAGAAAGGATGGAAGGCTGAGTCGACCTTGAGCCTGGCTAGGATTGAACTCAGAGATATTACAGGCAGCTGGTGTTAATTGCTGCCTTTAGTAGGAGGCATTAGCCCTCTACGCTACACAGGCTCCTTATAGTCATTTCTTCAATTAAGGCACAAATACAGGTAGTCCTTGACTTACAAGCATTCATTTAATGACTATTCAAAGTTACAACGGGGCTGGGAAAATGGACTTATGATCAATTCTTGCATTTACAACGGTCCCTGTGTCCCTGTTGATCAAAATTTGGGTGCTTGTCATCCAGTATATATTTATGAAAGTTGCAGCATCCCAGGGTCATGCATTCACCTTTGTGAGCTTCTCAGGGGACTTCCAACAAATGAAATCAACGGGGAAAGCCAGATTCATGTGATTTAATTAACAACTGTGGTGATTCACTTAATCACAGCAACAAAGGTCATAAAAATCTGGCTTAACTTACTTAATGACTTCATCACTTAGCCATGAAATTTTTGGTCCCGATTGTGGTTATAAATTGAAGGCAAGCTTGGTCCTACCATCCCCCTAGTTCTGTGGAGAAAGAAATTGTGTTCTCCAAGAAAGGCTACACTAACATGTATAATGTCAATGTTTTGGTCATTTTGTGGCTAATATAGATAACTCACTGCATGGTTATCCACTGTTTCAGATCTATGTCCGCAGCACTGATTATGACCGCACCATCATGAGTGCCCAAGCCAACCTGATGGGACTCTATCCAAATTCACATCCAGAGATTCCTTGGAAACCTGTTCCCATCCACACTGTGCCTACTAAGTATGACAAAGTAAGTGAACACAACACATATGTGGTCAGTGGTGGGATTCAAATAATTTAACAACTGGTTCTCTGCCCTAATGACCAGCTGGGTAGGTGTGGCTCGGTGGTCATATGACTGTTTGAGCATAGCCAACTCAATATTACTCACGTCGATGGGAGCGTCACCTTAGCTGCTACAATGTAATAAGGGTTAACCAGAGAGGCAGTTTCTGTAAGCAAGGCAATAAAGATTAGACTAGAAGCAACACCAGAATGTTTCCTTCCTGCCTTCCTTACAGGATTAGTCCCATAAAGTGGAAAAAAACAAAATAAGATTTCTTCCAACAACTGGTTCTCCGAACTGCTTAGAAGGTTAACAACCGGTTCCCCCGAATAGGTGCGAACTGGCTGAATCCCACCACTGTATGTGGTCCATTAAATGTTTTCCTCCTTGTTTATATGGCTGATCGTGATACATTGCAAGGAACAGTTCAGTGAAATGACATGTGGGGCAGTAGAAAAGGAATTTACAAACAACAAAAAGTATAAATTTGTAACTTCATAAATTTCTGGTATGATTGCTTAAAAAATAATTATAATATGGATTACAAGATACATATCCAAAACTTTGGTGAATGGGTAACAACCCTGAGTACTATTTGCTAACTGAAAGGTTCCCTAGAAATAAAATACTCGACTTATGACTACAATTGAAGTCAGTGGTGAAATCCAAATTTTTTTACTACCTGTTCTGTGGATGTGGCTTGGTGGGCATGGCAGAGGAAGGATATTGCAAAATCCCCATTCCCTCCCCACTCCTGGGGAAAGGATCTTGCAAAATCTCCATTCCCACCCCTCTTTGGGGCCAGCCAGAGGTGATATTTGCCAGTTCCCCGAACTATTCAAAATTTCTGCCACCAGTTCTCCAGAACCTGTCAGAACCTGCTGGATTTCACCCCTGGTTGAACTCAAAATTTCAACTGTTAAGCAAGGCAGTGAGTCATGTCCCATTTTATGACCTTTTTTTGCCATGATTGTTAAGCGGTTCACTGAGGTTGTTGAGTGAATCTTGCAGTCATTAAGGGAATCTGGTTTCCCTCATTGACCTTGCTTGTCAAAAGCTCCCTAGGAAAGTTGCAAACGATAATCCAAGGACCCCAGGACACTGCAACCACCGTAAATATATGCCAGTTGCCAAGCACCAGAAGTTTGATCATGTGAGTGTGGGGATTCTGCAACGGTCATAAGTGTGAGAACTGGTCATAAGTCACTTTTTCAGTGTCGTTGTAATTTTAAGTTGAGAACTACCTGCAAACATTTTCAGTACACTTTTGATAGTTGAAGCGAATCTGGTCAGTACCACATATAGAAAGAATATATTATTTTAGAATATGCCCTGATAGTGACTTTGGGACAATCAATCTCTCTTATCCTGACCTTCTTCATAAGAATTTTCTTTTGGAGAAAAACAGGAGGATGAGGATAAAGCACTATTTTTTATATGCTGCCTGTGTCTTCTATATGAACGACAGGAGATAAATCTAACCATAAATAAATAAACTGGATAAGCATAAAGTGTGCATTATGTGCATTCTTTTTTTTCCTTGGCCCTAAAGTATCTAAGGGTCATTATTTTTCTACAAGAGTCAAAAACAGAGTTTTGTAGAAATTTAGTTCCACCTGGAAGCAAACACTGGCTTATCATAAAAGAGAGTTATAGCACTGCAATAAAGGGTTTTTTTAAAAAAAATGAAAGAAATGCTGATCACAGAGAGATTTGATTCTCATACAGTACTTCTGTGGCAGCAAGCTCTCAGTCATTATTCCAACATATATTTTAATTAGAATTTAGGGAAAACTTGCTTCAATAGAGGCACAACCTGTTAGCTTTCTCATTTGGATTCAGGAATATCTGCAGAGAATCAAAAAAGCCAAGTTGACAATTGTCATCAAACTCCTGCATATGCAACATACATAATAGGATGTAGGGTTTTGATTGCCTGGTTGTGTAACACCTTGATTCATACATATACACACCAGTTCCTTTGCATGTATTGCTCAGAAGTAAAAGAATGAAAAATAAAATAAGACCATCTTTTGCACTAGTAAGCTTTCATTTATTATTTGAACATATGGTATTTCACATTTTTGGCCTTGCTAGTCAGTGCTTGCTGGCTAAAAAATAATTTTAGACCCAGTTACTGATGATGTGTTCACTTTAGTGTTTGAAGGAAAACAGAATGCACACTAAATAGAGGACTAATAAAAAGAACAAATGAATAAATAGATGCAGTTTGCATCACATGAAAAAAATTCTTCAGGTGTATTTTCTCTTTTAGAATGCTGAAATATGGTAATCTTAGCTTTAATATTATAATTTTGTTTATTTTTTATTGTATATGCTTCCCTGGAAGTCATGCAGATTATGAAGGTAAATTATAGATGTATGGGAACAAAGTTTTCAGCTATGCATTTCTTGAAAAGTTTTTTTTTTTTGTAGTGGAAAACTAGGAGAAATTATATCACTAAATCCATCTTTAACAATGTTGTGGGTGATCTCATCCTTACTTCTCCTCTTGCTATTTTACTACGTTTTCTTTACTATCTTACTATAAGGGCATTTTTATATGATTCCAGTACTCTTTGCTAGGTATTTATTGTGCTCCACAGCACTTGGGAAGACTCACCTTGTCTCTTAAGTCTACTTAATTTATCTTCAGCTCTGCGTGGTTTTTTAACAGCTATTGGATCAAATGCTAGCACAAAATTACTACAACAGTAAAACCTTAATAAGATCTTAAAACTGGTACAAAGCAAGTACTTGATTTTGGCAATTGCAAATCTGCCATTCAAATCTTTGTATTGGAAATAAAATATGAACTGAACTAATGAACCTGTGAAAGATTTAGTAGTACAGGTAGTCCTCGACTTATAACAGTTTGTTTAGTGACCTTTCAAATTTACAACGGCAATGAAAAATGTGATTTATGACCCTTTTTCACAATTACGTTTGCACCATGATCATGTGATCAAAATCCAGACGCTTAGCAACCAGTTTACACTAATGATCGTTGCTGTGTCCCAAGATCATATGATCACCTTCTGTGACCTTCTGACAAGCAAAGTCAATGGGGAAGCCAGATTCACTTAACAACCGGCTTACTAATTTAATAACTGTGGTGATTCACTTAACAACCGTGGCAAGAAAGGTCATAAAAAGGGACAAAGCTCACTTAACAAATGTCTCACTTAACAATACAAAATCGGGCCTCAATTATGGTCGTAAATCGAGGATTACCTATATTTAGTCAAAGCACCTGATTTCTTTAACAGTGAACCCAATAGTTTCAGCCTGGGACAAATTATCTAATTCTCTATATTCCCTACTTCTGTTCCCAGCTTTTAAAACCACCAACCAGAACCTGCCAACGATATCAACAATTGATGGAAGAGACTATTAATTTGCCAAGCTATCAAGCTAAATTGAGAGAATGGAAGGTATGGTGGAATAGGGCTAAGAAAAGGAAAACAATTTAAATCTAAATCCTAGAAATAGGATTCCCCACAATCCAGAATTGAAAAAGAAGTTGCAGAATGATAAAGCCAAATTAATCTTCTACCAGTTGTAGGATAAGTAAATTTGTAGAATATCCATTCTATTGCTAACATTTTTTGCTCATGGAAAGTAATAATGATTTCATACAATTTTAATTGTTCCAGCTTTTTCCCAAGGAATCATTAAAATTATTATGATTCTCCTCCTTGATTACCATCACAGTTGTAGTCTCTGGATTTCCTTGAGAGTCTGAATATCAAGCCAGTGTGCTATTTTATGAACAAGTGCTGAAAATCAAAGTCTTGAAGAGATCTTCAGAATATATTTACATAGTCTCAAGAATCAATCAGTCAGTCAGTCAGTCAATCAATCAATAAACCATTTTCCTGTCTAAACGTGGTCTAAATAAATTACTGCATACCTATATGATATACTTCAAGTCTCCACCAGCCAAAATAGATTCTCCCAGCTATCCACTTCAATATTAAGTCTAGACACTTTGTCTGTAATTAAGCTTTTTTAAAATCATGGTAGACAAAGTAAATAGGTTATCTTCTGTCTAGCTGAAGTCTTGCAACCCATTAAGCATAAATTAACAAAATATAATTAATATTTCACTTAACATGTTATGTCCAAACCAACTATATTATGCTTAATGTAATATATGTTTCCTACAGTATGCTAGGATAATGTTTGGATTCCCTAAACAAATTGGGAAACAAATTATCCAAGTTCATTTTAGCCTAATTTTGCATGTTGTATGAACCATGCTTTTAGATATTTGATTTTTGAAAAAGACAAGATATTGCTGAACTGTGACCCCTGAAGATGTGGACAGGTTACTGGGGAAGTTGAACGCAACCACATGTTTATTGGACCCGTGTCCCTCCTGGTTAGTACTGGCTTCCCGAGAGGTTACACGAGGCTGGCTCCAGAAGATAATAAATGCTTCTCTATGTGAGGGTTTCTTACCTTCCACCTTGAAAGAGGCGGTGGTGAGACCTCTCCTCAAGAAGCCCTCTCTGGACCCGGCTGTTCTAACAAACTACCGTCCTGTCTCCAACCTTCGTTTTGTGGCAAAGGTTGTTGAGAGTGTGGTGGCACAGCAACTCCCGCAGTACTTGGATGAAACTGTCTATTTAGATCCGTTCCAGTCCGGCTTCAGGCCTGGTTACAGCACTGAAACGGCATTGGTCGCATTGGTTGATGATCTCTGGAGAGCTCGAGATAGAGGTTGTTCCTCTATCCTGGTTTTATTAGATCTCTCAGCGGCTTTTGACACCATTGACCATGGTATCTTGCTGCGCCGGCTGGAAGGGCTAGGAGTGGGAGGCACTGTTCTACGGTGGTTCTCTTCTTATCTCTCTGACCGGTCACAGTCTGTGTTGGCAGGAGGGCAGAGGTCGACTTCAAGACACCTTATTTGTGGGGTGCCACAGGGGTCGGTCCTCTCACCTCTTTTGTTCAACATTTATGTGAAGCC
Organism: Coluber constrictor foxii; assembly: GCA_038048745.1. Lineage (NCBI taxonomy): Eukaryota > Metazoa > Chordata > Lepidosauria > Squamata > Colubridae > Coluber > Coluber constrictor. The sequence continues at coordinate 58,980,965 of CM075961.1, read as the reverse complement.
GCTGGGTGAGCTCATCCGTGGTTTGGGAGTGCAATGCCATCTTTACGCTGATGATACTCAGCTTTACATCTCCACCCCAGACCACCCCAATGATGCCCTTGCAGTGATGTCCCAGTGCCTCGAAGCCGTGCGGATCTGGATGGGGAAGAACAGGCTCCGACTCAACCCTTCCAAGACTGAATGGCTGTGGATGCCGGCGTCCCGATATAGCCAGCTGATACCATCGCTGACTATTGGTGGCGAGTCATTAGCCCCCACAGAGAGGGCTCGCAACTTAGGTGTCCTCCTGGACACACGGTTGTCTTTAGAAGAGCATATGACAGCCGTGGCCAGGGGTGCTTTTTATCGGGTTCGCCTGATTCGCCAGTTGCGGCCCTTTCTAGATCGGGACTCCTTACGCACAGTCACTCATGCCCTCATCACTTCCCGTCTGGACTACTGTAATGCTCTCTACATGGGGTTCCCCTTGAAGTGCACACGGAGGCTCCAACTGGTCCAGAATGCAGCTGCGCGGGTGATATTGGGAGTGACATGGCGCTCACATGTGACACCACTCCTACGCGAGCTGCACTGGCTTCCGGTGGTCTTCCGGGTGCGCTTCAAGGTGTTGGTTCTTACCTTCAAACTCCTCCATGGCTTAGGACCTGGGTATCTACGAGACCACCTTCTGCAACCGATAACCTCCCACCAACCAGTACGCTCCCACAGGGTAGGCCTTCTCAGGGTGCCATCACTAAAGCAATGCCGACTAGTGGTTCCCAGAGAAAGAGCCTTTTCTGTTGGGGCACCTACCCTTTGGAACAGGTTACCCCCAGGGATACGAATGATCCCAGATCTTCGTACTTTCCGTCGTGCAGTTAAGACCTTTCTTTTTCACCAAGCTGGTCTGGCATAAATCTTTTCTAATTTTTTAAATCTTATGCTGAAGTTTCTTTACTGTTGAGCCAAACTAGCTTAATTATTTATATTCATATGTATGTCATTTTAACTGTTCACCGCCCTGAGTCCTTCGGGAGAAGGGCGGTATAGAAATTAAATAAATAAATAAATAAATAAATAAACTACAGTATTTAATACCCTGGGAACAGTAAAGAATCCTGGGACTTGTAGTTCAGTAGTATGTGAAGGACCCACAAGTTCTTTAATACTGATTAAAATGCTTTTATTTCACCTTTTGCCTGGATGGTTTCATAGTGGCTTGCAAAATAGGAACAAATAAAAATCCAAAGCATTTGTAGTAACAAAACAAATGCAAAACATATTAACAGTGGCCAAAATATAAAACTATAGTAATACCGTGAAACTTTAGTTTATGGATTTCTATATAGTAGACCAAAGGATATCTTGAAATAACAGACAAGTCTGTGGCATCTGAAAGACTCCAGACAAGACAGTTAAATATAACTGTACATTAATTGTATGTCATTTGCAATTATTTGCATCATTTGACCTTGAATGACAAAAATTATATAATTCATCAATTTTGAAACAAACTGATCCATTTTACATCATCCTATAACGGGGATGGTGAGCCTACGGCACGCATGCCAGAGGTGGCACACAGACCCCTCTCTCTGGGCACACACACCTTTGGCAGCTGCTCTTTTGGTTTCTGGGCCACGCATATGTGCCCTGGCCACCTAATCTTTGGATCTCTGGCGCTATGGCGTACTTGCCTGCGCATGCTCGTGTTCCGGTTTGGGCATTCGGTGCAGAAAAGGTTCACCATCTTTGTCCTATTTTTATGTAGATGTCATTTCCATTAATTTTAACTATTAATTACAAATGGAGTTAGTTATTTTTAAATGAGTCTCTGGGTATCTAACAACAAAACAGCATGAAATAGAAACAATAAAAATCTAGGAAAAACAATATCATAAAAAGCACACATGCTAATTTGCATCATTTGCATAGTCATGTTATAATACAGGCTGATATAATGTGTTATTAAACAGGCATTTAGGAATAAAAAAATACATCTTCCATAACTCTTTCATTATATTTAGGTCTCGCTTTATTTGAAATAGTTGCCAATGTCATCCTAGACAGAAACATTTAAAATAAAGCATCTTCTTTTTATCAGGATGTATTCAATGAAGAGAGATTAGTGATTGATTTGCCAGGGAAGAGTTTTAGTTTGACAAGAAAAGGAGACAATCTGATGTTAAGCTTTTTAAAGGGAGAAAAGTTTCTTTTGAGCCATCACTGCCTCAGAAATAATCAGTACTAATTTACACATGGCTTATCCCAGATGGGATACAGGACAGGGCTTGAGTAGGATTATTTCAGTGAGAAATGGCTCAATATAAAGTTTTTTTGTTGAAAAAACATCTTCAGATTTCAAATGCTTCATAGCACAATTGTAATATTTCAAATAAGGATTAACAGCGTATACTTTGATTAGGCTGTATGACAATCTACAAAACCATCAAGTGAATCAATCCAAGGACTCAGACATGATTTAGTGGTTTCTGAAATTAACCTCTGTTACTGCTACAGTGAGAAGAATCTCTGCTAGACAGGTCTAAGTTTGGGGAAACAATCATAACTTATCCTAAATTATTTGGACCTAAATAGTTCATGTCTGCTTAGGTTCACCCTGAAAATCTGCAATGAATGAAAATAAGACTGCAGGGTTAGTTGAGATGGAAATAATTGAGCACAATGAACCTTGAGTATTTTAGTCAACTATTTCTGTTTTCCTTTTTTGCAGGGCTTTATAGAAAAGATGGCTAATTATACAGGGCTTAAATCTGAGCAGCTGAGCCTGAGAGGCCTCTGGAAGGTGCATGACACACTCTTCTGCCAGGTAAGATTACAGATATTTACTGTTTATTTATTTATTTATTGGTTCAATTTATATGCCGCCCTTCTCCAGAGACTCAGGACAGCTTACAATGCATTAAGCAATAGCCTTCATACTTTTGTATATACTTGCTTAGTAGGGCTTTCGCCCCCCCCCCTCCCCTAAGCGATATTCTTTTTTATACAAAGTCAGCTTATTGCCCCCACAATTCGGGTCCTCATTTTACCTACCTCAAAAGGATGGAAGGCTGAGTCAACCTTGAGCCTGGTGAGATTCGAATGTGCAGTAATTGCAGGCAGCTGGTGTTACTTAACAGCACTTTAAACTGCTGCGCCAGCAAGGCTCTACAGTCCTCAACTTACAACCATTTGTATACGACAATCCAAAATTAGAAAATTAAAACTGAAAAAATTACAACCATTCTTTACACTTACAACCATTGTAACATCCCCAGGGTCACATGATCAAAATTTGGGCGCTTGACAGCCAAGCTGTCTCAGGAATTCTGGGAGTTGAAGTCCACAGGTTGTAAAAGAGCCACATTTGCCCACCCCTGCTCTAGGGTCATATGATCACAAGGCCTACAATGAGCAAAGTCAGTGGAGGCAGCCAGATTTGCTTAACAGCCATGTGATTCCCTCAATAACTACAGTAGTTCAACGTAACAAAATGGCAAAAAAGGCTCTGCAATTGGGAGCAATTCATTGAATCAGTCCCTTAGAATAGGGCTCTCCAAATTTGGCAACTTTTAAGACTTGTGGGCTTCAACTTCCAGAATTGCTCAGCTAGCATAGCTCAGTATTTCACATAGCATGGTTGGCTGAGGAATTCTGGAAGCTGAAGTCCGCAACTCTTGAAGTTGCCGAGTTTGGAGGCCCCTGCCTTAAAAATTTTGGTCCCAATTGTGATCGTAAGTTGAGAATTACCTGTATATTATAGCAAAATCCATTTCATTAGAAAACCTTTGATTTTTTTTTTCATTTTCCATACAGAAAACTCATAATATGAGTTTGCCTAGCTGGGCTACACCACAGGTTCTAGCAACTCTCTCAGAGATAGAAGTGTTTAATATTGAAGCGCACGTGGGAATGCATGCTACCCAGGAGAAAACTCGATTCATTGGAGGTAAAATTAAATTTGAATTATTTGCTCTGTTTGGAATCAAGACCTAAAAGTACATGGTAAATGTCTCAAATGTGCTCTTTTTTCTTCAAAAGGCAACTGGACTGGGTTTTTTTTTCCCTTGAGGAAGAAGAAGAAAACATTTTGCTTCTCATTCAAGAAGCTTCATCAGTTCTGATGGCAGGGAGATGGAAGAACTGATGAAGCTTTTTGGATGAGAAGCAAAACTTTTTCTCCTTCTTCCTCAAGAGAAAAAAGAACAGTCCAGTTGTCCACCTTTGAGACAACTATGACCTGGGTGACTGAGAATCTCCACAGACATATACAGTAGTCCTTGACTTACAACAGTTCATTTAGTGACCATTAAAAGTTACATCACTGAAAAATGTGACTTACGACCATTTTTCACACTTACAACCATTGCAGCATCCTCATGGTCAGGTGCTCAAAATCCAGACACTTGTCAAGTGATTCATATTTATGATGGTTGCAGTGTGGTTGCAAAGATGATCATTTAAGATGATCATTTATGATGGTTCCAATGATGGTTGCAAAGATGATCATATGATCATCTTTTGTGATCTTCTGACAAGTAAAGTCAATGGGTTAACCAGCTTCAATTAACAACCGTGTTACTAACTTAACAGTTGCAATTATTCCCTTAATAACTGTGGCAAGAAAGGTCGTAAAATGGGGCAAAACTCACAACAAATGTCTGACTTAGCAACATAAATTTTCAGCTCAGTTGTGGTCATATGTTGAAGACTACCTGTATGGCAAATTCTGTAATACTAACTTAAAAAGTAAACACAGGATAGTTTGATGGAAAATGACTGAAAGTACGAAGTATGTAGCAGCTTGGAAGTCTTTCTTTTTCTTTCTTTCTTTCTTTCTTTCTTTCTTTCTTTCTTTCTTTCTTTCTTTCTTTCTTTCTTTCTTTCTTTCTTTCTTTCTTTTCTTTTCTTTTCTTTTCTTTCTTTCTTTCTTTTCCTTCCTTCTGTATTTAAATTTCTATACCACTCATCTCCCCTATAAAATGACTCTTAGCCAGGTAAACTTAACACATTATCCTGTTAGTAATCTGTAGAAAGATGCTAGCATCATTGTGCCAAATGAGGACAGGTTTTCTATTCATCGTTGAATGATGCCATAGTAATGCGATTATTCACTAGCAGGGAATAGCGTAACATTCGTTCACTTCTCAATCTCATTGGGAATTCTGCATTTCAGAGTCCAACAACTAGCCAAGTTAGCTTGATATCGCCATCATGTGGCAGGAATTGCTGTTTAACATGCCCCAAAAAAAGCCAGTGCCAGAGGGAGATCAAGACCCCTTCAACTTCCTTTCTAAGCTTTAGTACATTTTCTGATACAACACTGTGCAGCTCCTCTCTTCTGGGTATTTTTCAGCCTTGTGCTTTTCTGAATGTCAGATACATTTCAGTATATTATCTATCAGCATATTTTCCTCTCTGCAGGATTGCTGCTGGGTGCTATTTTGAGCAACTTTTCCAAAATGGTGTGCCAGGATCTGCCTCTTAAGATGATAATGTATTCTGCTGTAAGTTCTCCCATTTCTTACAATTGCAAAGATCCACTTTAGAAAATGGGATAATCCAGAGAATTTAGAGCAATCTTCTCCTCTCTGCAGCTATCATTATCTGCAGCACAGAATTGGTTTTAGGCAGAATTTGATCATTTTTCTATAAGCTTGAGAATTCTAGCTGCTGCCTTATAGGGGTGCTGTTATGGCAAAATTTCAGGGCTTACCAGAAAAAGATGGAGCCTTGCCTCCCTTCCTCCAACCTGTCCCAGCTGAGTGAACATCTTATCTCAAAATAAGCAAAGGAATTCAAACAAGGACAGATCAAATCCAGTCATGCTTCCTGATATCGGTGGTTGAATATTTACCCATTCCTTGGTTTATTTCAAATCTATATGGCTACCCACCTTACCATGGTGATTTTGGGCAGATAACATAAATAATCAAAAAAGGAAAATAGCTATAATTGCCAATGAAGGAAACAAATCTGAACAGCAGAACAGTTACTTTTTTTTTTTTAATTTTCTCTGGACTTCCAATACTTTTTTTCACTTTGAAAACACTTTTCCTTCCATAGGGCTCTGGCACTCTTGCTATAAAATCCTGCCCTGACAGTAGAGAGAGTACAATTTGATTTGCCAACTTTTATTCTAGAATAAAGATAAGGATAGGAAGGCAATCATGGACATGAGAAGTGTGGGAAGAAGGAACGACATAATTATTTCTTCTTTTTTTCTTTAGCATGACAGCACTTTGATTGCTCTGCAGGCAGCCCTCGGGGTTTACAATGGCCATCCACCACCCTATGCAGCTTGTCATGGATTTGAATTCTACCAAGAAAGCAACAAGTAAGTTTAACAAAAGAAGGGTGGGCAGGTCTCTCTTTTGAAAGTGCCAAGATGCAGACATGGTTCATTGTTCTCCACCACATTCAGGACAATTCTTGGGATCCTGTTAGAAGCTTAAAAGGCTGAACACATACAAAGTCTTGTGAATATTGAACCATAGGATCTAAGATTGGGCAGATCACCTGGTGTTAATTTGACAAATCAGAAGCATCTTCAGCTTGCAAAGATGTCCAGACAGGACATTTAAAGGAGCTTAATTGGGCGGTATCCTACAGACAAAAAAGATTAATTTTTGCCTTCCCGTAATTATTATGTAGTTCACTGAAGTATGTTAAAAAGGAAATTTTTGCACACCCTGAACTTGAGAAGGTACTAGATTCTAGACAAAACTCATTTCCATTTTGTCATTTCATTTTGCTCTTCCTTTCTTACAAAATCCCTTCCGAGCCAGACTTTCCATCACTTTCAAAATCATTTCCTTGCAGCAGAGCTGGCTGCCTTCAAACAACCTGTCAGCAAATTTAGTTGCTGACGCATTAGTCAGACTGTAGCATCACAATAGAGAGGATGAGGTGGGCAGAACCTGAACCTTTTCAAGGATTGTGCAAGGGGAAAAAGCAGCAGCAAATAAATATATCTTTTGGCAGATACGTAAGGAGGTAAAGCAGGTTCCTGAGTGAGGTTAAAAACTATTTTCACATTTCAGCTCTTTCAGCGTTGCCATGTTCTACCGCAACAGGAGTGACCAGAGGCCCCATATCCTACCTCTGCCTGGCTGCCCCACACCTTGCCCATTGCCACTGTTCCTTCATCTCACCCGTACAGCTATCCCGGAGGACTGGGATGCCGAATGCCAAAACCCTCAGAGTGGTCCAGGTAATGAGATCATCTTCCCCCACCTCTCTTAGCACAGAGCTAGTTAATTGAAACTTTCATGCCTGATACAATATTGTATTTGCAGGGCGTGCAGTGATAGCCCTGGCTGCAGCAGTAGGTGTGCTGAGTGTGGCACTGCTTGGCATGGGTGTCTTGTACTGGAGAAGGTGATAATGAAGATAAGCTGAATGGCAACCATCCAACCCCCATGGAGCAAGAAGCAAACTGCCTTTTTGTATTTTTTTTTTTTAATGTGGTGCAATGCAGCCATCTCGGACTTCTCACCCGCCTTACTCAGCTAGCATTCTAATTGGGAGAATGTGACAAAGAGGGAAGCTGACACAGATTTTGTGCCAGGCAGTTCCTAACCAACTACTTGGAGGTCAACGCCAGCAGGAAATTCAGCACAGGATGTTACTAGGAAAAGGGACTGCAAAGCGCTTAGCTGAAATGCCATTATGGCACAACCGTGTTAGATTTTAGTGCTCATCAATATGTCCAGCACTCAAAATTCCTAGTAGATGCTTTCCCTTTAGCAGGTTTGGGTGTCCAACCCAATTAAGGTTCATTTAAATACACTGTGTCAGCTTGATAAAGGAATATTGTCCCCACTCATTTCTCCCCATCTTGCCCAATATTCCATAAGCTCTGCACTAAACACAGCGACAGCTTCATTATGTCATTCCTGTTCCCACTAAATGATGCACTCAGTAGTTTGGGAAGGGTGTCCTTGACCAAAAAACCCTGCATTTTCATGCCTTTAGTAGTTTTTCACCACCAGCAGGAAAGCTGGATTTTTGACTTTACACAACATATATACTACAGTAGAAGGAAATTTTTATTTAGTAGTTTCGAGGTTAAAACTGCCCATTTCAGTACTGACTGGGTTATCAGATTCACAGAACATGTGGTATAGTACATGATTGTTAAACTATGGTGCAAAACTCAGTTAAGTGTTGCACTACACCCAATGCTGCAAGGTAAACCAGGTTCACTCACCTTTTCAAGGAACCAGTTTCCTATCAATAAAGGAGGCATCCTTGGGGGGAAAACCCCCAAACCCATTTCGAAGATTAAGTTCTTGGGCTCTACCTGACATGAGGCAGGTAGTTTAGAAAGCAAAGGGTAACAGACCAGTTCAATGGCAGGGTTACTCAGTGGTATAGTATAATTTGACATCACTATACCAAAGGCAGCTGCTACTTTCCCATTACAGGGGCACATATTGTGGATACTACATTCATACGTTTAGTCTTGCCAGTAGGAGTAATCACCCCTTTTGTTTAATGTCAATATGCTTATTTGCAGACAAGCTGCATGAAAAATAAATGTACTTTAGTATTTCATTTGTGACTAATACTTGCAGGTGCCATGAACTCCCAAGAGATGGCTAGATTGTCTCACCCGGGATCTCTCAAGGGGACACAAATCCATGAATACAGGGAACCAAAAAGGTTTGAGAAACCCAACTGTATGGAAAAGCAGGCAGTGTCCTTGAAAAGAACATTGCTTGGAGATTTTCTGACTGGGCAGCTATAATATTTAGTAGCCCAAGATCACCTTCCAAAAATGTAACTGCTACATTTTGCTGCAAGTCAAAGATTTCCCCCCACTCTGCAGAGTAATTTTTGCTGTTCCTTTTCCAGCCACTGAACTTGGCTGATTGACCCAGTTCTAAGTAGCATCTACAGCAGAGGTTCACAACTGATTGCATCATATGGTATTTTAAGTAAGCCGCACAGCTCTTCAGAGGCTACCCTTTTCCTGCTACTAAGAGCAGGGCTAGGAGTCATTAAAAAAAAAAAAACACTTGAAGAGAAGGGTTAGAAAGTAACCCCTTTTAAGAAGGCATGCTTTGCAGCAGCATTACCAGCTAGTTTACTCAGATGGGTGTGTTTTTGGGCTGCTGCTGGAGTCCAAAGTCATCAAGTATTTTGCAGGAGTTTAGTGGTATTGCCCTTTGCAGCTTCAACAGACATAGCAAAGTTATTCACCAATTAATGAAATGTTTATTGAGTAAGAAAGTAAGTAAGTAAACCTCCCACTGCTTTCTAATCAGGATCTGATAAGTAAGCCTCTCACTTCTGCATGAAGAACAGAATAAGAGACATAATGGACAAACAATGCCAAATCCCTCCCATCGCAAACATTGGATCCAGGAAAATTTCTGAACTGCATTTCTTCTTGGGGAAGAAGATCCTCCATGCAGGCTTCCTTGATGTTCTCGTTAAAATGTGGACAGGCTGAATGAAAAAGTAACACAAAATACATTAGCATTGTGACACCTAAAAGTTTGGACAGCCAACCCCAATCAATATCACCAGATTAATTGGGTTTCAATTCTCATACATTCAATAGGCACCAAACTGGGGTAGACCAGTGAAAAATTCCTAATCACCTTCACAGTACATAACTACTTACCAACAGCCTTTTAAGGGTCCTAGTAGACTACACTGCATACATTCCAGAAGAACCTGGCTCACATTAAAACCTGCCAGCAACTGTGTAACATCTCACCTAGGAAAAATAAACGGTATCAAAGTTAGAAATCTACTCAGGCTTTCTCTGTAGTAGCTCCCTCCCTGTGGAACACCATTCCTTCAGAGATAAGATTGGCCCCCACTTTGGCACTCTTTCCCAATGCCCTGAAGACATGGTTTTGCCAATGAGACTGGGGACCCCAGAATGACATGGAGCCCATCAAGTGGCTGGTCTAATTATTGTCAATTAGGGGGGGGGGAGGGGCGGCAGCACTGTATTGCTTTTGTATTGGGATTTTATCCTTGTAAACCCACCGAGTTGGGTGGCTGTATAAATTTTCTTAATAAAATTTTTAAAATGTGCTTTGCTTAAATTCCATTCTCGAACAATATCATGCTCCGAGTGTAATAGAAGCATGGTTTCAAAGCAACAAGGCAAGTTAATTCAGTGTTGTGCTTCATTTCCATTTACCAAACTTCCAAGAGTAATTGACATTTTTTGCCCATTAAAAACAAAATGAATAGTTACAATACTCAGCATCTAAAGCTTTACATAAAGTGATTACAGGTAGTCCTCGACTTACGACCACAACTGAGCAAAACCTCAATTGCTAAGCAAGACAATTAAGTGAGTTTTGCCTTCTTGCCACTGCAGCAGTTAAAGTCAGTTACACAGTTGTTAAGTGAACCTGGCTTCCCCACTTTGCTTGTCAGGAGGTCTCAAAAGGGGATCCCAGGACACTACAACAGTTATGAGTCAGTTGCCAAGTGTCCAAATTCTGATCATGTGACCACAGGGGATGCTCCAAGAGTTGTGTGAAAAATGGTCATAAGTCCCTTTTTTCCTGTGCTGTTGTAACACTGAACAGTCACTAAATGAAAGGTTGTAAGTTGAGGACCAACTGTATAAAAGCATCCTAATCTATGGGAAGGGAAAAGAGGCAGAAGGTAAACCAAGCATGGGGGGAAAAAAATCTCTGAAGATGGTTCTAACATGAAGTCCTTCCCTTCTGCATTTTAATATTATATCCTCACCTTCCGCTATGAGATCCTCAGTCTCTCAAAAGCAAAAGACATTTGGAGAAAGGAATACTAGGAAAAGAAGGAACCAACAGGCCAGTCCATTCCAGGAGGCAAAGCGCAGATCATCTCCTTCTCTGTTCTGCCAATTCTTCCCTTTGTCAGGTTCTATTGGAGGTTAAATCTGGTTTATTTCTTATTCCAAGCCAGGAGGAGAAAGCAGGCAGAAAATTAAGTCTGAGGCAGGCTGCATTTTTAGAAAGGAGGTCTCTTTGTTTATTTGGTGTCCAGAAACTACAATGACAAAGCATATACATTTAAAAAATGAAGCATACCTTAGGGGAAAAATTAAATTGCTTACAAACACACAGAATATCGGGAGGATATGATATATTCCAGAACTCAACATACAGGGAGGCTGGGGGAGGGGGGGAGGGGGATTATATCTGCAGCCCTTTCCCCATTTTTTTTGATACCTCACTTTAGTTCTGGTATAATCTGCAGGTGGAAAATGAAGAAACACAAGAGAATGCACACTGTAAAGAATGCCTCAGCCCTCTACTCCCAATTGCTTAGAACACAAGAAAGACTCTTTGAGACCAAATTTATTGGGCTAAACACCTTTCAGGAAAAATGACGTATAAAATAATTGAAAATCTTCCCTCCTAGAGCATGTAGATAAAAAGGAAACTGTTTGAAAGAAGAGTTTACTCTTTGCATTGCAAACACCAAGTTTTCCCACTCATTTACAACTGGCTTGCTTTCTTTTTCTTTTCAAGTGGAAGTTTAATTGCAACAAAGTTGTTCCTTTGGCTGCAGTGGGGGAAATCATTCAGATTCTATTATCATTTAACTCAATAGGAATCTATAGAGTAGTTGGGTAGGAAATGAAGAGTGGAGACTTGGGAAGTGAGATGGAGAAGTGATATGGCGTGGGATGAATAGTTTGTAGGCAAAATTTGGAAAGTCCAAGGCTTAAAGATATTATTGTGAAGAATGGTTATTTCTCAGTTTATAAACTGAAATGAGCTAACAGAAAAAGGCATGTGCACAGGCAAACCGACTTGAGGTCAGAAATAAGTATGCATTTGTGAATAGACATATTTACTTTTTTATTTTGTCTGGTTTACAGACAAAATCCACCCACAAGACATTTAGCTAAAACATACATAGAATAAAAAAAACCTTTACTTTTAAATGAGTTTAGAACATTCCCTCCCGACAGATTTGGACTGTTCTTAAAAGGACAGGGAGAGAATACGGAACACAGTTCTTTTCACCCCATTTTGCTGGCCAGGCAAGCTAACATTTTCCTAACAGGATTTAAAAATTCTTTTCTCTGGGGCTTATAGCCATTTAACAGTTGCGCTTATCTTGAGGGCACACAAAGACTTTGACACACACACAAGGGAAAGAGAAAAGGAAAGGAAAACAGAACTTGGGTTTCAGAACATCCTGATTCTCACTGTAAATCTTAAATCAGGAAAGGCAAAAATCTCCACGAACATATTAATTGCCCAGTGATTACATAGAGCTGGAGAAAGATCAATGTTACATTTTTCCCCTTTATTTTTAAGTATCTTTATTTAGCCAAATTGGTTTTCATCTCTGAACAAAGTCCATTTCCTGCACAATTGGTGCATGTGCTTCCCGCCTGGACAGGCAACTTCCTCTGATCAGAGGCTCCCATTAGTCCCTCTAGTGGAGAGACAGCAACCTGTTTCTGGGGTGGCTGCCCACACATTGGCACATCAGCAAGGTTTATATACAAAGTTTTAGCCTTTGGTGTGAGTGAAATATTTTTATGACCACAAGGAAGCAGGAAGTATAATCTTTATGGTTGGAAGAAATATTCTGTTATCTTCTTTATTAGCAAAGATCTCCCTGGCCAGGCAGGAATGTAAGAACATAGGCACAAGTATTAAAACTGCCATGCTTTTTAAACAGGGCTGCTTGTCAGCATTTTTTTAAAAATTTGACTTATATGCCGCCCTTCTCTGGAGACTCAGGGCAGCTTACAATGCATTAAGCAATAGCTTTCATACTTTTGTATATTTATATAAAGTCAGCTTATTGCCCCCACAAACTGGGTCTTCAACTTACCTTAGAAAGGATGGAAGGCTGAGTCAACCTTGAGTCTGGTGAGATTTGAATTTACAGTAATTGCAGACAGCTGGTGTTTAATTACAATGCTTTAGTCTGCTGAGCTATCCAGGCTTTTCTATTTTATTTCCTTTAAGGAAAAATTGTATTTTAATAGTAGGGTTGGGTTTCTCTGACTTCAGATTAGAAGACTATTAAAGGGAGGGAGGGAGGGAGATCAAAGGCTTTTGATCTTTTCAGTTATTTTTGTGCAACAATACTGTAACACAAACCCAGGCCTTGTGGCCTTACCTTCAACCATTCCACATGTAGAATGGCCTCCTGTCTTCCATTTGCAGAAACATCTGGACTTGCGTTTGGTTTGCTAGTAATTTCCTGTTCCAGGATCTGGTATAATCGCATCTGCAAAATCTAAAGGAGACACAGATGGGTGCGGGAAGGGAGAGATAAATAGGTCACTTTCAGAAAGTTATATTAAAGCAAAAAAAGCAACAACATGCTCACATCATCATACCCATCTCAAGATTTTTATTTGTATCCCACTTTTATTTTACAAATAACCCAACAAAAGCAGTATTCCAATTTTCCACGCAACCTTGTGCAGGGGAGGTTGAGCTGAGAGTGACTGGCCCAAACTCGCCTAGCTGGCTTTCACGGCTAAAACTTGACTCAGTCTCCCGCTTTCCGGTGCCTTAACTTGTAGACCAAACTGAGCTTTCTTGATACTCACAATTATTTGGAGGACAAGGCAACAGTTTTTCCTCTGTTGTTTGACCTTTTTCATGATACCTAGAAGGTCTATTCATTAAATGGATATGCATGCACACTTCTTGTGTGCATTTAGAGCAGTGTTTCTCAATCTTGGTAACTTTCAAGGTGTGCAAACTTCAACTCTAGAATTCCTCAGCTGGCCATGCCAGAGTGGGAGAAACCTATTCTTCAGTTAGCTTAGCTGTTATGGCAAAAACAGATAGTGCTCAATTTAAGACCCAAATTGAGCCCAAAATTTCTGTTGCTAAGTGAAACATTTAAGTAACCTTTGTCTCATTTTACGACCTTCCTTGCCATAGTTAAGTGGACCACTGCAGTTAAGTTAGTAACATGGTTGTTAAATGAATCTGGCTTCCCTACTGACTTTGCTTGTCAGGTCACAAAACCTTCAGAAGATTACATTGGGAACACTGCAATTGTCATAAATGAGAGTCAGCTGCCACATGTCTGAATTCTCATCATGTGACGATGGGGATGTAAGCATAAAAAACAATAAATCACTTTTTCAGTGCCATTGTAACTTCAAACCGTCACTAAATAAATTTTTGAGGACTACCTGTACTAGTGTTTCCCTAACATGGCAGACACCACCAGCAATCAAATATTCCCAAGAGTTTCTTCCTCAATCACAAATTTTAACAGGCAGGCCAGGATTGTTCCTCAGTCCCCCAAGATGTCAAAGGCAAGGGGGGCACTGTTATCATCATAGTAGTCTGTGCCCAGTGCTAACATCATTGGAAGAATCCTGTTGCCACGTTCTTCTCATCTATACTCCTATCCCACCTACCAAGGGAAAAGGAAAAGATGCTTAATTCAATTAAATCAAAGGTACAAGTACACATTAGGCAAAACTTGGCTCAAAACAGTAACTGTGAAAGAAACCTTGGAGTCCTGGTGGACCATCCTGAAACATGAGCCAGCAGTCTGTCAGCAGCCAAAAAAGCTAATACAATCCTTGTTTGTATAAGCAGAGGCACAGGATCAAAATCACATTAAGTATTAAGCATCACTTTAACCTTGGTAAGGCCACATCTGGAATACTGCATCTAATTTTGGCCACATAAAAAAAAACGTTGACACTTTGGAAAAAGTGCAGAGAAGAGCAGCTAAGATTACTAAAGGCCTGGAGACTAAAACAAATGAATAACGGTTGGAGGGTTTGACTAGTGTAGAGACGAGAAGGACTAGTGGGGACATGATAGCAGTATTCCAGTATTTGAGAGGCTGCCACAAAGAGGAGGGGGTCAATTTATTTTGCAAAGCATCAGAGGGCAGGACAAGCAACAATGGATGGAAATTAACTAAAGGGAGAAGCAACCTGGAATTAAGGAGAAACTTCCTAACAGTGAGGACAATTAACCGTTTGCCTTTAGAAGTTGTAGGTGCTTCATCACTTCCAGTTTTTAAGAAGGGGCTTTTCTGAAATGGTATGTAGGGTCTTTCTGCTTGAGCGGGGGGTTGGACTAGAAGACCTCCAAGGTTCCCTTCCAGCTCTATTCTGATTGCTTGGATTCCCATTCCATAGATCCTTCAAGGCCTTTTCTATAAGGGTCGGATCGCATCTACCTGCCCATATCATAGTCCTATTTTTTATTCTAATCCTCCTTTGCTAAGGAGTCCCCTTTTTCCCCTCCCCGACTTTTTAAAACGATCAACAGGTCCGGCTTTCGCCTTCTCCTTGTTAAAAAAAAATAATTGCTGAAAGTATCACAGCAGCAAATAAAAGTGATCCAAATAATCCTTAAAACCCCCCAGCCTCCAATCCCCCCTCCCTTGCCAGCCCCCCGCAAACACAGACCTGCAGCTGTCCGCCATTTGAAACAGAAGGGAACGCCGGCGCACGTGGCCTTTTTATACCGCTTTGGCCCCGCCTCGCTTTTCCTAACCTCACTCTCGCAAGACCTACATTTTACGCATGCGCGCGAGAAAGGCGGTAAAGTCTCCGCCCTTCGGCCGGTCTTAATGAGCGCGTGCGCGAAAGGAGGTAAAGGGAAAGCAAATTGAAACTTTTGTTAACGTTATAAAGGCGTAAAGGCGAAGAGGAAATGGGATGTGAGCTCGCCTGTGTTTTGTTGAGTTTCTTTGGCATCCAGCTGCCTGTTTGCCAGGGCAAGGCTTAATTGATAAAGCCGTAGAACTGTGGAACTTATTGTCTTGTCCAGCGTGTCTCAACTTTTCAACTTTTAAGATGTATGGACTTCAACTCCCAGAATTCCCTTGTCAGCGATGCTGGGAGGATTTCTGGGAGTTGAAGTCCACACATCTTTAAATTGCTAAGGTTGAGTCACAACTATCTTTGGCAATATAAACTGGAAAAGTGCATGTGCAAAGGAGTATATTGTAACCAAATAGGCAGCGACCTTTAGAAATTTTAAGTTAAAATTATTCTAAAAACAAAAGGAAAAAATGCAGTCCTATTGGAATGGACTACATCCTCTAGGTCTAATTTTGGTTTTATGACTGTGATTAATGTACATACGTTTATTGGGATTTAAGATTAATGATTTGACAGTGTCTTTCCATTTACTAACTGCTGTCCATCTTTCCAGGCTGTAGGATGAAATTGAGGGCAAATTATTAGCTTGCTATGCACATTTTAAGGCTAGTAGCCTACATTATTTTAAAGCTGAATTCTTCAAATTTGTGGAGCAAATGTGTATTACCAATTATTATTATTATTATTGGTTTGATTTATATGCCACCCTTCTCTGGAGACTCAGGGCGGCTTACAATGCGTTAAGGTTTAAGAGAGCCATTTTTTACTGTAGTGGTTAAAGCCACAGACTAGAAAATAGAGAATGAGTTCTAATCCTGTCATAGGCACAAAAGCCAAGTGAATGACTGGGTCAGTATGCTCTCTAAGCCCTAGGGCAAAAGCAGTGCAAACCACTTCTGAAAATGGGATTGCCAAGAAATAATGAATCACCTGGAATCAAAACTGACTTGAAGATGCACACAGAAAATATTATTCTTAGAGGAACTATTAAACAGTTATTTTCCAGAAAGCACCGAAAAGAATATTGTTTCCCAGAAATATGGTTAGCCACAGAGGTAAAATGCTACAATTAAATTGTTTTTCCTAACAATAATGATTTTATTGTTATTAAAATGCTTCATTGTCAGAGAGAAAAATAAAGAATTAGTTGTGATGTCTATACCAATTTATCTTACAGTTACCACTAAAAAAATGTTATGAAGCTTCATAAATCACATATTTGGAAACAAAACTAATTTAGGGAAAGCTAAATCTTTGGCTCTCTTGGGATGAATAATCTTTTATGGTAGTAAACAGAAAAAATATAGCCAAAATCAGATGTATTAACATGCTCAAATAGCTGGCAAAATCACAAAGGCTACAAAATGTCAATATCAACTAATCAGATGCTAACTATACAGCTTTAAGAAATAGAACATTCTACAACAGAATTATTGTAAGTCAAAATCCTTAGGGATGTTTTCAGACAAAGTAAAAATAAGTGACATTAAGTACTGCAGTAGGAATTATTGGCATGCAGTGGTGCTGATTGAATGTTATTTTAAAGCCAGAAAAATTCTATATTTGGCCAACAGCTCCTTGAAAGTGACTTGCATATCAGCCACTGTACCAAGCACTTGGTACAAAAGGAATAGAATAGAATAGAATAGAATAGAATAGAATAGAATAGAATAGAATAGAATAGAATAGAATAGAATAGAATAGAATAGAATAGAATAGAATAGAATAGAATAGAATAGAATAGAATAGAATAGAATAGAATAGAATAGAACAGAACAGAACAGAACAGAACAGAACAGAACAGAACAGAACAGAACAGAACAGAACAGAATTCCTTATTGGCCAAGTGTGATTGGCCAATACAAGATATTTGTCTTGGTGCATATGTTCTCGGTGTACATAAAAGGACAAGATACATTTGTCAAAAATCAGAAGGTACAACACTTAATGATAGTCATAGGGTACAAATAAGCAATCAAATCATACTGGGATCCTATCAATATCGATATAAATCGTGCAAGCATACAAGCAACAAAGGATACAAGCAACAAAGTTACAGTCATGCAGTCACAAGTGGGAAGAGATGGGTGATAGGAACAGTGAGAAGACTAATAATAATAGTAATGCAGCCTTAGTGAATAGTTTGACAGTGTTGAGGGAATTATTTGTTTAGTAGAGTGATAGCGTCTGGGGAAAAAACTAGTTGTTCTGATGTGCAGTGCTCTATAGCGTAGTTTTGAGGGTACGAGTTGAAACAGTTTATGTCCAGGATGCGAGGGGTCTGTAAATATTTTCACAGCCCCCTTTTTGACTCGTGCAGTATACAGGTCCTCAAGGGAAGGCAGGTTGGTAGTAATTTATTTTTTCTGCAGTTCTAATTATAATTATCTAATTATAATAGTATTGCTGCCTCTTTTACTCCCCTCTTCTAGAAATTTACTTATTCAAGTGTCTGAAACAATTTTGAATCTGGTGATATTTATCTCTCTGACACCCTTTCCGGGTAAGGCTATAATGTAACATAAAAAATACTATTTATTAAACCAGTTTTCTACCAACCAGATCCTTCAAGATGGTTTGGGCTAGACTGTCTTTCCAATTGCTTGGTGTTAATGAGAGTTATAATCCAAGACATCAAATGAATTCTAGGTTGGAAAAAAATGTAATGGAATAGGAATAGGAATAGGAATAGGAATAGGAATGGGAATGGGAATGGGAATAGAGTAGAGTAGAGTAGAGTAGAGTAGAGTAGAGTAGAGTAGAGTAGAGTAGAGTAGAGTAGAGTAGAATAGAAAAGAAATTAGAATAGAATAGAATAGAATAGAATAGAATAGAATAGAATAGAATAGAATAGAATAGAATAGAATAGAATAGAATAGAATAGAATTTTTAATTAGCCAAGTGTGATTGGACACACAAGGAATTTGTCTTTGGTGCATATGCTCTCAGTGTACATAAAAAGAAAAAAAAATACATTCATCAAGAATCATCAGATACAACACTTAGTGATAGTCATAGGTTACTAAATAAGCAATCAAATCATACTAGGAAACAATATAAATCATAGAGATATAAACAACAAGGGTTATAGTCATAAGTGGGAGGAGATAGGTAATAGGAAGGATGAGAAGAATAATAGTAATACAGTCTTAGTAAATGGTTTGACAGTGTTGTGGGGATTAGTTGTTTAGCAGAATGATGGCATTCAGGAAAAAACTGTCCTTGTGTCTAGTTGTTCCACTATGCAGTGTCCTATAGCGTCGTTTTGAGGATAGAAGTTGAAACAATTTATATCCAGGATGCGAGGGGTCTGTAGATATTTTATTTATTTTATTTATTTATTACATGTATTTATATGCCGCCCTTCTCCCGAAGGACTCAGGGCGGCAAACACAAGTTAAGAAACATGTACAATAAAATCGTACTTTAAATCAAATTTTCACAGCCCTCTTTTTGACTTGTGCAATATACAGGTCCTCAGTAGAAGGCAGGTTGGTAGCAATTGTTTTTCCTCCAGTTCTAATTATCCATTGAAGTCTGTGTCTGTCTTGTTGGGTTGCAGAAATGAACCAGACAGTTATAAAGGTGCAGATGACAGACTCAATAATTCTTCTGTAGAACTGAATCAGCAATTCCTTGGGCAGTTTGAGCTTCCTGAGTTAGCACAGAAAGAACATTCTTTGTTGTGCTTTTTTGATGAGGTTTTTGAAGTAAGGTGTCCATTTTAGGTCTTGAGATATAATGGAGTGTAGAAATTTGAAGGTCTCTACTGTTGATACTGTGTTGTCTAGTATTGTAAGAGGTGATAGTATGGGAGGGTTTCTCCTAAAGTCTACCACAATTTCTACGGTTTTGAGTGTGTTCAGTTTCAGGTTCCAGTCGCACCACGAGGCTAGTTGTTCAATCTCCCATCTGTATACAGATTCATTGTTGTCTCAAATGAGACCAATCACTGTTGTGTCATCTGTAAACCTCAGTAGTTTAACAGATGGATTGTCTGAGATGCAGTCATTGGTATAGAGAGAGAAGAGAAGTGGAGAGAGTACACAGCCCTGGGGGGCTCCTGTGCTAATTATAGTGGTATCTGATGTGATTTTGCCTAGCTTCACCTGCTCCTTGCTGTCTATTAGGAAGCTTGTGATCCACTTACAAGAGTGTTCAGATTTAGTTTAGTTAGAAGAATGTCTGATACGATGGTATTGAATGCTGAACTAAAGTCTACAAAGAGGACCTTTGCATAAGTGCAATACACAGTGCACAAGAAAGCTAGGGAGATGTAATGTGTGTGTGTGTGTGTGTGTGTGTGTGTGTGTGTGTGTGTGTGTGTGTGTGTGTAGGTTGTGTATGTGTGTGTATTGTATATATAGAATATATATAAAATTACCCTTGCATCTGGGGAGAAAAACCAAGATCTACAATATCTACAAAGATCTACAAAGCTACAGAATGTCTTGCAATATGAGAATATGAGAATTATGTATGTAGTCCTCAATTTAAGACTTGCTTAGTGCCCATTAGTGCCAAGGGTACTTACAACCAGGTTTCAAAATTATAAATTTTGAATTATAAATTATATGGTAATCTGACTTGATTTTGGGTGCTAGGCAGCCGGCCCACATTTACGGACATTTGCAGTATCCTGCAGACACATTACCATAATTTACGATTGTTTAACTGAAAATCACCATTTACCGAACAGTTTTTGGCAAAAAATGCACCATAGCAAACAATGGGTTTGCTTAATGACCCTATACTCCATTATGTTTGCTTAACAATCATTCAAAAAAGATCGTAAGATCCTGCTTTACAACTATCATGATTTACAACCATAATAGGCAGACCCTGTATTTTTAAAAAAAAAAACACCTTCCTAAAACCGAAATAAATATATTCTGTTCTTTACAAATCTCTTCTTCTCTTTGACAATTTGGAAAAATCTTTGGCTTGTCTTGCTGCTGCTTTTCTGAAAATTCCTTGCATACTCTTCCTCCAAGTGGCCAAAAGAGAGACAGTCATTTTTCTCTGTGGTCTTTAAACAAGCACATACTCTGGGCAGTTCATGCCCTCAAAATGGCAACACAAGGGACTGAAATCAGATACGCCCCCAAAATAGATAGTTGGTGAATTCCTGACCCTGGAGTTGGGCTATGCTGTGGAAGCAAACATAGGGACCTTTCTAGCTGTGTAGGGGGAGAAGGAACAGAACAAACAAAACCTAAGTTTTGTTTTTATGCTGGACTTCCTAATATAGCAATTTCCACTTGCAGGAGTTGGTTGCAACAGCTACAGTAGAAGTCACTGCTTTACCCACAGAACTTGTTGGTAAGAATGCACTGGGAGACTAAGCTTCTACCGTAACGACCATTTTGCCAGCCCATCTTAATCTGGAATTTGGAATCTGAGCTTTCATTGGTTTAAAAAGAGTAAGTGCTTAGTTCTTATAATGATAGAGGGGGGAAATGATGGGTATTTGCTAACGGCAGGCCTGTGAATAAGAATTTCTGTACAGAAAGTCCTCAATTTATGACCATTCATTTAGCGACTGTTCAAATTTACAATGGCACAAGTGATGACCAGTCCTTGCATTTAAGGCCATTGCAGCAAGTCACATGATCTAAATTGGAGCACTTGGCAACGTACATAAACTGTATTTATGATGGTTGTAGGGTCCTGGAGTCATCCGATCGCCATTTTGCAACCTTCCCAGCCAATTTCTGACAAAGTCAACAGGAGAGGCCTGCTTTGATTATCAACTGTGTAATTTATTTAATAACTGCAATGATTTTCTTAAGAACCCTGGCAAACAAGGTTGTTAAAATCAATTGAACTCACTCAACAACCACCTTGCTTATCAACAGAAATTCTGGTCCCACTTGTGATGTATATAAGTCAAGGACTACTTATAGTAAGGATTGAATAACCCAAGGACTTTAAAATGGCGCTTTCTGTTTTTTCCATTATTACATACTACTTGCCAACTGCTCGTAATATATATCCCAATGTCCTCATGTTCCTTTAATTCTTGCAGTAAACATGCCCACATACATATGGAACATATGTTCCATGCACATGCTTCAGACAGTGAAACTAGAATTCGATATGCCAAAACAAAATAGATCAGCCGGTTTTACTGACAACCCTAGCATATTCCTGGTCCTGCACAGATCAGTTTACCCTGGTTGTATGCTTTCCATTGTAGTTATTTGTAGCTTTAGGGTGGAGCTCTATACTTTGGGCTCTGTTCCCCCCCCTTCCCTATATATTGCATGTGAGTGTGTTGGTTTTCTTTTCTAATGTTCCTAGCACAAATCAGTCACAGAGTAAGAAATTCTGTCTACTCTGGTGTCTTAGAGAATTTAGAGAGAGAAAGAAAAAATAAGAATATGCTCCCTTATGTATGCCCCTTCACTTTCCTGGAATAGAAAAGCTGTTCTCTCCCAAGTTTTGGAAAAGATCCAGGGGTACAGCTGTGGCAGCTGTCGGGGCGTGGAGGGACCAAGAATCTGCTAGGACAGCACGTAAAGATCAATGCTATGCCTGTCTGGGACACTGAGTAGGAAAGGTAACAGCTTCCTCTTAGTATGTCCCAGCTACAGGACTGTGCAATGCTCACAGCTTGCTAGCATCAGTGGCTCGGTAACAAAGGGTTAACTAGTCCTCGTCCCCCCCCCCTCCCAAAAAAAAAAACCCACTCCTGAAGTTTGACATTCTCCAGCAAGGAGGAATTTTCCAGGCCTAAATTCATCTCCTACCAGCAACAGCCCTTTTTCCAAGTTTGGAAAACACTGGAAGACTGGAAATCGCAACAGCATGAAAGAGAAAGCAGAACCAAACAAGGAAGACGGGAAAGGTAAGTTCAAGTAACTTGAACTTACTTGTGAATGTGTGCAGCAGTTATGAGAGGGAATGAATATAACTTGGTCAGTCAGGGAAGACATTAAGCTCCAGAGGCTACCCCAGCTATCGGAAGAAAGACATAGCTGAGAGGGAGAGGAAGAAAAAGCAAAGAGAAATATGAGAAGAGCAGACATTGAGGGATGAGTGTGTTGTGTGAAGAGAGACACAGCAGAAGCAAGTTAATGTGGCAGGGAAGAGCGTGCAGGTTCAAATTTTTGTTTCATTGTCCATGAACTGGACCACTGCATCAGATCTCCAATTAGGAGAGTGGAAATGATCATACAACTTGCTTCATAGTATTGTAAAAATTAGGAACAGTTAACTAAAAAAAAATTGCTATCATGAAATTATCCAGACCACAACTATTTATCTGCAATACATCATGCGTTTTATACTGTAAAAAGAATTGTTGCTTTTTGCAATTTGGCAACAGCAGAACCTGTACTGAGTACTATAAGAATTTTTTTTAAAAAGGCTAGGATTAAAACATGAATTAAATCAATAACGACTGGCCACTGCCCAGTTAATCCTAACTTAGTAATATTTTAAACTGGAGTAGATGATCTATCCTAGACAGTTTAGTGGATTTATTTGCATACACAGGAATACACACAAATTTATTTGGGGAATAAATGTTAGAGTATAAGCAGCATAAGATTGTTGTACTTGGACAATAACGGTGCATCATTTTAATGATAAGTAGATGATTGATCAGATAGATAATCAATTGATTAGATCTGAGGTTCAACAGATCCACAAATTGTTAACATACTAGAATTTAAAAAATCATTCTTTTTGACAGGTAAATTTCTTTGAAATAGTGGTGATTACTTCAATGGTGATTATTTCTAATTAAATGAAAATTAATTTAATTTTAATTAAAATTAGATTAAAATAATCTCAGATGAAATTATTTTAGAGATTATCTTTACTCAAAATTGTATTTTACCAGTGTTTTTATTGCCATAATTTTTACTGTTTTGGTGCTTGCTTTTAACATTGCATTATTCTCTGCTCTTAGGGTTTTTAAAAGACCTTTAAATGGAAAATTTTAGCAATCGGATAACACCCATTGAATGACTGATTGAAAAGATTAATCTTGTAAATGAGTCAGAAAGATAAATTTTCAGGATAAAATAGGGTTAGGTAGAAAGATATATCTCCGTTTGAAAGAAGAAAGGTGCATTCATCAGTAGAGAAGGTGCATTCATCACAAAACGTGTAAGGAGAAAAAAGAATTTGGGGACCTGATAGCTGATTTAAGAAAGTAGAAGATTAAATATTAAATATTAAAAGAGAAAGACAAATAGTAAAAGGGAAAGCTGTCAGGAATAAGTGAGGAAGGGGAAGAGATAAAGGGGGAGGATGATACTGAACTAGAAGGAGGTGCTATGAATTAGTGAGGGTGGCAGGCACGGATGGAGAACTGAGAGGCAGGGAAAGGCAAGAGAGAGAGAAAGAAAGATGGAAAGAGAGTTGGGGTGAGAGTGGCTGGGAGGAAGAGCAGCACAGCTAAATCTTCTCTGGCACCTGCCCCAGCTCTCTCTCCCCTTCATCATCCCACTGGTGCTGAGCCATCACCATCTGTTGCTCTGGAACAGAGCAAGCGGAGGACGGGTACGGGCAGGATGGGGGCTCCACCAGAAGGTAGGTTTTCCAGCCAGAAGCAAAATTGCTCAATGGGTATTTGTAGAAGTGGGGGAGGGGGGGCGGAGGAAAGGGGTGGGCCCATAAAATGGAAGCTTAGATGCACTCGGAGAGTGGCCGAGGGTGTTCAGTCTTCTTCAAACTACTACCCTCCACATAGGATAGTCCAGTGGACCAGGGATAATGGGAATTGTAGTACAGCACATCTGAAGGACTTTTCCAGGCCTGGGAGAGTTAGTGTCCACTTTCCTGCCTGTGATCGTTATGCAAAATGGGAAAAAGTTTATAGGGTAGATTTTACTATAAAATGGGGTGCAAATGGAGAGACTTAATTACTTTGTTAAGGAAGAAGTACTATCTGTCCTGGTTCTCCAAATATTGTTCCCAATCCTGTAGAATAAACCACAGTGTCCAGGTGATGAATCCAGGAAAAAAAAGCTTTTTGGGGATGTATGAACATTTTTTGAGAAAGAGGAAGAGAGAAAGAGAGGGGGAGGGAGGGAGGGGGAGAGGGGGAAAGAGAAAAGGGTATCTGTACCTATAAATGTGATGCTGGATAGAATCCCAAATTCATCTTAAATTGTTCCTATGGTTTTTTTTTTGTTTTATTTCCTCTTATCAAATTTTTATTGCCTTTCCTCCGAAGAAGTCTGGGTGGCTTCTGTGGTTTTCTTTACTCCCCATTTTATTCTGACCACAACCCAATGACAGGAAGGAAAAACTAAGAGAGAATGCAACATAAAAATTTAGAAAGCAAGACTATAATTTGTGGGGCTGATATTTGGGGAGGAAGTTGGCTGCGTGTGGTAGCTATAATGGCTGGGACTTTTTGGAGCATAGATGGCAGTTGGAGAGTATTTCTCAACCTTAGCAGCTTGAAGATGTGTAGACATCAATCTCACAATTCCTTATGGCTTGGGAATTCTGGGAGTTGAAGTCCACACATCTTCAAGTGGCCAAGGTTGAGAAACACTGCCCTAAAATAAAGCAAAGTTGGCCAAGGCCTCTGCTGTTAGCAAAAGGATCATCAAATGATTGCAGTGTTTGTTGAAACTAATCCTTGGATGAGTCGATGTGGTTTGGATTTGGGGGTGATTTGGGATGCTTCCCAGTGGATATGTCTTAGCACTGTTGTTAGAAAAAATATGTAAACAAATGAATGGATTTTCTGTGGGTCTTTTAAAAGATGAAGGAGCCAGTACAAAAAGGAAAAATGTGCAGAGGTTTCTGTGTGGGGGAAAAATGGGATTTTGATGACATGGTGGCGGCTACCATCTTGACTTTTCTGACTTCCTCCAGCATCCATACTTACATGGAAGCTTGGGCTTGCTTTTCAATAAAATTCCAACAGGTTGATTGGGTAAGAAAGTCCCCTTCTAAAAAAAGCAGTATGTTAGGGAACATTTGGAGAGATTAGTGGGTTGTTGCATTTATTTAAGCAGGATCTAGTTGTGTAAATTATTTCAGTTTGATTTGGATAAACTTAATAAGTGCTAATCATACATTGATGGGGAAAGCTGCCAAAATTAATTTCTTACTTAAGAAACAGTGCCTGAATTTGCTTTCCCCCCTCTTCTCTCCCCATTCCTCTGCTTTGTATAATATACGTCATCTTGGTTATGCATCAAAAGACAGGGAATATCCCACAATCCATATTTGTAAGCCAATTTGGGAGCCTTTATTTTTCCCTAATGAACAGGGAAGAAATTAGTAATGATCCAAGCGATCTGAAACCAAAGGAAAACTGAAGTCTTAAATTTTAACTAGCTTTGACTGACTTGGAACTGAGATTCTAAGTGTCATGGACAGTTGGGGGTGCCAAGAGCTTTCATTCTGAACCATCGAAGAAAATTTGGGTAGATCTTGGAAAGCTGGCAAGTCAGTTCCTAGAATTTGCTTTGCCTCCACCCTGCTGTGGGAAATAAAGAGACAGCTTCCATCTGGCAATTTTGACCAGGTTTTTTTTTTAAACCCCCCCCCCTTTTTTTTTTCTTAGTTGGATGGAAAACTGCAGACAGTGCAGCCAAATTTGAGAGGCAGAGAGGAGCCATTTCCCCAGAACAAACCCTGAGCCGTCTTCGCAGCCCAGCCCAGCCCTTGCCAACTCCAGCTGGGAACTGCCTTCTCTCCCCCTTCTTATTTTCCAGGTTCTTTTTTCTTTCTTTTTTGGCTTGTGGAAAAAGCAATTGGAGCCAAAATAAAATTAAATCGCAGTGCTGGATCTCAGTGGTAGGAGGGGAGTTTAGTGTAGTCCTAGAGGCTATAAGGAATAGAAAATGGAAGAACCCCCAGTAATGGAGCCCGGATGAGGATAACTTTGGTGGGATGAAATCTCTGAATAATGTGTGAATTGTTCAGAGCTGTTTAAACTGAGGAATGCACAGTTTAGAAAGGCAAATATACACTTCGTGGCAGGACTATTAAATCTTTAACAACTTCTGGCACACAACAGTTCAACAGATGTAGATTTTGGACGCACTGGCAGAGAAGACTGTATCTGCTGATGATATCACATCATTTGGAGAAGTTAAAAACAACATGGGGGCTGGACAGAGCTTAAAATGAACAACTCCAAAATGCAGGAATGAGAAAAATATGGCAAATGTAATGCAGTGTAACTAAATGTAAAATCCTAAAATGCAAAAAAAGAAAAGAAAAAAGGCTTAGTTGGGATCTTCAAATATATAGTCAATTTGGTCTAGCAGTTAAGGTACTGGCCTAGAAACTAGGAGATTGTAAATTCTGGTCCTGCCTAGGTATGAAAACCAATTGAGTGACTTTGAGTCAGTCACTCTCTCTTAGCCCAACCCACCTCATAAGGTTGTTATTTGTGGGGAAAATGCAAGGAAGAAAGAGTATTATGTATGTTCGCTGCTATTTATTTATAAAAATGAATTTTTATAAATATTTATTATTTATAAAAATGAAAAAAGCATAACAATCTAACAAATACATAATCAATTTCTCTGGAATATCTGTTACTCTGAGAGATACTTTATTAGATTCCCGCTGTTGAAATACTGTATGCCTCCCACTTTGCAATGTGGCACTTTATAGATATGGGATTCCAACTCAGAGATGCCATTTTAAACAAGGCTGCTGAATTGCATTAGAAAATCTCTGGACTTCTATCTCCCACCTAGCATCTCTCATTTTAGTGGCCAGTATTACTAACCCTATTGATTGGAGACTCCTGGGAGGTCAGGGCTTCTGAAAGGCTGCAGTTTCCAAAGCAGTTCTGATTGTAATTTAAACATGTTATTATGAACTAGAAAAAAAGGACAATTGAAAGAAGCAAGATTAATTGTTTGTGGAGGAAATGTTACAATGCTTGGACTTTTTTGCTTAAGAAAAGGGGGCATGATATATAATAATATCTCAGCTTAATAGACACCACGAGCCATTTAGCAAATTCTGGATGCAATAAGCCAAATTTTTATATTTGTGCAAAATCTGAAAATGGGTTTATTGAATAAACTATATTTTTTTGTGGAGTTGCAAAACATACAGTACCATCAATTAACCACAGAATCTAGGTTTGGGACCAGAGATGGGATTCAGCCGGTTTGGACCGGTTCAGGAGAACCAATTATTAAGATTTTGCGCAGTTCAGAAAACCAGCTAATCGCACCACTGGCTGGCCCCTCCCACCATGCCTCTCCCAGTCACCCCTTATTTCGCCTTGCCTTCCTTAGCTGCAGCATAGCAGCTGCTGCACTCTGGTTCCCTCGCTTGCTAGCTTGCTTGCCTTGACCACGTGGGCCCTGCAGCCCAGTACACTTGCCTGCCTTCACCCCATTCTCGCACGCAACCCAGCTCCCTACCAATTCTTCCTCTGCCATTCTCCGCTGCCTCCCACATGGCTCAACTACCTGCCTGCCTGGTGAGCCTACCTTCGCCTCTTTGCGAGCACAAGGGGCCTCCAGCCGCTGCCTTTTTGCCAGCGCGAGGGGCCTCTAGCTGCCACCTCTTTGCTGGTGCAGGCAGCCTCAGTTTCTTGCACCAGAAAGAGTGGCGGCTGGACGCTTCTTGTGCCAAAAAAGAGCAGCAGCTGGAGGCTTCTTGTACCAGAAAAGAGTGGTGGCTGGAGGCCCCTTGCGCCGGAAGCCCCTTCACCGGTAGTGGCTGGAGGCTTCTTGCACCGAAAAAGAGGGGCGGCTGGAAAGTTCTCGTGCTGAAAAAGAGTGGTGGCTAGAGGACCCTTGTGCTAGCAAAGAGGCAGCAGCTGGAGGCCCTTCATGCCGGCAAAGAGTCGAAGGAAGGCTCACCAGGCAGACAGGTAGTTGAGCCATGTGGGAGGCAGTGGAGAATGTCAAAAGAAGACTCAGTAGGGAGCTGGGCCGCTCACCAGCAAAGAGACAGTGGCTGCACGCCAGTATCTCAGGGCAGGGTCGTATGTCCAGCTGCACCAACAAAGGCTGGAAGCAGCCACCTATCGTTTCCTGTTGCAAAAATCTTTTTAAAAACCCTAACTGTCAGGTAGAGAGACCAAGCAAAAGATGAGACATCGGAGAATCACTGTTGCTGCACAAAGGTAAGTCTAAGGCTCTGGCCACCGCCGCTTCGACCCGCCTGCATTGCCCGCCTGCATTGCCCACCTTGCCGTGAATGATGAGTTGACCATGCCCACTCACTCACATGACACCTCCCCAGCCACGCCCACCCAGTCTTTAGGATGAACTAGTTGTTAAATTACCACACACAGTTCCCCCCCCCCAAAGTGGGTGGAAATGTCTGTGCATCTTATGGATTGAATGTTGCTGAAGCTCCACCCACCTGCCAGCTCCCGGCCTCTGTCTCCCAGCAATTTACCTCCTTGCAGCAAACAGCCTGGTCAGTTTCAGCACAGCCTGATTTAGCACAAGTAGCTGATTGGCGGTTGAATCAGCCTCCCTATATACCACCTATCAGCTATTCTAGGCTGCAGGGATCCACTGCTCATCACCTCCGTCGCCAACCATCGCTGCTACTGACTAACACTGCCTCCACACTCCCTATTTTCGGCCTCTGTGCACCCCATTTTCAGCCTCTGCGCATCCATTTTTGGCCTATTCTAGGTGGCGGGGTTAGGCGGCAGCAGCAGCTTAGTATACTTGCTTCCTGCTACGTTTTTGAGCTCCATTAAAAAAAAAACTCTACAAGATTATAAATACAAGAGCTGCTAAAAAAGTAGAGAAAACAAATCACAGTTGCCTTGCTCTGCTCACCTGTGAGACTGATTACCTTATTTCTGGTTTGTTTACAATTGTAATTAAAATATAGCCTTCATCTTCAAACATAAATGCTCCATAAATAAGTGGGCAGAAGAGAGAAGAATGAAGGGTTCTGTCTGAATGCAAAATTGGATTCACATCTGAACTTCATCATATGACTGGTTACAGCAATGGGAGTGCCACACTCGTGTACCTTTCCCTTTAGGGATTGCAGTGAACCCCCAGTGTGTATAGAGCAAAAGTCTCCTTTCCATGTACTAGGCAATGAATGATCTTGCAAGACAAAAATGTGACTGCATCTTTGGCCAACAAGATATTTTGGTAGAACGATGGACTTTTTAAAAAAAAATTGATTTATATGTCACCCTTCTCCGGAGACTCAGGGCAGTTTACAGTGCATTAAGCAATAGCCTTCATACTTTTGTATATATTTATACAAAGTCAGCTTATTGCCTCCACAAACTGGGTCCTCAATTTACCCACCTTAAAAAGGATGGAAGGCTGAGTCGACCTTGAGCCTGGCTAGGATTGAACTCGCAGAATTACAGGCAGCTGAATGTTAATTGCTGCCTTTAGTAGGAGGCATTAGCCCCCTATGCTACTCAGGCTCATAACACTTTCACAACACAGAAGTTATCAGCTGGGACCCCTGTGCAAATGCCTCCCTCGTGCCCCACCACTTTATTCATAGCGTTTCAGGGAGCCTCAAATGATATTTGATCTTCCATTGTAGTTATTCTTAGTTTTCCTAACACTGCTTCTTTGTTCCTGAAAGGAAAATCTCGTCAAGAAGGAAATGAAATGGCAACTCCACCATCATTTTCCCCCTCAAGAGTCCTTTATCTAGATTCTGTATCCCCAAATGAGGCAGTGGAAAATGAATGTTGGAATAATGTTTGATTTTATTAAATTTTGGTAGAAGGAGTGATGGGGAAAGAAAGGAGATGTATGCAGTGGTTACGTTTTGAAGTCTGGTTGTCCTCTTTGCACACTACCTAATTGTGTGGGGCAGTTTTTTGGATTCACAGGCTATTCTGCATAAGTAAAGTTAGAATGAACAATGTGCTTCTGTTTTCCTGTGCTTGAAGAAAATTTAATGTTGCAATGCACTGATGATGTGCCAGAGGTCCATTCCCTGCTTCTCTTCATCAGCATCCCATACCATTTCTGTAGTTCACGTATACCAGGACAGAGAAATTGTGCCAGAGCCCCTACACATTACAAGTAATCCTCGATTTATGATTCTAATAAAGTTTGCCAATTATGGTTATAAATTGTGACCAACCCGATTTCACAGATCTCTTTTCGTGGCAAATTTTTAAGTGAATGTTGCAGTTATTATTATTATTAATAACAACAACAGCAACAACAACTTGATTGTCATTGTATGTGTATACATAGTATACCCATACAACGAAATTCACTTAACACTCAAAGATCAGGTATAACACACATAACAATCCCCAAACACACTCCCACCCACCACGATTCCCCACCCCTAAACCACCCACACATCCACACAACAGACCAAGTAATCCTGTCCAACAGCTCACTGATGGTGGCCCTTTAGCAAACTCACAGTTCACTATGAGGGCGCTTTTGCCAGAGACCAGAAGTAAATGCTGGTTTTCAGCATAATTGTCAAAAATTGCAGTCACATGCAACAGCTGTAAATGAGGGCTG
This sequence comes from Coluber constrictor foxii, assembly GCA_038048745.1. Taxonomy (NCBI): domain Eukaryota; kingdom Metazoa; phylum Chordata; class Lepidosauria; order Squamata; family Colubridae; genus Coluber; species Coluber constrictor. The sequence goes on along the minus strand of CM075961.1, from coordinate 58,949,960 downwards.
GTTGCCAAGTGCCCAAAATGCATCCACATGACCACTAGTGGGGAGCTGCCGGCCATCAGAACCTTTGGGGTGGGATCGGTTGTAATTTTCAACAGTTGCTAAGCGACTGATCGTAAGTCAAGGATTACCTGAATTGTCTCTCTTGTGTTTGCTTTTTTAACATTTTTAAATTGATGCGATTTGCTGTAATAGGGGTGGAGAGTTACAGAGGTAGGGTGACTGTTGGTAAGGGGACTACTTCCTCTTTCCCGTAGCTATGAAAGGAAGAGATAATTAGAGCTGGAATAAAGTTGTACAATTCAGTGCAGTTGTGTCTATGAGTTGGAAGTGCATAGCAGGTAGCTGAAATATGTTCCTCCTTCATCCCTCTGCTGGCCTAGCCTTGCCAACCACATGGAAATATGACATCTCTAATGACAGCACATCTCTCTCATTCTGCTGACCATGAATTTATGCTCAAACCCATCACTCCTTAACTAGCTGATCTCTTGGCACTTTGAGCCTTTTTAAAATTCCAAATACTTTTCAAGTTAGCATGCAGGATTTGCCAGATATTTATTTATTTATTTATTTTGAAAGATGCATTCAGCTTATGACCAAATTTGGCTTTAGCCAAGGGGAAGATTATAGCTCTGCAGACTAAGCACCGTAATTAACATCCAGCTGTCTGCAATTACACCAGTTCGAATCTCACCAGGCTCAAGGTTGACTCAGCCTTCCATCCTTTCTAAGGTAGGTAAATTGAGGACCCAATTTGTGGGGGCCATAAGCTGACTTTGTATAAATATACAAAAGTATGAAGGCTATTGCTTAACACGTTGTAAGCCACCCTGAGTCTTTGGAGAAGGGCGGCATATAAATCAAATTTTTAAAAAAAGGCTAACGGGAAAAGAATTTATGACTAAGTGGTATATTTTTAACATTCCTAAATAATTTATTAGGATCAGTTTCACAGAGTAGTATTTCTGTGATTATTTTTGGGATCTAAAACAAAAAGGATAAAGGAAGATTAGATGCCCACCTACATTGTGGCAGGGGCACAATGCATGGTCAATGACTGGATTTGCACTGTGTTGGTTGAATTTTAGGGATTTTTTTTCATCATAGTTAATTGAATAAACAATAGCTGGTTGGATTTACATAATGTACATTATGTAGAGAAACAATCTGGGTTCCCACCCATCCTCAGTCACCACCTTTTTAAGCATAAAAATACATTCATTCAATTCAAGGCTAAAGAAGGCAGGGTGTTATAGGATTAGAAATATAACCATCACTAGAAACCAATACTGTTGAATATATTTTGCAAAAAATATGACAGCAAGTTCCAACTGGTTCGGTTAAATTCATAAATTTATAAATCTATTAGAATATTATAACCTGTGCGATGAATAATGCACAGAAACTTTGTTTAAAAACATACTAAAATATTAACCAAAACAGGTTCTTTTGAGTTACAAATACACACACACACACACACATATATATTCACACAGACTTACTCTCTGGAAAGAAATACTGTAGGGGTAAGACACCCCTAACACCTCTCGGGTTGTGTGTTCTGTTAAGATACAGCCTGTTGTGCCTTAAAATGGCTTCTACTGTACAGCACAGTGGAGTTGCATGGTAACAGCTTCACAGTACTCCACAAGGGGGCTCCTTCTGGTAAAGGGGAAAATCTAATATTAGAAATTATGTTCGTCTGGACATTTTCAACAAGGCTTTGATTATTCTTGAGGACAAATGTATGGCCATGATCAATAAAACATTACTGCAACTTGGCCTGCCTGCACCACTATGAGACCGACATGATATACTTCACACAAATCACATATAAGAAAAGAACTACAACGTTGAACACCTTATTGCATATATCGTGGACAAGAAGCCATTTCTAAATCAACATCAAAAAAAAGCATATCAAATGATCATGGATCAGCTAGCAAAACAACAAGGTGGTATCATTTTACTTGATGATTTTGAGGGGCACAGAGAAAATATTTTTAACTAATTTAATTCTTACCAAAATCAGGGCTCAGGGTGAAATTACTCTTCCTGTCTAATATAGGATTGGGATAAATAAATACCTGGGCAATGCCAGATTATCAGATAGTAGTCTACTAAAATTAATATTACTATTATTAATATTAAAATTACATACATTGTACCTTTCTAGATTGTTTTGATGATATTGTAAGCAAATTAATACATGCTATGCTTGTCTGTTTCTGCCTTTGAGTCAGTTTTTGATCCTTGACAATTGGGTAGATTAATCTCTGCAGTTTTCGTAAGGTTTTTCAGAAATGCCATTATTTCCTTCCCAGAGCTGAGAGAGAGTGACAGGCCTAAACTAGCTTCCTGCCTAAAGTGGGACTAGAATTTCCAGTCTCCCGTTTCTAGCCTGATGTTTTAATCACTACACCAAATTAGTCTTATTATCTTTGATGCAAGTAGCCAATTACAATATTTGAGGAAATCAGGAAAGTTACCGAACAATATTGGATAATTTATTAGATTCATATCCCACTTTTAATTTAGGAGTTCAAGATCATCCTATTGATCCCTTCTCTTATCTCTCCCTACAAATGCAACCCTGCATGGTGGGTTGGGTTGAGAGAGTGACTAGGTGAGTGGATGAGTCTATGCCCCTAATCCAGCATCTTCCAACTCTGTACAATGCTGATTTACATTGTATTTGTTGGTTTGTAGTCCATTTTTAAAAGGAAGAAGCACCAATTCAACATTTAAAAAATATTCAATTCCTTTTTTAATTGCCAGATTTGCTATTGTAAATCACTAGAAAATTATTGTATGTCTTATTTAGATCAATAGTATTTAAAATATAGCTATTCCCTTTGGCTATTCCTATTACCACAACAGCGAAGAATTATCCAAAACCAGTCTCAATTTCTTAGCCTTTTAACCTTGATTTGTTTAAATATTATCTTCATTTGTACAAACCTCTTTCTGGAAAAATACATAGACTGTGGATTTTTAAAATATTTGTGTTTTTCCTTAAGACTACGTACATATTATATGAATGATCAGTTATAATGGCCGAGTTTGCACACTGGTTAAATCATGATTTGCAAACAGCAAAGCTGCTAAACCAAGACAGAGACTACCATTTTATGGTTTTATGTCACTCACTTGTCTAGATGGGCTTCAGGGGAGTTCACAGGCCAATTGTGAAGTATTCATATCTTGGGAGTTGTCATCATGATAGACAAGATAGCAGTTGCAGGTCAGACAACGGAAACAGTCCATATGTAATCCCAGGATTTAAGAAAAGTCAGATGCCAAGTATGGAACAATTTGCTGCCTGTAATAACCACAGTCCATGTAGAAACGAAGGTTCTGCCTTCACAGGAAAATAGTAATTCTCCAATATTTGTTTCCAGTTTTGTCCTGTTTAGTTGCGTAGTCTTATCTAATTGAAACCTACCCTATTATAGGACAAAATTGTTTTCTTGTTCTTGCAGTTCTAGCAGATTTACTATTTCTAGGTCTCCCAAGTGAAGAGAAGGAATACCAGTTTCTGACACTTCTCTTACTTAAATTAAGCCTGAAATTGAAAGAATGGGGTGGAAGCAGGGTGGGGCGTGGAAAATTTGTCTGTGGCACGCTGACAGCTGCATGCATAGCAGAAGATAAATAACAAGAATGTGGGATAATGGGCTAATTGCTAGGAAGCCCCTAACATAACCCTCTGGTCACTCAGAAATAATCAGATGGACTTTAAATGAAGGGTGGGTAACTTGGCCGGTCTACCAGCTAAGCTCAAAATCCCTACACAAGAGATTAATTCAAACTTCCAATAAGAGACATTTATCCCTTCTTTGAAGTCTGCTGGTTGGGAAAGATTATAAGTGTCAAAGCAAATATTGGGCATCAGAAAAAAAAAATGCAAACACCCATCCCCAATTCTGACACTGAATTTCCTCCGTGGACAGGCTACCAGATATATAGATAATTCAGAAATAATTGCAAAGGTGAAGATCCAGTTACGAGGTCATATGGTCAGTATGATCTGGCTTACCATTGGGGCTGCACTCCCCATTTAAAAGAACCACCAGATAGGGTGGAACACAACAAAGAACATATGATGACTTTTTTTTAGCTTAGTAATCACAGCTGCAAAATTCCAGGTACCTAGTGTCTCTAGTATCTATGGAGAGTCTCAGTCATCCAGGTCATAATTGTCTCAAAAGTGCTTTTTCAAAAGGCATCTGGATTGTTTTTTCCTTGAAGAAGAAATTTCGCTACTCATCCAAGAAACTTCATCAGATCTGAGAAGCTTCATTCTTTCCCAAGGAAAAAGCAGTCCAGTTACCTTTTGAAAAAGCACCTTTGAGGTCTCTGGTAGTTTCTGATAGTATTGAGTAGCGACCACTGGATTGGTGCAAAAACCAGTTCCTTCTTCCCTTTGACTCATAGGAAATTACACTAAACTGGCACTAACCACTCATTTTGCTAAGCCAGGATTTCTTTAATTTTTTAATTAACCACAATTTATAAATTTAGAGGCACAGCTAACCCCAAATCAAACAAACAATATTTAAATTCTGCATAAGAATCCAGGAAATGCTGACTTTTACATTTCCCAAAACAGTGCATCCCTGAGTTCTTATTTGAAATTAAAGTCACTTTCAGAGAAGGAATAGTTTTCAGACGTTCAGAAAATTCAGTTGTCCACAGCACATTTCATTTTATGGAGCTGAACAGATCCTGATTTTGCTCTTTGTATCCTTGCTGGGTTGATGCTACTGCTGTGCTCTTCTCTGCAATATGCTATTTATTTTCCAGCCTGCAGTCCCAGTTAACTGCAAACACATGTTCTCCCATCTGCAGCCTTTTCCCATCCCACATTCCTCTTTTTCAAATGTCTTTTCCATCTAGTATTCAATGGATCAGTCCATTTTCAAGCCATGCTGTCCAAAATCCCTTGGCAGGCCGGCTGGAAGTTCAGGGAGAGAAATGGTGGGGGATGAGAAGGAGAAGTAGAAATAAAGCCAAGGAAAGAAAATGGAAACCCACAATCAGGCAAGACTGTTACTGGGGCCAACCAAATACAATTATGGGCAAGATTATATAGTTTTCAGGTCCCTTCATCTGATAAGGGTCTTAAATAAAGCAGCTGCATCAGGCAAGGCAAATGAAAAGGCAACATATAAATCCAGAAGTGTGCATGGTTAGATTTTTATGGTGGAGGAAAGGAAAAATCAGACTTCAGTGTATTACCTCAGAGGTGGATCTCTAAATCCACAAATGTTATGCCAACAATTACAGTAGTGAAATGACTTTTTGGCAGGAAATTAAACAGAAGAAATGCATTCTAGCCCCAATCAGTTTAATATTACTTTAGAAGTAAAAAAGAATCATTCTTTATTAAATCTGTGTTTTTCTAAATGTGTTAGATTTCAACATTTTGGGAGTAGCAATGTAGTACATCTGGAAGGAACCAGGGTGAAGAAGGCAGTTTCATTACATGCCATTTGTTTGGATATAAAAACCCAAAAATGCAATAGTTAATCAGAACTGTCGCCAACATTAGACAACAAACCAGTCCATACTGCTGAATCATCACATCAGTGGTTTATTTGGTTTTGGGTTAGCGTATTATGTGGACTCATCCCAAATGGGTTTTAGTTTATGGCTTAGTGTTATATACTCAGTCAGTCACAGATTAATCAATAAGCCATTCTTTAAAAAAGCATTCATATTAAGGTAGGGAAGTGGATATGGTTGTTGAACAAGATTGTGCACTGGAAGTGCGTAATCAGAGGCCCAGGGATCAGAAATAGCCCTTGAGCAACACTATCAGAGACCTGTAATGGTTATTACAAAATTATAATTTTCATGCAATAGAATTGGGAAATAATGAAATATGTAACAAGTTAATTATAATATAAATCTACATTTGATTAAATAGGACTTAATTGTTCTGTAAGTTCCAATGCACCACTTAAAAATGAAGTATGGCATTGGCCCAGAAAAAGTGAAACACACCTGCACCAAAATTCTGGTGCTCTCTAGCCCACAAAAATAAGATGATTATATTTGACCCATTAAGTCCCTATTTCCAGTAATAGTTCCTTTGCTCTAGAAGAATGGTGATATATACATTTTTAATTTATGTCAGTTCTTGTTACAGGTAGCAAAGTATTCCTGTATAAAATATCTCAAAGTTGTATACAGTTCAATTGAGTAATTACATCCAATGGTTTTTGAAGTTCTGTTCCCTTCTTTTGGTGCTTTCCCCAAAGGATTTATTTTTTGAAATTATTGCATCATGAGTTTCTTCCCTATATGAAATGTGTTTATTCTGCAAAATGCAACAAGGCTTTTTTTAAAGCCTGGTCCATAATAAATATTACTTGATAAGTAGGATCCCTACATTTCCTGAAAGGTTTCAAAGAAGAGAAAATCAATCATTAAAATATATCACAACAACAGTATGACTGCCTATAATTCTTTTGCTATTTTTCTATTTAGGTTAACTATAAATTGTTAGGATTAGCTATACTGACAGTGGACAATTAAGCTTAGAATCTTGTACACTACCTAAGAAAAGATCTGAAACATTTCGGACCAGAAATCTATCTAATCAAGCATGTTCAGATGCTTCTAGGCATCCGGTAATTAAAGGTGTGCCTCTTGAGTTTTAGTATATGACATTAATCTATCTATTATTGAGTCAGTTCAGAAAATTGTGGGCTTCACTTCAAACTCCTGATCTTAAAAGGCCACAGAGTTTTTAGGAATGCTACAAATAGGACAAGGTCAATTTTTGGTGTTGGGGAATACCAACGGCTGCAGGATGCCCACCTCTAAGATGTAATTTATGTATTGTGTAAATAAATGTTTATTGAATTAACTATGGTTATATGGATTAACACTGTGATCTTATATTCAGCACCATTTACTTTATTAAAGAATTGCTAAACTAATGTAAAGAAAAGCGTAGATACATATAACAGTCATGACAAAAATATAAGTATAATTAATTATAATAAAAAAGGAAAGGGTTTGGAAAATTACTAATAGAACAACTTTAATTTTTAGCTATATTATCTGAAAATTTTCTTCTTTGCCCCTTTGTAAAAGAAAATATATTGTCAAACAACATATATTAACAATCCATTGCTAAAGTAAGGTTTAGATACTTACTTTAAGTCATAGTATATCTATGTATATTAATCAATTTCAAATACAGGAATTAATATCTCAAAAGAACTTGTGATTTATTAACACAGTAATCAATCCACACTTACAGCAGCAGTCCTGTTGATATCAACCCTATATGTGACAATAGCAGTACAAGATCAAATGGGTCTGTATGACAATTTGCTGTCGCCAACACGCCACAGACAACTCGCTGTAGGACAACTCGCTGTGGCACAAGAATTACACTATATCAAAAAAATAGAATCATTAAAGAAAGGATGGAAAAGGAGGGACGGAATGAAATATGAATGGCAAAAACTAAAAATAATTTTTATTTTGGATAATTAAATAGAATTGTTAAATTCTCCTGCAGTGAATTGTCCCACTACAAGTTATCTTTGGCAAGTTGGCCATGTTGAGTTGGTTGTGGCAAGTTGTCCCATTGCTGATCAAACCATTTTTGTTAATGTTCCATATCCTGTGTGTCTCTCCAATTACAGTCAAAAGCAGCCCTTTTATTAAACATTCCCTGAAATGTCCAATATATGCCTAATTTTAGATCACAGGAAACATTCTGATCTTAAAATGAGATGAATACCTTCAGTGCTTAATCTGCTGAAAGACTGACACTTCCTTTACGCCATCTTAAAACTCTGACCAAACAATTTCCATTAGTGTGCTAGCACAGGACATTCAAACCTGTTATTCTGGAGGTGACATGAATGACTAATATAAATTTTATCTGCTTCTATAAAAAATGATTGGAGCCAGCTCACAGTTAATTCCTCCCCCAAAACTCCAGATGCAGCAAAAGTATCTGGACTAACTAAACAAAGAGCAAACCCTTAAGTTGAATCAACTGCCAAGAAACACTCAGGAATAAATTAAACTCATTTTTAATGCTGCAAAAAGTTTTTAAAAACAGCTTCATCAAAACAGAGTTGATCCAAATTGCAGTATTTGAGAGATGCAATTTAGATGCTAATTTTAAGCTCAGATTACCCTAGTATCCCATCGCCATTATTTTTCCATATATGGTTTGAAGCTTTGAGTTCAGCTAATCACCATCATTCTTAAAGAGAATTTTCATTAGTTATCCCTTACTTTTCATCCTGCCCCAGATCTAGCCATAAACTAAAAAGGTTCTCTTTTTTTCCCTGGATGATTAAAGCTTGGAAGGAAAAAATAGTGATCTTCAAAAGTCCAAGGAGAATCTCTGTATGGGCTGATGAAATTCAGGGTGGGATCTGGAGTGCAGTCAACCATGATAAGCATTGGATTGCCAACTGCCACAAAACTTTATTTTTACCAGATTATATAAAATTCCCTTTTTCTGAGCCATGCAATCCTAAATTGATTGATTGGCCAGGTTCTAAGAAATTTAACCTTGTTACTTGGGGACTGAATTTAGAACAACTGTATCACAAGTATGGATTGGTTCTCTTCAAGGATTCCTACTCTAAATACAGGAATGTTTCAGTTCTTAGAACATGGTCAATCTTCAAATACAAATATGAGGTTTTCTTGGAAGGCAGGGGAGAAGAGCCCCATTTTTTACAGGACTCTGATAGAGAAACAACCATTTTGTGAAAATTAGCTGAACTTAAACTCTTAATGATCCTTCGATTGACTGCTACTAAAATGGATCTATTTGCAATGGGATCACTCATTGCAGAAAAAAAGAGTGTGGATGCATCTTAAAGACAAGCATGGAAAGTGACACCAAAATCAATATAGCAATTGACAAAAGATGTGGTTTATTCAGGGTTTCTTACACTGTACTGTATAAAACTCACCAAATACTCTAGGGGCAGTGTTGAGCTATGTAAGGACTATTTAGAAATGTACAATTTCTAAAAGAGCCACTTCTATATTTCTGAAAAGAGAGTGCTGAAATAATGCATGTCATACAATGTTAATTGTAATAGTTGGGATAAGCAACTTCTAAAAGATCAGAAGAATGGAGAAAGATAATTTCTTAAGATAAACATATGAAGGGTAGATCCTCAAATTGCCAAAGTGAACAGGCAACTCCCAAGGGTTTTATCTATTTCTTTATGAGGTCCAAGATTGAGAATGTCTGAATTGAATTCAGGTAAGTAGCTATGGATTTAATTAAAAGTTCTGTTACATTTCTTCTGTAGTTTGCTTATTCCAAATCAGCTATGCTGTTAATGCATCGATTTTTATGTGATCTACGTGGTTTGAATCTCTTGTAACTAGAGTTGCAAAAAAGTGCTTATTATGACAAGTATGTTTGTGCAGGTGTATTTTCTTAATCCGTTTTCTGAAATCTGATCAATGGAGTCATTTATTTCATAAATAGAGGAGGTAGATTTTCTACTTCATCTCATATGGGAAAAGTCTGTCTATCTGCATGAGACAAGCTAAGGAACTTGAGCAAAAAAAACCCCCATCACCCAGCTTTTCCCAGCTGATGGGACTTTTAGTCATTAAATCAGAATAGAGCTGGAAGGGACCTTGGAGATCTTCTAGTCCAGCCCCCTGCTCAAGCAGGAGATCCTACATCATTTCGGACAAGTGACTGTCCAGTCTCTTCTTAAAAAATCTCCAGTTTTTTACATCCCTAGAGGTATGTATATGAACAAAGTTGTTCTGATTCAATGTAAGGCACTTTTGAACATTTAGGAGCAAACACTTGCAGTTTTCTTCTGCTTTCAGCGATTGATTGGTTTAGTAAATTTATAAGCCACCTATCTCATACACAAGACTGGATAGCTCACAATAAAACAAAATGAAAAACAGCAAAAGGAACCAGAGTAAAAAACAACAAAAATAACATTAAAATAGTAGTCAAGGAGATTCACAAATACTCTAACAAGCCGTGATACAGACTCATCCAGGTAATCAAAGCCCCAGGCTCAGTGCAAAATCAGTTTTTTAGATCCTTGTGTAAGGGGCAAGTCCAGTGATGGGATTCAAACAGTATAACAACCAGCGCGCTGAGGGTGTGCTTCACTTGCACATGTGCCAAACATGCTCCACACACATGCAGTGCATTTGAAAACAGCTCTAAAACATACCTTCTACTGCAGTCCCAGTGAGTAAAACAGCTAAGGCATGGCAATCCGTTCTGCGGCACCTCAAACAAAGGAAATATAGGTCGGTATAGCACACGGGAGGGAGGGAGGGCCCAACTGATAATCGAAGCTACCGATTTGATCGAACCGGTCTGACCGGCTGAATCTCCTGCCAGATCTAACAGGATGGATAGACACCACTGGGGAGAGAGAGTCCTGTAAAAGCGTTGTTATAATGGTGGGCAAACAGATACCCGTAGGTCATTTGCAGTCCCCTTTTTATGGTCTTTTCCCAAAGACCTGTAAAAACCAGCTTGACATCTTCCTGTCATTTGAACTGCACCATTTGGAAGAGAGAATGAGGGGCAAATAAATGTAAGATGGGTCTTGAGATTCTCCCTTTTCATAGGGAAATCCCACTTTATCAGGGTACCCTAATAAACTGCTTTTAAATGATCTTCTGACTCGGTTGCTTATTGGGAAGGTAAACCAAGGCAAAACTTAGGGCCAGATTTGGCTATGAAAAGCATGTGAAAATTGTAATGGAAGCCCTAAAAAAAACTTACCATAATTTTAAATTCAAAGAATTTCATTCTCATCAAATGCTCCAGAACAGGAGGGAAATTAGAAAATTGAGCCACCCTCAATATGTATAAGAAAGCATCTTCCACTTTCTATAAATGTCTCATCTCTGGAGACTTCCACTTCCCAAAAAGAGTACCTCCGTTTACCAAACGTTTGCCTGAGAGATAGGAAGCTGTATCATTATACCCATGAGGCTGTGCTATTTTAACACAACACTCTTAGACTGGCCAGGCAAAGTGTGATAGCCAAAGCAGCATTCGTCTTGGTTAGGAGTTAGTCTTAGCTTGGTTAGTTTATTAATAAAGGTTTTTATACAAACTAATCCAAGGAAAATAAATGAAATTATATTCTATAAACGCAGGATCTGGGTGTCCTACCCAATGCTTTGGTTTATGAGGAAGCTCTTGGAATTCAGAGAGGTTGGGTTTTTTTTTAAAAAAATCATATTTTACTTGAAAATATTGCATATAGATTAGATGGTATATTTCCATTAACTGGCTCATATTTAAATCAAAAGGATCTTTATTTATGGAAGGAGCACATTCTCTCCCTACATCTTTTAAAAGTCCAGGGTTTCCAAAGAACTCTGGACAAGAGAACAAAGTAAAGAGGGAAGATGTTGTTATCTACAGTATATAACTTAAAGATAAATGTTAGCTCTTCACGGGAGTCCAGAGAAGAAGCACCATCACGAGAACTAACTGGTCTTTATTATAAGATCACAGTAACAGAATCTTGCAAAACTGATGATCACTTTTAAAACCCTTCATGGCATGAATCCAGGTTATTTGAGTGACCATCCCATCCCACTCGTGGGATGGGCCTGTCCCACTCATGCCAACAGAGGAGGCATGATGCAGGTCCCATCAGCCCAGGAGGAAGGTCTTCTCTACTGTAACTTTTGCCCTCTGGAACATCTTGCTCTCCGATGTGAGATTAGCCCCAACCCTCCTATCCTTTTGTAAAGACCTAAATACCTCCTCTGCCAGTTGGGGGAACAGCACAGAGGAGTTGGTTGATTGAGTAACAACAAATCCTTCCTCCCCCATTCCACTTCCACCCTCTCCATGTGTCCTTGATTTTAATTTTTGGTTTTAATTTATTTATGTTTTAATATAGGTGTAATTTTTATGTCTGTAAGCCATCCAGAGTTACCTTATGGTAAGATGGGGGAATCAATCAGTCTGTAGCTCTCCCTTCTGTCTTCCAAAGTCATTCTCATATAATATTAAATTAGATTCTTCGTTATTACATCTGAAATATGGTTCCAAAACAATTGTTGAAGATGAGACCTTTATTTGATACTTTTGGATGCACTATGAGAACTGTTCCCTCTAAACAGGTGACACAATGTCTGTGATATATAGTGAGGTGGCTGCCGATGAGCCAACTACCAACAGCTTCTGGATGGTGAGTAGCTGACAACAGAGACAGGGTGGCAGGAGGGGAGGAGGTTCAGTTTATGTTTATGCAACATGTTTGACTCATTTACTGAGCTATCCCATTTTAGATCACCAGGATACCTTGAATCTTAAACTAACCAAATGGGCGAGTTTGCACCACATGCCAGACTACAAAACAAAAATACAAAACAACATCTGATAGAGCATTTTGTGTGAACCTGGCATCTGAGAACGATGGAGGGCATCTCAAGTGACCTACCTTCCTTCCTTCCCTCTGGACTTCTTTCTTCCCTCCCTCCCTTCTTTTTTACTCTCATTCAACTCTCCTTCCCTCCCCTTCTTCTTTCTTTCCTTCCTTCCTTCCTTCCTTCCTTCCTTCCTTCCTTCCTTCCTTCCTTCCTTCCTTCCTTCCTTCCTTCCGTCCTTCCTTCCTTCCTTCCTTCCTTCCTTCCTTCCTTCCTTTCTTTCTTTCTTTCTTTCTTTCTTTCTTTCTTTCTTTCTTTCTTTCTTTCTTTCTTTCTTTCTTTCTTTTTCTCTTATAGGGCCACCCAACTTGGCTCTTGTTATTTTGGATGGCTAACATGTTGATAAAGCAATTTTAAAAATCTGTTACCAAAGAATAAAAAACCAGCATTAGTCACCAAACAAAACAATTAATAGAGACCTCTCAATAAGCCATCTAACCTTCGATCTTCACTTCCATCCAGGGTGTTAATGCTTTATGAAAGGCCATCAAGATCAGGTCTAATCTGATCTCAGGAGGATATAGTGTTCCAGAGAGAAAACACTATGGGGAGGGGGGGGGAATCACCTTCTTTAATTGAAGGGGTCCAGAGTGTCCCCCCTTATTGGACCTAATGGGGTGGGGGGAAACAATCAGGAAGAGGCAAATAACCCAACCTCATATCATGGGTTACTTCAGATTTTTTTAAAAAAATATTTATTTGTTTGTGTATTTGCATCTTGCCTTTATTAGTTTTACAAATAACTCAAGGTGGCAAACATCCAACACACTTCCTCCTCCTATTTTCCCCACAATAACAACTCTGTGAGGTGAGCTGGGCTGAGAGAGTGACTGGCCTAAAGTCACCCAGTTGGCTTTCAGGCCTAAGGGAGGGACTTGAACTCACAGTCTCCTGCTTTCTAGCCTTGTGCCATAATCACCAGACCAAACTGGCTCTGAATTTCATCCAGAAGCACACTGACAGTCTGTGCAGGTCTCAGAGGAGAGGTGTAACATGGGCATCCCAAAGTCTACCTGTAAACTGCCCATTCTCCTGAATTCTGCAACTTCTGAACTGGCTACAAGGGCAGTCCCATATGAATTCCTTGGAATAAAAAGCAGTGAAGTCAATACTGCATGACATTGATGAAAGGGTAGCAAAAAGATAAAATGGGAGAGCTGAGGTGCTGAAGGTTTCTTATTTTCCTAAAAGTAGTGAAGGCATGTCCATGTTGTAAGCTAGAGTAGAAAGTTGAAAAAAAATAGAAAAAAGCAATAACAGTCCCAAATTGCTGTGAATAAAACCACATTAGGACATCAACAGTCTGCTTATTCAAACATTCCCTTTCTCTTAATGTGGATTTTTCATTATCACATAACTTGATCTTAAATAGGAAAAAGAACTTGATTATAGCACTGCAAACTTCAGTATCAGAACTTTCTGTTATGTCTGGCTACATTTCTCCCCTAGAGTTTTTTAAAATAAATGATTAACTTAAAAGCAGTGTTCCTTGACTTTAGACTAGCTACTCATACTTTAGCCTACTGTGTTGAGTGAACCCAACTCATAATTTATGGTTCTCTGTGTTGTGCAAATTCAGAGAACTGGGTTAATTGAGCACACTGTAATTTAGTACATTATGGATTAGCATGTTGTGCAAAGACTTCCAGTTTTGAAAATACATTTATCCCATTACTTCATATTCTTTTAAAATAATTAAAAGTCATAATACTTAATTTATGCTTGTTTTTCTGGAACACTTAATGATAGTGCTTGGGATTCTCTGTTTTTCAAAAAACTCAAATGGGATTGGTTTGATTCTGGTTGGAATTTACAGGAGGACCCCAGAGAAGGTAGAACTCTGTGGGATTTGGAAGGAAAGGCATTATTTATTTATTTATTTATTATTTATTAGATTTATATACTGCCCTTCTCCTTGCGGACTCAGGGCGGTGAACAGCCAGAAATGAAAAGCAGATTTTACAAAAGTTAAAAGAATTTTAAAAGCAACTAATATAAATTTGGCCCATAGTTAAAAACAGTTCAATTAATAATTAATATCAAAACTCTAAAAAATTTACCATGGGATCAGGCCAATCCGGCTAACTGGAAAAAGTAAGTTTTTAAGGCCCGGTAATGGCCGTAAATGATAGCATTGTTTTGAAGGGGCATTCCTGCATCACGAGACTGAGACCACTCCCCAACCCTTCTTCCTATCCCTTCTCCTGCAGCCCAATCACTACCAGAGCACAGTCAAACGTCTGGATGATGGGTACCGTGTCTGTGACCAGATTGTAGCTTGTTTCCAGGAACGGGCAAAGATTGAACGTAACTATGCTTTGATGATGGATGAATGGACTCGCAAATGGCAGCCCCTTGTTGACGCAAGTGAGTGGTTTCATTCTTTTTCTGTGGATGTTCCAAATTCTGATTTGCTTTATATGCGGGTTTCATTTGAAAGAAATGGGGATAAGGGGGAAAAAACTGATAGAAATGTATGTTCTAACTGTAAGTTAGTATGCTTGTTATTTCTTTCAGGATTAAGGCCAACACTTTGCCTCACCTAGAATGCAACATTACTAAAGTGTGTTGTAAATCCAACCTTTCTTATGTCTTTGATGCTTGTTCATGTCTCCAAGCGCTGAGTTATGCAGTTTTACCCTGATTTATTTATCAACCCACCACAAAAACAGAAAGCAATATAGGGAATTAGGGGAATTAATTATTATCCCACCAGAATTTTTGGGTCTTTCCCCACTTATACCTAACAATCACCCCAAAGCATCCTTGCAACATCTTTTTCCTACCATATGTCCCAGTGGTGGGCTGCACTCGGTTCTGTCCAGTTCTTTAGGACCAGTAGTAAAAGTGATGGGAGGATCAGCCCACCCGCCCGGACGTCATAATTGATGATCTGCGCATACGCTCCCGTTGTGAACGGGTAGTAAAGGTAAGTAGAACCCACCCCTGATCTGTTCATGATGCTGCCTTCAATTTGTCCCCAGTCCATGTGTGAAACCTATGTTAAAAGGTATTTCCTTTTTAGTCCAAAATCATTCAAGGACAACCTCAGGTTTTGTCACCAATTACACATTATAGCAATTGCAATGATTAGGAATGGTGGAAGCAAGGGACAGCAAATGTTGTACTTTTCTAGAGATCTCATGGATGTAAAATATTTCAACTCAGCAGCGGGAAAAGTCTCTTTTTTTCTATTTCAAGATCTTTCTTGCCATAAATTTTTAGTTCATTCTTCTTATTCCTAGAATATAGCATGGAACCATTTCAGGAAAATTCTCCTTTCAACTTTCCCAGCCCTGCTGTATTTATTTAGAATGTTGATATAGCTAGTCATAATACTATAATGCATTTCCTGAAACTAGCCCTAGTTGTAACTTCAAAAGATAGGTGGATAATTCCCATGATATGGGACTGGGTGATTTTTCCCCTCTTTGAAGTAATGATTTCATCTTGATAAAGTATATGGGAGGATAAATATTTCTGACAGGATGGTAATATCTTTGCTCTGATGCCTACAGAAGAAACTGGTTTTCCATGGATAGTTGCTGTTGACAACCGATGCAATTGAAAAGCCGAATAAATTGTGCCTTTTAAAAGTTATCTGAGAAAATCTAGATGTTGTATATTCCAGAGACTTGCCCTTCGGCATTTTAACATCTATTATACGAGAATGCTGTTAGGTTTTCTTTTGTTTTTAACATACCTGAAACTGCAGTCTTGAGCAATTAGTAAAATGCTGGGACTCATCTGCAAATAATTCAGGATACATATATTTTTTGGAATTATCTCCTAGAAGTCAGGTGATGTCATTCCAAAGGAAGCTATCATCATATTATTATAGACTGTAAACCATAGTTGGATAGTCTGTGGTCAGGAAGTATCCTGCCAAAAATCAATAATAAATGTTGCACTATAGAACATCTTGAGGTCTATTTCTGTAGCCCATGAACATAGCTGAAATACCTGATATAAAATTCATGGCTGCCTGTTGGCCAATGGTGTTTGCAAGGTGTGATTTTTAAAAAAAATCAAGCTATTGGCTGTGATAAGGCAATCAAAGCATCGTGATGAACATAAAAAAAAAACAGATGGAGTTTCAATTACACAGTCACAGCTGCCATCTTGACTTTTTAAATCATATTCTATGGACACTCCTACAGCTGCCATATCATTTATCTGGCTGATTCCACTTAAATAGTAATAGCAGTTAGACTTATATACCTCTTCAGAGTGCTTTATAGCCTTCTCTAAGCAATTTACAGAGTCAGCATATTGCCTCCAACAATCTGGATCCTCATTTTACTGACCTTGGAAGGATGGAAGGCTGAGTCAACTCTGAGCTGTTCAGAATCAAATTCCTGGCAATCGGCAGAATTAGCCTGCAGTACTGCATTCTAACCACTGCACCACCATGGTTCTTGTGGTAAAGCAGAGCTTCTCATGTTGCCCCCTTCAAGATGTGTGGATAGCACAGGTGGCTGTGGAATTCTGGAAGTTGAAGTCCAAATGTGGCCAAGGTTGAAAAAGACTTGTTTAGAGTAGGCCAGTTTTCTGTCTACCAATCTGAATATGGATCTCTGCCCACCCTCACTTCCCATGCACTAACATCTGTGTTAGTGGAGAAAATCCTCCACATGATTACAGCAGAGTAAAAGTTGCCAGTGAAGTCAATTTTTTAATGACTTCTCTACTTAGATCACTTTTCCAGTTCTCCAGTTCCTCAATAAAGCATAAAGGTTGCATTCTTAAAATCCCAAGAAATCACTTGTTCTCAATTTTGCTGTAGTGAAGGAATTTATGAATTCCATCATTGCTTATCTTTCTTCCTTCACTTCTAGGTCCAGCATATGGTTCCCTACTCCGGGCATGGCAAGCTTTCCTGGGGGCTTCTGAGCGGTTAAGCAGACTACACATGGAGATGCAAAGGGCTTTGGTCTCTGAGGATGCTGGACGTATCCGATCCTGGCAGCATGACTCCTATCACCGCAAGCTCTTTGGTGGCTTCAAGGAAGCTTGTGAGCTAGAAAATGGTTTCCAGCGAGCTCAGAAACCTTGGACTAAGAAGCTCAAGAAGGTAGGGAGAACCTTTGGGAATTCTCTAGGTGTAGAGATAGGTAAAGACATGGATGAAGAGAATCCAAGGATTTAGGCTTGTTTAGGAAGCAGAAGAAGCTTGGTGAATCAGGTTTATCTTTATTGTGAGCTTGTATTTATCTTTACCTTTATCCCTGATCCCTACCCTTTTCCAACCAGGTCTACATGAAGCAATAGAATGAGGTTGAATGGAGTCCTCAGTTTATGAGTAGTAGCAAACTAGCACTGGCTGCCTATGTAGACTTATAGATTAAGGGTATATGGAAACTAAGGGTATATAGAAACTAATTAAGGGTATATGGAAACTTAAGAAGCAGGATTTCTGGGACTACTGGGTCCCAACTGTCCTGACTTTTCATCCCTTTCTTCCTCATCCTCTTCAACTTCTACATTCAGGTAGAGAAGGCCAAAACTCTTTATCACAAGGCCTGTCGCAAAGAGTACATCGCAACACTGCGGGAAAGTGGAATTCAGGCAGCATCGGGGGCTGAAGTATCTCCAGATCGGCAACGTACTTTGCGGGAAGAACATCAGCGTTGTAGCCAAGAAACCAATAAGGTAGGGGAGTTTTCCTACCTCTCCATTTTCTCCATTGCTTCTGGCTGGTGGTGCACTTTGTCAGATAGGCCAACTACAACGGCCAAAATTGTGGCTGGTATGTCCATCTATTATATGCTACTGTTGGCTTCACCATCAGCTGGCCATGACAGGTAGTCCTCAACTGACGACCACAATTGAGTCCAAAGTTTTTGTTGCTAAGGGAGGCATTTGTTAAGTGAACTTTGCCCCGTGTTATGAACTTTCTAGCCACAGTTGTTAAGTGAATTGCTAGAGGTGTTAACATGGTTGTTAAGTGAATCTGGCTTCCCATTGACTTTGCTTGTCAGAAGGTCGCAAAAGGGGATCACATGAACCCAGGAAACTGCAACTGTCATAAATGTGAATCAGTTGCCAAGCGTCTGAATTTAATTTTTTATTAAACAAACATTAAAAACATTGGACAAGGATAAGACCATCCCAGTCTTATCATATCTATACATATTTTTAACATAACAACAAATATAATTACTATTTAACATGCATTACTATTTTGTTCTTATATACATATCCCTTGTCCTCATTTACATATTTGTCTAAATATTATCCAGTATCCATTTTACAAGTGTCTGAATTTTGATGACATGACCATGGGGAGGCTTCAATGGTCATAAGTGTGAAAAATGGTCATAAGTCACTTTTTTCATTGCTGTTGTTACTTCAAATGGTCACTAAATGAACTGTTGTAAGTCAACAGTTCAGTATATTTTGTTTAAAATATAAAGCAGAAACAGAACTACAGTTCCCAGCATTCTTCATTTTAGCCCAGAGTGGCACAAATCGTTCTGAGTTACATTTTAGCAACCTCTAGAGAATTAACAGTTCCCTGATACTTTTATCAAATATATCAATTAACTGGTGGGGTTAGAGAACATGTCCCTCTCTTGTGCCTTCAGTATGGGGGGGAGGGGGAGGGGGCTTTGACTTAGGACACTATTGGGACCAGAATTTCCATTCCTAAGCAATGCAGTTAAGTGAGTCATAACCACTTAACTGTGTCCTTTTTTGCCATGGTCATTAAGCAGATCACTGCATCTGTTAATCAGGTGGTTATTAAATGAATCCTGCTTCCATCTTTGACTTTGCTTGTTGGAAGGCAGCTGGGAAGGTCGCAAATGGTGATCACATGACACCCCCCCCAAAAAAAAACTACAACTGTTGTAAATAAATGCCAGTTGTCAAGTACCCAATTTGATCATGTGACCATGAGGCTGCTGCAAAAATCATAATCAGAGGCTCGGTGGCACAGTGGTTAGAGTGCAGTACTGCAGGCTACTTCTGCTGACTGCCAGTTGCCTGCAATTTGGCAGTTCAAATCTCACTAGGCTCAAGGTTGAATCAGCCTTCCATCCTTCCGAGGTGTGTAAAATGAGTACCTAGACTGTTGGGGGCAATATGCTGACTCTGTAAACCGCTTAGAGAGGGCTGTAAAGCTCTGTAAAGCGGTATATAAGTCTAAGTGCTATTGTTATAAGTGCGAGGACTGGTTGTAAGTTTTTTCAGTGCCATTGTAAGTTTGAACAATTGCTAAATCAAGGGTTATAAGTTGAGGTCTATCTGTAAAGTGTTTTTTACTGTGCAGCAATGATTGAGATCTTTTGCTAATATCTGAGTAATGTTTGGTACTTGGGGATTTATCTGGAATAAAAAATCCACAATGATTTAAAGCAAACAATTTTTCTTTTCTTTGATTGGAAATGCAATTATGCAGAACAATACCGTTGTTGCCTGAGTGCAGCAAACTAAAAACAAAATCTGTTTGAAGAGCAGTGTGACCTTTTAATATTCTGGATTGGGTTCAAAAAGAAAATTAAATAATTATGAATTGCAGATTTTGTTTCAAGTCAGCCAATTCAAACCTTTTTGCTCATCAAGATGCTGGGTGTGCAGAGTTTTTTTTACCCAGAATTGCAGAACAGTAAGAGCAAATTACAAACACATATTACAATGTGAAGGACACAATTCTACACATATGATGTATATATAACAAATGTCGAAGATAAAACATTTCACACACAAGTTAGTGTCCCCACCAAAATTGCCTCAAATATTACAAAGTGTTGACAACCTCATCCCAAGATCTCACAAGATCTCAGAAATCTCAAGAGATTTCTTGTGAGATTTCATGAACTTGTAAACATTCAGCAATTATATATATTAAATGGTAATTTAATTCGGAGTGGCATGATGCGATTTGAATGGGAATGCATATTCTAACACCCACAGGCACTGATCTCTGTCTACCTCCTACATTTGTTCAGGTTCCCTGGTCTAAGGCAGGAGATAACCCATCAATCTTATTCAGCTCCCCAAAGCAGATGAGTTTCTTCCTCCCTGTCCCTGCAATGCAGCAAAACCAACCAGTCTAGTTACTGTGGGCCACAAGGAGTGGCCTGCAGCTGAAGGAGCATTGCCTTGTCCAAGATATCTGAGAGCATATGCTTAGGGATGGGGACCCCAAAGATTGGAGAATCTGAAAGCATATGAATTTTCTTGGCTCTGGTCAACAGATCCGTGAACGTTATGAGAAGGCCCTACAGGAGCTCGACCGTAGCAGCCCTCGCTACATGGAAGAAATGGAGTCTGTGTTTGAACAGGGGCAGGCTCTGGAGCAGAGACGGATTGTCTTCCTCAAAAGTGCCTTCCTCGCCCTGCATCGGCGTCTGGACATCACTGCAGATTCCAGGTGTGGAAAAAGGAGTCTTGCATCAGGCCTCAAGAATAACATATAGAGTTGTTTCTTTATTGTTGTTCGCCTACAGACAGAATCTTGCCTGACTGAAACCACAATCTGCATAGTTATAGATATATTCTGTGAACTGCTAGGGAGGTTTGTCTTTTTCCTCTTCCTGCCTACCCAACATTTCAAACTTCACTGCCCTTTTGCCTTCTGGATTTCCTCTCACGAAAGAAGCCAGTCCTCATTAAAAGGGATGGTAAAATGGCCGTTATTGGACACCAGGGGCATTTTTTAGTTAAAAATGCAATTTATCTACTTCATGCCTGACTATGGAATTCTGGGAGTTGAAGTCCACACATGTTAAAATTACTAAAGTTGAGAAACAATGATCTACTCTGTCTATTCTCATGGATGCCAGATATTTATTTATGTATTTTATCTTGTGGCTCTTCACCGCCCTGAGTCCTTCGGGAATAGGGCGGTATATAAATCAGTCAAACAAACAAACAAACAAAATATGGATTACTGGCTAAAAAGGGAGGAAAGGCCAACACTTCCAGATGTGCAGTACCACCATTTGCCATTAGATGGAGGAATAAAGCTAAGGGTGATCATTGAGGAGAGGTCAAAAAAGTCAAGATGCCAAGTTTAATTATACAGTCAAACCATCATCTTGATTTTTTTGATCAGCAGATGGCAGCTATATCATAGATGTCTTCTGCCCTTTATACCAGAATGCCACATTCCACAAAAGAGCTTGTAATTGATTTACAATTAGGTAGTCAGAGGATGCTTCCAGATGGATACTATAATGCTATTATAACCCTAGCTACAATTTTGGCACCAGTCCTGGGTTCAACAACTCCCTCCCCTTTGCCTACCCTATACAATATATTCTTATCAAAGCTGCCCTGAACTTTCCACTAATAGAGAAACTCTTTGGGGTTACTTCCATCCCTCCTGCAGAGATGTTCTACAGCTTTTACTAATATTATTAGGCAACAATTTATAAGCATGTTATAATGTTATTCTGAACTATTGAATGACTGCCCAGAACTAAATATCTCCCCTTCCCCAACCCTTCTGAAATCTGCTCACTCTACTGTAATTGTTTCTGCTCATGTTTCCAGCAGCTGGACACTTGGTATTGAAATGGGACAACTTGACATGTCCAACTTACCCTGGCCATCTTGCCATGGCTGACCCTCTGTGGGCAATTCTCCTTGGGACAGCTTTTCACAGCCAATTCAGCATGGGACACTCACCGTGGAACAATTCAATGCAGGATAATTCAAGAGAGGGATAAGCGAGATGGGTAACGCCATGCTTTGGCTCACCCCAGCCTCGAGGACTTCTAACTTGAGAAGGTTCAAACCTAAAGCAAGACAAGGCCCCCTGCAATTCTCTTGCCCATCTCTTGAGTTATCCCACATTGAATTGTCCCATAGTGAGCTGTGGTAAATTGGCTGAAGTGAGTTGACTGGGGTGATTCTCACGGGAGTGAAACGGTTAGGGCAAGTCAGCCACAGTGAGCTGGCTGTGGCGAATTGTCTTAAATCCCTTGGTGTTAAAGCTTAGGTAAGTCTTCCATTTCCCGTTTCCTTTCCTTCTCATACAAGCTTCTTATTTTTGAGCTACCTCTCCCAACTTCTCAGCTTCTCATAGATGAAACTTCTCATAGATGAAACCTCACTGCTAGTTGATTATGTGATCAATAATGCACCATCAAGTCCAATTCTTAATGATGAATCTAGGGCAACTTTAGGTTTGAACCTTCTCAAGTTAAACGTCCTTGAGGCTAGAGTGAGCCAGAGCTTGAGTCACTTGTCCTGCTTTTGTCCCTCTGCTGAGTTATCCCACGTGGAACTGTCCTACTGTGAGTTCTCCTATGGCAAGTTGGGCACAGGAAGTTGGCCTGGTGAGTCAGTCGCAGGAAGATGGCCAGGGCGAGTCAGGTGGGGTGAGTCAGTTGGAGCGAGTTGGCCATGGGAAATCATCCCGTTCTGTTTAGTGACCACAGAGAGGTTCTCTCCATTACAATCGATGCCTAAGCTGTTCTTGCCTCCACCATTTCTACTAAGAAAATCTCCATTCTATACTATCCCCCATCTCAGGGCCTTAAAACAGGAGCTAGTTAAACTACCATAGCATCTCTCCAAGGTAAATCTTATCTCTTCCCCAAATATGTACCACCATTTGACTTCCACCCATCTGATCTTCTTTCCTACATCCTGAAATCTAGCTGCTTAAAGCTGCAACCTGCCTTGCCTTGTAGCCAATTTTCCTGAAAAGCACCAGGTTGCGCTATCAATCAGAACATAAGACTGTTCAGTCTTTCTCTCTTGGATATATTTTTTTAATGGTTGGAAAGCACAGTAGAATTCCACGTGGCAAATGTTGCAACTCAGTACATCCTGTAAAAACCTGTAAATCAGTTTCACAACGTTGTAAACGCCTTGAGGGCTGCATCCTCGGTTAGACTTGTTTTGTACACATTGTTCCTAAGTGGGAATGTTTTGTGCATGTGTGTGTGTGTTTGTATATGTGATAATCTTCTCATCTCTATTTCTCCTTTTCTTCAGTGTCCAAGCTGTTTATACTGACTTGCATCAGGCCATTGAGGAGATAAACGACCAAGAGGATCTTAAGTGGTGGCGTAACAGAAATGGCCCAGGAATGCCCATGAACTGGCCAAAATTTGAGGTGGGAGCATTTCTTCTTCAGTGGTTGGAGAAGAGCATGTTGCATGGTCTCAGAATCCTTCCAATTTC
The DNA here is from genome assembly GCA_038048745.1 of Coluber constrictor foxii. NCBI lineage: Eukaryota > Metazoa > Chordata > Lepidosauria > Squamata > Colubridae > Coluber > Coluber constrictor. Next base: position 58,926,377 of record CM075961.1, on the reverse strand, counting down.
CATTTATGCACATATAGAAAAATGTCCCAACATAGTAATTCAGGTAGTCCTTGACTTACAATAGTTCATTTAGTGATCATTTGAAGTTACAATGACACTGAAAAAAGTGAGTTACTGTATGATCATTTTACACACTTATGACCGTTGCAGCATCCCAATGGTCATGGGTTCAAAATTCAGACATTTGGCAACTGATTCACATTTAAGATGCCTGCAGTATCTTGAGGTCATGTGATCACTTTTTGTGGTCTTTAACAAGCAAAGTCAATGGGGAAGCCAGATTCGCTTAACAACCATGTTACTAACTTAATAGCAGGGATTCACTTAACAACTGTGGCAAGACAGGTCATAAAATGGGGTAAAACTCACTTAACAAAGGTCTCAGCAAGAGAAATTTGGGGCCCAATTATGTTCATAAATCAAATTCTACCTGTAATTTCAGTGAGAAAAAAATAAATCCACTGTTCAGTTTATTCTAAATCTAGATAACTCTCACTTTTCCATGTTGTTTTTTTCCCTCAGAAATAAAGAATTCTTTCTCTTCAGAGCCTTCAGGCTGACAGCCAACCTTGTTTTTAACATCCTCTGTGACAAAACAATTCAGCTGATAGCTAGGGAAATATTTCAGATTGTTTGATAACAAAAGTAATCTCCTTTGTCCCTTTTTTGACAAGTTACCAGAAATATCTTGAAAGAAGTAAAGATTTTTGCTTTCATTTAACATCCCATTTACACCTCTTAACAATTCTGGCTTAGTGCCATAAAAAATTAGATTATGAGTTAAAAATTAGAGCTAAACTCCACGGCTTGGTTTAGGAATCTTCAGACCTTTCAGGCTGACAATCTGATTTAATTAATTATGCTATTTACCTTTGTATTTCTTTCAAGGTAAATTATAGGGTTTTACTGTAAAAAAATTCTTGGCACCAACTGAAATATAAAAGACACCTAAGTTTTGATAGTGCAAGAATTCCTACAGCTACATTCTTCTCTAGGGTTTTGTACAGTCTGGCAAATGGGGCCAGGAATCTATTTATATGGAATACAGAATTACCGATTTGGAAGGGATCTTGGAGGTCTTCTAGTCCAACACCCTACTCAATTAGGAGACTTTATACCCATGATGGCAAACCTATAACAGCGTGCTGGAAGTGGCATGCAGAGCCATCTCTCTTGGCACACCAGCTATCGCCCATTGCTCTTCTGGGTTCTGGCACGCATATGCACACTGGCCAGCTGGTCTTTGTGCACACGGGAGCACCAGAAACCGGAAGAGTAGCTCCCTGGCGTGCATGCATACGCGGGGAAGCTGAACTTCCAGTTTCTGACATGTGCATGCGCACCAGCCAGCTGGTCTCAGCACACACGTGTGCCAGAAACTATAAGACCAGGTGACTGGCACATGCACACGCCAGAAAATGAAAGCTCAGGTTTCCAGCGTGCACATGCACACCAGGGAGCTGCTTTCATGGTTTCCAGAGCTCCCATCCGTGCGCACCGGAGAGTTGCTCTTCTGGCCTCTGGCGCTTGTACACACGCATACGCACTCCCATTTCAGTACTTGGTGCTGAAAAGATTCGCCAACACTGCTTTATACCATTCTAGACAAATGGCTGTCCAATCTCTACTTAAAACCTCTAAACATTGAGCAGCACCCAAAACTTCCAGAGGCAAGCCACTCCACTAATTAATTGTTTTTGAGAATTATTAATGGCTTTTGAGAAATAGTGACTACAGGTAGTTCTCAGCTTACAAACATAATTGGCAACAGAACTTCCGTTGCTAATTGAGGCAGCCATTAAGTAAGTTGTGCCCAATTTTATGACCTTTTTTGCAGGGTCATTAAATGCATCACATAGTTGTTAAGTGAATCCAGCTTCCACCATTGAATTTGTTCGTCGGAAGCTGATTGGGGAAGCTGCGAATGGCAATCACATGACCCTGGGACACTGCAGCTGTCATAAATATATGACAGTTGCCAAATGCTCAAATTTTGATCATGTCACCATGGGGACACTGTGGCAGTCATAAGTGCAAGGAGCAGTTGTAAATCATTTTTCCCAGCATCTTCTTAACTGAACAGTCACTAAACAAATGGTGGTAAGTTGAGGTCTATCTATATTCCACACATACAAGACAAGAGGAAAATTGCAAAATAATACTAAAAATTGTTGGGGGCACTAAAAAAAACCCCACTAAACAAATTGCCAGCAGGTTTTGATGATATTTTTTTCCTCAGGGTAAATGTATGACTTTATTAAAGTTCCCATACATTTTTCAATAATTTTTTAGAAGGCCAGATTTTATTTTTCTTCTTTGGAATAGCTACCATCCATCTCTTGAGATAATGTCTTGCTGGAAAACCCACTTCACCTATCTCCAAAATATTATAATGCTTTTCATGCTGTGGTGATTAGAGACTTCCGGCGGGTGACTGACAGATCCAACTACCTAAAAAGGTATCAACATCAACAAAGTTCTGTCTATTGCAAGGCTGCCCTTTCGATTCCTTAACCACTTTCAACTTTTCTTCTTCTTTTTTATTCTGAATGGGATGCAGCCCAAATTCAGATTTCACGTTTTCTTCCTCTCCTCTCCTGCTACCCAGGATTGGAGTCCTGATCATGAGCGGCCACAAGTGAAGATCAAGAAAACTAAAGAACCAGAGAAAGTGACACCCTGCAGCATTTCTCCCACCCAGAGCTGGTGAGTTATATCTCCACCTTCCTCTTTCTTTTCCCCTTCCAAAATCAGTGAAAGAGCTAAAACAATAAAATCATGTTGGACAACGTGTAACTTGTAGTGTCCATCCTCCGAACTCAATAATCCTCATATTCCCAGGATAAGAGGACTTCTCCTTTAAGGATTGCTAATTGGTTCAAAATTAGAAAGCACAGAATAGAAATGGATGGGCACTTTTCCCGATTGGGGGGGAGGGGGGAACAGGAGCTGGAATGATTTTGAGAGAGCTACAAGCTGCCCAAGTTTGCAGATATGATTACAAACAAGATGGTGAAGACTGGAAATAATTATGAAGTGAATAGTCAAATGGCAACTATAGTCCAGTTTAAGTAATGTGATGTCCCAGTGGGGCAAAAAACCCTAACTTTGCATAAACCCAGAGATGATTTAAGTTGCTTATGACTAACTGAAAAAGGCCTCAAATGGAGAACTTGGTGAAAACATCAACTCAATATGTAACATTGGTGAAAAAGATCTAATTCCATCGGCAAGGAAAAGGACTGAAGACTGCCAACATTGTAATGCAATATATCAAATTCCATGTTAAGGATCACAAGAAAATGGATTGAAAACTGTGAACATTGTAAAGCAATAACACAAATCTGTTACGTTTATAGTTGGAATACCATATATAGTCCCAGCTGCCAGGTTTAAAAAGGATACAGTAAACTAAAAAAAAAATGCAAATGTGAACTCCCAAATGATCTGGGAGATCAAACATTCTTCCTGCAAGAAAAACCTGGAATATTTGAACTTGAAAAGATGAGGAAGGAGTCTGATTCACATGTAGCATAGAAAAACCCTAACTCTTAAACATTAGGGTCCGGGATCATCCAGTGAAACTGAGGAGATTTAGAAGAGAAAGAAGCAAGGGCTTCTTTATAGATCATATAATTAAAATATATGGCTGTTACTGAGATACAGTGATAGCCACAGATTTGGATGGTTTTAAAAGTCTTTGGGGCTCTATCAGGCTCTATCAACTACCTTATCTTGGGAAGGGGGGATTCAGAGGAACAGTAGGGAGAGGGAGGAACAAGGACTTCAGAAACATCTGGCTGACCACTGGAAAGTTGTGGTGTGATACAACAGAATAGTCTTTATGTTCTTAGTGATCAAGACACTCTTCTACTGGAATTCTTGCAACCTCGTAAAGTAAGTGAATAGTACATGACAACAGCAGGAAGCTTGTAATTAAGAAAGGGTGATTTGCTTACAGCCAGTTACGGTACTTATCTGATTAAGGCATCACACCAACCTATGATTTGCTTAATCATTATCAAATAAGCCACATTTGGCTGGGTTCAAACTCAGTGCTGAACCATAAAGCACAGTATAAAAAACAGGATGATTGGATTCACCCAATATGTGTGTGTGGTTTGGGCTTAGTAGCTGTGAAACTGTTAAATTTCATCACCAAAAAAAAAAAAAAGAGTCAGACCCTCCTGATAAGTCTACTCCAATGATTTTGTGGACTTCAACTCCCAGAATTCCCCCAGTCAGACTGTTGCATTTTATTCTCTCATATTCTCCATTTATCATTAATAGGTACGAGTGGAAGTAGGAAGGCACCTTCTTACTTGTGAGCAAAGAATGTAATAATTAAAGAGAAGAGAGATTTATTCTCAGTTGCAGTGTTATTATAACATGAGTGATGGCAAGAAGACAATACTTCTGGTCAGGATTTTGTTTTATTTGGAAGGCATTTTATAAAACTTCATTTAAAAAACATCCAGGCTGAGTTTAACTATTTCATAATACAACCAAATGCTCTATAGCAGTGATGGCTAACCTTTTTGCAATCACGTGCCAAAAGCGGGGGGAGCATGGGTCACGCGCGTGTGCCCACACTCATAATTAAATGAAACTCCCCCTTCGCATGCACGTGGGACACCCCTCTTCCCGCTTTTGGCCTGGTGGGCCCGGTAGCCCTATTTTTCACCCTTCCCAGGCCCCGGAGCCTAGGAAGGGTGAAAACAGCCACACACACACACACACACAGAGGCCCTCCAGAGGCTGGAATTGGCCTGTTTCCTGACTTCAGGTGGGCCTGGAAGGCCCGAAAATCTGGAGCAACGCTTGCATACCCACAGATATGGCTCCAGGTGCCATCTGTGGTACGTGTGCCATAGGTTCACCATCATGGCTCTATAGCCATTTTAGAAATTTGTGCTGATTATTTTTCTGCAGTAAATTATTTTGAACGTTTATGATTTACCAAGAAAACCAACCTCACTTTCCAAAGAATTTAAGTTTGTTTAAATTCAAGGAATATTTGAAGACTAATGTTGCTGCTTTACTTAAGAGAGCGACATCTACTTTGTAACGCAGCCCTGCAATTATTGAGCTGAATTATATTTTTTCTGCTTAACCATGTCAACAGTACTTGCAAAGTACAGGAAGTCCTTGAGTCATAACCATAATGGAGTCCTGCAACTACGGTCATAAATTGTGGCAATCGGAAAGTGAGCCATGGCCAAACTTGATTTTATAACATTTTTATGGTGGTCATTAAATGAACATTGAGGACATTAAGTGAATCCATTGTGTACTATGGGGCTGTTTTGCCAGAAACAAAAAGTAAACTCCAGTTCCCAGCAAAATGATTGTAAATCATGGTTGGGTGAACACAGGGCACTGCAAACTGCCATCAATGTGGGTGAGTTGTCAAACAGTCAAAATGCAGCCATGTGACTAAGGGAGGGGGGGGAACGAACATCAGAACTTTGGAACCAGGTCATAAACAGGTTTTGGCAGAGGCCGTTGTAACTTTGAACAGTTGCTAAATCAGTCGTAAATAGAGGACTACCAGTAAAGGAGCAGGAAGCTAGAAGGAATAAAATTTTAACTTGGAAAATTAAACTTGTTCTCAATTTATACTAAGACAGGAACCATTTTTCCCCAGGAATAAGCACTTCTCCTCTTAGCAAGATTACCAGGCCCAAATAGTTGTGGAACATAAAATGAGAGATTACAAACCCCACATTGTAATAACCATGAAAGGATTTAAAAAAAAAATAATGAAGACAACAAAGAAAAAATCTGCAAGTTTCACTGCAAGCAGTTTGTAAATGAAGATTCAGCCATCCAGGCCAAAAGTCTCAGTTTTAATAAATGTTGGTCTGATTGCTATGATTTAACCCAATGATGGCTAACCTTTTTTTCCTTGGGTGCTGAAAATGCGTGCGCAACAGTGCACACGCGTGTGCCCACACCCATAATGCAATCCTTTGCACGTTCCCCCACCCCTGTGCATGTGCGCGCAACACCCCCACTCTCTTCCTGCGCACGCATGTGTGACACCCCCCCCCTGCTCTCTCACCGCCCCCATGCATGCCCACGCAACACCCCCATGCCCCATTTTGGGCCTAGCAAGCCTCCCTGAAGCCTCCTGGGACCACAAATGGGTCACTGAGGGGGGGGCGCCTGAAAATCAGTTGGCCAGTGGAAGGTGCACACGCATGTGCAGTGGAGCTGACCAAGGGCAATGGCTTGCGTGCTCATAGAGATGGCTCCCTGGGCCACCTGTGGCATGCATGCCATAGGTTTGCCATCATTGATTTAATGTATAAACTATAAACTATAACTATAATTATAAACTATAATTGTAACTTATAATTATAAACTATAAGCAGTTCTATGAAGCTGAGATCTGCTTGTAATTTGTAAGTGACCCAAGGAAACAAAGAGACAGAGGTGCAGAATTAGAATGTCGATGAAATTACCCCTCAGAAGACTAACAAAGCAGATTGTCACAATTTTACCCACTTCCTGGTTTTTGTAGGCCCAATGACATTAATCTGTTCTCAGGGACTGGTGATCCATGTCTCTTGCAGACCAACGAGCCAAGACTTCTTGAAACAAAGAAATTATAAGTAGTTCTCAACTTACAATCATTTGTTTGGTGCCTGTTCAAAGTTACAACGGAACTGAAAAAAAAAGTGACTTACAAGAAGTTCTCACACAGACAATCATTACAGAATCTTTGTGGACAGGCGTTTGGCAACTCGCATGCATTTATGATGGTTGCAGCATCTCAAGGTCATGTGAATACCATTTGCAACTTTCTTAGCCAACTTCTGACAAGCAAAGTCAATAGAGGAAGCCAAATTTGCTTAAGGATCACATGATTCGCTTACCAACTGCAATGCTCACTTAATAATGTAAAGATTGCAACAAAGATAGTAAAATCGGGCATGACTCACTTAATAACCATCTTGTTTTGCAATGGAAATTCTGATCCCAATTGTGATCCAGAAGTCAAGGACTATCTAGAATCTCTAACTTCCTCTTCCTGGAATCTCATTTTGGAAAGACAGTTCCTGTATTTATGGAGTCCTTAAGAAAATTCAGCTAGCTAGCAGGTCATCCAAGTTTCAGAATCCCTTTAACTGCCAGTATTTATAGATCTCCAGTCCTTTGTTAGTTCCTACATTTATGAGTATCACTCAAATGATAAAGCAAAGAAATTATCAAATGGAGATATATATCTGGATCCACAGAAATCCAGATGTGTATCTCCATTTGGTCATGAAATTCACTTGGTGATCTTCAGTAAGTCAGCATCAGATCTTTATACTTTACATTAAGCTATAATATAATAACACATAATGTGTTTATTTGTGGCTTACCATGTACATTGCTTTAGCCTCTTGTAGGATATGCAGAAAGACCAGGGTAGGTATAATAAGCAAAGGTTGAATAAGGTCACTTATAGTCACATTCTCCCTCCTTTCTACAGTCCCAAGCCAGCACCTGCACCAATAGCAGGTCAGCGGGTGCGTGCTGTGTACGATTATATTGGCCAGGAAGCAGATGAGCTAAGTTTCAAGGCAGGTGAGTGTTATCTTCATAATCCTTCCAAACAATGTCATTCTTCAAAGGAAGTCTCATCTCCATAGAGACTGGCTGATATTAAAATGGATATGAATCTGTTCCAACCTCCTAAAATGGACTCCAATTTCCCTTCTCTTGTCATCTATATTATTCCCTTCTCTTCATTTCCTTGAAAATACGACCTACCTGAAAATAAGCCCACTGTATTTTTTATGTGTGTGCCTAATATAAGTCCACCCCAAAAGTAAGCCTTAATGAATGGGGGTTGACGTGGCCACCATAGGAGGATGCGAGTGCACATGAGCCAACGGTGTTTGGCAGCAGCTACAGTCCGCACAATGAGTAAGGTCTGGACGTGCTGCGTGAGCTGAGGGAAAGCAAAGCGATGAAGGGCCGCAGTGCCAGACAGCCATGGGAGGCTCATCTTCGCCTGGCAACACCGGCAGTAGACAGAGGCAGAGACACAGGGGTAGGCAGGTGTTCCAGATGTGCAGGCTGTGGGAAAGCCAAGCCGTGATGGGCAGAAGTGGCAGGCGGCCAAAGGAGGTTCGTCTTTGTGTCTCTTGGCTTGCATGTAGCCCATGTGTCACGCTGGGATAGCCTGTCTTCTACTCTGTGCATCAGGATTACCTGCCTTCCACTCTGCACAGCTCCAGAGTGTGCTGACTAAAAGACTGGTGAGCTGCAGCTGCTGCTGAATGCTGTCGGTCCCTGTGCGTTTGCCAGCTCTTTTGTGTGTGCTGGGGGGCAGGGCGCCCAGCCTGTCTGACCACCCTGAAATCATGTTTTCCCGAAAATAAGTTCTAGTGGTTATTTTGGGCACAAAAGAAAGTAAGACCGGGTCTTATTTTCTGGGAAACATCGTATATTAAATTCTAAGGGTTAGGGTTAGGACTGTTGGAAAACTGTTGGCCAGGCTGGAAGGAGGAGTTAAGCAAGGGCCTAGTTTGGAGTCCTTGTATAGCTGTAAGTGGCGTAAGCTTGACATCCCCCACCCATTCCCCAAGATCCATGAAACCTTCTCTAGTCGTTCCCAGGGGAAGGCAAGCATTCTGGTGAGATTTTTTTAACATAGTGGTTACTGACTATTGTTATTCATGAATGGGCTGTGGTTGTTTGCACTTGACAAGGGTCAGGAGATAGTGGTGTTGGGTACAGCCTTGTTCATCTAATATTATTTTCTCCTATACCAGGGGTTTCAAACTCGATTTCATTGAGGGCCACATCAGGGTTGTGTTTGACCTCGGAAGGCCGGAGTGGGTATGGTCGGGGTAGGCGTGGCCATGGTGGGCGTTTGATACAGGCTCAAGATGCATTTTTTCCCCTTTGCATTCAAAACAGCTATTCCAGACAAAGGGAGATTTACTTTCTGACACAAATAATCTCAATTCCATAATGTAGTGATTAAAGACATGTAGAGTCCCCATTAATAAAAGTTCTTTGAAATCATTAAAATTTTATTCCAGACATTCATTGTAAAGAGGAACACTGTACAACACAATAAAATAATCACAATATATTGCTAAATGTCTAGAAAAATTCAGAAAATATGCATGCTGTGTGGAAACATTTCCAGGTCCATTTGCACTATAACTGGATACACAATTAAATCTCACTGACTTCACTGATTTTTATGCATACCTGACGAAAGCTGCCTTCTATCTGCCAGATTTGCACACTATCCAGTCATAATATGATTTGATTTTGACTCTGTGTGTTCTGTAAATTCAGCCATTTGTGCTTTACACAGTAAATCACAATTTAGAAATAACTACTGGATGTTTTCCTGTGACATATTGCATTAAAAAATTTTTATAGCTTGTGCATACTACCATATCCTACATTAAAATACATCTGTATTTTAAGTTTTTAGGCTCACTATATTGTTTACAAGCCACTATGGGGGAGATAACACAATCCAGTTGTAAGTCAAAACCAAGCAAATTACATTACAGCCACAGATAAGTGAGCAAATTCTTTGGATTAAGCCTGTTCCATATTTTAAACTGGATAAAACCAGGAATCCTGTGTAAAACAGCCAACAGGAAGGAAGATAAAGTGCATGGGGCTGAGAAAGAAACATATAAAACACCCTCCCCCCCCTCCCAGCAGCCCATTTTCAGCCGCCAGATTGCTCTAGAAGGCTATAGGGGCTGAAAATGGCCCAAAAATGCCCAAACTGCTGTAGGAGGCCATGAGGGCTAAAAACAGCCCAAAAACTCCATGGCCTGTTTTGGCCAGCAGACGCATTGCGGGCTGGTCCTTTATTTCCAGGCCGACCCCATGGACCAGATTTAAACGCCCTGCAGGCCACATCCGGCCCGCAGGCCTTGAGTTTGACACCCCTGCCCTGCCCTATATCAAAGTGGTCAGGATTAACTGAGAATAGTCCTGCCTCTTCCCAAAGGTCCTCCATGCAATTTAGATACAGTGCTATCTATCAACTCTTCAGATGACAGAAAATGATACTAGCATAACAGTTGTTGTCCCACTGTTGAACTTTATTCTGTCATAGAAAATGCCATTAAACTGCCTCCTCATTTACCGTGAACAAAGGAAAGGACATGGAGGGTTCTACTGACTTTGACTTTGGTTTTCTTCTGTTCCACTAAACGTACCAGCCAATGTACTTGAATGGGTTGAGGCTGGGTAACCAGTGAGTTTTGATGGAAGATTATATCAAAGATGGGGTTCTGTCTGTCAGAGGTTATTCCAGCCAGGGCTGAAAAGAGTGGTATTAAGCCTGTAATTTTATCTAGACAAGATCAGGAATGCTAGTTCTAGCTTTATTGTAAGGTTTGGGTTTTGATTTGTTTTTTGTGCCCTTTGAGTCATTGTTGATGCTAACCAACTGCCTGGACTAGTCCCTGCAATTTTCTTGGCAAGATTTCGGAAATGGTATGTCATTAAGTGCTTCCTGGCTTCCTGGCTGAGAAGGTACAATTGGCCCAAGGTCATCCAACTGGCCCAGTGCCTTAATCACTACTCTAAACTGACTCTCTATTGTAACATTACATTAAAAGAATCTTGTGAGATGAAAGTATTCTCCCTTTCTTTAATTTCCAGAAAACTAAGGAGAGTCCCTTTTGAAACATCTCCCACACCATTTCCCCTTCTGTGGCTGAGCTATCTTTTACATGACAATTGCCCTGTCTGAAATATTCCCTTCTAAAGCTATCCCTCCATACCATCTAGACAAGATGGGCAGCGTACAAATCAAATCATAAATAAACAAACAAGCAAATAAATAAATAAATAAATAGGTGGCAGGAGAAAGGAGGAGCTGTCTCTTTTTCACTAGCCTCAACCTAGGGCACCCATTAATTGTCTATTGGGTGGGTAAAGACTTGACTCCCTCTTTCTCTTCAATTCCACTCAGCCTGGGGACCTATTGCTAAGACTGAGAGGGGTGGCAGGAGAAGAGGGCGGCCAATTCATCATTAGTATTCTTGGGAGACAGGCTAGACTTAAACTTTATCCATCCCCACCTTTGCAGTACTAAAAAGTCCTTTATCTTCACTACAGTTGGCAGTAGGAATTTTAATTTGGATTTGCATAAGGCAGGTAAGATTAAAGTATTCCTCCTTCTTGCCTCACAGCCCTATTGAATATTTATTTATGCTGATTCTAATGGGAAACCTGTTCCCCTTTATCCAACTATGGCTGATCAGCAGAGTAGCTAAGTTCCTTCGGTCAGGAGACCATAACCAAGGATCTTCTCCTTCTTTTTGTGTGCAGAGGGAAACACTAATACAGGTAGTCCTTGACTTATAACAGTTCATTTAGTGATGTTCGAAATCACAATGGCACTGAAAAAAGTGACTTACAACTGTTTTTCACGCTTACAACTGTTGCAGCATCCTCATGGTCATGTGGTCAAAATTCAGATTTTGGCAACTGACTCATATTTTCAATGGTTACAGTGTCCCTGAGTCTTGTGATTACCTTTTGCAACTTCTGGCAAGCCAAGTTAATGGGGAAACCAGATTCACCTTAATTACTGTGTTACTTACTTACTTACCAACTGCAGTGATTCACTTAATAAATGTGGCAAGAAAGGTCATGAAATGGGACAAAATTCACTTATGTCTTGCTTGGCAACAGAAATTTTGGATTCAATTGTGGTCATAAGTTGAGGACTACCAGTAATATTTATGAACAAGACCAGATACCTTACAAACCAAACATAGAAGGAAAACATCATGCCTACTACTTCCATCTTCAGAGTTGTTACTGTATACCAGATCGCCAAGGTACTTCAAGTCTCAGCTAACTGGCATCTCTGTCTCTTGTTCCAGAACATAGACTCATGCGTACACATCATTTCATCCTCTTACTCATTAAGGCTCAGCAAGGCACATGTGCCTCATTTTCTCAAAGCTGTGGGGGCTGATTCTCAAGAGATCTTTCCCAAACATTACTTTTCCTTAAGGAAACATCAACACTCTGGGCCATTAACAAGCAATCTTCTGAACAAAGGCATGGCTAGCCAGCAACCACAATGCTATTGTGAAAGTATTGTAACACCACAAGAACAACAAGTTTAGCTACAGTTGCCTACTCGTAGGCATAATTGAACTTGGTGGGCATGCTGGCTCCCTTGAGCAATATCTAACCTGAATTGGGAATTAAGGAAGTGGCAATCCACCAGATCTGAAGAGTTCCAGGATGGGAAAGAAAATTCTAAAATCTGATTGATTTCAGTCTGCTTTTAGTTAGCAAAAATAGGTGGTATATTATAACTGCTTGTTTTTGACATATTAGAACTTGAGGTGAGATGAATGGCTTTGAAATTATATATGAGTGTGTGTGTGTGTGTGTGTGTGTGTGTGTGTGTGTGTGTGTGTGTGTTTCTGGCCCTAGTTCGGACCAGATCTATAGAACCGGTAGTAAAACTGGTGGGAGGCTCCACCCACTGACCTTGATGTCATCAGAAACGAACTGTGCATGCGCAGAAGCAAGGCACACGAGAATGTGAGTGTGATCCTGTTGCAAACTGGTAGTAAAGGTAGGTAGAACTCACCCCTGGTGTGTTTGTGTGTATGTGTGTTCTTTTACTTAAAATTCATGTTAATAAAACGCAGAGAGGAAGATGGGCCTGAAAAAGGATGTAATAAACAAAATTTTAAAAAAAACATTACCATCAAAAAATTTTTATCTTGATCTTTTGTTAAAAAAAAACAAAAAATCATTACTCTAAATCATTGCTTGTACAGTTTTTCTTCCAGCACTGTATGTTAATTCTTTTGGTAAGTCTCCATGCTTGCACAATCCACCTTTTTGCTTTAATAGATTCTAAATTAATCGCTGGGAATATAGCCAAGAAAAAACAAATGCGTTCCCAACACATAGTCATCAACCCAGAATCATATTAACAGTCCTATTATTTTCAATGTAACAATACCAGAACAAGGCTAATGTTAATAGCAATATGTTTTATGTATCTGTTTTATACATAACTTCAACTAACTTGTTCCTTACAATAACATTAATAAATATTTAAAAGGTTTTCACTTTTGGATACCATCTTGAAAAAATTTTTTTGAAAAGCAACCAAGAAATCCTTGAATTATTTTAGAATATGTACCAAACCATTCTCTAATACAGGTAATCCTTGACTTACAACCACAATTCAGTCCAAAATTTCTGTTGCTAAGTGAGACATTTGTTAAGTGAATTTTTTCCCATTTTACAACCTTTCTTGCCATAGTTGTTAAGTGAATTACTGCAGTTGTTAAGTTTGTAACACAGTTGTAAGCTTCCCTATTGATTCATTTGTCAGAAGGTTGCAGAAAGTGATCTAATGATCCTGGGACACTGCAACCGTCACAAATCACTTAGTTTATTTATTTATTGATGGATTGGTTCAATTTATATGCCGCCCTTCTCCGGAGACTCAGGGCGGCTTACAATGTGTTAAGCAATAGCCTTCATACTCTTGTATATACCTGCTTAGTAGGGCTTTTGGGCCTCCCTAAGCAATGTTCTTTTTTTTAATACAAAGTCAGTTTATTGCCCCGCACAGTCTGGGTCCTCATTTTACCTACCTCGAAAGGATGGAAGGCTGAGTCAACCTTGAGCCTGGTGAGATTCAAACTTGCAGTAATTGCAGGCAGCTGGTTTTACTTAACAGTACTTAACAGTACTTAGTCTGCTGCACCACCAAGGCAGTTGCCAAGCATCTGAATTTTGATCAGGTGATCACAGGAATGCTGCAATGGTCATAAGTTTTTTCACACGTAAGAGTGAAAAACAGTCATTAGTCACTTTTTCAGTGCCATTGCAACTTCAAAGGGTCACTAAACGAACTGTTGTAAATTGATGACTACCTGTATTTATGGAAGTGGATGGCAGATCAGTTTATTGACTCAAACTATTTCACCCTTCCCATTATCTGTAATAATTTATGAGATCCTCCCCTGCTTTTTCTTTTTTAGGAGAGCTTCTCACCAAATTGGAAGATGAGGATGAACAAGGCTGGTGCAAAGGAGTGACTGACAGTGGACATGTGGGCCTCTACCCTGCCAACTACGTGGAACCCATACAGGGTTAGATAGAATGGGCAAAACCGGTGAGGGGGGGACTTACCTAATCAGTAAAATTATATCTATATACAGGGGTGGGATTGAAAAATTTCAGCAACTGGTTCGCTACCCAGTTGCTGGGTGGGTGTGGCCATGGGGGCGTGGCCTACTTGGCCTCTTGCACCATAGTGGTGGGGACGTTTTCGCCCTCCCCAGGCTCTGGAGGCTTTCCTCAAGCCTCCAGGAAGGTGAAAACAGCCTCCCCAGGCATCCGAGGCCCTCTGAAGGCTGGAAATGGGCCAATACTTCTAATAGGCCCATTTTTTGCCTTCCTCAGGCTCAGGAGACTTTCCTGGAGCCTTCAGGAGAGCGAAAATGGCCTCCCCTGGGGCCCTCCAGAGGCTGGAAATGGACCTGTTTCTGGTCTTCCAGTAGGCCTGTTTTTCACCCTCCACAGGCTCCAGAGGCTTTCCTTGAGCCTTCATGAGGGCAAAAACAGCCTCCCCTGGGCTCTAGACCCCAGAAACAGGCCCGTTTCCAGGCCTCCAATACTTCCAGTAGGCCCATTTTTTGCCCTCCCACAGCCTCCGCATGCATCTTGCACTTACCTGGCATCCAAAACGGGTGCGTGGAAACTCCTGGGAGGGGAGGGGCAGGGTGGACAGGGTCAGCCAGTCCTTGGAACAACCAGTTCACTGAACCAGATTAAAATTAACATCCGGTTTGCGTGAACTGGCCCAAACCAGCTGAATCCCACCCCTGTCTATATATAGTTTGCATTTCTGAGATCACAAGACAGAAATTTCTGACTTCCAAGACAAAAAGATGCAACATTCAGTTCCTTCAGAGATCCAGTTGCATTTTGATAGTCATGGAAGTTCGTAGCTTATGCAGGTGCAAAGTTCACCTTGAAAACTGTGGGAAATACTAGTGAAACCTCAGAAATTGCAGTGGGTTGGTGGGTGGGTCCACATGACACCTCACATGGGTGGTTCTGGCTTCTGCATTCAGCACAGCTTTTTGTCCCTCCCTTTAGTTGTAGAATAAATGAATTGCAAGGCAAGCCCTCTGAAGCTCCATTTACATATTGTATTCACAGAAAGTAAGCCTTTTGTCATTTTGAGGGTGGCACAAATTGGTAAAATACACTCGAATAATAAAGACTCAGAAACAAAGCTTTGTAAAAGTATGAAGGCTATTGCTTAACGCATTGTAAGCCGCCCTGAGTCTCCGGAGAAGGGCAGCATATAAATTGAAACAATAAATAAATAATAAATAGTCACCAAATCATAGCACTTATAAGTAAATACAAACACATACTCACATACATCAACTGGACACGTACATCCGGTGTGATTTACAACTTGGTATGCCTGTAGATTTGTATGTGCTTACGTAGTTATTCATCCTTTCTTCTTGTTTCTCTGACACACAAACAAATCATGGTGCCTTAAAGCTCTTCTTTATTTGCCACAGAGGTTGAAAGCACCCTGCCCTGAAGGGCTGGTCAAACTTCATAAGAAGCGCAGCAAGAAAGATGTCCCACAATCCCACAAATTCTCTTTAGTCATACCTTAATCCAAAGATCTGCAACACGTGAGATGGATATACATTTGAAAATGGCCCTCATATGGCAAGTTAGTGAAGTATGGGAAGTTTGTAGGACCCAACCACACCGTTGTTTCAACACATCCCTGGATGACTGATATTTGGGGAAGAAAAACTATTCAGAGACAACTGCACTCCACCTATAGAAGTACAGTCCATCCATCAAAGTGTGAAAACAAGGCTGAGAAATAAGATGAATTTGTGAAAATCTGTGGGTTGTTTTCTAAAATTGATACTTTAGTAGCTGTGGATTTTGGAAAATAAAGAAATAAATAAGCATGACGGCCAGTTTTAGTTTTTTGTTTTGTTTCCAAACTTCTAGTTCTTATGACACACATTTAATCTTACAAATACGTGGGCAGGGCTGATGAAATCCAATTGGTCTACATGTGACTTGTTCCAGCATTTTATTTACACTTTTCTTAAAGTATCTATTGTCAGTTTAATTGATAATAATCCAGAAGTTGAGTTAAGATACAGAATGTATGTTATACCAGTCCTAGCAGTGGTGAAATGTAAAATTTGTTACTACCAGTTCTGTGGGCATGGCTTGGTGGGAGGGTAATGTGACTGGATTGGCGTGGCCAACTTTTTTCTTTTTAAACTTTTAATACAATTTTTTCTACAGCCTCCTTGGCCAAAGAGGTTGTAAAAAAATGCTTTTAATTTTCTTTTAAAAAGCCTCTGATAATTGAGCAGCTCAGCTGGGCATGGGGGGGAGCAGGGATTTTTGCTACCAGTTCTTTGAATCACCCGCTGCAATCACTACCGGATCGAGCAATCTAGTCCGAACCAGGATCATTTCACCCCTTTGGTTGATCTCCAAAAGCTAAGTGAGGTTTAAAGCTGGTTAGAACTCAGACAAAAAACATCAAGAAATCCCAAGGCTATTGACAAGACTGAAACTTGAAAAACCATGATTGAAGAAGATAATGACAAAGCACTTCTGTCTTGTAAGAAAACTGCATGGAGATAGACTTAGCAAATTTGAACTAGGCTCAAAGGAGAACATATCTCAGCTGAGCTTTGCCTCATAGTCAACTGTCATTTGATTTTCCTACTTCAGATTAAATAAATCTCTCTTTAAACATTAAAAGAGGCATTACAAGGCATTTCTCTACCCCAGGAAACATCTGAATCTCCCCTGCAGAACCATAAACCAAGAGGAACCACTCTTAGGTGTCAGCCATAGAAAATCTCACCAAGATTCTGCCAAATAATGATGGTATGATTTGGAGGGAAGAATTAAATACATTAACTATTTAACTGTGCCATTAACTATTTAATCATGTTAATTAAATTGCTAATTAACTGTTTAATTTTATTAATTAAACTGTTAAAAAAGAAAACGAAACAGTCACAATATATGGAATAAAACAAAGTACAACAGCAATAGGAGCTCTAGCAAAGTACATGCTTGGGGCAAAGATATAAATAAAAAAAGTAATAACTCTAATACAATTACTGAAACAATGACTTGACAGCCAGTGGGACACCCATACCTCCCAGCCCAAATTTGTGTATGGAAACCATTAGGTCTTCAATGTTTTGCAAAAGATTGATAGGATGTGCCATCCAAATCTCCAAGGAATGCTATTCCACAGAGCTGGAGCTGGCATGGCAGCAGATACCCATTCTCCCTAAAGTTGGGGAAAAAAACTAACTACAAGTAGTCCTCAACTTATGACCACAATTGGGACCAAGAATTTCTATCACTGAGCAAAGCAGCTGTTAAGTGAATCCCAACCTGATTTTACAATCTTTTTTGCCATGGTTGTTAAGTGAATCACTGCAAGTTGTCAAGTGAATCAGGTGGTCATAAAGTGAATTCAGATTCCACCATTAACTTTGTTTGTTGGAGGCCAGCTGGGAAGGTTGCAATTGGCAATTATGTGATCCCAGGATGCTGCAATTGTCATAAATGCATGCCTATTGCTAAGTGCCCAAATTCTGATCACATGACCTTGAGAATGTTGTGATGCTTTTTAATGCTAGGACCCATCATAAATCACCTTTTTAATGCTATTCGAATGGCTGCTAAATGAATGGCTATAATTTGAGGACTACCTGTAATCATTCGTCACACCTTATGATTTACTGTGAGCTGCACTAGCATAATTTCATAGGATGAATTGGGGCATTTGCACACATGATCTTGCCCTGAGCCTGCAGCATCAGCTCCTGACTTGAGCAATGCCACCTTCTGTGTTCAGCAACTGAGCTGAGTTTATTCCAGCTCAGTTATGGTCAATGGTGGGATTCAGCCAGTTTGTACCAGTTCAGGAGAACTGGGAGCTAATTATTTTTGTAGTGTTTGATGAACTGATTTCTAAATGGCCAGACTAGCATGCATTCATGTGGTGGCAGCGGAAGAAGCAGCATCAGATCATGAGGAGAGAAGTTACTAAATTAACAGGAAAGTATAAGGAGATGGGGGGGGGGGAAAGGAGGAAAAAGGTAGGTCAGTGGAGGGCCCAACTGCCTTTGTAAACTCTTTGCTCCATATTTGTTTGAGAAGCAGGCCACTGAGGTTTTCCGGTTAGCAAGCAATGCTCAGTTCAGCAAGTGCTCTCTTGAGCACGCACCAGAAACCCAAGCAATGTTGCAGAGGACCCTCTTCACTTGGGATTTGGAGTTGAGCATCGGGTCAGGTTTTCCTGGGCTCTGGTCATCCCCACGCCTTCCCATGCCACTGATTTCTGGTTGGCCTGAAGTAGGAATCAAACCTGAGCCTGGATAGGTCAGCAGACTAAAAGTATTGTGATTAACACCAGCTGTCTACAATTACTGTAAGTTCGAATCTCACCAGGCTCAAGGTTGATTCAGCCTTCCATCCTTTCTAAGGCAGGTAAATTGAGGACCCAGTTTGTGTGGGCAATAAGCTGACTTAGTGTATATATACAAAAGTATGAAGACTATTGCTTAACGCATTGTAAGCTGC
Organism: Coluber constrictor foxii; assembly: GCA_038048745.1. Taxonomy (NCBI): domain Eukaryota; kingdom Metazoa; phylum Chordata; class Lepidosauria; order Squamata; family Colubridae; genus Coluber; species Coluber constrictor. Next base: position 58,907,726 of record CM075961.1, on the reverse strand, counting down.
CCTGAGTCTCCAGAGAAGGGTGGCATATAAATCAAATTTAAAAAAAAAACCTGCCACTTCTCCTAAAATGGTGGATGAAGGTGACAGCATGGGAAGGATGGCTGGAATGGGTGATGCTGCCCACCCCCCAACCCCTGTGGAACCACTTGGAACTAGCTGGGGTGAGATTCGGCTTCCGCTCGAGAGTTCATCCCTTGCCTTTGTCCGACAGCCATGGCAACATGCATTCCTAAAGGGTCCAAGCAACTGTGCTCAATAAAAGGACTAACCCAGAAATGCCCAGGCCCCAATGCTTTTATTAGCCCACTTAGTTCACACAGTAGAGGCTGCTCCTTTATCTTTCTCTAGTTCCTGCTTCTGTTGCCTGCGGTCCCCAACCCCAAAAAAGGGTTTCTTGTCAAATGGACTGCACAGTTGTGCACTACACAGTGCTATACAGTCATGCTGCGCAAAGCCCACTTGGACAGAGTTAGGATTTTGAGGAGAGTCAAAGTGGATCCTGGGCGCTGTGCTGCAAAGGAGAAAATGAGAAACAGAGCGGCTGGGGAAGGGAAGGAGGAAGAGCAGGGAAAAGAAAGAGGAAAGCAGCCTCCTCCCCTTCCCTTGTGCTGGCAGCTCCGTTTCCTATTTTTCCATTGCAATGCAGTGCCCAGGATCCACTTTGATATGGGGGGGGGGGGGTTGGGAGATTGTCAGTCCCCATTTGTGGCAGAGAACCCTGGTTGTTAAATTATTTGAATCCCACCACTGGCTATGATGCATTTGAAAATCACAGACAGTGATTTTTTTTCTTTCTTTCTTTTGTGGTATGGTCTGCTATGCTATGTAGAACTACTGGTCCATTGGCAGGAGCTCTCAGCTCAATCCACCTCCCAGATCATGAGTTCAAATGAACTTCCTTCTCCATAGAGGTTCAGATGTTACAGCAACAGAATAATAGAGTTGGAAGCAGGAGACACTATACCTGTCCAATCTCTTCTTAAGAATCTCCAGTGATGGAGCACCCATAACTTCTAAAGGCAATCCATTCTACTGATTAATTGTTCTAACTCTAAGGAAATTTCTCCTAATTTCTAAGATGCTTCTCTCCTTGATTAGTTTCCATCCATTGCTTTTTGTTCTGCCTTCAGGTGCTTTGGAGAATAGACTGACCTCCCCCCTTCTTTGCAGCAGCCCCTCAAATATTGGACACTATTAGCATGTCACCCCTAGTTCTTCTTTTCATTAGACTAGACATACCCAATTCCTGTAACTGTACTTCTTATGTTTTAGTATCCAGTTTCCTAATAATCTTTATTGCTCCTCTGTGCACTCTTTCCAGGGTCTCAACACCATTTTTATATCATGGCAACCAAAACTGGATGCAATATTCCAAGCGTGGTCCTACCAAGACATTATAAATCACACTGGGACACTTAATTCACAGGTATTTTCAGAGCAATAGAAAGATGGTACCCAGATGTCCTCTTAGCTCTTCCTTATAGAAGCCTTTAATTTTTTATTTAATATTTTTTGCAAGTACAGATGTGCATAACAGAAACCATAGGGAAGAACTATTGACTATTATGTTTTTGCATTCTCTTCCTGATTATTTGGAAACTGATGTGGATGTTTTGAAATCACCAGCAACTGACACCACCAGGGAGTGAATCCAAACAAATTTTGAGGGACTTGAGAGAGGAAACATCTTTTCCTAGCGTTATTCCCGCACTATGGCAGGGTCCACTTAAAACTCACTTTTAATGACTCTCTAATCCCTTAATTCAAGGTAGAATCGGGGTGACTGGATGGAGCTGAGCATTTATTGGCCGGGTGTCCTCCATGTGGAGTTTGCAGAAGATTTTTTTTTTCTTTGCACAAAAGGGGATCACATGACCCCAGGACATTGCAACCATCATAAATATTAGTCAATTGGCAAGTGACTGAATTTTGATCACGTGATCACGGGGATGCTGCAATGGTTGTAACTATGAAAAATGGTCATTTCAGTTTTTAATGTTGTTGTAACTTTGAATAATCACTAAATGAACTGCTGTAAGTCAAGGACTCTATTACAGATAGCCCTCAACTTACAAATGACTGCTTAGTGACTGAAATTACAACTGACCTCCCCAAAACTACTTACAACCCAGATTTGAAGTTTCTATGGTGACCCACCCCCTATAAGGGGCCACAATCATATGGTCATATTTTGGCTGCTCGGCAACTAGCCTGCATTTATAGCTGTTTGTACCATTCCCTGATCACACGACTGAGCTTTGTGATGGTTATTTTGTTTTTGCTTTTTTGCCAGAAACTGGCATTTTTTCCCAGTTTCTGGTAAAAAATACCCACTAAAGAAAATGGGTTCACTTAATGACCATCGCAAAAAAAGGACATAAAATCAGGCATGGCCACACGGTGATCAGGTTAACAAAAAGCACAATTTATGATTGTAATTCCCAGCTCAATTATTGTTGTAAATTGAGGACTACACACACACAGAGAGAGAGAGAGAGAGAGAGAGAGAGAGAGAATGGGACTTTTAGGCAAAACAGATGCTAATATTGGCCTTAAGTTCAAGAAAGAGTTTAATTTGCAAAATGAAAAAGTGAGTCATTCTTGAGTCCTTTCTGGTTAGCTGTTTCGCTCTGCCTAATATAATCAGCAACTGCAGCTGCCTCATAGCTGCAAGCAATTCACAATTTGTTGTCTCCAAAAGCCTTGAGTGTTTCCTCAAACCCTATCTTAGTGGCTGTAAAAATTTTGAAGTGAGCTTGAGATAAAATAATAAATAGACTGGAGATTGTTGCAGTAACTTCATTTTAATGAAATGTAGTTTTTGTTCTTACCTGAACAAAAGGTTTGCAACATCAACCCTTGGAAAACTTAATAATTAAAAAAGTCTTGGACTGTGCTGAAATGGACAAGATGACACTTGAGCTGAAAGGACTGGTGGATTTGGAATATTATATAATATGGGAGAAGTGGTATAAATGGATTGAGAATAGAAAAAAAATTAGATAAAGTAGGATTGAATTTAGTTAGAATGTATAGATTATAAGTGAAATATGGTAATATGTCATGTAAATGGTCACAGTAATGCACAAACTTTCTTCTTTTTGTATTTTAATTGTTGAGAATCATAACATATTTATTAAAAAGAAAGAAAGAAAAAATAATAATAAAGCCTCATCAACTGCTACAATAGAGAAAAAATTACAAAGTTAAATTAAGGAAACATCAGAGTTAGGAACAGTTATTTTATCAAACTTGGGTATGTTTTATGGTTTATCTCAATGGCTAGATTATAGTCTGGTGAGAGAGAGAGGGAGAGGGAGAGAGAATTTTTGTATGTATAGTACCTATCTCTTTGTGTCCCAGATTTATATAAGCATACTTATCTGATTTTGTGGGGTTTTTTTTAAAAAAAGAAAATAAAAACAGAAAACAGAGGGGGATTTCCCAGCTCTTCTCCATTGATTCATATAATATTTTCTGCTGTCAAATTAATCTCTCTGTCTTGATGGCGAGAGACATATCACACCCACAATGGCTCTACCTGTTTAAAGAAAATCATTTTGTTTCTGAACCCTAAGATTTTGCACAGCACAAACATGGAACCCCACAAGTGTTAGCCAAACATTAAGGAGATCTGCTTTCTGACTGAACTCACCTGACGACCAAGGAGATTCAGAGCTATCAAAGTTCACTGCTCATTAATCAGAGTGGCAAAACATTTTTGCTCAGGTGCTCTTAGCCAATTGAAACATGAGCCCCAATAATTACATAGAATAGAGGCGGTAAACCCCAGCAGTCCTAACCAGTCAGGATCTACAACCCACATTCCTGGGCCTTATGGGCGAGGCAATAATGTTACTCCCCAGCCAGTGCAAATATACAACTTCTCCATCCTCAAGAAAAATAATTCGGGAGCAGTCAGGACACACGGAAGGAATTCCCGCTGGAAACTGAACTGAAGGAAACTGAAGGTCTGAACCGACAGAAGATGGGAGGCAGAATCTGGATCATAATGCTCCTGGCAATTGGGATTGAAGGGCAAATCCGGTGAGATAATGCAAGATGATTATTGAACTCTGAGCTGCAGAGGAGTACCTAGCAGATAGGATAGCCTCTTTTAGTTTCAGATGCTATAGCTGGGCTGGACCAGATACAGTAGTTCTCAACTTCCTGGCTAGCACGGTGAATTCTGTAAATTGTATTCCTCATCCTTTGGAGGTTATCAGTTTAGGGGAGATGTAGAAACTTGTGGCTTTAGGGACCCTTAATTGAGAAAGAAGAATATGATTGCAGAGAATTTGAAGAATCAAACTACAGGGGCACACAGCTTGCATTTCAAGGAAGAGGTCTATGCAAGCCACCAACTGTGAACACAGAATATGAGATCTGGGATAGCTAGAGGTAATTTGAAAAATAAAGTGGCCTAGTGATTAGAAAGGAAGTTTCTGTGAAGTTAACTTATGATCTCCTTTTTCCTTTTCTTTGTGCTGGGCTACAGAGGGAGATCCTAGCTGGAAATTGTGGAATTTATAGTTTCGATAAATCTGGAGATTACCTGATTGTGGAAACTTAGATTAAAACAATAGTTGTCACTCAAACCGATGGATAATATTATGATCAGGACTCTTCTGCCACTTGAAGGGTGCTGATAGCTTAACATGTAAATCTGTAGCTGTCCAGATATAGTTAGACTCTAACTCCCAACAGCTTTAACCAACATGTTGGGAGTTGTAATTTAGTAATATCTGGAAAAGCAGAAGTTCTGCCACATCTGAAACTGCAGATGTGAGATTTTAAAAAAAGGGACTTTCCATCATATGCAGGAAAGTATCCACAAAGGAGGCAGGAGAAATAAAAATGCAGATTCCAGATAAAAATAAAACGTATATATTGCGGTGTTTCTCAACCTTGGCAGCTGGAAGATGGGTGGACTTCAACTCCCAGAATTCCCCAGCCAGCTAGTCTTCAGCTAGGCTGGCTAGGAAATTCTGGGAGTTGAAGTCCTTCCATTTGCCAAGGTTGAGAAACACTGATATACTGAATAACCAGTAGTTGGTAGTAAAATCACAACCTGCCTTAACAAAAAATTTAAAAATTGGGATGTCTCAAACACTTGAAAAGAAATGAAATGAAACAGGTTAGAAGAGAAAAACTTGAGACAAAACTTGAGAAAACCAGAACTCTTTGGTTCTTTAAAAGAATAAGGATTAAATTGAGTTTTAGGCTTGCAGTTGGCCAGAAAACAAATTGCTGGATTAGGATGCTAATGGCCCCAATTGAGAGTCCCCTCTTAATTGAAAATCCCTCTAGCACGTGTCCAGTTTCAAGATAAAACAATGGCCTTGAAATTACCCATCCATATTAAGCAGCTGAGTAGCCAAGCAGAAACATATAGTTCCAAACTCAACTGAGATGGATTATATTTTTACTTAAATTATTGTACAGGCCAACTTGCAAGTCCAAATTTAAACAAATATACATTTTGTCCTCTTTCAGATTTGTCCTTCATCTTTTTTGATGATAGGTAATAGTTTTCTTTAGGTTTCATGTAGATTTCTCCAACTTTTGATAGAGGTATGAAATTTCACATTCCATAGGGTTAGAATTCTGGGAGTTGAAGTCCATACAATTTAAAATTGCCAAGGATAAGAAAGACTACAGTAGCATGATTACAAAATAAACAAGAATTGATCTTGACTCAAAAGAGGTGTTGCAACTTTTAATAGCATGTAAATAAATCTGAACTTTACATTGTGCTACTACTGTAAGGTACCTTTAGAGCATGGGTGTCAAACTCAAGACCTATAGGTCAGATCCAGCTGTAAGGTGCTTAGATCTGGCCTGCGGGGCCACTCTGGAAACAGTGAAGGACTAGCCCGTGGTGCCTCTGTCAACGAAAATGGAACTTGGAGCTGGCACCCGCAGCCCTCCCAGGTTCCATTTTCATCTGTGACAGCCTCCTGCAGCCCTCTACCAGCAAAAACAGAGCATTCCTCCCACCCAAGCTCCATTTTTGCTGGAAGAGGGCTAGCAAAACAAACTGAAAGCAAAACAAAAAAAGAAATGTTTCCCCTTTTGCATCTGAGCATCCAAGAAGAGACAGGAAAGGAGGAAGGGAAAGAAGAAAGACAAAGACAAAGAAGGAAAGCTGGGAAGAGAGCAAGGAAGGAAAAAGAAGGGAAGAAGGGAAGGATGAAGAAAAGAGAAGGAAGAGAGAAGGAAGGAAGGAAGGAAGGAAGGAAGGAAGGAAGGAAGGAAGGAAGGAAGGAAGGAAGGAAGGAAGGAAGGAAGGAAGGAAGGAAGGAAAGAAAGTCCTGCCTTAGCACTTGGACACCAGCAGCCCTGCTGCCCTTTCACCATCCCCTTGTCTCCTCCTCCTGACCTCTCCTGGTGGTCTCCCATCCTATCGCTGAGGATGCTTTGGTTACAAAGCCAGGTCTACTTGTGTTGAGAGGGAGCAGGCTTCCCTCTGACCCACATAGTTTGCCCTCCCGCACACACCATGAGCAACATGGCCAAGGAGAATGGGAACAGCAGCAGCAGCGTCAAGGAGGAGGTAAGTGCCGCCGGGTACCCCCACTGGGAAACGGGGCTGGGTTGGGCTGGACTGTGGGGTCCTGGTGCCCTGGAGCTTGAGGGCTGGGCTGGGTGCTTGCTCTCTGCTGTGTAGGGCTCTGGACAGCCTGCACCACTGTCCAGGGGACCTCCGTATGCCCTGAGAGGACAAGGGTTTGGTGCTCTCCTTCCATCTTCCTCCACTGGAGACAATGGAACCCCCCCAGCGCCATCAGGGCCATCACAGGCATCTCAACACGAGTGATGTCAAACTGGCCATGCCCACCCCGGCCATGCCCACTTGGCCCCCCAAAGTCAAACACAACCCTGATGCGGCCCTCAATGAAATAGAGTTTCACACCCCTGCTTTAGAGGATATTGAAAATCCTCATTATACCATTTAGGAAGGTCTGGAGTCTTTTGGATATCAACAATACATTATTTTACTGGAGATTAGGAATAAAAAGAGAAATAGTAGTGGTTGTTGTTGTTGTTGTTGTTGTTGTTTTAATCTAGTGAAATTTGTGCACTTTTCCACGATGCATCCATCCATCTGTCAGATAAATTAGGAAAAGAAGCTCTGTAGTAACAATTAACAAAAATCCATTGTAGTATCAACTCTGGGAAAAAATGGTTAAATATATTTTGTTCTTTAACCTAAATAAAAACAAAGAAGCTATGAAACAAATACATAGGATACCCAAAGACTAGTTCACAAATCGTGTAAAGTGTTTCTGCTGAATAGAAGCTAAAATATCAGAATTAGCAGAGATTTAGTGTGATTTGCAAATGCTATGCAAAATTTTCATGCTGTCTTGATACATCCAGAAATGTCTTAAAATGAAAAAAGCCAAAACATTTTTTTATAAAATAATAATTAAAAAGAAAAGAAATAAACCCAGAAATTTCTACCCCTAAAGATATTCAAGGAAAACCAGGAACAGAGCTTGATTTTTACGATGATCATACTTCGCAAAGCTTGTCCTCATTTGCCCAATAGAACTGCCTGCCGTATCTGGTTCATATTAGGGACCTAATCAAAAGCATTAGATCCAACTGACTGTATTTGAAATCTACTCACTATTGTACTAAAACAGGAGTAGGAAATAATTTCCCTCTCAAAAATTGCAGGAGGAAAACAAAGATGCATAACAATTGAGCAATTTATTATGTAATTATATTAGTTATTTGTAAGGTAGGTGCTATTTGTTGGAAAACCTGAAGGACCAAGTTGAGGACAGATTCTCCTTGAGAATTCCTATGTGGTCACTAAGATTGACATTAATTTGATGGCACATAATCAAATCAGCCAAGTCTTATTGTTAGGTAAGGGACAAGCTTAACGCATTGTAAGCTGCCCTGAGTCTTCAGAGAAGGGCAGCATATAAATTAATTTTTTTAAAAAAAGAGAGAGAGAAGAGGTTGCCAAGCGTTCAAATTTTGATCATGTGTTTATGGGGATGCTGTGAGAGTCACAAGTGTGAAGACCAGGCATAAGTCACTTTTTCAATACCATAGTAACTTTGAAAGGTCTCTAAATGAATATTTGTAAATTGAAGACTTTGTTTATTGCTATATGCTTAAACAATGATGCTGGGTAGCCATTAGCCTTCATATCAACAATGAATGGGAAATCTTTTGTAGACTGGATACTGCTCCTGACATTTGAACACAGGCAGACTGGGGATATAAGGTCAGTGGGGTTATGATACATATATCAGGGGTGTGTGTGTGTGTCCAGAACTGATGTCGGGTCTTTTCAGTTTGGGAAATGAATATTTGAAATGGGGAGAGAGGCTTTTTTCAGAATGCGATTAACCCTCTTATAGGTTTTGCTGCAGTAACAAGCAGCTATAGCTGGCTCAAGCTACAGCAAAGCAGCTATAGCTTTGCTCAATATGAAAATATGAAAAAAAATATGGAAAAAAAAACCCTATGTAGGATCAGGGTGGATCACTAAAGAAATCCCAAAATAAGATAATACCATTTTTGCATTGTGCCAAGACAAGTTCACAGACACATTCATGAAGATGTGTTCACTTCAAGGAAGACTTTTAAAGTTTAATTTTAAATGTTAGAGTTTACAATACTTGTCCTGTGAGTTTCCTACTTCAAAAAGCCAGTCAGTGTAAAACAGCTTTTTTTTTTTGTAGTTGTAGTCCGATCTTTGGAAGTCGCAATCAAATCTGGTAGCTTCATATAGTGCTGGAGGCATTAAGATATCTATAACTGCATAAGTAGTCATTGTCTTATCCATGGCTTAGCCACTATGACAGGGTTCACACAACATACTGAACCAAAACTTATCTTATGGCTTAATGCAGTGTGTGAAGCCAACCTACAACTAACTCTGGAATGGGAGGAAGCTAAAGAAACTCACCTGCTCTTTCTCTCAGGGAATAAGAAAGATATGGGGTGCTGCTTGGGTATAGCAACTACCCTGATTCCCCAAAAATAAGACCCAACTGGAAAATAAGCCCTAGCATGATTTTTCAGGGTACCCATAATATAAACCCTAACCCAAAAATAAGCCCCTGTTGTCAGCCAAACGAACACATTTAGTACCGTATTTCTTCAAAAATAAGCCCTAATGTGTCTTTTTTGTAACAAAAATTAATATAAGACCCAGTCTTATTTTTGGGGAAACATGGTAAGTATCAGAAATTCTGTTTATATAAAGCACCACAGAGCAAACAATGAGTACGGTCACCATGTGCTTTACTGCTCAACTATTTAACTGTAACACGAAACAGGAAACTCTACTTAGAACAAAAGAGCATTGAGCATATACCATAGATCCAAACTTGTAACTATTGCTATCTACTGGCTGAATACTACTGTAGGTGTTGCATAGAAATTCATTCCAACAATGAATTCTAATACTGAGTAATACAAGTAGTCCTTGCTTAGTGATCATTGAAAGCAACAATGACACTGAAGGAGTAACTTACAATGGTTCTCACACTTTTTTAACTTTTCACCATCACAGCATTCCCATGGTCATGTGATCAAAATTTGGGTGCTTGACTACTGACATGTATTTACTATGATTATTTGTCGCTAGTTGCAACTTCCCCAGCTGGCTTCTGACAAGCAAAGTCAATGGGAGAAGCTGCACTCGCATAACAACTGCAGTGATTTGTTAACTGTAGCAAAAAAGGCTGTAAAATTGGGTGTGACTCACTTAACAACCATCTTGTTTAATAACAGAAATTCTGATGCCAATTGTGATCGTAAATCAAGGACTACTCATACTTGGAACTGGAGCACTTTCAGGGTTATCATCCAATCAATCTGTCTCTTTTTTGCAGGGGGGGGCGGTAGGGAAGCATTCCCTTTTGGGAAACAAGCACCATAAATTTACCCAAGATGGATGGCATTAAGCATGGGATGTATCTGACTCACCAATTCAAGATTCCCCCTCCTGCTCTAAAATAATAAGAATCAAATATTTCTGAAATCTATGATTCAAGGATGTTGTAGATGTACAGTGAGGCAGCAATCTAGATCTGCCAGCCAGTTCCTGGTAAGATATATGAACAAAGCGGACGGTACCAGTTCAATACACTTTCCTATATGTTGAAGAGATAACTTATCCAGTTGATAACAGGACCCAATTCTTCCAGAATAACCCCATTCTGGAAGAATCCACCAGTTCTGGCTCATCTTCCTCCCTAAATTGTATATAAATTGAATAAATAAATAAATAAATAAATAAATAAATAAATAAATAAATAAATAAATAAATAAATAAATAAATAAATAAATAAATAAATAAATAAATAAGTAAGTAAGTAAGTAAATAAATAAATATCAGATACAAGTGACACAAAACAAGAGATTGACTAGTTTGGCTCCTCCCAGGAGGTTATGAGAAGATACCTGGTGTCTTACGAGGTGTCAGCCTGGTGCCAGAGCACACCAGTCTATGACTTACTCAGCACTGATTAGGGATACTAGGCAGCTACAATTAGTTCATCTGCCCAGCCCTGTTGCTGCCTACAGGTGGGTGATGCCCAAGTATCAGTGTTAATTAAAAAATCTCTTACTACACGTGTAAGGATTTATCTCTCTCCCTTTATGGCTAATATTCTCTCATGTGGGTAGGTGAGAGAGGGTTGAGGAATGTTGGATGAAAAATACCAAGCTAACTCTACAGAGTTCTGAACACAGTAATGCCAGATGGACAAGAAATTTATGACTCTAATTCAATGATTTAAAATCCCAATCCAAGGAAATAATCAACCCTAGAGTTTGATTTGCCCGTTTTACTTTTGAAATATTCTTTAACATCTTTAACTGTCCAAACAGCATACACTACAAGAAAGCAAACCTTGCTTGAATCTTCTACATCCTAAACCAGAATCTTGTTTCATTTTTCATAGCTCAGCAGGTAGTGTGAATCTGATCATTTATGGGTTTTTTTTTTAATAAATCCTGTCCTGTAGGACCATTAGACCAAATAAAATAATTTCAGTTTGTAGATTGTGTGCCCTCAATCAGGTCTGTACACCTTTCGCCATCCAGAGAACTGAATTTCATGAGGGGAGAGGTGGCAAATAATCCAGTTTAAAGCAAGGAAGAATGCTAAGGGGTAAAAGGGTTACCTTAAATCCCACCTCCTCCTTGAGGAAAGAATCCATCTCTTTGGTTGTACCTAATCTTGGGGGCTCTGGGAAATCATGTGAACCTACTACGATTTATATTTTTCATTTTGCCGATCATCAGGCCCATTGACTTATTATAATGGTGGTGACTGATGGCAAGAATATCACACCCTCCATTTCTTTTAACTCCCCCCCTCTTTCTATCTGCTTTCTATTCCCTGGCAGGATCCCTCTGCAGAAATTTCCATCTGTCCGAAACCGGTTTGGCCAATCAGGGCTTCCCATCGCTGAAGTATTAAGGCGAGGTGGACTAAGGACTGGAAAGCCACCAGCTTCAGCTTCTGTTACTCGCCAGCGTCTCCACAACTACATGGATGTATGTTTTCTTAATAGAGGGCATAAGCTTATGATTAAATTTCAGAATGTTGCAGTGGTAAATGAAGGGCCTCTGAGCCAAAGTATGATGATGCCAAATACCAAAACCTGGGGGTGGGGGTCAAATCATTGGATAAATTTGAGGAGATTCAAGCCCATCCTCAACTACGGAAAGTTAATCTCTTTCAGCCCAACCTACTCTGTGGGGCTATTGTTGTGGGCTAAATTGAAGAAAGGCCCTATGTAAACTACCATGAGCTTTTTGGAAGAAAAGCAAGTTACAAATCCACTAAATAAATTAATGGGTCTGCGAGGGAAGGAAACTTAGCTGCTGGATAGAGTCTCAAAAACTGTGTCTTTGTTCAAGCCATAGAGATAACCCACAGTGATCTGATTTTGGTTAGTTGTATTGTGGGAATTCAGTCACTGTAGTTAGTGAATGGCTTGGCTTCTTCTTGCTCCTTATAATACTCAACAGATGACACTTAGTAATGTTGTGAGATGTACTTTATAAACCAGCTAACTAACCAAATGTAAGTGTTGCTGGGTTAAACAAAGGAACCTTACAGATAGTTCTCAATTTATGACTTCAATTGGGACTAGAAATCCAATCATGTTATTATACTCATAACAGGGGTGAAATCCAACAGGTTCTGATGGGTTCTGGAGAACCGATAGCAGAAATTTTGAGTAGTTCAGAGAACCGGCAAATACCACCTCTGGCTGGTCCCAGAGTGGGGTGGGAATGGAGATTTTGCAGTATCCTTCCCCTGCCAGGCCCACCAAGCCACGCCCAGCAAGCCACACCCACAGAACCGGTAGTAAAAAAAATTGGATTTCACCACTGACTCATAAGTCAAGGTACCCATATGACCTAACTCATTGTTTTTATAGCGGTCCTCAAACAAATCAACACAGTTAAGTGAAGTTAAGTAAAGTGAACCCCAGCAAAAATGTTGTAAACATTTTTATGTGATGATCATGGGATGCTGCAATTGGTCATAAAGGCGAACCAGTTGCTAAGCACTCAAAATGCAGGACCATGGTGAGAGGAGGTATTTTTCAATAGCTGGAAGTTCTTTACTGCCATAAAGTATCCAGTCCAAACCCTAACACTAACCCTTACACTTAATGACCCCATAGATAGAACTTCTCTAAGATGATCTGTTTCCAACATGGTCCTTCAGGTCTCCCAATGGTGCACCTAGTGCCATTGTAACTGAGTCCATCCTCCTTGCTCTTGGTCACATTTTTTTTTCTTCCATTTTTGGTGGAAGGCTTCCTGTGAGAACTAAGTCTTTGCATAATGTGTCCAAAATATGATAACTTGAGCCTGATCATTTGTGCATGGGTAAAAACTTTCTTTTCTTTGTTTTCTTGTTGTTTATGGTATTCTGAGGTGTCTTCTCCAACACCAAAGCTCAAAATAATCAAGAATCTTTCTATCCTGCATCTTCAAAGTCTAACTTTAATTTCCATAGCATGTCACAGAGAAAATCATTGCAAGCACAATTCTGATCTCTGTAGATATAGACACATCCCAGCCTACAATATGAATATATTTTCCTGGTCTTCATTGCTATCCTAACAAAATGCTAGCTTGTGAAATATTTCTTGAGTGTTACTTTTCTATTGCTTGCTCACTGGTGAAAACCATCTGCCATATCAATAGCAGCATTGTTCATAAAGGTCATAAAATGAGGCAAAACTCACAATAAATGTTTCACTTAGCAACAGAAATTTTGGGCTCAATTGTGGTTCTAAGTTGAAGACTATCTGTATACCCTTATGTTCTTCCAATCCAGCTGCACTAAATATATGTTCAATATACAGTAAATCCAGTTCCCTTTGCTATGTTCTTTACAGACCATGGCTTCTAGTCCTTATATAAATTTTGCACAAGACCAGTAAATTGTTCTAGGATTTCTGGTTTTCTCAGGAAATACCATAGTTGGACAAGGTTGACGTAATCAAAAGATCTTTCTATAACCCATTAAGCACATACTGACTTTTTAAAATCCTTTTGCTTTCTCAATTTTCTAGTGAGCATCACCAATAATCTTTCGTGGTCCTCGGATTTTTATAAAGCTAGACTAATGTCCGTGCAGGGCTCTAATCTGAATGATCTGGATGATCCTAAGTATTATTTTGCTAGTATGTGCAATCAAGGATACTGTACAATAGTTTGCATGCCCTCTTAGATCTTCTTTCTTTGATATAGGTAATAGATTAATCTTTTCCACTCTCTTTACCATTCTGTCTTTCTCCAGATTTGCTTGCATATTTTGATTAGAACCTTTACAGATTCTTCTCCTCTTCAAAGTGTTGATTTAACTGCATATTTTAATACCAGAGATTCTTGGAAAGACCTTGAAAATTTTATTCATTGTTGAGATCCCTATATTTCTCTCATCTTTCTTTGATCTTCTTTAAATCAGTTACTATATGTACATTGACATCCTTTACCATAATAATTTAAACCACCTTCTGAGTTTGGAAATATTTTGAAAGACTTTCCTTGGGTTTCTATGTCAGTTTCTATATTCTTTGCAGATATACAGGTAGTTCTCAAGTTATGAATGTGTTGGAACCTGTCCATTCCATTCATACCTCGAGGATCCGTGGGAGTGAATCTCATACCTTGAACGAGATCACTCCCTGCTTTTGCCCACGCATTCACTAATTTAACGCGTGGGCAAATGCATGGTTCGTTAAGTGCACATGAGGTATCTCAGGATGGGGAAGGAATGGGGGGTCTAGTGATGAAACAGGGACCAAGGCCTGCCCAACCCACTAAAATACCTCATGCTTCCCCCTCCCTGCTGCACCAGACTCACTTGCCTTGCAAAAATCTGTCTCCTCTCTGCCATGGTTTCTTTCCCTTTGAGGGAGAGGAAAGCTCCTGGGCATAAAAAGTGTTTGTGGCACCTGTCTCCTTCTCCTCTCCTCTCCTCTCCTCTCTCCGCCCTCAACTCCTTTCTGCCACCATTGGGACAATTTTTGCCCAAATGGGGCCTTTGAAAGCAGAGGGATTCACTCCATTTTGAAATGCCCCATAAGCATCTATGACACCTTTGAAAATGGAGGGATTTGCTCCATTTTCAAAGGCCTCATAGGGGCCTTGAGGACATTTCAAAATGGAGTGAATCCCTCCATTTTCAAAGGCCCCATTTGCATGCAGATGAAGCTTCCAGTCTCCATCCGATCTCCGTCAGGGTAAAAGTGACCACTATAAAAGGAGTTGGGGGGGGGAGCAGGAGACAGGCATCGCAAATACTTTTCATGCTGAGAATGATAGTTTCTGGGGTCCATGCTCTCATGAGAGTTCAGGCACCCAGTCTCTGCAAAAGAGGACGGGTGCCTGAACTCGTGCAATATTACAGCATCCAGGAACTTCCATCAACTCTCATCTCCCTCAATAGCAAAGAAACTGCAGCAAAGAGGAGACAGATCTTGTAGGCTAAATTAGTCCGGCGCTGCAGGATGGGAGGGGGAAAAAGTTGTGGGGAGCGGGGACTAGGGGAATAGGGGGAATGTTGGAGATCCCTGCAGTCATTTGTAAGGGTAAATAACTGCTGTGGTGCTGCAACATTCATAATTTTGGGACTTGCTTGCAAACACTAGGGAGCGCTTATCTCATAACTTTGAATGGGTGCTAAATGAATGCTGGTAATCTGGAAATTAGTTGTAATGACAAATATTGTTCCTTGTCTCTTTAACAGTTCTCCGAATATCTTTGTTATGTTCCTTCCTAAAATATTTATCTTTCTTGGCTTTGCTTCTTGGTAATTTTCATCCTTTGTTCTGAAATCCAACAGTTTTCTTCTGTTTCTTCATCTTGGGCAATCTCTTTTTATATAATCCTTCTTTAAATTTATTCCACAGTTTCTCTAGCTATTTTATCAATGAGGTTCAGGATTATGGAAAGTGGCTGGGTTTGTTTTTCTAATGTGTTTGGCTTGGAATCTGCACAGTATCAGTTGGCCGAAGACTGGGCTAGCAATGAAGATATTATAGGATTGGCAGACAGAGATTAGTCACTTTCCTGCTTATTTTTTGTTTTCTGGATTATACAAACCAACTGTGGTTTTTTTCCTACGCTCTGCGGCTTCCAACCCCAGTCAGCACATCTAGCTTGCATGTTCTATAAATTTCAAATTAAACTTAACCATAAAACTTGTCTTCTTTTTCTGCATCAGTGATTGGATCATGATTTTAGATAATAATCATAATATTAAACTGTTGTCCATGAATGTCCTATTAAATTTACCTGGTTATTGATTGTATTGTTCCCAAGTACAGGTAGTCCTCAACTTACAACCAGTCACTTAATGACCATTCAAAACTCTGACACACTTGTTTGGGGTTACTTATAATCTAGATTTGAGATTTCAACAGTCAGGCCCCTTCTTCAGTCATAATTGGAGGACTGCCTGCACTATTCCTTTCTATAAAAGCAAGGACATTCCTTCTTTGCTTTTCATGTCCTGAATAATTAAAAATATGATCTTCTGATTCTCTAACCCATTTCAATTTACTGATGCTTAGTATGTTATTTATATGCAGTTCATTTCATATCTCTGTATCAAAGTTTTCTATGTTCATGATTCTTGCATTCTGTATTCCCATTGTCAATTCATCTTTGCAGCTTCAGATCTTCTTTTCCTGCATGACATTAGCAACTAAACATCTGGAAGGCAACTTCCAATCTAACCCCATCATAAACTTGATTAGTGTTCAGCAATATCCTCACTAGTATATCAGGTACCATTTGACCTAGGTGCTCATCATTCAGGCACTATGTCATCAATCACTTCTATCTTATTTATCCATGTAGTTTTTCCTAGTAAAATGCAGAAGTGGCTGACCACTGCCTTCTCTAACAAACCTTAAAATGATGCGCTTCCTGTTGTGGTTAAGGTGATCACCCATCTCCAGCATCTTCCTGTATTGTATCACCGCCCTGAGTCTGCAAGGAGAAGGGCGGTATATAAATCCAATAAATAAATAAATAATAATAATAATAATAATAATAATAATAATAATAATAATAATAATAATAATAATAATAATAATAATAATAATAATAATAATAATTGCTGCTGCTGAATTTAGGTGCCTGCTCTCTTTACTTGGGTAGTTGGAGTGACCTTAGATAACCTTAATGAAAGAATACACTTGGCATACATTCCCTCCAAAGAACATAATTTACCCTGACATAATGAGGCAGGATTCAAGGATATCTACTATTAGAAAGAGGTTCTAGATAACTTTAAAATAACTAATATTCCACTCTCCCAGTCAAGCAAATTTAGATAAAAACCTTTAACTCCCATTTTGATTGCCATCTGAAAAACAAAAGACCAGTATGCTAAAAAATCTGTCAATTAAATGTTGCAGTATGGGAGATTCAGCTGTGTTCTCTTCTCCTCAAGAATTATGTATTTATTTCTTCTCCTTCTCATGCTAATGGATTTTTTTTCAGTTGACTTTGTCATGTAATTACTGAGCGTGCTTGTTCCTCATTTGCTGTTCTTCTCCTTTTCCTCTTCTTTAAGATTAATGTTTCTGAAGTGCATGAATTCTTCTGCAAATGTCAGTTTTTCTATGTCTGGTGCTATATCTCTGTTTTGCCTTTGGCGATTGCCATATTGGATACAAAAAGATTAGCACTCAGAATGAGTTTGTTATTGCTGTATTTACTTAATTTACAATTACATTTTTTCTCTCTAAACCAATGTTTCTCACCCTTGAAATTTTAAGATGTGTGAACTTCAACTCCCAGAATACCCTATCTAGCCCATGTGGAATTCCCCATCTAGCAGTTATGGACTTGAATTCCCAGAATGCCCTACCTAGCACATGTGGACTTGAATGCCTCATCTAGTATATGCAGACTTCATCCAGGAGTTGAAGTCCACACATCTTAAAGTTGCCAAGATTGAATGATGCTGCATTAGACAATCAAGGTAGCCTATATGGCAATGGGGGGAGGGAGGAGGGAACCTTTGTGAAATAGGTTGGGCTAGAAGAAAATGTCTACTCCAACAACACTCAAGGATCTGAACTTAGATCCCCCTATTCTGTTTCAACACCAAATTAGTCCTCTCTATTTAAGAATGATAAATAAATAAGGACAATAACTAGATAAAATAATGTCGTAGGTAAAGACATTGGTTCAAATCATTATAAAATGCTGACCCTTTTGTTTTCTTCTTCTTTTCTTGCTATATACCAGGCCCAATACTATGGGCAAATCTGTCTTGGAACCCCCAAACAATGCTTCAACGTCGTCTTTGATACTGGCTCATCCAACTTGTGGGTGCCTTCTTCCAAATGTTGCCTGATACATTTGGCATGCTGTAAGATATCATACCCTCAACTGATTCTTGAGACTAAAGTGGAAATGCATGGGGAGGAGTTGCTCAAGAGAAATGTGCATGCTAATGCACCCAAAAAGTTATGCAGGCTTTTCTTAAAATCACAAACTGATGTGGCAGTAGGATGAACCAGATGAGAAAATTATAAATATAACCATCATTACAGTAATCCATTCCTCTCTTAGATAAGTAGAAGGATTACTTGGTCAGCCAAATTCTCTCCAGTTGTCAACTTAGTGGTAAAAGAACAGTTTTATCATGGGAGACTTTGGCCTGGTTCACAGGCAACTTCAAATCAAAGAAGCCACAGTAATATATGAATCCAACACCAGGGAAGATTTGGAAGGGCAGAATGCCTTTCTCTCCTGGAAAGATAGGTCACCTTGAAATCAGAATAAAACCATCCATGATTTGATCATGGATGGATCCTAGCTGGTGTCAAAACTGAGACCCAAGAAATAACACTAGTGTCACTGTGTGGGTTCCATTTCTCCCATCAGGGTTTTCCCTTGTGGGACAGATAAGGTTAGATATGGGTGGTCTTTGTTGTGACCCATAACAATTACAGCCTTCATCAAGATATCTATGAAAAAAAATAATTATATTGAATATATACGGGTGGGAGCTCTGAGGTTGATATGAGTTGGCATACCATCTACCCCGCTATGTACTTGCTTGCCCATTTGCCAATATAACTACTGTTGAAAGCACATAAGTTTCTGATAGTCAGTAGTCTCAGTGACTCTTTGGGACTTGCTTGTCTCTTATAACCTAGGAATTCATAGCAGCCATGAAAACTGCAGATTTTTCCGAGGAGTGTTAGGACTGTGAAGCATATTACTGATCACATGCTAGGTTTGGTCTTATGCTCCAATTAGGGGAAAGTTCTGTGCAATTGAAATCTTTTGCATCCAAGCTGATGGAGTTATTTGGGGGGCGGGGGGTGGGAATGGTGATCATATCACAACTACCTGTAGTATTCTTTTGGTGTGCCAGTATAGTATAGATCATGGGTGTCAAACTTGCAGCATTACATTGGCATCATGTGATGTATCATGACTTTTTTCCCTTCAAAGAGTTGGGATGAGCATGGCCTGTATGTGACTGATCCGGCCCAAAGGCCGCCAGTTTGACACCCCTGCTATAGACTATATGTTGAGAAATATCAGTGATATAAGCCATAAAGTAGATTAGCATGGAGAGAAGGGAAGGGAAGCCCTAGTCTAGTCTCTTCTCTGTACACAATTAACTGCTTTTTCTCCATCAGGGGTACACAAACATTATCGTTCCCTGTTTTCCTGCACCCACAAAGCCGATAAAAGCAAATTTGAAATTCACTATGGAAGCGGTAGCCTTAAAGGATTCTTAAGCCGGGATGTCCTCAGGGTGAGTATTGGAAGCTGACAGAAATAAATAGGTTTAATGCTGGAAGGGAGGAGTTAAGAAGGAAATACAAGGGCATATTTTTCCTTTCCTGAAGATAAAATTCAGTTTTCTTCTGAATGAGATTTCTATACTGTTTATTTCATATTCTCTTTCCCGTGACAAGCCTCAGATCTGTAACATGCAATCTAAAACAGAATGAAATAGTTTCTCTTTAATTTTTAGATAACTTTTAATGAAGGCGTATGAAGCTTGGGAGCAGGACAAAGAAGCAGCTTTGAAATATTTGCAGGGTTATTTTCATTACACTAAATCAATAACATCAGCCTACAAATTCATGTATCCTTAAGATAACAGCTATTGCGAGACACTGGTGTTTGGCCAAAATGTGGACTCCAGCATCATTTTGGGGGACCATAACAAAGTCTGCCATTTTTACTTTTTGACCATCCCCTTGGATATCCCTGCTAGTTTTCTAAAACATTGAAAACCATAACTTCTGACTGATGAAGGATCAGATTGGTTATGCTTAAGTAATAATAATATAATTATCTGTTACGTGATGGAGAAAATAAGTCAAAATGGTGATCATGAAGACTTGATTGAGACTTTTTCCATTTTTATATGCATTGCAGTAAACTTTGACAAGTCATATACCTGGGTTAACTGACCATACGATGGACATAAAAATCAGGCAGTTTTCATTGCACTTGTGGTTCATATCTTATGCACACCCTTTGATAAATGATACAGAAGACAAAATGCTGTGTATTTTTTTTCTCTTCAGATTGGCAACCTCACCGTTAAGAACCAGACCTTTGCAGAGGCTACTGATTTGCCAGGCTTGGTTTTTGTGGCTGCCAAATTTGACGGTATCATGGGATTGGGTTATCCCTCCATCTCAGTAAACAACATCACCCCACCCTTTGATAACATGATGAAGGCGAAACTTTTGAAAAACAATGTCTTCTCATTCCATCTTTGCAAGTATGGATCTCTCTGCTATCTGCTCTCTGACATCACCTCTTTCCTGATATTTATTTATTTATTTATTTATTTATTTATTTATTTATTTATTTATTTATTTATTTATTTATTTATTTATTTTTATTTCTTTAATTTGTCAACAAGTACAAGGAAACAGTATCAGTATAGACATAAACATGGATACATGAAAAATGGTACAAATAAATGGATATAAAAAAACAAAACATAGCCATAAACACATAAAATGAGTGCATATAAATGGGGACAGTAGGATAGGGACGGTAGGCACACTGATGCGCTTATACATGTCCCGTTAGGGATCTCTTATGAAACGTGTAAGGTCCATGGTAGACAGTTTAAGGTAAAAGGTATGAGGGTTAGAGAAACTAACAACAGGATTAGGTAGAGTATTCCAGACATTTACTACTCTATTGCTGATGCTGTATTTTCTACAATCAAGATTAGAGTGGATTACATTTAGTTCGAATCCATTGTTAGCCCTTGTGTTATTGCGGTTGAAGTTAAAGTAGTCATTAACAGGTAGGGCATTACAGTAGATAATCTTGTGTACTAATCTTAGGTCGTAATGCAGACGGCGTAGTTCAAAGTTATCTAGGCCTAAAATTTCAAGCCTGGTGGTATAAGGAATTTTATTGCGAGCAGAGGAGTTGAGTACTCTTCTTGTAAAATATTGTCCAAAGCAGAAGACTTCCCAAGCCCCATCCCCTGGGTTTCATTTTTTATGAGAGTTTGGGGATGGGGGTCCTTTCCTCATACTCAGCAATTGGCATCCAACCTATATAGCCTTGTGCTATAGTAGCAGGGCTGTCAAACTCCCGGCCCACGGGCCAGATGTGTCACACACTGGCCATGCCCACCCCCATTACAGCCTTCCAGATGTGTTGGAATACACCACCTATCACTCCTACCCAGGAGGATAGTTTGTTTTGTAATTGGTTTAATAGTCTACTTCCAACTGAGTCACTAAGAGCAATTCAGGATTTCAAAATATCTCACAGTACACAATTATCAGCTGTTGAATACAATGTGAGCATTACCATATTACTGTATATAGAGTAGCAAACAACATATTTTACATACAAGTGGGATGTTGAGCATCTCCATTCATTCTTAATTGTCTCTCTTCCAATGTTGGGCCATTCCATTAGTCTCTCAGCTTCGCCTTATGAAGTCTTCTGCCACTGAGATCCTCCTTTGCAGTGGACTATTTTAGTTACCAAATTAACTCCCCACTCCCTGTCAAGAGGCAGGCTATATGTGGATATGAGAAAGGTAGTCCTTGAC
Organism: Coluber constrictor foxii; assembly: GCA_038048745.1. Taxonomy (NCBI): domain Eukaryota; kingdom Metazoa; phylum Chordata; class Lepidosauria; order Squamata; family Colubridae; genus Coluber; species Coluber constrictor. Next base: position 58,886,134 of record CM075961.1, on the reverse strand, counting down.
TTATGATAGTAATGGAACCTACGCATTACAATTGTACGTCACGTCACGACTGTTGTAAAACAGGCCATTATGAACCAGGCCCATTTTTAAAATAGTTTTTTTGCAGGAGTTCTTAAGCTGATGTAGTAAAGCAAATGCCGTGGTCATAAAACAAACACCTCAATTATAAAGCAAACGCATTGTTCACTATGGGCCATTTTTGCAGAAAACTGGAAGCCGGTTTTCAGCAAAAACATCGTAAATGACCTTGTTGCAAATGGCCATAAATGCCGGCAGGTTGCCAAGCCCTTGACATGTGGTCATGTGACTATGGGGAGGGGGAAGGCCCAGCTATTGGAACTATTGGAGCCAGCTGGAAGTACTTTTTTGGGGGGTGGGGGGAAATCTGTCATATAACTTTGAACAATCATTAAGCAATTGACTATTAGTTGAGGACTACTTAGGGGTAAAATGCTCCCAGTTCAGACTGGCTCGGGTGAGTAGGTAGCGATGGCAGCTGGCAGTTGGGAGAACCGGTAGCAAAAATCCCTCCCCCCCACATGCCCAGCTGAGCCACGCGATCATCAGAGCCTTTTTTTCCCTTTTAAATAGCTCTGACAAGCCAAGCTCTGAAGAGCCAAGCTCTGACAATCCCAGTTGAGTTGCCTGCCAATCAGGCAACTCAGCTGGGATCGTCAGAGCCATTTAAAAGAAAAAACATTTTTTTCTTTTAAATGGCTCTGGCGATCCAATCTCTGACGATCCCAGCTGAGTTGCCTGCCAATCAGGCAACTCAGCTGGAGTCGTCAGAGCCTTTTGAAAGCATTTTTAACATGGTTTTACATGTAAAAAATAGTTTTAAAAGTAAAAAAAATTGGCCAAGCTCACTCAGTCACATTAAACCACCCCCACCAAGCCACGCCCACAGGACCGGTAGTAACAAATTTTAGATTCCACTCCTGGAGTGGGAATTGTAGTCTAGGCAAGAAAATATTGTTACCAGCCTTCCAGTAGCCACTCTCTCAGCCATTAACCCTGGAGGACTACTCCCCATGTTTCTCGGCCTGAGTCCTCTCTCCAACTGGCCAGTCAGGTTGGTTTCTTCTTCTGATCCACCTCCCTGGTGGTGGATCCACAGCAGGGACACATTCTTGTGTTTCCCAGGGTATTCAGGGACAGTGGTCAAAAATGTCAAGATGGAGGCTGCCAGTCTGTAGCCAAAGCTCCCCCCCCCTCATTTTATTACCTGTTGCTTGTGCAATGCAAATTAAAAGAATAAGGCTTCATCATGAGGTCCTGGCTACCACCTTGAATTTTTTTGACAGTTCTTGGATGAGAAGCGAAATCAGCTGCCTCTTGAAAAAGCATCTTTGGCACTGAAAAAAAGCAACTTACCATTAGTTCTTCAGTTTACAACTATTGCAGCAGCTGGCATGTATTTATAACAGTTGCAGCATCCCGGCTCAGTTTGTGACCTTTCCAGTTGGTTTCTGACAAGCAAAGGCTATGGGGTATCTGGATTCACTTAACAACTGCATGATTCATTTAATAACTGCAATGATTCACTTAATCATGGCAAAAAAGGTCATAAATTCAGGTGCAATTCATTTAACAACTGCCTTGCTTAGCAATGGAAATTCTGTTCCCAATTGTTGTCATACGTCAAGGACTATCCATACTTGATTTTTTTTTCTTTTCTAGTGTTTTCCCAGAAGTTCAGGATACATATATTTTTGGCTGAAAAAACTATCGATCTTTCTTATTGCCTCAGGTTGTTCACTGCTTAACCACGTCCTTCGCTTTTTCTCTGCCATCTCTTTCAGACTTCATTTCTCCAGCCCAGGTCTTAGATTTGCAGACCGGGGGGCCCTCTTTGCTCTCACAACTCCACACTTTTTATATGTTTTTCCATGTCTTCTTATGACTTGTTGGTTTGTCCTTGTAGACTTCACTTTGTCTGCCGAGAACCTCTTTTTCTCCTCTTGTGACCCACTTGGGGTTTTGCTCCTGTTTACCTCCACATCCTCTTTTTTCCTCTTCTGTATCCAACTGAGTGGATCAGTTGGATCAGTTCTGGATCCAACCCTGAGTGTCAGGGAATTGAACAACTGGTTCCAAACTGAGTCAGAGATGCTGTCATGAACTTGCAGTTTTTATATAAATAAATATAATTTATATTTACAGCAGACGAGATAGTCAAGCACATCACTACATCATGAGGTAAATCACAGAACAGAATATAGAACACACAGAAGAAAAAGGCAGGAGGGTGGGGAGAGGGAAACGCCCTCTTTACACCCAGCAACCAGTCATAACATAGATGGCCTCATGTAGGAGCCTGCATTCTCCAATCAATTAACTACCACTGTTTGTTCTGGGCCATTATCTATTTTACTGTTCCAGCTATTAAAACATTGGGCAATAACATTCCCAACATCCATTTATTCTTTTGGCAAGTTCCTGTCAGTTTGCAACAACTACACTCATTTCCTCAAACTTTGATGCCACTTCCTGGGTTACACTTACTAGGAATAAGTAAACCCATCTATTCAATAAAAATTATATGACAAAAATATGGGATTGCATTGTAATTAACAGTTAATAGCCTATGTAAAAACATCAGGCTTATGTTTTCTGTTTGGCTGCCTGAAGTATAGCTATATTCTAAAAATAAATAAATAAATAATTGGGGAACAAGGTAATTTATCAAGACAACTCTCCAATACCCTAATACTTTTTCATATTTGGTTTCTGGGTTCTTGAATATCTCAACCAATTAGTTTAACCATTCTACACTTTTCCAGTTCTGAAAAATTGGCTAGGAATCACTTACAACTGTGTTACTCAACCGTGGCATATAAAATGGGTGGACTTTGACTCCCAGAATTCCTCAGCCAACATGCTAGCTTGGGGATTCTGGGAGTCAAAGTGCACACATCTTAAAGTTGCCACAGTTAAGAAACAGTGACTTACAACATTATTCTTGACACATTATAAAAACTACATTTCTCATGAGTCTTTGTAATGAGTTTAGTTGGTTACCCCTAGAAAACACATAGTTCATACTTAAAGAAAAAATTAACAGAAAATATTTTAAAAAATTAATATACCCCCTCTCCATATGATTCTTTTCCTGCTTTTGACTCCCGGATATCACGCTGTAATGTAGATAAGAAGCTCTGTCTCTTATCAAGATTCAATAAGAGCCTTTTGGTAGCACTAAATCAGGGTCTATGAACATTGGTAATTTTAATTGCCAATGTTCATTGACAATTAAATGCCAATTGCCATTGGTAATACCTGGACTTCAAATCCCAGAATTCCTCAGCCAGCATGCTCACTGAGGAATTCTGGGACTTGAAGTCCACACATTTTAAAGTTGCTAAGGATTCGGTTTTGGGAGTTGAAGTCCACACATCTTAAAGCTGCCAAGATTGAGAAACGCTGCCCTAGAACTTGAAGTATATGATGTGAAAAAGGAGTAGAGTAAAAAGAGATAGAAGGAAAGAAAACAAACTTCCCTTATAGTACAACAAAACCAAGCTTACTCAGAAATAGGAATAGTGACAATTCAACAGGAACCTGTTTTGGCTTATTATGTGACCTGATCCTGTTTCTTCTCATCATCTCACTTGATCAAGGGCTGTGTGCAAAATCTGGATTTAATCTCAAATCTATCGAATGAGAATCAATAGGGTTGTCCTGAATGGCTATGTGCCTATTCTTCTGCCAAAATAACAATATATATATATATTTGGATGGTATATATATATTTGGATGGAAGAAAAAGAGCATTCAAGATAAGAACTAATCTTTGTGAATTCCTGGTTCTTGGTGGCAAAATTAAGCATGCTACCAACCTTGTTAAATGTTATCTTGATTGAATGATCTGATCAAATGGTTAGCACTTTTTTTTGCCTGTATTTAAACTTTTATTTTTAAACTAGAGTGCAATTTTCTTTGGAATTGCCAAAGAATGCAGGGAGGTGGAATTAATGCTTTCTTTCCCTAATGAAAATGTCTCTCTTCAGCTAATGGGACAATTGACCTTGTGGGGAAAGAAATGGCACTTCCACTGGATTTTTTTCCTCACAATGCTCAGGTGAAGAATTATTTCTTTACCACCATCAAGTGGCTATGTGATATTGTACAGCCCAGGTATGGTGGTTCTAACTAAAATATTGATGGGGAAGAACAGTATTTTTCAAACTTAAGTCATTTTAAGACGTGTGGTCCCCAGAATTCCTCAGGCAGAATGCTTAAAGTGCCCAAATTAGAAAAACAAAACAAAACATTGGACTAGAGGAATGGAATATTGGAGGTGGGGTGGGTGGCTGGGTAGCCATAATAGAACTATCATAGATACCTAAACCCTTACTAAGGGTAAACCAAAAAACCAGGAAAGGCAATTGCTGGATTGGGTTTTTAATTGTCCAAAATGTTTTGATGTTGTCCTGATTTCTATTCCTATGCCTTACGCACTAGCCACACTTAAAACTGATCCTGGCTGCAGCTTAAAATTAATTTCAACTTAAAACAGTTGAAATAAATCAACATGCCCCATGTACGATAATTACTCCTTTCTGCAACCATTAAAACCTCAAGACCTTTAGCCATCTTAGAAGAGTGAACTTTCTTGCAGTAAATGACACTGGGGCTTAAGACATCTGTTTTAACTTTTGCAATGTTTCTCTTAGCACCAACAAGACCTCACAACAAGACAATGGAGGTGAAATTATTTTCGGAGGCATCAACCACAATGCCTATGTGGGAAAGCTTCATTACATCCCAGTGTCACGCAAAGCCTATTGGCAGATCAAGATGGACAAGTGAGTACACCTTTAGATCTCCCATACTGGATTGCCACACATGTGAGAAATTATGTTTTTGTCGACACACACATAAAAAGTTCAGAGGGCATCTGCCTAGAGAAAATGAGAGGCATCCTCAACTTACGATCACAACTGAGCCCAGAATTTCCATTGCTAAGTAGACAGTGGTTAAGTCATATCCCATTTTATGACCTTTTTTTGCTGATTCAGTTGTTAAGAGAATCACTGCAATTAAGTGAATGACACTCTCAGAACGCTGCAGCCATTATAAATACATGCTATTTGTCAAGTGCCCAAATTATTATCATGTGACTATGGAGATATTGCAATGGTCATAATTATGAGAACCGGTCATAATCACTTTTGTCAATACCATTGTAACTTGGAACAGTCGCTAATAATCAAATGGTTGTAAATTGAGGACTATCTGTAAGTACCAGCAATCACTGGTGCCAGCTGAGTTTAGCTGCTTTGCAATGACACCCCTCAACACTAGAGGGCAATGCTGTAATATTTTAAAAAATGACATTCAGGTCTGCTATCTATTATGCTATTTCCTTCGAGTTTTTTTCCTTTTCTTTTCTTGTCCTGCATGATATTCCTACAACAGCTTAAAGGCATCAAAAAGAAACAAGCAGTCTCCTCCAGCTTTCTTTTCTGATCACTAAACACAGTTTTCTCCAACCTAGTGTGGACTGAATGGCCAATCTGGGCCGATGGATATTTATTTATTTATTTGTTCAATTTGTATGCCGCCTTTCTCTGAAGACTCAAGGCGGCTTACAATGCATTTAAAAACCATATATAAAAACATTAAAAATTAAAACATTAAAAACAATTAAAACCCATTCACATCATTCATGGCTGGATCTCGCCAGATCGCAACAGCGAGATCAACGGCTCCAGGCCTGCTGGAAAAGCCAGGTCTTCACTGCTTTTTGGAAGGCCAATAAGATGGGGATGGTCCAAATCTCAGGAGGTAACTGGTTCCAGAGAGCTGGGGCAGCCATAAAGAAGCCCCGCTCGCTCCCTGCGGGTCCGCCAGCTGGCACTATTTAGCTGACGGGATCCGGAGGAGAACAACTCTGTGGGATCTTACCGGTTGCTGGGAGCTATCCAGTAGAAGGTGGTCTTGAAGATAACCTGGCCCTGAGCCGTGTAGGGCTTTAAAGATAATAACCAACACCTTGAATTGTGACTGGAGACCAACAGGGAGCCAGTGCAGCTCGCGGAAAATTGTTGTAATTTGGATGTACCTAGGTGCACCCACAACAGCTCGCGGTTGCATTCTGGATCAACTGTAGTCTCCGAACACTTTTCAAGCGTAGCCTTATGTAGAGCATGTTGCAATAATCTAACCGTGAGGTGACAAGGGCATGAGTGGCTGTGAGGAGAGCCTCCTGATCCAAGTAGGGTTGCAATTGGTACACCAAGCGAACCTGTGCAAAGGTCCCCCTAGCCACAGCTGATGGATGTTGCTCTAATCTTAGTTGTGAGTCTAGGAGGATACCCAAATTGCGAGCCTGAGGGGGACAATTTCTCTCCCCCCCCAGAACCAAGGATGGACAATCAACATAGTCTTTAGGAGGCAATACCCACAGCCACTTGGTCTTGTCTGGGTTAAATCTGAGCCTGTTGATTCCCATCCAGACCCTCACAGCCTCCAGGCACCGGCACATCATATCCACTGCCTCACTGAATTGACGCGGGATAGAGATATACAGCCAGGTATCATCAGCCTATTGCTGATACCTTACCCTGTATCGTCGGATGATTTCATCCAGCGGCTTCATGTAGATGTTAAACAGGAGGGGAGAGAGGACCGAGCCCTGAGGCACCCCGCAAACGAGGGGCCTAGGTGTCGATCTCTGTCCTCCTACCAACACCAACTGTGACCAACCAGAGAGATAGGAGAACCACTGTAACACGGTGCCTCCCACTCCCAGCTCCCTTAATCATCCCAGAAGGATACCATGGTCAATGGTATCGAAAGCCGCTGAGAGGTCAAGTAGCACCAAGATGGAGGAATAACTCCCATCTCAGGCTCGCCAGAGTTCATCCATCAGTGTGACCAAGACCATTTCCATGCTGTAGCCAGGCCTGAAGCCAGATAATCCGTTTCCTCCAATGACCGCAGGAACTGAAGTGCCCTCACTTTCTCTACAGCCTTTCCCACAAAGGGTAGGTTGGAGACTGAATGAAAGTTCTTTAATTCTGCTGGAAGGCTTCTTGAGGAGGGGCCTTACAACCGCTTTCTTTAATGGTTGCGGAAAGGCCCCTTCCCTCAAGGACACATTAAGGAGCCAGCCTCGTGTCACCTCCCTGCTGGCCAAAACCAGCCAGGAGGGGCACGGATCCAACAAAGAAATGGAGGAACTCATCACTCCTACAGCCTTTCCACTTCCTCAGGAGTCACAGGCTCAAATTCATCCCACACAATAGGACTAAGACCTGCCCCCATCATCTCGGTCGTAATTGTCCAATCAGAGTCCAGGTCCATCCGAATCTGAGTGACTTTATCTGACAGAAATATTGAATAATGTATCAAAATATCGATATTGTAGTCTAATATACCTGGAAAGCTCCAGATTGATAATGACAACATAGAAAAAGGCAGTCTAGATAGAGCGGCTTTCCCCAGCATAACTGTCCCTCAGATGTATGGACAGAATTCCATAAACCTTCTATCAGCATAGCTCCTGCTTAGAATTTTGGGTAATATATTTCACCTTCCTGAAGGACACCAAGGTTGGGTGAAAATGTCAAGATGATGTATGAAAGATAAAAATTTTAGCCAGGATTGTACATCCTGCCTTAGCACAACCCCTATTTCGCCTGTAGCAGATGTATAAGAGATTCATTAGGAATTCTGCGTAGAAACCATTATTTATTAGATTTTTATCCCGCCTTTATAACATTAAAAGTAACTCAAGGCAACAACATGCATAATGCTCCTTCTTCCTCCTATTTTGTCAACAACAACAACCCTGTGAGGTTCTTTGGATTGCGAGGGAAAGTCACTGGCTTAGTCACTCTGCCAGTTTTTATGCCTAAAGTGAGACTAGTGAGATTAGAACTCACAGTCTCCTGGTTTCTAGCCTGGTGCCTTAACCACTGGATGAAACTGACTCTTTTATAGCCCATATGTAGAAAAGACAGACTCTCTTTCACTTTCCCTGTTACACCTCACTCAATATACTTTTTTCTTCTAAAATGCTTTGGTCATCCTTACTAACAGAGGCCAGGGATGTCAATCACCTAGCCTACATTGGGCACAGTTATTTTGTCTCTCCAAGGCAACTGCCAGTCCTCCTGTCCTCTGTTCCTTCTCCCCAAATATTAATGATGTTAATGAAAGAAAATTGCTGCCATTGATCTTTCTTGGCTGGCTCACTCCATGTTTATGTTAATCACTTAATTTGAACAATCAAAATTTAAATTAAAAAAAGGTCAGCTTGCAATGACCCAGCTCCAGGCTTTAAAAGGCCATGATTCTATGAATGCCTTCTCAAACTACAGATAACTGTGGTCAGTTTGCATTTGAATTTATCTGAGGGCTAATCCAATGTGATTCCAGGGTATAAAAATTTACCACCTCATCAAGAAGTTGAGGCTACATCCTCTTCCCTAACACACAGATGTATGCAGCAGGGGTGAAATCCAGCAGGTTCTGACAGGTTCTGGAGAACCGGTAGCGGAAATTTTGAGTAATTTGGAGAACTGGCAAATACCACCCCTGGCTGGCTCCAGAGTGGGGAGGGAATGGAGATGTTGCAATATCCTTCCCCTGGAGTGGGGTGGGGAATGGAGATTTTGCAATATCCTTCCCCTGCCATGTCCACCAAGCCACACCCACCAAGCCACACCATGCCCACCAAGCCATGCCCACAGAACCAGTAGTAAAGAAATTTGGATTTCACCACTGGTATGCAGGTTGAAAGTAGTGGTTGGTTTTGGAATAAAGCAGCAGACGTCAGACAATGTTCCCACCAGATTCTAAAAGTGGCACAGTTCAGATACAGATGCTCCAAGAATTATGATCACTCATTTAACAACCAGATGTGCACCTGGTCCTCACATTTACAATGGTTACACATGATCAGAATAAGGGCACTTTGCAACCATCGTGTATTTACAAAGGTTGCTGCATTCTGGAGTTGCCATTTGTGACTTTTCCAGGGGGCTTCTGACCATTTAGCAACCACAGTGATTCACTTAATGACTAGCACAGTGATTCACTTAATGACTAGCAACCACAGTGATTCACTTAATGACTAGCACTTAATGAGGTGCAATTGCACCTCATAAGATGAGGTGCAATTCACATAACAACCAATCCCAATTGGATCAAAGATTATCTGTTCCTCCATGTCCTCTGCTATGCAAGAGAACTGGAAGAAGTTGCTGAGTGCAAACCCTTCGAACTGTATAGCCTCCCTGCCTCTAATGTTCTGGCACTTTCTCTCACCTCCCACTGAGCCTTCTCCTCCAATCTAAACCAAGTTTCAAATCCCTGTGCTTTTCCAAACACTCTGTTTAGGATAACCATAGAGAAACAAAGCAAGGAGAATAATACATGTTGGCCATGGAACCTGCTTGAAACTACCAATTCATCCACCCTCTGCAAGGACGGTTGCCAAGGCATTGTGGACACTGGGACCTCTCTCATTACGGGGCCAAGCGCAGACATAAAGACTCTGCACGAAGTTATTGGTGCTCAGCATGCTTTTGGTGGACAGGTAAGGAAGAGATGTTCCTTTGAGGGTGCATCCTAGAACGACCACATCTCAGCAGCAAATCCCCAGGTGACTACTAGAGAGCAACAAGTGAGTGTCCCAAGCACCAACAATTTGTTGTCACCTGCGGTCTTTCAAAGTTTTGTAACTCAGATCTGATAACCTTAGCTTTGATTTCATTATTTTAGCAGGCAGCTTTTGGGGGCCAATAAGTACATACGGGCAATTTCTCAAAATAGTTGCTGCATCTTGACTATTCCCTAAATGGCATATTGCAGAAGGCTCCCCTCCTGCCACCTTTTTTAGGGTTCCAAAACCCAATTTCACAGCTCATTTTGAAACAGTATGCTGGCAAACAATGCCCCAACTACTATGCAAGAGAATTCTTGGAAATAATGATGATGCTAGTGGTGTATCTCAACCTTAGCAATATTAAGACATGTGGACTTCATCTCCCAAAATTCCCCAGCCAGCAAACATCCACACATCTTAAAGTTGCCATGACTGAGAATCACAATGCTAGAGGCAAGTGTTTTTTTTCTTCACAGTACATCTGCTGCAGGTTTATATAATTTCATTAAAAGAATATTTAAAAAAAAATAAAAGTCAGATGGATAGAAAGCTCCTCCTACCCCAGAAAGTGCTTGAGATAATAAGGCCCAAGAGTAGCACATTTACCCATCAAGACTTCGCTTTTTGCTCTGTAGTAGGCCTGCCAATGGCAGATTGACATTCCTCTTCATTCTAGAACAAAGACGAAACATGCACAGAATGGAACAATCAGAGCAAGTCCCATTATTCAAACTTAGTGGGTCTGCAAATGCATCTGTGCAGTCTAATAGCAGTCAAACGCTAACCCTTAAAGTGGTACTGATATGAATCCTGGGAGCGGGGGAGGTGTTCACTGTCTCCTTCCTTCTACAGTGGTACCTTGGTACTCATCGTTAATTAATTCCAGGAGGCGTGATGAGTATCAAAAATGATGCGTATCAAATAAATTTTCCCATAAGGAATAATATAGTGAGTCACAAAGCAGCTGTCACTGACAAGTTCTAGTTTGTGCACTGAGTACTCAACAAACAATGAGTACCAGGACATAATTTTCATGTCAAAATACATTGTACCATTTCAATACAATTCAATTCAATTCAGAATAAGCTTGGAAGGGACCTTGGAGGTCTTCTCGTCCAATCTCCAACTCAAGGAGGAGACTCTATACATTTCAGACAAATAGCTGCCCAGTCCCTTCTTAAAAACCTCCAGTGATGAAACATCCACAACTTCTGATGGCAAGCTGTTCCATTTGTTAATTGCCTTAAGTGTTAGGAAGTTTCTTCTTAATTCCAGGTTGCTTCTTGCCTTGATTAGTTTCCATCCATTGTTTCTTGCCTTGCCTTCTGGTGCTTTGGAAAATAAGTTGACCTCCCTCCTCTTTGTAGTAGTCTCTCAAATAATGGAATACTGCTATTATGTCACCCCTAGCCCTTTTCTCTAGACTGGTCAAACCCAAATCCTGCAATTGTTCTTCGTATGTTTTAATATCCAGATCTTTAAACATCTTAGTTGCTCTTCTCTCAACTTTTTTCAAAATCTCAACATCTTTTTTGTAATGTGGAGACCAAAACTGGGTGCAGTACTCCAGGTGTGGCCTTACTAAGGCTTTACAAAGCAGTACTAATACATTGAGTGATATTGATTCTATTGTATTAGCTTTTTTGGCTGCCTCTACACACTGCTGGCTCATGTTTAAGTGATTGTCCAATTCAATTGTCCAATTCAATTGTCCAATTCAAAGCAGTGGAGTAGCAAGGCCTTCCTTCCCCTCCTCCATGGAGCTCTGATACCATCAATATAGCACTGCTTGTTTCTATTTTCAGTGCTAAAGCTTTGAGTGGAAGGCTTGCAAAGCTAAAAATTTCCACTCTTCAAGATGAAGTGATGGAGGAAGTTTGTGATTGCAGACGTAGCAAAAAATATTGGAAAAAAATATTGAAATGGGACTTCATAGATTCTATACCAGTGATTGCTAACCTTTTCTGGACCAAGCGACCATGTGTGCAAATGTGCATGCACGTGCCCAAACCCCCAAAATGCAATGCATGTGCAATCTGTGCATGTGGCCCCTGTGCATTTGCACCCCCTGCATGTACCCCATGGATGTGCACACAGACCCCCCGCATTCCCCTACCTCCCATGCATGCGTGGCAGAGACCCAATGACCAGCTGGATGGTGGGAGGTACGTACACATGTTTGGCGGAGCTAAACAGGGTGACAGATCACATGCCCACAGAGAGGGCGCTGCGTGCCACCTGTAGCATGTGTGCTATAGGTTTGCCATCACAGTTCTGCACAGATAGTCCTCCACTTATGAATGGTCGCTTAGCAACTGTTCACAGTTATGATGGTACAAGATACTTACGACCAGGATTCAAAATTCTGATAGCTACCCATCTCTTCTGCAGTCATATGATTGCATTTCGGGTATTTGGCAACCAGCATGCATTTATAGCAGCCCAAGGACACATGACTGTGATTTATGACTTTTTTGCTGGAGTCTGGCTTGTGCTTCCAATTTCCAACAAAAACACTCGTTGTGGACCAGACACCATGCAGGATTCCCTTTCAAAGGAATTTTCTTGAGGTTGCAAAGAAGTCTAGAAGAGGTATTAAAATGGACTGAGTGGCCTGAAGTCATTGCTTTTTGATGTTCCCTCTCCTGCCGGCAGCAAAGTCACTGCACGAATGGCATTATGTCACCTGCTGAATTTTGCTGGATTTGACAGGGAAGAGGAAAAACCAAGAAACAAGATTGTCATGTTCAACAGTGACAGTTCTTTCCACCTGTCTCAGGCAGCGAGTGTAATGAGAATCAGAAAGCGATTGGCCCAGGAGAATAGAAAAAAAAAACCCAGCACTTTTGTTATAAGCATGAGAGTGATATGAAATCTTTTCTTCTTCTTCATGCCTGTCTCCCTTTCCTTCTCCCAGTACATAATAGATTGCCAGAAAATACCTGAGATGCCCAGTATCACTTTTCATCTGGATGGCAGACCCTACACCCTGACCCCCGAAGAATATATTCTTCAGGTGAGATAAGCCAAAGAAATCCACATGAGAAAATGGGGTGGATGGGGGGACTCTTAATACACAGCCAGAAAACCATGTTTTCTTGGGATCACTTTTCTGCTTTCAGTGCGAGGTTTAATTCAATTTACACTGAAATTTATTATTTATTTAAAGCATGACATATCATACACGGACTAGCACTACATATTAACATTAGATTAATAAAACAAAATAAAATATAAATGTTAAAAAGGTCTATGTTCAAATCCCAATCTATGGGCCATCCAACCCAATAGTGGGTTTCAAAAATTTTTACTATTGTTCTGTGGGTGTGGCTTGGTGGGCATGGCATGGCGTGGCTTGGTGGGCGTGGCTTGGTGGGCATGGCAAAGGATACTGTAAAATCTCCATTTCCATCCCACTCCAGGGAAATGTTCCTGCAAAATCCCCATTTCCTCCCGACCAGTTGGGACTTGGGAGGCAGAGAATAGATGGGCATGGGGCCAGTCAGAATTTTTACTACTGGTTCTCCAAACTACTCAAAATTGCCGCTACTCAAAAACAACTGGTTCTCCAAAACTGGTCAGAACCTGCTAAAACTCACCTCTGAAGTGTAGCATCATTTCTATAAAAAAAAAAAATCAGATACTGGACCAATATACAGGTAGTACTTGACTTACGACCACTATTGAGCCCCAAATTTCTGTTAAGTGAGACTTTCATTGAGAGTTTTGCACCTTTTTATTATCTTTCTTACCACAGTTATTACATGAATCGTTGCAGTTAGTAAGTTAGTAACCCAGTTGTTAAGTGAATCTGGTTTCCCCCTGGACCTTGCTTGTGAGTCACAAAAGGGGATCACATGACCTTGGGACATAGCAATGGTCATAAGTATGAACCAGTTGCCAAACATCTGAGTTTTGATGTTTGGGAGCCTAAGAGCAGAGGTGGCGCAGTGGTTAGAGTGCAGTACTGTAGGCTACTTCAGCTGCAATTTGGCAGTTCAAATCTCGCCAGCTCAAGGTTGACTCAGCCTTCCATCCTTCCAAGGTGGGTAAAATGAGGTCCCAGATTGCTGGGGATAATATGCTGACTCTGTAAACCGCTTAGAGAGATCTGTAAAAGCACTATGAAGCGGTATATAAGTCTAAGTGCTATTGCTATTGATCACATGATCATGGGGCTTCTACAAAGGTTGTAAGTGTGAAAAACAATCATAAGTCACATTTTTCAGTGCCGTTGTAACTTTGAACAGTCACTAAAAGTCCTTGTGGTAAGTCAAGGACTACCTGTATGCCCTCAACTTACAATCAGTCACAATGTGATCTATAGTTTGACAGGGGACCCCACAGTCCCACTGAGGGGACGATACTATGCCCCATTTATACAGAGACTCCCAGCAGACACCATGTGAGGTGCAAATTCTATTCAGGATTGTCCATTGTTGGCATGGTAATTCAGAGCCTGGCACCTTTTTTGTGGGGTCATTTATATGTTTTTCTATGTCTGGGCATTCAGCAGCCCGTTTGACTTTCCATTGGGACTTGATGTTAAAGTTGTCTGGCAGATGTTGTGCAAGTGCCAATGGGGGGGCTTCCTGGATTTGTGCGTTCCAGCTGATAAATGAGAAAGGTCGGCATGCACTACTGGTAGGAGTGAGTTGTTCATTATTTTTCTGTACTCCCTCACTAGTGCATCTTGCCTTCGTAAAGCTGACAATGCTATATGGTTCAAAAGAGGAAGCCAGCAAGTTGGAGTGATTGTAATACATCCGCTTATAATCTTCATGATGTCATTCAGTCTGGCGTCTAACTTACTAGTATGGCAGCTGTTAAGCCATACAGGGGCACAGTATTCTGCTGCAGAGTAGACCAACCCTAGTGCTGATGTCCTGAGGGTGGCAGCTGAAGCTCCCCGTTTAGTTCCATATAGTTTCTGGAGTATGTTGTTTCTAGTATTGATTTTTGCCACCATATTCTCTAGGTGTATCTTATAGGAGAGAGTCAGGTCTAATGTTACTCCAAGGGACTTGGATGGGGATTATAAGGGAGTAAATTGCTGTTTAAGCAGACCTCTGGGGCTTCATATGCAACTTTTTTGTTAAGGTGAAAGTACATAGTTTCCATTTTGCTGGTGCTAGAAATGAGCCTCCAGTCAGTGAAGAATTTTCCCAAGATTTTAAAATTGAAATTGTGATGCAGCTCCCTGGATTAGAAAGTCTTGGTGATGGAACCAGATTATGACCAGGGCAGAAGGTTAAGATCCTACTCAAAAAAGGAGTCCCCAAATACAACAGTTCTGGCTGAGTATATTTTGAACCAAAGATATCCACAAAATGTGAAGAAAAATGTCAAGATGGTGGCCCGATGCACATAAAATCAATCACACTGTCATGACTCCATCTTGATTTTTTCAACTGCACCCGTGGTGGGTTGCCCCCGGTTCGCACCGGTTCTATAGAAAAACCGGCGGGAGGCTCCGCCCACCGACCCTGACGTCATCAGAATGCTTCTGTGCATGCGTGTGCGACCCTGTTGCAAACTGGTAGTAAAGATAAGTAGAACCCACCCCTGAACTGCACCCCGTGGAAATCTGAAGCCAGTGGAATCCTGATCTCCTCATAATATAATGAATACTTAAAGGAAGGTCCTATAAAATCAAGGGCAAAGAATTTGTTCCTTCAGAGACCATACTTCATTTTACAAATTAAAAAAATAAGTGAAACCAGAGGATACAACATGATAATGTCATTATTCCTACCCAACTTGGCCCTTTTTTTTTAAAAAAAAGGGAGGTTTAATAATACAAAATATAAAACAAAATGGAAAATAATTCCATCAAATTTTGGTGACAAAATTTGAAGTTACTTTGATTTAATTACTTCACAATATGAACAAGTGCTCATAAACAGATCACGTTTTTTGTAAATCCTTCCAATTCAGAGTCTAAATTAAAATAACAAAATATCACTGGATCATCCTGGGGAAACTTTATTACCTTGAAGGGGGCGCGGGGTAAAGGACACCTTCAGTAGTATGCAGTTTTATTGTTGTTGACCAACATATACAATGAAGAACTGAGAATCAAGTATACATTTGATTGAGGTGGACCAGTTGCTTTCATGGTATGCAGATAATAACTTGGTCCTTAACACCAATAAGACCAAAGACCTTTGGTCTATGGTTTTTATAGTGGACTATAGAAGGAATAGATCAGACATCCAGCCCTTGCTTATCAAAGGAGACCGGGTGAAGCAACTGGCCAGTTTTAAGTTTCTGGGTGTTATCATAAAAGAGGACCTGACCTGGGACACTCAGCATTGCAGCACTGGTCAAAAAGGCCCAGCAGAGATTAGACTATCTGAAACTTCTCAGGAAACAACAACTGAATGAAAAACTGATGGCAACTTTCTACTGCTGCACCATAGAGAGTATTTTACTGCACCTGTGTACCAATGGTGGGTTGCTACCGGTTTGCCCCAAATCAGGCGAACCAGTAGCAGCGGCGGCGGGAGACTCCGCCCACCCACCCAGACATCTCTGCACATGCACAGAAGCGTTACACGTGTTCATGAGCACGCATGCATCCATGAGCAAATTGGAAGCGATGAGATTTGAAACCGACTACTGTTGTGTATGCTTTACCAAGCATTAGTGTGCTTTAGTGCACAGTAGCAGAGAGGACAGCACTCCAGGGGGTTAACGTCATTGCCCAGAGGATCATTAGTTGCCCCCTCCCCTCTTTGGAAGAGCTTTATAGCTCCTGCTGCCTTAAGAAAATTCAAAACATTCTTAAAGATCCACCTTATCCTAGGCACCCCTTTTTTTGAACTATTACCAACTGGAAGATGGTACAGGATAATAAAAACAAGGACAAATAGGCTGAAAAACAGCTTCTATCCCAGGGCAGTAACTATATTGAATTCTAAGGTATAGTGCAGTACTAATGCAATATCACATTAGTATTGTATACAATACAGTATTGTATTCTATACAATATCTATTGTATAGAATGTGAAGGATATGTGTTTTTGTTTTATTTTTATATTTATAATGTACACTGAAGATGGCATTTTATTTCGTTGTACGAGGTACAATGTCAATAAACTAAACTAAATACATACATGTTTCCAATAAATATTTACTCCAGCACAACTTCCCCAGTCTGGCACCCTCCAGTAGGATTGGACCCCAATCATGGGGCCAAAGTTTGTCATTGGGGCCTCACTGGATGCGGCCATCTGCCCAAAAAGTTGAAAGTTCAGTTGTTGACATCTTTGATTAAAAAATGGTGCAAGAAGTTGAGGAGTGGGAAAATATCTAAATTCCTGTCAGACAGAGCAACCCATATTATGTTAGGAGGAAATAAGGATTCTCTGTTCTTCAGCTGTCATGGATCAGCAGCAGCTCTTGTTATGCTCAGAGGAAAGACGTGCAATGATGAAAATGTGAAAACTTGAGGTTCATAAGCTCATCATTCTGGTGTCTCCTTTCTTCAACAGGTGAGACAGGCACAGGTGACTGCTTGCATTAGTGGATTCATGACCCTCGACATCCCAAAGCCCACAGGACCACTCTGGATCCTGGGAGATGTTTTCCTCCGACGATATTATTCAGTCTTTGACCGAGATCATGACCAAGTTGGCTTAGCTGTTTCTAAACAAACTTCATGTGGTTCTGATGGAAAAGATTAAACATCACAGCTGCAGCAGAAAATTCCACTGCCCTCCGAGTAGTCAGAAAATAGTAGCTATCATTTGTTTCATAGCCTTGAAAAGCTCTGCAAGGATTTATTTTCTTACCAGTATATGCATGGTGTCTGCATTCACCATACTTCATGGAATAATTCCATTTTTAAAACACAAGAACAGGTTTCCAAACATGATGATGATGATGATGATGATGATGAACTATTATGTTTCCAAACTCCAACCTGGAAATTCTCCTAATAGTTCCTAATATATTGCTGAGTCCAGAAATTAGCTGCCACTGACTTCACCTATCTTCTCTTCCACTTTTTCTTCCTGACTCTCTGCTTTTTGTTTCATGCATAACCTGATGCTACACATACCAATTCAGAAATAATTCTGTAGAGTCTTACTCCAAAATAAGAGATAGGAGGATTTCATCCTTATACTAAATATCAGAGAATTCAGGCATAATAAAGAAAGAAAAGGGGAAGGGGTTAGAAAAGTGGGAGATAAGAAGCCAGATTTCTGGATAACAGCCCTAATGTCAAAAAAGCCAGATACAGTAACTCACAGCTATGTATGCTACAGATAGTCCTCAACTTACAACCATAATTGAGCACAAAAGTTTGGTTGCTAAGAAAAACATTTGTTAAGTGAATCTGGCTTTCCCATTGACCTTGCTTGTCAGGTCACAAAAGATGGTCACCTGATCCCAGGACACTGCAACCGTCATAAATATGAACCAATTGCAAGCATCCAAATTTTGATCATGTGTCCATGGGGATGCTGCAATGATTATAAGTGTGAAAAAGTGGTCATTAGTCACTTTTCAAAGTTATAACTTTGAATAGTCATTAAAAGTACTGTTGTAAGTTGAGGACTCACCTGTATAAGTATTCCTGCCTTGGGCAGGAGTTTAAACTAGAAGATCTCCAAGGTCCCTTCCAGCCTTATAATTTAATGTATTTGAAATCCTCTGAGCTTATAAGTTTAGAGATTTTGCATACGGGAAGGGTGGTATTTGTTTCAGCCCTAACCCTTTAAGAAAAATCTCTGCAGCAGAGCAGGAAAAGTTGTTTTTCCCCTGAGAAAAGTCAGTAATGAAATAGATTGTTCATTAGGCAGCTGCGTTCATTTAGCTGGGAGCATAGCTCAGTGGAAGAGTTATGACCTTGGCATGCAAAAGCTTCCTGGTACAACCTCCTACATAATATCTTCAGAGAGGGCTGGAAGATTCAGGCCTGAACCTCAGAGAACTTCTCTCACTCTGCTGCTGAGCAACAAACCCAACATTTGATGGCATGTACAAATAATATTGTCAAGTCAACTTTCTTTAGCTTCCTTCCTATTTGGTCACCGGGATGATAGCTAGATCAGCCATCCAGAATCGCTTTTGATACTGAGATGAGTGGCATATACATTTAATAAATAAAATAATATAAACAATGCCGTGAGGCATGTTGGAAGAATAATGAGAGAAGATCATCTGAAGTCAAAATAATAGCCTCGTATGCTTATACCTAATATGTTTGATGATTTCTCATTGTCTTACAGTAAATTTCAATTTAATCAGCCATCAGTTGTTATTCCAATGGTTTGGGGCCCTGTTGGCCAAATGATTAAAAGACAAAGCTCATTTGTTTCTGAGGAAAACTGAATTGCATCTTCATAACTTTACTTACATTTATTTAAGTTAAAGGACTTTGAGACATTCTTTTAAAAAAATAACAATAAATCAATAACCAACTGAGCATTTCAAGGAAAAGACCAGATATTTTCACAACAGGGTCAATTCACTTTCCTCTTTCATAGATTTTTGACTATTCTGACTGACAGTCAAAGATTTTTCTTACTTGATGCTTTTGTGTTCAAATGGATAGCTTTCAATTGGTGCCCTTCCAGCAATAGGGAGCGGATTAGGTGGCCTTTGTGTCACATTTTACATTCTATTTTAGGCATGTTTTCTACTATTACTGTACTAATAATATACTGTTCTATATTCTTCGTTGGTTTATGCAAATAAATGTGTATCTAATGCTTCATTTTTTCTGATTCCATTAGTTGTATCAAAAGATAAGGAATTAAATAAGCACCCCAAAATCATTTCCCCCTTCCTATCCAATAGAAATCTAATTCCATGTCAAATTTCTAATCTTTCCTTGGGGAATTACACATATAGTTTGTTTTTGTTCCCGTGAGAGACAGAAATGTTTGCTTTAAAATGAAATAACATGCATTCATAGGAAATGAAATTATTCACCCAACCCAGATGCATTTGCACTTCTGTTCTAATATTCACTTTTATGTCTTCTGTCATGTAGAATAAAACATTTAGTGCTTTTACTGGCGTCTTGTAGAGCTTGCAATCACAAATAAAACTAATCAGAGATATATAATCGATTTTTTGTTCAATAACTTTTAACAAATGGCAACCTCTATTGCTTCTATGATTTGCTTGCTATCTATTAATATTAATATACGTAATAAAGAATTTTGCAATGCTTAAAGCAGTGTTTCTCAACTTTGGCAAGATGTGTGGTCTTCAGCTTCCAGAATTCTCTAGCATATTGGTGAGGGAATTGTGGGATTTGAAGTCCAGATTGCTTAGAGTACCTAAGGTTGAGAAACACTTATTTAAAGGATTCCTATCTTAGATGAATTTCACAACTCAGATTTCCACAGACCTTCACAATTGTCACTGGGACATGACAGAACTGCTGTAATGCTATTAGATTATATTGTTGCTATTTGTTCAATGCTTTATTTGGGTTTTTTTAAAACAAACTTTACACAATTTCAAAGACAATTAAAATACAAATATGAAAAGGTTTAAAAACAACAAAAGGATTAAAGGGAAAGAAGTTAAAAAAAAGAAAAAAGGGTGGAAAGAGGTGTAAAAAATTGACTTCTGACTTCAGTGCAGATACAAATTTATAACAAAATAACCATTTACTCTAGATTAAAATAAAAACAACATATAAACAACATACAAATCAAATAATCACAAAAACACAAAAATTAGACATATAAAAATAACTTCTGTTTAAACATAAACATTAAAAAATATACATCTAATAATAATAAAAATGCCCAATATTTATATAGTTATAATAAATCTAATCATCACATTCTAAAACCAAAACTTCATTTTCATCTCACTCAACCAAAACATTCAACATGATCTCCTAGTAGAAACAAATCTAGAAAAACTTTTGTCTTTCATCAAAGTAGTCAATTTTGCCATCTGTGCCAGTTCCATTAGTCTCATGATCCACTCTTCAGGTGTGAAAATTTGTGTATCTTTCCAACTCTGTGCATATAAAGTCTTGCTGCCAGTGTATAAAGTTTGTAAAAAAACAAACTTTCATGTTTTCTTTCAGTCAGCTTACCTGTGACACCTAGGTTTAAAAGGAAAACATCTGGTTTCAATTTAAATGTTTTATTTTTGGTATCAAATATTCCAAATGAAAATTAGCTGAAATTAGCTGAAGACATGTTTTATTCTTCAAGAAAAGGGTTTGTAGATTTCCAAAAATTTGATGGATGATAGAAATGTGGAGCATTTTTTTCCCTTACTCCGGTAGTGTTATGCTGAAAAAATATCTGGTTGAACAAAAACTTTGCAAATACTTTATCCCACTATTGTTTGCAGATGAGGAGAGTGTTCCTGGATTTTACCTTTATCTCTGCATTTTTAAAATTATTTTATTTCTGATTATCTGCTGCGGATTTATTCATGGCAATGTGGTAAATATATATTCTCTTTGGTAATTAATTTGGATACAAATTTTAAACTATTATGCAGCATGCACATTTGAGTGTAAACTATCCATGCTAAAATACACTCTGTTATTTCCAAATGATTTGGACATACATGTGTGTAGGTTTCAGTTCAGTTCAAACCTTGTAGTAGTATGTGGGAATGACCTGGGAGAAGGGAAGAGATAGCTAGGAAATGATCAGATAAAAGAAAAGGAAGCCCACACCTGCATAATAGGCAGAGGAACAAATTAAGAAAAGATCCTTCCTAACTTAATGGGAAGTAAGATCTGTTAATGAAGCCTTGCAAAAAAGTGGAATTAACTCATTTGTCATGTTTCTTGTCTGGTTTACTTGATAAAGATGACAAAACTGTTTTAGGTTGCAAGTTAAGTTCAATTCTGGAGATTGCTCTTTCCTGAACTGCATGCCCTTCAAGTTTATTAACAGCTGAGGTAATTGGAGTTCCCCAACTATTTCAAGTGTATTAGGTAAGGAAAGCATTGAAAAGGATACGGTCCATATAGTCCTCCTGATTTTTCAGAACTACCTTTCCCAGCATTCCTCACTGTTCTCTGTGCTGTTGAGTCTTCTTGGATTTCAAGGTTCAGCACCTGGAGGACCATGAGTTATGCATTTTTATGTTGAGTTGTTACTTTCCTTTCTTTCCCTTTTCCTGATGACTCATCTCTCAGCTGGAAACAGCTCGAAGCATTCACTTGCTTCAGTCAGACATCACCTCTGAATCAGATGAATTGGATGCTGCAAGACAGAGAAGTTTTTATCATCTGAAAATGGAAGCATATTGACCTCACCATTGCATCCCCCTGAACGGTGGTATGCCACCCTTATCCTGGCCATTCCAGACACATTTCCCTCAGAAAACACATTGCTTTTATAGCTCTCTCCACCTGGCTCCGAAGCCATCAGAGCATAGAGATTGGAGACAATCCCTCTTGAAGCCTTTTAGACATGGCAGAAACTACAGGAAAGTTTAGCAGCTTTTTTTCAGCAAAGAACAGACAAACTGTGGCTCCTTTAGTAATCAGCTGAAGCTCCCACCAGAGGGAGAAAGCTTTCAGTAACTTCTAAGCCTCTTACCCTGGTGTAAACGTCTTGTATTGACAGCAAAGCCAGCAAGCCAGTTAAGGTGCTAGTTTTGAGCTTTGTTTTCTCCAAGTTATTCATATATTCTGTTCTGCTTTTCCAGAATAAATATGTTGCTTATTTCATTTAGATCTGCCTTTATGGTTTTTAATAAAGGTGCCCCTATCCTGTGCACAAATTAGGCTGTAAGATCACCTAAACAGGGTCCCTGTTCTAGTAGCATTTTTTATTCTTTAAATTTTTATCCTGTCTTTTTTCCATATGCAATTCAAGGCAGCAAACCTAATATTGTTCATCCTCCTATTTTCCCTACAACAATACTGAGAGGCACACTGAGCTGAAAAAAACCTGAATGGCACCAAGTCATCCTGCTGACTTTCATGCCTAACCCAGGGTTAGAATTCAATCTCCTGGTTTTGAGCCTTAACCATTAGTCCAACGGGCTTTACAGGTACTCCTTGATGTACAACCATTCATTTAACGACTGCTTGAAGTTAAAACGGCATTGAAAAAAAAACCTATGACCAATCCTCACATGTACAACCTTCATAGCATCCCCATGGTCACATGATCAAAATTTGGCCAGTTGGCAACCAGCATGTATTTATGATGGTTGCAGTGTCCCATGGTCATGTGATCATCATTTGCAGTCTTCCCAGACAGCTTTCCACAATCAAAGTCAATAGGACTGCTTACTTGTTAAGGAATTTGCAGAGTAACCCTTGAATAGCAAGGGTGTGCACATGAAAGCGATTGAGAGTAGGTACAAATAAAACACAGTCAACACACAGATACACTGAGTTGTGTTTACTTTCATGAAATAGTAAGGCACAGTCCAATAAACAGCCCAGGTCATACACATATAAAGCAGGAGATAGCAAAACAACAGTCCAGGGATAATCCAATAAAAAAGTCTTCTTACCAGTCGTCATAGTCATTCACAATAAACAGTTCTTCTGGATTTGCAAACAGTAGCATACAGAGATATCAGAGAGCAAGAACAGCAAAGAGAAACAAACCATGTTTCTAGCTCCCTCTTAAGGAGATTGACTACAGAGCTAACCAATCAGGACACAGTATGATGCAATACAGCAGTCTTAAAGCTATATTGATGGTTTATATATTGCCAACCCAACAGGGTAGGTAATACTCATTTCATAACACTGAATGATTCACTTCATTGCAGTGATTCGCTTAATAAAGATTGTAAAATCGAGCTTATTTCATTGCCCTCCTTCAATTCATGTGATTGAAGGAGGGCAATGAAATAACTTCAGATTGGGTCCTAAGTAGCTTTTGGGTGGGGTCCATCATAACTTTAAACAGTTGCTTAAGTGACCGGTTGTGAGTCAAGAGCTACCTGTATTCTACTCTATTTGCATATATTCTGTAGGAAGATGAATATGGTATGTCAAAGTCAATCTGGCAATTGAAATTATAGTTGGAGGAGATGCATTTATTTTTATTTATTCCCTTTAATGAACGTCCTGCTTACAATGCAATCCTTGTTGGATAATAGTGGTTCAGATGTTAGCCTAGAAACCAGGAGACTGTGAGTTCTAGTCCCATTTTAGGCATGCAAACTGGTAGAGTGACCCCTGGCCAGTTATTCTCTCTCAACCCAATGCACCTTACAGGGTTGTTGCTGTGAGGAAAATAGGAGGAAGAATTATTAGATATGTCTATGGAAACTCTCAGTCATCAGGTTATGGTTGTCCCAAACGTGCTTTTTCAAAAGGTAACTGGACTTCATTTTTTCTTGAAGACGTTTTGCTTCTTCAGTTCTTCAGAAGAACTGAAATGTCTTCAAGGAAAAACCAGCTGCCTTTTGAAAAAGCATCTTTGGGACAAGTATTAGATATATTTACTCCCTTAAGTTGCATGTGAAAAAAATACTTCATATATATTTCTTGTACAAAAAGAGCATCATCCAGAAGGTGACAGAGAAAGACTCAACGGAAAAATAGAAAGTCAAACAGGATTTCTCGGATTTCCATGCATAACCATATTTGTGTAAGTACAGTAGTTTTGTTTGTTCTATGAATTCCTGTTTGATCATCAGAAAACATTTCTTTGCTGTTGTCTTGTAACCGTAGGTGGGTCCTAGCAATGCCTGTCAGCAGTAGCGACACGTTTTTTTCCCACAGAGCTTCACCAATCATTTTGCCCACATTGCTCAGGACTACAACTTTAATTACAGTAGTTGACACTTCTTTGAGATACTGGCTAAATAATTGCTGAGTTCATGGGATTTCAAAGAACAGGTGGGTGGTGAAGGGGGAGAGGAGGACTTGTGAGGTTCCTTGCCTATTTCTTTCTTTTCTTTTTCTTTTTGAAAAGTGATGATTGAAGGGCATAGTTAGTGCGACTTGGAGAAATACATTGTAGGAAGAAAACGAGAGCAGATGTTTTTCATCTGACCGCTGTTTTCTGAAGCATAGAGTGAAATGAAACTGTCTGTTGCCCAGAACACTGGGGAAAGGTTAAGGGCGGGACACCTCCTAAAAAAAGTGCATTATGTCACTGTGTGCTACGCTTCAGCAGGGAGCAAAAAAAAAAAGGCAGGAGAAAGGGAACAGGGGAAAGAAAGGAAAGCAGAAAGGCGAAAAAACAAGAGGAGAGGAGTGGAGGAGAGGGGAGGGGAGGGGAGAGGAGAGGAGAAAGTAGGGGAGGGCAGGGGAGGGCAGAAGAAGAGGAAGGGAGGAGAGAAGAAGAGGGAGAGGGGAGGGGAGAGGATGGAAGGGGGAGACAGGGAGGGGAGAGGAAGAAGGCATAAATTGCAATCAAGTTTGCATCTTCGTGTGGGCATGAATGCTGACAGAAGGATAGGAGATAGGCTGTTGTTTTAAAACTGGACAAAAATGGGCAATTGCTCTGGGCACATCAGCCACGGACATGAAGTCCCAAGGAAGAGAGATTTAAAGGGAACCAGGCTGGACAAAGTCTTCTTCCCCTTCCTCCATTTTTTTCTCTTCCATTCCATTTTAGATTGTAAGCACAAGAGGTTGAGACTTTTCCTCTGCAAAAGCCATGCATACTGATGGCTGCCTGCCCCATTGCCCTCCATCTTTCTGCAAATATTAAATGCTATTTTAAATTTTTAAACAGCATTTTTTTAAAAAAAGGCACTATCTGGCATTATAGTTGCAATTGGCCACAACATGAGTAGGTCCTAGCATTGATTCTTACATTTTTACCCCGTTTCTTCCAATACTTGGTTGTTGGTTGTTTATGCATTGCTCTTATCTACAGTAGGTGGCAGCCCTTAGCTAATCTTGAACGTTAAGCAGGACCTGATAGTCTTAAAACACGGATACGAGACTACAAAGGAATATTAGAAGTGAAGGCTAGGCTGGAGAGTCCAAATCATCTTTTGGAAGAAGGCAACTGTTTTTAAATTGTTGCTATTAGAACTTCATGGTTTTCTCCGTAAAGGCATCAAGATTCAAGGAGAGCTTTACATGGAACAGAATGGAATGGAACGGAATGGAACGGAACAGAACAGAACGGAATAACGAAGTTGGAAGGGATCTTGGAGGTCTTCTATTTCAACCCCCTGCTCAGGCAGGGAACCCTATACCATTTCAGATAAATGGTTGTCCAACCTTTTCTTTAAAACTTCTAGTGTTGGCGCATTCACAACTGCTGGAGGCAAATTGTTCCACTATCAGGAAATTTCTTCTTAGTTCTAGGTTGCTTCTCTCCTTGATTAGTTTAAATACTGCCTTTTCTTCAAGGAACATAAGTAAAGTTTGTCTTCCCTCCTTTCTGCTGAGGTTGATTAGGTTGATAAATAGCAATTGACTGAATTTCACCCACTGAGAATAATAATTAGATGTGAATTTCAACCACCATCTCCTGGGAGTGGTCCAGGGCAATCCCGTAATCAATACTCCATGCAACCTCTTGTTGTCTTGAAGCTACCATGTCATATTCAGATCTGGGAATAAGAAACCAGTTTCAGCCTTGTATCTAATAGGTTACCTGCTAAATTGTTGAAATTCTGGGCTGGGAGAGCCTGTGACACACTGGGCAAAATTCCCATGACTGTTTGTTTTGCATGTTCAGCAGTTAGTGGCAATGGATTTTAGAACAGACTTTAGTTATGATGACAGAAATTGGATGTATGCCAGAAGGGTGGCCTTTTAATGCCCCATAGATTAATACCATCTTTTCTCAATAACTCTGGGTGATTGGAATTGATTTTTTAAAAATCCACTCAGTATTGTCTGGACTGAGATGTAAGGAGAAGAAAGAGAGCAACTGATCCTCAAACATCTGAGTGCAACCTAATCCACCCAAAGAAAAGTTGAGTTTTCTGATCCTACAGTATGCCTGGGATGTAGGAAAAATGCCTGTTTCAAAAGAACAACAGTCTTCTTAAGAGTAGCACGTAAAATGGGAGTATTGTAGCCCCTTCATGTTAGGTTCTTTTGTGTGTCCTGGAAGGTAGCGCACACTTCAAATAAAAGTCAACCTCTTTCTATATAGCATACCCTATCATATCTTGGTCTGTGGATGTCCCCACGACTATCAGTTCAGCAGTTCAAGAACAATCTCCCCAACTCATCCCAGTATTTAAACCCTCTTTCTCTTTAAGGTGGCTACTTTCCACATCTGTACCTTTACTCTCCCAAAAGGTTCTAATGTTTCAGAGTAGAATAAGTTACCTTCTAGGCACCATAACTTTAGATAACCTAGTTCAGAATAAGGATGGATGGATGGATGGATGGATTGATGGATGGATGGATGGATGGATGGATATTTATGTGGCAGCACTTCAGGCCATAGTCCCAAATTAATTCCCCATCCAGTAATCACTTGTTTATCTCTTGTGGCAGCCACAAGTGGAAAAGCTGGGATTGGGTGTTGTTTATTTCTTTTGCAATTCCCTGTGAGCAAAATTGTGTTGTACTTCTCTGAATCTCAGTTCTCCCCAATCACAGAAAATGAAACGTTCCCCCAACTCCAATCCAAAGACAGCCTAGGAGATACCCCAAAATTCCACCTTAAGAGGTAGTGATGTCATCACAGGGTCTGCAGTACCAGAAGGCGCAGCCCTGCATCCGGAGACCAGGGGTGGAGGGGGGGTAGGAAGCAGAAACACACAAGGTGTGTGTGGGGAAGAGGCAGACGGAGTGACTCTATTCAGCAACATCCTGCGTCTCCTGTTCCCCTCCTCCCTCCACCTCACCATCAATTATCGACTCCATCCTTCTGCGCTGCTACAGAGATATCTCACTCCCCTGAAGGTGGTGGTGGGGAAGCATTCCATAACCTCTCTCCTGCTCCCTGATTTTTATTTTTTATTTTATTTTTGACGGAGAGGCAGGGGTAATTCCCTTCATCACGGGCTTTCCTTCTGTCTTTGTCTCCCTCTCTCAAAAATAACACTAAGCCAAAAGGGTTGGTCTAGCAGGTAAGTATGGGCCTTTAGTGGCTCTATTGGTGTGTGTCAGTGTGTGTTTGTTTTCTCTGTTGGGTGGCAAAGGGAGGGGGTGATTATAATAAAAAAGCTGGCTGGGGGGGAATATGTGCAGGTTGTTTCCCCCCCCCCCCGGAAAAAGGAGCTCAAAGAGAGCATATCGGGCCAGAGACGAGGGTGGGGGAGGAGTGAGAGTTTCAGCACCTGTGACTGGACAGCAGCATGTTAAAAATAGACAGAAGAAAAGGGTGGCTTGTGCTCTATTGATACTTACTGCTTTACCATCTTCTGGAGGATACAGGACTAGTTTTTTGCCTGCTCACATCACTCTGTGTGCGTGTGCGTGTGCGTGTGTGTGTGTGTGTGAAAGAGAGAGAGAGAGAGAGAGAGAGAGAGAGAGAGAGAGGGAGGGAGGGAGGGAGGGAGGGAGGGAGAGAGAGGGCGAGATCTTGATATTTCTAATCTATGCACTGCAGTGCATAGATGGGCCATGACTTCAAGGATAGCTCAATCACCCCCAACTTCAGGCCCTCCAATCATGCTGGACTACAAGTCCCATCATCTTAGAAGAACCTTTGCTGTCTGGAAAGTATGCAGTATGGAAGTCATAGTCATAGTCCTTTACATCTTGAGGAAGGAAGGAAGGAAGGAAGGAAGGAAGGAAGGAAGGAAGGAAGGAAGGAAGGAAGGAAGGAAGGAAGGAAGGAAGGAAGGAAGGAAGGAAGGAAGGAAGGAAGGGTTTAATATGATTGAATGGTCAACCTGTATGAAAGTGTGTCTCTGGGATTATGACTCCAAAGGGAAACAAGGTATGTTTAATTGAAATTGGCACATGAAAGAAACTACCATGCCAAAATATGGTCAGCAATTGGGAAATGTTTGCATGCATAGATGCACATGAAAAATAGGCAACAATTTGGTGGTGTCATTGCATTCCTGTATGGTGATGCGTTGGTGATGTCCTCAGCTTTTGTTTTGTGTGCTATCCATTGCTCTGCTGTTGTGGTAGGGCAGAAAATGTGGGGAGAGAAAAGAAAGAGAGAGGGGGGAAGTTAGGGTGAGATTATTTCTGTAAGAAAAAGCCAATCACATTGACATACTTCCTCACAGGAAAGCACAAAAAGAAATCTGTAAGAACCAGATGGCCCCACAAATATTAGGGAATGGAAGCCTTGAAAAATAACAGATTGGCTCCTGCCCTTGAAAACAGCCATGCACCATTGCTAGCTACATGTGCTCTATTAATATTAGTATTATTTCAATTTATAACCTATCTTTCTGCTTGAAAGATAGGTTATAAATAGGTTCCAAATTCACATGAGGTTGCTGCTAACTTCCTTGCATTTTGCCTTCATCTGTAATTATGAAAAATTAAATTGCATCCAAAACCAAAAAAAATTGCCTTTGTATAGACATATAGAAAAGCAATTCAGGATATTAGTAATGTGTTAATTAACTATATTTTAAAATAATAACAAATAAATTTTCAGTCACAATCTTTCCCGATAAAGCTTAGGATGAAGGCAAATTGTAAGAATTTGCCATTGAGTAAATTGGCAAACCAATCCTATCTGAATTTACTTAGAAGGAACCGCAGCTTGATTCCTCAGGAATTGCTGTCTACATCAGGCTGAACAGGTTGCAGATCTGAATAATAAAATTCTGAAGATGTTTCTGTGTGGAGGGGCTTAGAAGCTGGCTCCTCCTATTCCCACGTCCTTCAAGCCAGCTTTATCCCAGTGGAATACTTCCAACCTCTTGCAAAACTCCAGTGACCATAACAGCTGGAAATGATGAGCATAACCGGAACGGCAATTAATCTAAATGCTTCATTTTATACCCTTCCTCTTTCTCGGTTATCCTTCCTAAAACATTTATATATTTTGATTTTGGAAATATACTAGGGAGCAGATTATAGCTTTCACTGTATTTGGAATGGCAAATATATTTCAAACATATACACACTATAAAAAATGCTAACTTTGAAATGGAAAGTGCAGGATTTTGGATTCTAAAAGCTGGAATCCAATATCTAAAATTCATTCTTGGCGAGAACAGTTCATTAGGAATTGAGTTGTGCCAATTATCCTAAATGACAGACTCAAAATTGGGATAGCTATTTACATTCCTGCATATTGTTTTTATAGATCTGTTCCCATAACCTGGGCATTTTTATTCCTTGCACAACCTTACATGACATGTTGATTTAGGAACACTTGAGACTTAATTCATACACACAAGCTTACATTCCCTTTACAAATGCCTAAACTCAGGTACATAAGAGCATGCATTTGGGTGTACTTGGACAATTACTCCATGAGAAAAGGAACAGCAATTAATGAAACTCCAGCCTTTTTTTGCCCCCCTTTGGTATTCACACAACCAATATTCCCCATCTGGCTCTTGAACAAAAATAATCTCACTGAAAACGTTATTGACAATATACATGCACCCATTTAATTGCATTGTCATATTTTTCCTTATTGTCACTGGTCAGACTAGGTCTCCTCTAGGTATAGGTCACTTGATGAGAGAGAAACTTGATGCTTAGTAGCTGAATGTGTGAACTGAACACATGGGGTGACATTGCATTTCAAATATATGGAAACTTCATCTGTGGTGTTATGTATCTATTGTTATAGCTTATTCACACATTGAGGTTACTGCCTTGCTGGTGCTGAGACATCAAGCAATATATAAGCAATTAGCAAAACCATTCCTAAAAGTTGTATATCCCTTTGGGTGAAAGCCTCTGTTAGAAAACCCTTTTCCTAATTCTCAAAATAACAGAGCTGCAGCCTCATGAACTGATATGGAGCAACTTCATTAAACACAGTAGAATTTACTTCTGAACAAGTAAATGCAGGATCATGTCTGGGAGACATTTTGCAAACATCTTATTGCTGAGGTCTTATAGATGCAGGTTTAACATAGTCTGATTAAATATCCATTGGTTAAAATTCCTCATTTCCTCCCAACTGATCTTCAAAGACTCCAAAATCCAAACACTGGTCTTCAAGTGAATATGGACCTGAATTCTAGGCATTCTCCCTTCTAGGTAATGAGCAGATCCAGATGTGCCCAGCTTTGCATTATGTGCTTTTAGATCAATACTTCTCAAGCTTGATAACTTTAAGATGCGTGGACTTCAACTCCCAGAATTCTCCAGCCAGCATGCTGAGGTTGAAAAACGCTGCTTTAGACTCACAATAGAGAATGATACAAAATAAAAGGAAAGGTTATATAAACCTGGGAGGAGGGACACAAGCCAATTCAACCCAAGAGAAATTGTCTAAGAATACAGCTTCCACTCATACATACATTCATACAAATTTTCCAATGTCCCTTTTCCCTTTTCACCCCACCTTGTTATCCTGACTTCTTTAATCCAGTAAGTATAACGAAGTCTTCATTCTTAGCCATGCCAACA
Source organism: Coluber constrictor foxii (assembly GCA_038048745.1). Taxonomy (NCBI): domain Eukaryota; kingdom Metazoa; phylum Chordata; class Lepidosauria; order Squamata; family Colubridae; genus Coluber; species Coluber constrictor. Next base: position 58,855,109 of record CM075961.1, on the reverse strand, counting down.
TTCTTCTGGTCCTGAGGGATGTTACACACAAAAATACACAAACACATAGAGGAAGAAAAATAGAGAGAAAGTGTTTTTCCCAGCCTGGCAATTCTGAGATGTGTTGGAATGCAAGGATGGCTGCATTGACAAAAGACTAGGACACTGCTTTGAGGATTGTTGAGGTACATATAGAAGGAAATCTTTGTAAAAATAGTCAAAACCAATATATAGAGGAAGGGAAGGAGGGAAGACCTAAAGATCAGAGATTGAGGATCTCTGAGGCAGCAGGATTTGAAATAGAAGAAGAGGTCATGAAAGAGGTCAAAGGAAGCGGTCAAGGACAAGGATATATGGGCCCTAGATAGAATGAGGATTCAAGAAGAATTGGGGTGGCAGTTTGACCCATTGTGAGGAACAGTAAGAGCCAGCCAATAAGAGATGAGAGCTGTAACACTTCTGTAGGGAAAGTACAGATAGAAAAAGGTATGAACAATTGTGGAAAGGCCACTGAAGGAGGACTGAAAGGACTATAACATGTAGCTGGTGGTTGGATTCACACAACACACAACTTGGTTACTGAATTAATCCATTTTCTGGATTTGCACAATTCACCAGATCATAAATTAACTAAGCAAGCTGAGCTTTCATAACATATTCAAAATTCCAGCTAAGATTTATTGAATTAGGCTTAGCTTTTAACTGCTTCGGCATGTTGGGTGTACCCAACCAGTGAGGATTATCTGGAAAACTCCATGCTGGGGGCTTCAAGGAAAATCTGGTCATTCATAGGAGAAACAAGGCAGTGGGAATAGGGTGGGTGGGCCAATTTTGGCAGAGATAGAGTAGCAGCTCTGCTGTGGATGGCTGCCTGGAAGCAAAACCAGAGCATTTGCTTAAAGCAGCACCAAGGGCTGCTCAATCAGCAAATAGTGTGAGCCAGGGCAGTGTTATTCCAGAGCCAGCTAGAGAGCAATGCAGGGAAAGGGCACAGAAAAAATTGGCAACTCTTGGAAGGGGGAGAAGAACTGAAGAAGAAGCAGAAAAGGAACCCTGAAAAGTGGCTCAACAAGGGGAAGATGTTGGAGGGGGGGAGGAAAGTGGAGGGAGGAGGGACAGAGGGGACAGGGAACCTGAGAGATGAACGGGGAAATGGACAAAGGCAGAGGAAGGGCAGTGCAGGCTAAGCAGCAATAAAGAGGGGAAGAGCTGAAAAAAGGAAAAGAGGGAGAGGGCCAAAAAGTGGGGAAGCCAAAGAAAGAAAGAAGGACACACACAGAGAGAAAATGAAAATAAAGGAGAGGAGTAGAAAGTTTGATGCCTGGAAGGCTGAGTGAAGCAGGGAATGGAAGAAAAGGTGGGGAGAAGGGAAGATTTGCTCAGGCAAAGGGTTTCTTTTGCCTTGGGCTGCTCCTCCACCTACCTGCTTCTTAGGAGGAAGACCCCAGCGGTTCCTCTCTTCCCTTCAGGAAAGCATACCCTGAAGGGATTCCCACCACCCAGAATGAAGGAATGCTGGACAGAGCTAATAAAGAGTGAAAGAAGAAGAACAGAAAGAAGGCAGGAGGCAGGGAAAGTAGTGTGGTTGTGGAAATGGGGGAACCAGAAGGCTGGGAAATCTAGGGTAGGAACCAGGGACTGGAAAAACAGGCAAAGAGGAAACCAGTAACAGCTTCAGAGGAAAAGGAGAAAATCTTTAGAACAATGGGGCGGGGGGGGGGGGGTGAGGAGTGGAAAAATGAAAAACTGAACTAAAAGGAGGGAGGAAGAAAGAAGTAAGAAAGAAAATAAATGACAAGAAGGAAGGGAAGGGAAGGGAAGGGGAAGGGAAGGGAAGGGAAGGGAAGGGAAGGGAAGGGAAGGGAAGGGAAGGGAAGGGAAGGGAAGGGAAGGAAGGAAGGAAGGAAGGAAGGAAGGAAGGAAGGAAGGAAGGAAGGAAGGAAGGAAGGAAAAGATTGAATGGAAAAGAAAAGACGGAGAGAAGAAATGAATAAAAAGATCAAATGGAAAAGAAGAAAGGAAGAACGGAAGAAATTAGTGAAAAGACTTAATGGAAAGAAGGGGAAGGAGGGAAGAAAGGAAGATGAAGGGGGAGACTGCAGGAAGGAGGCAAAAGTGAGGGAGAGTTGAGATGAAGGGGCCTCAGAGGGCTGAGGGAGACCTGCAAAGGGACAGAGCTGCGCCAGAAATGGAGCGACATGTTAGCAAGATAGCGCGCAAGGAGGCTGCGGGGGTCCCCCTCGAGGTCACCAGCTTTCCGCAGAGGGGATCCCGAGTGGATCGGGGGCAGTGGAGGGGGGGAAAGCGCGGATTGAGGAAGGGGGCACAGCAGAGCAAAGGGGGCCTGGCTGGCCGCCCAAAAAAGACGGGTCGGCGGTGGCCGAGGGTGAGGACGAGGGGTGCAGGTGGCGCGCTCGGAGTGGGCGGATGGAGGGGACAGTGGAGGCGGCAGGCGGGATGAAGGGGGAGAAATCCCGAGCGGCGGATGGTGGTGGTGGTGGTGGTGGTGGTAGGGGAGTTAGGGTGGCGGAGCAGCGTCCGCACTCACCTTCCCTGTCCCTTCCTTTCTCTCTTTTGCAGAGCCGGGCGCTGAGCCGCGGACTCCCTCCTCTCGCTTGCCCGCCCGCCCCGTCTAGAAAGAGCGGGAGCGGGAGGAGGAGGAGGGGCCGCGATGACGCCTCGTCCCCTGATTTGACACCTGCCCAGCCTCGGGGGCGGCTCCCCCCCCGCCGGTCCGGCCCGGCCCGCGCCCCCGATGCTGAGCTCAGTGTGCGTCTCCTCTTTCCGCGGGCGCAAGTCTGGGAACAAGCCGCCGTCCAAGTCATGTTTGAAAGGGGAGATGGGCCGGAACGAAGACAACGACAAGATCGTCATCAACGTGGGCGGCATCCGGCATGAGACTTACCGCAGCACCCTCAAGACCCTGCCGGGCACGCGGTTGTCCTGGCTCACCGAGCCGGACGCCTGCAGCAACTTCGACTACGACCCCAAAGCCGACGAGTTCTTCTTCGACCGGCACCCGCAAGTCTTCGCCTACGTGCTCAACTACTACCGCACCGGGAAGCTCCACTGCCCCGCCGACGTCTGCGGACCGCTCTTCGAGGAAGAGCTGGCTTTCTGGGGCATCGATGAGACAGACGTGGAAGCCTGCTGCTGGATGAACTACCGGCAGCACCGCGACGCCGAGGAAGCCCTGGACAGCTTCGAGACCCCCGAGAGCCAGGAAGATGAAGACAGCGGAGACCTCAAGCGCCTCTGCCTGCAAGAGGACGGGCGCAAGCTGGGCTGGTGGTCCAGCTGGCAGCCCAAGGTCTGGGCGCTCTTCGAAGACCCCTACTCCTCCAAGATGGCCCGGGTGAGTCCGAAGGAGGCGGGCAGGGTGGAGGTTATGGACGGTCCCCTCCAGACAGGTCTCCTTAGAGGTCCTCTCCTCCCCACTGCTCCATCTAGCATGACTGCTTTGGTGGGGGGGGGGGGGGGGTTGAAGCATAGCTGAATTCCAGCACATCTGGAGAATGTCCTGCTAGGAAAGTGTTCTCCTTCCACACGTGTGGTCTTTCCCATCTGTATTTCCTAAGATCCCCCCCCCCCATTCTTTTGTATCATTTAAGGGGAAATCGACATAGACAGTTCTTGGGACTGTTGCTATCAGCCTGACTCTTCTGTGATTCCGTCAATTTGGTGACAGAGTAAATGAACAACCCACTAGGATTTTGCAGTTATAAACGTAGACCTTAGAAGAGACAACCAGGTGCAAGAGAGGCTCGGAGGAGGAGACAGATGTGTTGGGTTACCTTTGGTGTAGCACATTCTAGAAGAAGATGTAACACATTCTATAGGACTAGTGTCACAAAGAGGGACATGGGATTAATGTCATCTTGAGTTGTGTAATGGGTAAATGGGTGAAAATCCTACTCCCTTTAAATAGAGTCTTAACCTGAATATAGTCCTAGCACCTATAGTCCTAGCACCAGGTAACCCAAAAATGTCCATAGACTAATAATAGCTCTTAGGACAGCCTTCCCCAAACTAGTACTCTCCTGATGTGTTAAGACCTTAAGACTACAGGTGCCAGAATTGTACTGATATGTTGACACCACAAAATCAACTCCAAGGAATTCTTAGGTTGCAATCCTAACAGAGTTGGAAGATACCAAATTCAGGGAGGGTGCTGTAGAATTTTCATGTAGGCAAGCACCAAACTCAAGTCCTGTGTCGTAATTTGGCACTGCCATGTAAAATATACACTCTGCAACTAGCTCAGGTTCCAAAGTGAGCTGGAGAAATGGCCCATGAAAAAAGCAACAATTGTTGTTTGATTTTGTAATTGAATCTTGATTCTCTTCACAAGCGGGCTTTTCCGCTTGCAAATCCCGCCCCCTTCCCTTAGCATCTTCCGCACTTGTCCTTGAACCTTGAAATTGCACTCTTAGGAGAATGCGTGCGTGCGTGTGTGTGTGTGTGTGTGTGTGTGTGTGTGTGTGTGTGTGTGGTAATGTGTCAGAAGAGCTGAAAAAAACAGAGGGGCTACTTGGGATAAACGCACTTTAGCGGTGGGGGTAGGCATGCAGTGATTTGCTAACTTCTTTCAAATGCTGATTGAGCAGTAAGTAACAGACAAAATACTCTCCTAAAGGTTTAATCTATACATGCAGCACTTGATATGGATGAAAGGATGTGCCAGTTTGGAGGTCTGAATGGCGCTGAGTGGAGGGGGGGGAGTGAAATCATTCTACGAGAGGGAGGATGCACCTGATGTATCTCATGCACAAATTTGGACAAATAATGTGGAAAGGACATGCCCAGAAAGTGAGCAATTGATCAGGACACTCTTTTTCAATCTGGAAGCCTTTAAAGAAGTTAGACCACAATTCCCATAACCCAGGCAGCTTCATGAACAGGCTGCCTGGGACAATGGGAACTGTAGTCTGAACACATTTGGAGGACATCAGATTAGGGTAATATCTGATACTGAATTGGGGAACCGAGCAGGTATCTACCCCTGCAGGACAGAGCAAGAAGATATGGATTTGGCAGTGAAGATTAAGCCAAGCTTCTTGTGTCAAGGAATTAAGGTTGGAGCTGGATGGTTGTGTGCCCTAGAGTGGAGAGAGGGAAGGTTATCTGAGTTTCAGGAAAAGTGTGCAAAAGACCAAGAATGGGAAAGGGAGAAGTGTGGCACAGAGATAATGTGAGGATTGTGTGAGGCAGCAGAAATAGACTGCCAAATATATGGTGGGGAGCGAGGACCCTAAGTTGAATGCCACAGCACATAAATGTGTGAATGAAAGTAGTAATGTGTAGCGGCAGGAGGTCCCTAATACGCATGCTCCAGAGTTATGACTAGCTTCTCAGTGTTAAGAGAGAATGTCTTGGTTCCCGACAGGAGGTGCTGCTAGCCCGTTACAAACTCTTTCCTCCTTGTTCCCCACACTGAGATTTTCTGCCCTCATTCGTGTTCTCTTTGCCTTCCTTCATGGTTGCTATCAGATGTATCTTCCCTTCTTAAAATCCTCTTGTCCCACACAAAAGTTTGGGCCCCTCACTCTCATATACCCATTGCCCCAAGGCCAATCTTTAAAGTCTTTAAGTCTCTAGAGACATGCAAATCCTTTAAACAACTGGGGAGAAACTCTAGCATTCCTCAGCATTGCAGTTCTGGATTCACCGCTCCCCCCAAGCTGAAACAATGTTCCTCAAAGTGACCCCCCCCCTCCATTTCCAAACACTGCAGTTCAGAACTCCTTGCTCTGCTTGCCTGCTGGTTGGCTTCCTTGTCTTCTCTCTTTATGCAGTGAACCCCACCCCCACCCCAATCAAACAGTTTTGCACAGGAACTCAAGTTGCTGCTGCTGACAAGGACCCTCACCTTCCCAGTCCCCCTTTTCGTATATTAAAAGCTTTGCTGTCTTCTGAACTGCAGAGACAGCAGGTTGAGCAGGGGGGGGGAGGGGGCACCGCAGTGCAGTGTGGAAACCCCAGAGTTTGCAGTGCAAAGCAGGCATTTGGCAGCCTGTGGCAGCTTCCCTCCCTCTCCCCCCCTCCTCCTTCCCTCCCAGGCAGTGGGTCTCAAAGCTGCAAACACTGTCAGATATCCTCATCGATTCTCCCCCCCCTCCTTCTTCCCCCACACAGTTGGGAGCATAGCCAGGAAAAGTTGCAGTGGGAAGGAAGATGAATAGAGAAAGCAGGAATTTAAGTACCGGGGAGGGGGCCACAATTATGGATGGTAGGAGCCGAGATTATGAGCTGGTGCTGCATTGGGCGGGCATCAAGTCAGGAGTTTCCATAAATGGAGGAGAACCATTTGGGGGACTAGAGATGACCCTCCTTTACTGTCTCCCCTCTTGCTGTATTTAAAAAAGATTTGATTTACAGTTTTGGTAGCCCCCCCCCCAACTCACTAAACCAAGAATAATAATGGGAATAAGATATTAATACCTATTGAAGACTGGAAGGAGACTTTTCATTGTCTAGCCTACTGTTCCTGAAATATATCAGCATGAAAAGCCTACAGAAAAAGGCTGCAGAGCTTATTTAAGTGGCCCAATTTTAGCATTTCTTCTGTCTTTCTCCCACTCACCCCCTGCACCAACTTTCTGACATGGTAAAAAGAAAAGGAAAAGATGCGGGCTAGGAAGAACAGGTAGACAATTAGCTAAAGGAGCAGAACAGAGGTAAGGCAGATAGACCAAACTCTTCTGTAAAAGGTCTTTCCAAAGCCACATTTCTGAGTTTCCATCTAAGAACCATGATGTATATGTTACGGCAATGCAAAGGCAGGATGGAACTTCAAATCTGTATATTTGATAATGCTTTTTGGATAGCTGCATCTAACAGCTGGAATACTGAAAAGTTAAGTGTGTACATGAAGAGAACTCTTAGGTGGCTCATAAAGACAGCATATCTGTAGATGTATCCTTCATCCCCTCCAATTATTAAATTCTTCATCAGTTTATGTAATTTCTTACCTTCATCTTACTTACTTTCTACCCCTTCCTTCCTTCCTTCTTCTTTCTTTCCTTCCTTCCAGGCAGTGTTCAATTCTCAAACTCTTAAAATTCCTTTAAAGAATATAGACAAACTGTTAGTTATATCACGTGCATCTCAGAATTACTTCAGTAAATATATACTTCCAATAATGTGGATAAGGGAATAGATTATAGAGCATATTATGCCAGCTGAATTAATTCACAGGCTGTGTATTGCAAATATAAGCATGTTACTGGAAAATAAATCCCATCATACGCAGTTGGATTTTCTTCTCAGTAGAAAGTGTTTAGGGTTATTGTCAAAGTTTTCTTCTCCAGAATATCAATATTTGTTTTCATAAAATGAAGACATACACGTAGAAAAAAAAAATCTCACGGCTCCAGAGATTGCATTTCCTTCACACTGTGGATGGACAACTCAGTACAGGATTGCATGAACCTCTTAAGCTATCTTTCCTTGCAGTTCCAGGTTGGTTTACCTCCCTTTTGAGGTGAAGAACGTATAGAAAACGTAGCATAAGCTTTTTCATACTCTTTAAAATAAACAGGAAATGTCAGATGTAATCCAAATAATAATAATAATAATAATAATAAAACAACTGTGGCAAAAGAAAACAAAGATACCACCAACAGTAATAAGCACCTTGGGTGTAATTTCAAAACAAAGGAGTACCACTTGAATACCATCAAAATTGACAAAATCATCATCAGTTGATTACATCCTATGACAATATCTTTAATAACATTAAACAATAACATCTGCCTGTCTCAGATTCTTGGGAAGGACTGAATAGGTAGGCAAAAATGCCAAATGCAGTCTAAACATCTGGCTGGCTGTGCTACCAAACATAATAATACATTAAATTTGTATCCCACCTGATCTCAGTTATTTACAGGGTTGTATATACTTTTACTTCTATAGTGATCTTGTACCCTTCTCCATATCCATTAACTATAGCTGTTGGGACCTCAAAAACTGATAACTGCTTTTATACTGCAGAACCAAGTTCTTAATTATGGATGATAGATAATTTGAGAGTCTAGTTCACCATCAAAATGTGCATAAGTTCATCTGTATCATTTCAGCAACAAAAACTTTTTGGGATGCCCTGAAGACATTAAAGAGAGTTGGTTAGTTGATGGTAGTAAAAAATCAGAAGCTGGTCACACCTTAACAGATCACATGTGAATAGAATGACAACAAGCAAACAGGGAATGAAGAACACAACACAAATTAAATAGTCTTAAGATCCCCTTTAATATCTTCCCAACTCAATTTACTGTGATCATCTTTAAGAGATTCTTTGGGATTTTTTCCAGGATGCGGTATGTACCATTTTTAAACTTCATTAGAAATATATGCAAGAGGAAAGGAAAAGGGGGACAGAAATGGAGGACGAAAAATCAGAACAAATCTCAGAACAAATCTGTTTCCTGTTAAATGGAGGACTTGATAAAAAAAAAGAAGAAGAAGAAGGTCATCCAATATGCCAGGAAATGTGCATGATGGAAAATAAATGCGGACAGTTATCTTTTCCTAATATTGCAACTGTTGAATAGTGGGATTCTTTTTTTACAGTAGATCTGCACTTTTGACTAAAATAAGGAAACCAACACTAATTATAGCATCATTTTAAAAAACTGTTATTTTCCCCTCTGCAGTACCTGGCTGACCTTGGCTGATCAAAAAGAAAATAAAGAGTCACCTAGTTATGGTATTTGGGTGGGAGACCACTAAGAAATTCCAGAGCTGCAGTTTGCACTGGAAAATTCAAAAACAAATCAGGAAGATGTTGATAGCAAGCTATATCCAAATCATTGCTAACTAGCTTGATTCAAGGCTGTTTTTCCCTTTAACATAGCCCGGCAGTTAGAATTCATACCTGATATATTCCTCCCATATATTTAGTTCTGAAGTTGTACTTTGATCTAAGAGTAACTGAGGCACTCAAAATACTAGTGTTCGTCCAGCAGAATAAGCTCTACCGGAGCTAAAATTATGTATTTTTAACTAAATTTATTTATGCTTCTCTGCCTCGGGTTCATTCATACATTTTTTGTAAAAAAAATTCTCAACTCTGAAAGAAAAAGCAAATCTTTGGAGCCTATCGGGATGCCCCAAATCCCATGACCGTGTATATCTCCCTTTTCTGTTTCTCAAATCCTAAAGAACCCAACTGCGTTTTCTTTTATATTAATTTTCTATTGTATTCTTCCTTACATGATTAAACAGAGGTGTAAAATTTCTGGTTCAACTTCTTGGGGAATGTAAAGGAGGAAGGATGTGAAAGGAGATAAATAAGAGGGTTTTAAAAAGGCTTTTAATGATGCTTGTGAATAATGACTGCAGAAGGAAAATAGATTCCAAACATTGGCAAGAACCAGTTATTCTTATTTATTGCAGTGAAGGGCCCAAGAGGCATTTTGGTTCTCCCAGCACATTAGCTGTACACTTCCTCACTCAGTGAACCCACAAGTCTTGACATCCAACAGTCTTTGTCTGAATTTAGCAGTCTCCATTTTATTTCCACAACTTTCTGAATTCAGTTCGTGATCATCATTCTGACCTGCAAGTCTGGCGTCCTTCCCAGTCCTCACTGCAAGCTCTCCATATTATATTGTCCTACTAAAATCTTTCCAAAAGAATCTGTCGGGATTTTAACTCATCCCTCAGATCACTTTATCCCACTTCCCCAATTTAAAAGCCACTCATATTAATTCACTTCTCCTAGTCCTTTCTACCCAAATTCCAATTCTGCTGCACAGTATGGTGCCTGACAATGTCATTCTTTTTTTTTTATCCATGATCCTTCTTTGCTACTTCATCAAAGACTCAGAAAGAATTACCTTCCTCAAATTCAGAACCCTGCAACTCCTCTCTTTCTGCGGAATATGTGGAATAGTTTAGAATCCAGTAAGATGATGTATATACAGATACTTCCATCTTGTCTTGCTTGAGAATCTCAACATATCTCATTAGGTTCTCCACATTCCCAGAAGACTAGGCGCAACCCCTCATTTCTGAAAGTTCAGAATTTGCATCGTATCTTTCATCCCCAGTACAACTTTCATATCTTTCATCCCCAGTATAGCTTTTCACAATACCCTAGATCAGGCTAAAAGCTTTCATTGTTGCACAAATCCAGCTATTACCTTAGCATATTCTAGGAACCATTGCATAATGTTAAACTATGTTAAACTCTCTAATCTGGGTTTAGAGACTGGTATGGTATGTGATTCCAGCCATCCATAAACTTGCTTGGCCTTAGATGGCTTTCGCAGATGTTTCAAGAACCTTGTACTACTCCCCTCTTCAATTTTATTTGATTGTCTTTTGTTCCAACTTCTTGTTGAAGGACTTAGTAACTAGTGTCTGATCCCTTTATTCTAAGGCTTTCCATACCAAGCAAATATTTTCCTTTCTATCTCTCTCACTGCTGAATATAGAAAAACGACCCTTTTTGTTGAGCTAAAATTGGGCTACTGCGGTTTTAATCCAGGCTTCTTTATGTTGCTCTCCGTGGTACTGAACTGCAGTATTGCATCCAGCAGTAGCAGCTGATTGAAAGAATACACAGGAACACGAAGAGAAGCAGAAATGTTCTCCTACTTCCAGACCTCGTTAACCGAAGTTACTCTATTGTGCTTTGCATTAAAGATAAGATAATATTAAGGATTTTGCATAAGGTGTCATATGAGGATGATAAATGCAATATCCCACTCAGCTATTACAGAGAGGAAGGACAAAAAAGAAATAAGGCCAGTGAGGTTCTGGAAAGTAATATTTGTGTGTGTGTGTGTGTGTGTGTGTGTGTGTGTGTGTGTGTGTGTGTGTGTGTGTGTGTATTTAAAGCACTATTGAAAAATGTATAGGAATCAGGGGACATTGTAATTTCAACATAATAACTTTCTTCCATATGAGTTTACAAATAAAAACATGGTTTAAAGAAGAACAAAGATAGGACAATAGAGTGAAATCAAAGTGGATGATGGCACGCGTGCACACACATACACAAAAGGAGAATGACAAAAGAAGACTCTTATCCCTCTTTTCTAGCTCTTGAGCTTTTTCCTTTGCTCTGGCAAAGGATGTACAGGTAGTCCTCAATGTACGACCACAACTGAGCACATTTATGTTGCTAAGTGAGAAATTTGTTAAGTGAGCCCTGACCCACTTTTCTTACCACATTTGTTAAGTGAATCAGTGCGGTTGTTAAGTTAGTAACATAGTTGTTAAGTGAATCTGGTCTCCCCATTGACTTTACTTGACTTTACTGAAGGTTGCAAAATGGGGATACATGACCCCATGACAGTGCAACTGTCATAAATATGAACCAGTTGCCAAGCATCTGGATTTTGATCACGTGACCATGGGGATGCTGCAATGGTCATAAGTGTGGAAAATAGTCATAAGTCACTTTTTACAGTGCCTTTGTAACTTTGAATGGTCAGTGAATGAACTATTGTAAGTCAAGGACAACCTGTACAACAAACTTTGTGGAAAGAGTGGGAAATTCCTAGAGCATTTGGAGAGGTTATCTCTCGTTCCTACTCAATCAAAAGCCACTCCTGTTTCAGCAAGAACAAAGTGATCACTTGTTTGTCTAGATCAGGATTGGGGGAAATGGCCCTTTTATAACCTGTGGATATGCAGGGCTGGCTGAGGAATTCTGGGAGTTGAAGTCCACAAGTCATCAAAGGGCCATCGTTCCCACCCCTGATCTAGATGGAAACTATCCTATGTTTCCAAAGCTTCATTTGCTACCTTTCACTTCATCTCCTTTTGCAGCATTGATCTTCTTATCAAGCCATAAGAAATTAATTAGGTGCCAAAAGGCTCTGGATGGGTTTTTTTTTTTACAGCCACAGACTATTCCTCTGGGGGTAGGGAAATAGAGACATTGCAAATAAATCACTGGAGAGGGATTATAGTTTAATTGCCATCAATATCCATCTGCACTGCATTTGATGTTTACATATTTCACTATCTTCCTCCCCCCCCCAATCCTTTTATTCATTTACTTACTTTGTTTCCTATCTCCCCATTAAAATAGATCTTCTTGAAGAACGGAAAGTACAGCTTTCAGGATCAACCATTGCCTACAGTAGAGATTTAAAGTCATAACACTACTTTGTTATTTCCAGTCATAAGCTATTATCCAAATTTACCTCAAAGTGGCTAGGGGGAGATACTGTCTTTCCAAGCAATGTTACCTGCTCATCTCTGACAGGTCTGTGCTTATTTGCCTATTTCAAGGAATCTTACAAGCTTTCCAATATGATCTATCCATCTGTATACCCTTGTTGGTCTTTCTCTCCACTTTAGAGAAGCCATCAGCCGTAGGCTTTCCAAATCTGTCTTGTTCAGCCAACATCAGTTCAGGTATTCATACATCCAGGCATCCAAGCTTAATGACCCAAGTAGATTCTTCTCAAGCAGTCTGTAACACCTCTCAACCCTCAGTTAATCTCCAAGTAAACAGAGGGAAAGCTAAAATGAGTGGTAATTTAGAGTGAGTTTCTGATTCCCAATCATAATAAGAAGGCTCCTCTATCTTAAAACTGAAACTGAAGGATGCTTGAGTTGAAAGTCTGATGATTCGGGGATAAAAACAAACTCTGAATTGAACTTGAGCTCAGAGATTTCTTTGGCTAATCTGGAGGATTTTAGCAAAATGATTCCTGTAAAACCTGAGGCTTACTACCCATCTTTTAATGAGATAGACCCCAGCCTTTTCCTGAATATCTAGGAATATTCATTTCCTACTTAGACTATTTCAACCCTTTTCCTCCAATCGACTCATATTTTAATCCCAAGGAGAACAATCTAAGACCACAGGCTGTCCAAAAAGCCTTAAGTACATTCATGGACTTCTAAACATGGTTAATTTAAATGTAAGTGACTTCAAGGCAAATATATCTTTTGGTCCTGGCCATTATTTTTTTTGGAACATGCACCTATTCCACATTACATTTAAAGGCTAAGGGGAGCATTTAGCCTTATTCTTTCTCATTCGTTTCTCTTTCCTAGAAACCAAGCAATTGCACACACACACACAAAATAATATGTATCTATTTCAAGCTCCACACTCCACATCCACTTGGAAAGACATAGAAAGACGGAAAAGCGATGTCTAAAGAAAGAGTTTCCATTTTGGTTCTCATATAAAAATAACTGACTAGGTAGTGCTTACACCTTGCCTAATACTCAAAGAATATCTCACCATATTCTTTGGATCTATGCTTAGGGTTTTTCCCCTCTCCCTTTCCTCTCCGCACAAGTTGTAGAACAGAAGCTTTGAACAGCTAAATTAAAGATAAGGTCATCTCAGGGAATAATGCTGGCTAAGTCAGGCTTTTTTCAGAAATTTCAGAATAAAGTTCTATTTTTTTGACCTTGTGCCCTATACCAAATGCACACACATATACATTTATTTTTTCCTTTCCTTCTTTCCACCCCTGCTGGATCTTCCATCTGCTACTGCAATATGTTCCTTCATTTATTTCAAAAAAGAAGGACTATTCCTGCACTGACAGAAGGGTAGTCATAGCCCTGGGAAAAGATGGAAGGCAGGGGTTGGCTAGTCAAGGCAGCAGGGCCAATGACAGTCACAAGTGACAGGAATCCTGAGTTCCCTAGTAAGATCCTAATGGGTTGGACGGAATGCATAAAACCAAAAATTGGGGAGTTCTCTGGAAGAAGAGAAGTTAAAAAGATGGTGTTGAGTTGACCGTGTCTTTTTGAACATTTCATGCCTTTGCTGTGTGACATTGTGCTGGTCTCCTTCCTGCCTCACAAACACCTTCCGGGAACAGTTACATGAGTCATATCTATTCTCTTTCCCACGTACTCTGTCCCCAACCATGCCATGGTTCCCAGGAGACAGAAGTCATTATTTCCATCTGAATGATTTGGGACTCCCAGCGCTGCCTGAAGGAGGTCCTATATAGAATATTTCTCATTACTTTTTGCAAGGGCAATGAATGTAGACTACAGCGTGTAGCATTAAGGGATGAGGGCACCATTCAGCCTGCTTCTCCAAACCTCAAGCAGCTGAAAAAGCTGTATGTGAAATACACAGCTCTGGAAGTGGGTCAGAACCACTAGATGGTTTCTGGGAAAAGCACTCTTTTGGGACTTCAAAAGATCTGTCCTTATTTCCCTTCCTTCCATGGAGAATGCCATTCTTAAAAGCAAGGTTCTACCCAAATAGTTTCTCTACTGTAGAAGCGTCAATCTAGTCCTCGGTTTTCTCATTCTCCTCAACTCCCTCCCTTCCCTTGAATTCCTTGGCTTTCCCCTTCATCTTTTCCTCCTCCTGCTCTCACCCCCCTCCAGTTCCTGGGCACCGCACTGCGCTTCAAAAAGGATTCTAGGATTTGTTTGTAGAAAGTGCTGACGGGACGGGAATTCTATGCAGTGCAGAGAGCAAGCAGCAAGATTTTGCCCTGCAAGAAAGGAGATGAAAGTAGAGAGTGAAAGAGAGTTTTGCACACAAGCGTAAACATGAATGGAGAATCTATGTACATAGTTGTATAAGCAAGAGCAATCATGCTTACATTGTATTATGACATGCATGCATCCGGGGTGTGTGTAGCAAGCTCAAGTATGTGCATAGCTTGGAGAGGATTGTGCTGCCAAAGAAGATTTTGTTCTATGCATGTATAAAGGCATATTTGGTGCATAGCCTAGAGCTTTTCTGGGTGCATTAGAGCAAACAGTGTATAGGAGTATAAATTCATCTTTATATGAAATATAGTGTGTATATGTATGTATGTACATGTACACACACACACATTAATATATAAACATACTCTCAGAAAAGTTTGAGTGTACCAACACACATTTTATATAAAATGTGCTAATATCTATGAAAGGGAGTGTGTAGTTGTAGTTAAGTGCAGATATATGCAAAACTTTGTTTGCACCTCAGTCTGCAGTAAAACCAACTTAAATTTAATTGAAATTGGTAAATACAATTCCATTCAACAATGACCTTGTTTGTACTGTAAGGTAAGTTGGCATGGTGGTGCGTGTGTAGAACCGCAGAGAGATATGGGCAGGCAACGTGTTCTGTAATTTTCAGTTATGGAAGGAATGCATAAATAGGTATAATCTCCCCAGGGCCCATATTCATATAGGGCCTATAAAATTGCATACTGTACTGAGATGAATGTGTTAAATAGTGGTAGGCTGGCTATGGCTGGGAGAAACCTAATTTGTGGAAGGAGGGGATTGGGGAGTGTACGCATGCAGATGAAGTTGAAGTGAGAAAGTGATTTCTGTACACTTCAGCACATGAGCATTATTTCAAAGCCTGGGGGAAAGTAAGTTGAAGATTACATGCAAATATTTATTTGTACATGATTGTACATGGGACATACCTCAGAGGACAGTGTCAGATCCCACATGGTGACAAAGCATTTGGTAATGATGTAGCAGCTAAAACCCCTAGACAATCAGAGCTTCTGTGAGTTGTATGTATACCAATGGAGGAATGTGAATGAATGTGAAGTGCTCAGTATATGTGCAAGGGAGCACATGACTGTTTGCGTCATTGCTTGCTTTCACTGTTTTCTCAAGGGACTAAAATAGGAGAATGGTATAACAGAAGGCACATGAATGCCGAGCCTGAAACCTCAGCAGAATCCTTTCTGTTCTGGGCTCTTTATTCATTCATCCAAATTACTGATGTTAGGATAGTTAAAACATTCAAAAGTCTGCTGAAAAAGAGCAGAAATTTAAGAGGGAGAAAGGGAGGAGAAGTTTTACCATCTCAAAATTCCCTTGTAACGGGGTTTTAAATCCCTAGCTTGTCCCCTATATGGCTCAATGGTTTATGGGCAAGTTGCATGGTTCCTGTTCGTTTACAAGCTATAATTCCCGGTGTGAAAATGAAACCAAAAAATGGAACAAAGTTGACCTCAAAACAGCTGTGACAGGATCACTGCAATTCTGCCCAAAAATAAACCAAAATTCACACCAAGGGAAGAGATCTGCAACCTGCATTCACTATGCAGATTAAAGAGCAAATACAGTCAGAAGGGTGGGAAACTTCCTTGGGTTGTTGTTGTTGTTGTTATTATTATTATTATTATTATTATTATTATTATTATTATTATTATTATTATTATTATTATTCAGGCTCAGAGTCTCAAATCAAAATGTTGACTTTTGTCAACAGCAAATTATGTACCTCCATAACGCAACTGTCAATTGGTGAATGCTAAATAGGTGTTATATTGTAATAATATTCCGGTTCCTTTAAGGAATAAAGCAAGCTCTTTTTGGTTCTCCCCTCCCCAGTCATTTATTGCATCAGTTTTGCAAGGTAGTTTGGACTGAAAAAAGAATAATTGGCCCAAAATCATGGAATGAATTTCATAAGTAAGCAGCTAATGGAATCTGTTTTTTCTTTACTCCACCATCAGCTGAGAATTAATACAGAATGAATGACTAGCCCAGAAGGCATCCAACCTTGTCAACTTTAAGACTTGTGAACTTCAGCTCCCAGAATTCCCCTCTCAGCCATGGCTGGAGAATTCTGGGAGTTGAAGTCCACAAGACTTAAAGTTATCAAGATTGAATGCCTCTAGGCTAGAGCATTAGGCTATGACTGGGGAAGCATACTTATGAATCCTTTGTTTGCTATAAATTCCCTGGGTGGTCTTGGACTTGTAATTTCAGAGTTTCTCAAAAACTGTTAAACATAAAGCATAGCGGAATATGGACTCACATCAGTTTCTTTGGAGTAAAGATTAGACAAAAATGTTTTCAAAAAAGTGGATATTGGGCAATGGTCATACTATAGTTCCAAGAAAAGCTTTTTTAAAGGAAGACAGCATTGCCCATCCTCTCTCATGAGGTATGCAGAGACAAGGCTGGCTATCCCTACAAGATGTTGGGATTCTCCTGGTCTCTGATGGTTTTAAATCACATTGTGGCCCCTAAATGCTTCAGCCATGCTAGCCAGAATTGTGAGAATTCCATCCCACTCTAGCTGAAGAAGTCTGCTTTAGAAGGTGACTATGTAAACATTCAATTGATGGCTATTAAACATGATGGCCAGCTATAACAAATTCAAGGAGGAGGCATTGTTTAGAGTGGAAATTTGATGAAAACTCCACATCCAGTCAAATGGAAAGAAAACATTGGGAAAGAAGTCATACCAAGGAACCATGATCCCCAAAAAAGGGCAAATACTAACAAGCTAGAACTGATGTTGGAAAACAATCTGGATTTATTGGTAGATCTTTATAGACGTGCAATAGATCATTAAGAGTTTTTGACTTAGATGACAACAACAAGAAAGCATACGTATGCAACACACATACACAAACATGGTTAGCACCCCCATCCATAATAAATCAGATGCAGATCAATCCATTTAATAGGTTATAGAGTGTAATGAATAGAGTACAATAAGCAGATAAGCCATTTCAGGATACTACTTAAAATAGAATAGATCCCCTATAACGTAGGGGTGGATAATACAGAAATGATAGGGAAAAAATTATTCATTGCTACATCATTTTGGGTGTTTTTCCTTCCAACAGTTATTAGACTTGACTTAGATATATTAAGATGGCAGACACAACTGCAGGGAATTGGATGCCATTTTTAAATGCATATCCCTTCATTTGCTAAAAAACAATAGCACCCTTTTGCATAAGAAGAAGACTAGGCTAAAACATTAATATCTAATCTAATTGTCTAGAATATGAGGATATAGTATGAGGATTTTTTAAAAAATGGGCCACATTTTTAAAAATGAAATATGTCCTTCCCTCTTATCCCATGCTTCAGTTTTCCCTCACTAACAATGGGATAAGTGATGTATTTGCTGTCTCTTGGGATATACTTAGTGGCTATTTATTGAAGAGAGGGTAATTATTGGGAAGGGACAGACTTTTGTAGGGTAGGTTGTTCCTTTTCTAGAAGAGTTTGTTCTTTTACAATTATGAGTTAGCACTAATGTTTTCCTTCCCTGTCCTTTCCTGTTTGACATTCTCGCCTCCCTGCTGTTCCTCTTTGTCTGCTTCTTCCCCGTACATTTGTCCTTCTGCATCTCTCCAGTATGTGGCCTTTGCCTCCCTCTTCTTCATCCTCATCTCCATCACCACTTTCTGCTTAGAGACCCATGAGGCTTTCAACCACTTCAAAAACAAGACAGAAATCATAAAGACGGGGAACAGTACCAGCATAAAGGTGGACTATGAAATGGAAACAGAACCCTTCCTCACCTATGTGGAAGGGATGTGCGTCATCTGGTTCACCTTTGAGTTCCTCATCCGGGTCATCTTTTGCCCAGACAAAATGGAATTCATCAAGAGCACCCTCAACATCATCGACTTTGTGGCCATCCTGCCCTTCTACCTGGAAGTGGGTCTCAGTGGCCTCTCCTCCAAAGCAGCAAAGGATGTGTTGGGCTTCCTGAGGGTGGTAAGATTTGTCCGGATCCTAAGGATCTTCAAGCTGACCCGGCATTTCGTAGGACTGAGAGTCCTAGGTCACACGCTGAGGGCCAGCACCAATGAGTTCTTGCTCCTCATCATCTTCTTGGCCCTAGGGGTCTTGATCTTTGCCACCATGATCTATTATGCTGAAAGGATCGGTGCTGACCCAGACGACATAACGGGCAGCAAGCACACTGTCTTCAAGAACATCCCCATTGGGTTTTGGTGGGCTGTAGTGACCATGACGACTTTGGGCTATGGTGACATGTATCCCGAGACTTGGTCAGGCATGTTGGTGGGAGCACTGTGTGCCTTGGCTGGTGTGTTGACCATTGCCATGCCTGTGCCAGTCATCGTCAACAATTTTGGCATGTATTATTCGCTGGCTATGGCCAAGCAGAAACTACCAAAGAAAAAGAACAAGCACATCCCACGAGCCCCCCAACCTGGCTCACCCAACTACTGCAAACCGGACATGCAGTCCCCACATCGCAGCAACCAGGGTGACTCATGCCCCTTGGCTCAAGAGGAGATAATCGAGATTAATCGGGCAGGTAAGGGGGAGACAGAATGGGCAGAAATAGTTAAAAATTACATCTATTTGAGTCAGATCTATATGCTGTTTGGGATTTTCAAATATCCTACTAAGAAATTAATACTATATGGAAGGAGGCACAGGTAGTCCTCAAGTTACCACCAGAATTGTGACCAGAATTTCTGTTGCTAAGCAAGGTAATTATTGAGTGAGTCATGCCCAATTTTACAACTTTCTTTGCCATGGTTAAACAAATCACTGTAGTTGGTATTAATCAATGGTCATTAAGCAAATTCAATCCCGTCCCACCACCCTTGACTTTGCTTGTCAGAACCTGGCTGGGAAAGTCGCAATTGACAATCACGTGATCCCAAGAAGTTACAACCATTGTAAATATATGTCGGTTGCCAAACTCTTGAATTTTGATCATGTGACTGTGGGGATACTGCAATGGTCACAAGTGTGAGGACCTGTTGTAAGTCAATTTTTTTCTGAATTGTAAGTTCAAATAGTTGCTAAATGAATGGTTGTAAGTCGAGGACTACCTGTACACAGAACCAGGTAGATTGAGGATTCCTGAGAATCTTAAAGAAACATGTTTTTGGTTCATGTGGGCTTTTACTATGTTGAGTCTCATTTTTGTACCTCTTGGAAACAGAGGAGCACATCCAAGAATTATTCCTGTTTCCCAGCCTTTCTCAAGCCCGCTGGAGCTGAAGAGGGTTGTAGCCCAACAGTGTCTGGGATACCAAGATTGCCCACAGGTGCATATGCTAGTTTGGGGCTATGTATTACAAGAAAGATTAATAGAAAAGTTTTCCAGGTGAGTTTACCATTAGCACTGATGTCTCTCTTAATTAAAATTTTGACTTAAAATTTTAAGTCAAAAATCAACTACCATGTGCTTGCATGGACCATAACTACCATTCTCAGAAAGTTATGTGTCCCTCAAATTACATTATGTTTTTTTAATGGCTAAAAATTTGTGAGATTGTAAAAATCTGGCAAGATTTAAGTACAATTTCCCCAAGAATGTTACACTCATAAAATCATGTATGAGAGTGCCAAAAGTTCATGCAAGAACTTACAGCTTTGTATCATTATTTTTAAAATAGGTGGATTTTTTTAAAAATCAAGGATAATGCTGCTTTTTCCAAACAAGAGTCAAGTGAGGGTCAGCTCTGAGTCATCAGTACAAGACTCATGATGACTCAGAGCTGACCCATCACAAGACCCTCACTTGACACACCCACACCTGAAGCCCTTATAAACAGAAGAACACTGACATTCCCTAAACTCCACTGAAGATGTTACCTGGCCTGGTAATGAACCATTCGGAAACCAACCCACAAGCTCAGAGAATGAACCCTCACCCTTACTTGGAGGTCACAGCAGAGGCAAAAGTATGCTGAAGTCAATTTTTGATCCTTTCCTCAAAATCCAAATGCCCAGCTTTAAAGCTCACCCATCACTTTCCCATGGTAGATTGGAGTTCTCCCAAATGCAAAACAATAGATTCCTTTACTCATTAACTATGAGGCAAATGCTGGAAATATGAAGCATTTTGAAGCAAAAACCCTTTGGAAACGGAAACATATTGAGCACCAAAGCCCTCTTCATGGATTATACAAGAGCTGGCTGTTTTCCATACTGACATACTTAATGGCACTAAAATCTATGGTCTTGAGCAGCATTTCTTAACCTTGGTAACTTTAAAATAAGTGGACTTCAACTCCCAGAATTCTCCAGTTGAAATCCACCCATTTTAAAGTTGCCATGGTTGAGAAAGTGGTCTTGAGGCCCCTTTCTTATCTTTATTATTAACACCTGATGGTCTTATAATTCCACAAATTACATCTTATCTCTTCAGTAAAAAAAAGAAGGGATGATTAAAGACCATATTTGCATTAGGGACTCTTCCTAGATTGATAACCTTATAATACATTATACAGATTGCATAATATCACCCCAGTGAAAAAGAAAGAATGACAGAGGGCATATCTGGATTGGAAATGCTTCCTAGACTTATTTAATTTATTGAATAGAATTTGGGTTGGAGGGATAGCTATATTAAGAAGGTTGACCAAAGGCAGGGCTGACCTATTATTTGAAAGAATAAGGCAAACAGGGGCAGACAGCACATACTGGGGAACAACAATGGCACTTAAGGCTACAGCTGTTCCGTTCTGTTGCAAGACAGATGCATTGGCTCAGGACCTTGGCCAGCATCCCAGGTGATAAGAGTGAAGTAATGCTCAACCAGCAATTCACGCAATTCCTGTAGGTGAAATATCAGAATGGATTCCAAACTATCTTTGGCCAAGCTTGTCCAAATGCCCTAAGGCAGCTAAAGAAGACTGTCACCTATAAAAAATATATATTTGGGATGCAGTAGGCCAAGGCTAATGCTAAAATAGGAAGGTGATAAAATATAGGCAACCCCCCTCTTTCAGCATTATTGTCTCAAAGGTGCCTTTTTTTCAGAGAACGACAATAAAGGTTATCTTATCTTTTTCAAAAGGCAACTGGACTATCTTTGTTTTGCTTGAAGAGTTTTTGCTTCTCATTCAATAAGCTTTTTTCATTTAGAAGCTTCTTGGATGAGAAGCAAAACGTCTTCAGGGAAAAACAAAGAAAGTCCAGTTGCCTTTTGAAAAAGCACCTTTGGGACAACTCTGACCTGCATGACTGAGAATCTCCATAGACATTTCGCATTATTAAGACTGGGCTCAAACTTTGTAATAGATGAATTTGTGTCTTCTCACTTTGGCAGAGGATTATGTAAGGGAAGGTGCGTTATGAAAACCTACTCAATTGATAGCCTCTGTCCATTAGTAGCATGATAACCAAACCCAGTTCATTAAAATGGTGTTATATTCTTAAGACTTTTATGAATTTGCCTGATAGGGTGTCAAATTCCAGCAGGCATGATCAGCATCCTAGAAAATGTGAAAAAAATTCCTCAGAACATAACTTCTTTGCAGCCCAATTGTTGGTGAATGGAGAATTCTCTGTGTGGTCAGTAATTTGAAAGTAGTAGTCAATGCTCTTTTTTTCTCTCTCTCTCTTTCTGACGCCCACACCCACAAACTCTTTCTCTCCAGCTATGTTCTCTCTTTATATTTTGAACTGCTGACTCTTGGAGGTGGCATAAAAACTACTGCTGCATAAGAAGACCTACGTGTTGTTCCAGAAAGCAGTTTAGGTTATCCCATCTTGGCTATGGATTTGGAAGGATTTGTCCTTCCAAAATGACTCATACGTAAAGATCAAAGGGCCTGTTTTGGCAATTCAAGCCATTTTTTATTGAGAGTTATTATTCTTTTTGTTCCGTGGACAAAAAAGGATGATATTGGCAATCATGCTCAGAAATAGGTGACTTAGATTCATGGGAACATTTTAGCTCCAGTGGAATCGTTAGTGATAGAGGCGAAAACAAACAAAAAATGGTTGCAGGAATTGGGTATGTCTAGTTTAATGAAAAGAAGGACTAGAAGGAGTGATATGATAGCTTTGTTCTGATATCTAAGGGATTGCCACAAAGAAGAAGGAGTCAAGCTATTCTCAACCTTTGCTGCTTGAAGATGTGTAGACTTCAGCTCCCAGAATTCCACAGCCAGCACTATGTGAAATTCTGAGAATTGAAATCCACACAGCTTCAAGCAGCCAAGGTTGAGAAACACTGATAGGATGTTTGGGTTCCATAACAACAGAAGAGGAAAAAATCAAGAGGTAACCAATTCACTTTATTTCTTAGATTTATATCCTACCTTAAATAGGAGCTGCACAGTACTCCTCTCCCATTTTCCCCCAAATAACAACAATAATTTTGTTGTATTTGGGTTGGCAGTGACTGACCTGAAGTTATCCAATGAGCTTCTGTTGAGGGTGGGTTTGAACATGGGTTTCCTCAGTGTCAATCCCTTAACCATTATACCACTGTTTTTCAGCAATAGTTGGTTATTTTGGAGAGGGTTAGTTATGGTTGGTTAGCAAGGCTTTTTGAGTTCAAGATTAAAACAGGACTGCCTTAATCGAAAAATAAATAAAGAGGGTTAATTCTTTCAAATAGAACAGAGTTGGGTAGAGAGGAAACATAATAGCTCTGGAACAATCCGGATGCAGAAGAAATTCAGGTTTGCGGGGGAGGAACCCAACTGCAATCTGAAACAAAGTGATCGCTACAATCACTACACATCCTTACCCACACATCTCTTTGGAGTTCACTCATTAAAAGGATCCTCAAGACAGACCACAAAGCAGAAATGGAAGGAAGAGAAGACTGTGATGACAGGCCGGCAGTGTCTACAATCAGTTTCTAGCTCGCTTTCCATCTGCTCCAGGTCCTTTGGGCCAGGAAGCCCATTTGCAGCAAATACAGCAGAGGAGCAAGGATTCACTTAATTTAACAGGCTCTTGGCTATGCACTGCATAGCAGGGAAGGCCAAAGGGGATGTGGTTGCTGGAGCTATTGCTGTCAGGGCACGGCACAAACAACATCTGACAACTGCAATCTCAGTCTTTATGCCCAGCTTAATTTTACCTTAGTCTCTTTTTTACTTCACTAACAGCCTTACATTTTCCACTTGAGTTGCCTGATAACCCAATGCTTTTCGGTTTCCATGGCAACAAGTTGCCTGCAAATCCTTCAACTCAATTTATGCGCTCATTTCAATATATGAAATGATTAATATCAGTGGTGAGGTTGCCTCAGAAGGCCTTTCCTTCAAGCATTATTTACTATTATTATGCATGCTAATTTTTGTGGATCAAAATTGATCAAAGATGAAGTAATCTGAGCTTCTTGCTTCCTGTGGTATTCTGAGGGGCAGCCATTAAATGTAACAGAGTGCTTATATATGGGAATTTTTATTTTCTTCCTTTGGCAACAGATTTTCCTTGACTAGCCCTAATTCTGCATGGCAGACTGCTAGTCATAGGGACAGCAATAATCATAAAACCATAAAATTGGGCAATCTTGAGGTTGTGAATTAATGTAATCCATTTAATTATCTTTGAAACAAACAAACAAAAAAAGATATTCATTCCAATTCTGTAAAGGAAAGTTCATTCTAAATAAATACAGAACTGCCAGGACTTATTTTGGAAAGATCGCTATTTGGAATGGTTATTTAAAAAATAATCTATGAACATTTAGCGAATGAGTGCTTATTTGGAAGGATCTGAGAAGAAAGGGGGAATTAAAATTAAAAAAAACTTGGAAAACAATAGTAAAAATGGTTCCAGAAGATATCAAAGATTTATTTAATGAGTTCCTTTGAGTCCACGCTGCCTATGGCTACTAGACAATAAGCAGAGAGTTTTCTGTATCTCTCCACTACAGACTGAATTTGGCATTCCAGTTTTGGTAGCCTTAATACAGCCTTATGTGGAACACAATAATCTGAATAGCAATGGAGATAGTAACTGAATATGCATGTGGCTCTTCTAATACAGTTAAAACAAAATACCTATACAGTGGAGGCATAATTTGACCTATGAGTCTTTACAAATTCTACACGTAAGTTTAATAAGTAAATGAACAAATAAATAAGTAAAACAATTGTATAGATGGCTTATAAATGATTTTCAAATGGCATCCATCTTTTCAAACTTCACCTTAGTGCTAAAATATCTTCATCAAAACATTTCACAAGGTTAGCAAATACTCCTCACTCCAGCCCCCCCCCCCAAAGGTACAGTGTTTTATAGTACAATCCAAGCCATTGTTTAAAGTTGTGAAGAGACCAAACCAATCTAGTTTGCCATGTATCAAAATTGATGGTCATGCCATTGTGGTACCATAATTAAATCATTCTTCTATTCCAGATTGAATGGAATTGATTTCAAAGAGATACAAAGAGTTGAATATGGCCTGGATATCTTGCCGCTTTCCACATCTTGTTAAAAAGAGATTAACGTACATCTTGTTACAGAGAAAGATAATGTATTTTATTTTGGCTTAGTTACCGTTCAGTTGGGATAGCTTATTTAGCTTTGGGCACAAGAGCATAAGAAGGTTGTTGACAAGAAATTCTAAGAATAGCCATACAGATGCTAAAAGGGTCAAGAAGACAAATATATGGAAAAAGTTGAGAGAACAAGATATCTTTAGGGCTCCTTGCAGTTTTCAGGGCCTTTTCTCTGGCATTAGGAAATTCCATGGAGATGTGCAACATTTACTCAGCTGACAAATCAATGCAGGCTGCAGAAAGATTTCTGGAGGGCAAGAACTATAAAATTCATTACTTTAGTTTGGGGGAAAGCCTGGAGGAGAAGCATAAATGAGACAATTGTTCATGTGAGGAAGAATGGAAAAGTTATTCATCCTATCTGCTAAAAGAGCAGGGAAAGAGGCAATAAGATTACCATAAATTTAGGAATGACAGAGGTTTCATGTCAGTGTGGATGAATGTGCAGAATACATACAGTTGTTGATTGGGGCCCGAAAGCCTTCCAGTGATCTTTGCTCAAAGAAACGTATCTCTTTCAGCACCAAGAGCATCCTAGTGCTCAAGCATGTATTTTGTCACTGGGTAAATGGGAACTTTAGCTAGCATTTCAGTTACTATTTCAATTGTTGTGTAAAAGATGATTGCGTAAGGGTCATAGGCTATACCCCCATTACGTCCATCAAAAATCAGACTGTACCACTTGAACAAGGTCGCGTCACCTAGCTCCTAATTCTGTACAAAGCAATGCCCTTCCACTTCAACAGTATCTCAACATTTCAACAAACTTTATCCCCTTCCCTAAGAAAAATTGTTTTAACAGCATTGGATCTTTCTAGAATAATTCCCTCACAAGTTACAAAATGATATATGACAAGTAACCTCTGATAGCCTCATCCATTCAAATGTCAAGTGATATTATCAGGTTAAAAATAAAACCAACAATAAATTCCTCCCCAGCATTGCGTGATCATACCTAAGGGCCTGATTATACGTAGCTTAAATGAAAGATCAGGACAAGATACGAGAACGCAGCTATGAAGGCCAAATTTTATTCAGAACACTGTCTTTAAATAAAATAAATTTTCTATTTCAGACTATGATAATTTCTGAGGAAACCCAAAATATCTTATATATGTGCTTTGCAGCAAACTGCAGTGACACTATGTGTGTGATGATGTCATCGCACAAATGTGACTTACTTGAGTCACAATGTCTGATTCAAGTACATAAGTCACAGCATTTGTATAATGACATCATTATGCATGTTTTATTTACATGCTACCCATGGATACTTTTATTTGTACATTTTTAAAATTTGGTAGCCTTAACAATTTCAGGCAGATTGTTTTGTCTCTTTTGAAATTGATTAGTGAATTATATTAAAAATGCTCTTTTGGGCTTGCTTGTTTTCAGGAAACCTTCTCCAGTATGGATTTTAATTGATTGGACGTCTATCTGTCATAATTTCCACAACAGGACCTAACATTAGACTGCAATTCCTGAGGCAGATTCCTTGGGGACCTAATCATTATTTTTAAATAAATATTAGAAGAGCCATGACCTATTGGATCATTGCTCCAGCAGTATTTCCTTATGAGATTCCTCTATGCCTCCAACTACGGCAACAGAATTTCTAAATTTCTTAAAAATTCGGGGAAATATTCATGGATGTATCTGCCTTAAAGGTAGACCATGTTGAACCATATAGCACAGTCAAATATCAGTATAGGAAATGTTTTATGACATTCTGTATTATGTCATAAACTGGTTTATGATGATGTTTATGTCATAAAATATTTTATAAAATTAGTCAAACTTCTATTCCGTGGATGTCATGGGTACCAGTTTTTGGGATGTATGCTATAAATTAACCCATTTGAGCAGTGGTGGGATCCAGCCAGTTCGCACCACTTCGGGAGAACCGATTGTTAACTTTCTGAGCAGTTTGGTGAACTGGTTGTTGGAAGAAATCATTAGGGCAGAGAATTGGTTGTTAAATTACTTGAATCCCACCACTGCATTTGAGGTATTTTGGTTGAAAAGGCTTTGCACCATTTCTCTCAGTCACAGACACAAGAGATTTATAGCATATGGATGGGAACCTATTCTCAATACAAATCCTATTGAAAGAAATGATAAATACCTTTATTTGTCATTTTGTCATGATTTTGGTGCAAAATCATGGCTAAATTGGTATTTAATATACATCGACTGAACTGAGTACTGCCAAGGCTAAACTGTAATAGCAAAGCAGTTAAAGATAGAACTCCCTCTTTTTCTGAGTGGGGAAATATAGTCAACATTAATTTTTGAACATAGGTTACATTTGAACAAAATCTTCTGAAACTTGACTGTTAATTGCTTGTCACTTGTAATTATAAGGAATCATTTACATCTTGGATTTGTAAGAAATAAAATTAAAATTAAATGCCTCGCTTCCCAGTAATATGTACTACTTTAAAAAGGTTTAAAATATTTGAGCTAGGAGACTATTCACTGGAATTTTCATAAAGCAATCTGAGAAACAGTTTAAATTTTCCCCTAGATTTTAAAAACATATAATGTACTTTTAAAAACATAAGAAGAGCCAATGTTCTTCTGGATTAGACCACAAGCCTATTTAATCAGCATTCATTTCTTCAAAGACTATCAGATTTTTTAAAAGACATTTGTAAAACATAAGCATCAAATTTTGTTTGAATTCCTTACTGGTTGATATTTAGATTTAGAAAGTATTTCAGTGATCTTCTTAAATCTGCTCTACATTTTTTTTCTTTTTCTTTTCTTTTTCTTTTTCTTTCTTATTCCCTTTCCCTTTCCAGACTCTAAGCAGAATGGCGATGCAGCAAATGCAGCTCTAGCTAATGAAGACTGCCCCACAATTGATCAGGCCCTGTCACCTGAGGAGAAGTCACCTGTCACACCTGGTGGCCGAGAGCGCTATAATCGTGACCGAGCCTGCTTCCTCCTCTCCACAGGTGATTTTGGGCAGTCACCTGATGGAAACATCCGAAAAGGTACGTATACATACATCACCATCATTTCCCCCTGCCTATTTCTGCAAAGCTTGCATTCCATCCTCTAAGCTTATACCCAAGTACGTTATTTTTCACCCTTATCGCTAATACCACCATAACCTTTGTCTTAGTAAAACGTAAAGCTGCCACTTTTGAGGGATAAAGAAGACAATTGCAAATATGTAACTGACTTAAGTAAAAGCCTAATTCTGAGATCAAAATGGGCAGACAATGTCCTAGCAACTACCAAGATCTCCATTTATTCCACTGTAGCACCTTAATAACAGTATGCATTGTTCAAGGGACAACAATATCTAGTATTACCTTTCCCAACCTGGTGCTTCCAGATCTGTTGGACCATAATCCAGAATATGCTTTGGCCAAATTGATTGGGAATTCTGAGAGCTGTAATCTAGTCTATATAGTTCAGTCTTTCCCAGATTGAGAAAACCTGCCACAGTACCTCCTTCCAGAAGGCAATCCATGAACACAGCTGATTTTGAGCAGTTGAGATTTTGGGGAGAAGCTGGATTCTTTACCAGTATCACCAGTCCATTTTTTTCAAAACTGTTACATTATATGCACACTTCCCCAGCTTCATTACCTCACACCCTCCCAAAGTTATGTTTCCCTTGTCAGCTTTTGCTTTTTCATCAGTATCCCCCACCCCACCATGTTTTCTCCCCATATGTATCATTCTATCTCACAATAATTGGCTGCAGTTGCTCTTCAGGTGTTTCAGGTTGTCTTTTAAGGGAGGTTGCAGCAAATGACTACTAGGTATTTTACAGGGGTTTATTGGAAGGACATGGAAGTGACCATAAAGTGTTTGAAGTTATTTCCCATTCTCCAAATTTGTATAAATAGAGAGAAAAAGTAAAGTTTGGGCTTAATTGATTTGCTTCAAATTTCTGCAGCATTTTCATCCGAAAGATAGAAATAATAAGTATCTAGTCAGAGATCTTGTAATGAAAGATTTTCCCCCATTGTAAACCTTGGGCTGGTTTTAGACCAGTGTTTCTCAGCCTTGGCCACTTTAAAATGGATGGACTTCAGCTCTCAGAATTCCCCAGCCAGCCTTAGCCTTAGCTAGCTGAGGAATTCTGGGATTTCAAGTCCACCCATCTTAAAGTGGCCAAAGTTGAGAAATATTGTTTTAAACTATAACTTCATTGAAGACCTACTGGCCTAAGTGAAGACCCACTAGCCTGAGGTTCCCCAAAATGATAATTATCAACCCCCAGTGGCTATGGGGAACATCCAAGGGGTTGATGTTTTTGTTGCTGGGAAAGGCTGGAGGCCAAAGGAGAAGGGGATAGCAGAGAATGAGATGGTAAAATAGTGCAAGCCACACAATGAACATGAATTTTGGCAAACTCCAGGAGGCAGTGTGGAGAACAACTGAACAACAACAACAAATATTTATTAAATCATTCCCATATAATAAATGTTTGGGGAGGGGATCAGTGAAGAATCTGAAGTTTCATGAAGAGGTTGATAAACTGGCATTTGGCAACTCAAGCCATAGCTGGCTGTTTTGTAAAACAAATTTCCATATAAAAGAGAATCATTTTCTTTCTACTCAGCTTGCTTGCAGGTAGTCCTCGGTTTACAACTATTTGTTTAATGGATGTTCAGAATTAAAAGCATACTGAAAAAAGTGATTTATCACCAGTTCTCACACTGATGACCATTGCAACATCCAATAGTCATATAATCAAATTTTGGGTTCTTGGTAATCAACATGTATTTACAATTATTGTAGTGTCCCAAGGTCCTGGGATTGTCTGCAACTTTTGCAGGGAGCTTCTGACAAGCAAAGTCAATGGGGTAAACTAGATATTGACTGGATGATTCACTTAACAATCATAGCAAAAAAAGGTTGTAAAGTGGGGCACAACACACTTAACAACCACCTTGCTTAGCAATGGAAATTTTGGACCTAATTGTGATTGTAAGTCAAGGACTACCTGTGTTCTGCCCTTTCCTATTCAAAAAACCTGCAGACTCCAACTCTCTTGAGTTCACAGGGATAGGTCACACATTTAGTACTGAAATTATTAGATAGGAAATTGCTACCAATACCCATACAATGCTTCTTTCTCAGTTCCTCCTTCTCTGTTTTCTTCAAAGAGTTCTCCTGTTGAATCCTCTATTGTTTTTAGACACAGGTGAGCCTCAAGAGAGACGTGTCAGGAGATTCCAGACTGTAGGCCAGGAAGCTGCACGCTTAGTGCTTATCCAGGAACTGTGTATCATGCTGGGAAAGAAACTTGGACCTTTATAACAAGAAGGCTAAAAATTGAAATCTCACATCTTTTAGGATTAGGGCTTGCAAAATGCTGGCTAGACATTACATGGTAACAAACTAACTCAAGGCTGCCACCTAGGCATCATCCAAAGTTTTACAACTTAGATAATGTCTCTCTGCAGTATAGGTAGTCATCGACTTACGACCAGAATCAGGACCAGAACTGCTGTTGCTAAGCAAGGTGTTAAGTGAGTCTGAGTTTGCAACCTTTTTTGCCATGGTGGTTAAATGAATGTTGCAGTTGTTAAATCTGGCTTCCCTCATTGACTTTGCTTGTCGAAACTGTCTGGAGTGGTCACAAACAGCAATCACATCAGCCAAGGATGCTGTAACTATAATTAAATATATCCCAGTTGCCAAGCACCCAAATTTGGATCACATGACTGTGGGGATATTGCAGTGGTTGTAAATGCAATTATAAGTCACTTTTTTTAGTGCTGTTGTAACTTTGAATAGTTGCTAAACCAATGGACAAAGAAAATGTCTATGGAGATTCTCAGTCATCCAGGTCATAGTTGTCCCAGAGGTTCTTTTTTTTTTTCAAGAGGCAACTGGACTTTCTGTTTTTTCTTTGAAGGCGTTTTGCTTCTCATCCAAGAAGCTCATCCAGAGCTGAAGAAGCTTCTTGGATGAGAAGCAAGACACCTTGAAGGAAAAAACAGAAAATCCAGTTGTTTCTTGAAAAAAAAAGAACCTTTGGGACAATGGACAACAACTACATTTATTCAAGATTGACTTCCAAATCAGTCTTTATTGATCAATCATCAAAAATTTTCATAATCTTTATTAATTTTATTATTCTATTCAAAAATTCCAGTCCGTGTTGGTGGGTTTTTTTTAAAATCACTCATGCTAACTGCATGACCAAATAACTAGTTATGAAAATATCAGGTTGCTGCTGTTCTTAACTCTGGATATAGTGATAATTAATGATACATCTGAAATTAATATTGCTAGTAAAGTCTTGGTCATTTTTATGGAACTTTACATCAACTCTTTGCAGTTCTTCATTCTGCATTGAGACTTGACTGTAATTGTGTTCATCTCTCTGTGTGAAAAAGAATAAGAGACTGTGATCCCTCTAGTCCAGAAGTCATCGTCAGCATGTTTGTGTGCTGTGTAAGTTCTGGTCTAGCATCTGTCAGAAACTGATCTTAGCAGCAGGCAAACTTTCAAACAGAGACAAGGTTGCCCCTGTCACAGCAGGCAAACAGGAGGTGACAGCAAATGAAAGCTTATGATGACTTTAATTCCACTAAGGAAGCAAGAGTTTTCATGGTATTGCACAGTAGAGAAGACCAGCCAGCGATGGGCAAGGAAGAAGCACAGAAGTGGAAGAATCATCACAAAGTCCAAATTCTGACAATTGTGTTTCTTTTCCAGAGATGCAGACATTTGACCCAGGATTAAATAGATTACAAAATATTTTCATTGGTCTTATTTCTGTTGGCATAAGGGTAGGCAGACTTTTAAGTTCATCGAGTGGAATGAGGGGAGTCCTCCAGATAAAGGAAGCAGACAGGGTTAATCAAATCAGTTTTCAATGAATGAGTAAGTTAAAACAGAAACAAAAGTTCTGAAGGCAGAAAGATGATTCCCTTTGATTTTAGGTGGGATGTACATATCCAATACAACTACACTGGATCCAGAAAGCCTCTTCTTCCTGAAGGAATGTAGTCTGATAGTCAAACCAATATTGATGAGTAAATCCAACCATTGTATTTTATGAGCTCAACATCCAGCTAAAAAGTATTGGAAATACTTTAACATTTAAAACAGTAGGATTGCTCTATCTGCCTATCTATGTACCATATTTATTTATCTCTATCTCTTTATCTGTATTGATCACTTTCTATCTATCTATCTATCATCTATCTACTATACTGAACTCTCTTTTTAGCTCTTTATCTACTACAACTATCTTCCTATCTTTATCATTATCTATCGCCCATACTCCTTTTTAATTGAAAGTTGGACTCATATAATGCACTGGTTGGATGTACTCTTTAATACTGGTTTGTCCATAGCAAGTTTGCCACCCAGCTGAAAAAAATGTCTGGATAAGCATGAAAAAAGTAAAGCAGTTATTGAAATACATACAGTACTCACAGGATAGACCTAAATTCATGACAAAACCCCTTTAAGGCCAAAATCTGTTCAGTATACACTATGGAACAGTTGTCTGTTTAAATAGATGGGCACTTTCTAAGCATACATATTGCTAGTGAAGAAGAAACAAAAAGGTATTTCAATTTATCAAAGAGTTCTTTATGCAGCCATGCTGGTTTCTTTTGAGAGCTGTTGTTTTTCTTCTTCACTGGTATTGTGGTAGACTGGTCTTTTATAATCTCACTTTTCAATTTCCCAAGCTTCTTCAGTTGTTTTCCCCTTGAGGATTCTCATCCATGGAATTCTTCCCAAGATCTAAATTTATTGAAATTAACTCTCTTAAAGTGAAAGACTCTAGCTTGACTTTGTTCTATTGCTTGTGCTTGCATAATGTTAAATTACAATATTAAATCATCACTTCCCCCCAAAGTTCCTGTAGCTTTAACAAGTTCTATCATTTTATTTCTGTTAATGAGAATTAAGTCCAATATGGCTGATCCCCTAGTTCCTTTCTCTATTTTTGGGGAGACAAAGTTTCTGCTAGGTTTGTTAGGAACCTGTTCTTCATCTTGCACTTGAGAGTTTGTCTCCCAATTGATGTCAGGATAGTTAAATCCTCCATTACCATTGTGATGTGTTTCCTACATACCTTAGCTAACTGACTAGCAGTGGAGAAAAAATGGTACTGCTCCCATGCATTGGCTAATTACTCCAAATGTATGCAGATTAAACCTTGTGAGGGGAATAAAGTATTGTTCAGATGCTGATTTTTATTAATTGAGGTACAAAATCTAATTTGACCTTGGACAGGTCAAATTAGCTACTGCACCACTGGCTTGTGCTGATTAAATGTATTTAATGAAGCTGGCTGGTAACCTTCCAACATCTTGCAATCAAGAAACCTTCTCCTCACCAATGTGGCTTCCATGTTTGCTGTACATTTGTTCCAAACTCAGGTGCAGTGATTCCATGAGTGGTTATGTCTCATGGGGTCCTCTTTCCCAAGGACCATCCCTATTTGTGGCTAGTTACCATGTGGGAGTTGGATAGCCATATAAATTTGATCAATCGATAAATGAACAAATAAATAGTTGTGCTCGATGAACACTGATGTTACTAATGGCTATGAGGGAGTATGTAAGTTATTGCTTGTGGTATGCATTCCCGGTGTTGACATTTTTTCAGAGGCTGCCTTCTTCCCTAGAAGAGATATTTATGCACTGCACTAGTAGTAAATATATATTGTCACCAGTGAACATGAATATAAATAATTCGCTGTATGTGGCACTATGTAAATAAGGAATGTCTAATCTTGGCAACTTTAAGACCTGGGGATTCAACTCACAGAATTCCCCAGCCAGCTATGTCTGAGGAATTCTAGGAATTGAAGTCCAGACGGCATAAAGCTGCAAAGGTTGGATATCTCTGATGTAAACAGTGAGACATGGTAGCCTATTACTATCCAGTGTTGTCTCCTCGATTTGCAACCTTTTTTCACTCCAGACATCATGTCTGCAGCCTCTTTATAGACTAAAATCAGGTGGAGCAGAAGCAAAGTGCAATCAAAATTGAGGGGCGGATGACATTGAGGGCACTTCCTTTCTCAGTCTATTCCTATTCTGCCTCATGAGGGAGGGCTCAGGAAGCAAAAATATTGTAACTTTTATCAGAGATCCTATACCTACTCCAAGTAGAACATAAATACTGTTATAGCTTCTCCATAGAATCATTGGCAAAATCCAATATTTTCATCAAAATGACTAAAGTAGCACCATACTTCTGTAGTACCAGAGGATCCCTTAACACATGTAGTCACACACATACAGTTGAAATGGAAGTCTAGATTGGCGAGTTGCTTTCAGTGAATGATATTTCTTAGACCTGCAGTGGCAGGTACAGCAGGCCTCGACTTGCAACCTTTCATTTAGTACCGTTATAATAACGGTGCTGAACAAAGTGGCTCACCACCAGTACTTGCACTTACAACCATCATGACATGTCAATGTTCACATGTTCAAAATTTAGGCATTTGGCAATCAGCATACACCGTATTTTTTGCTCCATAAAACACACTTTTTTTTCCTGTGGGTGGAAATGTCTGTGTCTTATGGAGCAAATATTGGTGACAAATAACAGCGGCGAACGACGGCAGCAATCCCCAACACCTGCTGTTCAGTGGTATTCTGGGAGGTCAATCCAACTGCCGATCAGCTGCTCAGAGACAATAGCTCCAGTGTTCCCTGGCAGAGAGAGCAGACACGGAGGAGGCAGGCTGTTAGCTGCAAGGGCGCTAGCCAGATGAATACTGGATGGACTCTGGGAGGCAGAGTCAGATTTTTTTTTTCTTGTTTTCCTCCTCTAAACCTAGGTGCGTCTTATGGTCAGGAGCGTCTTATGGGGTGAAAAATATGGTAGTTATAATAGTTGCTGTGTCCCAGGATCATATGATCATCATTCAAAACCTTCCCAGCCAGCTTCAGACAAGCAAAGCCAATTGGGGAAGCTGGATTCCCTTAAATTGCAGTGATTCAAACACTTGTAGCTCGAGGTTGAACTGTGGGATTCTTAGTGACCTCTGAGCTGGTTGCACTGATGATCTTGTTTATTACCCTATTTGGGTAATAAAACATCTGCAAGAGAAAAAAAAGATAAGCTCAGGGAGCACTGAGGACCTTGCAATGATTTGCTTAATAACTATGGCAAAAATGGTTGCAAAATTGGGCATAACTCATGTAACAATTGCCTTGCTTAGCAACAGAAATTCTGGTGCCAATTGTGGTCATGTCAAGGGCAACCAGTAAATTGCTTTTCGAAGGTTTATCCCACAATTCTGATATTTTCACTGAACAGCATCTGATCAGCTTTCAAAGAAACCAGCAAAGCTGGGAACGTAGTTTGGGTAATATGAAGAAGGCTGAAATTTTTTTAGCATAATAAAATAAATGGTGCAATTAGGTAAGTGTAGGGAACCAACAATATCTTTTATAGGCTTGCTTCTAAAGTTTTCAGTTTCTTCTCTTAAATTTTAATCTACATGGAAATGTGTTTTAAATCAGCCCCAGGCATTTGCCTATGCTCTTCAGAGCAAATAGAAGCATGTACAGCTGAGGGAAAAATTATTAATTTTTCTATTTGTACATGTGCATATATTAAAACACATTGGAAATAAGGTCAACTGTCGTTTGACAAAAGATAACTATAAAATCTTATGTTAATTCAAGGAGTTGTTCCTGAAAAAGGTGACAAGACAATAAGAAAAGGTATCTGAGCATAAGAGAGCACACTTTAAATAGCACTGAAGAAACTGCTTGAACTACATTTTAATGATTAACAAACATGATTTCAAAAATAGGGGAATTCAGACTGACTTCAGTTGTAGCTCAATTTAGAAATTAAGTACTCTCTGGATCTTAATACAAAATAAATGAGAAGTAGATCTTGGTTGATTTGCATATGGTGATTAATCCAGTGGTGGGATTCAGCCAGTTCGCACCGCTTCGGGAGAACTGGTAGTTAACTTTCTGAGCAGTTTGGTGAACTGGTTGTTGGAAGAAATCATTAAGGCAGAGAACCAGTTGTTAAATGACTTCAATCCCACCACTGGATTAATCCACATATTATGCGCAAAAGAAAATTCCATACTGCTTAGCACCAAGAGTATGCCGACAAAATTTAGATATAGCTTTAGGCAAGGGCTGATAGGTTAAATCTTATATTAGGGGATGGGAGGCTATTTATTTCTTTAAAAATGTTTAAAGATTTAATTTTTCACTAGCCAGGTTGACTTTTTAGAGGAAACCACCAAAAGTCAAGGACACAGTCTGAATTTATATATTTATTTCTTTGCTGGCTTGCTTTTTTAAAAAAAAAATCTATTTCATGGTATTTGTAACCCGCCCCAAGCTGCGGACTCTGTCTAGAGTGCCACAGAGAAAAAACATAAAAATTAAAAGAGAGATCCCTTCTCCTCTCCCCAAGATAGCTACATTAAACATTACAAAGCATGGTTAAAAACATAGTGGGGTGGTTTTTCTTTTAACAGTTTTATAAAATGCTGGGAGGGAAGGCAGAGATACCCCCAGTTTTGGCCTATCAAAACTATAGTCTACCCATCCTTGAAAGTGGCTAAGATAGCATTAAAAAACTGCCCATATTATTTTTATAATTTTTCTTTTTACCAGCATCATAAAGAATAATTTTGGTTGAACAGTAGCAGCTATGTCACGATAGGTTCCATTACTCTAGAACAGTGTTTCTCAATTTCAGTGATGTTAAGATGTGTGGCCTTCAATTCCCAGTATTCCCTAGCAAACCATTAATAGAAAATTCTCCAGTTCAATCAGGTAAATGAACATTTAGACCCAAGCAAGTGAGGGTGAACTGCTGCGTCAGAGTTTAGTGTGGCATGATCTGATAACCTCTATCTGATAAATTGTAAACAGCAATAAATAAAAGATGCTGAGATCATTTTAGACGTCATTAAAAATTTTAAAGGAAGAGATTTATTGGACAAAATTAAGAAATTCAAGCCCATCAAGCAGTCGTGTTCCTATTAAAATCACAATACTGTATTATATTTAAAAGGAATGCTTAGTATAATTTAAATTCAAACTTTCATGAATCTTCCTCCAAACCATGCCTGTTTGATATTCTCTGAAAGAAAGAATATACTAATGATGATTTGATATTGGAACCCCTGGGAGTCCAGAAGGTAAAGAAACTGGATTTCTGGACAGAAAAAAAATATTTTTCTTTTAAATATTATTATAGATTCATTTCTTTCATAGGCAGCAGAGAAAAATCATGAGCCACTTAATGATGTTATCCTTATGATACCCAAATATTGCCCCAGGAGCCTTTTTAGGGCCAAGAATGGATTTGAATTCAGATCCCTCTGAATCAAAGCTAGCATTCCTAACCATGGCATCATTCCATTTAAACAGGAGACAAGGAAAGATTAAAAATTAAAATTAATGGAGAAAATAATAACAGCTTTCTCCAACCTGGCACTTTCCAGATTTTCTGGGACAGCAACTCCCAAATTTTCCAACCAAGAGTTTTGTTAGAGACCTTGAAAATTACCATTCTGGAGGGCTGTCAGGTTAAAAAGGATTGGTGTAATATGATAGAACAGGTGAGTCAAGCAACAGGCTGGGAGCAGAGCAGGTAAGCGGGTAGGTGGTTTTCTACATCCATGCCTCCCTTGACTTCATCACATGCTCATTTTCAGTGCCTCCTCCTCCTCACACCACCTCTGTCTGTTTTTCCCACCCCTGACCCCCTTTTCATCTCCATCCATTGCTCCTATCCCTATCCCTCCCTTTATTCCACTGCCCACCAAATCTGGGCCCCACAGGCGCCCGCCGCCTGCCACCGACAGCATTTGACTCCTCTGCCACCTCCTGGTACCTGCATGACTACAATGCCAACGCAGCTCCTTGGAAGCATGAGTAGGAGGCCTGGAAAGCAGGGAATTGGTGAGTAGGCTTTCCCCATTGCTCTCCATCCCCTTGACTCACACTTTCAGTTTGGTCTACTTGCACTTTTAATCCCCTCCAAAAGAACATTTAACATCAACTCTGAAGTTTCCTCCTCCTCCTCCTCCTCCAACTCAGGTTCTTGATTTCATTTAGGCTTTTGTGGTGGTAGAATAACAGCAAAAATGGGCCATAACAACTGCATTGTCGGGAGGGAAGTCATTTGAGGAGAAACAAAAAGCAACAACAGTCTAGGCTAGATCGTCCTGCATGAACAGTTTTTCATTTCTTCGTTGGTTTTCTTTTTGCAAAAGGTTTTTGACATTTGAAAGCATTACAAATGTAATCACCTCTTTCTACAGGTAGTCCTCGACTTACGACCACAATTCAGTCTACAATTCTGTTCCTAAGTGAGGCAGTTGTAAAATGCGTTCTGCTTATTTTGCAACCGTTTTTGCCGCCATTGCTAAGTGAATCACTGTAGTCGTTAAGGGAATCATATAGTCATTAAGCAAATCTGCCCCCCCCCCACACACACACATTGACTTTGCTTGTTGGAAGCTGGCTGGGAAGGTTACAAATGGGGATCATATGATCCCAGGACACTACAACAATACATACTGGTTGCCATGCATCCAAATTTTGATCACATGACCATAGAGATGTTGCAATGGTAACAAGTGTGAAATCACTTTTTTCAGTGCTGCTGTAACTTTCAACGATCACTAAACAAATGGTTGTAAGTCAAGGACTAGCTGTAGTCTAATACAACGCTATCAGCTTTTCAACTCACTGGCATCTCATACTGTTTCATGTTGCAGCCAGCCTTCGGATGTTCCCCTGTGTGAAGTAAAATGGGACAGAATCATATTCCTTTTTTTAGCACAGCAGACCATATAACATTAAATCTTGGAATAATTTTAGGGGTCACAAAACTTTACTGAAGGTATCTCGTAAGTCATTAGTAAAACCTTCTACTTAGCACAAGATACAGTAGTTATGATTTCAGGCGGTTGCAGTGAGTTAATTTAAAAATTGACTAAGTATGACTGAAGTAGGGGCCTACGAGAACTGGATGTCAAAGCTCTGCAGAGGATGGCAGCAAAGAGATGCAGTACAAAAAATTTCTTTCTTGCTTCCCTCTGGTGATTGAATAGGGGATTGATTGATTGATTGATTGAACCCATATCTGCTATCCTTACAGAAGATTTCAAGAACTCTAATACAGGTAGTCATTGACTTACGACCTCAATTAAACTCAAAATTTGTTGTTAAATGAGACAGTTGTTAAGTGAATTTTTGCCCCATTTTATGTCCTTTCTTGCCACAATAGTTAAGTGAATCACTGCAGTTGGTAAGTTAGTAACCTAGTTGTTAAGGGAATCTGGCTTCCCCATTGACTTTGCTTGTCAGAAGGTTGCAAAGGGCAGTCACATGACCTTGGGACACAGCCACGGCCATAAGTATGAACCATCTGAATTTTGATCACAGGATTGTTGGGATGCTGAAACAGTAATAAATCATTTTTTTCACTGTAACTTTGAAAGGTCACTAAATGAACTGTTGTAAGTCGAGGACTACCTGTAGACTGAACCAATTTTTTTTTAAATTTTACATGTATACTGCCTAATTACAAGCCTAATTATTATTCTTATATAATCCTGTAGCCTTTTTCCCTCAAAGGCCATTTTCTAGATCATTGACCCTGTTGCCCCCTAGCAATGCTAATTAAAAATAAGCTGCTACTGTATTGGACATGGAATTTCCATTCAGCTGCAATGTCTGAAGGCTATTAAAATGTTGTTTCTGTGAGTAGGTTATTTTTTATCCTCATTAAAGCCATTTAAATTGGAAGTGATCATCTTTTGTACCACTAATAGCCTAGTGTTAAAAATAGTTCTCCAGAATGAGAGATCTTCTAGTATTATAGGAAAGAGGAAAAACTTCTGTGTAATCACTCTACGGTACGCCATTTTCATTTTATAATTTTTAATTTTAGAATTACCTGCTTGTTCAGGTGAAGGACTCCAAGGATTTTTTTCCTGGACTAACCATTTTTGTACATTCCATAGAATCTGTACCATAAATGTCCACTTAATGAGTTTATTATTTTTTTAAAGAAATTATACAGTATGCTGTATTTCACTGAGCTGTAATATATTTTGGGCTATGTTGGACTGACAACTTATGACAGACCCTTTTTATGTCAAACCTTTTTATATGCCAAATATATCACAAATAAAGGTTAAATTGTATTTGGAGAGCTTTCAGAGACCAATCCACTGAAAGCATTTTCTATTAATTAGCTGCGTTTCTCAGACTTGGCAACTTTCAGACAGGTGGACTCCAATTCCCAGAATTCCCTAGCCAAGACAAAGTTGCCAAGTCTCAGAAACAATGAATTAGTTGCATTAA
This sequence comes from Coluber constrictor foxii, assembly GCA_038048745.1. NCBI lineage: Eukaryota > Metazoa > Chordata > Lepidosauria > Squamata > Colubridae > Coluber > Coluber constrictor. Next base: position 58,814,863 of record CM075961.1, on the reverse strand, counting down.
TTCTGTTGGAATATTAACAGGGAATAGCATGAGGAGCTTGGAAATCAAGCAGGGTCTGTCTGCTGTTGTCAGGACTAGAGCAGGGGTATCAAACTCAAGGCCCAGAGGCTGGATCCATGGGGTGCTTAGATCTGGTCCGCAGAGCCATCCTGGAAACAACAAAGGATCAGCCCACGCTGCCTCTGCCAGCTCCGTCTTTGCTGGCAGAGAGTTGCAGGAGGCAGTTGCAGCCAAAAATGGAGCTTGCAACAGCCATGGGTAGCCCTCCCAAGTTTCTTTTTCACTGGCAGAGGATTGCAGGAAGCTGTCGCAGCCGAAAATAGAGCCCAGGAGCCCGTTTTCACTGGCAGAGCACTTGGGCCACCACAGGTGCCCCCAACATGAGTGATGTCCCACTGGCCACACCCACCCTGGCCACGCCCACCCTGACCCCCCAAAGTCAAACACAACCGTAATGTGGCCCTCAATGAAATTGAGTTTGACACCCCTGGACTAGAGAAAACTCAGAAGCTTCCAAAACCTTTCACTGGAAAAACTTACTGATCCAAAAATGGTGTCCAAGTAAGAAGGGCAAGACAATAACTTTGCTCATCAATAGTTAAGATGTAGGATGGATACACAGGATACTTGACAAACTCTTTTTCTCTTACAGTAAATCAGGACCTGTTCAGTGCTGAATTGATAACTGGCATATTCATTACTATGGAAGACAAGCTCATTGGTTTTATTCAGGCAGAAAGGGTATTACACATATCCATTTATCACTGTAAGGGATTGTGCTGGGGTGTCTACAGGGAAGTGGTAAAAAAATAGTCAAGATGGCAGCCACAACAATGGGTTTGAAATCCTGTCTCCTTTTTTACCTAGGATCAAGATACCACAAAGTTTGAGAAACCTCACAGTACAAGTAGTCCTCGACTTACAACAGTTCCTTTAATGACCGTTCGAAGTTACAATGGTACTGAAAAAAGTGACTTATGACTGTTTTTCACACTTACAACCATTGCAACCATCCCCATTATTATGTGATCAAAATTCAGATGCTTAGCAACTGGTTCATATTTATGACGGTTGCCGTGTCCTGGAGTCATGTGATCACTTTTTGCAACCTTCTGACAATCAAAGTCAATGGGAAAGTTAGAGTCTCTTAACAACCGTGTTACTAACTTAACAACTGTAGTGATTCACTTAACAACTGTTGCAAGAAAGGTTATAAAATGGGGGAGGGGTGTCACTTAACAAACATCTCTCTTACAACAGACATTTGGGGATCAGTTGTGATCATAAGTCAAGGACTACCTGCAGTGATTTCCATGTGTTTATTTATATAGAGAGCAGTGTTTCTAACCTCAGCAAATATAAAATGTGTAGAACAGGCTGGGGAATTCTGGGAGTGAAACTCTATACATCTTAAAGTTGCTGAACTTGAGAAACACTAATATAGAGCAGTATATGCAAATATCATGCAAACCAGCAGATTTTTAAATCCTCTTTTTAAGCAGTGCTTTTCTATTATTGAAGTGATGCTATTTATATTGTCACTGCAAATCTCTGTCAAGGGCTTAGATCCACACAAACAGGCAATGTGTTAATATCAGGCAGTTCACTTAACTGCACCCTCATTTTATATAACTCTGGGACATGGGCATACATGTACATACCCACACCCAGATTAGCCGCGGAATTTTTCCCCTTTCCAATTTCTAAAAGACAAAAAAAAAAAAACCCAAAAAATGTATCAGGCTATCTCTTCACTCTTGTCTTCCCTTGTCTTCTATGGTATAGATAAAATAACAATTAACTATTTCAGATTAATCACAAGCCATAGCATATCATGTTACATCCTTGCCAGACCTTTCTTCTTACTTTTAAATTAAGTATAAGAGTTTATTTGTGTTTAACAAAAGACCCACAAAAAGCCTCAAACCCAGTAAGGGCAACAACAAAGGAAAGGAAAGTGACCAAGAATTAGCAGATATGAGCAAATTGTAAGACTATTATTTTTAGGCATGCCGTTAATTTCAGTCTCAGAGCTCAAGGTAGTATATTTCATACATAGATTTCTTCAACCAATGGTGCTCCGGATATTTGAGGCCCTCCAGAGGCTGGGTTGGGAATGACAGGAGTCAAAGTTCAGCATATGAAAAGGGCGCCATGTTGGGGAAAAGTTTCTTTAGCAGGCAGGCAGACAAAGTCGCAGCCTTTGTTTTTTTGTTTTTTTTACAATCAGGATTAAAATTCAAAAGGGACAGCAGCAAAGATGGGCCTAGTCATTCAAAATTTTGCCGGTTTGAGTTGGGTGCCAATATCTTCATTTCTATTCTTCTCACCTATCATATGTATAGGCACAGACTCATACATACCTTCCTAATTCCCCTTCCTCCCTCGCTCCCATGTCCTATGTGCTTTGGCTTTATTTCATTATTATCTGTTTTCATTTTCAGGGCAAATATTGCGCCTGTCCATGGAAGAGAACGATGGGGAGCCCCACAGCCCTAGAACTGAGAGTTGGGATGTCAAACAGTACCTGGCCTTAAAGCATAGAGGAGGGAAAAAGAGAATGTTTTAAAAAGCAGCATTTTTCAAACCTGGCAACTTTAAGAGGTATACACTTCAATTTTCAGAATTTCTCAGCCAGCCATGCTGGCTGGGGAATTCTGGGAGTTGAAGTCCACACCTCTTAAAATTGACATGTTTGAAAAACAGCCCTTTAAAGGGACATTGAAGATGGACTCGATTAGGGAACCAAATTGATGGAGCATGGGGCTATGAGTACAGAGCTAAAGTGAAATTGGGAGGAGCTGAATTGTTGAATGGGTAAAAAAGCAGACAAGACAATCCGTGGCTTGACTGAGCCACAGAGTAACATCTCAACACCGTCTATCAAGTGACAAAAGCTTCTTGTTCCTGGCAGAGATGGGGCTTCCCTCGTGTTCTTCCCAGGGGTGGGCTGCATCAATATTTGATTCCAATTAATGCCCCATTTCATACGTCTTGTAGGGTCTACCCTGTATTCTCGTAACGCCCCGACTGCGTGAGCCAGGTACGTATCTTGTGCCATACACCTCAGCCTGCTTATTTATACGCCTGGGGGTGAATGGGGGCATTTTCCATTTTTCACAGGCAGATGGTTAGAGATGTCTGGATGAAGCTGGGGCTTCATGCCGGCCTCTGGTTCAGGGGTTGGGTGGAGAAGGACAAGGATCCAAAACAATTCCATCAAGCAGCCTTTAGACTTCTTGTCATGACTTAATTGATTATGCCAATATTTGTAGCCCCACAGGATTGAAAAAAATAAGTCATGAAGATTCTGTGCATTAGATGCAATTTTTAGGGGATCCTAGCCTTGGTTGCACAGTTTCATTGCCCAGCAGTACCGTGGTTCTTGCTTTATGCTTTCCATTGGATCAGATTCAAACAATGTTGTCCATCCAAATTCTTGGTACAATTCTTGCCATTCACACTTTTTAATTTTCCTGTGTGTAAAAATCAGTGCTCCTCTCTTTTTTCCATGTGCCCATTGTTTTGCATATGTTTACCTAAGCACCTGTGTTATGAGCATATGCAAAACGCCAAATCATGGCCAAGGAAATAAATGAGTGGCTTGCCCTGATTGCAAAATTGAATTCTGGGTGTAGACAACAGTGTATGCAAAAACAGGTAAGTGTCAAATGAAGTGTCTGGTGAAATGTTTGGATATCGTTGCATGCCAAGGAAGCTCAGCTTCCCATTTGCACATTCAAAACTAGTGCTAATGGGACAGAAACAATGCAATGCATTTGCATGCATACCTGGTTCGAGCTGCAGGTAAGGGTAAGCGTGCAATCTGCTGCTTAGTTGCATTTAATTTAAAGAGTTGCACGTGAAAATAAACTGGATAGTTTCCTTGCTTCTTAAGTTTCACTTCATTCAAGTAATTCTGGACAATTTTACAGAATTGTACAGTAAAAAATAAAAGTTTACTTGGTGTGAGTGAATCTTAGAATGTGCAAACTGTTCCTGTGTAGGTAGAAATGAACCGATGAGCACAGGAAATCTGCACTTTGCACGTGCTGTTATTCCTTTTGCTCCATGCTGCGTGTCAAAAAGGGTGAGCTTATGCTGATTATATGCAAAACTCTCCTTCTGCACACAAAGGAGTGAATGTTTGCTTGCACAAGCTATCCTGCTTAGCATTTCCAGCCCGTATGATCAGGTATTTGTGTCTTTCTTTGTTCCCAGCTCTGATTACCGCCTGAGACTGGCTGGGCATGTGAACTCCAGCGCTCCCTGGAGGAGGTCAGCCTTGGTCTGCTTTCACTCCAATCTCACTTATTGCTTTTGGTGTGGGGTTGTGGGTTGCTGGTGAATAAGTAAGGAGGCCTTAGGACATTGTCCTCTTTAGTCAGGATCATTTTCTCTCTCCTGCTCAGGACTGAGTTGGGGGATCCCATGAGATCTATTTGGATGTGTTTGCATGACCCCTCTAGTTAACTTATCATGTCAGTTGTGGAATCATAAAGTAATCAAATAGCTAGGTTAGCACATCATTGTTAGACTAAATCATTGTGACCTTGTTTCTGCTCATTGTGTCATGTGAACACACCATGCGTGTAGCAGGGCTTAGCCGCAGCCGTCTCTGACACAAAATAACTCTTTTGCATGACAGTACAGGTAGTCCTCAACTTATCTCGTTCATAGTTATGATGGATTCAAAAATGATGTACTGACATGACCCTGGTACCCACCCCTGCAATAACATGATCGCAATTCAGAGATTTGGCAACTGACTCCCATTTATGACCAGTTGCAGCATCCTGTGGTCATGTAATTGTGATTTGCAAGCTCTTTTGCCAAATCCCAGCAAAAACACCCTTTGAGGAAGCTGGATAACCTCAAAAACTGTGTGATTCATTTAACAACTGTGTGATTTGTTTAATGACAGTGGTAATTTGCTTAATAAACAAAGTCATAAAAATAATTCTAAAATCAGGTCCAGCTTGGCATACAACTGCAATGACTTAAATGGAGATGCCGATCCCAATTGTGGTCATAAGTCAAGGACTACCTGTACTGAGTTATGAGAGAGAGAGAGAGAGAGAGAGAGAGAGAGAGAGAGAGAGAGAGAGAGAGAGAGAGAGAGAGAGAGAGAGAGAGAGAGAGATGGAGTTGGGCTTCCACACGCTAAGAAATTGCACCAGGTTTGTAATAGATTTAGTGCAATGTTCTGATCAGAAAGCTAATGCCTCTCTGTTACACATTGAATATGTAAAAGCATGATCATCTGATAATAGGAGCATGCTTTGTAAAGTGTCCCTGGGATGACATGTAATGACTGACTACCTGCATGCAAACATACTAAAGCATTACATATACCATGCCATATAGGTCTGCAAAGTGCACATTGGTATATGGGGATGGTATACTTTACATGTATATTGTACTATACCTTGAATCATCCAGTTCCAATTCACAACAGTCTGCAATATGTATTCTGAAGTGCTGCAGATAGGCTACACAAGCACAATGATCGATCACCTGGTATTCTTTTGTATTGGTCTAGATCAGCCTTCTACTATTTGGTGGTCTTCAAATGTATAAGATTAAAACTTTCATAATTCCCAGAGAGCATGAGTAGTTTAGCTCAAGAATATCAAGTTGGAATTGGATAGGTGGATGGATAGACAGATCAATATCCAACAAACATACATATTGTACTATATTTTCATAATATACTGTATACACCTCAGAATAGCATATGTGGGTTGTGTGTTCTCCGCTATTTTCTTTTAATGGAAAGGAGTATAGAAGTGTTTTTAATAAAACAAATATTAAAAAATTACACAAATTCCATGCATATTAACAGTAACATAAACATTATACCAGGGTTTTTCAAACTGAATTCTGTTTGAATTTGATGGGGTTCCCTGAGAAACTAAGAAAGGGAAAAAACCTCAACTAACTTGAATATATAAAGTTGCATAAATAAATGCACAAACTTTATTTTATTGGCAATGTTTGTCCCTACAGTTTTGCCTTTTGATCAGGGATTCCCATGTTTTTTAACAGCCTGAAAAAATTTGAACTCCCCCCCACCCCCCGCACCTCAGTTATATGACTCATTTGTCAGACAGGTTTAACCTGGAACATATATTTAAATTGTTTCACATACTGTATTCCTTCATCAAATAGCATGTTAATTATATGCATTACATTAATATTATGAATATACTTAACAATGGTTTGACCCTCACATGCACCATCTGGAATAAACTCCCATTTAATACAGATCATGCTACCTAGAGTGTTGTGAGTTATAACCAATGAATCATATAACCAACTGTGCACTTACTTACCTTTGGAAGAGCTCCAAAGTTCGCATTGGGAAAGGAGAGCAGGCCTCTCCACCTTTCAGCACGCTTAGGCCGCCTCACTCCGTCCCAGAACCAACACCATTTTCAGAGCAGCTACAATGAATCATGGCCATTTCCCAATGTGATGAGCACAATGAAATGATCTTTCCATTGGGAGGAAGTGTGTGGAGAGGTGTGGGGCCCAATGGGACAGCAATCAAGGCAGGAGATGGGAGAGGCCTTGAGAGGCCCAGAGTAGGCTACATGTGAGCTAGGAAAGTACTGCATTGCAGGCCTGGACTTGCGCTAGGCCTCCCAGGACTTCCTTGGAGGTAACCCATGCTCCATTTAATGACCACATCAGAAAAAGGGGTGGAGGTTGTTAAGCAGAACAGTCATGCAATTGCCTCACATATATATGTGTGAGAGAGTGAGTTACTTTATAGTAAGACAGGCAGCCAATAAATTTTATAAATAAAAGATAAATATGTAATGACTTGCCTCTATGAGATACACAAAATACTTAAGTCATAACATGTTCTAGTCCCAGGCATCTCCTGGATAGCTATACTGTTGTATGAAGCAAGTGTGGGTTCCATGGTTTTTTTTTCCTGTATTGCACAATCGGCTGTGAATTGTGTAGCAAGCATGTAAATAGTGACAGTGAGGATCTTCTATAAGGGGAAAAACAGGTTTTTAGGAGAGGGAACAGAATGGAAAGTCATGGTGGGAACTGCTTTGGCAGCAAAAGGGTTTTTCCGATTAAATTCCTCCTCCTCTATATAATCTGTGATGTGATCCCTATAATTATCAGCCTTTCTTTCTTGAGGATAAATGCATTTTTGGAAACCTACAATTTTTTTTCCTTTTCTTATGCAGGATATGCCCTTTATTTTTTTCTCCCTGCATTTATCTATTCTGGAATGATTGGGGTTGGGAGGGAGTTATATAGATGCCAAACAGAATTATAAAATTTAGCCACTATAAAGCAGTTGAATTAGGGAAAATCAGTCTCTGGGAGTATTTTTAATAGCTTTTTTTCTGGCATTCTACTTTTGGATGATGATGGATCTTATTTGGGGGAACCATTCCCATCTGGAACAGTAACAACTCCATTCCAGAGGTGTCCAGAGGTGGGAAATTTTAAAAAATCAATATCATAGCCAGAACTGTATGATTGAAGCCCCATCTCTTTTTCACATATGCTGAGACAAACTTAAAAGTTTCAGGGCTTCAATTCACATGTCTGTGGCCACCATGTTGATTTTTTGACAACCCCGTGGGGACACCTTTGATGGATCTCAGATTGATAAAACAAAGGAGAGGGCTTTGTACTCCTAAATTCTGCTTCCTCAGAACAGATTGTCCTTTGTAAATAGGAAAAGCTAAGGGGGAATGAAGAATGCAGTGGCTCAGTGGCTAAGATGCTGAGCTTGTCGATCGAAAGGCCGGCAGTTCAGCAGTTCGAATCCCTACTGCTGCATAAGTGGATGAGCTCCTGTTACTTGTCCCAGCTTCTGCCAACCTAGCAGTTCGAAAGCATGAAAAAATGCAAGTAAAAAAATAGGAACCACCTTTGGTGGGAAGGTAACAGCGTTCCGTGAGCCTTTGGCGTTTAGTCATGCCAGCCACATGACCACAGAGACATTTTCAGACAGCACTGGCTCTTCAGCTTTGAAACGGAGATGAGCACCACCCCCTAGAGTTGGGAACGACTAGGACATATGTGCGAGGGGAATCTTTACCTTTACCTTTTTAAGGGGGAATGACAATCTCTGCTGCTCATCCCTCTAACAAGGCTGTGAGATCCTGTAGGGCAATCCTTTTCAAACTTGGCCATTTTAAGATGCATGAACATCAACTCCCAGAATTCCCCAGCCAATAAGGAATTCTGGAAGTTGAAATCCACACATCTTGAAACAGACAAAGTTGAGAAATGCTACTATAGGGTGTAATTTCTGAAGTGCTGGAGCACAGCCAGGAAAATCAGAGCTAATAGTTTTCAATTCAGGTGGAGAGCATGGGGCAGCCCATTTCCAAATTTGCTATCTCAGAGTTCTCCCCTTGATTGTAATGATAGCAGCCAGACAATCCAGGCCCAGTAGGATTCTCATACTCACACCACCTTCTTGGCTAACCTGTGTTCTGCAAGGTCTGTGGGGTTGGAGGAGAGATTAATTTATGGTACTACTGGGAAGGAAGCAGTAATTCATTCGAAGCCCGGATGGAACAATAAATGCCAGCCAGTCTGATCACTGATCACTAGATAATTACAAATATTGTTTTGATTTAAATAATTATTACTTAAAGGTTTTTTGAATCAATTATTATACAGTTCAAAGTTGAGCTTTGTTATAGAATATGGCATGGGTTTGTCATGGTTGGTGGTCTGAGATGCAAGCTAAGGTTTAAAGTGAAGGAATCAGGGCATTTCCAGACAATGTTTCAGAGGGCAATTATTCTGCCTTATTCATAACATTTTAAAGAAACAAAACTCCAGATGACACTGTTTTCTATAGGTAAATATCCACTTTAAAAAAACCACTGAAAAAATAATGAAACAAAAGATGGAATGGTTGCACTAATGCTTTTGACTGGCTTTAGTAGGTCACTCCACTGGAAATACCTTCAGCTAGATTTAGCAGTTTTATGCAACTGGTTAGCGTATCTAGTGACCTCTGCTGATCTAGGAACTGCCCTATAGCTGTCTAAATAGCAGTATGGAAGTACTGAAACAGCACACAGTTTGGTTTTAGAAGGTCCCAATTCACACAACCATTGTTAAGAATTTCAGGAGTGGAAATCCACACACTTATAATGTGTCAAAGGTGGGAATAGACACTGGCATTCAGGGGTGATTTTACAAACCATAAATTGGCCTTCCTCAACAACCACCTTCCAATTGTGTTGAGAATGCAGCTTCTAAAGCGTGCCAAATTGTGGGAAGACTGCTCTAAACCTCCACAAAGTGTGACTTAATATAAGTAAAAAGCTGTTTTAATTAAAACAAAATATAATCATGGTGCCCCTGTTTGGACCGTACAGCCAGCATCTCTGCAGCTGATGAAGAATTGGGAATGGAGGAGAAAAAGCTGCTGCTTCAGAAATCATGATTATGAAACTACAGATTTTTAAATGCAGCCAACATTGGGGTAAATGGAGCAGATCTGAATCAGTGTAAAGTTATCAGTGAAGCATAGCAGAAAGTAGCTTTTTCCCCTCTGTATGCTATTGAGATTGCCTGACAGAGTGCCTTTAAATCTTAACCGGACTTGTGTTTTGTTCATTCATTCACTTCTCTCATCTCTCTCTTTCCTTCCTGACAGCACTCCCCACAGGCTATGAGAAGTCCCACAGCCTGAACAGCATTGCTGGTCTACCTCCATCTCCAGCACCCCCTTCCTTTGGCTCACCTGGTTCCGTCCGACGTCCTCGCTCGCCCATTCCTTCCATACTCTAGAGACACACCAGGAATGCTTGGGGTTAGCTTGTATGTTTGTTTCTTTTAAAAAAAGAAGAAGGAAAAGGAAAAAGAAAAGGTAATGCCAAAAAATAGGGGGGCAGAGTTAAACGCAAAGAAAACACTCTCTGCCAAATGCATTGGAACACACGAAATGCGGGAGACACCCATACAGGTGGTGTTGCACTAAATTTGCACTTTCTGGAGCATCCATGAGAATTCTGAGGCCTGAAGCCTTCGATCCCTGTAGCTTTGAATCAGGAGTACAGCTTAAGCATCTACTGCGGGAGGAAGGGTGAGGGATGGTTTGCTCTGAAAATCCAAACACTCAAAAAGCAGGAGAGGAGATGTGTCAAGGACAAACATTGCAGGAAAAAGCCCAAGGCCCTCCTGTCTGGATTCTCTGCATCCTTCCCTTCATTCACCTTACCAGACTGCACAGTATTTCTCTGACCCTGGCTTTACAGTTTCTCTCTCTGTTTAATGCTCTTTCCCTTTTCATCATCTTACTCAGGACTTTAATGAGCCATAGAGCCTTCCTTCCTTCCTTTCCTTCTGTTTTGTGTCTCTCGGTCTGCACCTTGTTATCTACGTTTGGTTTCTCTGTCCTTCTCTGAACTTTTCCCATAGAAAAATCTATATCTCTGTTAAATCTTCCCTCACAAACGACATGTTTCCAGTCTTTCTATCTGTCTCTTTCTTAACTTTCCTTATTTCCTTAATGAGCGGTTCTGGTTCTTTAAACACATGGACCCTCCACCGTTCCTCCGAAGAAGGCCATCCACTCATCTGCCTTGGGTCTTCTGTCTTTCCTTGGAATTGTTCTTCTGTTCTGTGCATGGATCTTCCATCAATCACAAGCAATAAGGTCAGACTCTCCCTTCTGCCTGGATGCATGATAACGACTTTCCTATGATGTAGATAATCCAAGAATAACCAAGTTCCCACAGATGAAAGAGCTGAGGGTAAGCGCAGAGACCAGGATGGGGTCTGGGAGAAGGCAACTCCAGCATCTGACTAGGTTTGAAGGAGAAGCTAGAGAACCATCCTCCTTCTTTTGCCTCTCTCTCCTTTCTTCTCTTTTGTTTGTCTCTTTTTTCACACACAGAAAAGGACAATGGAGCACTACTTGTTGAGGTGGGTGCTTTCACTGTGATTTTTTTTTTCCTGTTTCCATCCAAAGTTGAGATGGGATGCTCTTTTGATCTGATTGCAAAAAAAGAGTGGGGAAAATAAAGAGATATGAGAACAACAACCAAGAGAACGTAGGAAAAAGAAATCTATTTTTCAACCGAAAAAGAATAACCGCAGGATTAGAAAATTTATTGGCAACTGCAAGGGAAAGATATCTTCCCTATGTTTTTTCTGGGACAAGAAAATATATGACATGTCACTGAGCACTTGAGTATGGGACACCTGGTTTTTTCAAAGCAATGCTGCTGATACAGACAAAAACAAAAAACAAAAACATAAGGAATAGCACCACCGAGCTAAACTATTTAGAATCTGCATTTTCCAAGCCAGCATGTATTTGCATGTAATACTGTAAGCGACAATATTTAATGTTATATGCAAAAGCAAATGAAAAAAAAAATGACAAAAAAGAACTACAAAAAAGCAAAAAGAGATATATTTTCCTTCAGGACTTGCAATCCCCTGCAACAACAAACATCACCAAATTTAGCAAGTACCCCTCCCCCCTGACCTGTTTCCATCCTGCAAGGGGGTAAGAAGCACTGCACATGGTAGGAGGTGGATGTATCCTAAAGGGCTTTTTCCTTCCCTGGGCATGTATCACGGATGGCGATAAGATGCTGGCAGAGCGAGCCCTTTGTCCTAGAGCAAAATCCAAGAGCTTCTTGTTTGTTAAGAAAATGTTCATATGATCTGAAATAATGCAAGGGGGAAGAGTAGCTTATACTCATTGCTAATTCAAGTAGTAAATTCCAGTGGAAAAGACAGTGCGGGGGCAGCAAGGCTGGCATTTTATTATGTGGACATTGAGGAAGTAGCTTGGTGGGAATATAAAAGGCAGGAATTTGGTCAAGCTGGGAATAAGACATTGAGAAATGCTGTACTACAATCCCTTGTATATAAAGGCGTTATCTTTAGCTGATATATATTTTAGCACAGGAATTCTGTTTCATCAGAGTGGTGTAATACTCCAAGCGGCGTGTTCCTTTTGTAGATGTTATCTTATTGGAGGCTACCAATCTTCAGTGCCTCAGCTTCCATTCAAAACTTGTTTTCCTAGCAATTAATTGTAGGAGAAAAATTAAGCACCTCAACATGGTTCAAAAATATACACAACCAGTTTGGTTACCTTTTTTTTTTAAATGAGTGATAAGATTTGCAGATTTGCACAGCTCAAGTTTTCCAATGAATGCACTTTTGAGGAATGCAAAATACCATGTTTTGCAAGATGCTCAGGACCGAAGAGGGAACTGTTAGCAGCATGTTAGTTTCTTGAAGTTTTTAAAAAGAATTTCTTAAGTCTACCCATCCTGTGGGCATAGTTATGGAATTTACTGTACCAACAACATATGTCACAGGCAGGTTGATTACTTTGGCAGCAAAATATATCTGGCATGTTATCAGAGTGTAAATTAAGTGGAAAGATTTAGAACTGGAATAACATGGATCATTCCATAGGCAGTTTAAAAATGTAGCTTTCTAAGGCCAAATATCACAAGTAGCTGAAGCAATAGTTGTCCCACTATCATGTATTGTTCTGTTGCCTCTTGTTGGCAGCCTTTTCATTGACAGGCTACAGGCAATGAATGGCACAAACCAAGCTATTCTGTGAAATATAGTCAGTCAACAGTGATCCCACTGTTTTATGTTATTGGTTCATGTAAAGTCTGTGAACACGACTAAATTCATCACACCATCTTCAGTATCTAAATGGCTTCTTAGCAAAGAGATAGGTATCTCCATTAAATAACTTTTTTTATGACCTTATGGTTAAAATAACCAGCACCAGTATCTACATATCATTACGCTGGGTGGTTGTTCAGCTATCAGAAAGCTAATAAATTATCCGAAGGACCCTCTAGAAGCACTTCTAATATAGATTTGTTTGTTTATTTGGTTATATTGATAATCTGCCTTTCCTTCTCTCCCATCGCATTTCCAAACACCCTATGAAAGTGTGATGGTACAATTTGTAATATTCAATAGTAAAAATAATTAAAACATAAATTGCATTTCTTTTTTGTTAGTTGTATTAGAAGAAAAAACATTGTTTAGCTTAGACCAGCATTTTTTTAAAAAAATTGGCCATTTTTAAACTTGGCCATTTTAAGACGTTTAACTCCCTAGACAGCAAATCTAGGAACTGAAATCCATATATAGTAAGCTTTTCTAGTTTGAAAACACTGGCTTAGAAGACCATGGATCTCTAAACTGGTTTTTCTCTCTAGCTAATGGCTACCACATATTAACAGATCAAAGGAACTAACGTAGTGAACAGTTGAAATAAAACAATACAGAACTTTCTGACATGCCATCAGATCAAAAGAATTCATGATCTAGATCTATGTTAATATGCCATTATTTCAACTGACACTTGAAAAGGCCTTGTTTTCTTGAAATACTTGACCTAATGCCCAATCTACATCTGCACTTGTAAAAAAAGTGCTAGTCTTCACTATCAGAGCAGCAAATCTTTGAATAAAACAAGGATGATTAAAAAAACTAAAAGTGAAAGGAGGGGAGATTGAAATATTTATGGACAGAAAACAAATGGAAACAAAAAAAGTATTAGAATAATACTATCTCTGCTTAGTGAGATAATAAACACATAGATTCTTTTTTTCCTCCTTTTTTATTGTTCCATAATACAAATTTGGAAATACCTTCCTTCCTTCCTTTTTTTCTCTCTGAACTAGGAATTTCTAGTCTCTATGGGGCAAAAATTCTTAAATTAGTGTAAACAGATGAAAATAAAAGTATATTTTGGCTTATGAAGCTATGTTTGTATGAGTGAAAAGAATAGCTAGTGTCTTTTCTTAGTCTATTTTTTAAATTGTTTCCAATGACAATATTTTTTGACTGGTCAGATTTATGGAAGGGTTTACAATGTAGTCAAGGTTGCTAAATTTGTGTGTATGTGTGTGTGTGTGTGTGTTTGTGTGTGTGTGTGTGTACATTGTTTTTATAACAATAAAATTGGTTTCCAATAGATATGAAGGATATATGGAATTGATTCTGCAGTGAAAGAATTTAATATACTTGAGATGTAGTGACAATTGGATGAACATCCATTAGACTCAAATGGAATATAAACTGTTTCACCTTGCTTTGCAAATTTATAGTTGCAAAATCTTTAGGCTTGTTCACTGATTTCCTTTCCTCTTCCTGCACGTGAGGACCTCTTTAATCTACTTTTTGAAACTAAGTATGTTTCCCCTTTATATCTCAACTTGGAAATCACAGTTGTTCTTGATAGACTTTGTTAAAAGCCTTCGGATCAATTTAGATGTGATAGGAAATTATGGTTTGTTCCAAAATAAGGGATCAGAGCTCCCAGAATTTACAGGACAGAATGAGGAAATGCAAATCTCATTGTACACAAAATAAGCTGAATCAGGCAGGATTTTATTGAAATAAATCTTTTTTAATGTATTTTGATAGCTTAGATAGATAAGGCTGTAGTTTCTACATAAAAAAAACACTAAATACAATCATTGAGTTTCTACAATTTATTTCTCATCCATAAAGTTATTATTCCTAGACTTGATATATGTCAATTAATATAGCATAATAATTAAAGTAGTTAAGATTTTTGGTAGAAATAGTTACTACTGTATTTTTAAACTTGCAGCATAATTTCTATTTCAGCATAATTAGAATCAATAAATAATAAAACAATCAAATTAAATTAATTCCCATCATAGTATATTAAAATCCCTCAACTAAGAAAGAGTTATATGGCCAATTGAAACAATATTGTCCTGAAAGACAATAAAGATGAAAAGCATTTTAGTACGTTGATGAAATAACAAAAATATTTCCTGTCATATATTCACTTGTCTGCTACACATTCTCTAAATTACATGATTTCGTAGGAAACTATATCACTGAATTTTCAAAGTAATTAATAATATAATCATAATTTGATTTAATCAATCAAAAGTCAGTTCCAAAGTCCTTTATATTTGAAGGCTGCAAGTGATATTATATGTCACCAAAATGTCATGCCAATAGCAAGCACATTTTAATTAAAAGGTTTGATTCTAATATAACCAATTAAAGAATCCACTTCCTTGGTTTTGTAGTCTAGGATGCTTGTTAAGAAATACACACACACACATACACACACACACATGCATATATGTGAAGATGTTTTGATTTCAACTCCCAGAATTCTCCAGCCAGCCAGAATTCTGAGAGTTGAAATTCACCCCATCTTCAAGCAGCCAAGGTTGAGAAACACTGCTCCAGAGAATTTAGAATTAGGTTCCCAAAAGAATGCAACTAGATTCAGATAAATATGGCTGCACCATCTCTGTTTACTTGGGAAATTGGAGATTGAGGGAGCCAGACTGTTTTTTCTTCTAGCAGAAAAAGAGGATATGTGTCTTCCAGTATGGCTAAAAATGTCACAAAAATTGTTCTGGCAATGAAAATTGCCCTTAAAATCAATGGAGGCTTTCTCACAATATTAAATATCAGCAATGACATATAAAACCTAGGTTATACTGAGGCTATAAACTATGTCTGTAGCATTCCACTTTAGACCCTTTAGGACACCGTAAAAAAAAGAACAACAAAGAAGGTTTAGCACCCAAAAGAACTAAAACAGGATTCCTAGCCAACTATATTTTGCACATCTTAGTTTTTTATTTGCAGGAGGAAATGTTTGAAAAGTTTATTCCTGTAAAAAGTAATTCTGTAGCACAGAATCAATGCTGGTGAAAGTACCCAAAATTGCATTTGATGATAAGAGATGATGAGACAATTTGCTCTGAAACTTTTCTTTTTCATTAAAGATTTCTGTGCTCATACAAAAAGGGGGAAAAAAACCCTTCAGCAGCCCACCACATCTGGTCAAAGATACCCATCTTACATACTATGCAAATATTTTTGTGGGTGCCTGTTTGAGCTCACCCCCTCCCCAGACTTGCACAGTTCAAAGGATGGAAGCTCTTTATGCAATGATTTCTATGCAAAATAAACAAATAAAAATATAAAAAGTGGCTAGATTCAGGAGGGCAGTTGGGAGCATAGGATAAACATGGGAATGATGAATTAATGCAGATGACTATTTTTTTAAAAAAGTTCCCTTTTGTGGTGCATATTCCACCAATCTGCTTCCAAAATGGGGACAGTTCAGCTGGTCATATTGACCTATATATCTCTCTGAAAGATATGTCATTTTGTATGTATATTATAGTTAGATTGTGGAATGTAGAGGCTTTAAATTTAAGAAAGGGGTGGTCTTGACAAAAGCTTGATTGGGTGGATGCAGTACTATCAAGTAAGTACTGTAAAATAAATATATTAATTGTTTCTAAGTGAACACTTGTAGGATTGCATATTGTCTATTTTTCCTTTTCCATTAATATGACCATTTTGTCTTCTCATTATATGGATGCTCTGAACGACTAAGAATAAAAGACATGACAGCGGGCTTTCTAAACCAGAGATTCCAATAGCAAAAGGTACAGATCATGCTTATATTAATTGTAGATTTTCTACCAAGAATTCTTCTGCCTTTAAAAGGTGGATGCAGAAGAAGATGGGGCAGGCTCATTTAGGATGTATGCATTTTAAATACTGTCTGTCCCCTTCCCACCCCATTTAGTGCGGTCAAAGTGCAACTTTCTTTAGCAAGAGTTTCATTTATTTTAATTGCTTTCATTTGTATAATTTGATTGGCTGGTTTGTCAGAGTTGATTGACGTTGATTGAGTTTGCACAGGACAGTTTGTGTAACCCAGTTCTCCTGGATCGTACCATTTCAAAAGATAAGTTGGTGGAAAGAATGTTCCCCAGGCTTGCAAATTGCTAATCTCTCTGGCTTGAATAACATGGTCAGGGCAGGGGAATTTTGGAAATAGATTAAAATAGGTCCTTGATTTTTTTCCTGATTATATTAGTAATATGCATGAGAATCTTAGCTAATAATATTTGTTAGGGCTTAGTAACCTGTCTGGACTTGATCTGTGTATTTGAATTCAAGCCCATATTATAAACTATTGTTTGTAGAAAACTAGCAAGTCAGGTAAATAAACTAATCTATAAGCTTGACATTGGTAAGGAAAGACAAAGTTCTTATTGCAGCCAAGAATTCTGTAGTCGTCTTTGCATTCAGAACAGGGATTGTCCCAGGAGAGTCATAATATCTGTCTTTTACAAGAAAATAATTGGTTCCAAATAAGTAGCTTGAGATAACATATTTGTAGAATTGATATGGGTGAATCATAGTACCATTTAAACATCAATATCATTTTCTCTTATGTCATTTCTTTTCCCTCTTCCTTTGCAGTATTTTCTTCCTTGACAAGATGAAAAAATACCCATTTTGTATGAAAAATTATGTTAACAACATAAACATTGCCTTGATTTTCCATTTCAGATATTGTCATTGGAATAATTTTCTTGCTTGTGGTTTTTGTTGTCGTTGTTGTGTTCTTGAGAAGTTATTGGTCACTTATATGTCAATAGAAACATTTTGAGCCTTCTCAAAATGTTTGGATGTCTTTTAAATGAGGACACTTAATTCATTATCACCGAGGCAAGTAAAAAAAGAATCTTAATTTAAAAAAAACTAATTATATCATGTCTATTTGCAAGAAATGAAGCCAGGTTTGAGAGATTTTTTTTTTAAACTGTTCCAAATCATGGGGGGGAAAGTAGAAACTTTTCCAAAGGAAATAATCTGGAAATGTTAAACATCAGTAATACTTTCCACATGTAAAATATTGTTGTCATTTCTGACCCTCTACTACAATAGAAACATACACTTGAATTCAAATATAAGCACAAAGTAAAAAATCATGAATTTTGTTAGTGCTTTTTCTGAGGTGTTTAGAAAATCAGTGAATTAAATGACAGCAGTTTTAATAAATCATTTTTAAACTTGCCACATCATGCTAATTTTTCCATTTTCCATATACAAGGGACCTATTGCTGTTATAAAAATTTGCAATTACAAATGAAGAAGGTTGGATATTTACGAATATGAAGGATGTCATCACTCATTTGAAGAAAGCCTTGCAAGCATTTTCTCCATCCTTTTGGTTTAGAGAAGCGATGTAATGGGGGGTGGGGATGAGGAAAACTGTACTAATGAATGAATCAGGAGTGGGTTCCAGTTATAGTGAATCTTCAGAGAAATATACTGCTGTGAGTTCACAATGTCCAAATCATGGATTTAATTGTGCCTTGAAAAGGAGTGAACATTCAACCCGTGCAATTCAATTTCTACTTGGATATCTGCATAAGTGTTTGTAAGTACTGACATATCAATAATGTTTGTGAACTGCCTTTCACTTATGAATGCATAAGTCTTCTTTTTGATCAGAGTTTGTTGCTATTGCCTCAGAATCTCATAAATAATTCCTCTGTGTAAGTACAGAGTGCCTTTCCTGCACTAAAGAATTGCCAATTTCCTGATTCTCCTTTTTACTTATAAAAAAGGGAAGTACAACCTACTGATATATCGGGTGGGCAACCATGGACCATTTACAAACCATGGATTTCAATTCCCAAAATTCCTGAGCCAGCTAGGAATTCTGGGAGTTGAAGTCCGCAGGTTGTAAAGGGGCAATAGTTCCCCATCCCTGCCCTATATGATGAACCTGTAAATTGTAGGGTTGGAGAATATGGATTAAAGTAATTAAGTTTGGGTATATGCAAATGAACGCTGGAAAAATGTCACTTCTCTCCCCAGGTTCCAATTTAAGATAAATACCCAGAAAGTGTGTGTCATATTGAACACACAGAGAATGACAGCGACATATTTTCCTCTTTTTACATAGATGGATAAATAAATGGGGAAGTAGCTAAAGTCTGAGTAAGAGTGAAAGCAGCTATCATTTTCTAGAAATTTGTCTTATTCCAAATTATGATGGCAAGAACAAAAATTTGCAAGGGAAATGCATTGTACATACATTCAGAGGTATTCTTTATTCCAGTGATCTTGCAAGAGAAAAAAAAATCAGATTTAAAAATAGAGAAGGACCTACTTAGGCAAAATAGCAATCAGTTCCAGGAAAGTCCTCATGTGAGTTGCATAAATTCCTTTGTCCATTTTTGTTCTCAAAAATCATCAGAATAGCCAGTCTGTAAACAGCCTAATGGTTGAAGCCTAGATCTTTGAATGATATTTCCTCCAATCGAAAACTTCGAGAGGAACCAGTCCAATCCAAAATTTATTTTTTTCACTTGAACTTCTTTTGATTTTCACCAGGGATAGTGTTCAAACCAAGAGATGTCCTTGTAACTCATGGTCCTCTTGCACAATCTTTCATTCACATGTAGCGTTCAGATGGCATTGCAGCTGTTAAATGGGGTTATTGTGCAAGGTGGGTACTATTAGATCAGTCCATCAGTTTGAATATTCTACAGTCTGCATTTTCCAGCTAGCATTTTATGGCTCAATACCTCTGAATCCATGCATTTCTAGCCATTTCACACCCAGTTCAAAATCTGTTGGTGTTGAGGCAGAACAGAAGTCTATTGTACTGATCTTTATTGTGTGCTTGAATGTGCTGCCAGAGAAAAGGGGCTTCAGGATAACATGGAAGGTAAAATCAAGCCTTCTAGGGTGCAACAGCTGGCCATGAATAATTAAATTTTCCATACAAATCAATTTTTATGAATGTCTTAGATCTATATGCCATCTGAGAATGGAAGGATTTTGCTAAATTCCAATTCTGTGTTGCCAGATTAGCCCTAGCTTTCATTCTACCTAATGGGTAACATTTTGCCTAGTACTGTAGTAAATTAAAGTCACAATCAGAATCTGTATGTGTAAAAGTTTCGCTGTTTTCTTTAGCTCTGTCAATTTCCTGCTACATGGGGATGGGGGGGGGGAACCCCTGCATTTATGTGTCTGTGGAAATGACTGGCTGGCTGTGTCTGCTGCAAGACAATCTCCTCACCTTTGCTAGATGCCTGCCTTTAGATGCATTCCCACAAAGTGGATAGTAGGAGGTAGACCTTAAGTGATGAATGCCCTGCTCTTGCAATGTTTAGGGACAATGTGAAGTCTTAAAAGGAGAAGGAAGAACAGAGGATATGCTTAGAAGAAACGTGTTGCATTCTAGCAATGTCTTTCCAACAATGCTTCTCCCCGATGTTTTATGAAATTAGGAACAAGGGTGGGAAAAAGGTAGACGGGTGATTTTTGACTCAGGAAAGATTGGGTTTGGGTGGGTGGGGAGTGGAAATGTGATTTTTGCCCCACTGCTGGTAGGGTGGTGAGGCTTAAATTTGGCAAATGTTCGTGCCAAAAGTTGTTGATGAGGGGTGGGCTCAGGGATGATGGGGGAGGGACACAGAACTATTTTTTCAAAACAGATGTATTATAGTGATTATAATTTTAAAAAATGGAAATTGATGCTATTTTTTCATAAATCTCTTTTTCCCCCTGTCCAATTGCCAGAGAAATATTTAAAAAAACAAAACCCTGTAACGGAGGCAAAAGGATTTTCCATGGGGGGGCAGTCAAGAGGGGGAGAACCATGAAGGATGCAGGTGGTGAAAGCACAGAGTGGTCTTCTTTTGTGTGTGTATATATACATATATATGTATGTATGTATATATGTATGTATATATATATATATATATACATACATATATATACGGTATATGAGAAAGTTTTCTTTGTGATTTCCGCGGTGTTTTTCTCCCAAATGAAATTATATCTTCTGCTCACAATGAGCAAAAATATTAAACCAAGTCAAGAGGACAAAAATGTTTTATAGTTTTTCTAATTCAAGAAAAAAATGAAACTATTAATTTTACTCCCTGAAAATATACAATTTAAATAATACTTACCTATGTTTCATCCCCTATCAGAAGCTTTAATACAGAAAGCTCTATTTTAATGCCTTGAAACTTGAATGTACATTTTACTTCCTTATTCAATGTAGGTGATACAGAATCCTCCAAAATAAATCATGTTCCAATCATTCAACTTCCAGAAATGGCAACCTTTTTAAAAAAGAAAGAATTTCTTTCATTATTCAAAAAAAAAATCAGGCGGGGAAAAATTAAATATGTCAAGGAGGATAGTTAACTGGGACAATTAATGTTTTTCTTCTAGAGATGCAAATGTCTGCTTGATATCCCATGGTATTTTCTTCCATGTAGAATTGATGTGCCAAAAATGTTTAGAATTCTTAAATGTTAAATTATTAATTGTTGGGGAGGGGGTTGGCGAGTCAAAAGAACAAAATTCAAGTTTGTATTAATGTATTGGATGCTCTGTTTTGTCCCACTCATCCTATTATCTGTTCACCCCTCACATGAAACACACCTAAACATACCCCATTATCCATTCTTCTTCATCCTAGAGAAATATCCATGTTCATTTTTTTTGCCAAGCAGAATCTCATCTTTACGCCTTTAAAATCATATAATTTAAAGTGAAGACAATTGTAAATTCATATTAGTTATATTTATGGTGATTTAGAAAGATGGCTTCCCCAAATGTATTATAGTTTGGTGAAGATTGTATGCTTCCCCTTTTAGAGGATTATAAATTCCCTGCTAAATATTTAACTTGCTTAAATATCTGATTTGGATATGGTCAAACAATGTTATTGTAGCAGTGGCTTTCAGGGGTAGTAGATTATCACTTCAATAAAACTGTTTAACCTTCAGGGTGTCAGGTGAACAATTTCCATCATTGCTGTACACAAGTCCTTACCATCTATTCTCAGCTTCTATGAAATTCTTGAAGAGACTTTATAAGGATTGAAATGTTATCCATATTCATTTCATACACTCTCAAATTATTCCAGGTCCCAAAGAGACATACAACATATTTTCTCTCCTGCATATTCCATCTTGCCTTGAAGATAAAAAAAGAATGGCCAGAATATCTTTTTAAAAAGATGAATTGATGGGATCCAGTTAGATACTATGCAGCCGCTTCAGTCCAATTCATTTCAAAGAATATACTTCCAAAAGATATATCAGAGAAGCAAGACATGTTTCATCGGACTGAGAACATATCTATCTTCTGTCACATTCAAACTGAGTCAATTTAGCTCCTTCTAAGAATCTGTCCTATGTGTTTAGTACCATTGCCTGCAAGAGGCCTCTTAATAACAACTTCTTGGCGCTCTCTGAGCTTGGCTGTTCACTTACAGACATTTCATTATCCAACTAGGTAAGATCATCAGCGCACTGATGTTTCTTCTTTCATGGTTTGCAACCGTGTAAAATAGTGCTGAGAATTATAGATCAAACATAGCAAAAGAGAGTCTAAAACAGCCAAATTCAACTTCTTGGAGCTCCTTAGGAGAAGCCATGGCTCTTAACACATTAGTGGCTTGGGTTTATATTGAATTAATGTCTGGGTAACGTTACTTATCCCAGTCATTGTTCCATAATCACTACTCAGACTTGGGGCAATATCCAGAGGTGTATAGCCCATGCATTTACGCACAGTTCAACACATTTATGCAAAGCCTGGGCTGATGACTCATACATTTACCCACATAATATTGAATTAACATCATCAGGACCTATTCACAGTCTAAACTTAACTTGGGTTATACAGAGCTTTGCTGTCATGGCATATTTCAAAGAATTCTGGGAGTTACGAACCTTACAAGGATACTAAGAGTGCTTTGTTTAAAATCTCACATTTTTAGTTCATAAGACTACCATTCTCCAATTTCTCTAGAGAAAAGTAATGACTTCAGTTCTCTGATGTTGAGAGTGCCCTTGTTCTGCACATACACAACCAAATGGAGGTATGGAGATGTATGTGTATCTGCATGTATGCCCAGAGTAAAAATCAAAGAAAGTAAGAAGCTATCTTATATTGACTTTGTCCATTAATGCTTCTCAGTCAGTGTTGTTGACCTTGAATGATTACCCAGAATTTGCAGCAAGGGTTCTCTCATACTGCCTATAGCTGTAGGTAGTGAATAGGAATTCTCCTGCATCACAATGTTGTACTCAATCACTGAGCTCTGAGCTTTCCAAAAGCACACATGTTCAAAATGTAAATTTTATAAGGGGATGCATATTCATACAATTCAGGCCATCACTTCCCTATTTTGCAATTTTCATCAACCATTTAATGTTCTGGCTGCTGGGCTTTAAGGACAGAAAGGCAGCCATTTTGGGCTGCACTTCAAGAAGTTGCTTTTGGCCTTCTTTCAACGACATTTATACAGCCTGTTCTTCGCCAAACTCCGCACTTGCTCTCTTAATAGGAGAAATACCTCCAGGTCAATCTCATACAGAAAGCAATAAAATCAGTCCCCATCATCAGTCCCTCCAGATAACAGTGAAGCTTCCGGAACGCAAATGTTTATTCACATGTTTTGCCTTGTGGTGACAGGGCACACGGGGCACCAATCTTTCAAAAGCCAGCTAATCCTCTTTCACTTTAGCCAACTCTCTTCCTACTTCTCTCCCTCCATTGTAATTTAAAGCCAGAGAAGCTAGTAATTCTAAGTCAAAATCACTCCTTATTTTCTTCTTTCCTCTCATTCCAACAAACACATTTCCCTCTATCTAGGCGACCAATCAATTCAAAATTTCATTCTCCATTTTTCATAACAGTGTTCTTTATCTTCTAGTTAATAAACATCAGAATATTAAGATGAAATGTACCTGATAAGCAATAGTAAGAAATGCAGGTATCACTAATTTAAGTAGGAAGGCCATGAAGGTAATGTTTGATAATTTACCACATTATTTCAGAAATGGAGATCATGATTTCTATCCATCCACGCTAATATTCTCCAAAGCTTATCGTTTTATGATCTCCAAATCCAGATATCAATGGACATGCAGGGCAGATCAACATTTACTTATGTTTCCAATATGCTCTTTTCCATCCTGCTTCATCAGCCTGTAACGCCAGCATGAAGCAATAATCCATCCACTGTATAATGTATACAGTGTAAAAGATCCATTATTCTTTTGCCATCTTTCCGATTTTTCATCATCATCTGCCCCTTCCCACCTGGATGCCTCATTGGTCTTCAACTTCAATTTGCCCAGAGAGGAAGAAGAGATTAACCAGCAAAATCCAGACCTCTTGAAACAAGAAAACGTTGGGCCACTTGGTTTTAGCTGTTCGCCATCACCACCAATCTTTTCATTGCCACTCAACTCTGGTGCTACAAGGGACTCGTGGATGAGAGTTGGGGCTAGGTTCTTCTGAAAACTCCTTAAGATCTGGCTCTACTCCCATTCCTTTGCATCTCCCCTTGAGGGTCATTGAAAAGGTGGTGCATTCAGATTCTTGTTAATTTTGTGAAGAACTTTGTTATGTTCCTCATTGTTCTATTCCACTCACTGTGCTTTCTCCCCTCTTAGCACATCACCTCTCCTCTCATGTCTCCCATGTCCTCTGGTCTTCAATCTCTGGGACATAGTAGTGTCTGCATGAGCTGACATGCCGAGGTTACCGCATGTAATAAAATTATTTCCTTTTCATTTAAAACTTTCAAAAAAAAAACCAACAACCAACCACCAGATGCATTCAGAGTATTATTCATTGGCTGAAGGTGGGAGGGAGGGACACTGGGCTCACCTGATGGAACAATGAAGCTACTTTCCAACTCAAGAACAAATCTTAAACAGCTGGAATTGCCAACCATCTATTTCTCCCACTTCTGTTGTCCACAGAGGATAACATGCATCACTATATCCAGCCATTTCTCTGGAATGCGGGCATTATCTTGGAGAGCATTCTCCAGGAAGCCAAGAAAAAGGAGCAAAAGACGTGGTGTCTATAAGTGTCATCATTAAATCTTCTTGCCTTAATGATGATGCTCAGGCTACTTCCAGGAAGAGGCTGAATATTATAAGCACATTTGAAACAAATGTTATTGGAAGGAAAGGCCCTTGAGCCTTTTTCCCCCCAGTAGGATTAAAAAATGGAGTTGGATTGCACTTGTTATGAGTCTTGAGGCCCTTCTGGGCAGGGGGGAAATATTCGTTATGTGCAGTTACATCAATTACCAATTCAGTATCTGTGGCATTATACAAATTTTAATGAAAACAGTTTTGCTGCTAAGGAGACCAAATTGTGGGTTGAAGGCTGTAAGGAAAGCAAAAGGGAAAATGGCCTTTTGCTTTCCTTTTGCTGTTCCTTTTTACCTTTTTCAATCTGAGCAAACTGGCAAACTATGATGAAAGGTTTTCCTATCCCAGTTTGCAAGGCAAGTGCAAGTGCAAAGTCAGAGAAGCCAGCCAACTCACACCATGGAAAACAGGGCATTTTGAGAAAAGAGACTTTCCATAGGACTACTGTATTTGTTCTCCAAGGACACAGCGAAAGAGATTCAAGTTGATCTGCTCACATCTCAGCGCTGCTGACTTTAAATTGTAGAGGATGCCCCAGGAGACAATCAGTGCCCCTTCCTGACCCTAAATAGAAAAACACAAAAAGCAGCATCCAGTTACTGCTGCCCTCTTCACTCTCTCTTGATTGGCATTTAAAAGGTCTGAGGTTTCACATTCAGAATCAGCTGCAAAGCTACTAAGGCCCTATTTATTAAAACAGCAAAGGGGTAAATCCCATGAAACTATAATACAGATAATCCTCGATTTACAACCACAACAGCCCAAAATTTCTGTTGCTAACTCAGATATTTGTTAAGTAAATTTTGCCCCATTTTACAATCTTTCTTACCACAGTTGTTAAGTGACTCACTGCAATTCTTAAATTAGTAACACAGTTATTAAGTGAATCTGGCTTCCTCATTGACTTTGCTGGTCAGAAGGTCACAGAAAATGATCCCATGACCCCAGGACACTGCAACAAAAGTGATCTTCTGGAACACATAATCCAGGGACATTGCAACCGTCATGAATATGAACCTGTTGCCAAGCATCTGAATTTTAATCATATGACCATGGGGATGTTGCAACAGTCATAAGTGTGAAAAACAATAAGTCCCTTTTTCCAGTGCTGTTGTAATTTCAAACGGTCACTAAATGAACTGTTGTAAATCGAGGACTACCTTAGCTTAACATCTAAGGGGAAAAGACAAAGTCCAAAACCAGGAGCAGATAAAGCAAAGTTCTTGACAATGTGAACTGCCCCATCTCTAAGATTTGCAGAATTTCAACATTTTTACTAGGAAACTGAAATCGGTCCAAGGGAACTGGGAAATCATTTGGCTCCATTATGAAGGAGAAATGAAGTTAGGTGGCTACATGAGCACCAACACAATCTGGAAACAGTGCAAATGCCATATGTGAATGTCCTTTGAGTCTGAAACATATAACATTACCGCTGATTTATCACAGACTCTGCCTTTCTTATGCTTGGGTTTTTTTCCACTATAACATCTCAGAATGTCACTAATATTCAGGAGTCTCCAACCTTGGCAATTTTAAGACTTGTGGACTGAGGAATTCTGGGAGTTGGAGTCCACAAGTTTTAAAGTTGCCAAGGTTAGAGACCCCTGATTTAGATCCCTGTTTCAACTCCCAGAATTCCCTAGCCAGCCTTGTTCGAAGTTGAGGTCTACACATCTTAAAGTTGAGAAACACTGATCTAGAATTGACAATAATCGATTCAAACAATGTGCAAGAACCCCAGCTCATGTGTAAATGAATACACACTGGCTTGTTAGAACAGGATTCCGACATATTTTGATACCACCCACATTTTCCAGGCCCAATTAAAATTTCGGTGAAACTTTCTGTCCTTGGTTCCACACAACATGTGTCATACAGGTAGTCCTCTACTTACAACAGTCCATTTAGTGACTATTCAAAGTTAACAGTGGCACTGAAAAAAAAGTGACATAACCATTTTTCACACAATTGTTGCAGCTTCCCCTTGGTGATCACGTGATTAAAATTCAGATACGTGGCAACTAACTCATATTTATAACATCGGTTTTTTTGCAACCATCTGAGAAGCAAAATCAATGGAGAAGCCAGGTTCATTTAACAATTGTATTCCTAACTTAACAACTATAGTGATTCACTTAAGTGTGGCAAGAAAGATTGTAAAATGGGGCAGAGCTCACTGAACAAATGTTGGGTTCAATTGTGTTTGTAAATTGAGGACTACCTGAATCTAGGATTACCCTATGTGCCCCTTGGACTAAGAATATTCCAATTCTGCACTCTGACCTAGGCAGCCTGGTTTAGCAAAAAAAAAAAAAAAAATCCCAGAAAGAAGCTTGTCCAGATTGAGAAAAGAGGAATGTGAGATTAACCATTTGACACAACTCATTCCCCCCTCTTTCTTTGCATAGGAGAAAGGGCAAAGGGAGGCAGGTTAGTCAGATGGCTATGTCTATGCTCTCCTTTTGCTTCAGGGAGCGCAGGCTACCATCTGGCCAAATTCCCTCCTCTTTCTCTCTGCAAGCTGCACTGGCAGAGGGAGGGGAAATGTTGAAAGAGAAGTGTGCCTTCCCTATTATTGCCTGGGCAAACCTGCTAATCATGACTTTACTCTAGGTTAATTGCTTGAAAATATGGTACCCACTGGTTACCGATATCCTCACTAGGAGTGATGCCTGCAGAGAAATGCTGAAAAACTGCACACATGTATTTTTAACAATATCATTCCTACCCCTAAATTTGAGAGGTCTACGAGTGGCAGAATTCGGACAGCTGATCGCAAGACTTTCAATCTGAATTGTCATCAAATACAGAAGAACATGGTCCTACTTACATTTAAAAAAACAGCCCTTAGCCATGGATGGCTGGTTATGAACTCAATAAACCTCCTTTGTGGGGATTATGGCAGGAGAGACCAGAGGTTGTCAAGAAGCTAGCAGGCCATAACACATGTCTGGAGGGAATGAATAGCTTTTAATCAGTTCTGATCTGAGCAAACTACAAATAGCTCTTGCCTCATCTCTATGTCAATGTCAGTCGACTGATTGCACATAATTGTGAAGTTCCAGATCAGGCTGGTTTTGCACCATCTAGCTTGATTGCCGAGCTGTGCAATGAAAAAAAAGCCAGAAAGCTTTCTTACTTGTGTTTTCATTGGCTCACATAGAAAGCTGATAAGACATTTTACAAAAAAATGATATCTACTCTTATTCACCATGACTGTTAAGCATCTCACATTACTAATATTCTCTAAATGAATATTCTATGCCAATTATTCCTGCCCTTGTTACCCAGCAACCTGTCTATATCTCTGTAACTACTTATTCCTGCTTCCTACTGATCAGGGACCACTAAACTGCTTGCCATCTGAGGCTACACCCATAAATGCACAATCAGTTGCTTTAATTGGTTTGACCCCTTTCCATCATCGTCACAGAATTCTGAGATACATAATTTGGTGAAAATATGGAAGAGTCTTTGCATACATCTGCACAACCCACTAACTTCTATTTGAGGTTGCTTGAATAACTGTTCTTGAAGGACATGCCTACCTGACATAAAATTCCTTTCCCACATAATTTTGCCCCATTTAACGACTTTTCTTGCCACAGATGTTGAGTGAAACACTGAACTTGTTAAGTTAGTAACACAGTTATTAAGTGAATCTGGCTTCCCCATTGACTTTGCTTGCCAGAAGGTCACAGAAAATGATCCCATGACCCCAGGACACTGCAACTGTCATAAATATGAACCAGTTCCCAAGCAGCTGAATCCTGATCCATGTGACCATGGGGATGCTGCTACGGTCATAAGTGTGACTGTAACTTTGAATAGTTACCAAATGAACTGTTGTAAGTTGAGGCCTACCTGAATTTGCATGATGTGTGGCACATGATAACTAGGTTTTGATTAGACAAGACTAGGATCAGTCCACTTCCTACTAACTACTTTCAGCTATTCCAGACAATCTTTCTGCCCTCCAATTGCCTATGTCAAGTCAAGCTCACTTCCTACTTACTTCTACTCCCCCAGAACTTATTAATACCTAAATTGATAGCATTCGTGGATGTCTGCCTTTTGGTGTAGACAAGTGGACTTTGGTTTCATTGTCATTCATGCTCTCTCCACCATCTCCCTGCACTAACAGGTACATTTTGAATTATAACAACTGTTCCCCCAGACAAGACTACACTCTGAACCAGGTACAGATGACCATTTAAAGTTTCAGACAAGAGCTTGTTGGCATTTGGCAAAAGAAGTCAACTGGTCAAAGCAAGAGAGTCCACCTGTATTGGCCAGTGGCACCTCCTACAGGGTGGAGATACAAGTGTTCTCAGGAAAGACTGCAGTTGAAGATGGAAAGAGTACTTAAATGTCCCTTTGACCAACCAGCAATGCATCCTCAGATGGCATCTTTGTGTGATGGAAGGCATATCCGTCATCCCTTTTTGTTCCTGAGCCAGCTTGTTTTATGCCTTAATGAATCGGCACCCCTGTTAAATGGACTCTGTGTCCTTTCAGGGAGCCCTGATGGGATTTTGATGCCTCAGTGGTTAGCAAAGAGGCTGGCAGGAAGAGAGAACTGGCTGCTTTCCAAATCCCTATCTCTGTGCCAGAGATGCTCCCTCAGCACCGGCCTGGACAAGGATGTTGGCCAAGAAAAGAGCAGACAGATTGTGGGGGAAACAGCAAGGATGAGGGGGGCAGATGGAATGGATGCCCTCCAAGGAAGGGAAATGCAATAGGTTGTTATTGACCAGACTTAACTATTTCTGGGTGACTAAGAACATTTGTGAACATATAAACAAGATATTTAAAGGTCCCTGAAGCGACTTTTATTGACAACTGTCAAGCAGGGGATTCTTAGCTATTTTGTGAAGAAATCAGAATGGTGGCCACACTCAAGTAACATATTCTACTAATTAATTAATTACTGTACAAAATTAAAGTCAATCCCACCTTGATTTTCTTTGAAATAAGATTTCAAGAATCTGACATCAGTGCCCATATCAATAAAGTAGAGTTTCAAGATTTCTTGTAGAGTTCATTTGTAGACTTGGCTGCTTTTGGAAGGCTGATCACAGTCTAGACCAGTGTTTCTCAATCTTGGCAACTTTAAGATATGTGGACTTCAATTCCCAGAAATCCCCAGTCAGTGAATGCTGGAGAATTCTGGGAGAATGTCCATATAGCTTAAAAGTTGCCAAGGTTGACAAACAGTAATCTAGAAAGCCTGACAATGTTTTGACTTTCTTTTCTCTTATATCAAAGAAAGTAAATCTTTAGTTTGTTATGTCTTGTCTTTCTGGGCTCATTTAATATTTCACTAATGGTCTTTGCCAACTCATGCTGTAGTTCTCAGCATGAGCCCACCACCTCATATATCTAAGCAAGGGACAGGGGTAAACATAGAAATAAACCAGCACTGAAATCCCCTTTTGTCCTCCTACATTATCAGTATCCCATGGATTAAAAATAACATCCAAGTGATGGTGATGCTGAATTTGTAAGTTATCTGCTCCTTTTAGAAAGAAGACAGGAATAGTAACTTGGTGCCATGGTGCCTGAACCTTAGCAAGTAAAGAGCAGGGATATGATATGTGGTTGAACTGTATTCCATTGGATACTTGAGTTATACCTTCTAAACTCAATTTTTATCCTCCTGAGCTGTACCAAAACCAGATGTTAATAGGCCCAAATGCCCAACAAAGTATAACA
Organism: Coluber constrictor foxii; assembly: GCA_038048745.1. Taxonomy (NCBI): domain Eukaryota; kingdom Metazoa; phylum Chordata; class Lepidosauria; order Squamata; family Colubridae; genus Coluber; species Coluber constrictor. The sequence continues at coordinate 58,784,342 of CM075961.1, read as the reverse complement.
GTCAAGAACATCTGTCCATCTGGAGGGGCCATGTGCCCAGAGTATGGAATAGCAGTTCTGAATGCAAAGGGAAAAAATGCATCTTGAACCTGTGTCACTCCTGGCCATGGCCACCCCCTAGCCATGCCATGCCCCCCCAGCCCTCCAAGGTCAAACACAACCCTGATGTGGCCCTCAATGAAATCAAGTTTGACACCCCTGCCCAACAGCATATATAACACTTTTGTCCTCTGTAGCTGCTTATTAAACAGGTTGCCTCTCAAATTAGTGAGATTATCTGATTTTTATTATCCAATACATTATCACATGACAAAAAGAGACAGATTCCAATTTATATGCTCGTAATCCAGCTTCAGACTACTTTTCCAGCCTTCCAGCAAAGTGTTATTGAAGTCTGCAAGGAGTATAAATCCTTTCATTCCCCAACATCCAGTCAGAGCTGAAGAAGCTTCTTGGATGAGAAGTGAAACATCTTCAAAGAAAAAAGAAAAACCAGGAAGTCCAGTTGCCTCTTGAAAAAGCACTTTTAGGACAACCATGACCTGGATGACTTAGAATCTCTGTAGACAAATTGCTAGGCATCTTTTAATAACATTAAAGAACTCCATCCCTAAATAGCTTTGTTTTCAAACTGAATAAGACAGAGATGAAAGCTATAGAAGAGCTATAGAATAATAATTCTGGCAAACAAAAACATTAATATTCAGTAAGGGAGCTCGGGTATAACATTCATTCAATGATGTGGCAACTTGTTAATTTATAGGGAAAAGGTATTTGTGAGAACACTTTAACCGGCTTTCTGGCTGCAGCTCAACTGCATTACATTGAAAAGTCTGCTTATATAGCAAAATGTGGCTGAGCTGTAGGGAAAAGAAACATGGGGAGAACAATTTTTTTTGTCTGATCAACTAATCTTCCATCTTTCCTGGAGGCAGGAAGCAGGAAAGCAGTTTATAGCTTCCTTTCTCCTCATATATAGCTAATTGAATGCCTTCACCCTGAGAGGTTGGGTTAATGAGAGTTGAGTGCAGCACTGTTTTTCAACCTTGACAACTTTTAAGTTGTGTGGAATTCAGCACCTGGAATTCTCTAGTTTGGCTGGAGAATTCTGGGAGTTGAAGTCCACGCAACTTAAAATTGCAAAGGTTGAGAAACACTGCTCTAGAGCATTCTGGCTGGGAAATTCTGGGAGTTGAAAGCCACATACCTTAAAATTGCTAGGGTTGAGAAACACTATCCTAAAGCATTCTGGCAGGAGAATTCTGGGAATTGAAGTCCACACATCATCACATTAGCAAGGTTGAGAAACACTGCCCTAAAGGAATCCTGGTAAGAGTTTTCTCTTTGTATTTTACACACATAACCAATACCGTCAGTGCAAATCTATTTACATTACAAGAAAAAGTTGATATTTATTATAATTAGATATTTCAAACATTTTTCTTGTACTTTTCTTCTAAATTTTTCTTCCCATGTATTGAGATGCTATAGATGCCCAGTCTTTTTATTTCAAAATTCAGGGCTTCATTTTACTTCTTAATGGAGATGCCAATTCTATGAATGCCACCATTTTGAATAGACCACATTAAGACCTGTTTGGAGCTTGCTTCTGCCTTCCCTAGTTTAACCTGGTATTTCTGTCTGTCAAAGATAGTTTAAGAAATTGAGGGTCCCAACCACACTTGGAGCCTATCCCCACCTCCAACATACAATCCTAGATTAATATGGTATTGGAATATGGTATTATTTCCTGCAAAATAAGATGGAGGAAAGGACAGTGAGGTTTTAGAAAAAACAATCCTCTGTATTGACTAATCTGAGAAAAGCAAAGCACAATTCACCACACCACCTTAAAAGCTAGTATCAAGAGTGAAACATTGGCAGTTTCGTTTCTTTTTGTCTGAACTTGTCATTAGGGTAAGGGGTCGATTATGAATGGGTTAGTTGAAGAAACAAAACTTCTACAGTTCCATTGAAGCTTGTGAGAGTCTAGAAAAATTTCAAGGATGTCTTAACATGTGTGAAGAAGAAGGCAGATGGTTCCCATAACAAAGAGAACTCATTTACATGGTCTACATGGAAGCCTGGGGGTTGGGCTGGGAAATTCATTGTTTAATACTGTGAACAGGTACCCGAGAATTTCAGAGTTAGCATTACCTCACCATTACTATGCAATATATTCAATAAACAGTAAACTTTTCAAAAATGAAATGATCCTGGACTTTTATTAGGATACTAAAGCTGGATCTTGACAATCAGACAATTATGCTGTCAGCTGAAACTACCTATTGACTAACCCAAAGGTGGGTTAGCCCATAATTGGATTGTGCTTCATGAAAACCCATCAGCCTACCTGCCAGTTAACATGGACCTGTGTTGATCAACGAGTAGACCAGCCCAGTGAGAGCCAGTTTGGTCTAGCAGTTAAGGCATCAGACTAGAAACCAAGAGGCTATGTGTTTTAATCCTGCCTTATGCATAAAGCCAGCTGAGTGACCTTGAGCCAGTCACTTTCTCTCAGCCCTAAGAAGGAGGCAGTGGCAGACTGCATCTGAAAAACCTTGCCAAGAAGACTGCAGAGACTTGTTCAGGCAATCTCTGAAAATCAGACATAATTGAATGGAAGTTGGAAGTGGGGAGATCAATCCATTAAGCCATTTCCCTTTAGGTACCTTGCAACTCAGTTAGTTTGTGAGATTTGAAGTAAACATGAGACCTTCTCTCCAGAGCAAAGTGGTTAAGACAGGACACAAAGCCTTTTCATTTGTTGGCCTTCAGATTGCATTCTAGAAGTTACACTGCTTTTCTGCAACTGCAGTCTGATGCTGATCCAAAGGCAGAAAAGCCCTGACAATTAAAATTATATTTTTATTCCATGGATAATGATATCCTTAACAACATTTTGCTCTCTTTTCATGGCACCCATGTTCAACTGCAAGAATCTTCTTTCTCCTTTGCCCAGAGTGTCCGTAGAGAATAAAAAAAAATCAATTTTGCCTAGCCCAGTCTCTTTTTTATACACACTGCACATAAAAAGGCAGCAAGGCTTTGGTCACATGATTTGACTGCGATTTTGACTTTTTTGACACCTCCCTGCAGCCCGCCATGTCTCTGTTTGATGGTTTTCTTTATTTATATAGGATTGTGCTGTCATTTACTTGGACACTAAAGAATTGGCAGCAAGTACACGTCAATCTAACTGGTAGAGCGCTTAATAATTTCTAGCAGGTCAGTAGGGACCTCAAACTTCTAATTGCTTAGTTATAGTCATAACAAAAATTATTCTTTCCGTGACCCTAAAGCACACAGACACAGACACAAAACGAGCAATTCCAATTATTCAAATGACATGAAAAATCCTTGGAGAAATAAAGGGTTATATTTCTAGGTATGAAAAAAATCTATGAGCTTCATTCAGTTTCAATACTCAATGTAATTTTGTACAAATGTATATTCTAAATATATCTTTTTCAGCTGGCTATAGTCAGTAGCTGCCGGGGAACCCATTAAAAAAACTTTGTACAATATTCTCCTCTGTTAAATAGTACAAATAAGAACCAAGATAGTTTAGTAGTTAAAGCAGTTCCTACCCAAATGGCTGTCCTTCTGACATGTTCAGGATGTCAACATTTTTCAGTGTCCTGAGAGTTGAAATCTGTTTGGACGGCACTATGGTGTGGAAGGCTGGTTTAGACAACTGGATTGCGCCAAAGGAAAGACAGGACCAAATCTGTTTGAATTAGTCACTATCATTCAGTCCAATATACCCCAGAGGTTTATACTGAAAATAAAAAGGGACAAGAATTCTTGCATATGCCTTGATTTCTTAGGAGAAAACTTGAGAGGAAGTTGTTATTAATATTAATTAGTAATATATTGATGACAATCCAAATATGGATTATTTAAATTCACATTAAATAAATAGAGATACAAAACATGCAAGAACTCTAATGACTTTTGCATCATATCCTCTCCCTTAGGCTTAGACCTTTCCCTTTTAATAAACAAATATTCATTCTTTTACATTGTTTTATTCCTCGTTCTAAGACTTAGCTTTTTAGTCTTCAAGATCAGTGTTTTTCAACCTTAGCAACTTGAAGACATGTGCTGGGTGGGGAATTCTGGGAACTGAAGCCCACACATCATAAAGCTGCTGAGGTTGAGCAACACTGTTCTAGAGGAATGATAAAGAAAAATAAATATATGAGATATATAACATCTAATATAGATAGATTTATGAGGGATTACATTCTGAGCATATGCAGAATGCCCCCAAGGGAACACTTTTTTATCTATAAAGGTAAAATGAAACTTATGAAATGTAATGAATTGTCAACCCTGAAGATGACATATGTGTAGCCATATTTTATTGTAGCCTTTGTCTATTTTTTTTCTTAGCTTTTAGGTTTGCAAGTAAAGGAATTTAATGTTATTTCAGACTTGCCACTCTCTAACTGTTGAAAGGGGGGGGGGGTTACCGAGATAAAGAGGGAATATTATGTCTAAGTGGCATTCCTTCCTGTGGGAACAGAGAAGATGCCTGCAGCTGGAGGAAGATGGAGTTTGGGGTCACTGGACAGTTGGACTGTGAGCTGACTGGAGATTGTGACTCGGGGGGACGTTTCAAACTTTTGCTTTTATTGGGTGTAATTCCGGATCCTGGCCAGAGTCGGAATTACACCAAGTCTTTGCCAATTTGATATGTTCCTAATAAACAGACTCTAATGGAAAATGGATGCCTTGGATTTTATTTCAGGGGACATATTACTTGGAAGCTTGACATTAATAATAACAATACGAACCTTCATATGCATTTTCTCTGCCAACCCAACTAGCCACAATTTGTACAGTCAACACCTGAGTTTAGCATGATTGGTAGCACTGATGGAAAACCACAACAGAAGACTTGGCTATCAAGGTCAATTTTTGGTGCTCTTGACAAACACATGGAAGTCATCTGCCCTTACATTTTTGACTCCCAATTCAGTCTACAGCTGTAGAATTTCCTAGTCATCTCCCATTCAGGAATTAGCTGTGGTGACGCAGTGGTTAGAATGCAGTACTGCAGGCTACTTCTGCTGACTGCCGGCTACCTGCAGTTTGGCAGTTCAATTCTCACTGGCTCAAGGTTGACTCAGCCTTCCATTCTTCTGAGATCAGTAAAATGAGGACCCAGATTGTTGGGGGCAATATGCTGACTCTGTAAACCTTAAAGAGAGAGCTGTAAAGCACTGTGAAGTGGTATATAAGTCTAAGTGCTATTGCTATTGCTAATTAGCCAGGGATGATCCTGCTTAGCTTTGAGGGTTGAGCCATAGTTATTATCTAGGTACACACTGTATATGTTCCCAGCTTGGATAAAAATATATATTTTTCCCCGAGGCTCATAAAAGGACCATGGATTCAGAAATGAAACCCTTCTGTTTCGATAGTGATGAAAGAGGTGGTTCAAATAGTGTGATACAGTTTGCTGGGCTGACCTAGATTTCCTCTAGAAATACTTCAATGCAATTTCTTAAAGAAAACGTAAGTATTTTGTTGAGGCAGGAAAGAAAGTCACCCTTTTCGACCTAGGAGTTTTCTATACCAAAATCACTATTTCCTTTACCATTTTAGGAGCAAAATGGAAGGCACTCAACAATCCAGCTCACCCAGCTCACAACAGCCCCCTAAGAGAATGTCACCACTGTACACACATTTTACATAAGGAACAACTGAGGAACAAGGCCAAGGCTGAGCACTGTTTTAAAATCACTGCTGCTTATATCAAAGATCATAGCCCATTGCCTCTCTGCTCAGAAATTGCCTTATAGAATTTAATACTGCTCAGAATTCAATATAGGTAGTCCTTGACTTACCACCATTCATTTAACAACCATTTGAAGTTACAACGGTGCTGAAAAAAGTGACTTACAGCCCAATCCTCACACTTATGACTGTCATAGAATCCTCATGGTCAAGTGGTCAAAATTTGAGGGCATAGCAACTGACATGTGTTTACAATGGTTGCAGCATTTTGGGTTTAGGTAATCACTATCTGCAACCTTCCCAACCAGCGAAGTCAATGGGGGAAGCCAGATTCACTTAATGATTGTGTGATTCAGTCCCAATTGTGGTTGTAAATCAAAGGTTGACTCAGCCTTCCATCCTTTCTAGGTAAATTGGGGACCCAGTTTGTGGGGGCAATAAGCTGACTTTGTATAAATATACAAAAGTATGAAGGCTATTGCTTAACGCATTGTAAGCCGCCCTGAGTCTCCGGAGAAGGGTGGCATATAAATCTAATTTAAAAAAGGGGGGGGCTACCGATAAGTTAAATCCCCCTAAACAGATTAAGGCAAGGATTTTTCCAGTTTCAGACAACTCATTCAAGTTAACATTTTTTTGAACTGGAAGATCTCTTGATGGAAAGCACATCAAGTAATATAGCCATGCCATGTATTTGAACCTGTATGTTGATATGGCCTATAGGCTTATCTATCTATCTGTCTGTCTGTCTGTCTGTCTGTCTGTCTGTCTGTCTGTCTATCGATCTATCTATCTATCTATCTATCTATCTATCTATCTATCTATCTATCTATCTATCTATCTATCTATCTATCTACACACACATACACTAGGTCAATTTTTAAAAGGAGATTGGAGAGCAATTAGGATTATAACCATCACCGTTCTAAAACCTACTTTAATGGTAGAGGGATTATCTTTCAGAAACCCTCTATTTGTTTAAGTAATAGTGGACTGCTAATATTGTATATCCCCCACACATATTGTCTGAACTGGTCTTCAAATAATCTGTCTAATTTCATTGTTCTGCTCTACATATCTTAGGCAAGAGACTTCGGACAAAAAAACAAACTTTGCCACTTGTTCTCATATTTCTAAATATTTGTTCCTTCTTCATTTCTGCCTATTTTTTTTCCAGGATGGACACAATAAAGGACCCCAGTCATAAGATTTAGCAGGCCGCCCTCCCTCAAAGAGAGTGAGGCTAACTAACCCCCTTTTGAAGGCAGTGAATAAACAATATACATTACTCAATCTTTACAGATGGCAATCTAAAGAGGGGGAACTGTATCAGAATTTTAAACACAGAATGAGGGAGCCATTTCAGGCAACAAAGGTGTTGGAGGTCAAAAAAGGCAAGATATCAGCTTTGATGCTACAATTGGAACTCTACCTCATTTAAAGGTGCAATATATTTTACAACAGGCCGAGCTTCATTGAGGCCTCCATCTTGCCCTTTTTAAACTGGCTCCATAGACAACCCTGACAGACAAGATGGTACTTCTGTTTCCTACTATTGTTGCTATATGAACATGCCGACTGAAGAATTATTCTTATTCAGTGGCAAACCTTGTTTGCAGAAAGGAAGGCCTGCTGGCTGTCTCCTTCAGCCTATCACAAACAATTTTGGGGCAAGGCCTTGAAGAGGCAGCAGGGAGGGGAAAGTGCCCTTTTATAAGCCACCTAAGCATAACTGATGTACACAGGACACAAAGCCCCTGTGCTAGCCATACATTTTTGGTAAAATCCATTAATCCAATATGCCTTGCCCAAATAGGATCCAAGCTGGAAAGATAGATTAATATCTCTTTATCCATGCATCAACAAGGAGAGGAATCCCAAAGATAAAAGCTAAGGAGCCCCTTAAAAAGGTAGGAAGTCACTAAATATATAGTTTATATACAGTTCAAACATATTCCGTTTGGAATGAATTCCTTTATTGGTTAATAGCATCATTTAACATGCTCAATAGCTTTATATGTACCTGTAACATTTCATAGCATGTCATAATATTCTTAATATGATTTTATTAATGCTCATCCTCATATTCAGTGGTGTGATTTTTACATTATAATGGGGCATAATGAGTTGGCAAGTTACTAACATTGACATTTTTGAACTGCTACAAAGAAGAGGGAGTCAAGCTATTTTCCAAAGCACCTGAGGGTAGGACAAGAAGCAATGGATAGAAACTAATCAAGGAGAGAAACAACCTAGAACTAAGGAAAGTATTTCCTGACAGTGAGAACAATTAATCAGTGAAATGACTTGTCTCAAGAAATTGCAGGTGCTCCAACATTGGAGATTTTTAAGAAGAGAATGGACAACCTATTTGTCTGAAATAGAATAGGGTTTCCTTCTTGAGCAAGGGTTGGATTAGAAGACCTCCAAGGTCCATTCCAACTCTTTTATTTTGTTCAGTCCTTGTCTTTAGCAGGTTATCGAAATCCAAATTCCACATGGAAAATGTTGTGTTACTTGAAAGAACTGGAAACCTTAATCAAAGACACTGAAAACATTACTCAAAGAGGGCATTCTCTCTTGCTCCCATCACCTGTGCCCCCAACTGGCAGTGGCTGCACCTCTGTGTGCCAGCATTTGCTTAAGCAGGCCCTAAACAGAGTAAAGTACCTCAAAAAGACTCTGATGTCCATAGCAAAACAGGATCTCACTGCCAGTACAGTACAGAATAATCATCTTGGTATAGGATTTCCCCCCCTTACCTCTTGTAGCAAAGGGCATTGGGCTGAGCCTTGCCCAAAAGGCCAAGGAACACGTTGCTCTTGGAGGCGTATTTGTCTTTTAAAGATTTCAGCATCAAAGCGTAGCTTACTAGGGCATGCCAAATTTTCAACTTTCAATTTCCAAACATTAGGGTGCTCAAAAGTTGTGACATGCCTTGTGGATTGTAAAGATATTTTTGTTTCTTTAATAAAATTTAGATGTGCTTGGTAAGTAACTATATAAATATCATAATTTCTTAGTATTTTGTTTGTTTCATTTGGCTTACAGAAGTGAGGCAACACATATCCAGGACCAAAAGCCCAATTTAAATGCTGTTGCAAAGAATTAATTATATAGCTTTATATGTTCCTATATTACTGAAAGATAAACTAGAATAATTTTAGTATGAAAGAAGGTCTATCACTAAATAGATCACTTGTTCATATTGTATAAGGTTCCATCTTGATTTAAAGCAGAAGTAGCAATTCGTAGCCCCTAAAAATATCATTTTGAAACCCCTGAAACCCTTTGGATCATTACAGATGAATCTGGTGGCATGACTTCCTGTTATTTTGAAGCAGGAAATATATTTTTAAAAAATGACATCATCCCAAACAGTACCTTTTGGCAATGAAAAAATATCCCCACCCCCCAGCTCCAGCTGTGAATTAAAGCCTTGAAAATTGAAGGCCCACCAGAGTGTGATTCAGCCCCATTCACTTGGCATCATTTCACCGAGTAGTGTGACCCTTAGTGCTAGTGGTGGGTTGCCCCCGGTTCAGACCAGTTCTATAGAACCAGTAGTAAAACCGGCAGGAGGCTCCGCCCACTGACCCGGATGTCATCAAAAGCAATCTGCGCGATTACGATGTGAACAGGTAGTAAAGGTAAGTAGAACCAGTGGTGGGATTCAACCGGTTCTCTGCCCTAATGATTTCTTCCAACAACCAGTTTGCCAAGCTGCTCAGAAAGTTAACAACCGGTTCTTCCAAAGTGGTGCGAACTGGCTGAATCCCACCACTGAGTAGAATGCACCCCTGCTCAGTGCCCACCTATGAAAAAGTGCCAGACCCCAGATCAAAAATTCCCATTTAAATTGCTGGAGAAAAAAGGGTTGCTGTGTCTGCAGCCAGGAAGGACAACATGGGAGAAGTTGTAGGAGGAGGAGAGCCGTGTTAGTCTCTAGTACCGAAACATCAGGAGGCATTTGATAGCACCTTTTCCAGTTAAATAATTTAGTACCTTATGCCTTTTAATGAAATGTGTCAGTCAGAAAAGGAAGGGCTGAGCGATCCACACATGAGTACAATCTTCCTCTATTCTGTCCCCTTGTGGCTGAACTTGGAAATTCCTCTGCTTTAATATGCCACCATACCTTCCACGCTTCAATCTGCAAAAAACAGTATATCAGTTCTCAGAGCCAATTGTGTTCTTGCTCTCTGGTTTGCATGATGACCTGGTTTGAACAAAAATGCTATAAATAACACAAATACACTTCCCATTGCTTAGCACCCATAGAAAAACCATAAACTAGAACGTTGGACTTCACAATCATGCTTATATCTGTTTTATTTTTATCCTGCTTTTCTTCCTTTCATCCTTTTTTTCCCCCTTACGGGAACCTATGTGAAAACAAAATAAGCTGACCATGATTTAACTCTAGAAAAACCCATGATGCATTTATTTTTTTGCCTATTACATTCTAAAAATATATCATCCTTTCCACCAGCCACTTATATTGTTTGCATAAGCCGGCCTGAATCTCTTTAAGTATGCAGTAAGCAGATAATACAATACTGTATAGGCAAGTGTGAACTAGTCTAGCTTCTCCACCAAATCAGACTGTTTTTGTTCTTTCTATCAATATGCTAATCAGGGACATCTGCAGGGGGTCAAAAAATAGTCAAGATGCCAGGCTTTTGATTGCACAGATGTAGCCACCATCTTGACTTTTCTAAATCCTCCTTCATGTCCTTGCTGTAAATCTTAATAGCTTTGCTCATATAATTATATTCCTCAGCTATTTCAAGGAAGAACTTTGTGTATCTTAAGGATTTGCTTCTGCCATTTTAAATACCACCTTGACCCATAAAGATTATGTTCCATTTATAATTAGGTTTACATAGATGTTAATGTATATATTCTGCCACAATAATATTTTTTTTAAATCATTGCAAGGCAAGCTGGTTTCATTGCAAGGCAAACCTGGTCCTGTTTTGGGACATTCTGAATTATTATTATGGACCTCTGCCATGCCTTTCCATCTTCTTTGCCCATATTTGTATTGGATGCACCCTAGGTCTACGCTTCTTGCCCTGCGAGATTCCCCCCTCTCGCGGGTTTGGCCTTCTATGTTATCGAGGGTCTACCTTAATGACGGGTTTTGGGACCCCGAGAGGTGGCATGTCGCAAAACGGGGATTGAGAGGTTTTTAAAGTTCTTTTTTAATGAGTGTTTTAGGGGGCTCCGGGGTGGGGGAGGGTGTGGGTTTGGGGGGGGAACCCGGGGGGGAGAGGGGCATGTCTGGCAGTTTGTGATGCCATAGGGGGTTTAGATTCTGGAGGTAAGAGGGCTCCTATAGAGCCCTCTGTTGAGGGTTGTGCTATAAATACGCTGTGTGGGAGGGGCAGATATGGCGAGAGCAGGGGACCATATCATGTGGTGGGGGCACGCACTCGCTGCCTTCGTGCAATTGCGTGACCCGGTCCCCCGAGCTATTCCCGTTCCCTGGGTTGTTTAGAGTCTCAGGACCCAAGGCTCCGACTGTTGTTATGCAATGTGAGGTCCATTGTAAATAAGGCCCCCTCATATGTGATCTTCTTCAAGAGGGGGGTGCGGACCTGGCCGGGGGGTGCGGACCTGGTTGGGCCACGAGGGGGGGGTTCCCCTCATGGGGATGTGCCCACCAGGTTTCCTTGCATTCCACCAGCCGAGAGCTCAGGGTAGGGGTGGGGGATTAGCGGTCATTATTAAGGAAGGTCTGGGACCGAGGGAGGCCACTGTACCTCAGATAGCCGGGTGTGAGTCCATCTTTGTGAGGTGGGGTCGTGGTGGGCAGATGGGTCTGTTAGTCACGTACCTGGCTCCCTGCCACGTGGCAACGACCCTGCCCAAGCTTCTCAATGTTATAGCCGAGGTGGCGGTTGATACCCCCAGGCTTATGGTCATGGGGGATTTCAATCTGCCATCCATCGGTGAAACATCTGAGATAGCCCGGGAGGTCATGGCTTCCATGACGGCCATGGACCTGACCCAGATAATTCAGGGCCCGACTCACATTGGTGGACACACCCTGGATCTAGTTTTTGTCTCTGGTCAGTGGTTGAGTGGTCTTGACATTGGGGATATAGGAGTGGAACCCTTGTCATGGATTGACCACTCGCTCCTTCAACTTGACTTTCTGACCACTGCACCTCACCGCAGGGAGGCGGAACCGACTAGGTGGTTCCGCCCCAGGCGCCTGATGGATCCTGATAGGTTCCAAACAGAGCTTGGGCCATTTCCTGAGACACTGACACACTACTCGGCTGAGGACCTGGTGGCTGCCTGGGATAGGGCGGCTGGTGGGGCCTTGGACCGCGTCGTGCCTTTGCGGCCTCTGACCTGGCACCGAACTCACTTATCTCCTTGGTTTACCAAGGAGCTGAGGGAGATGAAGCGCCAGAAAAGATGCCTAGAGAGCGGTTGGAGGGCCAGTCGCTCTGAATCTGACTTGACACTAGTAGGAGCTCATATTAAGACTTACATAGGGCGATAAAAGCGGCGAAATCTAATTATTTTACCGCTCTTATCGCGTCATCAGATAATTGCCCAGCCACCCTGTTTAGGGTGACCCCTCCCTCCTTCATCTGGGAGCGCAGGAGGATCCCTTGCAGGGACGTGCTGAGGACTTTGTTCAATATCTGGATGATAAAATAACTCAGATTCGGGATGATTTGGCCGCTGACTGGGTTAGTTCGGGCGAGGTGACTGAGGCAGGTCTTGAGAGTGTTATCTGGGCTGAGTTCGATCCTGTGGCTCCCAAGGACATGGACAGGATTCTGGGAAGACATATTTATTGGACCCGTGTCCCTCCTGGTTGGTGCTGGCCTCCCAGGAGGTTACACAAGGCTGGCTCCAGGAGATTATAAACGCTTCTTTGAGTGAGGGTGCCCTACCGGCCGCCTTGAAGGAGGCGGTGGTGAGGCCCCTCCTCAAGAAGCCTTCCCTGGACCCAGCTGTTTTGGCTAATTATCGTCCAGTCTCCAACCTTCCCTTTCTAGGTACCTGGATGAAGCTGTCTATTTAGACCCACTCCAGTCCGGCTTCAGGTCTGGATACAGCACCGAAATGGCATTGGTCGCGTTGGTGGATGATCTCTGGAGGGCCCGGGGTAGGGGGTACTCCTCTATCCTGGTGTTGTTAGACCTCTCAGCGGCTTTTGATACCATTGACCATGGTATCATGTTGCGCCAGTTGGAGGGATTGGGGGTGGGGGGCACCGTTTTAAGGTGGTTCTCCTCCTACCTCTCCGACCGGTCACAATCTGTGTTGACAGGGGGGCAGCGGTTGACCCCAAAGCACCTAGTGTGTGGGGTGCCACAAGGGTCGGTCCTCTTGCCCCTCCTGTTCAACATTTATGTAAAGCTGCTGGGCGAGATCATCCGTGGTTTTGGGATGGAGTTCCATCAGTACGCTGATGATACTCAGCTGTACATCTCCACCCCAGACCACCCCAACAATGCCGTGGAAGTGATGTCCCGGTGCCTTGAAGCTGTGTGGGTCTGGATGGGGAGAAACAGGCTTCGACTCAACCCCTCCAAGACCGAGTGGCTGTGGCTGCCGGCGTCCCGATATAGCCAGCTGACTCCATCATGGTTATTGGGGGCAAATCATTGGCCCCCATGGAAAGGGTGCACAACTTGGGTGTTCTCCTGGACCCACGGCTGTCTTTAGAGGATCATATGACAGCTGTGGCCAGGCGGGCTTTCTATCAGGTTCGCCTGATATGCCACTTGCAGCCCTTTCTAGATCGGGACTCCCTACGCACAGTCACTCAGGCGCTCGTCACGTCTCGCCTGGACTACTGCAATGTTCTCTACATGGGGCTCTCCTTGGGGTGCACCCGGAGGCTCCAACTGGTACAGAATGCGGCCGTGCAGGGGATTATGGGAGCCACGGGGCGCTCCCACGTGACACCTCTCCTGCGTGAGCTGCATTGGTTGCCGGTGGACTTCTGGGTGCGTTTCAAGGTGTTGGTAATCACCTTTAAAGCGCTCCATGGCTTAGGACCAAGGTACTTATGGGACCGCCTTCTGGCACGAATTGCCTCCCACTGGCCGGTTCGCTCCCACAGAGAGGGCCTCCTCAGGGTGCTATCAGCCAGACAATGCCGGCTGGCGACTCCCAGGGGGAGAGCCTTCTCTGTGGCAGCCCCCATCCTCTGGAACGATCTTCCTCCAGAACTGAGAACGATCTCCGACCTCCGGACTTTTCGTCGGGCTCTGAAAACTCATCTTTTTCAGCTTGCCGGTCTAGCCTGATCCCTTCGAATTTTAAATTTTTTTAGAGTTTTAGAGTTGATTCATTTTTAATTATTTAATCTGTTTTAAATATTCAGCCAAATTTATATTGTTTTTATAATATTTTAACTTTTATGTACTGGTTTTTATTCGGCTGTTCACCACCCTGAGTCCGTAAGGAGAAGGGCGGTATATAAGTCCAATCAATCAATCAATCAATCAATGTACACAAAACTTTCAATGGGTTGATATAGTACAAATATGTGGAAACCAGGAAAAGGAAAAGTAAGATTTTCTTAGACCTTCGTACCAAATGTTATGATTTTTTTAAGGTAACAGAATGACAGAATAACAGAGTTGGAAGGGACCTTGGAGGTCTTCTAGTCCAACCAATAGCCCAAACTAATTTTAATTCTCAAAAGGCATGTGAACAGCTTACTACTTTCCCTGAATTTGGAGAGATAACACATCATTATTAGACTGGAGATCAGATTCAAATTGTCACATAGCAATTAAATTGAATTTACACACAGTGCTAAAGTTAAAAATAGAGCTTAAGGTTGGTTTTATACCTGGTGTGTTGTGAGATTCCTCCCCCCAAACTGGCTAATAAATCCTGATTTATAGTTTAATGCACTATCAAACCCAGACAGTTGTGGTTCCTGAAATGGTACATGAACTCAATAATTGTATTGAGGGAGTGTAGTCATTTTCATGGAAACACTTTCAGTTTAATCTTCAGAGTCGAGAGGATTTCAAATGCCGGGAATATCTTGAACAAAAAGCAGGAGTTGAACGCTAAAATAAATTATTCAGGGCATCTGGACCACGTTTCCCAACCACGACAAGATGTGTGGATTTCAACTGGGGAATTCTGGGAGTTGCAGTCCGCACATCTTTAAAGTTGCTGTGGTTGAGAAACGCTGATCTAGACTGCAAGAACCTCGATCACCCTCAAGCTGGTGCAACGCAAAAACTAAGACTGAAGGTATGAACCTTCCCCTTTAAGAAAGCGCTCAGTCTCACTGCAGTTCAGTCTGATAGAGCCTAAGATAAATACATTTGGCTTCCTTCAATTTCTGTTGTGCTAGATGAGACGTAAAATCACTATAGCTACTGAAGCTGGGCTGTACCTTCATCTAGTGGCTATTTGGATTTTTGCAGCCCAATTACCTTAGCTGTAGGTTTATATTCGTTCCTGGAACTGAAATGAGGTATTTGTACTATTTACTCCTGATTTCGTATTTACAGGAACTGCAAAGCAGCTGGGAGCATTTGATGAGAGGAAAATTGTACTTTTGACTGCTGGTTAGGGAGGGCAATCGGGGACGTTACTGTGGAAACACTTTTAAGAGAGAAAATAATTTATCGGATGATGGCTGGCAGTATCGGATAGGAAGAAAAAGGCGGCAAGATTCCCAAATATTGTTCAGGAGGGAAATTGAGTAGTGTGTTCTCTGGCATTCTGGCTGAATACTCTATCCTGTAATATGTGTAGGAAACTATGGTATTTTTTAAAAAAGAGTCTAATAGTTTATACCTTTTAACAAGATTTGTTAATCAGAAAAGGTGCTACCAGAGTCCTCCTATATTATAATATATAGGAAACAGGTTGGTGTAACCCAGTTTTTTTTTTTAATGCAACAGCAAGTACTAGGGGTGCACAAGAAGAGAAGCCAAAAGATGGTCCATCTGCAGGGTTGTGCAGATGCTTTTATTCCCAACTAACTGCCTCCTGATTCTCCGTCCTCCCCCCCCCTTAAAAATCC
The DNA here is from genome assembly GCA_038048745.1 of Coluber constrictor foxii. Lineage (NCBI taxonomy): Eukaryota > Metazoa > Chordata > Lepidosauria > Squamata > Colubridae > Coluber > Coluber constrictor. The sequence goes on along the minus strand of CM075961.1, from coordinate 58,768,561 downwards.
CACCGCTCACTGCTAGGTGTTTCAGCAAGACAAAAGAGGGAGGCATAGAAGAGCAAGAAAAACCGAGCAGCCAGCCAAGCTTCGCGATCCTGGACAAATTGCCATTTAGTACTGCATCACCGGCTCCCTGCATTGCTCTCCTGCAGTGTGGGGCGGGGGGAGGAGAGAGAACCGAGGAGAGCAATGCTGCATTCACTGCAGTGGAATCTGCTTTGCTGCAGAGAAGCTGGAAGATGTAAGCTCCTATGGCCATTACCCTTCACTCACGGGGTGGGGGAAGGATCAGCAGTAATACATAATGAATTTGCAGAGAGCCAGGTTTGCACTCTCTGTAGTACAATTGGGCTACCCCAAGGGACTGCAGACATCTCTCCCCCCCCCAATCAGGGGAGAACACCCCTGAAATCAGCCCCCTAGGGGGATATCCCCTACACTTCATTCCTTAGGTAACACCTGTAACTTACACAATGAAAACCCATAAGATCAATGTTTGATGACTTGTCCAGTATGAAAATGGGGAGAATGTTTATCACAGCATGCCACAAGTGCCTGGCTCCTTCCTCTAGATCAGTTTTCTGGAGCATTTGACTTTCTGTTCCTCCAAGTCCTGTCTTGGCCCACTGCTGTCCTCCGAGGGAAATAAGTGGTTTAGAAACATGAAGTGTAAATAAAAACAAAGTAGACCTTAACAGGTAGGTTTATCAGAGGGACTGAGAATCTAAGCATGATCTGACTTGGAATGTACTGGGATGATAGACCAATTTACCATCCTAGGAGCTTAGACTGGAGCAGTTATTTAAAAATTACCAGAAGGCAACTGTGGCCTACTATATCCTGCATCGATGTTCAATAACTCCAAGGGACACAATTTTGAAGTTCAACATTGCTTTTCTGAGCAAAGTTGAGAACTCTTGTGATTCTTCTAAAAATCTAAAAACTCTGATTTTCCTACAAGACCCAACTTATTATCTCACAAAGTCAAGAATAAAAAGTTTCCTCCCTGTATCAATGCAACAGACAGAAATTTTTAAAAATATCCCAATAGGAACTTCCATCTCAATCTTACTCAATGGCAGATACCAGTCTCAAAATCTAGGTAGAACCAGGGAAGATTTTTGACATTTTGGATAGCCACTTACTGTTTAATGAAGGCCAAACATAACCTGCAGCCTGACATGAATTCTACCCAGATTGACATTACTGTGAATTGTAATCCAACATTTGGAGCATTATCTTTAGTGTAAACAATGGTTTGATGGATCAGTGATCTGACCAGACATGTCAATCACTGCTTTTTTTTAATGACAGTTCATAATGGAAGCTGCCGCACTGAATCTATTGCCATAATAAAATCTATAATCTATTAGCATAATAAAATGATTTAATTAAATTGGTAGTGGATTCCTTGTTGGGGGAAGAAAGCAACACTGAGATAGAAGTCAGCAATGATGGAATTATATGTCAAGGTCATAGAGCCTCCTCTGCAAACAATCAATTACACCTTAAATATAAGGTGATCAAATCACTATGGCTCCCATCAATGACTTTTGCTCCAAGAGGACAGAGTTAATGAAATGTGTCAATCTCCAGCCTTTGGTTTGGCTTCATGTTGAAAGATCTAGATTAAAAAAGTATAGTAATTGATTCTAAGTGATCATAATTTTAAAACTTGAGGCACTGTAGTTTGTATTAAGATATCACTAATCCTTTTGTATTGTAGAAAATACATCAATCTGACCACCCTTTTTATCTGTTTAAAATTTTATTCTCTATTTGCTTTCTTTTGTATCTATGTCTGTTCCTAGTTTGTGTTTACATTTCATGCATAGCTGATTTGGATTGAATTGCTGACATGTTGTGTTTACAAGATCTACTTTTCATTTAAAAAAAAAAACTTGTTAAAGGAGATAGTTGAAGAGGCTGTGAGTTTCACAATCAAGTGTTCTTTACAATAATCCACAATCACACTGGTTTAAAAAGCGCAGCACAGAAAGATAAAAAGGAATGCATGTGTGCTCTGGAAAGGCCTTTTGAAGACTTTTTTAAATTCCTCCTCTCTCCAGTCTCAGCCTACCCAGGACAAATAGCTCAGGCCAAGCAGTGTTTGCCCCCAAAAAGCTGCACACTCAAAAGAATGACACAATACTTTTAATGTATTTTATAAAGAGGGAGGGAAGCAAGATAAGGACCAAGAAAGATTGTTTGGTGGGAAGGAAAATAGTCTGCATATGCACACAAAGCTTCAGATCCACGTGCCTGCTGGATTAAAGAGACACTGAAGAACAAAGTCTGACATCCTTCCTCAATGTATTGCAGTTAGTTTATAATTTTAAAGAGAAAGCAGCAAGCAGACCATGAGATGAACCTCCAGCTGTGGGAAGGAAGCACGAGGCAACATATCAATAGGAATTCCTTGGCAAAATACTAAATCTTAGGAGTTGGGCCTTCTAGCCTCTACTCCTGGAAATCTCTGATTCTGTGTTTTTCCCAGAGAGAACATCTCTGCAATATTCAGCTCTCCACTAAGGAATTGTTCTAATCAGCTTTTCTGCATTTTTGCTTAGCTGCATATAGTTTGGGCATCTCCAACTAAATTCTGTCAGTCAAGGCAAAGGCTTCAAATCGGCAGAAGCAATAGCTGATGCCAAGAAACCTGAATCTCAACATATAAAACTGGGGGGGGGGGGGGGGGGGGGGGGAGGAGGAGAACAGATAAATGTTGGAAGACAAGACAGCAAAAAACAGGATTTATGAGGTTCGGAATACAAATCAGAAAACGACTGGGATGACAGCTACTACTAGTCTGTTCCTTTCTATCTTTTTATACAAACCAAAACTGAAAATCAACTTCGGGCCAAGACCTGGGACTTTTCAAGGAAGCCTTATGTTACGGATAAAGGCACACTGTGCACACTAAGCCCGCTGGCTGTGACTGAGACTTGATATTCCTACAACTATTTGAACTCTAGGAAGAAAATAACTTTGCAAGGCCCTCTGACCTGCCTCCCTCCTAGCCCACCCCCTACTCTGATTAAAGTGCTTGTGTTAAGAAGATGGTTGTGGCGGTGTGAGTTTTTCACGGAGACAGGCTCTGAGAGGTGGAGGCATCCTCCGCAGGAAGAATTTCGATGCTGCTGTCTGGCTGGCTTGGGGAAACGCTGTCAGTCAAATCCATCTCCTGCACTTGACTGGGTGACAGTGGCTGTGGGGAGCTGGCTGTGTCAGTGCTGGAGGTGGGAGATTTGCTCTCGGAGAGGCCCAGCAGTTCCTGGACATTACGTGGTAAATCCTGGCAGAAAGAAAACCCAAGACTTTAATAGGTAGTTTTTTCCTGATCAGATATTCCCTAGTGTAGTATGCTTAGGTCCTACACAGCTTCCATGGCATATAAATACCCTAAAAATTTCAGTGGCAAATTGAAATGTATCAATTCTAGGCTTCAAATCCTGGCTCTCCAATAAAGGGGTCAAGTAGGCAGCTTTTGTGTGCTTAAATTTTAGGCTGGGATGTAATGAACTAATATAATGCTACATCAGCCGCCATTCACAGTCACCAGGGATGTGATCACCATTAGATTTGACAGCCTTAAAAGGGGATTAAAGTATATTTTTATGTATTACTTCAGGATGCTATAACCAGTTTGATATAGAGATTAAGGCATTGGACCAGAAACCCGGAAACTGGGACTCATGGTCCTATCTTGGGCCAGTCACTTCTCTCAAGCCAAGAAATGCAATGACAAACCAATTCTGAAAAACCTTGCCAAGAAAACCACAAGGACTTGTCCCTGAAGGCTCCAGGAGTCAATAGACTCAAAGGCACAATGTGTGTGTGTGTGTGTGTGTGTGTGTGTGTAAACACACACACACACACACACACAAGACCTCATTGGATAAAATATATAATATCTTGATTTGTACTAAACATCTACGTATCCCAGGTCCATGGCAAACCTGAAAAGGCAGATAAAATGCCAAATTCAGTCTGAACATCCAGCAGACTGTGCAATAAACAACCACAACAATGATGATGATGATGTGCCACTTGCAGACAAAGCAAACAATCACCAGCTTATAAGAACTTGGAAAAAAATACTCAAGCAGCACAATGAAAACTGAGCATGCTCAGTGTCCATATAATTCTGACCCTGAACAGGAATCCTCCTTTTTGCAATGTTTTGCCTTAGATCTTATAAGCAGTGTTATTAATAACCACACACATTAACCACACATGACACCTGGGGCACTTCTTGTGTTTTTGGGAGGGCAACACTCCAACTAGCCATATCAGTCTCCCAATAATATCAGATCCCAAAATTACCAGGTGGTTTTTCATTTTGCTCAGCATGAATATCAAATACAAGAAATGCTCAAGATGAAAGCCAACAGCTATGCTATCTAGAAATATGGTGCCAGTATTTAAGACATTGGGTTGGGGAACATTCTTTCAATCCAGTGAAAGTTGGATCATTATTTCGGCAATGTTTTACACATTCCTCTTATTGTGGATGTCTTGTCTATTGGCTCCAGAAAGGAGACTGCAGTAGGAAAGCTTTGTGCCTCATTGGCAAAAACTCACTGGAGTAGAAACCAGCTGCCTGTAGATTGCCTCAGCCCGGCATAAGATGTCTTCCACGCTCATCTTCATGGTCAGTTCATTAATATGCTTTGGGAAGACACAAACAAAAAGAACACACTCTGCTACACATGAATGTAAAATTCAACTAGACAGAAGAGAATGGAGTGGACGGTGTGAAAAATGTTACAGAAGAAGGTATTTTCCTGAAAACCAGAATGCATTCTGAGTTTGGGGAACTGTTACGAATGACATGTAAGAATTATGGATGTAAAAGCCAAAGTGAGAAATTTCTATGAGTGAGATATAGTGAAATAAATACATTATTCCTTAACCACACAAAGCAGCAGAAACTTTGCATAACAGCAGGGGGCACAACGACATATAATCTGAGCAGAAAAAAATTCAATGTTCTCCAGCATATACCATTCATATTTCAGAAGCAAGCCACTAGCATAATTCAGTATTTGTTCCTGTAAACTTGAAACTGTGAATGGTTCATGTTTAGAGTTCAAAAAACAAACCTATCTTTATGAGTGAGAGATATGAGAAAGCATTCACCTGCTTGGCCCTCACCTTGAGAATCTCGTTAAAGCCAAAACCAGAGTTCATAAGAGCCTGTCTCTCTGCATCCAGAATAGCACAAGCCACCAGCAGATGGAAATTGGGGCAAGGTAATTCTGTCCATAATACCTGGAATAAGAGGTACAAAGACAATTTAGACCGGTATCAACTAGCAATATCATTTATCATATTGCCTAATTAAGCACAATAGTCTGTCTTTTCCAACCATCAGCTGGACCATCCTATCCCTAAGATGAACCTTGTTCAGTGAAAAACTAGAAGATGTAGTTTGCCTGTTTCTGTCATTTGATCTTACCAAATCACTCTCTGCTACAGGGCCAGATTTCAACCAAATTCCTCTGTGAGAAAACAACTGAGACTGGGGGAAGTCAGCAGACTCTCGTAAAGACCATCCTTATTAAATTCTACAATACAGTTCTGTGCCAAATGGACAGGAACAAAACTAGATTTATAAGACCAAATCAAAAGCTGATTGTGAAGATTTTCTCAATCCATGTATCCTTATAACACTTTACTTTCCTGGTTTATCTATACCCAGAAAAGTGAGATGCAATAGTCATACATCTGAATTTATTGTCACCTTTTATTCAACTCCTCGGGAACTTTGCACAGTTCTCTCCTTGCTAAGTAATTTTATTTTATTGTTTATTAAGCAAGTTTATATGGTTGCCCAGAGCCACACACAGATGAGTCCAGGCAGTTTACAACATTAAAAATCCACAAAGATAAAAACGGTAAAACTCTACTACCATCATCCCTATCCACATGGCAGCAGCAACACAATGAGGCTGATGAAGCGGTTAGATCTATCTAAGATCTATCTAAATGCGGATCTTTACTATGGTCAGATCACTGCCTAAACATTTTTTTCTGCAGAACTCCAATTAAAGTACTGCAGCCTAGAAATTTTATGGATCAAGGGATTTCCTACAGATGCTTGGGGTATTTATGAAGTGGTCCAGTACAGCAGATACCGTATTTTTCAGAGTATAGGATGCACCTTTTTCCCTCAAAAAATGAGGGTGAAAATCTGGATGCGTAGCCCCGCCCAGCTTCTCAAACGGAGGGTTCAGATGCTGAAAAAAGCATCAGAAAAGAAGCTTCAGAAAAGAGGCCCCCAAACAGAGCTTCAGAGGCTTTTTTTCTGAAGTTCTGTTTCGTAGGCTTTCAGAGGCAGGAAAAAAAGTTTTTTCTGAAACAGTTTCAGAAGTATCAAAGGCAGAAAAATAGCAAGGCACAGAGTTCACAACCAAGCAACCTGTTGCTAAAATTCACCTCTGGGAACAGCTGATTGGGGGTATTCCAGGAGGCCGATCCACCTGCCAATCAGCTTTTTTCTTATTTTCCTCCCCAAAAACGAAGGTGCATCTAGTATTCCAAAAAATATGGTAGTTCCAATATACATTGATCCTTGGAACTCAGAAATAAGAGGGGCACTGGACATGACTGCTTCTGAGCATCAATTCTGAAGATCCTTTCGGCTTATGAAGGAGCTCTGGTAGAAAGTACAGGTTATCCTTGGGTTACCGCCCTTTGTTCAGCAACTGTTCAGTGCTACAATGGCACTGAAGGAGGGAGATTTATGTCAGCTCCATGAAGTTGCAGTCATGTGATCGCAAGCTAGGCGCCCAGGTACTCAACTCACAATCACAGCATCAGAGAGCTGCAATCATTAGCGGCCTCCTGCACCAGCCTATCCATGTTATAGCACCCATCTGCAACTCTTTTAACTGTCAGCCTGCTTGCCTAGGATTCTAGTCACATGAGCTCCAAGATTGCCATCGCTAAGCAATGCAATCACATGACATTATGCTTTATGACTGCACTGCTTAGCCATCCCAATCCCAGTTGCCATCATAATCCTGATGGCTATCTTTACACTAAGAGATGGAGAAAGACAAAGATTGAATATAACCTAAGCCAAGTACAGATACATTTCTGGGCCTATATTGTGGTGATAGGAAGAGAAACACCATTTCTCCCCTGATAGAATGGTACATTGCAAGAATTATAGCAATAGCACATGTACCGCTTCATAGTACTTTACAGCGGGGGTCCCCAATCTGTAGCCATGGCTGAGAGGTTTGCAACTGGGCCATGGAAACACCTGGCGGGCTTGCGCACAGACGCATCGTCACTTGCACAAGCAGCTGGCCAGAGGATGCATGTGCTCCATTTGCGGGAGCAGCAGGCGTGCATGCATGCTGCTTGAACAAATGGAGCTGCGTGCGCAGGTGCACATTTGCCAGCCACTTGTGTGAACTATCCCCTCCCCACCCCTGCCAGTCAGCAAAGCCATAAATGTTGGGGAACTCTGCTTTACAGCCCTCTCTAACTGGTTTACAGAGTCAGCATACTGCCCTCAACAATCTAGGTCCTCATTTTATCGACCTCAGAAAGATGGAAGGCTGAGTCAACCTTGAGCCAGTGAGAATTGAACTGCTGTTATAGGCAGAGTTAGCCTGCAATAATTATGTCCAGTAGTCTAATTCTAAAGGGCCCATTTCTCATTGGAGCAGAATGAGCAAGAAGACTTTCATGCAAGCCACATCTGCCAATAAAACTGCTCATTATGGGGACTTCCGGTGGCTCTGTTGGCATTGGCAGTCCCTCCTTGTGGAGCGCTAGCCCCACTATTTCGTAAAGCCGCTAGAACAGCGAAAATTAGCTGTCTAGCGGCTAAGAAACTTTCCCTTCAGGAAAAGAGGGGAAAGAGAGCCGGGTGCAGGTAGAGCTCCCCTAGAGCCCCAGGAACAATCCTGGAATTTGAAGGGTGAGAGCTCCCCAGGAACCTGGCAGAGCTCCGAATCTGGGACGTGTCTGCTTTATGCAGAACAAGACGCCACGACCATCCCTGCAAGCAACTTTCTAACAACATTTTGCCTAAAAGCAGGTAGAACAAAGACAGGAGACATCTGTTGTGGCCCCGTCCTCTGAGGCTATCTCATTGGAGGAAGGAAGCTCTGAGCAGGAGGAAGAGGAGCCAGCCAGATCTCCCAGCCCCCCCCCCTCTGGCACCGTCTCAGGTGCCAGCTGAAAGAGAGCCAAGTAGTGGGGAAACAGGTGTCTCAGATGAGAGTGAGGGAGTGACGTCATTCCTGGACGCACGCCAAAGAAGGCGAGAGAAAAGGTTACTGCAGCTGCGGCGTATGAGGAAATAGACAGTCACTGGATTGGAGTCACAGGATCAATGACTCACTGGACCACACCCAAAGCCTATCTATATAAGACAGTATGGTGGGTCAAGAAGTTTGTGACGAACAAAGCTAAACAAACATAGCAATCTCGTAGTCTTGGAAGCTAGATGAACGGCAAAGCTACGTAGGTGATTTTCTTGTTTGTGTAAACTAATAAAGTCCTTGGCAGACAGTGTGCATATCGCTGCCAAGGTTGAGATAAGAACTGCGGAGTGTGCCAAGTGATTCTTAACCCTCGGCTGGCTGTGTTTTTGTGGGTCTCTGAAGGGGGGGGACAGATCAACATCATAATTGCAATTACTAAGCTTTAACTCCAGTTGAATATTGCTTCTTTCCGAGTCTGTTAAAAGCGGGGAAAAGTTGAAAGAAGATGGCACTGGCTTGTTAAGGGCGTGGAAAGTGAAAGTTAAAGAAAAAAGTGCTTGTTAACTTATTAAAGCTGTTAGCCATGTTTAACTCTAATGCCCTTTGCTTTTAAAGAATTAAGACTCTGGACTAAAGAGTCTTATTAAAAGACTTGTTAAAAAGTTAAAGATCAGGACTAAGAGTACTTACTGATTTATTGTGCTGGTTGCTGGAAAGTGTAATTTGGAAATGGCTTCAAAGCAAATAAAACCAGGCTGGAAGTGCTTACAAAAAGTACTGGAAGTTCTCCTTCCCAAACATCTAAATTGCAGACCCTGTTGGCTCCAGCGGATACACAAACTCAAGCACAAATGCAAACACAAGTATTGACACTTGAGGTGCTCCAGGGTACCTTAAAGGCACTAGCCTCCGATTTGCAGGAAAAAATTAAAGAAAAAAATACATCTGCATTCAAAGAAGTCTCTGAGGAAATGGCTAAAATTAAGGACCTAATCCAAACCCGAAATCAAGAAATAAGAGAAGACATTGTGGAAGCACTTCAGGGTCTGGAGGGTCATGTTACTCATTGGAGAAAAAGGTTGAAGAAATTAATCAATCTAATGTGAATCTGGAGAGTAAAGTGGATGAGGCTCAAATCAAGATTGACAAGACAGAGGCAGACATTACAATGACACAGTATAGAGTGATGGAATTTGCTTTGACAGTAAGAGGCCTGAAAGAAAATAACCAAGAAAATTTGAAAGAGATTTTTGCGGAAGCCCTTGCATAGTTAACTGGAGAATCTAAAGCAGAGTGTGACTGGCAAATTGATAAAAATTATCGTGTTAATTCATGGATTGCCAGACAAAGACAACTACCAAGAGATATTGTGATCTACTTTGTTACCAGGAGGAGGAGAAATGGGATCTTACAAGCTTCTTATAAAAATAAATTACAAGTGGCAGGACAGGAGGTTGCAGTATTCAAGGAAATTCCTCCTAAAATGTTTAAATTCAAAAAAGACTGCATTTCTAGTGGATGAACTTAGAAACCACCAGATACAGTATAGATGGGAGATTCCAGCTGGATTAGTGGTGAATTATTCAGGAGAATGATATCGTCTCAATACAATTTGGAAGGCAAGAGATTTTTATGCCAATATACTAAAGGCTGGACACCCACCATCTCCAGGAGCCAGAAAAAGAAAAGAAGCAGGAGAGGAGAGAAAGGAAGGCATGCAGGCACAAGCTCAAGGAGGTGTTTTGAGTATCCAAGAAGAGATATTGCAACTTTCGGGTGCTGTACAAGCTTGGGAGCTATCTGAAAAAACAGAAGATGTTAAAGAACAAAGACAAACTTCGAGTGGCAACTAAGTGGAAAGAACAAGAATTAAAGATGCAACAAACTCAGATAATAACTCAAGAAAGTACAAACACAAATATAGAAGCTGGGGGGGGGGGCAAGACTGAAGAAGAAGTTCCAGGAGGACTTCCAGTCAGTGCTCAAAAAGCTTTAGGGGGCCAAAGATGGCAACTAGATTCTTAACTTGGAATGTTAATAGCTTAACCTCACTACAAAAAAGAAAGAAAAAATTTCCTTGCTTGAAACAATTTAGAAATGATGTTATTTGTTTGCAAGAAACACATATTAGGACAAATGATCAAAAATATTTGATGAATGCGAAATTGGGAACACATTTTGTGACATCTGCTCCAGAGTAGAAAAATGGTATAGTTATATATTTAAGGAAAGATTTAATGGCTAAATTAATTGAAGCAGATCAGCAAGGAAGATATTTAGCAATTGAATTATTAATAGAAGGAAAGAAAATACTTTTAATGGGAGCATATGCACCCAACCAACAACAAGAAAAAATTTATAAGTCGCTGCGTACAAATTAATACAATGGGATTATAACTCATGTATATTGCTGGGCAACTGGAACAGAGTATTGAACACTAAATTGGACAAGAAGAGGCTTTTGCAAAATATTAAAATGCGAGCAAGATTGCCTAAATCATTTTTTGATATGATGGAGGACATGGAATTGAGAGATATTTGGCATGAACGGGAACGGAATCTTAAAGAACAAGACTTTACATTTTTTTCAAACAGACACCTAGAATTGACTTTATACTAATTACAAATGATTTTCTTTCCAGGGTGAAGAAGACGAAGATATGTCCAAGAACCTTATCCGATCACAACCCGGTGTGAATGGAATTGGAATATGGAATCTAGGAGATCTTGGTGATTAAATGAAAATCTATTTAGATATGAGAGAAATGATAGAATGCAAAAAATTAATGAAGGAATTCTTTGTTTTAAATATGCATAAGGGAACATCCATGGAAATGGTATGGAATGCTAGCAAAGCATATATGAGAGGTGTTTTAATAAATTTGAATAATGCACACAGACATAGACAAGGGGAAAAAAGGAGGGAATTAGAAGAGGAGATAAAGAAGAAAGAGCAGAAAAGAAGAAAGGTGCTAATATATAACCCAGAGGATAAGAAAACCAAAGAAGCAATCATCTTACTCCGAGGGCAGTTTAATATGTTGATATCAGATCAGGTGGCAACTAACTGGCAATATGCTAAACATAATACTTTTTGTAATGCAAATAAACCAGGTAGATGGCTAGCATATATGTTGAGGAAAAAACAAAAATCCCGTACTATAGAGAAAATAGACTATAAAGGTAAAGAGGTGTATCAACAGAATCTGATTAAAAAGGCTTTCTTAGAATTTTACACGAGATTGTATGCTGGTGATAAAATACAAGGTATAGATATAGATAGATACCTGGAAAAGGAGAATATTGCTACAGTTACAGAGGAGCAAAGGGAACGGTTGAATCAGCCAATAGTTGAGGAGGAAATTCTGCTGACAATTAAGCAACTAAAAGTTGGTAAGGCCTCTGGTACAGATGGACTGACGGCGGTGTATTACAAAAATTTACAACTGGAAATGGTAGAACCCCTTAGAGAATTATTTAGTAAAATACAACTGGGAGGAGGGGTACCATATCTTGGAGAACAGCCTTTATTTCTTTGATCCTGAAAGAAGATCAAGACCATACTCGGCCAAAGAACTATAGGCCTATATCATTACTTAATACAGATTATAAGAATTTCACTAAAATATTAGCAAACAGGTTAATGTCAATAATGCAACAAATAATTCATAGTGATCAATCTGGTTTTATACACAGGAGACAAATGAAAAATAATGTAAGGCAAATTGTTAATATATTGGAGTATTTGGAAAGGAACAACCAAGTCCCTACAGTGCTTATATTTTTGGATGCTGAAAAAGCTTTTGATCGATTGAATTGGCAGTTTTTACTGAAAATGGTACAAAAGATGCAGTTTGGAGAGTATTTTAAACAATCTATCAAGGCAATATATCAGGAACAGACAGCACAAATAATAATTAATGGTAGTTTAATAGAAACCTTTAAAATTGAAAAAGGAACCAGACAGGGGTGCCCCCTATCCCCATTCCTGTTTATATTAACTCTGGAATTATTGTTGAACAAAATACGTAATTCAGATAAGATACGGGGAATTGAGATTAGGCATTATGACTACAGATTACGAGCATTTGCAGATGATTTGGTTGTAACCTTAACTCAACCAGTGAAATCAGATACAGGTTTGATGGAGATAATTAATCATTATGGTCAAGTATCTGGGTTTAAAATAAATATTGGGGGGAAAAAGATGATAGTTAAAAATATAACAACGAATCAAAAAGAAGACTTAGAAAGAGTAACAGGATGTGAGATAGTTAAAAAGGTTAAATATTTAGGAGTTTATATTATGACTTCAAATAGAAAATTATATAAGCATAATTATGAATTGTTATGGCATAAAATACAGACAGAAATGGATAACTGGAAAAAATTACAACTGTCTTTGCTGGGAAGAATAGCAGTAGTAAAAATGAATGTTTTGCCTTTTATTCCTCTTTCAAATGATACCAATAATTAAAAAGGATGCGAATTTGGATGAATGGCAGAGAGGCATTAATAATTTTGTTTGGGCAGGGAAGAAACCAAGGATAAAATTAAAAATAATGCAAGATATACGTGAAAGAAGAGGTTTGAAAATGCCCAATTTAAAACTATATTATGAAGCAGCTGTTTTATCAACAATTAGTGATTGGATTAATTTAACAAATGAAAGAATATTGAATATTGAGGGATATGATTTGATATATGGTTGGCATGCTTATGTAGTGTATGATAAGAAGGTGGATAAGACATTTAAAAGCCATATATTGAGGAATGCTTTATTGCGTGTCTGGAAGAAATACCAATATAAATTAAATGAAAAAATACCTATATGGACAGTACCCAGACACGGGATAGAGAACATAAGTATAAAACAAAGACAGGATGTAATTACATACAAAGAAATTCTTAACATAGAGGAAGGTATATTAAAGTTAAAGCCTTTGAGTGTATTAAAAGAAGAAAGGGTAATTCAAACTTGGTTTCAGTATGTACAATTAAAAGCTAGATAGAGAAGAGATCAGAAAATTGGTATTACACAAAGCGAGGAAAATTTGGTAAAACAAATTAGAGACCATAGTCAAATGCATATAAAAAGGTTGTATAATATATTGATAGAAATTGACTTGGAAACAGAGTTAGTTAAAGATTATTATGATAAAATGGGCACAAAATTTTGAACAACCAATAACGATGGAAACGTGGGAAAAAATATGGGTAAGAAATGTAAAATTTACACAAGCGCAAAATTTGAGAGAAAAATTTTATAAAATGTTTTATAGATGGTATTTAGATCCTAGAAAGCTAGCTTGTATGTATCCAATTTACAATCTAAATGTTGGAGATGTAACTGTGATGATGCTACCTATTTTCATGTATGGTGGACTTGTAAAAAGGTTAAAGCATTTTGGATAAAAATATGGTGGATTATCCAAAATATTCTTAAAAAGAGGATAAAGTTTACTCCACAGTTGTTTTTGTTGGGTATAATTACAGAGTGTACGGTTATAGAGACTAATCTGATCCTGAATTTAATAACTGCAGCAAGATTGTTGGTGGCGCAGTATTGGAAGAAGGAAGACTTGCCTACTATTCAAGAATGGACACCAAAAGTAGCAAACTTAGCAGAAATGGCAAAAATTTCAGCATATTTGAAGGATTGTTCAAATGAGAAATACATGCAGGAATGGAGAAGATGGATTGATTATATTCAGAACAAATATCAGACTAAAAAATTTTAAATAGTTTATGAATAAATAAAGAGATGTTATTAAATATGTAAATTTAGCTTAGTAAAAGAGGAGTTCAAGTACAAGAGGGATGTAGGAGGCTATAATTAATTAGATTATGTTAGAATATGATTGTTGAATGTTATACCCTGTATTTTGTTCTGGGAAGTAGGCAGGGGGGAGGGTGGGAGGGGGAGAGTTGGGAGAGGATGGAGGCAGGGGAACGGGATATATCTGTAAACTTTTAAAAACTTTTCAATTAAAAAAACCCCTGCTCATTATGCACTTAGATTTAGACTCCAAATGAACATATCCAGGCACTGGTGTACTGTCTTGCAATGTGCACCTGGGATTCTGTTCGGCTTATCGAGTTTCTCCAAGGAAGGGTTCTCTGCAGCACGAGGAGTGACAGCTGCATGTTGAGATACCATCTGGGAATGGTATACATGAAAATCTAAACTTGTTAAAGGAATGGCTGGAAAGTATTCCCACAAGTCTCTATCTTTCTAACCCTTTTTGCATTTGTAAATCTCCCTCAGACATTTCCCCACACCTCAACACTGTAATGCAGTCCCAAAACTCTGCTTTTCACCAGTCTGTTTTCTCTGTTTCCTTCACCAGTCCCCAAAATGAAATGAATTATCGCCTAAAGGTAAAGGTAAAGATTCCCTTCGCATGTATGTGCTAGTCGTTCCCGATTCTAGGGGGGACTAGAGTGCTCATCTCCGTTTCAAAGCCGAAGAGCCAGTGTTTCCGAAGACGTCTCCATGGCCATGCGGCCGGCATGACTAAATGCCAAAGGCACATGGAACATTGTTACCTTCCCACCAAAAGTGGTCCCTGTTTTTCTACTTGCATTTTTTACGTGCTTTCAAACTGCTAGGTTGGCAGAAGCTGGGACAAGTAACTGGAGCTCACCCCGTTATGTGGCACTAGGGATTTGAACCGCTGAACTGCCGACCTTTCAGTCAACAAGCTCAGTGTCTCAGCCACTGAGCCACTGTGTCCCTATATCGCCTAGGTTTCTCCTAATCCTCATGACATGAGTAAGAATTATTTTTTCCAGTCTCACCTCCCAAAGCTGAAGAATTTCAGAGAAGGGAAATTCTCTCTTGAACCAGATCAAGATCCACCGGAAACAAAAACATAAGCTGCCAGATTCCTTCGAGTCTTTGGGAACCAGGAAAAATAGGAAGCAAAAGGAAAAAATGGAATAATGTTGATAGGTATTCATTGGTGCAAAATATGTTAAAAATTTTTGAGTATTTCTAAAATCAAATTAAAGAAAAAAGCCCCTGAATAATGAGACTTTTTTTTAACATTATGTGAAATAAAGAACAAAAACAGACATCTCCACAGAAATGGAATCCCTTAATTTTTAACTTCCCTACACCTGTAACCCCTATAATACCCCTGTACCTAGGAAGTCACAGAGTGGGGGATCCAGCACTCTAAGAAGCAAGGTGAGCTGGGAAAGCTGGCGTTTCATGGACTCCTGGCTTTCTTCAAAATTGTGGTGCTGCAAGCAGAAAACAGAAGACCATGAAAAAACCGGTGGGGAGAAGTAATTATTGTTAAGTAAATGCTTACAGATTTTTTTAACAAACAAAATAAACGAGGAAGTCAGATTTACTTAACAACCATGTTACTAACTTAATTGCAGTGATTCACTTAACTGTGGCAAAAAAGGTCATAAAATGGGGAAAATCTCTTAACAAATATCTGACTTCACAGCAGAAATTTTGGGTGATATTGTGGTTGTAAACTAAAGACTACCTGTATACCAGCCTCTTCCCTAAAAGTAGTCTTCAAGGCACTTGCTAAAATACAAAACCAAGATTATAATCCAAAAACATATTTTTTTTAAAAAATGAAACTAGTAGCAAGTCAGGTCAAAGACCCAAAGCTTCCTTAAATTTCATACTATAACTTTGTTTGAGAAATATCTTAAAATGAGGTTAAGGATATATTAATTAATTGTGGTTACAAACAGTTTTTATTTTGACCCAGGCAGCATACTTACCACCAGTTCCATGAAACCACAGAAGCACCAGAAGGCGTCGACTTCATTCTGGGTGATATAGAGAATGGGGGACAGGAGATCACTCATGCCTTGTACATACCCTGTTTAGGCAAGCAAAAGAAATAATGAACAACAACAGTGTTAATTTCTCAATTAGAGGTGATTTTTTTCAAGCTTCAAATTAATGCTTGTCTTTTCTGCAATGACTCTGTAAAAGAACATGCACCTTTTCCTGGGCTTACTCGGTTCCAGGAAACATGTTAAGAAGACAGTGATGAACACAAAGATTGTGTTGTGCCTTGGCAGTGCCTCACTAATTCAATCCTGTCTTAGGTCACAGGGCTGCTGGCTCAGCTCCCAAGGTTTGTGCCTTGTTTATGGAAACACTGACAGTTATAATAAGATGCCCTCTGAAGCACTCTTTTTACACCCATATAGTTGCACATGATTACATTGTATCTATTCCTTTCTATCCATACTTCTGCTTCCATCCTTGTCCATTAGGCTTCCAAAAGACAATAGTTTCAATATTAAGCAAAAATCAAGAAAATGGGGGCATGACCTCAAACAGACAGGAGGGAAGTTCAAAAGTAATGTTAGAAAATATTTCTTCATAGAAAGAGTAGTAGAAGCCAAGGCAGTGGGTCAATCGTCAGTAACTGAGTTTAAACATGCTTGGAATAAACACATGTCTATCATCTGACAAAAATAAAATAAATAAAATAAAATAAAATAAATAGAAGTAAAAAAATAATGACTACCAATAAAAATAAATCAATGATGGACCATTTGTGTTTTTCTGCCATTAGTTTTCTATGTTTCTAAGAGCCCCCCTCTTAAGCTATGACCATTTGGACTGGTGCTCTTCCTTAGAACTCACCTAGATCAAAGTTGTACATACAGTAAGTCATCAGCACATCATTCAAGAGTACCAGTCCAGGATTCTCACTGCCCTCATAGAATTTGTTGTTTCTATCTGTGCGACTGACATCTCTTTCTGCAAAGGCACAAATACAACTTTATAAAATTCACCTGTGCTGCCCCCTTACAAAGGACATTCAGAAGGATGACTTAGGAAAGGAATTCATTAAAAAAAAGACAAATTAAATCAGGAAAATAAAGCAATGTGGAAAGGTGGAGGCATTGTATCCCAAGGAAAGAAAAAAATGGTCATATTCACAGTTTAGACAATTTAGATTAGAAAAAGGGTGTTCCAAAATATTAAGACAAGCACTTGTGGGATTCAATAGAAATCAATAATCAATCATGTTATTAATGAGGGTCCTGAGAAAGCAGAATTAGCGATCAAACTCATTGCTTTATAATGAGCCGTGGTAGCACAGAGGTTAGAATGCCATTATGCAGGCTGCTCACTGCCAAGAGTTCAATCCTGACCAGCTCAAGATGGACTCAACCTTCCATCTTTCCAAAGTTGGTAAAATGAGAACACAGATTATTGGGGCAATATGCTAATTCTATAACCGCTTAGAAAGTGCTGCAAAGCACTATGGAGTGGTATATAAATCTAAGTGCTATTGCTATAATGTAGCATAAGGGGCCCCAATCCCAGGTCTATGGACTGGCATGGGTCCAAGGCATGCCAGAAACTGGGCCATGCAAGCGAAGCCCCATCCATGGGGTGTATGCAGTATATGAAACCAAGCACCTTCCAGACTGTGGAAAAAGCTCTCTCCACAGCTGCTGATGTAGCATATAAGAACTTGGAAATCACTGACTGAATCTGATTGGCAACAGATTCAGGCCATATTCAAGGAAGCACTTATTTATATTATGCATAATTTATTCATACAATGTGCTGTCAGAAGTAGTAGTGACAGCTGCTATCTTGAAAGCTTTAAAAGATTCTGTTTTCTATGCACTGATTATTAACTATTAACCAGAACAGATAATGGGAGGAAGCTCCACACTCAAGGGGAAACATGGTTTGCAATATTAGATGCTGGGAAACAATAAAGGAAGAAAGGACTGTGTTTAGAAGCATCTGGCTGTAATACAAGGATAGAATTTTATGAATAGAATGACCTTGCTTTAGGCCAGTAGCTCAGCATGGCTAAGAATTCCAGGAGTTGCCAATCCAGCCATTGGCAAAAAAGATGGGCAGAAACAAATCAGCTAGGTGCTGTTACAGAATGAGAATAAACCTCAAAACCAACAAGTAGAATTTATACCAACCAATAAGGCTGCGATAACCCCGCAGTAAAGAGTTCCGCAGCTCCTGTTCTTCGCTGACCGACTTCCACTGTAACTTCATGCGGAAGTATTCATCTCTGAGGAGAAGGCAGAAGAATGGAGTGGGAAAATGCTCAGACTCTGGTCACCTCTGCAGACTCAATAGTCTTTGCCAAGCACCAGGACTAGCTCTCCTTCAAACAGGCCACACCCTGATGAAGAATTAGGCTTACGTTTTCCGTCTCACTTGTGCCTTGTTCTCTTCGCTGGTGTTGCCCCAGGAATAATAGTTCAAAAGGTACTTCCACACTTCCTTACGTAATGACATGCTGAGACCCTGAAAGGAACCAAAAAAAAAATAGTTCAAAGAAAGGAAGCAATGAGCCAAATTATTAAAGAACAAAGCACCTACCTTGCATCAATTATTAAATCTGTGGTAGAAGATACAGTTACACATGGACCTTAACTTACAACTCTTTGATGTTATGACAGACTCCCAATTCAATGTTCAGACAGCTTGGCAGCCTTTGCAGTCACATAATCACATTTTGGGCACTAGCAACCAGTCTGCATTTACAGATGTTTGCAGTGTCCTGCAGTCACATGACTATGATTTGTGAGGTTTGGGGGTTTTTTGCCAGAAATTGGCATTTACTTCCAGTTTCTAGCAAAGTAGTGCCAAATATGGACAATGGGTTTTCTATACAACAGTGCTTACTTTACAACCACCACATTCGCTTTACGACCATCATAAAACAGTCATACGTCGAGGACTATCAGTATCATACTACTCTGCCCAATTTACATGGACATTCCAATAAACAGCCACAGTAATTTCCTCGTTTTCTATTCCAGAAACACAAGGCATGATGGTTCAGCTGCCCTCCGTCCCACAAATCTCACCCCAGCAAAGATCCTTTTCCGCAATCCAATGGGATCCAGTACACGTCCATCAGGATCCAGATGTTGTTCCCATTCCTGCTCGGTAACTGGAGTCTCCCTTTGAACAGTGGGCCGTTCTCCTAGTTGTGCCTGCTGCTAGGAACAAAGTAAGCTAAAAAAACAATTGTATCTGAAGAAGAAAAGTTCCTCAAGAGGGAAGGAGGGAGAAATGACAACGATTAAAACTTTCCTTCTTTTGAATTAGAGGGACGTTGTAAAGCTGAAGAGCCTAAAGAACTCTTTCTATAGTCAAATGTGCCTACAAATTGCAAATTCTTTTCACACTGAAAAGTTCTAGAAGCAACTTCCCAGTTTCTCTGCAGTAGATCTAGCAAACAAAGGAGAAATTCTGTTGTGAATGTGTTAATTACTGTGATAGTTACCTCGGTATTCATCATTAATTGGTTCCAAAAGGTGCATCAGATACTAAAAACAACAAGTTCCAAACAAACCACATAATTAACATGTGATCCTTTGTTTCAGCTGGAAAGAGTTGTGACTCACAAGATAGCCGACACCGACAAGTTCTAGCTTGCATGAGTACCAAACAAATGATAAATACCAGAACAAAATTTTCGTGTCAAAATGCATTGAGTATCAAATTCAATGAGTTTCAAAGCAGTCAAGTGCTGGTGTACCGCTATATCTTCATTTATTTGATTATTTTTACTTTTAAGAGCATAATCTTTTGAAGGAAGCTTAGAGCTTCCTTCAAATACTATATTAGCATAGTATAACCATTTTCAATATAGTTAGCTTTTCAAGCCAGTTCCAAGTATGACACACTTTTAAAATATCCTCAACAAATATCATTCAGTTAAAATTCAAAAAATTGAATTTTAGTGTAAGGTTTGAAATCCTCTTAAGAGCAACCACAGCTGCCATTTTTGCTGGAAGAAATCTATAAGTTAAAGGCTATCACCCAGAAGCCGAATCAGATTCTCAGTCCTACAAAACTTTATGAGTTTTTATAAAATGTCAAGGTACCTTGGACGTTAAACTATTACTATAGCAGCTTCACACTGGGTGTGAAGTTTTTTTAGTCCTCATGAATCACTTGTGTAGTCATTCCACTGATAGGAGGACTAGGTACACAAATATATAAAACTGACAGATGCATGTGTAAACATGACAAGGCAGCACAAACCACTCTAACAAACAAGCTGCCACTCCTCCCACACATCATTTCACAGATTTGTTCTAAGGTTGACATAGGTCCATTTAAGCTTCTATGTTTAAAGATTGGCTGGGGGAAGAGATTTCCTTCGAAGAGTTCACTTGTAATCTGCTCCTTCTACAGTATTCCACTTGTTGCATTTCTACAAGCTCCCCCCCCCACAACACGACCACATCCTCAGTAACTCTATGACAGCTGAGAAAACAGATGGCAGAAAGGATAACCAACCATTCCTTGAACCAGAAAAATACCTCTTCCCCCTTGACTGGTTGCCATCTCTGCCAGTTGTCAAAATTGCCTATTTCAACACTCACACAGGTGATGACTTCAAAGCCTGTCTCCTCCTCCACATTGGCAGCTGCTGAGTCACCAAGGGAATGGTGGGTGAGTCCGTCTTCCTGATGCAGAGCTCCACGGAAGAAATTGGTAACTTTGGAGAAGCCACCAAAGGTGGCAGCATAAGGATCCTGTAGGAATCGCTAGGAGGAAAAACAACCACAATGCGTTTACAACTACAGGCAGTCCTCACTTACTGCCTCATTTAGCAACCATTCAAAGTTACAACAGTGCAAAAAAAAAAAAAGCTTTGCAACCAACAAGCATTTACAACCACTGTAGCACACCAGTCATGTGCTTACCGTTTGTGTACTTCACAACTGGCTTGCAATAAGCACAAATCATAGAGAAGGTGGAAGTAAAATCATTAAGCTTCACTTAACATGATGCTTCACTTAACAACTGTGGCACTTGGCAATAGAGTTGCCAGTCCCAATTTTGGGTCGCTAAGGGAGGACTACTTGTTAAACCTCACTGCATCAAATGCATGTTGCATATTATTCATAGCTCCTAATTAATCTGTGATCTAGGAGTGTCCGGCACTAATCATCTCAGCAGTACCCATGTATCCAAAACTCTGCAGTTAATACTCAGGATATAATTGCAGCCCTCTCTAATCTAGTTTACTTTATTTCAGTGTAAATAGCAGCTGGTGGTGTGAATAGCTGCCGAAGTGGCTAAACCTCTTTTTCAACTATCAGTCTATAATCCGCTTCTTGAAACCTGAACTCAAATCATGTTTGCCCAGAAACTGATGGTACAGCTTCACACACTCAATCATTAAGAGAGGAACATAATCATGATCACATGCTAATACTGCTTTATAAAGCTTTGGGAAGACCACATCTGGAATCCTGCATCCAGTTTTGGTTACCATGTTATAAAAAAGATGTTGAGAACCTGGGAAGAGTGCAGAGGAAAGCAGCAAAGATGATTAGGGGACTGGAGACTAATGAAGAACAGTTGCAGGAATTGGGTATATCTACTCTGGTGAAAAGAAGGATTAGGGGTAATATGATAGCAGTATTCCAATATTTGAGGGACTGCCACCACAAAGAGGAGGGGCTCAACTTATTTTCCAAAGTAGTAGAAAGCAAGACAAGAAGCAATGGATGGAAACGAACCAAGGAAAGAAGCAACTTAGGACTAAGGAGAAATTTTCTAACAGTGAGAACAATTAACCAGTGGAACAACTTGCCTCCAGAAGTTGTTGTTGGTCCATCACCAGAAGCTTTTAAGAGACTGGACAGCCTGAAATGGTATAGATCTGCTTGAGCAGGGGATTGGACTAGAAGACTTCCAAAGTCCCTTCCAATTTTGATGATGTTTTATGTTCTATAATTTCTAGCTCTGTGAAATCTTTGTAAATATTTTTCTTATATACCATTTTTGGATGCAGGAGTTGAAAAGCATAGTACAAATAAAAATATCCAGTCTGCTTGAGTTTTCAAAAGATCAAAGACACAGTTCTGGATTCTCACTTGCTGCCTTATCATCAAACCAGTGTTTCTCAACCTGCACAACTTTAAGATAGCTGCACTTTAACTACAAGAATTCTCCAGATATCATGGCTGGGTGAGGAATTCTGGGAATTGAAGTCCAAGCATCTTAAAGTTGCCACGGTCGAGAATCACTGATCTAACATATTAAACTAATTCCATATCTCTGCTTAAGAGTGTGCACAACACTTTTATTGAACATTTGATCCCTTTTGGTTCAAAATAATACACAAAACTGTTCCCAAAACATTCCTAAACCAAGGCTTCTGCCTGAAAAAAAAACCCATATTAACAGCTTGTCTTTTTTTCCACAAAGCCCCATTTTGTTTTTAGTTTTCCTTCATTCCTTTTCTAGAGTATGTGACTCCAGATAAGGCCCTTCAAAAAACAGTCTTACCGATACCAGATTTGATGAACTGTCATCAAAGAGTTGAAGCTCATCAAAGGAATGAGAAAGGGCATCTGAGTCATGTGTATAAACCAGGTAGAGCCGAGAATCTTTGGGGGAGCTACAAGAAAGAAAAAAAAGGAAATAAAAATGGATTTTTAAAAAATGTCTGGAAGAGCATTTCCACACTGCGATAAATTGTCAGGTGCATTATGTATTTTTTTTCATTGTTTACAAGAATTAAAATCATTGTAGTATAAAAATACAGATGAAAATAAAGATGACAGGAAAATGGGAAAGAAAAAGGAAAGAGAGCTGTAGGGCAAAGGGGGAAAAGAAAATGAAAGCACTGAATTTTAACTTTTTACAGTACAGGAAAGTACAGATAGTCCTTGACTTATGACCACAATTAAGCTCAATTTTTCTGTTGTTAAGTGAGACATTTGTTAAGGGGGAGTTTTGCCCCATTTACGGCCCTTCCTGCCAATCATTGCAGTTGATAATTTAGTAATATGGTTGTTAAGTGAATCTGGCTCCCCCATTGATTTTGCTTGTCAGAAGGTTACAAAGAGGCACTCACATAACCTTGGGACACAGCAGTAGTTTTAAGTATTAACCAATTGTCAAGCATCTGAATTTTGATCACACAATCATAAGGATGCTAGAAAAGTTGTGTGAAAAATGGCCATAAATCACTTTTTTCAGTGCCATTGTAACTTTGGTCACTAAATAACTGTTGTAAGTTGAGGACTACGTATGCAGAATAGAATTACAGTCTCAACTTTTTACTTTAGCAACTTAACAAGTACTAGCCATTTCTATAAAAGCAAATTATATTAATTGGCATCAAAAATTCATTTTTTTCTGTCTCGAGCACAAAATCTAGACACAATTTCCAAGTAGAAACAATGCTGGATATGTTTATTAAAATAGTCAGTTTTGCCATTTCTGCCATTACCATCATTTTTTCCATCCATTCTTTGGTTTTGGGATTGGTGCATCTTTCCATTTCTGTGCATATAGAATTCTCACTGCTGTCAAACAAACATTCCAAATCTTTTTTTCTAACCCATAATTTAGTATAAAGTCCTTCTGGAATTATTCTGCTTCTAACTACAGCTGGAGATTCCTATATTTTAACTGCTCTTTGCAACACAAAGAAAACTAGCACGTTGGAGAAATTACTTTTGCTTTACTATTTCCCTTAAATACTATAGAGCAAGGTCACTTTACTTTACACGCAGGAATAAAACTATGTAATTAGGATGCTTAGAAACTGCATTTCTCTTATAAAAAAGTCCATAAGGTGTGTAGCATGCTATCTTCTCTACTGATCTGGAGCTATGTAGAATGGTCTCTACAATCTAAGACTAGTACTTATTTAGTTGAGAAGAAAGAATTTGATTCATTTGAAAAGGACAGGGAGAACGGCCACTCTCATAGTCACCAAGCATGGCATCTTAATAATGCCCATTAGATGACTACAAGAAATCTAAAACAAACCAGGATAACCAAATTTTTCTTGCTATTGCTAGATATCTAGTCTTTACTTGAAATTTAGCCAGTACTTTGCTCAAAGCATCCAATGAGACAAAGAATAATGTCGACCCTGATTCCCAGTAACTTCAGGGACAAATTCAAATAATTTCCTTGCTAACAATGTAAAGGTGATTTACTAATGTTTTCCTCCTGGATGTTTTTCCTCACTTCCTAAATTAATCTACAGCCTTGGGATATCCTGCTATCTAACGAAGGCTTTCAAATTTCGCTTTCAGAAGCTGATATTAGAAAACATTTTCCTATTCCACGCAACAAGTTTAAACCAGATGGAGACTACATCTTATTTCTTTAATGTAACAGAGGTTGTGATGTAATCTCACTCACGTGGCTAATATAACATATTTGCAAAGAGCTTTGAGAAGGGCCTTCGTGCCTCCACGGTGGAAATGCAGAGCTTGAATGGAAATGCCTTCTTTGGTGATGAAGATGAGGTACGACCAGCCGAGGCCTGGTTTACTCTTACGGATGGATTTCAGATCAGACAAGCTGAGAGAGAAGGCCCACTGACCACGAGGGACTGGAGATTTTGACCCAGAAACTGGTAGGGGAAACACAGGAAAAGCATAGTGACAAAGGACAGAGGAAATCCTACAAAATCCCACAATTTCTAGCTACTGTCTTTTTCTCATCCCCATGTCCATTCCTTATTGCAACTTCATCAGTAAACCTAGATACACACAGGTGAAATTCATAAAAAGAAACTAGTGCTTCCTCTTTCAATTTACCAGCAGTTTCCTCCTGAACCCGAGACCTTGTCCCCACAGTACTGATTACGGCCCAGTCCGGTTCATATCCTGGATCAAAGTGTTCTTCCTCAGCTTGGGAGCCAATGGTATCCTAGTAAAGAGAAAACAAGATTAGAGGGCATTTCAATGTTTTTAAATATGTCTCTCGTAAATGTCTTCAGGGCAATGCTCCTTTAGGTCCTGTTCTAAATTGTATCCATAGCAAACCATTGATTTGCTTAATGACTGCTGGAAAAAGGTTGTAAAATCATGTCTTTCTTGTGACTCACCCATTTTACAACTGTCACAACTTACAATTGGGATAGGCAAGCTCCGTTACAATCATAACTCAAGGTTATGATTGACCTTTTATATAAACTGAAAGGATATTATAACATATTATTCTGCAAAGAACAAGCAACCTATACATTGATTAAAGAAGAAAAACTACCAATCTAAAGAAATGCATTTTGCTTCTGCCAAAATGTAGAGAGCAAATATATCACAGAATTTAAGTACATTAAGTTTCTATCCTTGGGCTGTCAGACTCTTAAACACAACCACAATCACTTCACGCACACGCGGAAGCATGTGACTAGGTTTTTTTTTCTTTTTTCCCCCTAATTACTTGCATAAGGATTATTCTTTATACTATTTATGTTGTTTGTATTTTTTGTCATGGATTGTACCAGTGAGGCTAAAACCAATTTCGTTGTATACATGATGTACAATGATAATAAAGGCTATACTAAACATATAGGTAGATGATTAAATCAGCATGTACCTTTTTATTATACATGATTTGAGTAGTATCTGAAGATTCTTCCACAGGGGTCCATTGTAGTAAAGTATCTGAACCCTGAATAAAAAGGAAGCAACATTACAATAAAATATTCCAATAAAATCCATCATCCCGAAACTCGATTTTGAAATTTTGAAATTTAAGTGATTAAATACTGAATTTCACATGTTTCCTCCTTGAAAAAAAGCTGATGCACAAATACTGAAATACTGCTCATCCCCCACTTTGTTATCTAAAATATCATCACAACCTGCCTAATGCTTTTTTATGTGGACCTAAATCATAAATTGTGGGAAATTTAAATTTTCTTCTGAAATATTGAAATCTTTTATGTAGTACATAAACTTGTATGCATGCATTAATATAGCATAAGGGTAGTCCTCATTTAATAACTGCCTCATTTAGCTAGTTTGCAATTATAATAGTGATAAAAAAGTAACTTTGCAACCAGACCACACATTTACAACTTTCCCAGGTCTGCAAAGCAAAGGAAAACTGAAGCAAGATCATAACATTGTAATGTTTACTTAGTTTAAGTAACATTTTGTTTAATGGCCGAGTTGCCAGTCCCAATTGTGGTCACTACATGAGAATAACTTTTATTAAGAATAAACCGTAGAAACCATTGGACTCAAATACAAAGCTTCCGCTGTTCTGACCTGTTTTGTTCAAATTAATCCTAACTACCTTTAACCATAATGTCATAATTAGACAATATTACGAAGCTACAAAAGCCTCCGATTCTTCCTCCAGCATCCAAAAACCAAAGAGAAAAAAAGTCTTGAGCCTGCTTTGGCCCATTCATTTAATGGTAAATAAGACTGGACAGGATCCCCCAAGGTAACCAATACAATACTCCAATACCCCAGTTTTCTCACCACAACCACATAGACTTTCCTGCTTCAGTTTTACAATCCAACGGGCAACCTGTCTCGACCCACCTTCTCAATGATGCGGATAACTCCAGGTATGAGGGAATCCTGGTCAGGATGCCGCTTTGCACTGGTGTGTAAATAGACCCCATCTTTCTCAAACGCAATCTGAAAAAAAGTCAGAAGAAATGGAAGAGGCAGGAAAAGGACCAGAATTCCACTCCTCCAGTTTTTACCCCAATGTGCAGCTCAAGTAACAAGATCCAAACTTCTTTAATGGTTTATTGTAAAAGCCTCAAATTAACTCCAAAACAAAAGGGGGGGGACTCATTTTACATAATAATAATGCTGATAACATACTTCTACATACTACCAAGGAGGGATCTCAGTACATATAGGAAGAATATCATGTCTCCCTGCAACTTCCAAGGCGGAAGAAAGCACCTTTCCCCATTTCTAACAAACCACACTTTCCATACGGAACGAGACAGCCGCCCCTCGTCTCCCGTGAAATCATTTTCGGCTCATGCTGGGAAAAAACCCCTCAATCCTCTTTCCTTTGAGAGCCCATTTTTTCCTTCAGGGGGGCTAACGAGGACCACCCTGGAGGATTAAAGGCCTCTCTTACCCTGCAGCCCCCTAACTCCATTCTGTCTGACAGCTATTTCCTGAAAAACAAACACGTCATTTCCTGCTCCGATTGACCCCGCCCTTTTCCTAGAGCAGTTTTCTGTTTTTAATGTTTCGTGAAGCCGCCATCATTGTTTCTGGCGCGGAAAAAAATCAAAAAGCTGGAACGGTGGATCTCTTGTTCTGGAAATGCAGATGAAGCCTTTGGCGCCATCTTTGGAAAGGTCAAAGTGACTGGATCTTTAAAGTTAACTTTATCGCCAGTATGCAAGTAAAGTTAGATAATTATGCACCGGTTAAGGAATGTTTTACACATTTGAAGAACTTAATAAAGCATGAAATAGAAAACATACGTTATGATTTAACTAGGGGAGACTGGCACGTGGAAACATCTGGGTGATTTTGGCTTCGGAAGCTAAACTGGGGTCCGTCCAGGATGAATTATAATATGGTTGGGAGCCTTTTAAGCAATATTAATACTGGATATCGGTGGGGAGTGGGGGGTTAGGGTTAGGTTATTACCAAGAAAATTATGTCCATGAAATATTTGAAACTCATCTAAAGTTTATTGCAATTATTATCAAGGGACCGCACCCTTGTTGCGGGAAAAGTGAGGCAATTTTATTGAATGAAATAATACGTTTGTGAAATTAATCTTGCAGCAAAGAGAAAGTGAATCCTTTCCCCATCTTTATAGATTGGAGGGGGGGGGAGTTTTTTATCAAATGACAAATAATTTACAAACTTTAGAGGCGTTTCCGAGTGGGATGCTTCCTGAGACTTCAACTCCCAGAATTCATAGCAAACTGGCAACGTTGGCTGGTGTTCATACTATACTTGGAAGTTGATACGTTATAAAACTCTGCTTGATAGCATCGTATTTTAGCAACAGAAATGTTTGAGGTTGATGATGATCCAATATATATATATATATCTTTTCTGCTAAGCACCATCAAACAAGACCTATCCTAGGACCTTGCTAGATAAAAATGCCAAATCCAATCTAAACATCTGTCTGGCTGTACAATGAACCCTAAGAAATGCCTCCCAGCTCTCAGTGACTATGGACCGCTCACACAACCAAGCAAATAAATCAAAATAATATCAGTAATACATTAAAAAAACTATGGCAAGCATAGTGAAGCGAGGGATCTCAGATTCCAGACTCCCAGGTCTGACCAGGCGATGGCAGCAAATAGCTTAGAGCACGTTTTATCAACCTTAAACCACTTTAAATTGGGTGGAATTCTGGGAGTTGAAATCCACCAATCCTCAAATTGCCAAGATTGATAAACACTGGCTTAGAAGCTTCTGCCTCTCTTTGCTGCCACCTGCTGTTCTTTAGAATATCTGCAGCATAGCAACATTTTGCTTTTAGGAAAGTGCAGGGTTTTAGTCGCCCTGCCTGTAGCAATCCGCTAGTGACTCCTGGCGGATACGGTTTAAATCGCGTGCGGAAATTCTCAGCCGAGGGTGCCATGTTTTAAACTGAGATTCTTTTAAACCTGAGATTCTTCAACTTTCACGTGGGTGTCTTGAAGTCCCTCTCTCGCCTCCTCCTCTATAGAAGTTCGGCGGGTTTCCTACTAAGTCCACAGTCACATGTAGCTTTCTCCCTCGCTTCTAATATGCCCTCTCTAGAATTATCGGTATCTCTTCGCCGCCATTCGGATTTTGATAAGCCCTCGAAATTTAAAAATAAATAAATAAATGAGTTTAATATTGCAATGTGAACTGGGTTTCATAAACAACCACACGCATGCGTACGAGGAAACGCTCTCCCCCCCCCCTTTCCGATGCCATCTTTGGGCCGGGCAAAAGAAGGCCAATCCACCTTCTGAATTCCTCCCCTTTCCCGCCAGACGCCCTCCTTTGTTCCCCGCCTTCCATCTTTGAAAAGGGCAGCGTGTGGGCGCTGTTCTCATGTCTTATAAGGGCGGTCGGAGGAGGCGGAGTCTTGGGGGTGGGGAAGGGGAGGTGGCGGTTGTTGTTTAGAAGAGGAGGAGGAGGAGGAGGAGGAGGGGGCGGCATAAGTGTCCTGGGAAGGGTTAAAGGTGAGAGGTCAGGATTCCGGCTGCTGACCCCCAAGAGGGCTGGGAGGGAACAGGTCTCCGGTGCTTAAGCGAGGGGGGTGGGGGAAAAAAAGGAAATAAGAGGTAGGAGAAGGTAATATGCGTCACCCACCCCTCCCGCCGCTTCCTTTCGGAGCCCTGCTCGGGGAGTGGGGGGTGTCTGGGGAGAGATAGGGAAGATTTGTGCTGGGGGGGGACACCCCTCCTTCCTCACAGTGCTGTCTGTCTATCTGTCGGTATGTGTCCACCCACCCCACCCCCTTGCTTTTATTCCAGGGCTGTATCATTTGCTTTGCTGCCCTTTTGGGCTCTGCCCCGTTGGGAAAGGGGGCTTTCTTCCCTGCATAGCCTCCTCTGCACCCCCACCCCTGGTGCATGCTCTTTCCAGAGTAGTCTTCAACACCTGAACCCCACTTTCTGCCCTGCACGCTATCCTTGTTTGTTTCTCTCTTGCAAGCTCTTGTTCTGGCGGCTTCTCTCCGTGAAAGAACCCAGAGGGGGCTCCAGCTTCTTTGGCTCTTCCAGGTGTGCTTGTGGCTTCTCTTGGTTTTCATACGGTGGCTTCTTAACTTTTTCTTTTTTTTAACTCCTGCTCCATGCCAGGTGTTTTGAATTCATGCTCTGGGGTTACACTGCTCAGCTGAACTCCCTCTCTGAAACAGACCAGGTTTCTTGGCCTTCTGTCCCCCCATTCCTGGTCTCTCATAAAAGTGCCTCTGGGCAAACTTGGGCGGTGACATTCGGCTGATTAATTGGCTCGGCAAACTGACTAAAAGTATTTTGCTTTTCGACTGGGCAAAAGCAACCATAGGCAGCAGAAGCTGTCTTTTAAAAAAGGCATTGTGTGAATTTGAATGCCTGTTGCAGTGCGGTATTTGTGTCGCTTAGAAACAGGTGTCTTGTCCTCCTGCGAATATTTAATATTTTCATCAGCTCAGCTTTTTAACTATGGATGTGTTCTGTTCCACTGTGCAATGGTTTAACCTCAGTGTCTTTCTTGTTTTGTTTGCCTGCAGAATGACAGCTATGGCAGATAATCATAAGGAAAATTGGGTAGCCCTGGTGGCTGCAGCAGAACAGTACCGGCGTCAAACAGGCAACGAAATTGTTTTGCTCACAGCCTTCCGGGCACCACCCCCTGGCAACTACAGTTATGCGCACCATGGGAGTGGGGCTCTAGCAGATGCCGTTCAACGCTACCTCGAAGATATTGCAGTGGTTCATAAAACCACTGCTTTCACCTATATTGCGCACCCTCCCTCAAACCCTCATCCACTTCCCCCACTAGGATCCTATTCCCAAAGTTACTCTCCTACTTATGCTCCAGATGAACTTGCCCCACACAGAACGCCTACCTCCCAGGGAGGCCCGCCTCAGGCTTCAGGAGGCCAAGAACACGAAGATGAAGATGATGAAGGTGACAGAAATACCTTGACTGAACTGGAGCAACCTGGTGGGAGAAACCCTCCTAGTGACACTACTGGTATGTCTCTGTGCAACAAATTTGCATTTATAGCTTGTTTTTCTATAAATAGTTTAAAGTAGCCTGAAATAAATATATGTCAAATATCAACCCAGTAGGCTGCTCACCCCAGTCAGGTGTTCTCCAGATGTGTCAGACTTTAATTCCCAGGACCTGCCAGCCAGCATCTGGATAAGAAGGCCCAGGGGTGTTAAAATCCAACCACCGGATGCCTGAATGTAGGTTCACAATAAATATTAAGAGTGTAGTGGACTATACAGGAAGTCCTCAACTTATGACCGCCATTGAGCCAAAATGATGCTAAAGGGAGACATTTAAGTGAGTTTTGTCCCATTTTATGACCTACATGCCACAATTGTTAACTTGTGACTCTGCTTGTCAGGTCACAAAAGGTGATCACATGACCTTGGGACAGTCATAAATCTGAACCATTTGCCAAGCATCTGAATTTTGATTGCATGATCATGGGGATGCTGCAAAGATTGTAACTATGGAAAACAGTCATAAGCCACATTTTTCAGGGCCATTGTAACTTTGAACAGTCACTAAACGAACTGTCATAAGTGGAAAACTACCTGTATTTTAACTGGATCTGTTAAGAAAAAATACCTGATTCACACATTGTGCCAAATCTTGACTGGCTTAAACATAGTTTTAGAACAAACAGTGTAGGCTTGTATAATAAAAAAAGCCACATTGAGTTAAGGCTTAGTAAGATGCCTGAAGGCACTAGCTTCGCATCACATTCTTTAGCAGGATAAACACTAACTGTGCACTAGTAGCACTTTTCCTTTCCTGTCGTTACAGTTGTGACAAAACTTGCCTCTGTTGAAGTGAGAAGGCACATCCCAAAGTATTAGGTCTGACAGAACAGCAGATAGCAGTTTGAGAATGAAGCGAAGACATGATTATGCATAGTCCATCGCATTATCTCTCTCTCCCTTTTGGCCTTTATATTTTATTTTTCTGCTAAAAAGGACTTGCAAATCAACAAGCAAAAAAAATTAACAGGGTAACTTTATTATAGCTAATTAGCCAATGGAAGGGAAACAGAATAACAAATTGTTGATGTGTCAGAGTTTGAAAGGGAAAAAAATGAAATCATATCATTTAAAGGTTCCTTGAAAAAGCAATTTCTTAATAATAATGGAGAGCAATTTCATTTTGGGAACAAAATGAAACTCCGGATGAATGAGTGTTCCAGAATTGGGAATCTTCTGCCAAAAAGGCCCAACTATTTATCTGCTGCAGCTCAGAGCCAAGTCTCAGCTGAAGATCTCACACTGATAGGTTGATACATAGAAGTATAAAATTTGAAATTGGTTTTGTTTTTTGAAAGATACAGTACAGCTATTTTAAGCGTGTGCATTTATCTAGTCAAAATAATTTGTATCAGATTTATAGATGTAATAAATTATATTTAGCTATCACTTTTTCAGGTGCTGAGAACCATTTCATGTAGCTTAATTTGAGAATCCTCAGAATTCTTAAAGGCATTTCATTCATATTTCAGAAGAGATTGGAATAGAAACCACTTGTGAGCACATGGCTGAAAAAGGAGATGGAATACTTTCGTGGCTTCTAATCTTAGCTACTGCATCCCAGTGGGTCCATGTTGGGTGTTTCTTTGTACCTTGTCCTCTAAACTTTAGCCTCTCTTGCTGTGTGTTTAATGCACACAACTATCCCAAGTGAAGCCTGAAGAGTACAGAAATATATTTTTAGCTTCCCGACATAGGAGAACTTTTGATATTAGCTGGGATTGTTGGGTTGTGTGAAGAGGCATGTTGGCCTGCAACTTGCAAAGTACATTGTCCCATGTCTCCTATGCTCCATTTTGAGTCACTTAATCTATTTTGTAGAGCACAACTAATTTCCTGCAGGCTGCAGCCAAGTTTCAGTCTTCCTCAGTTGGCCTTAATGCTCTTAGCAGTGCCAGCAATAGAGATCCTCCACATGTGCTGGATGACAATAAGGAAAGTTTACATGATTACAAGTAATCTGGAAGACATAGAGTAGGACACCGAATCAGATAGATCTACTATGTGTCTCTTCCCTCACATATTCCTGCTTTCCCTCAGGAGTGATCTGAAAGTATCTAGTGTAGTTTCATCTCTCAGCAAAACAAATCTGAGTATAGTGAACACTTGCCTGGAGATAATGTAAGATTATTTCAAGAGAAACTTTTCCTCATATTATTGGTGTGGGCATGGTTTTATTCTGTCCTTCTTTCAGGCCAATTTGGTTTCCTTCTACCATTGGTCTCAATTTATATTTTACATTTCTTCTCATAAAGCACTCAAAAGACAGAACACCTTAAAATCTCATAAAAACAATTACAAGAATTATTAAGAAAGCTGAAACTGAAAAATCTGAAGGGAAAGTTCTGGATTCCTTTCATAAAAGAAAGAGCAGGACTTGAGTGTGATTTTCTTTGAAGTGCATTCTACAGTTTGGAAATAAAATAGAAGACCAACGAATGGAGCTCGGAAAATGAGGCCAGAGGGATGTCTTTAAGAAGGCTTCTTCCGTTGATCTTAATTTTCAAACAGAGACATGTGACATTAGGAGTGCTTGAGATATTAAGACCGTAACTTGTTTAAAAAACAATCTACTGCTGTAACTGTTGTTATCTTCATCGCACCCCTTTGAGATAGACTAAAAGGCAATAACTGATCTAAATAAGATTTGTGACTGAGGGATGGCACTATAGTCTCTCTAGAATTAGATCTAACAACCAGACTGTAAAGTCACACTGGTTGACAGTATATTTTGACTTGCTTGAAAAGTAGGTCATTAGTTGTGCAAAGCCTAACATCCGAAAATATTCCATTCCTCCTCCAAACTATTCTGATTCTGGTTGTTCAGCAAATAACTGTGGAGCAATTCAGAACAGCCAAAGTTCAGAGAAGGAGCAGAACATTTACTGCCTGAGAACATTAGGTTATGCATGTATGTGTCATGTATGAAAGGCTATCTCCAAAGAAGCCTGTTTGGCCTCCCTCTTCTTCTAGAGCTTAAGTGAATAAAAAAATAATCTTTTTGCTAAGCCTTTTAACTATTGATTTTGATTTTATTGTTTTCATATTTTATACTTTGCTATAGCTTTATAAGCTGCATTGAGGGGTTATAATGGATAGTTGTCAACATACGACCACAATTGGAACCAGAATTTCTATTGCTAAGCAAGGTGGTTATAAGTGAGTCATGCCTATATTTATGATCTTTTTTGCCAGAATTATTAAATGAATCTGACCTCTCCCATTGACTTTGCTTGTCAGAAGTGCTCTGGGAAGGTTGCAAACAGCAATCACATGATCCCAGTACACTGCAAGCATCATAAATGCCTGTTGCCAAATGTCCAAATTTTGATCACATGACTATGGGGACGCTGTGACCATTTTAAGTGAGTACACTGTTCATAAATCTTTTATTTTTAGTGCTGTTCAAATTTTAGAATTTTTTATTGGCCAAGTGTGATTATAGACATAAAGAATTTGCTCTCAATGTCATACAACAATAGTGATAGATCATTATCATAGTCACTGTAAAATGGTTCCTAAATGGATGGTTGTAAGTCAAGAACTACTTACCGTATATAAGCAGAAATATGTGCTATAATTATTTGACATATCCCAGCTTTATTTTACACGTAATATAAAATACATTTTTATAAGATGCATACTTCTCCCATTTCCCATTTTCCCCATGACAACAATCCTGTAAGGTAGGTTAGGCTGAAGAGATTGTCTGACACAAAGTCCTCCAGCTGACTTACATGCGTAAGGGAGGACTAGAACTCATGACCCAACACTTTCTGGTTTAGTATCTTAGCTACTGCATTATCCTGGCTCTCTTTAATGTCCTCCAATTAATACCTTCCTTTTAAAATTGGCTTCTCATATTTGAAGTGCATTCCTTTCAGATGTCCTATTCTCATCTGCTGACATGAAAGAAGTCTGTGTGAAGGGGAGGTCTACAGACTCATCTAGTTGCGATAATGTAAACTTTAATCCACATTTACTAACTAGAGCAGACCTATTAAGCTATTAAGACATCTTGTTCACAGTGTACTTATTTTTCTTCTCCATCCATTCCATATTGTTCTTGCCTCACCTGAGGGTTGAGGTATACTTTCTGACTTTGCCTTCAAGGAAATTTATACATTAAAATAAAAGATAGGACCTTCAAGCAGCCATTGGGCTTTGTTTCAGGTTCCAAGTCAGTTGCTGAAAACTATTATATTGAGCATGATTGGTTCTAACTGGTCTTTGTTTCAAACATACACACACAAACACACACCAACATCTCTGCTGTATTTAGAAAATCTTGGTGTTCATCCAAGCTTGTTGGTATCTTCCAATTGTGATGGTATTATTTTTGGATACAAAAAGATTAATTCTTTAAAAAATGGTGTTCGAGAAAGGCAGCATTTCCATTCACCTGGTATGATAATCCACATTTATGTTGCAGGACAGGAATGTATCGTGAGGGATCTTGTACGGACAGCCACTGCCATTCTATATTTTAAGATAACTATTAATTTCTAGGTCTGTTTGTGATGGACGAAGATTCTCCAAGCCAAGATTATGAGCCTTTTTTTGATTCTGATGTGGAAAGCACTGATGGTGAGTGGAGTAGCCCTGTGTAAGAGAGACAACACTGAGCCCAGCTAATCCTTCTGAGTTTTTCCCTATTCTTCCTGTGGAATAGGTATCCTCCCTTCTCAGAATGATCAGTCCAAACCACCTGTGAATTTTTGGCTTCAGCTTCTTTCATGAAGTCCTCTTTCGTAGTAAGGATCTTCTTGACAAGCTCAGTGACGTTCAATTACAGGTAGTCCTCAAACTACGACCACAATTGAGTCCAAAATATCTGTTGCTAAACGAGACAGTTGTTAAGTGAATTTTGACCCATGTTATGACCTTTCTTGCCACACTTGTTAAGTGAATCACTGCAGTTGTTAAAGTAGTAACATGGTTGTTAAGTGAATCTGGCTGACTCGTTGACTTTGCTTGTCAGAAGATCGCAAAAAGGGATCCCAGGAGCCCGGGATACTGCAACCACCATGAGTATGAGTCAGTTGCCAAGTGTCTGAATTTTGATCATGTGACCATGGGGTTGCAGCAATGGTCATAAGTGTGAAAAACAGTCATAAGTCATTTTTTTTCAATGCCATTGTAACTTTGAACAGTCACTAAATGACTTGTAAATCGAGAACTACCTGTATTCAAAACGAGAGCAAATAAATGTGTTCTAGGATAATGTTGCAGGATCCAATCTGGGTCGGTCACCAGGATCAAAGCTTTTGTTTTCTGAGCTTTCGGACTCATGCTGGAGCCCATCTTCAGGGAACTTCTCCTTAGCAGAGTGTGTGCTGTTCTGTGTGTGGCACTTATAGTGCCTGTTGTAAGTGGCTGTTTAGATGTTGATTGGGGTGTGTTGAGTGCTGGCTTTTAAGTTATTAGCTGTGGTTTGCTTATGCTCCCAGCCCTCGACTTCTAAGTACTTGGTAGCAGTGGTGATATGTAAAATTTTTTACTACCGGTTTTGTGGGCATGGCTTGGGGGGGGAGGGGGGGCTAATATGACTGAGTAGGCGTGGCCAATTTTTTCCCCCCCCTTTAAAACCATTTTTTCTACAACCTCTTCAGCTGAATCCATGCAGGGGATTTGATAGATTACATTGGAAGTATCTCCCACCTCCAAGGGATTTTTACAATGCATAATTTGTCTTCATATGTTAACCTCTGGGCAATGTGCGATTCCCACTTGCAGCTCTGGGAAGCTGCATTCAATCCCCTGCATGGATTGCCCCTCTGACTATGTAGGACAGACAGGAAGGAAGCTAATCACCAGATTGCAAGAACACAGGCGAGCGGTCAGATGAGCCCCTAACTCATTGGCAGCCTCACACTACCATGAATAAGGACACAAGTTCAATTTTGCAGCTACTAAGTTTGTTAGACAAGCAGACGCAAAAACAACCAGGGAAGTGATTGAAGTCTGAGAAACAGGCCCCTCGTCAGTCAACAGGCGTGTTGATTTACCACTAGCCTACCAAGTACTTAGAAGTCAAGGGCTGGGGAGCACAAGCAAATGATAGCTAATAACTTAAAAGCCAGCCCTCAACTTACCCCAATCAACATCTAAATAACCACTTACAGCAGGCACTATAAATACCATATACAGAACAGCAAATACTCTGTTAGGGAGAAGTTCCCTGAAGATGGACTCCAGCAAGAATCCGAAAGTTCGGAAGACAAAACCTTTGATCCTGGTGACCGACCCAGATTGAATCCTGCAACTACCTGTACTGTAACTAGCATAGTTTTAGTAGCTAATAGAATATAAAAGAAATTATTCAGCCATTCACTGGATTACTTTGACTAGTCTAGCATACTTTGCAAGTTTGTTGAAAGAAGAGAAAGAAAGGGGGCATCTGTTCCTTGGAGAAAGGATATAAATGTGAGGGATAATTAAACAAAGATCCACCTAATATGTGTGGCTTTGTCTCCTCTACCCTGTTGATCTCCCTTAATTGCTTGGCCTTATTGGTCTTTAATGAGACTGCTAGGCATGGTTAAGTGGATCCAATTTACTTTGTTGGAAAAGCTTGTTCTCAACTTTTTTCCTTATATTTAATGTCATTCTCCACAGTTTGTATATTTCAAATTATAACTCCTCACTATTTATACATTTGACACTTTTGTAAATAATCTGTATATTATCACTTGAGTTTTCATTTTTAGTTTTCAAAAACTAGAAGCTTGAATTCTTTATGACAGCCATCTCCAATTTAACACTATTCAATCCAGCAACCAGAATTTCCTATCTTTGGCCAGCTGGGAATTCTGGGAACTGTAGTTGCAATATGATTGGAAGATGCCAGATTAAGGGAGGCTGCCATAAATGGAAACTTCATTAATTGACTAGTGGTATTTGAAACCCCAAGGAGTTGCTTCATTTCATTTGTCTTTTCTAGATCTTCCATATTCTTGTTGGAATTGACACTGTTATGGGGTGAGAAGGAGTTTTAAATTATAAATTAAAGGTTGATCTACTGATGATCTACTGATGAATCAATGTCTGGCTTCCTGGGATTTTCAGGAAACAGAATATGGAGAAGTGCTGAATGAGAGTAGCTTTGGCCAGGTCTAAAAATGAAAATTTCGGGTTTTACTTGATAAAAAAATATCCTCAAAAACATATACCAGTAATATATGCCAAAGATTCTTGTACACACTTGGATTTTTTTTTGAATAAAGTTTAGATAGAGATGGAGGCTTGCAGCCATGGATGTGTTGCTAAACCCCTCCATTGTTAGTCCCCTCCAATGCTACCCACTTTTTGAGAAAAGCTTGTCATAAGAAAAAGGGAAGGCAACATGCTGCACAACGACGCACTTGCCTTCTGCTTTGTATCTATTTGCAGAAATCCCCTTGAGTTTATCAAGGCATGATAGAGAACATCCTACTAAATGAGTGTTTTGTGACGGGCAGTGAAAGTACATCTGCCACATGCTGCCAAAATTCCAGATGTGACTTTCGTCTTAAGAGGTTGCCCATCTCTGCTCTAAATATTGTTGAATCGCAACTCTCGGTAGCTTCAGCCAAATGTGATCAAAGGTTAATGATTCTGGGAGTTGTAATTCAACAAAATGAAAGGGATACCTATAACAATTGTTATAATTTGAATATTTTTAATAATATATATATATATATAAGTGAAAGATGATTATGCTGGGATTAACAGTGGAACAAAGATGGTAGCACTGGGATTAACAGTGAGAAAAATAAAGATGATTACACCAGGTTAAATTAGAAAACTGAGCTACAATTGGGATATTGCTTAAATATATGTAACAATTGTAATAATTTGAATATTTTTTACTTAAGTAAAAGAAAATTGAAACAATATATGATTATGATTTTTAAACAAACATTACTTAATTGGTATTATATAAATAGTAGGGTATAACAGATAGAACTTGGGATAATTGAGAAATTGCATTAAGTAGTAACTGTAGGGGAAAAATAAATATGATTACACTGGGTTTAAAGTGAAATAAACATGATTACACTGGGATTAACAGTGAAAAATAAAGATAATTACACTGGGATTAACAGTGGAAGGATAAAAGGAAAGGTAAAATTAGATTATGTAAAAAGAAAATATATAAATGGAAATAATGAATTAATTTCAATGAAGTTGTTGGAAGGTATTGTTTGAGAAAATTGATAGTTATAATAATTAGGATATTGTTTAAATATGTCCAACAGTTGTAATAATTTGAACATTTTTTATTTAAGCAAAAAGGAAAAGGAAATTGAAATAGCATTATTTGAATTAAAAACTAAGTTTAAATGTCAAATGTTAAATTGCTATATTTTCAAGATTAGAGATAAGATTTAAATTTGATAAATGTACTATGAGTTATTAACTGATTTAAGATTTTAGGTGGGTTAATAGAAGGGTAATTGTTTTGATTAAGTAAATAAGAGTAAACACTTTTTAAGATGGTATTAGTTGAATAAGTGATTTAAGATTGAGAAATAAGTGTTATGGCAAAATAGAATATATAAAAATTTTTTTAAGGATGACAAAAAATTGTATAAATTGATGACCGGATAAAAGCTCTGTTCCGAAAGATGTAATTGGTATGATTGATTAAAAAATTAAAAAAAACTTTTTGCAAAAAAAAAATGAAAGGGATTAATCTAAACCAGGCCTCTCCGGCTTTTGATCAAGCTTCAGCTGCTCACAGCTTGCTGTTTTCAAATGTTGCACAGTTGGTCTAAGCTGCTTTTTTTCCCCCCCGAATCCTCACTTTTTCTCAGATGGGAGTCTGAGTGAGGAGGCTCCAGGACAGACAGCTCCTCCACCCCCAAGCCATCAGTATGCCAAATCCCTCCCTGTCTCCGTGCCCATCTGGGGCTTTAAAGAACAGCGCCAAGAGATGCGATCCTCTGACGAAGAGAACAGTAAGGTGGGTTGAAATAAGGATGTGAACCTTGAGAGGCCGTCCCCTGGGGAAGCAGAACGGTTCTCAGGGCCCTTTCCTTTTCCTTGGGTGTCTTTGGAGCCTTGATAGAGTACAGATGGTCCTCATATTACAACCATTTATTTAGAGACTGTTCAGAATTACAGTGGCACTGACAAATACAACATACGACTGGTCCTCACACTTATAAGTTCCCCCAGCATTCCCATGGTTAATCATCCACATTCTGGCAACCAGCATGTATTTACAATAATTGTAGTGTCCCAGGGTCATATGATCGCCATTTACCACTTTCCCAGCCGGCTTCCAACAGATAAAATCAATGAAGAAAGCTGGATTTATTTAACATGTTTCACTTAACTGCAGTGATTTGCTTAACAGCAATGTGGCTGGGGAAAAAAGGTCATAAATCAGGCACGTTTCATTTCACCACCACTTCACTTAGCGGTGGAAATTCTGGTCCCAATCGTGGTCATAAGTCAAGGACTACGTGTAATAAAATCCTTGAGTGGGAGTTGTTGTGACTGAGCCTGTCTCAGTCTGCCGACTGAAAGTAAGGGAACAAAATACTTGAATGCTTTTAAGGAAAACCCAGAATTTGCAACCCATTAAAAGAGGTTGCTCAGGCACTAAATTACATATTTGGAGAGAAACTGTGGGAACATTGTATATTTGTGATAGAACCTGAAAGAACGTCTGACAGAAAAAGATTAAAAATCTGTTCTTCATCTCCTAAAGGATGGAACACAGGAAAATGCTCTCAGGTTACAGGAAGGCAGATCAAAGCAGGCAGATAGAATTGTGTAGAGGGCTTTCTGACAGTAAGAGCCAAACACCCAGAGATGTTGTGGACTCCCTGCATTAGATACGTTTAAAGAAAAGTCAGGCAGCAATTTTGTCAGCCGTGCTTTAACTTGGGTTCCTGGACTGAACAGGGCATTGGGCTCCATCAAACTCTCCATTTTTCATAGTCTGTTGTAGTTTGGAATAGCAGATGTACAAAAACACAGTGGGCTAATGCAAAGTTTCCCAATCTTGGCAATTTCCAGGTGTATGGAGGTCAACTCCAAGAATTTCATAGCCAGAATAGCCGTTTCTGAGAATTCTGGGAGTTGAAGTCCACTCCTCTTCAGTTTAAAAGGTTGGGAAATGCTGATCTAAGGGTTGGCTCTTTCTCCACTATCTTGGCCATTTAATTGTGCCTAATTCAGTTGTGACTTTTGGCTTTATTTGTCCTTTCCAAACTCATCTCTGTATCATTTACCCATAAAGCACTTAGGTGGGTATAATGATGAAAAGGGAAATCTTACAGTTAGATACTTCAGAAGAAAAGAGTTTACAAAAAGGGGCTTGAAACCAGTTTCTGGAGAAAGATCAGAAGTGGCCTGCAGTTCGTTAAACACGTTAAAGCTTTCATCCTTCCAAGCAGGTAATGGAAAATGGCATATAGGTGGTCCTTGATTTACAGTCACATTTAAGACCAGAATTCCCATCACTAAGCAAGGCCATTAAATGATTCACATCCAATTTCACAACCTTTTTCGCCATCGTTAAGCAAATCACTGCAGTTGTTAAGTGAATTGCACAGTTGTTAAACGATTCAAGCTTCCCCCACTGACTTTGTTGGAAGCCAGCTGAGAAGGTCACAGCTTCAGATGACACACACACACACCTAGCTACAACTATCTTAAATACACCCCTGTTATCTAGCAATCAAATTTTGATCATGTGACTTTGGGGTGCTGCAATGGTCATAAGTGCGAGAATGGGTCATAAGTCACTTTTTTCAATGCTGTTGTAACTTCAAACAGTCACTAAACTGCAAATCGAGGACCTGCTGCAAGGAGCATGTTGTGTAGAAAATCAGCTTTTCAGGTTGGTTCTCCTTGTCTTCTTAAGGGTGTAGAAGGAATACAGGTAGTCCTCGACATACAACCGCAATTTAGCCCAAAATTTCTGTTGCTAAGCGGGAGACTTGCTAAGTGAGTTTTGCCCCATTTTATGACCTTTCTTATCACAGTTGTTAAGTGAATCACTCCCGTTGTGAAGTTAGTGGTACAGTTGTTAGTGATACAGTTACAGTTCAAGGGTGGGTTCTACTTACCTTTACTACCGGTTTGCAATGGGGCCGCACACATGAGTAGAAGCATTCTGATGATGTCGGGGTTGGTGGGCGGAGCTTCCCACCGGTTTTACTACCGGTTCTATAGAACCGGGGGCAACCCACCACTGATACAGTTGTTAATCTGTATCCATGGGGCCAAATCTGGCTTCCCTGTTGCCTTACCAGGTCACAAAATGTGGTCCCATGACCACAAACACTGCAATCATCATAAATATGAGTCAGTTGCCAAGCATCTGAATTTTGCTCATATGACCATAGGAATGCTGCAATGGTCATAAGTGTGAAAAATGGTCACACAACCCTTTTTTCAGTTCCGTTGGAACTTCAGACAGTCACTAAATGAACTGTTGTAAATCGAGGACTACCTGTAATGGTGGAAGACAAGTCAGATTCGTAGTGGTAGCTTCTCATGATCAGTGACAGCAGGAACTAGGGAAGGAGTCAAAAGAATTTGGAGATATGGGAGGAAAGGCAAATGAGTTCTCCATTTTCTAACTCCCATTCCTCTTTTTGCAGCATTCGTCTCCTGACCTCGAGAAGATTGCCGCCAGCATGAGAGCTCTGGTGCTGCGGGTTTCAGATGGCACAGAGATGTTTGGAGACCTGCCTCGGCCACGCCTGAATACGAGTGACTTCCAGAAGCTGCAGAGGAAATATTAATAGATCTGGCCATTGGTCCTACCACCTCGGCGCCATTTTCCTCCACTACCAAAAATCGGTAGACAGGGTTCGGAGCTCCTCTCAAGCCATACTGTTCAAATTCTGCTCTCCGCTCCTCCAGCCATTGCTCCCACAAGCTTTAATTTAAAATGGGCAACCTCAATTTCACACTACAGATGGGCTGGAGGGGTTATAATTACCTCCTTTTTTCCAAACTGGAAGCCTCTTCTATGATTTGAATACAAAGGTCAGTGTTTCTCAACCATGGCAGCTTTAAGGTGTGAAGACTTCAACTCCCAGGATTCCCAAACCAGCTGTGATTCTGGGAGTTGAAGTCCCCACACCTTAAAGTTGCCACGGTTAACTGACATTAGCTATAACAGCCCTTCTGAGAGGGGCTTCTGACACACCATGACAAAAACACTAGAGACACCCTGGCAAAAGTAGCTCTTCCACCATGCCCTGCCTCTGCCACACCAACCCTCTCCGATCAATCTTTCTTCAACAAGATCTTGGAAATTCTCCATCTCCTTTTTTTTCCCTCCCCAATTAAGTGTCTTAAAGGAAAATCCTTTGCACACGAAGTGAGCTTGTTTATACTTTGGTTTAAATTAACTGTCCCTTTGAGGAACAGTGAATAGAAGGCGGGTTCTATGCCATTTTTCTGTTCTTCATTTTCTTCCACATGTAAATCTCTCCCCATTTCCAGGATTAGAATTTCAGGGTCCTTTTTACTTTCAGGGAGGTTGGTGCAAACGTGTCCTTCCACCCTGTGGCAGGTGGGATGCAAAAGAGGGTCTAGGGGCTCTGTACAGCCTCGGACTGATCCCACTCCACCCCAGCCTACTTTTGTATCAGATTTTCAAGAGCCATTTCTGGCTCAAACCCTCTATTTTTGTCCAAAGATGATTGGCAAATTGGAAGAGAGGATATTTTGTTCTCCTTCATGCCAACCTATAAACCAATAAAAATAATAAAGTTGTCTTTTACCAGCTCCTTTTGCTGTATTGTCTGAGTTTTTACGGTAGAAATCAGCTGCTTTGGCTTGGGGTTCAGAAGCGCAAGTTGGAGAAAGATAATTTAAATAGAAAGCGAAGTTTCCAAAAAGTTAAAACACTGAAATTGCATTCCCAAGTAATGTAGTCCTCGACTTAACAACAGTTCACTTAATAACCACTTGCAGTTACAACAGCACTGGAAAAAGCAACTTATGACCATTTTTCATTGTTTACGACCATTTTAGCATCTCTATGGTCATGTGATCAAAATTCAAATGCTTGACAACTGACTCATACTTATGATGGTTGCACTGTTCCTGAGGACGGGTGATCACTTCTTGTGATGTTCTGACGAGCAAAGTTAATTGGGAAGCCAGACTCACTTAACTGTTACTAACTTAACTGCTGCAGTGACTTCTTACAATTGCCTAACATTTAAAGGCTTCAATAGGAACTTTGTTCAA
This sequence comes from Coluber constrictor foxii, assembly GCA_038048745.1. NCBI lineage: Eukaryota > Metazoa > Chordata > Lepidosauria > Squamata > Colubridae > Coluber > Coluber constrictor. Next base: position 58,724,661 of record CM075961.1, on the reverse strand, counting down.
TGAAATATTGCTACTTTCCCAATTATTTTCCAAGTCTTAAATGGGAACATTGCTTTGCCATTTAATTCATTTGTGATGCTGTCAAGGAAAACTATAATGGGATATGAATAATATGAATAATTCTAAGACGTTTTTACCTTCCAAATCTCCAGGTTTTATTTTCTCAACCTCCCAGTTGTAGGTACAACTAAATCATAACATAAACCAGAAATAACAGGTGCAATACAGTTTCTAAAAGATAAATACTGTTTTATTGGTATTTGGTATATTTTTGTTATATACAAAGCAGGAGTTTGGAGGGGCTACATTATAAAATATAGGGAGAAGTCAAGGTGTAAAGAAGAGCTTTGCTTAGGACTTAAACTTATGGACAAAAGAAACAGACCAAGTTCTTCAGGAGAACTAGTTATTTTGGGAAGAGAAGGCCCCTCTTGCATGCATGGTATGTATGAACCTACCAAGTGTCAGAACTGGTTTTCGCCTGAAGAACAGAAACAGAAAGAAGTTGTGGGAAGAGACCAATGGGGGAAAAAAAACCCTCCAGAAGAGCAAAACTGCTCTTGATCCACCTGCATCTCATGTCCCCAAGATTGAAAGGACAACGAATGGACTTGGATGGCGTCAGTCATAGTATTTCTCTACCCTCCGAACTTGGCAGTACATCAGCATGGAGAACACGATGCCCAAGACCTAAAGGAATAGAGAAAGATTTACTCAGAAAAAGAACAAAAGCCCTAGCCCATCTTATCAATGCTGTCCCCTTGGAAATTCCTGTCCCTTGTGCTGCTCCAAAACATAAGCAGGTACTGCCAGCTTGGGCCTTGAAGTAATCCCATCGCTTGACATGTAGAAGAAACTAACAGATCATATTCTAAACTAATGCTTCTCATTCTTAGCAATTTTAAAATGTGTGGACTTCAACTCCCAGGATTCTCAATCCCTGCAGTGGCTCAGGAATTTTGGGAGTTGGAAGTCCACACATTTTAAATTTTGCCAAGATCGAGAAACACTGTTCTAAGCCTAGCCCCATATGACCCACTTCATCTTCAGTTTTGAGCAGCAATGGATGGGTGCAGATGACTTTCCTGCCTCTCTTTTTCAAACTACGTTTAACAACGTCTAACTAGAAAGTGAATGGAGAAGGGAGGGCCCTTTTTTGCCCCTTCTCTACCAGCCATTTTGCTGCCTTAGTGGAATTTTGAATAGTACAAGAACAGGTAATACATCTTACCCTAGTAACATAACTTTTCTCAGTCTTGCACTCTCCACATGGGTTGAAAATTACAGGGATCTGGCTGGAGGTATAACAGTTAGGGCGCTGGATTTGAACTGACACTGTGAGAGACTCAGGTTCAGGTTCACCTCAGCCAAGGAAATTCCCTGGCAGTTTTGAGCCACTCCTCCACCAGTAAAGATTGTGGGAATAAAAAGGCAGGAAGGGACACTATATATGCTGCCTTGAGCTCCTGAAGGAAAAAACTAGATGGGAGCCTAACAAATCTTAGTGAGCTGAATATTCTCTCTGGTGTTGGTTACAGTTAAAAAGCAGCTTTAAGCCCAATTCTATTATCTTCTTTTTATCAGATCTGCAGCTAGGCTATGACTATTATAAAGATTATGCAAACATTGGATGCCTGCAGAGGAATGCTGAAGTTACCTCTTTCCTGCCATCCAGTGGCCATTGAAAGTTTTGCAGCTTAGATATGTTAAAACTCAGATAAATACTATGATGTATGCTTAATGAAATCTTGGAAACCAGCTGGCCAAAAACTTAAATCCTTTGCATTATTTTTATATTTAATGTACATACTGTTTTTCTAATCTGATTGCTGTCTTGTGCACCTTTCCTATTACATTATGATCTAAATATAAAGATGTTGTCTTTGTGGAACCTACATAACCTTAATGAGCTGTAAACTGGCTTTTCTTCCACCTGGTCTTTGCTCTGTTTCTCATGACAGGTACCCTCCATTTTTTAAAAGAAAGAAGCACACTTTATTGTACATATTTCTTTCTATCCTCCAAGTGCAACAGAAGACATTGAGGTAATGATTGGTATCCTCTGAGCAGGCAAAGATTTAAATGTCGTCCACTGCTTTATCTTAAGCTGAAGAAGGTTAAGCAAAAAAAAACAGTACATTAAGTCTAGGACGACTGCAAGCCTGTTTTTGCTTGTTCCTTATTCAACTGAAAATTGTGCACTCAGATTCTCAGGTGTAATTTTGAGAAATTCAGGGAGAAAAACCTTCCTAAGAGATTGGGAGAGATTGTTGTATTCCCTTGTTTTATGTCAGGGATGGGGAATGATGTCCCTTTTATGACATGGACTTCAACTCCCAGAATTCCTGAACCAGCATGGCTGGCTCAGGAATTCAATCAATCAATCAATCAATTTTAATAGAACTGGAAGGGATCTTCGAGGTCTTCTAGTCCAAACCCCTGTTCAAGCAGGATACCATTTCAGATAAGCTAATATCCACCTACAATGATGAAGCACCTTCAATTCCTGAAGACAAGCTGTTCCACTGGTTAATTGTTCTCATTGTTAGGAAGTTTGTCTTTAATTCCAGGTTTTTTTCTCTCCTTGATTAGTTTCCATCCATTGTTTCTTATCCTGCCCTCTGGTGTTTTGAAAAATAATCCCTCTCCTTTTTGTAGCATCCTCTCAAACTGCTATCATGTCCCCCCCAGTCCTTCTTTTCTCTAGACTAGCCAAACCCAAATCCTGCAACCCATTCTTCATATGTTTTTGTCTCCAGGCCTTTAATTATCTTAGTTGCTTTTTTTTTTTTTTGCACTTTTTCCAAAGTCTCAACATCTTTTTTGTAATGTGGTGACCAAAACTGGATGCAGTATTCCAGGCATAGTCTTTCTAAGGCTTTATAAAGTGGTACTAATACTTCATATGATTTTGGTTCTTTGCCTCTGTTTATACAACCCAGGATTGTATTCACTTTTTTGGCTGCTGCTGCACACTTCTGGCTCACAGTTAAGTGATCGTTGAAATCCATAAGTCATAAAAGGGCCATCAATCCCCACCCCTACTCTATGTGGTTAAAATAGAGATTGTGCAAGGAAATCTTGCTAGTTATCTAGTACGGTGTTTCTTAACCATGGCAATTTTAAGATGTTTGGACTCCAACTCCCAGATTTCTCCAGCCGACATGCTGTCTGAGGAATTCTTGGAGTTGAAGTCCACATATCTTAAAGTTGCCAAGATTGAGAAAAACCCTGGGCAAAGTTACCCCATCTACCATCTCACCTGGACAACAATGATACAGGCAGCAAAAATGCCCATTGCAAAGATGTTCTCCGCTAGCCAACGTTTCACCTTCTCATAGCAAGGCTGCAAAGAAAAAGACAAAATAAGCAGAAGCACATGAAATAGTGGTTAGGAAACCTTGGGAGGGATGTCCCATATAGGTAATTCTCGACTTACAGCCATTCATTTAGTCACTGTGCAAAGTTATGGCAGCACTGAAAAAAATGACTTACAATCAGCATCCCCATGGTCACATAACATTCAGGCATGTGGCAAGCAGCATGTATTCACAATTTTTGCAGTGTCCCAGGATCATGTGATCACTATTTGTGACCTTTCCAGCTGGATTTCAACAGGCAAAGTCAAGCAGAATTGACTTAACAGCTGCAGTGATTCATTTAAGAACTGTGGCAGGAAAGGTCATAAAATGGGGCAAAACTCACTAAGCAACATAACTTTTGGGCTCAGGACTCCCTGTACATGCTTACTACACACACTATTGTTATCTACTGTTAAAATTAATAGACATCCTTAAAAATCATGAACCGACAGAGGAGAGGACAAGCAGCAGCAAGGTGGAATTTCAGGTTGTGCATTGTTGCATAAACAAAGTGCATTTGGGTTGAGGAATCTAGAAGGCCACCCATGCAGGAAGGAGATGTCTGCAGGGCCTTCCACAATTCTATGTGCTTCAGTCTGGCAGTGAATTTTACAGATTCTCTTAGAGAAAGTGCCAATTTGGAAACCACTGCAGGGAAGGGAATTCCCAATAATCTCTATGTACTGATGACAATACCTAGTTTGGTAAAGAAACGTCTGCACAAAAACTACCAAGCTCAGCACCAAGGACTCTACCATTCAAGCCTAAAATACAAATATTCTCTTCTATCAGTATAAATAATCTTCAGTACAATCCTTTGTTGCCATCTCACCTCTTTCCACCAGCTGGCACTGTCCCTTTGACAATCATCACTTCGCTGTAAGCAGCAGGATTCAGGAACCCAAGTGCTATTCCGCACCTCAAACCAATCAGTGTAGTTCTGTACCCCGCAACAACGGAACTGCAAAGCAAGAAAATAAGAAGGAGGGGGAGATGTGTATAACATTGTATTACTAACTACGGCATACAAAACCTTTGCCAGACCAATTCTTGAATACTGTTCGTCCACCTGGAATCCACACTGTATATCGGACATTAACAAGATTGAGCGGGTTCAGGGGGCTTCCGGTGGAGTCTCCGTCATTGCCGGACGGTCTTTTCATGACCGCCGGCCTCGCCGCGGGTTGGAGCCGCCTCACAGCTGGCAGGCGGCTTGGAAAACCCGCTCTTTAAACGGAAGAGCGGGTAGAGCAAGTGGGGTGCGGTAGAGCCCCCTGAATTGCCCCCAGGACTCTTTTTTTGTCCTGGGGAGGGCTCAGGGTGATGGCTTCCTATTCACCCCACAGAAGCTCCGCGCAGCGAGAGGCCTCTGCTCGCAGCAACAGAGCTAGACAATGAGAGCAACGCCACTAGAATGATTGAAATTTACAACAAGCAAGCAATCTGGTGAAACCTGGACTTACTAAAAGAGTGGGGGGAAAGCAAGTATTGTTTTTTTATTAATTCTTAAGGAAAAAAGAGACTTAAGAAAATGTCTTGGAAAATAGCGACTGGCTTTGCTTGGAAAATGCCTGAGAAAATGGAGAGTGGAAAGTGAAAGTGAGAGCTAAGCCCGCGCTGAAGTACTTAAAAGAAACATTTTAGTAGGATTTTTAAAAAGAAACAAAATTGATTTAAACAGAACTTCTTTGTTTTTTTGGGAAAAGTTAAGATTTTGTGAAGTATGACTCCTAAACAAAAATCAAGGGGGGGCTCCCTTACTTGTCAGACAAAGGAAAAAGCAGAAAAGATTCAAATGCAGTTGCAGGGAACTGGAAATGAGGACTTAAAAGATTTTATAACCAGGTCTTTGGGAAGTGTTGTTGAAAAGATAGAAAGCTCACAGAAGCATCTTGAGGAATTGGTACAGGGAAAATATGATAAATTGAATCAAATTATTACTAAAGTAGTTTCTGATCTTTCAAATGCGGTTTTGGAAATGGGGAAGAAAGTGGCTGAAATCAGTATAAAGCTTGATTCCAATATGAAAGACACAGAAGAAAAATTTTCTGAAGCTGATGCCAAAAATCAAAAAATTGAAAATGATGTGATGATGCTTCAATTTAAAGCTATGGAATCTGCTTTAAGAGTAAGAGGTATAAGAGAGAATAATAGAGAAAATTTAAGAACACTTTGTGCTAAGGCATTAGCGGCATTATTAAACTTGGAAGATGATCAAATTCTTGGTTGTATTGAAAAAGTCTATAGGGTGAACTCACGTGTGGCTAGACAAAGGAATCTGCCCAGAGATGTTGTTGTCTATTTCACTGATAGAAGATTGAGAAATGATATTTTGCAAAAGTCTTATTCTGCTATTCTGAAGGTAGAAGGTATACAAATTAGTGTTTATAAAGAGTTACCACCTAAGATTTTAAGATACAGAAAAGATTTTGGATTTCTGATGAAGGAATTGAAGAGAAGCAAGATTCCATTCAGATGGGATGTACCAGTTGGTGTAATTTTGAGCTATCAAGATGTGAGATATTGTTTAAATACTATTGAAAAAGCAGAACATTTTTATAACAATATTTTTAGGGGAGCCCCCATGTCTTCATCCTTATCTATGTTGTCAACTATGGAAGAAGACATTAAGGATAAAGAGTTTGAAAGAGAGACTGAGGAACAATGTATGCAGATGGAATTAGAAAATCAAAATAACCAAAGTAAGAAGAAAAAGGAGCATTAGGTGCTTTTTCAGATGATTTTATTATGGACTTTCCAGATCTGAAAATAAAGCATCCCAGAGATTCAAGAGATGTGGTGTTGGACCTTGAACTGTTGAAGCAAGAATTGAAAGAAAAACATATAATTCGAGATGAGAAACAAATATTATTAAAGCAGAAACAGCAGAGGCCCAGTACTCCACAAGTGGAAAAGGGGGATGATGGCAAGCAACAGAAAGCAAAAGTTAAGGGAGGAAATAATCTGAAAACCACTAAAACTGCTGTGCAACGGAAACTTCGTCAATTGCTTGAGTTGCTTCGTGAAATTTAAAGGTTATTTATGAATAGATTGAATTCTCTACAGAAAGGATGGTAAATATTTTACTAACTGAAATAGTTTAAAAGATAATCATGGCCATACCTAATTTATATATGAAAATGGATTATAAAATTTTTGCAAAACTCATCCTGAGTTGGATTTGACATTTTGAGAAAGGTAAACAGATCACTGCAATACATGCAGAGGATCTGGGGTTACCCTATTATAACTTATTGGAATTAATCATCTAGATGAAGAAAATAAAGATGAAAACATCTTGGAAACCCGAAGGAAGGAAGTGGAAAGGTTGGCAGGTTTTGAAAGAGCTTTAAAGGAACATCTGGGAATGCAGCTTGTAGTTTTTATACAAGGTTTGGAAAATTGGGACGAGCTGCATTTGTTTTTCTTTTTAACTGGTACAGTAGGAGCCAGGTTGAATGATCTACCTAGAGGAATACAAAATGTGGTTGGATTTTACAAATATAAAGTCACTCAGGGGGATTTATATATGGAGAGATGTTTGTTGCTGATGGGGGCAGCTGGAACAAGAAGTTTATAAAAACTATGTTGGAAGATAGTTACTTAACTTCAATCAAGATGAAGAGAAGATTAAAATTTGGATTACTAAAATAGAAAATTATTAGATATAATTGTTATATATGATATATTATATTTTATTAGTATACAACAAGGGGGATTGATTTAGGTAAATAATTATTAATATTAGATTAGAGAAATGTTTGATGGGTTTTTTTGTTGATGGGGGTACTTGGAATATACTTAATTTTAATTAAGATGAAGAAAAAGATCAAAAATTGGTTGCTTGATACAGAAAATTAACTGATATGGATGTTATATATTATATTTAGGGGGACCGATTTAGGTAATTAATATTAGATTAGAGAAATGTTGACATTTTGTAGCGGGGTTTAAATATCACAAGAGTAGTATTGATGGACAAATGAGTATTAATGGTTGATAAATGAGGTAAATATTACTATTATTAGTTTTTTTATTATACTATTAATAGTTTCACTGTATTTTTTTAGTTTAATATAAGTAAGGTAAAGATTTTTTTAAAATTTGTAGCAGAAGCCAAGGGGGGGAAGGGGAGGGATATAGGATTGGGGGGTGAGGGGGAGCTGGGGGGCTGGGGGGGTAGGGGGGAAGTGGGGGGGAGAAATGATAAAATTTGTATTGTAAAACTTTTTCAATTAAAAAAAAAAGATTGACCGGGTTCAGAGGTATTTCTCAAGAAGAGTACTCCACTCCTCTACTCACAATAGAATTCCCCATGCCTCCAGGCTTGAAATTCTGGGCTTGGACAATCTGGAACTATGCCGCTTGTGGTCCAATCTAAGCATAGTACACAAAATTGTCTGCTACAATGTCATGTCTGTCAATGACTTCTTCAGCTTCAACCACAATAATACCCGGGCAAACAAACAATACAAACTCAAGGTAAACCGCTTCAAACTCGATTGCAGAAAATGCGACTTCAGTAACAGAGTGGTCAACGCCTGGAATGCTCTACTGGACTCTGTTGTTACAGCCTCAAACCCTCACAGCTTCAATCTCAAGCTGTCTACCGTGGATCTCACCCCATTCTTAAGAGGTCCGTAAAGGGGGCGTGCAAAAGCGCACCAGCATGCCTACCATCCCTGTCCTACTGTCCCCATTTATCTGTACTTACTTCCTTTGTTCATGTTTATGTTCATACCTATATTTGTTATCTTGTATGTTTGACAAATAATAAAATAAAATAATAAAATAAAATAAAATAAAATAAAATAAAATAAAATAAAATAAAATAAAATAAAATAAAATAAAATAAAATAAAATAAAATAAAATAAAATAAAATAAAATAAAATAAAATAATAAAAATAAAAAAATAAAAAAATAAAATAAAATAAAATAAAATAAAATAAAATAAAATAATAAAATAAAATAAAATAAAATAAAATAATATAAAATAAAAAAATAAAAAATAAAATAAAATAAAATAAAATAAAATAATAAAATAAAATAAATAAAATAAAATAAAATAAAATAAGATAAAATAAAATAAAATAAAATAAAATAATAAAATAAAATAAAATAAAATAAAATAAAATAATAAAATAAAATAAAATAAAATAAAATAAAATAAAATAAAATAAAATAATAAAATAAAATAAAATAAAATAATAAAATAAAATAAAATAAAATAAAATAAAATAAAATAAAATAAAATAAAATAAAATAAAATAAATAAAATAAAATAAATAAAATAAAATAAAATAAATAAAATAAAATAAAATAAAATAAAATAAAATAATAAAATAAAATAAAATAAAATAAAATAAAAAATAAAATAAAATAAAATAATAATAAAATGTGTGTGTGTGTTTGATGTCAGGAAAAACTCCTAATGGTTTCAAACCAGGTGGGTACCACACTGAACCATTATTTTTATGCACTCACCTCATTTTGCGCCAGGTCCCATGCTTTGGTTAACCCTATGTTGTCGTCTGTGCCATAGAGCTTGAGTCCTTCCTTGAGGTTAGACTGGGCGTATCGATCAAACTGGAGGAAAGACATGCACCAATGGATTTATTTAGTGTCACAAGTAAATGTCTCTGGATAGGGGAAGTACCAATGAGTTTTCAGTCATCACAGTGGTGATTAAGAGGCCTTCTCCCCCCAAAGTTGAGGGAACTTGGAATGCCCTATGCTGAAATAGGGTACTTTTGGCTGGTTAAAGTCCTGGATAGGGAAACTTGGTATTAAAATACTTTATATACTTGCAAGCCATATTTCTATATAGATAGTCCTCGAGTTACGATCACAACTGAGCCCAAAATGTATGTTGCTAAGTGAAATGTTTGTTAAGTGAGTTTGCACCATTTAACAACTTTTCATGCCACAGTTGTTAAGTGAGTCAACACATTTTTTAAGTTAGTAACATGGTTGTTAAGTGAATCTGGATTTCCCATTTACTTGGCTTGTCAGAAGGTTGCAAAAGCTGATTCATGCAACCGTCATGAATATGAGTTAGTTGCCAAGGATCTGAATTTTGATCAGGTGACCATGAGGATGCTGCAATGATCCTAAGTGTGAAAAATGGTCATAAGTCACTTTTTTCCAGTGCTGTTGTAACTTTGAACTGTCACTAAATGAACTGTTGTAAATCGAGGACTACCTATACTTAACACTTCAGTCTTTTCTTTTAATATCACCTTCTAAAGGTGATATTAGACATCACACTGTCTTTAGAAGACCATATGACGGCTGTGGCCGGGGGGGCGGGGTTATCAGGTTCGCCTGATCCGCCAGTTGCATCCCTTTCTGGACCAGGACGCCCTGTGCACTGTCACTCACGCCCTCGTCACTTCCTGTCTGGACTACTGTAATGCTCTCTACATGGGGCTCCCCTTGAAGAGCACTCGGAGGCTCCAACTGGTCCAGAATGCGGCCGCGTGGGTGATTAAGGGGGCAACATGTTGCACCCACGTAACACCTCTCCTGCGTGAGCTGCACTGGCTCCTGGTGGTCTTCCGGGTGCGATTCAAGGTGTTGGTGACCACCTTTAAAGCGCTCCATGGCTTAGGACCTGGTTATTTACAAGACTGCCTGCTGCCACCAATAGCCTCCCATCGACCGGTACGCTCCCACAGAGAGGGGCTCCTCAGGGTGCCATCGGTCAAATTATGTCGACTGGTGACCCCCAGGGGGAGAGCCTTCTCTGTGGGGGTCCCCACCCTTTCGAACAAATTGCTCCCGGATATACGCAGGATTCCTGATCTTCGTGCCTTTCGCCGAGCCCTGAAGACCTTATTATTTTGGGAAGCTGGTCTGATGATATGAGGAATTTTAATTGGGTTTTTTAGCTTTGGGGTTTTAATATTTGGCCATATTATTGAATTAGTTTTAAATTGTTTTAACTTTTGTATTGATGTTTTTTATTATTGGCTGTACACAGCCCGGAGTCCTTCAGGAGAAGGGCGGTATAGAAGTTTGATTAAACTTAAACTTAAACTTTTAGATTATCAGAATACCATTACCCAGGAACAGAAACATCATGTAATTTGATCAAAGGGAACTTTTATGAGATGGGGAATTCCAAAACAAGCCAGCAAGTTTTTGTTTGAACATGGAATGGAGAATCCTATAAAAGGACACCTTTGCTGGCTGGGACATCCTGCAAGGAGGCAGGCTAAGGGAATTCTGGGAGTTGAAGTCCATATACTGTTGAGTTTGAGAAACCCTAATCTACACTCAGATGCAAATTTTCCAGTTTCTTAACAGATTTCTTAGAGGCACAATTGGAAAACAGGAGAGGTTGAAAGTAAACCTGCATATATTTTTTCTCTCATAACATTATTATCATCATCAATTCTGGACACATTAAGATAGGAATGGATGGCTAGTTTGTCTACCTTGGTGTACAACTATTAAATATTATATTTTCTGACACATGGCACCAAACTATGTATGACTGACATGATCTCTTGACCACGCAGAAGCAAAGAAGATGACTTAGCCAGTACAAAATTGTTTCTCCCAATTGTTTTGTTTATTAAAAAAAGAATAGGAAAATTTTTGAGGGTAAAAAACGTGACCACATGACCAAAGGATGCTGCAAATGTCAGAAATACATGCCAGTTGTCTCTGTGCCAGAATTTTGATCATGTGACTGCAGATGCTGCAACAGTTGTACGTCCAAGTACCAGTCGTAAGTCGCTGTAACTTCAAACAGTCTCTAAAGAATGCTTGGACTACCTGTGCAATGGATACTTTCCTCATTCCGTGAAATTGAGATAGACGTTCGATCTGTATTACATACCTTTTTGGATATTTGGAATTCATATTGTGATACACATTTCTGATATTGGTGATGCCATAGTCAGCTGTAATGCAGAGCTCTGAAGATTTCCTTTAAGCAATCTCCTTAGCAATTTACCCCATTCCTTCTACTTTTTTAAAAAAAATATATGGAAATAAGGAACCTTACCTTGTCCCGGCAAGTGAAAAAAACTAGCAACCCAACTAGTTCGAGCAGAAAGAGGGTAGAAAGGACCATGAAGAACTAAAGAAAAACAGACAAATTTATCAATCTGGGATGGACAGGTTTATGTTTAGGTACATCTTTTATATTTATACAGGTAGTCCTTGATTTACGACTAAAACTGAGCTCAAAATTCCTGTTGCTAAATAAGACATTTGTGAAATGAATTTTGCTCCATTTTATGACGTTTCTGCCTCTCAGCAATTTGCCACTTTGCAGCAAACAGCAAACAGCCTGCTTTAGTTTCATTTCCATTTTCAGCACAGCCTGATTAGCACAAGAAAAAAAATCTGCCTCTGTCTCCCAGGAATTTGCCTCCTTGCAGCAAACAGCAAACAGCCTGCTTTGTTTCATTTTCATTTTTAACACAGCCTGATTAGCACAAGAAAAAAAAATCTGCCTCCCAGCAATTTGCCTTCTTGCAGCAAATAGCGGAGGCCTGCATGGCAATAGACAATGGCAATCCCCACAATCTGAAACAGCTGAAGGTCGGGAGGACAATCCGACCAACAATCAACTGCTTGTGGCTCTGCTGAAGCTGAAATGGGCTGATTGCTGTTTGCTGCAAGAAGGTAAATTGCTGGGAAGCAGAGGCCAAACGGTGGGAGCCGGCAGGTGGGCGGGGCTATATTTGGTGTATAAGACACACCCGAAGTTTCACCCTCTTTGGGGGAAGGGGGGGGAATGTGTCTTATACTCCGAAAAATACAGTAAGTTATAAGTCACTATTTTCAATGTTGTTATAACTTTGAATAGTCACTAAATGAGCTGTTGTAAGTTGAGGACTACCTGTATACAGTTATGTACACAGTTATGTATCTCAGCTAGGACTATTTCCATCATGTGAACCTTCCTGCTCAATATTTTTAATGGATTCACAGGATTTTTCTGTTAGAAAAATACCTTAGAACATAACTTTCCTCAACCTGATGCTCTCCTTAGCTGCCAATTACGTCCAGACTTCCCTGCACATAACCAACACCCTAAAAGTGCAGATTTTAAAATTCTATTATTAATTTCTTTCATTAAAGCCTTTAGACCCATTTTTTACTTGAAACAATCTCTACTGTACCAAAGGTGCTTTCTTTTTCAAGAGGCAACTAGATTTCCTGGTTTTTCTTTGAAGATGTTTCGCTTCTCATCCAAGAAGCTTCTTCAGCAAAAAAAAAAAAAAAGCACAACCATGCATCCCAAACCACGTTTGGGTACAACCTTGACCTGGATGACTGAGAATCTCCATAGACAAACCCCTACTGTAATTTATATATGAACATAGGAAAAGGAATCCCTGCCTTGCAGTATATTATATAAAAAGATCCAGCACAAAAGAATAAATGTTTCAGGAGAAAAAAGAAAACAAGTAAGTCATGCATCCAAAAGACTGAAAGCAATTCTTAAGAAGGTTGTCTGAAATGCAATCAATTTAGGGGAGCAGAAAAAAACAGGGGAGTGTCGATCACATGACTGAGGGTCGCCATCTTGATTTTTTGATTCTCTTCTTGGAGATGTCCCTGCTCAGAAATTTATTGCTTATGAATTATATTCCAAGACCAAGGATGCCTGGTCTTTAAATAATTCCTGTAGACAAATCTTGCTTCAGATTAAGTCCTGTAGATACCACCTTCCCTCACCAGAAGTAGTTCCTGCTTCTGCCAATGGCCTTATTTGACATTCATTCCATCTGACTCTTGTTCATGCCTAGAGTATGGTCCACAGAGATGCTACTTACCGTCAGCAGGAGACATCGATGTTCTGTGGCTGCCCCCAAGCAACCGAGGAATCCCACCACCATGATGATGGCACCTGTTGCCATGAAGAGTCCTGCTGCTGACAGCGATGGGAAGGAGAAGGATAAGGTAGCAAAGCGGCCCTGGGTGGCAGCCAGCCATATGCCCACTCCGAGCACCCCACAGCCACCCAGCTAAAGGGAGAGACAAAGGAGAAGCACACTCACATAATCAAGAATGGATGCTCGACTCTTCTCATTGCGTTCCAGGTTACAGTTGCAGGAGAAATAATTAGCTTAATTCCCAACAATTAATTTTTGCCTTTCCAGTTTATCAAACTCTTTCCTTACCATCTCAAAGGATCTTCCACTTTTGCAATGAAAACAATTCTAATGTTCAATTGTTGTGGAATTCCAATGTTTATAAATTTTGTGTATAAATCCATGACATCAGACAAAGAGCTTATAACTCTCCTACAAGACAAGATTTTATAGCTCTGCTGTTGTTCAGAAGACCCATGAAATCCTGTTTTTTTTACCCAACCTTTCAGCAAGGAAAATTGTGCTTGCCATGTTTTATCTTTATTGATTTATTATAATGAAGGGACATCATCATCATCATCATCATCATAAAACAGGTAGAATTGGCCGGAAATAATAGTGGAGTCAGTAGTATTGGTTTGACTTGCTGTTTTGCTTCTGTAAGAATTGCTTTGCTAAGAATTAGAACTGCCTCTGCCATTTGTTTCTACCAGTGATCTCACTTCTATGTTATGTTTTTTGGTATCATTCCGTACCTGGTAGATAGCTCAAGAAATGGGGTTGCTAAGTACCTACCCACCCCTCTTCCTTGCTACACTGCCAAAGGAAGGGATGGGCCAGAGGGCCAGAATTGGGTACTAAGCTAATGCCTCTGAGGAGATAAAAAGGATGCCACACCTTCCCCAAGGTATGGCTACCTTGTCACATGCATTGTATCTGTATGTTCTGGATATAGTCCCACCCAATATTTTGTTTTTGGCCATAAATAAAATCTGCTTCTTTTTGCAAACCTCATCTTGAGTCTCTCTTTTTGGCATTCTGGTGACTAGTATATTTTGGGACTTTACAATAATTTTTTAATTATTCTGAACTGCTCAGAGCTCTCGAGAGTTGGGTGGCCTATACATTTCATAAATTATAATTAAAGTTATTATAATAGTAAATTCCCATCCAGGAAATAATATGAATCTGAACTGGATCATCTATTATTATTGTTCATTGCTGATTGTTTTTTATATCTTGTTTGTTTCTCATAATTTGTTCTCAGTCACATTAATTATTAAATTAGAGAGAGAAAGAGATGGATAGATGATAGATATATGCTAGATAGATAAGTGATAGATAGATAGATAGATAGATAGATAGATAGATAGATAGATAGATAGAGATAGATAGATAGATAGATAGATAGATAGATAGATAGATAGATAGATAGATAGATAGATAGATAGATAGATAGATAGATAGATATGGATAGATAGACAGACAGACAGACAGATGGATGGATGGATGGATGGGTGGGTGGGTGGATGATAGAAAAGTCATTAATAGAAAATATTCCTGATCTGGAACAGATACGCTGACTTGTAAGGGATGAAGATAGCCTGTTGCACAGGAGGGCTCTCTGATGCATTACTTCAGCTTTAAAATCAACTTTAATTCAACTTTAAAATCACTCAAATTCATTATAGAGGTAGAGACTTGCCATACCTACCCAGAAAATAAGATTGAACAGGAACATTTTCACTTTAACACAAAGCAAACATCCTCGGTTCACCCCCATGATGCACAAAGATAAACCTAGAAAGAGATTTCCACACATTATTCAAGACAAAGCTTGATTTACCAGTAAAAATTCCATGGTTTAGGCAACAGACTTAATAAATCCAAAATATATTGTGGATAGTGCAAAAATTAAGTTCTCCAAAGTAATTTGTTATATTAGCAGAATGTAAGGTAAGGGACAGAGAAATACAGTAAAAATTTAAGAAACATATTATATCACATCACTGCCTGTAAAGAAACAGTAATGTATATTGGGGAGAACAGTGATTATAACTAGTAATTGTTGCAATAGAACCAACAGAACTTATATAATAATAAAAACACTGATGTTTGGGAGGGAATCACCTGTACCATCTTATGAAAACAACAAGAGTTAAGAGATTTTTGATTTGAGAAGTATTTTCTAGTTTTTATAATTCTGTCTAATTACTGAAAATTAAGCCTTCTGATCTGTCTCCAAACAGGAAAGGAAAGCCTGAAAGAAAATTAAAATGGGAATCAAAAAATGTAAAAGTACGTACAGGTAGTCCATGACTTACAACCAGTAACCCTTTGATGGACACCCCCCTCCCCAAACCTGGTTTCAAAGTCGCAGCCACTGAAGCAGAGGTGGGTTTCAGCAGGTTCTGACCAGTTCTGAAGAACTGGTAGCGGAAATTTTGAGTAGTTCGGAGAACCAGTAGTAAAAATCTATTCTCTGTCTCCCAAATCCCAGGTGATCGGGAGGAAATGGGGATTTTGCAGTAACCTTCTTCTGGATTGGGGAGGGAAAGAAGATTTTGCAATATCTTTCCCCTGCCATGCCCACCAAGCTACACTTGCAGAACCAGTACTGAAAATTTTTGAAACGCACCACTGCACTGAAGCCATTCAACCCCACAGTCATATGCACAACATTCAAGTGGATTCACCCTTATGACTGATTGCAGGGACATTGTAGCAACCCCTCACTTTTCTCCCCCCACTACCCCATCATAAGCGAGGCTTGGCCTACCATCACCACTTGCGACTATAATTGGCAGTCTCCAATTTGGTCATAACTCGAGGACTACCTGTAAGCATGTTTGCTGGTGAACAACTGGGACTAATTTCCAGAATATAATATTTCTATGTTTGCATAATCCTGTTTCTAAGCAGCAAAGTGCAATTCTAGGTCTTCAACCTGTCTTTTCTTAATGGCTGAGTTGGTTCTATGCCTACACAATTCAGGCAGTATCCCAGGGCACCAAATTTTAGAGAATGCCAAAATTGAAAAGAATTCCAAAATACACAAGTATAAAATATGATAATCTTTGCTTATGTCTTTAGAACATTTTATTTCCATGCTTTTTGGAAAATACCCACAAAGTCAGATAAGTGATAGTAAATAGCACACTAACCAGAGGTTGCAATTCCTAAAAAATTATTAATACAGCTAGGGACTTCAGAAAGCTGATAATATTAGACATAGTGTTGACACTAAATTGCTGAATGAGAGAATCACATGATGAGCAAGTCATGTAAGTAACAGCTTATTAAAGTTATAAGTGGTAGTAGAGTATGCTCCATGCCAGTAGTCCAGTCAAGGGTTTACAGAATGGCTGTCATATGATCACAATGGGTACTTATTTAATTAAAATTATGTACTGTAATTCAGAGAAAATAAGGAAAAATGTCCAGGAAAAGAAAAAAAGAAGTAGGAAACCCTAAAGCTAAAAACCTAAAGCTAAAAAACATGAAGAAAATTGTCATTTCTAAGAAAATTAGAAGGTGAACAAGACTATAGGAGAGCCCATAATATGACACAGGCATCGACATGTGTAGAGCTGGCCTGATAATGGACTACAGTCTCTTGTAACTTCATCTAAGGTAGTATTTTTCAAACCTAGTAACTTTAAGGTGTGAAATTCAGCTCCCAAAATTTCCAGCCACCTATCTTAAAGTTGCCAAGTTGGAAAAATACTGATCCAGGAGATGATTATTGTAATCAGTTGGTCTCAGTGGGACTTGTGACCCTTCATATACAGGACCCATTGTTAAATGAAGAGCAAATAATCTTTATGGTCTTATTTGAACAACATGCTCAATTGAATTAAGAGTGAGATGCATGCAAACATGAAAAATAAACTGTATTGGAGCATAAAAGGACATATTTTAACCCAAAACAATGCTGGGCTTGTTCCATCTTATATTATGCTATCCTGGTGAAGCAAGCCAAACTGTTGTAATTAAGTAGGAATTTGAGTTTGGTCTGGTTTTCCCCCCAAGTCCCATAAAAGAAATGTCATTTTACTATACATTTGCCAGCTTCACATTGTTTCCATTGAATTATATATAAAAAAATGGTGGGGCCTCAATTGCAGAGTCATAGCCAATATCTTGACTTCTTAAACACACACACACACACACAGATGCTTCTGCCCCATTTGGTTTGGTGTTCCTACTCTTAAGGACGCACAGCAGTGGTGCTCTTGGCAATTGACTCATACTTATGGTTGCAGTGTCCCGGGGTAATGGGATCCCCTTTTGCAACCTTCTGACAAGCAGTCAATGGGGAAGCCAGATTCACTTAACAGTCTTGTTACTAATTTAACAACTACAGTGATTCACTTAACAACTGTGGCAAGCGAGGTCGTAAAATGGGGCAAAACTCACTTAACAAACATCTCACTTAGCAACATACATTTCTGACTCAACTGTGGTTGTAAATTGAGGACTACCTGTATCCACCTGCATTCACCCATCTGATGCCATCCAGATGTGGAAGATGTGGAAGATTATAATCCTCCACATCCTGCAGATGCGGATTATAAATGTTAATAGTCACATTTATAATTCCAGCAAAACCAGGTTTAAGAAAGAGAAACCAGGCAGTGTAGAAACTGACCATCTCTACACAATGGTGAGGAGAACTAAATACTTAAGATCCATTATCTTGGTTAAAAAAATTTGTAAGAAATGAATTAAACCATTATGATTGATGCGTTGGAGATTTCATTGTCATGGCCGGAAGCTGTCAAGAGTCTAGAAGAGCTAAATAAGATGATAATGGGTCTGGAGGCTAAATCGCATGACTAACAGTTGAGGGAGTGATATATGTCAAGCCTATCGAAGAAAAGGATTGGGGGTTACATGAAAACTGTCTCCCAGTACTTGAAGAGCTTCCACAAACAGGGGAATGACACTAAGGCACCTGAAAGCAGGACAAAAAGTAATGAGTGGAAGTTTGTTAAAGAGAGGTCCAACCTAGGAGGAGAAATTGTCTGACAATGAGAACAATTGATCAATGGAACTGCTTGCTTCCTGAGGTTGTGGGTGCTCCCATCACTGAAGGTTTTTCAAAAATAAAGTGGACAACCGACTGGGATGATATAAGGCTCCTGCCTTGAGCAGAGGGTGAGACTAGAAGACCTCTGAAATCCCTTCCAGCCCTATGATTCTAGGTTTCTACATTTTATGTGTAAGATGGAGCCAGATGCTTCCAATATAAGTTGCCATCTCTGATCCTAGATAGGGTTCTGCTACACCTGAAAGAGCAGGATCACAATTTAGGAGTTCCTGGACTCACACCTCCTGCTAGAAGAGCAAGTGGCAGATGTGGTCAGAAGGACCCAACTATGGCTGAGGCACAAATTGTACCTTTTCCTGAACCAGGTGGCACTATGCCAGGGGTCCGCATACAGCCCGCTCAAGCCATTAATCCAGCCCCCGCAGGACCACGAGGCTGCCCCACCCACCTCACCCTGCCCACCCACCAGCCCCCACCCTTCGGCCAAGCGCAGGACTTTCCTTTATGAGCCCCGCAGGCTGGAATTGGAAGGTAAGGCCAACATTTTTGGCCTGCAGAGTGCTTCTGGAGGCAGGGGAGGTGAAAAACAGGACACATGGATGCCCCGGGAAGTCACAAAGGACCCATTTTTGGCCTCCCCTGCCTCCAGTAGCACTGTGCAGGCCAAAAATGGGGTGCATGGAGGCCTCACGGGACATCCACGTGCCCCATTTTTCATCTCCCCTGCCTGCAGAAGATAGACAGAGAGAGAGAGAGAGACAGCGAGAGGGACAGCGAGAGAAAGAGAGAGAGAGAGAAAGAGAGAGAGACAGAGAGGAGAAAAAGAAAGAGGCAAGACACAAGAGACAGAGAAAGAGGGAGAGAGAGATGGAGAGAAAGTTAGAGAGAGATAGAGAGAGGGGGAAGAGAAAGAGAGAGAGAGACAAGAGACACACACACACACAGAAGGAGAGAGAGAGAGAGAGAGACTTGTTGATTGTAAGCTTCTTGGGGTTGAGAAGAATTGATGCAAAACTGAGTTTCCTGAAGTGGACCACTAGACTCCTAAACAACTGAAAAAATTATCTAGTAAAAAGAAGTCAACCAAAAGAGCAACATGCAAACAAAAGCAAATAAAACACCCCTAGGAGTAAAACAAATTAAAGTTTAATTTGTGTGTATTGTTTAATGGACTGCTAAATTGGCCATGCCCATCCAGTCACATGATCTTCTAGCCACACCCACCCAGTCACATGACCACCTAGCCCGATGATGGTGAACCTATGGCACACGGAGCCATATCGGTAAGCATGCATGTGCACGCCGGCCAGCTGATTTTCGGGCCTTCCAGTCCCACTGGAAGTCGGGAAACAGATTGTTTCTGGCCTCTGGAAGGCCTTCCTCCGGACGGGCTGGGGAAGGCCGGTTTCGCCCTCCCCAGGCTCCAAGAAAGCCTCTGGAGTCTGGGGTGGGTGAAAAAAGTGCCTACCGGACCCACTGTGCCATTGCATGCCAAAAGCGGGAGGAAAAGGGGGGGGGTTGGGCACACATGCGTGGGGTGCGGGGTGCATTGAATTATGAGTGTGGGCACGGGCATGCGCGACCCTCCCCCAGCACTCCCCTCGTTTTTGGCACGCAGCAAAAAGGTTAGCCATCACTGACCTAGCCAGTCTGGCCCCTCCAATAGTCTGAGGGACCATGAATTGGTCCTGTTTAAGAAGTTTGAGGACCCCTGCATTATGCAGTCTTCCATGCCTTGTCTATCTTCAACTTCAACTGTGGATTACAAGCCAGAAAGGTTGGGGGACAATGTATCATCTTTTAATGACCCCATAACCCCTTGCAGGGTGGAGTTTGGGCAATTGAAAGGAGCTAGCAGAGTGTTTAATGGCCGGATGCCGTTCCTGTCACCAATACAAAGTTTTGTTCAGCAGATATATTCTCATTTTGCCCAGAGACAGAAATATCTGTTCTACGTAGGATCGAACTCACAGCCTTCTGACTGTGAGGCAGGAGCTCTACCTCTAGGTCACCGCACCACTCCCTAATACAATGTATAAAGTGTACTAAAGAGAGTTCTTGACTCACAACCACAATTGGGAACAGAGGTTTATCTATCACAAAGCTAAATGTAAGTTTCCTGCCTATCCTGATTGGGAAAAATATTTTTAAAAAATGTTTTATAAATCTAAAATAGGCTTAACATAATTTAAAGTTCTTCCCCTCCACCAAAGGCAGAAAATTTTAGCCTTGCCAATCTCTGGGATTCTATTTTACATTTTTAAATGTAAAATTGCCCAAGATGTCAATTCCTGCCTAAAAAACACACCTTCCCTCTCAAATGATTGTCCATCCTTCAGTTTACTACTGAGTGAAACATTTTTATCTTCACCTTTTCATAGTGGTGAAATCCAATTTTTTTTACTACCAGGTCTGTGGGCATGGCTTGGTGGGCGTGATGTGGCCTGGTGGGCGTGGCCTGGTGGGCATGGCAGGGGAAGAATACTGCAAAATCTCCATTCCCATCCCTCTCTGGGACCAGCCAGAGGTGGTATTTGCCAGTTCTCTGAACTACTCAAAATTTCCGCTACCAGTTCTCCAGAACCTGTCAGAAGCTAATGGATTTCACCCCTGCCTTTTCAGTTATTGAAGTTGATTTGAAAATTGAAGCCCTTTGATTTTAAAAGAATTATCCATAAGGGACAACATGCCTATGTTGTCAATGCAGGTTAAGATGTTTAATTTCCTTTTAATAAAATGGAAAAAACTAATGATTTGAACATCCAAACCGGGAAACTAGGTTCACTTAATTGCTCGTGGTCTTACACCATATCGTGCTTCTGAGAACAGGGATTCTCCATTCTGCTCTCACCCCAATCTTCAGAGACAAGTCATCTTAAGTACTGTATCCATGTTCTTGCAGTTCACTGGATGGCTGAATTAAGAACCTCAATCTTTCCATAGTCCAACTTTCTATACCAAAACATCCGTTTCTCTAAATTGTTAAATCAAATCAGATTGGGACTGTGCAGGAAGAACCAACATGATATGGTCCTTTAGGGTTGGACTAGGAATTGGGAGACCATGATTCTGGTCAAGACTGGCTGGCAAATTCTGGGACTTGAAGTCCACTCATCTTAAAGTTGAGAAACTTGAAAAACACTGCAATTCACTCTCAGGCCTTGACCAGTCATTCTCAATCAGCCTAATCTATCCCACAGGGATAGATGTTGTTGTTGTTGTTATGGAAAAAATAGTTCTCGTATAAGCAAACTTCGAATAAAACCATCAGAAATGTTAAATAGTATGCTAAAAATGTGAGTTAAAAATGAGGGCTCACTGAAATCAAAGAAATTATTTAGAGCAGGGTTTTCAAACTTGATTTCATTGAGGGGTGTGTTTGACCTGGGGGGGGCGATAGGGGGCATGGCCATGGTGGGTGTGGCCAGCTTGATATCACTCGTGTTGGGGGCGCCTGTGGTGGCCGTCCTGAGCTCCATTTTTGCTGGCAGAGGGTTGCAGAGGCTGTCGCAGCCAAAAATGGAGCTCAGGAGGGCCACACGCAACCCTCCTGAGCTCCATTTTCTCTGGTAGAGGCATCACGGGCTGATCCTTCACAGTTTCCAGGATGGCTCCGCAGGCCAGATATAAGCACTCCACAGGGCAGATCTGGCCCCCAGGGCCTTGAGTTTGATACCCCTGCTTTAGAGGAAAAAGGACAGAACATAATGGCAGATTGTCTATAAAATCAGAGAACACCCTCACTCATAACTTCCCCATATGGATGATACAATCTTGGGTTTTGATAACCATGTATTTGCTCTTTTTTAAACATTGTATTTATGTCTTTCTAAATTTCTTCTTGAAAACTGATCACTTATCATAAAAGGACTGGAAAACCTAAACTGCAAACCACTTATTTTGTCTTTCAGTGTGGTGAGAAATATAGAAGTAATCTTTCAAAGTTACAAACTTAATGACGTTATCTTTCAAAAAAGCAGAAATATATAGTACTTAACATTTTAAAAATAGAACTTGTTGCATTAAATGTTATATGCACACACATGTGAGAAGTCCTGATAAAATCTTGTTATTCTCCCCTATTTTTATAGTTTTGTTTTGCTTGTTTTGTTTAATCAAAACCCCCTCCAGTTAAAAATAGAAACACATGTAAAATGTAGTGAAGCAACTAAAAAAAAAATCAAGTTGAAGTCACATGAGACTAATCTTAGTTCTGCCAGAAGTGGAGAAACTGAGTCTCCATCCTTATTCAAAACCTTATAAAACAGCCACATTTTGGCTCAAGCTCCCTCCATTTTATGATCTTTCCCCCTGCCATATTTCTTGCCATATATTTCAGTTTCTCTTCTCGCTCCCTCTCTTGGCATTTTGGGGAAATGTACTCCTCCACTTTAGACAGACCAAATAGACTGCTCTCTTAATTGTAACTTTAGTTGAACAGAAATCTCAGATTTTTTTATCTCTGGTAAACCTGTATTTGGTTAGCTTGTTCAGATGTTTGTTTTAATCACATATAATCCATTTTTATTTAATGGATGGACTTCCCCTCTCCCTGCCCCTTTGGATAATATCTCAGAAAGGAGAGAGAAATAAAGAATCTAAAGCAACAAATTACTTTTTAAAAAGTCTTTAGAACAAGGCCAACTTTTAAAACAGCACACACTTATAATAACTATTTAGGTCTCCTCTCCCACCCATCCAGCCACATTACATATATATTTCCTACTACATTTAAAGAAAAAATATATGGTTGGCCTTTTAGGTTTTCCAGTCCTGATGGCTTTTATGATAAGTGTTATCAATTTTCAAGAATAAATTTAGAAAGACATAAATACAATATTTTAAAACGAGGATCAATCCCTTCCAAATGGAACATAAAGGGAAAATTACCTTGACCCTGGGAAAGTTTCTTCTGTTTATTTTTAGAGCATCTTTCCAGCCTTAGTGAAAAAGACTGCTTCTCTCACTTCTCTCCCCTCCCCAACATAAAAACTATCAGATGTGCCCCTCACCTTGATTTTGGCTCACAGCAATTTGGAAGAAAAAGCGGATTTCGAGCACCGTCCCAGGTACCTCTGAATCTGAACGTGGCTCCTTCGGAGGGCGAGATGCAGGATGGAAAGGGAGGGGGAGTGAATTCCAGGCATGGGACAGGGGAAAGGAAATGGGCGGCGGAGGGGGGGAGAAAGAGGGCAGCCATGTGGGGCGGGTTTGAGGATCTGGGGAGGAGTCCAAGGGGCTCTGGCAAGGATAATTTGCTAATCCCAGTGAAACTTGGGTCATCTACACCAGTCTCAATCCGCCCCCAATCTAAAAATAATACTGTAGTATAATAGTTTTTCTGGATTGGCGTCAATTCGCTTCTGTGGAATCCTTTTTGGTTAGCAGAAGGGAGAGGTGGTCGATTTTTCCTGCCCCTCCTACTTTCCTTCAATTGTTTCATCGTTCTGTTACACACACACACACGCACACAAACATTTTGTGTGTCTAAGTGCAAAGGCTTCTTAGAGAAAAACAGGGAGTTTTGCAGCTAAAGGATCCCATTCTTTCAAGAGTTGGGGGTGCAGATACAATCTGCATCGACTGAGTGAATGCATGCAGAAGGGTGAAAGAGCTAAGCCCCCAATCCTGGGTGCCCATTCACATGATCACACCAGGCAAAACAAAATACTTGGCAATCGGTTCATACTTATGATTGTTGCAGTGTCCCAAGGTCATGTGATCATCTTTTGTGACCTTCTGGCAAGCATAGTCAATGGAGAAGCCCGATTCACTTAACAACCCTGTTACTAACTTAACTGCAGTGATTCACTTAACTGTGACAAAGAAGGTTGTAAAAAAGGACAAAATTCACTTAACAACCATCTTGCTTAGCAACAATGCTTCATTTTACAACCTCTTTTATCAGTTGCTAAGTGGATTGCTACGGTTGTTAAATTAGTAACACAGTTGTGAAGCAAACCTGGCTTCCCCCTTGATTTTGCTTGTCAGAAGGTCAAAAAAGATGATCACAATATTGCAACCCTCATAAATAGCTGCCAGGGATCTGAATATGGTGCAGACGTCGTAAGTGTGAAAAATGTACATAAGTCACTTTTTTCAGTGTAACTTCCAACAGTCACTGAATGAACTGTTGTAAGTCGAGGACTACCTGTATTCCTAGGAACAAAAGACGGAAAAGTTAAGCCAGTCCACAACAACAAAAATACACAGCCCCGGGTTAACAGGATCGATTGTTCAGACGAGCAAAACGTCCTCCGGGAGGAAAAGGAGGAGCTTCTCTCCCCCCGCGCAGCTTTTCTCCGCCTTTTGCGGAGATTCCGCCGCCCTGCAGCGCCCTCTAGCGAGCCGAAGCGCGAAGGAAGTGACCGCGCGGCTGCCTGCGCCACACCATTTGCACCGCGATCCTAGAGAAAAGCGGAGCCCGGAGAAAGGTGGGAGCGGAGACGGGGGAGAGTTGGCGAAGGGAAGGATTGTTACGCCCTAGGACGGGGGGCAGAGAGAGGGCTCCATCGGTGCAAGGGCCCGGCTAGTTCCTGCCATAAAAGGGAGAAAGGATCTGCCGGAAAGAAAGGGCCGATTTAACGGGGGGACGCGGGACTTGAGAGTTGGCCAGGGCGGGAGCCATCCTGAGCTTCCGTCACCTCGAAGCTGCAGTCCATTATGGCCCAAGAGAGAGTGGGGGGAGGAAGAGAGAAAGAGAAAAAGAAAGAAGGAAGGAAGGAAAGAGAGAGAAAGAGAAAGAAAGAAAAAGAAAAAGGAAGGAAGAGAAAGAAAGAGAAGGAAGGAAGGAAAAGAAAAAAAATTGAACACTATGTAAGTCAGGCACCTCTCTCCCATTATAGGCAACAATTAAACTGGTAAAGCTATTTTTCCTTCTTTCCTCTAAAGCAGGGGTGTCTAACCTCAGCAACGTTAAGACTTACGACTTCAATTCCCAGAATTCCCCAGCCAGCATGTGAATTGAATTCATAGGAGTTGAATTGTGGGAGTTGAAGTCCATTAATCTTAAAGTTGCTGAGGTTGAATACCCCTACTCTAAAGCAAATTGACACAATACTGTAATGGGAAAGCAGCACGTGTTGAGTTGTAAGACTGGCATGGGGTTTTTAACAAGCAGGAAAAAGAGGGGTGATGTCTTATGCTCCTCAAGGTAATTTGTGATGGTTATATTTTATCTTTCCACTCCCACCTAAAATAGGTGGAAGTGGGGAATCTTATGGGAGAAACAGGAAGAAGTACTTTCCATTGAAGTGAAAGCATAACATGAATAATTTAACCTTTGTTTACTAAATTGTCCCATTTTGGGGATCTCCTGTGGCTTAGTGAATGTCATACCTATTTGGGATTAATTGGTAGCAGCTCCATTTATTGGCTCCCTCCAATAAATTCCATATTGGAATCGGAATTCTCAGAACTGCAAGCCACCATAATTGAAGACTGGGAATGTTGGGGTATATGATTCCCATATCTTGAAGCAGCCTATCAAACCCTACTTCTCAAACTTGGCAACTTTAAGATGCAAGGATTTCAAACTCCCAGAATTCCCTAACTAGTACCCATCGATTTTTCAAAACCTCTCTGTGGAGATAACACCTCTCTTGTTCCAACTACCTGTACAGTAGTTCAAATTGTTGAGGTCCAATAAAAAGAGTGAGGCCCTTTAGTATCCCTCACTAGGGATAAACTGAGGCAATATGTGGACCAAATATTCATTGGAGGCAGCAACATCCAGCTGCACATCAAGAAGCTGTGGCTCTGATGAAATGTCATAGTGTTAATTGTGGCCTACTGTTTTTTTGAAACGAGTTTTATGCTCTCTGCTTTATAAGTGACTTAAACATGTCCTCTTATTTTATCATTAGCAAAGGGGGCAATAGAGATGTTCATTGCTCATGACCTGTCTTATCCTCATTTCATTCCAAGCTGTGATCTTGCTACCATCTGTAAGTGTATGATAGGTCTTAAAACAGGGGTCCCCAACACACAGGCCATGGCCCATTACCTGGGCCTTGAGCTGTTCAGAACCAGACCACGGAAGTCGCAGGTAAGCACATGTGCATGCACACATCCCCACATGCACGAGCAGCGAGTGAGCACATGACCACGAGCAGCAAAAATGGAGCTGCACACACACCTTTGCCTGACATTTGTGCAGTATCATCTCCTCTCTCCCACCCACTCAACCACCCTACTACCCCGATCCACAAGGCCAGAAAGTTTGAGAAATTCTGTCTTAAAAGGATATGACTCTTCTTAGGCTCAAAGCACTGCATGGATCACAGAAACTTTTTATTTTCTGTGAAGGATTTGGATATGCTGCCTGATGTGCCAAGAGGTCAAATAATGTTGGTACAAATTGATCAGATCAATGGGTTACCAAAATCTGGATGACTAGATGATCTGATTGGCAGCAAAAACCACAGCAAGAAGTTTAGGTTCCTCTAACTTTGATGCGGCATAACACAGTTTTAATCTCTGTTCTTAAAGATAGGCCATATGGTTAAGAAAGATTGAAGAAAATAAATTGGGTCCTCTAAGAGGCTTGATTGACTCACAGATTCCTCTTTCTCTCCAGGCTGGTTCACCATGATCATCCCTGTACGATGCTTCACTTGTGGCAAAGTTGTGGGGAACAAATGGGAAGCATACCTGGGCCTCTTGCAGGCCGAATACACAGAAGGGTGAGTTTGGAGAAGGTTTTAATATTTGTTGGCATGTATAGGTAGTCCTCCACTTACAACAGTTCATTTAGTAACCAAAATGACTTATGACCATTTTTCACAGGTATGAATTTTGCACATCTCCATAACTATGTGACCAAAATTCAGATGCTTGGCAACGGGTTCATACTTATGACCATTGCTGTGTCCCATGGTTGTGTGATCATCTTTTGTGACAAGCGAAGTCAATGGAGAAACCAGATTCACTTAACCTTTTGAAGTCACAACACTACTAAAAAAAATCACTTATGACCATTGCAGCATCCCCATGGTCAAGTGATTTACATTCAGACGCTTGACAACTGACTCACATTTATGATGATTGCAGAGTCCCGGAGTCATGTGATTCCCTTTTGTGACCTTCCAACAAGCAAAATCAATGGAGAAACCAGATTCACTTAACGACCGTATTACTAATATAAGAAATGTAGTGATTCACTTAACAAAAGTGGCGAGAAAAGTCGTAAAATGGGGCAAAAGGTTGAGGACTCCCTGTACTGGTTATCCTTGTCTCTTTCCACCCATCTTTCTCCAGTATTAGAACTTTCTCCAGAGAAGTAAGTCTTCACCTAATGTGTCCAAAGTATGATAATTTGAGACTGGTAATTTGTGTCTTGAGTAAGAACTGTTTTTTTTAATGAACAATTGATTTGTTTCCTTGGCTTTACATGGTATTCTCAGGAGCGTTTCCAGCACCAAACATTAATACTTTCTTTTTCTTTCTTTTTTGAATTTTTTTTAAACACAAACATAAAACACATCTTTTCCAAAACGAAGCATTGATCCGGTCACAAATTAGTACAAATCACTAACAATTCTTAACTTCCAATTAACACAACTTAATATTTTACAGTTATTTCTCTAAATTCTATCAATTCTGCCATTACCTCAAAAACCCGTTACTTAAATCTTAGATCCTAACCAAATACCATTCCATTTTTCTCTTCCTTTTTGCTTAGATAGATCTAACAATCTAAATCATTACAGTTGTTATAAACATTTAAAAAATATTTTAACTATTACTCCCATTTTATTTATCTTCATTACTTTACAACATAACCAATTTTATTTTTTGGCTGTTAATTCCAACATAATCATTTTATTTTCCTGTTAAACTCATCATTATCATCTTTATTTCTGTTGTTAAATTCAATTTATACACTTCATTTTTACTGTTAATCTCAACATATTCCTCTCTATTTTTGCTGTCCTACCCAGCATAATAATTTTTTATTTTTGGCTGTTAATCCCAGCATAGTCATTTTATTTTTACTATTAAACCTAACATCTTTATCTTTATTGTTAAACTCAACATAATCATTCCATTTTTACTGTTACTCCCAGCAAAATCCTCTTTGTTGTCCTACCCAACATAATCATTTTTGTTTATTGCCTGTTAAACACAACATAATCATTTTGGGTTTTTAGCTGTTAAATACAGCATAATCATTTTTGTTTTTTGGCTATGAAACACAGCATAGCATTTTTATTTTTTTGGCTGTTAAACACAGCATATTCTTTTTTGATCACAGCATAATCATAGTTAGCTTTACTATAAATCCCAACATCCTTTGTTGTTTCCACCCATCTATAAATTGCTCATTTCAGTTAATCATATTTATCATTATCCTTTTTTATGATAATTTTAACATTGAGACATGATTCTTGCTTAAAACATAACTTACTATATATATATTTAAACATGCTTAATTTCTCTTATATTCTAATTTCCATCAATATTTCAATTTTATATATCTATGTCATATTCTTCTCATATTCTTATACATCCATAATTATCTTATAAGAATCTCTTTTTATTACTACCACCACCTATACATTTTTCATTTTTAATCACATTGTTTTAATTCTTTTTTCTTTTTCCAGCCGTGTCTCGTTTCTTCACTTTCTCATCTGCTAATATTTATTTCCTTCCATTTTCCAAGTCTTCAAATTTTGTCCTCCATGTGTCATATTAATTCTTTTTCTTATTTTTAATCCAGATAAAATGCATCAAGTTCCTTTCTTTTAAGCCTGCGCTAAATCCTTCTTTTGTTCCTGCGCCAATTTTTTAAATTGTTATTATTCCAATTATAGGAGTTCCATTGTAGTTTCCTTTTCTTTTCATCAAAGTCGAGCTGCCTGCAGACGAGAAAAAAATAAAACAAAACCTCCTACACAAAATCCCACAACTGTTATCTGTAAAGTTCAAAATTTTCCATAACAAAAACAAGTTACAATTGTTAGACCAAAAGGTGTCCCTCTACAATCCACATTTTCCATTAGTCATGCAAGTATCCATTTTGTTACAATTATATAACAGTCCAGTTTGGTTACTTTTCTTCCATTGATTTTAAAAGTATTGAATCATCTTTTTCTTTTTTAAAAAAAATCCAATTCCAGTTTTAAAATATCCAGTCTTTTCACCATTTCTCAATATTTAATTCCATTAGTTCTGTTCCAGAGTTAGTTGTTTGTCAGGTCTTTGTCTCTTTAAAATTACATTTTAAACTTTCCATAGCCTCTTTGTTGTTCAGCCGCTGTTTTAAGGCTAGGAGTCTTATAGTTAATAATATTGATCTAAGCGTTGTTGCAAGCCTGAGTTGATTGTCACTCACCTGGCTTCAAAATGCTCCATTTCAATCCACTGTCCTCCTACACATCTCTTAGCCCGGTTGTCCCAGCTTTGTGGCTAGGGCTGTAGAGTCGGGAGATAAATGTTCCGACTCCGACTCCTCAGTTTTTTGTACTTCCGACTCTGACTCCGACTCCAGGTACCCAAAATTTCCTCCGACTCCGGCTCCTCGACTCCGGCTCCTCAGTTTTTTGTACTTCCAGCTCCGACTCCGACTCCGACTCCTCAGTTTTTTGTACTTCTGACTCTGACTCCGACTCCAGGTACCCAAAATTTCCTCCGACTCCTCGATTCCAACTCCAACTTCACAGCACTGTTTGTGGCGGCCGCCGTGGGTAACCCCTCCTCCCGCCACCAACTCACAGAGGGTTCCCTCTGACCTCCGAGGAACTTGCTTGTTCCTCTTGGTCGTCTGAAATACCCCTCCTTTTCCCCCGTCCCTGCAGGATGGTTCTGATCCGAAGACCCATCGGCAGCGGTTCGGCAGCCGGGGTTTTCGTGATACTCATCAGAGCCCGCTATTTCCCCGACTGTCTCGTTGTGATGCCAAATCAGAAGTTCAGTACTCTTTCTAATGTGCTTCACAGAAGTCCAACTGTATTTCCATAGTGTCACAGAAATATTATAGTTTAGGTTATTTTGAACTTTGTAGGTAGACGTATCACAGCATCTGAATATCTTTTCTAAGGCCTTCATGACTGCTCTCTCTGGTGTATTTTTTATTGCTGGTTCCTTTACCATTGATAATTGATCCATCATTTCATTAGCTTTATTGTAAGATGTAAGATTGGTTACTGAACCTGTTTCCGTTAGCTTGGTCTGTATTTGATTTTAGTCTTGAACATTACTAGCACATTATATAAAATGCTATAAGAATATGGCTGGAATACAAGTAGTACTCGACTTACAACCATAATTGATCCCAGAATTACGGTCATTAAGTCTTGCTGTTTAAGCAGCTCATGTGACCATTCCTGATTTTTATTATATTTTTCACGACAGTCATTAAGTGAATCCGCTGCCTACAATGAGTGTTTTTTGCTGGAAACAGAAAAGAACACTGGTTTCCAGCAAAAATTGTCATAAGTTGCAATCATGTGACTGTAGAACCCAATTGCCAGATGCCCAAAATGTGATCACAAGACCACAAGTGGAAGGTAGCTGTCAAAACTTTGAATCTGGATTATAAGTAGCCCTGGGGAGGTCTGTTGTGCCTTTGAACGGTTACTAAGCAACCAGTCACAAATTGAGGACTTCCTGTATGGATAACTCTTGGTACATACCTACATACAAGAAAGGCTTCAAGTTCTACACAATTGTATCTAATGAAAATGTTGAAGCCTATAGGAGCCAGTGCGCACCCATTAACTGAATGTACAGGTATCAATAAGTAAACCTTTGTAAACATTGGCATTCCGTATCTTCTGTTGTTCCTAAATTAGGCTGCAGGATAGCAATAGAGACAGAATGGCAACTTAACACAGCCTTACACAAAGAAAACAGAGTCATCAAAATTGCTCTGTACAAAGATGAGATACATAATTTCTTATTTCTCCTTTCATTTCCTCAGAGATGCGTTGGACGCTCTTGGTCTGAAGCGCTACTGTTGTCGTCGGATGCTTCTATCCCACGTGGATTTGATTGAGAAGCTGCTGAACTATGCACCCTTGGAAAAGTAGCATTAGTAAACCTGAACCGTGCCCAGTGGAAATGGGCTATAAACATGTGCATCCCTTAGCTTGTGCTAAAATGGACACCACCTACCGTATGGCTAACATCAGCAGTAGAAAAAGTTCACTTCAGTGATGCATAATAATAATAAAAAAATACTATGTGCCTGAAATTGTTCCATGCTGTGTTGAGTTCATCATCGAGAGAAGTCTACACTCGGTGCTGTTTTGAAAGAACCTTGTAGAGGAGCCATCCACAACCTTTGTGGCTTGGCGGCTCAGTGGGGAGGAGGGGAACCAGGCCGCGCGAGAAGTGGGCCAGCATTCATGCATGTGTGCAGTTCAACTTGCGCAAGCAGCGGGCTGGTGCACATGCACATGCAGCTCAACTTGCGCAAGTTGAGCTGCATGTGCACAACGCATGTGTGTGCGCCAGCATGCTGCTCACACAGCCTGGTTCCAAATAGGCGACGGGCCAGCAGTGGTCTATGGCCCAGGGTTTGGGGATCCCTGTTGTAAAGCTCATGAAGAGGACTTCTTAAGTCAGCTTTGCTCCATCCTGTTGTTTCTTTGCCACGGTGGGCACTGCCTTTGGGAGGGAGATCAAAAGCTTTTCTTTGCGCCTCTCATTTGCTCATAGAGTGAAAAAATAAAGCAAATTTAACAGAACAGAAAATGTTTCGCTGTCCATTCCATCTATACTACCATCAGCAACACCTTCTTCAGGGTCTAAAATAGCGTGTAGCTCTGGAAGTAATAAAGCCACTAAATAGAGGTAGTCCTCGACTTACGACCATAATTGAGCCTAAAATTTCTGTTGCTAAGTGAGAAATTTAAGTGAGTTTTGCCTCATTTTACAACTTTCTTGCCAGTTAAACAAATCCGTGTAGTTGTCAGTAGCACGGTTGTTAAGTGAATCTGGTCTCTCCATTAACTGCTGGTCAGGAGGTTACAAAACCCCAATACACTGCAACCATCATAAATATGAACCAGTTGCCAAGCATCCAAATTTTGATCCATGGGGATGCTGCTACAGTGGCAAGTGTGGAAAATGGTTGCAAGTCACTTTTTTCAGTTTTGTAACTTATGACTATCACATTTATGACCATTATAGCATTCCCCATGGTCATGTGACCAGAATTGAGACCCTTGGCAACTGACTCATATTTACGACAATTGCAATATCCTGGGTCACGTGATCAGCTTTTGTGACCTTTTGACAAGCAAAGTCAATGGGGGAGCCAGATTGATTTAAGAACCTCATTAGTTACTGTGGCAAGAAAGGTGGTAAAATGGGGCAAAATTCACTTATTTTTTTTATATATATAATTTGATTTATATGCCTCCCTTCTCCGGAGACTCAGGGCGGCTTACAATGCATTAAGCAATAGCCTTCATACTTTTGTATATATTTATACAAAGTCAGCTTATTGCCCCCACAAACTGGGTCCTCAATTTACCCACCTTAGAAAGGATGGAAGGCTGAGTCGATCTTGAGCCTGGCTAGGAATAAACTCGCAGAATTGCAGACAGCTGGATGTGAATTACTGCCTTTAGTAGGAGGCATTAGCCCCCTACGCTACTCAGACTCCTTAAATGTTAAATGTTTCACTTAGCAACAGAAATTGCAGAGTCAATTGTGATTGTACATCAAAAGATTTCCTGTACAATCTCATAAATTTGTGACGATCCTAAAGCGGGTCACTGTGACCAGACCCAATTTTATGACTGTTTTGCAGTGGTGGTGAAGCAAGCCCATTGTTGTTTGCTATGGGGCATTTTTTGCAAGAAACCAGAAGCAAACTGCCAAAATGTCAGAAATTGCAGTCACCTGCTGTGGAGATCCACAAACGTCCATAAACGTGGGCCAATTATTCAAAATGCAGTAACATGCTTGGGGCAGAGGGGGATGGATGTTGGAACTGGTCATAACTTCAAGCAGTCACTGACTGGTTACAAATTGAGGATTTATAAGCCCAAAGGCTGAGTCCCTGTTGAATCCAAGTAGCAGAAGCTTGTTTCCATATCCAATCAATACTTTTATTTTTGCTTTTGTTGAATCAAGTGAAATATTAGCATCTTGGTAAAACAGGGTTTTTAATATAACTCGGTAGCCAGGTTTTACAATAAAAGGAATTGATGATCTAAATCAGGGATGGATAGTCTTTGAAAGGCTGCGAGTCACAACTCGGCTCCCTAATTTTCTGAAGGATCACAGAAAACTAGCTGATAATGCTTGGATGTCACCAGGAGCCTTTTCATTTCACGTTTAACCACTGGGTTTGGGGGCGATTGTAGCAGGTGACTTTCCTGAGGCAGACCACTCCCATTTCTACTTCTAAAACCATCCAACCCACCACCACCATCAATAAAATGGGCTTTGGAGTCAAACTTTCAAAATTCAGTATCAGAAGCTTGGGGTTCTGAGAAGCCTCCAATTGGATGTTGGGGATGCACAGATCCTGGGGGCCATCTCCCCTGATTTAGGAAGCTATCACATTTATTAGTAATTGCTCAAAAACTGGCTTTCCAACAAAAGCAAAAACATTCAGAATATATTTTTGGGAAAATTAAATTAGGCAGATATTCTTTTACCCAGTTTTGTAGTATTGAAAATGAAAACTGCAAAAAAAATCCTACTTTATTGCATCTTCCCCATTAAAATTCCAACACCTCTTCATCCATACTTGTTGGATGTCAGCATTATCTACCATCTTAGTTAAGCTAACTTTTTCATTTTGAGACAGAATGTGAAGAATTGAGGTTGATTAATACACTTGAGCTGTGTTAAGGATGATTGAATCCACATTTGTAATGGGTGGAGGAGTTATGGGAAATGCTCTTGGTTTCATAATTCAGGTAGCTTAGGATAGGGGTGTCCAACTTTGGCCATGTTGAAACCATGTTGGCTGAGGAATTCTGGGAGTTGAAGTCCACAGGTCTTACAAGTGGCCAAAGTTGAACATCCTGGTTTAGGGCTATTACACAATTGGAGCAGCTGCAAGTATTAGGGGCACAATGTGGCCTGCACTGTTCTCCTAGGCTAAGCTTTCTTTACCTGTGTGGCTAAGGAGTCTATGTTGGAACCCCACTGCTGAAGATACAATTTCTTCAATTAATTTCTATACATGGAAAGGCTGGGGTGCTATTCTGTCTCTTGAGACTGGCTTGTAAAAAAATTCTACAGCTGCATCAGTAACAGGATGGAAGTTTTTTGTGTCCTAATCCAGGGATCCCCAACCTGTGGGCCTTGGCCCACTATTGGTTCACAGTCTATTTGAAACCAAACCACGTTAGTGGCTGGTGCATGCGCATATGCACAAAGCTTCACTCATGCAAGCATTGCAGGGGATCGCAGCCCCACTTGGCGTGACCATTGCCAGGTGCTCAGGGCCCCCCTCGTGACCATTGCAAGCGCTCTCAACCCCACTCACGCACATGCACCTGCCCCTCCCATAAAACCAACTCCTCTCTCATCCCTCCCTGGGCTGCCAACCAGGAAAGATAGGGGAACTCTGTACTAAACATCCTGGGTCAGACTCTTTTGGAGTTCTTCACAGTTCAGCCCAACTCTTCATCCCATTCCCACATTTTTTTTCTCATAGAAATACTGCACAGAAGATTTAATAGGCAGATACATACATTGTCACATTGTCTTTTTCTATTAAAAGGAGCAGCAACTGGTTTCAACTTCTTTATTTTTTTTTTCCTCATGAATGTAACCATATAAAAACCATAAGTTATGAAAGTCACACTATGTCAGCTTTCCAAGGGCAAGGGATTAAAAAAAACACCATCACCCTCCACAGATCTGAACAGGAAATTTAAGAGGGAAAAGTACAAAACCGTCAGTGAAAAAACACCACCCACAAAATGGAGATGCCTTTTTCACCACACCTCCACGTGCCCTCTTGATTTAAAAAAACCTGTTGGGATGCCCATCCTGCTGACTGGACGCCAAATTGATGTATGTACCCCCGAAAACCAAGCAACATTTGCACTAGAGGTGGTGACAAGGAACAGTATTACACTGAAAAAAACAGGCTGGGAGGGAGTAAAATTTTAGGCAACACAGTTTGGCAGAGAAGACCAACAATGATTTAACAAAAATAAAAATCCATGATGGAAGCCTGCTGTTGGCACTCAAGCCTCAGAACAAACGGACGGACAAACCACGTGCATGTCTTCAATTGTGCTAACAGCCTCAGTTCCTGGTAGCTGGGGAAAGGGAAGCTTTTTGAAAATAAGGGGCAATGGGATTTGGGGTGGGGGAATCTTGGCTATTTCCCCCTTTCCTCTAATACTGACCCTCTCCTTGCTGGCCCAGAGTGCAGCTATAGGGAACTACACAATGAAATGAATTAGTGATACGTCAACGGAATAGAATGGTAGAGAGGATTTGCTCTGGGTGCAAGGTTTGTTGAAGGAGGAGAAAAAAAATCTGTGGGAACAAAGGGGCTAACGCATCCGGTAATCCGTCGAACACGACAGCTCACACAACTGCCCCTTGAAGTCCAAGTCAATGGTGAAGTCCAGATCTCGCTGCATACGGAAAAAGAAAATGAGTTTAAACATTTTTTTCACACATAATGTACTCTACCACACACAGAAAGTTCAACCTCATCTCCATTAAGAGACAAGGAAGATTTACTTCTCATTCCTATGCTACAAAAATTGTTATATTCTCTTTTCAGAATGTTAGCATGCATTTTGTTGTATTTCTTAACTCCTCCATCACATAATGTGGCTACTGGGACAAACAGGACTGAATTTTAAATCCTTTCCCAATTTTCCACAGCTCCTTGTTCCTCGCTCTCATCAATCTATTTTTTCCAAGCAAAAATAAATTTTGTTGTGCCAAACACAACATGGGGTAACCACACCCTTCAGAATGGCAATCTCCAATCAAGAATAAACTCTTGTTAAACAACCCATAAGAACTTTAAATTGAACATCGATGCAGCAAACGTTAGCCCTGGAATTAATATAGCAGGAGGAACTTCTTGCAGTAAGGTAGAGTCCCTGTAGATTTTACTCTGCTAGTCATTGCCGACTAGGGGCAGTGCTCATCTCTTTTCAAGGTCATTGAGTCAGCGCTGTCCAAAGTCATTTCTGCAGTCATGTGGCCAGCCTGACCTCACAGAGCGCTGTTACCTTCCCACCAAAGTGGTACCTATTTATCTACTTGCATTTGCATGCTTTTGAGCTGCTAGGTTAACAGGAGCTGGGATAAGGATGGGAACTCACCCTGGCGCACGGAGCTTGAGTCTTGAACCTGGACTGATGACTTTCCAGCTGACAAGCCCAGTGTCTTAACCGCTAAGCTACTGCACTGCCCCACTTGCTGCAGTACATAAGCTTAATACGTTTCATTTTTGGAACCTAAATATTAAACTCAAAATACACTAAATCGGAACTTTAAGCTTGACAAATCTGGAAAGACTTTAAAGTTTCTGCATGACACTTTAAGCAAGAAAGCTCCAAGTCCCAATTTTATACAGTATTAATTTTGTACAAAATCCTGCAGGTGAGTTTTTAACAATGTTTTTCCCCCCGCAGAACCATCTTTTATATATTCAGAAGCTTATGCAAATTTTATAAATTATGCCAGAATCATGACTAAACCAATTTCTTTTCTTAAAAGAATAAAAGCTACAGATTAGTTGGTCTTCTCCCACAAGCTAAATGCAGTGAGTGATGCATACATGAGACAGAAAAGAAACTGGATAAACAAACAGGTAACAACATTCTAATGTCTTTTTAGGGTTGAAAAATAAGAGGCCAATCACACTTTTTAAAAAAATCCATCTTATTTAAACTCCCACCAATCAAAAGCATATAACTGAGGAAGAATGGGGAGATTAGGTTGGGAGGTGGGATTTTAAAGAGCATATGAATGCAATCTGATGGGGGGGAAATCCATTTCAGATCAGTTTTTGGCCTGGCAACCAATTTTCCCAAATTGGAACTTCCTAGACCACTTGTCCCAAAGGTGCTTTTTCAAAAAGCAACTGGACATTGTGGTTATTCTTTGAAGATGTTTTGTTTCCATCCACGAAGCTTCTTCAATACTGGATGAGAAGCAAAACATCTTCAAAGAAAAACCAGAAAGTTCAGTTGCCTCTTGAAAAAGCACCTTTGGGACAACCATGACCTGGATGTCTGAGAATCTCCATAGATTCTTAGACCACTTTCTTCATTATATTGCTGCTAGAGCCAAAGCCCAGCTGAAGACCTGCTATCTTCTCCACACGTATTTCATTCATCAGGAACCTTACCCAGGAACTCTGGGTAAGGAAACCTCCTGCTCAATGTCTGATGACAGAGCAGAGTCTGCCATTACAAAGTCACAATCCAGGCCAGTTATCAAATGAAACAATCAAAAATAATAGATAAGACAAATTTGCACTTCTTCGTTGCTCCAATCCAAGGGAAGCTGGGGAGGCAGGTCTGTGCAGGAATGAAAGGCCGCAACACCACGCTTCGCTCACAGCTCTGAGGACCCAAGTCAGGAGCCTTTAAAATGGCGACCTGACGTGAGGGCTTCTAATAATGGCGGTCGCTGGCGACTATTCTGTCCGCGGAGCCACAGCTGTTGCCCAAACTAAATGCAATGACCAAAAGCAGGGGCTTGCTCAATCTCAAGACCGCCGTGGCACTGAAATGGTCGGTAAAGCTGTCAACAGCGAAAAAGGGCTGGAAACTCAACAGCCACGAAGCGTCCTCCCCAAACGCAGAGTATGTCGCTGATTGACAGGGACCCTGAAGCCGCCAATAACTTTGGGAGAGCTGCGAAAGACAAGGGCGGTTATGCCGGCAAGCCATGAACCAGCTCTCTCGCCGCGGCAAATACAAACAAAGGCAGACTTTGTTTCAAAGTCAAGCCTCAAAATGGCTGCCCGTAATGACAGAACGAAGGAAAACAGCGGTTAGCACTCTGAAGCCCCAGGCGCTAACTTAGTCACGGCAGCAATAAGGCTCCCACGACGCGCAGCTCTCCACTAGAAGCAATTTTAAAGGAATAAATGCTGAATTTCCTAAAAGCCTGTTGAAATATCTAAATATCTCACCACATTAAAGCACTCAGGTCTAGTCCAATCAACTGAGTGAAAAAGACTGACAGGCAAGGACACTATGGGCGGAGCCAGAGCTGCAGATAAAATTATGAGCACTCAGTTAAACCAATCAGATTGCAAGGAACCCAGGAGTAGAATCGTCCACGCAGCGAGTCAGGAAATATGTGTGTGTGTGTGTGTGTGTGTGTGTGTGTGTGTGTGTCTCAAACTGACTTTTCTGCAGCAAGTTACCAAAGCATATATCTGCCACCAAATAATGTATACAGATATGGAAAATTTCCAGAATCAAAATAAAGTAACAAATATTATGAGGACAAAAACTAAACACAAATTTATTGCATTAAAATTTAAGAGTCTCTGGTCCCCCTCTGTCACATTAAAATTATATTTGGGTAACCGCATGCACAAGAGCTTGTGGAGTTGCACACACAACTTTCAGGAATTTTAGGTTATGAATATTTATCCAAAACTAGTACTATGTCAAAAGTGTTATCACATAATAGCATTTTAGACAAATGTTCCATTCCAGAACAGAATGTTTTTCTGCTAGTTCATCCATCACATGCATAGATAAATTTACCTAGACCAGAGGAACAGAACATTTCATGCTTCCCTACTTAATAGGAGTAAGTGCATCTTAATCAGAATTCCAGCCAACCATGGCCTTCTCCAGCAAACCATTTCATCTTTCTCCATCACTGCACATCCAACACTCCATGGCCGTCACTATACTTGTTCCTCGCTGGATTGTTTCTGGTTAGTTACCTTTTGCCTAATATGGCCTTTAGAAAAGAAGCATTTGTATTTTTGCAAATCAAAGAAACAAAGAAGCTTCTATAGACTTGATTTCTATTTGACATTGGAGAAAATTATGTCAACTTTCCATAAAAACATTTCAGGAAAAGAACCACCCTCCTGACTCACATTGTTCTTGGCGTTGGGTTTCATGCCAATGGTGCCAAATATCTCCTCTCCTGTCTTCACTGTTAGATAGTCTTCCATGTAAAAGACTGTCTGTTTCCAGTGGGTATAGGGAGATTCAGGACCTGAAGGTAATAAGAAAATGAAATTGAACAAAGAGGGCAGCCAGGAGGAATAAAAAAATGTACCCAAATATGTCTCCAACCATGTGCTTGACTTAATTGACTTTAGATATTTTCCTCCAGATAAATTGAAGTCTTCCAATAATTCTACTTTTCAATCTCTCAACCAGTAAAATCTACAAGAATGCTACAGTGGAAGGATACCCAAGCTCCTAAAAAAACCACACTAGATTAACCTCTTCAATAGTCATATCTATCAGCAATAGTTTAGTTCAGTTTACTTAATCTTAGCCGCTTTGAGACATGTGGACTTCAATTCCCAGAATTTCCAGCCGATATGGCTGGTTGGGGAATTCTAAGAGTTCAAGCCAACTCAATTTAAAGTCCTTAAGATTGAGAAACAGAAATCTAGCCTTTCCAGTAGTGCTGCATTACTGTAAAATATTAATTAGTCATATTTTAAAACTGAAAATTCCATTGGTTTAGTTCTATCCTTTACCAGAATATTAACATTTTAACACGCAAACTCTCCCACACTGGATCAAAGTCCCTCCTTGCCGATTTCCCACACTGAGGAAACAAATGCCCTTACTGGTAGAGAATCCAGTTCGTTTGTGGCATCGGGTAAACTCTATGTTGAAATAGGCGACCAAGGCATGGATGTAGTCATTGCGCTTCACTTGGAGACAGAAGGGGGATGTGAAGGTGAGATCCTCCACCTTCACTGTGTAGATGTCTACCTCCTGCCACAGGTGAATTGGAAGGAGAGAGAAAATAAGACAGGTTGAAAAATGTCAACATACCTTCATTATCATCTAACATTCAAACAACATCTATCGTTCTTTCTGATAGCAAGCTCCTGCAGATTGCAAAAGTAGCAATCCTTTAGAGCCCAAACAGTAACATCTAAAAGCCAAATATTTGGAGGCATTCTGAGATGAACTAACATTTGACACAAAAAGTGAGCAATCTGTAAAGTTTTTAAGTGTTTATGCATCTGTGTAACCTCACTATGTTCACAGGTAGTCTGCTCTGATCTGGGCCATATGGCAACATATATCAAATCTGATTGTTCCCCCCTTTTTTTCTCTGGGGAACAGAAAAGAATACTCCCTTGCTGCTCTTCAATACAACAATCTAGCATTTGTTTTTAATCCCCGTTTGCCTATTTCTATCATCATCTCCTGGTTATATGCCAGAGCTCTTCTCTCTTGTCTACAAAGTTCCCAAAAGGTTTGTTTGCATACATAATCCAAACCAGCAACTGTCACAGAAGGACAAAGCATAGAGAGGCCCTACCAAAGAAACAGGTGAAGAAAAAAAAAAGACAATGTTCCTAATGCAGTGACAGGCACTTACAATCTTTATCCACATGCCAGCTAAATACCCAGTAAGATTAAGAAAGATTTAAAATGCTGGAAGTAAATCCTCTGGGTTGGCACTATATTTCCTCTAAATTCTGAAAAGTTCCTGGCATGCCGCTCTGAGCAGCCTTCTTTGGGGATAGCTTAATGTTCCCCTTAATCGGGATCACTGTGCTCGATATTGTTCAATGATTTTTATTGATTGGTCTGAAGATCTACAACAACAGAGAAAAGTGATCAATGCTAAAAGCAACGTATGACCAGTGAGCACCTAAATGCCATTTAAAGTAGGGCGTTCATAACAATGGCGATTAAGAAAACTAAAAGTACCCAGCCCATCGTACCTTGATGAGACAGGCGTTAGTGACCAACTGCTTTGGGTCAACAACGTCCACCAAAGGCTCTTTGATTGCCACGTCTTTGATGCATGACATGTCAAATCCATATACGTTCTCCCACCCTGCAATAAGAAACACAGAGTTTAGAAGGGGTTCAGATTCTGGAAAGCCTTTCCACACTCACCCACTAACAAAGGGAACAATTAAAAAGAATTAAAAAGCAGAGAAAATGTTTTTCCCCTAAAAGAGTCACTAGGAAATATATATTCCCCCAAATGGATATGGCTCCTTATGGTTTCAAAGGGCCTGGCAT
Source organism: Coluber constrictor foxii (assembly GCA_038048745.1). Taxonomy (NCBI): domain Eukaryota; kingdom Metazoa; phylum Chordata; class Lepidosauria; order Squamata; family Colubridae; genus Coluber; species Coluber constrictor. Next base: position 58,683,250 of record CM075961.1, on the reverse strand, counting down.
CCTTTTTTAGGAAAGAACTTGGTACTTACAGTGGATCTTGTAATCTTTGTACTGCCGATCTTCAATAGCAGTGATGTACAGCGTGGCACGGTCTGGAAAAATAAGTCCATCTGGGGTCTGGCATAAAATGAATGGGGGAAAAAATTAGCCACAAAACAATATAATCCTGGATTATCTAATTTCTTGATTAGAGGAGTGGGCAGGGTAGGGAAACACAATACACATGTCAGAATTAATGTTTCTTACAATTATTTGTACCCCACTTTCAGAATAACAATACAGTACCGAAATACCCAAATGGTTTACAAGCAGTATAAATCATTCGAATTAAAAATAAAATAAGAAAATTCTAGGAACCTTCCCACGGTATCATCGGTACTAAGGACGCTGTAAGGAAGAGGGGTAATTTAGAGAAGTTAACACAAGTATTATTTATGAAAAGTAAAAATGAGTGACTAATCAGGATTCAAACAACGTATTCTGACTTCTGCACAAATTACAAAAAGCAATTTATAATTACTGATACATGTCTGAGGTTTGAAACCATAATACATAAAGAGTCTTTAAGTGCAAAACAGGTAACATTCATTCACAGAGCTTGTCATCCTCAGAGGTCCTTAAGCTGGGGGGTCAGGAATCTGTAGCCCTCTAGATGTTACTTAAATTCAATCCTTGTTCCCATCTCTACTAACACTGTAATTAGATCTTCAGCAACTTCAGAGGGCTACAGATGTCACAGAGTGTTCTAGTGTAATAATGGTATTAGCATCGATAGAAAAACAACTTCCATTGAAATATACTCCTGAACAAGCTACAGTTTCAGAATGAATGCCAAAAGGGCTGCCATCATAGCCTGAGTGACTACAACATAAGTGGCTTAAATACTCAATCAGATACTTTTGCTCAATGAAGAAGAATGTTCCATTTGCCTTACTTTGATACAGTCTTTACTTCAGATCAAATCTAATTCTGTATTACAGCCCAGACCAAATAAAACTTATTAAATAAAATGTACACAGCTGCAAGGTAGAATATAAAGAGTAAATTAAAGCATACCAGATTTTTTAAAAAAGTCATACTTGCACTGTTTTTCTATCGGCAACAAACGTGTGGGAAAAAAAAGTTTGCAACTTTTACTTGTTCTTCCCTACTATTCCATTAAGAATGAAATTCTAATTCTGCTTTTTGTTTTGTGATTAACAGCCAAGGACAGGTTTTTCATGAAGCATAAATGTACTTGAGAGACCCATAAGGCATAGCACTTTTGAAAACTAAATACCAGGAAAGAGTATGGTTTATAACAAGGACAGATTTTTTTTTCTGTTAAAGACTACAGACTCTCAGGAACATAAATCAGCTTGGGAGCAAAACATGTTATTATTCTCTTTCCCCATTTTTACCCAAGAAACTGGAGGTGAACTTTTGCCAGAACTACAAATAATTATTTCTAACAGGGTTTTGAAAATGAATCAAGAGCTGAACAATCCCCCTGCTATTATAAATGATGCCCTTCTGTCTTACTGTATTTTTAAAGGAATTAGTACTGTACTGTTCTGAAAGATTAGATGATTTAGGTACTGAATGAGTCTAATGAATCTGACTATAATCCTGAGACTTTACAGGGACAAGGTCACTCTGAAATGTTCTTTTGGTCAAGAGACTAATAGCTATTATTAGTGATGTGCAAATTTCTGAAATTGAAGTATCTTGTTGTGACCTTGAAATAGCTGTTCTGATATCAAAAGAGCTATTCCATGTGCAAAATGGCCTTCTCCAATTATTCTGGGAGTTTTTAAAGTTCAAAGTTCTTCACTTCCAACTAGAAATGCTTCCTAGACTACCAAATAGTCCCATTTTGCATTCAAAATGGGATGCTTCAAATTAAAATAAGTTTAAAATCAAAACTTCTGAATACATCTCATCACCATTTTTCACAATCCATATTTGAAAATAAGGTAAGGTAGGACCAGTTTAGATCTAAGCACCACTGTCAGAAATCAAGGACTGAGAGACTTACCAGCCACTTATCCCGGGCGTAGATGACAGTATTGAGCATGGACTCATAGAAGAGACAATAGCCCATCCACTCACTGATAATGATGTCAACCTTTTCCACAGGCAACTCCACTTCCTCCACTTTGCCTTTGATGATGGACACCACTTAAGTGGAGGAAAAAATCACGTTTTAAAATTATGCTTGTAAATCAGTTTGGGAAAGATGATTTCTTCATATTATTAGCTCAGTCAAACCCAGCACTCCTAGTTGTAACTGTTAAGCAATCTCACAGGTTGTTAAGTGGATGGAGTTCCAGGTAAGAAACAGTCACTTCATCAAAGTGGGGGAGACCCTGGGATACCTGGTGCAGGCTGCAGGCAGGTCTCTCCCTACTCAGGAGCTGAAATTCCTCCCTGCTGAAATCCAAGCAGGACTTTAAGCTCCAAACCGAGTCACATGACCTGCACCGGCCTTCTCCACCTCCCTGAGGCACCCTGTATTCTGTTCCTTTACCATGCTAACTTTCTGCTCAGGGACTGAAAATCCTGCTTGCATTTCAGCTTCTCCTTGTTTCTGGGGGTTGCTGAAAAAATACTTGCCTAAGGATTTCAGCTCCATGCCAAAATCTAAGCAGGCATGGAATTGAAATTTTTTTGCAAGGAGCTCTTTTATCCAGCCCTCAAAAAGGTAAGAATCCTCTTGGTAGATAGCAGCATCTTGCAACTTTCCCTACCAGCTTCCCCACTGACTTTCTGGGAAAGCCAGCAGAGAAGACTGCAAATCAGCCCCAAAAACAAAGAAGGACCTGTGGTCATTCTTCCAAGAGGAGTTCTTTTTGCGTACACATCTATAGACAGAATTTTTCCAAACTAAGTATTTTACTATCTGCATCTACAATACATTCTGGGAATTATTAAGGAGGGGGATGCTTTCTTGCACACAAAGTATCAGAACTGAGTTGTCTTATTTCCCCCCTCCCCTCCCCTGGGAATCCACCTCCTAACTACATTCCATTGCAAAAATCATAACATGATCATGGGGTGCTTGGCAACCAGTTATAAGCATGGACAGATTGCCACGCATTCGGACTGCGACCATATGACTACAGTGTGTGTTTTTTTATATTTTGCAACAGTCAGAAGTGCTTTACATAAGCTCATTGTTAATTTGAACCATTGTTAAGCTGGTCCTAAGTTGAGGACTACCTCTAAACATCCTCTGCACAACAGTGGTTTTTTTGATACCCAGGTAAGTGAAATTGAGGACCTTTTTAAAAAATGACTTTACTTACCATGGTCAAGTTTGTTGGCTTTGACGATTTTGACAGCATAATCAGAGATACTGGAGCATTCAATCTATTAGTTGAGGGCATAAGTGGGGAGCAGGATGGGAGAATAAAGAGAGATGTTTTGTAAGATAATGCATTATATTTTTTCTTCCTAAATTAGTAGAAAACATCACTGGAAATACATGTGATGAAATGGCACTAAAGAATGCCATGTGTTAGTATAAAATCAAATGGTGTCTTTCTCTTGCCTGTCATCCCATGCCTTGATGGCGCAGTGGACTAAAGTGCTGTTAATTAGCACTTAGCTGCCAGCTGCCCGCAATTACTGCAAGTTCAAATCTCACCAGGCTCAAGGTTGACTCAGCCTTCCATCCTTCCGAGGTAGTTAAAATGAGGACCCGGACTGTGGGGGCAATAAGCTGACTTGGTATAAAAAAAAAAGAACACCACTTAGGAGGGACCAAAAACCCTACTAAGCAGCTATATACGAAAGTATGAAGGCTATTGCTTAACGCACTATAAGCCGCCCTGAGTCTCCGGAGAAGGGTGGCATATAAATCGAACCAATAAATAAATAAATCTCAAATCTTCAGAGAAATAAGTAAGATAGATTTGTACAACTTTAATAGCACTAATATAGTGCTAATATTTTTAATATAGAACTCTTAATCTCTGTCTATCAGGTATTACCGTTTAGGATTCCATCAAATCCTTTCATCCATTTTGTATCCAATAGACTCCATCACAGAACAGAGGCCAATAGCATATGAGCATTACACTTACTCCAATGACCCGCTTGGCACCAGCCTTGGCTGCAAACATGCATAGTATTCCTGTGCCACTGCCAACATCCAGGACCACTTTGTCCTTGAAGAGGTGCCGATTGTGAAACATTGAATTTCTGTAGGTCAGTGTGCGGACCTCATCTTTCAGCATTTCCTAAGATGCAGAAAAAAGGCACATCAGGGAGCTCCCTCAAAATCTATTTACACCCTCCTCCCCAAGATGGACAAGACTGGATCTCATTTTTCATACCCTAAGGTAAGATGAGTGGCAAACAAATTTAATTAATTAATAAATAACCACATCCCCACCAATTATCTCACCTCATGGATTCCAAAGTGAGCGTAGGAATCAAAGTAATAATCCTTGGAAGTCATCTCTTCTGCTGTTGGTTTGCTGCTGCTTTCTGGCTGGGTGCATGAGACCTGGTGAAAATACAGAAATGCCCAAGTCATCCCAGGACCCCCTAATATAACTTACAATTTATCCGCTAATTTTATATTTTTTAAGTAAACGTTTAAATATGTACTGCTCAGCTAATAATTTCATATCAGTCAATATGATCTATAGATGCCTGATTAAATAGATTTTAAAAACACTGATACAACAATGTGCTTTCTTAACAACATTCTGTGTGCAAGAGGCAAAACACAACAAACATCTTTTCAGAGGTGTCAATGTACATATACTTTATATAAACAAGTATACTGCTTCTTTTAGAATTAGTTTTTTACTCTTAGCAAATTCATACAACTATTACATAAATGATAGCCATAAAGAAGAAAGGAGAATTAGTACCTTAGTTTGTAGAAATTCACACTCATATCACCCTCTCACAAAATATTTGCAGTTTCTGAAGTAACGCTTTATTCAACCTAATGGTTTGGGGTTTTTTTATTTCATCAAGGGGAAACAAGAGTTCCAATGTCCTTTAGAAAATCTGTTGCTGATACTCTTCTTCTGAATATGTCACTGTGCATCTACTTTAATGAGGTTGAATAGTCTACAGATATTGCAAAAATTCCTTCTTCCCAAGAAAGCAAATATTTGGTTTACAAAATCACTCTGCTTGTATCCTACAGAGGAGTAGGATTTTGCCTGGTGGAGATTATTAACACATTGAGGAGATACAGGCCAGGGTGGGTTCTTGGAAGATTCATAAGCTGACAATGCAAAGGGTTAAGTGGGACTCATGTCAGAAAGATGATGGGTGACCTTGCCATTATAATGAGAATTTTAATAGACAATTTGGAGGGTAAGGAAAAAACCACATGCATCTCTTCTATGCCTGAGGTGGTCTCAAGACGCTATTCTATACTTACTGATTTTAGGGAATGTTCTTTGTGCATACACTGGGTCTAATTCTCATGTTTAATTTGGTTTACACATGTTCTACTAAGTAGCATTAAGTCTGTTCTGACTAATGGTAGCACTTTAGGCAGAAGCCTGAACCCAAGACCGGTTATCCAGACATTTTAATCAAACATACAATGGAAATTCTTGGACATTTATTTATTTTTGCAGTTTTATAGCTGGTGGTTGGTGGAACTGACAAATAAAATGAGGGATAATTCTAAAAATTCTAAACAAACCGGATTGATTTCCAATTTAAGGGAATTTTAAAGGAGGAAATTAATCCCTTTTAACTTCTGGTAAACCAAGTTGAAATTGCTTAGTGGAATTAATTATTTTATCTTCCTCTAATTAAGATTTCTTAGTCAGAAGAACCGAGAAAGCAGGAAAAAATATAGCTCAAGGCTATGAAAGACAGGCCATATATCACTTGAACAGGATATTTTCACAACTTGCATTTTCAAGCATGTGAAACAGGTTGTAAATTTGGAGGTGGAATTTGAGCTTCTTTAAAAACAAACTTCTAGGGAGAGAAAACTATCATGGACTTGGATTAATATCTTTCACTTATTACTTAAGATTTCAGTCCTAGACAATTGCAACATACTTTAGCCGCTCCCAGTGTTGAGTGACTGAAAGCTATAGCTGACGCAGAGAGCAGATGGCTGAATTCAAAGAAATAGGTCGTCACGTAGACACTAGCAAAGGGTATCAGTATTCAAAATGGGAGGTGTGATTGGATGATCAAAGTCCTGCCTCTTTTAATATGCATTGCAAACATGTTTCTCTCTCATACACACAGGTAAAAAGAGGAGGGTTTTTAATTTCTCCAGTCATGTCCATGATTTTCATTTTGTCTACACTGCCCCCCACCTTCTATAGAGTACATCAATATTCCTCTATCAATGCAGATCCTCTTTTTTCAGGGAAACCACTAAAAGCTATCTAAAAAGTCACACTGAATTCTCACTGGTATTTCCTGGATTAGAACTCAGTCCTTACTCCAGTCTTTTCCAACGTGGTGCCTTCCAGATATCTCTATATTTAGTCCTCAATTTACAGGTATAACACAGGCTGCCTTTCTTTGCAGCAGTCATTAAGGAAACCCATTGCTCACTATAGGGAATGTTTGCCAAACACTGGAAATAAACACAAGTTCTTGGCCAAAATGTCAATATGGGATGCTGTAAAAGTGGGCCAGTTGCCGAGTGCCCCAAATGCAATCATATTAAGGGGCTTCAGAACTTTGTCATAAGTACCTTTTGGGAGGAGGGGGCCATGGAGTTTTCAAACAGTCGCTAAGCAACTGATTGTAAGTCAAGGACTACCTGTATTTACAACTCCCAATGTTTCTACCCCACATGTCCAATAGGAAAATTGCAATCCAACCAATTTTGAGGATATTATCACTGGGGAAATACTATTTTATTATCACTCAGTCAGAAGATCCCATCTTAAACAAGATCCAGTCATCTGATGCCCACTTGGCTCTTAAATTATTCCTGCTAAGATATTATCTTTTTCATGACCAGAACCCTAAATTTGAAAAGGAGAAGGTGAATCCACTTTTTGCTCTGCATCTAGAAAGGTGTCCGAAAGTCACAAATCTCCAACAAACAGATGGCCTACAAAAAATTCATACCATCTTTTCTGTGTTCCCGTTCTGCCCTGGCCACTATTGCCCACTGAGGTTGTCCCGTTGTGTATAAACATTTCACAATGTAGTCATTGCCTAGCAGTGTGATATAGTAAGCCCAGCTGATTTAAACCATTATAACTAATCCTATACATGTTACTAGACTGCAGGGGGACACAGATTATACAGAGCAGCATCTCTAAGATAAGATACAGATAATTTTAAATAGCTTCCTCTTTCTATTATTGGCTTGGTTCAATCACCTGCATGGTGTTCCAGAGCATACATGACTACTAAAATATAGTGCCTTATGACCACTATATGAGATGGAGCACTGAGTCAAGTTATACGAAGTCCTTGGCTGACGTCAGAAAGCTAAACAGAAATAGTTTGATGGGATGCATTGAGAAAATTCTGCAGGTACAACTGGGAAGTAAAGAAGTATTTTTGCAGAAGATAATGGCAAGTCATGTCCATACTGTTACCAAAACTTCTACACAGGTTCTCTGTGTAATCTCCAAGAGTTGAGCTCAACTCAAAGAGGCTCTTGGCTCTATACAGGCAAGTCCTAGACTTATGATCACAATTGAGCCCAAAATACCATTAAGTGAGACATTTGTTAAATGCATTTTACCCCATTTTACGACTTTTGTGGCCTCAGTTGTTAAGTGAACCACGGTAGTTGATAAGTTAGTATGCCGGTTAAGTGAATCTGGCTTCCCCATTAGCTTTGCTTGTCAGAAGGTGGTCACATGACCTTGGGACACAGCCATGGTCATAAATATGAACTAGTTTCCAAGCATCTGAATTTTGATCACATGATCATGGGGAAGTTGGAAAGGTGAAATACAGTGATAAGTCAATTGTTTCAGTGCCATGGTAACTCTGAACAATCACTAAATGAACTGTTGTAAGTCGAGGACTACCTGTATTAAATCCTAACAAGCTATAAAAGCACAATATTCCTTTCATCCAGTTGCTCAAACCCATCTGGAGAGCACCAGACTGGAGAATTTTGCTTTCAAGGTTAAATCCTCAAGGAAGTCAAATTGTTCCATATTTGCAAAGCTTTAGGCAACCATAGAGATTGTTTTTAATGGAAACGTTTTATCTGAAACTTTTGATGTTTTATGCTACCCTTAATTGAGTTTTTATAGTTAATACAGCCTTGGGCAAAAAGGGGATTGATAAATATTATAGTAACAGAAAAATGACAACTTGAAATGCAACTCAACAAACAAGCAATATGTCACAACAAATCTGCTCCTCCCCTTAGAGGTTGTCGCAAGACCTCAGCTGTATGGATCCTTTTACCCCAAAAGGAGGGGGGAAAACGGGGAGTGTCTGTCCATTTGGCTAGTCAGATGCTGAACAGAACGAAGTTCAAACTAAAGTGCACCAGCTCCATTTGATGCGGAAAAAATTTCTGGCTCTGACAGAAATGGATAAAAATTTGCTATTTCAGTCTTCTTAGTACCACCATATAGATCAGTTTTTTGTCTCTCCCCTGCCCACCCCTCCACTCCCAATGCTCCCAGGGCAATTCTGTCTCATATTCCCACAATTCACAGGAAAGTTTGGCAGGCTTTATCATTAATGGCCTACCTCCTGAGCTGCTCTACCCCCTGAATGTCCCCAGGAGCAGGGAGCTGCAATAAAAGTTAAGGAAAGAATTATCAAGTGCCCTCAATGCAACCAACACACTGGCTTAGAACCCTCCAGCTGTGCCCCACAAACTCTCTCCAGTATGTTAATGTTGGACAGTTAACATTTTGTTTAAACTGACCAACATGAGAAAAAGAGGGGAAAAAACCCTGAGGTACAAACCCCTTGCCAATACATCAACCAGAAAATAAGTTTGGGTTTTTTAAAAAAACAAAGATGCAGTGCAAGACAAATATAATTTGATGTCCATTATAATAATTTATATGTCTGAGATAAATGCTAAAACTTGAAAAGTGGTTATTTAGGAATAGATGCTCATAAAACCTTTATGGGACAATACCTGGGCAGCACATCAAAAGTAGCAGCTATGTGAAAATAAAGCAGCTGAGCTAAGTACAAGGAGTCTGTTTTTTGATCTAACATCTACAACTCCTTCCAAAATATCAAGGAATGTCTAAACATTTTCCAGCAACACCCTGAGAAAACAGTAGGGACTGTTTTTCACTTCCAAAAGTAAAAATAAGTGTTGAAGCAAAATATTATTATTTTATTTGCAGCTTTATCAATGGATCAAACAAAGACAGGTTCTAGTCAGTTTCCACTAAGACATAAATACCATGTTTCCCCGAAAATAAGACCCTACCTTATATTTTTTGAACCCTGAAATAAGCGCTTGGCCTTATTGTCATGCACTCAAAAGCCCGATTGGGCTTATTATCAGGGGATGTCTTATTTTGGGGAAAACAGGGTATATGTCCTTTATATGGGCAGCAGGGTGAACAATTTGAAATAAATTACCTGGTCCATATTTTCAACCAGTATGGTTTAATGTTCACTGCACACACAAAAAATATGGTCATGAACCCCATTCTTTTCTCATCCTGCACTGTTTAGCCACTCAAACTGAACAGGCACTGTATCATAGGATTAACTGAAGGATACGGATTAAAAGATGCATACAGAAGCAAGAAAGAAGGAACAAGAATGTAAACTAATTCTGTGAAGAAGGGGGCAAAGAACCAGAAAGTAGGTATATTCTACATCTAGAACTTACGGGAAATAGTGTTTAGTTAGTCCTAGCAGTTTGAGAGAAGGGCAGTACATCTAAGCAAGAGCTACAAAAGCAAAGGGATAACTATAGATGCAATTTTAGCAAAAGGCAGATACGAGGGGGACTAATGAATGATGCATCACCAAGCCGGCTACACAGCAAGGAAAGATTTGGCCTGAGCTCAACCATATCCAGGGTTGAGCACTAGCCTAGTGTTCATGTACTCAAAGGATATTTACATCTTCTAGCGGAGTCTGCAGGCTCATCCCATTAGCCAGCGTGGTTACAAAATTCTAGGAGAGAGAGAGTAACAAGGGAAAGAATGTCAATTCGGAGCTCAACGGGAACTGATCCGGAGCCTGGATCATTTTAACAACTAAGATTTGGAGAGGGAGTAAGGCAAATAAAAAACTGATAAAAGTTGACAAACAAACAAGGAAGCAATTCTGGGATGTCTTTCAATGTGAGGAGTTAATGGTAGTTTCCTGCTAGGCTTGCCAATGGTATCCAGAAAGAACAATTTCCAGAACTGGAAACCAGCATTTAGGATTGCAACAATCCATCTGGAATCACATATGTGAGATGGGCAGCTGTATTAATTGAATAAATAACAGGGCGGATAAATGCAAGATCGGAGAGGAATTCTTTAGCAGTATGTCGTCTATGGTAAAAATAGGCTAGTGCCTCTCTCCCCCAATAATGTATGCAATTTGTATTCAACCATATCACTAAATAGAACTATAGCACACAGAGCAGGGTTGCCTCCAGTCACAAAGAGGCTTTTTATAGGATTATCACAATCCCATGCCAGGAATAGAAAAAAAAAAGTCATCTGAAATGCCAGCAGAGTTGCTATGCCAGACATCAAGGTTTCAGTTATACACCTATCAAATCGCAGCTCTTTCCACCACCTATTTCCCTTCAGTATGTTCAGATACAGCATTCCAAGAGGAATTGAGAAACACAACTGTCCTGGAAATAGCTACTTAAACATTCAGAAGGTGAAACAGAATGCAAAAGTTGCGTGGGTACATGAGAAATTGCATGGGAGACATCCATTAGGTGATAGGGCCTCCTCATGCGACATTCCTGTTTGGGACCACCTTGTTTCCCACATCCTTAGTAATCTTTATAATTATTTCCATAATATTCTTATAAATCGTCAGCTGACATATATGCAGCAGTTATACCACAAGATGTCAGTACTAGCCTACTCTTCAGATGGTAAAACTGTAGGATTTCTTTTGGTAGCTTAGTGTGAGTTACCTGTGTGCCAAAGCCAAGCATCATCACTACATGCTTTCTAGCTGCAACTACTCTTACATTTGGTTGAAGGAGAATTAAGGCAACCTTTTATCTATTGAGACAATAATCTTTTTTAACAAATGAAGGCAAATATATGTATCCCAGGATAATGTTGCAGGAGCCAATCCAGCCTAGAGAGAAGTTCCCTGAAGATGGGCTCCAGAATGAGTTCGAAAGCTCAGAAGACAAAACCTCTGGCCCCAGTGACTGACCCAGATTAGATCCTGCAATCTTCTTTAAATTGAAGGAATTGGAAAAGAAGCTAGCAAGTCACTTATTATGGTTTATTTGGATTCCTATATCAAGCAAGGGGTTAAACTCAATGGGCTAAATCAGCTTTCAATTCATGAACTTTTAAAGTACTCCCCAATAAGCAATATATGTTGAAGGCCAAGATCAAGAAGCTTGGTCTAAATGGTTCATTTCAATTCTATGGGCTATATTAACCAAAAACTAAAGGGTAGTTGGGATTGGGGAACATCTAAAATAGGATGAGCTGGAAGATGGTAACAAGGATACCTTCCCCAGAGTCAAATATTGGGCCCTGTCATTCCCATTCTAGGAAGAAAATCAGCAAATGAAAAGGATCCCCAACAATGGCGTTTCTGTGACAATGTGAGTAGGAGATACTTCAATTTCTCATTTAGATATACAGTACATACAGGCAATTCTTTTCTTCCAACCTTTTTCAACCTCTGTCATCTGCCAATTTAATTCATCCACTCTAGTCTTCTTCCAAAATTTGCAGCTCCTTTAAGTCTATAGACATTGTAACCTCTGATATCCTAACCTCCCAAATTCAGTTCCTACTCACTGTGAGTTTTGCCTTTCACCCAAATCTTACTCCAGCCTAATCCAAGCTTTCTTTGGAGACGCTGGAATCTTACCTGCCCTCAAAAGATCATTTGTGCAAATCATAACCCATCAAAGCAGCTCCCCCTAAAAAATTGCCCATTTTATTTGTGAGGCTTAGCCTCAGAAACGTTTTCCCGCCCATAGTAAACCTACATAAAGTGTTAGGCTATTGTAAGATGCAAGAACCCTCCTAGCATAAGGGAACAATGAGCCAGAAGGCAGTAACTCACCACAAGTCATCAGAGATTTTAAGAAAAGATTGGGCATTACCATTTGTTTAAATGATATAGGGTTTCCTGCCTGAGCAGGGGATTGGAGTAGAAGACCCTCCAAGATCCCCTTTTCCACTCTCTTATTCTATATTCTAAATACAAAAGAGCTTTCTTAGGACAATGAGCACAATGGGCCTGTCAAATTAAAGAGCAACCATCCTGAGGGAAGCAATGGCATTAAGACCCACCGTTTCCTTTCAGACAGAAGATGGGGCAAAATTAAGAGATAAGGGACCACTTCACAAAATCACGGTGGAAACAGGCACCCTTTTACAGGCAAATTTATGAGGCTGAATAATGGGGGTGCGGTGGAGAAAAGGAACAGATGGGGCTGGGCGAAGGAAATTGGCCTGTGGGGGTTGATTCTGTATTTCCACGAGCAGGAAGGATTGGGCAATCCGTAATTTGCCCATATTACGAGGAACCAGCAAGGGCGCCAAGAAGGCAGCGAGGCAGCCCGTCGAAAAAGCCGGAGCGCCGGCGAACAAAGAGTTCACTATCTGCGGCAGCGACGGGGGTCTTTTTCCAGCAGAAGGGAGCGCAACTTAATGTGGGGAGAGGGGGAGGCTGCTGCTGCTGCTGCTCCTGCAACGAAGGGTCGACGACCGCGGCGGGAAAGGCTAATCCATCCGGGTAGCAGGAACCCCACGCGGACGATTAAGGAGGATCCACGGCGGGGGGGGGGGGGAAGGGGGCGGAGCTCCAGGGCCTCCCACGGGCCACGGGGGGGCGGGGCCCAATGAAGCAGGCCTGCCATGCGGCTCCCATGAGGAAACGACCCGTTAAAGGAGGGGGGGAAATGGGGGGGGGAAGCGTGAGAGGCTTTCCGCGGAAAGGGATCGGAAGGGGAGCCTATTAGATTTGAAGCAGCCGATGCTTTCCCGCCTAAGATAGCCAGCAATAGCGCCATACACGAATCTCGGACGGGGGGTGGGGGGGGGGAAGAAGCACCTTTTGCCCTGACCGGCCCCCCTTCCTATGTGGGGGCGAACAGGAACGAGGTGGGGGGGGGAAGGCGGCGACGACGAAGAAGAAAATGGAACCGCTGTGGGGGGGATTGGGGGGGGAGAAGAAAAAGGCGGGGATGGTTATTTAAGGGGCCGCCAGAAGGGGAAAGGCAGCGAGGGGCAGAAAGTAAAAGGGGGCTCGGTCACTCGGAGGGCAGGCGCTCCCCAGGAACCCCGTCAACCTGGGGGGGGGCTGGGCTTGTTATCTGGTGGGGGTCTTCGGAGGGTCTCGGTTGATCAATCCCTCCCGTTCCTATCGCTTTATGAGGTTCTGGAAGAGACTCGGTGGGTGAAGGATTAGGGCCCCTCGGAGGGGACCAGAGGCAGCCTCCGGCTCCCCATTTCTTTCTCTCCCTCCGCTACCTCTTCCCCCCCCCCACTCCCTCACCTCCATGATGCAGTTTGCAGCCTCCGCCATCTTGCGAATGAGACAGAAAAAGAGAACCTCTGGCCCGACTCCCCCAGCCTCGTTCAGTCAAGAGGAGGGGACCGGGCGTTCCATTGGGCCGCCTCTCCGTCACTCAAAAGGGGAGGGAGGGCAGCCCCGCCTCCCAGGTTTTCATTGGTCGGTGGGGGTCTCCCTCAGGCAGTCAGGAAGGAAAAGGGCCCGCCCTGACGCTATTTCAAACCGTATTGGGCGCATTTAGAGGAAAGGTTCGGCGCGCGCAGCTCCTTTTTTTTTTTTTTTTTTTTTTTTGCGGACCGTAGACACAAGTAGGAAACGTCGGGGAACGCCTCCTCATCATGATCGTGAATTGCCATTGGTGAAATAAAGAAAGCTTTCACCAATAAGGAAAAGAGGCAGTTTCTCGGATAATTTATTGGGGGGACGCCGATGTCACTCACTGCAAAATATCTGCGTTCCTCCGAGCCTTTGGTGTTTTAACTTCTAAGGGGCGGGAAGAAGCAGCGCATTGATTACCTGAAGTGGCTGTCAAAGAGCGTTCGCATTCAAACCTCGTATTGCAACCAATGCCACTATGAGGGAAGTGCAATATGACAAAGGACAGGAAGGAGGAGGCGCCATTTATTTTGAAAGGGAAAAAGCAGTGGTTCCTTGCAACGGCCTTCAAAGATGAATATGCCTATCCGAAAACACGATTGGTTATCGAAGTGCCATTCAACAGCAAAACGTCCTTATTAAAAATACTTTTTTGTCTTGTCGAATTATTTACAATATCCTTCATTCGCTTTTCAGCGATCTGTTGGCCATTTTAGATAACGCCATTGGTAGAAAATCAAATATAGCAGGAGTAGTTATTAGTATACCAATTCAGTGATTTACATTCATCATCCACGTTCTATTGAGAAGACCGAAGTCCTTTTACTCATAGGTAGATACTGGCAATTGGTTGAAATTAGGATCAATTAATAAACTAACAGATATCATTGGCTGCTCTTGTGATCATTCATAGGGCGCGAACCGTCTCCACCAACGAATAAAAGCTTCCTGGAAAATAAGGGGAGGGTCTTTTTAATTCTCTCGTGAAAGCTGGTTGGTAGAAGTTTGACTCTTTCCTATTGGTCCGACGTGAGGCCATTGACAAAAATGTGTTGGACGAAGTTGAGAAACCTTCGGGTGAAACATGTTAGGTAGCTTCACGGTCACCGCGGAGGAAGTATTGTTGTTTTTTAAAGCAAGGTTGACAAATGAAAAAAAATAATAAAATAAAAATCTCATGCAACTAAATCTGTATAAATTCTATGGTGCATAAAACCTCATACATGGGGCCACAGCCCTTAGGTTTTGTATAAGTAAGCTATCTATAGTGGTTTTTTTCTTCCATATTTTTCCCCTAGAAACTTGCCCATTCTGCGGCTGTTTTGAAACTGGTAAATTTTGCCTTTTCAATGAAGCTATCCTGTGGTTGAATAACAGACACAGAATATAAATTAGGCAAATTTTATCATGTTTATCTCTTAATTGCTTCTCATTGAGGGCCTTGGAATAAAAGCAGAGGTAAAATAGTACCTAAATACAGGTAACCCTTGACTTACAACCATAATTTGAGCCCAAAGTTTCTGTTGCTAAGCAAGACAGTTTTTAAATGAGTTTTGCCCCATTTTATGACTTCTTATCACAGTTGTTATGTGAATCGCGGTAGCTGTTAAATTAATAGTATGGTTGTTAAGTGAATCTGGCTTCCTCATTTTGCTTTGTCAGAAAATCATCAGTTGATCACATAATCTTGGGACAGTGCAACCATCATATATATGAGCCAGTTGTCAAGTGGCCATGTTTTGATTGCATGACCATGGGAATACTGCAATGGTTGTAAGCATGAAAAACAGTCATAAGTCACCCTGCATTTATATCCCACCTCCTTTATTTTCGCTATTCAAATCCTGTTCCAGTTCTTGTTTTGTTTGTAATTTTCCCAAATCATTTAATATATCCCTGTATCTAATTATTTTGGTCCAGTCTACTAAATTTGGGTGCATTAATGTTTCGTTGGGAGAAATCCAAAACGGTATTCTTATATAGTGATGTTTTTCGATTTAATTCCAAATTAATAATAATTAATTTCTAATTATATGCCTTCTAAAATATCCATGAGTTTTTTGCTTTTCATCCCATAGGAAAGCATGCCATCCTGTCTGTAAATTGTGTCCTTCTATTGTTAAGATTCTTTTATTTCCCAACTCCATCCATTCCTTTAACCATGTTAGGCATGCTGCTTGGTAATAAATCTCCCAATCCAGAAATGCTACTCCTCCTCTATCCCTGGTATCTTGTAATGTTTTTAATCTAATTCTAGGTTTTTTCCCTTGCCATATAAATTTTGAGGTCAATCTATTTAATAAATCAAAAAAACTTTTCTATTTTTATCG
Source organism: Coluber constrictor foxii (assembly GCA_038048745.1). Taxonomy (NCBI): domain Eukaryota; kingdom Metazoa; phylum Chordata; class Lepidosauria; order Squamata; family Colubridae; genus Coluber; species Coluber constrictor. The sequence goes on along the minus strand of CM075961.1, from coordinate 58,667,207 downwards.
GTATAACCTGGAAGAAGAATAGAATTTGGGGCAGGATATTCATTTTTATTGCCGTCACTCTTCTCATCCATGAAATTTTAAGATTTTTCCAATTTTCCGAATCTTTTCCAATTTGCAGTATTAATTTGTCATAATTTTCCTTTTTGATTGAGGAGCCTCTTGCTGTTAGCCAAATCCCTAAATATTTAGGGATCAGTTACTTCCTTTTACCCCGTAATCGCCTTTCCCTTCAAACTTTATCCCACAGTCTTTTCTTGCCACATGTATTAAGTGAATCACTGTGGTTATTAAATTAGTAACGTGGTTGTTAAATGGATCCAGTTTCCCCATTGACTTTGCTTGTCAGAAGATGGCAAAGCATGACCCCTGCATGGGACACTGCAACCATCATAATTGTGAGTCAGTTCTCAAGCATCCGAAGGTAAATCATGTGACCATGCTGCAAAGGTCATCAATGTGGGAAATGGTCATAAGTCACTTTTTTAATTGCTGTTGCAACTTCGGTCACTAAAGTCAACTGATGTAAGTCGAGGACCACCTGTACTTCCCATCTACCACGTTGTCTTTTTATCTCCGGATCTCACCCTGCATTTATATCCCACCTGCTTTATTTTTTGGGCTTTCTTTCCAGTTTCCTTCTACCGAATCAATTTCCAGGAAACCTCCATTCTGCTCCCTCCCCGCCCTCCCCCTCACGCGTCCTTCTGACGCTTCTCCTTTAAGTCCTTGGAACAACCTCCTGGGCGTGGCTTCAGGGTCTGCGTGGTCTTAGCGGTGGAACTGGGTGGGGGGGGTTTGGGAGTCCTTAGACTTCGGCTCCCGAGAGGTAAGTGCGAGCGGGCTTCCCCAGACTTTTCCAAGAGGTCGGGGTCCTCCATCCCCTTTAAAGGCCCAAAGAATCTTGCTGGTTGTTGGTTTTCTAATTCACACAACCTTTTATTCATTCCCAGCTCCTTCCTGCATCCCCGATTTCTCACGGGACTGAATGCTTCAGTGCTCCTTTGCAAATCTTGCGACGTTGATTTCCCTCTCCGTTGTCATTAAGTGTAACCCACTCGCAAAAACTTCCCCTCCCGGGCAACTGAGAGGCGCAAATTTGGTTTCCCCAAATCTGAGCTCTTTCCCCAATTTCTACCCCCCCACACACTCCCGTTCCTGCTTCTTGCAGCCCCTTAAAGGAACTTAGTTTGCCTGTTCTTTCCTTTGCACGTCACCCTGTCCAAATAAGGGGCCCAGTGTGTCAAACGGGGGTGGGAGGGGGAAGCCATCGTTTCTTTTAGCCCATTGTCTTAAAGAGTTGCTTTTAATGATTTAGCATTCTTCTTTCCTGGCTGCGCCCAGGAATCTTACAGAGTCTCTTGGCTAACTCCCAAATGAACTCCCTTTATATCCAGGATATAAATCTGTTGCAACCTCTCACCCACTCACCCCCTTGCTGGGCGATTTCCACCATCTTACCCTGTTCCTTCCCTCAGCTGTTGCTGCTACTCCAGACTAAAAGACAAGCATCTCAAAGATCAGGGGTTGGAAGAGCCAGAGGGAGAAAAAAAATTGGCTTATAATGGTTTAGAACAAGGTAGGCCAGCAGCTGGCTGGGCGAGGTTGCAAGACAGACACATGACATATTTGGGGGTGGGGGAGGCGAGTTTAGGTTAAACAAGGAACTAAGATGCAGAGCAGCTCTAAAATGCCACCTGCTGCAATGGTCCTGAGCAGATGTTGGCCTGTCTTTTGACCACATCTTCCTTTCTCTTTCTCCAGGTTAGGCCCTGAAACGCCCTCCCTACCCCCAGGTCCTCTTGCCCTTACTTTCATCCACTTGAGGCCATGCCACTGACCCGCAGCCTGTCCGTGACCTCCCTCTCTGGGTTGGAGGACTGGGAAGATGAACTTGACCTTGATAATGCCATTCTTTTCGAAGTGGCTTGGGAGGTAGCCAATAAAGGTATGTGATGACTATTTTTAAAGAAGATCTTGGGAAATGATCAGGTTTCCAAAGTTGGGGGAGGAGAGTATTTGGGAATTGGAAGGCCTGAATTCCTTGTGGGAATAGAGCTGGGAACAGGTTCTACAGAGCTATTTGCAAGCCAAATTATGAGCAGTATTGAGAGAACTGAGACCAGAATTCAAGAATCAATTTGGTCATGTGACCATGTGGATGCTGCAACAGTTGTAAGTGTGAAAAACGGTCATAAGTCACTTTTTTCAGTGTCATTGTAACTTTGAACAGTCACTAAATGAACTGTTGTAAATTGAAGACTACCTGTAGAAACGAAGACTTATCTGATTGCTGGTCAAAGACTCTTGGTTGAGCAAATAGTAAAGGATAAGGCCTAATTGACCAGTATGTGGGCAACTCATTGAATTGTGGAAGGGCGTGATATAGAGACAAAAAAAATATGGGAAACAGGTTGTCCATCTCTCTTTTTAAAAATAATTGACCAGCATGCTAAACGTTAAAGCAAAAGTTTGTATTTTAAAAAACGCTCATTTTGGGGGAAAGGAAGTTCATGTAATGTTGCAGTTTCTTCCAAGCAACATTGCTCAGCACTTTAGGAGACCCCTAGGCCTTTCCCCTCCCTTTGTTGTTCTCAGATCCTCCCCTCCATAAATCTTTCATGTATGGGTTACTGCTATCTGAGATGACCATACCCTATTATAGTGAACATTTCCCGAGCAGTCCTGTTTAGCAAGCTGCTGTCACTGTGTGTTCATTGAGAAGATTTATTTATTTATTTGGTTCAATTTATATGCTGCCCTTCTCCGGAGATTCAGGGTGGCTTACAATGCGTTAAGCCAGTGTTTCCCAAAGTGTGGTATGCGTACCCCCAGGGGTATGGGAAGAGTTTGGTGAGGGTACGCGTTGCACCGGAGTTTAGTGGGGATCACGTGGGAATATCCACTGCACCGTGCTTAGCTGCGCCCACAGAACAAAGAAAGAAATAGGCGCATATCGCAGTTTTTACATGGGAACTGGGGCCATCATACATCGTATCGCAACTCATTATGGCGGGAACTTCTGCGCATCCTTCGCGTAGCTCTGGTTCGGCCATTTTTAAATTGCGGGAACATTAACAGTTAACGTTGAGCCTCGGAGCTGTTGTTAGACAGTCTTGTGAGGCGTGACACGGCGTGAATATACTGCACTTCGTTATAGAGACAACTTACTTCTTTAATAGTTAGTTCCGGGCGCCTGTTATCGTGCTTTAGTAAGTTCCACTGATCTTGATTATATATATATATATATATAATCAATATATTTTGATTTTTATTAAAGCATATGTTTTTTATGAGGGGTACTCAGCGTTACAAAATTATAGAAGGGGTACACATATGTCAAAAGTTTGGGAAACACTGCGTTAAGCAATAGCCTTCATACTTTTGTATATACCTGCTTAGTAGGGCTTCCCCCCCCCCCCAGCGATGTTCTTTTTTATACAAAATCAGCTTATTGCCCCCACAAACCGGGTCCTCATTTTACCTATCTCGAAACGATGGAAGGCTGAGTCAACCTTGAGCCTGGTGAGATTCGAACTTGCAGTAATTGCAGGCAGCTGACAACTAAGTGCTATTTAACAGCTCTTTAGTCCGCTGCTCCACCAGGCTCCCTTCACCAAGATCTCCTTCTGGAATCAGCCGCTACACATCTGGAAGTTTAAGGCACTGTGATCCAAAGGACAATATTTCAGGCTGATTTTCGCTATAGTAACATGACTGTGTCAAAAAACCAGAAGAGCACTGTTCTTTAAAATAGGATAGGGGTTCCCAGTAAATCTGAATATCTACCAACGTTACTATAAAACTGTTCTCATGCACTTGCTTTAGGAATAACTGCTTTTGAAGCTAATTAAATATCTCTTGGCCTGTCTTGAATTTTGAGCATCTGCTGTGCATATTCTTGATGTATACTCAATAATATATCTGTATGTGAAATACATACAATCCCAATCACCACAACTTCACCTGCATAATAAACTTTTCAAAATGTTATTCATTCCTTGAGAAACTGCATCCTTTTGGGTACTCTATGGACCAGGATAACTACTTTGAACAGCAGATGGCCAGTGAGCCCTACCGTCTTCCCTACCGTCCCAGCCATATAATGAATTTTTTAGTGTATTAAAAATTATTCTACCTGGATTATTTTACCAAGTCCTCTAGAGTAGATCATGCCACCAGTCACCAAACATATGCAGGATGTGGGAAACCCAGGATCCTTTTTAAATAGTCCTGCTTCTAATTCTCAAAACCAGTAAAAAGGGGCTTTTGCCTGTATACCTTTGAGTAACTCTTGATTCCTGCATAAATCCTTGCAGTTCACTTAGCAACATTTTTAAAAGTGATTTACTATTGTTTTTGTCCTAGGGTTGAAAGAATGACTGGCCTAGTAGCCTTTGTCAATCATCTAGCTCCATGCCTAAGACAGGATTAGAACTCATGGTCTACAACAAACCTACAGAATTATTGGTGCATGCAGGGACCCTGGCGGATAAAAATTGTAAACTAGAATCTGTTTAATGTAGTGAATCCTGCTGAATCCAGTGGCTTTCACTTCCAAGCCAATACAAATGGAATTTGTACTATCATTTTTGCAAAGGAGAATTGGCTTTTAACCCTTTATATGAAGGTACATACCTATATGTAAACACACTTACTGTACACCTATTAGATTTTTAAAAATCTGCCACATTTCACTTTAAATACTTTATCACCAGAAATTCACCAGGAATGACCATGTCAGAAAAATATTTTAGTCAACCACTTGTATTTTCAATGAAATGTTGCAGCGTGAAATTCTGCTGGTCAAGCTTTTTGTCCCTTAATTTCATACATTTCCTCTGTTTTTAATTTGTCTTCTCAATAAACTATTAGTAGAATGACTTTGTGATCTTTTCCCACATTTTTTTCCCACATTTAAAAAAAAAATCTGCATAGGGCCTTTTCCTGAGGTGTTGCCTTTTTCTTGTCAATGGGTGACATCATTTTGCTACTAAAGATGATGGTCTTCATTGGAATAAGATGATGATACTCAGGGCTATCTCGGCCTCTGAACAAGGTAGTTGCCTCAGTTGTTCCCTCAGGAAAGGCTACCTGCATATTTTGTGGTCTATCTCTGTCCTTCGCCCTGTGATCATTTACAGAACTTTCTCATCACTTATGCCCAAGTAAGTAAATAAGAATAAAGAGGCATAGGGTTTTTTCTTTGCTTCAGGCAAGAATATTTCTTGGAGAAGCCTTGGATCTTCTGAACAGATTGCAAATACATTCAGTATAGGCTACATTCACCATGGAATGCATGATACAAAATCCTGGGTGTGTGATGCAGGCACCCAGTGAAGAAATGGGACAGAGTTCAGCTTATTGTTCATTTTCCCCCATCTGGACCTTTAGTTAACAACTGACTGCAGCTCCAAAGTGAGACTTGGCCTAGAGCTATAGAGAGAGAAGCAATGCCCTGTCATGTCTATGTGAGAGTACTTCATTTGCCTAGTTCTAAAATGCCTTAGAAAAGCATATTGTGTTATTGATGTGTAGTAGGAAGGCCAGCCAGAGCTGATGGGACAATCACTTGATAGTTGAAGGAAGCATTAAAGACCATCCTTTTGGATCGTTTCTGGTAACATCTGTCATCCAAAGCCTAAAGGATATGGATTATAGAATCTGTACAAGTTATCTGGATGGTGATTATTGGACAGTATTCATTTTTTGGAAAAGAAGAGACCAAAAAAAAAAAGTGTTGATCTGCAGACTAACTTTTTCCCTTGTAAGGAATGCTATTCCCATTTTGCAAAGTATTTTTTTCCATATTTTTTTTCAGAAGTTGCTTTCTGCTTGTCACCAGCACTCCCAACAATCTCATTTGCTCCTAAGAACAATCTCATTTGCTCCTAAGGAGTAGTGAAAAGGCCCTACATCAATTTAAATAAATAATAATATTTTTATTTTTTTAATGAGTGTATTTCAACTTTCCCTGAGTTCTTGAGAGAGCTTCCTTCGGTAACTTCATGCCCACATCAAAAACTCTGTAAAGTAGGCTGGCTGGAGCATATAAATGCAATTCCAGCCAAGGAGATATGGCAACAAAACCTGGATTATTGATGAATGTTTTATCCAGATCAATCCGGATAAAGATCTCGTAAATCTTGAAGAATAGGATACAACGTGAAAGATCAATTTGTCTGGAAGAGAGAGTTGTTTCATTTGATGGCAAGCAGTTTTTGATGTTTGAGGGCAGCAGCTCAAGAAAAGTCTCTGAAAACGAAATTAATCTGGTCTTACAAATGAAGGCAAATGTACATGTCCCAGTATAATGTTGCAGAATCCAATCTGGGTCAGTCACCAGGACCAGCGGTTTTGTCTTCTGAGCTTTCAGACTCCTACTAGAGCCCATCTTCAGGGAATTTCTTTCTAGCCAAGTATGTGTTAGGTCTTTTTCATTGTTGTGCTGTTAAGAGTGTTTGACATCTTATGGACTTTGAGAGGGCAGGTTCCTGCCTTGTGTTGCTTACAACATAAAATCTAGTCTACTGAACCAATAGAGGAAGGAGAGACTAGTGAGGCAATCAGGAAGCAAGATATGATTGTTTCTAAGCCATGTGCTTTACTTTTTGTTACAGAGTGAGTAATGGAAGAGTAACTTACTAATTGGGAGCCTTGCTTAACATTTTTAGAAGAGCGTTTAGGGTTGCAGTGTAGATAGGGGAACAATGTGCTATTAGGGATTTGAGTTAGTTTAAGATATTCTTGGGTTTTTTCCTCAGGAGAGTTGCAGGATATTTCTTCTCAATGATACATTTGAGAGAGATTTATAGGAACCCAGAAAAAGATTTTAGAAGCTATGAACTGGCTATTGTTCCTTCAAGAAAATATCAAGGTTAAAGGATTGTGCCAAGGACTTCATGGAAAATACTTTGTTTTCATTTTCTTGTTTCTGAGAGCAAATCCATTGCAAAATGCAAAATGCCCATTCTCTTTCTAGCTACTTTTGCTATAATAAAAGATCTCATCAATTGAACCCATTAAAGGATTCTTCCCCAGCCTAAGTATGCTCCAGAAGTACGGACTTCAACTTCTAAGTTTCCCAAATAGCATAGTGACTGTTAAATTTTTGGAGAAGTGGGCACATATATAGGGCACCCAAGCTGGAAAGATTGCCTTAATGATTATTTGGGTAAATCTTTCTAAATGCACACAGTTCCTCAGCAATAAGACATTACTGTTTATTCACGATTCTAAACCTTCATCTCTAGGCACAGTCCAAGCTCTGTTTGGTTTCATTGCAACGTTTCAGGTTCTTGTGTTCCACAGTGCTATTTCCTAATCACTCTTCCCTCATAGAATATTCATGTGAGTGTTTTTATTGCTTTTCCTGTAAAACTCCCTGTTTGGAAGAGGAAGCAAAGAGCCAAGATTCTTAGGCTCCTCAAGAAGGGAGGAGAATTTAGTTGAAGGAGCCAGGGTCCTTGAGAGTAAAGTAAATAGAGTGGTTTGTAAGTGATGACTGGGTTTGCCTGCTTCCCAGGAAGGGAGTTGGAGTCCAGCCACTTAGAGGAGATTGAATATATGAAGAAAGGTCTTTTAGCTGAGTTGTATAGCATAAGACAGACAGACAGACAGGCACACACACACACACACACACACACACACACACACACACAGGGAGAGGGACAAAGGGCTAAGAATTCAGTTCCTCTTGCAGCAATCTTCTGTGCTGGGTATGACTGATAACAGCCTGCCTGCTTCCATAATCCATCTGCTTTTATGTGGGGTGCATGTGGGGTATGACAAAATCATGGTTTGTTTAGAGGAATGGAACATAAAAGAATTTTAATTTGATCATAAGATTTAATTTTTGCTTTCTGGTGAAATATTGGTCATTTTAGCTGGACCTGTCAAGTGTCTCAAAAATACAATGTTAAAATAAGAGTATAAAACAATTGCACATGAAGCAGAGCAGGGGTGGGCTCCTGGGGTTCATCAGAGTTCAGGCGATTGTCTAACCAAGGATCGCTGGGGTTCGGTGAAGCCCCAAATGCCACCTCTGGCTGGCCATGCCTGCCACTCCCCTCCACGCGGCCCATTCATCATTCCAGGTAAGTGCAGGGGCCACATGGAGGGTTTGGGAGGGCAAAAAATGGGCCTACCAAAGATTCCAGAAGCCTGGAAACAGGCCTGTTTCCAGCTACGGGAAGGCCTCTGGACCCCAGTGGGAGCTGTTTTCGCCCTCCCGGAGGCTCAAAGAAAGTCTCCAGAGCCTGGGGAGGGTGAAAAACGCCCTCTCCCCCCGCCGTGGTGCAGGCGGTCAACTACACCAAGCTGACCCAGCAATAGGGCAGCAAACCCATTGCTAAAGGATCTGAAGCCCACCCCTGAAGCAGAATCATAAATATGATATTAAGTGAATTTCTCTGGGAAATCTATTTTGTAATTAGAGTGTCATAAGTCACTAAAAGGCCAAACCAATCTCCTTGATACTCTCTACCACTTTGTTCATTTGGGAAGGTCTCATAGAAATAGAAAGCCCTTTAAAAGGAATCTGGAAACAGACTTTTTGGCAGAGATTTTAACAAAGACCCCTCAGTGCAATGGAATAAAAATGGGATGCAATCATAAAGGTTCACCAATAACTTGTATAAATTAGATGGATTTCCAAATTGTTTTTAGAAGTTCTATACATTTAGTTCATTTCAGTTATTGAAACAGCTATTGGGGCCAATAGCCAACAACAAATCAGTTTGCCATGCATTAATCAAAGTTATTTTTAAAGCCATGTTTAGATTGCTAAGAATGCTGCAATTCAGCTTTGATCAGCTTACCTTGATCTTTGCCTGATAAGTGGGTGACTACAATTCCTAGAATTCCTCAGCAGCATAGTTTAAAACATCACATTAGCAAAATCTCCAGTAACTTAAGAGGGATTGTATAAAAAATATACTACTTTGTCTGTGCTGGAGCCACAGCTGATGAATTTTATATTTGGAGTCAAGCGAGCATAGACAAATCAGATAACTGAAATCTCTATATTCTTAGATTTATTTTAAACAAATTTATATTGCTTGTCACGTATTCAGGATATGTTAGCTTATCTATACAATGTAGAAGAATAAATTACATTAAAAAAAGCTATTAGAGCAGACTTTCTCAACTTTGGCAACTTTAAGATGTATGGACTTCAACTTCCAGAATTCCCCAGCCAGCAAAATTGTATTACCAGCAAATTTACATTGCTCTAAAACTTCTTAATTAAGGTGAGGTGGTTAGGATAATTTACAAGCTTACAAGGAAAAAACAAATACCTTATTCTTTCTTCTTTTAGTTGGTGGGATCTTCACTGTTATCCAAACTAAAGCCAAGATTACACTGGATGAATGGGGCGAGAATTACTTCCTGATTGGACCTTACCTGGAATTGAATGTGCGCACACAGGTGGAGCTGATAGAACCTCCCAACCCTGCAATTCGCCGAACCATTGACTCCATGAATTCAAAAGGATGTAAAGTAAGGGACTGCAGGATGGGGGGAAGAAAAATGTGTGAGATTTGGGCCTCAGTAGGCTTAATCTCATAAACAATTCCTTGCCTCTATTGGGGAGGAAAATTTATGGATACATTGGTACACCATGAATATTCAATTCAGTTCATTGCAATTCTAGTTTAAAAGGGATATCAGATAGCTGGTGATAGGTAAAAGCTCTACTTTTAGGCTGCGAAGAAAGAATTTCAAATCAGAAGAGGCTAGAGATTAATAACTTTGTCTCTGAGGAATCTACATAGATGCATATCGTACTTGCTGTTTCCTCTTGGACTAACCAACATAATGCCAAGCATAGAAAAGATGTAAAAACGATAAGCTGGAGAAATGAAGGCATTGTAAGAAAAGTACAGTTAGTTCTTTACTTACAACCACCATTGAGCCCAAAATTTCTATTGCTAAGTGAGACATTTGTTTACTGAATTTTGCCCCATTTTATGACTTGTCTTGCATATGTTAAGTTGGTAACATAATTGTTAAGTGAATCTGGCTTCTCCGTTGATTTTGCTTGTTGGAAAGTCACAAAATGTGATCACATGACTCAGGGATACTGCAACCATCATAAATGTGAGTTACCTTGCCAAGCATCTGAATTTTGATCACGTGATCATGGGGATGCTGCAGTGGTCATAAGTATGAAAAACAGTCATAAGTCACTTTTTTCAGTGCTGTTGTAACTTTGAATGGTCACTAAATGTACTGTTATAAGTTGAGGACTACCTGTAGTTCGTAATACCATCATTATATTCTCACGAACAGCCCTTGCAAACTGTATGCATACATTATTTCATACATTTCCCTTTGTTCTTTAAACTGCTTGCTCTCCATCCAACCATATCTTTCTTGGTGTTCCTCTCACTCCATTCACTCTTCACATCTTTCTTTGCCAATGTGACCCCTATTAATTTCTCCTACATGACCAAAGTATCTCAATGTGTATTTTTCCTAGAGGTCTCTCTCTTATATTTGATTCATCCATTCAGCCCTGATTGATTTTTGACTGTATTAAGAACTCCATTTTTTTTCCCCACAAGTTTTTTATTTTTTATTTGTTTATAAACTTATCAATGCATGAACAGTGTGGCACCTGGGTGTCATACATTTTAGTACAAATAAAATAATATTCATCATATTTATTATGTTTGATAAGCTTATATAGTTCTAATAGTACACATATTTATGTTGAGTTATAATCTTTCATTATTTAGTTATTCAGTATTTCAATATATTATTTTTATGCCAATCACCATATTTTGAGTGTCATTCCTTTTAATACAAATAAAATATTATTATTCATATTTGTTACATTTAGCAAGCTTATATAGTTCTAATAATAATACACATATTTATGTTAAGTTATAACCTTCCATTATTTATTTCAATATGTTATTTTTATGCCAATCGCCATATTATTCAAGCATACTTAATAATACCATCGTTCAAGTTCTATTTTCCCCTCTTATTGCTTCACCTTATTATATAAAAAATGTGTATTCTATTAAACCCCCCCCCTCTAGTTTCCATCCCTATTCTAACGTTTAATTATGCCGCTATTATATTTAAAAATAATCTCTTTCTATCCATCGTCTCTTGTCCACTTTAAAGCTTTAATTGTTCGTTTCTTAGCTTGCCTCCCATATTCCTCTCTTGGTTCTTTATCTCAATCTGTTTCCACATCTTGACCAATCATTTTAAATATTTCTCCCTTCTCTGCCATTTTCCATTGTCTAATTTTCAAAATATCTACTCTTGCCCCCATCTCTCTTCCAAAAAAGTCTTCCTGCAACTCCATTTCTTTTTTTAATTCTCTTAAAATATTCTCCCCTTGGTTTATTTCATCAGTCATTATTATTTTTGTTGTTATCTCCTTCTTGTCATCTTTTTTTATTTGTTGGTTTATCTGTTCTGTTTTTTCATCTACTCTTTCAATTGGCTCCTCGTCTTCCTGAGCATCTTGGTCACTCCTTGTCCTTTATATCATGTTCTCCAGCTTTCCATATATGCTTTGTATTTTATTCCTAATCTCCTTGTAGCTTCTTGTCAAAGTATCCTTAATACTTTGAATTATTGAAGCCATTTCTTTCCATGTTCCACTTATTTCTTGCTGGTGGAACATCTCATTTAGTTTTATTTTTTCCCTCTTTTGTCCAATAATCCAAAAAACATATATTCAAACCAAAGTCAGTTCTCAAAAAGTTCAATATTCATAAATCTTTACATTTCAAAGCTGATCGACCTATTCCTCTGGAGAGTCCCAAACTTTTTTCCAGAACCTTCATAAGTCCCTCTATAAATTCAGTCTTGTGTTGTAGCCTTCAGGGGTCACTTTAATAATAATGTCTTTCTTATTCTCATGTTTAAATCTCCAATAGCCAAGTATTTCCAGGATTTTGGAAATATGTTATGCCTTCCTTTTGTCAGCAGCTTTCACTCTTAAGTCAAATTTCAATATTAACCAGTTTTATCCAATTTTAATGGAAGCAATCCAAAATATAAAGATGATGTTAGTTTTTTTAATAGTTCCAGCATTTTGAAATGCCTATCCAAAACAATGCCTGTCCAATTTAAAAATCCAATTTTCTGTATTTTTAAAGGTTTTTGCCTTTCTCCTTTTGATTCTTTTTCTTTCAACTTTGAAATTCTTCTCAAAATGTTAAGTCACTGCTTTTAAAAACAGCAGTGAGCCTCTTTTCCTGGATATTCTTTTGGGGTTGAGTTTTAAATAAAAAAGATTCTTCTCACCCAGTTCCAGACACTGTTCACTGACTCCGCTCCAGTACAGTTCTAAGGTGTTTCTCGGCTGTCCCATGACCTCTCAGGCTGTCCCTCCTTAGCTTCTCCGCCTCTATAAGGCAGCTTTGGCTCCTCTCAGAGCCCACTAACAGGGAGAACTCCACACAGGGAACGCAGAAACCCATGTCTGATATCACCACAACATCAGCTGGAAGTCTCTAAGAGAACTCCATTCTGTTGCTTCCCTTCTGAAATATTCAACTTTCCTTTCCATGTAAAATGTAGGTAGAAATCTACATTAATACGCATCTATTTTATGTTTTTGAACAGACATCATAATAGATCATATACAGTATATTTTTTTCAACATTTGAACATCTTAAAATTTGTCCATTTCTCTATATTTAACAAACATCATAGATACAAATTCATCCATTTTTTCCCTTTCTGAATAATTTACAAATGTTCATTTTTGTTGTCAAATGTAAGTTCTTCGATTTCTGATAGCAATAACACTTAGACTTACCACTTCACAGTGCTTTACAGCCCTCTCTAAGCTGTTTAGAGAGTCAACGTATTGCCCCCAACAATCTGGGTCCTCTTTTTACTGAGGGAAGGATGGAAGGGTGAGTCAACTTTGAGCCTGGTGAGATTCGAACTGCCAGATTGCAGGCAGGCAGTAGAAGTAGCCTGCAGTACTGCACTCTAACCACTGCGCCACCTCAGCTTTGATAAGAGTGTTTAGAGCCGTAGTTCTTATTGTATCATATACTCTGTCTTGTATTTGTTGGAAATCATTTGTGCACACAAAAATGCACATATGTTCATGTCCCCAAACTACACAACTGTAATAATAATTTCAAGCATTATCCATGAATGCATTAAGCAATCAAGGGGAGGTCACCCATTCTTGTCTTACTTCCTATTTAGTGTTGAATCATTAGTTAAGAATTCGGTTATAAAATTACAGTTGGGCAATCAACCTTCCTATTTTAAAATTTCATGTTTTGCTCCTGTTACATTCCAAGTTACAGTGTTTCATAATCATTGATCACCGTTGGATGAACCCATGTATATTGATCTCTACCATCCAGATTTTGATCAATCCAGATTTTTAGATACAGTAATACTTTTTAATAAGTTGAAAAAGATGTAGACCATGTTTCCTTGTGAACCAGACCATGTCACGAGCTTATAGTATAGAAACTTACGATCAATTTTGTAATATGTTGGCCAATCTAACAGAGACTTCCTTGTAAACCAATACAGGTAGTCCTCAACTTACGACCACAGTTGAGTCCAAAGGTTCTGTAGTTAAGTGAGACATTTGTTAAATGAGTTTTGCTCCATTTTACATATACCTTTGATACATTGAAAAAGACAAGAAGACAAAAAGAAATGATTTCATAGTTAAATAAGTTAGAATTAAGATCACATGAAGTGTTAATACCACTTTATAACCCCTTGGTAAGGCCACACTTAGAATATTGCATCCAGTTTTTGCCACGATGTAAAAAAAATGTTGAGACTCTAGAAAGAGTGCTGAGAAGAGCAACAAAGATGATTAAGGGACTGGAGACTAAAACATATGAAGAATGGTTGCAGGAACTGGGTATATCTAGTTTAATGAAAAGAAGGACTAGGGGTGACATGACAGCAGTGTTCAATATCTTGGGGGTTGCCACAAAGAAGAGGGTGCCAAGCTATTCCCCAAATCACCTGAAGGCAGGACAAGAAGCAATGAATTGAAACTAATCAAGGAGAGAAGCAACCTAGAACTAAGGAGAACTTTCCTGACAGAACAATTAATCAGTGGAATGACTTGCCTCCAAAAGTTGTGGATGCTCCAACACTGGAAGTTTTAAAGAAGAGATTGGACAACCATTTCTCTGAAATGGTATAGGGTTTCCTGAGCAGTGGGCCACCAGGTTTCCTCAGGAGGGAATTGTACTAGAAGACCTCCAAGGTCCCTTCCAACTCTGTTATTCTGTTAATTAAATGGGACCTCCATCAGTGGGAGAAATGGGGCCAGATTATGAGAGAGGTGAAAACTTTGCTTAAAGACTGCTTAGAAGCCTCAATTTTCCTTCAGCCAGCAAAGATGCCTTGGTCTTTTGCAATTGAACTATTTTGCACCTGAACACCTTAATATACTTTGAAAGAAGCTGAGGAAGTCACAATTGCCCTGCTAGTTTTTCTTTTTTGCAGGACTAGGACTGTGGAGGTTCTGCCCAGGTAAAGACATCCTACAGAGATTTTAATCATCTTCTCCCTCAAAGTAAAAGGAACATTCTCCATCTCCAGTGGGGGTGACTCTAAACATTTCTGCCTGTTGGTGGGCCAATATTTTTCATCTTTACATCAAGAGAAGTTTGGGGTTCCCACATGAGAGGATTAGAAAGAAATGTTATTTGTCGTTGAAGATCTTTCTAATTTGTTTTTACTTCTTCTCAACATCCAAATCCATGAAGATACGGCATGAAAATGGAGATCCCACCCAAATCCGTGGCTCCTGAAAGGCTGCAAAATGTTTTTAGGAAATTTGAGGTAAATTTATGCTACAGGCCGTTATTCTACAGACCTCAAAATTGCATTACCATGATGCAACCGACAAGTATGGGAAATATTTGCATGGGAAGGCAAATTCTTCTTTCAAGGTGCAGGTGTAGAAGAAAGGGGAATCTGTAGTCTTCTAAAGTTGTTGAACTCCAAACTCAATGACTTGGACGAGGGGATAGATGGGGAACTCATCAAATTTGCAGACGACACCAAGCTAGCAGGAATAGCCAACACTCCGGAAGATAGGGTTAAGATACAGAAGGATCTTGACAGACTTGAACATTGGGCGTTATCTAACAAAATGAAATTCAGTGGTGAAAAAAGTAAGGTTCTACATTTAGGTAAGAAAAACAAAATGCACAGGTACAGTACCTTGCTCAATAGTTGTAATTGTAAGAGGGATCTTTGAGTCCTAGTGGACAACCATTTAAATATGAGCCAGCGGTGTGCAGCAGCTGCCAAAAAAGCCAACACAGTTCTAGACTGCATAAACAGGGGGATAGAATCAAGATCATGTGAAGTGTTAATACCACCACTTTATAATGCCTTGCTAAGGCCACATTTGAAATACTGCATTCAGTTTTGGTCATCATGGTGTAAAAAAGATGTTGAGACTCTAGAAAGAGTGCAGAGAAGAGCAACAAAGATGATTAGGGGACTGGAGGCTAAAACACATGAAGAACGGTTGCAGGAACTGGTATGTCTAGTTTGATGAAAAGAAGGAGTAGAAGTGACATGATAGCAGTGTTCTAATATCTCAGGGGCTGCCACAAAGAAGAGGGAGTCAAGCTATTTTCCAAAGCACCTGAGGGTAGGACAAGAAGCAATGGGTGGAAACTAATCAAGGAGAGAAGCAACTTTAGAACTAAGGAGAAATTTCCTGATAGTTAGAACAATTAATCAGTGGAACAACTTGCCTTCTGAAGTTGTGAATGCTTCAACACTGGAAGTTTTTAAGAAGATGTTGGATAACCATTTGTCTGAAGTGATGTAGGGTTTCCTGCCTTAGCAGGAGTTGGACTAGAAGACCTCCAAGGTCCCTTCCAACTCTGTTATTCTATTCTATTCTAATTCAGTGAGAATCATCACAAAGATGAGAATGAGGAAAGTTGTGGTTCCACGATTGCTAAAGGACCCAGGGAGTCTCATGTCAGTTTTATAGTCACTAGAACACTATTAAGCAAAAGGTTTGTATTGTGGAATTTTTTATCTGTAAGAAAGTCTTGCTAGAAATACTTTAAAATATTAAAATAATGCCCAGTTGTCTTTTCATTGTTGGTTATTGTACAAATGCAAATAGCCACATTTGCTGACATTCCTTTCCTGCAAGAAGGTAAAATCAATCAGACAAGAACAATATATTGTTATGTTCTAATGCATTTGTGGGGCTTCATACACATATATATAAAGCCTACTATATAAAGCTGTTTAAACCATTATTTATGATTTATAAAAGTCCCCTTTAATTAAACTATGGTTAATCAGTGGCAGAGCCCACCCACTGTGACAAAATCCAGGGTGATGGATACAGCTCCCAAAACTAGGATTATAAATCTGGCAGAGATTTGTATATCGTTCATCCAACTAGCCAGGAATTTTGGCTTATCTTCACATCATTTAAATACTGGTTCCAAATTGGATACGATAGCAAAGATATTATGATCAGCTCCCTGATGAAACAGTTATAAGTGAGTAGGAAAACACAGGTGTAAAAAACAAATTTAAAAGTATGCTGGAACTATTAGTTAATATAGATATTAACTATTTTGAGTATGGAAGTCTGTGTGTGTGTGTGTGTGTGTGTGTGTGTGTGTGTGTGTGTGTGTGTGTGTGTGTGTGTGTGTGTATGATACATTCAATACTCCCTCTTGTTTACTTGATTTTTATAGTTCCTAACCTCATTTCAGAGCAAGAGGTTATTTTGGGTTGCCCAGCAAAAAAACAACCCCAGGCAAGCGACCTTTAATAAAATGGAGATGAGGTAACATGAACCAGACTCTAAATTTAGAGATCTACACACACTTGATGCACATATCTCTGCACATTTTGGTATGTGAAATGAGTGGACAAGGGATGATAATATCATGGGTTAAAGCAGGCCTGAGAGATGAAGGAGAAAAAGAGTGTTATGCATTAAAATGGAGGTCACAATTTACAGAGTCCACTGAAAACGAGAATTTGACAGTTAAAAATAAGTTATTGAGATATTCTCTGTAAAATCTGAAGTGCAGACATGATCTAAGCCACCTTGCGTGTACAGATTGCACACTAAATGTATACATAACATAAATAGTTTTTAAAAGTTTATTTCGTAATTCCATTGATAAATCTAATGGATATACTGTAAATTGGGCCCTTGAAGTATTTCAACTTCTGCATAAAAACAGGGATTATATTTCTAGCACACAAAACAAAACAAAAAAACAACAACCAATGTTTGAACCAGTAAATGGGCAGAGCTGAAAATCCAGATGATTTAAAGTAGAAATATATAGAGAACTTCCTTATATAGGATCTCCTTCTTTTTTATTCCTCACTTTGATACTTACCTTTTTTTGCTGTATGCAGTGTGCTGATTCACCATTTATTTTTTCCTGAAAATGTAAAATTCTTTCCTTCAAGAATCTGAGAGATGAAATGCTTGTAGAACATAACCTCAAGAGTGTGGATATTAAGTTGATGATAAAACTTGCTCAGCTGAGCACTGACTTTTACAATTGATGCTTTGTTGGTTGTACTTTAGAGAATATTTCTGGATTAGATACGAAAATATCAATCCATACCTCTCCTATTCATTAATCTGTTTTCTCTAACTTCTTTCTAGGTTTACTTTGGCCGCTGGCTGATTGAGGGAGGTCCATATGTAATCCTTATTGACATTGGGGCAACCGCTTGGAGCTTGGATCGCTGGAAAACTGAATTGTGGGAAAGCTGCTCCATTGGGATTCCTTGGTATGACCGAGAGGCCAATGACGCCGTCCTCTTTGGCTTCCTCACAGCCTGGTTCCTAGGGGAGGTAAGGAAACGTGTTTCTATCAGAAAATGTATTCTCTTCCTCTCTCCCAACATCTTTCTCGTCATCTCTTCTTGTGGTTTTTGTACAGTTTTCTGCACAATGTGAAGAAAAGCCATTCATCATTGGTCATTTCCATGAGTGGCTGTCTGGTGTTGGCCTCTTCCTCTGTCGGATCCGGAAACTTCCAATAGCTACCATCTTCACTACCCATGCTACTCTACTTGGCCGCTACTTGTGTGCAGGCAGTGTGGACTTCTACAACAATCTGCAGAATGTGAGTCTTCTAATTGCTAGGATTGAAAATCAATGGGTGGGTGAGGTGTGAAACTATGGGATCCAAGAACAAGGGGAAGAAATAGGAATTTGTGGAAGCATGGCACTCAGACAAATCAGCCGTCAACAGCCATAGGGCTATAAACATCTACATATCATCCAAAAGAGACAATTAAAAAGCTAAAAAGAAAACAAAATGACCAAAACAGCTCTTTGCCTGCCATCAGTACTTGGATATGTAGAATTTAACCCCAAAATTAATACTAGATCAACAATTGAGTAGTAAGCAATACTCCACTCAAGGAACTACCAACTCAGACAAACAATCAAATATTAAACAACAGCCTGATCAAGGAGCCACAAAGACCACGCCCACCAACACAGTCAGAGCAAGTCACTTGTACAGAAACAGACAGTAAGCCCGACTTTCTGTAGCACTGATAATATTACCTATTATGTTAATGAAAAGTTTGTAAGAAAACCACCAAGCTCAGAGAACACTAACAATTCCACAGTTCAACTCTGAGCTGCAAATATTATCTTCGGTTAGTAGAAATGGGAAACTCTGACCTATCCTCTTTTTGCCTTTTTTATTGCATGCTTTGGGCTGCTCAGGGAATAAGAACTTTTCTTTCAACTATCCTCAATTCTGCATAAGAGGCTCAAGTTCTTATCTTCCCATCTCCCCATATTCCTGCACAAGAGGTGGCAATACAGTGCCTTTAAAATTCCTTGTGGGTGTCCAATGATAGCTCTGCCAATTAAATAGATTTTAAAAAGCAGCTGCAATCTCACAAAGTTTCTGTTCTTATATGTGCAAGACCAGAGTGCAAGATTTCAAAGTGTTTTTATTTTTAATTTTGAGAGAGCAAATTATTGCCTGAGGTTACGCCTAAAGATAGCTGACCCTTGCCCTCTTAGCTTTTCATTCAACTCTTTAGCACATAAATGAAGCAGTTCTAGGAAACAGGAACCATTTTTCCCTTAAGGAAGCAGTACTTAAAGAAATCACACTTAATCAGCCCTTAAATAATATTTTTACTGCAGGGAAAATATGATTCAGTGCTCCTCCCCACCATGTTATGACCCCTATGATAATTAGTGTTTTTGAAATATGTCTATTGGATTGTCTTGAATAACAGTGGACAGTACCTGTAATATTACAATGTTCCATTACATTGAATACAATAATAAGACCTTGTCACTTTCCATTGTTTTATTTTCTTTAATGAGACTGATCTCATTTTCCACATATGTAATTGCGGTAGGCATCTTTGCTCAAAAACGTATGCCTACGAAATAGACTGGAGATGTTAACATAGTTAACATAGTTAGACTACTATCAATAAAGATGTGAACAGAAATGAAATACAGGGTGTCCTCGCCTTACAACAGTTCGTTTAGTGACTGTTCAAAGTTACAATGGCACTGAAAAATGCAACTTATGACCATTTTTCACACTTATGATCTTTGCAGCAGAAATTTTGGGCTCAATGATGGTCATAAATCGAGGACTACCTGTAGTTGGAACTGGATTAATGAGACAAAACACTAAAAAAAAGCTACTCCCTGTTTTTCAGTCTAGGAAATTTGTTAGTACTTGTGAGAGGATTACAGAAGAGTTTCACAAAGAAAAAATGTAGAATTAAGTTCTTGGAAATCAGACTATTGGATTGCAATCTCCTTTGTTCAACTTTCAAGATAGCCCTTGACTTACGAAAGTTCATTTAGTGATCATGAAATTACAACTTCACTAAAAAGAAGTGTCTTCTGACTGTTTTTTACACTTAACGACCATTGCAGCATCCTGATGATCATGTGGTCAAAATTTAGGTGATGGGCAACTGATTCATATTTATGACGGTTGCAGTATCCCACAGTCATGTGATCACTTTTTGCAATTTTCTGACATGCAGAGACAATGAGGAAACCTGATTCACTTAACAACCGTGTTATTAATCTACGTAACAACTGCGGTGATTCACAGATTAACAATGGCGGCAAGAAAGGTCATAAAATGGGGCAAAATTCACTTAACTGTTTCACTTAGCAACAGAAATTTTGGGCTCAATTGTGATCATAAATTGAGGACTACCTGTACTGTAATTTAATCTGAAAGCTGTATTCTTTCCTGCTTTTACTCTGCAATTCTGTGTGTTTTAGGATACTTAATACACTTTGTCTTGTCCGCAGTTTAATGTGGATAAGGAGGCTGGAGACCGGCAAATTTACCATCGATATTGTATGGAGAGAGCTGCTGTCCACTGCACACACGTTTTTAGTACAGTTTCTCAGATCACAGCTGTAGAAGCTGAACATCTGTTAAAACGGAAACCTGGTGAGTTGCCTTAAAAGCTAAAAGATTGCTTTGTGTGACAAGGTCCTATCCAGTTTAAGCCTTCTTTGGATTTATGAACACTTTTTTATTTATTTTTTTAAATTTATTTATAATTTAATTTCTATACCACCCTCCTCCCGAAGGACTCGGGGCGGTGTATAGCTAATTAAAACATAATATATATACCTCAATTTAAAAACCAATTAAAAGTAATAAACAATTTTGGCTCAGAATTAAAACCCAATTAAAACACCCAATTTAAAATCATTTAGAAGGAAAGCCCAGCCTGGCGGAACAGTAGAGTTTTAAGAGCGCAGCGAAACACACAGAGATCAGAAATCTTACGTATTTCCAGGGGCAGTTAGTTCCAAAGGGCAGGAGCACCCACAGAGAAGGGCCTCCCCCTGGGTGTCACCAGCCGACACAACTTGGCTGATGGCACCCTGAGGAGCCCCTCTCTGTGAGAGCGAACTGGCCGGTGGGAGGTTACTGGTGGCAGAAGTCAGTCTCGAAGGTACCCAGGTCCTAAGCCATGGAGCGCTTTAAAGGTGGTAACCAACACCTTGAATTGCATCCGGAAGACCACTGGGAGCCAGTGCAGCTCACGCAGGAGAGGTGACACATGGGCGCAACAAGTCGCACCCATAACTAGCCACGCAGCCGCATTCTGGATCAGTTGGAGTCACTGAGTGCTCTTCAAGGGGAGCCCCATGTAGAGAGCATTACAGTAGTCCAGCCGGGAGGTGATAAGGGCATGAGTGACGGTGCGCAAGGCGTCCTGATCCAGAAAGGGTCGCAAGTGGCAGATCAGGCGAACCTGATAAAAAGCCCTCCTGGCCACAGCCATCATGTGCTCTTCTAAAGACAGCCGTGCATCCAAAAGGACGCCCAGATTGCGAGCCCCCTCTGGGGGGGGGGCAAAGATTTACCCCCAATAGTCAGCGATGGTGCCAGCTGACTATATTGGGGTGCCGGATATACCATACCAATAATATTACAATTAATTAAAAAAATGTAAAATATTAAAAATATTACAATACCAATAATATTACAAGGAAATCAGCTGCTTTGCATAAAATGCAAAATCTCAAAAGTGTTGTAGTTTTTAATGAAATTTTCTAGTCCTTAAACAATGCTAATCAGGTTGTTGATGCAAGTCGTACATTGAAGCTCGATGTGTAATCTTAGTTTCTTAGGTAGAAAGAAAGTCCCTATATAAAATAACAATGTTAGCATTCATTTTAAAAAATTTTAAAAGTATTTTTAATCTTAATATGCACTGTGAATTTTTTATTGCATCAAATGTTTTTTTTTAAAGGACCAGCCTGCTTATTCTTTTTCACACTGAAGAGAGGGAAATGGAGGGAGGAGGGGAATTTATATTCTTACTTGCAGCTAAGACTATTAGTTCTGATTGGCTGGCTCCTTGTGATGTCACAAGACCACTCCCATTCCTTCTCCTTGGGGTCTGTTTTACCCCATCCATTCCTATACATTGAATCAGTTGCTGTCAATGCATTGATCAATTGTATTTGGATGTTTGAGGAAGCTGAATGCTTCTGTGACTCACGTGTGTTTTTCTGCATGGATATCTTTGCCGTTTGGGTAAATTCAGAAATTTAAAGTTCTAAAACTCTCCCCACTTTTTACAAAACCCATCTCCATATACATTCCATATCCAGATATTGTGACTCCCAATGGTTTAAACGTCAAGAAGTTCTCTGCTATGCACGAATTCCAAAACCTCCATGCCCAGAGCAAAGGTCGTATCCAGGAGTTTGTCCGAGGCCATTTCTATGGGTGAGTTATCATGAGCTTCACTTGTATCATATCAATTATAGCAGGTTGCCCTATGGAGTTCCCAAGGAAAAGAAAACCTGAAACTAGTAGTGACAAGCGATGTAAGAATATTCATGAATAAGACACTGAGCTTGTTGATCAGAAAGGTCGGCCGTTCAGCAGTTTGAATCCCTAGTACAGAACTTATGTGTGAGCAGGGGGCTGGATTAGATGACCTCCAAGGTCCCTTCCAACTCTGTTACTGTTAAAAGCAAATGACTATTTGTGGTCCACTCATTTTCCGCAAGGTTGTTATCGTAACACACCTTCAAGTGTAAAGTGAAAGCTCTTTTTCCTTTTAAAAGAATACATGTGACTGTAGAAGAAAACACAGAGACTGGGGGTGGAGTGAAGAGAGGAATTAATCTGGAGTCGTCATGTTACCACAAAAGATCCAAGTCCAGTCCCTCTTGAATTCTGTTGACTCTTACCTAGCACCAATTTAAGGCTGACTGTCAGTTGACTAGATTCTTGTGTATAGGCATGATCAATAAATCTTAGCTGGATTTTAACATGTGGTCCTGATTTTTCGCATCTGACTGACTCAGTTTTGGTCTCCACTTTCTGTATGTGGAGACAGAAATTCCACTTTAACAGCATACAAAAAGGGAAAACTGGATGAGGGAGGAACTCTCATAGGAGGATGTAAATTAATGAAAATAGACAATAAATAAGGTTAATAACATTCAAAGAAGAGTAGGGGGAATGAACAGAAGTTTTTGCTCAAGTCTGGCAAAGTCAGATATTGAGGTATAGAAAAATTTTCCAGGACTCATGAGAGAAAAATCATTTGTTATTCATAAAGAATAAGTTTATAAATGACTAAATCAAGAACTTCTGCTTTCTTAATCAGTTTACAGGCATCTGTACATTCATGGAAATAAGACACTGCATTAGAAATATAGCTAATCCTTGATTTAGAGCCACAATTGAGCCCAAAACTTCTGTTGCTAAGTAAAACCATTGCTAAGTGAGTTCTGCCCCATTTTACAACTTTTCTTGCCACAGATATTAAATGAATCACTGCAGTTATTAAGTTAGTAACACAGTTGTTAAATGAATCTGGCCTCCCTATTGAATTTGCTGTCTAAAAGTTGCAAAAGGTGATCATATGATCATGGGACATTGCACATATGTCCCCAAAGCAATTGACTATGGATCTGTATATGCTTCTGTTTTGTTCCTCTCATCTATCACAGGTCTGACATTTCTTCTGTTTTTTGTTTTTTCTTCTTATTTTCTTGTCCACTCTCCTTTCTGTTTTTATTGCACTGAAAATCTACAGAAGGGGCTCTATCTCTTTTTTTTTTGTTTTTCCATTTTGCATTCATATTTTGCATGATGACTAATGTTATTAAATAATACTATTGCAATTGGAATTCAGGGAACTATTAAATTGTTCAAAAAAAGGATTTCAGCCAGCTGTGCAGAATGTGTGCGTGTAAATATACACACGCATATACATATATACATGTACTGGTATATACACGGACATACCTCAACTAATTTGAAATACACACACACACACACACACACACACACACTTCATTTTAAAACAATTGATTTTTGCTGCATGTTGCTAGGGAGGACTTACAACTATTTAGGTATTCACATTGATCCCATCCATTAAAATAAAGCATTTCCCAGCAGTTCAGTTTATTGGGAAGGGTGCGTGATATTACTAGAAAAGTATGACATTGAAGGATGATTTTATTATGGTTCATACAGATTTGGAAAGTGCAAATTTTATTCTTTCACTTAAACACCACACCAAACTTAGTTTTGATTTCTTCTCACTAAGGCGTACAATCATTTCTGTTGAGCGTAACAGCGCTTGCTTCTTCATCTTGTGTGGGATGATGTTCCAGCACTCCCTATGGATTTCCTGAATTATTTTTGCAATGTTGTGATCATTGATATAAGCAGCGTAGATATTTCTAATGTAGTAGTGCATCTTTTGTATTTATTTAGCCAATTTACTTCTCTTGGCTGTTAAATAACATAGGCTTTCCGGTTTTTCAAGAAGCTCTGACCTAGACTCAGGTTCACCATCACTGTGTGTTATTTTTCTAGGCACCTGGACTTCAACCTTGACAAAACTATTTTCTTCTTCATCGCTGGACGTTATGAATACTCCAACAAAGGAGCTGACATTTTCTTGGAAGCCCTAGCCAGGCTCAACTACCTACTAAGGGTAATTAGTAAAATGGGTGCTGTAAGGGAACAGAGATGTGAGAGAGGGTGGGTAGGCAATTAGGTGTGGCTATGTTGAGAGGGTGTGGCCTACAGCAACGCTACACCTCTTACTGGAACAACTGTGTGTCTCAGGAATTAAATAGCTGTAGCCCAAAGAATTTAGTTGTTGCTTTTGGATTTCTCTTCATACTTACATTGTTGTGCAGATGAAAGACAATGGAAAGAGTGACTACACAGGATACATTTGCATGAAAGCAGGAATAATATATTGGAACTATTTCATACTACAAGCTGGCAGGAGTGCTAATTGAACCATATCCCAAGAATACTCCATGAAAAGATACTTAAAATAGATGAACCCCAATCTGGCCAGCATCTTTCAATCTGTCCGGCTGAGATATTCTTAACCATTCTGTCAAGGACTTCTCCCTTCAGTCAGCTCTAGGAAAATGGAAAGGAAGCAAGAGGATATACTGAATTTCAGATCTATATTAGGTGTAGATGTTCACACCATCCTTACTACCACCTAGCTGCATCCTTTCCTGGGGTGCTTTGATAGTTTCATGATTCTTGGAGATCCGTGAAGCTGTTACAAGGACATCCCAGGAAGCATCCCTGATTTATCTATGTATTCATCCACTTTTCCTCATCTTGCAAAGCATATTCAGTTTTTAGGCCACTGTTCATTTATCAGCCTGTGACATGTGAGTGTCTGCTTTCTAACAAGCACCTCAAGACTCCTCATGCTGTAAGATTAATGCAAATGATTCATGAGAAACCAGCCACATAGTAGAAAGGTGGGGTGCAGGGGGGAGATGGATTTTAAAAAGCAAACTATGAATTCAATTGATTAAACTCTCTTAACATGGGTCAGCTTATCCATTTCTTCAGGGAGCAGTTTTGACTGTACTTAAAAGTATTGTATTGATCTTTCATACCTGGTTTTTGTTGGCTTCTCTCTCTGTAGGTGAATGGAAGCCAGACTACAGTGGTAGCGTTTTTTATCATGCCAGCTAGGACAAATAATTTCAACGTGGAGACACTAAAAGGCCAAGCTGTCCGCAAGCAGCTCTGGTGAGTTTGTTTCAAGTTCTGGATCTCATAAATCTGTCCTTTTAACAGACTTCCTTAGGATTCAGGCAGTGTATTCAATGAAATAAGAATCCATTACACCACCCTTCCTGAGCAGGAAAATCAAATTGTCCATATAAATTCAGTACATTTGGAAACGATGTGCTGATAAAAGGAAAATCACTCAAATGTTACAGTTTGTTCTCCATACAGGTAGTCCTCAATTTACAACATTCATTTAGTGAACATTCAAAGTTACAATGACACTGAAATGTGCAACTTATGAGCAGTCCTTGCACTTAAGATGATCACAACATTCCCCACGGACACAGTGTGAAAAGTTGAGCATATCGCAACTGGAATATATTTACAATGGTTGTAGCATCCTGGGGTCATGTGATGGCCATTTGCTATCTTCCTAGCACGCTTATCACAAGCGAAGTCAATAGGGGAAGCCAGATTCACTTAACTGCATGATTTATTTAGCAACTACAGTTATTCTCTTAATAACCATGGCAAAAAACCGTCATAAATTGGACACAACTCACTTAATGCCACCTTGTTTAGCAATGGAAATTCTGGTCTCAATTGTGGTCATAAGTCGAGGACTACCTGTATGCAAATTAGAGAATTGCAAAGGTAAAATGGGGGAGAATAGAATTATGTTCTTTCACATAAAGCTTAAGCTTTTAGCCTGACTTACAACCACAATTGGGCCCAAAATGTATGTTGCTGAGTAAAACATTTGCTAAGTTAGTTTTAGCCCCTTTTATGACTTTTTTTGCCACCGTTGTTAAGTGAATCACTGCAGTTGTTAAATTAGTAACACGATTGTTGTGAATCTGGTTTTCCCATTGACTTTGCTTGTCACAAGGTCACAAAAGGTGATCACATGACTCCAGGGCACTTCAACCGTCATAAATATGAGTCAGTTCCCAAGCATCTAAATATTGATCATGTGACCTTGGGTATGCTGCAACAATCATAAGTGTGAAAAACGGTCTTAAGTCCTTTTTTCAGTGACGTTGTAACTTTGAATAGACACTAAATGAATTTTGTAAGTTGACGATTACCTGTATCCCGTCCAACTTACCTCAAAAAGTAAATAGGGATAAAGCTAGTGGATGACCCCTCCCTCTAAATTGCTGTGAGATTTTTTTTAAAAAAAGGCTGGATAAAAATGCACAACATAGTACTGAAAGATTTCCATAATTCTCACCAGCAGTGAAATCCACTTACCTTCACTACCAGTTCGGGAACGGGAGCACGCACATGCATAGGGTACATACAAGCCTTCTGCGCATGCACAGAGGGTCAAAAATGGGACATAATGACATCCCGGTGGGTGGGCGGAGTCTCCTGCCACTGGCGCTACCGGATAGCTCCAACCGGATTTCACTGCTGATTCTCACCCATTTTGGCCTTCAGCTGTGCTATAGCGAAGTCCATTCTTTTCCTGAAGTCTCAGAATAGGGAAGGAATCTCCCTACTTGAAGAAATACTAATACTGACATAGTCTTCCTCTTTTCTTCAGTCTGTTAGATATGACTTAACTCTCTGTAGGGAGAAAATCCCAAAGCCACTGGATGCCATTTTTCCTCATCCTTGATTCAGAAGCATTCAAGGAATCCTAGGTTCTGTCGCAAATCATAATTTCGTCCTCCCTTCCCCTCCTCCCCTTTTTTTCTCCTTTTTTAACTCTAGGGACACAGCCAATGCAGTGAAGGAGAAGTTTGGCAAAAAACTGTACGAATCCCTCCTCGTGTAAGTCTCCTAGGAGAAGAAATACGATAAAGTGCTGAGCATCTGAGAATGGGCTGCTGGGTTGCCATGGCTACAGAGAATGGGAACTTAAGAGACCTGAGAAATACTGATTTGATAAAAGCCTATTTTCAGAAATCTTGGTTCTAATATAAATACTAGAATGCGCGTCCAAGTGAAAAGCAGTATTATAAATGTTATTCATTAATTTCCACATTATTCACTGTCTGCCTGCTTTTTCAATTCAGGGGGAACCTTCCTGATATGAATAAAATGTTGGACAAAGAAGATTTCACAATGATGAAGAGAGCTATCTTTGCCACTCAGGTATGGGGCATGAAGAAAATGTGTCTTGAAAAAAAGTATTTGCACATGAAAAATGAGTTTTTTCCCATTAATAAAACAGCTAATCCTCAATTTAAAACCATTCTTTTGGAGACAGTTCAAAGTTACAACACTGAAAAATGTGACTTGCAACCAGACTTCATACATATGATCTCTGATCAAAATTCAGGCACTTGACAACTGGCACTTACAATGGTAGCAGCAGCCTGGAGTTGTGTAATGGCCATTTCCAATTTTCCCCATCAGCTTCAAATAAAAGTCAATGAGGGAAGCCAGATTTGTTGTATCATCTACACAATTCACTTAACAATTGCTGAGATCTGCTTAACAACTGTGCCCCCCCCCAAAAAAAGGTTGTACAATTGGGCAGAACTCATAACCCCTTTGCTTAGCAATTGGTCATAAATTGAGGACTACCTGTAACCTATTTATATGACTTCTCATCTCACAGAAAGGTTCTGGGCAGTTTCAGTTAGGCTGAGGTCTCTTAGAAGGACATGTTGCTAGATGAGTGGGAAGAGTAGATTTTGGGAGCCTGGATCTAAATTCCTGGATTGTATAAATTGCTTTCATTCAGCCTCCCCATATTGGCTGTGTGGACCTCTGACACTCAGGATTGTCAACAATGACCATTTTGGCTCTGGAGAAAGAAAACACTCTTGTGATTGAAGCAATATTAGAACAGAGATGATAAGAAGGATGTTGGATTTGTGCTACTTAATTAAGATACCTTGGTTTAAGATATCTCAGTTTCTAATCTTAGAAAAAAGAAAAAGATGAATACTGTTTGGGTTTGACGAAGGTTCTTGTGTTTTGAATAAAATAATATTTAATCCTACCTCCCTCTTCCTCTCTGTATCTAGTTTACAGCTCGGTCTCTGGTTTACCATCTCTGTAAAAAAAATAAGCCAGGATATTCCAATATAAAACCCCACATTGATATGTGTGGAGATGGGAGAACTGACTTCTTTCTTTCCAGGGCTTCTAAATGAGGAATAAGATCCCCCAGAAACATGGATGTCACCCGCTCTAGGGTTCCAGAAGGCCTTTAAAATCTAGTTAGTCCTCAGACCTGTATTAGTGTATCTGGGAAGCCCCTATAACGTTTTGCATTATACTTTTATTGGTATGGTTGTTTTTAATCTGAGCTTTCATATATTTCTTTTGTGCAGTTCTTAACTGTTTTCAACTTTTTTAATATATTATAACACCATCCAGATTCAGCTAGAGTTAAGTGACAATAAGAAATGTGTTTAAATAAATAAACACTGATATATGTAAGATTCTTAGTGATAAATTCTGCACAGGCCCTAGATACACTTCATATAACCTTGAGTAGACAGGAAATCCAGAGTCAGAAAACATGTGAGGAAAGAGAAAGAGAGAGATTATCTTTAAATATAAAGTGATTCCATCAAGTAACCATAATAAAAAAAACCGTAAGTAATAAAAAAAACCGTAAATTCTGCCAGATTTACTCAGAAGGAGAAGCAGAAAAAACATAGAAGCCATCTTGGATTCAATTTAATTTGTGAATTACAGGCTTTGCTTCTCTTCCAGACTTAAGGTTTTAAATCTGAGCTGTTAACATCTGTCTGGGTTGTTTTTTTCCCCCCTCTTCAATCAGCGCCATTCTTTCCCTCCAATCTGTACTCACAACATGCTGGATGATTCTACCGACCCTATTCTCAACACCATCAGGCGCATCGGTCTCTTCAATAGCAGTGCCGACCGTGTCAAGGTGAGTAACAGGTGCCTGTCCACCTGTCAGGTGAGGGGAGACATTTGCCATACTGTATTTTTTTAAAAAATTTAAAATATTATAATTTTCAGCCATTTTTTAAGATGCTGGCATATTTAATACCTGATTTTATCTATTAATTTTTGTCTGTTAATTGTCGTGTCCCATATTTTATTTATTCTTGCGAATTTAGAAGTTCTGTCTTTTAATAAGTCAAAATGATGAAAGGAAAGAATGGTGAAGTCTATTCCGAATTTCATGTGCTTTCATTTTTTGAATTCAGGCTCTTTTCTTTTAGTCTTGGTGTCTATAGTCACTGTAAATAACCTGTTTCCTCCAAAATAAGACATCCCCCAATAATAAGCCCAATTGGGCTTTTGAGCACATAGCAATAAGGCCAAGCACTTATTTCAGGATTCAAAAAAATATAATACAGGGTCTTATTTTTGGGAAAACATGGTAATATTAAGAATTTTTAGTGATTGCAATTTAGATATATGTCCAATATATTTAAATGTTTTATTGTAATTGTGGTATATGGTCATATTTTACTATGTTTTATAGTTGCCATGATGCTATTTTTTCTTTTTGGCTTTATTCCTAAATGAAGCTTTTTGGCTTTATTCCTAAAACAAAACTTATGTTTGTCAGAATTGTTGTACTTTTAGTTTGCTTTTTAACTATTTATTTTCATGAAATATATTGTTAAAAAGGATCGTGTTAATCCCCTGTAAAACCATGAATTGAATGCTAGTAGCGTAAACTTGAATCAGTTATATGAACATACATAAAAATACATATGGAGAAAATGCAGTATAGAATTTTAAGGATAGCTCTGCTTACAAAAGCAGAAGTGATACAGATTTCCAAATGTATCTGTCAGGGTTCTGACTAATGCCCTAATTAAATCATGAGCCAAGAGCCAAACTTCAAAGGAAATCCAGTTATTTATTAGGAGCTTCATGTTGGCATGTTCCAAGTGAAGCCAACTCTGACCCCACTTAATTCACACCCCAGCCATGACCCTATTTCCTCCTCCCCCTTCCCCCCTCCCCCCAAGGTGTGTCATCAGTCATATTCCCCACCAAAGCAATTTTATAGGTTGTAGAACTCCCTCTCTGCAGCCACTGTGCGTCTCGTTGGAGATAGCCTTGACATAGTGTTGGCTGGAATGTGCTTTTTTTTTTTTTACTGAAGTGCAATTCCCTCGCTGCAGGTAAGGAATGCTTCTCAAGTTGACAGTATATCACTATACCACTATGGTGTTTTATGGCTTTTTAATAATTATTCATAATAGTATTGCAGGTAGTTTTTGACTTATAACCACAGTTGAGGCTACCATCTCTGTTGCTAAGCAAGACAGTTGAGTTTTGCCTCATTTTACAGCCTTTCTTACCACAGTTGTTAAGTGAATCACTGCAGTTGTTAAGTTAGAGACACAATTGTTAAGTGAATCTGGCTTCCCCATTGACTTTGATTGTCAGAATTCACAAAAGGTGATCACATGACCTTGCACAACTGTCATAAATATGAATCAGCTGCCCAGCATCTGAATTTTGATCATGTGACCATGGAGATGCTTCAGTGGTCATGTAAAAAATAATCATGTCACATTTTTCAGTGCTCTTGTAACTTCAAACAGTCACTAAACATACTTTTGTAAGTCAAAGACCACCTGTATTACATTATATTAAATCACTAGGAGTTGATTCTTGAGTTTGAAAGCATATAAACAAATTATATATTTGTCAGTTTTGGAAGCCGTATTAGGCCGGAAACTTCCATGCTGCCACCTTCTCATCTGTGGGAAAGTAGGAGGGGGATTTAGTAGAGGAAATGTATTTATACATAATAGCATTCTTCCTGTCGGTCAAAGTCAAGGCGATCCTACTTCTGGAGTAGGAGTGGTCGGAGTGATGTCTTGAGATGGGACGGCGGTTGATTGGAGCATGTGATCGACTGAGGAGTGAGGGGATGGTTTTGGGGGTTTTGATTTACTGAGGGAAAAATTGGACATCTCAGATTCAGGTTTTTCCAGATGTGCCAGTTTACCTATTCTAGTAAATAGAACTTTGAAAAATGCTTGTTTCAGAATCTTTACTTGGAGTTTTTTCTGGAACGCTGTCAATACTCTTTCTCTTTTTACTTTTCTTCTCCCTAGGTCATTTTCCATCCAGAATTTCTGTCTTCCACTAGTCCATTGCTTCCTGTTGATTATGAAGAATTCGTTAGAGGCTGCCATTTGGGGGTGTTCCCTTCTTATTATGAACCATGGGGCTACACTCCAGGTAGGTGGGTTGTAAGGGCAGATCTGTGGGCATTGACTCAACCCCTGTTCAAAATTACAACAGCATTGAAAAAAGTGACTTATCATTTTTTACACTTACAAGTGTTGCAATATCCCCATGGTCACATGATCAAAATTAAGGTGCTTGCCAACTGCCATGTGTTTATGACAGTTGCATTTTCCCGGGGTCATGTAATCCCCATCTATAACCTCCGAAGCTGCCTTCCAACAAGCAATAGGAGAAGCCAGATTGGAGAAGCCTTATAAGGAGAAGCCAGATCCTTCCAATAGGAGATGCCAGATTTGCTTAATGACTGCATGAGTCACTTCACAAATACAGTGATTTCTTATACAGCTGTGACCAAAAAGGTCATCAAATGACATGCAACTCAGTTAACAACTGCCTTGCTTAGCAACGGAAATTTTGAGGTCAATTGTGGTCATAAATCGAGGACTCCCTATATATGAATACAGCATTTTATTTATTATTATTTTTGCATAATTAAGTGGTATATAGTACTGATCAGTTTTAACTGCCAGAAAAGAGGAAATACGAAAAATTGAAGGAGCATTTGGAAATATGAATAACTAGGAAAGTATTCAGACAAAAGGGCAAAAAACTGAAATTTCCAGGCAATCTCCCCAACTATAGCCTCTTTGGAAAAAGGCAAACACGTATTTTGGCTGTACTTCAATTTTTCAGTTTCTGTTTATAAAGAAATATTTATAATCTACCTTCTACTAAAGTGCTGGTTCTTATAAACTTTCACTGGGTGAAATGGTGCATCATAGGACAACATTTTTGAAACAAGGTATGGGTTCAGAATGGGCAAATATTATAAAATGTTTTATGACAAAAATCATCATAAAATAGTTTAT
Source organism: Coluber constrictor foxii (assembly GCA_038048745.1). NCBI lineage: Eukaryota > Metazoa > Chordata > Lepidosauria > Squamata > Colubridae > Coluber > Coluber constrictor. Next base: position 58,634,638 of record CM075961.1, on the reverse strand, counting down.
GACATAAAATAAAATGCCTTGCAACATTTCCTGTGCTGTTTGACTGTTATACAGTTCAATATGGGCTATTTTCAAGACAGGTACCCTTATGAATGTATCCCAACTTTTCCAGTGAAGGCAATACATTAGAAACTCTCTCAGTGTTAAAGGCATTGAGGAATCTGGTAAGGCAATATCTCTGAAAGGACAACCAAACAAGCACAGGTTGTCCAAGAATACTATAGTATCACAAGATTCCACCAGGTATGTTTGGCACATACTTCTGGCTAGGGGTGAAATGTAAAATTTGTTACTACCAGTTCTGTGGCTTGAGGGGGATTAATGTGACTGGGTGGACGTGGCCAAGTTTTTTTTAAAAAAAACTTTTCAAAGCATTTTTTCTAATGCTTTGAAAAGCCTCTCTGCCGATCAGGCAACTCAGCTGGGATTGTCAGGGAGGCTTTTTAACAAATGCTTTGAAAAGCCTCTCTGCTGATCAGGCAACTCAGCTGGGAACGTCAGAGACTTTTCAAAGCATTTTTTTTTAACCACCTCTTCGGCCAAGAGGTTGCAGAAAAAAATGCTTTGAAAAGCCTCTGACTTATCCCAGCTGAGCCGTGCGATCATCAGAGGCTTTTTTTTTACTTTTAAAAGCACTTTTTCATCAGATGAGGTTGTAGAAAAAATGCTTTTAAAAATAAAAAAAAGCCTCTGATGATCGTGCGGCTCAGCTGGGCATGATGGGGTGGGGACAGGGATTTTTGCTACCAGTTCCCCAAACCACCACCCGCCATCGCTACTGGATCAGGCGATCCGGTCCGAACCGGGAGCATTTCACCTCTGCTTCTGGCTGCATTTTGTTAGTCTTGAGGCCTGGTAACTTTACTTTCCAAAAGTGATGGAAGAGAAAGAGCCAACATGGTCTTGAATTTTTCAACTGAAATTCATTTCTTTTAGTGTATTTTGTCATTGTTTTGGCCCACTGTGAACAATAAGGCCTTTTTTAGCCATTCACACATGTTTTTCCACTTAATTCTGCAAGTATTTTCCTAAATGATGGCTTTTCCTTCATTTTTCAATTTCAGTAGCTCAAAGAAGCTATTAAGAGTAATGGAGGTGTGTGTTTTATATACAATTAATTAGGAAAACTTTTCCAGAATAACTAATATGGCATCAAAATATTTTAGAATTTTCCAAGTGAGGATGATAAACATTTTAGTAGATTGCTAGTGTTTTTAGCTACTAGACAATCAGCTTTCTATGTAATTATGCAGTACTCATATTGTGTCACATCATATATCATGCAAATCATCCAGAGTCACTTACAACTTGGCCATCCAGTGAGGGGGAGAGGGGAACTGAGGATATGCACCAACCCACTACTTGTACAAGTTAAGCTGCATGCTCATGTGCACTGGCCCACTGTTCACCAGCCACCACTTACGCAAGTTGAGCTGTCTGCATACGTGTGCCGGCCTGCTACTTGCACGGCCCAGTTACAGGCAGGCCACAGCCCAGTAGTGGATCAGGGGTTGGGGTCCCCTGACCTACAAAGTGAGATAGAGGTGTATAAATTTGATTAATAACTAAATAAATAAATAAATAAAATATGTGAACAATGATGTTTTGGCTAGAAAAGGATGAAAACTCTGAACCTCATTAATTGAAGAGATGATAGAAACAAGTTTGCATTGTGAATTGTGGCTGAAATAAAAAGAGGGACAGATAAGTGAATGTAAATTGTAAGGAAACCACAGGTTCTTGTAATGCCTAAAACAAAGTTTTGATGATAATAAAATAGCTGTTTATTATTCTTAACATGTACATAAAATCGATAGGGACTGGAAAACTGAACAGGCTGCAAGGTAAATTCTTGAGATAGTGCATATCCCCAGGATTTAATCCGTGTCCTCTGATGACCTCTCTTATTCCCCAGCTGAATGCACCGTGATGGGGATCCCCAGCATTTCCACCAATCTCTCTGGCTTTGGCTGCTTCATGGAGGAACACATAGCAGATCCATCTGCTTACGGTTGGTATCATTTCAGTACTTCTGGGAACAGGTATTGGCACAATGGGAGCCTATGCAACCCTTACTCGACCACAGGATAATTCCTTCAGATGGATCTGGGGAGAATAATTTGGGTGGGTAGATTAACCTATACATTTCTGGAGGAAAAAAATGGGTGTAATAGCAATAGCATTATATTTATATACCACTTCATAGTGCTTCACAGCCCTGTCTAAGTGGTTTACAGAGTCAGTATATTGTCCCCAATAATCTGGTTCCTCATTTTACCAGCCTCGGGAAGGATGGAAGGCTGAGTTAATCTTGACCTGTTCAGAATCAAACTGCTGGCAGTCAACAGAATTTGTCTGCAATACTACATTCTAACACTGTGCCACCATGGCTCAGTTGGTGATCTAGGATAATTCCATTCTGCCTGTTCTAGCCCAGACCTAGCTGATTAAAGCAACATGTGCTGGACGCAATAGAGCAAGAATTCAAAGATTAGTGAAATTGAGCCGTTTCAAACCACTTTATATGGCAGAGCCTCATAAAGGCAAGTGTGTACTGTATATATATATAAATCATTTTTCATTACAGGCAACTCTTAACTTTTGACTATTCACTTAGTGACTGTTCAAAGTTACAACAGCACTGAAAAAAATGATTTACCACCAGTGCTTGCACTTACAACCATTGCAGTGTTCCCACAGTTGCATGATCAAAATTTGGGCACTTGGCAACTGACATGTATTTATGACAGTTGTAGCATCCCGGGCTCCCATGATCACCATTTGCAATTTTCTCAGCTGGCTTCCAACAACCAAAGTCAATGGGAAAAGCCAGATTCACTTAGAAAACATGTGATTCAATTAACCACCATGATGATTCAATTAACAGCCACAGCAAAATAGGTCAGGAGTGATTTATTTAACAACCTCTCACTTAGTAATGGAAGTTCCGGTTACAATTTTGGTTATAACTTGAGGACTGTCTGTATGTTATTCTCTAGTACTGTGATGGTGAACCTATAGCATGCATGCCACAGAAGACACACTGAGCCATATTTGTGGTCATGCAAGCATTGCCCTAGTTTAGCTCCAGCACGCATGCACATGCCAGCCAGCTGATTTTCAGGCCTTCCAGCCCCACCAGAAGTCGGGAAATGGGCCGTGGGGCTTGGGGAGGTGGGGAAGGCCATTTTTGTCCTCCCCAGGCTCCAAGAAAGCCTCTGGAGCCTGGGGAGGACAAAAAACAGGCCTTCCGGTCCCACCAGAAGTCAGGAAATGGGCTGTTTCTGGCCCACGGAGGGCCTCCGGGGGAGTGGGGAAGGTCATTTTCGCCCTCCCCAGGCTCCAAGAAAGACTCTGGAACCTGGGGAGAGCGAAAAACAGGCCTACCGGGCCCACTATGCCATGCTAAAAGTGGGGAAGCACAGAGGGATCATGCGTGCATGCACAGGGGGGAGGGATGCATTGAATTATGGGTGTGGGCACGTGCGCATGTGATCCCCTGCGCTCCCTACGTTTTTGGCACGCAACTGGAAAAAGATTAGCCATCACGATCTAGTATCTCAGGCAACAACCATTCAGTTGGGCAGAAGAGACTCATCCTTGTCTTACGTTGGTCAATTGTCAGCTCTCTGTATTGAATCAAGGTGAAGCCGCTTCTTTGACATTTTTTTGGTTCCCACCAGGGATCTACATCTTAGACAGGCGTTTCCGGGGCTTGGATGAGTCGTGCACGCAGCTGACCTCTTTCCTCTACAGCTTCTGCCAGCAGTCACGGAGGCAGCGCATTATACAGAGAAACCGCACAGAGAGGCTTTCTGATCTCCTGGATTGGAAATATCTAGGAAGGGTGAGCTTTTTTTTTTTTTCACGTGACATGCTATTGTGATAGTCCTCTACCCTTTGCATTTCATTTGCTTTATTGTCTTCCTGTTTTGTAATCTCCATGTTTGCCTCCAGAGGGCAGATAGTGCAAATACTATTTTATCCATTTTTTTCACTGATGGACCTTTCGTGCTCAACTCGTTCTTTAATAGGATGGTAACTTGTTTTCTCTGCTCTGTGCAATTTCCTGGAAGCAGAAATAAATTTGAGGTCAGATCAGGAATGTTACCAGCTTTTTTGTGTGGGGTGGGGTGGGGTGTTAAGTAAAAGCACCTGTTAGGCGATTATGGGAAGTAGTACAAACAATTATGTGCATAATTATTTATTTACAATTTATAAAGTCTCCAAGTTTTTCCCCACCTATAACAAGGCTAGTGTCAAATTATTCTCATCAATGTATCTTTGGGTAAAAGTTCCTTGAAAGGGTTTTGTTCCCAATATATTCTGGCTCATGATAGAACACAACCCTGTTGCATTTGAAGTGTTTGGATTATTTTCCTTTCTTAAAGTAAAAATAAATCCAGAAAGGAAAAAGTGTCTACTTTATAAATTATCATTATTTTAAAAAAAATTACCTAAATAGTAAATTTCATACACAAGTCCTGAGTTCTTAATTTAGAGAAAATCTAGTACAAATGAGAGAGAAAAAAATATTGTTCGACTTAACTTAATAAAGCAAATGAGCATGATAGATGCATATTCCTGTGGCAACTGCTATTCATACCAGTGGCAATCCTGTGCATGTACTCCCCTAAATGAGACTTAATAACTGGAAGTTTCCTCTGTGCGAGGAAGATGGAGACCATGTTTTGATCTCACCCAGCATTTGTTTTGAGCCATATCAATTTACGGTAGTCATGGATTTCAAAGAGGGTGACAGTCCAGCGGTCCCAGCCTTTTGGGTACAAGGGACCAGTTCCGTGGAGAGAGGTATTGTAAGGGCATGCTGCCTACATCCGATGGATGGAGCTTCACTTATTTGCACAGCTCAGTTTCTGCAATGCCATGGCCCGATGCAAGTCCACGGACCAGGGAATGGGGACCACTGGTTTACACAGATGCCAGTGTCCCAAAGGTGCTTTTTCAGGAGACTTCCTTGTTTTTTCTTTGAAGACGTTTCGCTTTTCATCCAAGAAGCTTCTTCAGTTGTGATTCGACAGTGGGGAATGGAAGGATTTACATTTCTTGCAGACAGCTGGTTATTTGCATCCTTCTAGAGAGTCATTGAGGCCACTTGGAGGTTTGTCTGTGTCCTCAGGGTCACATGAGTGATGCAAATAGGTATGGGACCTTCTTGGCTGCAGGATGTTTTCTGCCCTGTGTCCCTTCACTGTAGAAGACAGAGGCAGGCTATTGGGGAGGAGTCTGTATTGACTGCATCTCACACTAAAGTGCAAATGGTTCCTGTAGTCTGCAATTTTTTTCTGGAAAACCATTCATACTCCACCATTTACCATTCAAGAAAAAACAAGGAAGTCCAGTTGCTTCTTTAAAAAGCACCTTTGGGACAACCATGACCTGGATGACTGAGAATCTCCATAGAGAGATGCAAAAGCAACATAAGAATTGAGCTGCCCAGGCCAAAATATGCCACAGTTTAAGTGTAGATGCAGAGAAAGCTCCCCTGCTTATCCACATCAGACACACACACACACACACACCGCTCCTTCCACCCATCAAAGAACCTGTATGTAGACAAACCTGATCCCATCAACTCTTGAAGATGGAAATCAATTGTTTTAGAACCAAATGGATGATTCTACAGTTCTGGGCCCAGGGGGGGAATATTTTCCACATGTTTTGGAAACCAGAAGTGTGTTGACTGCCTGAATGATAACAGATTCTGTTGCTTGAAGTGGGAATGGGAAGAAATTCAGCAGTGGGGACAAAATGCCAGTGTTCATTTTCTCTTTTCTCCTACCATACTTTTCTTTGCAGTATTACATGTATGCCCGGCATATGGCCCTCGCAAAGGCCTTCCCTGATAACTTCATCTATGAGCCACACGAAACAACTGCGGTGAGTGAGGTCCCTGATGGGAAACAAAAGAGACATAAGCCTTATATGGGGTCCCCTTACAACTGATTTACAACTGTTCATTTAATGACCATTCAAAGATACAATGACATTGGGGGGAAAAGTGACTAAGACCGATCCTCACACTTACAATGGATGCAGCATCTCCGCAGTCACATGATCAAAATTTGAGTGCTTGGCAACTGGTGTGGGGCTACCAGAGTTGCAGCATCCCAGGGTCATGTGAATGCCACTTTGGACCTTCCCAGCTGGCTTCTGGTTGTAAGCCGAGGACTTTAAAATCCAGCATCAACTCAGATGATAGCCCACTACAGGTAGTGACTGTTCAGAGTTACAATGGCACTGAAATATGTGACTTATGATCATTTTTCACACTTAAGACCATTGTAGCATCCTCGGCACATGATCAAGAATCAGATGGCATCTGACTCATACTTATGACGGTCGCAGTGTCTGAGGGTCATGTGATCCCCTTTTGCGACCTTCTGACAAGCAGAGTCAATGGGAAAGCCAGATTCACTTAACAGCAACCATGTTACTAACTTAACAACTGCAGTGATTCACTTAACAACTGTGGCAAGAAAGATCATAAAATGGGGCAAGACTCACTTAACAACTGTCTTGCTTAGCAACATAAATTGTGTGGCACCAATTGTGGTCCTCAGTCAAAGACTACCTGTATCTAGAAAAATATTTTGCCTTGCTAAAAAGCCCTAAAAGGATTGAGGGGATTTGTGTGTGATTTGGTTCTACTACTGATCACAAGCTCCTAGCTGAGCATATTGTCAGAGGGGCCCTGTCCCAAATTTGTAGGATCTGTCCATTTACTTAAGCCAGTTCCAGTTGGTGAACTTCAAGGTTCTAATAAAAGGACAAAATAGATTCTACTTTAGAAATATCCTTTGCACACCTTGAGCTAAAAGTCCATGATGCAGGTCCTAGTAACCCTCTTTCCAATATTATCCCTGAGTTGCAAACTGCTAGAATGAAAAAAACAGTAAATACAAGTGGCTAATGACAGCAAATGCTATTTTATTGATGGCATTTCATAACGATGTATCTGTTTGAATATCAACCTGGTCAATCCTTGTCCTGGCTCTCTCTCTTGCCTGGAATTCACTTGTCAAAGATCAGGTATTGTTCCCATCTTGGAAAAATGGACTAGAAGATGAGATGCTGGTCCTGCAGAGGGTAATTTGAAAAAATGAGTTCCAGGATTCTAGGAAGTGGTTGAAAGCATTGGAGATGGGGGGAAGGACAAGAGACTCTGTGTGACATTGATTGATTTTTCACCATTCTTTTTCCCCTTATCACTCTGTTCCCATCTCCTCAACTTTACAGGCTCAGGGCTTCCGCTACCCACGCCCAGCCTCGGTCCCACCCTCTCCTTCCATCTCCCGCCACTCCAGCCCCCATCACAGCGAGACCGAAGAGGATGATGAACGGTATGACGAGGAAGAAGAGGCAGAAAAAGATAGGCAGAACATCAAACCCCCAGCCATGATGGGTCCGGTCCCCGAGTGGCGAAAGCACTCCAAGAAGGGGTCTAGCGAGGCCAGCACTTCCTCCAATGCTAGCACCCCCACTATCCCCAGCAGTCCCAGTGACCTGAGCAGCCCCACCAATTCTCTGATCGAAGAGAAGAATTAGGTGGGCAGGATGGTTGTCCTGACTCGCTCGCCTGCTCTTTTCCCATGCCTCCCCCTATCCTCAAGAGCTTGTTAACCTAGTGCTGCATTCTGAAAAAAGCCTAGAGTGTAAGTTCTAGGGTGTTCCAGACAGAAGTGCTCACACTCGGCGTAGTTCGGTTAAAGGACAGTAAGGCAGTCTTCTCTGGATCCCAGAATGCCAAGGGTGGAGGACCTCTTCCTCTGGAAGGAGTCAGGAAGTGACCCATTGGTTCAACACAAGATAACATCCTTGTGTTGAGCAAGAGTAAGAATGTAAAGTCATGCGTTTTCCTCCTCCCAAACACCCTCCATATGCTACTGATGTTTTGGAAGGCATTCTCCAGGTTTTAAGAACCTTGCTGAATTTTTTAAAATAATAATAATAATAATAATGGGAGAAAAGGGAAAATGGGAGGCCTTCATGGGAAGGACACAGGAAAGATATCGCCTTACCTCCCCTTCCCTACCAACTAAGTTTTCATTGAACCAGAAACAGAGCAGGCCTCTTAAAGGCTGCTCATAAAATGAGTGAATCTAATATTACTGTTTTGTTGGGTAACTCTTGACGGTTGGCATGGAGGCCCAGTGAGGATGTATGCTCAGCAGGATTTTAGAGTGATCCGGGGGACTATGAAAGACAGAATATTTCTCAGAGTTTGGAAACTTCCTTTGAAAGCCATAACTCTGCTGTTCTTTAGGCAGTGTCTTTTTTTTTTAAAGAAAAAGGATATTTCATAATATGTCCAGACAATCTGAATTCATACTTTGGGATTGCTTGTCAGTTAGCTCTGTCTGTTTCTGGAAAGGAATTTGCGAAGCTATTTAGAGCAAAGATTCTAACAAAAGGTTTTCTGAAAAGGGCAGTTGTAGAAAGAGTTCCCAGGGTGGTAATATTCATTCTGCATAGACTGCCATGAATTTCAGGAGACCGCAAGATCAAGGCCAGCAGAATGGACTGCATGTTTAAAATCTCTGAAAGGCTAGAGGAGAGTCTTCTAAAATACACTTTGCTTAAGGATAGTAATAATAGAGCTGATACCTTTCCAAGCTGGAGGCCACAGATGTATGCGTCAACTTCACAATCATCCTAGCTAAGTTTCATGGGAATTATAGTGTAGCTGTAGAATAAGCCAAGAATAAGCTAGTCTAAAACCCACCAGCTCTCCGGCATCCATCTTTTACTCTTAATGCAAGAGAGAAAGAGATCTGGAGTCCAATCACATTGCCTATCAGGTTAAACTCTCTTGGCGGTTTCTGTTAGAACGATGCTGGCTATTGACGCGCTAGACTAGATAGGTTTGGTTGGTTGCCTCTGAGAATCAGCCAGAGCTTTTGAACTGTCCCTATCCTATACTGTAATGTTTGTGATGAGGGTTTTGCTGACGATGCAGTACAGAACGGTGTGACCCTGCATCAGGGATGATGTAGCTATGACCAAAGCAGGTATTATAGTGCAGACAGGCAGCCAAGAAATGTTCCTGGAGGCTGGGAGACTTAATTAGCTGTTATGTGGATAATACCCACCCTAGCATGAGAGGCAACTACCTCAAAAGGCAAAGCAGATGCCAACACACTCAATAATCTTTCCTGTTCTGCTTCTCCTGCCAATTTTATTTTATCAATACGGAAAACCATTTTTTAAAAACACACACACACACACAATCTTGTGAACTTCATTTCTCACAATTCTGTGATGCAATCATGTACGAAGAACCAGGTGTCTTGGGATACAGCCCTGCAAATTCCCGACCTACTTGGCACTAAATTTGGGGAGAGACAGTTTTAACAGAGCAGGATATTGGTTTGGGCCTTAAATCCCTTTTCTCTTTTCTCCAACTTTCCCCATCTAGATTTTTATTTATAGATGTCAAAAAGAAAAATAAAGCTTGAATTTTGTTGTCTTTCTCCCTCCCTCTTTGTGTGGAAAAACAGACTCTGAAGAAAACAGAATATGATTTCAGAATAAAGTTTGCTTTGAAAATTGTTTTGGAAAATGGGAAGCGTGCCTTGTGCTCTTCTGAATCTGTGGCTTTCAGATCCTTCTTGGGAATTCATCCCTCATAGAAATAGCCATCACAAATAATAGGCACTAAATGCTAAAGCCTGCTGGATTGCTGATGATAGCACTGGAAAAGTAGCCCCATCATAGAAAGGGATGGCCATGATTCAAAAAGGTGTATCTCAATTATCACAATTGATTTGCATGTTGTAGGCTCAAGGTTCTGCTTTCACCTCTAGTTCCAAGTATCTTACACAGTACACAAATTAACTTTCTGATGGGTGCATTAACTATGACTTTTTTTTTTATATGCAGATAGGGCAACTATAGGTACAGTTCTATACCTATACAGTTCAAAACGTATTTTCCCATTTAAATTAATTCAAATCTTAAGCTTCATTGTAATTTCAGATTCTGCAATCAGAAGTGATTGCAGTCTTCTAGTACTTGAAGAGCTCACACAGAAGGGGGTGTGTGGTCATCCTAGTCTCCAAAGCACCTGAGGGTGGGACAAGAAGTAATGGGTGGAAGATCATTAAAGAAAGATCCAACCTAGAACCAAGGAGAAATTTCCCGACAGTGAGAATTAATAAATGAAATGGCTTGCCTCCAGAAATTGTGTGTGCTCAGTCATGGGTGGTTTGCAAGAAGAGATGGGTCAGCCAGATTGTCAGGAATGATCTAAGATCTGCTTGAGCAGGGTGTTGATCCTTCGAGGCCTCTTCAAACTCTGTTACTCTGCTATTCCATTAGATAAGCAGAATTGGGTTTTGAGTTTGCAAAATGCAGCAAGCATAGACACTGGAAGCTGCAAACTGCAACCACACAGCCTCCTTTGTGAGCACTTTCTAACTAGATCGGCATCTACAGGTTCATATTTTGCACTGAGTTGGCAACACGATCCCTTCTGACCAATTTTGGTGTAAATTAGCAATATAATTTCTTGCAACTTAGTGGGCAACAGTATAAAGATGCCATAATAAGTGAAAGAAATTTAAAATCCTCACTAAAAGCCAGCAAAAAATTGTCCTACCAGCATTTGTGATAGTCCTGTGTTAATTTCTTCTGCATTCCTTACCTAGAACTTCCAATTCCACATGGCTTGTTATCTCAAATCTTCATTAGTAGTAAATATAGTTTACGTTAGGAGGATTGTGTGTTTGATGCTGGTTACGTGTGTTCTCTGGTCACTATTTGTGAATGGATCCTGGATTAAACAAATCTTTGCTCTAACCTAATGCAACAATCGCCAAACATTACGAAGGATAGCCATATCCACTATACATTCTCCCAATTATATACACATACACAGGATATAGTGCTTAATGCCAAGTTTATTTAATGCCAGTTACAGACTCCGCTCCTTCCCCCCCCCCAAAACAATAGTACAGGGGTACAGAGGCCATATTTATTGAACAGCCAGCTTTTAATACATTTAAGGCTGTAGGAGCTGGGAGGGAGTCAACACCTCTGGGCTCAGTCGCTGGATTCGCCCAGAGTGAGACGGTCAAACAGGTATTCCCCAAGGCCTTCCTCCTGGGCACGCACACGCTTCAGGTTGGTCACATGGTCTCCCAGCTTCTTGATTAACTTCACCTCTTCATCCAAATAGTGAGTCTCCAAGAAGTCACAAAGCTAAAGAAAAGAAAGGAGTTTTAATTCAAGGGTTCCACAGAAAAAAGCTTACCTATATTAAGTAGTCCAAGGATTAGAAGGACTAATGCCTGCTGATCATCCAATCTAGAAGGAACCTCAAAATCAGCTGAGCCTATTTTGTACCAATATAAAAAAATCCACTGCGTTCTTGATAGTTGGCCAGCTGCCATCTTGTTTTGGGGCAATAGGAATGCAGAAAAGTGATACACCATGCAAAGAACTCATCCATAACACCATTAAAAATCAAAAGCAGATGTTGAATTCTTCAAAGAGGATGGAACTGTCAATCAGTTCATTTAATCAGCAGCCACCCAAGCTAGATGGTTTGGGGCAGTGGTGGGGTGCCCCCAGTTCGCACTGGTTCTATAGAACCAGTAGTAAAAAAAACCGGCGAGAGGCTCTGCTCACCGACCCCAACATCATCAAAATGCTTCTGCGCATGTGCAGAATGCACGTGGCCCCGTTGCGAACCAGTAGTAAAGGTAAGTAGAACCCACCCCTGGTTTTGGGTGGATTAAGTGGGGAACTCATGATGTTCAGGTGTCACTGAATCTCAACTGCCCCTACTACACTACCACCTATCTTAACCAATGAGAAATACTTCTTGCAGGTTCTCCTTCCTTCCTTCCCTAACTAATCCTGTGTGAATGTGCCAAAATAAAGTTTGACAAGTGTAATTAAAAAACGTATTATTCCAAGGATACCTTGGTGGGCATTACTGTAACAGAAAAATGGGACTGAACTTAACCCTGCAAATCTCCTGTCAACTTACATGGGGATCTGTATGGCGTGAAGCAATTTGATGCAAATCCAGCAGGGCCTGGTTCAGGCTCTTCTCCAATTTCAGGGCAGCTTCCATGGCAGTGATTCCATTCTTCCATTCATCTTGTTCTGGTTTCTGGAGCATTAGAAAGAGTTAATCATGTCTCAGTAGCACTACGCTTATACGTATGTCCTCTATCGGCCAACCACTGGTTTCATTCAACCTATGTGTGCCCCAATATACTTCCCCATTCTCACCTTGACATCCTGCAGGACAACTCTTCCCCCACGATGGTTCTGGAAAGTCAAGAACTTCTCTGCTTGCTCATGCTTCTCCTCTGACAGGTGGTGGAAAAAGGAGGCGAACTTGGACAGTGCCACATCATCCCGGGTATAGTAAAAACTCTGGGTGGAAGAAAGAAACAGTTTAGAGTTGGCACAGGTTTAAAATTGCCTTTACGCTCAAACTTCTATAGGATTATCACTCATAGTCAGCACTGCCTACTTCTCCAAAAAGAGCTAGCCTCCCTTTAATTTAATTCACATATTGTGCTACATTATAATATCATTTGTTTCAAGGCCTGGTTTTATTGTGTGAATAAATCACTTTATGAATAAATCACTATGATTTATAAATCATAAGTCCACGGCTTTTAACCTGCTACATTCTCAATTGCTGGTGGTTTCAATCCAACTTGTTTCATACATCATGGGTTAGAATCAATAGTGTTAATTACAGTTTGGTAAGACCCCAAAATAGAATAATAGATTTGTAACTAATCTGCAAAGCCAAAAAGCCTATGGTTTGAAATATAATACATAACCACATTTTACTGCTGTATCTTATTTTGGGGGGGAGGGGATGGCATGAGTTACACTATCTAGAATCACAAATATACTTTTTTTTAAAAAAATGACATTGTTTTTACATGCTGCCATGCATAGTGATGGTTTGCAGCTCTGCTTCCCCCCCCCAACAATCCTGAGAAGACCAAAAGCTAGAACAAATAAACAAATATAGCTTGACTTCAAAATTCAATGTAGTAATTCATTTCCATGATTACAGCAAATCTGCAGTTCGATGCAATGCATAACTGAGCAGTTGCCTCTATGTTTTTTTAACAGTCACTTTAGCAAGAAAATTGGACATACTTCTGGAAAAGCACTAATCAGCAGTTAGTGCTTTTCCAGAATACCCTATATACAGTAAGAATTGCCTGATTCAATCCTGACCAGCAGCATTCCTAACTTCAGTCCTTTGAAAGTTTTTTCCAGGTCTCTGCATATTGAAAGATAATCTCCCTGCTATCTACCATATGGATGGACCACAAGTGTTAAAAATGAAAGACTTATGGGTACCTATAAAAAACAAGTTTATTTGCTTCTAAAATATGGTAATTTAAATTTTATTACCAATAACCAAAACATTCTATTTATGACTTAATGTATTGTGAAAATCTGCCCATTGTGGTTTATACACTATAGTTCATGCCTAATCAAACTTAACTGCTGTCATACCCAAAACATCATAGTTAAATCTTAGCCAAAATGCCCATTGCCCCTTCCTCAGTTTATCAATCCAGCCTTTGTTTCTAGTTTATGTACTGATAAAGGAGTTTGACATAATTAAATCATTAACCTCACCTTAAAACCATTCTAGAGGATGCAACAATGGGTAAATATGAAGAGGTGGACTTTGTATCAAAACATAAATTGCGTAGAGCTCCTTCCTTGCCAAAACTAAGTATACAGCAAGGACAAAAAACAGGTATCTTATTTACAGAGCAGAAAGGATTATTTGCTATGGCACTTTTCCTAACCAAATACATTCTGATACTGGGATACAATTTCCATCATCCCCAACCAGAACAGCCTGGTGAACTAGACAAGCACTCTTTTTAATAACTTGATAAAGAGCTGATGATGTGTGTGTGTGTGTGTGTGTGTGCATATCCATATGTATATGTATGTTTTTGGTTATTCGGGATTTCTCCCGCATAAAATTGGAAGTGTCTTGGCGACGTTTCGACGAAGTCTCATTCGTCATCTTCAGGCTGGTGTTTTCGGCTTCGTGCTTCTAGGAGCAAAACCCGAATAACCAAAGACCTACATACAAACACCCGCGAAAACCTCATATACACACACACACACACACACACACACACACATCTATATATATACACGCATACCCAGAGTTAGGATTTGAAGCAAACCAAGCACAACCTGAGGGCAAAGCATTTGCAAAGCATTTAAAAACAGGGCTGTGTATAATTAATAGGGCTTATCAAGAATCTCAAAGGGAGCTGCTGGTGGGATGATAATGGTGGAGAAGCTGACATATAAAAGAGCTCACTCACAAGATTCAGCCAGCAGAATCAGAATACTAAAAGGATCAAGAGCAGAGGACAAAGAAATCTACAGCGGTTAGTATAGCCCCCACAAAAGATGGGGATGATGGGGCCTGAAGTCCCATGCATCTGGAGATGCAGGATGGGGAAGGTTAGCTTCATGGCTAAATAAGCTACCCCATGAAAAAAGCCTTTTCTCTTTCTCCTACAATGCCAAGAGAAGAGAAGAGAAGAGAAGAGCTGCTGGAAAATTGTGCTTAGGTCTCCATGGTTACTGCAGGAAAAGAATAAAGCAGAGAGTGAATTTCTGGAGGAAGAAAAGAAGAGAGAGGCCATCTAAAACCAGAGCCTATGGTGGGGGAATGAGGGGGGGGCAGTGTTTTTCATACGCAGTTTATAAACGGAAGAAATCAGACTCGACGGATTTTTTAAAAAAGGACTCGCTGGGTGGGGCTATGGTACACAATAGCACACCACAATACACACAAGTCCGCCATCCTGGACCATAGGAAAGCGCAGTATTTTTGCTAGTTTCTTCCATTAAAGCAATCGGGCCCTTCCAACCACGAAAATGTGTAGCCACCGTTTAAGTGAAGAGAAAAACATTTTCTTGGCTTTACTCACCCACAGAGCGGCTTTTTGGAAAAATGGGGGTGGGGGCCGGAACGAAGCAACCTGATGCTTTCCAGAGGCACTGATCTGCAACTCACATCATTTGTACCAAGTATGGGTACGGATGGTGGGAGCTATATTCCCAGATCTATACAGGGGGCCGGGTTAGGCAAAGCCAGGAAAACATTAGAGGAGAGGGAGAAATTTCTACCTTTTGATACTCACCAAGGACAAATAGGTGTAGCTGGACTGAAGGAATTGATTGACCAAGCGATTCACGCCTGCTTCGCTTTCGGCTTGGTAGTTCTGGCGGATCTGAGAGCTCATGGTGCAAATCGAGGTTGATTGGACTGGCTGGCAAAAGGACTTAAGGATGGGGTGGCTGCGATCCTGCTCCGTTCAAGCACTGTTGAAGCAAGAGCGAAGGAACCGAAGCCAAAAGCGAGGTCTGGACTGAACTCGGCGAGCCCAGGACGAGACTTTTATAGGCAGCCGGAGCCTCTTCCAGAACCCTCCCTCCGCGCCGTCTGCAAAAGCAAGGCTCCGCCCCCCTGGGCTAGCCAAAAGAAGGCTGCTAAATGGGAGGGGGTACTGGGGAGGGGTCTGAGTTGGGATTGTGCAAACTCTGGTTGCGAGAGCGAGTCTCTGGCTTCCCTTTCTGCTCGGAAGTGCTGAAAATGTGGAATACAATCAGCAAGTGACCACAGTAGTGGCATTAATTAGGACTGATCCTAACTTGGAGGGCACAAATGTACAGACTCAATTACTCAACCTCTGCCCCTTGAAAATGCGAAGACTTCATGTCTTCAAGGGGCAAAAGTTGAGAAACACTGTGCATAGGTTACCTCTGTAGGCAGCAGCATCTGGGTGGGCAGAAGCCCATTTTTCTGAGTCTTCAGAGAAAGGCAGGATATAAATTGAAATAATTAAATTAAATTAAATTAAATTTGGATGAAGCCTGGATGGTAGATGAGAGACCATGAGGAGATCCTAGGCTGAAGGATAGACCAGGTAGTTGGAAAAGTTCTCTGGGAAAAAGATAGTAGCAGACCTCTTGCAAATTGTTGCTGAGTCATTGACATGGATATATCCATCATCACCAGGACTCAGGTTTGACTTAGAAGCACCTTTAAAGTCTTTCCATTTTATTAACTCCAATTACAGGATTACAGTGATGTGTTGTGTGAATCAGCAAAGGGCATACCAGGCCGTGATCTTTTCCTCATAATATCCTTTCTTTTCTTTTCTTTTCTTTTCTTTTCTTTTCTTTTCTTTTCTTTTCTTTTTTCTTTTGTAACATGCGATTAACAATTGATGGGCAAATGTTTATTTAATTTTTAAAACATTCCTATTACATTATCTTGAAACAAAGTGATTCAGCCCATAAGACTGTAAAATCCATCCATGGCATTTTTAAAAAGTGCTTGCACCACTCATAATGTATTATTTAAAAAACAGTATTGTCTGGAGAGGAAGTTCAACAGCTTGGAGTATCATGTTACCCTTTCCCTCTGTGTACTTCCCTCATCAAAGTGACTCAGCAAAAAGAGCTCCTACAGAATCTGACCCCCAAGAAGAAACCACCTCAGGATGATTCAGCAATATTGTTGCTCCTATTCTTTGTGA
Organism: Coluber constrictor foxii; assembly: GCA_038048745.1. Lineage (NCBI taxonomy): Eukaryota > Metazoa > Chordata > Lepidosauria > Squamata > Colubridae > Coluber > Coluber constrictor. The sequence goes on along the minus strand of CM075961.1, from coordinate 58,618,046 downwards.
AACGTCAAGGCTGTTTTGTCCATTAATTCTTGATCTCATGGGTGGAAAAACTTCCCTGGAATGGTACAGGGAGATGGGAAACCAAAGATCTTGTATTTTTAGCAAAACTAAGCTATCCCACTTCCATAGACTAATTCCCCCATCAGTTACCTATCAAAATAACCCCAAGTGAGCTGGATATTGTGAAGGATAAAATAAGAAAAACAAGAGAATGATAGACCCACCATCCAGATTAACATCAAGCACCAGGGAAATTGGGAGATCCAGGCAGTTCAAATGTGTATAAAGATTTATTATAAACTTAAGCTCTCTACAAGAATCTGAGCTACTAATGGCCCAAAGGAAATTAGTGGGAGTTAAGAATAGAAAGGAATTTAAGGTAAGCTGGATTTAGATCTCTTGTAGGTATGCAAGGACTCATGACTGATGACATGTTTGACCCCCTCTCTCATACTCAGCTTGGTCATCTCCTACAGCATGACTTGCATAACAACTACCTTGCTTAGCAACAGAAATTCTGTTCTGAATTGTGGTTGTAAGTTGAGGTCTATTTGTACTTTGCCGTAATTATATAATGCTATGTACACTTTTTTTAAACAAAATATGGTTACAGGTAGTCCTCGACTTACAGCCACAATTGAGCCCAACATTTATGTTGCTAAGCAAGAAATTAGTTAAGTGAGTTTTGTCCCATTTTATGACCTTTCTTGCCACAGTTGTTAAGTAAATCACTTCAGTTGTTAATAGCAATAGCACTTATATACCTCTTTATGGTGCTTTATAGGCTTCTCTAAGAGGTTTACAGAGTCATCACATTGGCCCCCAACAATCTGGGTCCTCATTTTACTGACCTTGGAAGGATGGAAGGATGAATCAACCTTGAGCCAATAAGAATCAGACTCCTGGAATGAACAGTGAATTAACCTGCATTACAGTATTTCATTCAACCACTGTGCCCACACGGCTAACATGGTTGAGTTAGTAACATGGTTGTTAAGTGAACCTGGTTTCCCCATTGACTTTACTTGTCAGAAGGTTGCAAAAAGTGATCACATGTCCCAGGGACACTGCAACCATCGTAAGTATAAATCAGTTGTCAAGCATCTGAATGTAAATCGTATGATCATAAGGATGCTACAATGGTTGTAAGTGTGAAAAATGGTCATAAGTCACTTTTTCAGTGCCATTGTAACTTCAGTCACTAAGCAAACTGTTGTAACTTGAGGACTATCTATATTATATTACACCTCAAGAATTATAGATACATATATTCATTTATTGGTCTAGGCCAGGGATGTCAAACTCGCATTGTCACATCGTCACATGATGTATCGTGACTTTTTTCCCCTTTCGCTAAACAAGGGGTAGGCATGGCCGGCACATGACACATCCGGCCTGCAGGCTGCAAGTTTAACACCTCTGGTCTAAGCTTTCACAGCTGATATCTGATGGGTAGTGTTAAGGTTGAGGGTTTACTGACCAGATTTCCTGTGATTTCCCCAGCAACAGCAACTGGTAGAACAAGCCAACTTGCATCTAAAAATGCACCCACAGTGACTGGTGAAACATAAAAAAAAAAAATGTAAGCCATGGTTAATAAACCCTGAAGCTCAATACTGATTAAAGTGTTGAGCAAATTAAAAATGCAATTTCCTAGTTTAAATTGTGATTTCTTTAACTATAGTTTACTGAACTAGTCCATTGTTCTAACAGAATTGTAAATCATAAATTTTAAAATAGAATGACTGGGTATACATATGTCACTGAGCTAAAACTAGGCTGGCAAGCTAGTGAGTGAAAGATAAATGGAAAGGCTGATTATTAGGATTGTGTGTTGGCAAGCTTTAATTTTTTGTTTAAAAACTGAGTTGCTTATAATGAGGGTTTTTAAAAAAATTTGTGTCCTTTGGAATATTTTTACTTTTTTATGCATTTGGCTCTCTATTTTTCTATATTTGCCTTTTCCTTTTTCTCTGTAGATTTTGGGAATAAAAATTAAACAAAAAGGGATGAATGTACTCTGCCACTTTTACACAGAAAATGGAATTTTCCACCTTCGTAGAATCTTAGCAGTCAAAGACAAGTGTCTGGTAGATTTTTTTTTCACTCAGTCTAATTTTTTCAGTAGATTGGAATGTTTAACCCCATATAATTATAGACAGTTGCAAATATATCCTGGAAAAAAACAGCATCTACTAAATTGTATCCTACCAAAACAGTGTTTGCCTGTCTATTAAATTTACTTGCTAATGTCTTTGGGTTTTGTGATGTACTTTTTAGAAAACGTGAGTAGCTTGTGATGAAGACAAACCAAAATATTTGTATACTACTAAAACTCCTGATTGTCTGTTTATAACCTATGATTAGGCAAAATGATGCATCATAGGGCAACAATTTTTGAACCAACATCTCTAAAATGGGTTAACTTAAAGAATGTATCCAAAATTTAGGACACATTACTCCTAATGGAATGGAAATTTGGCAAAGCTGTATCTGTTTAATTCCACTATGCCATTGAGCCACCATAAGTAGCTATATCCATGTGGTCATTTCCAATGTTCCTACCAGCTTTCCTCAAGGAAAACCAAGGGAGGATCTGGCAAGAAGTCAGAAATCATTCCCACTGCTTTTTTGCCCACCTGTGATCATTCTGTTTCTCAGTTTGGATAAGGAGATATCTCTGAAACAATGACCCAAAGTGTCAGGGGTTGTCTATTTATTTCTCTTCTCACATTAGAACATGTATATAGATTTTTGTCTTCTAACCTTTCAATTTCTTGAATACAAAATCTCTAAGTTACCTCTGCACTAGCTGTCATGCATAGGCCACATGGTGATGACCTTGGCAGAATCATTGCACAACACAGAGCCCTTAAACAAGCAAAAAGAGAAGCAAAACAGATTGTTGTTCCCCACCATTCTCCTCTTGGTCAGTTTATTGATGCCTTATTTCCAAGAACCTTTGTTTCCCTGGTGTCTGCTAGAGATTCACAATTCTATGTTCTGTAGCTGTTAGTTAAGAATTCTGCAAATTGTGGGAGGCACCTATGGTGGGGAAGCCGCCATATAGTTTTGATCTCTTTTAAACTTGTCTCTCCCAATCTCATGTGACTAAGCTATCCATTCGTGACAGTGCACTTTTCCCCCGCCTGACTTGTTTTTTTTTTTTAAAGATGACAACATTAAACTCATGATGAGTTATTGTGAAAGATCTGCAAAGGAGCCATGAAAAGAGGAAATTAAATTCTTGGTTTTGCTGCCTCCAGGAAGAAGAGAAGAAATGGATTTATAATAGGTTTGTATAAAATTTAAGGATATGAATAAATGAATATTTCATTATGGCCAACTTGCTAAGGAAGTTAGCTTGTAGCCTATCTTGCTAGATGAACTTAATCAAATGAAGAGATGCGAAATCTGGTTGCACGGGAGGAAGAGATGTTGGAGATCCTGAGCTGGCATAAAAATGGATTGTATCACAGGAACACCCTTTGGAAGAGGGGTCAAGATCTGCAAGATGGTGGACAATCACAATCCATCCCCTTCCCCTTTTGTACGGACATGAGGTATTAAGGCCAATACTAAAGCACTTAGTTTGCAGTGCCACAGATTTTGACACATTTTTCCCTTTGGCTTTGCAAAGTTCTCCCAAGTGCCAGTGTACTTGCCCAAAAGAGAAGGAGAGAGTGGCCTACTCTCCACCCACACTATGCCCCGTGACTTGAAGATGCATATGTTGCCATCACCCATGCTAGAGGATATAACAACATCTATACCAGTGGTGAAATCCAATTTTTTTTACTATCGGTTCTGTGGGCATGGCATGGTGTGGCTTGGTGGGTGTGGCTTGGTGGGCATTGCAGGGGAAGGATACTGCAACATTCCCACCTCAGTCCAGGGGAAGGATACTGCAAAATCCCCATTCCCTCCCCACTCTGGGGCCAGCCAGAGGTGGTAATTGCCGGTTCTCTGAACTACTCAAAATTTCCACTACTGGTTCTCCGAACTGCTCAAAATTTCTGCTATTGGTTTTCCAGAAGCCGTCAGAACCTGCTGGATTTCTCCCCTTATTTATACCCCACACTTGAGCGTCATCAAGTCCTAAGCTATACAGTAGAAAACATTAATATCCCTCAATTTGTGAAATGTCCTGATCACAGAGAATGAGGTTGGTTAGTTTCTCTGGACTGGAATTAAAACTAGAAGGTTAAAACTTCACACATTTATGACAAAGTTCTAAAGTAGCTTCTTGAGTGAAACGAAGTATTCAATCAAATATTTTGTGGTGTAGTTATGAGGAATGTTAGTTCTATGCAGCTGTGTGGAGCTAGTTAAAACAGAACATAGATAGCGAATCTGTCTCCCCTACTTTCCATTTTGAAAACCCAACAATGATTTAATATAGTTTCACAAATTCTATGAATAATTTCCAAGGACCATTTTCTCCCTACCAGATAAGATGCCTAGTTTAACTGTGAATAGTAATTATGTTTCAAAATCATTTCAGAGTTTTGAAAAAAAATGTTGCATGTACAGATTAATGTTACAAAATTTACAAGGACCATTGTTTTTTTCCCTTTCTTTCTTTAGTTCATCTGTAACCAAGTAGGAGAAATAGCTTTATTTCCCAGTCCCTAGTAAGCCAGAAATAATAATAAAAAGAAAAGAAACTGAACTGGTAATGTGATAGTTGCGCACACTTGTGGTTTTTCTGGCTTCCTCTGAATTCCCAATCTAACACATATCACAGACATTAAGATTTGGGGAGTGGGGGGCACTCACGCTGGATGTGGTTGATGGGGTAAGAAGACTTCATCCCTGTGCTGTTTCTCTCTTAGTCATGGGTTTTTTGTTTATTTTTTTTTAAAATTTGCATAGTTTTAATATTTTAATTACTTTTCTATTTATCATTTTATAATCTGCAAACCACCCAGAGTCATTTTATAGGGGAAGTGGGTGGCATAATGAATGGATGAATGAATGAATCAATCAATCAATCAATCAAAATTGAGACAGAATCTTCCATTCAAGTACTTATCAGGCCAAATCCTACTTAGCTTATATTGTAAGACTAAACAAGGTCACTTAAGCCTTGCTAGCCATTATGGTTTTAAAGTTTAAAAAGCCCTGTACTATTTGTATGACTTCTTCTCGCCAAAGCAATATAAAAACATTAAGAGTTGAAGTGGCACAGTGGTTGGAATGCAGTACGCAGGCTGCTTCTCCTGCCTGCAGTTTGGCAGTTTGAATCTCATCAGGCTCAAGGTTGACTCAGTCTTCCATCCTCCCGAGGTCAATAAAATGAGGACCCCGATTGTCGGGGGCAACATGCTGACTCTGTAAAGCACTTATAGAGGGATGTAAAAGCACTGTGAAGTGGTATATAAGTGCTATTGCTATTAATACAGGTAGTCTTGAACCTATGATCACAATTGGGACCAGAATTTCTATTGCTAAGAAAGGCACTTGTTAAGTGAGTCATGTTCAATTTCACATCCTTTTTTGCCATGGCTGTAAAGTGAATCACAGTGGGTATTAAATGAATCCAGTTTCCCCCCCCCCCAACCCTTTGACTTCACTTATCAAAAACTAGCTAGAAATGTTGCAGTCACATAACCACAGGCACTCCAATTGTAAATACATCTGTTGCAAAGCACCCCAATTTTGATCATGTGATTGCAAGGTGCTGTAATGGTCATAGCTGATAAGAAGCCATAAGTTTTTTTCAGTTCCATTCTAGCTTTCAGTTCCATTCTAGCTTTTATTTGCTAAACAAATAATTCATTATTTGTGTTATTTGTATTTAAGTGTTTATCTTCTTACTATCTCATTTTTTCTCACTATCTTTCATGTTGAAAATTAAAATGTAATTTTTTTGGAAGATTGATTTATATTAAGTACTAATACTTAATTAAAAATTTGTGGCTAGTACCAATCAAGTACTAGCCACAAATTTTGGCTAGAAAATATTTCAGCAGAAAACTGCATCTTTTTCAAAGATATCTTTGGAGTAGGAAAAACCCACAGAAATTTTTAGAGCAGTGCATTATTTTTTAAAAAAAATGTTTGCAGATATAAAGCATCCTGGAAATTGGATTTCTTTTTAGAATGTTTAACTTAGGCCAAGGGATAAGGCTGCTGTCTGGCAATATCCAAAGAACTCTTTTTATATGACATATTTATAATTAATGGAAATTTTGATCAATGTCACTTTCTAATAAAATAATAATTAGATAGATAACAGTTACCACATATATTGATTCTGCAATTATAATTATATGAGGACCAATAATTATCAAATCCAACCTTCTATGACTGTTCTGTTCCAGATTCATAATGGTCTATAACACATTAGAAAGGTATTTATGCTGTGAATTTACAGTTATTATAACCATTCAAGTGGGTTACAGGTAATCCTCGATTTACAATCAAAATTGAGCCCCAAATTTCTGTTGCTAAGCAAGACATGTCTTAAGTTAATTTTGACCCATTTTACAACCCTTTCTGTCACAGTTGTTAAGTGAATCACTGCAGTTGTTAAATTAGTGACATGGTTGTTAAATTAATCTGGTTTCCCCATTGATTTTGCTTGTCAGAAGGATGCAAAAAGTGATCACATGACTCTTGGACACTGCAACTGACATAAATATGAATCAGTTGCCAAGCATCTATATTTTGATTATATGACCATAGGGATGCTACAATGGTCATAACAGGGATAAAATGCTCCCAGTTCAGACTGGATCACCTGATCATGTAGTGATGGCAGTGGATGGTTTAGAGAACTGGTAGCAAAAATCCCTGCAGTCCACTCACCCCTCCCCTCCCCCCCCCCCCCCCCCGCATGCCCAGCTGAGCCATGCAATCATCAGAGGCTGTTTTTTTTTATTTTTAAAAGCATTTTTTCTACAACCTCTTTGGCCAAAAAAATACTTTTAAAAGTAAAAAAAAAAGCCTCTGATGATTGTGCAGCTCAGCTGGGATCATTGGAGGCTTTTAAAAGCATTTTTTTCTGCAACCTCTTCAGCTGAAAAAATGAAAAAATGCTTTTAAAAGTAAAAAAAAAAGTTGGCCACGCCCACCCAGTCACATCACATTACCTCCCCCACCAAGCCACGCCCACAGAACCAGTAGTAACAAATTTTACATTTCACCACTGGGTCATAAGTGTGAAAAATGGTCATAACTCACTTTTTTCAGTGCTGTTGTAATTTTGAACAGTCATTAAATTAACTGTTGTAAGTCAAGGACAACCTGTACTTTTTTTGTGTAATTATATTTGCAAACACTCAAAGAATTTACAATAGTTTACGAAATATAGTTTAATGGAGGGTTTTTTTTATAGAGTTGAGTAAGTTTGTATATCAGACTCTGGAAGAGGCTGTCAAAAGAATATTGGCAAATATCTTTTCCTTTTGCTCCTAAATTTTCCTTTTGCTCTTCTTAAATTCCATCAGTTTCCTTGACAAAGCAAACTAAAAAACAGTGGCTGTGAGTTCACATGTTCCTTGACAAGACAGATGGAACCATAAAAACTAGGTGAAGGAGAAAAGAAATGGGAGGGAAGGTTTTGTAATTGGTTTAGGCGACAATATAATACATGTATTGTTCCCCAGCTGACAAAGTCCAAGGAGATAAGCTTGATACATTGTGCAAAGAATAGTAATTCCAGGGTTTTTATCACTGACACACCTCTTGTCATGCAAGCTAGAATTTGCTATCAATGGTAACCCAACTTGTCTAAAGGGCAGTGTTTATGGGGAGGCTTTTAACAGCGTGTTTTTGAGGACACAGTTGAATGAGTATTTTGCTATACAGGAATAACTGCCAGTCATCTGACCCTACAATTTTTGTTCCTTAAGATTCAGTACTGTCTAGCTCTGAAGGTTAGCTACGTTTAAGGATTTCAACTACGTTTAAGGCCTTTTTTTTTCCACATTACATCTTACCTGTTTTCTTTTAATTGGAAGAGATGCAGGTTTTTTTGAGGATCCCAGTGGGGCGAAGACAAAACCTTTATTTTTGTTAAGTTGCTGCTTAGAATGGGTTCAGTGACCAACTCCTTAAAAGCCATTAAATGTCTGTCCTGCATGGTAGATTGCATCTCTAGGCCCAGTGAATTGGGGGCAGACGAGGGGTAATATTATAGTAGTGTTCCAATATCTCAGGGGTTGCCACAAAGAAGAGAGGGTCAACCTATTCTCCAAGGCACCTGAAGGCAGAACAAGAAGCAATGGATGGAAACTAATCAAGGAGAAAAACAACCTAGAACTAAGAAAAAAATTCCTGACAGTTAGAACAATTAATCAGTGGAAGGACTTGCTTCCAAAAGTTGTGGGTGCTCCAACACTGGAAGTTTTGAATAAGATATTGGATAACTATTTGTCTGAAATGGTATAGGGTTTCCTGCCTGATTAGGGGGTTGGACTAGAAGATTTTCATGGTCCCTTCCAACTCTGTTATTCTATTCTATTCTATTCTATTCTATTCTATTCTATTCTATTCTATTCTATTCTATTCTATTCTATTCTATTCTACTCTAGTCTAGTCTACTCTACTCTACTCTACTCTACTCTACTCTACTCTACTCTACTCTACTCTACTCTACTCTACTCACCACAATATCTGGGAAGAGCTACCGGTTCCTCTTAGCCCTTTTCTGATTGCCCCTTTCTTGAAGAACAATGGTTTGTGTACATGTACGTGCTTGAGCACAGCCTCACAGACATATTCCGAGGCCTATTCTGCACTAAATATGATCCAGTCACCAATGATGAACCAACAACTAGCTGATCAGATTCTGCAGGTGGGGTGGATAAGATGAGCACATCTGGTCTTTCACATGTAGTGGGGAATATTTTTGGCTAATCCTGCTCCTTATAACTGAGAACCAGGTTTGGCATCAACTTCCACAATCTTTAAGCCAATATTTCTGAATTCTGTGAACTTTAAAATATGTGGACTTCAACGCCCAGAATTTCCTAGCAGAACTTCCCAAGAAGCCCACATATCTTAAAGTTGCCAAGGTTGAAAAACACTGATTTAGGCAGTTCCAAGGCTCAATCGGTCTACTACAGGAATCCTCGACTTTCTTTTTTTTTATAATTCTTTATTGAAATTTATTATAGTACAATACAATACAATCAGTCAGACAGTGTTACTTTTCTACACAGGTTAGATCGATTCTTCCTTTATGTTTCATAGTTCCAGATTCATAAATATATCTTAAGATTTGTATTAACTTTCATCTATTCTTTATTCGGTTATCAATGCACCTGTACCAATCATCCCACACTGTATAATATTCTGAATTCTCTTTTTTGTTTAGTTCTAATATTAATTTGTTCATTTTGGCACATTCTAAAACTTTCTGAATAATATGTTCCTCTGGTGGTGTATTCTTTCCTTTCCAATATTGGGCATATGCTATTCTCGCTGCAGTTAGTATATGTATAATTAAATATCTTATTTTTTCCTGGTATTTAGTCTTTAGTATTTCCAGGAGAAATGATTCAGGTGTCAATTCAATTCTTTCATTAGTTGATTATTGTAGCCAATTTTGTATTTTTCTCCAATACCTCTTTGCTTTGGGACAGGACCACCACATATGAAAGAAGGTACCTTGGTGATATCCATACTTCCAACATTTAGGGCTTACATTTGGATAAATTTTTGCTAATTTCACAGGTGCTAGGTGCCATCTGTATAATATTTTATATTGGTTTTCTTTGTATGTTACTGATTTTGTTAAGGAATCCTTGACTTTCAACCATCCTTTTAGTGACCATTTGAAATTACAATGGCATTGGAAAAAGTGACTTATCACTGTTTTTCACACCTATTACCATTGCAGTATCTCCATGGTCACATGATTAAAATTCAGATTCTTGGCAACTGGATCATATTGATCATACTTGCAGTATGATCCAGAAAAATGTGATCCCCTTTTGTGACTTCTTACAAGCAAAGTCAATGGAGAAGCCAGATTCACTGTACAACATTAGTGTTACTAATTTAACAACTGCAGTAATTCACTTAACAACTGAGGCAAGAAAGATCATAAAATGGGGAAAAATCACTTAACAACAGTCTTGCTTAACAATAGAAATGTTAGGTTAAATTTTGGTTGTAAATCGAGGATTCCCTATAGCCATTGTGTTTTCTTCAGTCATTAATTATGATCTTCCAGAGGTGAAGTTCAGCATCCATTGTTTTTGGCTTACAGCCATGCTGGCTAGTGATGAGAGATTAATGTTAGGTTGAAAGTCATACGTTTGTCACTGACATGACATTGTATTCAATGCAGTGCCTTTTATTAAGTTCATGCAATTTATCGTTCATGCTTTCTGCTTGTTTCACATATTTCCATGGAACATAATTTAAAACTACTAAAAAATTGATCTGATAATTCTAACTACATAGCATTTCTCTCCCCCCCTCCCCCCCCCCCCGAATATAAGAAGCCTTCTAAAAATACCATTTATTATTCGAAATCCAGTTAGGTTAGCAGCCATTTTGCCCACCAAGCCATGTCATGACAGCCAGGAAGAAAGGAGAAATGACTCCAAAGCGGCATTTGATTTAGCAAACAAGGTCTCAAACGTTTCCTTTCATTTCCAGAGTTCAGGAGTGAATTTTGTGGTTGTTCAGTTGCTAAATCATGTCCGACTCTTTGCAACCCCATGGACCAGAGGTCTCCAACCTTGTCAACTTTAAAACTTGTAGACTTCAACCCCCAGAATTCCTCAGCCAGCAAAGTTGCCAAGATTGGAGATCCCTGCCATGGACCATAGAATGCCAGGCCCCCAAGTCCTCCATTGTCTGCCAGAGTTTGCCCAAACTCACACCCACTGTGTCAATGACACTATCTAACCATCTCATCCTCTGCTGTCCCTGTCTCCTTTTGCCTTCAATCTTTCCCAACTGCAGGGTGAACAGGGAACCTTAAATAGTCAAAATGACCCATTTGTACATAACTGTACATAAGAAGGAAGTAACAATGATTTTCAGGAACTGAAAGAGTGGTTTAAATACAGAAGTTAAGTGTAGGTATTAAAACTAGCAGGACCACAAACCACCCATTTTAGTCTGAACATCTTACAGTTGGGTTCCCCAGCCCTGTCTGTGGACCATCACTGGCCCATGGCATGCCAAAAACAAGGCTGCACAAACAAGCAAACTCTGATCTCTGATACACTCTGATAGTGTGTATCTACAAAAGGGACCATACGAGAAGGAGGAAACAATGGAGTATTCTGAAACTGATTGTCTGTAGAGATGCTCATTCATCCAGGTCATGGCTGGACCAAAGGTGCTTTTTTCAGGAGGCAACTGAACTTCCATGGTTTTTCTTTTGAAGATGCTTGTCTTCTCATCCAAGAAGCTTCTTCAGCTTCTTCTTCCTCAGGTGACCCCGAGGACACAGATAAACCTCCAAGTGCTTCAACGACTCTCTAAAGCCGTGATGGTGAACCTATGGCATGGGTGCCACAGGTGGCACGTGGAGCCATATCGGTGGGCACGCGAGCTCAGCTTCGGCATGCATGCATGTGCTGAGCAGCTGATTTTTGCGCCTTCTGGGCTACCAGAAGTCAAGAAACACAGTTTCTGGCCTCCGGAGAGCCTCTGGAGGGGTGGGGAAGGCTGTTTTCATCATCCCCAGGCTCCTAGAAAGGTTCTGGAGGCTGGGGAGAGCGAAAAATAGGCCTACCAGGCCCACCCTGCCATTGCGTGCCAAAAGTGGGGGGGGCACAGAATTATGGATGTGGGCACACGTGTGTGTGACCCCACTGTGCTCCCCCCGCTTTTGGCATGCGATGGCAAATAGGTTAGCCATCACTGCTCTAAAAGGTGTAAATTATCAGCTGCCTGCAAGGAATATAAATCCTTCCATTCCCCACTATCCTATCAGAGCTGAAGAAGCTTCTTGGACGAGAAGTGAAACATCTTCAAAAGAAAAAACAAGGATGTCCAATTGCCTCCTGAAAAAAGTATCTTTGGATCTGAAACAAGGCTGGGCTTCATACCCACACATCTAGTCTAGCATATTATCTTTGACTGCAGATGGTTTTATCTGAAACAGAAAAGCAAAATTTGAAAACCACCCAGTATTCATTTTTTAATAGAAAGCCTAGGTAGGCCGAATGAATGAACAACATATCTCACTTCCTCAAATGTTACCTAAACCTACTTCGTCTTCTGAAATGGTAGCAGGGCCCTCTCATAATAGGAACTTCTTTGAAAACCCAGGCATTAAATAATAAATGGTGTCCCTTACAATTTGTCTTCAGTCTGTGGCATTCAGTTTCATTTTTTCTGTCTGTGGATGTGGCAGTCAGCCTATTAATCCATAGTATGCTCATTCTTCATTTCTTCTATGGTAGTTTAAGGCCTTGTATAATTGCAAAAGATAACCGCTGGATAAATTAATTGTGCATTGTTTGAAGATGTTTTTGATCCTACACTTACTGCCAATCAGCCCAAGTTCTAATAAGAGAAAATTGTTCTCCATACAGTTCAGCATTTAATAAATTTCAATCAGGGCACACTTATTTTTCCTTCTTAAATTACCAGAACAGACATGTATCACACCACAAATCCTTGAAGTTTGCTTTCGTTTATAATAAAATCTTAACATGCCCTAGTGGTGATGTTTGTTCCTTTTTTGTTGTTATTCAATTAAAATATTTCAGTAATTATATCAAGAGCATAATTAAAGCCCCATAGAGAATATAAAGATGCCCTTTGTTCTGGCCAATTATTAAATCTGTCCCATCAAGTTGAAATCTAAACTTCAATCCAGTTGTACAGAAAATGGGTGGGTGATTTTCATAGCAAAAGCACACAAACTGTCCTAGCAGCTTCTGTATTCTTTCATCGAATGGGAGGAGGGATTGAAGCAGTCACAGAACAGCAAAATAGCTTGAGAAGTTTGGTATCTCCCACCTCATTTAAGTTATTTAATTTTTCTGCGTATTGGATCATATGATCTAGCTTTACATCTTGGCTGTCTATATATCTATTGTGATGCTATTGTCTGGAGCAGACTTCAAGCATTTGCTTTGCACAATGTGAGTTAAAACTTGTCTTAATTTGCCAGTCATGTTAAGAATTATTTAAGGAAAGGGAACATGAAGGGGTTTGTGGCAAGAGAATTTGAAGAGCATTAGGAATGCTGCAGGCAGCATTATACCAGTTGATTTATATACATTTGTTTTCCCTCTTTTTCCCACTTAAGTATATGATCCAGTACAAAGGCAGAGATTATGGATTTATAGTTTAGCCCAAAGAATTAGAAAATAGAATGGGTACAATTTGACACCTAACACCTGCAATATAAATTAAGCTACTATACAAACACATCCCATTGCGTAGAAGACAAGAAATCATTGCAGCCTAGGGCTGTATCGGCAGCCGGGGGGGGGGAGTTTCAGTAAAAAGTCCCTTCTTCCTTTTGAAGAGGTATGTTATAAGCCACATTTTAACTCACGAAGATTTCAAGCAACAGAACGTCATTATTGCTGGAGGCCAACCTTTTATGAAACTCCATTTAAAGAAAAAAACATTTTATCTATTTATCTAGTTTATCTAGTTTTTTTTAATTAGATTTTTAGCCTGCCTTTATCACTTTATTAGTAACTCAAGGTAGACAATAAACCTAATGTCCTTCTTTTGATTTTCCCCACCATTATAGTCCCATGAGGTAGCTTGGGCTGAGTGAGTGACTGGCCCATTGTCACCCAACCAACTTTCTATGTACAAGTACACACACAGACACAAAAGTTAAACAGATGAACCCTTGTTTATTGGATGCATGCCAACTGAGAAATGGCAGGTAGGAGCCCTCCTTGATTGGGGCACAGCAAAAGTGATGGATGTGGGCTGGTTTTTGTGGGTTCATGGGAAGTGATTCCCAGGAATTGGGGAGAAGGTGAAATCAGCTGCTGCTGCTCTTTCCTAGGGTGTGCTTGTCAAAGAGATAATCTCCAAGACCTCCCTGGGATGTACCCAAGCGCCGGAGATTGGTAACATAGTCGCCCAGGACTTTGATAGCTTTGACTTGCTCATCGAGGTAATGAGATTCCAAGAAGTCACACATCTGGAAAGAAATACAGACAACAGAGTTATACGCTGCTTGCAGTCTCAAGTGTTTAAGGCAGGGTTTTTCAACCTTGGCAACTTTTAAGAAACATGGGCTTCAATTTCCAGAATTCTTCATGCTGGCTGGGGAATTCTGGAAGTTGAAATCCATCTTTTTTTAAGTTGACACGGATGGAAAACCCTGCTCTAGGGTCAGCATCATTCTAACCACACATCTGTTCATTAACTTTGATCATTTACTTCTTCAAAAAGTACATGATTAACACAGGGCTCAAATTGGATTGGTGCCAAGTCTCAGATTTACAGCTTTGAAGGGACTTTGTGGATCGCCATTAAATCACGGAATGGAGTTTTACTGCTAATTTGCTCTCTTATCTCAACTGCCATCACTTCAGCTACATTACAGTGGCTCTGCTATTTTTCTCTTGAAGTAAAAGAGCATTTCAGCCAAATTTTTAGTATGTGTGTGCAGAGGAATCTTACTTAGACTGGTGACATGAGACCCTGGAGGGATTTTGGTGGTGAGGGGGAAAAATCCTGATCATAATACTCCCAATCATAAGACTCACATGTGGGTCTCCCTGGTCACTCGCCAAACGGTGCAAATCCAGAAGGGCTTGGTTGACACTCTTCTCCAGCTGGAGTGCTACTTCCATAGCGTTCAGGATGCTCCCCCAAGAATCTTTCTCAGGCTTCTGTAGAGGGAAAGCACCTTGTTTAGATCTTGTAGCTACTCTTTTTATGCTGAATAAGTTTGATCCCACAATAACAAATTTGGCAAGGATAATTGGGGGGTCGGGGGGTGGCATAGGCCTTCTGTTTACCTATTATGCTAGACCAGAGTTCACCCACCAAAGTTGCATAGTTCATAGATAACGATGCCTGGTTTGATCTAGTGGCTGAGGCACCAGGGTAGAAACTGGGAAACCGTGAGTTCAAGTCTTGTTTTAGCCAAGAAAGCTAGCTGGGTGGCTTTGGGCCAGTCACTCTCTCTCAGCTCCACACACATCACAAGCTGATGTGTTGTAGTGGGGAAACTAGGAGGAGGAAGGTGTGCTGGCTATGCTCGCCACCTTGAGTTATTTGTAAAAATAATAAAGGGGAGGATACAAATAAATAATACTAAGCCAACCCCAACAACGGCTGAGTTTGTATGACTAGCCAAATGCACGTTAATGCATGACCTGATCAAACCCAAATAGCACAGTCAGTTTATGGTCAAATATGTTTATTAAATTTAGAAGTCTGTGTGACAGCCTGATAATTCTAGGAAATTACATAAATAAAGCAACTTTTTTTATATATATATAAAAAGAAAAGAATATGTGGAACAGGCTTAACACACATTCCGTTACCCAAAAAATAATAATAATAATAATCCCCAGGGGCCAAAACAAAAGCGAACTCCAGGCTTTGGAGTAAAGCCATGATTTTAAGGATCTGCAGAACCTTGTAGGCCCCTTGCATTGTGGATGTCAATAGTAGTTAACTGATTCACCATAGTTACGTTATTCAAGGATGATTGCATTGTATGAATACAGCCTTTATGGCTCAGTGTCATATATAAAGCCAGATTCAGGGAGGCCTGCCAATCTTGTTATAGGCATCCTATAACACCCCCTTCCCCAAATCTTCTGCGACTAGAATTTCCATCCAACTCAGCAGAGCTACACAGGCCATAGGCTTAAACCAAGCAAATCAGAAATGACACTAAATTCAGAAAGGGATATTTAATATTAACTTGGGGTAAATACAGGTAGTCCTCAATTTACAACAATTCATTTAGGGGCCATTTGAAGTTACAATGGTATCAGGAAAAGTGACTTTTGACTATTTTTCACACTTACAACCTTTGCAACATCCCCATAATCACATGATCAAAATTTGGATGCTTGGCAACTGACTCATCGGTTGCAGGGTCTCAGGGTCACGTGATCACCTTTTGCAACTTTCTGACCAGCAAAGTCAATGGGGAAGCCAGATTCACTTAACAACCTTGTTACTTAATTAACAATTGCAGTGATTCACTTAACAACTGTGGCAAAAAAAAAGTCGTGAAATAAGGCAAAACCCATTTAGAACTGTCTCGCTTAGCAACATAAATTTTGGTCTCAATTGTCAAGGACTAATTGTACAGATGTTTGAAAAATATAAGAGGAAATTCTCAAATCGTACTTCTGATGAGTAAATTAAGATGGAATCACTTTGAAACATTTTTTCCTGATCTTTCAGCACCTGGACAGAGTTGTCATTTCTGGGACATTCTTCCAGCCTAAAGTTGCCCCAATGTCCCCCCACTCCCACAGTGTTTCATCGAGTAATAGAATTTTTAGGCCTAAAACATCTGGAAGGCAGCCAGACTGAAAAATACTATTTTCTCAACATCCCTTAGAGAAGCAGAAGTTTGGACCATACTTATTATACCTTGATATCTTGTAGGAGGACCCGACCCCCACGCTGGCTCTGAAATTTCAGCAACTTGTCAGCGTGCTCCCTCTCCTCATGTGACTGAGACCGAAAGAAGCTGGAGACGTTTGCAAGAGCCACATCATCCCGGTCAAAATACGAAGCCTGCAGAAAAAAACAGAAATCTGTCTTTATGCTCCAATAGCCTTTTCTCTATAATTCTGGTGTAGATCCATCCAACGGTTCCTTAGACAAATGAGAAAAGACAGCAGGATTGGAACAAGAAGAATAGTAGCAGTAGGGTTAATCTATAGTCTACACCAGTGTTTTTCAAACTTGGCAATGTTAAAATGAGTGGACTTCAACTCTCAGAATTCCCCCGTCAGCATAGAGATGGTCTAAAGAAACTGACATTCTTCAAACTTGACATACCTGAAGAACATTTCTCAAAGTTAAATGAAACAAAGGAATAAAGATCTTAACATTTTATGATTATAAACTGTCATGTTGAATCACTAGATTCTCCAAGCAGCATAGTTTGTGTGCCCTTCCTCTAGATCAGCATTTCTGAACCTTTTAGATATGCTGGACTTCAGTCCTCAGAATTCCTCAGCCTCCAGATCTTAAAAGTTGTTAAAAGATTGAGAAATACTGGTCTACAACCATGGCGATTTTAAGATGTGTGGACTTCACTGCTGGATGGAGAATTCTGGGAGTTGAAAGTCCACACATCTTAAAATTGGCACGTTTGAGAGACACTACCTGGACTGAAACTATGCCAGATGCATCATCATCAGGTAAGCTCATTTCTAATCTTTAAAATAGAACTGTACGTGAGTAAGGAGGCAGGTTGCGCCTTCTCTTCGCTTTCCAGAGCGCCCGTGCGTCTAAAATGCACGTGCGTGTGCAAAATCAATTACCGCGTGTGCAAAAGGCTTAGCCTCTGTGCTGTTTACCTCTTCCCCGAATCTAACCACTCTGAGCCTTTCCGGTCGTTACCATTTCTTTTCCAAGAGAACAATTCTCTAATAGTTTCCCTACAGAACAAGTTGCTCACCGAAAGAAAGGCGCCTTAAGTTACTTAGCCAAGAAAACGGATTACTGCACTAACCGCCTGGTGTGGAGCCCCGATTACGCCTCTCTTTATCAGCCTCGCACAGACTTCCAGATGGGGAAAGGGATAAATTCCCACCACCCTAAGCTAGGCTGGGGATAGGGGGTGCGGAGGCAGGCTGCTCTAGATCCCCCTTCATTTTTATAACTAAGCGTCGAACTTACCTAATATTTATACGTCTGAGCAGGGGGTTGGACTAGAAGACCTCCAAGGTCCCTTCCAACTTTGTTATTCGATTCTATTCATTCTATTCTAATGCACTTCTCCTATTTTCCCACAACCACCACCCTGTGAGGTAGGTCAAATTAGAAAGGGACTGACCCAAAGTCTCCCAGCTGATTTGCATGCTAAAGTGGGACTAGAACTCAGGTTCCTGGCTAACCATTTGACCAAACTGCCTCTACGCAAATTACCCCGTGCCTCCGCCTGCCCCCTTACCCACCATGGAGAGGTAGACGTAGCTGGCATACAGCTCCATGTTGACCATGCGATTGATGGCAGCTTCGCAGTCGCGGTGGTAGTTCTGGCGGATCTGGGAGTCCATTTCAGCGGTGGTCTGGAAGAGGGGTCCGGCCCAAGGAGATGCTGCTGGAGGCGGAAGATCGGCAAGCAACGAGTCGCTCCCTCGTCTGATTTCAACTCAAGGAAGGAGGAAAGAGGCGATCCAAAACAGGGGGGAAAAAAGAATAGAAAAGGCGGTGGAACCAGTTCCGTTCAAGCACTGTTGAAGCAGGAACCGAGCTCTGCTGGACAAAGGGATTCGCGCCCCTTTTATAAAGCGGCTGAGCGATCCAGAAGGACGTGCGCAGCCGCCGCCGACCACTTGATCTCGCCAGCTTAGGCCGGAGGTTTGCTAAAGGCGGAGTCTGGGTGGAGAAAGCCACGGAGCCCTAGCGCCCTCCCTTCTCGATTCACGTGACACAACATGCAGACGGTCTCTTTCCTGCTGCCTAAGGGGTGCTCACTTTTAACCTGGTTGGATAGCAGTATCCCAGTATTTGAGGGGATGCCACAAAATACAGGGGGGGTTAACTTATTTTTCAAAGCACCAGAAAGTAAGACAAGAAACAATGGATAGGAACTAATCAAGAAGAGAAACAACCAGCGGAAGGGCTTGCGTTCAGAAGTTATGGGTGCTTCATTACTGTAGGTTTTTGAGAAGAGACTGGACAACTGCCTATCTGAAATGGTATAGGGTCTCCTGCTTAAGCAAGAGGCTGGACTAGAAGACCTTCCAAGGCCCCTTCCAACTCTATTCTGATTGGATTGGATCTGGGAGCTTGTTCATCATGATAGAATAGCTGTGTGCATGGAGCAAATGAAAACAACAGGGCATCTTGAGGACTAGGTGTTTTCTTGCACTTAGATGAAGGTCCACTAGAAGTTGAGAAACAAAATCCTTATTGCCGCGGTTCTATAGTAACTAAAGAACTTTAACCACTTGGATTTATTTACTTGCGTACTAGACTTCCGTGGCTACCTATCTCATAGCATAATTCTAGGCTGCTTGCAACAATCCATAAAATGAGAAATAACCCAGGCACCGGACCAAAAAGCCTCCCAGCAAAAGGATCATGTTTTGAGGGGAGAGCCACTTCTTCATGACCTTCCAGAAGGTGAAATTCGATGTCAGATGGGAGGCTGTTCTGAAAGTCAGGTGGCCACCAAGGTCTCAACAGGTAACATATAAGGAAGGGGACCTTTTTACTTACCATAGTGTCTTATTTTCTTTCCAACCTTGGAAATCCCATGAAGACTATAGCCCATTGCAAAATTGTTTTGTCTTGCCAACAGGATGATTTGGGATCTCTACCTGCTGTGGGATCAGACCAGCTTCCTGCCATTGCTTGACCCTCTCCAAGAAACACAAACAGGGTTTGAGTTACGTGATGGGATCCACCGTAGTGGATCACTTTTTTAAAAAAAAATTGATTTATATGCCGCCCTTCTCCGAAGACTCAGGGCGACTTACAATGCACTAAGCAATAGCCTTCATACTTTTGTATATTTATACAAAGTCAGCTTATTGCCCCCACAAACTGGGTCCTAAATTTACCTACCTTAGAAAGGATGGAAGGCTGAGTCAACCTTGAGCCTGGGAAGATTCGAACTGGTGTAATTGCAGACAGCTGGATGTTAATTACGGTGCTTTAGTCTGCAGAGCTAAACCAGGCTCTGTTTTGAAAGACATCAACTTGGTGTTTTTCAAAAAGGCCATGGAAATATATGAAGAACATAAATCAGGGTTGGAACTTTGCTTACTGAATGTATTCCCAAATAATTTCTGCATGTTTCTTGTTAGAGGAGAAGGTCTTGTGAATTTTGGTTGGCAATCTTTCAGGCATTATTAAGCAGGTCTTTCACATAACAATCAATCTGAATAGAGCTGTAAGGGATCTTGGAGGTCTTCTAGTCCAACCCCTTACTCAAACAGGAGACTCTGTACCCTTTCAAGAAAAAAAGAGACCAATTAATAAAAGATGTTTGGTGCAGTACTTGTGTTAAAAATAAAATATCTGCATTTACATGTGTGGTACAATACTGAAGGGGTTTATTTTATTTTCATTTTTTTATCCAGAAACATTCAAAGTGGATCTTCCATCTATAGTCTGAGGGTGACCATCCATTTATTTCCAGGTTTACTATTTTTAAACTGGACTCCTCTGGATGGCTGGAGTTACAACTTCCATCCCAAAGCCACAAAGAATTTACAATCGCACTCACTTGTAGGGCACCAATTTAGGCAACAATATGTATTAATCTAGGAGTCCTGTCTTGAAACAAATACACAAGCTTAATATTAGCTAATTGCAGTGTGTATACCAAGCCACAATATCTTCTGCTTTTCAGACTTGTCTGTTTTATTAATACAGGTAGTTCTCAATTTATGACCACAATTAAGCCCAGCATTTATATTATTAAGTGAGACATTGAGTTTCGCCCCATTTAACAACCTTTCTTGCCACAGTTGTTAAGTGAATGACTGCGGTTGTTAAGTTAGTAACACAATTAAGTGAATCTAGCTTCCCTGTTAACCTTACTTGTTCGAAGATCACAAAAAGTGATCACATGACCCTGGAACACTGCAACTGTCATAAGTAAGAGTCAGTTCCAGGCATCTGGATTTGATCACATGACCATGGGGATGCCACAACAGTCATATGAAAAATGGCCCTAAAACACTTCTTTCATTGCCATTGAAACTTTGAATAGTCACTAAATCACGTCGAGGACTACTGTCATCTATATGTTTCCAGTATAGTATTGAAAGAATAGTGTGGCCATATCAGGATATTAAGGCAATATTAAGCCTTATTTCAGAAAAAAAACCCCTTAACACTCTTCTGAAAGAGTGTAGTTTAGGAACGGGGAAGGAATAATGGACCATTAAGGACAGAGTTTCAGGAAAAAAAATTGCTCATTCCTGAGAAAGTGAAAAACAAGAAGCAACTGCAAAATAAAACTGTCTTGATCTTGTTTGGTGAAAGATAGAAAGAAATATTCAAGGTTTTGCTGCTCTACCTTGCTACAGAAAAAATAGATTTATTAATCTTAAAGGGCCTGGTCCCCACCCCAAATACAGCTGGGGTGATTTGCCACCTGTTAAATAGCCTATATTAAAGAAAGAGATATTGGATAGACTCCCTTTGAGTGCAGAAGTCCTGAGCTATAAACTCAAACAGGGATGTGGTGGCTCAGTGGCTAAGACGCTGAGCTTGTCGATCGAAAGGTCAGCAGTTCAGCGGTTCAAATCCCTAGTGCCGTGTAATGGGGTGAGCTCCTGTTAGTTGTCCCAGCTTCTGCCAACTTAGCAGTTCAAAAGCACATAAAAAATGCAAGTAGAAAAATAGGGACCACCTTTGGTGGGAAGGTAATAGCGTTCCGTGCACTTTTGGCATTTAATTATGCCGGCTACATGACCATAGACATCTTTGGACAGCACTGGCTCTTCAGCTTTGAAATGGAGATGAGCACTGCCCCCTAGAATCGGGAACAACTAGCACATATGTGCGAGGGGAACCTTTACCTTTACCAATGACACATATCCTGTGACATCTTTGTGTAAAAGCAGCATCTCAAGACTGTGCATTACAATGTACATTAATGGCACTATTCACATTGTGAGGGACTTGTTGGTCCCCACTACAAAAATCCATGGCTACTGATCAATAAGAGACGTTTGTTTTGAAAGGACTTCTGAGAACATAGAAAGAAACTGTAACAGTTGTCTGCAGGATGTTTTCAGAAAAGTCAAGCTGTGTTTTTTTTTATGAGTGAGGCCATGGCAGCCAGCTTCTTGACTAATTTAACCACATCCTGCAGACATTCCTGGCCTGTAGTCTCAGAAGAGAGTGATCGTTTGAACACAGAAAGAAGCCCCAGCTTCAGGATTTAGCTCCTCAGTAGACAAACTACTTGTAAAGTTGAAGAGTCGCTATCAGCAAGTTTGTTTACATGCACTCCTTGACTTACAACTATTTGATTAGCAAATGGTTTGTTTGTATGTTCAAAGTTACAACATGAAAAAAGGGACTTTTAATAGATATTCACACAGCCATCGTAGCATCCCATCATATGATTAAAATTCGGGGGCTTGGCAACCAGCATGTATTTACAATGGTTGCAGTGTCCCGGGATCACATGATCGCCATTTGCAATCTTCTCAGTTGGTTTCCAAGAAGCAAAGTCAATGGGGGAACCCAGATTCGTCCTTAATCTTAAAGGACCTGGTCTCCACCCTAAATACAATCGTGTTGATTTGCATGATTTACTTAACAGCTCTGACAAAAGAGGTAAAATTGGGTGCAAAGTCATTTAATACCTGCCTTGCTCAGCAATGGAAATTCCCATCTCAATTATGCTTGTAAGTTGTGGACTTCCTCTATTTAAAACCATGTGCAAAGTTTGCATCTCACTTATTTTGGCTATGTTATGCGGAGGAATTCACTTGAGAAAGCAATTATGCTTGTATGAGTTAGGAGTAAAAGGAAACCTGGCTGCCAAAGGACACAGGATGAACACCATCAAATGATGACCAGTCAGAGTGTAGAAGTAATGCAAGATCAGAAGACATGGAGAGCCTTGGCCCATAGAATCACCCAAGAGTAGGACACAGCTAAATGAATAATATCATCACCATTATCAACCATTATCACTATCATCATGTTAAATCATGTTTTGTAGTGTTTCTGGCTTAGACCCAGTCACTGGGATTTGCAAACCATGGTTTGTGGCTTAGTATATTGTGAAAATTTAGGCAACTGTGATTTGCTGAAAAAATCATCGCATGTTACTTGAGCTTAGCCACCATCAACAATACTGCATAGTTGGACTGCTTTGCCATGAAACTTTTTCCCTATTCTATTTTAGGACAAGTCCCAGCATCTTGTAACTAACGTCCATCCAGGCCCACCTTTTCATTTACCCCCCTTTCCCCATTGAATCCCCCCCAAAAAAACTTTCTGTCTTTTCAAATTCCAACAGAATCCTTGTTGTTTTTGATGACAAAAATTACTTGTTGCAATGTTTCTTAAGCTCAGCAACATTAAGAGATGGGGATTTCAACTCCCAGAATTCCCCAGCCAGTATGAGAGACCATTGTGGAGGTTGAGAAACACTGGATAAGAAAAAGATCAAAAACTACATTTATTTTTGTGTTTTGCTTAAAAAGAGAGAAAAATTGGTAACTTGTGATTTATGGGCTTGAAGATTAGAAAGGAAGGGTTATGGAAAGAAGAAAATTATGATGCAATTTTAGAGAGAAGGGGGGCATAACATAAATGTGTTTATAATTGCTGAAGAAGATCAGGAGCCGCTTCTCTAAAAATTTCTATTTTCTTTTTTCACTACTTGCTATTTTTCTTTATTATCTTTCCTTTCTGATACGGTTCTACTTTGAATCCATGTTGTTTTCCTGATAGGCTTTGCATGTTGTGCTGGACATGAAGCTATGGTGTTTCATCACCATGAGTCAGCATCAAGCAGAGCTGTAAAATTGAGGGGGGTGGGGGCTAAGAAGATCTACGTGCAAAACTCTGTGTCCTCCCATTCAATCAGGAAACTTGTTCGGACTAGATTAACTGGCGTCAAAACACTTGAGGCACCTAGCTCCATCTTCAATTAGTGCCTCTCCCTAAAATCCTGTATCAGCCTGCTGTCCATCAGTAGCTAGCCTCCACTGAATTTCCAGAGCCTGGGAAACTGCAGGAGACTGCAGGAGAAGCCCTTAATGGGACAACCCACCACAGTCAATTCACCACAGCCAATTCGCTGCGATCAACTTGTCACAGGACAACTTGCTATGGGACAATTCAACAATTCAATTTAATTATTTAAAATAATTTAAAAACTATTTTAATTTTTGTCATTCACATTTCATTTTATCCCTCCTTTGGCATCTTTCCTTTAATGATTCTACTCAACTATTTTTTTGATATAAGTGTAACTTTTTTAATTTTAATTTTATTTTTAATTTGATTTATATGCCGCCCTTCTCCGGAGACTCAGGGCGGCTTACAATGCGTTAAGCAATAGCCTTCATCCTTTTGTATATTTATACAAAGTCAGCTTATTGCCCCCACAAACTGGGTTCCCAATTTACCCACCTTAGAAAGGATGGAAGGCTGAGTCGACCTTGAGCCTGACTAGGATGGAACTCAGAGAAATTACAGGCAGTTGGTGTTAATTGCTGCCTTTAGTAGGAGGCATTAGCCCTCTACGCTACACAGACTCCTTTGTCCCATGGCAAACTGTCCCACAGCAAGTTGGCAATGGCAAATTGGCCAAACCAAGTTGGCCACACATTGACCCTTGAGGGAATGTAATTTCTTCTCTTCCTCCCATCCTCAGCACACATGTGCACATATTAATCCTTTCAGTCCATAGGTTGATCTGTCAGCAAAGGCCACAACCTGGGCCCAAGGCATGGAAGTTATTAATTGCTAATTAAAAGCCACTAATGGCCCTGCAGCTTGCTGAATTAGAGCTTTCCACTCTCATGGTTAGGCCTCTATAGCCTTAATTAGACTTCTTAACCGATGACATCGTTTTGAGTCGCAACCCGTTATCTCCCCACCCTTTTGGTTTAATCTCAAAGGACCAGGTATTTTGCTGAGGGTGGCAAGGAAAAAAAATCTGCTGACGGCAGTTTGGCTTTGGCGGTTTGCAAATGGCACACTCAGCCAATGGATTTGCTGAGGCAACTGGTGGCATGGAAGAGATATGAGGTCTTTCCGCTGCCTTTATGTCTATCTTTGCATGTCCTAAAGATCTTAGAAGTCTATCTGTTGGAAAAAAGTCAGCTTCTTCAGATAATAAAGGCAGTTTTCCCTTTTCCTTAAACCAGTTCTTAAAGAAGGAGACAAACTGTGTTTATGGAATATCCTGGAAAAAAAAATCAGCAAGCTAAATTTTCGCTTAGCCTGTTGGAGGACTTAAATGCCATGTGTTCATAATTCAAAAACTTAGGTTGAATAAACCTTGTGTAAATTGATTGGGTGTTGTAAGCAGAATATGCAAACTCAGCCAAAGGAGACCAGTTACCATCTTGGACCTTGTGTTTTAGTTACTAATCATTTGGTGAAAGGTGAATATTTACTCTAAGGATCTTTGTTCATATTCTGTAGCTGACTGCAGAACTTTTCATCTTACTGAAGTCATTAAAATTATGCCAGATAAGCCTTTCTTATACAGCTCTTCAGTATTTTTATGTTTTTGATACTCAACCTGCCTTTCTACTCAAGATAGTACTCAAGATAGCTAATGAAGTAATGGCTGGGCTCAATCTGCCCATTTCCAAATCAAAGGGGTTTGCTTCAAAAGTTTGTTTCCTGGCCTCATATCCTGTTATATTCAAGCAGAAGCTCCAAACAGCTCAAAATGTTGATAGTTTCTGTATTGCTGCCTTTTTATCCTCCTATCCACATTTTTATCCTCCTAAGATTAGAGTTGCCCTACCCACACAGAGAAAAAGATAGTAACTAAGAAAACAGTGAGCCGTAAATTGGCTAAGGGGTTGTGGAAGTAGAATCACTGTATGTTCTTCCAAGTGAGATCCATGTTAATTCCAATTGTGCCATTGTTCACGTCCAGAACTCTAATGTTTCTTCCAATTGAAGGCCAGCATGCAGAATCTCTTAGAGGCTATTTAGATAGATAGATAGATAGCTTTTATTGCGGTTAGAGACCAAATTAAATACATATAAAAGGGGGGGGGTAGATTTTACAATTGTAAATAGATCATGCGACAATACACCATCTACTACCTCAGATACAATCTGTACTATCAATACTAGTGATCCTCTGCCATAGGAATTACCGGTCTCTTCCCCCATTTTTTTTCCGCCATGACTGCAGCAAAATTTTTTGCCACCTTTCAAGTTATATTAGGGTCTGCATCCTGGAGTAGGAAATAAAGGCTGAACAGATCAGGTGATCCAGGGAATCTCTGGGAAATAGGAGAAATGAATCTTGATCTTATGTCTCGGTAGTGGGGACATACGAATGTAATGTGAAACAGAGATTCTGGGGATCGGCCATCACATGCACAATAGGAGGATTTTACTCCCCCCGAAAGCCTACTGTCGAGGACATTCGAGGGGATCACATTAAATCTTGCCTTCATAAATGCGAGCCTATGTTTGATAGAATGTAACGCAGAGAGGTAAAGTGGAGGGTGAGGCAAGGGAACAATTCCAAGGGAAAACGGTGAGCATGTTCCCGATCCGTTTGCCAGATTTAGTTGTCTGTCAATGTCATCCAGCCGTTGAAAGATCAATGATTTGGCAGCATCAGGGCCTAAAGTAAAAGCTTCAATGGGGGAAATCCCGATCTTCAAAAGCTTTGTATGGATATTATGGGCCCAGGGACTATGAAAAGGGTTCCGCCATAGGCATTGGCCTAGGTATTTAGACAGACAGCATGGAAAAAATAGGGAAGAGCATAAGCCATAATTTAATTATGGCAGGATATGGAACGATGATCAGATGTAGTACCATTCAGGTAAACCAAATGGGAGTGGAGGGCTAGATCTTTGCATTGCCCAGATTGCTCTTCATTAAAACCATCTGTCTTGACACATCTTCTTGTCATTGAGGTTCAAAGAATCAAGAATTTGAGGCTTGAAGTCTTCAGGTTCTCTATCCAGTAGAGGTTGGGAAGCATCTGGCCTGTGAAATTAATCTGGTTGGCCTCAGTGGAGCAAGGTATCTTCCCAACAAGTCTTAATTGTAAAGAAGCATAGTCAAGACTTTGGGCAGGAAGTTGGAGAAGACCTCCAAGGTCCCTTCTAGCCTCATTATTCTATGATTCTATGAAATTAGAAAGTTTCTTCTTTCAATTGCTATCATTTCTTTCTTTCTGTATTTTTGTTTTTCACTTTCACTGTTCTCTTTATTCTGTATTCATGGGGCGTGATGGTTCAGCAGCTAAAGACACTGATCTTGTCAGCTGGAAAGGTGACAGCTTGGGTTCAAGACCTGAGCACGTGTGATGGGGTGAGCTTCCATTATTACCCAGCTCCTGCCCACTTAGACTTCGAAAGCATGCAAAATGCAGGGAAATAAATAGGTGGAAGGAAACAGTGTTCCAGGCTCTTGGCAGATAGTCATGCTGGCCACATGACCATGGAAGTGTCTTCAGACAATGTTGGTTCCCTCGGCTAAAAAACAGAGATAAACACTGCCCCCTAGAGTCAGACACAACTGGACAGGAAAAATCTTTACCTTTACCTTTTTATTCTATATTCATTAGTATTATCTTTATGTTCTCTTTAAAATTGTCTAATAAAAATTTATATATACAAAACAAGGAGGAAAATTCAGGTAGTCCTTGACTTACAATTAGATTTGAACCCAAAATTTCTGTTGCTAAGTTAAACATTTGTTAAATAATTTTTGCCCCAATTTAAGACTTTTCTTGCCACAGTTCTTAAGTGAATCACTACAGTTGTTAAGGTAATCACATGGTTGTTAAGTGAATATGGCTTGCCCACTGACTTTACTTGTCAAGTCGCAAAAATGGATCACATAATTCTGTGACACTGCAACTGTCATAAATATGAATCAGTTGACAAGTGCCTGAATTTTGATCACATGACCATGGAGATCTGCAATGGCCGTAAGTGTGGAAAAACAGTCATAAGTCACTTTTTAAGTGCTGTTGTAACTTTGAACAGTCGCTAAATGAATTGTTGTTAAGTCAAGGACTAGCTATACTTACAGGCCACAGATATTCCAGCATGTTTTCTGACATAACAGTTTTTGAAGTATCCTGTCTTCAAATGAAGTCTGTCTTGTAGTGACTCAGAAGACAAGTAAACAAGAAACAGTTTCATTTTATTATTATTTCTGGTCAGGGTGAAATCCATCCACGGTTTCCCAAAAGGAATCAGTAATTTTCTTAGTCTTCCACACAGCAGGAATGAGAAATACCAATCTCTCCAGATTACTGTTCTTACGAGGGGAAAAAGTTTAGTAGAGCATTCTGAAAAGAAAAAAAAAGAATGGAAACATTTGAATGCAAAGGGTAGCAAAAATATTTAACCTGGCAGGAGAAAAGTCAACAAATGTTTCCCAAGTCATAGTTTGTTGCCTTTCTATTTCCACAGAGTTTCTGTTTTTTGTTCTCTAACCTTTGCAGTTTCACCTCTGCAATTTTTCACAGCAGAAAAGTATCATCACATTTGGGGGACATTCTTATCTCATCGTTTAGGAAAAACTGCATCTGTGCTATCATTTAAATACTGCTTTGTAGAATTAAGGAAAAAAGTTGGACATGAAATAGTTCAATAACACTTTTGCAATGCCTGACATGGCTCTTAATGTAGCCTGAGGTAAAATTTATCCTAAGTTGTGGGTTGGCGAGCTGTAATTTCGAGGCTAGAAAAAGTGTAGCTCTTGTAAGTGTAGGGAATTCAACCCATTTTTACCCCATGAGTAGCTGGCTGGCAGGCAGCAAACAGAGCTGTTTTCTCCCTACAACGGTAAGGAGAAAAGGAAAGGGAAAGGGAGAATGTTGGGAAAGTGGTAGATTAATTCAAGAGCATCTCCGGTCCAGATCTGTATGCTTCTCATTCATGACCTATTCAGGGGAAGCAATAGGCACTGGGGGGGGGGGTGACACATATAAATGAATCATATTTGGTGAGATAAGGTAGTTCTCAACATACAACCACAATTGAGAGCAGAATTTCCATTGCAAAGCAAAGTGGTTGTTAAGTGAGTCACTGCAGTTGTAATGTGAATCAAGCAGTCATTCAGTGTATCTGGCCTCTCCCATTGACTTTGCTCATTGGAAAGTTGCAAATGGCAATCCCATGACAATGGGATTCTGCAACTAGAATAAATACATTGCCAAGTACCCAAATTTTTATCATGTGTCTATGAGGATGCTGCAATGATCGTAAGATGCAAGGACTGGTCATAAGTCACTTTTTTCAGTGTTGTTGCAGTTTTGAGTAGTTGCAACACGCTCATGAACGGCTGTAAGTGGTGCACCAGCTGTATTGTATGGGAGGGAATAGGAACAACATTTCTTTCAGAATCAAGTCTGCACTGCATCTTCCAATGATGTTAGGTACATGTCCAAAGTCACATTTCAAAAAGCTGTGAGCAAGACAGGGAAAAAATGAAATGTTGGATTGATGTCATTTATAATAACATGAGTTTAAAATATAGCTATTTGATATAATTATTTTCCAGACACATTTTCAATTTCACACTTTTCCCCATGTTACATTCATAACAAAAGCTCAGTAGCAAATTTTGGTGGTGTCCATATGAGGCTTTGAGGGTGGGGGGTGTCTTTGTGCAGCAAACTCTCTAGTGAAACAGGGGAAATGTAGGCTGAGTGAGTAGCATATCAATCTACTGCGTAAACATTACATTAACAGTATCTTTAAAAATCTGTATTAACGTTGTACCATTTGGAAGAAAATATGTTGCATCTGTTTAAGGTTGAGTTTTGGATCAGTAACAAGGTAGTAATTTTTGTTTAAAAATCAAGCTATTTTTTTAAAATAAAAAGATGAATTCTAAAGTAAAATTAAATTATATGCCTATTTTATTTTTTCTGCTTTCCTAAGTAGCTGTAGAGTTGCATGGACTCCCACAAAAAAAATCTTACTATTAATTCCTACTTTTAGATAATTCACCCAACTGGCTTTTGCTGTCTTAAAGACTAGAAACATTTCTTTAAAAGACAACTGGTAGTTTTTAGGATTCCGAGCCCAGCTTTGGGGTGGACAAACTGGCTTCATGGAACACAAATTCTTCAGGTAATGTTAATGTTCCTAAATTGTCTATATTCTTTTGAGCTGGATGACACTTTCCACAAACACATCCATGTAGCTGCCTGGAGTCAGGTTTAATTCAAAGATACCTTTATCTTTAACTTGGGTTTAGCTTGATATGGCATGTCTGCCCCCTGTTGGACTTCTTGGGAAGAAGCTGCCCCAAACAGTTTCAAAACAACATCCTCATGAACAGTGGTTTCTTCAAGTCATTCAACAAAGAATAAAAACAAACACCCACCCACACAAATGCAGCTATTAAAAAGGAAGATCAGCTAAGCGGATTTGGTTCTTATGAGCAAATGAGTCAGGTACACTAGCCAGGTTGTGCATCATAGTTTAGTGAACAAAGCATAATTCTTCAGTTTCCACAACACATTAAGGTAAAATGAATGAAATAGCATTATGGCTTTGTTTAAGGTTCTCCTACGTTTTCTTATCAGGAGCCGAACTCTTCCAGGTTGTGAGATCTTCTGGAGGTGCTGTGGCTTTCCAGATATTGCTATATGATAATTCCTATTAGTGACAATTCATGCTAATTGGGGTTGATGGATCTTGAGGTCCAATGCCTAAACCAGGCTTGTTTTACAGCTGCACCTAAGTCTACATTTTTAACAAAGTCTTCTCAAATCTTGGCTATAAGAGAAACACTCAAGGAATCCTCAACTGTGCCACTCACCCAGCCTCCCTGCTGTTCAATCCAGCCAGCCAGCCGATCCCTTAAAAAGTTCATGGTCCAGTCCATCACATCCCTGAAGAAACCGACGGCAGACTATGGGTGTAGAAAAGAAGAAACACCAAACATTATTCAAAACAGAACCTAAAATGTGTAAGCTTTGGTGATTTTTTTTAGTCAAAATATTGAGGAGAGAGAGAAGGTGGGAAATAAGGGCTAGAAAAATCAGATTTGCAGATTAGGAGTTTCTTGGCTATGAATTAAACCTACTTGTCAAAAGTTCAATAGAATGTGCTCCAAGATTCGTTAATTCACTAGCTCATTTCAACCTGGTGATCGGTAAATTGGGACTTCTTAATTTGCAGTAACCATGAACATTTTAGACAAAGAAAGCAACTGTATGCATTTATTAATTCAGAAGTAAATCAAGTGTCAGATTTATTTTGAGATAAGCGTGCAAAGGGACATAATTTTTCCCAATCAGTTTCTAGAGATGTTAATCTTTGAAAAGACACATTGAGCTAAAGAAGAACAAATGCTCTTCTAGCCACTTAAAAAGAGAGAGGTCAACCACGTTTTAAATCTGCTTCTAACACTGAGTTGAGTGCATGACTTCTTTCTGAAAAAAATGCCACGGTCAATTCTGGGTTGAAAAGCTAGGATGGCATGGCACGCGACTTAAAAGAAACAGAAGAAGAATTACTTAGTGATTTAGGGGCATATTTCTTTCCTAAATAGGTGGGGAAAGAGTGAAGGATAAATGGGATGAGTGAAAATAGGCGAATTGGACCTGGAAGATTTGAAGAACACAATCGATAAGACAAAACAGGCAGTTTTGTCTGTTTTGTCAGTCCTTAAATCTTGCAGAGCTTTCAAACATACAAAGCATCCCAGGCAAAACAAAAACAAAAAGACTCAGGTATCTTTTCTGTTTGTTTTTCCTTTAAAATAGGTATATAATGGCTTGAGCAGAATAACAGTCAATGTGAATAGGACAGTCAATGTGGATTGAAAGACTACCCTTTCCCCCGTATTCTTTCTTTTTAACTCTCCATTGGCTTGTTGGTATAAAAGAAATGTACAGAGTCATTTGGCATTACGTAGAAGGAAAAATGACATCTTGTGTGTCATCAAACATATCAAAACAGATGGAGCTTTAACTATCATGACGGAAGCCTACAATTGCATCATTTGCATGGTGATGACTTACATGTCATCATTTTGACATCACGTCTAGTAATGAATGGATGAAAGTATACAGAGCCCTCCCGTCTACCATTTTCTCTGGTAATGGTTCCTTCATTAAAAATTAGCCAGTAATCTGGATTTGGCTGGCACACCATGCCATGAATAAGGTGAACTAGCCAAAGCCAAACCATAGCTTTGGCTAGTTGTTTATATGGTAAACAACATATCTGACCCAGAGATAACAAGCAAAAACTATACTATCTCTTAGTGTGACATGCAAGTAAGATGAGAAGGACCCAATAAAGATTACCAATAAGGAGAGATGGACTGTTTTAATTAACAGATGCTTCATCCTTATAAATCTTCTCTTTCAGGCAAGGGAGAGTAATTTATGGCAAAAAGGCCTCATGTATCTGTCAAGTTGCTTTTCTGTAGCACAGTGAGTTCCCCTCACCGTGTTTGCTAAAAAGCTATATCAAGCCTATCATTCCAGGGCAGGAAAAAAAAATACATAATAATGCTGTTTCCTTAAAATGAGCACTTAAAATACAAAAATAACTCCCAATTTTCCTTTCTCCCAACCCTGCCACCTGCATCCATGTGACGGGTCTCTCTCCCTTTGTGACATTCAGCCCACTTAAAAGTTTTAAGAACGTCCTCCCCCACAAAAGCCTCTCCACTCCAAAACAACTCTGCCTTACGCTGCCACTGGTTGTATGGGTCTTATTACAACCCCGCTGTTTTCAGCTGATATTGCTTTTCCTGCCCACTCCTGGAGGATGTTGAGACAACAAACATTATGCCTTCAAGCTTCTACCTGTCTGCCAACTTCAAATGTAAAGTAGAAGAAGACAATGATCCGTCCCCAGTTGACTCCAGTAGCAAACATCTCCTCTGATACTTCAGCCAGACTACGGAGTGGATTTTCACGAATGACTCTTGCTGCCATACTGCAGTGAGAAAATGACATCTCAGAGAAATACAGCAAGTCCTCAATTTACAACCACTATTGAGTCCAGAATTTACGTTGCGAAGTAAGAAATTTGTGAAGTAACTTTTGCCTCATTTTACGACTTTTCTTGCCACATTTGTTAAGTGAACCACTGCAGTTGTTAAATTACTAACACGGTTCCTTTTTGGTCTATGACTGCAATAAAGTATGCTATGCTATGCTAACATGGTTGTTAAGTGAATCTGGCTTCCCTATTGACTTTGCTTCTCAGAAGGTCGCAAAAGAGGATCACATGACCCTGGGTCACTGCAACCGTCATAAATGTCAGTCAGTTGTCAGGCATCTGAATGCAACTCACATAACTATGGAGATGCTACAATGATAATAAATGGTCATAAGTCACTTTTTTCAGTGCCATTGTAACTTCAAATGGTCACTAAATGAACTGTTGTAAGTGGAGGACTACCTGTACAATAAAAATATAATTTTGGAAAATAAAGCAAAATCATGTAAAAAGCAGCAGATCCCAAAGCTCAAATCAGTTTTCATTTAAAATTAAAAAAAAAAAAAGCTTTCATGGATCTTGAATATCATTAGAAGCCCAGGACGGGAGAATGGATTTTACTAGAAGCAGAAGAAACAGTTTGAATCTCACTGCCTTTCACCAGAAGTAGCTGGTGCATCTTATATCAGAACTGGTAGACTGTCCACCATATTCCATACAACAGATTATTTTTTCTTATTATTAGGAACTGTATCATCAAACAAAGGGCAGCAGTGGCTCAGTGGCTAAGACGTTGAGCTCGTTGATCGAAAGGTCGGCAGTTCAGCAGTTCGAACCCCTGTTGCTGTATAACAGGGTGAACTCCTGTTACTTGTCCCAGCTTCTGCCAACCTAGCAGTTTGAAAGCACGTAAGAAATGCAAGTAGAAAAATAGGGATCATATTTGATGGGAAGGTAACAGCGTTCTGTGCACTTTTGGTGTTTAGTCATGCCGGCCACATGACCACAGAGACGTCTTTGGACAGTGCTGGCTCTTCGGCTTTGAAACAGAGATGAGCACCGCCCCCAAGAGTCGGGAATGACTAGCATATATGTGCGAAGGGAACCTTTACCTTTACCTTTATCATCAAACACAGCTGAAAATGCAGTCATGTAATAGACCGGATATTATTCATCTGTGTTAATAATCCAGAATGTACTTTCTCAGGCAAGAGCTGTAACGAATATCATCTGAGGAACCATTTCACCCTAATGGGATTGGCTGCCCCACTCACTCCAGCAGAAAGATCCCATTGGCCAAGGAATGTTGGCAGTCAGGGTCCAGAATAGCCTTTTGTGCTGTGACTCCTGTGGATCAATGTGCCCCTTGGGGTAAGATCTACCCCTAACCTCTTGGCCTTCCAAATGGGCCTGAAAATGTGGCTCTGCCAATTGGCCTTGGAGCCCTGATGGCGGCATCCCACATTGGAAGTGGTTACTAGAATCATAGGGCTGGAAGGACCTTAGAGAAATTTTCATCCAACACTCTGCCCAAAGCAGCAGTCCTTATTCCATTCTAAATGATTGTCCCATCTTTTCTTGAAAAGCACCAGCGATGGTGGGAGCGATGGAGTTCCCACAACTCTAGGAGGCAAACTGTTTCATTGATTAATTGTTCTCACTTTCAGGAAGTTTCTCTTTAGCTCCAGGTTGGATCACCCTCTGACTACTGTGTTTCCCAGAAAATAAGACCCTGTCTTATATTTTTTTGAACCTTGAAATAAGTGCTTGGCCTTATTTTCAGGGGGGGTCTTATTATTTTGGGGTACATGGAACCCAAATGGGAATTCTCTTGCCATCTTACCTGATGTCCAGCTCTGCATTTAAATATTTTTGGGGAGGGCTTATTTTCAGGGGGAAGGCTTATTTTCGGGGAAACAGGATAGTTGCTTCTTATCTTGTCCTCAGGTGCTATGGAAAATAAATCAACCTCCTCTTTCGTGTGAGAGTCAAATCATGTATTTGAAGACAGCTATCATGTTGCCCCTAAACCTTCTCTCTGTTAGGCTAAACATACCTAGTTCGTTTAGTCATTTATTGTACGGTTTAACCACTAGCCCTCTTATCATCTTTATTACTCTTCTTTATAATGTCAGTTGCTCAGAGTCCCTCAATAGTGACATGGAAGCATATAAATTTAATAAACAAACAAACAAGCAAATAAAATGCTACCAATCAGAGGTCCATTGGAAATTGGCCTTCTTCCCAAAGGGGAAATCAAAGTGGCCCACAGATGTGGGCTGGATCCAATTGGTTTTGTATCTTCCTACCTGGTGATATCTGGATTATTTCTGAGTTCCTGAAATATGCGGAACATGTGCTCTTGCAATGAATACACCTGGGCAGCATCTGGCTCATCTTCCTCATTTGCTTGTTCCCCTGGCAAGCTGTCTCTGCCAGACTGCTCCAAGGAGGCTGGATAGGGAGAGCAAGCTGCCAATCGCTGCCAGAGAGTCTTGATGAATCTGCCAGAGAAAAAGGCATGAACAGATGTGGTGTTTTAGCCTGGCATTTGAGGAAGGTGGAGTTAGCACTCTCCTAAGCATACCATCACTGGGCTTTGGATGGGAGATTCAACATCACGGGCAGAGATGCTAAAAAGGAGCAGTGAAAAGACTCCTTAAAAAGCACAGAGCAGCCTTACTGACAAAGTGATGCTCTTGAATGAGCTCATTTGGGTTTTTTTTTATCTTCCCTTTATTACTTTATAAATGACTCAAGGTGGTGAAGATACACAAGACTCATTCCTTCTCTTTTCCCCACAACAACAACCCTGTGAGGGCAGTTTTCTGAAATATTGCCCCCCCCCCCTCAACTTGTCCTGCAGCTGGACTTTCTGGGAGGCCCAAATTCAGCACATCTGGACTCTGCTCTATTCAAGTAACAGAAAGCTTGGAGAGCATTCATTTATGCTCAAAATGTACTCATCATATCACTTGTAGGGCCATGCTTGAGTTGGTTATGAGATGGGCGGCTATATAAACATTAAAAACAAACAAACAAATAAATAAATTCTTGCCTACCCCCACAGCAAGGCTTTCCCAATTCGAAGGATGCATGAGATGCTGTCAGAAAGTCCTTGGGAGAAAGAGACAAAAGATTTCAGGTGTTTACCTTCCATTTGCATTGGACCAATCTCTAATTCATTTTCCTGCAAACTTGCTAAATTGGCTTCCGGTTTCCTGAGAATTTAAGGAAAATAGACAGCAAGTTTCCTCTGGGGAAGACTTCTTCCTAGGCTGGTGAATCAGACCACCCATATTAAGAAATATCTTATTGGGGAAGAGATGGGTTGGGCTCACCCAGTAGTGAAATGTAAAATTTGTTATTACAGGTTCTGTGGGCGTGGCTTGGTGGTGGTGGGGGTAATGTGACTGCATGGCCGTGGCAAACTTTTTTTTTTTTACTTTTAAAAGCATTTTTTCTATAACATTTTCAGCCGAAGAAGTTGTAGAAAAAAATACTTTTAAAAGGCTGTGATGATCCCAGTTAAGCCACATAATCATCAGAGGCTTTTTTTTTTTACTTTTAAAAGCATTTTTTTGGCCAGGAAGGTTGTAGAAAAAAAACTTTTAAAAATAATTAAAAAAAAGCCTCTGATGATCGTGCAGCTCAGCTGGACATGTTGAGGGGGCGGGAGGGATTTTTGCTACCAGTTCTCCAAACCACCTGCCATCATTGCTACCAGATCGGGCGATTCGGTCCGAACCAGGAGCATTTCACCTCTGGTCTCACCCATCAAGACTAAGTCAGCCCAGGGAATTCCCGCCTGTGGCCCCTGGAGGCTCTTCTGATCATGAATATAGAAAATCTATGGCACAATTTCTTGTCATTCAGGTAAGAAACAGATGTAGAACTTCAGGATAAGTCCTGTAATAAATATACCGTATCATCATTTAAAAAAACAACGAAGAAAATTCCTTGGGAAAAGTAACTACTGCATCTACTCCACTATGCCTTACTCAAAAGCTAGGAATAGCCCCTTGTCTACTAGAAGGTAGAGGCTCATCCCACATTAATCCATAAAATGGATAATTTGTTGGCTTGGCATGTTGTAGGAACGGGACTCCTTACACACAGTCACTCATGCCCTTGTCACTTCCCGTCTGGACTATTGCAATGCTCTCTACATGGGGCTCCCCTTGAGGAGCACCCGGAGGCTCCAACTGGTGCAGAATGCGGCCACGCGGGTGGTTATGGGAACGACGTGGCATTCCCATGTAACATCTCTCCTGCACGAGTTGCACTGGCTCCCGGTGGTCTTCCAGGTGCGCTTCAAGGTTTTGGTTACCACCTTTAGAGTGCTCCATGGCTTAGGACCTGGCTATCTACAGAACTGCCTGCTACCACCAATAGCCTCCCACCGGCCGGTACGCTCTCATAGAGAGGGGCTCCTCTGGGTGCTGTCGGCCAAACAATGTCAACTGGCGGCCCCCAGGGGGAGAGCCTTCTCTGTGGGAGCACCCACTCTCTGGAATGAACTCCCCCCGGAGATATGGAGGATCCCGGATCTACGCACCTTCCGTCGCACTCTCAAGACTTTTTTATTCCATCAGGCTGGCCTGGCCTAAATCTTTCCCCTTTTTATCTTTTAAAATGTATATTTTGGATCTGTTTTAAATTATTGGGTGTTTTAAATTTGTCTTGGGCCTAATTGTTTAATTCGGTTTTATTCTGCTTTTAAATTTTGTATTTGTGTGTTTTATTTTGTGGCTGTTCACCACCCTGCTCACCTTCGGGAGCAGGGCGGTATATAAATCCAATAAACTAAACTAAACTAAGTCATAATGGAGCAAGCTATCCATAATTCAGTCTCATGCACAAATGCAACTTATAAAACTAATGTTTTAATATACAGTACATGTAATAGTTATTCTTTTGAATAATATCTTATTTAGAGCAAGCTAAAAATTAAAACTGCAGACTCCAGTGTTTCTCCTCTCATTGGCAGTGTTAGTGAAAAGCAGGAACAAATATTTCTTTGGGCAAAGTTCTATCTATATATGATGGCAAATTTGCTCTTTTTTATATTTCTCCAAGTGTGCCTATATATGAAAACAACAACACACATAAGGTTAACACTTAGGGAAGGAATTTAGTATATACACATAGTCCTTGATTTATGATCACAAAATTCTGGGACCAGAATTTCTATTGCTAAGCAAGGCAGATGCTAAGTGACTCATGTTCAATTTTATGATCTTTTTTGCCATAGTTGTTAAGGGAATCACTGCAGTTAAGTGCAGTTAAGTTGTTAAGTGAATCCACCTTCTCCCATTGACTTTGTGTATCAGAATCAGTATGGGAAAGTTAGAATCATAGAATCATAGGGCTGGAAGGGACTTCGGAGGTCTTCTAGTCCAACCCTAGGAGTGTTATACCATCCCAGTCAAATGATTGTCCAATCTGTTTTTGAAAATGGCAACGCTGAAGGTGATCACACAACCCTGGGATGCTGCAACCATCATAAATATATGTTGATTGCCAAGTGCCGAAATTTTGATTCCGTGACAGTGGGGATGCTGCAATGGTCAAAAGTGCGAGCACCGGATTGCAAGTCACTTTTTTCCAGTGCTGTTCTAATTTTGAATGGTCATAAATATATGGTTGTAAGTTGAGGACTCCCTGCAGTATAGCTGGAAATCCTGTCACTTGTGCCCTGACATCCCTGAACAATCTCCAGTTTCTGTTGCACCAGAAGCAGGGAAAAACATTTCACAGATGCAGAGATCTGTCTCTTAAGAGGAATTTCCCAAATACTAATTTGATTGGGCATAGCTGGTTACATGAACATAGCAATTTAAGATGTCTTAGTCCAAATTCAGCGGTTAGCTGTTGTGTGGATTCAGCCAATAAATTATTTAGTCCCTATTTTAAGGAACTACAAGAGCATTTGAACTGATTGACTAAAGAACCTGCGTAAAGAGTCTTCTCTCTTTAAATAATGTATGGATTACACATTTAACTTGCTGAACTGTTCACATACCCTGTTTTCAAGTACAGGTAGTCCTCAATTTACGAACACAATTGCACCCAGAATTTCTATTTTAAGTGTCACATTTGTTAAGTGAGGTTTGCCCCAATTTACGACCTTTCCACAGTTGTTAAGTGAATCACTGCAGTTAAGTTAGTAACATGGTTGTGGAGTGAATCTGGCCTCCCCGTTGATTTTGCTTGTCAAAAAGTTGCAAAAGGTGATCGCATGATCTTGGGCCCGAGCCATGGTCATGAACCAGTTGCCAAGCATCTGAATTTTGATCACATGATCATTTTATTTTTATTTATTTATTTTGTCAAATATATATAAGATAACAGGTAAAAGTATAAGCATAATTTGAATACATGAAAAGGGTAAGTAAAAAGGAATATTAGGACAGGGACGGTAGGCATGCCTGGTGCACTTATGCAGGCCCCTTACAGACCTCTTAGGAATGGGGTGAGGTCAACAGTAGACAATTTAAGGTTAAAGATTTGGGGGGTTAAAGTCATGGGGAGGCTTCAAATGTCCTAAGTGTGAAAAAGGGACATAACAGTCACTTTTTTTCCCAGTGCTGTTGTAACTTTGAATAGTCACTAAATGAACTGTTGTAAGTTGAGGGCTACCTGTACACCTTGGGTTAGAAGCTTGTTCCATTCCCCCGTGGAATCCTATAGCCCGGGATTATGTATTCTCGCTGTACGCGCTGACCGTGGTTTCCCGATGCGCAGATCCCTGGTTAAATTAACAACTTTTCTCAATTTATCCGAGTGCAGCACCGTAAACTCTGAAGCAGCGGCATGGACCGCCTATGCTCACACCCGCCTCTGCCTGTACCGAGGGGTGAGGCTGGCTGAAACAGCCTCGGAATCCGAAACTTCCAAATCCTTCCTTCACTCCCTCCCATTCTCCGCTGGGGGCATAAATTGGCCGCTCTTTTGCACAACTTTCTTACTCGATTCCCCGGGAATTGCAACTGAGGCCATCGGCCGGTTCCTCCCGCTTCCCTCAGCAGCCATGTCGAAATGCAGACGATGACGATCAGCCCCCTTTGCAGAGTAACTTCCTCTGCCGGTGAAAATGAAAGAGGGGACCAACTAAAGGCGTTCCTGAGGGAATTTCCACTCCATTCCCGAAAGGTGGAAGAATTGCAAGAAGTCGAGTGCAGTTCTTAACCTATGTGCACTCTTGCACTTAACTTCTGAGGAGGCACGAAGTTTGCACCATGAAGCTTGGATCACATGTTGCTTAACCCATCATAGGCTTAATTGTGGTTTGTGTATGCTACAGTTGTCATTAAGTGCCCTCCAAAATCCACAATGAGAAAAGGGTACGTTACGGCAGGGGTCTCCAACCTTGACAACTTTAAGACTTGTGGACTTCAACTCCCAGAATTCCTCAGACAGCAAAATTGCCAGGATTGGAGACCCCTGGCAATGCTTCTCAAGCTTGGCAATTTTAAGAGGTGTGGACTACCACTCCCAGAATTCCTCAGCCAGGAGAGGAATTCTGGGAGTTGAAGTCCCCTCCTTTTCAAGTTGCTGAGATTGAGATACACTCCTTTATGGCAAACGGGGGTTTGTGAACTCAGACCAAGAACAATCCTATGCACAACATTTTGGTTGTTACATTGGATGAATCTAACTACTATGCTGCAGTTAGTAAATCGTGATGTGGCAAATGTGGGTTAGCATCCGTGGTGGGATTCAGCCAGTTCGCACCACTTCGGGAGAACCGGTTGTTAACTTGCTGAGCAGTTTGGCAAACTGGCTGTTGGAAGAAATAATTAGAGCAGAAAACCAGTTGTTAAATTACTTGAATCCCACCACTGGTTAGCATGCCAGAATTTCATTTCAAGTTCATTACCTGAGTAATTCAGGCCATGAATGTATTTCTACTGGATTTGCCTTGCCCACCACATCGCTATTTAGTAACTTCTTCAGATAAACCTGCTCTATCCTGTGACCTCAATCCTTCAGGGGAATGCCCACTATTTTTCCCAATTATGCTAGATACAGTTGTGTATGAGGCCAGACATGGGTGACTGAAGACAGGTGGGTCTGACGGATATCAGCAAAGTTGTGGAAGACGTTATCAAGCAGGGAGCTGTTGAATATTTAGAAAAGAAAGTGTTTTAAAGCTGTATAAAGGAATTTCTTAGGTTTGTTGAAAAAATAAATGTAAAGAGGATCCTTTTTTTATCATCTACGATAAATTTGTGGCAGAGCAAAGAAACATTGGGACCAGATCTTTATTTTAATTCAGAGGATTCTTAATATAAAACTGAAACCAGATGTCTTTTTTTCAGGATTGTTGGATAAAAAACTTGAAAGAAAATTTGGAATTTTGTTACTATATATGTAGACAGCTGCAATAATGTTACATGCGCAAAGATGGATAGACACATTGACTCCTGCAATGGAAGAATGGATGGTAAAGGCAATGGAATTGGCGAAGATGGCAAAACTGTTTTAATTAAAGAGAGTTTATCTAGTTTTATTTACACATGGAAACTACTTCTGAACTCCAAATTTGGTGTGTGTGGAGGGGAATGAAAATTTGACTTTAGGTTTGAATTGGATTTCACTTTGTTGTTACAGAAATGGTTTTCATTAAGCAGAAATGAGAAGCAAAAAGTTGAAGTTTATAATTTTTCCTGTAAATTTACTCTACTGCTCTGAAAAAAGTTAGAAGTTACTGTTTTGATAAGTTAGAAAATAATGCATTGTCTGATAACGCATACCGTAGAGCAAGTGAACAACCCAATGCTCTTTTTTGCTAATAGAACACTTTTTTCAGTGCCATTGTAACTTTGAATGGTCACTAAATGAACTGTTGTAAATCGAGGACTACCTGTACACTCTTGCCTTGATTTCTTGATGCTCTGGTAGAAAAAAATAGCTGTGTTATATTACAATTAGGTGGATACTGTATAAAGTTGGTTAACAATTGTACTCAACAAGTATCCATTAATGGCTCTGTCAAATTGGTGATTAATGGTCAAGTGGGGTACTTTCTTGCTAGATCTATGCTGTGCAAAATAATTACAAATAATCTGTGGGCTAATGGCTACTGCCTGAAAAACAGGTGGCAGCTCCAGTTGGGGAACATTTCTTCAGCTCCAGATGATGCATGGTATGGTCTGGAAAGTGGGCTAGATGATCTCTAGACTTGTCTACTGCAATACATTCTACAAAACCATTTAACAGTGTGTGCAGGTTGGAAGTTTCCAACTCCATCTCCTTGAGTACAGGTTCTCCAAAGGGCTGTGTCTTGAGTTTGCTATTGTTCACCTTGATGACCCACAACAGATTGTAGCCCAAATTGGCTACAAATCATATTGTGAAGTACTGGGTCTTATCTGGGATGACAATGAAGATACTTGTAAGGAAGAGGTGAATGATCTGGTGGACTATTGTAATAAAAATAACCTGATTCTAAATGTTTTAATAAAACAAAGGAGATCATTGTAGAGTTTACAAAGAGCTTGTCATAGTCATATTCCATTCAGTATCAAAGATGCAGATATAGAAGTGGCCAACAGTATTAAGTATCTGGGGGTGCAGATAACTAACAATCTGAACTGGTCTCTCCACACACCATCCTTAGTGAAGTGTGCAAAGATTTGCATTTCGTGGGTTGGATGAAGAGAGCACACCTTTCTCTTTCTGTCCTGGGTACTTTTTATAGAGGCATGATTGAAACTGCATCACTGTTTGATTTGGTGGCAGTAGTGCCTCAGATAGAAAGTCCAAACAGAGAGTGGTAAGGACAGCCGAGATGAATATAGGAAGCTTGCTTCCTGTCATTTAAGATACCGCTGATAAGCGCTGTGTCTATCAAAGCATGGTTAGAGATTCCACGCACCCAGTTCATGGCTTGTTTCTGTTGCTTCCCTTTGGGAGGAGATTTTGAAATATTCCTACCAGGACTTCCATTTTATAACAGCTTTGTTCCCTATGCGATCCATATTGTAAACGTGCAAGATTCATTTTTCTCACCATGTACATGTATACATATGAACTATACTGTGTTGTTTCTGTTAAAAGCTTTTATGAAGTGTGATTTTAACAATACCGCTGTCACCAGTGAAGGGGTATCAAGATGGATGGATCATTATGGATTTTATGATGTATTATTTTTTTGAATTTTTATTTTGTGAGTTGCTGAGAGTTTTTGGGGAGGCCAGCATTATATATACCTGAACACTTAAACAAATGCAGGCAATCCTCAACTTAACAATCATTCGTTTAGTGACCACTTGATGTTACAATGTATTTATGACGATTACAGTATCCTAGGTCATGTAATCATTTGCAATCTTTCCAGCCGGCTTCCAAGCCAACTTAAATCTGGCTCAGGGGAAGCCAGATTTGCTTAACAACCATGATTCACTTAACAGCAGTGATTCACTTAACTGTGGCAAAAAAGTTGTAAAATTGGATGCAACGGCCATATGTTGAGGACTACTGTATAGTGTATGTCCAGGAACTGTGATTAGCTAACCATGTTTTACGGCTTAGTGCAGTGTTTCTCAACCTCAGCCACTTTTAAGATGGAATAGAATAGAGAATAGAAAACAGAAAAGAGTAACAGTTGGAAGGGACCTTAAAGGTCTTCTACTCCAACCCGCTGCTTAGGCAGGAAACCCTATACCATTTCAGACAAATGATTATCCAATGTCTTCTTAAAAACTCCTAGTGTTGGAGCATTCATAACTTCTGGAGGCAAGTTGTTCCACTGATTAATTGTTCTGTCAGGAAATTCCTCCTTAGTTCTAGATTGCTTCTCTCCTTGATTAGTTTCTCAACCTGCCTTCACATGCTTTGGAGAATAGCTTGACTCCCTCTTCTTTGTGGCAACCCCTGAGATAAGGGTGACATGGTAGGAACACTGCTACCATGTCACTCTTAGTCCTTCTTTTCATTAAATTAGACATACACAATTCCAGCAACCATCTTTATATGTTTTAGCCTCCAGTCCCTTAATCATCTTTGTTGCTCTTCTCTGCACTCCTAGAATCTCAACATTTTTTTTACATCGTGGCGACCAAAACTGAATGCAGTATTCTTTTCTATTTTCTATTCCAAGTGTGGCCTTACCAAGGTGTTATAAAGTGGTATTTATATATTTCAGTTCCCAGAATCCCCCGGTCAGCAGTGCTTTACT
Source organism: Coluber constrictor foxii (assembly GCA_038048745.1). NCBI lineage: Eukaryota > Metazoa > Chordata > Lepidosauria > Squamata > Colubridae > Coluber > Coluber constrictor. Next base: position 58,574,135 of record CM075961.1, on the reverse strand, counting down.
GAATACACCAATATTGGATGTATAGTCTCTCTTGGCGAATACAAGGAAGGTATGGATGAGACTGACTGGGCATTTCTTCCAACTAGCATTGCAACAATAGACCTAGAGACGTACAGTATAACTTAAGTTTTTAGTCCTAAAAAACTGAAGTACATGATGTGCTGAACAACATTTACATCACTGGAGACACAAAAATCATATTTTCCAAAATCTACTGAAGTGATGTTATCAGTTGTAGTTTCTTACACCATCATTTCTATACAGACAACTCTGGAACATGTATGTTAGATTTTTTTTTCATTTTTAATTTCCACACTAACAAAAAAAAAATCCATTGTAACTTCAATTGACAGATTAGAGATGAATCAAACATTTTTTTAAAAAAATTATAAAATGGTAAGGTATTTTTCAAAAAAACTTTTTTGTTAAAAATGTGTAGAAACTATTGCCTAAGTAAGGGAAGGGTCAATTGCATAGAAAATACAGACATGAATAAACTTGAACAGTAGAACAGCTAAACCTGGGTGCATGTTAACATTGGCTTTACAATCAGATGTGACTGGATTCCAACCTTAAGAGGCATAGCTATTGCCTATGTCAGCCACTGTGTCTCAGGCTTGCAGACCTCTTGCAGTTTATGTCAAACCCCAGAAATATACACAATTCAAGAATTTAATTCCTGATTAAAAACATGACAGCTTGTTAGGATATATGATTAAGCAGGCAAAGATACCAGACTGAGGCCAGCTAAGAAAATAAGGTTCTGTCTAAATTGCCCACACAGCTGACAGTTTCAAATATTGTTTCTTTCCTTCATTGCCTTCTGAAAAAATAAATGAATTGAATCTGATGGCAAGGATGAAAAACTTAAGCTGGCTGAGCAACCATCAACACTACCTCTGGCTAACCTTGGAGCTTTGGAACAGGAACTTTTGGCGAAGACTTATGCTTCATCTCAGCAGTCTACTAATGTAGCACAGGGGCCCTGTGCTGAGTTGAGGGGATATGGAGCAGGAGGGCGTCCTGTGAACAGTTCCTCTGGAACTTGCCCATCCATGAAGACTGTTGGCTAAGAAAGGTGGACGCCCAGAGGCAACCCACCCAGGGCTTTTTGTAGCTGCTTCATATTGGCTACTTGCCCATGTGCAAGATGTGTGTATTTTTACCACTGGGTGGCGAAAGAAAAATTGAACATGCTGATGCAATGAGAAGGGCATGATGCAAAATAAGCATCTGAACAAAAACAAAGCATCATCCATATGAAGGTACAAATCCAGGGTGACACAGCACAGATTTAGGCATAACTGAACCTCAACTGACAATTAATAGCCAACTGGCCAAAAACCATAACATTGTTGCTGCTAATCCCAAACAAATGCCATAAAACACAGCCATGCTATCTATAAGCCACACCTCCTCAAAGAGCCAGAGATCTTAAAAGGAAAAAAAAAAACCCTCACAGCTTGAAATATCAAAGCACTACAAAAAGATCTAGATAAACCCAATCCAACCCACCCCTAGTCCAGTAAATTCACACTCCTGGACTCTTTTACTTCACAATTCCAAAATTATTATATTATGAAAATCCACAGCACCCCAAAATACTTTAAAGAATTACAACAGAAGCTTCAGCGTTCACAAATCCATGTTTTTTATGTATTGTTTTGCTTCTGGCCCTTCTGAGAAAAATGGAATTTGTCCAATCTATCTAAACCCAACCCTTAATGGCAATTCATTCCCTCCCTAACCCAACCCCCTGAGGTAACAAAATCCCTCCCCAATATAATTATTCAAGTACAATTAATTCATATTGACCCACTCCACTGCATTCATTGCCCCTAAACCTTATCTCTCATTTCATTTCTCCAGCCGCAACTTGTAGCATCCAGCTGAACCAATGTGCTTGGATGAATAGAAGGGTCATTCGCTGGCTAAATCTACAAAAGATTACTAAATAGATCTCAGACGTTAGCCTAGCTTGATGCGCTGCCATTACATAAACTGAGCACAACAACAGACAGAAGAATGTACAACTGTATCAGGAAGTCTGGCAGGGATACCCCACTTAGAATTGGCAAGAGGACGGAGAAAAACCAGATTTCTCGAACTGGATAACCACCTCCTTAAAAATCCTCTACCACATTTGCCACAACCATTTCTTTGCAATAAGAATGATCTGGAAGAATTCCCTGACTCCTACTTGATGGTTGCCACCTATCAATGTCTGACAGATTTGGCGGTCCTAGCACTATCAAATGATAACTTATGTTGGCTTTGTTCACAAAACATGCTGAAAAGTAAGCCACAAGTGGCAGTGTGTGTGTGTGTGTGGGGGGGGGGCAATTTAAACCCCATGTGCCAAAAAAACCTCAGATCTCTGATGGATGGGACCATCTGGATTCTCAATGGTTGTACCTTGGCTCTCTTTGACCTGGAAGTCTGTGATTTGAAAGTACAGCACCAGGCAACCTTATGATGAGTGAAGAACATACTAAGCTGTTTTTTTTAAGGGGATGCAAATTGGCACACATGCTCCCTCACTAGCAGAGATTATTTGCTCAGGGCATCATACAAACAGGCCTAGGACTAAGTCACACCAATAGTCTAAAGCCGAGGTGTGAAACTATGGCTCCTTTATGACTTGTGGATTTTAACAATCAGAATTCCTGAGCCAGCATGGCTGGCTCAGGAATTCTGGGAGTTGAAGTCCAAAAGTCATAAAAGTGCCGTAGTTCCCCATCACTGGTCTAACCCAATGTAGGATACCAGAGCTACGTATGCATCTTTCATTCCTGAAAGCTAAAACAACAAAGATGTCATGACAGCAACAGGGAAAACTGATGACCAAAAGTCATCGAACGAACAATAGAATTGAGATTGCTGATTTTTTTTTTTTGCGTCTCTCACTTCACTTGATACACCACAACAATTTCAGCACCCTAACTCTTGGTCAAATAGTTCAACAATATATTATTTGGCCCACCCACCCCTCTAGTTCAATATAGCTTGAAAAGATTCATTTGGAAGGCAAACACTATACAGAAGTATAAAGACACATTTTGATTATCCATTGATCGACTGGAAGATAAAAGTGAGTGTAAACACTTTTGGGAAAAGTTCAAAGCAGGGGTGGGAATATGTGGCCTCCTCATTAGAGGCTGCTGAAGCACAATTTCCCAGCAACACCCATGGAGGCTGAGGCAGTTGGGATTTTTAATTCAGCAGCATCTTGAGCAGTGTTTCTCAACTGTGGCAACTTGAAGATGTATGGACTTCAATTCCCAGAATTCTGGTTGGGGAATTCTGGGAATTGAAGTTCACATGTCTTTAAATTGCCGAGATTGCGAAACATTGACCTGGAGTCCCACAGTTGTCTCATTGTTGGGCAAACTATGACATGGATGACTGAGACTCTTCATAGGTATTTAACCATTTAACCATAGGTAAATACCATAGGTATTTAACCATTGATCTGGAGGATCACGTTTCTATTCCTGATCTGAGAATGATATTTTCTGCACACCAATAAATATAAACGTGAAATCCATAATCCAAGATGGGTATCAATATGTGGGGGCATATATGCAGATGCTCCATCTTTTGCACATAAATCTGCCGTCATAATGTTTATCATTGCACACATGAAAATAAAGAAGTAATGTAGCCAAAAAGCAAACAACCCCACAATAGTCACATGCAGCCAAATGTCTCAACCATTATCACAGCTATAATGAGATACAAAGTACTAGGACATGGTAGAAGAGAGTATGATTTGCTGGATTTCCTGGAGATTTCTTTTTTATTTGGCCAAGTCTAAAGACTAAAGAAACCTCAAGGGTGATTCGAGTCAACAGGTTCCCTCAACTTGGCCCCTTCCAAATCGATTAAGAATGCAACTTTCAATTCCCAACCAGAATATTATTTGAGAAACTTCCGGAAATCACAAGATCGGGGAAGGCTGAGGTAAAATATAGAAACGCAGAAGAAGCGAGCAATGAAAAAAAAATTCTTGTAGAATAAATAGATCAAAAGCCCTTTGCATTCTCTCTTCTCCATTTCTTGACTCAGATCTCCAAGGCAAGTGAAAAGTTACTTTCTATGAGGACAGAATGGAGCAGTAAAGGGAAGGGAATCTTCCAGTCATTTCATCTCAATCTTGCGATGCCTTCTGTGTTTCACCTGGAGACATGTTGCTTTTATAAAGCATTTTTCTCACCTTCTGTTTGTTTGGACTGGGGACAGACCCATTTAGATTAGAACATGTTTCTATTTAGTGTCCCTCAGAGCATTTCTACAGAAAAACACAGATCTGGCAGAACGAAGGATGGCTTCCAAATTCTCATTTTCCAGCAATACAGTTCCTGTGTAAAAAGTCAGCTCAAAAAGTCCTGTACACATCAATAGTTGCAAAAGACTTGTAAATGTTTCCTCTACTTTGATTGTGACCAGGTCAGTGACCTGTTGTTGTTGGATTTGTTTTTGTTTTTTAAAAAAAGATTTACCAGCAGAAGTGTAATTTATTCGAAGTTTAATAAGGAGAGAACTTGGTTTTCTCTCAGGATATTGCCAAAATTCAGTTTCTGTTCGAGGAAAGGAAAACATAAAGTATCAAAACTTGTTTGCACGGATCCCTTAGAAAACATTTAATCTGAGGATGCTGGACAAATGCACTGCTCTGACTGCTGGCAGAAGAAATCTGGGATTAATCTTCCAAAAATCAGTATAAACAGTTATTTGCAAGTTGCTGGCAGAGAGAACAAATCACTGGCATCCTTTAACCTTGTTCCCCGTCATTGTTTCAAAACTGTAGAATTTTAATATCTTCGGACCTCTAAGTCCAAGAGGCTGATTGATTGGAAAAAGCAAGCGAGAAGTACACACTCATCAAAACAAAAAAGTGTGCACCTTTTTTGAAAAAAAGGCACCAAATATGAGCAACAGCATTTGTTTTAAAAATCACAGGTCTGAAAAGGAATCCTAAAACGTTTTCTTTCTTTGTTAGGAAATGGTGGGAGGGGAACCTGCCCCTCCTCCACTTGGAAAGGAAAAGGTCCTCCTTGCGGAGGGAGCTGAGGATTAAGACATCTTCCAGAAGGTCAGTGAGGCAGTCAAGACCCCCGCAGCAAAGACAGCAATGGTCTGCCAAGTGGGGGTGCCGAAAAAGGAGAGGAGGCCTTCCTGGAAGGGACAAACAACAAAGGGAGCGAGAACAGAAAGACATCTTATGGTGAAACATTACAGCAATACAGATAATCCTCATCTTATGACCTGTGGTTTACGACGGACCTGACGAAACCAGGTACGTACTGACAACCTGGTTTCGAAGTTGTGACAGCCACAAGTCATGTGACTGCATTTCAGGCAACCGTCTCACTTCGATGGCCATTTGAAGTGTCCTACAGGTATGTGACTGCAATTGGTTCATTTAATGACTGCGCCAATGAAAAAAGCTGAAAATTGGGTTGGCCTCTTTAGGGTCGGGCTCCATTACATTCATAAGTTGAGGATTATCTGTACAAGCATCAAGATAACAATGTCATGTTTACAGTTGCCCCATGAAAGCCCACATCACCGCGTTTCTATCTTTACAGTGGTTTTGTGAAGGAGACTGGGCTGAGACAGAGCACCTCCAAAACATCCAGCAATAGTAGCCTTGATTTGTCCACTCCCCCCCTACCCCTGTCAGAATCAACCCGCTTGGGGGGGGGGCAAAAGCCCTACTAAGCAGGTATATACAAAAGTATGAAGGCTATTGCTTAATGCATTGTAAGCTGCCCTGAGTCTCCGGAGAAGGGCGGCATATAAATTGAACTAATAAAATAAATAAATAAATAAATAAATAACCCAACCCCTGAACTACACAGGCTTTGTTTGTTTCCCAGCTACTGTATGGGGAAATAAAGTTTTTAAATAAAAATCCATGATAGCTGAAAATTTTGGGATGGCATAAACTCAAGAAACGTTCAGGAATTGTTCAGCTGGGAGAAAACACATAAAGGAGGCAGTAAGAAGAGGAGCTTTAAGAAGACTTCTCACTTCACATCTTTCCTCTTTTTTATTGTTGTTAAATATAAAAAGGAATTTAATTACTTGACAGCCTCTGTTCCTAGGTGAACTACTGAGATCAATGTGACCAGTTCTCACCATATACTAAACCACCATGTGATTTGTCTGGCTTTGGCTTAGTCTGTAGGAATTCAGGACCCAGATTGTTGGGAGCATTATGCTGATTCTGTAAACCGCTTAGAGAGGGCTGTAAAAGCACCATGAAGCGGTATATAAGGCTAAGTGCTATTGCTAATTCAATCATTTTAAAGCCATAGTATATGGCTTAGTGTACTGTACACACTCAAAACTGTGGATTACTAAAACATTCAGTTACGTAAATCTTAGCTTAGTGGGCCAAGCAAACTCATCTCAATATATGCTTGTGCTCAAAATTAACTGTACTGCATAAAGCTTTAGTTTGTGGGCCCTGGAGTTTTGGTATTAAACAATTGAAATCTGCTTACATCTTTGATAAAGGTTTTCTAATCTGAAGGAAGTCAATGTAAAATCCCTGTAAACTCTAAATGACTTTAAATGACATTTACACTGTAAATGAGAGCCAGCTTGGTATAGTGGTTAAGGTGCTGGCCTAGAAACCAGGAGTCTCTGAGTTCTAGTCCCACCTTAGGCAGGAAAGTTGGCTGGGTGACTTTGGGCCAGCCCCAGGAGACTGTGAGTTCTAGTCCTGAAAGCTGACTTGGTGAATTTGTGCAATCACTTTCTCTCAGCCCAACCCATCTCCAAAGGTTGTTGTAGGGAAAATAGGAGGAGGAAGTAGTATTATGTGTATTTGCCACCTTGAATTACTTATAAAGTAATAAAGCTGGGATAAAAAAAATCTAATAAGTAAACTCACCCATCCTCCCTGGGCTTGGATCCAGGACAGGACATGTTCCTGGATATATTCCATAGTCCAGCTGATAACAGTCCTTAGGAGCTCTGGTAATTTACTGCACACTACCTGTTGAAAAACGACAAAACCAAGAAAGAAAAAAAAGTTAGTTATTAAAAACAGCCAAGATGGGGAGAAGTCTATGAAAAAGGAAGCCAAAAATGAACAGCAACTGGGAAGAGTGCATGAAAAAGGGGAAGACTTGAAATAACATACTTACTTTTAGGACCAACTTGCATGCAAAATAAAACAATGCCACCACACGGCCCCAGTTAAAAGCACCGTCCGAGAACATCTCAGCAGCCACTCGAAAGAAAACTTCCTTGGGGGGATACATCTGAACTTGTTCTATCATCCTGTTGGGTGCAGCAAAAAAAAAACCAACAGTCTAAATTAGAGACAGTCAAATATTGGGATAGGCTCAGTGAACCTAATACAATGCGGTTTTTAAAAAATGATCCATGCAGAATTAAATTTTGGCCACCTGTGAAGCTAAGCTCTTTGAAGTCATTTGTAAGAAATTCACTAGACCTGGAATGTAAAAGAGTGAGAGAGTTGTCAATCTGAATAGAAATAGGCAGCTTGTATTTATTTATTTATTCATTTATTTGTATCCTGCCTTCATTATTTTCACAAATAACTCAAAGCAGTGAACATATTCAACACACCATCCTCCTCTTATTTTCCCCACAAAATCAACCCTGTGCTTTGGGTTGGGCTGAGAGAGAGTGACTGGCCCAAAGTCACCCAGCCGGCTTTCATGGCTAAGACGGAACTTGAATTCATAGTCTCCTGCTTTCTACCCTGGTGCCTTAACCACCAGACCAAACTGGCTCTCTTTTGCCATCACTCTTTTGCCACCCAGACACCTTCCTAAAGTGCTGGGACTACAATTCACTTCCGATAAAAACTCTGTATGTGAAGAATCAGGTAGATTACAAATTACATCATCCAATTAAGTCAAATTTCCTCTAAGGAACTCCCAGGCTCACTTAGCATCAAATTGGCAATATTAAATAGATGCACACTATTCCTAGTCCTGGTACCTCTGCCTTGCAACACTCAATCCAGAGCAATTCACATGGCATTAGTTTTGGCTTGGGGGCTCCTACCAAAAATTATTAGTATAATTATTTTAAAAATTGTCCAAGCATATCTGTACTCTGTATAGGATTTGTTAGACTACAATGTTCTATAACAATTTACACAGCATTTGAACAACTGATATAGTCAATTATATAGGATTTAATTTTTACTGTGCAAATGCTCTGCAAACTGCAGTACTTAAATATAAATAAAACCAATTGATTGATTCAATTAGTTCAAGGTTACACAGAGGTGTCAAACGGATTAACAGCAGACAGAAAAGCAATAACTATATGAATGCAGAGCTTACTTCTATTAGGCAGAAGACTAATAGCAGCTATATATCTGAGCTCTGGGGATTTTATACAACAGGTATTCCTTGACTTATGACTTAGCAACTGTTCAAAGCTATACTGTCCTCCAAAATGTACTTATGACCTGGATTTCAAAGTTCCAATGGCAGCCCAGACACACCCAGGAGCCATGTGATTGTATTTTGGGCGCTTGGTAACTGGCTCACATTTATGAGTATCTGCAGCTTCCTATGGTCATGTGATCATGATTTACTCTGTGTGTGCGGCGTGCACATGTGCATTTTGCTGGAGAGAGAAGGAGAAGGAGGGAAGGAGAGAGAGGGAGGGGGAGAGAATATAACTTATTGTCACTTTTAATGTATACTAATCAGCATACATTAAAATGAAATTTTGTTGCATACAGCTCTCAAAAGGTCACCACCTCCAATATTTTATTTCCAGTTTCCGGTAAAATCTGCCCATTATGGATAATGTATTTAATAATTTTAAAAAATGGACAATGGGCTGCTACTACTATTACAAAATATATCATAAAATTGGGTCGGCCAGATTGGTGCTTCAATTTATGACGTACGATGGAAATTCTGGGGCTCTACTGCATTGTAAGTCAAAGTCTCCCTATAGTTCTCTCCACCCACAGCCAACCATTATTGTTTAGAAGTGTTCATGAATAATGGGACTGCAAATAACAATTTAGATCTTCTAAAAAAGAAATAATGGCTATAGTGGTGGCGCAACGAACACTGAAATTTGATCACCTTACCTCTGCAGCTCCGTGTTTCCATCCAGCTCATCACCAATCCGGCGCAGGCAGTCACTTAGTGATTTGGTATTGGAATTACAAGCCTGAGCCTCTGGATTGTCAAGCTCTGCCATGGTCACCTCAATGCGTTCTGAATCTCCACAGCACTGTACCCGATCCCTGATAAAGCTGAAACAGGATCCCAGTAAGATAAAATAAATCACACGAGAATTTTCAGCCCGAGATCTGAACCAGCTCTGTCATGGCAGGTCTTTGCAGAAGAATCAACAGCTCAAAGTTTTGGCTTAGTTCATCCAAGAGGGGAACTATATTAGTGGCAAAACCCACATTTTTTTACTACCGGTTCTGTGGGCGTGGCTTGACGGGCGTGGTGTGGATTGGTGGACATTGCAGGGGAAGGATACTGTAAAATCTCCATTCCTACCCCACTTTGGGGCCAGCTAGAGGTGGTATTTGCCAGTTCTCCAAACTGCTCAAAATTTCCGCTACCAGTTCTCCAGAACCTGCTGAACTATATGCCTCTAGAACACTGTGTTTTCCTGAAAATAAGACAGGGTCTTATTTTCTTTTGACCTCCCCCAAATAAGGGCTTGGCCTTATTATCGGGGGGAGGGGTCTTATTATTTTGGGGGTGCAGGAGGCGGTAAGCGTGAGACTGGATGTCCTGATCAGGGCTGTGGAGTCGGAGTCGGAGTCGAGGAGCCGGAGTCGGAGAAAATTTTGGGTACCTGGAGTCGGAGTCGGCAAACAATGCACCGACACTGACTCCTACTAAATTTAGATTGGAATTAAAAAAAAAGCAAGTTTAAATGTCCCAATTCTCCCGACTCCACAGCCCTGGTCTTGATGCTGCCGTTGCCTCCCCGCCCCATTCTTTGTGTTGGCCACTGCCCTGACATGTCCTGCCGCTACTGCTTCCTTATGGAGCAGGAGTCTGCAATGTTTGTGCCATTGCATGCATGAACTACAGCACCGCCACGAGCTTCATCATACTGGCACAGCTCCTTGCGGCTGTCCCAGTATGTCAAACCTCGCGGCTGTACTGCAATTCCTGCAATCAATGGCACATGCCTTGCAGAGTCCTACTCTATGAGGCGGCAGCGGCGGCATGACGAGTCTCACAAAGACTCGCTTCTGGCAGGTGGGGCGTGGGAGAAGCGAGACACTTTTTGTCCACCCCATCTGCCACCACCAAATTGCACCCTAGTTGATGGGGGAACTTATTTTGCGGGGGTGGCATATATTATCACATGTTCTGAAAAGCCCGATTGGCCTTATTTTCAGGACATGTCTTATTTTTGGGGAAACACGGTAGTACTTCTCAACCTTAGCAACTTCAACTCCCAGAATTCCACAGCTCTTTTTTTTTTATTGAAAAAGTTTTACAACACAGTTTTTATACCCCTTTCCCCCCCCTCTCCCCCCACCCAGCTGCCACCCCCTCCCTTCCCCCCTCCCTCCCCGCTTACTTCCATTATTAACCAATCATATATATCAATCAGCATCAATCAACAAAAAGAAAAATAGATGAGATCCAACTAAGAAATATAACAAATTTAACCTTAAGTAATAAAAAGAAAATAATCTAAACTTCTAACATCTTTTACCCCCCTAATTCAAATATATAATAACCATAAATCATTTATAAGAGCTCATGGCAATCTAACAAATATGACAAATATGACAAATATATATATAAAAAACTAGCTTTGAGCATCATAAGTTTTTAAAATAAAATATAAAATATCATATGAATATTTAACATTAAATATAATTCCCAATATTCAATCCTAGTAACATTATTTAAAAAATTCCACAGCTCTTTAATCGCATCAAGGCTGAGAAACCCTGGTCTAGATATTTGCTGAAGATATAGAACTCACCTTTTGAGAAGAATGGTTCCTGTCTGAAGGATTTGATCTGAACTTGTGCCTGAAAGGGAGAAAAACACATGAGCTATGAGGAGAAGAAAAGGTCTCCAGGATCAAAAGAGTCAAATTAATTAAAAACTAAGCTCTGCCCAGCTCAGCATCCTGCTTCACATCATTTAACAACGGGTAGTTCTTGATTTATAATTATTTTTGTTTAATGACTATTCAAAATTAGAATGGAACGGTAAAAAAGTGACTTGTGACCAGTTCTCAGACTTATGACCGCTGCAGCCTCCTCACAGTCACACGATCAAACTTCAGGTGCTTGGGAACTGGCACACATTAAAGATGGTTGCAGAGTCCTGGGATTGTCATGTGGTACCTTCCTAGGCAGCTTCAGACAAGCAAAGTCAATGTGGGAAGTCACGTTCACTTAATGACTGCACAATTCACTTAACAGCTATAGCGATTCGCTTAACAACCACAACAAACAGGTCATAAAATGAAACATAATTCACTTAACAACTGCCTCATTTAATAATGGAAATTCTGGGCTCAACTGCGGTTGAGGACTGCTTGTACCGGAATCCCACTCCCAGGATATAAAGAATTTCCATTTTCTATGACTCATCTAATCCCTATTATGGTCTGTCATCACATCTTGCTCAGCAAATGGCAGAAATCAATTGACTGCACTATGGGCTACGTGCCGTTATTATATGCTTATATGTTTTGTTATGACATGCCTAATAAATGGCAACAGCTTGAGTTGTTTAACAAGATAAGCCAAAACAAAGCTAATATTAGGGAAGATTGGGGAAAGATTCAAAAAGACTTAGGCTAGAATAGCAGGCAAGAACAAGTAGATTAAAAATAAGTGCAGGTAGTCCTTGACTTACAAACACATTTGAGCCAAAGACGTATCTTGCTAAGTGAGACAGTGGTTACAACACAGTTATTAAATGAATCAGTACAATTGTTAAATTAGTTAACACAGTTATTAAATGAATCTGGGTTCCCCATTGACTTTGCTTGTCAGAAGGTCGCAAAAGATCACATGACTCCAGGACATTGCAACCATCATAAATACAAGTCAATTGCCAAGCATCTGAAGTATGATCATGTGACTATGGGGATGCTGCAATGGTCATAAGTATGAAAAAGAGTCCTAAGTCACTTTTTCAGTGCCCTTTGGATGGTCATTAAATGAACTGTGGTAAGCCATGGTCTATCTGTAGGGGGAAATGTAACTAGGTAAGGAAAACGAGAGACGTATGTACAGGTCAGGATAAATCTGGTTCAGACGCGGCACTTGTAAGATACTTAGATGTACTAATGAATCACAAGCTCAACCTACTCCAACAGGGTAATGCAACTGAAAAGAAGGCCAACAATCTCTTGAAGAGCATCAAGAGGAGCGTAGAGTCCAGATCACAGGAAGTAATTGTCCTTTTCTGCTCTGCCTTGGTCAGGCCTCAGAGTATTGTGCTGAGTCCTACACTTGATAAACAGAAACAAGTCTAGAGAACTACCAGGATGATGAAAGATCTGGAAAACAAATTAATCCTTTGAGGAATGGTTAAAAGAACTAGGCATGTTTAGGTTGGAGAAGAAAAGATTGAGAACGGGCATGATAGCCATCTTTAAATATCTGAAGGGTTGTCATACCCTTCCAAAATGACCAAAGGGTTGTTGCAGAGCAGGGGTGTCGAACTCGATCTCATTGAGAGCCGCATCAAGGTTGTGTTTGACCTTGGGGGGGCTGGGGGTATGTGGCCAGGGGGCGTGGCAATCTCAAGGTCAACTCATGTTGGGGGTGCCTGTGTTGGCCCGAGCGCTCTGCCAGCAAAAATTGGAGCGTGGCCCTCCCAAGCTCTGTTTTTGCTGGCAGAAGCACCACAGGCTTTGTTGTTTCTAGGGTGGCCCAACGGGCCAGATCTAAGTACCCTGCGGGCTGGATCTGGCCCACAGGCCTTGAGTTTGACACTCCTGTTGTAGAGGGTTAGGGTAGGACGATTTTCCCTTGCTCCGGAGGGTAAAGCAAAGCTAATGGGATGAATCTTCCAAGGATGTAGATACAGATTAGACATTAGGAAGAACCTGAGAGTAAGAGCTTCTGGTCAATGGAATGGATTATGCATTACATAGAGTGGTTTCTTAATCTTCCCTGGTGGTTTTCATCTACTGGAGATGGGTTAGTGAATCTTGCAGTGTCCAAGGGGATGGAACGGATGACTGATGAATCGAAACTAAGAGAATGATGAACAGAAACTAAGAAGCAAACTTACAGAGTAGCATGTGAACCTTTGTACACTCTTACTCATGTCAACAGGGTTGACTCATCTTTTAATCGAGAAACCCCTTTACGACAGCCCGAAATTTACCCGTTGCAAATGTCAATAAAAGTTGATAAAGAAAATGATATTCTTCCTTCATCAGTTCTAACAAATAAACCAATTTCCTTTTTCATTTCTTTGACGTGCCACCCATTTCCTTTCAAGACAGTCTCATCATGACTAATTATTTACCTAACAGCATATTCCATGTGATTGTTTCAAGTATCAGTTAATTATTTTCGGTCTCTCAATAGAACCAATAAAGAGACCAAGGATCTAAAACCATTCAGCCAGAAATAATTCATCTCTAACTTCAAAATTCTTCTACCTGGCTCACACAGATGTTGGGGAACCGGAAGACGGCAAAGCTGCCTTCCAGCCATAATGTAAACATGGTTTGACTTAGGGTTTCTTAGAGCTTTATGCAGGTAGTCCTTGACTTATGACCGTAAGTTAGCCTGGAATTATGGTTGCAAATCAAGCTGTTTGCTGGTGACCATGGCCAATTTTACAATCTTTTTTTGCAGCAATCATTAAATGAATTACCATGATTGTTACATGAGTCTGGAAAATTGGAAGTAAACACTGGTTTCTGTCAAAAAAACATTAAATCGTAGTCCTTTGACCACAGAACACTGCAAACAGATGTTGATGAGGGCCAGTTACTGAGCACTCAAAATATGATCACATGACCATGCCGGGGGAGGCGGGGAGAGATGGCCATTGGAACTCTGAATTGTAAATAGCCCCAGGGAGGTCCATCATAATTCAGAACAGTCACTAAGCGGCCAATTGTAAGTTGAGGCCTACCTGTACATATATTCATTATTAATTTGTATGAGAAAATGCCTTTGGTTTACCTGTAGTTAGAGCAATGTGAAACTGAAACCTGTTTTTAAAATATGCTCGGCAGGGCTAAAGTAGATATATAGGTTAGCAGTGATGCCAGGTTCACAAAAAGTTCAGAACTTACTTAGCCATTTTTTCCCTTAACATTTGTCTGTATTCTTGAGTCTTTGCACATACATGTTCCTCCCTCCCATGTTTTCTATTCTGTCAACACTTCCCCATGATCAACAAAGAATGTGATCTAGAAAGAATCTTGACTTGACAGAGTAATACATCCTTGCTTCCTATTCACCCCCCAAAAATGCTCCAATTAAAAATGTTTGTTTTACACCAGAGTAAAACTGCATTTTTCTGAAATTTCAATTCCATGTCTAGTGCCTGGATCCGCATAAAACGTGCTGCAGGTTATGTCTTCCTGTTTTTTTCACATCTATACCTTGTGCCTTTTTCAACCCTCCTGATCTAAATTTAGATTGTAAGTTGCTAACAAGCAGAGACTTGTCCTTTACGTAATGATCACTAACTTGATTCTGATAAAGTAATGAGACAGATTTACAAGAAGGCACTTCTGATAGGCAACTATCAACCAGAGAACCAAACAGAACTACTTCCAGAGACAATACTCCTCTGAACAATAATCTAGCAGTGTTTCTCAATTTTGACAACTTTTAAGATGTGTGGACCTTAACTCCCAGAATTCCCTAAGCAACATCACCTCTGGCTCCTAAGTAGTTTATAGATTTCTGTTGTGGCCAAAAAAATATATGAATTAGAAATACTATTAATCTGATTAAGCATGGCCTTTAAAGAATTAACTAGGTATTTAATACACGTTAGCACCAATATCTGTAGCAAAGACCATTCATTTATTTACATGGCTGCTCATCTCTCAACAGACATTCTGGGCAGCTAACAGAAATAAAAGTCAAAAGAAACAAACCCGTAACAAAAAAAAAATCAATACAGGTTATAGAAAAACATAAATAGAAAACACAAAGGGCCACAACAAGAACTACAACACCCATCTCAATGGCTAGGGAAAAACAAGCCCAATTCATATATCAGTTTTGGTGAAGAAATGAATTTTATTGTAAAAAAAATACAGCGGCAAATTATTAGATACATTTCTAAAATTTAGTACTTCAGATAAAGTTCAATATCGTTAAGCAATTTCATTTTGCTAGTTTTGATTTCTGCCTACCAAAGGATCTCTGTTGTTTTGCCTAAAAATGGAGAATATTATTTCTCTTTGTTTTCTCAAATTTGGAAATATAGGCAGAAATAAACAAATACAGTTCAAGTACTAAACTATAAGATCTAAATTAACAGAACCACCACCGAAGTATATTATCAAACCATCTTAACAGGCAATCAAGATGGATTAATTGTTTTTCTTAAAAAATGAGGATCTTAGTTAAATCACATTTTAAAATGTTGTTGAGATCTTATTTAATTCAAGCACATCAATATGAATGTTCATTTGAACTTTAAATAATATTTTATCAGCATATTGGTTAATAGTAACCAATTAATTGACCTTGTTTGACAAGACACACCATTTTCTTATCTCTTTGTAAAACTGAGAAGACAAAGATGGAGGGAGGAGAAATGGAAGAGACTTGGACAGGAGGAAGAAGGGGTGGTGGGCGTACAGTTTCTTAAAATAAATTTCTGAGTTCTGCTGGAGAAAATGTAGGAATTAATTCCTATTGAGACAGCATACCATAGTCACTTGAGAATAATTTTTGAATCTCCAGATAAGACAACCATGTGTATCAAATGCCAAAGTAATTCTATTTTTCAGAAACTGAATCAAAAACTACCAAAGTACTGAAAAATGTATTTCTATATCAAAGTACAAGAAACTAATTATTTTTAAACTAGCGATTTAAATCAAATCTATCATCCTTTAAACATATTAAATCTTCATTCCAAAATATCCATGTGAAAAGGAAAACCGAATCTGAACGTTTGTAACTTATGGTTATGAGATGGACACTTATCAAGAGCAAAGTCCCATTACTATTAAAAAGCATTGCACAGCTACTCCATCTTTCTCTTTATTACTGGATATTTATTTGTCTGTGTGTTGTGTGTGAGAGAGAGAGGGAGGGAGGGACACAAATAACACTTTTTAAAAATGGATGTATTACAGTTGGAATAAATTTGGAGCACTTGCACATTCAACTTAAGAAACGGAAAGCTTAGCCCAATAAAATCGTCATCTAGAAACACCTGAAATATAGACTCCACAGCTTCACTACAATATCATTTTTTTGCTTTCCCTCATTTCATTTGTTAAGAATTCAAAAGTTTCCGTGCAGATTTTGTGACATTTTAACTTCCTGAAGACACTGCCCTTATATAGATGTTCAGTTTCTACTTTGATGCTATGCTAGCATCCATCGCCATCTCACGTTTCAATGTTTTGTTGTGGCTTTGATTTTCAGGAACTTATTGTGCTCTTTTGTGCACCAGCCACTTGAAATATAGTGACTACAACAATTTTAAGAAGACCGTGCAAAGAACCTTTTCAAATACTTCCAACTCGGTTGCAGCACCTGAAATCTGCCCTGGCATCGCCCATTCCCACCCAGCGGTTTGAATACTGATAACTCTGCTGTCTTTGAAAAGGGCTTTTTCCCAATCTTGCAATAATCTGGATTTATTCTTGGTAATACATCTATTTCTATTTCCTCCTCCTCCTCCTCCATGGGGTGGAGGTGTGTGTACTGTGTATTTTGTTTTCAATTTGAATCAGAGTTGCTTTCCAGTCGGGTGGCTTTAGGAATCTAAATGGTCAATGAGAGATCCTCATCGGAATTGTTAATGCACTGTGAATTTGTTTTTAATTTGAATTAAAGTTGCTCTCGAGTGGGGTGGCTCTAGAAATCTAAATCATCAATGAGCAGATCCTCATCGGAATTCCGGCTCAGCATCTTTGGAGCGCTAAATAAAACTCTCCTGCTAGGATAGGTTTCCCCTATTGTCGTTTCAAAATCCTTATTCTGATGTAGTCACCTTCAAGCAAGAATAAAGCCTCCCATAGATGAAAAGCACCCCGAGGAGGAAGCAGCAGAAGCCCTAAGGCAGCCGAGGGTTTTTGTTTTTTTGCCCGCCACCTGAACCTACCTGGCAGGGTTGTCGCACGGACACAAACAAAACATGCCCACGGCCCTGCCCTTCCTCAGCCCGGCAAGACTACAACACTCCGCCAAGCAGAGGCAATGGGGGGACTTGCTGGGTGGAGACGGCGACTGTCGGAGTCGGTCTCCTTAGGAAGGCGCTAGGCTGGAGAGGAGCAGCATCAAGGCGCTCAGGCTAAAGGGCGAAGGGAGCCATGGAAATCTTCATGCCCGGGCATGCCCTCGTCTTCGGAAAGGCAGCTCGCGCGTGCTTTGGCGTTCAGCCTCCGACAGGCTGGCCCGGCAGCCGCGCCCCGCCTTCCCTGCTCCCGGAGCCCCGGCACGCTCACCCTCCATGCGAGGCGGGAGCTCCCGCTCCCTCCCGGGACCCGCCGCTGCCGCCGCCATCGCTCCACTCTACTCAGCTGTGCCCGACTCAAGGCGGCAACCCGCTTTATAGAGTCACGTGATCCAGCGGCCGGCAGGGGGACAGGAGGAATAATAAAAAAAAAGTGAGGTGGGGAGGAAAAGCAGCGTGGAGAATGGGAGAGGGTCATTGCCGGTCACGTGACGATACAGCGGCACCCGGAGAGAGGGAGAGGCGGGCTGAAGCCATGACATCCTCTTCTCTGGTTGCCGGCTTGAAGAGCCAAGGAAGGAAGGGGTGGGGAGGGCTGGGCTGGGCGGGTAAATGCAACCGCGGAAACTTCCGTCAGCTCATGCGCAAAACTGTTTTCGTAGCAAATGCATGTAAGGGCATAATCTACACCCCCCCAGTCCACGACTTTGTGGGTCACGTGATCCCGATGCTGTTGTTCCTCTAAAGGAAGGGGCGAAAGTAAAGCGATCGTGCGATGCGAAGTAAGGGATCGTGCGAGGCGCAGGAGGCCCCGCCCCGTTCGAAGAAACATTTTTAATCCCCCGGCCAGTAGGGGGCAGCAAAATGAACTTCAATTTTAAAAATGTTAGATTTGCTTCTTGCCTAAACCTGCAAGGTTGGACTAAAATCGCTAAAAGCTAACCAGGCGGGATTATTATTATAATTATTATAATTTTATTTCTATACCGCTCTTCTTTCGAAGGACTCGGGGCGGTGCACAGCCAATTAAAAACACAAAATATACAAGCATCATAATTTAAAATTATTAAAATTATTAAACTATTTCGGCCAGAATTAAAACCCAAAGATTTAAAACTCCAAATTTAAAAAACATTTACATAGACAGCCCCGCCTGTCCGAACAATAGGGTCAGTAGGGATTGAGTTCTCACAATAGTCAGTCCTCCGTTTACAGCACTTCATTTAGTGACTTCGAAGTTACAATGGCAATGAAAAAAGTGACTTATGACCAGTGAAATCCAATTTTTTTTACTACCGGTTCGGTGGGCGTGGCTTGGTGGGCGTGGCAGGGGAAGGATACTGCAAAATCCCCATTCCCTCCCCACTCCTGGAGCCTTGGTGGGGCAGTGGACTAAAGTGCTGTTAATTAGTACTTAGCTGCCTGCAATTACTGCGAGTTCAAATCTCATCAGGCTCAAGGTTGACTCAGCCTTCCATCCTTCTGAGGTAGATAAAATGAGGGCCTGGATTGTGGGGGCAATAAGCTGACTTTGTATAAAAAAGAACACCGTTTGGGGGGTGGGCAAAAGCCCTACTAAGTAGGTATATACAAAAGTATGAAGGCTATTGCTTAACTCATTGCTTAACTCCTTCTCCGGAGACTGCCCTGAGTCTCCGGAGAAGGGCAGCATATAAATCGAACCAATGAATAAATGAATGAATGAATAAAATACATACATACATAAATATATATATTGCAAAATCTCCATTCCCACCCCACCCTGGCAAGAGCCAGAGGTGGTATTTGCTGGTTCTCCAAACTAATCAAAATTTCCGCTACTGGTTCTCCAGAACCTGCTGGATTTCACCTCTATTTATGATCATTTTTCACACTAATGATCATTGCAGCATCCCTGTGGTCATGTGATTTACATTTGGATGCTTCACAAGTGACTTACATTTACGACGGTTGCAGTGTCTTGGGGTTATGCGATCCCCTTTTGCAACCTTCAGACAAGCAAAGTCAATGAGGAAACCGGATTCACTTAACAAGTGTTAGTAATTTAACTTCCTCAGTGGTTCATTTAATAAATATGGCAAGAAATTGTAAAATGGTGCAAAACTCACAATGAATTTCTTACTTAACAACCTAAATTTGGGGTCCAATTGTGGTTGTATGTTGAGGACTAACTGTATTGTACACCCCATCAAAATACAGCTGGCTAGTAGCTTAATCATGGTTGTGTGAAGTGGACAGCTTTAATTCTTCAATGAGCTAAAATAGAAACGCAAGGCAGGGAAAAACCTCCTTAGTCAAAGTGAAAAACTAGACATAATTTGAAATGCAGGAATTGCAAACTATTAGATTTTTATGTCACCTGTATTATTAAAACATAAATTCGCCTTCCTCTTATTTTCCCCACAACAACCCTGTGAGGTGGGTTGGGCTCAGAGAGAGGCACTGGCCCTAAGTCACCCAGCCGGCTTTCATGTCCAAGGCAAGACTAGAACTCAGTCTCCTAGTTTCTAGGCCAGCGCCTTAATCACTACACTGACTGGATATGCAAACCACCAAAAAATATCCATATTGTTGCCAATGAAACTACTTACGAACATGTTTTATCATCAAGAATTGAATTCAACTTGGGATATTTTCTTTTAACTTGTAAAAAAGCCTATGCTCTTGATTTTAAACTTTTACTTAATAGTTGCTAATTTTAATCTTAATGCTTTAAATGTTTTTATAACTTATGCTTTTATTCTATTGTAAGCATTACAGAGTTACTCAGGACAATGAAATGGGTTGCATATGAATTTAATAATAAACAAACAAACAGCAGTTAAATTGCTTAGAATTAGCTGGTGTTTGGAAAGAAATAGATGTGCTATCAAGTTGGTGCCAACACTTAGAAACTACATAAGTAACTTTTCTCCATCAGAAAGAAAAGATACTCAAAGTTTCTCCTTCCTGGATCAAATAAAGACATAGATTCTGATTTTTCAATTTTAGATCAGGGGTGAAATGCTCCTGGTTTGGCCCAGATCACCCGATCCAGTAATGATGGTTGGCGGATGGTTCGGAGAACTGGTAGCAAAAATCCCTGCGCTCCTCCACCATGCTCAGCTGAGTCACACAATCATCAGAGGCTCTTTTTTTTAACTTTTAAAAGCATTTTTTCTACCTCTTCCGACAAAAAAATGCTTTTAAAAGTAAAAAAAGAAAAGCGAGACTTTTAAAGCATTTTTTTCTGCAAACCTCTTGGCTGAAGAGGTGGTAAAAAAAATGTTTTGAAAAGTCTCTTGACGATCCCAGCTGAGTTGCCTGATCGCCAGAGGCTTTTCAAAGCATTAGAAAAAATGCTTTGAAAAGTTAAAAAAAAAAAGTTGGCCACACCCACCGTCACATTACCCCACCACCACCAAGCTACGTCCACAGAACCAATAGTAACACATTTTACATTTCACCCCTGTTTTAGATGCCCTAAAGTTGAATAATTTGTTACCCTTACTAGGATATCAAGTGTATCAAACGTTTACAACCTAAAGTTTTAGGGATTTAAATGATTATTAACTTGCAGAGTTCTCCAAATACTACAAATTGTGTAATTCTAAAATAAGCATTATAAAATATGAAGGCATTTCAACTATGGGGTCCTTGGTGCTCTCTGAGCTTGGTGGTTTGTTTGCAGATGTTTTATTACTGAACTGGGTATAGCAACATCGGTGCAAACCCCCCTCTTCTAGCACTGATGATATTACATAGTTTGGCAATGAAATGTCTGCAAGAAAATCAAGCTCAGAGCACAGTGAAGTCTCCAGAGTTCTGCCCAGAGCTACAAATATTCTCTTCTATCGGTACATATCAACTATGTTTTAATTTCAATTACATCAAATCAAATGCAGTTTTTGTACTTCCTCCATGCATTATGAGTTTACACAATTGGAATAGGCAGCTGGTCATTTAAAAATAATTCTTTTTTTAAAAAAATCTGAAAATGCAGTCACATCAGCTCCTGTAAACATTGCCAGTTTATTTTGACCTGAATAACGGACTCCCTCAGGGCTCCGTGTTGGCCTCATCTCTATTTAATTTATACATTTCCAATATACCACCCCACGCTATCAACAAAGTTCTTATACTGATGACCTGGCACTAGCATATAGCCACAAAGACATCGAAGCTACAGAAGGCATACTTACAGCCGACCTTACAACTTTGAGCACATACTTCCACCAATGGAGGTTAATCCCAAGTGTAAGTAAAACAGTTACATCATGTTTTCACCTTAACAACAAATTGGCAAAAAGAGAACTCAATGTACATCTAAACAACAAACTGCTTCCATACGAGGCAACGCCAAAAATACCTGGGGATTACCTTAGACAGGACCCTGTCCTTTAAAGAACATATTCAGAATATGGCTGCCAAGGTTAACAGCAGAAATAACATCCTACAAAAACTATGCGGAACAACTTGGGGAGCTTCAGTCCCAACTCTTTGATGTGCAGCCCTCGGGCTTTGCTACTCTGCAGCGGAATACTGTGCACCTGTATGGATAAACTGTTCACATACAGGACTTATTGATGTTCAACTTAACCATACGATGAGGCTAATTACTGGGTGCATAAAATCTACACCTAGTTACTGGTTACTAGTTCTTAAGTCACATACTTCCCCTGCACTTATGACGACAAGAAGCTTTCATTCGGGAGTATAGTAAGTTCCTGTTAACTCTACCCATACATGGATACATTGCTGATCTCTTAAGATGCCGATTAAAATCAAGAAACCCACCACTCTTGAGAATGCTTAAGTTGATGGCCGATCATCAGAACACCACACAAAAGTGGATGGAAGTGTGGAGTAGCTATTCCCCCCCGCAATATATCTCTGAACGTATCAATCCTAATAGCATACCTCCAGGATTTAACCTACCCCGACACATATGGGTGACATATAACAGAATTAGAACAACTCATGCTGACTCCTTGTATAAATGTGGAAAGACACCTTCAGCACAATGTGATTGCGGGGGGCCCTCGACAGACTATCCAGCATATAGTGAGGGAATGCTCTAATAGAAGGTATCCAGGAGATTCTAGGGACTTCCTCTGCATAACAACGGCAGCTACTGACTGGATCTCCAAACTCAACATTAAACTTTGAAGTGTAATTTCTGTTTTCCTTTTAGATTTTCTTACTGCTTTTTTTGATTGTTTTAATCTGTAAAAATGAAGTGTTTTAATACTGTGTGTGACTAGCCATATGCTAAATAAATAAATTTTATTTTGACCATTTTTTCCTAATTTTTTATTTTTATTTTTAAACATAACAAAACATAAAACAACCATCATCCGTTACAATCACTGAAAGTGTGCCGATCGGTTAAAAATCTTTTGTGTTTAATCCCATATCCACAATTTACAAATTATTTAATTTCTCTTATTTGACAATTTTATACATCCCTATATGTTATTATTCTCATTTAACAATTATTTAAGAAAAGTTTGACTCCCATGAAAAAAAGGAAAAATACTTCTTATATTTTATCATTACATTTTGTATTTCATACTTCATTTCTTTGCCTTATTATCCAGCCATTGATAAAACAAGTCCCATATCAAATAATATTGTTTGTCTTCCTGTTCTCTAATTTCAAATGTTAATTTACTCATTTCAGCACATTCCATAATTTTCTTAATGACTTCATCTTCAGTAGTATTTTCTCTTTTTTCCAATTTTTAGCAAATACAATTCTAGCCGCTGTTAAAACATTCACCATTAAATATCTCAATTCTCTATTATGCATTTCTGGTAGAATCTCTAATAAAAATATCTCGGGTTTAAAGTCAATGTGTTTCTTTGTCATTTTTTCCAACCATGTGTGGATTTTAGTCCAATATCTTTTAGCTTCTGCACATGTCCACTACATATGGTAATACGATCCTGGAATCTGATGAAATTTCCAACACTTCTCCGATTTGTTGTTTGAACATTCTGCTATTCTCGTCGGGGGTAGATGCCACTTGTAAAATATCTTATACAAATTCTCCTTATAAGCTGTAGACATTGTCATTTTATAGTTTTGCAACCACAATTTTTGCCATTTCTCTAAATCAATCCCATGGCCAACATTTTCCCCCCATGCTATCATTGTTTAACTTGTTGTTCTTCCAATTTTACCTCTAATAAATAATCATACAATTTTTTAATTACATAATCATCAGAACCCATTAAAATTTTATCTAAATTGGTCAAAACATTATAAAAACCTTCTTGTTTAAAATCTTCTTCGTATCTAGAATGTATTTGCAAATAAGAAAACCAATCCATCTTAAAACCTTGTTCTTCCAGTTCTTGCTTCTATTTAAGTTCACCCTTTTCATCCATTAATTCACTATATCTAACAATTTGTTCCCTTGTAAATACTACTGAATATGAAACTGCTTCAATCGTTGATACCCAGACTGGAATTTTCAGTTAATATTGTTTTTTAATCTTCTCCCAATTTAATAACAAAGCCTCACGTATATGATGCCTTCTAAAATACCCTTGTATTTTTGTTCCTTTATACCATAAAAAAGCATGCCACCCCATCAATAAATCACGTCCTTCTAAATTCAATAATCTAGTGTTTCTTAACGTTATCCATTCTTTAATCCACATCGAACTTGTTGCTTTATAATAAAGTTCCCAATTGGGTAACTCCAAACCCCCTCTCATTCTAGCATCTTGTAACAACTTTAATTTTATTCTCGCCTTCTTTCCCTACCAAATGTATTTAAACACTACTTTATTCAAATCTTCAAGAAAGTCTTTCCCCAATCTAGTTGGAATTGTCTGGAACAAGTATAAAATTCTAGGCAAAATATTCATCTTAATAGTTGATATCCTTCCAATCAAAGAAAACTGTAAATTTTCCCATTTCGCCAAATCTGTCCCTATCTGTTGTTTAAGTTTATTATAATTATTTTCTTTAAGCATGCTACATCTTGCTGTCAAGTATATCGCCAAATATTTGACTTTATTTGTGACCTGCATCTTTGATATATCCGCCAATTCTTCTTTTTGCTTTACCAGCATATTTTAGTGAGAATCTTCGTTTTGTCTTTGTTGATTTTCAAACCAGCTATTTTCCCAAACTCTCCTATTTTATCTATCAGTGTAGTTATTGATGTTAATGGTTCTTCAAGAATAAAGACCAGGTCATCTGCGAATGCTTGTAATTTGTATTCTTCTTTTCAAATTTTCATTCCTTTTATATCTTTTTCTTCTCTAATACTTCTATTTAGCACTTCCAATGTTAATATAAACAACAGCGGGGACAGTGGACAGCCTTGTCTGGTACCTTTTTTTATCTCAATAGAATCTGTCTATTCTCCATTTATCATTACTTTTGACGTTTATGATATATAGCTTCTATTGCTTGAATGAATTTCCTGCCAAATCCCATCTGTTCCATTTGAAGCAGCATAAATCACCAATTTACATTATCAAAAGCTTTCTGTGCATCTAAAAATATCAAAGCCATTTGTTTTTCAGGATGGGCTTCATAGTATTCCAAAGTGTCCAGAATTATTCCCATATTATCTCTAATTCGTCTTTTTGGCAGAAACCCATTTTGATCTGAATGTATAAAATTATTTAAGTATCTTTTTGAGTTTCTGCCAATATTGTAGCAAAGATTTTATAATCTGAATTTAGCAGGAATATAGGCCATTTTATTTTGACCATTTTGAAATACTCAAAAGTGAGATAAGTTTAGCGACATGGATCATGTATGTGGTACCTGAAATTTTGGTCTTCAGCATTTTTAAAAAGGCGATTCTAGCACTTTTAACATGGCAGTTTAGGCCTTTTTTTTTTACTTCAGAAAAACACTTTATTTCTATTTTTGGCCAAAACCATCTTTTGATATTCAGGAATTGGTGTTTTTGCCGCTAAACAAGACATGATATTCTGAAAGTTCTTGAATATACCCACAAGTTTTAAGAAAGATACAAACTCAGCTGAAATGCAACCCATAAATTTGCCACTTTTGGTATCTAGTTGTCTAGAATTTTCTATTCGAGTTGTTATAAGAAAGATAGAAATCCAGCTGAGAAAGAGTAATGTAACCCATTAATCCAGCTGGGTTTGTACTTTTCTTAAAACTTGCAAGTGTCTTTTATTGTTTATAACATATAACAATAAATGTTTATAACATATAACAATAACATCATTTGTTTCTGTATCCCATAAAAGGGCTTGACCATCATTTAATAAATGCTTTTTGCTTTGTCTGAATTACTTGGTGATTTGTACTTTTAATGATTCATATTTTCAGATGGGCAAAGAAGCCCTTTCGCAAACATAAACGTGTCTCTCTCAAATTCAGGGATCAAGTTCTTATTAGCTCCACATCAAACTCTGGTGCCTGAGTTTCAAGGCAACAGGCACAATAGGGAAAATATTATATTTTGAACCATTTGGGGTACACCATTTTATGAAAGCTGATTTTGAATAGGGAATTCCGAAATCCCTGAAACAACCTGTTCCACATTTTGGAACTTTTATAGCACAAAGAATGACTGAGATGTCCTTAGGTTGTTTTTAAGTGCCCTAATTTGAACAAGGAAAACTTCCCTAATTTGAACTTGACAACTTATCTTTATTGCCACTGCAGTTCTTTAATGTATGATAAAGAAGTTTAAATCAACCAAGATAGAAATCAGACACATTTTCCCACCCCAGGAATTTAATACAATGCAATTGTTTGTGCTAAACAGCTTTTATTGAAGAGAAAGGGGGAAACAATTAAATATGTTTTCTTCTTTTAAGAAATGAGCCTTTCTTAAGGCTCATTGGTTGACCTCAGGTTCTGTTCCCTCATAAGAAATTGACACCTGTCGTCAGAACAGTGGAGTTTTAATTACTTGCTTTGTCCTTCCCTGCATTAGGGAAGTCCTCAAAACAAAATTTAAACCCCAACATACAGTTCATTTATTGAACTATTGAAAAGTTCAGTAATTCCCCATAGAGAATATTATAAAACAAGCAGTCTGTTTGACTACTTCTCCAAAGCTTTTAGCTCTTTGAGCTATAATCTCTGACAGAGTACTGGAAAAGTCCATCCTCCCGTTTATTTCCCACTGAAGTAGAATCATACAGAAGTAAGGCTATGATTTGGTTATGCAAGGAATA
The DNA here is from genome assembly GCA_038048745.1 of Coluber constrictor foxii. Classification (NCBI taxonomy): domain Eukaryota; kingdom Metazoa; phylum Chordata; class Lepidosauria; order Squamata; family Colubridae; genus Coluber; species Coluber constrictor. Next base: position 58,547,607 of record CM075961.1, on the reverse strand, counting down.
AATATACCACTAGTAGTAACTGAGTTCTCAAACTGCACCACCATAACTGCTTACAGCAGCCTTGTGCAGGTAAAACAAGGAGCATAGCTCTTCCAATTTTTAAATAAACATTTGGGACAACCCTCCTAAGAGGTCCCAACCCAGAGCTTCTTCCAAGTCACCAATGTAACAATTAGTCTAAATTAGTTTAAAACAGTGTTTCTCAACCTCAGCAACTTTAAGAGATGTGGACTTCTAGTCCCAGAAGTCCCCAATCAGCATGGCTGGCTGGAGAATTCTGGGAGCTGAAGTTCACATATCTTAACGCTGCCAAGGTTGAGAACACTGTTTTAGAACATGAAAGGATGTGGTATCATTAGATATCAGGTGGGATGTTGCTCTTGAGGAGCTTACAATCTAAAATGAATTTTGGGGAATAGAGAGGAACACATACCAGTCTGAGACACAGATGCTTTAGCATCAAATGCACCTGGACATCCTTTTCTTCCTGGATCTTTCATTCTCTTTGCAGAACATGACGCTGCTATCTGATCAATCATCTCCAATTCTCAGGAATTCCCAGCTGTCTCTGCATTTCCCTGTCTTGTATGGTTTCTTTCTTGTTCTATGCTCTTGTTGGTGTAAACTTTGATGGTGTCTAGCCATGATATTTTTTAATGGCCTCATTTCCTTTTACCACTGATCACTGGAGAGCACAGTGCCTTGAAATCCAGTAACCGTAATTCTCCAGTCAGAGTTTGTCCAATCAATAATTTTTAAAGATGCCTTCATGGGGAACAGAAAACTCTTTTGACAGTCGTTCAAACTGTAAGGTGGCTCACCACAGTGAAGTGAGTCCACTTAAATATGTTTTATTCACAGGTCCTTTATCGTTCCATTTTTCATTTTCACTGTCTTCCAGCACAAGTCATGTGTCTTCCAAGATGATGATATGGAATTGTTGTGTGTTGTTCATTCACATTTATTGAAAAAGGGGGCTTATATGACAAAAGTATCCATTTGGAAGCTGGTTATGTTTTCCAAATGTTTTTTCTGCCCTGACAAAGATCATACAAAGGGCAGCTTTTTTAAAAGAATGGAATAATAGTGCAGTCTTCACTTTTATAGATATCCTTAACAATTGTCTTCTTTTGTATTTTTAAAAAAACGTTTAAAGTTACAACTATTTATAGTGCCCTATTAATTTTTTAAACACACCATTTGTGTTACTGTTAACTTTTTGATTCTTTCCAACCTAATGAAATACTACAAAGAAATTATGTAAAGCGACTTGGGACTTTATCTGCCTGTTCATCAGCAGAATAAGACCAAATTTGGTGTGGGAGAAGTCGTCCATAAAAGAAAGGTCAAATGTAAAGTGATCCAGATCAGGCCAGGATTAAAAAAAAAAAAAACCTGTCAGAAAAATCCCCTCTGTGTATCTCTTTGGGAGATATAGTTGGACAGAAGCTTGGAATGTTGCCCACTGATCTAAGCCTTGCTTCCTCTTAGTCACATGACCCACAATAGGACTATCATTAAGGGCTAAAAAAAGAATTCTGGGAACCCTTTCCTCACACACTAGCAAAATGTGCTGCTTAAATGAGAACATTAAAGCAGCCTAATTTCCATTTTAAATCATTTTCCCCCTCTCACTCCCATCTTAACCTTAAAAAATATACTGTACACTGTGATCACATAGATCATATACATTCAACTTTTAGGAATGAGTAATCAGGCTTTAACGAATAAGCGCCTAGCATTAAATACTTGATTTTGCTTTTAAATGCTTTGCTTGGAATTCCCTCCCTACCAATAGCCACTCAGGTTCCATTCCACTATTATGAATGGAATAGGGGTGGGCAAGCATGACTCTGAGAGTGCTGAAAATTGAACATTCTATACAGGTAGTTCTCGCTTAATAATTGCCGCTCAATAACCATTCAGAGTTACAATGCACTTCAAAATAGCTGCTTAATGACTGTTCAAAGTTATGATGGACTTCAGAAAAGCTATTTCTGACCGTCCTCCAAGTTATGACTGCTGCACTCCGCTAGAGTCACGTGATTGCATTTTGGGTGCTTGGCAACTGACTCCCTTGTATAACTGGTTGCAGCGGCTTTCGGTCATGTGACCACAATCTGCCACGCTTTTTGCCATTTTCTAGCAAAAAAAATGGCAAAAAACGCCCATCTGGATTTGCTTTATGACCTCAGTTCACTTAATAACTGTGATTGACTCACTTCATGACTGTTTTAAAATGGTCATAAAATCAAGTTCGGTCATGTGATGCCTCAACTTATGACAGCAATGAGTTATGACCAAAATTCTGGGCTCCACTGTGGTTGTAAGTCGAGGACTACCTGTACAGCACCCATTCTATTCCTGCCCCTCTTCTGCAGGCACAAGCAAGTAACCATTGCCTGGGTAATCAAGCTCAAGATCAGCTGGACTTTCCTTTTCTTGCACCCCATCTTCTTCTTCGGTGGGTACAGGTATCTGGCCAGAGTTGTGGCTGTGTTGGGCAAACCGCTCCTGCAAGAGCTGCCTAAGAAACATCACTGGAATGGGTAGAGCAGCCACAACAATCAGGCTAACGAGAAGGCCCAAGGCCCACGATGGATATTCCAGCTGCTCCTCCTCTGCCTGAAATGGGAAGAGACAGAGTAAATTTTAGATGCTCCCTTTTACATCAGGCCTCTTCTGTACATTCCCTGGTTTTGTGTCAGTAAGAGAATTCAGTGGAAAAAGATCTTCTCTGCATGTTGCTCCATAAGTAAGCCATAATATGATGCATTTGTTTGGGCTTAACAATCTGAACTGTGTGTATGTTTGTTTTTTAAAATTCTAACCGGAGGTTAAGGCTAAACATATTGTGTGAACCCACCCTTTAAATCAGAGGTCCCCAACCCTGGGGCCTGAGCCCAGTACTAGGCTGTGGCCCGTTTGGAACAGGGATGTAGAAGTGACAGGTGAGTGTGTGCCTGCACCTCCATTTGTACAAGCAGCAGGCGTGCATGCCCGCCACTTGCGCAAATGGAGCTGCATGCATGCATGCATTTGCCTGCTGCTCACAAGGAACCATCCCCTCCCACATCCAGCAGTCTGTAAAGCCAGAAAGGCTGGAGACGGCTAATTTAAACAGTCCGTAGATTTTTGTTTGTTTTCAAACAGAAGACAAGCAGGCCAAGTGCAACGCATGAAACACAAGAGCAGATAAAATTTCTTACCTTTTCTCTGTTCCAGGCGGTGTAGGTGGGGCGCTTCATGACCAGATACACCAAACTCGCTAGCAACAGGCACAACATTGCTGCTAGACTCACAAAGCGCCACATGTAGCTGTAGATTTTCCATGGCCGCCAGCCCAGCATGTTTTCTATGTCATCCAAGAACCTGCAGAAAGAGACATTCAGGCAAAAGTAGCAGAGAGCTGAACAAGATTGTTCGCACAAAGGTTACACAAAAGTTACGATTGCCGATTAAACCAACAGTAAAATGCTACTGGTTCACACGAACTGGTAGTTTAAAAAAAGCTACTGGTTCCTTCAAACCCGTTTTTCCAACGATCAGCTGTGCCATGAAATTTAAAATCGCTAGAAAGCAAGAAATCCTGCTTTCTAGTGAATCTAAATTGCGTGACACAGCTGTTCCCCTCCCTCGTTCTATTTATCTTCCCAAGCCTCCTTTTTCCACACAAAGTGTGTGTTTAGTGCACAGTGTGCATGCATGCGCAGCGTGCATTTGGCATGCACCGTTCATGCACGGGCAGTGAACCGGTGGCAAACTGGGGAAGATTTCACCACTGGATTAAACCCCACCTTTGTTTCTCCAATTTCCCATCACACAAACAAATTGGAAACATGCAGGGATCGGAGGGAAGGTAAGAGAATTACCTGTCAGCTCCATAGACCCAGCCTATGGCAAAAGCTTCGCCGGCGACAACAATAAGCAGGGGCAGAGTGGCTGAATAGTCATCAAACATAGTCACAAAATAGTTGCCTGAGCCCTGAACAAAAATCAAGCCCAGCAAGAATCCAATAATACAGCACAGGACTGTAGGGAGAAAAAACAAAAAAATATTGGCATGAACAGGTATCTGTCAGAATGTCTGGACCAGTACAGACAAAAGAGAGATGGCATTGCTATTTTTATTTAGCATCACGGGCATGATCAGAGAGTCATAAGTAGCATAACATACACATGGCAGCATTTTTAAAAATAGGAGATGATATCTGGATCACAGCTAAGGGTAACATAAGCATGTAACCATTATTTTAATGGCCTATCGTTACCTACGGGACGGCCTACTACCACCAATAGCCTCCCACCGGCCAATATGCTCTCACAGAGAGGGGCTCCTCAGGGTGCCGTCGGCCAAACAATGTCGACTGGCGGCCCCTAGGGGGAGAGCCTTCTCTGTGGGGGCACCTACTATCTGGAATGAGCTCCCCCTGGAGATACGGAGGATCCCGGATCTGCGCACCTTCCGTCGCGCTCTCAAGACCTTTTTATTCCACCAGGATGGCCTGGCCTAATCTTTTCCCTTTTTCTCTTTTAATATGTAAATTTTAATCTGTTTTTAAAGGATTGGGGTGTTTTAATTGGTCTGGGAAAAATTGTTTAATTTGGTTTTTCTTCTGTTTTTAAATTTTGTATTTATGTATTTCATCGTTTGGCTGTTCACCTCTCTGAGTCCTTCGGGAGTAGGGTATAAGCTAAACTAAACTAAACTAAACTAAACTAAACTAAACTAAACTAAACTAAACTAAACTAAACTAAACTAAACTAAACTAAACTAAACTAAACTAAACTAAACTAAACTAATCAGTATCAGATATCTACAGCCAGTAGATATCTCCATCAGAGTCCCTGTGCCAAATAGAGTTGTGAGCAAAATGCAAAGTGGCTGAGCCCAACTACTTTGCTGCAGTCTTCCCACAGAAGTTACAGCATGACAGAAGAGGAGCAAGAGTACAAAAGAGCTGTTGGACCTGGATGAGATTGACATCTGGGGACAACAATCAGCTGCTTGGGTTTTTTAGACCCAGGTTTGGGACGCCTGCTGGTTATGTAAGCTGGGATGGAGAAGATACTATCAGATCTCTTGCCCAAGATTCAGAAAACATGGTACCAGCCCAGAGGAAAATATAGAACTGGAGCCAGATTAGGATTATGTACCGAGGTGAAATGTAAAATGTGTTACTACCGGTTCTGTGGGCATGGCTTGGTGGTGGTGGGGGGTGTAATGTGACTGGGTGGGCGTGGCCAACTTTTTTTTTAAACTTTTCAAAGCATTTTTTCTAATGCTTTGAAAAGCCTCTGGCGATCAGGCAACTCAGCTGGGATCCTCAGAGACTTTTCAAAGCATTTTTTTTACCACCTCTTCGGCCAAGAGGTTGCAGAAAAAAATGCTTTGAAAAGCCTCTGAGGATCCCAGCTGAGTTGCACGATCATCAGAAGCTTTTTTTTTTACTTTTCAAAGCATTTTTTCATTGGAATAGGTTGTAGAAAAAATGCTTTTAAAAGTTTTTTTAAAAAAAGCCTCTGATGATCGCCTGGCTCAGCTGAGCATGGGGGGGTGGGGGCGCTATGCAGGGATTTTTGCTACCGGTTCTCTGAGTGATCCGGTGTGAACCGGGAGCATTTCACCCCAGTTATGTACCAATCATTTTCAATATACAAGCATTTATTTAGCAACCATTTGAAGTTACAACAGCTTTGAAATAAAATGTTTTACGACAGGTTCTTTCACTTATGCTCATCGCGGCATCCCCATAGTCATATGATCAAATTTGGGAACTTGGCAACCAATATGTATTATGTATTTATAATGGTTGCGGCGTCCACGGTCACATGATCACCATTTGCGACCTTCCTACCTGTCTTCCTACAGGCAAAGTCAATAGGGAAATCTGGATTTTCTTAAGAACTGCCCGATTCACTTAACAACCGTGGTGATTTGCTTAACAAAAAAAACAAATCAGAAAATTGGGCATGACTGACTTAATAACTGCTTTGCTTAGCAACAGACATTCTGGTGCCAACTGTAATCATAAATTGAGGATTATCTGCATGTTAACAGTGGTAAAAGCCCAAAATGATGTTCTTTCTCATGAAATACTTTAGACGGAAAATTCCGATTGCATGGATTTAAAATGAATTGTAGTTTGAGCATTTGCTATAAAGGAATGCTTGGTTTTTTGCTTCGTTGTGATATAAGAAATATGGAATTTGCATATCATCTTTTGTTCCTTCCTTCCCCAGTGTCCTGCATAGTACCAGACTGATTTAAAGATGATTTCATTTTAAAATGCATTCATTGTCCTCTGGCACTCTAAAGTAGGGAAGTAGTAGCACCCAAATTCTGATCCAGCCATCTGAAGTAGCACTATCAACAATCAACACTATTAGCATCCCATTTTTAAATGCAACTCATTCTTCTGGAATCTAAAATCCTATCACCTCATCTTGCAGAATATTTTAAATCCTACCACCTGCTTAGCCGCCTATATTCTGAGAGGGGGGTGCAGCTGGTACTGTCAGCTTTGGAAGCCATAAGAGGCCGGAAGCTTCCACACTACTACCTTCTCATGTGTGGGAAAATAGGAGGGGGGATTTAATTGAGGGTTTGAAATTAAGACAAAATAGCATTCTTCCCGTTGGTCCTGTATCTGAAGAAGGAGTGGTTGGAGTGCTGTCTCAAGATGGGACGGATGGTGATTGGAGCGTGTGATTGACTGATGAGTGAGAGGATGGTTTTGGAGGTTTTGATTTACTGAAGGAAAACCCGGAACAGATACGGGTTTTCCCAAGATGTGCCAGTATACCTTCTCTAATAAATGGAATTTTGAGAAAATGCTTTCTTCGGAGTTTTTAATTGGAATTGGGGTTTTTCTGGAACGCTGACATTAACCCAAATTGTTCCGTGGCCCATGGAACTCAAAGGGGGCCCATGAAGGGGGAATTTTAAAAAAATATTTTACAAAACCAATTTTTTAAACAGAAAAACAATATTGGATATATAATTCATACTTTATACTTTGTGTGTATAGCAAAACCGCCTTGCAGCCTTGTTTGACATAACCTTTATTAATCTGAAACTCAATGAACAGTTATTTACCGTATTTTCCGGCGTATAAGACGACCCTCCTCAGAACCATTTAAGGCTCGTCAGAGCCTTATGGGCTGGTCTGCCTGGTTACAGGAGACTGAGACCCGGCATATAAGACGACCCCCGACTTTTGAGAAGATTTTTCTGTGTTAGAAAGTAGTCTTATACGCAGGAAAATACAGTATGTAATTTATTGAATTTAATTTTATTACTTGTTTATTTAAGTTTGCAAGTTTAGTTTCATTTCATTTATGTATATATTTATATTTCATTTCAGTATATGAATGGTTATGAAATGTCATCTCAAAAATCTGGAGCTCAAGAACGGAAGGAAAAACAGAAACGTGATGAGATTAATAAAAAGGGACGACAAACGCCTTTTCAATTTGGCAGTTCTGACAAGCAAAGCTAATCAAAATGAAACTTTAAATTCAGAACAATGTGAGACAAGTGCAGAACTGAAACAAAGGTTAGAATCTCATGAGGCCAGTTTGGATTTTCAAGAAACATCAGATCAAGTAAATTCTCAATTTAAAGATTTAGAGAAACAATTGAACGTTAGGGATGAGAGTTCCAGATGAGGGGGCCCATATCAGTCTTGTCCCAGCACTTAATAATCCTCTCGGGGGCCCTGCTATAGAGTCCAAAGTACCGCAACCTAAAATCTCAGCCCTTGTGGTATATAATACAGCCATGAATTTTGGTCTTGCCCCAGAGACTGACTGCCCCTTTACAGTACCTGTGAAGAGTGTCCGCCGACGCTGGAGGCTTTGGAAGTTGTCCAATAAAGGAGTGATGATTCCTTGCATGTTACCTAACATGGTGCTCAGCCCTAAATTGAGCAACATAAAGAAGAACAGCATAGACCAGAAGGGGGCTGTTGGAAAAAGGGTCATAGCTTCTGTGAAGGTGATGAAGGCCAGGCCTGTCCCTTCCACACCCTGAGGGAGAAAGAGAGAGAAATGTGAACAATAGGAACTGTAGAAAATGTCATATTTAAAGCAAATGGAAAACTTAATAGAATCTTGCCCAATCTGGATTTTTTTCCAGATGTGAGGATTTCAACTTTTAAGATTTCCTCAGCTAGCATTCCCTTAGTTACACATCCAGAAGACACCAAATAGGGTGTCTGGGACAATTCTGGGAGTTGAATTCTGCAGATCTTAAAATTGCTAAGGCTGAGAAACACTGTGCTAAACTGGAAGGTTATGTTTTGACTGGCAAGTCATAATATATGCAGGGCCGATAGTTTTTTTTAAAATTTAATTTATATGCCGCCCTTCTCCAAAGACTCAGGGTGGCATACAATGCATTAAGCAATAGCCTTCATACTTTTGTATATACCTGTTTAGTAGGGTTTCCTCCCCCCCAAAGCGGTGTTCTTTTTTATACAGTCAGCTTACTCCCCCACAATCTGGGTCCTCATTTTACCTACCTTGAAAGGATGGAAGGCTGAGTCAACCTTGAGCCTGGTGAGATTCGAACTTGCAGTAATTGCAGGCAGCTGGTGTCACTTTAGCACCACTTAAGCTGCTGTGCTACCAAGGCTCTTTTTGACTTCTTTTTATCCCAAATGCAGCTTTGCTTCTTAGGGTGAATTTTAGCCCAGCCATGACTGGGTCCATACACATCATTCTAATCCATAATTTTGCTATTTTGGCTTTGGTGAACTCAGCCACTCAGACTTCTAGATCCTGGTTAATGGTTTAGCAACGTGCTCTACCTATTCACCTTATTAATTTCATCTTCTACACGACAGTCACCAAGTTTCCACTCCTCCAATTGCTTCTTTGTATCATTCCATTGATCCTGATACCAATTGCTGTATTGAGCAGGTGAAAATTCAGACATATTTGCAGGAAGCAATGCCGAGAGGGAGCCATTATTCACCAGCTCTGTCAAAAGATCTGCATTTCTGCCAAACAAATAAACATACAGTAGAAAGGTTAGAAAACACATGGACCTCCAAACAGAACATAAAAACCTAAATTCAGTGACTTGGAAGACATTAGACAAAGGCTGGGCAACCAAGGCTTGGAGGCAACATTGGAATTTCAAGAATAAGTTGGGTGACAACACTGGAATTTGATGTCCAACACATCTGGAGCAGTGGTGGATTGCTACCAATTCATCCCGGTTTGGGCAAAGTGGTAGCAGTGGTGGCGGAAGACTCCACCCACCCGGACAACATCAAATACGATCTGTGCAGAAGTGGTGCGCGTGTGAACGAAGCCAGCACACGTAGGCGAGTGAATTGGTAGCAAAGCTAAGTGAAACCCACCCCTGATCTGGAGGGTTCCAGGTAGAGTTTAAACTGTTGCAAGCTAATTGGTGGTGTAGTGGCTAGGATGCAGTATTGTAGGCTAACTTTGCCCACAGCCAGGAGTTTGATCCTGACTGGCTCAAAGTTCACTCATCTTTCCATTCTTCTGAGGTCAGTAAAACAAGGACCCAAATTGTTGGGGTTAATATGCTGACATTTGTAAAGCATTCAGAAAGTTCTGTAAAGCACTATGGAGTGGTATATAAGTTTAAGTACTGTGGCTATTTTTATGATCATATGCTTACATACAATAAGCAATCAATATATACAAATGTTTTATGGACTGGCCATTAAGTCTTATAAGGAATGTCCAATAAGGCAGAGGTGTCAAACTGAAAAGAAGTTCACTCAATCAATTCCAATTTCTCATGAAAGAAAAAGATCTCACAAAGTTGGAATTGATTGTGTGAACTTTTTTTTTTTAGTCCCACAAACTTTTGTTTCTCTGCACAGGGTGGTGAGAGAAACGTGACAGAGCTGGAAATCAGACAGGCAAAGAAATGCTTGCGGCAAGCGAGTCCCTGGGCGGTGGTGGGTGGGGCAAGCTCTGAGGCATGGCGCTGCAATGGCGAAATGGGCAACGGAGCGGCCCTCTCTTCTCCCTGCTCCTCCTCCTTCCCTCATGCTGGCTGCTCCATTTCCCATTTCTACATTGCAGTGCAATGCTCAGGATTCACTTAGATAGGGGAGGGGGATAATTTGCCTGACCAAAATAACCTTGCAGTGTCCCCTGCATTGGGCTCAGCTTCAATCGGGTTGGTCAGCGGCTCTGTCAGCAGACAAAACAGCCTTCTCGTGCTACGTCTCCTCCTGCCGCCAAGCATGCCCAGCCGTGTGTGGTCTTTCCTCCACCTTTCTTTCCCTCACGGATCATGATGGACAAAAAAAAAAAACAAGGAAGCTGCCCGCTATAGCCAAGGCCAGCCCCGCTAAACAAGTAGCAGCCACGGTGGTGGCGGAGTGTAGGACAGAGAAAAAAAGAGTATACATTGTACATGAACTTTTCAGCCCGAGACAATCCTAGGATTTGCAGTCATTAAGAGAAAGGTATTGCGGGGAGGGGAGGAAATAAGCATATTTCTTTATTGGAACCACTCATCAGATAAAGAAGCAGAAGAAAAAAGGCTATCTGGTCTCCATACAGTGGATTCAAAGCATCCCTAATGTTGTCTTTTCCTGCAAGATACAGGCCATATACCAATAGCTTTGCCCTCCCCACTTTCTTGTTTTGGGATAAGAAAATGAAGATAAAAACCAAGAAATGATATTACAAAAGTTTTTCTTTTTTTACTGTTGCTAAACATGTTTCAAAAGCAGAAAAAAAACCTCTGAAGTGGCCTAAAAGTGCATATATCAAATATTTCTTAGAACAATTAGCTGAACTCTGCCTTGTTTATCATTATTTTAGGTAGTATAACTGCAGTATTCAGGTTAAATTGCCGTGTTGGCACTTTTTCGATAAATAAATGGGTTTTGGGTTGCAGTTTGGGCACTCGGTCTCTAAAAGGTTTGTCATCACTGGCTTACATCCTGCAACAATATCTTTTAAAACCATCGAACAACATTGGCCCATCCCAAATCCTTGGAGAGGATTTGATAGGTAGATTAAAATGCCACATATGGTCTAAACATTTGGTTGACTGTGCAATGAACCCTAACAATACTCAGTTATTCCCAGGCATAACTGGGAATAATACCTAATAATATCTCAAGCTGTGAAATGCCCTGCCTCACTCATAATTAGCATGAAGGGGACAAAGTCAGTCAAGCCATTTTAACTGCAAGATAGGTAACAGCTATGGGTACTATAAATCCAATATGCCACAAGGAGGAGGGATGGCTGAAAGATGCCAATTTTTCTAGGAGTAAATAAGACTTGTCCCACTTATATCTGGTACATGTGGAGCCAAGTAGCCCAGCCAACCTACGACCTACCTTCTGCTATTACACCTCCCCTTCAGTACTTGAAACGGGGTATCCTTTCAATCCTTTCTTGCAGGACTGATCATAGCACTTAGACTTATATACAGTGCTTTTACATCCCTCTCTAAACGGCTTACAGAGTCAGCATATTGCCCCCAACAATCTGAGTCACCATTTTACCCACCTCGGAAGGATGGAAGGCTGAGTCAACCTTGAGCCAATCAGGATCGAATTCCTGGCAGTGAGCTCAGTTCACCTGCAATACTACATTCTGACTACTGCATCACCATGGCTGTTAATTGCATTTATCCCCCTTTAACCCACAGTTAGGTGGACACTAACCTTACAACACAGTTGTGTGCCAACACATTGGCTCGGAAACCCAGCACAGCAAAAACCACCAGTGTGGCCAAAACTGAGGTAAGGAAATTGATGCCGGACACAAACAACCCATCGATGTGGCAGTTGTTATGCTGAGGATTGTAGCTGGAGTAAGCAATGATGGTGCCGAAGCCCAGGCCCAGAGCAAAGAACACCTGGGTTGCTGCCTGACGCCAGACCTGCATATCTCCCCAGATAGACAGCTTGGGGAGTGGGGAAAGGTAAGATATTGTGAAAAAGGGACAAAAGACATCATTTCACATTTTTGCACCTCTGGCCCTTTTCTCCTGTGCTGAAAGACATAAAAAAACCTCAAGTTGTTTTGATCATGTCATGACTAGATTATGCCTTGCATTACACACAGGACTGCCCTTGAAGACTATTTGGAGACTGCGGATAGTCCAGAATGTGGCAATATGGACATTTATGGACAAGCCCATGTAATACCCCTGCTTTGTGAGTTGCACTGCAGGCCAGCAGCCTCTGTATGCAATTCATGGTGCTGGTTATCATCTATAAAACCCTATATGGCAGTTTTCCAACCTTGGCACTTTGGAAGATGTGTGGATTTCACAGAATTCTCAGCCAACTCCCAGAATTCCCCAGCCAGCTATGTTGCCTGGGGAATTCTGGGAGTTGAAATCCACACATGTTCAAGGTGTCAAGGTTGAGAAACACTGCTATATGGGATAAGAATTGGATTTTGAGGGATTGCCTATTTCTGCCTGGCAGAGCTAGCAAACTCCAAGTCCCGTCAATTAAACAATGTCATCTGATGGGACTCATCTCTGACATGAGATCTGCGCTATAGAACACCATCCCAACCTAAGTTTATTTGACTCGTGTCCCCTCTGCAGGATTGTTTAAATGAGCCTTTAAAACCTGATTCAGTTCTCAGGTCTTATGTTAGAATAGATGTTGGGTCCCTAGTGGGATGTTTTCTTATTCAATTGATCTTAATTATCTCTGGACTTCCTTTGCTTGGCATAAGTCATTTTTCTGTACAGCAAAAGCACTGAAAAAAACTGCCTAATTTTAATGCTTTGAGGACATCTTGGCTGCAGCATTCCCATGGTCACATCATTAAAATTAGGGCACTTTGCAACCAATATGTATTTACAGCAGTTCCAGAAGTCATGTGATCGCCATCAGCTGACTTCTGACAAGCAATATCAATGGGGAAGCCGATCAGCTTAAGGATTGCATGATTTCCGTAACAACTGCAATAATTCCCTTAACAGCTGTGACAATAAAAATGTCAAATCGGAGGTGACTCACTTAATAACAGCTTTGCTAAGCAACAGAAATTCTGGTCCCAATTGTGATGATAACTCAAGGGTTACCCATACTTCAAAACCAGGATGGCGCCCAAGGCTGGAGTCTCTTACCGTAGGGGTGAACATGATCTTGATTCCATCAACTGCCCCTTCTAACAGCAAAGCACGTACTAGGAAGCACAAGAGAACCAAGTAAGGGAACAGAGAGCTGAAATACAGAACCTGGGATGGAGAGAAGATATGGTAGAAATCAAGGTAAAAATCAAGGTATGGCGAGAATCATGCTGGCCGGCGATGCACAAGGGTAATTTTGCTTTCATGTTTCTGTAGCTTCTTTTCCACAAATGTATGTATGTTTGTATGTATTTTTTTATTAAACTTATAAAGGCAGTCCTTAACTTACGACCACATTTGAGCCCAAAATTTCTGTTGCTAAGTAAAACAGCTGTTAAGTGAACGTGCCCCATTTTACGACCTTTCTTGCCACAGTTAAGTGAATCACTGCGGTTGTTAAATTAGTCAAATTGTTGTTAAGTGAATCTGGCTTCCCCATTGACTTCTTTGACAGAAGGTCGTAAAAGGGGCTGCAACAGTCGTAAGTGTGAAAACTGGTCATAAGTCACTTTTATCGGTGCCGTTGTAACTTTAAACGGTCACTAAACAAACTGTTGTAAGTCAAGGACTATAGGTACAGCTGCCCATCTCATACACAGCGACTTTGGGCAGTATACAACATTAAAAATCCACACTTAAAAATTCACAATTCTCTTCATTCAGTCTATAATCCAAATTATTTGGTACCCCTTCTTATGCCTCTTCTTCCCCTTCCTTCCCAATTCCCTTCCTCCCTGAAATCCCAAAGTAAATGCAAATTTCTTCAGCCATAAGATCAGCTACTGAAGATGAAAGTGTCGTCCACTGTAACTAGAGGCTGCTAGGTTGAGGAAGAGAAGACAACTATATGCAAGGTAATGGTTGGGATGTCTATTACAGATAGTCCTCAATTTATGACCCATCATTTAGAAACTATTTGAAGTTACAACAGACCTCCCTAGGGCTACATAGCCTGGATTTGAAGTTCTGGTGCCCCTTCCCCGTCCGCCCCCCAATCAAGGGATCGTAAAGTGGACATTCAGCAAGCAATCTACATTTGCAGCAGTTTTCAGTGTCCTGAAATCATGTCACCATGATTTACAACATTTTTTGCTGGAAACCAGCATTTACTTCCAGTTTGCAGCTAAAAAAAAAAGTCAATTGCGAACTATGGATTTACTTAATGACTCAATGAACCCTTAACTGCTGCAAATCAGATCGTAAAGTGGTGTCCCGCTTAATGACTGGACCCTAAATTATGGCCATAATTTAGGGTTCAGTTACAGTTGTAAATCGAGGACTACCTGTACAGTGGTGAAATGAACTTACCTTCGCTACCAGTTTGGAAATGTGAGCATGTGCGCCTCTTCTGTGCATGCACAGAGGGTCAAAAATGGGACGTAATGACATCCCGGTGAGTGGGCAGAGCCTCCTGCCGCCGGCCCTATTGGCTCGCTTAAGCTGGATAGATCCGGCCAGATTTCACCGCTGTACCTATATGAAGTTTCTGAAAGAATATTTTTGTGTTAAGACAGAAGAATGGACACAACCCACCTTGCCTGATGATTTAATGCCTTTGATCATGGCGAGACAAACTAGCATCCAAGCAGCAAAGAGGCAGCCAGTAAGGGCTGGGTCAAGACCCCCACTCTCCTCTATGGAGTTGGTAATGTGCAAGGCCTTTCGGTTCCAGAAATAGATAGTGGGAGAACTGTCCGTGCATTCAGATTCTGTGACTGAAAAGAGAGAGAGAGGGAGAGGAAAAGAAAAAGAAATAGAGAGCCTGTTAGGGTTAAGAACAAATGACCAGCTTTTCCTTTTCCAATGATGTTGTAATAAAGAAAACAGGACATGTATTTTGGAATATTGTGGATAAAGTTCATGCGTGTCTAGTACATTTAAATATAGTGATTTCCAGGATGCCTCTGGAAATCCATCCCAAATGGACGTTTCTTTTTCTCATTTCATGGCAGTTCCATGTTATTTTAGAACTGTAAAGATTACAAAACTGACGTTAGCAAGTACAGAAAATATGAGCAAAGGGCAGATTTATTTGCAGTTTTTCTTTCACTAGCCAGCCAAGTATATAAATGCAGAAGTATTTTCAGAAAAGGCAATGAGGGTTTTTCCATTTTGAGGCTTCTATCCTTTAGTCTTCAGTTCCTGCATTGTTTGTTCTTGAAATGTTCTGTAATTTGATGCATTCAAATGTATTTTCCCAGACTGCAGATATGGCGTGCTTTTCGGCATGCAGAAAGTCTCAATTTCAAATTATAATCTATTTCTTGACACTTAAACAGGGTTAGGTAAGATTCTTCTCTGGGAATCTGTAAAGACTGATTCTCAGCATTCCTAAACAAACCTTAACAGCCCCAAACAATCCACCCTGAAATTGGAGTTGACAAACAATTTCAACTGCAAGGTAGCTCCAAGGCAACACTAAGTTACATTAGTTTAAAGTTGGCACTGAGAGCTCACTTTTTATATGTCCGCACAGGCTCCGCCCGTCCCACACACATAATGAACAGCTGAGCTAGTCTCAGCTGATTGAGGCATTCAAATGGGCTGAATTCAATTATCCCTGTCGGCCCGTGATGTCATCAGACGCTGCCATTGCCTCCATTCGCCTGTGATCCTCCACTGCCTCCATTCACTGCCAATCCTTTCCTCGACGCATCTGACCGCCTAACACCCGGTGCCACCATCACCAACTCCTGTGAAGAGCTTCCCCATTTCAGCTTCCAGATAGCTTGAGTTCGTATTTGCATGGCCTCCTCTCCGCCTCCCATATGCATTGTCGAGCAGGAGACCGGGCTCAACACTGATACTATTTGGGTGTAAGACACTGGATGGACCAATTGCCTATTTGGATTAACGTAGCTTCCAATGTGTCTCAAGTTCTTGCAATTTTCTTAAACAATTCAAATGCTGTGCCAATTTTCCAGGGTGAATAGATAAAATATGTTGAGCCTTTTCACAAAGGTAATCAACTATAATTTTAAAAAATTCTTTTCCAATGTCTGCTCGTTACTACTTCTTTTCAGAATAAAGAGCAATTTATCATTAAAATTCCTCAGCTTCAGTTCTGAGCTACAAATGCCTGTAAGTGTGAAAGTTTCTAGTTTTGTGCATTTCAAAAGAAATATTTTGTTATAAAGAAAGACAGTGAAAATGTATAAGGAATATTGTAAAGTCTTCTTCCTTTTCCAGCAGTGGCCAGCTGGGTAACACCCAATCAAAGAAAATTCCTCTCATTTCCAAAGTACCTAAAACAGACGATTTATTATTTAGCATATGGGGTTATACATTGGAAGCCAGGACAATGTTATTACAGAATAATAGTTTGGCTATCTTAAGATGATAAGGCTTAACAATAATAAAAATGTAACAACAAAAAAAAGAGAAAGCCATAAATAAAATAGCAAGAGATCTTTTTTTAAATAGAACTTGCTTACGACTAAACGCTGTAGAAAGAGCTTACTCCATGGAAAAGACTGCTGAATAATATAGCAATGTTTATTGTACTATCTAAATGACAAAGATCTGCATGACCACTAGATGGCAGCAGTTGTTTTTGTATCATTTTCATTTTCTTTAATACTGCAATAGTTTTCCAATATTGGCAAGCATGGTCTTCATTTCCCAGAATTCTCTAGCCAGCATGTTGATGAGAATATTTTGGGAGTTGAAATCCTTTCATTTTTAAAAGTTGCCATGGTTGAGAAATATTATTTTAATGGTTGCCAAGATTTTTGCAGTCCAAGTTCGGGGAAGTCCTAGTGGGGAATCACTGTTAATTTACTTAGACAATTTGTAAAGGACATATAATGTAGAAACTATTATTTCACTCCTTCTGTATCCAGGATATGACATTTCATGGCATTTGGGGGGGGGACTTTTTTTTTAAGAGATCAAGTTTAATTCCTGGTTATCTGTCAAGAACTCAAAAGATTGCTGTGTTCCAGCTCAACCTTCTGGTTTATTTATAATCTTCTATCCCTATATTCTTTCATGGTGGATTAATAAGATTATATTGTATATGCCCAGCTTCATGGATCAACTGCCTTGTCATGGCGAAGGGGCTTGCATAGCTCAATGAAACTATGAGCTATGCCATGCAGGATCACCCAAGATGGACAGGTCATAGCAGAGAATTCTGACAAAATGTGATCCACTGGAGAAGGAAATGGCAATCCACTCCAGTATCTTTGCCATGAAAAACCCATGGACAGTACTAAAAGGCAAAAAGATATGATACCAGAAGATGAGCCCCTCAGGCCGGAAGGTGTCCAATATGCTACTGGGGAAGAGCAGAGGTCTAGCACTAGTACTAGTAGTGCCAGAAAGAGTGAACCTGGAATGTAAGATCCATGAATCAAGGCAAGCTGGACGTGGTCAAACAAGAGATGAAAAGACTGAACATCAACATCTTAGGAATCAGCAAACTAAAATGGACAGGAATGGGTGAATTTAATTCAGATGACCATCAGGTATATTACTGCGGGCAAGAATCCCTCAGAAGAAATGGAGTAGCCTTCATCATCAATAAAAGAGTAGGAAAAGCAATACTGGGATGCAATCCCCAAAATGACAAAATGATCTCTGTTTGAATCCAAGGGAAACCATTCAATATCACAGTAGTCCAAGTCTATGCCCCAATCATTGATGCTGAAGAGGATGAAACTGACCAGTTCTATGAAGCCCTACAGCACCTTATAGAATTAACACCAAAAAATGATGTCTTTATCATCATGGGGGATTGGAATGCTAAAGTAGGAAGCTAAAAGATAACTGGAATAACAGGCAAGTTTGGTCTTGGAGTACAAAGTGAAGCAAGGCACAGGCTGGTAAAATTTTGTCAAGAGAATATGATGGTCATAGCAAATACTCTTTTCCAACAACCCGAGACGACTCTACACATGGACATCACCAGACGGTCAACACAGAAATCAGACTGACTGTGCTCTGCAGCCAAAGATGGAGAAGCTCTATTTAGTCAGTAAAAACAAGACCAGGAGCTGACTGTGGCTCAGATCATAAGCTTCTCGTTGAAAAATTTAGACTTAAATTGAAGAAAGTAGGGAAAAGCACTAGGCCACTCAGATATGAACTAAATCATATCCCTGATGATTATACAGTAGAGGTGACAAATAGATTTAAGGAATTAGATTTGATAGACAGAATGCCTGAAGAACTATGGACGGAGGTTCACAACATTGTACAAGAGGTAGCAACTAAAACCATCCCAAAGAAAAAGAAATGCAAGAAAGCAAAATGGTTGTCTGAAGAAGCTTTACAAATAGCTGAGGAAAGAAGGGAAGCGAAAGGCAAGGGAGAAAGAGAAAGATATACCCACCTGAATGCAGAATTCCAGAGAATAGCTAGAAGAGATAAGAGATAGAAAAGAATGTATACTTAAGTGAACAGTGCAAAGAAATAGAAGAAAACAATAGAATAGGGAGGACCAGAGATCTCTTCAAGAAAATTGGAGATATGAAGGGAATCTTTCATGCAAAGATGGCATGATAAAGGACCAAAATGGCAGGGACCTAAACAGAGGCAGAAGAGATTAAGAACAGGTGACAAAGTTACACAGAAGAATTATACAAGAATGAATTTAATGTCCCTAATAACCACAATGGGGTGGTCACTGACCTTGAGCAAGACATCCTGAAATGTGAAGTCAAATGGGCCTTAGGAAGTCTGAGCAACAACAAAGCTAGTGGAGGTGACAGTATTCCAGCTGAGCTATTAAAAAGACGATGCAGTAAAACTGGTACACTCAGTTTGCCAGCAAATTTGGAAAACTCAACAGTGGCCACAGGATTGGAAAGGTCAGTTTACATTCCAATTCCAAAGAAAGGCAATGCCAAAGAATGTTCAAACTATCACACCATTGCACTCATTTCACATGCTAGCAAAGTTATACTTAAAATCCTACAAGCTAGGCTCCAGCAGTATATGGACTGAGAACTATCAGAAGTACAGGCAGGATTTTGAAGAGGCAGAAGAACTAGAGATCAAACTGCCAACATATGCTGGATCATGGAGAAAGCTAGAGAATTCCAGAAAAACATCTACTTCTGCTTCATTAACTATATACTAAAGCCTTTGATTGCGTGGATCACAACAAATTGTGACAAGTTCTTAAAGAGATGGGAGTATCAGACCATCTTATTTGTCTCTTGAGAAAGCTAAATGTAGATCAAGAAGCAACAGTGAGAACTGGACAGGAAACCACTTCAAAATTGAGAAAGGAGTTTGGCAAGGCTGTATACTGTCACCCAGCCTACTTAACTTATATGCAGAGCACATCATGTAACCTTGTTGCTTGTATCCTTATGATTTATATTGATATTGATTGTTTCCTAGTATGATTTGACTACAAGTGTTGTACCTATAATTCTTGATGAATGTATCTTGTCTTTTTATGTACATTGAGAGCATATGCATCAAAGACAAATTCCTTATGTGTCCAATCAGATGTGGCCAATAAAGAATTCTATTCTATTCTATCATGAGAAAGATGGGGCTAGATGAATCACAATTTGGAATTAAGATTGCCGGGAGAAATATCAACAACCTCAGATATGCAGATGATACCACTTTAATGGCAGAAAGTGAAGAAGAAGCCTCTTGATGCGGGTGAAGGAGGAGAGTGTAAAAGTTGGCTTGAAACTCAACATTAAGAAAACTAAGATCATGGCATCCAGCCCTCTCAATTCCTGACAAAGAGATGGGGAAGAACTGGAGGTAGTGACAGATTTTATTTTCCTGGGCTCCAAGATCACTCCAGATGGGGACTACAGCCAAGAAATTAAAAGACGCTTGCTCCTGGAGAAGAAAGCTATGGCAAATCTAGACAGCATACTAAAAAGCAGAGACATCATCCTGCCAACAAAAGTGCGAATAGTCAGGGCTATGGTTTTCCCAGTTATAATGTATAGCTGTGAAAGTTAGACCATAAGAAAGTCTAAGCGCCAAAGAATTGAGGCCTTTGAACTATGGTGCTAGAGAAGACTCTTGCGAGTCCCTGGGACTGCAAAGCAATCAAATCAGTCAGTCCTAAAGGAGATCAACCATGACTGCTCTTTAGAAGATCAGATCTTGAAGATGAAACTCAAATATTTTGGCCACCTAAAGAGAAGGAAGGACTCACTGGAGAAGAGCCTAATACTGGGAATGATTGAGGGCAAAAGAAGAATGGGACGAGAGAGAATGAGGTGGCTGGATGGAGTCACTGAAGCAGTAGGAGTGAGCTTAAATAGTCTCCATGGGATGGTAGAGGACAGGAAGGTCTGAAGGAACGTTGTCCATGGAGTCGTAATGGGTTGGACACAACTTCGCAACTAACAACAACAACAACAACAAAAACAACAACTGTATATGCCTATCTCAAAGCGGACCAGGAGTCTGTCCCTTTCTGGTCCACTCTGACTAACAGCAACTGTCTGTGATTCAACAGTGTTTTTCTCAGGCCTATTTAGAAATTTTGCATCAAAATCATATGCTTTCCCTTTGAGTTAAAGCATGGTGTCCAGCCTTTTGGCTCCACACATTGAGTAAAGAGAAATTGTCTTGGACCACATATAAAGTATGTAATATAGTTAATGTATATAAATCACACAATAATCATAAAAGCTTACAATCTTTTGGGAATGCATTAGTAGCTGTCCAGGGCTATATGTAGCCAATGGACTAGACCAGGGGTCAGCAACCTGCGGCTCTAGAGCCGCATGCGGCTCTTTGGGCCCTCTCCTGCGGCTCCCAGTCGGATGATCCCACCACTGGGTGGCCCCTCCCCTCCCCCTCACTCCTCACCTGCCCTGAGAAAAGAAGGGCAACTGCAGCGGGTGGAGACTTTCTCTGTATTCCAGAGCGGGAGCAAAGCGCACCTCTACTTGCCTCTTTTATTGGCCCTTGTTGATGCTGTGTACACTTTGGCCACTGGGAGAGATGCGTGACTTTGCTCTGTTCCGAGACAGTGGCTGGGCCATCTGCCTGCAGCCGATGCTGCATGTTGTAATGGGCTCCAGGAGGAGGAAGAGAGGACACCATCTCCCCCATTGTGCAGCGTGCTAAGTTTAAGTGCAAGAGCAGCAAGCAGCCATGGAGGCGGAGAGAGGAATATGGGGAGACGCACCTCAGCCAGCATCTCGGGGCAGAGAAAGTTGCATGTCTCCCCATGTTCCTTATTCCTTAGCGCACTGCACAATGGAGGAGACAGCATCCCCTCCTCCTCCTCCTGGAGCCCATTAGATGCAGAGCATTGGCTAGGGTGGCCCAGTTTGTGTCTCGGGGTGGAGAAAATTGCGCGTCTCCCAACAAGGGCCAGAAAAAATGGCAAACGAAGGGGTGTTTCGCTTCCCCTCTGAAACACAGAGAAAGTCTCAATCCACCTTCACCGCCCTTCTCAGGTGAGGAGTGAGGAGGAGGGGAGGGTGAGGGGCAGGAGGCCCAGCCAGCTGACAGGGAGTCACAGCAGGGGGACGAAAGAGCTTCATTTATCTGGGAAAGAAAGAGAAAAAGAGATGGGGGAGAAAGATGAGAAGAGGGAAAGAGAAGGAGAAAGATGAGACAGAGAGGGAGAAAAATGAGAGAGAGAGGGAGAAAAAGAGATGAGGAGAAAGATGAGAAAAAGGGAGGGAGGAGGGAGATGAGAAAGAGAGGGAGAGATGAGAGATGAGAGAGAGAAAGAGAGAGGGAGAAAGATGAAAGAGGGAGAGATGAAAGAGAGGGAGAAAGAGAGAGGGAGAAGAAGAAATGAAGAGAGAGGGAGAAAGATGAGAGAAAGAGGGAGAAAGAAAGGGAGAAAGATAAGAGAGGGAGGGATACAGGGAGGGAGAAAGAGATGAGAAAGGGAGAGGGAGAAAGATGGGGGAGAGAGGGCTGTTTAAAGTAAAATATCTGGAGCCACAGAACCTGGATAGGTGTGGCTGGGGGTATGTCATGTGACTGGGTAGGAGTGAGTGATGTTGAGTTGGCTACGCCCACCCAGGTTTTGTGACTCCCGGTGTTATTTTTTGTGGGAAACTGGCCCAAGTGGTTCTTTGAGTGTTTAAAGTTGCAGACCCTTGGACTAGACACACCTGAGTTAGAGCCAACTATACAGGTAGTCCTCGACTTACAACAGTTCATTTAATGACCATTCAAAGTTACAATGGCACTGAAAAATATGATGTAGGGCCGTTTTTCAGTTACAACCTTTGCAGCATCCTGATGATCATGTATTCAAAATTCATGGGCTTGGCAACTGATTCATACTTATGACTTCTGATAACAGGAAAACTAGATTCACTTAACAACTGGGTTACTAACTTATCGACTGCAGCGATTCAATTAATAACTGTGGCAAGAAAGGTTGTAAAATGGGGCAAAATTAATTTAGCAAATGTCTCACTTAACAACAGAAATTTTGGGCTTAATCATGATTGTAAGTTGAGGACTACCTGTAATGGTCAAACCACAGTTGGGACTGATCTGCTCAACCAACTCCTGATATTTCGATATTAGTATTCTAAACAGTCTTAGAAGTTGAAACTTAGTTAGGAGGGGAAGAGCTGGTTAAACCATTGTTCCACTCCGCTTCTCAAGGTTGTTAAAAGCAGCATAATTGTGTGATACCGAGATGCCACAAAAAACCGAAAAGGCCATGAATGGCTGTTGTTTCCTGTGTTTCCACTTACCTGCAGCTGTTTTGTTTTCTGCTCCTGGGCAATCACTCCACGGAAGGGGAAACTGGAAAGAATTACCCAAGTAGAAAAAACTCCATGCCATGATGACATTATAATATAGGGCAACAAAAGAACACACCTAAAAGGAAATGCAAAATGAATCAGCATTCCACACTATTCCTGAACATGGATACTTACTTTGATGAAGAGGGACGATCTGCAGACAAACTAC
Source organism: Coluber constrictor foxii (assembly GCA_038048745.1). Lineage (NCBI taxonomy): Eukaryota > Metazoa > Chordata > Lepidosauria > Squamata > Colubridae > Coluber > Coluber constrictor. The sequence goes on along the minus strand of CM075961.1, from coordinate 58,524,614 downwards.
AGATTATGTCAAAAACGTTTGAAAAGGAATGTGTTTAGAACATGCTAAACTTCTGAAATATTCCTATTTTCCAAAACAGAGATATGCATTTTTTCCAGACCTATGGATGAGCCATTCCAAGCTTTTCCAGGTTGAGGATTGAGCAGGCCAAAATAAAACTAAATTAGGTTTGGTTTCATCTCTGATTTCATTAATTCAAATTAAATATTTTAAATAAAATAGTTCTCCAGTCATGTGTTCTTTCCCTTCTATCACATCACAACCAAACACAATCTGAAAACATTTGAAGACACAGCGGTTGCTAAAGAAACCCATTGTTTGCTATGAGTTGTTTTTACTAAAAACCAGAAAAAACATCGGATTTCAACTTCGCAAATTGTGATTGTGTGATTGTGGGACACTGCAAACGGCTGCAAATACAGGCTCATACAGGCTCACTGCTGAGCACCCAAAATGTGTTCAAATGACCACAAGGAGCCTTCCTGGCTATTGGAACTTCAGAACTAAGCTGGGTAGCCACTATAATTTTGAACTGTTGCAAAGCAACTGGTTTTAAGTCTTTTTTAGACCATACGAGAATGCTTGTAGGTAGCAGAGAGTAAACATTTTCCAATAGATAACCTTTATTTTCACTATTTTCTATGAACACACTGACATAAGTTAAAAAAATGAAATCCTGATCCCCTCTCTCAGAAGTATGTATGAATGCATGCATGTATATGTTTGTGTGTATACACACATATACACACAATTGCAGACCATTTAGAACACAAGTTCCCCAACGTTTTCAGCTTTGCAAACCGGCAGAGGGTGGGAAGGTAATGGTTTGCACAAGCGGCCGGTAAGTGTGCACGCAGCTCCATTTGTACAAGCAGTATGCCTGCCTGCCTGCCGCTCACACAAATGGAGCATGTGCGCATGTGCTGACCCACTGCTCACGCAAGTGAAGATGAACGCATGTGTGCTGGCCATTTCCATGGCCCAGCTGCAAACCCCTCACAGCCCATTAGTGGGGACCCCCGATTTAGAATACATAATGGAAGAAAGGAGTCTTGAAATTTAACAAGGTTGATACTATATGGTATAAAGCTTTTATAGAATCTAGTTTTTCTGCTTCGGATGGTGCGAAGCCTCCTCCCAGAAGCTAACAAAGAAAAATGGGGAATAGGGAAAATATATAGGCTATAATCTGCCAAGGGTTGCCTGGTGGCAAGACAGGCAGCAAACAAATTAATTAATTAAGTAAGTATGTAAGTTAAAAAATATAAAAGTTCCTTTTGATTACTGGAAAGGTTAACCAGTTGTATTTTTCTCACCGTTTGGTTTATTCTGAAGGGCTTTTTTTCCCCCTTCAAGGCATCCAAATAAATGTCAGACTTAGAAGAATGGTGACATGGCACTCACCACACAGCTCGCAAAGCCGATGCCTACTAGGCGAGGGCTGATGTGTTTCCAGACACCAATGCTGCCCTGTCGGATAATCTGCCCAGCGGCCAGCTCCAGGAAGAAGAGAGGGATTCCAATGATGAAGAGGAGCAGCAGGTATAAAAGCAGGAAGGAACCTGTCCAACAAGAGGCAACATTTTATGGATCCAGTCGTTCTGGCAATTATTCCACAAATTACAGTCTCCTGAATCAGGCTAAATTAAGGGGAAAGATGATGCACCGGGGAACTAGTAGAGCTTTTTTGTTTTGTTTTTAATGTGTTCCTTTAAGTCATTTTGTGACTTCTGGTGACTGCCTGGACAAGACCTTGCAATTTTCTTGGCAAGATTTCAGAAGTGATTTGCCATTGGTTTCTTCCTAGGGCTGGCAGAGAGTGAACAGCCCAAGTCACTCAACTGGCTTGGGACTACGGTGGGACTAGAACTTAGGGTCTCCTGGTTTCTAGCTTAGTGGCCTAATCAGTACACCAAACTGGCTGTAAGCAGGCTAAGCAAACCCCAAATGCTGCCCTTGCTTGCTAGGCATATCTCCTTTAAATATGTCTTTTTTTTAAATTTAGATTTATATGCTGCCCTTCTCCAGAGGCTCAGGGTGGCTTACAATGCGTTAAGCAATTTTGCCCTTCATTTCTCGCTAAGAGATGAATATAGTTTATGGATCGCATTCTGAATGTCTCTTGCATTTATGCCTCTGTTCTCTTTCTGTGTTTTTTTCCCCTTAAGCACCCATTTAACTAGACATTTATATCCATATATAAAGCACAGGTCCCCAACCTCTGGGCCACAGCCTGTTCAGAAACAGGTAGTGCAAGTGGCCCTTGTGCATGAAGCTCCATTTTTGCAACTTACACTCGCGTGCAAAGTTCCATTTGTGTGAGCAGTGGGCCATGTACACATGCACCTGCCACTCACCTAGAACATCTCCCCCCACCACACCACCAAGCTGGAAAGACTGGGGACCACTACCTTAAGTTTTGAACCCTTTTAAAGCTGATGAAATGGATCACATATATAAGATTTGTTGTTACAGTTAAAAGATAATTGTTTAAAAATACTGTTTCCAAATGTTTTAGAAAGGGAGATAATTTTCTTTATTGTGAAAAACATCAATTTGACACCACACTGTTTAGAAACTGAGTGTGTGGGTGATCTTTGGAAGTTTGTCCTGGGCAACTAGATAACTAAAATTGTGAAAATCAAGAGTATCCAATTCTCACACCACAGTATTTAAATGGTAGAGAATGTATTCTGCAACAAATCCACCACTTCGGTTGTCTGCCTGCTTTTGGCCAAACTGCTAAAGTAGTCTATTTGCTAATTCTCAAATTTGTACTTTAACTCAGAAAATCATTCCTTTTCCATTTACAGGGAACTAGGTATAGATATTACATACATATAGAATAGTAAAAGGATGAAGATACCGAAATTATAACAGAGCTTTATAAGCTGCTACTTCAGAGTCATTTCTGAGAAGTCATAATTTCTTAGAAATGAGAGAATCTTGCAATAGAATCCAAGTCCCAAATTTAGCAGAACTACCCAAGTCAACTTACCTCCACCATTTTGATGACACAGGTAGGGGAAACGCCAGACGTTGCCGAGTCCAACAGAAAAGCCAACCTGGGCGAGGATATACTGAGCTTTTGATCCCCAGGTAGGGCGGGTATTTGGTTCCTCAGACAAAAGATCTTGATGGGATTCACCCTCAGGATCTCCAGCTACTTCTAGGTCTGCTTTGGATTTCTCCATCAAGGGAGAGAGTATGCAACCCAAACACACCAATGAATATGTGGATAACCCTGTGATGTAGAACTAATGTTCCTTTGACACACCTAAATACTAATCTCTGCTTGATTAGAAGTGTACAAAGCAAATTAGAAACGTACACAGCAGTTTTCCCTCTTCCCTGATCTTCTTCTTCTTCAAGTGTAGTACTAGAAAAAGCTTAACTACACTCTTTTAAGTGTATGGAATCTTTGCACATTGACAATAGATCCCTTATTTGCTAGGAAATGTATGCACATATGTCAGGTATTTAGTATCTGAAAACAGCTTTTTGCCCTCACACTGCCATGCAACTACAGAGGCACTAGCATGTCCTAAGTATATCTAAAAAGATAAAATGTATATGTGTGTTGTGTGTGTGTGTATAGTATTAGCACAATACAAGAAGTCTTTGATGATACGTTTAGCACGTATTTCAATGAACTTATCTGTCTTTAGTCATAACCTATCAAATTTATTTTGGGTCATTGTGTGCATGAATAGCAGAATTTTAAATGAGAAAAAATACTTTATTTGGCTTAATGAACAGCACATGTAATATGATTTATTTATATACGCATGCTGGAGGATGTTCTTCAAGAAGCAAATCTAGAAAAAGAACAGCGACAAAAAGGTTGAACAAATGGGCAACCCACCCAAAACAATCAGTTGAAATGTTAAGATTAATTCAGGAGCCACAATCCTGGCTCTAAAACACCAGTTTGGAAAAAAACAGAAACGTCCCTCAAATTCAGAGAATTCTCAGATGATTCCTTCCTTTGTATTAGTGTTTCTCAACCTTGCCAACTTTTAAGGTAAGTGGACTTCAACTCCCAGAATTCCAAGCCATTGGGGAATTCTGGGAGTTGAAGTCCACACATCTTAGTTGCTAAATTTGAGAAACACTACTTTCTCCCTCGTCTGTCTGTCTATCTATCTATCTTCCACACACACCAATGTTACTCTAATAGATTAATGTTATGTATGTATGTATGTATGTATCTATGTATGTATGTATGTATGTATTTATGTATGTATGTATATTCGTTCGTTCCTTTTTCTGGCCTGGATAAATGAAAAGTGTCTCCAAACCAGGAACTGAAATTTAATTCAAAATGCTCAGTTTGCATGTAGCTTGCAGGATGAAGAATGAAAATTGGGCCTCCTTCCCAGTGAATTGGTACAGCAAACATAAAAACAACCTAGTCACTGGCCACAAAGGGAACCTGCTTTCAGGATCCAAAAGTAAAACTTTCTGTTCCAAGGGAAAAGTACCACTGATATAGTACTGGAGAAAGGACTAAAAGGCATCAATAATTGCCTCAGCAACTACGTCTGAAGAGGATTTTTTTTTTTTTAAATTCAGCCTGGCCTCATCGGGATAGAATGTTCCGTGAAGAGCTTACCAATTTGTTTTGGCAATATCAAACTGATCTCCCTTCCCTTCTTTTGTGTGTGTAAACTTTTGGCTGATAACCTTGAGGATAGGGCCCATGCCCAATTTTAATTGCTATACCAATGTAAATTCTGTGGAGCACTGCATTTCTGAATTCTGATGTGAATGTGTGAGAGAGAGGGGAAAAGGAGGTGGAAGGAGGAAGGAGGAGGAAAGGGAGAAGAGGAGGATGTGGGGGCGAAGGGGGTGGGGAAGGGGAAGAAGAAGAGGAAGAGGGGAAGGGAAAGGGAAGAAGAAAAAGAAGAGGAGGAGGAGGAGGAGGAGGAGGAGGAGGAGGGGGAGGAGGAGGAGGAGAAGAAGAAGAAGAAGAAGAAGAAGAAGAAGAAGAAGAAGAAGAAGAAGAAGAAGAAGAAGAAGAAGAAGAAGAAGAAGAAGAAGAAGAAGAAGAAGAAGAAGGAAGAAGAAGAAGAAGAAGAAGAAGAAGAAGAAGAAGAAGAAGAAGAAGAAGAAGAAGAAGAAGAAGAAGAAGAAGAAGAAGAAGAAGAAGAAGAAGAAGAAGAAGAAGAAGAAGAAGAAATAATAATACACATTTTTGTGCCTGAAATTGAAGCGAAAGTAACAGAAGGAGAGATAAATCAAGCCCTTGCCTGTTCTGGAACTGTTTTTGGTCCCATGTTCAGAAACTTAATAAGTATTCATTTTCATTAAGTGAAAAAAAAATGCTTCTTTAGAGCCAAACATTCCCCAGAACAACATGCTTTTCAACCCTCTTTTTTGGACATGTCTCCATCTTGGTCAGGGAGTTTCAAACTGCTTCAAAGTGTGCATTCTTCTTGTCCTAATGGTGGTTTCTAGAATTATTCAAATTGACATAAGCACATATAATTTAGATGCTTTACAAAATGTCCTGGTAAATTTGAAACTTTCTTTTTTCTCTCTCTCTAAACAAACAGAATGGCTGTTTGTGGCTGGGAAAGAAAAGCTAGCTCTCATGAAATAGCCAGAATTGGAAAAAGAAAACATAAGCAAATTCTCCATTTGTCAGGGGAAGGATAGCAGATTTATCTTGAGGAAAAACCTGCATTTACCATGTTGAATAAAGATACTCATTTTTTCTACAGACTGTTAACTGTCAGAAACACTTCAGTTATTTCTTTTAATTATAAGAACTAAAAACATTAACAAAAATACATTATTCAAATCTATTTCCACTTAAGTCTTTTATAATATAAAGGAGAATACAAAAGAAAAAAGCAGTAGATATGTAAATCTCATTAAAGGAGATCAAACTCGCCAATCTGGCAATGAGATTTACATAGCTACTTCTCACTCCTTTCTTGTTCTCCTTTATAATCTTAGGCAAAACTTTCCCACTTCTTTTCACTTCTGCATATTCTGAGTTAAATTCTTTTACAGTTTGGTTTCAGATCTGAGTGGAGCACTGAAACAGTTTGGTTGCTATGAGCAATGATCCTCAGAAAGTGCTACTACACAGACTCATGTGGATCTTTTGACATTACTGATCATGGAGAATCAGTGGAGTAGCTCTATGAGTGAGGAGCTGGAGCTGGAATTTTTAAGTTATAGTGGTAGTGGAAAGTTACTGCATCCTCATAGTGGTTGCACTGTGGGATCCTTTAGTTCAGGGATGTCAAACTCGCGGCCTGCGGGCCAGATCCGTCACGCGCTGGCTACCCCACCCCCATTTTAGTGAAGGGGAAAAAAGCTGCAATACGTCATGTGATGATGTGTCATTGCGAGTTTGACACCCCTACTTTAGTTCTAATTTGCTCCTCTGCAATAACCTACAAGGGATGGTCATCTAGACATGTGAAGTGTGATGACATCCATGTGCAAATGGTAATCAACTTCCTCCACATACTTTCCCTTCAAACAGGAAGGGCTAACCAGGTGTCTGACAATTGCCCGAAGTGAATGAGGGCTAATAAAATAAAGCTGAATCTTAGTACAGTACTTCATGAAAACACTGTGCAGCTTCAATGGTTTATCATCTTGACAAAGAACACCCTCCACCGTTTTTAGTAACAGGCAGTCCATTCGTAAGTACCAAGTTTATTTATCCTGTGCTTGTTACTTTATAAATAATTGCTTTAAATAAATAATTACTGTGTTTATTACTTTATAAATAATTCAAGGCAGCAAACATACATAATACTACTTTCTCCCTTTATTTTGTCTGCAAGTTGGACATTCTTCACTGGGTACTTACTGCCTGGAACATATGGGTGCTCTGGACTAGTGGTGGGTTGCTACTTGTTTTCCCTGGTTCGGGAGAGCCAGTAGCGGAAATCTTGATGTGAGAGTGAACCGGTTTGCTTGGACCGCCAGCTGCCCCCCTCTCCCATGGTTATCTATCTTTATTCCTTCATTTTTTGCCCCGCTGTAAGAAGCGGCAGAGCTGATTGTCATACCTCAGCTGTATTTTAATTGAATGCACTTGCACATGCAAGCCGGTGGGAACACCAGTTAGAACCCACCACTGCTCCGGACAGATGATTCTTCAGCTTAAGAATAAGGAAGGTAACCTGATTGAATGAAATGTCATTCCTGCTAAAGCAAGAGTCTCCAAACTTGGCAACTTTAAGACCGGTAGACTTCCAGAATTCCTCAGCCAGCCATGCACAAGTCTTAAAATTGCCAAGTTTGGAGATCCCTGTGCTGAAAGAGCATGTACATAACCTGGGCCTAATGATCTCACAACAAGGTGGTTGTCATATAGTCTATAGGAATGTTCTTTTTAGGACAGAGAAATTCCAGATGGTGCAGCATGCAACTACTCCATTGGTAAATGGATTATAGGACCATACAATACCAAAACTGAAAGTGCTTTCTGGAGACCAAGTGATGATGCTGACATTAGTCTATAAAGCCCTAAAAATCAGAATTATTTAATTAAGCATTATCAGTCAATCCTGAAGGAAATCAACCCTGATCATTCTTTGGAAAGACAGATACTGAAGCTGAAGCTCAAATACTTTGGCCACCTAATGAGAAGAGAGGGCTCATAAGATTGAAAAGTAGAAGCGGACAGCAGAGAATGAGATGGTGAGATAGTGACATTGGTGAAATGAAGATGAATTTTGGAAAAACTCCGGGAAACAGAGGAGGAAGTGGGCCTGGCGTGCTATGGTCCATAGAACCAGACTGAACAACAAAATTGTTTGTGTGTGTGTGTGTGAGAGAGAGAGAGACAGCAATCTTCACTAGGAAAGTTAATTCTAACAATAAGCCTGGCTTTGTGCCAGTAGTGATCCTTTGTTCTCTGCTCTCTTTGTTTTTTTCCAGTTCCACCATCTATGCAAAAAATTATTCCTCACAATGAGAACTGAGGTTGATCTAACCTTCATGGAATAAGGGAAGCCAAGGTTAGATATGAAAGGCAGCAATGGGTGCCAGCCACCAAGGGAGAGGGAATTAAAAAAGGGGGGTAGTCCTGGAACAAAATTATAAGTGCCAGTTGTCCTCTGCAAATATTCCATGGCTTTGTTTGCTACCCTTAATCTACCACAAATTGGGAGAGACCTTTCTATCTTTAGTTGTGCAAATTACACACAAATGACGGTTCTTCAAGGCAGTTATCTTACATCAAATTATGAAGCAAGACCAGTGTGTTTGTGGGTGCTCAATTACAAAAGAGCTTTCACATGATATGGCAGTTGGTTTCTTAAGCAAAAGCATTCAGGGTACATTTAATTGCCTCTGATAGATAAGGCTAGGAAGAGACAATAGTTCGATGCCGAACCGAAGAGTAGAATTTATAATATTTTGCAGATGCATCCAGGCTCTAACCTGTCTTCAGAACTTTATCAGAATAGAGAAAACATCTGGAATGAGAAGAAACTGTAGATGAATGTCAGGTGGTGTATTAGTCCAAGTCCCCTTATCATTTATTTTTAATAAAAGCTAGCCAACCTATGAATGGACACAGGTATTTCTAATTAGCTTCTATATTTGACTTCTGATATTTCTATCAAAAATGTCAGGAATGGAATCTGGGAACTTTTGTGTGCAACACAGATGCTCTAACACAGCTCTTGTATTTTGCAATGCCCAAATTTCAGGCTTAGTTCTGAGTGTTCTTTTCAAACAAGTCCTGTTAAAAGGACTGTGGAAATAATTACCTTTGCCTAAAATAGTCCCTAGCAGTAAGAACGAACAATCCTCGGTTTGCCTAATTGATCATTTGATTCTGTTTTACTTATGATAAAAGGTGACAAAGATAATCCTGATTCCAATTAAATCCCATTTACTCAAGAGGATACAGGGTCTGTGAACTTACCTATGAAGTAGGCTTTTCATGTGATCACACAAGAATGCAGTGGGCAAATGTGCTTCAGAGCAGTGTGCCCAGCTTCCTCCGTTTTTGCAGCTTCTGGGGTTTTTTTGGTTCACAAATGAAATTTCTGTGGTGCAGCAGTCTCTGAAACAGGGTAAGAGCCTTAAATTAATATTGTTCATTCACAAATTCATTTATTTGTATACATGCTATTAAAAAAGCCTCAGATAGCTCAACAGACTAGATAGCCTGTTATTAACATTCAGCTATCTGCAATTATTGCAAGTTCGAGGCTCAAGGTTGACTCAGCCTTCAATCCTTTCTAAGGTAGGTAAATTGAGGACCCAGTTTGTGGGGGCAATAAGATGACTTTATATAAAAAAAATATACAAAAGTATGAAGACTATTGCTTAACGCATTGTAAGCCGCCCTGAGTCTCAGGAGAAGGGCGGCATATAAATCTAATTTAAAAAATAAAATTTAAAAAAAACACCTAAAACCTTACAAGTGACATAAAATTACACAATTTCTCTAATTTCAATGAAACAACCATTTTAAAATGATACAATCTGACCATGGATTGAATAAATATGTTTGATCTGATGCTAATTAAACAAAATATAGCTATAAGGGATTATTAGATAGCATGCTAAAAATATGGGATGGATACAGATGAAAAATCAAGATTTATCACTACTTGTTTTGATATTATATATTTAAATTTGTGAAGAACTGAACGAAGACATTTGAATAATGGGGAGAGAATTTATACAAACTTCAAAAATTATTAATAAAACAAAGATGAAGTCTTTTGAGATTTTCTCTCAGAATGGTAACAGACAACGCACTGGCTTTAATATATAAAATAATCCCAAAGAAATTCCAAAATAAGATTTGACATATAACATGCAAACATATAGTATGTAATCTATCACACAAAACTCAGATCATTAGGTTGCTGCTGATATATGGTTCAGAAAATGAACAAGTTTAGACTGTATGATCAATTGGATGCAGAATTTTAACAGAACAATTGATACCCAACAATGGGAATATCAAATAGAACTCTTGTTATTAACATTAACATTTATTTTCTAAAAAGTGCTGAAAATGCAAGTCAGGCTGGATCATTCTTCCACTTTTGATAACAGTGTTGTATGTAAGGCAATTCCACAATTCTGGAAAAGGATTTATAAGAGAATGAATCGGAAATTAAAGATGGATTTTTCCTTTCTATTATCTTTTTATAAATTAATACTAAAACTTACGTTCATACAAAATATACTGAACTGAGTTTGTATAGTATTATAGATGGGAACATCTGCCAGAATGAATGTTGGACTTACCTTGAACTTTCCATCTATGTGCACTGCTAGAGAGTCCAAGCGTTGGTTTATTTCAGTCTGCTGTGACGTCACTGAGTTGGAATTTCTTTGGCCACGCCTTCCTCCGTTCAGCTGAGCCTCAGTTTTTTCAACAAAACCGGAACCAGGGAAGACGCCATCAGCTGGAAGAACCGACCACTCCTGGATCCTGAATCAGCACAAGCCAGGGTGGGATTTGGACTCTCTAGCAGTGCACATAGATGGAACGTTCAAAGTAAGCCCAACGTTCAATCTTCTGTGCACTGCTTGGAGAGTCCAAGTGTGGGATATACCCAAGCTAAGTTGAAGTAGGGTGGGAAGCAGATCAGTCCAGGGTCCCCTCGCCTGGCAGGACTTTCTCTAAGATACACCTCCCAAACGCTGCCTCAGCTGATGCAAACTGGTCCAGCTAGTACTGCCTCACGAACGGTGAAGGGGAAGTCCAGGTCGCGGCTCTGCAGATGTCCAAAATGGATGCATGCGTAACCCAGACAACTGAGGTAGCCGCACTACAAGTAGAATGCGCCGTGATCCGATGAGACACCGGACGAGCTTGTTGTTCATAAACTAAGGCAATGCAAGCCTTGAGCCAACGGCCAACGGTAGATGGTGATACCTTTTTCCCCATCGAAGTGGGCTGGAACGACACGAACAAGGCCTCTGACTGTCGAAAGGATGCTGTCCATTTGACATATAGCCTCAAGGCCCAGCGCACATCCAACGTATGCCAGCGCTTCTTCATCGGATTTCTGGGATTAGAGCAAAAGTCCAGTAGAATAAGTTCCTGTGCCCTGTGGAACCAGGAATTAACTTTTGGTACAAATGTAGGGTCAAAGCGCAAAATGACATGGTCCAGGTGAAAGATGCATAAATCCTGGCGCACCAGAAGCGCCACCAGTTCAGAAATTCTGCAAGCAGAAGTAATAGCCACTAAAAAGACAACTTTAAAGGTGAATAGACTAAGCGCAGTAGTCCGCAAGGGATCAAAGGGAGGTGAGTTGAGGGCTTGCAAGATTAGCGATGAACAACAGGAGGTAACAAATTGGCAGCACCTTTCAAAAAACTGTGGACCTTAGGATGGTGTGAAAGCGGAATAGGTCCCTCACCTGGCAAATCAGTTGCCAAGGCTGCAACCTGTCAACGCAACATGTTAGTGGACAGCTTCTTTTTTAGACTTTGCTGGAGAAAGGCTAGTACTTGTGGAACAATTGTAGCAGTCGATACCAAATTCCCTCTTGTGCACCCATCAGCAAAACGCCGCCCAGGTGGCTTGATGCGCACTGTTGATTGTTTCCTAGAAGCTAGAATGGTGGAAATTACCTCAGAGGGATAGTGTTCATTCCGGAGAGCTTCCCGCTCAATTGCCAGGCGGCTAACTTGAGCCACTGAGGATCCGGATGCTGAAAGGCGCCTTGACTGAGGGAGACCCGGTGTGCTGGTAATATCCAAAGGCGCTGAATTGACAGCGACAGGAGGTCTGCAAACCATGGACGTCTCGGCCAATACGGTGCCACTAGTAACACCTCCACCTGCTCCTCCAGGATCCTCCTGATCACCCTCTGAAGTAAGAGGATTGGAGGAAAGGCATACAGCAACTCATTCGGCCATGGGCAATGAAGGGCATTGACCCCCTCGGCCGCTGGAGTCCAAAATCTGGTGAAAAACCAAGGCAGTTGCGTATTCTGCAGGGTAGCGAACAAGTCCAGAGACGGGCCCCCGAAATGAACTGTAAGGAGGTGAAACAGATCCGGGTGAAGGCACCATTCGGACTGGTCGATCGTTGTCTGGCTCAACCAGTCCGCTGTTGAGTTGGATGCCCCGGCGATGTGCTCTGGCCTCAAGGACCGAAGATGTCGCTCCGCCCAGAGACACAGCTTCTTCGCTTCGTGCATGAGGGCCTTTGAACGAGTGCCCCCTTGGTAGTTGACGTGCGCCTTGGCCGTGACATTGTCCATCAGCAGAAGAACATGTTGATTTGACAGTTCTGCTTGAAAATGCCGAAGCGCCAGTGCGCAGCCCTCAGCTCCAGCCAGTTGATATCATTGCGGAGATCCTCCTGAGACCAACGTCCTTGTATCACAATGGGCCTCAGATGTGCCCCCTAGCCGAAGAGGCTGGCGTCCAATGGCAGCACCAGTCTGGGAGGATCCCGAAACAGATATCCTTTCGCCAAAGCCTCCGATAGCCACCAATCCAAGGAGCGAAGCACATGTGGAGGAACCCTGATCCTGCCCAGTGAGTTGCTGCGCTCTAATTTCTGACTGGGTAGCAGGAGCCACTGTAGGGCTCTGGTGTGCAATCAAGCCCAGGGAACTATGGTTAGGCAAGAAATCATTTTCCCCAACAGTTGGGAAAAAAGGAGAAGGGACACTGAACCTGATGCCTGAATCTGCCATATCAGCTGTCTTATACTGTCCCTGCATTCCTGAGACAGGAACACTTGGGACAATTGGGTGTCTAATACCGCCACCAAATGGATCAGTCTGGTAGACGGAATCAGATGGCTTTTCTTCCAGTTTACTGAGAAGTCGTGATCTTGAAGCATCTGGATGGTGATACGTAGGTCCTGCTTTGCCTGATTGAAGGACGATGACTGGATCAGCACATCGTCTAGGTAGCACTGAAGTTGGACAGGAAGCGCCCGCAAACGCGCCGCTACCACGTCCAGTAATTTGGTGAAGGTATGTGGGGCTGAGGACAGGCCAAAGGGAAGGGGACAGTATTGCCAGTGGCAGCCTGCAAAGGCAAGCCCCAGAAACCTCCTGTGGGAAATCCTCCTTGAAATCTATTGATGTTAAGAAATCTCCTTGTCTCAGGCCCCTCAGAATCGAATGCAGTGAGTGCATTTTGAAATTTTTGTACTTTATATGAATATAGAGGTCTTTCAAATTCAATATTGCCCTTTGCCCCCCCCCCCAACTCTTGGGAACTAGAAAGAGTATGGAGTAAAACTCCAAGTCCCTTTGATCAATCGGTACTGGTTCTATGGCTGTGATATCCAGCAAGTGCTGAATTTTGGCCTCTATCATGGCCCTCTTGGTGGCCTCCCTGGGCACAGGATACTGAATGAAACGATGAGGGGGTCTGGAACAAAATTCTAGAGTTAGTCCAAGAGTCACAGTTTGTAAGGCCCATGCGTCCATAGTGGTATCCCTCCACTGGTCAGCAAACATCTTTAACCTGCCGCCAATAGGGATGGGAGCCCAGGAGTCACTTGGAACGGCAGGAGGGGCGTCTCCCTGAATCCCTGTAGGGGCGCCTGGACTGTGGTTGCCGAAATCTGTCTCGGAATCCAGACCTGTTCTGAAATCTGTCACCTCCATGGAAATATGGTTTCTGAGACTGGGAGACGGGGAATCCCGCCTCCGTGTTCCGAAAGGGCTGCCTACGGTAATAAGGAGTTGGTCTCCTATCATATCTCCTAGACAACTGAGGTTGCTGTCCTTTAAAAGGTGCATCAGCCAGGCGCCCTTTGGACCTGGCATCCGTCTGCCATTGGTGCAGCCATAACAAACGTCTGGAGGTCACATTAGACGCTAGAGCCCTAGAGGCAAATTTTGCAGCAGCAATGGAGGCATCTGCCGTATATTCTGTTGCTGCAAGATCTTGTTGGAGGCGGATATCCCCTGGGGAAACCCTAGCCTGAAGCTGCTTGAACCATAGGAGCGATGTTCTGGACATAAAGGAAGCTGTTGTAGTGGATCTAATCACGCAAGCCAGAGCCTGGTGAGTCTTACGCATGGCCAAATCCACCTTCCTATCCTCAGATTTCAACACTTCAGCGGTATCAGAAGGGAGAATAGCAGCAGAAGCTAAATTGGTGAAGGGAGAATCCACTGTAGGAATCTGGAGAAGTTCCTCCAGTTCCTTCTCCACTGAAAACATCTTTTTTCCATGCCACTAGGCGGTGAAATAGGATTCTTCCCTGTAATCTCTATACCTACGTGACTGATGAGGAACAGGGTCTGCTCTGGAGGGTCCTGAATGAGAAAGAGCCAAAATTCCCTTCTTGGCCAGCGCCTCATCAATACCCTCGGTAATGGTCTGCACAATGGCAAAACGTAATTCTGAGGATAAACTTTGCTGTGCTGGCTCGTGAAGACGAAGACCTGCCGCTGTGGGCATGAAGGTAGCAGAAGGCAGAGCGCGTTGTCTGCATGGCACTTGGGAAGCCTCAGAAGGGACCTGAACTGTGGGCAAGACATAACCTTCCTGATAGGGAACTGCTTGAAACCCATGCTGTTCCTGAATAATAGTGGGAGACCAGTTAGGTGGCTCCTCTTGTACTTCCTGAGTTTGTAAAACATTGGGAAAAATATGAGAAGCCTCACCCTGATCCCTGGACCCCATAGAGGATTTGGGGGCTGAAGCCTGTTGCTGAGCTTTTGCAAAATGCTTTTCCAAGGCTTTTTGCCTTCTGAGGGCATCCTTTTCAGCTGCTACAGAGAAAGGTTTAGACTGTTTAGCCTGGTGGTAACTGAAGGCTTGCTGGATCTTAATCTAGGTTTGCTAGTGCCAGATTCTTCTGGCTGAGGTCGAGGTGTTGAAGACCCCTCAGAATCACTTCTATTGATCATAATGGACACAATTTAGAAATTTCAAGCAAGAAATTTAAGACAATAAAGGAAAAGTTTACTCACAGCGCAAGACAGGGCTCAATTTACTCTAAACCGGCAACACGGTTTATTTTTGAATATGATATGCAGCAGCAGCTATAATCAGGGCACCCCAGGAAATGGGCTGTAAGGTTTGCAACAAGGATTTTAAAGCCACCAAACACAGAAAAGAAATCAGCACTGTGGTTTACTTGCGTGTAAATAACTGCTCTGACTTCCAAAAGGTGGATCAGGCCCAATCTTCACCCAGCTGCACTCAGAAAGGTATTTTGCTGCATTGTATAGCCCCACAAAAATGGCCACCGCCAACAAAATGGTGGCTATTGGCCATGCGGTCAACGCTCCTTCTCCCAGCAATCTGCGGCTCTCAGGCAACAAAGGAAGGAGGAATCCGAAGCCTCGGACCTCCTAACGGTCTCCGGTGACTTCCCCAGCGATCTGGGGAATGATCTGCTCCATGTGGCAATGGCCACCGCTGCCGCCGCGATCGCAAAGCTGCCTAACAGAATGCCCAGCACTGACTCGCTCTCTGCGCTCTGTCTGCAAACCACCCAAGCTGAATTTTAAAGAAGCTTTTTTTTTTAAAAAAAAGAAATTTAGTTAAAGGGCCAAATATTTACTGATTCAATTTAATAAATTGAAGAGCCAACTCAAATAAGTCTTTCTTGTCAGACTGTGTTGGAAAAACTGAGGCTCGGCAGAAGGAGGAAGGCGTGGCCAAAGAAATTCCAACTCAGTGACGTCACAACAGACTGAAATAAACCCACACTTGGACTCTCCAAGTAGTGCACAGGAGACTATTCTGTCCTTACTGAAAGCATGAATAGTTCCTTCTATAGAAAAATTAAATTTTGGAATTACATAACAATGTCAAAACAACTTTATATTTAGAAAATAAATTTGCTATTGAATTTAACCGAGTTTCAAGGTTCTTTCTAACATAAGAATATAGCATCTAGTCTATAAACATTAATTTTTGGTGATTTACTAAATTGTTACTTTTTCCAAAACTACAGATCTTGTTATTTTTCTTTGAGTGGTACAGTAATTTATAAATCCATTTATACTAGTCAAGGCTGTAAATTATAATACAATAATTTAATTGTAATTTGATTTACTTTAACACTAATTCCAACTTTCAAAAGTATATTTTAATATTTATACTTATATTAATGCCATTTTAATTTAATATGTTGTTACTTTCATTGTGTTTCTAAACTTTTTTATGTACAACTTGCTTTTTCTAAACCTCTGCTGCTTCTTTTTTCATTATATTATTAACCTTAATTAAAATCTTAAGATATTTATTAGTAAAAAATAAAAAGCTATATGCCAAGGAACAACACATAATTATAGATTACCTAAAGTGTTTTAAAGCAATTTCATTCCAGGAAGAAGTTCTCTACAAAAACTTTTGGGAAAAAGCCATTGGAAATTAAATAATTTTAGGATCTGTCAGAACTGCTGAGGCCACATCTTACCACATAGTGATTTGCACAAACATGGAGCATGATCATTAGCCCTTCTTACACTTAACCACATCTGGAATGGTGCAGTATGGATGCTATGGTGGTGAACTAAATTAGCCACTGGATTTTAGTACCGTAAATGGATGTTTTGGAGCCTTTTTCTAACAGAAAACAACCTTCCATGGCAGAGATTTGGTGAGAAAGCCAACACTATGGCCAACACTTCAAATATATCCTACCACCTCCAAAAGACTGTCTTTTTTTCTGGTGAATTTAACTTATTTAATTTAAACTTAAGGCCATCATTGAGCCCAAAGTTTTCATTGCTAAACAAAACAGTTGTTAGGTTTTGCCTCATTTTATAACCTTTCTTGCCACAGTTGTTTAGTTAGTAACATGATTGTTAAATGAATCTGGCTTCCCCATTGACTTTGCTCATCAGAAGATCACAAAAGGTGATCATATAACCCAAGGACACTGCAGCCATCATAAATAGATGGCAGCTGTCAAGCATCAAAATTTTGATCATGTGTCCACAGGGATGTTGCAATAGCTGTAAGTGTGAAAAATGGTAGCAAGTCACTTTTTTCAATGCCATTTTAACTTTGAACAGTCACTAAACAAACGCTGTAAGTTGTAAACAACCATCTGAAGCAATTGAGTGAGATAACTAATAGCATGTTAGTGGATGCAGCGGCCCTTGTATTTTTAGTAGTGCAAAGGTTTCCAGCATAAGCAGAAAAACTTTGGAAATAACTCAGTGGTTGTGTTCTTCCCCCTAGAAATACATATATAATGAAATTACGTTGTGATTCAATTTTTTGACAGTAAATTGTATCTGGACAATGAAATTGTAGTGTCTATTTTTGCCTGCCTTTAAATATAAAACTAATTTAAAGAAGAGATGACCAATTTCATTAAGACAATTTTGGCATATAACTTTTTCAGGAATATATGATATCCAATGTCCAAGTTCAATATATCCAATGAATTTTATAAATTTGAAACATTCCGGATTTGGGGGATATTATTTCATATAATTTAAGTAACTCATGGCCAGATAAATTTTTAATTTGATTCCACTCAAATATTTTAAACAGATTAATATATTATTTATGAAGGTGCCAATATCAAGGATATTCCTGTTAAAATTACATCTCTATTATGGTGATCCATAATGTCTGGCTCTGCACAATCGTCATGACATGGTTTATTCATTTTTAACTTAAATGGGTTGTGTGTGCCCACTTCTTCTCTTTGTCTATTCTCATGAAAATGGGGTTTCCCTCAGTAGGTTGGCTTCCTCCTTCCCTGAACTGCCAGCTATCTCTTTTTAATCCAGTTGAGAAAGCAGGCAACCAATCATACAGATGTATACTTCTGCCCAACCCCTCAAAGCAGCTGCATCTTTGCCCCACATTATGTGGCCAATTTAAAGCAATGTTTCCCAACCTTATTTATTTATTTATTTTTGCGATTTATATGCTGTCCTTCTCCCGAAGGACTCAGGGCGGCTTACAACGACAATCAATAATACAAATCACAAAATAAGTTAAAAATAAGTTAAAAATAAATTTTAAAAAACCCTTAAAAACCATATTTAAAATTATTAGTTTGTGCAACCCCTAACAGATCAAGTTATTTGATGGAAGAGCCATGTTTTCAGTCCGCAGTGAAAGGAGAGGAGGTCAGGGGCTATCCTGAGTTCGGTGGGCAAATCATTCCAGAAGATCAGCGCTCTGACAGAGAATGCTCTCCCTCTGGGGGCCGCCAGTCAACATTGGTTGGCCGATGGCACTCTGAGGAGGCCTGCTCTGTGGGAGCACACTGGATGATGGGAGGAAGGCAGAAGATGGTCCTGCAAGTAACCTGGGCCTTAGCCATTTAAAGATATATGAACTCCAACTCCCAGAATACCCCAGCTAGCAATGCTGTCTAGCAGCCTAGGCTATTCTGGGAGATGGTCCCTACATCTACTTTAAAGAGTGTATCTCTACTTTAAAGAGAGGTAGGCAGGTATTACCCATGGGCCCGTGGTTGCTCCAAATAACTGCCTTTCTACCAAATCGCAAGAGCTTTACAACCCAATTGCTCAATGTTCTGGGTTCACATGATAGTGAACCACAATGTGATCAGCTTGTAGCTGAGTTTTTCCATGCAAATCCAGTCATGTACAGAAAGATGACACAATCAATGATTCACTGCTGGCTGCTGTAGTCTTCTCAGCGCCTTGGCACTTACTTCCTTGCTTGCTTTCTCCAAAAATAACATACGGATGAACAAGCAATGGAGTTGTTGTCTCAAAATTCTCCTCTGGGACTGCAATGGAAACTGATCTAAATCATGTTGGGCATATTGTATCTGAACTGCAAAACTCCAGATGACCTGTAGAGGCAGCAAAAGTATCCCTTTACTGCCTTCTAATGATCATCTGGATTTTTGCAACCCAGATATGGAATGCTGAGAATTGACAGGAAAGAAGAGGAATTGAGAGGAGACAAAAAACGGAAGAAGGCCCTCACAGCACATTATATTCAAGGACATACTGTATGTGTTCCTGAGGGAATGTTCTGGTCATACTGGGCAGAGGAGTTTGCTTGTCTCTGATAATATCAATTCAATACATTTTGAAATCTTGTTTTTAAAGTTTATTAATTTATCAAAATATAAAATACAGAAATACAAAGAAAAATGAAAATAGTGGTAAAATAAGGAAGAGAAACAAAAAGAGAGAAAAGTGTAGAACAGAGGGGGAAAAAAGCACTGACTTCTGACTCCTTTTGGTGCAATAGAAAAAGATAATAACATATGACACCTCAACTTTTTACTTTTATATAATAACATATACTTCCATAAGAAGTATACTTTTATATAACATATACTTCCATAAGAACAAATCTTAGATTTGTTTCATAAGAACAAATCTATCTAATCACCAAAACCTAAAATCAAAGTTTCATTTTTCTTTTCACTTCAAGCAGTCCTAAAGTGGTTTTCAAGTAGAAACAGAATTAATTATGTTAATATATCGTAGCAGGAAAAGATATTCCTCCATCTCATTTTTATTCCCAAATGTTTCCCAGAAGAAGGAACCAACACATAATTGAATTTTTTTCCTTTTTTTTTTTTAAAAAAAGAATTCCATCTGTTTATGGCCTCAAGCAGTCAGATTCCTCTTGAACAGGTTTTCAGTGATCTGAAGTCAGCTACAGAAATGCTAAGGGCATGCCGATATTAGACTCGTTTTATTTTGTAATGTATCTGACCGCTTAGCAAGAGGCAGCATGTTATGATGGTTAGAACATCAGAGCAGGTCTGGGAGAGGTTTGGTGCAAATATCACACTAAATTGTGGCTTGAAGCCACAATAGATGTACTCACGGAACATACTAAGTTAACAAGAAGCAAGCACGATCTGGCTTTGATGGATGTGGGAACTGGTCCCTCTTTCAGCCTACTCTAGCTCTCCCAGGATTGAGTTTCCCATAATAATAACATAATATTTAAATATTTAAATACAGATTCCCATCTTTGCCCATCTACCAACCTCAAATCCCCTATTCATTTCATGCTTTAGCGATACGTTCTTAAATTGAACATGCCTGCATATGACTGTATTTATGTCTTCAGAAGATAGAAAAATATTTGCCAGAGTATTGAAATTGGCAGCAGTTAATATCATCCAGGTTCCTCTTGTCACGTGTGGTATCCATACATTTTGGTCACTTGGAAAAAGCATGCTCAAAATTTCATAGGCAGCTTTAATTAACATAGTACAAGTATCCGTGACTTACAACCACAACTGGGAACCAAAACATCCATTGCTTGTTAAGTGAATCACCTCCATTTTATGACCTCTTTTATTGAAGTCATTAAGTAAATCATGATGTTATTAAGCAAACCTGACTTCTCCTACTGACTTTGACAATCATGCGACCTCAGAATGCCTCCACCATCATACATACATACATGTCACTGCCAAGTGCCCAAATTTTGATTATGCAACCATAGGGACTGTGATTGTCATAATTGTGAGGACCAGTCATAAGTCACTTTTTTCAGCACTGGTTTAATTTCAAATATTTGTTAAACTAATGGTTGTAAGTTGAGGACTACCTGTAATACATTTGCAGTGAAGGAATGGTCCTCTCCATTCATACTGACTCAGCACAGACAGAACGGCTGGGTTCTCAGAACCCTACATGTTCAGATGTAATGCTGAAACAAAACAATCATGTAAAATCTTAATGCAAAGATAGCAGGTGGGTTGCCATAACTTTTTGAAGTACTAGTTAATGCCTTGGCAGCTTATTACAGGGTGCTGCATGCAGCCAGCCTAAGATTTTGGAATTCAATCTACTGAAGCCCATAAATTTCTGCAGCAAACTATATCCACTGTTTTCTAATCCGAAGTGGCACAAAGTCCTAGCCCCAGAGCCAGTTTCAAAATCTCTGTACCACCCACCTTCTTGTGCCCAATTTAGCATCATGTTATAATGTGACCTACAAGCCTTGGCACCGAAACCCTAAGTCACTTTAGAAACGCTCGCTAAAAAAGTGACATAAGCCATCAACTTGCCACTTAACTTTCTCTCTTAGATTAGGAGACTATTAGAAATTAAGACTGCTCTCCCCTTGCTCCTATTCCCCTTCTAAACGTATTTATTAATCATATTTATATAACTGCCCATCTCACCTCACCCTCAAATGACTCCGGGTGGCCTACAGCAAGTTAAAAACCAAACATATGAATTCATTTTAATACTGTTAATATTAAAAACATGAACATTATGAAAAGGCACAAAACAAGTATTTTAAATTTGAATACCTTTAATTTAGATTGGCCTTTCTCATAATCAGTTTTGTTTTCCTCCTGGTTCCATAAACGGGGTCACTCCTTAAGCGAGAATTCGACTTCTCCCATTGACTTTGCTTGTCAGAAGCCATTTGGGAAGATCACAGATGGTGATCACATAACTCTGGGATGTTGTAACCTTTGGAAATATATGACGGTTGCCAAGCACCTGAATTTTTATCACATGACTGGGAGATGTTGCAACAGTTGCAAATGTGAGGACTAGTCATAAATCACATTTTTCAGTGCGGCTGTAACTTTGTATAGTCACTAAACAAATGGTTGTAAGTTGAGGACTATTTGAAATTTATTTCCTTTACCAGCTGATCGTAAACTTAGCTTAACTTTACAGGCAATTATCTTCAGGTTTGTTACTGTCTGATTACTTTTGAAATTTCTTAGTCTGTGCCACAGACTGGAAAAACTTAAGGATCAGAACACGGATGAAATGCTATCCAGAATTCTCAGTGTTAGGGAAGGAAAAAGAAAGCTTAAGAAGTCCATGGGAAATCATTTCCATATTATGGAATCATAGACACATGTATGGGGACTCATTAGCAAATTAGTCTGTCTTGAGGGAGTATGTTAAGAGTATGTAAGTTAAACAACAATTGATTGAATTATTATAGAATACAGGGCACTTGCATGCTCAACATATTGCCAACATTGAAAAAACAGTTTTGGGCCGTATTTGTATGTTATATAGTATTTTAAGGGAAATAATCAAAGCCATTAAAAAGCTAAAGTTAGAATACTTTGTGGACATGGGATGCGACACCCAGAAAAATACGTCATCCTTCACTTAATCTTCCAGGGAAAAATTGAAGGCAAATGAGGTCCAGGCAGAAGAAGAACATCATGGCTTCAAAACCTAAGGGACTGGTTTGGACAAAACCCAGCAACATTTTTTTCATACGGCCGTTAACAAAAATAGGATTGCTAACATGATCGCCAACATCTGATGACAGATATGGCACAAGAAGAAGAATATAGTATTTGGCCAGGGTTTTACTGAAATATACTTTACTCAACTTATTTTTTATAGTTTCCCCATATATGAACTAACCTCACAATCAGGGTTTCCACAACACACATCTAAAATATGGCTATTAATCTCTTTGTTGTCCAGTGTAGGCAATGATTAATAAATTAGTGGTCCGTTTAAACAAGGACACTGTATAGAAAATCCTATCAATATTTTTAAAAATGCAATTATTTGGCAAAGGGGAAAATTTGCACTTAAACACTTTGGCTTTGTTTAGTCAATTCATAACAACTGAGTTATTTTGATCTTCTTTCAGATATTTTGTTACTGAATCACTTTATGCCAGCCATTTTTTAAACCTAATTTAACTCTGTGTTGTTTTATACCGATCGCATTCCTACCCAAGTGTATTTACTTAAGATTAGCAAACATAACGTGGTCACTTTTCTGAAAAAAATTAATAAACCCAGCCTTCCTCACAGAGTTATGAGGAAAGACAGGAAGAAGTACATACTTCCTATAGAACATATTTCCTATAGAAAAGGCAATATTGAATATATTCAATCACCAGGCTGTTGTGCGAACCCAACCAACATGTTTGATTTATGTTTAATGTGAAATTAAATTATGTTATGCAAAGGCAGTCACTGAGAGCTCATCTCCATGGTCTAACACCACCAGAAAAGACAAGTGTTCATCATGAATAAGAATGTCGTAAGAGTATAACCATAATAGTTAATGCTGTTGAAACAGATGCTGCAAGGGAATTCCTGATTGGGCTTTAATTTTATTACTGCATACACCACTTCTGGAATGAGTCCCTCTTGCCAGGGCTTTCAATGGAAGCGTCTCCAAACAAGTTCTCTTTTTCACTATGGAAAAAAAAATCCTCCTAAACTCTTATCACCATCATGGGCACATCTGTTACTCCTTTGGAATAAAAACTACTCCACCCTCAATCCCAAGCCACACACCACAATTGCACGTGTCTAAATATTGTTGAGTCCATGGGAAACGTATCTCTGCCTTTACCCTCATTCATTTATTTCCCAGAATTTTTCCCTTGCACAAGCACACATACTAACATTCTAATTCAGACTGTATTTGCACATGGCCTTAAGATTAATTGAATCAATTTTTTTAATTAACTCATTTTTCTAAGGTTAAAGCTAACCAAGATTGTTATAACCTTAAACACAAATCTCCATCTGCCTAAATCCATAAATCAATTATTCCAAATTCCCACCCACCCCCAAAGCATATTTTAAGTAGGAAGTATATTTAGCAGCTGTTAGTGTTAAACAATTGGTTAATAATAGTTTTGTGATAGTGAAAATCTGTAGAGGAAATGAATTCCTTTACCATCAAAGGAACAATCCAAACTTAGCTGCACAAAACAGTTTTATTTCATAGACTAATGTATTTCTAGCATGACCTATTGAATATTTTTCAAACTCTGTATGTTTGGTTCAGAATATCCCTCAATTTAGGAGGGAACTTTGACATATGATTGAAAACTGTAAACATGGCATTGCTATCACTTTTATAAGGGCTGACCGACTCTGATTCTCCTAACCAAACACCACTGTTTGCACTCAATTCCAAATATAGCTCCACTGCTACATATAGGTGTTATAATAATGTGCAGGGTATGTGTACTGGACCAGATATTAATGTATAGAATACAAAAGAATCAGAAGGAACCATGGAGGTCTTCTAGTCCAAACAGGAAACTCTATACCAGTGGTGGCGAACCTTTTACTTACCAAGTGCTGAACCAGAATGCGCGTCGTGCCCTGCCCATGCTTTGATACCATCCATGGTTAACGTGCGGCTCCTCCCCATGTGCTGCATATGCAACTGTATCATTGTGCATGTGCACAGCTTTCACGCATGTGCACTAGCACACATTACATGTGCAACTGTATCATATGCACATGCGCACAGCTTTCGCATGCACAATCTTGTGCGCATTCACAAACATGTGTGCATGCACAGGAGAGCTCCAAAGACCCCTGAGTTGGGTCCCCTGAATTGCGTGCATGTGCACCAGAGGCCTGAACACCAGCTGGGGTGCGTGTGCATACGCAGTTTCAGGTGAGTTTGGCGACGGCTCGCATGACCGGAAAAATGGCTCTGCCTGCCACATCCTGCACACAAGCCATAGGTTCGCCAACACGGCCCTATACCATTCGTGAGAAATGTCTATCCAATCTCTTCTTAAAAGCTTTAAAGGAGCACCCACAACTTCTCAAAGCCAATTACTCCACTAATTGTTCTGTCAGGAAATTTCATTAGAATAGGAATAGAAACAGAAATAATAGTAATAGAAATAGAAATAGAATAGAATATAGAATTTTTTATTGGCCATTTGTGACTGGACATACAAGGACATAAGAGAAAAGATACGTTCATCAAGAATTAATTAATGATGGTCATAGGGTACAAATCGGGAAACAATAGCAATATAAATCATAAGGAGCAAGCAACAGGTAATTCTAGGCTTGCTCTCTCCTTGATAAGTTTCCACCCAATACTTCTTGTCCTGCCCTCAAGTGTTTTGGAGAATACTTTGGAGAATAGATTGCCCCTTTCTTCTTTGTGACTGTCTGTCAAATATTGGAGGACTACTATCATGTTGTCCCTCTCTCTTTGTTAGACTAAACATGCTCAGTTCCTGCAACTGTTCATTGTATGTTTTAATCTCCAGCCCCACAATCATCTTTGTTGCTCTTTTCTGTACTCTTTTCAGAGTCTCAACATCTTTTTTTGTATCATGTTTTATTCAAAACATTTAGGTACACACAGACAGGTATTTTCAAACCATGGGTTCATCTTCGTGAACAAAATTAATGATTTCTCTAAAGTTACAGCCAAGAGATATACATCTTGATTTTAATACTTTTTAATCACACTTCTGAATCTTCGCAGTGCAATTGCCAATTGAGAACTTTAAAGATTTTTTTTTCTTCAAAAGACAACTGGACTGTTTTTCCTTGAGGAAGAAGAAAACATTTCTCTTCACATCCAAGCAGCTTTATCAATCCTGATGAAGTATATCAGTTCTTCGTAAACTAATAATGAAGCTTCTTGGATGAGAAGCGAAATGTTTTCTTCTACCTCAAGGAAAAAACAGTCCAATTGCCTTTTGAAGAAAAAAAAAAGCATAGTTAAGACAACTCTGACCTGGATGACTGATCCAGACATTTTGCTAACTGCAAACTTGCAGGGTCAGGAGCAAAATCTAGAGTAGGTTTTGATGTTTTCATTTTTCTGCAGAAGTCTAATTGGTTTTTTTAAAAAAAAACTGTTCCCCACCACCACCAATGTTTTTACAAGCCTTAAAAGTTTCTGACCCATAATTTGAGAATTCCTGTATCAAGGCACAATTCCAGTGCTAAGTGTGTAGATGTGGATGATGCCCAGTGTGTTTATGAGTTGTCATTTAAGGAGGCTAACTAAGATTCTATTTCAGTGTTGACCAAGCATTAAAAGTGGCCACTAAAAAATAGTATTTCTAAATCCCCAAACCCAAAGCTTTTTTTCACCCTATAGATGAACTGTGATAGAACTCATTTTAGACAAAGCATTTCTTCTTGATCCTGGATGTATTATGTACAGTATACCTTTATTACCAGCAATCACACATTTCAGTCCTGGTGAGAGAACCATACCTCAACTTCACATGCATGCAGGTAGTCTTCAACTTACAACCATTCATTTAGTGACTAAAGTTACAACAGCACTGAAAATGTGTCTTATGGACTGTTTTTCACCCTTACAACTGTTATGTGATCAAACTTTGGATACTTAGCAAATGGTTCAAAAAATGGATCACCTTTTGTGACATTCTAACAAGCAATGTCGACGGGGAAGCCAGATTCACTTAACAACTGTGTGACTAATTTAACTGCAGTGATTCACTCAACAACTGTGCAAGAAAGGTCATAAAACTAATATAACTGTCTTGCTTAGCAACAGAGGTTTTGGGCTGAATTGTGGTCCTATGTCGAAGAATACCAGTGTTTGCGAAACCGGAGTACCTCCCTACCATATCCTCACCATCTGCTATCTAAAGCCAACCTTTTGCTTTACCTTAGGCAAGACTATTTAACAGATAAATATCTTATTCTGTATGTATTCAGAAGGGGGGAAAGCATTTGCATCTTATTGACTGGCAAATTTTACAGCCACCAAAATTCCAATGTTGTAATAAACCTGCAAGTGTTAAACAAGTATGGCAAAGGCTATTCCTTTCTTAAGTATTCCTTCAGAAAGAGTAACATCCTGGGTTAGCTCTGCACCAAATCAGATGGATGCTGTGACTTTAATTATTACATTAAGAATTCTACAGGTGAATTTCGGTACCTTTGTTAAGGTGTTCCAGGGACAGAAAGCTAGAATTGAAACTGGATAAATAAAACATGTTTTAACTCCAAATCTCATAAAAAGCCTATGTCGTACACAACATTTAATACATTGCAATCCCTACCTGCCTTACATTTTACGCCATAAGAGCCCTTCCCCTCCGCCCCTTTTCCTAAATTGGGAGCTATTCTGAACTCCTTTGCCTCGGCACCTAAAGGTCGTTCGTTATTCGTTTTATTCTATTTATGGCTCTCATCAGCAATTTTGGACAGGTAGCAGACCGAACTCCAACAGGGGAAGTAATCGGCAATAGTGATAATGTGCATAAATGGGCCGGAAAAGGGAAAGAACAAGGAGCTTTATCTTTGCAAACCTTCCGTTTCTAATCCTGCAGCTGACCAAGCGGTGTGATCCGTGGGCATGGAAACTTGTTCTCCCCGCGTTTCTTCTCCCTCGTTCACAGCCTCCTGCCCCGAGGAGCTTTTGCCCACCTTGCCCCGGTTCTGCCCTCCTTACCCGTTCCTGTGAATTCCCGACGTATGGGCTTCAACCGTGGCACGAGGAGCCCAAATCCAGAATTTCGGGCTATTTGCAAGCGTGGCCACGTTGCATCAGCCAGCCCTCAGGGCGGGAAGGGGCGAGGCGGAACCAGGCCCAATCCCCGCTCCCGCCTCTCACTAAGGGGAGGCGCGTCCTTTCCAGTCATATCAATGTAGCTCCTGTTTTTAAAAACGGAGGGGGAGGCGATCCTGGTCCCACATTTGAGGTTTGCTAAGGGGCAGGATGTAGAAAGCTTCGGCTGCTACAAGAATACAGTAACAGAGTTGGAAGGGAACTTGGAGGATTTCTAATTCAACCAGGAAACCCTAATACCATCTCAGACAAATGGTTGTCTGATCTTTTCTTAAAAACTTCCAGTGTTGGAGCATCCACAACTTTTGGAGATAAGTCCTTCCACTGTTCTAACTGTCAGGAAATTTCTCCTTAGTTCTAGGTTGTTTGTCTCCTTGATTAGTTTCCATCCATTGTTTCTTGTCCTGCCTTCAGGTGCTTTGGAGAATAGGTTAATCCCCCTCTTCTTTGTGGCAAACACTAAGATATTGGAAGACTGCTATCATGTGCCTCTTTTCATTAAACTAGACATAATTAAACTAGTTTTTCATTAAATTAGTGCCTCTTTTCATTAAACTAGACATACCCAATTCCAGCAACTGTTCTTTTATGTTTTAGCCTCCAGTCCCCTAATCATCTTTGTTGCTCTTCTCTGCACTCTTTCTAGAGTCTCAACATCTTTTTTACATCGTGTCGACCAAAACTGGATTCAGTATTCCAAGTGTGGCTTTACCAGGGCATTATAAAGTGGTATCAATACTTCATGTGATCTTGATTCTAATTTATTTAACTAAGTCATTTCTTTTTGTCTTCTTGTCCTTTTTAACGTATCAAACATATACAAAAGGAAAAAAAGGAAAATTTATTTATTTATTTAATCAAATTTGTATACCGCCCTACTCCCAAAAGGGACTCAGGGCGGTGAACAGCCAAATAAAATACAATGACATACAAAAGTTAAAAATATTTAAAATAAATTAAATAATTAGGCTGAAACAATTTAAAATCCAATTATATAAAACAATTAAGAAACCCATCTTAAAACCCATTTATAAAGGGAGGTTTAAGCCAGACCAGCCTGATGAAATAGGAACGTTTTTTGGGTGCGGCGGAAGGTACGTAGGTCCTGTATCCTCCTTATCTCAGGGGGGAGCTCGTTCCAGATGGCAGGTGCCCCCACAGAGAAGGCTCTTCCCCTGGGGGTCGCCAGTCGACACTGTTTGGCTGACGGCACCCTGAGGAGCCCCTCTCTGTGGAAACGGACTGGACGGTGAGAGGCTATTGGTGGCAGAAGTAATAATTTTAAAATAATTTTAAAAAGAAACATATGAATTTAGAAGAGTTGTTTCAAAATGTTCATGTAGCCCAGAGTTATTTATTACACAAAAAGTGGTCTTACCAAGTTGTTATAAAGTGGTGGATGTTGCTTGTAGTTTAGAATAGGGTGTAAAGGTGGTCCTCTACTTATGACCACAGTTGAGCCCAACATTTCTGTTGCTAAGTGAGACAGTTAAGTGAGTTTTGCTTCATTTTATGACTTTTCTTGCCATGCTTGTTAAGTCAATCACTGCAGTTGTTCAAGTAATAACACAGTTAAGTGAATCTGGCTTCCCCATTGACTTAGACTCATTGATTCAGAAGGTCGCAAAAGGTGATCAAATGACATTTCATTTGATCACCAGGACATTTCAACTGCCATATATATGAATCAGTTGCCAAGCATCTGAATTTTGATCATGTGACCATAGGGATGCTGCAACAGTTGTAAGTATGAAAAATGGTCAAAAATCACTTTCTTCAGTGGTGCTTTGCGCACTTTGTGTGCATATGTCCTATCCATGCTAACCTGTGGCTCCTCCCAGTGTGCTGCGTGTGCAACTGCACCGTCTGTGCACAGCTTTTGTGTGCACCCCCGTGCGCTGCACGTGTTAGCACACCTTCTGCATATGCACATGGCTTTTGCGTTGCTCCTCCGTGCACTGTGCATGCAATCAAACCATCTGAGCATGCATGCAAGTGCAAGTGCAGCATCTGTGCATGCAAATGGTTTTCACGTCTGCAATGCACATGTACGAATGCCATCTATGCAAGCGTGCTGCATGCAAATATGCATGCGCATGTGCAAATGTGCACACCTGCACAGAGGAGCTCCAAAACCCAACTGTGTCCCCTGAACTGCGAGCATGCACACCGGAGGCCCGAACACCAGCTGGGGCGTGCACATGCGCAGCAGGCGAGTTGGGTGACAATTCATGTGCCTGGAAAGATGTCTCTGCGTGCTACCTTGGCCATGTGTGCCATAGGTTCACCATCATGGGATTAGAGGATATGAAAGGCTACCAGATCTGGGCTGCAAACAACTTGACAAACACTAGATCCGGCCCACGGGATGCTTAAATGCGGCCCATGGGGGCTGAAAACGCCCCCTGGTAACCTGTTCGGCCACCAGACTGCTGTCGGACGCTGTGGGGGCTGAAAATTGCCCACACATGCCCCCTTCCCCATGGCCCATTTTGGCCAGCAGAGGCACCACGGGCCTGTCCTTTGTTATTTCCAGGCTGGCCCCACGAGCCACATTTAAGCACCCTGTGGGCCGGATCCAGCCCACAGGCCTTGAGTTTGGCACCCCGATAGTGAGTAACAAGATAGCCAACACTAACAAGTTCTAACTTCTGCATTGAGTACCAACAAAAAATAAGAACAGGACAAAATTTTCACATCAAAATGTATTGAATACCAAATTCGATGAGTTTTAAAACAGTTGAGTACTAAGGTACCATTGTAATTAGTGGTACCTCTGCACAATCAGGTAATTCATTCAACTATGGGCATCTGGTTTTTTTGGAGCTTTTTTTAAAACATAGATTAAAGAAAATGAGAAAGGGGAAACAGGAGAAAAAAGAGGAAAAGAAATATACTATTTTGAAAGTAGTGAAGTGAAAAATCAGCACTTCCTACTATGAAACTAACAATAGAATACAACTGTCATTGTATATATCATGATACTATATTAAGGAAAATTATTTTATTCATACATTTTGTTAGTATAACATTAGGAAGCAGGAAAAAAAATATTTTTTTCCCAAATCTCCTTTTAAGGAGAATTAGGTTCAGAAGGCAAATTTCTTGGTAATCGAATCACATTTATAAAATTAACTGAGTTAGCTAGGTGTGCATAACCTAGCTGAGCCATAGTTAACAATATGTAAAAAAATGATCAGGCTAAGCCACAGGGAGAGATTAAATGCGTCATTAGTTTGGAGACCCTTCAATCCCACAAGAGATTTATGTTCAGCCTTCCTTGATTACATTGACTCTTATCTACTGGCAATTTGCTTTGACTGTTAGTAGTTCAGATTAAACCTGTACTCGTTTGAACAACCTTGGTTCTTGATTTCTTGTACCTGACACAATATTTAGGTTAATGTGTTGCAAAAACCTGATGATTAAAAAAATTATATAAAGTATGAAGTATATCATAATGAATATAGCCAATAATAGCTAAGTGAAAACCATGATTAAAAAATAGGCGGCCCAGTTCCTGAGCTGTTGCAGATAAGAATCAAAGATAAAAAATAACTTTTCTAATTTGTAAGATACTAATGCTAGCATCCATTTGACAGTAATAAATCAAATAAAAATATTAAACTTGTATGCTACCTGACCAGTGGTGGGATTCAAATAATTTAACAACCAGTTTTCTGCCCTAATGATTTCTTCCAACAACCAGTTCACCAAATGAGGACCCAGATTGTGGGGCAATAAGCTGACTGTATATATAAAAAAAGAACACCGCTTGGGGGGGGGGGCAAAAGCCCT
Source organism: Coluber constrictor foxii (assembly GCA_038048745.1). Taxonomy (NCBI): domain Eukaryota; kingdom Metazoa; phylum Chordata; class Lepidosauria; order Squamata; family Colubridae; genus Coluber; species Coluber constrictor. The sequence continues at coordinate 58,493,625 of CM075961.1, read as the reverse complement.
ACTAAGCAGGTATATACAAAAATATGAAGGCTATTGCTTAATGCATTGTAAGCCGCCCTGAGTCTCCGGAGAAGGGCGGCATATAAATAATTTTTTTTAAAAAAAACTGCTCAGAAAGTTAACAACTGGTTCTCCTGAAGTGGTGCGAACTGGCTGAATCCCACCACTGCACCTGACTCTTAACAATTCTGGGCAGCTCACAACAATAAAAAAAAAATACAATAAAATCACTGATGATGTACTGATTATGTTACCTAGTTTGGTGATGAAACGTCTGCAATAAACCCACCAAGTTCAGAGTGCACCAATAAATACAATAAAATCAGTAAAACATTTTATGTTTAAGTTGTAAATGTTACAGTGCATTGTAAACCAACAAATCCCCTTATGATTCAGGACAGGATTAAGCAATCTTTCACCGAGATGGGAGGCTGTACTTCCTCTTTTTGTCTTGCTTAGAGGTCAGATGAGGCATGAATTTGTGACCCTGGAATGTGGAAATGTGGAAAACTCCAGTTTTTAAAATCTCTTTTTAGCATGGGGAACAATTTGAGGGGACAACTTTATGTACAACATATGGTCTCTATTCTGCATCCAGTGCTATGAGTAAGCCATGTTGAGTCCAAAGTCACCCCAATGATTGAGGATGGACTGAAAACCCAAGTCTTGCCATTCTGAATCCCGTGACTACATTCACTCATTTTGCCTGTTACTTTATTCTGTATGTACCATCATACCAGACATTCTTCTAACTAAACTAAATCAGCTAGTGGTACCTGAATACACTTGTAAATGGATCACAAGCTTCCTATCAGAGAGGAAGCAGCTGGTGAAGCTATGCAGAATCACATCAGATACCTGTACAATTAGCACAGGGCCCCCCCAAGGATGTGTGCTTTCTCCACTTCTCTCGTTATACCAATGACTGCACCTTAAATGATCCATCTATTAAACTACTGAAGTTTGCAGATGAAACAACAGTAATTGGTCTCATTCAAGACAACAATGAATCCGCATACAGATGGGAGGTTAAACAACTAGCCTTGTGGTGCGACCGGAACAATCGAACTGAACACATTCAAAACTGTAGAAATGATGGTAGACTTTAGGAGAAACCCATACTACCACTTCTTACAATACTAGACAACACAGTATCAACAGTAGAGACCTTCAAATTTCTAGGTTCTATCATATCTCAAGACCTAAAATGGACACCTAACATCAAAAATGTCATCAAAAAAGGACAACAAACAATGTTCTTTCTGCACCAACTCAGGAAGACAGAAAAACAGAACAAGATCTAGATTTCATACCTCTGCTCCAGTTTCTCTGAGGGTACAAAGTTTGTTTGTTTATTTATTTATTTAACACAAATTTATATGCTGCCCTTCTCCTGAAGGACTCAGGGCAGCAAACACAAGCAAGAAACATACAATGATAAAACAAAAGTCTAATTAAAACCAATTAAAATCAAAATAATAAATAATAAAACCCCAGAATCAGAACTCAGCCCATTTGTTGATATAGCCAAGTCTTTAGGCCCTGATGGAAGGAGCGGAGATCAGGCGCCATCCGGAGCTCGGTGGGTAACTCATTCCAGAGGGTAGGAGCGTCCACAGAGAACACCCTACCCCTGGACGTCGCCAACCGACATTGTCTGGCTGATGGTACCCTGAGGAGGGCAGCCCTATGTGAGCGGACAGGATGATGGGAGGCAGGTAGGAGATGGTCCTGCAAATACCCTGGACCTAATCATGTAGGGCTTTATAGATGAGTACCAGTACCTTGAAGGGGATCCGGAGGATCACCGGTAACCAGTACAGCTCGTGCAGGAGAGGTATTACATGGGATTGTGCGGGTTGTTGGGGAGCTCCCCCAACAACCCGCACATCCTCATTCTGGACCAGCTGGAGCTTCCGGGTGCACCTCAAGGGCAGCCCCATGTAGAGAGAACTGCAGTAATCCAAGCGAGAAGTAACCAGGGCATGAGTGACCATGCGAAGGTTATCTCGGTCCAGGAAAGGGCGCAACTGGCACACCAGGCGAACCTGTGCGAAAGCCCCCCTGGTCATGGCCATCAAATGATCTTCCAGAGAGAGCTGGGAATCAAGGAGGACATCCAAGTTGCGAGCCCTTTCAACGGGAGCAAGAACCTACCCCCTATCAAAAGAGATGGGACCTCTAAAACACAAGGTGCCGGCATCCACAGCCACTCAGTCTTGGAGGAGTTGAGTCTGAGCCTGTTTCTACCCATCCAGGCCTGCACCGCTTCCATGCATCGGGACATCACAGAAAGAGCATCCCCAGGATGGTCCGGGGTGGAGATGTATAACTGAGTATCATCAACATATTGATGATACCTCACCCTGAAGCTACGAATGATCTCACCCAGTGGTTTCATATAGATGTTAAAGAGTAGGGGGGAAAGAACTGACCCCTGAGGCACCCCACAAGTTAGGGGCCTTGAAGTGGACCTCTGCCCCCCCATACAAACTGCGCTTTGCATAGCCCCCGCTTCTTGGCATAACCATAAGTTATACTATAACTTTCTTTACAGTGTTATATTATATATATATATATTATATTTTATATATTTTATTAAAATTATAAAAACTATACAAGCCCATGATCAGAGAATTGTTGGAACAGCCACGTCTTCAATCCGTGGCAAAAGGATTGATCCGTGGCCACCCTGAGTCCTCAGGGAGAATGGCGGCATATAAATCACAAAAATAAAAATAAATAAATAAATATTCTATATTATAGATACAAATTAAATAATTTTGAATACATGCAAGTGGATCATTGCTTGCTTAGTACAGCCATAAACTGACTGTGTCTTCACAATATGAATTTGCCATAGTTTACTATACAACATAAAATATGATTTAACCATAGTTGTCAGTTAGCCCAGTACTTAATTATCTTTGATTATCCTAATGCTACTCAAGATCAGATTTGTTCTTGCATATAAAACCAGAAGAAAAAAATGGTTGTTGTCGTGGAGAAATAGGACAAAGGTGTGTTTGATATGCGGTGTATAGTTGAGATATTTGTAAAAAAAAAAAAAAAAAAAAAAAAGTGGGATACAAATAAATACAAATAAATAAATAAATAAAACCTGTTTGGGATTATACATACTTGGGAGAAATACATGTCTGTTATCTGACAAAAATTAAAAATAAACACACACAAAAATAATTAAATAAAAATAATAAACCAATAAATAAATAAAATGTAAATTTAATCATTAAAAATAAATAAATACATTAAAAAGAAAACAAAAACAAAAAAAACCTTAAAAGGCAGACTCGATGGATGAGTCTTTTTCAGCCCTCAGTTTTCTAGTTTTTTTTTAAACAATTTTTATTAAACAGTTTTCAAAAAAAAAACCCAAAAAGAAATATTAACACTTTCTTCTTTTCAACATTTTCGCGTTGGTAATTCATACTTACACATTCTCTATCTTATCTTAGTATATCTTTTATACATATATTTCTAATATATCATATATATGCTATTATAATGTATTATATTATTCTAATTGTTTTATTTACATTTGTCATAAACGTGTACACAATTTCCATTATTTTTATTTCTTCCTGTTTGTTCCTAGATTTCTCCACCTAATTCAACTGGTATTTAGTCTTGTCCTTTTTTCCCTTTTCCTCCAACTATTTATACCATCTCTCCCAGACTAGGTAATACTCTTCCTTTTTTTCTTGTAGCTCCTTCGTGAGTTTATCCATTTCCACACACTCCATAATTTTTCTGACTACATTGTCTTCTGATGGCATATTGTTATTATTCCAGTTCTGGGCATAAACTATTTGTGCTGCTGTAATGATGTGAATGATTAAATATTGTATTTCTTTTTTGTATGACCCTGAAATTATTCCCAGTAAGAAAGTTTCTGGCCTCATTTCTTTGTGTTGATTTATAATTTATTCTATTTGTGTTTTAATTTTTTGCCAGTAAAATTTTTTTGGCAAAATTTTACTGACCACCACAGGTGGTATTGTTTTTAAATAAATAAATAAAATTCAATTCTAGGGTTGTAGGCTTGGCTGAAAAGTCAGAAGATAACAAGATGGCAAATGGCCTTTGGCTTGGCTAAAAAACTACCTAGCATTCCACTCAATTAGCCAGGAATTGAACATGAAAGAGACTATATATATATTTACTGAACGAATTCAGTTTCCTGGGTTTCTACAGCACAGAACCTTAATTATATCATGGTTGCACAGAGCTGCATATGTAAAATTAACTGTCACAAAAAGCCCATCCCATTTTAACACAGAGCATTGCATAAACCCAGACAGTAAGAATTCTTGCCTCTGTCTTGCAGACCATTTCCTTCACACATGATATGTGGTTTTACTGTTTTCAGAACATCATCCTTCCTGCCTGATGAACATTTATGATTTTAAATTTGTCCCAGGGAGGTGGAAAAATGGCTGCATTCAGGCAATGTATCAAATTAAAATGGGGTTTACTTATTTGGAATTTAGTACCTTGGGGGACTCCATAAGCAAGGAAAAACAAGATGGAAGAAAGTGAATTCTATATTGATTGTAGTGTTTCCTGCCAGTATTTGTGTATTATGCAAGTTATGCTTCTATGTAAGATGTTACAGGAAGAAGTAGATATGAAAGAATCAAGTAAGTTTGAAGTCGATCTGCAATGGGGGATTGTAGTTTAGAGAAAACAGACAATGCTAGATAATATACAGGTAGTCCTCGATTTATAACCACAATTCAGCCCCAAATTTCTGTTGCTAAACAAGATAAGTTAAGTGAATTTTGCCCTATTTTATGACCTTTCTTGCCAAGTTGTTAAGTGAATCACTGAAATTGTTAAGTTAGTAACACAGTTGTTAAGTGAATCTGATTTTCCCATTGACTTTGATAGTCAGAGGGTGGCAAAAGGGGTTCACATGATTTAGACTTTTTTATTGGCCAAGTGTGATTGGATGCACAAGGAATTTGCCTTTGGTGGATATGCTCTCAGTGTATATAAAAAGAAAAAAGAAAAAAAACTTGGAGTCATTGCAACCATATGAGTCAGTTACTAAGCATCCAGATTTTGATTGTGTAACCATGGGGATACAGCAATGATTGTAAGTATGAAAAACAGTTGTAAGTCCTTTTTCCAGTGCTGTTCTAATTTTGAATAGTCACTAAATGAATTATTTTAAGTCAGGGACTACCTGTAATTTGCTGTTTCTCATCTTCAGCCATTTTAAAAATCTGTGCACCTTAATTCCCAGAATTCCCTAGAAAGCAATTAATCCCAGATTACTGTTTATACCTAGAAGCCAAACAACAACTACCACCAATCCCAGGCCCCCTATCTCTAAAAATAAGAATAGGAAGTCCTCAATTTACAACAGTTCCTTTAGTAACCATTCAAAGTTACATGAGTGAAAAAAGTGACTTATTTATTTTATTTATTTATTTATTTATTTCAATTTATAAACCTTTTCCTTGCGGACTCAGGGCGGTGAACAGCCAGAATAAAACATGGTATACAAAGGTTAAAAAACAATTAAAAATTATTAAATATTTTTGGCCGACAATTAAAACAATCCAATTTAAAATCAATTTCAACTAAAAACAGAGGATGGGATCAAGCCAGCCCAGCTAGATGGAACAAATAGGTTTTAAGGGCCCGACGAAAGGTCCGGAGGTCTGGTATCCTGCGTATCTCTGGGGGTAGGTCATTCCAGAGGGCGGGCACCGCCACAGAGAAGGCTCTCCCCCTGGGGGTCGCCAGCCGACACTGTCTGGCCGACGGCACCCAGAGGAAGCCCTCTCTGTGCAAGCGTACTGGCCGGTGGGAGGCTATTGGCAGCAGAAGGCGGTCCCACAGATACCCAGGTCCTAAGCCATGGAGCGCTTTAAAGATGGTCACCAACACCTTGAAGCGCACCCGGAAGACCACCGGGAAGACCACCGGGAGCTCGTGCAGGAGAGGTGTCACATGGGAGCGCCATGTCGCTCCCATAATTCCCTGGACCAGTTGGAGCCTCCGGGTGCATCTCGGGGAGCCCCATGTAGAGAGATTGCAGTAGTCCAAGCGGGAAGTCATGAGAGCATGTTGTTATGTCCTTATAAGGACATCCGCCTGGGATTGGCTGTAGATCCTTTCGGCGGGAGTTTTGAATCCCTGTCAGTGGGCGGTGCGTCTGCTGGAGCGAATATAAGGAGAGCTCCAGCAGCGCACAGGCAGTTCAGTTCTCGTTAATAAACGTTGTTACTTGAACTCAGCTGGTCACTTCTTCTTTCCTGCGCCGATCTAACACTGGCGACGAAGGACTAGAGAAGAATCTCCGCGTGGCACGATCGCCTTAACGAGCTGAAGTCACTCGACGCGGCCTGAGAGATGGCAACGCCGCAAGCGCCGTTCGCCTCGTTGGCTCCTTTCAACGCCAGCCGGGAGAAATGGAGCTCCTATATGATCCGTTTCCGCCAGTTCCTCCGGGGAAACGGCTACAACAATATCGACGACGAGAGGAAGAGGGCTCTCTTCCTCGCTCACTGCGGCACCGACGTTTTGGAGCTCGCCGTCAACCTCGTCGCACCCAGAGACATTGAAGTCATGTCCTGGGTGGATCTGCAGACTGCCCTGCAAGACCACTATGCACCAACGGGCACCCCCATCTCAAATCGGTTCACTTTCCGCCAACGGAACCAGAAGGAAGGCGAATCCCTCAAAGACTTTGTGGCGGCATTGCGTCAAATCGCAGCAAACTGCGAATTTGAGAACGTTGACAATGCCTTACGCGACGGGATCGTCTTCGGGATGAGAGATGCAAACCTCCAAAAGAAGTTCCTGAGCAGAAAAAGACTGTCCCTGAAGGACGTTCTTGAGGAGGCTACGGCTACTGAAACATCCGAGACCGCCGCCGCTGCCATGCTCCAGTCCCGAGGGATCCATAAGATCCGCAAACCGTCATCTGAATCGTCCGATGACTCTGCCACACCAACCGACTCAGAGGGGGAGTCGACCGTTTTGAAAGTTTCCCGCCCATCTAGGCAGGAAATTCAAAAAGATGGCCGCCGTGCCGCTCAGTGCGGCAGTTGCAAGGGACACCATCCACGCCAATCCTGTCGCTGGCGTGATGCAACCTGCAGACGCTGCCTCAAGAAGGGGCACATCGCTGAGGCATGCAGAGCCTCTGATCCGGTTCCTGAATCGATTAAGCCCCGTACTCCGGAAAATCGCCGCGATGCCCAGAGGTCATCCAAACGGTCCTCACTTCAGCACAACCGCGACGACCGCAACAGCTCTCATGGCGGCGCTGTGAACCAGACCACAATCGCCCTCACCAGCAACAACAGTGCCACAAAATTCCATGTGACACTGTTGGCAGAAGGCTTGCCGTGCACGATGGAAGTCGATTCCGGCTCCGTCTATTCTATCATTGACTGGCACCAGGTTAAGAGGCTGAAGCCGGCACTCTCCAAGCGCCAACTTGAACCCCTTCACTCCAAGCTGGTGGATTTCGTGCCAGTTGATCAGGAAACGGCGGAGGCACAGACTATTGTCACCCATAGAGGCGCATTTAAGTGCAACCGTCTCCAGTTTGGAGTCAGTGCAGCCCCTGGCATTTTCCAATCAATGATGGAACGCCTTCTCCAAGGCGTTCCAGGGGTGGTGCCTTACTTCGATGATGTACTGATCTCTGGGGACTCAAAGGCTCAACTCCTTGACTGACTAAGGCTCGTTCTCCAGCGGTTTAGGGAGAAGGGCTTGAGGGTCCGGAGGGACAAGTGCATCATTGGGGTACAGGAAGTCGAGTTCCTGGGCTATCTCATAGATAGTTCTGGCATCCACCCCACCAAATCAAAAGTTAAAGCTATCCATGAAGCTCCCAGCCCCAAAAAACAAAGCGGAGCTTCAGGCTTTCCTTGGATTGCTTAACTTCTACGCTATTTTCCTCCAGCAGAAAGCCACTGTTGCTGAGCCGCTCCACCGCTTGCTGGCAAAGGCGGCTTCCTGGAGGTGGGGACGCGAGGAAGAGTCTGCATTCAGAGCCGTTAAGCAACTTCTGACCTCTGACAGTGTGCTCATTCAATACAATGAGACGCTGCCCATCAGACTGACCTGTGATGCTTCACCCTACGGAGTCGGCGCTGTGCTCAGCCACGAACTGCCTACCGGCTGTGAAGCCCCCATCGCCTATTTCTCAAAGACTATGTCCAGTGCTGAGCGCAACTACAGCCAACTGGACAAAGAGGCGTTGGCTATTGTTGCGGGGGTGAAGCGCTTCCACGAATATCTGTATGGACGGCGTTTTACCATTGTCACCGATCACAAGCCTCTCCTGGGCCTCCTCGCAGGCGACAAGCAGACCCCAGCCTTCATGTCCCCACGAATGACGCGTTGGGCTATCTTCCTCGCCGGCTACTCCTACAGCCTCGTCCACCAGCCTGGTAAAGCCATTGCGAACGCCGACGCGCTAAGCAGGTGCCCATCCACTGACGCTGTGGAAGACCCAGCCCCCACACTCGAGCTGCTGCATATTGACAACGACAGCAACTGTCCAGTGACATCTGCCGACGTAGCGACGCACACGCGGGCTGACCCCATCCTTCGCCAAGTCCACTCCTGGGTCCTAAGAGGCTGGCCTGCTCGAATTGACAGCGACGACTTCAGCCCATTCAGCCGCAAGCAAGGGGAGCTGTCCACCATGCGCGGCTGTTTACTATGGGGAGATCGGGTGCTGATTCCCAGCACGCTTCAACAAAGGACTCTTGCAGCTCTGCATAAAGGACACCCGGGCATTGTCCGGATGAAAGCCCTGGCACGGAGCTACGTCTGGTGGCCGACACTGGACAAAGACATTGAACATTGGGTCGCCAGGTGTAGCCCGTGCCAAGAAGTCAGACCTGCCCCGCCTCAGTCTGACCCGACGCCCTGGGAAACCCCCAGCTCCCCCTGGTCACGCATTCACATAGACTTTGCTGGCCCCGTCCAAGGGCACCACCTCCTCATCGTGGTTGATGCCTACTCAAAATGGCTGGAAGTCGTCCCCATGGCATCCACCACAACTGAAGCCATGATCCGTGCACTTCGGCGTCTCTTCGCGACTCATGGGCTTCCAGACGTCTTGGTCTCCGACAACGGACCTCAACTTACATCCGTGCCCATGGAAGCTTTCCTCGCAGGGTTGGGCATCCGCCATGCCCTCTCTGCCCCTTACAGACCGGCAGGAAATGGACAGGCTGAAAGGATGGTGAGGCTTACAAAGGAGTCGCTCGCCAAGATGGGACCGGGTGATTGGTAAGAGCGCATTGACACTTTTTTGCTTACCCAGCACATCACGCCTCACTCTGCCACCCGGAAATGCCCTGCCGAATTATTAATGGGCAGGCGACTCCGGTCACCCCTGGACAGACTGCACCCGCAATACACTTCGGAGGTTCCCGCATCGGCCAGTCGTCAACTTCGCCAGTTTTCCGTCGGCGATGCCGTGTTCGCTCTCAATTTCCACAGCTCGCCTAAATGGCTTAAAGCTACAGTACACAGCACAACCGGTCCCAAATCCTACCGCGTTGAGCTGGAAGATGGACAGATAGTGAGACGTCATCTCGACCAGCTCCGCAAAAGGTGGAGGGAAGTAAGTGAAAACCACCCCGACGAGGTAGGCCTAAACCACCCCAACGAGGTAGGCCTAAACCACCCCTACGAGGTAGGCCTAAACCACCCCAACGGGGCAGGCCAAAACCACCCTGGCGAGGTAGGACTAACCCACCCAGACGAGGGAGGCCGGCAACGTGCGGGAAGAACAGGCACCTCAGCACCGAGCTTAACGCCAAACCCGGCGAGGCAAGTAGACCAGGGACAAACCAAGCAGGGAACCCTGAAGCAACGCGGGGTGAATGTCAGCCGACACCCTGAGACCCAAGACCTTCCGGCAAGCAACGAAGGCCAAGTAGACTGGGGACAACTCAGCAGGGGAAGCCAACATCAACCCTGCGATGTAGGCAACCGGCAGTTCAGAGACGGGGACCTCCAGCCAACGTTACAGGAGGCCCTACAACAACCAGCCGACCGTGCAGAAGACCAGCCCTGCGAGGAGGGCCACCACCACCCCGGCAGGGTAGGCCAACACCAACCCGACATGGCCAAGCAACCCAGCGCCCAGAGGAAGCCGCAACCACCACCCCCAGGCCAACCGCGCAGAGAGGGCCTACACCACCCCTGCAAGGTAGGCCTACACCACCCCGACAGAGCCGACCTGTCACCAATTTCGTCCACCTGCCGCCCCGGGAGTAAGCCGGACTCAACCAGGGAACCCGGGGGCTTAACCCAACCACCACCGCCGAACTCGCACCCTGACCCAGACTGGCGCGACCCTATCCCAGAGGGGACCCGAGAGAGACCCAGGGACCTACCGAGGCTCAGGAGTTCCGGACCGGTCGAAAGCAGGGATCCACACCGGCGGCTCCATGATCCGTGCAGGAACGAGGCAGACCAGCATCAACCGCAGGCGGAGGTCCGTGACCCGGCCGGAGGTTCGGGAGCAGTGCCCGCGTCCTCGACGGCCAGATCCAGCCCGGCACCGGAGAGGAAGCCCCGAGCAGAGCAGACACCCTCCGTCCAGGAGAGTGCCCATCTTGACTGTGAACTGCGCAGGTCTACGCGAGCACGTAGACGTCCTGTTTATCTTAGTGACTATTTCCCTGATCGACTGACTAAGAACTAGGGGGGAGGAGTGTTATGTCCTTATAAGGACATCCGCCTGGGATTGGCTGAAGATCCTTTCGGCGGGAGTTTTGAATCCCTGTCAGTGGGCGGTGCGTCTGCCAGAGCGAATATAAGGAGAGCTCCGGCAGCGCACAGGCAGTTCAGTTCTCGTTAATAAACGTTGTTACTTGAACTCAGCTGGTCACTTCTTCTTTCCTGCGCCGATCTAACACATGTGATGACAATTTTTCACACTTATGACCATTTCAGGGACACCATGGTCATGTGATCAAATCACAGTTGGAAACTGACTCATATTTATGACCATTGCAGTGTCCCAGGGTCATGTGATTCCTTTTTGCGACCTTCTGACAAGCAAAGTCAATGGGGAAGCCAGATTCACTTAAGAACCGTATTACTCGCTTAACAACTGCAGCGATTTACTTAACAACTCTGCCAAGAAAGGTTATAAAATGGGGCAAAACTCACTTAACGAATGCCTCGCTTAGCAACATAAATTTGGGGCTCAGTCTTCATAACTCGAGGACTACCTGTTCTGTATTATCAAACCCGCTGGCAAAATTTCGATTCCTGCTAAAACAAAACCTAGTACAAGTTAACAGAGAAAACGTGAAACTTGGCACATCTTTTGGGTGGCTTTACCTGGGTCCAATACAACTTATAATATAGATTACAGTGTCTAAGGTCATCTAATCAAATTACTGTCAAAAACACAAGTGTTTGCTGTGGTCTAACCAACAAACTGACAAAACTGGCAGTTCCCATGATATAGAGTTGCCAGGTGTCCACTATCTGAGCGGACAGTCCACTTTTTTTCACATTATGTTCACTATTTTTTTTCACAAAAGCTTTTTTTTTTATTCAAAAGCTTTATGATGAAATGCTACGTAATCTAAAACTGTACAGTCTAAGAAAATAAGGATAGAATGGCGTTTTGTCTTTTTTTTCATAAGTTAGAATGAGACAAAGATCAAATATCCATTGAACTCGATTCTCCGAAAAAAATAATGATGAGATTAAAATAAAAATACATTATAAAATTATATACAGTTCCCATTTTTAAAATGTATTGTAGCTTGTGTCGAGCAATCTAAAATGGCATCGAGTGATGAAAGTGACAGCGGGGGAATTGTGCATCAATTCCGGTATCAAATGCAAACGTTGAACGAATTTTCAGCGTATGGGAAATTTGTGGACTGACGAACATAACCAACTGCTTCTACCGTCAGTTCGAAGTGAACTTTGTATATTTTTAAATATTTCTCAACGTTGTACTGAAATTAAAGAATTATTCCTTAAACACAAAGAATTGATCAAAGCTGCGCAGTCAAATAAAAAATACACACAACAGCAAAGTAAAATGTAATTTAATATTTTACATATTATTATATTTGATGTTTTGAATTTTAAGTAAAATTTGGAAGTGATTATTTTAATACGTGTTAAAATGTTTGTAAGAAAATATATAATTTAATTGTAATTTTTTAATTATTTTTTTACTACTTAACCCCCCCCTTGTCCGCTATTTTTTGGAAGCAGACCAGGCAACCAAGTCTAATTAAGACGAATGTTCTCAATGACGCATATATTTACATCAGTTTCTCTCAGAGAGAAAATTCTACAGAATTCATTGGTATTCCCCCTCGAGTATCTTATTTCTATTGCTTTACTAAAAGCATACAACTCATTAGGAGCCGGGCGTGTACAGTATTATATTCTTCTGAAGTTTTTTAAACACAGGTGTGGAAGGCGCAGGAAATCAACGTCATGAAACCATCCCAGGCCCCTGCCCCCCCTCCCCACCCCACCAAATTCAACAACTTTGTTTCCCTAATGAATGGAAAACCCTTAACAATTACACAGAAAAAAAAAATCCGGGGGCGGAGAAAACCGCCTGGAAACTACAAAGCTGCGGATGGAACTTTGGAGTCTATTAATTATTCATGTTTGAGCCACGCCTACCTACTTTTACTCGCAACCAATGAAAAACGAGAGAAGGAGGGGGCGCCCTGGGGGGAGGGAGGCAGGGATGGATGAAGTTTGGAACTAGCTCATCAGAAGACAAAAAGGAGAAAAAAAACGATTTGTATTCTGATAGTACAAGTAGCAGCAGAAGCGGGAGGCGAAGCCTGTTTGGCTGATAAGGTAAGTTCAAATGAGCGAGAGTGTTGTAGGGAAGGAGAAAGCTGTTATGATCTAGGTTAGGTGAGAAGGGCACGGGGGTGGGGGACTGTTGGAGAACTGGTTTAGGAAGTGCTGATTTCCCACCCAACCCCCCATATGTCTCTATTGATTACAAAGGAGTGAATCACCTTATGAGGAATGCATATCCATGGTCTTGAGTTTGGATGGATATGCAATGTAGATGTGTGTGTGAGGAGATTAATAGGCCAGTGCTGAAAGAGGGTCCTTGGGGTGTTGAGCTTAAGAACTGGAGAGTTAGTAAGATCTTTGAGACCAGGATATAGATTCATGGTGGTTTAATACTAGCTAGATAAAATAAATCTGCCTTTCCAAGCCTGAGACCTTTCAGTTAGACTACACAGTCTATTATGTTTGGGCCTCATGGAGGGGGAAGCTTTTGTAGAGGGTTACAGGAAGTTGGAGGTGAGTGGTGGGCAGATGAGTGGTTTAAAGGTGGTTGTGTGAATTGTTTTTAGAATGAGTAAGATGGGAACAGGAAAGAAAGTGCTCCACTGATTGAGAATATGCGACCACACAAAATTGGAAAAAAGGCATCTTAGTTGTGTTAGTGTACTTGTGCATTTGGATAGCCCAGAGAAAAATGTCCTTGAATAGTACCGAGTAAGGTGGCTTTCACACTAGTGTGTGAAAGTCCAAATGCTGCTTCTAAACATGCATGTAGGGCAGCAAGCTTCCACACACAATCTGTGGTGCTACTTAATGTAATTATGTGGAATTATGTAAGTGGCACCAACTACAGAGACACCACGTGCATAATGAACAGCATCGTCTGAAATGTTTCATGTGAATTAGGGTGTGAACGAGTGGGGCAAAAGACACCATGTTTTCAAAGAGACGGGTCCATGAATCTAAGTATGAGTTGACTTCAATTTTACATTAGAAAATGAAGGGTATAAATACTGTACAGAAATAATTGTGGTGAACACATGCAAAGACATAAGCAGCGATCTGCAGCAGATCTGAATACTATATATCTATTCCATATCTTACGGGAGAAATGTGCGGGAAAAGGGAAATAACAATTTAATAGTGTAATTGGATACCTTAAAATGGGGATAGTCTGTGAAATGTGCAACTTGCTTGAGAATAAATGTATGAAGTCTGTTATTTAGCTCATCCGACAGATGTGTATCAGCAAGGAAGCTAAAATGGCACCTCATCAGTTTGTGTGGAGGAGGGGGGTAGAATCACTTACATCAGTACCCCAGGAAGTGAGTCTATCTTTCGGAGAATCTGTGACACACTAACTCTGAAACATAGCACTTCCTCTTCTGCTTCGTTCTGAAATGTCTTATGAAACTTTTTCAGTAGTAGGAAAATATAATCTATGAGGAAATTACAATGAAAGTTCCCCTGATTTTCTGAAGTACCATATCTTGTCCACATGTGGTTTTTACTGCCTGTTTTCTAAAGCAAGGGGCCTGGTGGCTCAGCAGACTAAAGCATTGTGATTAACACCAGCTGTCTGCAATTACTGTAAATTCGAATCTTACCAGGCTCAAGGCTGACTCAGCCTTCCATCTTTTCTAAGGTAGGTAAATTGAGGACCCAATTTGTGGGGGCAATAAGCTGACTTTGTATAAAATATACAAAAGTATGAAGGCTATTACTTAACGCATTGTAAGCCGCCCTGAGTCTTCGAAGAAGGGCAGCAATTAAAAAAAAAGAAGCTTAAATTCTGGGCATGAGAGTAATAACATTCTCCTGATCTTACTTCAGCAACCCCCATCCAGTTTTTCCTACCTCCCCATCTCTTCCATATTGTGGACTGACTCAATATGCTCAGTTCTCATTGGTTTGGTCTGTATGTATTTCTCCCAATTTTTTAAAAAATAAAGTATGCTTAGTTTCTTTTTTGGTTTGTTATTTGAATAAACTGTGGAGTTCTGCAATCTTCTGATATTTTCCCCTCCTTATGCTTATGCACATCCATGTGCAAACATATTAAGAGTTTGATTTTGTTATTTATTGTAGAGAATCCTGGTGATGAACACAGGAAGATCTGTACAGTATAATTACAAGAACATAGGCTAGCTTTCATCACTTGGATACCATACTAATATGTCAGAAGGGAAAAACTGGAGAAGACAGTAAAATCTTCAGCCTTGAAAAAAAGTGGATTAAACTTTATTAATAAATTAATACAAGTAGTCCTTGATTTACAACAGTTCCTTTAGTGACCATTCAAAATTACAAGGCATTGAAAAATGTGACTTATGACCATTTTTCACACTTACAATTGTTGCAGCATCCCCATAGACATACGATCAAAATTCAAATGCTCGGCAATTGGTTCATATTTATGACAGTTGCAGTTTTCCAAGGTCACCTGTTTCCCTTTTGCAAACTTTTTGACAAGCAAAATCAGTGGGGAAGCCAGATTCACTTAACAACCTAATTTAACATCTGCAGCAATTCAGTTAACAACTGTGACAAGAAATATCATAAAATCGGGCAAAACTCACTTAACAAATTTTTCACTTAGCAACATAAATTTTGGGCTCAATTGTCATAAGTCAAGGACTCCCTGTAAAATGGAAAATGATGAGAGTTGAAATTCAACAAGCCTGGAAGATATCTGGTTGAGGAATGCTGTGACATGTCTCTGTAATTTAATTTCTGTGAAATGACTTTATTCAGATGTTGAACAATGCCTCATGTTTCAGTTCTGATTAATTTTCAGGGTCATCCTCAGAATGTGTTTTTGTGACAAAATAATAGCTTTTCCTCTTTTTTATATCTTATCATGTGAACAATATACATACTGTAAAAAAGGGATCAGTTGCTGTTACCCTTTTGGCTGGTATTGACCAACTCTCTGGATGCTCCTGACCATCTAGCACTCCTTCTATACTGGGGTGATTGGAAGAAGGAAAAACAACATATGCAGTAGCAATTTGATATACCTCAGTATTTATTTATTTTTATTTATTTATTTATTAAATTTTTATACCACCCTTCTCCTGAAGGACTCAGGGCGGTGTACAGGCACAATAAAACAACATGAAATACGAAATTTAAAAGCAATTTAAAAACAAATTAAATATTTTGGCCCCCCCAGTTAAAAACCCACAAATTAAAACATCCAATCCAAATTCTTATTAAGCCAGTCCAACCTGTTGAAATAGTAGAGTCTTAAGGGCACGGCGAAAGGTATGCAGGTCGGGAATCCTATGTATCCCCGGGGGCAGTTCATTCCAGAGGACGGGTACCCCCACAGAGAAGGCTGTCCCCCTGGTGGTCGCCAGTCTACATTGTTTGAACGATGGCACCCTGAGAAGTCCCTCTCTGTGGGAACATGTTGGTCGGTGAGAGGCCATCAGTGGCAGAAGGCGATCCCGTATCCGGGTCCTAAGCCATGGAGTGCTTTGAAGATGGTAACCAGCACCTTGAACCGCACCCGGAAGACCACTGAGAGCCTTAAATCTGGCAACTTTAAGATGGAGTTAAAAGTCCAGACAGCTTAAAGTTGCCAAATTTGAAAAACATGCATGCACAGCCATGTTCTGTTATTGCTGCACCTTAAGCTGTATTCAGAGATACAGCTGCAATGTCTCCTTAAAAAAACTTCAACATTTAACTTAAGGGTGGGGCCTGTTAATCGTTTGGAAACAGCTGGCAACTGTCATTGTTATTATCAACAAACTTCCTTGTCAGTGAATAATGTTTTTCTACCTTTTTAAAATAATTTCTGGAATCTTGGCATTGTTTCTAGTTTTCTGGAACCAAGTGGGCCATTGCTGTGACCTCACCCTGCAAATTTTGAGGTACTCCACTACTTACAACAGTTCATTTAAAGTTACAATGGCACTGAAAAAAGTGACTTATGACTGTTTTTCACACTATGACTCCTCATGGTCATGTGATCAAAATTCAGCTGTTTGGCAACTGACTTCTATTTATGATGGTTGCAGTGTCCTGAGGTTATCCGATCACCTTTTGTGACCTACTGACAAGCAAACACAACGGGGAAGCCAAATTGCAGTGATTCACTTAACTATGACAAGAAAGATTGTAAAATAGGGCAAAATTCATGTAACAACTGTTTCACCTAGCAACATAAATTTTGGGCTCAATTGTGGTCATAAGTCAAGGACTAGGCTCCCATTTATAGAATATTTCATTTTTTTAAAAAAATAAAGTCCCTCAGGAGATGGTCTGGATATCACCTATATTGATGTAGTTGGGGCCTGGAAGGGGAATGGCAGAAGTAGAATAAAACACAATGTTTTTTTCCTTCCAACAGGAAGAAGATAATGTCTCACAAAGGATGTCTCGGTGTTACAAAATACTTCCTCTTTCTCTTCAACCTTTTCTTTTTTGTGAGTATATGGCTGGGGGCCACTTGGATAACCAGCTGTAGAATTATTATTTGCAGATAGTTCATGACGCTGTGTTTATGCAGGGTGGGAAAAAGGGAAAGAATGGCTACTGTACATAGATGTATACTTTTAAAAAAAATCAAATCAAAAATCTTTTTTCCCTTTCTTCAGATTCTTGGAAGTTTGGTCTTCAGCTTTGGCTTATGGATACTTTTCGATCAAAATAATTTTGCTTTTACACTTGGTAAGTTGCAGGGGCTCATTCCGACTTTACATAATTGAATTTGAACCATGTGCTAAACCAGTGTTTTTAAACTTTTTTGCTCAGGACATCTTTTTCCATTTTTAAAAATTATGCAAACCACAACAGCCTAGTTTTCACATAATAGAAACAAAGTGAACATGATTTACAAACTATAGCATCAGGCTAAACCAGGGGTCAGCAACCTTAAACACTCAAAGAGCCATCTGAACCCGTTTCCCACAGAAAAGAAAACACCGAGAGCCACAAAACCCTTTTATCATCTAAAATAAAGATAACACTCCATATATCATTTTTTACCTTTATGCTATGTATTAAAAAAAACTATAATGTGTTGCATTTATGAAATCAATGAATGGCTACAGAGAAAACAAATTTGTATTTCTACACGCAACAGAAATATTTTGAACTCCGAAAAAAAAATGGGTCAAAAAGCTCAATAAATCACACGGGTGTCACATGTTGGCGGTTGTGACGCATATTTTGAGTGACAGGGAGCCGCAGCAGAGGGATGAAAGAGCCACATGTGGCTCCAGAGCCGCAGGTTGCAGACCCCTGGGCTAAACCAAAATTAAACAAAAGAAAACATGGTTTTGTACAATATATCATCCAGTAAATCTGTTCTTTCACTTAGTATTGTACCACACCCTCCAGACTCTACGAGAGCCTTGGACTAAGGGGGAGCTGAAAACAGGCCTTCATAAAGGCCACACCCTTTGCTTTCCAAATAACATTGCATTGTCAATTCCTTCATCTTTACTTATTTATATTTCATGCTTCTTAACTGTCCATCTCACTTAGAGAGGGGTTTCCTTTTCTAAATACTGTAGAGAACTTAGGATCATAATTGGGACTGGAAAAATTCATTATTAAGTGGTGCAGTCATGTGACCACACCTTTACGACCTCTTTTGCCATCATCACTAAGCAAATTATCCTTGGTTTTTTTTAATTAGTTTATCATACAAAATACAAAAATACAAAGGAAGTAAAATAGGAGAGGGAGAAGGAAAGGGAAAAGTGTAGGGAAAGGGGAAAGAAGAAAGAAAATGTGTTGACTTCTAACTCCTTTTGGTGCAGTAAAATAAGTTAGTAGCATCAAACCTCAATTTTTTACTTTTACATATGGTAATAATATAAGCCAACCATTTCTATAACAACAAATCTATCTAATTGGTAAAATCAAATTTTCATTTTTTTCCCACCTCAAGCACAAAGTCCAGAAGCGGTTTCCATCTAGAAACAAAAGTAATTGTGTTTTTTCTTTAATGAAAGCAGTCAATTTAACCATTGCTGTTAACTCCCATCAATTTTTGCAGCCATTCATCCATTGTGGGGATCAAAGCGCTCTTCCATTTCTGTGCCTAAAGTAATTTTGCTGTCGTCAACATATATAATATCAAAGTTCCAACAAATTTTCCCAAGTCTTTTTCCATTAACTGTCATGTTTGTTAAGTGAGATGTGTGATCTCCATTTCTGACCATCCCTGTCAGTTTCCCCATTAACTTTGCTTGTCGTAAGTAGCAGGATGGTGCAACAGTAGTAAATACATGCCAGTTGTCCAGTACCTGAATTACAATCACATGACTGTGGCAACACTGCAGCAGTTTTAAATGCAAAGGCCAGTCATAAATCATATTTTCCATGCCATTTTGATGTTGAACGGTTACTAAATGAATGGTTGTAAGTCATCCGTAGCTCTCTTTCAAAAGACTCATACTTCTTTGGACATAGGCCAGTGAATCAGGCTTGGTTCTTCCACACATTTCTGTCAGTTTGAGGAATAGAGACTGCTTATTATTATTACAAATTTCGTTTCTATCATTTGTACCATTTCAGTTCTTGATTGTTCTGATCTGTTCCTTCCTTCCTTCACAGGGTCCTCATATTATGCTCTCAAGATATGGTCCTATGTTTTCTCTGGTGTGGGCATCCTAACAATGTTTTTAGGATTTCTTGGATGCTTGGGCTCTCTCAAGGAAGTCAAGTGTATGCTAGGACTTGTAAGTAGCCGCATAGAAGCAGTGGGCCTCGATTCTGGTACTCTCTGAGAAAGGGAAATAACATTTATCAGGTGGGAACATCATGTTGCTCTTGTATCCAAAATGATGCTTCCCCTAAATTAAAAAAAAATCAATGCATTATAAACACTTCATCAAATGGAACAGGTTTTGAAAGATTTTGGTGATCTTTTTAGGAAGACAAAAACTTGACGTTTTGGGATGAAACACTTGTTCTAAGAAATTGGGTGGGCAATTTGAGAAGAATATTGGGATTTCTCTGGAAATTGGATCTACAGACTAAGACAATGTAGCCTCATGAAAGTAAAGAATTCCATGCAATTGAAAGATTGAGAAGAATCATTACTGTGGGGTCTGTGGTGCTCTCTGAACATGGTTGTTTTCTTACAAATACTTCATTGCCAAACTAAGTAACTTCATCAATGACTAATCCTGATGATGTTACCTAGTTTGGTAATGAAAGGTCTGGAAGAAAACCACCAAGATCAGAGAATAACCAGGACCCCACCACATTCAACCCAGAGCTACAAAAATTCTATTCTGTTGGAATCATTATTATATAAAACAACTGAAAAAGCTGATACAACTTTATTTGGAGGGGAGGTTTAATTGTGATGACACTTACATGCCATTCAATTACAGGGAGAATTCATGAACACTATTTGTGGATATTTCATCTTTAATATAACACTGATATATTATACTGATAAAATGATGGCACAGCATTCTAGTTAATTAATGGCTCAGGTGATCCCTCAAGATAGAGGTAGAAATCCGGTTGTGTACTTTTTGATAATGCAACAGAAAAAAGGAAGGAGAACCTGTATAGTGCATGATGTGGTAATTTCCCAAGAGGCTTTAGTAGTGGGAAATGCAGAAATGTAATTATGCTCTGTCGTATTTTCCCTTTGCAGTTATATATTTGGTATTGTGTGATTTAGCTGCAGGTGTCTGCAATGTTTATGGCAATGGTTCTCAGTTTTTAACGATGATTGGTAGATTTTTTTTGTAATATTGATTACTTGGAGGTCTCATACAGCATGTATCTATCTGTATTTTAATATTGACCAAGTATAGGCAAGAATGCAGATTAAAAATAAATTTAGCATGCTTGTTTGTGAGAATCTTGAAGAAATTTCATGTGAAATGAATGGCAAAGAAAGAAAGAAAGAAAGAAAGAAAGAAAGAAAGAAAGAAAGAAAGAAAGAAAGAAAGAAGATGCCACGGTGACGTTAACTGATTTTGCTGGCCTTTTCTGTCTCCATCAATAGTACTTTGCCTTCCTACTGCTCCTGTTTCTTGGTCAAGTCACCATTGCAATCTTGATACAAACACACAGCAACTCGGTAAGCAGTGTAATAAATCAGAAGATTTCTCGTAAGATGATCACCATAATCCTATTTCAACTATGCCTCTTTCTATCTGGAGAACTTTCCCCCCCCCCAATTCTCATTCCCCCCCCCACTTTTTTTTATTGCTAGTCTTTGATCTGGTTTACATACTGGATAACAGCCTTCCCCAAGACTATGCCTCTTGATTTCTGAATGGTTCTTGGCATAAACAATGGTCCACATATGCAAGGGAATCTAATGTACTCTAGATCAGGGGTCGCCAATCCCCAGGCTATGGCCTATTCAAAATGGGGCCGTGCAAGTGGTGAGTGCGTGTGCAGAACCATCCCCTCTTCCCCCACGTGCCCCCGCAATCACCCGTCTGTAAACCCAGAAAGGTTGGGGACTGTTGCTCTAGATGTTAAGTCCCACCTAAACAAACAAACAGACAAACCAACAAACAGAAGAGATTTGTAAAAAAGCATCTGGAGAGAAAGGCATTTCTAATCTAGCTCCCTACTTACATATCCTTGTTTTCCATTAATTTCTGTGAGGGAAAAATGATATAATTCTGCAATGTGATGTGAAACAGAATATTGTATTCTACTACCTTATACCATCTAGACCAGGGGTGTCAAACTGGTGGCCCACGGGCTGGATGCGTCTCGCGCAGGCCACGCTCATCCCAGCTCCGCAAAGGGGGGAAAAATTGTGAAACATCATGTAACGGCATGAGTTTGACATCCGTGATCTAGACCAAATCCTTTCTCTTTTTATTTTTTATTTTTCTCTTTCTCTCTTCCTCTTCCCAGAAACCCTCCCCCCCCCAAAAAACCCCCCCCAACAACCTGGGATGGGGGAGAAATGACTAGGGCCAGTGAAATAGAAGAGTCAATTTAGATCTATCATTTCTCTGTCCTTAATGCTTGTGACTCACAGATGGGGGATATAAGGGAAGATGTATGGCAGGCTATGTAAAAGAATGAGAGAAAAGATATGTAGACCTTGCCCAGGAGTAAGGGTGATCTTTGTAAAAATTATGAATACTTTTTTTTTTTTTTGCCATGCTGTATGCTGTAATCTAGCCAAAGTTAGCAGTATCCCTCTCCCGTTCCTTGTGCAGGCTTTGAGTTCTTTAAACTCCTTTCACAGGCATGCATGTTGATGCCTTTAATAATTGGTTTGGTACCTTAACAAAAATAATTAAGGCTTGAGGTTAAAGTCTTGCATGTCACAATGAGTAAGAGAACTAGCTCGCTTTCTGGAAGGGCCGGGTGATCAACAACTCTGTAGGGTCTGTTGAGAAGGTGGAAAAGATTTGGGTTTGTAGTTGTTGTCATCACTGCTCCCCACTGCTGGATTCTCTGGGAAAAGAAAATTTACCTTGCATCCTATTTGGTTTGAATTCTTTTGTCCAAAGAGTTTGGGCAGAACCTCCCATTCTACTCCAATTATAGGTAGTCCTCGACTTACTACAGTTCATTTAGTGACTATTCAAAGTTGCAAGAGCACTGAACAAAGTGACTTATGACTGTTTTTCACACGACCATTGCAGTATCCCCCATGGTTATATGATGGAAATTTAGACACTTGGCAATTGACTCATATTTTTGATGGTTATAGGGTCCCGGGATCCTGTGATCCCCTTTTGCGACCTTCTAACAAGCAAAGTCAATGGGGAAACTACATTCACTTAACAACGGTGTTGCTAACTTAACATCTGCAGTGATTCACTTAACCGCTGTGGCGAGAAAAGTCGTAAAATGGAACACAACTCGTTTAATAAATGTCTCACTTAGCCACAGAAATTATGGGCTCCGTTGTGATAGTAAGTCGAAGACCACCTGTAAATATAATGCAGTTTTTATTCCTAATTGGGTTTTTCAAAGAAGTGGGTCCTTGGTTTACTGTGTTTGAACCAGTGGAGAAATCTAATTTCTTTTTACTACTGATTCTTTGGGTGTGACTTGGTGGGCATGGCATGGCTTGGTGGGCGTGGCAGGGGAAGGATACTGCAAAATCTCCATTCCCTCCCCACTCCAGGGGAAGGATATTGCAAAATCTCCATTCCCTCTCTACCCTTGGGCCAGGTATTTGCCAGTTCTCCAAACTACTCAAAATTTCTGCTGCTGGTTCTCCAGAACCTGTCAGAACCTGCTGGATTTCACCCTGGTTTGAACCAGCCCTTATCTATGAATGAAGAATTGTCTCTTCTTCTGTAACCTGGGAGGCCTCCAGGAAAAACAGGGTGTTGATCTATCAGTGATAGACGCACCTTTGTTTTTTTTATATAATATAAGGAGCCTGCCTAAGATTGCTGTTCCTCCCACATGCAGATCAGTTCAACAGTGGCTGGACATGTAAAAACCATCATTGCAAACTATGGAACGAATACATCCTTTTCAGATCATGGTGACAGCTGGGATTTTGTGCAGGAGCAGGTAAGCTATCTTCCTGTTAGGATGTTCTAGTAGTAGGTTTTACATCCTTTAGTTCCATTGATGCGATTTTTTGGGGACATATTTGGCATTTCACAGAGAGGCTCATATAATGTGCTAAGCCATAAGGTGGTATGTTTAGATTTGGCCTAGGGTATTGGGTTGAGCCTAGCTTTACGGCTTGAAAGTAAGGATATATGAATTCTAAAAATTCTGGTTGATTGACATGGTTGATCAAAGCCATGTTGGATGAGTACAGCCATAGAATTGACCTAACAACTGAACTTAGTTCATTCATCAGGTATGATGCCATATTACTATTATTCATTGCATATTATATATGCAGTGCTGTGGTGGCACAATGGTTAAAATGTAATATTGCAGTTCAATCCTCCGGTTCAAGGTTGACTCAACTTACATATTTCTGAGGTCAGTAAAATGAGGACCCAGACTTTTGAGAGCAATATGCTGACTCTGTAATCTGCTTAGAGAGAGCTGTAAATCACTATGAAGTGATAGATGAGTCTAAATGCTATTCAGGGATGGGTTCTACTTATTTTACTACCGGGATTGCAGAAGCTTCTGTGCATATGCAGATGGTCTATGACAACACCTGGGTGGGTGAGCGGAGTCTGCCCCCGGTTTTACTACCAGTTCTCAAGAACCGGACCAAACCGGGGGCAACCCACCACTGTTGTTATTGCTGAACGGCCTGCTTTTCCTCCATATTGGAGCTCAAATTGGCATAGATAAGAGCAGTTGTTCTCAACCTTGGCAACTTAAAGATCTGTGGATTTCAACTCCCAGAATGCCCCAGCGAGCGTGTCTTACCATTTAAGAGTTCTGGGAGTTAAACTCCACACAAGTTGTCAAGGTTGGGAAACATTGGATAAGAGATTTTATGGAGTATCCCATTTAGGCGTGGACCATGCTCATATCTGCTTAGTTTTAGCGAAGTTGTACCAACCTTGTGCTGGATCTTTTCCTCTCGAGTTTTTTTCTGTTGCAGGATAAAAGGCAGTGACTTTATTAAAATGGACGATTCCAATATCCAGACAGGAAAGTTTTGTCTCTCCAACTATCTTCTCTTTCTCACTGTCTTCAATCCCCTCATTTGTTCTTAGTTCCAATGCTGCGGCTGGACAGGTTGGGCAGACTGGATGGAAAACAGCAGAGTCAAAAATGCCTCTGATAAAGAGTACCCCTGCTCCTGTCGTAACACCTCTGCTCTCTACTCAGTCAACAACAGAACAACTACTAAGCCCGCCTTCTTTTGCCAAGCAGAGGCACAGTTGCCAATCAACAATAGAGTGAGTAGCCCACACATTGTTCTTAAGCTGGGTGTGTGTGCACAGTGCAGTTCAGTTCCTTTGGGTACTTGTGGTGATAGTTGTATATCTCTGTTATCATAAAACAGTTTTTAAAAACTTGACCCAAATCCTGCAAGGAAAAATGTCAAATGCCAGCATTCTCTATGCCCACTGATATTTGTATCCAAAATGTTTAGGCAATTGTTTAAAAGTGGGCAGGGAGGCATACAAGAGATTGTATGACAGTATTTGAAAAGATTGCCAGTTCCTGCTCATTGGGAAGAGGGAGAATTTGTGCACAAAATATTAAACTTGTCATGTTCATTCTTCGGTTTAATTTCTGAAAAGAGAAGACATGGGTCCTCAACCCCTGGTCCATGGACCAGCACTGGGTCATGGCATGCCAGAAACTGGGTCATGCAAACAAGCGAAGCTCCATCTGTGGGATCCAGGTACCATGCAAAACCACGACCTCTCAGATCCGTGGAAAAAACTCTCTCCATGGAAGCAGTCCCTGGTGCCCAAAAGGTTGGGGCCACTGATTTAAGAGGCAATTGGGTTTGGCAGATTTTTGTAAAATAAAAAAAGAAATACATAGGAAGGAAAGTGTATATGGAACAACTGATTCCAATGCATTTAGGAGATGCCAAATTGAGGGAAATTGTAATAGATCTTCTAGGGCCCTCAGCCAAAAAAGGGGAGTTCACATTGATTGATTGATTCCAATTTTGAGATTGCAGAATTCCTTGTCAACTGACTTGTTTACAAATAAACATAGAAAACATGGCAAGCAAGAAGAACTAAACTAAATAATTAAAAGATGTTTCCAACCATCCTCTCCCAAGGCCCTGGTGAACATCCAGGTTTTTAGTAATTTCTGGAACTTCATAACAGTTTTTGCCCAATTTGGCATTTTTTAGGCAGGTGATTGATTTGATTGTAGCAGAAAATGGGAACGTTCAGAAGGAAAAAAAAATTGTTTTTCTTTTGTCCTATTCACTTTTTTTCATGCATTGATTTCCACATCACTGTGCCATTGTGCCTTGTCTTAATTTTTCCAATCATTAACCTATTTGCAAAAAGCAGTTGTACAGAAGAGGATTACATACTATTTTGGGGGCCACAATTGGTGTATCCTTTTGATGGAAGTACTTATTTCTGAGTAGCATGCATTTCTGTTTACAAAAATGATATAATAAAATGAGGGGCAGTTGCACGTGATTATAATAACATTATTTTTTGAAAAACAAAAGACTACTGAGAACAAAGCATCTAGACACAGCCCAGAATGGGGATTCTAGCTTATAATGAAAGCCAAGTCTTACAGCTCCCCTAACCCATAACAGGGTAGGCTAATTAGATCTCGGGGTTAGGTTATTCCAAAGAAGAATGGCTGCAACAGAGAGCACTCTGCATCTTGAGCTTTGTAAACAACCTCTTTAAAGGAAAGGGCTTGGAGTGAATCTCCCCTCAATCTGTTTGGATGGACACAAACTACTGGGCAAGTTGGTCTTGTAAATATGTAGGCCCTTAGCCATAGAGGTATTGATTTCAGCCTCTTTCTGCTGAGTCCGTAAAATGAACCGCCAGTCAGTGTGGGAGTGATGAAAGGAAATAGGTATTCATACATTGCAAAAGTAATTTGTGGGACTCAACACTTTCTGATATGGAAAAGGACAGTGCCATGGATGTTTCTGAACATTAGTAAGCCAGATTCTAAAAGGAAAGGACTAGAAAAGGCAGAGTTAGGGCCAGAGTACAGAAAACAAAGGTGGAGGGTTCTTTTCTTATTTTTTGGGTGAGTTTTGTGGCTGTATCTGATGGGCTACAATGTGGGAGCGAGTGAGATGTTCCTTATAATTGATGTGACAAGGGTTGTCCTTGGAATTCTATCTGATGCTCCTTTTTAATTTACCTTTGTCCATTTTTAGGGCTGCAGGGACAGTGTCCAAACCTGGCTAAACAACAACCTCATCAGCATTGTAGGGATCTGCCTTGGGATTGGTCTCCTAGAGGTAAGCGCTCCTGAATGACAACTGGGTACAGCTACCTTTCTACCAACGGTGCTGAAATAATACTGATAGGGGCAAATATTGATAGGTTTGGAGACCTCCCAAAAATCATTACAAAATCATTCAAGTTTCTACCAACCTTGCATGGCGTTTATTTTCAGGACTGCCATTTTGTACAAAAAAGACATTTTGTAATAATCACAATCTTTTTTCCCATCAACCCCAATTATATCAAGGGATGTAGCACTGAAGTACAGTTGTACGCAGAAACTCCCATACAGCCCTCCAGAATATTAAGCTAAATATTTTAAGTATTTGATGCTGCTTCATGGCATTCAGTTTTGAGCGTTTTGAGATCTAATATTTTTAAAGTGTCCAATGGTCATAGCTCCTTAGCTAGTTTGCTGTTTGATGATGGAATGATCCAAACCTGGTTTTCTTCTGCCTGGCTAAAATGCCATTATATTTCTGCTGTCAGTGCTATTATTCAAATCATTCATTGCTCAGTGTTGTCCCTACCAGTTTACTCATTTGGAGCAGTAGGCATCGCTGGTAGACAACAGAAATGTTTATATGTGCTTGATTGTGAGTGCATTACATGATAAAGAATTGAGGTCTTTATTTCTCCATCCTGGATCTTTCTTGTAGTTACTGCAGCTGATGTGCATGTTGCTGGTCACTGCATTAGAACACAAGGACCTGCATAGTGGTGGCTCCCAGGAGATCCCTAACAGGTGGCTAAAGGGAGTGCATAGATGTTTCCAGCTTTCTGCCATGCCTTGTTACTTGTGTCTTCCTAAATTGGGAAGGATGTGTTATTTCTTCTCTGTGCATGTCCTGTGACCTGTGTGATTCATGAGTGCAGTGCAGGGAATGCTGATTTTTCTTGGGTGGAAGAGTAGGCCAGAAAAGCTGATGTCATCCCTAAATGCCATGGTGCTATGCTTGTGTATTTGCAAGGAAGACACTCAGCAAGACCTGGGCTACTGAGAGATCCCATATGAATCTTTGTGAATTCACCAAGGCCAGGGGTGTCAAACTCGAGGCCTGCAGGCTGGATGTGGCCTGTGGGGTGTTTAAATCTGGCCCACAGAGCCGGCCTGAAAATAGCAAAGGACTGGTTCACAGTGCCTCTGGCAGCCAAAACATGGCGTGGAGGAGGCTCCACATGCCCCCCTCTCCCATGCCATGTTTTGGCTGTCAGGGTGCTGTAGGAGGCATCCACCCCGTCTCCCCTCCCCTCCCAAGCTGGCCTACGGAAGAGAACTACAGTGCTGATCCGGCCCTTGAAGAAATCCAGTTTGATACCCCTGACCTAGGCAGTTTCTTCCATCTGGTATTTTTCACATTTACTGGATTATAATGTAGAATAGTGTAATAATTTTAGAAGTATGATTTAGGCCAGAAAGACTTGGGAGCTGTGATGACACACTGGTTAGAATGTAGTATTGCATGCTAATTCTGCTGACAGCCAGGGTTCGATCCTGACCGGCTCAAGGATGAATCACCTTTCCATCCTTCCGAGGTTGGTAAAATGAGGATCCAGATTGTTGGGAGCAATATGCTGACTCTATAAATTGCTGAGAGAGGGCTGTAAAGCACCATGAAACAGTATAGAAGTCTTAGGTGCTGTTGATGTTCCAACTGTGTAGTTTATTGGCTAATGTTGGGCCAAACTTAGAGAACGGTTATTCGTTAACATAAAAGGAGACCCTGTGTGGTGCTGCCTTGAACTCTCGCACAGAGATAATTCCTATCATCCCAAACCAGCACAGACAATGGTTGCTGAAGATGATAGCTAATGTAGTCCAACAGAAGTAGAGGAGGCAACAAATAGCTTTCTCTATGAGCATGCATGGTAATTACATTTCTGGGAATCTGTTGTTCTTCTGGCTGACTTTCTGAATTGGCTGGAAGACAATAGATTGTGTGTGTGTGTGTGTGTGTGTGTGTGTGTGTGTGTGTGTGTGTGTGTATTAAAAGTAGTTTGCTTTGGAAGATTACAAATGATTGTGTTACTTCCATTTTTTTTAAAGAAAAGTAAACACAGCTGTTTGTGCTGTTCTGTAAAGTTTTTAATGAATTGGCTTATATCCTAAGGGCCTGGATTTTAAAGGAAGAGGTAGAAGAGGAACAAAGTGTTTTTCTGGTATTCCCCAATGAAAATCACATAGATTTGGAAAGCCCGTGAAATTAAATCTACTTTCTGATGCAGATCTAAATTTAGAAATCAGAGATGCTTACGGTTTTTTTTCAAAGTCCCCGTAGTGGATTCTGCTTCTTTCATTATTCCTCCTGTCTGCACATTGAATGCCATCCAAGAAGAGCTTTTTGGGCCTTTTGGGGTAAGCCCTGCCTGTGGTTGCGGCCCAAACACCTAGCTGTTCCAATGTGCTTCTGATATGCTGACTGCTGGATTTATGCATATGCCTGCCGTGTTTCTCAACACCTACACACCCTATTCTTGGCATAGGTCTGGGCATGTCTGAAAAGGTGAAGTGTTGATTTGCTTCCCAAAGTGATGCATGAGCCCCTGTGTTATGTTTGTGCTACTCCTTAATTCTCCCTCATTTCTGAAACCTCTTTCCATGAGGGTGAAGGTTCGTACTGCAAGCTTGTGGGTTGGTTTCTGAATGTTTCAATACCAGACTAGGTAATATCTTCCGCAGAGTTTAGTAGATTCCATTGTCAGTGTTCTTCTGTTTACAAGGGCTTTCTGTGGTCCGTAGGTCTTGTGATGGGTCAGGTGTGGGTGTGTCAAGTGAGGGTCTTGTGTGGGTCAGGTTTGAGTCATCAGTGAGAGACTTTCGACAGGTCTTGTGATGGGGAGGTTACATCAGGTCAGGGTCATTGGGAGGTGCTGGTGTTGGGGGGCTTGCCTGGATTACTTGAGGGTCAGTGCTGTCTCTCGTTGGCTGTGCAGTTGGTCTGGATTCTGAAGGTTTCATAGGCTGGTTGTAGGTCCATGTGTCTGTTGATGAAATTGCTTGTGGAGTGTCAGGTTTCAATGGACTCAAAAGTGCGGCGGGTAGTAGCATGGCCGATTTTTGTGTTGCTCCAATTGAACTGGTACTGTTTGGTGTCAGTGTGGGTAGAGATTAAAATTGTTCTCCCACAAACTCGGAGAACGAACCTTCATCCTCATCCTATCCCTGAACTACAGATATTCGCCACTATTGCAAACCTCTTTCCATTTTTATAATCACTTAAATTATTTCACACACCTGCTGCACAGGGACATCTACCTGGAGTTTTGGCAAGGTAATTCATTCCAGGGCATTGTCAGGCCTGAATGTTCCTTTAGTACAAATGTGTCAATGCCCACAATGCTTTGTTTTCCTCATCTCATTCCTCCTTTGCTGGTTAATGTCTTGCTTGCATCTTGTGCTGTTGCAAAGAAAGTTTTGCTGGCTCCCCCCCAGGGCCAAAATGAAGCATACAGTATCATGCCAAGGGCCCCAAGAAATACAGGGGCTGCATGAGCACCGATAAGGAGAATTGGAGAGGGCAAATATAGCAGAGAACAAAACAAAACAAAACTGTAAGATGCTATAGGGCAGATTCACCACTTTTTAATCATTGATAGTCATCTTTCTTCCTTTCAGCAAGATATATTCTATGAGCCATTCTGATCTCTGTAGGTTCTTTCCATCTTGTGTATTTACTTTCCCTATGGTGGATTATATTTCAAGAATTCCACAGTCAGCCTGACCATTGCTGATCCATGTGTCTGGGGAGCACCTAGATAAGGGCTTCAAGGATAATGGGGATTGTAGTCCCAGCACACATGAAAGACACCTGGTTGGTTTCAATAAGGTTTCAGAGATAGCTACTATTTTCATGAGTTGTAATTTCAGGGTTTAGGTCTAGACGCAGAGTGGGCAATGATGGTTTCTTTACAACCTGTGGACTTCAGCTTTTGGCTGGCTCAAGAATTCTGGGAATTGAAGTCCACAAGTTGTGAAGGGGCTATCCTAGTATCTCACCTTCCCAGTGCACTGGATTCCCAACGGCCAGAAATCTTAAGCAGAAATACTGGAGGTTGAAGTCCAACACTTTTGAAGGCCATGGGATCAAATGAAGAATCTTATTTAATCTTATTTTTAAATTGCTTTACAAACTATCCCAAACATGGAGTTTAGCTTTTTTATGATAGATGTGTGAGTGCTATTTCTTTTACTAAAATCTCTCTTTTTCCCCATAGCTCTTCCTCATGATGGTATCGATGTTTCTGTGTAGAACCATTGGCCCCAACTATGACAAGCTTGCTCGTTATTCCTAGGCAAAGAAACATTTGGGGGAAACGGCATCGAAGACATTGTGTCTTATTCAGACATTCAACCAGTATAAACAGTAAATTTTAAGGCTGCGGTTGTATTCAGCAAGTTTAGTATCTAACTTTCTTGTCCTAATAGATCCAGTCTTGAGATGAAACTTTCAGGAATCAGAGCAACCAATAAGAAAACACAGTACTATGAAACAGGTTTTTACCTTCACCTAGCTAAAGATAGTTCAGCTCTTAGATGTCCTCCAAAAATTATAGCCGTATCGGCTTTTGGCTTTACAGTAAATCCCTACAATAAGATAGACTTCTATGTTTTTATATTGCATTGTCCTGGAATGCACAGATTTTAACAGCCAAGCCCTGATCTACTTTTGCATGAGGAGAACTATTTAACCATAAACCACTTATTGCTAGGACCCGTCAAATACAACCTGGGAAAAATTATTTGTTAAAAGCGTATACATATTATACATTCAACAATGCCCCCAAATCCTTTAATACAATTATTTTAGACCTAAAGCTAAAAAAAATATTTTTTTTTAAAAAAGTGAAATTTGCAGCATATTTAGTCAACAGTTCAGACTGTGAATTAACAGTGGTGTTGATGCACCTGATTGGACCAAGAGTTTTTGTATCATTTCTGCTACCATTGAGGTATGATCTATTCAGCCAGACTTCAAGCATTCTCAACCATATGTAAGATATAACCAAACCTGAAAGTTGTATGTTTTATGCTACTCTTGGCATGTACTTTAGTATTTAGTCTTTTATATCGCAATCTTGTCTTGATTTGGTTGAATTAACCTGTGTTGAAAACGGCTCAGTTAAGAAGGCTGCATTTCTCCCTTATGTTTGGAGTAAGCTATTCCATCATCACCCTTTTCCTCTTGTTGGATAAAAGGCATGAGGAACCTGAAATCCATCTGATATTATTCTCTGGTGGCTCCCAATTGTCCCAACTTTACTACTGGGTAAGGAATGTTGAATGACAAGTTCCACAGCACTGAATCTGCAAACCTTTGGAGCTCATGACCCCACTAGCTAGTTCAGAAGCAGGATATACTTGGTCTGGAATGAAGAGGTCTATCAGCACTGGGAATGCATTGACATAGCCATTAACACTTCTGTGGATTTTTGAATGGCGCCTCTTTACTGCCCCAGCAGGTGTAAACGAAGAAGACACCTTATCTCTGAACCCCCAAAATTGGACATGGTTTTGTGTTGCGCCTTGCACACTTACAACCCTGTGCAGGGCAAATGAGAAAACTTTTTTTTTTTGCTTTTTTTTGTGGTATTTATATATTCAGCTTGGATGTTTAAAACAGAAGTATAGAGGGGGAAATACTTTGAGGAAGAGGATGCAGGTGGAATGCGGTACATATTAATTTTCACCTCCTTTCTCAGCTTACTGTGGTTTGTTCTTGGCAGAATTAGGCCTCTTAAAATTTCTGTTTTGTAAATAAAAATGATCCATAAACAGTTGTGTTTGATTCTTTAAACTTGGATGTAAAATAGCTTTTAGCTACAGGTAGGACAGGTAGGACATGATGGCTCAGTGGCTAAGACGCTGTGCTTGTCGATCGAAAATTCGGCAGTTCAGTGATTCGAATCCCTAGTGCTGCATAATGGGGTGAGCTCCCTTTACTTGTCCCAGCTTCTGCCAGCCTAGCAGTTCGAAAGCATGTAAAAAAGGGAAGTAGAAAAAGAGGGACCACCTTTGGTGGGAAGGTAACAAATGTTCCATGGGCCTTTGGCGTTTAGTCATGCTGGCCACATGACCATGGAGATGTCTTCGGACAGCGCTGGCTCTTCGGCTTTGAAACGGAGATGAACTGAGTCATTTGAATCATTAAGGAGCCTCCTGAGACGTTAACAGATCTCTGTTAAATGAATCTGGCTTCCCCACTAACTTTGCTTGACAGAATGTCACAGATGATTACATGACCCCAGGACGCTGCAACTGTCATAAATATGAAACAATTGCCCAGCACCCAAATTTTGATCATGTGACCATGGCAATGCTACAACAGTCATGTGAAAAATGGTCATAATTCACTTTTTTCAGTGCTTCAGTGCATTTAGTGATTTCAAATAGTCACTAAATGAATTGTAAGTTGAGAACTACCTGTATATCATTCCCCTTTCCAAACAAAGAGGACAATAATCATGAACATACATTTAGCCAGATGAGGCTTATTCAGATTGAACATATAGCAAAGCTCAGTTTACTTTTATATTCTTGTTTCGTTTAGGAGTGGGATTATGCGTGGAATAGAACAAGGTGGTATTTCTGATTCGAGAGCTAAAAACAATAATGTCATTAATTCTCCAAAATTTGGGACAGCTATTTCTTTAAAATGCTTCCTTAGATATAAAACTAAGACAGCAGAAGGCAAGAGAAAGAGGGCCTAGAAGACCATTTTTTCTGTTTCCAATGGTTAATGCTCTTGCTGATCTTTAATTATTCATATGAGAAATATTAAAATGCCTCCCACCTGTACTTCAAGGATACATTGCTGACTACATGATCTCATGCTCATTGTGTAAATGAAGCCTGAGTTTTGCAAGGTAAGAGGGACACAGTGGCTCAGTGATTAAGACGCTGAGCTTGTTGATCGAAAGGTCGGCAGTTCAGTGGTTCAAATCCCTAGTGCCGTGTAAAAGGCCCAGTTAACTTGTCCCAGCTTCTGCCATCCTAGAAGTTTGAAAGCACATACAAAATGCAAGTAGAAAAATGGGAACCACCTTTGGTGGGAAGGTAACAGCATTCCGAACACCTTTGGCGTTTAGTCATGTTGGACACGTAATCATGGAGACGTCCTCAGACAGCACTGGCTCTTCAGCTTTGAAATGGAGATGAGCACCGCCCCCTAGAGTTGGGAACGACTAGCACATATATGCGAGGGGAACCTTTACCTTTACCTTACCTTCCTACAGTGTGAATTGTTCTCTACTTTTGAAATGGTACCAACTCCTAGGCAGCAAAGGAGAAATTAGGAAACTGAGTCAAGAATTTTGCTAAGCAAGATAGTTAAGTGACGTCCAATTTTACAATCTTTTTTTGCCATGGCTGTTAAGTGAATCGTTAAGCGAATCTGTCTTCCCCCATTGACTGCTTGTTGGAAATCAGCTGGGAAGGTCATAAATGGCAATCATACGACTCCCAAATACTAAAACCCTCATAAATACATGCTGGTTACCAAACACCCAAATTTTGATCACATGATCATGTAGGGGTGTGAAGTTGTAAGTGGTTGTTAAGTCACTTTTGAGTGCTATTTTTAACTTCAAAAGGTCACTAAATGAGTAGTTTTAAGTCAAGGACTGTACTCCATAATGGAGATTAATTCAATATAGGACAAGAATTCAAATTTGATTTAAAACTTGTATTAAACAATATCATTACTGCCACTGTATATAACAGTCTTCAACTTGAGTGACATTAAACCCTATCATTTGTGGTGGACTCTTAAAAGGATCTGGGGAGACTTGTGAATCGAGAGCCATCAGGTTATGCATTCCTGATATAAACCTTTCTCTGGAGTCTGACATGATAGTGTAGGAGTGGGTTCACTCTTCAGCAGTTTGTCAGAATTAAGTTATAATGTACATCAAAGTCTGACTGTCATACAAAACAGGAGTGCTAAGAAATACTGTTTCTTCTTATAATGGAGTGTTAAATCCCAAGAAGCAATGACATGGGACAATGTTCTCCCAGGAGATTTAGGAGGATAGCCATGGAGTTGAGATTAACTATTGTCCTCAACATGCCCGAGATGATTTGACCAAAAGAGTATTCTTCAAGAAGTACACCTGTTCAAAGGACCATCCCACATTTAAGATGGTCTACTGAGCAATGGGTTCAAGCCTTTTAAAGGTTTAGGTCTAAAGCTTGGTTTTGTGAGAAAAACCAAGAGAGAAAAAAGAGAAAAGTATCTGTTAGTAAACTTAAAATTTGGTATGAATGGCGTCAGCAGTTTTTCTGCCATCAGTTCTGCCATCTAGTATGATGTGGAGATAAGAGGAAGATGGCTTGCTGGCTGGGGTTGATTTGTAGAACATGGTGAACTATTTCTCAGTCCCGGCCCAGCCGATAGATGTGATGCTGTGATCCCCATTCCTTTGCAGAAACTTCAAACACAAAGGCCACACACAGTAGCAATTCCTGAGTTTCTTGATCCCGCAAAACCTGTTTGGAAACGAGAACAAGAGTTTTTAATGGCAGAGTTCCCTACTTGGTTCATGAAACAAACCAACCCATAACACAGACAGATGTGTTTAACCTCCTAACCCCTTTTCCAGGAAAATTAACACAATATAAAAAGTACAGGTGGTCTTTGACTTACAACTATTTGACTGTTTGAAGTTACAGTGGCACTGAAAAAAATGACTTATGACCAGTTTTCACACTTACGACCATTACAGCATCTGCATGGTCAGCTGATACAAATTTGGGCGCTTGGCCACTGGCATGTTGAAACTCTAGAAAGAGTGCAGAGAAGAACAACAAAGATGATTAGGGGACTGGAGGTTAATACATGAAGAACGATTGCAGGAACTGGGTATGTTTAGTTTGATGAACTAGTCCCTAGGGAATTGGGCGGCATAGAAATGCAACAAATAAATAAATAAATAAAGAGAGGGACTAGGGGTGACATGATAGCAGTGTTCCAATATCTCAGGGGTTGCCACAAAGAAAAAGGAGTCAAACTATTCTTCAAAACACCTGAGGGTAGAACAAGAAGCAATGGGTGGAAACTAATATGGAGAGAAGCAATTTAGAACTAAACAGAAATTTCCTGACAGAACAATTAATAAGTGGAACAGCTTGCCTGCAGAAGTTGTGAATGCCCCAACACTGGACATTTTTAAGATGTTGGATAACCATTTGTCTGAAGTGGTATAGGGTTTCCTGCCTGGGCAGGGGGTTGGACTAGAGGACCTCCAAGGTCCCCTCCAACTCTGTTATTCTATTCTATTCTATTCTATTCTATTCTATTCTATTCTATTCTATTCTATTCTATTCTATTCTATTCTATTCTATGTATTTATGAGAGTTGCATTGTCCCGGGATCATGTGATCACCTTTTGTAACCTCCTTAGATAGCTTCTGACAAGCAAAATCAATGGGGGAAATCAGATTTGCTTAGTGGCTGCCTGATTCTCTTAACTTTGGTAAAACGGGTTGTCATTTACCAACTGCCTTGCTTAACAACAAAAATGTTAGACTCAGTTGTGGTCGCAAGTTGAGGACCACCTGTAAAATCAAGGCCTTCAGTGTCACCCCAGTCAGCTCTTTTATGGAAACTCTATACTTGATTATGAGGCTGTTCTTGACATTATATTCCCTTATGTAACATGTCTTTCCTCATTGGTTGATGCACTGTAGCATTCTATTACAGGCAGTCTTCAACTTACGACCACAATTGAGTCTAAAATTTATGTTGCTATGTGGGACATTTGTTAAATGAATATTGTACCATTTTGTGACCTTTCTAGCAATAGGAGCTAAGTGAATCATTGCAGTTGTTAAGTTAGTAACACGGTTGTTAAGTGAATCTGGCTTCCCCATTGACTTTGCTTCTCAGGAGGTCACAAAAGGGGATCACATGATCCCAGGATATTGCAACCTTCATAAATATGAACCAGTTGCCAACTGGCCATATTTTGATCACATCACCCACAGGCAGTGGTAAAATGTAAAATTTGTTACTACCGGTTCTGTGGGCGAGGCTTGGTGGTGATGGGGTAACGTGACTGGGTAGGCGTGGCCAACTTTTTTTTTTCCTTTTAAAAGAAAAAAAGCCTCTGGTGATCAGGCAACTCAACTGGGATCGTCAGAGACTTTTTTCTTTTTTTTTTACTTTAAAAGCATTTTTTTGGCAGAAGAAAAAATGCTTTTAAAAGTAAAAAAAAAGCCTCTGGTGATCAGGCAACTCAACTGGGATCGTCAGAGACTTTTTTCTTTTTTTTTTACTTTTAAAAGCATTTTTTTGGCAGAAGAAAAAATGCTTTTAAAAGTAAAAAAAAAGCCTCTGATGACTGCGCGGCTCAGCTGGACATGGGGGTGCGGCAAAGGATTTTTGCTACCAGGCGATCCGGTCCGATCCAGGAGCAGTTCACCTCTGCCCACAGGGATGCTGCAATAATCTTAAGTGTGAAAAATGGTCATAAATCACTTTTTTCAATGCTGTTGTAATTTTGAATGGTCACTAAATGAACAGTTGTAAGTTGAGGACTACCTGTAGTACTACCTCGTACGGGACTACCTGTACGAGACAATTGAATCTAAGTGTATTACACATATCTATGACCATTCTAGAGGACAGACTTAGGGATCACTTACTGTCTCCTAGATGCTTTCAGGTGGTTCCTGGCAGTATTACCAACATCAAAATAAAATATAGTTAAAACGGACAATTTAACATCTCAACGTTTCCAAATCTCACTGAATCTAGGACATACAGAAGGTGTATCTTGCATGTTATTGATTTTGTGATTTCAATTTATAAAAGAATAACTATTAATATAAATTAGTAATCCTCCAGGCATCCCTGGAAGCATCATGTTGCCGAATCATGGCTTATGCGATGGTTGTCTCAGAAACACTTTCAGTGATAATGGAGAAAGTCATATAAAAAAAGGCTGGAAACCAATATTTTCAATGATGCATATGTGAATTACAACAGGCTGCACAACCTTTAAAAAGGCACTACCTTCTTAACCCAGGATGGCTCTCTGTCAATAAATGGAACTGATAATTAGTGGTTGTTATATAAGCATAAAAGATATCTCAATTAAATCAGGGACATATTTAAAACAATAAAGCATTTAATTACTATTCTCACTATTTAATTGATTGAATGTTCCAGACATAGCCTTAATTGCATCTTACTCATTTTGGGATGCTGAGAAAGAAGAGATCAGATAATCTCCATAAAAACTAACAGGAATAGAGTTCCTGGAACAGGTTTAACTTGCCTGGCATTCCCAGAGAAGCGACTAGCATAACTAACTTTTGTTCATGAAAAACAAAACCTATCTAGCTTAAATATGCTCTCAAACAGGCCATAATGATTTTGTAAAAAAAAATTACACTAAGTTGGTGTTCGCCAACCCTGGCAACTATAAGACATTTGGAATTCAACTCCCAGAATTCCCCAGCCTTCATATGCTACCCAGGGAATTCTGGAAATCGAAGTCCAAATGTCATAAACTTACCAAGTTTGAGAAACATTGAGAACTAAGCCCATTGAGAACTAGAAACTAAAGTAAAACTGAGCTTTGGGCAAAATTTTCTGTCTCCCCATTCTTTCCCTGTGGAAGTATAGTTTTGACTTTAAATTGTTTCTCAACCTCCCCATAATTCCTTTCCCGAATACCTGCAGGATGCTGAAATTTTCAAGCACGCTATCCATCATTATTTTTTCTGGTAGTGTTTGTAGTTTGCGAATAAAATTAATGAGATACTCGCAGAGTGGTGAACGTTGCAGATGGAAAACAAAGCGGCCATCTTCCCAGTGAGGAGGCTGGGCTGTCTGGGGAATCAAGGGATGAAGTGGGAGAGATATTAGAAATTAAGACAGATCAGAGAGAAGCCCCAAATCTACAATCATACATGCATACTTTCAACAATCAATTTTTTAAAAAAATATTTTTTTATTCCAACATTATTACTTTTATAAGTAATTCAAGTCAGTGAATATATATAATACTCATTCGTCCTCCTATTTTCTCCACAATAACCATCCTGTGGAGTGGGTTGGGCTCAGAGAGAGTAACTGAGGCAAAGTCACCCAACTGGCTTTTGGGCCTAAGGCAGGACTAGAACTCACAATCTCCTGGTGATCGGTCCAAAATTATCCAGCTGGCTTTTATGCCTAATGCCAGACTAGAACTCACAATCTCCTGATTTCTAGGCCAACATCTTAACCACTACTTCCAAAATGGGGATACCTTACAAAAGTAACATGAGATTCATTATTCTAAATGAAAAACAAATAAAGGCATTTCATTGACAACAGAGACACCTTAAAAAAATCCAACACCTCCCCCTGCCGCAGTTTGTTTGTTTATTTATTTATTTATTTTAATGTAACACAACGTAATTTAATTTAATTTTTATACCACCTTTCTCCCAGAGGACTCAGGGCGGTGCACAGCCAACAGCAAAACAAACCCAAGTACAAAATTTAAAAGCAGTTTATAAACATATTAAACAATTTAGCCCTAATCATTAAAAGTAACCCCAATTAAAATTCCTGTATAGGCCAGCCCAGCTTGTTGGAATAATAGCGTCTTGAGGGCATGGCAAAAGGTGTGTAGGTCAGGGATCATCTGTATCTCCGGGGGCAATTCGTTCCAGAGGGCAGGTGCCCCCACAGAGAAGGCTCTCCCCCTGGGGGTCGCCAGTCAACACTGTTTGGCTGATGACAGTTCTTTTGCCTGTCTCCTTTCAGATCTTGCTAGCATCCAGATCAGTGGTGGGTTTCAATTTTTTTTACTACCAGTTCTGTGGGCATGGCTTGTTTCGTGGGGATACCTTGGTGGTCATGTGACTGGATAGATGTGGTTTGGTGGTCATGTGACTGAATGGGGCTGCACCTTGCTGTGAGTGACACTGAGTTGGCCACGCCCACTCATTCACATGACTGATGCTGAAGAGGTAGGGCAATTTCCTACATACCTCCCCTCCTGCTTGGGCTGACAAAATAAAAGCCTGCCTGCTGAGCAGCCTGGACTGGAAAATGCATGGCTGGAACAGAGGAATGTTTAACAAGCTCCAAACTGTTGCTGCAAGCCTTGGTTTTGTTTTGGAGTGGGTTTTTTGTTTTTTGCCAGCATCCCCTTGGAGATGAACAATTTCTGTGCTACCAAATTTTACTGTACCTCTTTGTTGCCCCGCTGCTTGTTGCTACTGTGGTCATAGGGGCTGCCCAAGTAAAGAACCGCACCGGCGCAGCTCAGGGCGACTGTGAGGAGCAAGAGGGGAAGCCAAAGCACTCACCCCACAGTGGGCAACTTCACGTGCTCTCGCTCCTGTGCGCTCTTTCCTGCTCCGGTTTGGCGCTCGTGGTGTGTGCAAGGAGTGTGAAGAGAGGCAGACACTGCGCTGAGAAGCTAAGAGCAAAAGTAATGGCAGCAAGGACGACGGGGCATGTGACGCGTTCCTCCGCGGTCCCCTCCCAGGTGACAGCCAGAGCTTCGTCAACTCATCTTTTCCTCAAGTGTGGTGTCTGCCTCCAAGTCCTTGCAGAGGGGGACACACACACATATGCCCCTGTCGCCCCTGCCCTTGCTAATTTTGCTCTTGCCCCAACTACTTTTACTCTCAGCTTCTTGGTGTTCTTGTCGATCTTGAAGAGCTGGAAGAGCAAACTCATTGTTGGGAGAGTTGTAGGCTAGCCCCTGAATATACAAGAAGTCTTGGGCAAAGGAGTGTGAAGGGAGGTAGACACCGCGCTTCTGAGGAAAAGAGAAGGCTCAGAGGCATGGTGTCTGCCTCCCTTCACACTCCTTGCGGAGGGACACACCACACACCTGTCACCCCTGCTGCCGCTACCTTTGCTCTTGGCTTCTTCTTGGCGCTCTTAAAGTCGATCGCCAGAGCCTCCTCTTTTCCTTAAAGGCATGGTGTCAGCCTCCCTTCACACTTCTTGCGGAGGGGGCCACACACACACAAGCCTCTGCCAACCCTGCTGCCACTTCTTTTGCTCTCGGCTTCTTCTCGGTACTCTTAAAATCACCAGTGCCTCCTCTTTTCCTTAGAGGTGTGGTGTCTGTCTCCAAGTTCTTGCAGAGGGGGACACAAACACACGCCCCTGCTCTGTCGCCCCTGCTGCCACTACTTTTGCTCTTGGCTTCTTGGCGCTCTTAAAGAGCTGGAAGATGTTTCCTTAGATCGCTGCCAAACTTATCATTGGGAGAGTTGTAGGCTAGCCCCTGAATATATGAGAAGTCTTGGGCAAAGCTCTTCCAAAAGAGCCAAGTTTCTCCTCTTTGGCCAAGTCTTCTCCTCCTTCTCAGCCTTGTATCACAGTGCAAACACACACAGTCGCACACACCTCACAGTGCACACACATCATGATGTGCGTGTTTGCTCACACACGTTAAGGCCAAGAAGGAGGAGAAAACTTGGCTGAACTTTGGAAGAGCTCTGCCCAAGACTTCTCGTATATTCAGGGGCTAGCCTACACCTCTCCCAACAATGAGTTTGGCGATGATCTAAGGAAATGACTTCTAGCTCTTCAAGATCGACTTTAAAAGCGTCGAGAAGCTGAGAACAAATATAGCAGCAGCGAGGTTGACAGGGGCGTGTGTGTCCCCTTCCACAAGGAGTGTGAAGGAAGCCAGACACCGCACCTCTGAAGAAAAGAGGAGGCACTGGTGATCAACTTTAAGAACGCCGAGTAGTCAAGAGCAAAAGTAGCGGCAGTGGGGACAATGGGCGTGTGTGTTTGTATCCTTCCACAAGAGACTCAAAGAGGTG
This sequence comes from Coluber constrictor foxii, assembly GCA_038048745.1. Lineage (NCBI taxonomy): Eukaryota > Metazoa > Chordata > Lepidosauria > Squamata > Colubridae > Coluber > Coluber constrictor. The sequence goes on along the minus strand of CM075961.1, from coordinate 58,452,234 downwards.
GCGCCTGGCCGCAGGCCGCTGAAAAGTACTGCTGCCGTCTCCACCATGTTCTTTGCGCATGCACATCCATTGGACTTGCAAGGCAATGGGATGCATGTGCTCGAAGAACTTGACGGTAACAAATATGGTGGGCGTGTTGAGCGAGCGGCGACTGGGGGACCGGTTTGGGGGTGTGGCTAGCTGGCCATTGCTACCAGTTTGCGACCATGGCCAAATTTCTGCCAACCGTTCACGTGAACCAGTGCAAACTGGCTGAATACAACCTCTGATCCAGATCTTTCCATCACTGTCTTAAATCACTGCAGTTTTATTTTCCCAAGCCTAATTTTATGAATCCCAAACCTTTTGCTTCTGTAGGCAAACAAAATTAAACATCTGATTTCCTGTTATTGGGCAACTACCAGATGTGTGGATTTCAACTCCCAGATTCCCCCAGCCAGGAAGGCTGACTAGAGCATTCCGAGGAATTGAAGCCCATATATCCAAAAGTTGCCAAATTTGAGAAACACTATAGATAAAATAGCACATCAAGGAGAAAGATTTTAGCCCATCCAATTCTTGCTATGGCAGTTTTCCGCCAAAAAATAATCTAACATAAAGCCAATCCCAAACTTGTTCTGCATCATACCCCTGGAGTTCAATATACCTGCATACATATATGGCTTAAAACTCTTAATAGTTAGTAGTTTTTGAGCTTAGTTTTTAAAAAACAATGCCTTTGATCTGAAAATCTTTCCTGCCTAAGCCCCAAATGAATCAATTCCTGGGGTTTTGTTTGCTTACGATGCAAAAAGAGATTATTATGTAGAAGTCATATTCAGTATGAGGGCTGGTTTAATTATGACACCCCCTGACACGACTGATCTGAGTTCTTAAAGTCAGCAACCAGAACAGATTATGGTCTTGCTGGCTGGGGGATTATGGGAATTCAACTCCAGTACAAGTAAAGAGCACGAGTGTTAGAAAGAGTAGACTAGGCCAAGACATCCACAGTGTGAAAAGTAGCCATAGTCTGGTTTTCTGTATTGAGAATCCTGAATTTTCTCTTGGAGAAGGACTGAGGAAACCAAAATGAATTACAAGGAGATCCCCAGAGGAATTCCTAGTAACCTTCCTCCTATTGATCATTTCCCTCACCCATTCTTTATCTTCTAAGATCAGGCAAGATGAACTTTGTGGTCCCTCCAGACTACAATTCTTTTGCCAACTCTGGAATTCCAAAACTGAACACAGGGAGAAAACCCACATATCTTTGTGTTTATTTATTTTTATTTTATTTATTTGTCGAATGAAAATTACAAATCCAAATGAGCAAAATAAAATAAAATAAAATAAAAATAAAAATGTGACAGGGATGATAGGCACATTAGTGTCCTTATGCACACCCCTTTAGGAATTAGTATTAGAATAACAGAGTTGGAAAGGACCTTGGAGGTCTTTTAGTCCAACCCCCTGCTTAGGCTGGAAACCCTATAGCCTTGATGGTGAACCTATGACACGGGGAACCATATTGGTGGGCACGTGAGCTCAGCTCCGGCACCCATGCATGGGCCAGCCAGCTGATTTTTGGGCCTTCTGGGCCCACCAGAAGTCAGGAAACACACTGTTTCCTGCCTCCGGAGGGCCTCTTAGGTGGTGGGGGGAAGGCCGTTTTTGCCCTCCAGAGCCTTTCTAGGAGCCTGGGGAGAGCAAAAAATAAGCCTACTGGGCTCACTGTGCCATCACATGCCAAAAGCGGGGGAGGGGGAACACGGGGGTCAGGGGTGGAGAGCATAGAATTATGGATTTGGGCACACGTGCATGTGACCCCACTGCACTCCCCCTGCTTTTGGCACGTGATGGCAAAAAGGTTAGCCATCACTGCCTTATATATTTCAGACAAATGGTTGTCCAATCTCTTCTTAAAAACTTTCAGTGTTTGAGCATCCACAGCTTTTGAAGGCAAAGTTTTCCAATGATTAATTGTTCTAACTGTCAGGAATTTTCTCCTTAGTTCTAAATTGCTTCTCTCCTTGATTAGTTTCCACCCGTTGCTTCTTGTCCTGCCCTCAGGTGCTTTTGAGAATAGCTTGACTCCCTCTACTTTGTGGCAACCCCCAAGATATTGAACATAGCTGTCATGTCACCCCTAGTCCTTCTTTTCATTAAACTAGACATACCCAGTTCCTGCAACCATTCTTCATATGTTTTAGCCTCCAGTCCCCTAATCATCTTTGTTGCTCTTCTCTGCACTCTTTCTAATCTCAACAACATTTTTATGGTGACCTCCCCAGAAGCTGATTACAATTAAAATGGTGAAAGTTCATAGCTGAGACAACTTAATCAGATAAGATATTCCAGGCTTTGACCAGCCTGCCTGTCTCCTTCACTCTTTCTGCTGGAAAATATCATGTCGCCTCAGCACGCCAGGCCCAGATAATGCTATGTGTAGGCCAAATACAGTAAACAGACTTGGAACAAGGCAGCTTTTTAGCATAGTTGCATGCAACAACCTTGACATTCTACGGCTGGGTTTCTTAGCACATATAAACACTCTGCTCCCCACATTCCACCCTGGCTCGTCCCAACATGGCCACCCTCATCTCCGCCCTCAGCCTCAGAGCTCCACCCTCACCTCACCCACCTCCAGTTTTTCCACCACCTGTTTGCCAAACGAGCAGACTTTGGAGGTGCAACTGAGAGTCAGAGCCCGTGGACCCTCGTATCGACTGCTCACCCCATAGAAGGCCCCTCCTCTGTCTCCAAGTTCTTCTCCAGGGAGGGAAAAGCTTAGGTCAGCCTAGAGCAAGAAATTGGAAAACAGAATCAGAACTATTTTTAACAATCGATGCAAGGGTGGGACAAAGATTATTGAGTGTTAGTCTTTGTGGCCCAGCGAGGGGGGGGGGAGAGGAGAGGGAAAGTGGTCTGTGCAAGCAGTGCGCTGGCACACGAACATGCAGCTTGATTTACACGAGTGGCAGGCTGTCATGTACGTATGCAGCTCAACTTGAGCAAGTGCCAGGCCGTGTGAGTGCCCATCAGCCTCTTGCTTGCACAAGTTGAGCTGCACGTACATGTGCATGCTCCAGCCATCCACTCGTGTGGCCCAATTCCAAATACGCCACAGCCTGGTTGTGGGCTGAGGCCCAGGGGTTGTGTATCCCTGCTCTAGAGTAGTGCAATGACATCCCCAGTTATTAAAGCTGGGGGTCTATTTATTTCAGAAGCTGGGAGCAAACAGTAGGGAAAAGGGCATTGTTCATCATAACGTCCCTGCTTACCATTTTCTTAGAAAATACAGGTAATCCTTAACTGGGACCAGAATTTCTGCTGTTAAGCAAAGAAGTTATTCAGTGAGACTTGCCCAACTTTGCAAACATTTTAGCCATCTTTGTTAAGTGAATCACTGCAATTAAGTGACTCACACGATGGTTAAGCAAATCCAGCTCCTCCATTGACTTGCTTATTATCTCAGAACACTGCATAAATGCCAGCTGTCAAGTGTCTGATTTTTGAGATCACATGACCACGGGGATGCTGCAACAGTTGTAAGGGTGAAACCAGGTCATAAATAACTTTTTTAAAGTGCTGTTGTAACTACGAGCAGTCACTAAACAAATTGTTGTAAATCAAAGGCTGCCTCTATAGAATTCTGGATTAAGCGCAGCATATACCCCAGAGTCTAAGAAAAGCATAAATAAAAGCAGGAGCAAAAATTATTTCTGATTCGTACTTAGCACAAGGGATAGATAGCTTATTAAATTCATCTGTTGTTCATTTTAAAAATAATGATGATATTTGAACATGAAGATGTGACTTGGAGCACTGTATTGTGGAAGAGGGAATATGTGACTGGCCAAGTTTTAATGCATCCAACAGTTCTAATATTTGTTCTTGATATAACGCTGTCTAAGGTGACTTTTAATTATACCCAGGGTCAGAATCCAACTATCTCAGCAACAGTTTTATTGACAAAGCCTCCCTGTTTCTAATTTACTAACTGTGAGGAAGTAAGATTTGAGGATTGCCACTCTTCATAATCGAAAAGGGATTTGTACTGAGGTCAAACACCAGCCAACAAGATGTTGTTTAATTCAATAGCTTAGTTTTAAATTCAGTCTTGAGAATGACTTGATTGCTGCTGTTAACCAACAAGCATATATGTGTTGCAGCAAGCCATTTTGAGAGGTGCAGGATGACTGTTTTCAGATATATCCTTGATTTACAACAATTCATTTAGTCACCATCAAAACTTACAACGGCTCTGAAGAAAATGACTTATTATTTTTCACTTACGAACATTCCCATCCTTATGTGATCAAAATTCAGACGATTGGCAACTGATTCCTATTTATGACAGTTGCAGTGTCCTGAGGTCATGTGACCACTTTTTGCAAGCCTTCTCACAAGCCAAGTCAATGAGGAAGCTGGCTTTGCTTAACAACTGTGTTACTAACTTAACTACTGCACTGATTCACTTAGCAAGAAAGATGGTAAAATGGGGCAAAAATCACTTAACAGTGGTCATGCTTAGCAACATAAATTTTGGGGCAACTGGGGTCATAAGTCAAAGACTATCTCCTGTGTAACCTAACTACCAGCTCAGAACATCTAAAACATGGATAAGCAACTTGCAAGTGTCTGAACTACACCTCCTACAAGTCCTTGCCACTTGCCATACTAATTAAAGTAGATAGGATTCAAAGTCCCAATACATCAGGTTGGTTGCCTTCCTCTGCTCCAGATCTATCTACTGATCCCTGCAATCTGGATACTAATGCCAACAAGACACACTGTTTCATGCGAGCACTGATCGTAAGTCCCAGGGGAACCTGCTTGTATTCCTGATGATTTGGGAATTCAATGAGCAAAAGAGTTCTTACCCAGAATTTGACCAAAAAGAAAGCATGTGGAGGGCCTTGATCATATAGATCTCGCAGTCCACCTCCTTCCTCTGGAAATTTGTCATAGATTTGGCGTATGTCCACCATCTCCAGGGGTGACTCAGACATGGGTGCTAGGTCAATGTAAACAAAACGATGCTGCCGCTTAAACTATGGAGAAGAGAAAGGGAAGTCAGAGCTGTCAGATGAACATAGCCTGCCTTATCTCACAAACTGCTTTCTGGAGCTCAGGAACTTGCTGAGAGGTAGGAGAAGCATACCAGAAAGTGTGTCCCCTCTGAATGCAAAGATGAACCAGAGGGAAAGGATGCTGTTTACTGGTGGCAGCCGAGCATTACACTATTACAAGGTTGGAACTCATTCAGCAATTTCAAAATTTGCATGCAATGGCATCTCTCTGACATCCTGACATTAATAGGCATAGCCTTTTCAACTTGGAACCTCTCAGGTATCCTGGATAGAACTTTCAGTGTAATTAAGTGGCCATGAGATAGGTTAAGGTTGTATCAAACTTATGTTGTCACATCATTGTCACATGACGTATCGGGGCTTCCCCCCCACCCCCGCCAGCACGTAATGTATCCGGCCTGTGGGCCACGAGTTTGAAACCCCTGAGATAGGTGAAGGTTTTTTTCAGATAAACTTGCTAAGCCAGCATAGTTTTCATACATGCAGAAGGGAGCTGAGAGACAGAAGTTAACTAAAAAGCAGCATCTGCACATTGTATTTGTATTTGTATGAATCCAGTCTTTTTTGTTGAAATTCATGCTTTTAGACCTTAGTGCAAGGTTTCTTAATCTTGGCAGCTTGAAGATATGTGGACTTCAACTCCCGGTACTCCCTAGCCAATGTGGAATTCTGTGAGTTGAAATCCACATGTTTCCAAGTTGCCAAGATAGAGAAACATTGCCTTAATGTGTTGAGTGAAACCAATTCTTTATGATGTATTCGATAAATCATGGTTAAGCAAATGATACTTAGTGTAACACATAAATACATTTACCTACTATTACTGAGATCTAAGCTAAAATTTTCATCCCAAACTTTCTGCCAAAATCAGACGACTAGGTTTTACACCATACAATTTTTCAGGTTTGATTTCCAGATTGTAAGGGACCTACTGGCATCTTAAAGCTTAGATTCTATCTTTACTTCATCAGGTTCCTTTACCTTTATTCCCAATTCATTCTAATTCACAAGTCCTCAAACTACGGCCTGCGGGCCGCATGCAGCCCCCTGAAGCAGTTAATCCACCCCGTGAAGCACCACGAGGTTGTCCCATCCACATCACCCCATCCACCCTTCAGCAGAGAGCAGGACTTGCCTTCGGGAGCCCTGTGAGTTGGAACTGAAAGGTAAGCTCAACAATTTTGGCCTGCGGAATGCTTCTGGAGGTGGGGGTGGGTGTGTGTGAAAGAAGGCCAAAACCCGGGCAAAAACGGCCCATTTTTGGCCAAAAAACAAGCCGTTTTGCCTGGTTTTAGCCTGCAGAATGCTTCTGGAGGTTGGAGGGGATGAAAGGAGGCCAAAAATCGGGCAAAAATGGCCCATTTTTCACCTTCCCCACCTCCAGAAGATAGGGAAGATAGGCAGAGAGAGAGAGAGAGAGACAGAAAGAGAGAAAGAGAGAGAGAAATAGGGAGACAGAGGCAGAGAGAGAGAAAGAGGGAGGGAGGGAGGGAAAGAAGGAAAGAGAGGGAAAGAGAAAGAAAGGGAGAGAGAGAGACAGAAAGAGGGAGGGAGAGAGACAGGGGGAGAGAGAAAGAGAAAGAGAGAGAGAGAAAAGAGAAAGAGAGGTAGAGAGAGAAGGAAAGAGAGAGACAGAGAGAGAAACAGAGAGAGATTTCTCAAGCTCCTTGGGGCTGAGAAGAATTGCTGCAAAACTGAGTTTCCTGAAGTAAACTACTAGACTCCTAAACAACCGAACAGAAACATGCAAACAAAAGCAAATAAAACACCCCCAGGAGCAAAACAAATTAAAGTTTAATTTGTGTGTATTGTTCAATGGACTGTGAAATTGGCCATGCCCACCTAGTCACATGCCCACCTAGCCACGCCCACCCAGCTGATCCGGCCCCCCAACAGTCTGAGGGATTGTGAATTGGCCCCCTGTTTAAAAAGTTTGAGGACCCCTGTTCTAATTGATCGTGATAACCTATCTTTCCTCCAAGAACTCTATCCTGTTTATCCTGTTTTTTTTCCTGGATGAAGTAAAGAACAGTTTTTCTTACTATACTCTTAATAACTCTGGAGCATTAGGTAGGAAGACTGTTACTATCACAAATAGGTTACTGAGTTTCACATACCAAGTAAGACTAAGCATCATTTCCCTAGCTTTAAACTTATTATAATCAGTTTTACCATTCCTCAAATTTTTCAAGCCAAGTTTACTCTAGCAGATGGGAACAGCAAGGGAGCATTGAAGGGGCACATGTGCGCCGGTTTTACCAAATTTCCTTCATTCTGCCACTCCATAAAAGCAGTAAACTCCACCAATCGAAGTGTTTCTGTACCAATATGACCCCTTGGCCAAGGGGTAGTTGTGCTGGGAAGACAACAGCCCATCCCTGGGGTGGTTGAACAACCTGAGAAGCCAAGAGAAAAAGACTTGTGGCTAATGGAACACATCCCCATGTTTAGTAGTATAGGCAGTCCTCACTTAATGATGGTAATTGGGACCAGCAACTCTATTGCCAAACAATACAGTTATAAAGAGTGACATTATATGACGGCATTGACTTATGATGGCAGTTGTGGCAGTCCCAATTGCTATTGTTAGATCAATCCTGCATAGTCATAGCTTCCCATGTTTATGGGATTGCCATCCTGCTGGCTTCCTCATTGACTTCGTTTATTGGAAGCCAGCAGAGAAGGTCACAAATGGTGATCACTTGATCACAGGAAGCTGCAGCATCGTAATTGCGAGTTGTTTGCCAAGCATCTGAATTACAATCATGTGTATATGTGGATGCTGCAACGATCACAACGACGAGGACCTGTTGTAAGTCCCCCTTGTTCAGTGCCATCGTAACTTTGAACAGCCGCTGAATGGATAGTTGTTCTATGAGGACTATCTGTAAGGTAACAAATGGATGATGGAAGTAGGAGTAATGCTTACCTGAGGCAGCAAGTGATGCTGCAATTGGTGTGATGGGATATGGGGCCTGGAGGATGGGCTTGATACTGAAGAAAGGGAGGACACATAAAAGTAGCAATTCAGCAGAAAATGCTCCAGAGATAGACATAAACATGCTGGTTGCAAAATATCAATCTAAAACTTACTCTGGAGTAGTTTGGCTTTGGTTTACATCCCCAGCCCAGAAATGGAAAAAGTCTGTGGATTGCTGAAATCAGAAAGAACATTTAAAATATTCCTACCATTTTTGTGGTATATTTTAATGTAAACCAAGTTTCTTTTGCAAATATGGAAATGTTCTTTAATTGACGCAAATAGTACCCATGATTAAATGTAATGACAATTTGTTTTTAAAGGCATGTAAGTTTTATAGATTGCAAACACCAAGTTAGAAAAAGCATGCTCTTAATTAATAAAGCAGAACGTCTGCTATGATAGAGGCATAAATCACCAGAAAGCATGTGTTATTTGCTTAAAAATATTCGGATAAACTTGATGCCAATTTATCAATTACAGGTAGTTCTCAATTCATGACTATACTTGAGCCTGGAATTATAATCATAGTCATGCCAGTCATTAAGTAGGTCATCATGTGACCAACCCAATTTAACAGCTTTTTTGTGGTGGTCATTAAATGAATAGTCATGGTTAAGCAAACCCATTGTCCTCACTGGGCATTTTGTGCTCAGTTTGCTCAGAAGCAAACACCAATTTCCGACAAAAAATGTCATAAATCATGGTGATGTGACCATGGGAGGCTGCAAACAGCTGTAAATATGGGCTCTCCAAGCTTCCCAAATACGATCACATAACTGCAGTTGGGGGACTGTGCATCAGAACTTTGACTCTATGTCGTAAGTATCTATTTTGGGTCTCTTGTAAATCAAAGACTACATGCAGAGGCAAATAACTAAAGTCAAGGACTACCTAAGGTAAAGGTAAAGGTTCCCCTCGCATATATGTGCTAGTCGTTCCTGACTCTAGGGGGCGGTGCTCATCTCCGTTTCAAAGCTGAAGAGCTAGCACTGTCCAAAGACGTCTTCACAGTCATGTGGCAGGCATGACTAAATGCCAAAGGCACACGGAACACTGTTACCTTCCCACCAAAGGTAGTCCCTATTTTTCTACTTTCTACATGCTTTTGAACTGCTAGGTTGGCAGAAACTGGGACAAGTAACGGAAGCTCACCCGAATCAGCGAATCAGCAAGATTCGAATTGCTGAATTGCCGACCTTTTGATCGACAGCTCAGTATCTTAGTCACTGAGCCACCACACCCCAGTTAGGCAGGGGTGAAATGCTCCCGGTTCGGACCGGATCGCCCAATCCGGTAGCGATGAAGGCAGGTGGTTCGGAGAACTGGTAGCAAAAATCCCTGCCTCCACCCCCCGCCCAGCTGAGCCGCACAATTATCAGAGGCTTTTTTTAAAATTTTTAAAAGCATTTTTTCTACAACCTCTTCGGCCAAAAAAATGCTTTTAAAAGTAAAAAAAGAAGCCTCTGATGATCACCAAAGGCTTCTAAAATAAAAAAATCCTTTTTTTGTTTTAAATGCCTCTGATGATTCAAGCTGTTGCCTGATTGTCAGAGGCATTTAAAAGAAAAAAGAAGTCTCTGCCGATCAGGCAACTCAGCTGGGATCGTCAAAACCTTTTGAAAGCATTTTTTTACAATCTCTTCACTGAAGAGGTTGTAGAAAAAATGGTTTTAAAAGTTAAAAAAAAATGACCACGCCCACTCAGTCACATTACCAGCACCAGCACCAAGCCACGCCCACAGAACCGGTAGTAACAAATTTTAGATTTCATCCCTGCAGTAAGGACTACCTATAGAGAGCCATCTAACTACCGTATTTTTCAGAGTATAAGATGCACCTTATACGCTCTGTTTCGGAGGCTTTCAGAGGCAGAATTTTTTTTTTTTCTGAAACAGAGTTTCAGAAGTTTCAAAGGCAGGAAAAAAAGCAAAAAAAAAAAAAAGCAAGGCACAGAGCTCACAACCAACGAACCTGTTGCTAAAATTCACCTATGAGAACAGCTGATTGGGGGTCTTTCGGGAGGCCAATCCACCTGCCAATCAGCTTTTTTCTTATTTTCTTCCCCAAAAACTAAGGTGCTTCTTATACTCCTGTGTGTCTTATACTCCGAAAAATACGGTAATCAACAGAGAATTCTTTCACCAGAGAAATGTCCTACCTAAGCAAGCACCTTAACAACGTGGTCTTCCCTCAGACAATGCTTTGAGAAAATTCCTGAAAACTCTCCAAATCACAATTTCCCAAATTCTTTAGGGGAAACTAAGTGTTAAATGCAGCAAACTCCAATCTGAAATCTGCAGCATGAGAATTCCTCCCCAAAAAGAGCTCCAGAGTAATCCCAGTTCACAGCCTTTCCCCTCACATAATGCTTACATTGGTGGTGCTGGATGGATAGTAGTGTTCCGACAGGTCTAGTTTCTCCTGGAAGACAGAGGTCGAAACAAGATGAGAAGAAGTTATGACTGTCATACTCTGCAGTGCTTTGTCCTTTGCCACCTGATTCGGGGAGGCAGAGTGAGGCAGGAAAGAGAAACATATACTGCATTTTAGGAGATCATTTATTTTCCTTAATGAACCCATGTTGCCCTTTCCACATAGATTAGTCTACCAAGGAAATTGGTATTGCTATTCAAATGCATTGAAATTGCTGTGGATTTCCTATGAGGAATGTCATTCTGGGATATCCGGAATTTTGCCTTCCTTCCTTCCTTCCTTCCTTCCTTCCTTCCTTCCTTCCTTCCTTCCTTCCTTCCTTCCTTCCTTCCTTCCTTCCCTCCCTCCCTCCCTCCCTCCCTCCCTCCCTCTGTATTCTGAGCACTCCTCTATTCATCACCAGCCTCAAGCATACGTACCTGCCAACTTGCCGCACTCACAGGGCCCAGTTTCCCTCTCTTCCCCCCCAGCTGGACCGCCAAGCCGCAAAGGTTGAAGACCACTGGTATTGGGTTTATTGCCTGTGTAGAGGGTTGAACTAGAGGACCTCTAAGCACCAAGCGTGTGCTCAGTGAACCGGTTGTTACACTGCTTGAATGCCACTACTGATGTTGGGAAGATTTAAGATCACTAGCCTCAACCCCTTCATTAAAGAAAACAGTCAAGAACTGTATCTAGCATCTCTACAGCCTAGACATTTAAAAAAAACAAAAAACAAAAAAACAAAACCCCAAAGCCTACACCACTTCATAAAAATTTAAATAATTTAAACAAAGTTAAAATATCCTATCATCTCAAGAAATCTAGAATTCCAGATTTGCAATAAATTTTTTCTCCCAATTATTATGCCTTCCACTAAATTCCATTCCCTACTAGCTAAGAATTGTAATAGCTAAGAACTGTAATTCAAATTTCTAACACTTCATCCTATCCTAGTCAGGTTATATATTTTTACTGGAATGCAGTTAAAGTCATATACCTGAAACTATCTCTTTCCTTATCTGCTGTAACCCTTTCAATCTGCCCTAGAACGGATGGGTTCAGAAGATCAGCAAAATATGACATTTTGCATAAATACCAACTTTAGATACTTTATTAGATGCAGAACCAATAAAATATGAACACAGTGTGTGCACCCAGTTCGTTATGAGTCATTCTTTCAGCAGGACAGGCATATGAGCTTAGCATGAATTAGTCAAAAGTGATAGGAAAATCTCTCACTTTGAACTTGGTTTGAATTTCTCGTGTTTTTCGCCGGGCCAACACCTGGATGTGACTGGAAACCTGAGAAAGGATTCGGAGATAGAAAAAAATATAAAACGGTTTGAAGGAGAAAGTGGCAGATTTCATTCCAGCTCCCTCAAACTTAATTCTTATGGCTTACAGCTCTCTGCCCAAACCTTCTTGTTTACCTGTTTCCTTGTCCGTATTTTCCCAGTCTTCAACTTGATGTAACGGGCAATGAGCTCATTACGACCTGCAAGACAAGAAAAGAATTGGGAAAAGAGAAAATGAGAAAAACATTTGGAAAATAAAAAATATTATCTGCCATTATGAGGTCATGTGGGAAAGAACACTTCTGCAGGTCATTTGGTCTGGCCATGCCGTTTTTGGAAAGGGAAATTTACCAATTATTAGCATTATTAGCAGAGGGAAAGCTTGGATATCAGATGTCTCAAATTCCGGATCATTTGGATAAGTAGGTACCCAGATTTTATGTTTTACAGATAGTTACTAGCTGATTGGCTGGCTGATGGATGGGTAGATGAGGAATGAATGGATGGATGGATGATGGGGTGAATGGATGGATGGCTAGCTGGATAGATAGATCTGTCCATGTCATGTAACATAAATCTGAATGTACACAGAACAATAAAGTCATAAAAAACACAACAAAACCCCCAGCACCCCAAAGGCAACACATTTCAACACACCCAGATTCAAATGTACCGGGGTCTTAACTTCACTCATCACTCTGACTGGAGAATTCTGGGAATTGAAGTCCATGTTTTAAGGTTGACAAGGTTGAGAAACATTGTTCTTCGTTTTTATGAGAGCCTCGAGAAGATTCACTGTACACAGCATTCAGGACTATACCATCTGAACATGATCAACAGCTGACTTTGCATTTATTTTTATGTCTTTGGAGAGATTAGAACCATGTTCATTGTTTTTAATTTGAATCTAATCCTTTGTATTTTTAAAAAATTGTATTCTGTAGTATCCACAATCATTACCATAAGGAATCATAGGGTTGGAAGGGATCTTAGCGGTTCCTTCTTGTTTGTTTGTTTATTTTTTGTATTTCTATGCCACCCAACTCTCCTAGAATTCTGGGCAGCTTACAACAAAGACAGTATAAACAATATACAATAAGAGACGTTAAAAACCCATACACATCACTCATGGCCAGATCTCACAAGATCGCAATGGTGAGATCAATGGCTTCAAGCCTGCCAGAAAAGCCAGGTTTTCACCATTTTCTGGAAGGCCAGTAGGGTGGGAGTGGTCCTGGCCTCAGGAGGTAGCTGATTCCAGAGAGCCAAGGCAGCCACAGAGAAGGCTCTCCCTTGCGGACCTGCCAGGTGACATTGTTTAGCTGATGGGACCTGGAGGAGGCCAACTCTGTGGGATCTTACCGGTCATTGGGAGCTATGCGGTAGAAGACGGTCTCGAAGATAGCCTGGCCCTAAGCCATATAGGGCTTTAAAGGTAATAACCAACACCTTGAATTGTGACCGGAGACCAATAGGAAGCCAGTGCAGCTCATGGAGGATTGGTGTAATGTGGGAGTACCTAGGCGCACTCACGACTGCTTGAGCAGCTGCATTCTGGACCAACTGTAGTCTCTAAACACTTTTCAGGGGTAGCCACATGTAAAGCGTGTTGCAATAATCCAACCTGAGGTGACAAGGGCATGAGCGACTGTGAGAGGAGCCTCCCAATTCAGATAGGGTCGCAATTGGTGTACAAGGAGAACCTGTATAAAGGTCCCCTTAGCCACAGCTGCCAATGTTGCTCTAATCTCAGCTGTGGGCCAAGGAGGACACCCAAATTGCGAACCTGTTCTGGGGGGGAAACTTCTCCCCCCCCAGGGCTAAGGATGGACAATCAACATGGTCCTTGAGAGGCAATACCCACTCGGTCTTGTCCAGATTAAGTCTGAGCCTGTTTACTACCTTCCAGACTCTCACAGTCTCCAGGCACTGACACATCACATCCACTGCTTCACTGAAATGATGCGGAATGGAGATATACAGCTGGGTATCATTGGCATACTGCTGATATTCCACCCTGTATCGTCAGATGATCTCCCCCAGAGGTTTCATGTAGATGTTAAACCGAAGGGGAGGGAGGATCGAGCCCTGAGGTACCCCACAAATGAGAGGCCTAGAGGTCGACTTCTGTCCTCCTATTAACACCGATTGTGACCGACCAGACCAGAGAGATAAGAGGAGAACCACCGTAACATGGTGCCTCCCACTCCCAACTCCCTTAGTCGGCCTAGTAGGACACCATGGTTGATAGTGTCGAAAACTGCTGAGAGGTCAAGTAGCACCACGATAGAGGAATGACCCTCATCACGGGCTTACCAGAGATAGTCCATCAGCACGACCAAAGGAGTTTCCGTGCTGTAGCCAGGTCTGAAGCCAGATTGAAAAGGGTCTAGATAATCCGTTTCATCCAATGTCCGTAGGAGTTGAGTGCCACCACTTTCTCTACAACGTTCCCCACAAAAGGTAAGTTGGAGACTGGATGAAAGTTCTTTAATTTTGCTGGGTCCAAGAAGGCTTCTTGAGGAGGGGCCTTACAACCACTTCCTTTAATGGTTGCGGAAAAGACCCCTCCCTCAAGGAGGCGTTAACTGAAGTCAGGAGCCAGCTTCGTGTCACCTCCCTGCTGGCTGAAACCAGCCAGGAGGGGCACGGGTCCAACAAACAAGTGGAGGAACTCATTTCACCCACAACCTTGTCCACTTCCTCAGGAGTCACGGGCTCAAACTCATCCCACACAATACAACTAAGACCTGCCCTGGTCACCTCGGTCGGAATTGCTCAATCAGAGTCCAGGTCCATCTGAATCTGAGCGACTTTATCCGACAGAAACTTCACGAATTCCTCAGCTCTACCCTGTAAGGACTCCTCTGCTCCCCTATATTAAGGAGAAAGCAAGTCACCCTAAACAGTGCAGCTGGGCGAGAATCAGTGGATGCAATAAGTGCAGAAAAATGCGAACATTTTGCCGACCGTATCACCACTAGATAAGTCCTAATAAAGGCTCTTAAGAGTAGTTCACCCCTACTCAGTGCAAGAATGGAAATGTGGGATAGGGAAGCAGAGGCTTGCATGTCTACCTACCATACATCTTTCCTTCATCTGAAAGAATGATTTTGCGCCTCCCACAGGGTGGATAAATTGTCAATGCCTCCTGGAAAGACTTCTCGATGTCTGAGCTCCATACTCCTTCTGCATCATTATCCAGACCATTTTCCCCAGCATCCCCCATCTCTCTGGAGGGGCTGGTCTCCTTTGCCCAGCTCTATAATGCCAGGAGAGATACCTAGGAGCGGAGAAGCAGAAGAAATGTTGAATGTGAGTTAAGGCTTCGCAAAGTCAATTCAACATCAGCAAAAGGGAAACTGATCCATTCAAGGAATTGTTTCCAATCTCATCTTTTCTAGATACAGGTAGTCCTAGAGGTACAACCATTCATTTAGTGACTATTTAAAATTATAACAGAACTGAAAAAAAGTGACTTAAGATCATTTTCGCATCTCCTTGGTCATGTGATCAAAATTCAGATGTATGACAATTGGCATATATGGTAATTGCAGTCTCCTGGGAGTCACGTGATCACCTTTTGTAACCTTCTGATAAGAAAATCAATGGGGAAGCAAGATTCACTTAGCAACTGTGCTAATAACTTAACAACAGCAGTGATTCACCAAATAACTGTGGCACGAAAGATTGCAAAATGGGGCAAAATTCACTTAACTACTGTCTTGCTTAGTAACAGAAATTTTGGGCTCAGTTGTGGTTGTAAATTGAGGATTCCAATGGATTATCACTGGATTACAGATCCTATCACTTTTAGCCAACAAAGGCGTTGAAGTACAAAAAACTAAAAACCAGCTCTCCACACATCCTCAACTTGGGTCTCCCAATTTTATTGCTTTGATAATACATTTGGAGCTGGTTGAGGAGAAAAGAACTGCACTCCACCATCACTTGAGGGCCCAAAGCCAAGAACATCAGAGATAAATGATTTTGTGTGGCAGCTCTGAAAAGACAGAATATTTGCAAAGCTGTTATAAGTGAAGAGGGAAAGCATTGGCTTATAGATAGGCTAAGAACCAGACTTTCATAAGAGTTGGCATTACTTTTTCTAGACCAGTCAGGCTTGAAAAACAAGGTTCAGTTCTCCTGTTTTAGAAAGACAACAAGGAATTTGGTTGCTCACAACTCATCACGATGCACACTTTGTTTTCACCATTTTTATTTAAATAGGAAGATGGTATCTATTGATATAAAAAAATTCCCTCCCTCCCTCCCTCCCTCCTCCCTCCCTCCCTCCCTCCCTCCCTCCCTCCCTCCCTCCCTCCCTCCCTCCCTCCTTCCTTCCTTCCTTCCTTCCTTCCTTCCTTCCTTCCTTCCTTCCTTCCTTCCTTCCTTCCTTCCTTCCACTGTATTTACAATCCACCCTAATCCCAAAATACTCAGGCCAGCCCACAAAATCACCCAAAAGAAAACCAGAATCACCGTCATCATAAGTAAACTTGAACATCAACAAAAATAACTAAGAAAAGCAAAGCGAAGTTTAAAGTTTTCCAGATAAAAATTAAGTTTGACCTACGCTCAGCTGGGACTGAAAATTGAAACAAAACCATTTTAATCTTTTTTTTACCAAAAATTGTGGTAAAATGGGGGTTGCATTTAATTTGTATGTGTGTGTAGGGGAAGTATACCATAAGCAGGCATTGGCTGACATATCTTGATGCTGTGGAGTAGCTTTAAAGAATGCCCAAGTTGTTGCATTGAGCATGGAAGCCTAACAGCAAGTGAAAAGTAACTTTAACATATATATTATACTGCCAATAATCTTGCTGCTATATTTTATCCTAGCTGCAGTTATAGATTATCTTCAAAGTCAGCTGCAGGTCAAGCCCATTATGAAGACCACCTCAGTAGTGACTAAGGCACGAGCAATATATAAATGAACAATAGTTCATTTATATTGAAATCATTAAATAACTAGTTCTAAAATCAGCAACAAAAAAGGATCTTTAGACATATCTTTACATCCATAGAGTTGAAACTAGAGGTAACTATTCATTTATTTATTAGTTCAATTTATATGCCGCCCTTCTCCGGAGACTCAGGGTGGCTTACAATGCGTTAAGCAATAGCCTTCATACTTTTGTATATACCTGCTTAGTAGGACTTTCGCCCCACCCCCACCCCAGTGGTGTTCTTTTTTATACAAAGTCAGCTTATTGCCCCCACAATCCAGGTCCTCATTTTACCTACCTCGGAAGGATGGAAGGCTGAGTCAACCTTGAGCCTGGTGAGATTCGAACTTGCAGTAATTGCAGGCAGCTGGTGGTAGTTAAAAGCACTTTAGTCTGCTGTGCCACCAAGGCTCTTCAACTATAAATTCAGAAGGTTTTTTTACTGTTTACAAATTTAAATTCTCATGTGTAATCCAATATAATTATTTGGATTCTGCCCTACATATTGTACCCTGCTGTGTCTCTTAGACAGTCAAACTGCCACGTAAAAAAACCAAACTGAGTAATTTCAAAACAACTATGTAAGAGAGATTAGCTTGCAAGGCTGGCCTTTTTCAGTCTAACTCAGAAGAAGCCCATAACTACATTGACCTCTATTGTTAGATATTTGTATAATTCTCAGGACATTGTAATAGCTTCTGACATCTAGTTATTCTAACAGAGAGAAGTTACTGCTGAATATAATAAGGTTTGTTGGAAAACCAGAGGTGGACTTAGTGTCAATGGTGGAACAGTTCAGTGCTGGTTCTGAAAATGTATTCTTATTCTTAATTACTGATTCAGCTCTACAGGGGAATTATTGAGTCTGTCAACTGCACCTCCATAACTGTCTGGTTTGGATCTAAAACCCAACAAGACAGACACAGCCTTCAGAGGATAATTAGAACTGCAGAAAAAACAGTTGCTACCGCCTCGTCTTCCATTGAGGACCTGTATACTGCACTAGTCAAAAAGAGTGCTGTGAAAATATCTACAGATCCCTCACATCCTGGACACAAATTGTTTCAACTTCTACCCTCAAAATGATGCTATAGGGCCCTGATGGCAAACCTATGGCATGTGCCACAGGTGGCACATGGAGCCATATCTTCGGGCACACGAGCCATTGCCCTAGCTCAGCTCCAGCGTGCATGCGCGCGCCAGTCAGCCGATTTTCAGCTGACCCTTCCCATGCCACCCCTCCCAGGAGTCTCCACGCGGCCTGTTTTGGATGCCAGGTAAGTACAGAGCTCGCACAGAGGATCTGGGATGGCGTTTTTGGCCTCCGGATGGCCTCTGAGGGGATGGGGAGTCTGTTTTCACCCTCCCCAGCCTCCAGGAAAGCTTGTGAAACTTGGAGAGGGCGAAAAATGGGCCTACTGGGTTTACTGGAAGTTGGGAAATGGGCTGCTTCCAGGCTCCAGAGGGCCTCGGGGGAGGGAGGAGGCTGTTTTCGCCCTCCGGAGGCTTTAGATAGGTCTGCTAGGCCCAAAACAGGGTGCGGGATGGTTGTGTGCGCATGTGCAGGGTGGTTGTACGCGCATGCACGGGGGACATTGAATTATGGGTGTGGGCACGCATGCGCATGACCCTCCCTGCTCCCCCCAATTTTGGCACGTGATGGTAATAAGGCTCGCCATCACTGCTATAGGGCACTGCACACCAGAACAACTAGACACAAGGACATTTTTTTCCTGAAGGCCATCACTCAGCTAAACAACTAATTTCCACAACACTGTCAAACTATTTACTAAGACTGTATTACTATTATTCTTCTCAAACTTCCTATTACCTATCTCCTCCCACTTATGACTATAACCCTTGTTGCTTGTATCTCTATGATTATTATTGTTTTATTTGTCCTTTTAGTATGATTTGATTGTCTATTTAGTAACCTATGACTATCATTAAATGTATCTTGTGATTCTTGATGAATGTATTTTTTCTTTTTCTGTACACTGAGAGCATATGCACCAAAGACAAATTCCTTGTATGTCCAATCACATTTGGCCAGAATTCTATTCTATTCTGTCCTGTCCTGTCCTGTCCTGTCCTGTCCTGTCCTGTCCTATTCTATTCTGCCAAACATAGGCTTGAAGGCTTAACATTATTCCAAGTATGTGAGCATTACTCAAATCATTAGCTACAGTTGGTAGATTCTTGACTCAGGAAAGCCAAGAAACATCTAAACAAGCTTTACAAGCCTGGGGTCTGCCCATGTTTTGCACTAGGGTAGTCTGGAATTACACTTATTACAAAGATGTTTTGTAGGAAATAAGGCTTCTAACACAGTGTTTCTCAACCTTGGCCACTTGATGATGTGTGGACTTCAATTCCCAGAATTCCTTAGCCAGAATTGGTTGAAGCTCATACATCTTCATGGGTCCTAGATTGGGAAATACTGCTCTAATTGTTAGATATTGGATGAGTAGGGTGATTGAATTGGAGACCCAAATAAATTTGTCCATTTGGTTTCTCTGTCAATTTCCCATTTTCTCAGGTCAGGGTTCCCGTTGCGAACCGGTAGTAAAGGTAAGTAGAACCCACCCCTGGAGTCAGCATATTACCCCCTACAATTTTGGGTCCTCATTTTACCCACCACAAAAGACTGAAAGCCTGAGTCAACCTTGAGCCTGATGAGATTTGATCTGCCAAATTGCAGGCAGCCAGCAGTCAGGAAAAGTAGCCCGCAGTACCACATTCTAACCACCACACCACATAAATCTTTTTAAAACATAAACATTAAAAACCTGGCACCAAAGTAAGACTTCTAACATATTGGTTAAATCCTCTCATCTGCCACAACCTATGAAAGCACTTGGAAGAAAAGTCAAGTTTTAAATGCTATTCAGAAGGCTGGAGAGGTGGGGCAAGGGGTTTCCATAGGGTAAGTTCCATGCCACATGGAAATGGCATGTTTCCTTAACCCCATAAAAAGATAATGTGGAAGAGACTAGGAGCGTTCCCATCTATTTGACCTTGTAGGAAGGGTAGACACCCTTAGGGAGAGGTTGTCCTGTAGGTCAGGGGTCACCAACCTTTCGGACCCTGGGGACCACTAAATTCATAATTTTAAATCCCGCGGACCACTAATATGATCTACCTAATGAATGGCTGGGTGGGCATGGCCAACACAATGTCACTCACATCGAGGGGCGCCTTGCCAGCCTCTACTCGCCACTCCTTGCCTGCCCATCCAGGCTCCTTAGGGCCCCAACAGGAAGCAGTTGCTGGAGCTAAGCAGCCACCATGAGAAAGAGTTGGCAAAACAGCTGACTCAGTTCAAATTGGAACTGAGTGGAAGTGACCAAGAAGGAGGCTCAGCAGAAGCACCTCACTGAGGACTACAAGCATAGGCTTTCCAAGCAGAGGAAAGACCTATGGGATTGCAAGGCCAGGTACAGGCACCTGGAGGCTTAGATGGGCAGCCGGTTCCAGAACATGATGCAGTCCCACTGGAACAAGGCCCTCTGGCTCTTCGCCACCAGCAGCACTTCCCTCCAGCCTTCGCCCAAAGCCCCGCACCAGGAGGCTGAAGCAGACCCCAAAACGGAATTTCTGCCCCCCTTTTCTGCCTCGCACAAAAAGACCCAGAAGGGGGAGACTCTGCAGCAACACAAATGTTCATTGCATGTATCTGGCCAGGGGCTGTAGTTTGAGGACCTCTGATTTAGTGCAACATAAAAAAATGCAAATAATTGTTCTGCGGACCACCAAAATTTTCTCACAGACCACCAGTGGTCCATGGACCACCAGGTGACTGCTGCTATAGATAACCAAGCCCTGTGTCATATAGCTAGCCCTCGACTTACCACCATTCATTTAGTGACCCAAGTTACAATGGCACTGAAAAAAGTGACTTGTTTTTCACACTTACGACTGTTGCAGAATCCCCATGGACATGTGATCAAAATTCAGATGCTTTGTAAGTGACTCATATCTATGACAGCTGCAGTGTCCTGGGATCATATGATCACTTTTTGCAACCTTCTATCAAGCAAGTCAATGGGGAAGCCAAATTCATTTAACTGTATTACCAACAACAACTGCAGTTTATTCATTTAACTGCGGCAAGCAAAGTTGTAAAATGGGTTAAAACTCACTTAACAATGGTCTTGCTTAGTAGAAATTTTGGGCTCAGTTGTGGTTCTAAATCGAGGATTACCTGTATAGGGTTTTAAGGGTAATAACTAGCACCTTGAATTGCACCTTGAAGGAACCTGGGAGCGAACACAGTTTATTTATTTATTTATTTATTTATTGAATTTCTATACCGCCCTTCTCCCAAAAGACTCAGGGCAGTGAACAGATTAAGATACATATAAATATATTTTGTAAACAGTAAATAATAATAAATAAACAGTTCATGCAGCAGGGATATTATATGGCAAGGGTTCCCAGCCTCCAATCGGTGGATTGGTGGCAAGCGTGCAAATCTTCATTTGGGTATACATGGCATCTAGGTTGCACCTGTGAAACCATCCTCCCTCCTCTGCCACCAGACTATGGAGCCAGAAAGATTGGGGACCACTATTATATGAACAAATCCAGGAGCATTAAGCACTGTGTGCAACTACACATTCTGGACTAGTTGTAATTTCCGAGTGGTCTTCAAAAGTAGCTCCATATAAAGTGCATTGCAATACAGATAATCCTCGAGTTACAGTACAACTGTTTGCTGAGTGACCATTTGAAGTTATGACAGAACTCTCCAGGGGTATTTATGACTTGGTGCTGAAATTCTAACAGCTGCTCCAACAACTTGACAACTGGCCCACATTTATGGCTGTTTCCAGTATCCTGTGGTCACATGGCCACCTTTAATGACATTTTTGCTAAAACCTGGCATTTACTTCTGGGTTTTAGCAAAACTGGCCCATAACAAACAATTGGTTTGCTTAACAACCACAGCATGACTGCTACAAAAAGTCACAAACTTGAATCGGTCACTTGAGTGACTTGCTTTACGACCACCATGACTTACAGTTGTAAGACAAAAACTACCTGTAATTCAAATGGGAGGTTACCAAGTCATGAATGACCCTCTCCTTCACTTCTCCTACATCTTAAGGGAGGGGACATACAGCCAAAAAAGTTAGGACAGCAGCCACCATAGTACAAAGGCCCCCTGTTCTTTACATGCATTGTTGCACATAAAACAGGCAGAAATCTTATCACATGGCAATGGCTGCCATCTTGATTTTTTTAACTTACTCTGTGGATCTGTAGATACCCCTGGACACACTCAGTGGACAGCCAAAACTATAAATTATACTGCAGAAAGTATTTGAGGAGCGTAATAATAATAATTCTGTAGGAAAGGGGTGCCAGAAGGAAGCAGGAAGAATTATGCTTACCAGTTAAATAAACAAGTGCTAAAGAGACAAGCTTCCAAAAAGTTTTTTTTTAAATGGATTAGAACAAAAGAATAGAACAGAATAACAGAGTTGGAAAGGACCTTAAAGGTCTTCTAGACCAGGGGTCCCCAACCTTTCGAACCTCAGGTACCACTAAATTCATAATTTTAAATCCCGCGGACCACTAATATGATCTGCCTAATGACCGGCTGGGTGGGCGTGACAAGGTAGTCATGTGACTGGGTGGGTATGGCCAACTCAATGTCACTCACATCAACTCTACTGTACTCACCACTCCTTGTCTGCCCGCCCAGGCTCCTTAGGGCCCCAACAGGACCCTTAGTTGGGAGCTAAGCAGCCACCATGAGAAAGAGTTGGCAAAACAGCTCAGTTCAAATTGGATCTGACCAAGAAGGAGACTCAGCGGAAGCACCTTGCTGAGGACTATGAGCATAGGCTTTCCAAGCAGAGGGAAGACCTGCAAGAGTGCAAGTCCAGGTACAGGCACCTGGAGGCTCAGCGGGCTGAGATGGTCAGCCAGCTCCAGGCTATGATACAGTTCCACTGGAACAAGGCTGTCCAGCTCTTCCCCGCCAGAGGCACTTCCTTCCAGCCTTCGCCCAAAGCCCTGCACTAGAAAGCCGAAGCAGACCCCAAGTCAGAATTTCTGCCCCCTCTGACCTGCACAAAAAGACCCAGAAGGGGAGAGTCTCTGCAGCAACAGAAACATTTATTGCATGTATCTGTCCCAGGGGCTGTAGATTGAGGACCCCTGATTTAGTTCAGTATAAAAAATGCAAACAATTTTTCTACAGACCACCAAAATTTTCTCGCGGACCACCAGTTGTCCATGGACCACCTGTTGGTGACCACTGTTCTAGTCCAATCCCTGCTGAAGCAGGAAACTCTGTACCATTTCAGACAAATGGTTGTCCAATTTCTTCTTAAAAACCTCCAATAATGGAGCACCCACATAAAGCCATCCAATTTACAGATACTGCTTGGGGAATCCATTGTGCCAAGTGTTTTGCTTTCATAGGAATTAAGCATTGATTTGTGTTTATGAACCACGGCTAATGGCCTATCATCATCATCATCATCATCATCATCACCATCATCATCATCCCAACCAATTGTGATTTATTCAATAAATAATGGTCAAACCTATCTCAGATTACTACAAGGAAGGAAGCTGTAACTAGCTTACAATGCCTCTTTGATAATCCCTGAGGCTGACACTCAGAAAATATCATGTTGGGAAATGACACAGATCTGAAATGCAATTTTCTAAAAGGCAGACCAACCTTCCCCACTCCCTTTCCCTAGTTGAGAGACAAATAGTTATTATTCCTGTAAAGGTCCTGAAAAGGTAGAACCAAAGTTACGCCATTTTAAGTGACTTCCACTCACACTAGTGGAAGTCCAACATATACTAATTAAGCTTCCTCCAGAGAAACTATATCCAAGGAAGGAAGGAAGGAAGGAAGGAAGGAAGGAAGGAAGGAAGGAAGGAAGGAAGGAAGGAAGGAAGGAAGGAAGGAAGGAAGGAAGGAAGGAAGGAAGGAAGGAAGGAAGGAAGGAAGAAGAAAGAAAGAAAGAAAGAAAGAAAGAAAGAAAGAAAGAAAGAAAGAAAGAAAGAAAGAAAGAAAGAAAGAAAAGGGAAACCCACCTTCTCTTTGTCCCCCTCCAAACCTTTGCTGTTTCTTGTCAAGTTGAACCCAGTTCTCTGCTTGGTTACTCCAGTTCAGATGACCTCTGGAGCATAGTTCATCACAAGACAAAGAAGCCCTCCAGCCTGGATTACATTTTGCATTAAAGACAGGAAGGGGGTTAGTTCTTTCATCTCTAATCAGATTTTTCCTCTTCTTTTTACACACAGCATTTGGGCCTCTATTTCCTTTGCTTCATCAGCCTCAAGACTCCAACAGCTACAGACAAATAACTTTTTTTTTTACAGTATTATGATTATTTTACAAAGTACAAAATCACTTCCCTGGTGTAAAATTAATCACAGCCCCCAGCTTTCTGAAAGCTGGGCCAAAGACATGGGTTTGTGGAACTTAAACAACTGGTTTGTTTTGACTTCGCTCTGAAGTTTTTCCCCTGCTTTTGAGAATTAATTTCCAAGTATGGTTAGGGAGGAAAGCTGTTATTTTGACAAACATCCCTTCAACAAAACTGCACTTCACACTTCCTGGGAGTGTTTCCCACTCAATTGGATTTCCTGTTGCAACCTGGAAACCACTAATATATAAGTGATTTTCAGAAAGAGGCCTAGTTCTGAAGCAGTGAGCCACAGAAAGATCTAGATCAAAGGTAATTGTGTGTCCCTCACAGAAAAAAAAAGTGAGTCCAAAAAAAGGATGCCTGGCAAACATTTAACTTACCAAAGAAAAAAGGGGGGAAATCCTGAAAGATGCAACTGTTTGCTTCTTTATGGATAAATAGTTTCAAAGCAACAGTATCAAAACAAACAGGGGAAGAAAATGGATGCTGAATTGGGCTTCCTAAGTGCTATTACAACACATATTCTAAAGTAGTAATTGCCAAAGAAGATGAGTGTATAGTATAGCTGTGACAGTACAAAGCTGAAGAGTTTTACTATAGAAATGAGTCAACCATTCTAAGATGATGCCACCCTAATTCTATATTCTTGCTACAGCAAGTCTACACATAAAGATAAAACAAAGAACAGGAAAATGTGTGAGTGAAGGGGTGAGATCACTCCAAGTAATTGTAATGCAGAATTGCGCCACTAGCAGTGTTTTGATTTACTTTATGAAGGTGTTGGAAGAAATGTCCATCTGGGTTCAGTTCCAAGTGGGGAGAAAGACACTGGAAACATGGAGACTGCTTGAAAAGATGGTTTAATGATGGACAGGACCACATGGTTTTGAGGTCCTGGGCAAAAAGGCACATAGTTGTGTGAGAGAGATTTATAGCCTCTGTTGGGCTTTGAATTTGAGCTTGTATTCTGATTGGTTGTCGGACATAGATGGGATAACTTTATAGGTTGTCTTTTGAGTCCTAGGCTTGGTTGAACCTTGCTGGGTGATGAAAACTCCCCAAGTGCCATGTGGTGAGTTCTATGGCTAGATGGGTAGAAAACTAATCCTATCTTTGTTGGATCTTGGGTGAGTGCATTTGCTTATGAGTAGACCTAGCTATCTCTTTCTCTCTTAAGTGCTGACATCTGCTGTGGGCTATTGAGAGTATGAGGGCTATTAAGATTGAGTCTGCTTCCTGTCTAAAAAAACATGTTTCTCCATTTCTCATCCAGGGAGGTATAATATTCTGCCTTTTTAATATTTCCTAGAATATTTCATTCTTCTAGGAGAGGGGTGGGTGCTAACTTCCTACAGAGGGTTTTTAAAAAATAAATAAAGAAATGGTTTGCAGTTGCACAGGAAGTTAAGAAAAGCAGACAGCTTCTGCCCTCCACACAGCATTAATGGGCCCCAGCTTTATCCAGTAATTTGAGTAACATAAGCACCCATGTGAAAGGTCATGTTTGTTTTTGGAACAAGTCACATCAAGGTCTTGGGCAAATGGAAACTGCTGTAGCCAAATCTCTCTCTGTCTTTCAGAGAGAGAGAGGGAGATAATGAGGGAGACAAACAGACAGAAAGATAGAGACAGAGAGGGAGGGAGATAGAGAGACTGACAGAGGGAAGGAGACAGAGACAGACGGAGGGAGGGAGGGAGGGAGGGAGGGAGGGAGGGAGGGAGGGAGAGAGAGAGAGAGAGAGAGAGAGAGAGAGAGAGAGAGAGAGAGAGAGAGAGAGAGAGAGAGAGGCCTTCTCTCCTTTGAAAACATTAGTAATCATCATATCAAACATCACATATGAAACATGCCAACCTAATCACAATTCTATGTTCATCTCTGCGAGAAAGAGAGAAAACTTTGGAGAGTACCATAGGGACATTGCTGATGTTACCCATATTCTGAAATAAATCGACTCTGGGAAACATTTTTTTCTCTTTTTTAAAATCCCTGCTATCAACTCAAGGTGCATCATAAAAAAGCAGTCCTCCTAGAGGCTGTTCTAAAATCTTTTCCTAACTCTGATGAAGGCATCTGTCAGAATAGCATGGGGGAAATTGAACTGACAAAGATACAAAACTGGATCTACCAGTGGGCCTCGAAGATGATTTATTGTATATTGTCAATGTTTTCTGACCCCTGAGGTTTTAACACTACAGCACTAGAAAGGCTATTGATCTATATCTGCACATTTACAGGAGCCTCAGTATTCCTGGCTGTAAAATGGGTTTTTGTCTATGCTGGCAGGCAATTTTATTCTTCAGAATTGCAAGTAAAAATGAACAGGCAGAAAATAGGTACACAACTAGATCTCCTGAACTATGCACAAAAATCACTAGGAATGGAACTTAAAGTTTACTTGTCAATAAATCCCTGAGTTCTATTAAAAAGCAAATCCCATCCCCCCCCCCTTTCCCCAGTTGTTTTCTTCTGACATAGAATACAATCCCTGGAAATTACATACAACAGAATGTCAAATTTGGGACTTCCTACTGCCACAGAATGCAAGAAATTACTTTTGCTTTAGCCCGCATGGATCCAGATTACATGTTCTTCGCTGTTCACTGATTTAATTATTTTTTAAAATACTTAGTCTTATGATTTATAATTGGAAAAGTTTTCAACTTGTTAATATGGTTCTGAATTCTGACATGTTTTAAAGTTATCCTCCATCATCCTACTCAAGTTTATCATTATGTGTACTCACAAATAAATAGTATTTTTGCTGCTCTTATTATTTATATTGGATGCCAGCTATGATTGTGGTTATGCGTCCCTTCCTGAATTACAGCCCAGTTTCCCAAGACTAATAAAATGTAATCAGCAGTGGAATTTACACACCCTCAATTGAAACTATCAAAGCAGATCTCATTTGGCCAACCAACACCCCCCCCCCATCACCACTGTTGCACACTCAGACTTGGCTTAAAAACAAAACATTATCAGTTCCCTCCCCTTTCTCCAAACAAAGAAAAACGTCCAGGTACACAATCCATGTATACAAATGATTGATCCTTTTCTCCAGCTTTTCTCCAATGCTTTCTCATGTATAATATACTTTTTTCCTCATGTAAACAGAGCTCTCCCTTTGCTCCTTAAGAACACAGAACGAAAGTAAGACATACTCTATGTGAACAATCAAACGAGTGCTCATATTTAGGTTAACAAAATTAGGTGACAAAGGCTGGTTTTCAGAAATATTCAATCAACTGAGAAATAAAAACAGCAGTTCTACATATATACCTCCTTAAAATCCCAGATCATTCCCCCCACATTTAAATTCAAGGGTTAACGTATTTTCCCCCACCCCACAAATACAGAAAGTTAATTGCAGTTATTACTTTCCTGCTCTGCAGCAGAATCAATATTTTTAATTAATATCTTTTCTAATAGGACTTATTCCCAACAAGAATCTGACAAATCACTGTTTTCTTTAAAAAGGATGAATTGGAAGGGAAGAGTCTTACTTACTTTCAGAAGACACTCAAGAGCTTGGTTTTGTGTGTGCTAGTGGAGGAGAACAGGGGAAAAAGGAAAGGAAAAACTTTATCTGAACTTTGCTTTATTTAAAAAAAAAGTTGTGAAGGGCAAGGGGGAAAAAAGTGAGAGATAATAAAGGAGCGCTCCACTGGTAGGGTTAATTTTGGCTCCTCCAAGAAGTTACTGCCCACTCATTAGGATTGGGAAAAAAAAAGAAGAGTTAAGATGTGGTAGTGTACGCAAAGAAGCAACAGGCCTGCGTGATATTTTGGAAAGGTGACAGTTTTCTTCTGGAATCCTTGGAATGAAGCAGAGGAATTAAATTAGCAGCAGTGAGTCAGTTTCACAGGGGGAGGAAGGGGCGGAGCTGGAGGCAGAAGTGGGCGGGGCCTAGAAGACTGATATCATACCCCCACGGGACGAAAATGTTGGACGGGAAAGGAATTTGGAGGAAGAAAGGGTCTTATCTTTATCAATCATGATGAGTCTTGAAAATGCTGGGACAAATAATCGGGTTCTGCACTGATAATTTTCAGAAAACTTAGGCACTTTAGATGGCATTTAAAAGAAACCTGACAAGCTAATATTCATGGATGAGTGCCAGTTAAAATTCAAGCAGTATTACAGGTAAATACTATTTTGATGGAATAAATAGAATAGAATAGAATAGAATAGAATAGAATAGAATAGAATAGAATAGAATAGAATAGAATAGAATAACAGAGTTGGAAGGGACCTTGGAGGTCTTCTAGTCCAACCCCCTGCTTAGGCAGGAAACCCTACATCATTTCAGACAAATGGTTATCCAACATCTTTTTCTTTCATTTCATGCCTTTATTTTTATAAATAACTCAAGGAAATGAACATATCTAATATTTCTTCCTCCTCGTATTTTCTTCACAACAACCCTGTGAGGTAGGTTGGGAGTGAGAGAAAGTGATTGGTCTGAGGTCACCAAGCTGGCTTTCATGGCTAAGGCAGAACTTGAACTCCCAGTCTTCTTCCTTTCAGCCTGGTGCCTTAACTACTAAACTAAATTGATTACCCCAGCCATTGTGGGTTGTAAACATGAATTATAAAACAGCTTAGAGTACCAGTGATGAGTTTCCTTATTCAATGCCATTGTAACTTCAAACAGTTGCTGAATGAATGGTTGCTAAGCAAGGTTTGTGTAAATCAAACCAATCATTTATTCACTAAAACATACCATGCAAATCAGGACACAGAATCGAGACAATTGGTGAAAACTGTCGAAGTTCACACATGCTTTAAGCCGTGGTTTGTTTTAATATTGATTTTTTAAAAAAATATCACAATTCTTACATTGGACTAAGCCGATGATGGCGAACCTATGGCATGCGTGAGCACACGAGCTGTTGCCCCAGTTCAGCTTTGCCACACATGTGCATGTGCCTCCTGTCGGCCAGCTGGTTGCCAGGTCTCTGCCGCACATGTGCAGAGGGTGGAGCCCGTGCGAGGGGCCCGTGTGTGTATGTGTGTGTGTGTGCAGGGAGGGCATGCAGATGCGCAGGGCATATGCACAGAACCGGCATGTGCATTGCATTTTGGGAGTTTGGCCCACGCACATTCGCGTGCACATGTGCGTGCGCTTTGGGCACTCAATCCAGAAAAGGTTAGCTTGCTGATCCCAATGGCTGGATTTACATTCTAAGTCAAAACCAAACAAATCTCTTTATTGTTGTAGCTTGGTGAGTGAACTCAGGCTCTGACTGGCAACTGCTTTCCAAGAGTTTAAGATAAGGCTGAGAAAGACTTATCTAAAGTTTCAGATAGAAGTGATTTTGGATCTTTCGGTTATAAATTATGTCGCATAGCTATAGCATTTCTATCCCCCATTCACAGAGAAGATGATCTAATCAAACAAGACTTATGCTTTACTTCTCCCAGGACTCTTTAGGATGTATATAAAACAAGAAAAAGATAAGGGAGAAAGGATAAAATACTTTAAAATGTGGGATGAGTGATAAGACTTGGGGGACAGAGTACAATATGTTCATTCAAATAAAATATTTGAATTCAGCCACATGTATTCACATATAAATCCGTGGATCAACAATTCCTACTTACAGTCACTCATGCCCTAGTCACTTTATCTTGACTATTGCAAGACTCTCTACATGGGACTGCCCTTGAAGAGCATCCGGAAGCTACAGTTGATGCAAAATGCAGCAGCCTGCATGGTTTTGTGCAGCCCCCGGTGAGCACATTTACCACCTCTCCTGGGGGAGCTGCATTGGCTGCCAATTTGCTTCCTGGTGCAATTCAAGATGCTGGTTGTCACCTTTAAAACCCTTCATGGCTTGTGACCAGGTTATCTGAGGGACCATCTCTTGCCAGTCATGTCTACCCAACCCATCAGAGCGGGGAGGCAGGGAATGCTGCGGGTCCCATCCCCGACGGAAATATACCTGGTTGGACCCAGAAGAAGGGCTTTCTCTGTGGTAGCTCCCTCTCTCTGGAACATCATTCCCCCAGAGATTAGAATGGTCCCCACTCTAGCACTCTTCCAGAAGGCGCTGAAGATCTAGTTCTGCCAGTGTGGCTAGGAAACACAGAGCGGGATAGAGCCCATTAAATGGTTTGGGTGATCTGCTGTCGCCAGGGCGGGGTGAGGTGGGCGGTGATTTTATTATATTATACTATATTAATGTATTTGATTCTTTTTATTAGTTTTATTGTTTTAAATTTGGTTTTATATTCTGTAAGCTGCCTTAAGTCGCCATGGGTGAATAGGTGGCAATATTAGATAGATAGATAGATAGATAGATAGATAGATAGATAGATAGATAGATAGATAGATAGATAGATGATAGATAGATAGATAGATAGATAGATAGATAGATAGATAGAGGATTACCACTTTAGGGTAGTCAGCTCACATATACCCATTTGGTCTTGGGGCCAATATCCAGAATTACAGGGTTGGCGGGATGCCTTTTGTGTTATGAATCTGGTTTTTAGGATATTCTTAAGGTAGTTGTTTAGTTACCCTCACATTAAAAGTACAGATAGCAAAAAAAGCTATCTGTCATATCAACCATAATAATGTTTTTTTTCATAGGTAGGGTCATTTAGCTTCCATCTCTATGTGAAACCAGCCATTGTGGTTTGTACGGTGGGTTATGGCTTATTATTTCTTTAAATTTATTGGCTGTCCAATACAGTGGACTCTTGGCAATGTACAAAAGTGGAAAAAACATAAAAACTGCTAAAATATTAAATCAGATAGCCCAGATTAAAATAATCCAATGAATGATAAAATCAATAAAACAAAACGGGCCATTAAACAATAAATTTCAGACTTAGTGTAATATGTGAACGTAAGCTACCATATAACCCAGGGGTGAAATGCTACTGATTTGCTCGGGTATGGGTGAATCAGTAGTGATAAAAACTACCGTTTCGGGCAAACCGGTAGTAAAGAAAAGCAGGTGAACCAGTAGTTAGTTACAAGTTTGGTTGAACCGGCAATTTAAAAAGCTCCCGGTTTGGGCAAACCAGTAATTAGCTATCAGTTCAACTGAACTGGTAGTTAAAAAAAGTACTGATTCCTCCAAACTGGTATTTCCAACAATCAGCTGTGCAGCGGGGTTTAGCTTTGCTAGAAAGCAGGAAATCCTGCTTTCTGGTATAGCTAAATCTCATGCCACAGCTGATCCCCTGTCGCTTCTACTTAGCTTCCCAAGACTCCTTTTGGCATGTACTGGGCATGCACACACACAACATGCACCAAAAGGAGGCTTGGGAAGTTAAGTAGAACAGCGGGGGGGGGGGGGATATCAGCTGTGCAGCGCAGTTTAGCTTTGCTGGAAATCAGGAAATCCTGTTTTCTAGTGAAGCTAAATCGCGCGCAACAGCTGATCCCCCGTTGCTTCTACTTAGCTTCCCAAGCATACTTTTGGCATGTACTGCGCATGCACATGCAGTGAATGTTTGGCACGCAGTGCATATGTGTGGCCAGTGAACCGGTAGCAAACGAGTTTGGATTTCACCACTGATATAACCATGTTTAAGTAAATCATGATTGAGTATGATCCATGATCCCAGTCTATGTATTCACAGAGTAGTCCCCTAATTGAAGGACTTGGGGTTATTTCATAATCTATATATATAAAAGCAAGATACTACTAAATTATCATCATAAAATCTCCAGAACCATAAAGCCTACTAACCTGAAATTTGCCATGTATGTTTCTCTTGGCTTCTAGGTGCTCAGTAAAAAAGGATTTTTCGAAATGACCATCAGAGCATTAGTATTTTCTATATTATTATTAACATGCTCTGATGCTAAGGAGTTCTACTCCCCCTCCCCAGCTGAAAAGAAATCTGTTCCAAATGCAAAACACAAGCAGAAAAGAGGAGTTTCAGTTTCAGTTTTACTTTCATAGCAGCAAGCAGGAGATAGGAGAGGGGAGACTTCTATGAGGCAAGCCTGAGGGAGAGAAGGGGAATAGGATAGGATAGGATAGGATAGGATAGGATAGGATAGGATAGGATAGGATAGGATAGGCTTCTGTGGGGCAAGGCTGAGGGAGAGAAGGGGAGAGGAGATGGCAATTGTAACTACTCATTAATTTTCAAACTGTGTCGATTTATCAAGCCTGATCACATAGTTTCATAGTGGAGCACGGGTATTCAGCTACTATCTTTTATATGGATAGCTGTCTAAGTTGCATTTAAAGGAAGAAGTCTATAGTAGCCTATAGTAGGAAAGTTTGATATTGTTCACAAAGACCATCTGTCTTGCAGATTGAACAAACAGAAAATATATATTGATGTATGCAATGCATAAAAATTGTATGACATTTTTAAAACATAAGCTGGTGCCCTAGTCTTTTGATGTCAGTTTCAAAATGTGCTGCTTTAAATCTATTTTCTTTTAATTAAATAGATGAATTAAATTTTCATGATGCACAGTATAAAAATCAAACTATGGAGTGGGGAAATACATTTAAGCCTCCTATTTGCTAGTTGCACAGTCTTTGAGATTTGCTGCGATGAGAAAAAAGGTGAAATCACAGGTGCTCTGCAACCAAGACTGATTTTAGTATTTTATCCCACTGCTTATTTGTTCACAATTAAAAGATGCCAACAAAAAATGTGTATGTTTACACAAATCTTTTATGGTTGTATATTAGCATAGTTTTCTTTTAAAATTATGTTTTGATTACATTGTTATTTATCATTCTTGTTGAAGGTTTCTGTTGGCAAAAAGGCGGATTACAAATCCCAAAAATACATATACCCAATAGAAAGTGTTGCAATATACACGTTGCAAGTGAATTTTCAATATTGTTTGGCCAGTAGTAAAGGAAAGGAAATTGTGCATTTGTTCAGTGGCACAAACCTCAAAGTTGTAGAAAGTTGGATACATATTAAGTAACTGATCTAATAAAGAGATTAGAATATTCTGTCCCAGATCAGTTTAAGTATTTTATTCTCAGGTTTGGAATTTACTGTATGAACTCAGGGAGGGAGTTCGGAATGATGTAATCTCTTTTTCCCAGTTATGAATATACTCCCACTCACTCAATTTTTCCCTGGGGGTGTGTGTAGAACACATTTCCTGGCATTTTGAATATTCAGTAGTGAAAGATTCTAGAGCCAAGACCTACCAGTTTCTTCAAAACTCTAGGCTGCCATCTAATGGTAACACAAGAAAACTGGAATTTTATCAGAACTGAAGAAGCTTCTTGGATGAGAAGTGGAACATTTTCAAAGGAAAAAAAACCCCCAAGAATGACCAGTTGCCTTTTGGAAAAAGCACAACCATGATCTGGATGACTGAGAATCTCCACAGAGTTTTATCAAAGTTCCTTGTATTGTGGAAGTATCACAAATGAAAGTAAATATACATCCCAGGATAATGTTGCAGGATCCAATCTGGGTTGGTCATCAGGACTAGAGGTTTAGTCTTCTGAACTTTTGGACTGGTGCTGGAGTCCATCCTCAGGAAATTTTTCTGTCACCAGATGTAAATCTATCAACCTAGCTATGAGTTTATGAAATGAAAAGGCTGATTTAATGCTTGGATTTCAAAATTTCTGTCTACAAGGTACTGTAGGAAGTTAGCACCCCCCTCTCCTAAAAAAATGAAATATTATAGGAAATATTAAAAAGGCAGAATATTATATATTCCTTAAAGGAAAAACATGTTTCTAAAGACAAACTCAGCTCTTTGCCTCCCCCCAGCAGATATTTTGGGGCCAATCTATCTACAGGACAAAGGCTTGGCCAGCTTATCTACAAAACAAAAGACATAGCCCTCAGGACATGATAGGATTAGCCCTCACTCAAGATCCAAACCAGGACAAAGCCATTAAGCCATAATAGGAATTGCCCAAAGCCCCTTCCTTACATAATCACCCAGCAAGATTCAACCAGGCCTGCGATTCAAAACAATCTATAAAGTTACCCCTGCATGGCCCCATGGGAGTTTGACAACCAATCAGGACACCTGCCCTTACACAGGAACAGGAAGCTCCAAGGAAGAGCCCAAGAGAGGGTATAAATCTCTTCTCTCCCCCTCTCTCTCACACACCTCCATGTGCTCTTTTTGACTAGGACCTCAAACCATTTGGTCCTGTCCACCATTAAACCATCTTTCCAACCAGTCTCCATGTTTCAAGTGTCTTTCTTCCCACTTGGAACTGAACCCAGATGGACATTTCTTCCAATAGTACCTTTCTTACAGATTTTTTAAAAAGAAATCCTGAAAATATGTTTCATTGATGGTCTTTGCACAACAGACCCAAACACAAGGTAGCCAACTACTTTTGACATGCCGGTTCAGGCAATGGTTAGTATATGATGCAATGTACTATGTGATCCGAGAAAATTGGGTTAACCAAATAAACTATATTTCTCTTAAGCATGGTGTTGTTTTTGTATATTGTTGGTGTTGAATTATGGGCTTGAAGCAGTCATCTGTTACAAGAGCCTTGGTGGCGCAGCAGACTAAAGTGCTGTTAAATAGCACCAGCTGCCTGCAATTAATGCAAGTTCGAATCTCACCAGGCTCAAGGTTAACTTAGCCTTCCATCCTTTCAAGATAGGTAAAATGAGGACCCGGATTGTGGGGGCAATAAGCTGACAGTATAAATATACAAAAGTATGAATGCTATTGCTTAACGCATTGTAAGCCACCCTGAGTCTTCGGAGAAAGGTGGCATATAAATTGAACCAATAAATAAACAATAAATACTTGTACCCTCCTAACTGGAAAAATCTGAACATTTAAACTGAGAATTCTTTTATCCTGTATCTCATTTTCTTGTTTTATCTGTGCATACAATAGAAATTGTAATTTGTTAGGGGAATAGGCCTTAAATACTTAGCCTTCTCCAGATGTGTTCAATTAATGTTTCTCAACCTCAACAACTTTACAATGTGTGAACTTCAACTACCAGAATTCCCAGCCAGCTGAGAATTGAAATCTACAGATCTTTAAAGTTACTGAGGTTGAGAAACATAAACATCAGATTATGGCTCCTTTTATCTCCAACTATACAAGCTGCTTGGTAATTATGGGAATTATATCAAATACTTCTGGAATGGACCCAGAATAGGGAAGGGTGAATTTAAAAATAACTGTCTCCCTCTAATCCAGACCAACAATACAGCAGGGTTGGGCAGCTATGGCCCCTTTATGACCTGTGCCCTTCAACTCCCAGAATTCTTAAGCCGCCATACTGGCTAAGTAATTCTGGAACCACAGGTCATAAAGGGGTCATAGTTGCCCACTCCTGATCTATAGAGAAACAATAACCTGACAAATGTTTAGTGATGTCGGCAAGTTCTGGAATTTTTTAAAAAAATCAACCGTTGGCTGAAAGGAACAGATTAGAATTTGGTAGATACGGTGAAGAGCTAGCAGGCTGGTCACTGAATCCAGATGCAAGGAGAATAACTTGAGTTATTGAGAAGCAACTGTAGATGGCAGTACTCTTTGTGAGTAGGATTTGGGGAGGAGACAGAGGGTTGTTTAGTCTCAGTTTCACCAATCGGATACATGAATTATTGTGGGAAAAGAGAAGACGATGGAGGAATATTTGGAGGAGATATATAAACAAGCACGGGGCTAGATAGAGAATAGCTAGAAGGAGCAATGTTTGTAAGACATTTCTTCTCTGATCTTTCCTCCTGTTTCTGCCTTTTTACACAGGTCTAGTTCAGGTAGCTGCAGAACAGCTGACTAGGCAAAGATGCTGCTTCTGGTAGTTTTGTGCTGGCTATGGGGACTGACATCTCTGAAGCAGGGGGGTACAGCTTCTGCTACCTTCCTCCCCCCCATGGACACACTATTTCAGAAGATTAGCAACCTCTTCGAGCAAAGT
Organism: Coluber constrictor foxii; assembly: GCA_038048745.1. Taxonomy (NCBI): domain Eukaryota; kingdom Metazoa; phylum Chordata; class Lepidosauria; order Squamata; family Colubridae; genus Coluber; species Coluber constrictor. The sequence continues at coordinate 58,416,237 of CM075961.1, read as the reverse complement.
CGGGTAAGGAGCAAAAGAAGAACGGTCCAATTCTTTCTCTGGACAAGTGGTAGAGAAGTTCTAACGCTGTACAATTATCAGATATTTTCTAAGAAGCTTTGATGTTTTAAACTAAAGTACTACTCTATGGTATCCTTTTAGAAAAAGGAAACTCCTCACAATAAATGGACAACACACTTGGCAGCTCTGTAGAGAATCTAATTTACATTCAAGCTGATGTAATAACTGCATGCAAATTTTTGTCTGATTTATGTTCTGAAGTTTACCCATTTTAGCAAAATTTTGGCAAGTCCATTCTTGGAAATATTTTTGAGGCATAGGATTGTCTGTGCATTTTTTAATTTTCATTGGCTTTAAGTATAACTTCTTTACTTTCTCTACACCGTACATAAGGACCATTCTTTGCCATTTGTAGGAAGTGCTGGGGAAAGACCAATTTGATACTCCAGTTGACATCGATAAGCTGCCCCCCAACTACCATCATGAGGAGAATAAGCAGCGGAGAGTGGGAAATTCCACTTTTTTCAGACACTATGAAATCAATAAAGTGAGTAAACTATAGAAAATGGGAAGAAACATATAGGTTATTTAAACATTAAGAATCTTGGATAGCTATATTCACTTGGATACATTGATAGATGTATGCTATATAGAGCCCTAACTTATGTTCTAAGAGGTTTGTTTTTCAATGTGTTAAAGTTAATTTTGCTGCGTTTTGATGTAGAGTCAGCTATTAAAAGTTTTTATGCATTTAAAATATTTATAACCTGCTGCTTTACTTAAAGTAGGAAGCAGATTAAAGTGGTGACGCAAACTGCACAGAATGATAGAAATGGGATACACTTTTGCCCTCAATTTTAAAGAAAACTGTCTGTGGATATGAAAAAAGCACATAAAGAGGATAATTCTAATTTGGCTCTCTGCCTGATAGGAATGTCCAGCAAAGTTCAGTAAAACAAATCCCAGATTTTGCTTACTGAAATGACACAATCGATTCTATCCCTTTAGCATTTTTTAATCTTATTCTGTTACAGGTATAAAGGAAATCCAATATCAGTCAGCATTTTTTGGTACTGTAGTAGCTATAGTTTCAGTGGCCTGCCAGTGGCCGGCACTCCCCTTACAGATTTGAGATTGCCCTCATTCTTTGGCAATTAGCTCTGCAATTCATCATTTTCATTTTGGCTATGTCCCAGGGAAAATTGGTATCAAGAGTATTATGGGAAATCATAAATATGGCTTTGGGACCCCTCTATTGCCCAGTGAGTGTCAAGTAGTCCCTTATCCAGCAGTGCTCTAACAGAGTTCCAGGAAGACAAACTGCCACAGATTTTGCCCAAGTTTGCGGCCAGTCATGGCAGGAACCTGATTTAAAAGTTGCAAAAAGTTGTATTGCTTCTTTGCTGTGGCTCTCTATATAATCTGGAGTATATTTGAACATACATTTTCCTCTCCTATCTGTCTAGTTCAACACCATCAGACAGGAAATCATATTGATGGAATGAGTATTCCCTGTGCATCGGAGGGGATGCATGGAAATTCTGATCTAAAGATCCCATAGCCATGCAATGCCTTAACCATTAGGGTTTTTGAAAACATATCCTTTCTCTTTGCTAATCCCATTCAACCTTATATTGTTCTTTGTAGATGACTGATAACCATACAGGTGATATGATGTTTTCAGAGAAATCGTTGACCTCTATTGAGCAAAAAGAGAGTTATCCAAAGGAGGAGGTTAGTATGCAAAATATGAGCATATTTGCTTACGTTTTCCTGTCAGATTTAGGCTGTGTACTGTACACGTTTGTGTGTGTGTATGAGAGAGGAAAAGAATGTATTGAAGAGACAGGTGGGAGCATATTAGTGGTAAGTAATATGTAGCCCTGGAGTCCTCTCTCTGTGATCTTTGGAGTCCCTTCTGACTATAACTGCTGAAAACAGACACCTTTCTTGTTATTCTAAAGTGAAAACCCCATAAAAAGTGTGGTGCAAATCTTGCAATTGGCATATTTAATTAAAAAAAAACCCCCTCAAACCTTCATCCAACTCCTTTCCCTGCCATTATGAGTTATGTAATTTTGTCATGTTTTCATGTAATTTTTCATCCACCTTCTTGCCCTCAAAGTATAGACATGATCACCTAAAGATCGTATACTTTACTGCAAGATTCTAAAATGGGTGGTGCAAGCAAGTATGCCAGTCATGAGTAGACTTTTTATCTTTTTTAAATGATCATATTGAATTCCTCATGATGTCTGCCAGCATGCTTTAACAAATGTGATTGGGAAATTAATGTCATATTGTGAGCTATATCTATTTTTTGCATATTAAGGTTAATGGGGTTTTTTTTGGGGGGGGGGGTTATGTAACAGGAACATTCTTTCTCTTCTATAATTTACCAGTTGATTATTACCCTCTAATGGATTCTGCTCTAAAGAACTTGAGGCAAGGCAGTGAAAAAAAACTGCCAGAACAATGAAGTGGACATTGTGATGTCATAATCAAGTTTCACCATTTAATACTTGTGCTTCTGTTGCATGCAAGGATGTCAGGGCCATAACTTACATGTTTATCACTTGTCCACTTTGTCTATTATGGGAATCAAAGAAATTAATACACTACTGTCATTTTTAATATCTCAGCTACCTCTTTTAATGAAATACAAAAATTTCATTAAAATTGAAGTAGAATCCAAACTTGTTAGATATGAGATTAAAAAGGTATAGGAAACTTGACTGATTATTCCTGACTTGTTCTAGGACTTTGTTAGTCTTCCCTCGCTAGGATCTTGACAGCAGGCAATTCAATACCTTTTAAAAACATTTAAGCAAGGAAATGCTTAATTCCAAAGGCAATAATTTCTTTGTTCTCTGACCCTTTCCCAGAATTAGATACTAAAGCACAGTTTTACTGAAGATGATTTATTCAATGATTAAAGGTAACAGCATTTGTTAAACCTATAACCATCTGTCCAAACCATTTTCATAACCGGAACTCCTGAGTCCCTTCCTTTCACTAATCTTTGATTAGATTCATATTTCCCTATCTTAGAGTTTAGGACCAAAGAATTTGGATTCCAAAATGACCCCCACTCTTAACATACATTCTCTGATCATATAGGTTTAACAAATTCACTCAAATCTTCAGGGCTATCCTTCTCTAGGATCTTACAGAGGAGTTGGAGTATATATTCTGGCACTTCTGGGCAACATAATTATTGTGTATACTTATAGAGGAACAATTTTTTTTGGTGGAATATAGGGTGAGGATGATTAGAAATGTAGACCGCTCAGAAGACAACGATAATACTTCTCTTCCCCATTTTCATTGCTTTTTATCTCCATCTTTCTAGGACAATAAATCAATGTCTAATGAAGAAGAAAACAGTGCTGAGCCAGAGAGAACAACTGCTGGGCTTAAGATCTTCAAGCTAGGTTTCCCTCAGCTTCGGCCAAAGCTAACTTTTCTTATTTTTCGCTTGCCCCAGCATCAGAGTCAGCAGATGCCTGAAGCCAAACTGGTAAAAGAAGAGCCAATCAGTGATAAGAGGCACAGATTGCTGGCCATTCGGAATGGGCTTTTAGCAGCCCCCCATCCAATTAAGAAGGCCCTGCCTGTGACCCCAAACCACAAGATTACTCCACGAAAGCGTCATTTCTTTTTCTTCTGGAGAAAAATATAAGGCATTAGAAACATATGAGGCATTGGGAAAACATAATACCTAGGCAAGTGGAAAATGTTCTAGCTTCCCAGATATTTCTATTGTCACATCAAAAGTTTAAAGTGAGGTTGGTCCTACAAAAGGGGGAAATGTTTTCTTCAAAAATTCAAAATAAAAGTTATCCTTTTGAAAAAGCTCTTAATGAAATAATGTAATTTTTTTCCTGGAATATTATGATGGTGATGATGATGTTATCCATTTAGTCGTGTCTAGCTCTTGGGCAATTCTATTGGCCAGATCTTTCCAATCTTGCACTACTTGAGTTCTTCCATGCTCTGGCAGGCATCAACTTTGATGGTGTCAGGCCACTGAATTCTTTGACAATCTGGTTTCCTTTTATCACTAACTTTTCCAAACGTCATGATGGTAGCTGCATGAATCTCTGGGAGTACATTGTATTCAAAATGGTAGGTATTACAAACAAGTAGACACGCTACTTAGGTTCCATAAGATGACATTGTTTGATGGATAGAATCTGAAACACACCTACAGTATCATCCTCAATCACATCAAACAGATCATAGAAATATATTATCCCTTAGATAGCCAGGCCCTAGGCCGTATAGTTCTTTAAAACTGATAATCAGCAACTTTAACTGCACCTACAAACCATCTGGTAACCAGAGCAGATTGTGAAGCAGTACAGGTAGGGTCACAGATTCATTTGCTGCTCTTATCATTGCTTGCGCTGTTGCATTCTAGACCAGTTGTAGCTTCTGTATGGTCTTCAAGAGCAGCTCCATTGCTGTAAAACAATTGTGACGTGGCCAGAGCATGACTGACTGAAGAGCCTTCCAACTTAGAAAAAGGTGCAAATGTATCTGTGCAAACCCTCTTGGTCACAAGTGCCACCTGCTCTTTGAATAGGAATTGAGAGTCCAAAAGATTCGAGAACCTATGGGACACAATCATATGGAAAAGTACCATTCTATTGAGAATTAAAAACAGAACTGTATTCCTAGAAATGGTGTGTGGGGAGTGTACATAGTCTTTTTAATACTGAGTCTGTTCTTCCCATCCAGACCCACATAATCTCCATATACTGGGCTAGGACTTCAACAACATACTGAACTAGGACTTCAACAACATTGCCTACATGGCATAAGATTAAAATTTAGGATTGGATATAATCAGTTTACTGATGATACTGGAAAACTCAAAAAATGGATGACCTCACCTGAAAATTTCTTGTAGATGTAGATGTTAAAAAAAAGGTGAAAAAAGCATTGCATTCTGCAGTACTGCTGAAGTGGCAGGCTGCAGGCTCTGTGTCTCTGCCCACCAACACTGATTAGAACTGGCAACAGAGAAAGAAGAACCACTGTAAAACTGTTTCCAAACCTCAACCCTCAAAGCCAATCCAATAGGATACCATGATCAATGGTACTGAAAGTCAAAGAGCACAAGGAGCACAAGATGAAAAGCAGTACCTCTTCCTGTCACCATGGATTATCCACTAGCATGACCAATGCAGATACTTTTATTTTCCTTCACGTTTTGGTAGTTGAAATAGTTAAGTAGTACTATTACTACTTTAGGATATGAATTAAATATTATCTTGAAATAATACTCTATAATATTGCAGTGCAGAGAAGCATTAGGTGACAGCAAAATCTGCTAGTTGACACATTAACTCCATTTCTAGATCTAAAAAAGTAGTCAGAAAATCCTCATATCATGATTCCTAGCAATAAAGGGATTTTACTACAGTATTAGTAACTATTTATTGCTGAAGGAAATAGCAACTATGACTTAGAGGCACATTCTTTCTATAATTCAAGTTTAATGTATAAAGTAACTAAAGTAACATTTTTATCCCACAACATTGATCAACACAAAAGTGGAAGATGGCTATGATAAAAACAGGCCCTTAGTATATAGGTAGTCCTCAACTTATGACAATTGAGCCCAACATTTATGCTACTGAGTGAAACATTTGCTAAGTGAGTTTCGCCCCATTTTATGATTTTTCGCACCACATTTGTGAAGCGGATCACTGCAATTCTTAAATTAGTAACGCAATTGTTACATGAATTCGGTTTCCGCATTGACTCTGCTTGTCAGAAGGTTGCAAAAGGACATATCATGACTCCAGGACACTGCAACCGTCATAAAAGTGAGTCGTCAAGCATCCGAATGTAAATCACGTGATTATGGGGATGCTGCAACTGTCATAAATGTGAAAAACAGTCATAAGTCCCTTTTTTTTCAGCACCGTTGTTAATTTTGAATGGCCACTAAATGTACTGTCGTTAAATGGAGACTAAGTGTACTGAAAAAAAGAGATGGCTAATCCCAATAAACCATTTTTTTCAAACAAGTGGACTTTAAAATAGAGCATTATTTGCTCCTGGCGTATCCTATCACCAAGTGAACTATCGGTTCCCCGAGGTGAATTAGGGACTCGCATTTGCCAGGCGCTGAGGGAGCAGCGCCTGCCATTAACTTCCCTTTGAGGTTTTCCCGCCTTGCCCCCCCCCCCCGCTCCCCCAAGCGCCTGGAAGAAGGCGCGCGCACCAACCGCCAAGCCCCTCCTCCATCTTCGCTCGCGCCTTGGAAGAGGAATTGTTCTCCCTTTCTCCCCCCCCCCCCAATTTCCTTTGTTGTCTGAGGGGAAAAAACTCCTTTCCGTCGCCATCGCTCTTTCTTTTCGCCAAGCGGAGGAACGGCCTTTCTCGGAAGCACATCCCTGGCTGAGGTGGTCGCCGTGAATTCCTTGAACCTCTTGCTGTAGTAATCCTTCCACGCCGTGAGCAGAAACGCCTTCTAGGGCAAGGGTCTCCAACCTTGGCAACTGTAAGGCTTGTGGTTTGGAGACCCCTGTTCTAGGGTGTAGCGTTTCAAGGACTGCGGTGTTCGGTAACTTGGTAGCTGCAGGGTTTCCCTCCTCAGTCGATTTAACGCGTGCAGATTTGTCATAATGCTGCAAAGTGGTTGTCGGACAAACCTATACGCTTTCTTGACTGTTCCAAACCGAATCTTAATAGCATTGCCTAATCTACTAGTACAACATGGGGTTCATAGCTATTAGCCTTTACAGTGCCTGATGAGCTATAATCTCTGTTATAATGCCATCCTCATAAGATTTGAGGACTGCTTTAAAATTCCTTCTGTCTTCCTAAATGAACATTATTCTAAAAGAATGATTGCACGGTTGCTAATATACTACCGTTTCCTTTAAAAAGGGGGATCTCAAATGTCCTAGAATTGCCATATAGTGGATTGGATTAATTGGTCGATTGATTATATGCCACCTATATAATCAAATTTTACCAATCACATGGGTTGGAAATTGAAGACATATGAAGAAAATTAACCTCTTCATATGGAGAGGTTAATTTTTAACTTCATATTATGTATTTAAATAAATCTGAAGTTGTGCCTAGTTTATGCTGGGAACAATTCAGTTCCCAATTAGGCTGGGAACAGTCTGGATAACTCAACAGGCTAAAAGCAGACTAAAGCCTGTTATTAACATCCAGCTGTCTGCAATTACACCAGTTCGAATCTCTCCAGGCTCAAGGTTGACTCAGCCTTCCATCCTTTCTAAGGTAGGTAAATTGAGGACCCAGTTTGTGGGGGCAATAAGCTGACTTTGTATAAAATATACAAAAGTATGAAGGCTATTGCTTAATGCATTGTAAGCCGCCCTGAGTCTTCGGAGAAGGGCGGCATATAAATCTAATTAAAATAAAAAATAAATAAATAAATTTCTTTCCTAATTCCTCTGTGTGTGATGAGAAATAAAGTAATATTTTCATTTCTTAACGGTGTTAAGAAATCTGTTCCAATTACATGAAAACATCACAGTGTCCTATGAAAAGGAGAAAAGTATTATTCCTGATTAGAGGGATTTAATACTACATAGTCTAAATCAGTAATGGCTAACCTTTTCCAGACTAAGTGACCAAAGCATGTGCATGCGCATATGAATGCGCACATGCCCACCAACTCCCCTAAATGCAATGCATGTGAGGACCCTCCGCGTACGCTTTGCACATGTGCATGGACCCCCGCACACGCCTCTCCCCATGAGTGGGCCCTGCACATGTCACGCCCCCCTCATGCACAACAGAGACCTGAAGACCAGCTGCCTTGTGGGAGCCTTGCGCACATGCGCGGTGGAGTTGAACTGGGGCGTTGGCTCGCGTGCCCACAGAGAGGATGTTGTGTGCCACCTCTAGCACATGTGCCATAAATTCACTATCACGGGTCTAAATATTTCTCCAGTTCTAACAGTATAAGGCCTAAAACAAAGGCTTTTGTTGCACAAATGTAATATGTATACTAACCAAGACATGAATGTTGCAACCATTACCAAAAACAAAAGTAAATTCCAAAATATTAACTTATTTTGTAACATTCACATTTTAAATGTTTATCAGGTTTTTGCATAATGAGTAGATGGGAAGCTTTGATGCCCAATTTATAAACGACTTTTTTTTGTGGACATTCTATTAGATATTTTATACAACCATAAAGCCTGTTATGTAATTAACTAAAGAGACTTCTTTTTTATAGATTGTAGAACTGTTAACTGTTTGCTGCAAGATGATAAAATGTCATCTTTTTCCTATAAAAAATTCTACTATAGATCAAAGCCTTCAGCAAGGAAGTACTCATTAATGATGATGGATAATGCTTATCACAACACTCTTGAGAATACAACAGTTGTGCAATTAACTGCAGTTTTGTCAGCAGGTAGTAAGTATTAGCTATTCCTGAAATTGTTAATATAGCAGTTTATATTTACTGTAGTGAGTATCTGCTTTATGAATCATTATCTCTTCCTGTATAACTCTATTAAAATTAATGTATATTTTGGTTTGTATTGGCATCTTAAGTATGACAAAGTTTCAGATACAACTGGATGCTAATTTCATTTAAATGAGAAACATTCAGTAAAATATCATGGCAATTTGATGAGATATGCATAGGCTGTATTTGAGTTATGGATATGCAATTTTTTGGAGGTCAGAGGTATTGGGTGTGTGTGAACATAGTCCTCTTGTCACTACATAGAGACACTAAGCTGATACCCTGCTTTACATTCCCCACGGCTCTTCCTATCTGTTCCTATAGCACCTAGATAATTAAAGATTTGCATTTTTTCATCTAATATTTTTTGAATCAAAAGAATGCTTATTCTTAAAGCTATTGATTCTTTAAATTTAGGAGAATATCTAATTTATATGCTACCAAAATTGTACAATTCCTAACAATTTGTAATTATAAAAATATAGTGCACAAAATGCAAAAGTGATAATAAAATTAAACTTAAACATTAAAATAAACCATAACAAATTTTAAAATGTGATGGCACCAGTCCATATTAGGGCATATCAATTTTTCAAAACCCTCTAGAACAACTCCATTTGACAGGGTTTTTTAAAGATAATGTGACCTCTAGAAAAAGACTATTCCACAAAATAGAGCCATTACCAGAGAACTGCTTCAGGTCTCTCCTAGATATCTGTTATAGTCTGGGAACTCAACATATACAACCAGCATATACATATACAACCTCAACATATACAACCAGCAGAACAAATTGGACAGGAAGAGATGGTTTTGCAAATGCTAGGAATCAACCATTTAGGGTTTTAAAGGTTAAAACTCTTCAGTTTAAAAAAACTCTTAAAACTCCAGTCTGGAAACCTATTAGAAGCCAGTACATCACCCATAATATAGATGGTATGGTTATATGGTTACATTCTGCACCAATTCCAATTTTCAGGTAGTTCTCAAAGCACATTGTAGTGGTCTATCCTAGTGGTGAGGGCATGAATGAAAATATCATTGCCAGATATTTTCACTCAGGGTCTCTGAGTAAACTAGATGACACTAAATTAAGACCTCCTTGATATCCTAGCAATGACTTGGAGTCCTGAAGTGTCACAGACCCGTTCTTTCAGGAAGAGTGCTATGCCATCCAGAGTAACTGCTGGAACAGACAGAGCTGCCTTATTAGAGTTCAGTCTCGCTTGTTTTAGTCCTGTGTAGATCCTCACAGCTTCCATGTACTGAATCAAGATAGTCATGACATCTGTAAAGGTATTCTTGGAATCTGGAAACAGAAAGCAAAACATGGAAAATGAGGGATATTTCAGTCTTAAGAAATCAGCAATGCCTCAATCTAGGAATTTATGGAGGTGGGATGGGGGACAGAGAACACACCTTAATGTACTTATTTGTACAATTGACAACTATGGGTTTTTTCTTAATTTTCAAACATGTTGAAGTTCAAGCAATTATGTTCTGTCCCCTAACCTCACACAGACAAATGCAATATCAAACACGCCTGCCAATAATTTTTTGTATAAACAGACCAGAATTCCTGGCAGACTAAAGTCCTGGCAGCTAACTATAAAACGCCTGCCAAGTCCAATTAGTACTCCCAAAAAGCAGGAGAGGCCTTATCTGCAGTCCGTTTCCAAAACGATAAATTATCCACAAGACTTTAGTCCAAAAGATATCTGAGCCGAAGTGCAGGATTCACAATGTGACTCTTTAGAATTTAAACTTTTGTCCGTCACAAAGCCTGCTGAGCAATCACGCTCCCTTTTAACCCTTGTGGGGCATGGCTCAGCTCAATCCCTGGCCTTTCCACGCCTCTTCCTTTGCTGCTCACGCTTCTCCCTCCAACGCTGCCTGGGATCAAGCCAGGATTCATCATTATCCCTCTCTGTCAATGGGTGCTCTGAAATGCCTTCCTCCTGGCCTTCGAATGGAACCTGAGGCATTGCCAGAGAGGAGGGTCCCGGAGACGGAGGCCTTGTCAGCTCCTCCCCCTCATCTTCTGAGTCCTCTTCCTCCATGAGGACAGGCTCGGGAGTCAGAGCCACAGCAAATTAAAGCCATTCCTGCCCCATGTTTATGTCTGAACTCTAAACTGAAAACATTTCATTGCCTCTAAAAGACTTTACAGCTGGAGTCAAAGGAGCCTGAGTAGCGTAGGGGAGTAATGCCTCCTACAAAGGCAGCATTTAAGATCCAGCTGCTGCAATTACTGGCGAGTTCAATCCCAGATAGGCTCATGGTCGACTCAGCCTTCCATCCTTTATAAGGTGGGTAAATTGAGGACCCAGTTTGTTGGGGGCAATAAGCTGACTTTGTATAAATATAAATATACAGAAGTATGAAGGCTATTGCTTAACGCACTGTAAGCCACCTGAGTCTCCGGAGAAAGGCGGAATATAAATCAAATTTTTTTAAAAAAGCATCTTTTTAACATTTTCCCTAAAAAGAATAATAATATAGTAATTAGAAATGGTTCAGGTACTTTTCTTTCTTTCTTTCTTCAGAGTAGATACAAGGATTTGACATAAGAGGCTATAAATATGTAACCATATATATGTATAGCTCAGGGCAAGTATCCTTGAATTCAGTTTGATTTATTCACAAAAGCAAGTTGTAAGATCCTAAGATTTCCTATAAATATATTCCAAAAGAAAAAGTTGGCAGTCATTTTATACAACTAAAAGATATAGATTTCAGAATCAGTTATACGCATGAAAAAGTTTAGAATCACTGACCACAGAGAACCAGTTAAGATTTTTCTTCTTTGATTTTTTTCTAAAAGAGAAGAAAGTCAAGAATAGACTGAGCAAATCTTAAGAAAAACATCCAAATTTTTATTAAATGTAACTTCCTAATTCCTTAGCAATGACACGGGACAGCATTGGTATCAGCAATAAGAATATCATTTTGAATGCAGGCCAGTATTCGGAAGAACATGTTCTAAAATGCACATTCAAAGCATGTGACCCACAAGAAACAGGTAAAAAACATTTTAATATCATTTGGAAGCACTTAGCATTTAATCAAAGAATTGCTCTTTATTTTGCTAAGAGTTTTTAGAATATAATATTATTTTACCAATATACTCCAACAGAAAATCTCAGTTATTGGAGCTTGATTTAATGGTAGTCCTTGCTTAACAAGTGGCCTTCTTAGCAACTGTGTGAAGTTAAGATGACACTGAAAAAGTAATTTTATCACTGGCCTTCGCACTTAGCATCCCCATGGATACATGATCGTCATTTATGTGCTTCACAGCCAGCTGGCAGTGAAATCTCAAGTCACGGTCATGTGACATCTCACTTAATCTTCATGTTGCTTAGTGACAGATTACCAGTCTCAACTGTTAAGGGACAGAAAGTCCCAGTTCTTAAGTAAAGACTACCTGTATTTTTTTAGTCTTAGATCTTGCTAGCTATTATCCAAGTATATCTTCATTCTTAAAGGAATATAAGCTTGAAAAACAAATGAAACCTAAAATGATGAAGACACTAACACATAATTTTTCATGCTTGTGTAATATAGAAGCATATACTGTACAACAGTCCAGGTTTGCAATGATTTTGTTTATATGCAGGTTCTCATCATTCCAACTAGTGAATTATGTGGTAAAATACTTTTGTAAGAAGGTAGGTAAAGGGCATTCAAGGACTTAAATCATTTTGTCATTAGACTTAAAGCATTTTTATAACACCACTCAGCAGTTGCTGAAGTGATGTAGGATCTTTCTGATAACTGAGTAAAAAATGTTATCCACCAGTCCTTGAGCTGACGTAAATACCCCATTGCAATCCTTATTCTGCCACAGTAAGAAGGTTTGTGAATGGGTCATCTTTATTTATTGTGAGTCAAGTTTAAAAAAACTGGATTCTCTGGTTTCGTTTTCATTCCCTTCAAATTTTTAGCTGCTAGCAGAAGAAATATCTACCAGTCACTTTTCTTTGTGTGATGAGGAGAGTTTAAATGGGTACTTAGAATACTCTCTCTGGTCCTTTTGCCATCCCCCTTCTGCACTGTGACCTGTCACATTATTTCTTAACAAGTTCTAGTGCTATTCTGAAAGAATGCTAAGACTGGGTTCAAAAATAGCCCAGTTGATAAGTAAAATACAGAAGAGAGATGCAGAGTGAAGGGGGGGGGGGCGTGATGATAACAAGCAAACCCAGTCTTCAACTAATACTACAAGGGAATAGTCAGGCCTGCAAAAGGGACTAAGTTTAGGAGTCAATTCTAAATTTATCTGTTGCCAGTTGCACCCACCCAATAACTGGATTAACCTGCATGTACTAATCACACTCAATACCATAGCACCAAAACACTTAGTAGTTAAAAGTAATTAAATTGGAAAAAAATATGGCCTTCGGCACCTAAAAAAACAATGCAGTCTTGGGTTACATCAACAGAAGGACAGCCTTAAAATAATGAGAAGTGATAATACTGCTTTATTCCACACTAATGAGGCCGCACTTGGAATATCAGTTCTGGTCACTATGATATAAAAAAAGATGCTGGGACCCTAGAAAATGTGCAGAGAAGAGCAACAAAGATGATGAAGGGTCTGGAAGCTAAATTGTATGATGAATAGTTGAGGGAGCCCAGTGTATCTAGGCCAGTGGTGGCAAACCTATGGCACGCATGCCAGAGGTAGCACTCTGAACCGTCTCTGTGAGCACTTGCACCATCCCCCCAGCCCAGCTCCATCACGTTTCTCCAATCAACCAACTGACCAATCTGTAGGGAAGACTGTGGGGTTAGTTTGGCCAGGCAAATTATACATACGCATGCACGCTATCAAAGTGGATCCTGGGGGCTGCACTGCAATGTAGAAATAGGAAATGGAGCAGCCAGCACAAGGGAAGGAGGAGGAGCAGGGAGAAAAGAGGGCTGGTCCATTGCCCCTTTTGCCATTGTAGCTCTGTGCTTGGAGCTTACTTCACCCACCATTGCCCATGCCAGCTTGACTCAACCACCACCGCCCAGGCCCTCGCTTTTCCCAAGATTTCTTTGCCTACCTGATTTCAGCTCTTTTGCATTTCTGTCGTGTTTCTCACCATCCTGTGCAGGGAAACAAAAGTTTGTGGGACTAAAAAAAAGTTCATTCAATCAACTCCAATTTCTTGTGAAAGAAAAATATCTCGCGATGTTGGAATTGATTAAGTGAACTTTTTTTAAAAAACGAGACACATGAAACCCCCACCTAGCCGCACCTACCCAAGTTTTGTGACTCCCAGTTTTTTCTGTGGAAAATGAGTCTGTTTCTCTCTTCCTCTCTCTCTCTCTCTCCCCTTCTATCTCTCATTTGTTTCCCTCTCTTTCCCCCTCTTTCATTCTCTCCCTCCAGCTCTCTCTCATTTCTCTCTCCCTCTCCCCCTTCTCTCTTTTGTTTGTTTCTCTCTCTTTTTCCTCTCATTCTCCATCCATTTTTTCATTTCTGTTTCTCATTTCTCTCTCTCACGTTTGTGTGCAAGGATACCCTCTCTCTTGCATGAACGGGGATACCCTCCACAAATGAGTGGCCAGGCTCGGCCAAAGTGCAGTGAAGGCCCATGGAGCAGGCAAAGGGGGCTGGCTCTGCCGAACATTGCATGTCCACCCCATGGATCCGGCTTGGAGAAAGCCGGAGCACCCTCACCAAAGATGCTCCCCCATCAGCCAATCAACCTGCCTGTTCCATGCACCTTCACTGTGCTTTGCCCGAGCCTGGCTGCTCACTTGAGGAGGGTATCTCACCTTGTGCACACCCTCCCGGCCCCGCAACAGCTGGCCAGGGGGTCACGTGAGAAGGAGAAGCCACCACTGCGGCTCGTGCTCCTCAGCTGCGGGCCTGTCCCCCTTTCCGTCATACCTTCCCAGATCCCTTTCCCACCCTGTCAGCCCTTGCGTTAGTGAGGTTGGTGTTGGACACAGCCAGGTTGGGCCAGTGTCTTGGGGCGGAGAGCAGGTCACACGACCGGGTCAGCAAGCAGCTGCAGGAGAGGTGTCAAAGAACTGCATACAGCTCTGGAGGTGCAGGTTGCTGGCACCTGGTCTAGGCTATCGGAAGAGAAAGATTATGGAGGGCATGATAACTGACTTTCAGTACTGAGGGATTGTCACAGAGAAGAGGGGATTGACTTATTCTCCAAAGCATTAGAGAGCAGGAGAAGAAGTAATGGGTGGAAGTTTATTAAAGAGAGATCCAATCTGGAAGTAAGAAGAAATTTTCTGACAGTAAGAACAATTAATCAATGGAATAGGTTGTCTCCTGGATTTGTGGGTGCTCCATCACTGAGGTTTTCAAAAACATACAGGACAGTCATTTGACCAGGAAGGTATAAGGCCTCCTGCCTTGAGCAGTAAGTTGGACTAGAAGACCTCTAACGTCCCTTCTAGCCCTATGGTTCTATTTTTATGAAATTACATTTTGAACAACAAAAGATTTGTAATGTATTCAGTGTTGATAGAACTAGCAAAATACATAAGGTAGAGTCTGGCTGCTTCCCAGTTTAAATCAATCTGTGTAGCACAGTGCTCCTACTTTTTCAAAAGAGAACTAAATCTATGATCAATATGTAAGATCTGACAAATGCTATTGAAAGCCCTGGCTAGGTATTACATGGGCAGATCACTCTCTGGAAGTATCCAGTGTCTCAGGCTATTATAAATTAGTCATGGAAGGCAGTACCTAGGAGAGAAGGTGCTATGCCCACAATAGCCTAAAATAACCCAGAAATCCTGGGCAGAAATGCTGACCACGTCAACAATGAGCATATCAGATCAATTCCATGGGGAAAATGTTATTGAGATAACTATGGAAACACTGATGGAAGCATTGATGACTCAACTAGGAATGCCAACTTCATGAAAATATAATAGAAGAAATAAATTGCATGTTTATGCCATTATGGGGGCAAATGAAAAAGACTCATAACTGCCCCATAACATTTTGTTCAATAGTGACTGTATAAAATATTGAGAAAAGTAGCATAGCTGAAAAATGAACATATTTTATGTTTTTAAAGGTTTTTTTTTATTAAATGGCATGTATAAAGTTAATATAGAAAAATAATAAAATATAATTAACAGGGAAATATAAAATATAATTAAAAAGGGATGTGGTGTCTCAATGGCTAAGACGCTGAGCTTGTCAATCGAAAGGTTGGCAGTTCAGTGGTTAAATCCCTAGTGCCGCGTTAACGGGGGTGAGCTCCAGGGGTGAAATGCTCCTGGTTCGGACCGGATCACCCGATCCGGTAGTGATGGAGGCGGGTGGTTCGGAGAACCGGTAACAAAAATCCCTGCCCTCTCCCCCCCCCCATACACAGCTGAGGCGCACAATGATCAAAGGCTTTTTTTTTACTTTTAAAAGCTTTTTTTCTACAACCTCTTTGGCTGAAAAAATGCTTTTAAAAGTAAAAAAAAAAGCCTCTGATGATCGTGCGGCTCAGCTGGGATCCTCAAAGGCTTTTAAAAGCATTTTTTCCACAACCTCTTCAGAGATTGTAGAAAAAATGCTTTTAAAAGCCTCTGATGATCCCAGCTGAGTTGCCTGATTGGCAGAGGCTTTTTTTCTTTTAAATGCTGCTGACAATCCAAGCTGAGTTGCCTGATTGGCAGAGGCATTTAAAAGAAAAAAAAGCCTCTGCCAATCAGGCAACTCAGCTAGGATTGTCAGAGCCTTTTGAAAGCATTTTTTATAACCTCTTTGCCAAAGAGGTTGTAGAAAAAATGGTTTTAAAAGTTTTTTAAAAAATGGCCACGCCCACCCAGTCACATTACCGCCCCCCACCAAGCCACACCCACAGAACCAGTAGTAACAAATTTTAGATATTACCACTGGTGAGCTCCCTTTACTTGTCCCAGCTTCTGCCAACCTAGCAGTTTGAAAGCACATAAAAATGCAAATAGAAAAATAGGGACTACCTTTGGTGGGAAGGTAACAGCGTTCTGTGTGCCTTTGGCAGCCGCATGACCACGAGGACATCTCCAGACAGCGATGGCTTTTCAACTTTGAAATGGAGATGAGCACCGCCCCCTAGAGTTGGGAACGACTAGCACATAAGCGCGGGGGGAACCTTTATCTTAACATAGGGAAATCATATACTAAGCTGAAAATGTTTTAAAATTTAGTGAAAATGTTTAGGGTACTTTAGACCTTTCCCCTACTTCTATACTGAAGTTTCAGAATAATGTTTTGCTGTAACTGATTTTCTATGTTCATAAGAAACTCATTTAAAAAATGAAACAAAAATTACTCTACATTAAGCATTTCTTTTTTTAAAATAAAGTTTTTTATTTTAAACGTTAAAAAGACATACATAGACATACAACATATACAAGAATCTTAGTTTCTTTTACAGCTACTTAACAGTGATCCATTTCTTACTATATATTAATATTTACAGATATTATGTTAACTTATTCAGCCTTTTTCTCCTATTATATTTCAATTCTGCTAACATATTAATTGATCTATCACATTTTCTTCTTTCCCTTCTTTATTCCTTTAATTTTTTTTATTTTTCAGCCATTCATACCAATTATTCCACACTTTAAAGTATTTGGTTTCCTCTTTCCCCTGAATTTCTTTAGTTAATTTATCCAGTTCTGCACATTCCAAAATCTTTTTAATTATATCCTTATCTGATGGTGATTCTTCTTTCTTCCAATATTGCGCATATATAATACGTGCTGCAGTCAATATATGTAGTATGAGATACTGTCTTTCTTTAGAATAATTTTCTATTGACATCCCTAATAAAAACTGTTCAGGTTTCCCTCTATTGAATTCTGGATTATTTCTACAATCCAGTTTTTAATTTTCTTCCAAAATTTTTTCTCCACTGGGCATGTCCACCATTGGTGATAAAAAGTTCCATAACTAATCTTACACTTCCAGCATTTTGGAGAATTGCTGGGGAACTTTTTCGCTATTCTTGCTGGTGGAAGCTGCCATCTGTGAAACATTTTCATCTGGTTTTCCTTTAAGCATTTCAAACAAAATTTTCTTCTTTGAGTTTTCTAAGATTTTATTGATTTACAGAACCACTAGTTAACATAGTTTATTGTAATGGTTAAAGCACCAGGGTAGAAACATGAGACTGGAGTTTTAATCTTGCCTTTGGCACAAAGCCAACTGGTGACCCGGGCCAGTCATTCTCTCTCAGCCCTAGGAAGGAGACAGTGGCAAACTACCTTTGAAATCTTGCCTGGATTTTGTACTCACATTCATAATCCACTTTATTTTGAATATAGGACAGGTTTCTGTTTTCCGCATCATTGAATACTTACAAGAAATGACAGGGCAAAGCTGTGAAGACTGGAGGCTTCAATCTCTTTACAAAAGATTGGACCCTGAAGAACAAGGGCTTACTGTTGATTTTTTTACCTTCTATACTGTTATGAAAGATTGGATTGCAGACTGTCAACAGGAAGGGTGAGTATTGACAGTATTCAGAAGTTGATTTACAGTTTGCTTTGGCACCAATATTAACTTTCCCAGATAAATCCATTTGTACTGTAAGAGTTCTCAAATGTTGTGATGTTGGGATATATTAAAGAAAGTTAGGCATGATTAAAAAAGTTTGACTTTATGCATTTCACCGATTTCCAAAGGCCTTACCTGGCTAACAATAAACAATGAACATTTAAAGTCCTCCAAAACCAAGTACATAGAAAACAAAAATCCATATAAATAAGCCACGTGTGCTGCAGATCTGATTTGCATATAATGGAGTTCCTCTATTGCTATCCGGAAAAGTTTTCCTGAAAAAAAGGAAGGATGAAAGTAAAAAGATGGCTTGTAATTACTGCAGTCTCAGTACAGGTATTAGCTATTCTGTTTGGAAATGGAAATGTTGGAAGTTGTAATACAGCATTTCTGGAGAGCATCTATTTAAGGGAGGAGAATAAAATGATTCTTGCAAATATTCTGAAGGCAGGCAGCTAAATCTCTTGCCTTGAATCTCAGAGAGACTGTTAACGAAGTATATATCAGTATAAAATTGCAGTGTTTAAATTTGTCATATCAGGAGTTATTTCAAAATGATTCAAATAAATAGTATAATTGTGCATTCTGAAAATTGATAGAACTGAACATAATCAATAAATGTTACTGCCAAAATGGAATAAGTAAAATAGGGTGTTTCCAAACTTCTTGCTTGATGATAATAAAATTTGGTATAAGTTTGTTATCTGTTGATACTTCTGGATATGATGAAGTATACTGCATGAATATGGTGGAGTATACTGCATGAAAATACAGCAGAGATGGGTTTCAGCAGGTTCTGACCTGTTCTGGAAAACTGGTAACAGAAACTTTGAGTGGTTCGGAGAAACAGTAATAAAAAATCTGACTGGCCCCACCCTCATCTATTCTCTGCCTCCCAAGTTCTAGCTGATCGGGAGGAAATGGGGATTTTGCAGTAACCTTTCCCTAGATTGGGGTAGGAATGGAGATTTTACAGTATCCTTCCCCTGCCATGCCCATCAAGCCACGCCCATCAAGCCAAGCCACGCCCATCAAGCCACACCCACAGAACCGACAGTAAAAAAAAATTGAAACCTACCACTGGAAAACAGTATGGCATATGGATTTCTTTTAATGTGGCATTTTTTATGTTTCTTTGCCCACAGTTTAATAAGGCTATATATTTTCATCAAACTCTTTTGCAAATAACCTCTTTATTCCAATAGCAAATCTCTCCTACCCAAAGGGTGAACATTCTTGAATTATTCAATAAGTGTGTTCTGCCCACAGAAAATATTAATTCTGGTTTCTTTACTCTTTCTGCTATCTATTATTTCATCTATGTTTCTGTGTCTGTAACTGAATATACGTAGTCTTGAATTAGGACCATAATTGAGCCCAAAATTTATATTGCTAAGTGAAACATTTGTTTAGTGAATTTTGCCCCATTTTATGACCTTTTGTGCCTCAGTTTTTAAGTGAATCATTACAGTTGTTAAGTTATTAACACAGTTCTTAAATCAATCTGGATTCCCCATTGACTTTGCTTGTAAGAAGGTCACAAAAGATGATCACATGATCCCAGGACATTGCAATCATCATAAATATGTGCCATTTGCCAAGCTTCTGAATACTGATTATGTGACCATGGGGATACTGCAATAGTTGTAAGTGTGAAAAACAGCCATAAGTCCCTTTTTTTCAGTGCGGTTGTAACTTTGAACAGTTACTAAATGAACTGTTGTAAGTCAAGAACTACCTGTACTGTTAGTTTCATACCGTGTTTCCCGAAAATAAGACAGGGTGTTATTTTCTTTTGATCCCCCAAATAAGGGTTTGGCCTTATTATCGGGGGCCTTATTATTTTGGGGGTGCAGGAGGCGGCGAGAATGGGATTCAATGTCCTGTCACTGCCGTTGCCTCCCCTCCCTGTTCTTCACGCCAGCCGAGTAGCCCAACACATCCCACTCCACCCCAATGGCCACAGCTGCTTCCCTTCTCCGCCATCTCTTTATCTAGAGGGGTGGCAGGTGGGGCGGGGGAGAAGCAAGATGTGTGGAACGAGACGTGGCTCCCCTTGCCGTCTTTTCTCCCCCCGCCCCCTCGCTGGGTATGACAGGGCTCCTGCCCTTTGCTTAGCTACTTGCCCCCTTTAGATATGCAGTTTTGGGTGGCAGATGGGGTGGGTGAGAAATGGGACGCAGGTCTTACCTTTAAAGCTGTTTCCCTTTCCTCACTGTTGTGTCCAGGGAAACACTCTGTAAAAGAAAACCTTCTTGCAAGTTCAATCATACTTTTCGAACTTCTTTAATTGAAGCAGACAACATGAGTATTAGCTGTTGTTTGACTGCAACGAGCTAAGTTTTTAGAAATGTGATATGCCAATAATAAAGTAAACTAAAGGTGGAACTCCAATAAATTTATCTCGCATAGTATCAATTTTGATAAGCATATGTTAATTTTAAATAAAGATTGATAAGAGTAGTTTTATATTTTTGTTTAGTTTTCTCAATAATGCGTTATTAACATGACTAACTAAATGCCATCAGAAATAATAATATGTACTAGTTTGAGTCCCTCTCTTCAATACAATATAGAAAAAATATGATATACACAAATGCTATTCCAAGATGTATTTTTACAGTCAATCCTTAATCTCTTGCTAAGATAGTTTTAAAAGGAATTATATGCAACATGTTGTGTAATCAGGATAAAAAAAGTTTTTTAAAAAAAATTCTGCTTTTTACACACACACACACACACACACACACATACGGTATACGTATGATCTGGCTATCTGATTTACTATATGTCAGCCACTATGAGAACTTTTTGAATAAGAAGTGAGGTGAATAATGTTTTAAATGTAAAATACATTGAAAAGTATATATCCATAATATTTGTTATAATAGATGAAAAAGTGAAAAGTTACTTGCATTGAACCTGTAGCTTATATCAGAAGACGAGTGAATTATTGGCAATAGGAACTATTTGTCCACAAGTATTTTGGACCCTATAGTTGTAATGAACTATTTGTTGCTTAAGATAAAATATTTGATCCATATGGTATGTTACATACCATATATAGGATATGTAATGGTGAGTGTGGTATAATTAACATTATAATGGAATATAATGGCAAAAATCACTTTCCAATTTACTGGCTTTTTCTGTTTTTTCCAAAAAAGGGAAGAAGTTATTGACTTGACAAATAGTATCAAGGACTTACAGCATGACAACAAACTGTTAGCAGTGCAGAATGTTAAACTACAGAGAACTATTGAGGCTGCAGAAGAGCTCAATTCAAGACTCTCTGAAGAGATTTCTCAATTGAAAGGGAAGCTGAGAGGGTAAATGACAGAACTGTCTTACATGGGACCATTGATAAGAATTAATCTCAAAATGCAACTAAAGATTAAAATGTGGGGAAGCACTTAGGAAAAGGAAAAAAATAATATGAATGTGTTTATGCAACATTATACATATATTGCTGAAAGTTAAACAGATAACTCAATGACGGATCAGTACAGATCTTTGAAATATTCTCACTCCACTGAACATGTCTTTGTTACTGAACTTGTTACTTCTTTCTTAATTTTGAGCTTAATATCTAATTATTATTTCTTCCTTTCATTTTCAACTTTGTTGTCAGTTCATCACAAAGGCAGAGTTCAGGCCATTATGACTGAACACAATTTTTGTTATATTACAGTAACCAGCAAACACTGGAACAAGCTAAAATCTCAGCAAATGAATTGGAAGATCTGAAAATTTTTTCAAAAAGTATGGAGGAGGAAAATAATAGATTACACACACAAGCACGGCAGTTGGTAGGTCTCTCTACATTTAATTGTATCTTGTAATCTATTAATATTTTTTCTCCTTTAGGAAATCAAAGTATGCATATTTCTTTTAGCTTATATTTATTATTTATTTATTCTTTATTGGAAGGTTCAAGACTTTTGCAAAATTAATTCTGAAATTATTAGAGGCTTTTCATTTGTACATTGTGGTTGGGCAGCAGAACTTATTAATTTCTTAGCAGTTGCAAGGGAGGTATCACTGTAAACAATTGGTACCTGAAACACTTGAAAGCATTTACTTTCCGTTGGTACATGCTCCTGTCTCACTCAAGTACCTTAAATCTCCTGCTTCAGACTGGATTTAAGTCACAATTCAGGGTACCTTTTAAATAGGAAAGTTAAGAACTCAGAATTCATGTCCTATGGAGTGATTATAGGCATATCTCCATGTATCTTGGGTTTGATACATGTTGGTGGGCATTCTTTCAATCTTATGTTTTTTTCCTTGAGCTGTTATTGAAAGATCTGGGAGTGGAGAGAATTTCTATCCCATTGCCATGATCAGATCGTGTACTGATGTAGGAATAAAGACATTAGGTTAGAAATGGGAACACTGAGTTCTAGTTCTACCTTAGGCACAAAACCAGCTGGGTGATTTTAGGCCACTCTCTCTCAGCCCTAGAAGGGAGGTGGGGACAAATTGCTTCTGAAAAAGCCTTGCCAAGAAAACTGTAGGACCACAGTTTAGACCTCAACTCATGACTACAATTGAAATTGAAATTTCAGTTGTTAAGCAATGCAGTTGTGAAGTGTGATATCTGTGACAGAATTTCTTAGCAATAACAGTCCTGGCACTCACTGTTGCTGTCATTAACTGAAATCTATTGGTTGTTAGTTGAATATCCATCCCAATTCAAGCCATTCTGGACTTGGCCTCTCCTAACTTCGAGCCTCAGTAAAATAAAGGACTGCTTCCTTTTCAGTTCTTTCCACCTGCCTATCTCTTCTCCATCTGTGCCCTTTTGGCTGCCTTGCACCCTGCCATGTGGGGTGGCAAACAGCCCTAGGGACTGTTCAGCTCTGGAACCTCTTGCCACATGGTAAATGTACCTGCAACAGGCTGTAAATTTGGAGACTGCTTGTAAGCCCTTTTGTTCAGCACCGCCATAACTACCACAAAGAAGAGGGAGTCAAGCTATTCTCCAAAGCACCTGAGGGCAGGAAAAGAAACAATGGGTGGAAACTAATCCAGGAGAGAAGCAATTTAGAACTAAGGAGAAATTTCCTGACAGTTAGAACAATTAATCAGTGGAACAACTTGCCTTCAAAAGCTGTGGATGCTCAAACACTGAAAGTTTTTAAGAAGATGTTGGATAACCATTTGTCTGAAGTGGTGTAGGGTTTCCTGCCTAAAGACGAGTTGGACTAGAAGATCTCTAAGGTTCCTTCCAACTCTGTTATTCTATTCTATAACGTTAAATAGCTGCTGAATGAATAGTCATTAGTCAAGGACTACGTATAGTCCAGGTCATCCCCAGGAGTCAGAAATTGAATCAAAGGCTCACATAAACAAATAAAAGACCCACAAATTAGATGCCTATTGGTTTAATTGATTTTCAAAAGGCATTCAGGGATTTCCCAGTTCTGATCGGTTGTTTTTTGCAGAATTTTGTAAGCATCTACCATCAGGCAGCAAACCAGGCACTAAATGTTATTGCTCCTGTGAATCCAATAAAGTATGGATGCATGCCTTCATTCAGGCCTACATGATGGTGATGAGGAAGGTGAGGTCTGTCTACTTCTCCTTCCTTACTGCATCAGATAGCTGCTATCCTGTGGCCTTGTATAGGGTTATAAACTCCCTGTATAAACCCTTGTATAGGGTTATATAGTGGGGGAAGAAAGTTTTGTGATCTTACACTTGATGCGTGCGCAAGCATGCGCAGCAAAGCTGAACAGGGGTGACGGCCTGCGTGCCATCAGAGAAAGCACTGCATGCCACCTCTGGCCCATGTGCCATAGGTTCACCATCATGGTGTAGTGTAATATTATTGCAATATCAGGGGTTTTCAATTCAATTGTGTAGAATATGAAAGATGTGTTTGTGTTTTATTTTTTTATAGTTTTCTTATGTATGATATACACTGAATTTCGTTGAACAAAGTGCAATGACAATAAAGTAAACTTAAACTTTATGTGACACGTGCATGGTTTTTATTCTTACTGTGTTAGCAGTTTGTTATGTATATAAGTTTTGGCGGGAGGTTTAAACTACTGTGGGTCAATTGTGATTGGTCAGTTCCCTGGCCAGCAGAGTATAAAAGGAGGGCTATTTGCCTGTAGCCTTTTCTGAAGTCTCACTCTATATTAAAGAGCTGTTGTCACTACCTTGCTTCTGCCTCCTCAATCCCCCAACTCAACACAGTTTTTATTCTGTACTGTGGATGTTTCAATTTGTATCTCTTTTATGCAGTGAAAGTTTCCAAGCGTTTCCTTGGATGTTTAATAAATAAGTAAACAAATAAGTGGTTCTTTCAAGTGATAACATGACTTCAAAACTGCCTGGTCATTTTTTAAAATTATTGTTAAATAGATGCTGTGTAATAGGGTACTGTCTGTCAGTTTTGGCATTCCAGTGTAGGGAGCATTGATCATTGTATAAGTGTTGTAAGAATGGGAGCAGTGAACACAGGCAAGCTCTTTAAATTACTTTATGAACATTTGAGAAATAAAAAGGGGAGCTTTGTTTAAGTGCAGTCATAAGCTTATTTAAAGCTTCACAATCATGAAATGTAGTGTTGATGCAACTTTTTTCAAAATTCTTGTGACAGCCATTCAGTCAATATTTTTCTTCTATATTCTTTAGGAAAAAGAGCAGCAGCTTCTCTCTGTTAAGATGGATAACCTTCAGGATGAGGTGAGGTAAAGAGGGGAGGGTTCAGAAAATGAAGTTATAGCAGTTATGCCTGAAATAATTGCAGGGTTCACTAATCACTTTAATTTAACAGAATTTCAAAGCAGCAGAAAATTGTACCAGCTTGAAATTTTCTATCCTCATTGCTGATTGCTATCTAACCTCTGTTCCAAGTCACTACAATTGCCTGACCTCCCTTTTAGATATTAGGTAACAAAGTCTAACCAACGTTCTATATCTTAAGGCTGCCTTTGAATAGTGTCAGAATAAAAGTGAGATATTCTTTAACAACTGCACAGCTAATTTTTTTTATTTCAAAAAGAATCACTGCATGAAATTGCATGTTCCCCCAAGTGTAATTGTGTATATTATCTACTTGTACATTGGATTTTAACATCTTTCTCACTCAGCTGGAAAAGAAACTAATTGAAACACTGTAATCACATACTGCCTTGACACAGAGGTAAGAAACATTCATAATCTGTTTAATTTGTCTTCCAGAACAAAAAATTGCTTCTAGAAAAAGAAAGCTCAGAGAGTAAAATCAAAGAGCTATTTACAACGAAAGCCAAAATGAAGGTATGAATGAGCTGAGTTGTATACATAGCTTATTGAAAATGTCAGTGTACCACTAGTTGGGTAGTTAACTGCAGTACTTATAATTTGTCTATATGATTGCAACTACCATATTTGTATTTTTATTTCCTTATAGTCACAACTCTCTGAGTATGAAAATCGTATCTCTTGCAAAGAGGCTGCCCTTAATAAGGTGAGTAATGTAAGCTAAATTGAAAATGTAGTTACTGTATTTTTCAGAGTATAAGACACACTTTCCCCCCAAAAGGGTGAAAATTTGGGTGTGTCTTATACACCGAATGTAGGCCCACCCCCAACCCCCACCGGCCCCCACTCTTTAGCTTCTGCCTTCATGCAGAAAACAATCCATTTCAGGTTCAGCACAACCTGATTAGCACAAGCAGCTGGATTGTCGGTTGGATCGGCCTCCTGACCCTCAGCTGTTTCAGGTTGCAGGGATTGCCATTGCCTATTGCCGCACGGGCTTCCACTGTTTGCTGCAAGAAGCAAATTGCTGGGAGACAGATTTTTTTTTCTTGTGCTAATCAGGCTGTGATGAAAATGAACCTAAAGCAGGCTGTTTGCTGTTTGCTGCAAGGAGGCAAATTGCTGGGAGGCAGAGGCAGATTTTTTTTCTTATTTTCTTTCCCAGAAAAGGTAGGTGCATCTTAAAGTCTAGAGCGTCATATACTCCGAAAAATATGGTATGTCATAGTGGCGATGGGGGTGTAAGATGACTGTGGGTGTTATGATATTTTGTGCTGTTATGGATGATTATAACAGTTGAAACAACTATTTTAAGGTGATGAAGAGTTTTTGTTATCATAGTTACTAAAATAAATGCAGATACCATTTTAAAACTCATCACCCTAATTTATTAAAGCTGCTTCACTTTTTCACACTTTTCCTATGAACCTGAAAAATTGATGCTGCAGAGCTATATATTTTATAGTAATTTGCAATGATTCTTCAGATGTTAAAATAATAGATAACCTCAGCCTAACTTGTTTTGTCTCTGCATTTAGGAATCCCTATGTGTCACTATAACTTCAATGTTAAATTTAATTTAATTATGAAAAAAGAATGATTCGTAGGTTCAGATCCTCTTCTTGTTGTGCCATATCTGTCATTGGACGTTGGTGATCATGTTGGCGATCCTATTTTTATCAACTAGGTTCAGATAGTTACTTTCAAAATCTTTACTAGAACACAGTTTGCTTTGTGATACTGAGTTACTCTCTTTTTATGGATTTTATTAATGTTTATATTTATAGAAAATAAAACAAATTGAAGAGCTTACAATAACCCTGGACGAATATCGAATGATGGTACAGGTAATGTACATTTTAATTGTGGCAAGAAGGAATCTGTCCAGAGTGTCATTAAGCAATCCAGGTACAAGCTTGCTTGGAATGTCCACAGATTATTATCCTAAAGTTTCCCATTTCAGTTACATAATTGTAAAAGTATTGGTAACTCAAACTAGGAAGATGAAGATTTACAGATTTTTCAACCCTTCTTCAGTTTATGGCAAGTGTTCTACATCAGGGAAATTACTGAAATGTTAATGAAATTGAACATTTCTGTAAAGTAACTCTATGCAGATTTGTAGATATTCTTGTTTAGCTACTGCCTTGCTGCTTTTCTCTGCACTATAGCAGTTGTTGTACATATTCTTATATTGTACTGTCCATATAGGAATTGAAACTAGAAGTTAGTAGGCTTCAAGAACACTTATGTCAATCCTATCAAGACTTAAAAATGTAAGTGCTATCAGCATTGGATATTTTTAGTGTGAGAGTTTTAAAATGTAATGTAAAGCCTATTGAATGCTAATACTATAATATTTGTTACAAACTGTATTTTTAAGGAAAGACTAAAAAGTGATATTAAATAAATACCATATATAACTGCTATTCCAACAAATCTTGAGGCTAATTTGTAATTACATTATTCCTTTTCATCCTGAATCATGGTCAATCTCATATTTATTCACAAAAAATTATGTAACCCATATGTAATATTAAGGCTTTTTATATCAGATTAACTTAACTATATCTTAATTTTGGGAAGACTTATTGAACAGGGAGATACAAATGATAATATCATATTTTCCAATTTATTCCATTTTATTATATACATTTATTTATTTATTATATTTCTATACCGACTTTCTCCCGCAGGACTCAAGGCGGTGTACAGTCAAGAAAAAATAAAAGATACATAAACATTATAAAATTTATAATTAAAATTATAACATAGTTTAGCCCAAATTAAATAAATCCAGAATTAGATAATATTTTAATCATTCCCAATTAACATGTTTAGCCCCGCCTGATTGAACATTTAAACCATTTTTCATACCAGATGTATAGCTGGTATACGTAGAAATGTAACAGAAATGGAAATTTTTCTACAACTCAGCAGTAGTTATTTTCTTGATGCAGGCCACCAACAAACTCTCTACAAAACATGAATGGTCCCATACAGGCATCCGCACAGTCACTCTACAAAGAGATTGAAGAATCACATAGAGTAAGAAGCATTTCTGTTTGTAGAGTTATTCCGTTGCTTTAGATTAACTGATAATAATCTTGGGTATTTTGAACATAAATTGGGAATGTATTAAAGAATAGAAGACCAGAAATTTATCACAAACTTTTTCCATTTAATTGTACCTTACCCATAGAATGAAACGAATAGAGAATTGCTGCTTGCATTCTTTGAAGTATAAGCAGAGCCAAGCAAGACCTAGCCAGCAAAACCAACTCTGTTAGAATTCTGGAAGATTTGTAAGACCTGGCTGTTTTCCCAGGCCCAATGTTGGAACCCTTCTTGTGGTTTTGTTTGTTTGTTTGACTATTAAGGCTGTTATGTTTTGTTGCTCTGCTTTTAATTATTTGAAATTGTAAATTTGCCCAGGATCTTTAAGAATGGGACAATTATACTAAATTTAACAAAACAGTAAACAATAAGCTTATTAAAATTAAGAAGAAATTTATGAAATAATAGAGTAATCTTTGGAACGTGGATAAAGATTGGGACTGTTTGAATTTAAGGGCCAAAAAAGCACTTTTAAAGTACCTGCTTGCAATTCTTTAAAGCTGTCAGAATTTCACCCAGGATTTGAGAAGTTTCTGAAAACTCAAACCTGTACCCTAGAGCAATATGAAGAAACAAAGGCATGACTCAGATAAATAAGTTACTTTTACTGCAGTTAGAAGCCCAGATAATTAAAATCAACTCCTCTGTGATCAAGCCCTTTAAACAATTCATGGTTTAAATATTATAACTCCTCTGCCTATTTTTATATAGTAATAGACAATCTCACTTATTTCTCAGCCCTGAATGTGCAGGTACCTATGCATGTTTTGGTCTCACATTCTTTGCTTCTGGCTTTAGGCTGGCCACACAGAAATAACTGCCTCTTTTTATGGAATTGCATAATTCCGTTCATATTCCTGTGAAGTTGAATGTAAGGAAATTGTGTTATCTGTATCTATGCTCCAAAATACATCTTCCTTTTCAGATGTAAAGCTGTGCATAATACCTGTATTACATATGTTAATATTAAATTATAATTAAAGTTGGATGGTCACACCAATGTGGTCTTATAGCGAATTAGTAGTCATTATCAACTCAATCAGCATGGGAATGGAGTTGTCACACTACAGTCCAGTACTAGAATGAAGCTACCACATTAGAGGCCAATCCTAGATTGTTACAATTATAATGCATATAACGCATGTAGTAGAAACAGATGGGAATAACATTGTGCCAAGAATAAATATTTTACTCTGAGTGTTGAAAAAAACTCTCTGTCATGAAATGCTATATTAATAAGTATTAAATTGTATACACCATGCCTTAAACTATGACTTGATATACCTCTGTTGTATGTAGCAGGAGATTGGTAAGGAGTGTGGCTTGCCTAGTCCTTTGTGTGGGATGTTGAATTCTTCGGTGATACATCCAGTGGCTGAAGGAAGCATTGATTATTTAACAGAACAGGTAAATATAGAATCACAATTACATTGGGTTCCCTCCCTTTTTCCTGAAAACCTGAATTATAGTGACACATACTGTAGATTTCATAGCAGTAGGCACTTAAAGTTTGATTCCTGCTTTAATAATAGCAAATTATTCCAAAAGTTGATTTGGACATATTTTTTTGGTAGCCCCTACTTCTGTTTTTAGGGTTTTTAAAAAAACAAATTAATTCCAAGTGATATCTGCAGCTAACTCAATTTTGTATGTCCAGTTTTCAGCAGATACTGTTCAGGATTTCAGTAGACTTGTGAACATTCCTTCAAGTCTACTTGGACGTATTCCCATCAGCAGAAGGTGACTAATCAGCCAACAATGACTGATTTTCCAAAGTGCTGCTCCTGCATTCCATCGGCTGGGTTGATGTTCTAGTTGCTGTATGGGAACTGAGTGTAGCTCTATGATTTTTCTCTCTTGGATCTATCCTCCTCCCCTGTTGGTAACTCCCTCTCTGTAGCTCCTCCTCCAGTCTGTTCACTCAGTTGCTGAGGGAACTGGAGTGTTTTTGCCATAGCTCTGTCAAATTTGCTGTTTATTGTTCTTAGATTAGTTTAGCTTTATTTTTTCTTTGTTATTTTTGTCGATTATTGTTGCGTTAGCTAGTCTAGTGAGTTTAGTTGTGTATTTTTTTTTTTCTTTTCTGCTGATTGCTGCTTCGTGGCCCGCTGTCAGGGAGCGCTGAAGCACCTGGGGCTCCAGGCAGCTTCGTTTTTTTGCCCAAAGCGTGCTTCCCTGACAGCCCATTAATTTCGCCTCCCAGCTTCTCCCTAAAGCCGCAGGCGGGTCCGTTGGCTTATCGGTACGCTGATTACGACCACGACCGCCTCAGCGTCAGCAGCGGTTTTTTTCAGCGGCTCCGGAGCCTCTGCCTATGGTTCCGGCAAGCTCTGAGGTTATCTGCGGTTGGTGGTAGCAATACGGATCGAGCGCCGTTCTCTAGAAGCGAACAGTGAGTTCCTTGTTCCTGGGGGCTTATTCTTCTTTGGCGGTTGATTTTCCCGCCGTTTTTGACTGCAGCGGCCATTTTGAATCTCTATAAAGTCAAGGGAGAGTTGGATTTTGCCGCTGAGGGAACGGGCGCCATTTTGGAGGTCGTCCTTAGTAACGGGCGCCATTTTGAAGACAGCCTGAGTGGCGGGCGCCATTTTGAAGACAGCCTGAGTGGCGGGCGCCATTTTGAAGTCCGCTTGTGTGACGGGCGCCATTTTGAAGTTCGAATTTGTTGCGGACGCCATTTTTTTGAGCGCTTCTTCTAACCGCCCCACCACCACCACCGCCGCCTGAGTCCTTGGCGCTTGCTGGCTCAAACGAGCCTAGCCTCTAGTTACCAGACTTTGCCTGACAGGCCTGTTTTTCAAGGGACTTCTTTCCCAAAGGCTAATTACTGCAACAGGCGCTTGCTGGCTCGCAGGAGCCTAGCCTTTTAAACCAACAATTTTTTTTTTTTTTTCGCCTGGCTGGGAGGCGTAAGTCAATTTGTTTCAATTCTCACTGCCATTTTTAGGAGCCTTTTGATTAATTTGCTCCCAAATTCAAAACTTATATATATATATCTATATATATATCTAAATAAATAATAATAATAATAGATCTGAATTAATTCTAAGCTACAAGATGTCTGAATCTGCATTATCTTCAGACCTGGAGCCTGAGATTTCTGATACCCCAGTTGAACCCGAGGCACCCAAAGCTGGCAAGGCAAAGGCCAAGCGCAGGGCTGTTAAGCTTGTTAGGCCTCGAACAAGAGCATCTACGATGGCTGACAAATGCGCTCTTCGTCGCCACAACGCGCTTGAACGCCAATTTGACAAAGCTCGTAAGGCGGCTTTTCTCCAGGCCTCTTCTAATAAGTCAGCTGCCCAACCTGTGTTTGGCTCACTTCCTCACCACCTTCCACCAGTTTCTAACAAGGATTCTTCAAAGGATCAGACTGCTCTTGACTCATCAGCACCATCAACGTCTGCAGAACCTTCTCAGGCCCCAGCTTCAGCGGGGGGGGCACAAGTGTCTTCTGCTCCTCATTGTTCTCAAGGTCCACCTGCAGCCCCTCAGGTGGACATCCATTCTGTACTGTCTGACGCTCTGGCCAAGGTGTTGGCTGCTAGTCTTCATCAGGGTGCTGCTTCGAGCCATCTTTCAGCTCAGCCTCAGCCTGGCCCAAGCAAACCTTCTACCAAAATCACCTCGACATGCCATCAGCAGGAAGTGTCTAGTGATGATTCTGACATAGACGAAGAATTTCCTGACGAAATGGAGCTGTCAGAAGACGAAGGTCTTTTACCAGATCAACCTACTTTCTCTGGTCTGTTTCGCCCGGCTCTTTTTAAATCGTTGCTTCACAAAGCGAAACTTGTCACTAAATTTGGTCTTAACCCGACTTCATCGGACGGGTCGCAACAATTGCCGGCGCCTCATGACCAGATGTTTCAGGTGTCCAAAACGGAAAAAGATTTTGTTCCGTGTCCACCCCTTTTTTCAGAAGTTGTGCAAAGTGGGTGGGCTCAGCCGGGGTCCCTGACTGCCCCAACTTCCTTAGACAAGAAGTTGTATTGTGCCAGTCCAGAGCTGGAATCGCTTCTAGCCTTACCTTCTGTGGACCCGCCGGTAGCGGCCTTATCTTCTTCAGCTTTGATCACAGGTGACATTGTAGATGGGCTTCGAGCTGAAGATAGGAAGGCTGAGCTCGCTTTTAGAAAGACTCACCAGGCCTCGGCCTGGGCGGTGAGGGCTGCAACTGCAACTTCTTTTTTCACCAGAGCGTCCTTGTTATGGCTCAGACAATTACAGGAGACTCTTCCAGCGGATGATATCCGTTTACATCATGACATAAACAAGTTAATTGTAGCAGCTGAGTATTCTGCGGATGCGTCTTTAAATGCAGCTAAATTTGCTTCCCGTGCCCTGTCTTCATCTGTGACTTCCCGGCGCATGTTCTGGCTCCGCAATTGGAGGGCGGATGCCAGAACAAAATGGAAGCTTGCTACTTCTTCTTACAAGTCTCCTTTATTATTTGGCTCTTCTCTTGAACCCCTCTTAATAGAGGATAAAGATAAGAAGAAAATTCTTCCCTCATCTTACAGACGTCCTGAACGGCGTTTTTCCCCCTACTCTCAACGCCAGTATTTCCGTTACCCTTCCAGTTCTGGGAGCTATTATTCTCAACGATCCAACTCTCAAGGTTCAAATCGCCCAGCTGACAGGCAGCCCTTTCGTGACAGAGGCCGGACCGCTGCCCCTGCGAAACGTCAGTTTCGAGGTTCCGGCTTCAGAGCTGCCCGTAGGGGAAAATGACTCAGCCAGCGAAGCGCCCATTGGAGGCAGACTCCAACTGTTCCATGCTCAATGGGCGACATCAACGAGCGAACCTTGGATTTTGAGGACGGTAAAATTCGGACTTTCCCTGGAGTTCCAGTCTCTTCCTCCGGATCGATTTGTCAGCTGCCCTGTTGCTCATCTTGTGGACATGCAGGCCTTGATGGAGGCAGAAATTTGTCACCTTTTGTCAATTCATGCCATAGAACCGGTTCCGGCGGGACAGGAGAGGACAGGAGTCTACTCCACAATGTTTTTAGTTCCCAAGACCTCGGGAGGTTGGCGAGGCATTCTGAACTTGAAACATCTCAACCTTTTTATTTCTTACAGAAGATTCAAGATGCAATCCCTGCGGTCTATCTTGGCCTCCATCAGAGAGGGGGATCTGATGCAATCTGTAGACCTCAGGGAGGCCTATCTCCACATCCCAATCCATCCGTCTCACCGCAGATACCTCCGCTTCGAGTATGGCAGCAGGCACTACCAGTATTGTGCGATGCCCTTCGGGCTATCATCGGCCCCCAGAACATTCACGAAGCTGGTGGCGGTGGTTTCTGCCAAATTGCGTCTTCTACCTGTCCGAATCCTTTGTTATTTGGACGACATCTTGATTCTGTCCTCCTCTGTTCATCAGGCAACAGCAGACCTGGCAGCTGTGATA
Source organism: Coluber constrictor foxii (assembly GCA_038048745.1). Lineage (NCBI taxonomy): Eukaryota > Metazoa > Chordata > Lepidosauria > Squamata > Colubridae > Coluber > Coluber constrictor. The sequence continues at coordinate 58,382,955 of CM075961.1, read as the reverse complement.
CAGATCTTTCAAAGTCACGGGTTCACCATCAACTTCGCGAAAAGTCAGCTTGTTCCGTCCACACAAATCCTACATCTAGGTGCTGTCATCAACTCGGTGAAGGGACAGGTCTTTCTGTCGCCGGACAGGATCCGGAGTCTGGTGAGCATGGCCAAACTTGTCAGGACGCAGAAGAAGTCCTCGATTCTTCTCTTGTCGCAGTTGTTGGGGAAAATGGTGTCTTGCCTGGCCATTGTCCCGTGGGCTCGCAGGCACTCCCGTCCTCTCCAATGGCTCCTCCTGCCCTTTCAGAGGAAAGGCCAAGCATCGTCTCATCTTTTGATCGTAGTGCCGCCCCATGTGCGTCTGTCTCTCAGATGGTGGATGTCCCCTGCAATTCTCAAAGGTTGCTTCTTCTTCGATCTGGAAAGACGCTTACTGACTACAGATGCCAGTTTACAAGGCTGGGGGGCCCACCTGGACAGGCAAGTGTCTCAGGGACTTTGGTCCCCGAGGGAGAGGGAGTTCAGTATCAATCAGCTGGAACTGAGGGCCGTTCGCCTAGCGCTCAAGTCCTTCCAACATGTATTGAGGAATCAACATGTGTTGGTTCTCACCGACAATGTTACCACCAAGGCGCACATCAACCGGGAGGGGGGCACCAAATCCCGGTCCTTGATGAAGGAAGCAGAACGGCTCTTGTCCTGGGCGGAGCGCAATGTTCTTTCTCTGCAAGCGGACCATATCTCCGGCCAGGAGAATACCACAGCAGATTGGCTCAGCAGACAAACACTGGATCCAGCAGAGTGGCAGCTTCACCCGGAGATTTTTCAGCACATTGTTCTGAGGTTCGGGCGTCTACAAGTCGACCTCTTCGCAACATCGAGGAATGCACAACTGCCAAGGTTTTTTTCTCGTTATCCAGAAACAGGAGCGGAAGGTTGCGACGCCCTTCGCTGTCCTTGGCCAACAGGACTTCTGTACGCGTTTCCGCCACTATCTCTCATTCCGAGAGTAATTCGGAAGCTGCTGAAGGAGAGAGCACAGCTGCTTCTGGTAGCTCCAGACTGGCCCAGGAGACCTTGGTACTCAGATCTTCGGAGTCTCTCGATCGCTCCTCATTGGAACATTCCTCCATCCAGCATCGCTCTACGCCAGGGGGTCATCGCACATCCAGATCCAGGATGGCTCAGGTTGACCGTCTGGCGCTTGAGCGGATCCTGTTAAAGAAAGACGGATTGCCAGATGATGTCGTCCACACCATACAATCTGCGAGACGTCCTTCCACCACCAGAATCTATCAAGCATCTTGGAAAGCTTTCGCCTCCTGGTGTGTTATTCGACATGTGGACCCTACATCAGCGACTATTCCAGATGTCTTGGGATTTTTGCAATCCGGCTTGACTAAAGGTTTGGCACCCGCTACTCTGCGTCGCCAGGTGGCAGCGATTTTGACTGTGCTTCGGTGTGAACCCTTCCGTACCCTCGCGCATCATCCTAGGATCCAGGAGTTTTTACATGGAGCATCTAACATATCTCCCCCGACTATTCATCGCTACCCGTCGTGGGACTTACCTTTTGTTTTACAGTCTCTTACGGATGATCCTTTTGAGCCGTTGGCGTCCACGAGCCTTAAACTTCTCTCCTTTAAAACTGCCTTCCTGATTGCTGTGACGTCCGCCAGGCGTATCTCGGAAATAGCAGCTTTGTCTATTCGCAAAGACCTTTGTATCTTCTACCCAGATAGGGTTGTCTTACGCCTTGATCCGACTTTTCTCCCGAAAATTAACTCTGCATTTCATCGAGCACAGGAACTTATACTACCTGACTTTTGCTCTTCCCCTCGCCATCCTAGGGAAAAGGAGTGGCATACTCTAGATGTACGCAGGGCATTGCGTAGATATATCAAACGTACATCAGCCTTTAGGAAATCTGAAGCATTGTTTGTTTCTTTTCATCCTAGGACCTTGGGCCAAAAGGTCTCATCAGTGACTATAGGGCGCTGGGTCCGGGCATGTATATCTACTGCTTATGAACGTAATGCTCGCCCAATTCCGGGACGTATCTCTGCTCACTCTACTAGGAGCGCAGCTGCGTCGGCAGCATGGGCTACCCAGTCTTCTCTCTCTGAAATTTGCCGTGCGGCTACTTGGTCGTCGGCGACTCCATTCATTAGACATTACAAAATTGATACTTACGCCTCCGCTGAGGCATCATTCGGAAGAAGGGTCTTACAACAAGTTGTGTTGGCCTAACAGTTTGTGTGGGCAGTCTTTCCCCCCCTTAATTCCGAAGCTTGGGTATGTCCCAGCCGATGGAATGCAGGAGCAGCACTTTGGAAAAAGAACATTGGCTTACCTGAATGTTCATTTTCGAAGTGCTGCGACTGCATTCCATACCCTCCCTTTTGTTGAGACTGCACTTGTTACTGAAATATTTATCTTTTAGTTGGACTTTCCTAGTTCCAGATTCATTTATTTACTCGCAACTTCGCGAACAGACTGGAGGAGGAGCTACAGAGAGGGAGTTACCAACAGGGGAGGAGGATAGATCCAAGAGAGAAAAATCATAGAGCTACACTCAGTTCCCATACAGCAACTAGAACATCAACCCAGCCGATGGAATGCAGGAGCAGCACTTCGAAAATGAACATTCAGGTAAGCCAATGTTCTTTTTCAGCCCTTTTGCTTTTGGAAATCTGCCATAATGAATTAAAACAATCCATGTTTATCACCAAGATAAACTTATTATTAATTTAGAACTATTTGGATGAATAATGTAGCATTAAAATTAATATATACTTAATTAGAATTCAAAGCATCATCTTTATTCCTTCATATAAAAGATAGTATCTCATTTTCTTTAACTATCTGAGCAATAATTATCTGGATATTTGTAGCTTATATATGATAGCACTACTTTCATAACCTTTTTAAGTAGGTTAAAAAGTCCTGCTCTCAGTTTTGTTAAGAACTGATAAAGACCTAATGTGAGATTTATTGTTCTTGCAACTATTCTTTTTCTCTTTCTCTAGGAACATAGCAAGAAAGGGTTAGATGATACCAAAGCATTATTTCCAGTTTCACATAGCTTGTCTCAGTTAAACATTTCGACTGATAGTAAACTAATATTGGAGAATCAGGAACATAAACAAAATCGAAATCATCTTCTAACAGAGAAAGGGGGAAGGTAGGAAAGATGGTGACATTGTTGAATAAATGAGAATGTTTTAAGTCTCAAAGATATTCTTCGATCAAGAATTTAGCTATAAGTTGGGCAAGTGATTGAGAATACTCAGATCTCTGGAAATAATTTTTTCTTTTTAATACTTGAATGTTTCTAAAAGATGGATGTAAATAGGGACCATAACAAACAAATATTGGAAAATAAGATGCTACCCCAGCAAGATTTTATGTACTCCCTAAGATACACAAAATAGCAGTCCCTCTCAGATCTATTATAGTGCCACGAGATATCTCTGCCTACAACTGGACTAAATGGCTGCATAATGTTTAAGCTTCCTGATTCCATCCTTGAACTCATCCACACAACTTTTGATAAAACTACAAGACTAAAATGTGGCTCCTAATGAGATCATGGTCTCCTTTGATTTAGTACCCCTATTTACATCCATCCCTCCTCACTCAGCATACGAAGTAACAGATTAAAAAAACTAGAAGAGTACAACAGAGATCACAACAACCTAACCAGGACACAGATCATGAAGCTACTCCAGTAAAGCCTGTGTAGCGTAGGGGGCTAATGCCTCCTACTAAAGGTAGCAATTAACACCAGCTGCCTGTAATTTCTCTGAGTTCAATCCTAGCCAGGCTCAAGGTCGACTCAGCCTTCCATCCTTTCTAAGGTGGGTAAATTGAGGACCCAGTTTGTGGGGGCAATAAGCTGACTTTGTATAAATATACAAAAGTATGAAGGCTATTGCTTAACGCATTGTAAGCCGCCCTGAGTCTCCGGAGAAGGGCGGCATATAAATCAAATTTAAAAAAAAACATGCCTTCTTCACATTCAAAATGTAAATGTATGAGCAACTAAAAAGGATACCTATGGGATCCCCAATATCAGATATTATTGCAGAAAATCCCTGCATGAAATAGAACAACATGAATTTCAAAATGACACTCCTAAATTTTGATGCCACTACGTGGATGATACATTTGTCATCATCAACAGAAATGCACTGGAAGACTTTCATATCCTACTGAACTTCATCTTCACAGATGTACAATTCACAATGGAGGAAGAAGTGGCTAGACAATTACCATTTTTAGATGTGCTTGTCAATAGGCAGGAAGATGGAAGCCTAGAAACAGCAGTTTATTTTACCAACACTCCATGCATTCTTAGTTTCAACAGTAACCATCCACTCACACAAATAGAGTTATGTCAAAACACTATATGGCTATATATGGCCCATCCCGCAATACATCAAAAACATTTTGGAAGCAGCAGAAAGCAGCTTCTGAGAGTGCAAGTTCTGAGCATGCAAGAGAGTACCACGCAAAGGCTACCATACGAGGACAAATGATTTGCAAAGATTGCTTTGAGGTAGGAGGTACTTCTAATGTAATCTACCAGATCCCCTGCATGGATTGCCCCTGTGACTATGTAGGGCATATGGGAAGGACTGCAACAACACAAGCGGTCAGAAAAGACCCGAACTCATTGGTAGCCTCACATTGCCATGAATGAGGACATATGTTCAATTTTGCAGCTACTAAGATTGCTAGCTGAGCAGGTACAAAGGTAACCAGGGAAATGATTTAAGTCTGGGAAATAGGCCCTTTGTCAGTCAACAACAGTGCTGATTTACCAGCAGCTTATCAGGTACTTGGAGCCGAGGACTGTGCAATACAAGGAAACAACAGCCAATAGCTGATCATCAACACACTAGTCAAGCAATAAGAAGCCACACCAACCAGGCACCACATAAATATAACGCATAGAGTAGCCCAGATAACACATTCTGGTAGAAGTTCCCTGAAGATGGGTGATGCATGAATCTGAAAACTCAGAAGACTAAACCTCTGGTTCTGGTGAATGACTCAGATTGGATCCTGCAGACCTATAACTATCAACTAGTGCTGGATAACATTTCAGATTCCTCCTATGTTTATTTTGGCTTACATACCTAGCAGGTATATAAGATGAAGGTGAAGATTATATTCCTAGAAAATATGTTTATGACTTATGCCTGCTTAATGGGGAAAACTATTTTAAATTTAGAACTTCATTACATCCCATTTTTGAGGCTCTGCGCATACGCAGAAAAGGCACATACGCTCACATTTCCTAACGGGTAGCGAAAGTAAGTGCATTTCACTGTTAATAATAAGCATCATTTTTTTCCTCCAATCCAGCAGAGAGGAATCAAAACAAACCCTGACAGTTGAACACCTTGGCAATAGCAAGACTCTTGAATTGACTCTAAAGAATATGGATGTGTGGGCCTACCCATCTAATGTAGAGTCTCAGGTACTTTCTTGTATTTGCAAAGAGAGATAATGACATAGAGATTTCTAATCTGGAAGGGGGATATTTTTAGATAGAATGATTGGCAGTTTTTATGCGCTGAATCAACTACAAGAATATCTAAATTGCACTTGCTATATGCATGTTTAAATCTGTGAACAACCATGTTTGCATTCACATCTCCAGAAAAATACATAGTTTGTTTTTGTAACATGTAGCTGCTATATCAGCATCTCCTCATTTAGGTATTGAAACAAAGAATTTAACTGTAGGGATACCAGACTTTTCCATGTGATCTCCTTTCAGATATTTGAATACCTGTAGTACTGTTTTATACTCCTTAGGCATTGTCTTTTATGTTTGAACATATCCATATTTTTTCAATCTCTCTCCATAAGGCTTAGCTTTTTGTGTTAGTATTATGTATACTTTAATATTCTATGTTTTGTAGTTATTTTTCCCAATGTGACTTTTGTGGTATGAGCCCACTTACGGAATATGATCTTTGATTTATTGCTTATCTGCTGTAAAGTGAGTGAATTTTGGCTTTATTAATTATGGGTTATCAAAATATAGTTAAGTAAAAGAATTTAGCACAGTATATAATCTACAGTAAGTAGGCCTGAGATAATTTCCAAGACATGTTTAGTTAAAGCTAAACATCATAACCATTATTTGCACAATTACTTTCTTCTGTTGCTGTCTGTTGTTACTTATTCATACCATATTCCTGTATGACTTTGAACCTAAGCCAGGGTATAATCTTCAGTTGATTCTCCAATGAAGGCTTTGGAGTGACCAAAAACAAGACTGCTTCTGTTTTCTTTGTTCGTTAGCCCTGTTTGTCTTCTCAAACTCTGAAGAAGAAACAAACGGAAACAAAGATATTGGTGGCAATAGGAACTGAGGTTTTTTCAGTCTGTCTATTGTAGTTGTGTCTAAGAAATCTACAGCAGTAGTGAACCTGTCTTTTTCAATTTAAACTATCCATTGTTAGATTAATACTCACACAAGCATAGAATGGTATCATAACAAATAAGGAGGCTTTTTACAACCACTTCCTATTTTTACTAGGTAAAAGAGTTATCTTTGATTTATATAGTTGCAAGTATCTTCTGAAAGCTAATAGATTTTCTCTTAGGAAAATATAACATAAAAGGGCATATTTTTACTTAATACTATTTAGACTGTAATAGGAATGATGAAATATTAAATATGGTATACAGGACTATTCGCTGCAAATGCGATCTGTTTTTGTAAGGTACCACTTGTCTGTCTTCTCTATATTTATTTGATTTTTCTGAGTTAATATTTTTTTAGAAATAGCTTCAATTTGACTGAATAAAAGAAGGTATATAAGTAAATTTGGACAGGTAATAGAGAACCCGGGTCTTTTCCATCTTGCCTCTAGCCATTGCATAAACATGCCTTAGTATCATCTGTTTTCTTCTATATACTTTTGATACTGCTTTTGTGTCATTTCTGGCCCATGAGTCAGAGAGATTTAAGTTATCCTAAGCTGTACTGGAATTAAAGGCTCATCCTCATGTACTCCTCCCTGCAACATGAACGTGTCCAATAACAATTTTTTTTAATTCCATGTCCTCGTGACATTGCCTTTGTCTCATCCCTATTCCACAGCTGAACTAGCTTAAAACCATATTTAGCTGATCCAGTTTTAAACCAGTGCCCTCTTCTGTGTTTTTGCCGTGGATGTGCTACAGCCTGCTTCATCCACAATTTAGTTGTTAAAACAGTCAGGGAGAGAAACTACCCTATTCATATTTGAAACCTTAGGCTGCAAGGGGGACATTTAATACAAGAGATAAGAGATGGTGTTATTTTGCCTACATCATTTCAGTTTTATGGCAATCTATGGGTTATTTCTTAGTGCTGCCATCGTCCCGAACAGAAGTGAATTTGCTGCAATATCATTATTTTCATTATTCAAGAACAGAGCTCACTTGCCATGGATTATTCTCTCCAGTTTCACTCTCACTCATCCTCACAACTCAGTCTGGGCATTTTGAGACTTGAGTTTAATGTTCTTTCAGAAAAGCACTAGACACAGTTCACAGATGTGAAACACACCCTACACTGATAACTGTAAGCCAGATACTTCAACAGCTGGCTAATCATATTCTCCGCACTTGCCTATTTTTTTGCAATCTCATCTCACTGCAAGTTATGGCCAGTGAATGGCAATTGTTTCCCTGCTGGTAGGAGACAATTTGGGGGAAGGGAAACAAACCAAGGGAATCAGGTAATCTCTTCTTAGTTTTGTATTCATTAAAATGGTAAGCACAATACAGGTGCCAACCTAGTTACTGTGGCACCATAGATATTGTTAAGAATAGTACATTTCATGCTGGTATGGTATTCATGCTGATAAATACCTGGAGGACTCATTTGCATAACATTTTGAAATAACAGTTTGTAGGACAAAAGAAATACTAAAATTTTAAAATCTGTTTTTCTAGTGGGTTTTGTCCAGTTTGGGAGATAAAAATGCTTAAACAATTGAAAACATATTTTCATTAATAAGCATTAACATGTTATTCATCATTTCCCCTCAAGATGGTGCATTTTAACTTTCAAGAAATCATGATTTTCAGCTCAGCAGAATTGTAAGTGCACATGTTGAGTCCATTATGCAGAACAAGGTGTTGGTCTACTGTTCGTAGCAGAATTTGTGCTTTCAAAGAAGAACAACAAATATATATTTTGAAGAAGCTATTGTACTTGCACATGGGGTATTGATGCTGCTTCTTGTTTGATACAGCACCCATGAACTCTTTTTAGCAGCTGAGCCAGTTTAGTGGAAAAAGAAATGTTTCTTTAGCTATTAATTACCAAGAGTTGTGGGTTATTTATCCATTAGAAGAGAACTTTTGCTTCATTCCTTTCTTAGCTTCTGAGCTTAAGCTGTTCTGCCAAGTCTTTTAAAAGGAAAATTAACAGCTTAGTATATCTACCTCAAATACTTTGCAAAGTAAAAAAATCATAGGGTTGAAAGGGACTGCAGAGATTATCCAGTCTAACCCCTTGCATACTGATAGCGATCACTGTAGCATCCTCAATATATATATGGTGATTTGATAAGTTTTTGTTTTTCTATTTGCTTCTATAGAAGATAGTTATATGCCGAATGCAAGTTCTTGCCTTCATTTTGTGGGGATGATGGGATTTTTTTGTTGCTGCACATTATTTTTACTCTTTATTCTCAGCATTCCTGAATCAGCAGGAGTGAGGATAATCACGGGTTATATATTTTTACACTGTTTCATCTTGAAGTTGATATATATTCACAGTTGCTTTTTCCACTTTAAAGTAGAAGAAAAATATACCAAATAGATGGAATAGATTATTCCAGAAATTTCCAATGATTTTGTCTTACTCAAGTCATAGCAGACACAACAAATCCAAGAGGCAATGACATAGATGTATATTGTCTCAAATGAAGTATGCTAGCACATAAATTCTATAATATGTGGGGCTTTTGTTCCAGAAGCTCTGAAGAAGCCTTGCAGAAACACCCTTTTGTACCAAAAGATGATGAGCTAATCCCAAATATTTGGAAAAAAACTAATGGCCACTCATGTGAAATTCTACTTCAGAGGTAAGGAACCGCTCTATTTATCACATACTTTTGCCAATAATATTTATTCTTTCATGTAGCATTACTATAATTAGTCCTTGACTTACAACAGTTCATTAGTGACAATTCGAAGTTACAACAGCACTGAAAAAAGTGGTATGACAATTTTTCACATTTACTACTGTTGCAGCATCCCCATAGTCATGTGATCAAAATTCAGAGATTTGGCAACTGACTCGTATTTATGACAGTTGCAATATCCCAGGGTCATGTGATCACCTTTTGTGACCTTCTGACAAAGTCAGTGTGGGAGCCATATTCATATAACAACTTTGTTATTAAATTAACAACTAAAGTGATTCACCTAACAAATGTGGCAAGAAAGGTTTTAAAATGGGGAAAAATTCACTTAACAAATGTCTCACTTAGCAATATAAATTTTGGGCTTAATTGTGGTCATAAGTTGAAGATTCTATTATGATTTTTACATACTTTTTGTGCCTTCAAATCAGTCTTTACTCATAGTGCCTGTCTTGAAGTCTTGCAGGGTTTTTTGGCAAGATTTTGGAAGTGGTTTGCCATTGCCTGCTTCCTAGGGCTGAGTGGGAGTGACTAGCCCAAAGTCACCTTGTTGGTGTTATACCTCAAGTGGGACTAGAACTCAGCTTCCTGGTTTTTAGCCTGAAGGCTTCACCACCACAGCAAATTGTGCCTTTTTAAAAAGAAATTATATGCAATTTATTTGCTTCCCATATACCTATATATATATATATATATGTTTTCTGAGGTTTTCGCGGGTGTTTGTATGTAGGTCTTTGGTTATTCGGGTCTTCTCCCGCGTAAAATTGGAAGTGTCTTGGCGACGTTTCGACGAAGTCTCATTCGTCATCTTCAGGCTGGTGTTCTCGGCTTCGTGCTTCCAGGAGCAATCCTGGGAGAAGACCCGAATAACCAAAGTCCTATAGACGCTTCCAATATATATATATATAAAATCATGCCTAGTAAATTCATTACAGATACTATTTTCTATGAAGTAAATCTAGGATAAATGGTCACTATAGTACTAGACCAGAGTATGCTAAAATAGGTGATCAATTTTAAGGCTAAGGAGAATGTCGCATTTCATTATTAAGATTCATATATTGGAAATCATAGTTAAAGGATAGATGGGTAGCTTCTAAGGAAGCTAATTAGTGTTTCAGTAATAAAGACTACAAGGGATATAAAATATTCAACTAGATTTTTGATTCTCAATTTCAAAATATAACAAACGATTTTGGAGTAATTAAATATTTCCCCAGTTTTCTTGTATCTACAGCCATGATGGCGAACCTGTGGCACACGTGTTACAGGTGGCACATGTAGCCATATCAGTGGGCAGGCAAACTCATTTTTGGGTCTTCTGGACCCACCAGAAGTAGGGAAACAGGCTGTTTCCTGCCTCTGGAGAGCCTGGGGGAGTAGGGAAGGCTGTTTTTGCCCTTCCCAGACTCCTAGAGAGGCCCTGAAGCCTGGGGGCAGCAAAAAACGGGCCTTCCAGTCCCACTGGAAGTTGTTAAATGGGCTGTTTTCAGCCTCCGGAGGGCTGGGGAAGGTCGTTTTCATCCTCCCCAGACTCCTAGAGAGGCCCTGGAACCAGGTGAGAAAGAAAAACGGGCCTACTGGGCCATCAAGTGCCAGGAGCGGGGAGAGGGTGAGTCGCACGGGGGCAAGGTGTATAGAATTATGGGTGTGGGCATGTGCACGTGCGACCCTCCCCCCACCCCACCCCTCCTGGCATGCAATGGCAAAAAGGTTAGCCATCACTGATCTACAGTATGAAATAAAACAGACTAATGATATATATGCAGTTGACATAGGATCTTGAAATGTTTGAAAATGGAACACAATAGAAAAACCTAATTAAAGAATTAAAAATGTGGCCTGTAAAAAGTTCTGATTTCTCAACATATTGTTTTAGGCTTGATTAAGGAAGAGCTTTATCAGGAGTGTAGGATTGCAGTTTGTTTCTTAATGTTTAAATGCTATTTAAACACTGAAGTAAAAAATGGACCCAATTAATAGGCCAATCCTATTAAAAGAGTTACAATCCATCTGTTTGGATTGTATATACAGTATTGTATCTATATACAGTATTTTAAAAGAAGAAAGCCACAATATCATTTGTGTTGCTTTCTGATGATTTTTAAATATTTTAAATCTGCACCATAGTAAACAAAAATGGTGAATTTCATACTGTTAATTCTAATTTAAAAGGATCCTGCTAATCTTCATTGAGTAAAAATTCATTATAATTCCTGTGTTTCCAGATTCTGTATCTAACTTAAATTTGCAGGTGCCTTTTTTCTCTTAGTATTTGTTTCCTTTCTCTTTTCCTCCCTCTTCTTTCCATACAGATTTTTTGATGTCCCATTAGGCTATCTAATCCTGCACATCCTCCAGGAACTGTTACTCCTTGGGCTGCTGCTTGTTGTGTGTTTTTCCTTGCTTGCAGTTTTCTGTTTAATTATATTTTACAACCAATTGTCAATGTGGATTGAGCCAAAGGGAAAATTTTGGCATTTCTTGTCATTGCAACATCGACATTTACCACCTGTCTGACATTATCCCATCCCTAAATCCATACAAAGAAAAGGAGATGTCTTGGAAGATCCAACATGTAAATAAATGTTCTATAAGAATAAATTAAATAGAGCATTTTTACAATCATTAGTTGGATATAAGATGGGATGTGCTACATTTCCTGATTTCTTTCATTAACAGGAAAGCAAATTACCATATTTTTAAGACTATAAGACGCATCTAGCTTTTAGGGAGGAAAACAAGAAAAAAAAATCCGCCTCTGCCTCCCAGCAATTTGCCTCCTTACAGCAAACAGCCTGGTCAGCTTCAGCACAGCCTGTTTTAGCACAACCGCTGATTGGCAGTTGGATCTGCCTCCCGGAATACCATCTATCAGCTGTTCCAAGCTGCGGGGATCGCTACTGCCCATCACCACTGTTATCACTGCCACCTATCCACCTCTGCGCACCCCATTTTTGGCCCATTCCAGGCAGCAGGGATAGGTGATGGATGGTGGCGGCGATAGCGATATGGTATCTAGTTTTTCAAGGGAAGAGAACAATTCCAATGAATTATTATAAAAATATTCAGCTGATAAACATGATTCCAGTTTCTCTTTAGATATTTCCTAACAAAGGATAGTTAAAGATGAAATTAGTTTTTGAAATGTTACCTATATATCTGTTTCCAGACTAATTTGAATGTGAGACAAGGGCCATTGTCAGCCATCAAGTGTATGTATGGGTGGGGAATGTTATTGGGTATTCTGAGAGTTGTGTGGTAGCATATAAAAAAAAGGTGCATGTATCATGGCTGAGAAATATCAAGTTAGGAAGATTTCCCTTTTGATCATTAGTTCCTTATCCAATTTTATATTGCCTGTCTCAAAGGAGAAGTTTGTTAAAGAAACTCTTGAAATTGTTCCATTTGTAATAACTATAGACCTATTTCATGTTTACCATTCTTAGTAAAAGTGATGAAAAGTGATGGCCACATGCTTCTTGATGAAATTGACTTCTGATCTATTTCAATTCAGTTCTAGGCTTAGGTGCAGCACAGAAAGAGACTACCCACCCTGATGGATGAAGAATATATACTGGGAGTGGTTATCAGGATGTGAGGGCTACATGTTATTTATATAATGCTCACGTATGTTTCTTTCTATTATCAGAGGTGGCCGTATTATTTGAGCCAGATTATATACTGGATCAGATGGAACAGGTGAAAGTTAAGCCCAGACAAATGAGAGGGCCTAATGATTTGGGTAGATTAAAGATATTGGAGCCCTTACTTATACTAAACAGGGTCATATACCCTGTGAAGAAATACTTATGCAGCTTGATTTGCTTGTCTTTCTGTAGTTTTCTGGGTCAGGTTTTGTTAATACATAAATCCCTTAATAGTTTGTGTCCACCTAGCTAAAGTAATTCTCTTCTGTGTTGTGAAGCTGGAAGTTCTATAAGAGCTTATTACTAGAATCAACAAGGAGTAAGCCTTTTTTGGTGCAAGCATCAGCTTTATGGAAAGTCATTCTAGAATTCAGATTGTTCCCTCTCCACCTTGTTTTAAAAATATTAATAACTTTATTTTAAAAATGTTAATAAAGTGGCCATAGTGTCCTATATATTCTACATGTTTCATTTGGTTACATTACCTCAGATTCATAAAAATACTGAAGAATAAAATTTCTAAACCCAACCCCCCCAAAGTTCAGCAACAAAACAAAGAGATCTTTCAGAGACCTACCAATTAATGAGATCACCTTTAATTTTGAAAAACAGATGATACCCACCACAAAGTGGGTGAAGGAGGTAATTGACTTCTCAAAGATCCATAGTTTTAAGTAAGCTATTTGTCTGGTTCTTGACATTTCTAATATTTATCTGGTAATCCTACCCGTAGGACGTGACGCTAAATGCCATGTGCTTTTGTAAATATACTTGCACAGATACCTTTGTTAGGTCTAAGCATGAGAAAACATACACCAAAAGAGGGGACTTAGAAAGAAGTGAATATCTATATGAGGCAAAAGAAACTGATAAATTCCAAAGTTGTAAAAATGAAAATTTTAAGTGTGCATGTAAAGTAGAATGCAAAGATGAACAAAAGGTCACCATACTCTTTGTCTCGCACATACTCCTTTTTTGGAAGTATGCCTATTCTGCAGTAAATTCATCCTCTTGGAAACCGATCCTAACTCAAAACACATGCCTCAGAGAAATCCAGACCAAAATTTCCCTCCTACAAGGATACATGACATCTGTTAGCTGGCGGTTCCTCTCCTTCAGTGTCTTATCTGGCCATGATTTCACTTATAAAATAGTGGCTACTGTGGTATCTGTACATGTTTATTCTGTTTTCTTTGAGGTGTTGATAACGGAGCCAGTGCCATTTGGACTTACCAGTATTAACTATAGTTACATTAACTCAAGCAACAATTTAAACATAATAGTAACAAGAAGTTAAAATCTAAGCAAAATTACAGTAGTCTTCAACTTACAAACACAATTGAACTCAAAATTTCTGTTGTTAAGTGAGAAATTCATTAAATGAGTTTTACTCCATTTTATTACTTTTCCCACCACATTTGTTAAGTGAATCACTGCAGTTCTTAAATTAGTAATATGGTGGTTAAGTGAATCTAGTTTCCCCATTGACTTTGCTTGACAGAAGGTCGCAAAAGGGGTTCACATGACTCTAGGACACTGTAACTGTCATAAATGTGAGTCAGTTGTCAAGCATCCGGATGAAAATCATGTAGCCATGGGGATGTTGCAACAGTCATAAATGTGAAAAATGGTCATAAGTCACTTTTTTCAGTGCCATTGTAACTTTGAATGATCACTAAATGAATTGTCTTAATTGGAGGACTACTTGTATTGATTTCCATGTTAAATTTTTGAAGAAGAAAAACAGGGAAAAGTGTGCTTCTTTCTGGCCGTTCTCACACTGGGCACAAACTGAAGGTGCAAATGAGTTTCGCCAGGCCTACCTCAGCTATATTTTCTCTTATTGCTAATTCTTAATGAATAGATAAACCTTTTCTTCATGTCCTAATTGGAAAGAAATCTGGCAGATTTCTTCCCATTAATTGTCTGCTCACTCTCTAGAAGTCAGTCATCTTAATACTGATTATGGAACACTGGATTGGCTGACACTAGAGGAACTCTGAAATTGTTCTAGCCATCGATTCTTCTAATTACTTTTCTCTGCCATATCATTCTCTTAAGTATAATTTTTTTAGGTTGCACATAGGTACTGGAAATTAATGATCAATTTCCTTGACAAACAATTCAGCTAGATTTCTGCAATATCATTGATGTCTTCCATATACTGTATATAAACTAGCAAGAAAGATGTGGGGTTTTTTTTACCTAACCACTGATTGTAGTATTGATGCTTACAATATTAATACTTCTTATGTCAATCCAGCATGGATAATATTTTTGTAGATGCTCGGCAGACCCAGGTGGCAAATCAGGAATTGCTAGTTCATCGTGTTTCATTAGGTCTTTGCCCTCAGTAGGCTTATTTGATTCTTGGAAAAATGCCCAGTCTTAGTTTTCCAACATAATCTGTCCCCTGGGTCGTAACCTGCCCTCTCTAAGGATATTTTTGAATAGATCAGAGGTTCAGCTCATTCATTGAACCTGAATGTTTATTATATGAAAATAATTGAATATTTTATAGCATTTATTAAATTTAATATAATTTTAATAGTTCTATGTACAACAACAACAACAGTATAGACAATTCAAGGCCACTGTCTCAGGTGGGTGGTCATCCAACCCTAGGTAATGTGTCGTGGCTAGTCATGTGACTTGAGGATCAGTATTGACTACTTTGGGAAAACCTGGAATAGAGATCCTTCCCATGCCTTCCACCATTCCGTTTTAAAGTAAATTAGTATCTACACTGCTAAGAGAGCCATGCTTCTCCTCTCCCTTTGGCTGTTGAAGGAAACCTATATTGGTTCCTCTTGCAGGGCCCTCAGAGGCTTCATCCTGACCTGAAACTGCTGGGGTCGACAGCAGTTTTCTCATCCTTATTTAAAAGTGTTTCAAGTAGCATGAAAGCTTTCCTCCTAAGTTGTGGAAGAAAGCAGACATTTTATCAGTTATTTGTTGAAAACTGCATTTATTGAATCCGGATGGCTTGATGTATCCCATATGTTTTGCTACTGGTTTTTCAATTCCTTTTGTCTCTAGTCTCACAGAAGCGTGACAAGATTCATAAAAGCATACATTCTATACTACCTTTAGTTCAGATACCTCTTCTGTTACAGTATGTTATCCCATCTGATTAATGTATAAACCTTTGAAGTTTTAACCAGTTATGTTCAGTTCTTGTTTTTTAAGGCTGCATTTCTGATAGCCAATACTTCTAGAGGCAATAATTTCTGTACATTGAGCAATCTTTTCTTAGTTTCAATTTTGTATGGGTAAAATACCCCTTCAAACAGATACATTTCTCCAAAGCAGTTTTATTTATTTATTTATTTTATTTAATCATATTTCTATACTGTCCTTCTCCCGAAGGACTCAGAGCGGTGTATGGCCAAATACAATTGTTTGAATAATCTTTGGTTTGCCATTGTTCTTTCTGAATCCATTCTTGGATGTAGATATGCTTTAGTTTTTCCATGGATTAAACTGAAGCTTTGTACAAAATCTGAAAGGCCTTTTCTGTATTATTTTTGTTCACAGAATGGCTTACAGATTTCTTTTTAACTTTTGTTAGATGACTTGACAGACTATAGGACTTTATCTTGCAATGTCTGCAACTTTCAAGAGGGGCCGCTTGGTTTCTTCCACATCACTATTTTACAGTGTTTCTGTATCAGTTCTTTGCATGACAGCCATTCTGTCTCATTGATCTATGTGCATTAAGCATGTAAACTTTTTTTCATGATTGGTACTTGCCCCAACTCCTACAGATAGGTTTCCCAAGTAAATTATCATAAATGTCAAGGAGCAGACAAATAGCTTACTCATAACTATGGATCTTTGAGAAGTCAAACACACAACCCACTCACCTTGGAAAACTATACTGAGAGCGTGTTTATCAGTGGTGGTTCATGAAACTAGTGAAAGGTATTAAATTATGGCCTGACATAAGTCTCAACTAGACTCAACATTCTTGTTAATAACTTGGATGAGGAAGTAGAAGAATTTCTTCCCAAACTGCAGATAACTCAAAACTGGGTAAAATAGGGATGCTTATTCTTTTCATTGCATCATAATGGAACACAACCCCCTGTTGTATCTCCACTTTAACCATTCAAATCATTTTAGTAGGAGCTGGGTTGCAGGAATCTTAAGTGCCTCTAATTTCAGTGTTCTCCTCTAGCCTATATGATTACAAATTTCCCTTCCATTTTTCAAGAATTGGGATTTGGGGGAAAATCTATAAATCAGAAAGTTTTGACTGGAGTTCCACTGAAAGCAGTAACAATCATGTATATAGCAACTTAAATACCGTGTTTCCCTGAAAATAATACCATCTTATATTTTTTTGAACCCTGAAATAAGCGCTTGGCCTTATTGCCATATGCTCAAAAGCCCGATTGGGCTTATTATGAGGGGATGTCTTTTTTGGGGGGAAACATGGTAAAATACAGATCACTTCATTTTTAAGAACACGCTTGAAAAGGTATCACCACTAAACCACCCCTCCAATCCATTTTCCTTTGGAAGCCATCTTCAGTTATACTTACCTTAAATCAAAACGAAAAATCACCAGGCCCAAATCTAAGACTAAGTAGCACATATAGATATGTAATACCTAAATGAATCAAAATGAGTGGATGGGACCATACAGCATGAGCGCACAGTGTGTTGTTGTGTTACAGAAAGCTACTGAGTCTTGAAAACGACGATTGGAGCAGAGCAAAACATTTCAAGAGACAGTAGACATACTTCTGCAACTTGTAAACATCTGAATAATCTTTTACAAAAAGGAAGAATGCTTAAGAACTTCACAAGGTTTTTGTTTTTTTAAGAATAGACTTATTGATCCAGAATTCATAGGTTTAAAATGTTTTCCAAAGTGCTGCTCCTGCATTCCATCGGCTGGGTTGATGTTCTAGTTGCTGTATGGGAACTGAGTGTAGCTCTATGATTTTTCTCTCTTGGATCTATCTTCCTCCCTTGTTGGTAACTCCCTCTCTGTAGCTCCTCCTCCAGTCTGTTCACTCAGTTGCTGAGGGAACTGGAATGTTTTTTTGCCTAGCTCTGTCAAATTGCTGTTTTTTGTTATTAGATTAGATTAGTTTAGCTTTATTTTTTTATTTTGGTCGATTATTGTTGCGTTAGCTAGTTTCTTAATTTTAGTTGTGTATTTTTCTTTTCTGCTGATTGCTGCTTCGTGGCCTGCTGTCAGGGAGCGCTGAAGTGCCTGGGGCTCCAGGCAGCTTCGTTTTTTTTGTTAAAAGCGTTTTTCCTGACAGCCCACTTAATTTCGCCTCCCAGCTTCTCCCTAAAGCCGCAGGCGGGTCCGTTGGCTTATCGGTACGCTGATTACGACCACGACCGCCTCAGCGTCAGCAGCGGGTTTTTTCAGCGGCTCTGGAGCCTCTGCCTATGTTTCCGGCAAGCTCTGATGTTATCAGCGGTTGGTGGTAGCACTTCGGATCGAGCGCCTTACTCACGAAGCACGCAGTGAGTTATTTGTTCCCGGGGGCTTCTTCTCCTTTGGCGGTTGACTTTCCCGCCGTTTTAGACTGCAGCGGCCATTTTGAATTTTTCTAAAGTCAAGGGAGCATTGGATTCAGCCGCTGAGGGAACGGGCGCATTTTGGAAGTCGCCTTAGTAACGGGCGCCATTTTGAAGACCGCTTGAGTGGCGGGCGCCATTTTGAGGCTTGAATTTGTTGCGGACGCCATTTTTGTATACCTTTCTAACCGCCCCCCCCCACCACTGTCTGAAACCTTGGCGCTTGCTGGCTCAAACGAGCCTAGCCTCTCATTGCCGAAGATTGCCTGCCAGGCCTGTCTTTCAGTGGACTCCTTTCTGAGGGATAATTATTGCAACAGGCCCTTGCTGGCTCGCTGGAGCCTAGCCTTTTAAACCAACGGTTTTCTCACCTGGCTGGGAGGCGCAAGTCAATTGTTTCCATTCAATCTCCTGTGGCCTTATTAATTCCACTATTATCGGAGCCTTTAATTAATTTGCTCCAAAATTTGATTTTAATATATATATATATATAAATAAATAATATTAATAATAGATTTGAATTAATTGCCTGAGTTGATTCTCAGCTACAAAATGTCTGACTCTCCATTATCTTCAGACCTTGAGCCTGAGATTTCTGATACCCCAGTTGAACCTGAGGCACCCAAAGCTGGCAAGGCAAAGGCCAAGAGCAGGGCTGTTAAGCTCGTCAGGCCTCGAACCAGAGCATCTACGATGGCTGACAAATGCGCTCTTCGTCACCACAACGCGCTTGAACGCCAATTTGATAAAGCTCGTAAGGCTGCTTTCCTTCAGGCCTCTTCTAATAAGTCACCTGCCCAACCTGTGTTTGGCTCCCTTCCTCACCACCTTCCACCAGTTTCTAACAAGGATTCTTCAAAGGATCAGACTGCTCTTGACTCATCAGCACCATCAACGTCTGCAGAACCTTCTCAGGCCCCAGCTTCAGCGGGGGGGGGGCACAAGTGCCTTCTGCTCCTCATTGTTCTCAAGGCCCACCTGCAAACCCTCAGGTGGACATTCATTCTGTACTGTCTGACGCTCTGGCCAAGGTGTTGGCTGCCAGTCTTCATCAGGGAGCTGCCTCGAGCCATCTTTCAGCTCAGCCTCAGCCTGGCCCAAGCAAATCTTCTACCAAAATCACCTCGACATGCCATCAGCAGGAGGTTTCTAGGGATGATTCTGACATAGACGAAGAATTTCCTGACGATATGGAGCTGTCAGAAGACGAAGGTCTTTTACCAGATCAACCTACTTTCTCTGGTCTGTTTCGCCCGGCTCTTTTTAAATCGTTGCTTCACAAAGCAAAACTTGTCACTAAATTTGGTCTTACCCCGACTTCATCTGACGGGTCACAACAATTGCCAGCTCCTCATGACCAGCTGTTTCAGGTGTCCAAAACGGAAAAAGATTTTGTTCCGTGTCCACCTCTTTTTTCAGAAGTTGTGCAAAGTGGGTGGGCTCAGCCAGGGTCCCTGACTGCCCCAACTTCCTTAGACAAGAAGTTGTATTGTGCCAGTCCAGAGCTGGAATCGCTTCTAGCTTTACCTTCTGTGGACCCGCCGGTAGCGGCATTATCTTCTTCAGCTTTGATCACAGGTGACATAGTGGATGGGCTTCGAGCTGAAGATAGAAAGGCTGAGCTCGCTTTTAGAAAGACTCACCAGGCCTCGGCCTGGGCGGTGAGGGCTGCAACTGCAACTTCTTTTTTCACCAGAGCGTCCTTGTTATGGCTCAGACACTTACAGGAGACTTTACCATCGGATGATATCCGTTTACATCATGACATAAACAAGTTAATTGTAGCAGCAGAGTATTCTGCGGATGCATCTTTAAACGCAGCTAAATTTGCTTCCCGTGCCCTGTCTTCATCTGTGACATCCCGCCGGATGTTTTGGCTCCGCAATTGGAGGGCGGATGCCAGAACAAAATGGAAGCTTGCTACTTCCTCTTACAAGTCTCCTTTATTATTTGGCTCGTCTCTTGAACCCCTCTTAATAGAGGATAAGGATAAGAAGAAAATACTTCCCTCATCTTATAGACGTCCTGAACGGCGTTTTTCCCCCTACTCTCAACGCCAGTATTTCCGTTACCCTTCCAGTTCTGGGAGTTATTATTCTCAAAGATCCAACTCTCAAGGTTCAAATCGCCCAGCTGACAGGCAGCCCTTTCGTGACAGAGGCCGGACCGCTGCCCCTGCGAAATGTCAGTTTCGAGGTTCCGGCTTCAGAGCTGTCCGTAGGGGAAAATGACTCAGCCAGCGAAACGCCCATTGGAGGCAGACTCCAACTGTTCCATGCTCAACGGGCGACATCAACGAGCGAACCTTGGATTTTGAGGACGGTGAGATTCGGACTTTCTCTGGAGTTCCAGTCTCTTCCCCCGGATCGATTTGTCAGCTGCCCTGTTCTTCATCTTGCGGACATGCAGGCCTTGATGGAGGCAGAAATTTGTCACCTTTTGTCAATTCATGCCATAGAACCGGTTCCGGCGGGACAGGAGAGGACAGGAGTCTACTCCACAATGTTTTTAGTTCCCAAGACCTCGGGAGGTTGGCGAGGCATTCTGAATTTGAAGCATCTCAACCTGTTCATTTCTTACAGAAGATTCAAGATGCAATCCCTGAGGTCTATCTTGGCCTCCATCAGAGAGGGGGATCTGATGCAGTCTGTAGACCTCAGGGAGGCCTATCTCCACATCCCAATACATCCGTCTCACCGCAGATACCTCCGCTTCGAGTATGGCAGCAGGCACTACCAGTATTGTGCAATGCCCTTCGGGCTATCCTCGGCCCCCAGAACATTCACGAAGCTGGTGGCGGTGGTTTCAGCCAAATTGCGCCTTCTACCTGTCCGAATCCTTTGTTATTTGGACGACATTTTGATTCTGTCCTCCTCTGTCCATCAGGCAACAGCAGACCTTGCAGCTGTGATACAGGTCTTTCAAAGTCACGGGTTCACCATCAACTTCCCGAAAAGTCAGCTTGTTCCGTCCACACAAATCCTACATTTAGGTGCTGTCATCAATTCGGTGAAGGGACAGGTTTTCCTGTCGCCGGACAGGATTCGGAGTCTGGTGAGCATGGCCAAACTTGTCAGGGCACAGAAGAAGTCCTCGATTCTTCTCTTGTCACAGTTGTTGGGGAAAATGGTGTCTTGCCTGGCCATTGTCCCTTGGGCTCGCAGGCACTCCCGACCTCTCCAATGGCTTCTCCTGCCTTTTCAGAGGAAAGGCCAGGCATCGTCTCATCTCTTGATTGTAGTGCCGCCCCATGTGCGTCTGTCCCTCAGATGGTGGATGTCCCCTGCAATCCTCAAAGGTTGCTGCTTCTTCGATCTGGAAAGACGCATACTGACTACGGATGCCAGTTTACAAGGCTGGGGGGCCCACTTGGACAGGCAAGTGTCTCAGGGACTTTGGTCTCCGAGGGAGAGGGAGTTCAGCATCAATCTGCTGGAACTGAGGGCCGTTCGCCTTGCGCTCAAGTCCTTCCAACATGTATTGAGGAATCAACACGTGTTGGTTCTCACCGACAATGTTACCACCAAAGCGCACATCAACCGGGAGGGGGGCACCAAATCCCGGTCTTTGATGGCGGAAGCAGAACGGCTCCTGTCCTGGGCGGAGCGCAATGTTCTTTCTCTTCAAGCGGACCATATCTCCGGTCAGGAGAATACAACAGCAGATTGGCTCAGCAGACAAACACTGGATCCCGCAGAGTGGCAACTTCACCCGGAGATTTTCCAGGACATTGTTCAGAGGTTCGGGCATCTACAAGTCGATCTCTTCGCAACATCGAGGAATGCACAACTGCCAAGGTTTTTTTCTCGATATCCAGAAACAGGTGCGGAAGGTTGCGACGCCCTTCGCTGTCCTTGGCCAACAGGACTTCTGTACGCGTTTCCGCCACTATCTCTCATTCCGAGAGTAATTCGGAAGCTGCTGAAGGAGAGAGCACAGCTTCTTCTGGTAGCTCCAGACTGGCCCAGGAGACCTTGGTACTCAGATCTTCGGAGTCTCTCAATCGCTCCTCATTGGAACATTCCTCCATCCAGGATCGCTCTGCGCCAGGGGGTCGTCGCACATCCAGATCCAGGATGGCTCAGGTTGACCGTCTGGCGCTTGAGCGGATTCTGTTAAAGAAAGACGGTTTACCAGACGATGTCGTCCACACCATACAATCTGCGAGACGTCCTTCCACCACCAGAATCTATCAAGCATCCTGGAAAGCTTTCGCCTCCTGGTGTGTTATTCGACATGTGGACCCTACATCAGCGACTATTCCAGATGTCCTGCGGTTTTTGCAATCCGGCTTGGCAAAAGGTTTGGCACCCGCTACTCTACGTCACCAGGTAGCAGCGATTTCGACTGTGCTTCGGTGTGAACCTTTCCGCACCCTCGCGCAGCATCCTAGGATCCAGGAGTTTCTACATGGAGCATCTAACATATCTCCCCCAACTATACATCGCTACCCGTCGTGGGATTTACCTTTTGTT
The DNA here is from genome assembly GCA_038048745.1 of Coluber constrictor foxii. Taxonomy (NCBI): domain Eukaryota; kingdom Metazoa; phylum Chordata; class Lepidosauria; order Squamata; family Colubridae; genus Coluber; species Coluber constrictor. The sequence continues at coordinate 58,360,138 of CM075961.1, read as the reverse complement.
TTACAGTCTCTTACGGATGATCCTTTTGAGCCGTTAGCTTCCACGAGCCTTAAACTTCTCTCCTTTAAAACTGCCTGATTGCTGTGACGTCCGCCAGGCGTATCTCGGAAATAGCAGCTTTGTCTATTCGCAAAGACCTTTGCATTTTCTACCCAGATAGGGTTGTCCTACGCCTTGATCCAACCTTTCTCCCGAAAATTAACTCTGCATTTCACCGAGCACAGGAGCTTATACTTCCTGACTTTTGCCCTTCCCCTCACCATCCTAGGGAAAAGGAATGGCATACTCTCGATGTACGCAGGGCGTTGCGTAGATATATCAAACGTACATCAGCCTTTAGGAAATCTGAAGCATTGTTTGTTTCTTTTCATCCTAGGTCCTTGGGCCAGAAGGTCTCATCAGTGACTATAGGGCGCTGGGTCAGGGCATGTATATCTACTGCTTATGAACGTAATGCTCGCCCAATTCCGGGACGTATATCGGCTCACTCTACTAGGAGCGCAGCAACGTCGGCAGCATGGGCTACCCAGTCTTCTCTCTCTGAAATTTGCCGTGCGGCTACTTGGTCGTCGGCAACACCATTCATTAGGCATTACAAAATTGATACTTACGCCTCCGCTGAGGCGTCATTCGGAAGAAGGGTTTTACAACAAGTTGTGTTGGCCTAACATTTGTGTGGGCAGTCTCTCCCCCCTTAATTCCGAAGCTTGGGTATGTCCCAGCCGATGGAATGCAGGAGCAGCACTTTGGAAAACGAACATTGGCTTACCTGAATGTTCATTTTCGAAGTGCTGCGACTGCATTCCATACCCTCCCTTTTGTTGAGACTGCATTTGTTACTGAAATATTTATCTTTTAGTTGGACTTTCCTAGTTCCAGATTCATTTGTTTACTTGCAACTTCGCGAACAGACTGGAGGAGGAGCTACAGAGAGGGAGTTACCAACAAGGGAGGAAGATAGATCCAAGAGAGAAAAATCATAGAGCTACACTCAGTTCCCATACAGCAACTAGAACATCAACCCAGCCGATGGAATGCAGTCGCAGCACTTCGAAAATGAACATTCAGGTAAGCCAATGTTCGTTTTCAAAAGTTGAAAATTCAAAATAAAGTGAAATTTGATTTAAGATTCAAGGTTGACTCAGCCTTCCATCCTTTCTAAGGTAGGTAAATTGAGGACCCAGTTTGTGGGGGCAATAAGCTGACTTTGTATAAAATGTACAAAAGTATGAAGGCTATTGCTTAACGCATTGTAAGTCGCCCTGAGTCTCTGGAGAAGGGCGGCATATAAATCTAATTTTAAAAAAAATCTCCAGACTAAATAGTAGCATGTGTCAAGGACTTTTTGAACTGACAATCAACAATCAGTTCCTTAAAAGCCTCCAGGTTCCACAACTATCGAACCTCCACTCTTCCAAAAAAATTGTTTTAGGAAACACTATAACCAAGATAACTAACAGTAACAAACTTGAGAAGGATTATACTCTTCTGAATTTGATATTCTCTTTAAGAAAAAAACATTGGATCTCATATCAGGTAGCTTATTCACAGGTTTATTCCAAGTGGTGGCATGTATTGTACAGTTCCTTAGGAACAGGTAACAAAGGATTTTGAATTGGAGGAGGGAAAAGAGAAAGTTAAATATACAAAAGGACAATAACTGATATCTTTAAACACTAACAGAATGATAATTCATATTTCTGTTTTCTCACTGCCAATCTTTAAGTACCTATACTTCCTACTCCCAGGGATTAGAGAAAATACTTAGATGATTAAAAGGGAAAAAGTGGATAAGAGATCTTTTGATCATATTCCTCTTTTCTGTTTTCTAAGATGTGTAAACATTGCAATATTCCCCAAAACATGAATACCTATTAAGCAAGGGGAACAGTGATAGATTATATTTAGGATGTTTCACAGTGCCATCAATTAACCATCTTCAGAGTCAATCTTCAAACAACAATCATATGTCATTACATTTGGAAAGTTTCTTATATTACCCAAATAGTCCTCTTTCACATTGTTAATATATCATCATTTCTGGTTCGCTTTAGAGAGCACAGGAAATTTTGCCCAGAAATTACACAAAACAAATCAAATGAAAATTAGGAAGAGATATTAAATGTTGCATTTAACCATCCAGAAAAGCTGAGCACCATCTATTTTAATACGGAGGGCTGAAACAACTACAATGGGTTTGGCTTTCTGCATTTTTGCAGTTGGTATTTCTTGTCACCTTCAAACTGTCATCTGTTCTCCAGGTAGCAAAAAAGGTGACATCGCATCTATTTGACTTTCAATATTGCAAAGAACCAAAGTAAAGAAAATTCCACAAACAATGAGAAAGCCCATTAAGTAATATTCTGAATGAAACACTACCTTCTGTTGTTCCTTCAATTTAGTTTCTGGCATCACATTACACCAGATAATTTTTTTTTACTGCAGAGAAGCAACAAGACTTATCAAATGTGGTTATTAATATTGGTTGTGATGTCCAAGTTTTAAAAATAGCAAAAAAAAAAAAAAACCACCACCACCTTTGCCTTCCAGCTGAAAAGGATGAGGGGACAAGGCCATCAGAATTTAACTTGCAGGCTGGGAAAATACCCAAACTCGAAGGTTTTTTTCCACACAAACAGTGCAACAATGTCTCTCTTAGAGGATAATACACTTTCTTTTAGAAGATTTCTTCTTGCGTCCATTGCTGATCTTTTCTTTGTGCTTTCGAATTTCCCGCACCAGGGTATAGAAGGCATCTTCCACTCCCTTTAGATGAATATAAAAAGTGGAGAAAGATAAAACCAAAGCTTTGTTAGTTCTTTTTAAAAGATATTAGATATATATTTAAATATATATATATCGGGTGATTTAATTTTGACAAAGTGGGATTTCAAAACCCACATTTAGACAACAAAAAAGATCAGTTCAAACATCCCTAAGTACCAAATACCTGTGTTCTAGCTAACTTTTCTTAGGCTGTTACCAATAGGCAGAAATATTTGGACGAGGGGGAAAATTATTTTATGTACTGTAATCTTATTTATTCTTTCCCCCCATACTGGCTCATAGTATGAATCCCACTGCTTCAGTTATAAAGCAAAGCATCTGACATTTGGCCCACATGGTGATTAACATAAATAATGAGGTGAAATCAGATTGAAATATAGCAGTTTGTCCTACTTGCATAATGCCACACCTGTCTGGTTTTGGCTGAAGTCTCTACAAAGGGGATTCCATAGCTTCTTGCAAGCTCTTGAGCTTGTTTAGTATCCACTGTCCGAGAAGGCAGATCACACTTATTGCCCACAAGGACCATGGGAACATCATCAGAGTCCTTCACACGATTGATCTGTTCCCTGGAGTTACATAAGAGGAAAATGTGAGCAAGTTGCTTCTAACCAAATCAACACTTCCTAAATTCAATCCTGAGTTTTCTACATGTGGATGAAATATATTCCAGTACTTCACTTTGCTCTGTGTATTCTCTTACGTTTAAAGCAGGGGTGAAATGTAAAATTTGTTACTCCAGGTTCTGTGGGCGTGGCCTGGTGGTGGGCATAATGTGACTGGGTGGGCGTGGCCTTTTTATTTTTTATTTTTCAAAGCATTTTTTTTAATGCTTTGAAAAGCCTCTGCCGATCAGGAAACTCACCTGGGATCGTCAGAGAGGCTTTTTAAAAAATACCGCTCTGCCGATCAGGAGATCGCTCTGCCCCTCTGAGATCGTCAGAGACTTTTCAAAGCATTTTTTTACCACCTCTTCTGCCAAGAGGTTGCAGAAAAAAATGCTTTGAAAAGCCTCTAACAATCCCAGCTGAGCCATGCGATCAGAGGCTTTTTTTTTACTTTTAAAAGCATTTTTTCTTCGGAAGAGGTTGTAGAAAAAATGCCTTTAAAAGTAAAAGTAGGGGGGGAAAAGCCTCTGATGATTCTGCAGCTCAGCTGGGCATGGGGGGGAAGGGCACAGGGATTTTTGCTACCGGTGCTCCGAACCACCCGCTGCCATCGCTACCGGATCAGGTGATCTGAATCGGGAGCATTTCACCCCTGGTTTAAAGCAAATGGACTGAAATCCAGATTATGTGCAATATACATTAGAAATACAATTTCCTTTCCCTCGGTTTTTGTGCCTCAGTATTCAAAACCATGAGTCTGAATGGAGGAATGATAGCATGGAGCGGGGCTGAATCCTTTTTCTTTTAAACCCTTTGCTGCTTTAAATCCCATCCCACAAAAAAACAAAAATCTATCCCAATTCAGGTAAGTTATTCTGAGCAAAAAATACCTAGGTCAGATCACAGAACAATTCTTACCAATAAGGTGTTTATATATGCAATTATAAATGTTAGTAGTCTGGCTGTAAACAGGAGGCTGAGACTTTCAAAATTAGAATAAAAAATATGAAATAACCATATTTTCCTTATAAATAAAATATTTGGCCAATGAACTGAATTGTTCTGTTCTATTCTACTTCTCTTCTCTTACTTCTATTCTCACGTTCTCTCTCTCCCTCCTCCCTCCCCCAACTTAAATTTGGAGTTGGCTGGCTACTCTTAGTTTTTGGAGAAATGCTGTTTTATTTTTTGGGGGAAAGATACTATATGGATGTTTGCACCACATACTAAATAAACTTTCACATTTTCATATGATTTTTATTAAAGATTTTCATAGAAATAAAAAAGCATGAAATGATATAAAGTAAGTTGAAGAAAAAATGTGAATAGTACAAATAGAAAAAAAAGTTAGATGAAGAAACAACTTATCTTTATGGCAATTACAAACACTATCTCTGCCCTCTTTAAAATTATATTGTAATACAATTTCCCTTATTTTTTAATCAGCAACTCCATTAAGTCACCAATTAATTTTTCCCCATTTTATTTTTAGTATTTTTAGTATTAGAGAGGTTTTGGGTACTTTTGCTATAATTGCTATTGGATTGAAGCTAACAAAGAAAAAAATAGATGCTGACTAACCACAGAACTTTAGTCATCCTCTTACCTATAATGATGAACATCTTCAAAAGACTTTGTATTGTTGATAGCAAAGACACACAGGAAGCCTTCTCCTGTCCTCATGTATTGATCACGCATGGCACTGTACTCCTCTTGCCCAGCTGTGTCCAGGATATCTAAAAGGCATGTCTCCCCATCGATAACCACCTGCTTCCGATAGGAATCCTGAATTCAGAAGCACACCCACACAGAGAAAAATGTAACACAGGAGAAACATGGGAGAAGGAAAAAACAAAAGGCAGGAACAAGATGATACTTTGTCACAACTTTAGTGAACAAAAGGGGTGGGGAGGAAGCAGTCCTGAAGAAAAAATTTCAAGAGTTTTTATGAAGTGATGAGATTTTCTAGTCAGAATTTATACCTAACTATTAGAGTGATGTGGTAGATGGAACAATGACACAAATGGAAGAAGACGCTCTTTTACACTCATGGCATTAACAAGATTTTTGACTTTTCTCTGAGTGTTTATTTTTTGGGGGGAAGGGGGTTAAACTGTTACGCTAATTGAGCATGTTAATTCTAACTTCAGAGTATATATCTTTCCCCAAAGAGCTGAGGAAATAACCAATTGTAGTGGGGAGGAGGTAATGGTTCCCCCCACCAAAAAAAAGGAGGCAGAGAAGTTTTATTTATTGCTCAAATTTAGATTCCACCCAATTCATTCTCTTTCTCTCTGTCTCTCTCTGTCTCTCTCACACACACACACAAAATCAAAAGCACCCATAAACTTTGAACTGTGCAATCTTGTCTTGAAATATATGTAGCTCATTAACAAATGATGCAGATGTCAGACATTCAGAACCAGCAAATGTGTATTTTGTATTTTACGAAACCTAGGAAGAACAGTGGAATAGAATGACAGAATCAAAGAGCAATGAACTCTTTGAACAAGACAAAATGAGAGAATGAGGACCTTGAGTAATTCAAATGTCAGTGCCAGTGCTACACTGATTATATACCTCTATAGTGGGATCATATTCATCCACAAAATGATTCTGGATTAACTGTATGGTTAATGCACTCTTTCCAACGCCACCAGCCCCCACCACTACCAGCTTGTATTCCGTCATTTCTGCTGGGCTCCAGGTCAAACTAAAGAAAACAAAACAAAAAAAAAAAATTAAAATCAACAGAAGACATTGTGGTGAATTCAATTCTTTTTCAATATTCATGTGATCTTAAAAGTCATACTTGGGCAACTATTTCTCAATATTTGCTGTTCTTTCTAAGAAGCAATGACCTGCAATAAGGTAAACAGGTAGAATTTGGTGTTGTTCGAATCAGACAACAGCAGTACAAGATCAGAAGATGTGGAGATACCTGGTCCATAGAATTGCCAAGGATCGGACATAACTGGATAGCATCATCATCAAGAGGTTTCTTATCATTTAATTTAGAAAAGCTCAAGACACAAGGATTTCTACCCATCTTTTATGGGAATAGAAATCTCTTTCAAAACTAATTGGAAAGAAGGAAACCTAACATTCTACTAACAATTATGTTATCTTCAAAATTCTTATTCTAGGTGGATTTTTCTCACTTTCTGGCTGGGCCCTTTGTCTCGTTTTTTTTCTGTGAGGATGTGACCATTTCTTTGGTGTCCCTTTTTTGACATAATTTCTATAATTTCTGTCTCTTTTATCTCTATTCCTTTATCATGCCTACAATAATTTTTATCTGTACCTGCTATTGACTATTCCTGCACACTTACCCAGCTATATCTTGCTGACTATAGTATGTTCTTTGACACATGCTCACTTTCCTATTTGTGTCTGTATTAAACAGAAACACTTCCAGCAATTTTGGGAGTGGATATAGATGCATCACATATATACTACATTTGCCCACAGGTATTAAAAAGTAAAATTATCTGGGATAAAGCTCCATGGGTTCTTACTATTTCTTTATACTGTACCTTTAAGGGTATGCTTACACTACGTTTAATACATTGATTAGCATGGAAGTCCCTTTCAAGGCTTAAGAGAGAAGGGAAATGAAATAGGGGGAGACAGTTATGTTTGAGCCATCACCACCATCATCGTTTTTGCCATTGTCTATCCACTGTAGGATGAAGATCTCTTACGTATGTTTCCAACCAATATAGTCCTGAGCTTTTTTTTGCCAATTAGGCCTGCAATACTTGCTGATGTTATCCATCTTGTTTTAGGTCTCTTTTGTGGATGCTTTTTATCAAGTAGGATCCACTTTATGACTGCCTTCATCCACCTGCCATCAATTCTTGCTATTTGACCAACCCACTTCCATGTTTTTATGTTTAAGTATGGCACAGAAACTAAAGGAGTTATCAAAGACTTCTAAAGGCTTGCCTTTCATGGAAAAATACAGGATGGGGTTGGGGATGGGATGGGATGGAATAGAATAACAAATTTGTTAAGGACCTTGGAGGTCTTCTAGTCTAACCCCCTGCTCAGGAAGGAAACCCTATACCATTTCAGACATATGATTGTCCAATCTCTTCTTTAAAACTTCCAGCGCTGGAGCATTCACAACTTCTGGACAGAGACAAAAGTTAATGGAATCCAGAGTTGCTGATTTTCAGAGGTCTCCTTCCATCTCTTGTACAAAAAGTAGCTTCCTTGAAAAGTTAGCAAGTCTAGACCTGCTGAATCAGCGCACCTGTAAAACGCAAGGCGTGCAGTCGCCGCTTCCCATAAGGAAGGCGAGGGGCTTATTAACAGTGAGCTTATTAACAGCTTTTCGAACTGCAAACTTCTTCCCTACTGGGCGGGGGGAAAGGCAAAGCCAGTTTATGGCCCGTAAATTGGTACTTGCAAGAGCCTCCCACTCTGCCGCGCGCGCCCCGCAACCCCATATATCTCAATTGCCAGGATTCCCACACAAGGGCCCCACCCTGGTGCAGCCCTACAATGGCTGCACACTCTTTAAGGACTTGGGCAAACTCGTCCACCGGCTCCTCCAGAAGGAATCCTCAGCCTCGCTTTCCCTTCGTTCCCGACCACCCCAGCGCTCCATTCCTTAGCGCCGCTCTTCGTGAAATTAAATCAATGCTCCCACCTCCACCTCCACCTCCACCGTCGTACGCACTCACCCACCCCGTAGAAAGGGGAAGCAAAACCGCACTCAGGCACCCCCCATGGGGACAGAGCGGTTTCGGCGTCGGGCGACCTCCCTTACCCAAGGCCAGGGCCTAAGGCCGGCAACGAAAGACCCCTCCCTCTGGAGCCTGACAGCTCCCCCCCTCCGCACCCCGCCACGCAGAACCGCCTAGCCAATGGGCGGAAGGTACCACCCCAGAACGACCAATCGGAGACGCCGACACCATAGAGATGTGTTAAATAGATCAGGATAGAGGAGCTGCGGGACGGCAAGGGCGAGGACCTGAGAAAAGAAAGCAAGAGCGTCAGCAGGAACTGGAGCGAACGCGGCGGCGGGGGAAGAATCTAAAAAAGAACAGCCTATTCTCACCCCCCCTCCCCCGCCCCCGTACTAGAAAAGTTAACTTGCGGTGCAAGTTAAAAGCGACGAATGCGATATCGGTACCTAATATCGGAACTTCTGTCTACCTGTAATAATACGGGGAAATTATGGTCACTCCCAGTTTATATCTTCTAAAAGTCTGGGCGGTATCGGGACTCTGATGGCCCAATAAAGCAGCTGTTCTACTCGAAGAAAAACAAGTTCAAAGAAAAACAAAGTCCAGTTGCCTCTGGAAAAAAAGCACTTTTGGGACAGCAGTTCTATTGTTTGCCCTTCGCTGTATTTGACTAACTGCGGATATTATTTCACTAGAGGGTATTCCAATGTTTTGTTTTATCTATTCTAAGGAGCCTTTGCCCACGTGGAAATTAATTTTAGAAACTCCTTGGAGAAGACACTGCTTCCCCATCCATAAAGGGGAGAGGCTATGTTACATTGTGTATTGTGTTCTGGGTGTGATGAATTTTCTTATCTTAGATTTTTTAATTGTTTTTTAAACTGCTCTGAAACTGAAAGGATTCAGTGAGATGAACATTTAATAAAAAAAAATCTATCTCAGAACAGACTTCGGGTATAAATGTGTTTTGGCAATAGTGTAATTCCATCATTCTTTAATCATGACTGGTATCTGAAAATTATCAAATTGAAGAAAGATCTCCTAAAAGTGAGCTGAGGGGTTGGAGCTTTGGGCAACATAATCCTATTTCCAGGGAACTGGGATCCAAACTTGCATGTATGCTGGGACACTTAGTATGCCCAACAAAATGTTATCTGTCCCCTCATACAAAATAGATTTGCATTCAGCACCTACAAATTACACCCAATCTCAAAATATTTTGGCCTTCCTGTGGAGTTGGTTTACTCTATCTGATGGGACTGATCTCAGTCCTGCAAGTTTCCTTGTAATTGGGCCTTCTCCTTATTCTCGGTGAGTTTGGAAAGTATCTGCCTGAACCATTTCTGAACATTATCTTGTAGTTCTGGACTTTAAAAATGCTTCAGCCTCTTTTGCTTAGGTAAAGGTTCCTACATCTATCCATCAAGGTCATCTTCCTTATTCTCAACCAACGTATAAGTGTGCAGAACAAGCTCCTTTTTGAGCTCATGGACCTATCTACTCTAGCTCAAAGATTTCTGATTTGCAGTCTCTTTGAAAATCATGGAACATTACAATATGTAATGAATAGATGTGCAAATATGCTTTTTGCACCTTGCAAGAGGCCTTTAAGGGCCTCTTTCAACCCCTGAGAGCTTATTAATATCCAACAAAGTGGTTCTGACCTATTTGGTACCTTTCCCATAGCATCCTGAATTCTTAAGTTCAACCTGACTCTTTCCCGAAAGCTCTTCACAGGGTTGAAAAACATGGAGGGGAGGAAAAGATAGTTCTGTGATAGGTGACATAGGAGCTCTAATTGAGCTATTACAAAAGAGGACCCACTTGTTTTCATAACAAGCCAGGTTAAGATGAAAGTGTCTGCTAAAGCCAACAACTGAAGAGATGTAACAAAATGCTGTGAAAAGCAGTCTGAGAAGAAATCAAAGGTCAGAGCAGTTTCTTCAACACAGTACCTTCCGAATGTACCAGGCCTAGGATTCTCAGGGCTCCAAGCAGGGTGGTCGTTGTGTGTGATAGCACGGTGTTTTATAGCACAAAACATTCCAGGGAGTCAAAAGAGTCTATACAGACTCCATGGAAAAGATTTCTTCTTAGGAAGAATCGTGGAACATGAAGATAGGGGCCTACTTGAGGCAACATGGGGATTATTATTATTTATTAAATTTATATACCACCCTTCTCTTTATGGTCTGTTTATTTCCAAATGTAGGGTTTAAAAAAAGAAAAGTACAGGTAGTCCTTGTTTAGTGACTGTAATTAGTTCTGGTAACTTGATTATTATATTGGAAGAAATATCCTTCTGGGTTCTGCTCCAAGTGGGGAAAAAGACACTGGAAACATGGAGACTGCTTGGAAAGATGGTTTAATGGCTTGATCACATGGCTTGAGTTCCTGAACAGAAAAAGGCAGATACAGCAAGTTTTCGGGTTTTATACACTCTCTGGCATTGAACTTCCTGGGGCCTAGAAAGAGTATCCTGATTGGTTGTCAGACTTCCAGGTGGTGGGGGGTTGTCAGACTTCCAGGTGGTGGGGGGTCTTAGCTAGCCTTGCTGGCTGATGTAATCTTCCCAGGTGCCATGTGGTGAGTTTCTGTTTAGATGGGTCCCATTGTGTTAGTGTCTGTTGCTATTTTGTTGTAAATGTCCTTTGAGAAAGGATTGGATTGAGAAAGGATTGGGTTTCTGCCTCTGGGTGAGGGCAGGAAGGTGGGAGCTGCTTTGTCTTTAAAAACATGCTTCTCCATTTCTCATACAGGTAAACATAATATTCTGCCTTTTTAGTACTTCCCAAAATATTTCATTCTCCTAGGAAAGGGGTGCGTGCTAACCTCCTACAATTAAGTGAAGTGGTCCCTAGTCTGCTGAGCCTGGATAGCTCAGCAGACTAATGCATTGTAATTTAACTCCAGCTGTCTGCAATTAGTAAATTCGAATCTCACCAGGCTCAAAGTTGACTCAGCCTTCCATCCTTTCTAAGGTGGGTAAATTGAGGACCCAGTTTGTGGGGGCAATAAGCTGACTTTGTAAAATATGCAAAAGTATGAAGGCTATTGCTTAACACATTGTAAGCCGCCCTGGAGTCTCTGGAAAAGGGTGGCATATAAATCAATTTTTTTTAAAAAAGTGAAAATCACATGACTGTGCCTACAGCTTTCCTTTGCTTAATAGTTTCAAAGAGAAACAGCCCTAAACAGCCAGCTAAGACCACATGGAGGGGAAGATTTCTGGAATTGAACTAATGAAGAAGATAGATAAAAGGGCAAATTATAGCCCTTTTCTCTCAAATCCCCTACTTTTTGGAATGCTCCCCTTGGTTCAGGGATAAATATCAAGAAAAGAATTGATGTCGACATGTACATCCATTGAAAAAGATTACAAGAGAGTAAGCAGGCACATAACAAGGAATACACATCCAATGGAGCAAGCAGTTTAGGAGGCAAACAAAAGGGTGAAACTGATTAAAGTCAATTTCAGGCAGTAGCTGACCCTGTAGGATTCTACAGTAATCAACTATAATAGTGTTGGAAGAAATGTTCATCTGGATTCAGTTCCAAGTGGGGAGAAAGACACTGGAAACATGGAGACTGCTTGAAAAGATGGTTTAATGGTGGTTTTGAAACATGGTTTTGAGGTCCTGGGCAAAAAAGCGCATGGGTGTGAGAGAGAGATTTATACCCTCTGTTGGGTTTTGAATTTGAGCCGTGCAGGGGTAACTTTGTAGGTTGTCTTTTGAGTTTGGCTTGGTTGAGCCTTGCTGGGTGATGCAAGCTCCCCAGGTGCCATGTGAGTTCTGTTGTTAGATGGGTAGAGGGCTAATCCTATCTTTGTTGGATCTTGGGTGAGGGTATTTGCTTATGAATAGACCTAGCTATCTCTTTATCTCTTAAGTGCTGACAACTGCTGTGGGTTATTGAGAGTGGGGGGGCTATTAAATCCGCTTCCTGCCTAAAAAATCATGTTTCTCCATTTCTTATCCAGGAAGATATAATATTCTGCCTTTTTAATATTTCCTAGAATATTTCATTCTTCTAGAAGAGGGGTGGGTGCTAACTTCCTACAATAGTATTTCCCAACCTTGGAAACTTAAGATGTGTGAACTTCAGCTTCCAGAATTCCACAGCCAGCATGATGGTTCAAAGAATCACTGAACCGTAGTAATTAAGGTCATGGAGTTGAGTTTAACTTACCCTTAGCATTTTCGGTGGTATTGCACTGCAGAGAAAAATGCTTAGGAAGAGATAGTTTAGGCAATCTGCAAGGAGAAGGACATGATGCACAGAACAATGTATACTAACTCATTCTAATGTGCAAACAAATAATAGAGATGCTGTAAAGATTGCAAATGCAAGTGTTGGTCCCAAGTTACTTTTTCATTACTATCCTACAGTGACTGCCCAAAGCAGTTATTAAATGAATACTGACTGTAAGAACTTTGTATATTAGTATGTATTTGGAAATTCTAGGTTCGTTTGTCTCATTGGATGTTTCTTCCTATTTAGTTGATGATTTACTTCATAGGTAGCTGAGATTCCAGCATGATACAGATAGTCCTTGACTAATTATCAGTTGCTAAGTTATGATGATACCCCAAAGGCACTTAGAACCCAGATTCAAAGTTCTGATGGTTGTCCATTAGCTTCTTTTCATTATAGTATAAGCAAATTCAGTGGAAAGCTGCCATATAAAAGAGCCAATCACAGCCTCACATTTATTTCCAAAATCTCTCTGGGTCCTAGTAGTATTAGATTAGGAATTAGGAGATCCAGGTTTAAGTTCACTTTCATTCATAGAAGCTCACAGGTGATTTTGGGCCTTGAATTATAACCATTCATTTAGTGATCATTTGTAATTACAATGCCACTGAAAAAAGTGACTTATGACCCTTTTCACACTTATGACGATTGCAGCATACCTGTGGCTATGAGATCAAAATTTGGACACTTGGCAACTGTCTTGTATTTATTACAGTTGTAGTGTCCTGGGGTCATGTGATCATCATTTGTAACCTTCTCATAAGCAAAGTCAACAAGAAGCCAGATTCATTTAACAACCATGTTACTTATTTAACAACTGCAATGATTCCTTTAATAACTGTGATAAGAAAGGTCGTAAAATAGGGCAAAGCTCATTTAACAACTATCTTGCTTAGCAACAGAAATTTGGGGCTCAGTTGAGGTTGTAAGTTGAGGACTACCTGTATTGCATGTTTCTGCTCATCATAAAATCTTCTCCCTGATTTCATGCATTTGTAAAAATCACATTCCCATTTTACAGAACGAGCAGAATACATAAAATGTACCATATTTTTCGGAGTATAAAACACACCCTGGTTTTTGAGGAGGAAAATAAGAAAAAAGCTGATACTCCCAATTAGCTGTTCCCAGAGGTGAATTTTAGCAACAGGTTCCTTGCTTGTGAGCTCTGTGCCTTGCTTTTTTTTCTGCCTCTGAAACTTCTGAAACTGTTTCAGAAAAAACTTTTTTTTCCTGCCTCTGAAAGCCTCCAAAACAGAGCTTCAGAAAAAAAAGCCTCCGAAGCTCTGTTTGGGGGCTTCTTTTCTGAAGCTTTGTTTCTGATGCTTTTTTCAGCCTCTGAAACCTCCGTTTGGGAAGCTGCACCCAGATTTTCACCCTCTTTTTGGGGGGAAAATGGTGCATCTTTTACTCCGAAAAATACGGTACATTTGTAAAACACTCAGATACTTTGGCCACCAGATGAAAAGAGTGGGACTCCTTGGAAAAGACCCTGATGCTGGGAAAGACAGAAGGCAAAAGGAGAAAGGGAAAGAGATGGTTAGATAGTGTCAGTAACACAGTGGGCATGAATTTGAACAATTTTTGTGGAGCCAGTGGAGGACAGAAGGAGGGCCTGGTTTGCTGTAGTCCATGGGTTCATGAAAACTTGGACATGACTTAATAATTGAATAACAAAAAATGTACAAAGTAAGTAAAATATAAATAAAATCTCATTTGGATTTTTGGGACATCATGGCTTTTTAAACACACAATCCTTCTCCCTGACCTGCGAAATCAAGGATTTATTGTGTATAAAGATAGTCAACTTACAACACTACTGAGCCCAACATTTCTGTTGCTAAATGAGACATTTGTGAAGTGAATTTTGCCCCACTCTACAACCTCGCTTGCTACATTTGTTAAGTGAATCCCTGCAAGTTGTTAAGTTAGAAACATGGTTGTTAAATGAATTTGTTTTCTCCATTGACTTTGCTTGTCAAAAGGTCACAGAAGGGGATCACATGACCCTGGGACACTGCAACAGTCATAAACATGAGCCAGTTGCTAAGCATCTGAATTTTGATCATGTGACCTTGGGGATGCTGCAATGATTGTGTGTAAGTCGAGGACTACTTGTATTTTCAGCTCTTTCTTTTCCTGATTATTATTAGAAGAAAAATGTCGCTTTCCAGAGTAAGATGAGTGCCGTAAAATAAAATAAATAAATACATTGTGCAAAAAGTTGCATTTGGCCTTCCAGTGATCCATTAAAAATGTAAATGTCAAAAAACTGGCCAGAGAAATTATGGTGCTGAGGATGGATAATATATGAAGCAACTCTAAGATTGATGCTTTCTCAGATAAGGTTGGCAGAAGGAGAGCCAACCAAAATGGACTCTTGTTTTTTTCCTACTTTACAAACAGCATGGAATGTATCTTCTACTTGTAGCGGCTTTTCTGCAATTAATTGACTAGTCAAGTAGGGCTAATTACCCCAATTTTCTATCCATTTTCTGACATGGGATGTGAATAAACACTAAAAGGAATCAACAACTCCCCTCCCCACCCTTTGCAAGTGGGTCTCATGGGACCATTATTGTCAATTATACTGACATAAGCTTTGTCTGCAGAGTAATGACGCACCCAAATCCACGTTTCTCCCCTCTATAAAACTTGGGTTCCTTCCTGTCTGGGGAATCAGAGCTCCAGCAATTCAACAAAGACATTAAGGTATGATTCCTCTGATCTGTAAGTTCAGGAGTCAGGAGGTCTTGGTTGGTTGGTGGGTGGGTGAGGGTAATTCTGGCAGCAGCATTTATGTGGCAGATGGGAGGTTTGCTAACTTTTTTTAAGGTGGGCATTTAACAGAAAAGAGTACTGAAAAAAGTCTTTATCTATAGAGTTTCTACCTGTTGTACTGTTGTTCGGTGACTCAAGAGTCCTATTAGCTAAATGTCTCTATATTTGTATCTATCAAAGTATATACCATGTACCTTCAGGTATGTAAACAGTCTCAAAGCACTTTGATGAAATATTCTAAAATTGTAGAACATTTTCAAGATTGTGGAGTGAAGGCAAATCTGAACCACAGTTAATTATCATGCAGGATCAAAACTTGACGGGAGAACACTTGGGTTTTTTACGCAGAGCAATTTTCCAAGTTGTTTTACCCAGATTTTTTACTGCTTATTCACATTGTATAAGGTCAGTGTAAAAATGGCAATTTTCTTGAAGAAGTATTAAACATGTTTTTAGAACTAAAACAATCCATTCTGAACTGCAAAAAAACTGGATAATCGCTAGATAGCAACACAGACACAGAAAATATGCTTTGTATCTAGAGATCATCTGGGGTTTTGGCAACTTGATAAGGTGGCCTTAATGGAAATGCAATTCCCTTCTAGCATCTGATGTGATTGTAGGTTATAAGAATTATAGTTCAGAATGCTTGTAGAGCTATGATAAAAGACTGGGAGAGACACAGAAAAAGACATATTCTTTTATAAAGTTCACACAGCACACTAAGCCAAACTTTGCTTAATCATGGTTTATTGAATAAAAAATAGACCATAGCTGAATTCAGACTTCGGTTCGCTTTGGTTAGCATGTGTATATTATCAACCATAGTGACAATATAATTTCAGATAAATTGTTGTGTGTTTATCAAAATTAAAAAAAACCCTGCTAACTTTTAAGTATCAGAGATGATAGTAAAACCACAGAAAACATTGTAATCCTATTTTCCTACCATGGAAAAATTTATTAGCAAAGAAATGTCATGTGGTTGGAAATTAGCCCCTTTTCTTTGGTTCTCTTCTTTCCTCTATCCAGATGAAGACTTCTTGGCATTTTGTTTGCTTTTCTTTGCTCTTCTGTGCACTGCTTGGGGACTGTTTTGGAATTGCATTTGTGGTGAGTTGGATTAGAACTTTCAAATCTAAATCTTGTCAATTTATTGGGAGAGAATTAGAGTACCAGCATCTGGCTCTCACCGCCAGAAGGTACAAGATGGTAAAGGCAGTGGTTATACCATGGACAACGGAATTTCAGATTGTAGATTTCAGGTCTGAATGCTCCATGGTGTTGGGTGTTTTTCTAAGAGTATGTATGATATGTATGTTTTTTTAAAGCATAAGTATGATTAACTATGGAGGAATATCTGCACCAAGAATATCTGTACTACTGTGGCATCCAATCAGTGAAGGGGAAAATGGGGTCTGATTTATTGTGATCCACAGAAGCGTGAGTCAACCAGAAAAGCAGGGTGGTAGCAGCCCACAAGGAACTTTCTGTCTCAGTACTTTACTAACTGCTACAGTATGAGAAGATTTTCACACCATCCCTAATTTCATGGCCTTTTTGAGAGGTTCTTCCTCAGAACAAATCATAGATGTGTTTGATAGCTACCTAGCGCACAAGATAGCATATCACTCTGAGAAAATACCATTCAGAATATGTGAACACCATTTTGCCATTAAAATCTGAGAAAGGACAGAGTACAGAATACAGAATAATAGAGTTGGAAGGGATCTTGGAGGTCTTCTAGACCAACCCCCTGCTGAAGCAGGAGACCCTATACCAA
This sequence comes from Coluber constrictor foxii, assembly GCA_038048745.1. NCBI lineage: Eukaryota > Metazoa > Chordata > Lepidosauria > Squamata > Colubridae > Coluber > Coluber constrictor. The sequence goes on along the minus strand of CM075961.1, from coordinate 58,343,225 downwards.
TGGTGGCAAACCTTTTACTGACCGAGTGTCGAACAGGTATGCACTTCAGGTGTGTGTGTGCTAACCGTGCTAACACATGATTACTGCACTGAGTAATCTGCACAGATTTTGTACAGCTCCCCCCCGTGCGTTGCGTGTGCAACCACACCATTTGCACATGCGACAACTTTCATGCGGCTCCTCCCTGCGTTGCGTGTGCAGTCGCCCCATCTGTGCATGTGCATGGTTTTTGAGTGCATAATGCATGCAAATGCCATCTAAGCATTAGCACGCTGTGCGCAAGTGCTTGCACATGCGCAGGAGAGCTCCGAAGACCAGCTGGGTCCCCTGAATTGCACACATGCACACCAGAGGTCTGAACACCAGTACAGCGTGCACACATGTGCAGCTGCAGGTGAGTTGGAAGACAGCTCGTGTGCCCAGAAAGATGGCTCTGCGTGCCACAGGTTTGCCATCCTGGCCCTATACTGGGGTGAAATGCTCCTGGTTCAGACCGGTTTGGCTGAGCCGATAGCGATGACGGTCAGTGGTTTAGAGAACCAGTAGTCATAGCGTGTGAAGGCTCCATGCACCCACCCAGTCATTGTTACTTCCTTTTTTTAACCAGGAAATAACCTGTTTTTTACCCTCTGCATATGTGCAGAAGGGTCTGCATATGCGCAGACGGTCAGCGCATGCACATGCATTTCCGAACCGGTAGGGAAGATAAGTAGATTTCACCCCTGCCCTATACCATTTCAAACAAGTCACTGTCCATTCTCTTCTTAAAAGCTTCCAGTGATGAAGCACCTGCAACTTCTGATGGCAAGCCATTTATCTGGTTAATTGTTCTCATTGTCAGGAAATTTCTCCTTGGTTCTAGGTTGCTTCTCTCATTGCTTCTTGTCCTGCCTTCAGGCATTTTGGAGAACAGGTTGACCCTCCCTTCTTTGTGACAGCCACTCAAATATCGGAACACTGCTATCGTGTCACCACTATTTCTTCTTTTTACTAGATTGGACATACCCAAATCCTGCAACTGTTCTTTATATGTTTTAGCCTCCAGCCTTCTAATAATTTTTGTTGCTTTTCTCTGTACCCTTTCCAAAGTCTTTAAATCTTTTTTTTTTTATAATGAGGTGACTAAAACTGTATGCAGCATTCCTGATGTTGTTTTACTAAGGTTTTATAAAGCAGCATTTTTCTTGGTTCAGATGATAGGACTTCTAGTTACTTTCCTCTCAGATCTGGAAGGTATTGAACAAAAAGAAACACAACAATGCAACTTTTCTCCATTCTGTGAATGAATTTCTTTTTCATTCCTTTGAAGTGAAATTTTGCATATTGTTTTTTTTATTATTTTGAAGAGGAAAAGTGGCTCTCCGAATCATGGATTTTGTCCTCTTAAATTTCTGCTCCTTTCTCCTAGTCTAAAAATTGATGCAGGATATAATCATTGAGAGGATTAAATATCCAGCCAATTGGCTTCTCATGCCACTTAACATTTCATCTGGACTTCCTTCCAGGAAGTCACTAAAAACGTTATTTAAAAAAAAATTCCATAAATTAAATTTTGTTATTCATAAGAATTTACATTCCTGTTATAGATTACGACAGTGTTTCTCAACCTCAACAAATTTCAACTATGTGGATTTCAACTCCCCAGCCAGTTTTGATGAAAAGAATTCTGGGAATTGAAGTCCACACAGCTTAAAAGTGCTGAGGCTGAGAAACACTAGACTAGGGACTGTCTTAAATTTTGTAAAACTTGCTCTGCTACTAATTTGACTTTTTGGGGAGGAGGGGCAGATTATAATCCAGATGAGGTGAATGCAAGTTTAACATCAGGTTTCCTACTGTTCCTTCTGTAGCCCAAGGACAAACGTGGGTGGACCCTGAACAGTGCTGGATACCTGCTGGGACCCCGTAAGTTGATTCATGATTTCACAGATAGGAGAAAACAGAAATAAAGTGAAAGCTGCATTAGGATCACTGGGGAAGAAATTCTACTGAACCAAATGACATTTCCTTCTAAGGCAGCGTTTATCAACCTCAATACCATTAGGATGTTTATTTTATTTATTTATTTTATTTATTTAGTTTGTCAAGCATGTATGAGTAAACAAGTATGAACATAATATATAAACATACTATCTGAACGCCCGTGCTTTGCTATGAAACTATGTGCTCAGGCTTGATAAATTGACACAGCCTGAAACGTAATGTAGAATGTGTAATTCGGTAGCATCAGAGTGTGTTAATATAATGCAAGTGGCAGTGGGAACAGAGGGGGACGGGGATTCCCAGCCCACAGCATCCAAGGGTATTCATCTGGCAAGCATCCTGTCATTTGAGAGAGTTGAGGGGTGTTTGGAAACTCAAACAGTATTTGCTGTGTGAGCAAGAAGGAGACGGGAAGGAGTCTGGCCACGGCTTAGCTCAAGTGTTCTGTATTAAAGCTGCTTCCTGCTGTAATAGTAAAACTAAAAGTGAAACTCTTCTCCTCTGTTTGTGTTTTGCGTTTGGAACAGATTTCTTTTCAGATGGGGAGGAGGAGTAGGACTCCTTAGCATCAGAGCGTGTTAATAATAATATAGGAAATACTAATGTTCTGATGATCATTTTGAAAAATCCTTTTGTATTGAGCATCTAGAAGCCAAGAGGAACATACGTGACAAATTTCAAGTTTGTAGGCTTTACAGTTCTGGAGATTTCATGATTACAGCATGAGTGGTTTTTGCTTTATATAGATTAGTATAAATAGATATAAGTATATATATATTAGCTTCTGCGCATGCCCAAGATGGCGACCTCCTGGTGATCGGCGATCTTGGGGGGGGGGGGGAGATTATGGCTTCGGGGGGGCCTTTGGAGGGCCGATAACATCGAAGTTGACCCCCTGACTAGTGGCCATGGATCATTACCTCCCTTTGATGGCAGATGTACTTGGCATATGAACTATGTACTCGAGGTCTAGCCTTCTTGCCCTGCGAGATTCCCCCCTCTCGCAGGCTTGGCCCTCTATGTTATCGAGGGCCCACCTTAATGACGGGTTTTGGGACCCCGAGAGGTGGCATGTTGCTAAACGGGGCTTGAGGGGTTTTTTAAAGTCTTTTTTAAGTAAATTTTTAATATTTAAATTGTTCTTAACAGTCAGCCAAAGTTTATATGGGTTTTAATTGACTTTTAACTTTTGTACACTGTATTTTTATCTGGCTGTACACCGCCCTGAGTCCGCAAGGAGAAGGGCGGAATATAAATCCAATAAATAATAAAATAATAATAATAATATACATATTAAATGAGTTCGAATAAATGGGAACAATAGGACAGGGATGGTAGGCACACTGGTGTGCTTATGCACGTCCCTTACAGACCTCTTAGGAATGGAGTGAGGTCCATGGTAGACAGTTTAAGGTTAAAGTTTTAGGGGTTTGAGGATGTAACAATAGAGTCAGGTAATGAGTTCCAGGCATTGACCACTCTGTTGCTGAAGTTGTATTTTCTGCAATCAAGTTTTGAGTGGTTTACTTTGAGTTTGTATCTATTGTTTGCCGGTGTATTATTGCGGTTGAAGCTGAAGTAGTCATTGACAGGTAGGACATATGTATACGTATGTATGGACTTCAGATCCCAGAATTCCCTCATCCAGCACAGAATCAGAATCATAAGGCTGGAAGGGACCGAGAGGGACCAAGACTTCTAATCTAACCCTTTGTCCAAAGCAGGTGCAGGTGTCCTCATACCATCTTCTTGGACAAACGGTTTTCCATTCTTTTCTTGATGGAGCACCCACAACTCCAGGAGGCAAGCTGTCCCATTGCTTAATTACTCTCATTAATGGTGTTATGGCTGAGAAACACTGTTCTAAGGAAATATGTATAGCATCGTATTATCAGCAGTGAGGGAGGGGCCCCTTGATAACCCCCTAAAAAGCAGCAGGTGATCAGCGTTATTATTTCTGGTAACTCTTAGTGGATCTTTGCTCACCAGGACTGAATGATTAACTTTTAAGGATGAAAAACGGGAAGGAAAGATACTTTAAGAGAAGAAGGTGATAAGTTGTTAAAACATTATACTTGTGACAAAGGGAGAAGTAATGTCTATATATCATCATATTATTCATCATCATATTATTATTCTCTTTCTTATATGTTCTTTCTATTTTTCTGTAATTTCTATTTCTTTCTATCCTTTTTTGAAGTTTGTATTAGTTTTTATCTGTTTAATTGTAATAATATAATAATTAATAATGTTATTATTAAAAAATAACAAATAGCAGGGCATTAGAGCAACAACCTAGCGCCTGAACATTGAGTGAAACACAATCTGGCTGTTATAATTGGTTCCCAGACTGATGAGATTCCGCACAGGTAATCCTTGATTGATGACCACAATTGAGCTCAAAATTTCTATTGTTAAATCACAGGACTATGGGAATGCGGCAATGGTCATAAGTCTGGAAAATGGTCATACATCACTTTTTTCAGTTCTGTTGTAACTTTGAATGGTCACTGAGTGAACTGTTGTAAGTCTAGGACTACCTGTAGCTCAATAAATCTTGCTAAAGAGAAGTCTGATGAGAATCAGGCTTGAAAAATAATAGCTTTTAGGCAGTTAAAATACTATGTTTAAAGTTACAATGGCACTGAAAAAAGTATCTTATGACCGGTCCTTGCATTATGACTATCTCAGCATCCCCATGGTCACAAGTATCAAAATTTGGACACTTGGCAACCAACCTGTATTTACAACAATTACAGCATCCTGGAGTTATGTGATCATTATTTATGATTTTCCAGCTGGCTTCCAGCAAGGAAAGTCAATGGGGAAACCGGATTCACTTAAGGACTGTGTGATCTGCTTAACTGCAGTGATTCGCTTAACAACCATGACAAAATGATTCTAAAATTGAGTGTGGTTCACTTAATAGATGACTTGCTTAGCAATGGAAATTCTGATCTCAACTGTGGTTGTAAATCAGAGACTAACTGTATTGTTTTGCTTGTGGCTCCTGCATGGGAAAAAAAAAACTATGAGGAGATGCAGTGGTGGTGGTGGTGATGGTGATGATGATGATATTTTCTTCCTAAGAAATATAGTTCTTCCAGATGGAGGCTTCTTGGCATTACTAATGCTAAGATTTAGTACTGAAATATGAGATGGAAGACATCTCTATCACATTTGTGTGAATGAAAGAAAATTGCACGATACAGTTCATCCTAGACTTACAACAGTTCATTGTTGAACTGTTGTAATGGTCACTGTTGTAATGAACTGTTGTAATGGTCACTATATTTAGTGACCATTACAACAGCACTGGAAAAAAATGATTTATGATTATTTCTTACATTTACAACCATTGTAGCATCCCAGAGCATGGTCTCCGTGATCCAAATTCCAACCGTTGGCAACTGACTCAGATTTATCAAGGTGGTCCTGGGATCCCCATGGCAGCCAACCTCATTGTACACACGTCGGGCATTGACAATAAAGGCTTGAATTGAATTGAATCCCCTTTTGCAACTTTCTGACAAGCAAACTCAATGGGGAAGCCAGATTCACTTCACAACCGTGTTACTAAGTTAACAATTGCATCGATTCACTTAGCAACTGTGGCCAAGAAAGGTCGTAAAAATTAATTTTTTAAAAAATGAATTGAGTAAAATAAAATTTACTTAGCAAATGTTTCACTTAGCAGCAGAAATGTTGGGCTCGATTGAGGACTCGTAAGTCGAGCACCACCTGTAAAAGCTTCCTCTGGAAGTCTCCCAATTCGCATCCTTGTCACCAAATTCCTTGTTTGCTGGCTGCTGGCAGTAGGGTGATTATAAAACAGTACCAGACAGTCCCTCTTGGCTTCATATGCCTGGTGCAAACAATCTCTTTTTTTTTTCCATGTAACCTGCAGCACTTCTTCCCTCCCCCCACTCTCCTCTCCCCAAAGCAGATGCCCACCAGACGTTGCCTGATAAGGGAGCTGTGGCTGGGAAAAGAGATGCTATGGAGGATCTGTATTCTTTGGGGCAGGATTCTGTTGGTGAGCATCCATTAGCCAGCTTTTCTGCGCTTTCCTTGTATTTCCCATTATTTAACCCAAGTTTGTCAAACTCAAGGCCTGGGAGGCTAGATCCAGACCATGAGGTGCTTAGATCTGGCCCATAAAGCCACCTTGGAAACAGCGAAGGACCAGCCTGCGGTGCCTCTGCCAGTGAAATTGGAGCTTGGGAGATGTGTGCGATCCTCCGGGCTCTGTTTTCGCTGGCGGAGGATTGCAGGAGGCAGTTGCAGCCAAAAATGGAGCTCAGGAGCCCGTTTTCACTGGCAGAGCACTTGGGCCACCCCCGACCCCCCCCGACACGAGGGACGTTGAGCTGGCCACACCCATCCTGGCCATGCCCACCCCAGTTCCCCAAGGTCAACCCTGATGCAGCCCTCAATGAAATTGAGTTTGACACTCCTGATTTAGCCCTTAATGCCGTTTCCTCCCTTTTTCAGCACCTGTTCTGCAACTTCCTGATTATGGCATTTTCCAGCCATTGATGGATTTTCTCTCCTACCTGAATCTCCGAGGTGAGAACACATAAGAGGGTCTTTGGGAATGAAGGAGAGGGTGTAACTCACTGAACAATGGCCTTGCTTAACAATGGACATTCTGGCCCCAGTTGTGGTTGTAAGACGAGGAATACCTGCCACAGCTGTTTTGACTTGCAGAAGAGAGTGGGAATGCTCCTCCACAGAGCATCGGCCTCTATAACATTTGACTGGTGTTTTTTAAAAGACTTCCTATATACATTGCTCTTACGAAAGAGTGTTACATCTGGTTTTTATACATAAGCGATTTTATATGGGCCCATTTTTTACTGTTTCTATTACTTGGGGATGTTGGTGATTTTTTGTCTACAGGTAGTCCTCAACTTACAACAATTTGTTTAGTGATCATCCGAAATTATAACAGCACTGAAAAAAGTGACTTATGACCATTTTTCACACTTTCAATCGTTGCAGCATCCCCATGGTCATATGATCAAAATTCAGAAGCTTGGCAACCGACTCCTATTTATGGGCTCATGGGATCAGCTTTTGCAAACTTCTAACAAGCAAAGTCAGTGGGGAAAGCAAAGTCATTTAATAGCTGTACTACTATTTTAACAATTGCATTGATTCACTGAACAACTGTTTCAAGAAAAGTCATAAAATGGGCTAATATTCACTTAACAACTGTCTGGCTTAACAACAGACATTTTGGGCTCAATTGTAGTTGAGGATTATATACTTCCGGATGCTACTTATCACAATCTCTCAGGGTTAGCACTGACATTTCCTTGCAGTGGAAGACAAAGCTTGCTTATTATTGATTTCCTCCTTCATCTGATGCCCTGTTCTCTCTGTTAGCCTGATTGATAGCAATAGCAGTAGCACTTAGACTTATATACCGCTTCACAGTGTTTTACAGCCCTCTCTAAGTGGGGGACTCAGCATATTTCCCCCAGCAATCTAGATCCTTTCTCTTCCTTCAGAGATGGAAGGCTGAATCAACCTTGAGCCAGTCAGGATCAAACTCCTGGCAGTGAGCAGAATTAGCCTGCAATATTGCATTGTACCCACTGCATCACCATGGCTCAAGTCACAATGGCTCAAGCATGAAGGAAGAATAGGGGGTGAGGAGGAAGGAACATTCTGGAAGCTTTTATAACATACATCCTCCACACTTACTATTTGACTACTCCTCCACACTTACTATTTGACTACTAGACCAGCAATCAAGTGAACAATCCTTCGGTCAAGGAACTACCAATGCAGACGAATTAACAGTAAACAGCCTATGCAGGGAATTACCAAGAACACTTCCACCAATACCGACAGGGCAAGTGACTATTATATAAAAATAAGAGCAAACTTGATTCCCTTCTAACACTGATGATGTTACTTAGTGCGGTAATGAAATGTTTGCAAGAAAACTACCAAGCTCAGAGAGCACCAAGCACCCCACGGTTCAACCCTCAGCTACAAATATTCTCTTTTAGTGGACCTGAAGACAAGTTCAGTTCTCTTTCGAAAGAGCACTAAACCCACGTCTATAACCTGTGTTTATAATAAAGGCAGGATAATAAAAACAAATGAATGTTCTTCTATTAATGTACTTCTTAAAAGTAAAGAGAAAGGATGCATTGGTGTATACTGTATCGTTGTAGGTATACATAATAGAGTTTTATAATAACTTCACAATATGTTTGATAATTTTACATATAGACATTCCAGACAGGGGGAAACTATGTTAGATTTATTCTTATAGCATGGGATATTAAGAGTCAAAGACAATTGGGTGTTACATGGGCAGGACTGAGACAAAACCTCAAGATGTGCTTTTTCTTTTTTTAGATCAAACAGTGATTGGACACCTGCCCCTCCCAGTGTCAGAAGAATCGGTGCAACAGTAGTGTTCTTCAGCCTGTCTCTTGTAGAGCTGCTTGTAGCATTGCAGTTCCTTCCCTGTTTCACACATGCAGGTGTTGGTCAGATCTTTTGTTGTGTTTTGCCCTCTGCTCATCTAATTCAGCAATTTGCTCAAAAGAATTAACTTCTAATCTAGTTAATCTTCCTGGTAACCCTTTACCTAATGTTGCCATTTATTCCGTAGTTCCTTGTCTTGCACGCCCTCTGTAACCCTCTTTCTTGGGGACATTATTATTGTTTTCCCCAAACAATTACAGGATATGCATTTATAATATACTTTCATTTCCTCATATCCTTATAGCTTCATATTTTTAACAGACATTGGCACACTTCTTTGGGATCTGTGTTTTTGTATCTTCATGTGAAGGTCACAAATTGGGGTCTAGAGCATGCGGAAGGTGCCTGTAGAAGAATATTTCCCAACCTTAGCAACTTTAAGATGTGTGGACTTCAACTCCCAAGATTCCCCAGCCAGCATGGGCAACATTTGTGTATCACGATTCACATAAGGAAAAGATTATATAAACTGTCTATTGAATAAATTCTCTCTTCTAACCTAACTTGCTTCCAGTATGGGTCTGTTTGGCCAGTGGTGTTGCAGTGTGAGTGGACTCATACTAAACCTGAGTTTAGTTCAGCAATAACACTAGCAGAAATTATTTGCAGGTGCTCTCTCTCCCCTCCATGAGAAAATTGGCAAGTGGATTGCATTAGTTTTAGTTTACTTTATTGTCATTGCACCTCGTACAATGAAATTAAATGCCATCTTCAGTGTACATTATGCATAAAAAACAAAAACACATCCTTCACATTCTAAACAATTGATTTGAAAACCCCAGATATTGTATTAATATTGCACTATACAGTAAAATTCAGTATAGTTACTGACCTGGAATAGAAGCTGTTTTTCAGCCTATTTGTCCTTGTTTTTATTGTCCTGTACTGTTGATAATAGTTCAAAAAAAAAAAAAAAAAAGGGTGCCCAGGATGAGATGGATCTTTAAGAATGTTTTGAACTTTCTTAAGGCAGCAGGAGCTATAAAGCTCTTCCAAGGAGAGAAGAGGGCAACCAATGATCCTCTGGCCAATGATGTTAATTAACCCTCTGGAGTGCTGTCCTATCTGCCATTGTGCAATTGGCAAACCATACACAGGTGCAGTAAGTTAAAATACTCTCTGGTGCAGTGGAAGAAGGTCACAGGCAGTTTTTCATTCAGTTGTTGTTTCCTGACTGATGCTGTAGACAGTGTTTCTCAACTTTGGGAACTTTTAAGATGTGTGGACTTCAACTCCTAGAATTCCCCAGCCAAAATTCCTGAGGTTAAAAAATGTTGCTGTAAATTACAGAGTATCAAGGAGAGAGATAAATGATTGACTCTTAAAAAAAAGTCTACACCAGGGGTCTGCAACTTTAAATACTAAAAGAGCCATTTGGATCAATTTCCCACAGAAAAGAAAACACCGGGAACCACAAAACCTGGGTGGGCATGGCCAACTCGATGTCACTAACTTCCACCAGTCACATGACACCCCCCCCCAACACGTCTACGCAGCTGGTCATTAGAGTGTTGTTAAAAAACACTGGGAACCACAAAATCCTTTTGACATCTCTCTCTCTCCCCCTTCCTCTTTCTCTCCCTTTCTCTCTCCATTTCTGCCCTGGCCGCTTCTCCATCCCCCGCCATCGCCCTTACCTTTTCAGGCCAGGCAAGGAGTGACTGGGAGGGGAGAGCAAGGGACGAGGCCAGCCAGTGGTGGGATCACCTGTCAGGGAGCCACAGCAGGGGGCCCAAAGAGCTACATGCGGATCCGGAGCCTCAGGTTTCTGACCCCTGGTCTACACTGGAGTGTTTGGGTAAAAATCCCTCTTGTCACTGGTGAAATCCAAAATTTTTTATTATTGGTTCTGTGGACGTGGCTTGATGGGTTTGGTGTGGCTTGGTGGGCGTGGCTTGGTGGGTGTGGCATGAGAAGGATACTGCAAACTCTCCATGCCCCCCCACTCCAGGGGAAGGATATTGCAAAATCTCCATTCCCACCCCACTCTGGGGCCAGCCAGAGGTGGTCAAAATTTCTGCTACTGGTTCTCCAGAACCTGTCAGAACCTACTGGATTTCATCCCTGCTTCTTGTCTTTAACAGAAATCATAGTTCAGAAGTTGTGTGTGTGGAAGGGTGAGCATAAAACTAATACAAGGAATTAATAGTAAACAGAGTTTGAAAGTTAGCAGGGTAGCGTTCAGATATTACATTATGACACTAATTGTGAATAAACAGTATTTGGTATATAGAAAAAGCTAATGAAACCAGATAGTTCAGCCCCACAGCTTATTCCGTATTAAATGTCTATTGGAAATTATGGCTTGTTTTTAATAAATCAGTGTCATAAGCCACAAACAAACCTTGGGGGAAAGCTGGACTACAGGATTCCTGTTTGCATATAATGCTAAACAAACTATATGCTGAGCCTGTTCAGGTTGCCACAGTTTTTGCTGCCAGAAAAGCCAGGCAGGAGTGATAACGTATGTCATCTGAGCTCTTTCACTGCACCTAAAATTAAAAACGGTGCGTTTGTAAGCAGGTAGGAAATTACTACAAATAGACCTCGACTTATGACCGCAATTGAACTCATTTCAATTTGCATTTCCATTGCTAAGTGAGATATTTGTTAAGTGAGTTTTGACCCATTTTATGTTCTTTCCTGCCACAGTTGTTAAAGTGAATGACCACGGTTGTTAAGGTAGTCACAAGGTTGTTAAGTGAATCTGGCTTCTCCATTGACTTTTCTTGTCAGAAGGTCGCAAAAGGGGACCTCAGGACACTGCAACCATCATAAATACGAATCAGCTGCTGAGTGTCTGAATTTTGATCACGACAATGGTCACAAGTGTGAAAAACGGTCATAAGTCACTTTTTCAAGGGCCATTGTAACTTTGTCCGGTCACTAAATGAACTGTTGCAAGTTGAGGACTACCTGTATATAAATATTGACCGTGTTGTGAGAACCACAACCTTCTCCAGACTTTCTCTGTAAATCGTTGCTGTTCTGTTCATATTTTCCACAAATAGAGGGCTAATGCCTCCTACTAAAGGTAGCAATTAACACCAGCTGCCTGTAATTTCTCTGAGTTCAATCCTAGCCAGGCTCAAGGTCGACTCAGCCTTCCATCCTTTCTAAGGTAGGTAAATTGAGGACCCAGTTTGTGGGGGCAATAAGCTGACTTTGTATAAATATACAAAAGTATGAAGGCTATTGCTTAACACGTTGTAAGCCGCCCTGAGTCTCCGGAGAAGGGCGGCATATAAATCAAATTAAAAAAAAAATGTTCCCACTGAAGAGAGTACAAAGCAAACAAATCTCATATTTTATTAGAACAGGTATTGAAAGTATCAAGCCAATAATGCAATTTACAAGCACACCAGTGACACATATGACATGATATGTAATTCATGAAGGACATAATTTGAATTAAGCCTCTGCCAGAGTCCCTCTTGCTAATTGAAGACTAGCTTCCTAGAACAACTCCTGGTTCATTTAACCAATAATTGAATAAATCACTATTAGCTAAATTCATGCTTTATGCTAATGTAGAAATAGCAGTTGATAAATCTCAGTGGCTGGATTATAAATCAGGCTAAACCAAATCAAAGCAACCCATATTATGTCTCTATGGAGTAGGGCACCTTAGGTGGCTCTGATTTTGGGACAAAGCAGTGAAGCCATATGAAAGAGAGCATGCTTTGAAGTACTAGATCCCCAGGGACCAGAATCTGCCTTTCAGATCTCATGGAAAGCCTGTAGAACAGGAGCAAATTCAGCTTCTAAGCCGCTACAGATCTTTACATTCTGTCATGCTAGAATTGGTCCTTGATAGGGGTCTGTGAATGTGACAATACATAGTTTGACCCTTGTTATGCCTGATTTTATTCCCCTTCCCCCATGTGCTGCTACTTCATTCTTAATCTGAGTTTATCACCAAAAACTTTTGTATGTAAGAGTTGAGCCACTTCTGCCTCTCCATCGCGGTTAACATCTTACTCTTCTCTCGGAAAGCTGCGTCATCTGCTACCACAATACTCCGCTTCCTGCGCCACCCTGGCACCCATCCTGTTGTATCTACTGCCCCCTTTTGGTTCCCAGCTGGTACAGCTTCTTTTCTCACTAAACCCCATAGGTGGTTTTTTTTGTCCTGTCTTTCATCACGATTGCCATCATCTTGTGAGGCTGTGACATCTGAAGACATCAATTTGAGACTCCAGTCCTGCAAGGTGATGGATGGTCTATAGATGCTCCATGGAATGAGGTCAGCCTTGAGATCAATGTTGCTCTTTAATCCAGGATACTGAGAGACTTCACGCTTCCCAAACTTCCTGGGAGACAAAAGACATATGAGGTGTTTTTTTTTAAGGGAGAAAGATTGAAGATTGCTAAATGTTCTTTTGTGAGAAAAATGTAGCTCATGGTTTTTTTAGACTTTGTTCCAATGTATATTTCTAAAAACTGCACATTTAGAATAGAATTACACAGTGACCTAGTTTACAATGTACAATGTACAGGTAGTCCTTGACTTACGACCACAATTGAGCCCAAAATTTCTGTGGTTAAGTGAGACATTTGTTAAGTGAGTTTTGCCCAATGTTATGACCTTTGTTGCCACAGTTGTTAAGTGAATCTGACTTTCCCATTGATTTGCTTGTCAAAAGCTTACAAAAGGGGATCACATAATCCCAGGATGCTGTGGCCATCATAAATATGAGTCAGTTGCCAACAGTCTGAATTTTGATCACATGACAAGAGGGATGCCGCATAAGTGTGAAAAACACTCATAAATCACTTTTTTCAATGACATTGTAACTTCGAACGGTCACTAAATGAACTGTTGTAAGTCAAGGACTACCTGTATTTTCTTTAGCTGATGGCTTAATGAGTGCTGTGAAACAAGTCAGTTGTGGCTTCTTGCACAGATAACCAAACTATGATTTGGTAAATGTGCAAATTCAGTCAACATTGATTTACCTTTTTTTCTCTCAAATAAAGCAAAATGACCTCTTTTTACTAGAGATTGAAATCACAAAGTAGCTGATAGAAATAACAGGTGGATAAATAATTTGACCACCCAGAAAAAAATTGATTGAAACCCAGTTGGAAAGTCACCTTCACCTCTTTTTAATTCTCAGGTGTCTTGAACATAACATTCAGTTCTGATTCTTCACAGGTAGTTTGAAATTCATCTTAAAGGCTTTTGAAACGTGTGTTTAGATGTCAAGCTGTTTTGACTGAAATCCAAAATATATTTTGGAAAATGTGTCTGGAGAAAGTTAAAATTAAAAAAACAGGAGTCGGGGAGTTAGGATAGAGGAATCCCGAATACTGAATGAATCCTGATCATAACGGAGACATGCAAACTGTGCGGCCAAGAAAACAAGGGTTAAAACATTTTCTAAGTCCACAACATCCAGATAACATTTGGAAACAGCTCAGACAGACATTTCCCTAACTCACTGGAATATAAAAAGTGGGAGGAAGTACACACACATCAGGTTTGCAAGATTCTGTTATTATAGTCAATCTCAATAAAATTAATTTTATCTTTCCCATGGACTTGATTTCTTGATATTCTTAATTAATGAAGCTGATATTTGAGAAAACTTTGGCAAAATTCAAATCACTCCAGTGGCATTCTTACTGTGGATGATAAGGAAGATGACATTGATAGACTTATGGAAGATCTACCGCCCTGAGCCCTCTTCCTTACTCTCTACATTTAATTTGCACACATCTATTCTTTTTCCACCATTTATGGGAACACAGTTTAGATTTTGCTGTAGCTCAGCTTTTGCCTCCCACCATCCTGGTTGTACAGTATCCATCATAAGCAACAGAACAAGGCTGTTCCTTATCATTAATTCCAGTGAAGATAAGCATCTTTCCATCTGCATATAGAAATTTCACTTCCAACTGGCATAACTTCCAACTAGCGTAACCACTGATGGACCTGTCTCTCAAATATTTGTTTCATCTATGTGACCTTTAGCATCTCTGATGATAAGGAACATAGACTCCCTGGAAAAACCTAGTGTTAATAGCTTTGTAGAAGGCCAAGAGAGTCAGTAACTGATGTGAGGTTGATGCTCTTCTAGGAAAGAGGGGACGCAGGTATGGCATCCCCATAGACGATGTTCCTTAAGGAATGGGATCTGGATAAAGCTCTCTCTTCCAAAACTTAATGAAAGGAAAGAAACCCCTGGAAGCAGGTGACCGTGTAGATGCTCAGTTCTGAACAATGGACTTTAAAAGTGACAACTGTCATTGTACTGAATAACTTGTAGGGGTCTCAGTGGATAACTAGTGCCCATAATTATTTGGGTGCCGAATTTCAGACCATGTAAAACTTCCAAGTGGTGTTCAAGAGTAGCTTCATGTGAGTGAATTGCAATAATTCAAATGGGAGATGACCAAAGCATGAGTGATTATGAACAAAGCTTCCTGATCTGGAAATGCTAGAACTGCTCTTGACAGAACCACAATTGCCATCTGCTCGTTCAGGAGCATGAATCCAGAAGGATTCACAGATTACAGATTGACTGGGAAGTGTGAACCAGTGTAGATGTAATAATTCTGGAGTATGTGAACCAGTAAGGATGTCATAATTCTGGAATCAGACAGCATCTCCGTTTCGTTGGCAAAGAGCCTCTGCCTGTACCTTCCCATCTAGATCCTAAAACCTTCAAGATATCAAGACAAAATTTCAACCACATCTCTTGTTTATCCAGTTATCATGCTACCGATAGCTGATTAGATGCCAGTAATCTCCAGTAGCTTCATGTAGGTGGTAAATAGGAGGGCTGAGAGTTTCAACCCTGTGGCTTCTGTCTCTGGTGCCCTGCCTCTCTCTCTCTCGCTCTCGCTCTCTCTCTCTCTCTCACACACACACACAGATTGACTGTTTGCATCCCTGCATAGAATGCTGCCTGCTCCCAAAATTGCAATATCCAGAAGGACATTGATCAAAGGTATGAAAGCCAATGAGAATTCAAAGGTATCATAAGCTGATGAGAATTCAAAGAAGAGAAGGAGGGTAGTACTTTCCTTATTCTGGTCCTATTACAAGTTGTCTACAAGAGCAATTAAGGTACTTTTGGTTCCATACTCAAGTCTAGTTAGAAAAAATCTAGATCACCCACTCCTCCAGAGGTCTCCACACATGGAGCCCTACCAACTTCTCAACAACCTTCCTACAAAAGAGAACATTGAAGAAGTCCATTAGCCAGGCATAAGGATAATAACATTATTCATTCTTTTTAAAGGCTTACTGGATATTTGGCCTTCAGATCTTTCTGTACACCTATAGCTATTATCATTCTTATCTTCCATTAAATTCACAATTTCTTTTCAAATTATTTGAAAGTAGTGGTCATCCCCACATATTGTGTCTGGAACTTCTATATGAATAGAATTTTGTCACTCCAGTTCAACCTTTGAATGAATAGATATTGGAAACTTACTTTAAGTCTACTGAAATCATAATCTGCCTGTTCTAAGGGTGAGTTTCTTTTTACAGTTTTTTTTTTGAAAGTACAAGTAACACCGAGAAGATGAGAAAATTGAAGTGTGTCTTAGGAATATGAGCAGTCAAGAACATATATTTGTAAACAAAGCTGGCTTAACTTTGTTATATCAGAGGCTTATATGCAGAAGAGCTTCATTCCTACCTTCGCCTGATATCCTTCTCTGTCACCTACTCCTGTGCAAGACCCTGTCTGTGTTCCTTTATTTGCACATTTCTCTCTCGCTCTCTCCTTGCTAATCATTACATACAGAGTTGATCTAAAATGACTTGGCGAAGAACAAAATGGCAACGAAGCAAAAGTTACAGCTTACCTGCCTAAAGAATGCAATCTTGGTAAGAAGGTTCCTGATGCAAGCAGCCCGCATGAACTAAGAAGGACTATGATGGACAAGATCCCTTTGTGTACACCAGTTACAGGATCCATCGCTTTGCTGCTAGAAAGAAAAATAGAGAAGAAATCAAAACCAACATGGAACAATGTTATGCCCTGCTGGTATAATTACTTACGGTCTCTCCTTTTGAGACAGACTCTGGATCTTTACCCTCCTCTGACTTCTCCTAGTTCAATTCTCTGTCCTCCCACACATCAGCAGCCTCTTTCAGGGACATTTATACTCTTTCATCTCTGCTTGTGACGTGCTCAGCAAGACCAGTGCAAGAGGCTGATGAAGGCATGAGGGTCCAGATCAATAGAAAACCAAGTCAACGTTTTGAAGGAGGAAAAGATGGAACGGATCCGGTTGGAATGGATTGGCCTGTGTCATTCCGATCAAGAAAATAATGAGGTAGCATAAGCGTGGAGTCATGACATGGCTTGTTTTAAATGGAGAAAGATGTAACAGAGATTGTTAGAGGAAGTTTCCTCAAGAAGGAGAAAGACAATAGTGAGAAATAATAATAAACAGAATAATGGGCTGCAGGGAGGTTGGCCAGTTAGATATGTATATTTAAGACATGTATAAAATGGAATGAAAGATAAAGGCAGAAGAGTGGAACTAAGAGATATTTCTGTACCATAAAATTTTACTCTACTTTTCACTTCATACATTCAGGTGATTTTTTTCCTTAAAAAAAGAATTCAGAACAAAATATGAAAAATAAGACCAGTATTGTATATAAAAAGACACAAAGGACTTTTGATGCTCAAAAGTCACAGCCAGTTTGGTGTAATGATTAAAATGGGAAACAGTGAGTTCTAGTCCTGTCTTAGGTAAAAAAACAAGAACTGGGTGACCTTGGACCAGTAACTCTCTCTCAGCCATAGGAATAAGGAAATGGTAAACCAGATCTAAAAAACCTTGCCAAAAACCTGCAATAGGACACGATTGAACAAAAGAAGAAAAAGTAACTAGGCCACAGATGTTTATCCGCATTAGCATTTTTAACTTCAAAAGGCCTACTAAATAATTTTGCTACAGCAGATCAACTTAGAAATCATTCTAAAATATGTTAATTCCATATAGTGAAAAAATAGTTCAGAATATAGGACGATTTGCGTATCTGTATCATTGTGCTAAGGCAGTGTTTCTCAATCTTGGCAACTTTAAGATGTGTGGACTTCAACTCCCAGAATCCTCCAACCGCTGTCCAACCAGCATGGCTGGCTGGGGAATTCTGGGAGTTGAAGTCTGCACATCTTAAAAGTTGCCAAACTTGAGAAACACTGTGCTAAGGAATACCAGATTAGACACAAATAGTGGTGTCCCAGGATAAGGGTTGAAAAAGAGCCAAAATGGTAGTCACAACCCATATTAAAAAAAAATGGGGGCGCTTTGATTGTCTGATATTCCCAAAATATAAGAAAGTACATCTTCTGGTCATAAATTGAAGAATTTTTCCTTGAAGCAGAGAATTCAAACCAGAGACATCAAGGTTTGTGTGTGTGTGTATGTGTAAAAAAAATTGCAATCTGAAAACATCTGGAGCACACTTAACACCACTGGACCTGACAAAATCACCATCTGGCATTTGCAAAAGGTAGTTTTACTTGCAATGGCTTACATTTTGCAATGGTACCTTTAGCACCATCAAACAACAACATTTGCCTATTCCAGTTGTTGGGAAAGACTCAATAAAGTGGATAAAAATGCCAAGTTCAGTCTATACATTGCTAAGGCAATGTATAGACTGTGAGACAAGCCATAATAAAGTAAATAATAAAAATATGCATCTGCCTATATTTTTAGACACTAACTTAATAATTTTTAGATCGTTGGTTAGGACTTGAGGTATTAAGTTTCCATCAGTCTTAGACTGTGAATCTAATTGTAAATTACCCACACATAACTATAAATATCTAAGGCACCATTTGAATACCACCAGCACTGACAAAAATCACTGGCAACTTCACTTGGATCATCTGACATCCTGCAACTAAACTAACATCATCAAATGACACTATCCCAGATCCTTGTGAAGGACTCAGTAGGTTGATAAAAATGCCAAATGCTGTTTAAACATCTGGATGACTGGGCCACTAGCCATCACAAGAATAATTTATTAAACTTTAAAAGACAGATCATAATATTAAGGAATATGAAACAAAATTCAGAACACACACTACAAAGAGAACAAGACTGATGGGAAAGCAGAAAGGCTGGGGTCATGCATTAAACAAAGCCATAAAATAATTAAACATTAATGTTTTATGTCAAAACAACTGTTTATTAAGTAAATTGCCATTTATGGCTTAATAATATTTCCTTGCTGGGTTAAACCTGCCATGGCATAGTAGCATATTTTCTGAACTTGGTCACAAGCTGACAGGAATTTAAGTGTGAAAGTCAGACATAATAACTAGCAGATTTTTTAAAGTGGGGCTGTACAAGGGAAGGAGATAAAATGAATGTTAACAAGGCAGGGGATTTAGATAGCTCCCTTACTTCATTCTCAAATAGTTATTAAACTATTTGTATTGGATTGACCCTGCTTGAAAGGTCTTGTCAACATCGCACTAATGAAAACCTCTTTCATACTATAAGGTGACTCACTGCTGGCCTGTCAATGGAAAGTGGATGGCTGTATGGTCCTACTTCTATTGCAGCCTCATTAATATTGACTTCATTAGCACAGACACACTAATAAGTTGCAACAGATATTGTTGTGGGCAGAGTAAGATGGCAAAGCTTGTGGAAAAAGGACATACGGTATTATATCAAGTCCTGAGGGGATAGACTCATCTAGCTGGAGAACAATCCAACAGTCCCAAAGTATTTTTTGTTCTGCCTATTTCGGGAGGGGGGGAGAATGGGGAAGCAGTATTATGTTTTTAAGTCAGATGAAGCTCCCTAGGAAGCTGGCCCAAACCATGATGATGTCACAAACATTATAGCGTCATCACATAAATGTCACATTTAGGCAATGATGTCATAGCACAAGGTGTCATTTGTCCCCACAGGACCTCCCCAGGGATTCTTTTTTTTAAAAAAAAATTTTTTTATTGAAATTGTTCATTCACATAGCAAAAACTAATGTAAACTAGGCTGTTGGTTTGAGCTCCGAGCTTGGCAATTTGGTTGCAAATGTTTCATCACCATTCAAGGAGACATCGTCAGTGTGTTTTGAATTGTGCTGGGATGTCAGAACGCAGGTCTTTAAATTCCTTTTTGTGAGATGCAAATTACTCTGAATGTTGTTTGTTCAGATATTTCTGAGTCACATACTGACTTTTCATCCTTTTTAAAAATTACAGTTAAAAAACCCCTCTTCTTCCCATAACCTAACTTTATCTAGACGCAATCTAGAAATCACCAACCACTTCAGCAAAAATCCATTAACCAGAAGTATCAAACAAATTATTAATCCCTGATCAAATAGTTCAATGTTATATTCCTTCTTTTTTCCTCTGCACAATCTTGACCCTTAAATCATTCTTGTGGCATCGCAGGATTTGATCATTCATTACTCTTTGGTATTTAAAAGGAGTCTTCAAAGCTTTCATCAAGTTGCTTTATAAATCCTATAAAGAGGCATCATCAGAATTTCTTGTCATAAATGTTCCATCTCCAGATTGTTTTCTTGAATTGTTTTTTGTATTCCCATGTTGGTAATCTCAATGTTGTTGTCTTCCATGCTTTCAAACTCGATAATATCTACGTCAGGTAAAAATATTTTGAAGTTTTTCTCATCATGTTCTAAAAGTAGGTTCACTGAAATCTGTATTCTTTCTGAGAATTAATTAATATTATTAATTAAAATCTCAGCCCATGATTCAAAAACATGTTTTTTGAAGAATTCTTTTTTGAGATAAGGCACTTTAACCCTTTTCTGCCTCATCTTTTAGTTTCCTCTAACGCCAAATTGCAAACATCTTCATGCTTCGGTTCCTAAGATGGATTTACAATAGTTCGTTTTCAGCCATTTCCCCACTAGTACAGGTAGTCCTTGATTTATGACCACAATTGACCCCACAAAATCTGTTGTTAAGTGAGATATTTGTTAAATTAATTTTGCCCCATTTTACAACTTTTCTTGCCACAGTTATTAAGTGAATTACTGCAGTTGATAAGTTAATAACACAGATGTTAACTAAATCAGATTTCCCATTGTTTTTGCTTGTGAAAAGGTTGCAAAAATGATCACATGACCCTGGGACACTTCGATCATCATAAATATGAATCAGTTGTCAAGCATCTGAATTTTGATCACATGATCATGGGGATGCTACAAAAGTTGTAAGCGTGAAAAATGGACATAAATTATTTGTTTGTTTGTTTGTTTGTTTTTAATTTGATTTATATGCTGCCCTTCTCCAGAGACTCAGGTGGCTTACAACGTGTTAAGCAATTTATTTATTTATTTATTTTATTACATTTGTATACCACACTTCTCCTGCTGGACTCAGGGCGGTGCACAGCCAAAAATAAAAAACATTCCAATACAAAATTTAATTTTTTAAAAAAGAATTAAATAACTTTGGCCCCAGATTTAAAACATCCCAACTAAAAACTCATTGACAATTAAAAATCTAAGCGGGGGGAGAGGGTTACGCCGGCCCAGCTTGATGAAATAAAAGAGTTTTTAAGGCATGGCGAAAGGCCCAGAAATCTGGTATCCTGCGTATCTCCAGGGGCAAATCGTTCCAGAGGGCAGGAGCTGCCACAGAGAAGGCCCTCCCCCTGGGGGTCGCCAGCCGACATTGCCTGGCTGACGGCACCTTGAGGAGTCCCTCTCTGTGAGATCATACTGGCTGGTGGGAGGTTATTGGCGACAGAAGGCGGTCCCGCAAGTACTCAGGCCCTATGCCATGGAGTGCTTTAAAGCTGAAGTAACTTTGAACAGGTACTAAATGAATTGCTGTAAATTGAGGACTACCTGTATAGCATAGACATCTTTTAAGGAAATTTGGAAGGACACCTGGTTTCTAAGACTTCGAAAAAAATGCATAGGGACTAGTCATAGATGGATCCCCCCTTCCTTCCTTCCTTCCTTCCCTCCCTCCCTCCCTGGACAGCTCAATAATAGTGACACCTACCAAAGGGTTTGAGATCCAACAATTTCTGGATGCTAACCTTGGGAATAGGAATTAAGAAATTAGAAAATAAAGAAACATGACAAGGAAAGATTCCAAGCCTCTGGTCCTTTGAGACAGCGCCTTCTAACTTAGACAAGAAATTGATTTTTCCCAAGAAAAAGGGCTTCCATTTTTTAAAAATTAATCTTTCAATCAGGCATGGAGATGGTGAACTTTCTGAAAAAAAGCCAACCAATGTGTCATCTTCTCTAAAGTTCTCAATAGTAAGACAGCAGAAAATGTTGATTTCCATAGGGCTAATTAGGCTGTCAGACCAGAGATGCATAGCCAGATATGAAACTGTGCTGATAAATTAATGTCCCTGGGCACCGCCTTCTGTTTGGCATAATCTTTTCTCAGAGAGAGTAGGAGTTTGACTTTTAGCTAGTTCTCCCCCCTTCTCTCTCCCACATACGCACATCTTCAGACACACTCATGTAGATATACAGACACATTTCTTTCCCATTAGATTAAATAACTTTAAGTCTTTAACCTATACAGGAACCAAACCAAACCATAAACTAGAAAGGAAATTAACTTATGGCTAGAAATAATGAGATGAGCATACTTTTCTACTTATTGATAGGTCTTTTTGTTTTCCTTTTCCTTTAATAACATTAATATTAAGCTGACAATCTTCTCAAGTCTCTTCCCTGAAATCTTGCTATTTAGAAGGACCTTGAAAGTGTTCCTTTTCCATGACTGCCCATACCTTATGGAACATCTTCCTTCCAGCAACTCTTTTAGCCTTTCGGAAGGCCATCAAGATCTGGATAGAATGAGGATATCTGGGTTGTGCCACATCTCTAGGGAATGACTGAGGCACCAGGTCCTGTTTTGATTGCACATTTTGCAGTCTTATAGCTTTGGATTCTATTGTTATTGTGAGATGCCCAGAATTGTGTTTTTAAACATAAGCAGCCATACAAATCTTAAATAAACAAGCCATACAATGGTTGCGACTCATTGTGGTGGAATGTAGTGGATTCCCATGAGGGAGGGGCTGCATTCCTGCGGAGGCACAAAAGTTTAGATAGTTTGGATGGGAGGAAGAGGTTCAAGAAGTTATCCTCCTTAGAACTTCTCAGAGTATATCTTTAATTATGCAAATAGTTGCTTTAATCTTAGGCGTGATCAAGATCACATGTTAAATTCCAATTAAGCTGATTTATTGCTCAAGCCCATATGCAAGAATCTAGTCAATTAATGGTCAGCAGTAAATTGGCAATAGATAAGAATTAATGGAATTCAAAGAAGTCTGGATCATTGTGGGAACATAAGGACTCCAGACTGATTCCTCTCTTAACTCTACCCCCAGGCTCTGTCTTTTCTTCTCTTTTGGTCTCTATTTTGGCAAGATTTCTGTGTATGGGTGAGCAGTAATAAAGGAAACTGTTTAGAAGAACCTGAGTGTGTCTTTCTTGGTATTCGGAGTCTGACAACAATATGCATAATGTGGTTGTGGGTGCTCAATAGAACTTATCCCATTTTTTCTTTGGAATTCATGGTTTTTTAAAGCTTAATGCTGCTTCCTTTCTTGAGTGTGGATGATGCTATTTCAAACATATGTGCTATGTCTTTTGAGAAAAGCTCAATTTATTCAAAAGTTAGATTATAGATCAGGGGTCTCAAAGACTCAAACTCATGGCCCACGGGCCAGATACGTCATGTGCTGGCCCCACCCCCACCTGGTTTAGCGAAATGCAAAAAAGTCCTGGTACATCACATCACACCGCTGTGATGACACGAATTTGACACCCCCGCTATAGATCATGCTAAACCAGGATTTGGCTTGCTCCCTTTTTGGCTTAGTGTGTTATGTGGATCAGAAGTACATAAGCCACTTCAGGTCTCATTTAGGAGGAAGCAAGGCAAGTAAGATTTTTTTCTCCTGTATGTCCAACCCACAAATTGTTATTATTCTATATTTGTGCTTAGACATAAAATTGAAACATTTAATACTAACCAGCAAGAAAGCATTCATTAGCACATGTCCATATTCTGTGTTCAGCTAATGACCTGAACACAGAATATGTGTTCTGGCCATTAGTAATAGGAAGGCTGTTAATGGCTATTGTTGGTTCTCTGTGATCTCTGCAAACTCAGAAAAATATAAATTTTTAGATTATTTTGCTACTAAATTTACCTTGCATCTTTTTTATGGTTTGAGTATTTCAGGTTTTTATTAGTTTGCTTATTATACGGCACAGTCTCTTCCATGGTAAAATATTCTCATTTGTTTCTTTCTAGTGATGTATTAGTTTCTACATTGATGATATGACAACCACCATCCTCTTACAAATTATTTCAAATCCTAGTTTAAAATCAGTTTAAAAGACCTGGTTTCCTTTCCATTAAAACGTTGATTGGGCTGGCAATTGACTTATTTCTTCAATGGATTAATATTCAACCACAGCATCTAATGATAGCAGGCATATTTGCATGTTGTGTAGTTGTGAAAAGATATTTTTTCTCCAGCAATAGTACTAATCACCTATGTTCATGTATTTGCTTAGCCATAAAGCATGGTGTATAAATACCATAGTAATTGGGTTCAACAGATCCCTTGGCCAAACTCAACCTCTACCATGGCTTTGGATAGTATACAGCTATGAATCTCTACCATGGCTACCTTTGATGAGTAGTCATATATTTCATTCAAAATTAGCCATTCTGAAAGCATCCATTTGCCATTCAATCAGTAGGCATCTCTCTTCCAAAAGGAGTATTGTAGACTGATAGAAAAGAATATTTGTAGCTCAGGGTTGAACTGTGGAGTTCTTGGTGGTCTCTGAACTTGATTATTTTGCTGCAGAAGATCAAGAACACTCCCTCCAACATTGAAAGGGCAAACCACTTATATATAAACAGAGAGCAAACCCAACTCTCTCTAGCACTGATGAAGTTACCTAGTTGGGTCATGAAACATCTGCAAGCCAAGCTCAGAGATCACTAAGAACCCCATGGAGATTCCCCTCCCCCCCATCTTGACACTGTGTATGTCCAATGTATGCTGATGAGAAGATAAAAAGAGGTTATAGTCCAGGGATCAGAGAGGAAGTTTAGGCTAACTTTTATGCAATTTTTCTGATTCCAATTAGCAGTCTCTTATCTAATCTCCTTGCTCTCTCCCCACTACATGATACACACATCATGTAGAAAGCTAGGTTTTTCCTAGCTTGAAATAGGCAATAAACCCATTTATTTCTACCTACTAATAATATATCTGATTAGAGGCAGAGAGATGTTAGAACATTAAAACCAGAAGTGTCTTTCTGGGAAACCAGGGATAATCTCTTCAAACAAGTGTGTTGCTAAGATGTTCTCTCCTGGGGCTCATAATCTGTCAGCTTCTTCTTTCCCTTGAGATAAGGGCAGCTCAGTAAATTTGGGGGTGGAGCTTTTCTTTTTTTCTTACACGTTCATGCTTTTCTACCTGGCTGCAAACTGTTCATGCTTTTCTACCTGGCTGCAGGTTTTAGGTTACCTGGAGCAATTTCTTTTCCTTAGGCAAGTGGCCGTATCAGAAGACTCACTTTCTATTGGATGGTATGTACACTGTCAGCTCTTTAGAACTTTTTATACTTTTCTGCCTTTCAGACTAGCAATTCTGCAGAGATGCTGAACATTTCCACTATAGGGTTGTAATAAAAAAGCTTGCGTCTTTTTTTCAAGTTGGTTTTTGAGTTTTGGTTAGACTATTTTAGAAAATGTATGTGTGCGTGTGTGTGTGCGTGTGTGTGTGTAAGTATGTATGTAAATATGTATAAGAAAGCTCAGGACCGTATTTGTTGGAAACATGCAAGAGAGGCCTTCCTCCTGCAATGGATAGACAATGGCTAAAATGATGATTTTATATCATCGTAAAGTCATTATCATGTTATAAAATCATATAAAATCATCATTATTTTAGCCATTGTCTATTCATTGCAGGATGAAGGCCTCTCCTGATGTTTCCAACAAATACGGTCCTGAGTTTTCTTATACATACTTACATACATACATACATTTTTTAAAATAATCTAAACAAAACTAAAAAAACTAACATATATATATATGTTTTCTGATATATGATATATATTCATCAATATATATATACCGTATATATATATATATATATATATATATATATATATATATATATATATATATATATATATTAATAATATAATAAAATTATATAAAATTATAAATTTTGGAATAGTGGTAGAATTTTGAATATTTAGAAATTCTTTATACCTTGTTCATCACATACAGTCTATGTGGCTTTTAGAAGGGCAAAAAAAATATCCGATGAGCTGCAGTTTTATAGCTTAAAAACATGAAATTGATCAGAAGGGAGACACTGATTCACGTCATCTGATGCTGATCTACTCAGAAGTCATTTCAGTTCAGTGGGGTTTATTCTGAAGTGAGTTGATACAGGATTTTTTTCCTGTATAGCTTCAGAAGGGAACTGAAGGTTAATAGATGAGGAATCTATCCATTCTCACAGACAAACTGGACTACAAAGAGAGAGAAAATTGGAAAGTATGTCATTCCAATACACAAAGAGGCAAAGAAACTTTGCTTTTTGCACCAACACTCACCTTCTCCAATAGCATTCCCTAAATGTCTATATTTTGAAAACCATATAGAAATAGAAAAGTTTGTTTATGATGATGGGCAGGAGGAAATGGGTGATGAAAGCTGTGTAAACAATAAACCACTCTGAGGCCACTGTTGTTACTCAGGGGAGTTGGGGAATTGTTTTTGTAACTAGGGCTGGGTTATCACCCTTTGTCAGAGGTTCTTGGGAAAGGCAAGGTTTCATAACCAGAGGGATTTTCCAGGTGTTGCTGGTAGTGGGGTTTGATTTAAAAAGATGTTGAAACTCTAGAAAGGGTGCAGAGAAGAGCAACAAAGATGATTAAGGGGATAGGTTTCAGCAGGTTCTAACCAGTTCTGGAGAACCGGTAGCGGAAAGTTTGGAGAACTGGTAAATAACACCTCTGACTGGGCCCGTCCCCATCTATTCTCTGCCTCCCAAGTCTCAGCTGATTGGGAGGAAATGGGGATTTTGCAGTATCCTTCCTCTGCCATGCCCACCAAGTCATGTCACACCCACCAAGCCACACCCAAAGAATTGGTAGTAAAAAGTTTTGAAACCCACCATTAATGGAAACTGAAGTATACAATAGAGGGTTGCAGAAACTGGGCATGTCTTCTAATGTTTGAGGGGCTGCCACAGAGAGGAAGGGGCCAAGCTATTCTTCAAAGCACTTGCGGGCAGGACAAGAAGTAATGAAGGAGAGACTCAACCTAGAACTAAAGAGAAATTTTCTGACCAGTGGAATAGCTTGCCTCCAGAAGCTGTGGATGTACAATCATGGAGGTTTTAAAGAAGAGATTGGACAGCCATTTGCCTGGAATGGCACAGGGTCTTCTGATTGAATAGGAAGTTGACCAGAAGACCAAGATCCCTTCAGCTCTATTATTCTGTAATCCAGCATTCAGCTAGCCAGCTTGTTTGAATGCAAATTCTTTAAGAGACTTTAAGATTTTCTTACTTACTCTAATCTGAAAATACATGGCAACTCATAACAATATATGTACAAGTATACAGGCAGAAGATTGATTAAGACTCCAATATTCACAGTTCTCATATCAGATTTTTTGGGTAGTAGCACAAAACTTCACACTCTTAGAAACCCAATTCAGCCCCCTTGTACTTTTTTTGTTGAGTCCAATTCCCAAAATATTGTGCTTTTTTTCTTACACTTACATCTTTATTGCCACATCTTTTTGGAAGTGGAAGTGATGGAGTGGAAGTGATGGAGAATTATTGATTTTTGTCCATTGATGAGGACAGCTATCTATAAATTCAAATATTGGTCAAGTCCATTTTACCTATTTATAGTATCTATATAGCATCATCCAACTATTGTTAGTCATATTAAAATTATCTTGAGTACATTATTTTGACTTGACAATTGGATGATTCTTGGAGAATCTTTTAATTCCTAGTGCAAAAATCATCTGTACATCTCTTCACACGATCACAAAAAAAGATAATTACGATCTCCTTAGAGAACATCCTGCTTAATCCTACATCCAAGCAAAATTCTAATCAAAAGTAACATCTGGATTCTTATACAGCCATACCGATATCATTAAGGTTGGAGAAAACCTATTTACGCAGCAACATAAAGTAATTTTAAGCGCAATGAAGATTGAACATGCTCAGTGACCAAGAAATACCACTTGACTTTGAACAAAAATCAATGGAACATGGAATGGGGAGGGGAGACCTTGAATAGCATACCCAATAGATCAAAGGCCAATAGTTGCTTTTAAAAAGTTATGTATTCTTGGCTAGAAGTCTGGGAATCAAAATCCAACACTAGAAGGAAAGAGGCTGAGAAAGATAATATAGGTCAGTGATGGCTAATCTTTTTCGGACCAAGTGCCCAAAGTGTGTGCATTCATGCGCAAATGCTCTCGTGCGTGCCCAAACCCCAAAATGCAATGTGTGAATGGCTCCTGTGCATATGCCCAGCCCAGTCCAGCCCAGCCCATGCATGCATGGTGCCCAGCCACATGTGTCCCGTCCCCTGCATGCACATACACTCCCAGCATGCCCCCACCCCAGAGGTGGTATTCAGCAGATTCTGAACAGTTCTGGAGAGCCAGTAGCAGAAATGTTGAGTAGTTTGGAGAACCGGTAAATACCACCTCTGACTGGCCCTGCCCCCATCTATTCTCTGCCTTCTGAGTCCCAGCTAATTGGGAGAAAATGGGAATTTTGCAGTATCCTTCCCCTGGAGTGGGGTGAGAATGGAGATTTTACAGTATTCTCCCCTGCCACGTTCACCAAGCCATACCCACCAAGATACACCCACACAACTGGTAGTAAAAATGTTTGAATTCCACCACTGCTCCACTCCCTGAGCATGTACACTCCCCCAGACACCCTGCCCCCTACACATGCGTCAGCTGGCCAGCAGGAGGCATGCATGCATGCATGGTGGAGCTAAACTGGGGCAATGGCTTGCATGTCCACAGGGAAGCTGTTGTGTGCCACCTGTGGCATGCACGCCATAGGTTTGCTATCATGGATGTAGGTTCTTTTTAAATTCAGACTGCTAAATGTAATAGGTAAACAAACATTTCTTTGTACTTGATGTTCGATGACATTTTCTGTTCACTATTCCAGTTTCTCCATTTCTTCATTTCCCTCTTGTTTTTCTGCATGTGCACCCTCTAGCACTCAGCAATCCTTGGCTCTCATTGTGAGGTTGTGGGAGTTCTCCCTTCAAAGCCCCCCTCCCCCCGCTGCTTTTACAAAGTTTAAGATTCCCAAGACTGCTGATATTGTGTAGGCTTTCAGAACCAGTATTTGTTGGGCAGTGTTGAGCTTCAATGGATCTGACAATAGTCTGGACATCAGATTTCCTGCTGTTTTATTAGCAATTGTGGATGGCATCTTCAGAAGTCTTCAGAAGTATTTAGACCAGTGATGGCTAACCTTTTCCAGATGGCGTGCCCAAAGTGTGTGTGCATGTCCAAATCCCCAAAATGCAATGTGCATCAGTGCCCCGCGCATGCACCCCATCTCCTGCGCATGCCTGCGTGACCTCCCGCATATGCACCCCAAACCTCACACATTCATGCATGGCCCCCTGCATGCGACTCCCCGTGCATCCGCCCCCACACACCCCACCTCATGCATGCACGTGCGCCCCCTTGCACACGCCCTGCCCCCCACTCAAGTGCAGCAAAGACAACCAGCTGGCTGGCGGGAGGTGCATGCGCATGTGCGAAAGAGCTGAACTGGGGTGACGGCTCATGTGCCTACAGACAGCGCGCTGTGTGCCACCTGTGGCATGTGTGCCATAAGTTCGCCATCACCAATTTAGACCATGGTCACTAAATCCTCAAGCTCAATATTGCCCAGTTGCTGATTTCAATGATTTATGTATGGACTTCGCTTGTCTGTCCAGGGATAACAATGGCAGACTGAGCTTCAGAAATTCAGGAAACACAGCTTGCAGATTCAAAGTATAGACTAGCCATTTAAAATAATTCATTAGAGATACTGCAGAGAAGTATACTTATGCCTCAAGTTGCTGCCTGATGACATTCAAGTGACACAGATGACTGAAGTTGTGTTAATTATTGCTGAGTGAAAAAGACTATAGCTTTTCATTGAGTGGCAAACCACATCAGCTCTTGTACAGTGTGAAAAAGTGTAAACAAAGGATTTGTCTGTTCAACCGAGAACTTTTAGAAGATGCAATGTGTGGCTGATTGTATTTGTAAGTATTTTTATTTTTCTCCATAGAAATTCCCTTGGGTGGGTGTCTGAAAATGAATCTACCTTGTGTTGCTCTTGGCTTCTTGTTACTTATATGCCTGAGTTATGCAAGGGCTAACGTGTCATCAAGCACATCCCTTTACTCCTCTTCTTCATCTCTCCCCACCACATTGTCATCCACGCCGCCAATGTCCTCTGAATCCACGCAAGATCCCAAATCTCTCCTGCACACCAGTCCGGTTACCAACTCTCCATCCAATTCATCCCTGCCTCAGCAGAACCAGACTCAGCCCTCGGTCTCCACCGCCCAGACTGAGAATACTGAATTGATCCAGGAAGAAGATAGTCCATTTGAGATTTCTGACCTAAATGTGGATGATCCTATAAGAAATTATGAGTGGGAGGCTGCAGCTAGGCGTGCAGATATGGTGCTGAACATGTCAGAAATGTTTCAAGAAGAGGAGAGGGCTCGTTTCAATCTTTCTGGCATAAACATGGAAGATCCCGAAAAAAATCAGCCTGCACCTCGAGGCGTGGCAATTACACTGCTGAAACCAAAAGGTGAAGGACAATTGGGAAGGAGTTGAATCTGGGAATGGTCCAGATTTAGCTTATCCATAATACAGAAAACAATTGAACGTTTAGAACAGAGGTGGAGAACTATGTTTCTTTTATGACTTGTGGACTTCAACTCCCAGAATTCCTGAGCCAGGCTGGCTCAGGAATTCTGGGAGTTATAAATTATAAAAGGGCAATAGTTCTCCACCTCTGGTTTATAAAATGGTCCAGCCTAATGTGTCACAGTGAGAGAGATAAGAATTCAGTATCACTTTTCCTTCTCATCCACAATAGCTTTTGTTTGCTACATATATCACAACGTCATTGTACGAATGAAGTTATGTCATTTGAGCAAAGCCACCAAAATGCATGTTATTTTCCACCCTTGCCCTTTCTCTTGGACATCCAAGCCAAGATTTAAAAAAAAAAATTAGCTAGGAATGAAGGAGAAGATCATGACTAAGACATAAAATCAGGCATAGCAAAAATGATCTAGATCAGCGTGTTTCAACTTGGGTAGCTTGAAGATGTGTGGACTTCAGCTCTCAGAATTCCCAGTCAGCAAAGTTCAAGTGCCCAGGTTGAGAAACACTGATTTAGTTCATGTTTTTCTCCTACTTTCACAGTGGTAAATGAGGGGTCGTTGGTGTCCCTGAATTTGGTTGTTTTCTTGCAAAGAATTCAGTACCTAAACTAGGTAACCCCATCACCATTACCCCTAGTTTGGGAAATGAAACATCTGCAAGAAAACAATCAAGCTCAGAGAACAGCAAGGACACCCTCATTTTCAACCCTGAGTACAAACATTCTCCTTTATTGGAACAGTTAAAACTTATACTTTTATTTATTTGGTCAACTGTGGTTAGATATACAAAGAATTTGTCTCTTGAAGTCATCCATTACTTTCCTTTTTTTACAAAGAGCTTTGTTAAATCACAACATTTGTTGCTTGCAGCTGTGATGTTGGTTCCATGTCCTTATGATTTTCTAGATCTTCTGTAACAGAAATCTGGAAGTGGTGATTCCTCATTGTATTCCTATTCATAAATTCCTGAATTCTTAAAAAGTCTGTGGATGACAGTCAAACTTTCTCATATTGGATTCTGAAAAAACAATGCAATACAGAAATTCTTCTACTAATATTCTGGGTAGTCTTGTTCCCTTTCCTCAAAATAATATTCTATTATGAAAAAAGATGGAGGAAACAGTAGGAAAGCAGGATAGGTTTGCCTATTAGAGTTGCAATTGCTGGAATGCCTTACAAGTCTCCCTGATTGAAGAAATACAATTGTAAATTGAAAGCTCTTTGGAATTGACTTGAAGTGCCTAATTATGGGCCTCAAAAATCTTAGCCAAATCCCATTAATACTCAAAAATAATAAACTAGTGACAATAGAAGACAAGATAATTCAATACATGGCTGGAAAATAATCATTAATTTAAATCTTAGATCACGTTTAACATTTCCCCATCCAGCTCCACCATTTGAATTATTGTACCATATTATTCCAAAACTAATTGCACCCCACAGACTCAGATAAATATGTGTCTCTCTGGGGAAAGCCATTTAAGAGACATTTAAGACTATTCGGTATGCTAAGCGCTGTGTTTGATTTCTTGGCTTTTATTCAAAAAGGAAAAAAGTGCAATTGGGCTGGGTCAGTTGCATTCACTGAAAACTGGTAGCCAGTTCTCAGCATACTCTGTGATTATAAATCCAGGTTAATAAAATAGAAGACCCCCAGGCCCAAAGCAATCACATGGCAGCTTTAGTCAACATAGGGAAGCAACGGCTGCTGAAGCATTAGTATATAAGCTGATACCATTTTTTTCCCTAGTTTGGTATATTATATGTGAACTCAGGCATTTTTTTTTTCCTGTAAAGGTCAAGCTGGGGAAACTCAAGGAATATCCAAGAATGCAATAGCTCTATTCCTCTGGGTGTGTGGTATATTGCTGTGTGTTTTCGTGGGAATCTACTGTGCCCACAGTCGAGGAACCAAGAAAGAACCATTCACACACCATCGCTTGAATGAGGATGCATTTGATGACCCTGGTAAACCTGTTCCCCAGGTCCTTTGGGATGGGAAGGGTCACTTAAGAGTGACCTTAAGAGTATCAATGTCCTTCCCCTGTATTTTGCTCCCACTATGAGATACAAACTTCTTGCTTCTGGTTCGCCAATGTTGTTGATAGCCTTTGGTTGAAAAAAAAAATGGTGGTGGTGGTAGGAAAGGGTCTACAAGTCTTTCTCTTTTAATAACCAAAGGTGCTTTCTCCAAAAGGCAACTGGACGTTCGTGGTTTTTTCTTTAGAAACGTTTTGCTTCTCATCCAAGAAGTTCAGAACTGAAGAAGCTTCTTGGATGAGAACCAAAATGCTTTCAAACAAAAAACCAAGCAAGTCCAATTGCCTTTTGGAAAAAGCACCTTTGGGAGAACCATAACCTAGACGATTGAGGATCTCCATAGACTTTTGATGATCACTGATTCAACAACCATTCAAAGCTACAACAGTGCTGAATTAGTGGTACTTAAATTGGTCCTCAAAGTACTGGCAGATCTAGCACCCCTCTGGTCAGGTGACCTTGATCTAGGCA
This sequence comes from Coluber constrictor foxii, assembly GCA_038048745.1. Classification (NCBI taxonomy): domain Eukaryota; kingdom Metazoa; phylum Chordata; class Lepidosauria; order Squamata; family Colubridae; genus Coluber; species Coluber constrictor. The sequence continues at coordinate 58,310,254 of CM075961.1, read as the reverse complement.
CTCGACAACTGATTTTCACAACACTTGCAGCATCCCACACAGGTGATTACCACTTATGACTTTCCCTGTTGACTTCCCACAAATAAAGTTAGCAACAGAGGTCATGGGTCACTCTGGTAAGTCTCTCACATTTTTCCTTGCCTGGCAAGAACCATCCCTGATTCTGCCATGCTCATGCCATGGCTTGCCAGACACCTGCACACCCTGTTCTGCCCAACAGCAGTTACTTGCCTGCTTGCAAGTTGCCTGAGACTTGTTTAACAACCCATGATAGTAATAGCAATAGCACTTAGACTTACATATTGCTTCACAGTGCTTTACAGCCCTCTCTAAGTAGTTTACAGAGTCGGCATATTGCCCCCAACAATCTGGTTTCTCATTTTACCCACTTCAGAAGGATGGAAGGATGAGTCAACCTTGAACCTGGTGAGATTTGAACTACCAAATTGCAGGCAGCCAGCAGGCAGCAGAAGTAGCATGCAGTACTGCACTTTAACCACTGTGCCACCGTGGTTAATGATCTTTGCTTAACAATGGCAATGGGGAGTGCTTGGATTGCTGCCATTAAGCAATGCAGTCACATGATATCCTGCTTATGATTGCATCACTTATTGGTGGAAATTCCGGTCATAATTACTGTTGTTAAGAGATGATATATTATACAATTAAAACACCCAGTTATAGATACAGGAATGAAACTAAGGACATAAAAATGTTTTTGTATCCAATCTTATAAATAGAACAAGGTCTTTGTCAGGTACTAAAAAGACATTGATGTGCCAAACAAGCATTATAAGCACTGGGATATCATAACAGAGAAATTACCATGGCAAACTTACCACGGGACAACTCTGTGCAGGCGACTTGCCATGGGACAATTTGCTGCAGATAATTTCATTCAACTCAATGCAATAAATGTTATCCGCCAGTATTTCTTCTACATTATTTTTGTCAGTGCAAATAATGTAGAAAAAATAATGGTGGATAGCATTTATTGTGCTGAATTATCTTGTGTGGATTGTCCTGCAGCGAGTTGTCCCACAGCAAGTTGGTCATAGTGCGTTGTCTTGTGGCAAGTTAGTCAGGGCAAGATGACTGTGCCGAGTTGGTCATGGCAAGATGGCTACAATGAGTTGTCCCATTCCATAACAGAGGCATTTTACTGGGCAATGTCTTATTCATTTGAGATGGTAGGAGTACCTAGACAGATCATTCGACAACAATCATCACAATGTGTAAATAAGTGGGACGGAAGAAAATCCAGGAAGGGTCTCAAGTAGCATTCTCATATAATTATGCCTTCCATGGCAACTGTTTTATGAATGGGAAAGCCCACCCAACAGTCATTTTGGGAGAGAACTCATATCAGATACTAAAGTTTTCAAATGCCCCAACCCATTCCAGACTTGGAATGCTAAACTGTTAGATAGACTACCCATATTTATTTTAACTTCCGTCTCTCTTCTTTTCTTTTCAGCTCTCTCCCTAGACAAGCCCCAGCATTACGACTGGTTCTTCAATGAAACAGATGGTTATGTCTACCCAATCCCAACACAAATCCAACTTAAACCAATGCAGGTTCTCTCGGTCCCAGATCTCAAACAACCCTCTTCTGGGCTTGAAACATCACCAGAGAAACCTGCTAAACTTGAGACAGGACCAGACACCAAGGAGGTGCCACGAAGCCCTGTGAAACTGGAGACCCTGTCTCCAGTCAACCTTGGAAATCTCATCTGAGATCCAGCTCCTCTCTAGCAGCTCCCCTTTCCTCCAGTACAACTCCTTCCTTTATTTTACTCAATCTGGAAAAATCTGGCTAAGTATGGTTTGAAGGAAGTATGATGAATTTGCAGATCCCTGAAGGGCTGGGTTCCCAACAGTGATGAAAAACAATCTACTTTCCTAAATTAGGCTATTAGAATATTTGTGTAGCTATATAGCTTACTTGTATACAGGTAGATCTTGACTTACAAACACAACTGGGACCAGGATTTCCATTGCTGATCAAGACAGTTGTTAAGTGAGTGACGTTGGATTTGACAATCATGGTTGTTAATTGAATCAGTGCAGTTAAGTGAATCATTCAGTTGTTAAATGAATACAGCCTCCCCCATTGACTTTGCTTGTTGGAAGCTAGCTGGGAAGGTCACCAAAGGTGATCACATCACGCCAGGATGATGCAATTATCATGAATACATGCCGATTGAAAGCATCTGAATTTTGATCAGGCGACTGTGGGGAGGCTGCAATTGCCATGAGTGTGAGGACTGGTGGTAAGTCACCCTTTTCAGTGCTGTGACAACTTCAAACTTTGAAGACGCTGAATGAATGGTTGTTAAGTTGAGGAGTATTTGTATCTTTTTCCCTCCCATATTTCCTGTTAATCTTCCCCCTCCCCCTCCCCCCTCCTCTCCCCTCTAGAACAGGGATGTCAAGCTCAATTTCATTGAGGGCCGCATCAGGGTTGTGTTTGACCTCAAGGGGGCAGGGTCTGTGCCAGGGTAGGTGTGGCCAGCTTGACATCGCTCATGTCGGTGGGGGGGAGGGCTGTGGTGGTCTGAGCACTCTGCCAGCAAACCGGGCTCCTGAGCTCCATTTTCGGCTGCGATGGCTTCCTGCAACCCAGCAAAAATGGAGCTCAGGAGGGCCGCATGTGGCCCTCCCGAGCTCTGTTTTTCGCTGGCAGAGGCACTGTGGACCAGTCCTTTGCTGTTTCCAGGAGACCCTGCAGGCCAGATCCGGCCCCCAGGTCTTGAGTTTGATACCCCTGCTCTAGAATGTAGATGGATGTAACCCACTCTGGCATTGTACTAGAAGCAACGTGCTGGAGGTGTTCTTGGCCATTGTCTGATCAATTCCATTGCTAAGCTCCTAACAAACCAAACTCTCTTCCCGTGCATAAAAATAACTGCTGTATCAGTAGAGGTAACCCCAAGCAGATACAGATGCCGACCCAAAGGGGCATTTGCAGTATCACCTATCCTGCTATTTTACAACTGCCAACTATTCTCCTTCATAGGGTTCTGCCACATGAAAGCCTTTAACTCCTGGTCTCCCTTGATGAAACTCTTTGAAAATGAAACCAGTTTAAGAATTTGCTCTCTGGATTTCAATCTGTTCTTCAGCTTTGGCAACAAGTGTGCTGTCTGGATAGTGATAATAACGAAGTCTGACTGATAGATCCAATTACTTCTTCACTCCCATCCCTCCTGGAAAAGCACATGCCATTTTTTTTTTGCTTTTTAAGGGAACATATGGTTTCTATTGATTGACCTTTTTTGAGCCCCATTTGTACTTGACATTGTCCCATCTGGCATGTCTACTCTTGGAATGGTGGGAACAAAAATACCTCAGTTTAACCATTCTTTCCTTCACTTAACCTAGAAGGGAAAACTGAGGGAACTCTTGTCAAATTCAGCTGGGGAGGAAGGAAGGAAGGAAGGAAGGAAGGAAGGAAGGAAGGAAGGAAGGAAGGAAGGAAGGAAGGAAGGAAGGAAGGAAGGAAGGAAGGAAGGAAGGGAGCGAGGGAGGGAGGGAGGGAGGGAGGGAGGAAGGAAGGAAGGGTCACGTTTGACTAGTCTCTATGAACCTATATTAAGAAAAGAAAGTTGGAGTGATAGGAACCAGATAATTGGTACTTCAGATGACCTCTTACTGAAGATGTAGAGGGATATGTACAAGCCCAACTTGCAATGTGTGGGAGTTCAGGCTTTATCTGGGCTTGTTCTTATCCTCAAACATGACATTCCAAAGATGATTATAGGGGGCAGTAGCCAATGTGTAATCTTTAAAGCAGTTCAACCCAGAGTTCTCACTGGAGGCACAAATGACCAGGATCAAATTGTCCTACTTCAGCCACATCATGTGAAGATCTAGTTCTCTGGAGGAGGCTCTAATGCTGGGAAAGGTGGAAGGAATAAGAAGAGTAGGATAATATGGTGTATAGATTCGATTATTTTGGCAATAAGGACTTAAGACCTGACTGACCAGGTTGGAGGCAGATTTACTCTGGACAAAATCTGTCACAGCATATAATCTATCATGAAGGCAGTTATTTCAAATACATGAAGAGCAAAGCCTAGACACTGAGATGGCATCTCTATGCAAGGCAGCCTTTCCTAAAGAGAATGTCCCCAAAGACTTGATGGTGTTGAATGTAGACTTTGTTCTCTCATACATCTGAAGACTGGGAAGGCTTGGGAAAACTGATGATGGATGGGCTAGATCTTTCCATTGAGGAAAATGACAATTTCTTCCTTTGCTTAAGTTCTGAACTAGTTTATAACAGCTTAATTAAAATACTATCCCATTGGCTAAGTTTAAACCAAAGCATAAACCAAGTGTAATTCATCCCTTCTGCAAATTAATGGATTATTTTTACTGCAGTCTAATTACTGAAAAACTCACACCTAAAGCTTTGGAAGAGTTGCTTGTCGTATTATAGAGTTAAGGTGTACCTCTTTTAATGCAAACAGAGTGAAGGAGTGGTGTGAAGATACTGTCAGTTATATTGTTACAAATAAATATACTTTTTCCAAAGTTTCGTTGTACTGTTTCCATTATTCGTTTGTGTTCATTTTGGTCCTTGGATGTTTAGTGCAAGCGTATTCATTAATATTAAAGTTGTGATGGCAACAATTTTAAGAATCTCTGAGTTAAGCCTACAAACTGACCAGATGATTTAAGCTCACCCCAGTTAGATGATTGGGAGACTGGAGGCTAAAACATATGAAGAACAGTTGCAGGAACTGGGTATGTCTAGTTTAATGAAGAGGACTAGGGGAGACACGATAGCAGTGTTCCAATATCTCAGGGGCTGCCACAAAGAAGAGGGAGTTCAAGTTACTCACCAAAGCACCTGAAGGTAAAACAAGAAGCAATGGGTGGAAATTAATTAAGGAGAGAAGCAACTTAGAACTAAGGAGAAATTTCCTGACAGTTAGAACAATTAATAAGTGGAACAACTTGCCTGCAGAAGTTGTGAATGCTATAATACTGGAAATTTTTAAGAAGAGGTTGGATAACTATTTGGCTGAAGTGGTCTAGTTTTCTGCATGGGCAGGGGGTTGGACTAGAAGACCTCCAAGGTCCCTTCCAACTCTTCTATTCTATTCTATTCTATTCTATTCTATTCTATTCTATTCTATTCTATTCTATTCTATTCTATTCTATTCTATTCTATTCTATTCTATTCTAAAGATTGTCAGTCAAATGTCTGATGTTTTCGAAAGGTAGCAAATTTAGCTTATTAAACTCTTGAACTACTCAAAAGATGAAACTTCTCAGGAAATTCAGATGTTGTCCTGAGAAAGATGTTTTTCTCTGGAAGATGTGAAGAAATCATTGGCTAAAAATGTATCAGAGAATTCTCCTACATTTGTACATCTCTTATGGGACAGGGGTGGGTCATGGCAGAATTGATTCATGCTGGAGGAAGAGAAACACAGAGCCAATCCTAATGTCATGGCAGAATGTCATAAACACTGTTTCTAAAGTTAAAGCATTAGCTGGATGGAGAAATCAGTGAAAGGAAATCTGATGGATGCATGACTACATTTATAAAAAGGGTTAGTTTTGTTAAAATGTAGTATGTAGGAGATGGCTGAATAATGGACAAGGAAAATTATGTTTGCTGGTTAAGTAGGAGGGGAGGGGTGAATTTTCTCCCTTTTCAGTCATTCTAATGTGTATTGCCTTAATATGAACGAAAAAGAATAATGCCCAGATAATGTATGCAAAAGTGACTCCCAAATTTATTGCCTATATTAATGGCTATCTGGAAAGAATTCCACTGCCTTATTTTTATTCTCCTGCTAAAAAGAGATGTTTTCCATTTCATAAATGGTTATTTATGAAACATCTCCATCGTACATTTCCCTGAGTTCTGACTCATGCAAGATATTAGGATTTATTTACCATGTAAATTTATAAGCAGGCTAACCAGTTATTTGCTCAGAAAATCTTCAGAAGAAGCACTAACTGTGATTCATAACACTACTTTTATTATAAGAGGAATCTAACAGAATCTTGCAAGTCTGAGGTGGGACCTCTTCCCACCTTTTTATTTTCACCAAAACTAGGGAGGATCACCCCCATCTGTCATGCTTTCTCCAACCCAATCCCTCCTTCAGATTCAGATTTGTCTATCAGACCATTGTGTAGGTTGTGACTCCCAAGGTCATTCATACATATCATTACAAAGATAGACTGGGAAATCAGAAGAGAAAGATGATTTCCTATCAAAGGACACATTAGATACTCCATCACTCAATTTCCTAAACCAGGGGTCTCCAACTTTGGCAACTTTAAGCCTGGCGGACTTCAACTCCCAGAATTACCCAGCCAGCTTTGCAGCTGTAATTATGGGAATTGAAGTCCGCCAGGCTTAAAGTTGCCGAAGTTGGAGACCCCTGTTCTAAACATTCCTAAAATTTATTCAGAATGACTTTCAACCACAGCCAAATCAATTGTGGATGATGAAATCCAAATTTTGATTATTATCAGATACTAATTATGCAGATACAAGACTTGGGATAGAAAATGAATAAATTATTATATAAAATCACCAGGAATAAAGAGGAAAACCTTTTCCAGCAATATGTCTTGAAGGGAAGAAAGATAGCTCTTGGGTTTAATCTGTGTTTTTTCTGCCATGGAAAATTGGACAGTTTTTTACTAAAGGGAATTTCAGTTAGATTTGATCTCCTGAAGGAAAAGACTCTTTAAATTATGAGGAATGTCTGGAATAAAAAATTTCCTTGGAAATTATAATGAATATCAACCAGGATAATTTTTATGATGCAAGGAAAGAGAAGAAGAGTACAGCAAAGTTTGGATTTGATTACAGTAGTGATGGGAGAACTTTGGGAAAGTCTGATGGACCAGATTAAGATATCATCACGAAGAAAGTCTATCTATGTGGTTGCTAAGAACTGACATCAATATTATGACACCTATAGGTAATCCTTGATTTACAACAGTTCATTTAGTGACCTTTCGAAGTTATAACAGCCCTAAAAAAAAGTGCCATGATCATTTTTCACACTTATGACCTCCCATGCCTCATGATTATGTGATGAAAATTCAGATGGTTGGCATCTGGTTCATACTTATGACCACTGCTGTGTCCCAAGGTCAAGGGATCCCCTTTTGCGACCTTCTGACAAGCAAAACCAATGGGGAAGCCAGATTCACTTAACAACCATGGTACTAACTTATCAACTGCAATGATTCACTTAGCAATTAGGGCAACAAAAGTCATAAAATGGGGCAAAACTCATTTAACAAATGTCTCGCTTAACAACAGAAATTTTGGGCTCCGTTGTGGTCATAAGTCAAGGACTACTTGCATTAGTCACCTTGCAGGAGCGCATTTATGGTGGATGCTTTTTCCTTAACTAGGAACTGCATTTTGTAACTACAGGAAGTCCTCCACTTACGACTGGCAACTTAGCGGTCGGTTACAATGGATCCAAAAAAAAGAAATCAGATTCAAAATTCTGAAAGCTGCCCTTGGTCAAGTGATCTCCTTTTGGGGTGCCTGGCAACCAACCCATATTTATGGTGATTTGCAGTGACCATGATTTGCCATTGTATTTATTTATTATCATTTTGTTATTCTTCAGCATCTTTTTGTTTCCTTTGTAAAAAGTTGACAGCAGTGAGACAGGGCTACCAGATCTGGGCTGCACATTCTGAGTGATCACAAGGAGACAATAAAATGATACACAAATTCCGACTTTTCTCCTATCTGGTCTGAATTGTACATCCAAAACGAATTGCTCTAGTTGCCTTTCAAGATGTTCATTTTAGCATGATTGTGTTCTGACTCAACTCCCTAAACACGATAAACCCTCTGAAGTTAAGTCAATGATTCCTTTATTAGGAGTGCCAATAGCCCCAGCAAAAAGTTTCTCTCTCACCGCAGGTGAACAAGTCTGTCCAACAGGGAGAGGAATGGTTGTCTGCCACATCTATTCATCTCTGACCCTTGCCTTTTATCCGCAGAGCTAGGGTGGGGCTTCGCTAGCAGTGGTGACTCTTCCATCCCAAGGATCGGCCCATGGATTTCCACTGCTCTCTTCTCCTCTGCCTTCTGCACATACGCATGTCAGGCACTGGACCTAGCTGTTCCTCCTCTTCCTCATCAGCCACCTCCAGACCCAGGGGCTGTTGACTCTCCATCTGAGGGCTGATGGATGGGCCAGGCTCCGCCTCTGTCTCTCTCTCTCTGCCAGTGCCATTCCCTCTTCCCTCTCGGAGCTCTCAAGTTGCCTTGATGCTGATCCTGACTCCCATGCCTGCTTCTCCTCTCATTTGGGTGCTGGAGGGGCTGGCGGCTAAACAGGCCACAACAGATTCAGGGAATGCAGAGCTGCATAAAGATGTTATGTCAGAACCTCAGCAACATTTAAGATGCATGGCCTTCAACTCCCATGCTAGCTGAGGAATTCTGGGAGTTGAATTCCACAACTGTTTGATGAAGGTAAAAAACACTGTTTCAGACTTTGCTCTCCACAGATGATTCTAGGACAGGCTGTCTATTGCTTGATTCCGGTAAGAGACCAGTACAGATTATCTGGTCACATTAAATAAAAATGTACTGGAAAGTTCCTCTTTGTGGAACATTCATATGGTTACTAAACATTTGCTTTTATTTATACAAAATTAAAAAAAACATATATTAACAATCTCTCTCTCTCTCTCTCTCTCTCTCTCTCTCTCTCCCTTTTCACATAAGCACACACAGCACATACCATATAAGCAGTGGTATATTCAGCCGGTTCTAACCAGTTCAGGTTACTGCAGCAAGCTCCACCCACCTGCCTGGACGTCATCACATCCTGTTTTTGATGCTCTGCACTCTGAATACCACCCCTGCATATAAATCCAAGTTACAACCATTCGTTTAACAACTGTTCGAAGTTATAATGGCACAGAAAGAGGTGGCCTACAACCAATTCTGGCCGTCGCAGCATCCCCGTGGTCATGTTATTAAAATTTAGGTGCTCAGTAACAAGCTTGTATTTATGATGGTTGCTACATGGTCACCATCGATAACCAGCTGGCTTTTGACATACAAGTTAATGGGGGAAGCTGGATTTACTTCACAGCTGCACGACTCACTTAAGAACTGCAATAATTTGCTTAACAACTGTGGCAAAAAGAAGAATGTAAAATCAGACACAATTGACTTAACATCCACCTTCCTTGGCATCAAAAATTCTGGTTCCAATTGCAGTCATAAGTTGAGGACTATCTATACGCTACAAAAAAAAAGATGCAGCATCTACCGAGGGGTGGGAGCCACAACTGAGGCTCATGGCTCATTAGCAGTTTTTTGGCAGCAGCCCCTCGGACAGGTAGTTCCAGGTTAGTCCTTCGGGAGAAAGGCTAGAAGTGGGGTAGAGCAGGCTCTAAGATGCTGAGTGATGTAGATCCCATACCACGGGGATGTGGTAATTTTAAATTGCTCTCGAAGAGGGCCACTGAAAAAGATAAAAAGACAAGAAAGGGAAAATATATTGAGGAGAAGAGAACGTGGGGCAGATACAATCTGTCAAGCAATCTACAGCAGTGTTTGTCAGGAACTTTAAGATCTGTGGACTTCAACTCTCAGAATTCCTCCCAGCTACTCTGGGAGTTGAAGTCCACATATCTTGGTTGCCAAGGTTGAGAAACATTGATCTATTGCACCAATAAGAGACAGGAAAGGTCTCACATTCTCTGCACCCAGAGAAAATGTCAGCAAGCAGAATTCTAGCTGACTTGATTCTATGACTTTTAGGCATGGTTTGTTCCCATTTTCTAAATAAAGTAACACTTCTTGCTTAGAGTAACTTATCTAATCTAGCATTTTTCCTAATGTGTTAAATTTTGATGAGCATGTCCTATGGAGCATGTCCTATGGAGGGTGTTCGCTCATGACATTGCTTAGTCAAATCTGTTTGTATGAAGGTATAGAGCAGTGATGGCTAACCTTTTTGCCATCGCGTGCCAAAAGTGGGGGGAGTGTGATGGAGTCACATGCACGCGTGCCCACATCCATAATTCTATGCGCCCTGCCCTCCCATGTTCCCCCCACTTTTGGCGCATGATGGCCCGCTGCGCCCGGTAGGCTCATTTTTTGCTCTCCCCAGATTCCAGAGCCTTTCTAGGAGCCTGGGGAGGTCAAAAATGCTGCCCCCCCAAGGTTCTCCGGAGTGTGTGTTTCCTGACTTCTGGTGGGCCCAGAAGGCCTGAAAATCAACTGGCTGGCGCACACATGTGTGCCGGAGCTGAGCTCGTGTGCCCACCGGTGTGGCTCCACGTGCCACCTGTGGCACCCATGCCATAGGTTCGCCATCATGGGTATAGAGCAATGTTGGCGAACATTTTCGGCACCAAGTGCGGAAAGGGGAGCAGGCACGTGGGTGTGTGTGTGTGTGTATAAGCGCTTGAAACCGGAACAGCTCCTCCTTGGCGCACATGCGTGGAAGCACAGAAAACCAGAAGAGCAGTTCCCCAGCATGCATGCACGTGTGTGAGGACCAGCGCACGGCACAGAGATAACACAAACAGCTGGCAGTTCAAACAGCTCCTTTATTGCTCCAAATCTCCCCAAACGCTCCCACGTTACTGGCAAGTCCTAAAGCAGAGTGAGAACAAACCCCGCACAAACCTCAAGCATGCTTGGAGAGATGGCTCTGTGTGCTACTTCTGGCACGCATGCCATAGGTTCGCCATCCCTGTTATAGAGCATCATAAATATACAGGTAGTCCCAGTGGTGGGTTGCTACCAGTTCACCCCGGTTCAGGCAAACTGGTAGCAGCAGGAGTGGGAGGCTCCACCCGCCTGCCCGGATGTAATGAAAGATGCTCTGCGCATGCGAACGCGAGCGAACTAGTAGCAAAGGTAAGTGAAACCCACCACTGGGCAGTCCTCAATTTACAATCATTTGTTTAGCAGCTGAAGTTACAACAGCACAAAAAAAATGACTTATGATACGTCCACAGGACTGTTGCAGCATCTCCATTTATTAATTTATTTATTAATTCAATTTGTATGCCACCCCTCTCTGAAGACTCAGGGCAGCTCCCAATGCATTTAAAATCATTATAAAAAAACATTTAAGAATTAAAAACATTAAAACTCATTCACACCATCCATGGTCACAAAATGCAGGCATTTGGCAATTGGGGTCTGATCCGCCTTTTGCAATCTTCCAAGTTGGCTTCCGATAAGCAAAGTCAATCAGGGATTCACTTAACAACTGTATTTCATTTTATAACTGTGACAAAAAAGGTTGTTAAGTGGGCAGGACTCACTTAAGAACCACCTTGCTTGGTAACGGAAAGTTTGGCCCCAATTGTGGCCATAAATGGAGGGCTACTTTTATTAGTTTATGAGAAAATGTCCATTTATGGACACAGGTAGTCCTTGACTTACAACCACAATGCTACTAAGTGAAAGTTTTGTTAAGTGAGTTTTGCCCCATTTACGACTTTTCTTTTGCCGTATTTGCTAAGTGAATCATTCCAGTTGTTAAATTAGTAACATAGTTGTTAAGTGAATCTGGCTTCCCCATTGACTTTGCTTGTCAGAAGGTCGTACAATATGATCACACAACCCCAGGACACTGCAACTGCCATAAATATGAATCAGTTGCCAAGCTGAGTTAAATCATGTGACTACAGGGATGTTGCAATGGTCATAAAATGAAAAATGAGCCTGGATAGCTCAGCAGACTAAAAGCATTGTGATTAACACCAGCTGTCTGCAATTAGTAAGTTCGAATCTCACCAGGCTCAAGGTTGACTCAGCCTTCCATCTTTTCTAAGGTAGGTAAATTGAGGATCCAGTTTGTGGGGGCAATAAGCTGACTTTGTATAAATATACAAAAGTATGAAGGCTATTGCTTAACACATTGTAAACTGCCCTGAGTCTCCGGAGAAGGGCGGCATATAAAAAAAACAAAAAAAACCCCAAAACCTCACTTTTTAAAGTGGCGTTGTAACTTTGAATGATCACTGAATGAACTGTTGTAAGTCAAGAACTACTTGTAGTAGCTTGCCCTATCAATCTTGGTGGGGTGTGGCTTCTTCTTTTAAAGCTCTTTAATTAGAATATTATTTCCTCTCTAATTGTTTATCTACTGCTGCTTATCTGCCTGTTAGAGAGGATATCTTTTAAAAATGGAAGGGATGTCCTGGAAGCTTGCCAATCAACCATATTAGTCATAGAGATAAGCCTTGTTTATGTACCATTTAAAATATCCAATTGAACACCTAAGAAGGAAGCAGATAAATTAGAATACATCATTTATCTTCATTGTTTTACATTTGGCAGAGGAAATTGAGCAAAAATGAGGATTATATTCTTCTGCAATCCAGTTCAGGTCAGTTTTTATAACCTGCCCCAACTGCAAGCTAGGGGTTACACTCAATGCAGAATAAAAACAAAAGAATACTGTATGTGCAATTAATAAAATTCCTCTACACGAACAGGAGAGACCAATCCTAATTAAAGCATGGTTGAACTGTGTTGTTATGAAAATGCCTGAAAGGGGGAGGCTTCTCAAATTACAGTTATCTTTTATATTTATGTATTATGCATACATAGTGAATAAGCAAATATGATAAATGTATGTATGTTTGTAGAGGATGGGAAAATAGGCAAATATCAAGAAATATAGTACTGTATGTGGTCATTGCAGGAAAGAAACAATACTATCTATGATTTGGAAATGGTACTTGTGTTGATAGCAATAGCACTTACACTGATATACCACTTCACAGTGTTTTCCAGCCCTCTCTAAGCGGTTTACAGAGTCAGCATATTGCCCCCAACAATCTGGGTCCTCATTTTACCCACCTCGGAAGGATGGAAGGCTGAGTCAACCTCAAGGCAAGCCTTGATACAGTCTAAAACTTAATCTGCCTTATTGGTTGCTCTATGACAGTATGGGCCCATGTTCACTTTGCAATAAGCTATTATTCCAAGATCTTTTTCACAAATACAACTATCAAGATAGGTATTTTTAATTTGCTATATGTGAATTGTGTTTCTTGACTGAGGAACTTCGTATGTATCTCTAGTAAAGTTCATTCTGTTACTTGCAGTCCATATCACCACTCTCTCAAACAGCATTTGTGAATTTTATTTCTGTCTTCTGGGGAATTAGGAACCCATCCAATTAAATGTCATCTACAGAACTGGTTTTCTCTACCTCTTCATCCAGATCTTTCAATGACAATATTAAAGAACAGAAGACTTTCTGCCTGTAAATATCAGTTCTGTAACTAGAGTCCAAGGTTGTTTCACATGCTACTGCTGTGTTATGCATTTTTACCGTTAGCTGTTTCTTATTAAGAGTTTACCTTGCATTTTTTCCATAAACTGATGAGAAGACAGACCAAGATAGCTGAAAGAAGTAACCACCAGTAAGTCCTTTTGTGGGAGATTGGCTGAGATGACTGTTCCTTCTCTAGCTTCCAGTCAGAAGTGTTGGTGGATAACAGAAGATTCTGTAGTACAGAGAGAGACTGACCTATAGGGGCAGATCTAATGTCAGCTGGTAACAAAGGGGTGGGGAGGATGGAGCAGAAAGTAAATGACATTCAGAGGAAAGACACAATGGTGGGATACATAACACATGCTAAATTTTCAACCTGTTCATAACACTCATTGGTTATGTTGCCAAGCCAGAATCAATCATATTATGGCTTTAAACATGATGATACTTCTCCCATAACATGCTATAAGGCAGTGTTTCTCGACCTTGGCAAATTTTAGAGATGTGAATTTCAGCTCCCAATATTCCCCAGCCAGCAAGGGAATTCTGGGTTAATGTCCATATCTCTGAAAGTCACCTAAGTTGAGAAACACAGTGCTAAGACAACAGCTGGGTTTTCTCGATGTGCTGACACACAAACTGCCCATTCATTTTAACGTAACCTTATATATTATATGAATCACCCAATCAGTCACATTTTAGTATAATATTTTGTACCCCAAGTTCTACTGGTTGACCTGCCTGAAGATATGTGATATTGCAGTGTGCCTTGTGAAAAGGGATAGAGAAAGAAGGTAGTACATCTAATGATAAGTGTTTACTGTTTCTAGATTCGTAAATTACCACAGGAAAAATCCTTTTTCTATGTCCAATTACTAAAAGAGTTTGGATGGTGGGAACCTAAGATAAATTATGGATTTCTTTCTCAAAGGACTTCATCTTGGATGGGGTTTAGGCATTCTTTCTCCAGATTTGAACAGATTTTGAAGGTTTAACTTTGCTCTTCTGATTTTAAACCTTGGTTACTAGTTGTTGCTCCTTTTTCCTTGCCAGCCGTGTAATTGTGGTGGTGACATTCCTTGTTAAGATTAACAAACAATTATATCACTTACAAAAAAAAATTCTCAGCACCTTTTAATATAGGTGCTGAGAATTATTAGAGCCTCTACTTCCTGTAGAAATCAGGACTAGTTAAAAAAAACCAGGTGTTCTTTAGGAGAGTGAGATAGAAAGGAAGATTAAAGCGTGTCCCACAAGAACAGCTGGAACTAAATATGGCCAGTGAAGTTCACAGTGACTAAATCAGAGATACAATATTCCAGGTCAGTCATATTACTGTAATCAGGGCCTGCTCCAAATTGGAAAGGTCTTCCATCCAGTTTGGTATTAGTCTTCTCTCTGGCAATTTGGGTAGCATCTGTGAGCTGCTATTTCCAACATTGCACTACTGGATATTTCCAATAGCCAGTAGTGAGGAGAGGGGTGGATCCCCCCCTCCCGAGGGAGGATCTGCATTCCAGAAGCGTAAGAGGCAGCTTAGCCCAGATATCATGTGAGAGAAAGATAGTGAAGACAGCCCCTTCTTAATAGTTCATAGAGTAAATTGTAAATGCAGATTGTAGAATCCTCAATCTAGCAAGGTTCTATCTAAGGTATTAAAAAATATTGCTTGAAGGAGCCACTGTGTGTCTTTGTTGTATTTGGGCCTGACTCCTGCTAGGAGAATCCACAGCTATCTTCAGGATAGGAGCTGAGGGTTTCCACAGTGCCCCAAAATGGTACTTTGTGAGTGTCATCTGAAGGGATACTGTGGCTGTAGCCACTCAGGAACAGGCTACAGGTAGTTCTCGACTTACAACAGTTCATTCAGTGACCATTCAAAGTTATAATAGCATTGAAAACATGACTTATCACTGTTTTTCACACCTATGACCATTGCAGCATCCCCTTAGTCACGTGATCAACATTCAGATCCACAGATTCATATTTATGACAGCTGCAGTGTCGTGGGGTCATGTGATCAGCTTTGTGACCTTCTAACAAGCGAAGTCAATGGGGAAGCCAGTTTCACTTAACAACATTACTAACTTAACAATTGTAATGATTCACTTAACAACTGTGGCAAGAAAGGTCGTAAAATGAGGCAAAACTCATTTAACAAATGTTTCCCTTAGCAACAATTGTGGGCTCAATTGTGATAGTAAGTCAAGGACTATCCGTACTGAGACATTGAGATGACATCTTGAGACATTGTACATCATCTGGCCCCAATCAATGTTGGATTTGAAGTAAAGAGGGTACCAGGTTGGGGCAGTCTGACATGGTAGACTATATTCCAGGGGACCCCAACCTGTGGGCCATGGCCCACTAGTGGACTGTGAGGGAATTGCAATCAGGCTGTGGAAATGGCTAGTGTGTGCATGCGCTCGATTTGAGTGGAAGGTGAACATGCTCACCGCTGCGCAAATGTAGCTGCATGCTTGCCGGCCACTCATACAGAACCATCTTCTCCCCCCCCCCCCGGCAGTCCCCAAAGCCAGAAACATTGAGGAACTTTGCCATATTCCACTGTGGGAACATTATCTTCTGAAAGTCAGCTTAATATGTACCAAGGGCCTTTCCCCACCAGCATGTCACACAGTGGTTTCCCCTACAGCCCCACTATGCCCTTATTGAAATGGGGAAAAACAATCCTATGTGGGAAACGGTGCAGATCTCTATCCTGCCTTCAGTGGTGCCATTTCTGTTTCCTCTCACTACCATTTACCTCATGTCCCTTCAAGGCTAATTAGGGACAAAGCTTTACAGATATGACACATCATTAGCCTGCTTTTGGATGATGGAGGGATAAGGGGGAAAACATTATTTTAACACTTAAGTCTATCTCATTTTTGGTCTGGGGATGGGACATTGGACACAACAGATAATATTGTTCAATGAAGCATGATCAGGCACACATGGGAACATGGCCAAACCTTTGTCTCCTCACCCCTTTCCCCATCACTCAAAAATGTTACCTATTTGGCTCTGAATAATGGTGCAGTTCTTAAAATCAACATGCTCTTCTTCTGATGTAATCCTCTCTATCTCCTTTGATAGAAACTGAAGGCGGGAGGGAATGACATCTACAAACTGAGAGATATTTATCAATTCAAAACTGGTAGAACTATTATCCTGAAAAAGAGCAAGAAAAATACAAAGCATTAACTGCGGCTTGCTCATCTCAGTATGACAGCTGTAATTACTACCTCATACTTTAGAAATCAATGCCAAAGTTCAGACGCCATTATTGGTGCTTTGTACATCTTTTGAAGTTTATTTTGTAAAAAAGCCCAACAACATGAACTGGCTGATATGGCAAAAGCGACTGCTTTGATTAAATATAAAAACTAAGCTGGTTTTCTTTCAACATAGAAATCCTTTGGAACTTTTTACTTGACAAAGATAAAAATGAAATCTTGATTTTGATTAGATATGTATTGATGGTTACAGAAATGTGTGCTGCTGGAGTTTAATAGACACACATTTTATTTTGGCTTTTTATGCATTTGTTTCCACTTGAAGTAAAGCAGTGATTCTCAACCTGTGGTCTGCAGACCTATGTTATTTTTGGAGGGTTTTTTAATATTACTTTTTCAATTTTCCCTGTTGTCCTCCCCCCTCCCCCCCTTTTCTCCTTCTTGTTGCAACATTTTTTTATATATTTGAAGCTTAATAAAATTCTTTTTAAAAACAGCAATGCAAACTGTAGGATATGGGCTTCACAGCAATTTCCAGCTTAAGACTTACTTTATCCTGGTGATGCTATTTATTGCATCGCTTTGGAGTAGATAGTAATCGCTTTGGAGTAGATTATCTCAAAGGTCCCCTACAATTGAACACTACAGTGGGAAATGCTCAGCAGTTTTTGCTTCAAAATGAAATGAACCCACTTGTAGAAAAAGGCATAACAAATATAGGTAGTCCTTGACTTACAACCATTCATTTAGTGACCATTCAAAATTACAAAGGCATTAAAAAAAATGACTTACGACCATTTTTCACACTTACTACCATTGCAGCATCTCCACAAGTCACATGATTAAAATTCGGGTGCTTGGCAACTGGCATGTAATTATGACAGTTGCACTGACCCTGGGTCATGTGATCATTACCCAACTGGCTTCTGACAAGCAAAGCCAATGTGGGAAGCCAGGTTTACTTAATAACCACATGAGTTACTTAATAAGTGTGGCATAAAAGGTTGTAAAATGGGGCACAACTCATTCGACTTAACCATCTTGCTTAGCATCAGAAATTTTGGACTCTGATGTGATCGTAAAT
The DNA here is from genome assembly GCA_038048745.1 of Coluber constrictor foxii. Classification (NCBI taxonomy): domain Eukaryota; kingdom Metazoa; phylum Chordata; class Lepidosauria; order Squamata; family Colubridae; genus Coluber; species Coluber constrictor. The sequence continues at coordinate 58,292,657 of CM075961.1, read as the reverse complement.
CGAGGATTACCTGTAACAAAATGTGTCTCTCAAAGGAAGGGAGGAATTTCTCTTTAGCCGGAAAAAAACTGAGGAACTTAAATAAATTAAGATACTTTCCCATTTTCTCCCACCCCAAAAACAGGGTAAGAAAAAATTTCAGTGTTCCTTTTTCCCTCATTTTGATTAAAGCGGTCAAGCTGGTGTTGGCTTTTAGTGACCATGTAGATACAAATATTCCTGTCAGACAAGGAATATGCACAGAAGTATTCATAGTTTGTTTAGCACTGTTAGAACCCTGGATTAATTTAAGTCTTCCCGCTTTACTTAGTTGAGATCTAAATTAACACTGCATTTTTTAAAAAATAGAAATTTTGATTGCAGTCTGTTCTAAGCCATTAGGACAAGACAAGTTAGGCTAAATTGTGATTAAAATAGGAATGACTTGTACTGTATTCCAAAGCACTCTAAACAAAGTTCTTCAACTTACTACTTCAATATTACAATCTTCAACAAATTTTGTGTGATCATATAACTTCTCGAATAACTTTTTCAGTCTTTTCCCAGACACGTTGATTAATTTCTTTAAGTTTTCATTGATAAAATGAAGGTCCCATAACACACTGCAGAATATATCCTGGAGAATACAAATGGAGACGGGGTGCAGAGAAAACATGAGATCAAAAAGAAGAAAAAAGATTGTACCCTCATTATAAACCAATACTACGACACTTGGGTTGCAAACCTTTGGATTCCCTCTAGATGGGAACAGAGAGACACAGAAAATCTGGGTTCATTGCTGCTATCGAGTGGTTCTCTATATTATTGCAGGCCAAATCTGGTAGCATGGCTACCAAGAACATTTTACTCCAGCAGAATCCAAGATGGGAGATGAAAATCACATTAAAACCCTATATCCAAAGGCATATCATAACGTGAGATCTGTATCTCTATGCTCGCTTAAAGGAAAAAGTTCACTCTATGGACCATTTTGGTACATTACTGAGTCATTTCCAAATTGAACCCCACCAACTTTGAACTTCCCTCCTTCTACAAAATATTGGCTAGATACAAAAGTCTTATTTCAACAGCAGGCTATATTCTCAGTTCTGTAGCAGGAAATTTGTTGGAGGTTGACTTGTCATCTTTAGCCAACGTGCCATGGGCAATCCCATGACAGAGGTTTGGCTATTTTCATGAATAGTAGAATGATCAATGTTATTGATTTCATTGAAATGCGAAAGTATTCATGTAAAGCAGGGCTGGAGAACTATGGCCCTTTTACAATCTCTGAACTTCAACTCCCAGGTTTCCTGAGCCAACCAGGCTGAGGAATTCTGAGAGTTGAACTTCACAAATGGTAAAAGGGCCCTAGTTTCTCACCCCTGAGGTAAAAGCTGCCATTAAGACTATACCGGTTTCAGATTGAACGGCATCGATACTTTGTAGTCCAGGAGCAAATATTCTTTCTGAGGAGAGAGAAAGAGAAAGACAAGATTGCTGATAACTTATGATTGACGAAAACTTTTGACTTTTGACTTATTTATGGCCGTGATGATCATAAATCACATCATCCATGTGAGAAATTCAATGTTACGACCTTTTGTGTGCTGGTGTTTAAACAACCGCCATGGTGGTTAAGCAAATGTTGTGGTCGTTAAAGTGACTGTCACCATTCTAAGAAAGTTGTTTTTGTGACAAAAACCAGGAGTAAATGCTAGCTATTGGCAAAACCATCATAAAACATGGTCACATGACCATAGGATGCTGCAAATAGGTGTAAATACAGATAGTCCTTGATTTAACCACAATAGAGCTCAAAATTTATGTTGCTAAGTGAGACCTTGTTAAGTGAGACCTTAACGCATTGTAAGCTGCCCTGAGTCTCCGGAGAAGGGCGGCATATAAATCAAATAAAAAAAAAAGTGAGTTTTGCTCCATTTTATGATCTTTCTTGCCACAGTTAAGTAAACCACTGCACTTGATAATTTAGCAACATGGTTGTTAAGTGAATCTAGCTTCCCCATTGACTCTGCTTGTCAGAAGGTCGTAAAAGGGGATCACATGACTCCAGAACACTATAAAGGTGTCACATGGTCATAAATTACTTTTCTGTGATGTTGTAACTTTGGAAAGTCACTAAATGAAGTGTTGTAAGTCAAACACTATCAGTTATTGAGTACCACATGGTCATATGATCATAGGGGGGAGGCCCTACTGTTTGGAACTAAGTCATAAGTACACTCAAGGAACTGTTGTAAGTTTGACCAGTCACTAAGCAGTCAGTCATAAGGACTACTTGTTAAGTGCCATTAAATTAGATGCTCCTTATATTTCAGTTTCATGGGTAGGCTGAAGAGTGGAAATAAAGTACCCTTAATTCCTAGATCACAAGTAATTGCCCTCCTGGCTGGGAATGATGGAATGAGTAGTCCAACAGATTTGGAGAGTGCCACATCAGGGTAGAATGATGTAGCTCAATTTTGTGTGGCGCCATAACTAATGCTTTAAATTTAAGTTTGCCTTAACAAATGTAAATCCTAAACTTTTGACAAGATAGAATTTACAACTGCTTTTCTCTTTTATGCATTTCAGTTTTCTTTGTCACTTTCTGATTTGTTCCTTATCTTTCTACTTTGGGGACTCGAAAGGGAAGGATGAATTGCAGTTGTTTTGCAGAGACCCAAGGTGAGAACATGACTATAAAGGTAAAAAGGTAAATGTTTTCCTGTCTGGCTCCAGGGGGCGCTGCTTATCTCTGTTTCTTAGCTGTGGAAGCCAGCTTTGTCCCAAGACATTTCCCTGGACATGTGGCCAGCACGATGATTATATTTTAATTATTCAGGGTTTCAGTTCTTTCCTATAAAAACTCCACACAAAACAAAGCTGACTTTGTATAAATATACAAAAGTATGAAGGCTATTGCTTAACGCATTGTAAGCCGCCCTGAGTCTCCGGAGAAGGGCGGCATATAAATCAAATAAAAAAAAAAAAGGCACAGTTTGTCATTTCTACAAGCATGCTTTTGGGATTGACTGTATAATTTTTCATCACTATCACCAGCACGTGCATTTCTGTCATTGATAGAAGTAAAAACAAAAATGAAAAGAGGTGCAGAGTAAGGAAGATGACCTTGATAGGGATATGTAAGAACCATTATCTATTCTAGGCAAAAGGGGTTGAAACATTTTTAAGGCCTGAGAAACAAGGTAATATTCAGAAGCGACTCAGGAAGGGACCTCCCTGATTCTCAGGGGTAGGGAACATTTGGGGGAAATACAACACGATTAGGCTTGTGTGATTTTATAATTATTTTGTATATTTTGAAATTTGGATTCTTGTTTTATACATTTATTTTAGTTTATTGTTCTACACCACTGAGAGTCCTTTTTTTCCCCTGAAATGGGCAGCCATATTAATTTGTTAAATAATCTAAATCCAAATTAATCCACTAGGTTTCCTCCAATCTTTCAAATCCATAATCCAATAACCAATTTCAATAGAGTTAGGATTATTAATGCTATTTGACAGAACATTCTATGAGGCAAAAGAAGAAAGATGATAGAAGAAAAGAGAAAAGAAGAAATTTGGACAAATAACTGGAAAACCAAAAGGCTATAAAATACTAAAGAACTTTAAAGATACATTTAGGGGATTTGGAGGTATAATTATGGGATTGACTAAATCCTATTAATAATTGGCTCTGTTTGAGTTTTTAAACATTGAGACATTGGAACCATAGATGTATATTGAGTAATTTTTATCAAATTGTTACAAAATGGATTATCAGGGGATAATAGAGATTTATGAAGAAATAATTTTGATGAACAATAAGGAGACAAGGGATTGTCTAAAGATAAAGAAATGAGTGTAGAAGTCTCTCAACAACTGAGGGAAAAAGATGAACAAAATATTCAGAAAATAGATGAGAAATTAGAAGAAGCAGTGGAAGAGAAAAATCAAAAGGAGATGCAAGAAGAGAAAGATAATGAAGAGAAAGGATTGATAAGTAGGAATCAAATACTGGTAGATAATTCTTTAAAAATTTATAATAGAACAGAGAAAAAGAAAAGAAAAATATCTTCCAAAAAGAAAGTAAGTTTTAGGGGAGGAATCTCTTCAAAAGCAAGAAAGAAAGACTTATCGATGGGTGCTCAAATGATACAGCAGAAAGAGACAAAGGGCAACACAAAGGGAATACTTAGTGGGAATAAAAATATCAAAAAAAGTTATAAGATTCTAAGATAAAGAAATAAAGGGTGATTAAAAAGTCAACAAATGATGGAATTCCAAAAAGGTTAAGAGATGATGGATAGTGATAAAATATATTAATAAAAAAAAATAGAAAATGCAAATAGGGAAAAGAGTAGCATATATACTAACAGATAATAGAATTTATTTGAATTAAAAATAAGATAATGTTAGAAGGTGGAAATTTAGGATTAGGTAATCTAACTGTATTATTAATATTAACAGTGTGTTAACTATATTGTGAATTTAAACTTTTAAGGATTAGAAATTGTGGAGCCTTTAGATATAATCCCAGGATTGATTACATTTCATTAATATTTGGCCTTATTAGTAGTCATAGACATTTGGCATATTGAAATTATGGTAGAATAATGAGTAATTTTTAAAATATTAAATATTAGTGACTTAGTAGGGGATAACAAATACAGGGTGCAAATAAATGTTATTGATGTTTAAATTAATTAATGGGAAAAATTATTTAAAAATACGAAGAGAAAATGGTATTGTTGAAGTTGGAAGATTAGGATTATGCATACTTATTTGTATTATAATTGTTAGCATTGTTTAAAAAGGACATTGACCCAGTCAATATACTGTCCACCAAATATATATGGTGTGAAAGGAAAACTGCAAATAAAACATGATTTTTTTAAAAAAAAGTTTGTTAAATAAATAAATTGTAGCCAGTGTCAATAAAGATAGAGTTAATCTTCCATGGGGGTGATTTCCTGCTCTGTTCTACCAAATGGGGCTGGCAGCCTGCTGAACTATGCAATATATTCATACTTACCAGTGGTTTTATATCCTGGGAAAAGTCAGAAGTAGCGATGGGTGAATAATTAAAACTGCAGCCCTTGAGTGGCCCAAATGGGGAGAAAAACAGCAATAGGAGCAGCAAGACCTAGGAGATAATTGGCACATTCCTTTTTATCTATATCTATGTATCTCTACATCATGTTTATTGAATATTTTAATTACAGTAATAAAAAAAAGCTATTCCTGAGCTGAGTCCTTCATGCTCTCTGAGCTTGATTGGTTTCTTGCAGATGTTTTATTATTCAAATGGATGGAAACTAATCAAGGAGAGATCCAATCTAGAATTAAGGAGAAATTTCCTGATAGTCAGGACAATTAATCAGTGGAACAACTTGCCTCCAGAAGTTGTGAATGCTCCAACACTGGAAGTTTTTAAGAAGAGATTGGACAACCATTATCTGAAATGGTATAGGGGTTTTCTGCTTGAGCAGGGGGTTGGACTAGAAGACCTCCAAGGTCCCTTCCAACTCTGTTATTCTATTCTATTCTAAATAGGTAACATCTTCAAGCTCAGAGAGCATCAGGAACTCTACACTTCAACTCCGACCTATGTATATTCTCTTCTATTGGTACATTCCTGATTTTATTCCTCTTATCTCATCCATAGGCTTCTGAAGTCCTTCCTGAATGCCATCCTTGTTTTGTAGATCAAGATAATCTCTTTTGCAAATATTTAAGAGTTTTTTTTCATTCAGAGAACCATTCCAAACAAGTATTCTTCTTTCATGCTTTTATTTATAAAAAATAAATAAATTAGACAATACCTAGTAGTTTTGAAATACTGGCATGATGGATCAGCAATTCCTAACTTGGGGACAGAAGTCTATTCCAAATATGTCTTAAGGATACCACTTTGGGGAACAATTTCATTGCTGTCAACAAAGCACTTGAAATGAGTGACCTAATGTAACTCTTCATGGGAATTTTTGTGGGATCAATGTTCCTGTGTCAATCAAAATCACTTTTTACACATCAGGAATGCACTAATAACACTTTGTACTTCTTCACACTGTTATTTGAGTCTAGATCCTAAATTGTTTTAATCTTGGGAATATTTGGGGAAAGGTCCTGGGTTCAATTAATGCTCAGGCATGGAAGTTACTAGCTTAACCTTAGAATTAAAGCTAGCTAATTCTAGGTCTTAGAATTAAAATTAGCTAATTCTATGACCAGCCTATTCATCTTGCAAAGTTTCCACATGGATAAAATAATGCTAATGGATTGTTATATCAGCATATGTTCTTTCAGAAAAGGAAGTTTCATGCTTTATTTTACATTTTTCATTGCCACTTCCTCCCTACTAAAAGGGGATCTAAAGTAGTTTAATGCACTATTGGGTTCAGAAATTGTGATGCTCAACAATATTTTTCAGTTTTAATCTATTTTAGTCAGTTGATTAGTCGTGTCAGCTTTATTAATTCTAAGCTAAATCATCAGACTACTTTTGGCTTGATTCTCACATATTAATCTACAAACCTTATGACTAAATTTAACATGTAAATCCAGCAAATGTTTATGAATTAGTTAAATTACATACTATGTTAAGTGATAATGTGATTTCCAAAGATGATGTTTGAGGGTTAAACTAGATGAGTTGCCTATAAGTTTAGTTAGTTAGTTACTTAGTTAGTTTATTTATTGTGGCTGCATTAGATTACTTAATTTTATATTAGAATGTCCTGTTCACAGTTAATAAAGCTTGAAGAATGTGTGGGAGGTAGATTAGTTGATTAATATTTATTTTACTCTATGTTTAATCCATAGAACCATTTTTTTTTGTTCTGTTGAAGTCTGCAAGGAAATCAAACCACTGCCTGTCTCAGCAAAAACTACTTAGATGGGGTTCAGTTAGACAAAAATCTTCTTTATGACTAGGAAGTAACCACTTTAATCAATTGTCCAAATGAAGTAGAGCTCTTTCTTATACACAGATTTTTTTCATGGTTTATTGGATGCTTGCTTAGCCTTGTACTTTTAAATCTTTTTACTAGGTGACTTTCACTTGTTGACAGAACCAAATTTCTGTCTTGAGAATCTCTCATTCCTAGTTTAACTTGCAGAAGTAAAATACAAAATCAAAGAATAGAGAAAAAAGTGTTAATGACAACAATGCTTAAAAGTCCGAGAAAAAAAAAGTGCTTTGATCATTTTTAGGGGCACTTGTGTGCAAGATGCTTTAAAAAAGGATTGCCAATTGTAATTCTTGCAAGAGATAGAAAATAAGAATCAAAGCATGAGAATTCTATAGCCTGGAAACAATACAGGAGGATCAAGAGTATCTGTAGGGTGAAATGAGATTTAAAAAATCAAGATGGAGGGGTTAACATGATTGAGAACTGAACCGTTTTATGTGCATCTACAGATGCTAACTTCCAGATAAAGATTTCTTTGTTTCTTAAGGCTAAACATACCTGATTCTTTTCACCTCTCATACAATTTAGCCTCCAGCATTCTGACATTTTTAACTTCCCTCTTCTTTCTGAATCCTTTTTAAAATACAAGAGTAGTTTGTAATACAGAAGCTTTTTGAAAGCTGGGATTCTGCAAACATGTCAGGAATACAGCTCCCCAAGATTCAGACAGTGAATATATATTCAAAATCTGAAATTTTTCTTTTAGGACTACTGGATAAAGAACTTGAAAAAAAAAATGGAACTTTGCTATTATATGTGCTGACCAGTGGAGAAATTCAAATTTTTTTACTACCAGTTCTGTGGGTCTGGTGGGCGTGGCTTGGTGGGCGTGGCAGGGGAAGGATACTGCAAAATCTCCATTCCCATCCCAGTCCAGGGGAAGGATACTGCAAAATCCCCATTCCTCCACTATTCCTGGGGAAAGGATATTGCAAAATCTTCATTCCCACCTCACTCTGGGGCCAGCCAGAGTAGGTATTTGCCGATTCTCTGAACTACTCAAAATTTCTGCTTCCGGTTCCTGTCAGAACCTGTCAGAACCTGCTGAATTTCACCCCTGGTACTGACTATAGCAAAAATTTTATATGCACAAAATGGAAAGGTATGTTAATTCCATGGATTGAAAAAGTGATGAAATTGGTAGAGATGGCAAAATTATCTGTTTTAATTAGGGATAAGAATGTATCTAAATTTGTTTCCATTTGGAAACTTTCCTGGACTTCCTGCTCAAAAGAGGGGGGGAAATGAAATTCTAACTTTGCTTTTTTATGATTGAATAGGTTTTTGTTATAGAAATGGCTAATACTAATCTTATATTAAAAACTGAGATGATAATTTTTAATATATAATCTGCTGCACCAAAAAAGTTGGAAGACACTGCTTTTTTCTTTCTTTCCCCTCACTTTTTCCTTTTCCCTTTACTGATTTCCCCCACTATTTTGATTTGTATTTTATATTAAGAAAAGATTAATATTTTTTAATTTTTTAATTAATCATATTTCTATGCCGCCCACTCTCCGAGCACTCTGGGTGGCTTACAACAATCGACAGTATACTAAATAGCATATTGCCCCCAACAATCTGTATCCTCATTTTACCCACCTCGGAAGGATGGAAGGCTGAGTCAACCTTGAGCCGGTGAGATTTGATCTGCTGAACTAGCAGTCAGCTGAAGTAGCTGCAGTACAGCACTCTAACCACTGCGCCACCTCGGCTCTTTCTTAAAATATTAAAAAAGGAATACACTCCCTGAATTCCACTGGTCATGCTGTCCAAAATTCTGACTGGCAAGCAACAGCAGACAGCTGTCATCAACTTATATCATTTGACTTACCACAGAAGAATCTGGAGTTCCATGATACCAAATCATCTCCATGTAATTTGGTGGGTGGCCAGCATGCTGAGGTCTCCCCTTAAAAAAAAGGGGGAAGGGGTTCTGTAATAAAAGAAAACATGTTGAGAAGATTAAGCAGCAATCGACACTATGCAGTTAAATATATTCAGTACAAGTAATCCTCAAATAACAACAGTTCATTTAGTGACCATCTGAAGTTACAACAACACTGAAAAAAAGTGACATGACCATTTTTCACACTTACAATCATCCTCATGGTCATGTCATCAATATTCAGATGCTTGGCATATGATTCATATTTATGGCGGTTGCAGTGTCCCCAGGGTTCTGTGATCCCCTTTTGCAACTTTTTGACAAGCAAAGTCAATGGGGGAAGCCAGATTCACTTAACAATCAGGTTACTAATTTAATAAGCGCAATGATTCACTTAAAAACTGTGGCAAAACTCACTTAACAAAAGTCTCCCTTAGCAACAGAAATTTTGGGCCTCAATTGTGGTCATAAGTTGAGGACTAACCTCTCTATGCAACTTCCTTTTCACAAATTAGTTTCAAAAGCTTTTGCATGGGCCACATAAGAAAAGTGTGATTTACTCTGCCACCTGCTGCAGAAAATCAGTTTACAGGTTAAAATAACCGGCAATATTTTAACTGAAGAGCATAAACCAAATCTGAACTGGAGACTATGTGGACAGTTCCATGTTCTTTTTCTTGGCAACAATACAAGTAGTTCTCCACTTATGACCATTTGTTTAGTGACTGTTAGAAGTTACAACAGTAGTGAAAAACAATGACTTATGAGCTTTTTTTATATATATTTATGACTGTTGCAGTGCTCTCATGGTCCTGTAATCAAAATTTGGGCACTTGGCAACTGACATGTATTTATGACATGTGGCTCATATGATTACCATTTGACCTATAACCTTCCCTAGCCGGCTTCTGACAACCAAATCAAAGGGGGAAGCCAGATTTGCTTAATGACCCCATAATTCATATAAGAACTGACAAAAAAAAAGTCATAAAAATGAGGTGCCTCACTTAGCAATGGGAATTCTGGGCTCAACTGTGGTCATAAATTGAGGATCAAGGACGTAATTTTTCCTTCTTCTGAATATAGGATCTTCTAGAGCTGTGATGGCGAACCTATGGCACGTGTGCCACAGGTGGCACACGGAGCCATATTTGTGGGCACGCAAGCGTTGCCCTAGCTCAGCTCCAGTGCGCATGCATGCACCAGCCAGCTAATTTTTGGGCCTTCTGGGTCCACCGGAAATCAGGAAATGGGCCATTTCCGGCTTCTGGAGGGCCTCCAGGGGGGGTGGGAAAGGCCATTTTCGCTCTTCCTGTGCTCCAAGAAAGCCTCTGGAGCCTGGGGAGGACAAAAAACAGGCCTACTGAGGCCACCATGCCATTGTGTGCCAAAAGTGGGAGGAGCTTGGGGGGATCATGCGTGCACGCATGGGGGAGTCGCATGCACACGCGTGGGGGATGGGCCACATTAAATTACGGGTGTGAGCATGTGCTCGCCACCCCCCCTTGCACCCTCCCTCTTTTGGCACGCAAAGGCATAAAGATTAGCCATCACTGTTCTAGAGTTTTCTCATGCAAGTTTTAAGTAGGCATTTTAAAGCATTTAATATGTCCATCTTCTATACCATTTCTTCTTTCTCCTTCCCTTAGACAATGACTTTTTTACAATTTTCTTCTTTTCAACAACTTCACATCAGTAAATACTTCTTACATATCCATTTTTCTCCCTTATTTCAATTTGCCATTTATACATATAGTTCATATATTGATTTATATATATAAAGATAACAGTGTACTCAATAGCGATCATACATTCTGTGTCCATTCCATTTCCACTTGTATGTCATGACAATGATTTTTTTAGTCATCATGACCCAACTACGGAATGGCTATTTTTTAATAAATGCATAAAGTATCAAGCGGGTTTAAGAGTTGAAACATTTATTTATTTAAAATATTCATGTGGTTGCCAACTTTCAGACAAGTCTGGGAGGCTCCCAAAAGCATTATTTTACAAATTGCAAAACACACTCAGTTAAAACCTAAAACAGTAAAAAGTAAATAAAAACAAAAATCCAGTGCCAATCCATGTAAACGTATCACTTCTAGTCTCTCAATGTTATGGGAAAGCGAGGGATGGGGAATCAGGTTTTTAAGGATCTACAGAAAGTTAAAAGGGTGCGTAGCTTGCCAAATTTCAGAAGCTAAGATGCTCCATTGGGAAGAGGACTCTAGATGGAAAGAGTATATGGTGCTCAGTTAGACACAGAAAAGTAATACAGCCTCTGAATATATACCACCAGGCTTAAAATTTTGGGTTAGGACAATCTGAAATTGCACCATTTGCAGTCCGATTTAAGCATAGTACACAAAATATCACTGTGTTTTAAAAAAAATCACTATATTGTATCACCTCTAAAATCATGGAATCAACTATAAACCAATCCATCACCCTTCACTTAGAGACAAACAACTTGCTTCCTAACAAGTAGTTTGATTTCAAGAAAAAATTGTCCTGTAATTTGCAACTCCTACACTGCAGAAACATTTGGACTACACATCTCAACCAGCAATTGTAAAGTAATTGATGCAATTTACATAGACTTCTGCAAAGCCTTTGATTCAGTGGTACACGACAAACTACTGTTAAAACTAAGTTCCTAAGGCATTTCCAGATTCCTGCACAAGTGGATAGCCACATTCCTGTTAAACAGGCAACAAGTAGTCAAAATAGGGAGCGCTCTATCAAGCCCTGCACCAGTTAACAGCGTTTTAGGACCCACGCTCTTTCTGCTTTACATAAATTACCTTTGTGATCATATAAGCAGCTGCGCCCTCTTCACTGATGACATAAAACAATACTGCTGCCCCACAAAGCAACCTTGACTATGTAACAGAATGGTCAAACAAATGGCAACTCCAAATCTCAACTAACAAATGCTCTGTCTTACACATTGGCAACAAAAATCAGAACACCAAATACAAGCTGAGTGGATACAACTCTGTAGATGACCCTCACTCTGTCAAGGACCTAGGAGTATTCATCTCCAATGATCTAAGATCCAGAGTTCACTATAACAGCATTGCCAAAAAGGCATTAAGGGTTGTTAACCTAAAATTGCGAAGCTTCTTCTCCGGTAACACTGTACTGCAAAATAAGGCATTCAAAACCTTTGCCAGACCAATCCTTGAATATAGCTTGTCTGCCTGAAATCCACACTGTATATTGGACTTTAATATGATTGAACGAGTCCAGAGGTATTTCACGAGAAGAGTACTCCACTCCTCTGTTCACAATAGAATACCTTATGCCACCAGACTTGAAATTTTGGGCTTGGACAACCTTGAACTATGCCACCTATGGCCTGACCTAAGCAGACAAAATTGTCTGCTACAACATCCTACCTTCAGCTTCGATTGCAATAATACATGGGCAAACAATAGATGCAAACTCAAGGTAAACTGCTCCAAACTCGATTGCAGAAAATACGACTTCAGCAATTGAATGGTCAATGCCTGGAATGCTCTACCTGACTCCGTTGTTACATCCTCAAACCTCCAAAGCTTCAACCTTAAACTGTCTACCGTAGACCACACACCAATCCTAAGAGATCCATAAAGGGGGAGTGCATAAGTGCACCAGCATGCCTACCAGTGGTGGGTTTCAAATTTTTTTTACTACCGATTCCCTACTGTCCCTGCCCTACTGTCCCCATTTATTTGTACTCATTTCCTGTGTTCATGTCCATGTTTATACTTATACCTGTTATTTTTTCACTTTGTTTTTGTTTGTTTTTTAAATTCAAGTTGCCAACATTGAGAAATAGTGATGAGAAATAGTGATCTAGTCCCCTATCTATTGCACGAATTTCTCCAAATTGTTCATCAAATGTCTGGACAGGATATTTACCAGCAGCTCCTTTTATTAGAAATTTCAAAGATTCAACATAAAACTTTCTGTTCATAAACCTGCAAGAAAGCCAAAAGGCTGGGGAACCAATTTAAAATTACAAGAGCAAATTGTAAGCACTCTCGCAAAAACTAATCCCCTCATTAAATAGCATGAACAGTTCCAAATTTACCAAAATCTACTGAACTCAGGAGATGTCCAAATGCCCTCTTCAGCTTTATTTTTCCCCCCAGGGAGATATTACACACATTTATATTGGGCTGTATCCAACCATCATTTTTATTTTCTAAAAAAGATAATGTTAGGCTGGTGTTTTATTTTGAAGTAAAACACCCTTTTCCATTTTTACCGTACACTTTTTTAAAAAAAAGTTGGGGGGAAATAAGTTCAGCAGGGAACTCAGATGGTGCCAAGAGAAACTCAGCAAGGACATGGGAAAAAAAATAAAATAAAGAATAGTATGTATCATCAAAAAACTTTTTTTGATGATTCACAACAGCTAGGATATTAAATCATCATAAAATGTGGGAATGTAATAGATTATTAATAACAAGGTATATCTTTCCTAACTGAATAAAAGGCAGACTGAAACTATTTCATTGCAAAAAGAACAGGGCAGTGTTTCTCAACTCTGAGAATTCCCCACACTAAATCATATCTTTAATACCTAATGGTTTTTATTTTCTTTACTTCCTTAGGCTCCAGGTATATGGAGCATCACATTCTACTGAGCTGGAAGATTCTGAAAACCGTATTTTTAAAAAATAATATCTTTCAAATTGTCTCCTGATAACATTATGGACATGTTCACTAATTTTCTAAACAGAAGTAATAACTTCTAGAAGTAATTTGCCAGTTGTCTTCTTCTTGCTTCCATCCCCCCCACCCCCATCACTGTCTCAGCTTCCACTCTACCCTGTAATCCTGGGATTTTGCTCTTAGTCTTTTCCAGGTCTGGTTCTGCTCATTTTTCAAGACCAACCAAGGTTCGTTGACTTAGCACCAGTAAATGGAGGATTATGTCTCCAACCGCCAAAAAATAAAAGGGATTACTTTTAAATAGTGAGAAAAAAACTAAAATCCTCCCGAAGCTCTTACTAAACTAGCTTTGATCCCACACAAACCACCAAATCAGTTTCCATGTCAAAATAATCTCAATTACAAAGAATTTTTCTGTTTATACACTGGCAGATTAAACTGTTTACATGATATACAGTCTCAGTACATCCGTTCACACAGTTATCATTCATGATATCAACCGCATTAATCGAATACTACTGCCAAGTATAAGGCAAAAGTCATTTCAATCACACTTTCGCTGGCAGAGGGGGGAAAATTTTCTTTGCTGTTCGTTATAGGTCGGCTGAGACAGCAGCACAGCTTTTGATGATTGTTTTTCAAAACCTTCATATAAATAAGGGGGGAAAAAAGAAGGGACATTCTCTCCACCCTTTTCACTTACACTGGGCCTTGGGGACCTTTGCAAAACTGCCTTGCAAACATTTAGCAAAAAAAGGATGTGGGGGAGGAACAGACAGTGTTAGCATTCTAACCATCCTTCACTCATCCTTAGATGATGAGATACATATATCAAAATTTTTCTTCTTTGTAGATAGTAAAGCATCATTACAATTTAAGTACAGGTAGCCCCCAACTTACGACCATAAATGAGCCCAAAATTTATATTGTTAAGCAGACAGTTGTTACAACTTTTCGTGCCAGTGTTAAATGAATCCCCGCAGTCATTAAGTTAATAAAATGAATGTTAAGTGAATCTGGCTTCTCCATTGATTTTGCTTGTCAGAAGGTTGCAAAAGGGGATCACATGAACCCCGGACACATAAATAGGAGTCAGTTGCCAAGCATCCGAATTTTGATCTCATGAGCATGGGGATGCTGCAAAAGTCGTCTGATGCTGAAAAATGGTCATAAGTCATTTTCAGTGTGTTGCAACTTTGAGCTCTTGTAAATTGAGGATTACCTGTACCGGGAAAAGTTCTGTTTCATTGTGTAATTAAAAAAAACAAAAAAAAAACAAACAGCAAAGCACCAGAAATGGGGAAATATAGGGCTGATGCAGAATTTCACTTGACTGGAAAACGGAGCTGTCCATCGGAAACTCCTCTCCAATATCTGCGGCCACATGAGGATGCTCTATCCAGAACCCCTTAAAAATGAGGGCTCAGACCCATCACCGATGCAAGCGCCCTAGGAGCCCAGGAAGTTCACCAGGGGGCGGATTCTCAGAAATCAGGATTCTCAGCCCCAGATCCTCAACCCCTCGTTCCCATGTTCAGCCGCCTACTCCTGCAGGAAAAACAAACCTATCCAGCAGGCAGTTCGCCTGAAGAAAACCCCAAATTCCTGAGTTGGGGTTGGGAGAGGACTAAACCAAGCCGCAGAGGAGGTGCCCCGCGTGTCCAAGCACCCAACTCCAACTCACCGAGTTTATAAGAAAAAGAGTCCCCGTAGCGCCCGCCCGCTATCCTAGTTAGGACCCAGCCTTTGATATTCCCCGGAAGGCTCCCCGCTCCCCGAAAACGAAAGTGGCGGCAGCCCCTGCTTTTCCCCTTCTCTAGACACCCCACTCGAAGGAACTGAGCGGGAGAATTGAACCTTCTGGCTAGCAAGAAAGGACCTCCTGGCTTACCTGCAGAGATGCGACGTGGGCAGGTAGAGGAAGCGCTCCGCGTCCCGGGAGGGCAGTAGTTGTTCTAGGATCTGGGAGAGGTGGGACGTTGTTCAGTGCCGATACCCTCTTCCTCGCCAGCGGAGATGCTGCAGGAGAGTTGCCAGCTGTGCTGACACGTGCGTTATAAGGGAAAAGAATATTATAAAAAGGCCCAGGAGTTTGCTTGCATTGGCAGCGAAAGCGAAAGTTGTTCGTAAAGGGGAGGAGCCCGGCCTCCCGGGGGCTGCTGATATCTTGCGCAGAAGGGGTGGGGGAGATGGGAGAACCCGATCCAGGAATTAGCCGTCAGCCTTAACAAAGCGCAACTCCTTCCTCCTCCTCCTCCTCCTCCTCCTTCTTCTTCTTCTTCCTCCTCCTCCTCCTCCTCCTCCTCCACCGCCGTCACCAACAGCTCGTGGGCTCAGGAATCGGAGAGAAAAGCCAGTCTGATCTTGGCATTGCAAACTCATGCACATACCCACTTCTCTCCCCGCTCCCCCCCCCCCAATAAAATCAGGAGGTTACAAAATTATAGCTAGCCGAGCAATTTAGAGGCTTCCACTGTTCCTCTCGATTCCGTTTTCCTTAGAGGACTTTGCAAGCCGCTAGTCCTTCTCGAGTACTCTTGCGCTTCAAACCTTAGGATCCCTAACCGCTTCTTTCCCAGGCTGGAGAGGTCCTTTGATTTCCCTGGAAAGATCGCAGCTTTCCGCTCTGCAAAGCGTTCAAGCAAGGGACTTGAGGGTCCCACGGCGTCTTTTTACCGATTGCCTTCACCGGCTCCCCCCCCCCCCGCAAACCGAAAAGGTTCTCATTGGGGGTCCATCTTGTCCTCAACGACCCCTCGTTGAACCGCAGGCAGTGTCGCAAGGATTCCGCCTGGTTAAGTCTTCGCTCGGATCTTGCACCGCAGGTCTCCCTGGGGGGAGCTGGGGTTTGGAAGGGCATCGAGACAGTCAAGGAATCTGGGTGGAAGTTGGGGCCAACAGTTTGGATAGACCGAGCCTGGCAGAGAGCTAAGCAGTTACTCTGGTGAGAATTTAGGGAGGCCTAATCTGCACATGCCTGGCTTCCAGTGGGTGGAGATCAAGTGTGATCCAGAAAATCCCTATTAAATCCATATTAACAAAATAATTTTCTTTAGTGTATGCATTCTGGTGCATTCCAAAGACTGAAAAAATGGCAGCAAGTCAATTATAACATTACTGTAGTCTACATTTTATTGATTTCAAAGGTTCTAGTACTCCTTTTGTATCGTGGTACAAACCAATGGACTTTTTGATAGTAGTTAATGTTCTGGACTGGGGGTAAAGTGGGAGCGGTTGGATGACCACTGGGTAACTTTCTATTCACTATATTCTAAAAGCAACTATATTCTGAACGCATGAAATACTTCCACTGGAGAGAATACAAGGTGATCATAATCTCCTTTAACACTCTAAGAGGCCCCCTAACTTGTCAGAAGAAAGGAACAATCCTAATGACATATAGCTAGAGGTGGTTAGGTCAAGGATACCCATCTGGGTTGAAAATTGTCCTTCAACAAAAGACAATTTAAACTTATGCTCCAGTAATTTACAGAAGAATTATGATTGTTTGGCAAGGACGATGTAAAACTTTAATAATTAAGAAATGTCAATGTGTGGAGGGGTTACTGTCTCGGCAGAATCCTTTGTTTAGGAAAGTATAAAATGTGTCATGTAAGCATGGAGTCTTCACTCAAAGCTAAGATTGGAAACCTGGCAGAGAGAATAAAAATTCTCTCTCTGGCTGACCCAGGGATGTTGCTTGGTCACTTCATTCCATAACAGGGGCACATGTATGTCTGGATTCCATCTGGATTTCTTCCAGTGAAATTGACCTGTCGACAGGGTAAATATTTGGGCCCAGCTGAGTTTTCTTGATTTCATGGTCACTGCATGAGGCACACCACAAAATTAGTATAGTACTTTAAAAATGGAGTCCTTTGTGATCTCTGAGCCTGTTTTTTCTCTTGCAGACATTTCATTGCCCAGACGAGGTAACGTCAGCAGTTCACTGATTTTAACCCTGAGCTACAAAGAGTCTTCTTTCTTGGTACTTTAAAAACTATCATGCTTTTGTGGGGATCATTTTAGGGAATCCATTAAGCCTGTGATTAGATTGATGCAAGAAACCTTGAGTTTGCTGCAACAGATGAATATGTCTTTCTATTAACTTAGGAAGGCAGTGGGGATGCCATATATTGCATTATATTGCAATATAATCATAGAGGTGCGGTGGCATAGTGGTTAAAGTGCAGTATTGCAAGCTGACTTTGCCCACTGCCAAGAGTTCGATCCTGAACATCTCAAGATTGACTCAATTTTTTATCCTTCCAAGGTCGGTAAAATCAGGATCCAGATTGTTGGGAGCAATATGTGGACTTTGTAAACTGGTTAGAAAGGACGGTAAAGCACTATGAGGCAATATATAAGTGCTATTGCTATTTTCCCAACCTGAGAACCATTAGCATCTGAACAACTCCCAGAATTCCCACCCGAAGGGAAAGGCTTTACTGACATGTTGCAAATTATAATCCAAAACAGTTTTAAAATCTTCAAATTTACCTGTCTTGGAGTATACAGATGGTCCTTGATTTACAACCTAAACTGAGGCCAAAATTTTTATTACTAAAGCAAGGCAGCTGTTAATTGAGTTTTGCCCCATTTTATGACCTTTTTGCCACAATTGTTAAGTGAACCATGCTGTTAAGCGAGTCGGCTTCCCCCATTTACTTTGCTTGTCAGGCATTGCCTGGAAAGATTACATGACCCCGGGACATGCAATTGTCAAAAACATGTGCCAGTTGCCCAGCGCCCAAATTTTGATCATATGACCAGGGGATGCTGCAACAATTGTAAGCATGAAAAGTCCACTTTTTTCACTGCCATCATAACTTTGAATGGTCACTAAACATTAGTGAAGTAACATTAGTAAGTAGAAAACTACCTGTATCTCTGCTGTGGTATTCAAAAAAGTGGGGAGAAAACAAAAAGAAATATTAAAAGCATTGAAATCAAATAATAGACTACAATAATGGCATAATTGACTTGGCTGCCCTTTTTTTCAATCTTCAAAATACACCAGTTTGAGGAAGTCAGCGTGTGCCAAAAGATTTGATTTTATAAATGTTGAAATTGGTCTAGAAACTGTTTTCCTAATATAGATTTATATTTATGATGTCATCCAGATCAACCCAAGTACTGGAGTTAACATTAATCTGGTTTGAATTTTCCATCCTGAAAAAAGACTAAGTCCTTTGAATAATGTAAACAATTTAAAATGTTTGGTAAGCTTCGTTAGAAGAGAGGCTGCCAGATTCTTTCTGCCAAATCCATTGAATGTATAATATGATTAGTGGGAAGGCCCACATTTTTAAATCTCTCTCCTTCTGCTGTTAGACTGAAGTCATTCAGACCTATCCAACTGAGATTTTTTTTTCAGTGTCCTTAAAGAAAATATTCTGCTCCTTGACAAATTGGGATAGACTCAACCTTTCAAAACCATTGTAGGAAGGGATCTATGTCTGGTGGCCAAAAATCAGAACAATTAGAATTATGTAGAATTAAAATGATTCTAATTGGAAATATATAGAATTCTACAGTCATATACAGGTGGTCCTCGATTTACGATCACAATTAAGCCCAAAATTTCTGATGCTAAGTGAGACAGTGGCTAGGTGTGTTTTGCCCCATGTGGCGACCTTTCTTGCTAAGTTGTTAAGTGAATTACTGCAGTTAGTAGTAGTTAGTAATATGATTGTTAGATGAATGTGGCTTTCTCTTGACTTTGCTTGGCAAAAGGTGATCATGTGATTACAGGATACTGCAACCATCATAATTATCACTCAGTTCTCAAGCATCTGAATTTTGGTCACATGACCATGAGAATGCTGCAATAGTTGTAAGTGTGAAAAAGAGTCATAAGTCACTTTTTCCAATGTCATTGTAACTTTGAATGTTGTAAACGAACTGTTGTTACCTAACAACTATTGGTAGAATTAGAGGATAAAGAATCCTGCATCCTGAATCCTGCAAAACAAAAAAATGTTTTGCTTCTCAGCCAGGAAGTTCTTCAGTTCTGAAGAAGATTCTTGGATGAGAAGTGAAATATTTTCAAAGAAAAAAAACCAAGAAAGTCCAGTTGCCTTTTGGAAAAACACCTTTGGGATGTAAGAATCACCTTCTTTGGTGGAGCTAGGAATTCAGAGAGCTGTAATCCCAATACTTGCATTGCCTGTGAAAATCAAAATAGAATCAGCGGCCAACCAGTGAAGAGAAAATAAAAGATTTTTTGTCAATAGAGAAGCCAGGTTCATTTAACAACCTTGTTACTAACTTAACAATTGTAGTGATTCACTTAACAACTGTGGCAGGAAAGGTGGAAAATTGGGACAAAATTAACTTAATAATTGTCTTAGCAATGTAAACTTTGGCCTCAATTCTGGTCATAAGTCAAGGACTACCTGTATTTATTAATTAAATTTATATGCTGCTCATCTTACCAGTGGTGGAATTCAGCTGATTCTGTCCAGATCTCGTGAACCGGTAGAAGCGACTGCAGGAGGCTCCGCCCACCTGCCTGAACATAATGCGTGACTACTCCACATGCACAGAAGGCTGTGTGCATGATCAGAGGTGGTGTGTGTGAGCATAGCGCACATACACACCAGTGGTAGATTTCCAATTTTTTTACTACTGGTTCTGTGGCCGTGGCTTGATGGGCGTGATATGGTGGGCATGACAGGGGAAGGATATTCTAAAATCTCCATTCCCACTCCACTCCAGGGGAAGGATACTCTAAAATCTCCATTCCCACCCCACTCCAGGGGAAGGGTACTCTAAAATGTCCATTCCCACCCCACTCCAGGAGAAGGATACTCTAAAATCTCCATTCCCACCCCACTCCAGGGGAAGGGTACTCTAAAATGTCCATTCCCACCCCACTCCAGGAGAAGGTTACTGCAGAATCCCCATTTCCTCCTGATCAGCTGGGACTTGAGAGGCAGAGAATAGATGGGTGCGGGCTGGTCAAAATTTTTACTACTGGTTCTCCAGAACTGTTCAGAACCTGCTGAAACCCACCTCTGGCACACACACTCACATTTGTGACTTAGTAAGGAAGGTAAGTGAATCCCACATCTGAATCTCATTCTGCAAAGCAATTCTGCAGTTGCAGCTGACTTTTCTTTCAATCCATGGTTTTCTTTGTGTAAAGTATTTCATATATTTCATATTAATTCAATTTGTATGCCACCCCTCTCCAAAGACTCAGGGCAGCTCACAATGCATTTAAAATCATTATAAAAAACATTTAAGAATTAGAAACATTAAAAACATTAAAACTTATTCACACCATTCATGGCCGGATCTCGCCAGAACGCAAGAGTGAGATCAATGGCCCAAGGCCTGCCAGAAAAACCAGGTCTTCATCTCTTTTCGGAAAGCCAATAGGGTGGAGATGGTCCGGACCTCAGGAGGTAACTGGTTCCAGAGAGCTGGGGCAGCCACAGAGAAGGCCGTCCCCCATGGGCCCGTCAGCCGGCATTATTTAGCTGACGGGACCTGGAGGAGACCAACTCTGTGGAATCTTACCGGTCATTGGGAGCTATGTGGTAGAAGGTTGTCGATAATCTTGAAGGTTATCGTATTAGTCAGTGATGACTAACAAAGATGGCAGGTGTGGCAGACTAGAAATCAGGAAATAGTAAATTCTAGTCCAGCCTTAGGCAGAAAACCAGTTGGGTGACCACTTTCTCTCAACCCTAGGAATAGGCAGTGGCAAACCACTTCCGAAAAACCTTGCCAAGAAAACAGCAGAGACTAATTCAGTCAACATTAAAAGTTGACTCAAATGTAATTTGATTCTGGTAAGTCTGGAGCTGTTCATAAAAATAAATGAAGTTGGAATAAAAGCATAGAGGCAGTCCTTGCTAGTTGGGGATTCCATATTTGTGAATTTGCTTATTAGTTAAGATTTATTGGTAGCCTCCAAAGTAATACATATGGCACATTCCTGGTGACCTGTGGTCATGCACAGAGCAGCAAATATTTTAAGCTTCCGCTTTGTGCATATTTATCTTTTCAGATCTTTTCAGCAGGTTAAAATCTCTATTAAAAGTAAGGTTTTTTAAAAATAAAACTTTAAAATAATCTCAGTATTTGAGATGAATTTACACACTGTAACTACTATGAATTATAAGAATTTACTAAAATATCCAATTTTGGGGGGAATCTACACACTGACGATTTTTAACTATGTCTATAAAAACAAAGCTTTTAATATTAAATCACTAGCCTGGGTTTTAAGTCTATTATCTAATATTTATTAAATATTGTTAAACTATTTCAACCAATACCAAGTTTAGATTATATTGGGCCTTTTGACGATAGATAAAATTAATTGATTGGTTACTGAAAATGAAAGATTCTCCAAACAGATGCTGAATGCAAATGTTTAATTATCCTAGGCAGTAATCCTTGATTTATGACCTCAGTCAAACTCAAAATTTCTGTTGCTAAGCGAAACATTTGTCAAGTGAATTTTGTCCCATTTTATGATTTTTCCTGCCACAGTTTTTAAGCAAATCACATTGTTAAGTTAGTAACTTGGTTATTAAATGAATCTGGTTTCTCCATTGACTTTGCTTGTCAGAAGGTTGCAACTATCATATATATATATGAGTCAGTTGCCAAGCCTCTGAATTTTGTTCATGTGACCATGGAGATGCTGTCATGGTTGTAAGTGTGAAAAATGTCCTCTTTTTTCAATGCCATTGTAACTTTGAATGGTCACTAAATGAACTATTGTAAATTAGGGACTACCTGTAAGATAACAACAATTTGTTCTGTAAAGCTGTGGTTAAGGACAATGGCTTTTACTAGAAAGTTATGCAGAAGGGCAATATTTTGAAAGCTGTTTACAGCTCCCAATCGTAATTAATGATAGGTTGAACTCATCATTTCTTAGAAATGAACAGGGCATTAACCACAACATGTTCCCTCTCGCTGATTCTGCTCCAGCAGACAGCACCTGCATGAAGATGAAGTTCTCCAATTGAGATGAAATATTGCTCTTTTACAAAGCCGGAAACTCTAGGAAAAAACAAAAGAAACCCCAAAGCCAAATACAGTCTACCAGAGTGGCCCACAGAGTGAGCACCGGCACACCCAGTTGAAAAGTTTGAGTGTGTGCTTGCTTTCAAGGACCAGATGAAGTCAGTTTGACTAACTGGCTCTGTTTAAAGCCTCCAGAACTGGTTGCCCCTTTTTTCACTTGCCCCTTATGATGTCACATTAATCTCATTCTCAGTCCCCCAATATAAACAGTTTTAATCCATTTTTAATGGATTAAAACAGTTTTAATCCATTTTAACCCAGGGGTGAATTCTACTTACCTTTATTACCGGTTCGCAACGGGATCATGCGCTTGCCTTGCTTCTGTGCATGCGCAGAAGCTTCTGTGCATGTGCAGATCGCCGAAAATGACATATAGGGCAGTGGATGGGGCTCACTCCAGTTTTACTACCAGTTCTTACGAACCGGGGGCAACCCACCACTGATTGTGTCTCAAACTTGGCAACTTTCAGATATGTGGACTTCAAATCCTAGAATTCCCCAGCCAGCAAGTTGCCAACACTGCCTATCTGTAGCTATTCCAGGGTTTAAGTGGGGACTTCCTTCTTCTTCTAGAATAAGTCTTGCCATATGAATGATCTCCCCATAAAAACAGCCATCTCTTTCCCCTTCTTCTGTTGCCTTCAGAGATCCCTATTATCCTATTGTATACATCAAACCTCCTGTCAGCAGTCACAAAAGTGCTTTTCCAAAAGGCAACTGGAGTTTTATTTTTTTCCTTGAAGACATTTTGCCTCTCGTCCAAAAAGTGTCTTCAGTTCTCAGAACTGAAGGAAAGGAAGAAAGATCTGCAAGGAAAAACCCAAGAAGCTTTTTGGGACAACCATCACCTGAATGACTGAGAATTTCCATAGACACTCCTATCAGCTGATATAAGGACATAACATTATGGGTTTTTTTTCTTTGGAGAAATAGATTTAGCATTGTTTCAGAATGACATTATTCCAAAGGGTGCCCCAAACTATCAGCTTGGGCTTTTTTGGACGCCCTGGTGCAAAACACAAAATCAGAGTAGGAATCCACATCCTTAGGGTAGCCTTTTTTCCCAGATCCAGCCTTCATTAGGAGGAACAACTGACATTTTGCAGAATCCAGTCTGAATTAATCACTGGAATCAAAGGTTTATTCTTCCAAACTTTGAAGCTTTTGCCAGAGCCCATCATCAGGGAATCTCTCTCTCTCTCCAGAATACGTGCAGTGGGCTGTTCTGTGTGATGTATTTATATGGTGCCTGGATGTGTGTAGTTTTTAGTTTTTAATTAAGGTGTTTGATGGCTGGCATTGATTGTTGTTTCATTGTAAGGCTGAGCCCTCTGCTCCTAAGTACCAGATAAGGTAGTGATAAATCAGCACTCTTGCTGTCTGACAAGGGGCCTGGGAGAGCAACAGGAGTAATGATTTACCAGTTTATCAGGTACTTAGGGCTCAGTGCACAGAGAAACAAAAATGAGTGACTTAATGGCAGTCCTTAAACACCCTAATTAACAACTAAAAGCTTCACACAACCAGGCACCATATAAATATAGGTAGTCCTTGATTTATGACCACAATTGAGCCCCAAATTTAGATTGCTAAGACATTTGTTGAGTATTGCTTCATTTTATGACCTTGTCACAGTTGTTAATTGAATCACTGCATTGCCACATTAGTAACATGGTTGTTAAGTGAAACATTTGCTTTGCTTGTCAGAAGGTCGCAAAAGGTGATCCCATGACCCTTAGGCACAGCAATCATCATATATATGAGTCGGTTGCCAAACCTCTGAATTTTGATCATGTGACTATGGGGATGATGCAATGGTTGTATGTATGAAACATGGCCACAAGTCACTTTTTCAGTGCTGTTGTAACTTTGATCACTAAACGTTGTAAGTCGAGGACTACCTGTGCAACGCATAGAACATATTCTGGAAAGAGAGAAATTCCCTGATGATGGGCTCCAGCCTGAAAGCATAGAAGAATAAACCTTTGGGTGACCAACTCATAAGGGATCCTGCAACGTTATCCTGGGACATGTATATTTGCCTTCAATTGGAAGTTTTTCCTATTGGCTGGTGATGTTGAGTGGGAGGGCAAACAAATCCAATCCTATCCATCATTTTCCTTAACTTCTCTTCTGCTAAAACTAGAAAGGCTGCCATATTCGCTATCTTTGATACAGAACATGCTGGATGGGGAATTCTGAGCGTTGAAGTCCACTCATCTTAAAGTTGTCGAAGTTGAGAAACATAGTTCTAGATACATCCATGCCACCGTGCCTTTGAAAACAAAGGTTTCCAAGGTGTCCAATATTAAGGTTGCTTCTTTACTGCTTGTTTTTATTTATCTAGGTAAGCTCTGATCATAATTTCTTGCTATTAGGGCATTCTGCTTAAACAGGCTATGGTACATTGATCAGATGACCAATAGTCAATGAAAATCAACTCAACCCCATTATGTGACCATCAAAGGCTTCCCTATTTTGTCCCAGTTGTGCCTGGTTTTTTCTTGAGGATGACTGCTCCGTTTGAAAATATTTTTAGTACCCTGGATGAGTATATTAAGCTGGAGCAATTTCTTAATTGGAGGAGACTTATTACCTGCTAAATCCTAAATCCAGAAAAACAAACACAGTTTCTAGTTTACATACATGATATTGACAAAAAACCTATATAATTTAACTATTCAATTTATTATAGTTGCACCCTCTAAAAGATTCTGATTTAGAGGACTATGTATGTATGTATGTATCCATTCCATTTGATTTATATAGACATCCATATCATTTTACATTTGTAAGTGTCTTACAATATAATAATTAGGTTCATTTTTCAATTTTTTAAATGTGGTCAATAATAAGTGTTACTTTTTATTTGTCTTCCTTCTCCCTACTTAATAATTGGACTCTCACTTTCCCTCCGCTCACTTGCCTTTCAACCCGTTCCCACACACTCTTTCCCTTTCTTAACAGAAGGTCCTGCGCTCTGGGTCTGACCTCCTATACTTTCTAGGCTCTGCTTTCTGTAGTTAGGAAAGGCACAGAGGAAGCAAGATCCAGCTGTGGCACAGAAGGGATTTTTTTTCTCAAGCGCATTCACACACACAAACACATACTCACTTTACCTCCTGGGCTTTTCCAAGAGCAAAGGCCTTCTTTCCAAGAGCCTTTGAGCTCAAAACTCAAAATCCCTTTAAAACACTTGTTCCAAATGGCCAAGGTCTGGGAAAAATCCACCCACAAACTCAATGAGTCCCTTCTGGCAAGGGAGGCTTACCCAGACTAGGTCCATTGGTCAGGTTAGCTTGGAGTCCCATCTGGGATGCCAGATTGTTGGAAGAAATGTCCATCTGGGTTCAGTTCCAATTGGGGAGAAAGATACTGGAAATATGGAGGCTGCTTGGAAGGTTTAATACTGAAGCAGAACCACCAAGCACCAATGATTCTGTATCTGACCACATGGAGGAGAGAGATATATATTTATACCTTATCTTGGGCTTGCCTTTGAGCTTTCTGTTTCTGTGCAAGAAATGTATCCTATTGGTTGTCAGACTCCCAGGGGGCTATGTGGGTCTTAGCTAACTTTATAGGCTGTCTCTGTCCCAGGCTTTGTTGAATCTTGCTGGGTGATGTAATGAAGGGGCTTTGGGCAATTCCTATTATGGCTGAGGGCTAATCATACCTTTGTTGGATCTTGGGCGAGAGTATTTGCTTATGAATAGACCTAGCCATCTCTTTATCTCTTAAGTGCTAACATCTGCTGTAGGCTATTGAGGAGGGTGAGGGTTATTAAGAATGAGTCTGCTTCCTGCCTCAAAATAAACATGTTTCTCCATTTCCCATCCAGGGAAATATATTAATATTTCCTAGAATATTTCATTCTTGTAGGAGAGGGATGGGTGCTAACTTTCTACATTAGTATTCAAAAGGAAGTATGTCTCAATGTGTCTATGAAAACATGCTGGATGTAATAAATTGCCATGCCACCATTTTAACCTTAAACAGAACCTAGAATTTTTCTTTTCCTTTATTCCATGATTTAAGATGACTTCATATTCACAATATATTTCCACAGGGTTATAGTGATGTTCACAGAAATTTGTAGCTCTAATAGGCAGAAAGCAATGTTATGTTAAGTGATAATCTCCTTCAATGTAGGCAACTAAAAATACCCAGTTTAGTGCACTAGTTAAAGGCACCAAGCTAGAAACCAGGAAATTGTGAGTTCTAATCCTGCTTTAGGCGTGAAACCAGCTGGGTGACTTTGGGCCAGTCAACCAGCCTGGAGACCTAGTCTACTGAGGGGACAATGTCAACTCACATGAGTGACCAGGAAGACTGGGGAGCCATGGGGTCGATCTCCCCTCAGCAACACCACTGCCGAGAGGAGACAGAATGGCTGGAGGAGTTGCAGCTCAAGGAGAAACCAGTCTGAATGAGATGGTTGCTAGGTGTAGGATGCATGGAAGACCCAGAGGAGCATCCCCGGGGGTTAACTGTTGCCAGATGCCGGTGGGCAGATGATACCTTGCATGAATGTCTTTCGAAGCCTAGGTGAAGAACCTTTACATTTCCACTTTAATGACTTTTTTGTGTTTTATACCATGTCAGGCAGGTTTACCATTTTCAGCTTGGCGCCTGGTCTGGCATCCTCATACCTTCTTCCCCCAAAGGACTGGTGGGGAGAGGCAAGAGGGAAAACCAAATTGGCTGCAATAAACTTGTATGCATTGTGTGGGGATTTGGGAGGGGGATGGCAGCTGAAGAAAAGCAGTTCACCATGGGATGGGTTCGTGTCAAATCATCTTCAAGACCTTTTGCCCTGAGTGTGGAAAGTTACCAGCCAAAACATCTCAGAGTTCCCAAAACATCCAGGGGGCAGCACATTGGCTGTATTTGGACTGATCGTGGGATGGGATTAAAGAGAATGGTTTTTATCTTTTTCAGGGAGAAATCAGATTCCACTTGACTTTACTGCAACCAGGATCTTTTAGTAAAAGTACCTTTACTTCAACCAAATGGAGTTGAGGGGTTTTCTTCTCTAAGGGATCAGACTGGGGCAGGTCTGACACCATAGTTATTGGCATTGTTCTTGCTGTTGCTGATTGTGTTGTGCTGGTTGCTGATTGTGTTGGTTAAAAAATACTTTACTTTTATAAAAAAAAATAGTTGTATAATTTGCTTGGAAAACTACTAGAATAAAAATAGAAATAATCAAAAAGACTGGAGATTGGGCAGTCAAGTAGTTTTTTCCTATGCCTTGCTAACGTAGTTGAAGTATATAGACATTTGTTTCATTTTCCCTTTACATCCCATCCAATTGATGGAATATGCAAAATTTAAAAACAATTTAAAAACATATTAAATAATTTGGCCCCAATATCATTAAAATAAATCAACAATTAAAATTCATGTTTAAGCCAGCCTAGTTGGTTGGAACAATGAGAGGGATCTCAAATGTCTCATTGACCCAAGGCAACAGTGGAATTCCAATACTATTTACAAGCAAGTTGTGTTGAGGTAAAGTTTGAAAACCACTCCCCAAAGCTGATAATTTCCTGTTGTATTGTGAGTACAGTTCCCCAAATTCCCAGCCTCATGAATGGCTATGCTAGCTCAGATTCTAAGTCTCAACAGATGTGAAAGATCCCAGTTTAGGAAACAATTCTTGAGGTGGCACTCTTAACCTCAGTGTAAGCTTGTTTTACGAGTAGTTTTGAAGGGTCATGAAGTCACTGCAAATAGTGGGCGTTTTTCCATTTCTGAGTCACAAAGAATTCCAGAAATCAGTTGTGAATAGCTTTTCTTACTAAAGCTCACCCAAGCTTATCTGATGTTTTTACCCTTTTAGCAAGAGTCTGCAAATACCACAACCTTTTATGCCTCCAACCTGTTAAAACGTCTGCTGCCCCATGTAGGCAGGAAAGGATGAAGTCTAAAACGAAGTTTAAAAGTTGGGGCTTTCCATCTATAGTCTGAAATATCAAGGCCTCTGTGCTGAGAAGATTAGTACTATCAATAGAATATCTATAGCTCAGGGTTGAACTATTGAATCCTTGGTGCTCTCTTGAGCTTGGCTCGTGTAGACATTTCATTACCCAACTAAGTAGCATCGCCTTCTACCACATAGCTCCCAGCGATCGGTAAGATCCCACAGAGTTGGTCTCCTCTGGATCCCATCAGCTAAACAATGCCAGCTGGTGGGCCTCCATGTGAGGGAGGGCCTTCTCTGTGGCTGCCCCAGCTCTCTGGAACCAGTTACCTCCTGAGGTCCGGATCACACGATCTCTCTGTTGTGATCTTGTGAGATCCAGCCATGAATGGTGTGAATGGGTTTTAATGTTTTAATTTTTAAATGTTTTTATAATGTTTTTTTTTAAATGCATTGTAAGCCGCTCTGAGTCTTCAGAGAAAGGTGGCATATAAATTGAACTAATAAATAAATAAATAATAAATCATCACATTACTTAGTGGGGTATTCACAAGGAATCTCCTAGCACCTTTTTCAAACTACTGTAATAAATAAACGCCTAAGTTTTTATGAGCTGTGGTTCACTTCATCAGATATATGGAATGGCTAAAGCAGTGCATCTCAATATTGGCAATGTGTGGACTTCAATTCCCAGAATTCCCTCGCCGGCCATTCCCCATGCTGGCTGAGGAATTATGCTATCTAGTTTCGGAATGAAACGTCTGCAAACAACTAAATTTAGAGAGCACCAAGGATTCCATAGTTCATCCCTGAGCTATGTATATATTTTTTTTATTAGAGTTGATGTTCTTATTTGATAGTGTTTTCTATCTTATTTTAATTGTGAAGTGGCTCAGAGTTCTGGAGCTCTATGACCTCGACATTTGATCAACAAGTGAAAAGAACTATTAGAGATGATACTCTAGACCTTTCTGCATGGAATAAATCATATTACCACTGAATTGTGTGTCTCTCTCCCTTCCCTAAGCTGAGTGATGAAAAAAAAAACAAGTTTACAAAGAATATTGCACTGAGCTGAATAGGAAGAAGCAATTTTTGCTACAAAAAAAAAGGCAATAGTTATTGGTCTTTTCCAACTTCTTTAAGTTATAACTAACTCAGTTGCAATTAGACTAAGCTTGGATAAGAAACACACCTTATCTAGCACCTAAAATATCTCATTTGGCAATCTGAAATCTGACCTCCTTTTTACTGGGTAACAATATATTCCTAGACTAAGCAATTTGAGACATTTGGAGCTTCTGAGCACTAGTCTTCTCCCTATAGATCTTGCAGGCTCCTCGCAGCACAATTGCCAACAGTTGGTGCCCAGTAAGGAACTTGTGAATACAGTACTGTACAATGAAATCGTAAAATTATAAATTATAAAAAACAAAAAAACCTTGTAAAGTTACCTCATAAATCCATAAGAATCCCCATTTCCCAAAATCCAACCCAATCACTTTGCATCTCCATCACCTGCATAATCACCATCTTCCCCTCCCTCCCTCTGCCACATCCTGCTATAAATCCCATGTCCCTTTAGCCCAGTGTTTTTCAACTTTGATAACTTTAAGATGTGTGGCCTTCAACTTCCAGAATTCCTCAGCCAGCATGAAACATGAAACGCCAGCATGGCCGGCGAGAGAATTCTGGAAATTGAAGTCTACATATTGCAAGGTTGAGAAACACTGCTTTAGCCACTCCATATATCCAATGAAATGAACTGCAACCCACAACAGCTTAGGCCAGTGATGGCTAACCTTTTTGCCATTGCGTGCCAAAAGTGGGAGGAGCGTGGTGGGGTCACACGCACACATGCCCACATCCATAATTCATATGGGAGCCCGCCCCCTGTGCTCCCCCTGCTTTTGGCACATGATGGCCTGGTGGGTCCAGTAGGCCCGTTTTTTTGCTCTCCCCAGGCTCCAGAGCCTTTCTAGGAACCTGGAGAGAGTAAAAACGGCCTCCCCCACTCCCGAGGCCGGAAACAGTGTGTTTCCTGACTTCTGGTGGGCCCAGAAGGCCTGAAAATCAGCTGGCTGGCACACGCATGCGTACTGGAGCTGAGCTCGTGTGCCCACCAATATGGCTCTGCGTGCCACCTGTGGCACCCGTGCCATAGCTTCGCCATCGCGGGTTTAAGCGTTTTATTTATTAAAATAGTCTGAAAAAGGTGCTAGCAGATTCGTTGTGATTTTTTTTTTGGCTACTATGGCTCTTCCTACAACATTAGAGTGGTCCTCTTCCTTTCAAAAGAATTAAGGGTAGACCCACACCAGCTAAAAGTTGCCTAACAGAAGTCTGTAAAGGGTGATCCCATGGCCCTGGGACATTACAACCATCATGAATATGAACCAGTTGCCCTCTGAATTTTAATCATGTGACCATGGGGATGCTGCAGTAGGTGTGGATGTGAGGCAGGGGTGAAATCCAGCAGGTTCTGGAGAACTGGTAGCAGAAATTTTGAGCAGTTTGGAGAACCAGCAAATACCACCTCTGGCTGTCCCCAGAGGGAAGTGGGAATGGAGATTTTGCAGTATCCTTCCCCTGGAGTGGGGAGGGAATGGAGATTTTGCAGTATCCTTCTCCTGCCACGACCACTAAGCCATGCCTACCAAGTCACGCCCACAGAACTGGTAGTAAAAAAAATTGGATTTCACCACTGGTGTGAGGGGCTGTTGTGGGTCACTTTTTTCAGTGCTATTATGGCTTTGAATAGTTACTGGTGAATGGTTGGAAGTCAAGGACTACCTGCACACCAAACTGATGTCCTAGCACACAATTCAGATCTAGGTTTTCTTGGGCCAGTTGTGTGTGTGTGTTTGTGATGGAATCACACTGGAGATTTGTAAGAACAGGCTGGACAGCCACTTGTCTGATAGGGTCTTCTGCCTGAGCATGGGTTGGACTAGAGGACCTCCAAAGTCCCTTTCAACTCTATTATTCTGTTATTAACGTAACACCTAACCTGGGAATGGATGAGAATACATGGGAGGAAGGCTGTGTTGTCTCCCCAGGAATAGAACTTTGTGAATTTACTTAAGGAAGATACCCAGAAAGAATCACGAATTTCATTGAAAACAGCTTGATACCAGTTTAAAGAAAATGGTAAAATGCTCTTTTATTAGACATTAAACAATAGAAATGTGTGGTTTTTTTTACCCTGCCCCCCCCTCCCAAATTGCCTCCCCGAAGCTCAATTGGGAAATATGTCACCCATAGGCATCCAGATACTTTTAGACTGGGTGGCCTGGTGAAGAAATTCTTCGCCTGACCCATCTTTTGGATCACTCCAACAACGTATATCAGCTCCATAATTCACCCACGTCCTCTTCAGATTCCCAGCAGAAGCCCATTCCACAAGGCCAGAACCCTGTTTGTGAAAGAATCAACATCATCATGAAGCCATTGTAGGTTTGTTTACCTGACAACAGTTGGCTACAGTAAGAGACATGGTGGTGGCCCAACAGTTAAGTATGCCCACTTTAGCAACCTCCTACAAGATGGATTTCAAAAGGATGATCCAAACATAACAAAATACTAAAAAAACATGAATGCCTATTGGAATTTGTTTGGACCTTAATGCTATCTAGATGAATAGAACAATAAAGCGATAAAGCGAATAGAACTATACTGATTTAGGACTGAGACTTTCAAAACTTTTGCATCTTTAGAGACCAGAGTCATCTTGTAGGGGAGGATGGCATAAAATTTTAATTACTAAATAAAATTTGATTTTAAAAAATATCCTCTTCCTCCTGTATGTTCTGGATTGTTTATAATTCTTCCTTGTAGAATCCTCCCTGATGACTCAAAGTATGATGACATTTGGCATTAGACTTATGCCAAATGCTCTTTTTAAGTTTCTTGACAGACCTTATTCTGTGAATTTAATAGTATATCCCCAATGCTATGTCTCGGCTAGTGTCAGTATTATAAATATGAAGCAGCCTTTTCTATGGTAGGTCATCTAATTCTTGCAGATATTTCATTGCCCAAACTAGTTGGATTAGCACTGATGATGTTACTTAGTTTGGGTAATGAAACGTCTAAAACAATCAAGCTCAGAATGCATCAAAGATCCCTCATTTCACCTCTGAGCTACAAATATTGCCGGAAATTTAAAACAGCTTCCATTTTAAAAGGGAAGGCTTGGCCCACAACATTGAAAACTGTGGCTTGGTAACACCTGGTTTTCTTCTGTGGTGATCTAATACAGTGTTTCTCAACCTTGATGTCGGCTGGGGAATTCTGGGAATTGAAACCTGTACATCTTAAAATTCACAAGGTTGAGAAACTCTGGTCTAATACAAGGACCGGACAGTATCTTATCTGCTTCCAGGTTTAAAGGAGGCCTTGTCAGAATACTTCTTGTGTTGGCCTGCCACTTATATTTCTCACTGGGACCATGAAGCAATATTAACAGAGATTTTAATTCATTCAAGACATTAAACCATGGTTTAATTCTGGCAAGGAATCTAAAATGGAAGCTGTTTATAAATTATGCTTATCATTCTAAGTCTAGAATATTGATTTATTCCTGGTCTGCTGTCATTTCTATGCAAGGCTCTTATTGAACAAAACAAAAATAGCTTTAAAAGATATCACTCCTTAATTTGCCCCTTTTTGCTCTTCATTTAAACCCCTGAAGATCTGGTCTCCAAATGCCAAACCAGATATGAGTCCCCATAAAAACTCATTTCCCACCAGAGGACTTAGTGATATTTAGAAAAAAGAAAAAAGACACGCATGTCTTGCATGATATTCCACATCTATCCCCCACAAAACCCAACAAATATCAATCCCCACATGCTGCCAAAATATGCACCCACAAAAAGAAAAACAAAAATGACAGACCTATCCCCTAATAATCCCCACAAAAGCAGAAAAAAAATCCCCATATGGTTCAAACTGAGAAGCATACCCACATTGACTATAAATAGAGGCAAACCTCAAAAATGCTCATCTACTTAAAAAAAAACATCTATCGCACACAGGCAAAATTGACTAATGTGTGTGAGAAAAAAAACCCTAATGTATATATATATAAAAAAACATATTTTTCTTAACATGTCTTGTATGCTTGGGATATCAACCTGAGAACTGAAGGAAGAAATGGAAAGAAAATAAACTAATCATTGGCTAAACAAACTAGGCCTTTATTCTGCTTGCTGGGAAAATGGACTTTGGCTTGTTCAATAAATCAGCTGTGGAGCTCAGTTACATGTGCAGTACATATAGTCCTCAATTGCATTTAGTGATGGTTGGCTGCAATGAGTTGTTCCATAGCAAATTGGCCATGTTAAGTTGGCCATGGCAAATTGGCCCATCCTGTCCCACAGCCTGCAAGGACACTCACCTCTTTAGAGCCGAAGTACCACATGGCTTGGATATCATGATGCTCAGCTAAACTTCGACTCAAATAATCCCGGGAGCCAGAGATGATATTCACCACCCCAGCAGGCATGTCGGAGGTCTCCAAAACCTTTTAACAATAAAGAAGTATGGACAAGTGGATGCTACCAACTATCTAAACCAAGATGCAGTCTCCTTCAGTATGATATGAAAATAAACCAATATGCTCTCCTTACAGGATACCACCTATCTTTGAATATTTAGTTCTTGTGCTTTGGAGATGATTCATTTTGTATCTGTTTCTGGTATTGAGGAAAAAAAAAACCCTAACTGCAAAAAATGAGAACACAATGACTACTATAATGTCATATTGACAACCATTTGAGATTTCTAGGCTGAACCTAAGTGAGCCCACATCTACCATTTTAATACAGGTAGTCTTCAACAGTAAATTGAAGAATGCTAAACAGTAAGTTTAGTGACTGTTCAAAATTATACCATCACTGAAAAAATTGACTTATAACCCTTTTTTCACACTTATGATCATTGCAACATCTCCACAGTGTGGCAATTGACTCATATTTATGACGGTTGCAGTGTCCTGGGGTCATGTGATCCTCTTTTGCGACCTTCTGACAAGCAAAGTCAATGGGGAAGCCAGATTAACTTAACAACCAGGTTACTAACTTAATAACCTCAATGTTTCATTCACTTAACAACTATGGCAAGAAAATTAAAAAATGGGGTAAAACTCAATAAATTTTGGGCTCAATTGTTGTCGTAAATCGAGGATTATCTGTATATGTTGCTCATGCGCATATGAAGCCCTTACTTGTTTCCTATAAGTAGTCCTCTACTTATGACCACAATTGAGCACATTTCTGTTGCTAAATGAGACATTTATTATGTGAAGTTCGCCCCATTTTACAACCTTTCTTGACACGGTTGTTAAGTGAATCACTGTAGTTGTTAAATTAGTGACACTGTTGTTAAGTGAATCTGGCTTCCCCATTGACTTTGTTTTGTCAGAAGGTTATAAAAGGGGATCACGTGACCCAGGATAGTGCAAGTGTCTTAAGTCTGAGTCTGTTGCCAAGCCTCTCAATTCTGATCACGTGACCAGGGGGAGGCTGCAATAGTCGTTAAGAGTGAAAAATAGTCATGCTGCTTTTTGCAGTGCTATTGTAATTTCGAATCGCCACTAAACAAACTGTTGTTAAGTCAAGGACTACCTGTACTTTATTTTATAAATTGAACAGGAATAGGGAAAAGAAGTCTCATTTAACTTAAAATTGTCAGGTGTGCTTCTTGCATATTGTTTCCTCCCCCCCCCCCCCCAAAAAAAACCCACACAAAAACACAGCTGATATTTCTTTCCATCAACACACCTCTATCCCAGCCATTAGGATTCTAGGAAAAAATCACTCCAAAACCAGAATGGCTGCTCGTTTGGGGCACTGAGAATTATAATGTAGGATGTTACTGATTTAACAACTGCAGTGATTCACTTAACAACTGTGGCAAGAAAGGCTGTAAAATGAGGCAAAACTCACTTAACAATTGTCTTGTTTAATAACAGAAATATTGCGCACAATTGTGGTCGTAAGTGGATGATATTTGTATCTGCAGGACACTAAATCGGAGAAACCTGTCCCATTCCATAAAATTCTTGCTGCAGCACATTATTGTTCAATCCATTCACCCCAAAAGAATTTTTGCTTTGATAAATTGTGGAGACTTTCTTGCCAATTTAGAGGACAACAGAAGAAAATTCTTAATACCATTGTAAATGTCAGGATGATTTACAACAAAGTAGGCTCGGCTTTGGGCTTTCAATGATCTAACAAAGATAAAACATGGAAACACAATTCTTTCCCATCTCCTCCCCTTTAACGAAGTATTTGAAGATCTCTTGGGAGAAAATCAGACGTAGACTCATTGTACTAGCGAGTTTGCTTCTGGTATTAGTAACAAATCCTGTTGTGGTGCAGAAGCTCAGGCATTTAATCATTTAAAGTAATCAATTTATAAAGCTGCCCATCTCAAAAAATGATTCTGGGCGATAAACATTATCAAATGGAAATAAAAAGCAATTACATCATAAAGACAAAAATTCAAACCGAGTAAAACAACAGTCAACAGAGCTAATACAACCAGGAGATGGGTCCTTCCACACACTCAGGGCCTAATAAATCTGTGCTTCAACTTTGATCAATTCTGGCCCAAAGGGGCTTTTTCAAGAGGCAACTGAGCTTTCTTGTTTTTCTTTGAAGACGTTTCGCTTCTCATCCAAGCTTCACACAACACACTCCTTTCAGTAGTTCCAAGAAGGCTCTGCACCTTTATGCACCACTCAGGTGACCCTGAGGACACAGACAAACCTCCAAGTGGCCTCAACGATACTCTAAAAGAATGCAAATGATCAGCTGTCTACAAGGGATATAAATCCTTCCATTCCCCACCATCTAGTCAGATTTGAAGAAGCTTCTTGGATAGGAAGGGAAATGCCTTAAACCCCCCACCCCCCCCCAGAAAGTCCAGCTGCCTCCTGAAAAAGCATCTTTGGGATAACCATGACCTGAATGGCTGATAATCTCTGTAGATGTTAAATTTTGGTCTTCTTAACCAGAATTCTTGGTTCAACTTGGTGGGTCCTTTCAGTAAAAGAAAAAAAAAGCTTCTTTATTTCTGACAGTTGTCCACCCTTGCTTTAGGACATGAATCAATATTGCAATCGAATGCTTGTCTTCCTAAATGTCAGACATATTTTATTCAAAGCATTTGATTTTGAGCAGGTATGGATGGCTAGACAAGATGATACCTGTTATAAGGATTAAGAATGTTAATCCCAAAGGATCTCTTCTATTTAAACGGCAGCATTTTCACCCCACAGAGAGAATCTAATAAGTCAGGATTTTTCCATCAATGCTGTTCTGACAACAGAAGGTGACTTTGGCTTAATAGTATACACAACAAATGCACAAAACAATGCTACAGCTTTACTAATTTCGGATTGGGAATAAGTGCTTGTGAAGTGACATTGTGTTCTTTATTGTCTACTTTCTCTGTCCCATCTTTAGATCTCCATATATTTTCCCAGTAGATGTAGCGCATCCTGCCATTACGACAAGCTTAGACTTACTATTTGCAATTGGAAACACTTAATGTTTTTCTCACCGTTATAACCCAGAAAGCCATGATGAATTCTATGAAATGAAAAGATGCACCAAATTCTTCAAATGGCAAGAAGACAACATTATGATGAGATAGGGAAGCAAATAATAAAATAAACAAGTCTGACTGTCATGTTTAAAAAGAACCACTTGAATGTTGTAAGGAATTTGAATATGGACCCGCCAAAAAGCACACAACTGGAATTACAGGGGGAAAAAATCAAGTCCATCATTAGAGATTTCTGTACATGAAATGAATCCCTCAGCTTGTGTCCACCAACTATGCCAGATTATAACTTTCACTATTTCTGCATGGCATCAAAAGCATATAGGAACCTCTTTGTTTAGTCCTTTTCTTTTATTGCATCCATTCCCAAGGTCCCAAAGAATTATCCAGTTGCAAGGATTACCTCTTTCACGTTCTTTTGACCAATCATCATTAATTTAAGAAACGCTGTTGTGTCAACTAGGTCATGAGTTCTGAAACTCCTTGGCTGCGGTCATTATTTTGCAATTCTACAGAAGACTAATTTTTGGGAAATACAGATCCAAAAGCAGCCAACAATCTGCTTGCTACTTTGACCAGCAAAACAAAATGAATCATACAAATGGGATCCTAAAGTAGGACACACATGTTTATTTGACTTTTCAGAGAATGATTGATCTCTAACATGCTATATCCAAAATCTAGGAGGAATAGAAGCTGAGGCATGCTGATTTTATGGATTTAAATAGCTTATATGCCTATTGAAGATTATAATTTCACCCAGTATTTTCCTGGTGAAAAGTCGAGAGAGATCTTAATAATTTTCTTCTTTGCCCTTTCTATTTTAATGTACATATTTTATTATTGTTTTAATTTAGGGTTGCTTTATTCTTTTTAACCGAGCCATTTATTCCTGTTTTTCAGTGAAAACACTTTCCAGTAAAGTAGGGGTCTCCAAACTTGGCAATTTTAAGGCTTATTGACTTCAACATCCACAATGCTCCAGCCAATGTGGGAATGAAAAAGTTGCCAAGTTTGGAGAACCTTGCATAAAGAATCGAGTATCACCTTCTCCTGAGGGGGACTGAAGCTCTCATGAGTCCTAACCAGCATGAATAATGACAAGGAATGATAATCTAAAACATATGAAAGGGCTAATCCTTCATTGCAACTGAAGGTAGTCCTCGAGTTACGGCCACAATTGAGCCCAAAATTTATGTTGCAAAGTGAAACATTTCTTAAGTGAGTATTGCCGCATTTAATGACTTTTCTTGCCACAGTTGTTAAATCCATCACTGCAATTGTTAAGTTAGTAACATGGTTGTTAAGTGAATCTGGCTTCCCCATTGACTTTGCTTGTCAGAAGATCGCAAAAGAGGATCACATGCAACTGTCATAAATATGAATCAGTTGCCTAACACTCAAACTTTGATCATGTGACTGCAGGAATGCTAAAATGGTTGTTAACTGCAAAAGACAGTTGTAAGTTACTTTTTTCATTGCCATTGTCACTTTGAATGATCAGTTGTACGTTGAGGATTACTTGTATTTGGAAGTAAACTGCATTCAAACCAGAGGCCATAATGTTCCTGTCCAGGCCAACAATCTTTGAAGGGTTTTTTTTCAATGAATTTGCCCAACCTCTTTTGAAAGCGATCCAAGTTGGCAGCCATCGCCATGCCTAATGGCAATGAACTTTGCAGGCTAATTATGTGTTGCGCTGAATATGTGCTTTTTTGGTTTGACGTTAAAACTTCCTTCCAAACAACTTCATTGGATGACCTCTAATCCTAGTATCTTCAGAAAGGAAGGAGCAAGGCTGCCCTCTGTTCACCCGCTACATGCATGAGTTAATACATTTCAATCAGGTCCTCCCTCTGAGTTACCTTTTATCCAAGCAAAAATTCCAGAAAGTCTAGCCATTTCTTGCAGGGAAGGGTGTTCAAGTATTTTGGATGCTCTCTTCTCTACTTGTTCAGCTTTTCCCCTCCAAGTTTGGAGACCAGAAAAGATATACCACAAATCTGTATCAGGGCATTGCAATATAATTTATTTGCAGTCCCTTTGCTAATGATTTCTCGTATAGAACTTATCATTTTCAGAGTTACTGAACTCTGAGCGGACATCATCCCTGGGATTAATGGGTTAGAGCGAAATCTTCATTGTGCTACCTGCTATGGCCTCAAAATATTTTTCTTATTTAGCTACCAACAACTAAGATTTTATAAATAGGTATGAAAAATTGATGGATTTTTGCCCTAATGTGGGTCAGCTTATATTCTTTTCAACTGAATTGCATTTAGTTAACCAATCAGCATTTTTACAAAAATCCTTCTATAAGTTTTCACAGCTACTTTTGTTCTTTTTACTACAGGTAGTCTTCAATTTACGACCACAATTGAACCCCAAATTTCTGTTACTAAGCAAGACAGATTTTAGGTGGGTTTTGCACCATTTTACAACCTTTCTTGCCACAGTTGTTAACAACCTAAGTTGTTAAATTAGTAACAGAGTTGCTAAAGTGAATTTGACTTCCCCATTGATTTTGCTCATCAGAAAGTTGCAAAAAGTGACCACATGACCTCAGGACACTGGAAGCGTGATAAATCTATGCCAGTTGCCAAGCGGCCAAATTTTGATCATGTGACCGTAAGGATGTTGCAACAGTTGTAAGTGTGAAAAACAGTCTTAAGTCAGTTTTTCAGTGCTGTTATAACTTCAAATTGCTACTAAATGAATGGTTGTAGTGTACTCTGTATAATTTGGAAACATCTACAAACCCAGCCAGCTCAGAGCTTAATTGTAAATCAAGAGCCTTTATCAAGAATGTAAAAAACAATGATTCACAGCACAGAAATCCTTAAGGGCCT
Source organism: Coluber constrictor foxii (assembly GCA_038048745.1). Lineage (NCBI taxonomy): Eukaryota > Metazoa > Chordata > Lepidosauria > Squamata > Colubridae > Coluber > Coluber constrictor. The sequence goes on along the minus strand of CM075961.1, from coordinate 58,252,739 downwards.
CCATGTCTTTCCTCCTCTGAGAAAAATGCCTATTTATTTCTATTCTTTTCCGTTTGTTCTTTAAGCAGTTGGTAGGTCATAAAGAAAGAGTTTATTTCATCTCACAGGCATTATGCTCACTCAAGAGTTATCTATGAAAAAAATTGTCAAGCGCATTTGAGAATTCACATACGCCATATTGCCTCTGTTGTTTTTTGATAAAAAAATTCCCAAAATTTGGTTGAGCTGAATTTATCTTTGGAAAGTTCTGGCATTCAGCCTGATAATAGCGACAAATCATCTATTTTTGCTAGGAGGTCAGCAATTTTACATGAGTTCTTCAAGAACTCTTGGTTTTAGATACATTTAGGCCTCGGTGCGTTATTGAAAATGTGAAAAAATACAGGCTAAAATGACAGAAAGCAGACACATAATTTGAGAACCCTGCCTTAAAGGAAGGGAGGATAAATCTATATGTTGTGAAGAAATCATGTGTGACTCTAATACAATGTTTCTCAACCTTAAAGAGTGGTGGACTTCAATTCCCAGAATTCCCTAGCCGGTTGGGAATTCTGGGAGTTGACGTCCTTACTTCTTAAAGTTGCCAAGGTTGAGAAACACTGCTCTAACAGCTATGATATCTGACTTCCTATTCCTACCCTCTTAATTCTTTTCATTTTATTAAACCATCTTAACACTTTGCTTTTATTTATAAAATGAATTACAAACATATTTATGTAACTGCTAACACTATGACAGGATACAGGCATTTGTACAATTGTCTTCTTACACAACTTCCCAGAGACTTAATCTCTTCCCAAGTGAGGAATTTCGCATTCTTGGGTACCACAGAAGACATTTTGCCTTTTTCTTCCAGATTCAAAAGGGAAAAAAATGTAGACATTCCTAAAGCAAGTTATAGTAACAATCTCCATAAAGATAATATTAGCCTCAACTTCTTTGACCTGATTTTTAGCCCCCTCTGTTTTGTCCAATAAAACCAGTTTCTTTTCTATAACACTTTCTGAACCCAGATTTATTACAGCAGATAATATTACAAATAATTTTTTTTGTTCCTAAAACTTGTTGAATTCTTCAAAAGGTAAGAGTATTTTGCTCCATTCTGTATTAGTGGATCTCTTTTGCTTTAATTATAATCTTTAGTTCTTTTGGGTTCCCTCTAATGTCCAACTTTAAAAATCCCATCTTATGTTTTTTTCCCTAATTGACAGCATTTTCTCATGGAAACATTTCTTATACATTTTCAAAAATAATTATATTTACAATCCACAGGGAGGATTTTTATAATTAATTTCAAAATCTTATTTAAAAGATTGTAAATTTCCCAAATCAAACTTCTAATCAGCCTTTTGTAGTTTCTTTTGAACTAGGATTATTTTGGAATTCTTAAACTTGAATAAAACTTGCCTGAATCACATTTTTATGAGTTTAATATTACATTTTTATGAGGTTCTGATACTGTTAACTCCCCAGAGTCTTGCCAAGTGGCCAAAATGTAGAGTTTTTTTTGCTAAATAAATAAATATTCCATGAGCAGAGGGAAAAAATACCTAAAAGAGAAATAGATGATACATTCCCTGGAGTGGTTGAGGTTCACATATGGGGGCAGGTGCATGTCACTCATATGTTTGCTCATATCTGCCTTTTTTTTTAATAATCTGCAAATTAGGTCAGGAAGAAACATTCAGAAAATACCTGAATAAAGTTTAAGGCAGGCAAAGGATATCGCTCACTGGGAATAATCACAACGCAGTTGCCACGAGTAATTGCTGGGGCAAACAAGCTGACAAAACTGAGGAGGGGGTGCTCATCTGGACAGGCAATTCCCACGACACCAAGAGGTTCTCGAAAGTGAATGCAGGCACCATATAATGTGGTTTCCTGCAGCAGAAAAAGGTACAAAGAAAAATGTCAAGGTTTATGTCAAAGAGAATAAAATTTCACCCATTAACAAAATCCCTTCTGATTGCCAGCCTCCATTTCCTTTTTAGATCAATCTGCTGAAATTATTATTATTATTATTATTATTATTATTATTATTATTATTATTATTATTATTATTATTATTATTATTATTATTATTATTTATTAGATTTATAAACCGCCCTACTCCTAGGGGACTCAGGGCGGTGTACAGCCATAAATAAAACATTTCAATACAAAAGTTTAAAATAGAATAAAATGAATTAAATAATTTGGCTGATAATTAAAACCCCAATAATTTAAAACAAATTAAAATTCATAATTAAAAGGAAAAAATAACTTAGGTCAGGCCGGCTTGTTGGAATAAATAGGTCTTGAGCGCGCGATGGAAGGTGCGCAGGTCCGGGATCCTCCGTATATCCGGGGGGAGCTCGTTCCAGATGGTAGGTGCTCCCACAGAGAAGGCTCTCCCCCTGGGGGCCGCCAGCCGGCATTGTTTGGCCGACGGCACCCGGAGGAGCCCCTCTCTATGGGAGCGTACAGGCCGGTGGGAGGCTATTGGTGGTAGCAGGCGGTCCCATAAATAACCAGGTCCTAAGCCATGGAGCGCTTTAAAGGTGATAACCAAAACCTTGAAGCGCACTCGGAAGACCACCGGGAGCCAGTGAAGCTCGCGCAGGAGGGGTGTTACATGGGAGCGCCACGTCGCTCCCATAACCACCCGCGCGGCCACACTCTGCGCCAGTTGGAGCCTCCGAGTGCTCCTCAAGGGGAGCCCCATGTAGAGAGCGTTACAATAGTCCAGACGGGAGGTGACGAGGGCGTGAGTGACTGTGTGTAAAGAGTCCCAATCTAGAAAGGGACGCAACTGGCGAATCAGGCGAACCTGATGAAAAATCCTCCCAGTCACGGCCGTCAGGTGCTCTTCTAAAGACAGCCGTGAGTCCAGGAGGACGCCCAAGTTGCGAGCCCTTTCCGTGGGGGCCAATGATTCACCCCCAATAGTCAGCGATGGCACCAGCTGACTATATCGGGACGTCGGAAACCACAGCCACTCGGTCTTGGATGGGTTGAGCCTGAGCCTGTTCCTCCCCATCCAGATCCGTACGGCCTCCAGGCATCGGGACATCACCTCTTTCAAGGCGGCGGGAAAGACACCCTCACCCAATGAAGCCCTTATAATCCCCTGGAGCCAGCCTCGTGTCACCTCCCGGGAAGCCAGCACTAACCAGGAGGGGCACGGGTCCAACAAACATGTGGTTGTGTTCAGTCCACCCAGAATCCTGTCCACGTCCTCAGGGGTCACAGGATCAAACTCATCCCAGATAACATTCTCAGGACCTGCCCCCGTCATCCCCGCTGGATCTACCCAGTTGGAGTCCAGCTCATCCCGAATCTGAGTGATTTTATCATGCAGATACTGAACAAAATCCTCGGCTCTTCCCTCCAAGGGGTCCTCCCACGCTTCCTGGTGGAGCAGGGAGCGGGTCATCCTAAACAGGGCGGCCGGGCGGTTATCTGATGATGCAATAAGAGCAGCAAAGTGAGCACACTTTGCTGCTTTTATCGCCACTAGGTAATTCTTAATATGAGATCTTACTAGTGTCCGGTCAGATTCAGCATGGCTAGTCCTCCAACTACTCTCTAGGCGTCTTTTCCGGCGCTTCATCTCCCTGAGCTCCTCGGTAAACCAAGCAGCCAGGTAAGATCGGCACCGGGTCAGAGGCCGCAAAGGCACAACTCGGTCCAGAGCTCCAGCGGCCGTCCTATCCCAGGCGGCCACTAGGTCTCCAGTCAAGGCATGAGCCAGAACCTCAGGAATTGGCCCAAGCTCCGTCTGGAACCTATCAGGCGCCTGGGGCGGTACCATCTTGTCGGTTCCGCCTCCCTGCCCTGTGGCATATGTATCTAAGGAAAAGGCCCTGTTATTCTCACCTGCACAACTCCACCATATTTGTCAGAGTAAGCTGCCCAATAAAATAGTCGCCGCACACTAATATCCACTTCTGTCAAAGCTTTCTCTTTTTCTATACCCATTAATGATTCCAGCTGTGAAGCAATCTCAGCTCGACGGAGTTCCAAATTTTCAGCCAGATAGTACAAGATCTGTGCCCGGGCATGTGTCGTTTTCTTTACCCATCTGTTATGAGACCAACCCAAAGTTAGAAAGGAAAACTAGCACCATCATTCATAGAATAATCTTTCTTGAGAATGTATAACTAACTTTACTGCATCAAGAAAAAAGATATTGGGTTTGTCAGCTGGAAATCTGGTAGCCCAGGTTTGAGACCCAAGCACTACATGACAGGGTGAGCTCCTGTGATTGCCTCAGTTCCTGCCAACTTAGCAGTTTGAAAGTATGCAAATGCAAGTAAATAAATAGGTACACTCTAGTGGGAATGTAACAGCACTTGGTGACGTCATGCTGCCACACAACTGTGGAAATGTCTTCGGACAGAACTGGCTCAATGGTTTTGAAATGGAGATGAGCACCGCCCCCTGTAGTTGGCAAAGACTATTGGAGTAAAATCTGCAGGATCTCTTTTATTTTATGTCAACTTCCACAGCAGCTAAGTGAATGCAGAGCAGAAAAAGGCAAGGGAACACCAATCAACCGATCAATTCAGCCAATTTGTTTTCCTAGGAATTGTTCTCAGGCCTTTTCTAAATACAAACTCCAGGAGTAAAAATAATGCTTGCTACTTTAGCAGTAGCAAGAGCAAACCTAGAGAAAAGCAAAGAGGGAACCGCTAGCTGGGGAATTCAGAGAGTTGAAGTCCATACATCTTAAAGCTACCCAGTCTGGGAAACACTGATCTGTATCAGTTTATTTATTTGTCAAATTTTGAAACGGTCCACAGTCACTCGGAAAGGGATTTTGGATGGTGTGCAAGTGAAGTATTAAAACCTAGAAATAGTGTATAAAATTTGCAAGAAGCAAGGATGTTAAAAATTTTAAACGTTAAAATTAAAACATATTTTCAATAAAAATATTATTGAAAAATATTTTTCAATATTAGTGTAACTTTTGTCCTCTGGCGGGTTAGCCATGGCATGTGGGTGAATTGTCCTAGACCCATCAGGTCATGAATGACCCAGTAGAGAGCTTCCCATCTAACTGCATTGCAGTTGCAGATTCTCTGGCACCAGAGCTGAAACAGATCTTTGCTTGAAACCCAGGCCCTCTAATCTAATCTAAGAACTTTCCTGACCGTTAGAACAATTAATCAGTGGAACAACTTGCCTCCAGAAGTTGTGAATGCTCTAACACTGGAGGTTTTTAAGAAGATATTGGATAACCATTTGTCTGAAGTGGTGTACGGTTTCCTGCCTAGGCAGAGGTTGGACTAGAAGACCTCCAAGGTCCCTTCCATCTCTCTTATTATATTATATTATTAATCTGGACGCCTTCCAGATGTGCATGAATTATGGATGTCACCCCTCTCTGATAGTTGTGGAAAGCTAGGCTGGAACCAATGATTTGGGTCAACAAAAGGCAAAAGTAGTTTCATCTTCAGGATTCTACATTAAAGGACAGATACATTGAGGCAAGCATGGAAGATATTTGGAAGAAAAATCTCTCTCTCACACACACACACACACACACAAACATACACACACACACACACCAATAGTCTATCTAGCGTATTGCCCAAGATGAAGCGAAGACAGCAAGAAATAAATTAGCACTTTTGCCAAAATATATAAATAACATTTCCAAATATACATACATCCCTTCCACTCTATCAAGATTCAGATGATGAAATTGTATTTGGGTTAAAAAAATCAGAACCAATCACAAATGTGTACTTAAGTATCACTCTGCAAGACATAAGAAAGGAAATGTACAGATAGTCCTCGACTTATAACAATTCACTTAGTGACCATTCAAATTTATAACAGCACTGGACCATTTTTTGCACTAATGACAAGTGCAGCATCCTTGTGATCAGGTAATCAAAATTTGAATGATTAGCAACCGGTCCCAGGGTCATGTGATCACCTTTTGTGACTTTCTGATAAGCAAAGTCACTAGCTGGAAACTGGAGTTGCTTAACACCTATGTTACTAACTTAACAACTGCAGGGATTCACTTAACAACTGTGGCAAGAAAAGTAAAAAATGGGGCAAAATTCACTTAACAATTGTCTTGCTTAGTAACCAAAATTTTGGGCTCAATTTGTGGTTGTAAGTCGAGGACTACCTATATTAGAGGATTAGTTCCCATCTAATGTCTGATGACTCTTAAGAAAAATACTTTATGCAGTTTTATTATTTCGAATAGTTTCAGCTAGCATCGACTTAATTGTTTTCTCAATGCAACCAGTCATTAAGCAAGGATTACTTGTACGTGGCTCACAATCAGAGAACAGTCCAATGGCGAAATCCAATTTTTTTTACTACTTGTTCTGTGGGCATAGCTTGGTGGGCATGGTGTGGCTTGGTGGACATGGCTTGGTGGACGTGGTAGGGGAAGGATACTGCAAAATTCCCATTCCCTTCCCACTCCTGGGGGAAGGATATTGCAAGATCTCCATTCCCTCCCCACTCAGGGGCCAGTCAGAGGTGGTATTTGTCGGTTCTTAGAACTACTCAAAATTTCTGCTACCTGTTCTCCGAATTGCTGAAAGTTTCCGCTACCGGTTCTCCAGAACCTGTCAGAACCTGCTGGATTTCACCCCTGGAACAGTTCCAAGTCCCTGGGTTAGATGGTAAGCTAAATGAGAGGTCTGGACTCACCCAGGTGCTGCTTTGTGAGCAGCTTCCACTGCATTATGGATGTCTTTCACGTTCCCATCTGCCACAAGGGCCACTGCTTTGCCTGAATGATCAAGGATGGCTCGGGAACTCAAGGAATCTGGTCTCTTCTGAGCACCACCGTAGTACAACTTGTAGGTTTGGTCCATGCTGTGAAAGGAAGGAAGGAGGGAAGGAGGGAGGGAGGGAGGAAAAGAAAAGGAATGGAGGGAGGGAGGGAGGAGAAACTGTAATAGAGATTTTGCCTCTTGTTCTTTTGAATCCATTTCAAAAAAAAAATGAAAAGGCCAGGAAGGCAACAAACTCTGGGTGCATGGATTTTATAGATACCAGTAGGTTGAGACTTCCAGAGGATAAGATTCTCTAGAATAGAATAGACTGCAAAGTGGTTTGGTAAGTGAAAATGTCTGGATACTAGACTAAGTCCTTCTATTAAGTTTAGTTCTTTATGTTCAAAGGCTACAAAAAAAACCCCTATTTTCTCAAAACTGAGATACAAAAGATGGCTATGAATTCTGGTTATTTAACGAGAAGGGAAAAGCTTTATATCTTTGCTGAAATGCACCTCAGTTGCTGGGCATGAAAGAACCAGGCCTCTCTTATTGATCATAGGGAGGGTTCACATTCCTGCTCACTCCAAGGTTCACATCCCTGCTCCCTCATAAAGCTTACTTATTGACCTGGGCCCCATTATTGTTCTTAGTATTTAGCTAAAGTAGGGGGAACTCTGTACATTGAACTTTGGAAGAAGGATTATATGTTGGCCAATGAATCAGAATAGATACTGAGATTTAAATATGGTGAACCCTTAATCCTAACCACTTTTCAAAAACTCAGCAACGTGCTGCACTCCAGAACTAGGCGATGGCTCCATCTTAAACAAAAACTCAATATTAAAGATCCTTTCCTGTTTTTTCTTAAGCCTCACTGTAAATTTCCAATCTTGCTGAAAGATTAATTAGGATACATGTCCCATAAATCTTGTACCAGTTGTAAAGCTTTAGCAACTCTGGATAAAGTGCTATGGGTCATTTTTTCCCAATAAAAGTGAGGCCTAGAGATAAAGGGGGCCTGACATCTTTATTGTAGTGTTTAAGAAGCCAGGCAACTGTGAGTTCTAGTCCTCCCAAAGGCATGTACTTCTCTCAGCCTAACCCATCTACCAAGGTTGTTGCTGTGGGAAATTAGAAGTAAGGAGACTTACTCATACCACCTTGAGCTGTATAAAAACAAGGCAATATGTACATCTAATAATAACATGCAAATACCAAACTAGCACATATGCTCATTAGGTCTAGCCGCCCTTTTAACATTTCCCCATAATGCAAGGGGTTCAAGGACTGTGTAACAACTCACCACATGATAATTCACTATGGGACTAGTTCCTTTAATAATTGATTGTCAAAGCATTACAAAAACCTGGTAGTCATAGGAGTTATTTCTTTTGATACAAGAGATAAAATAAATTTTAATGAAAATGTGGTCAACAAAAATACAAGGAACTAGGCGCCGCATGAGTTAGCTGTGGAGAGTTGGCAAATTGCCTGCGGCATGTCGTCCCACTTCTGTTCCGAAGTACCATAACTGCAAATTCATCAAGTCTGATTTTCTGTCTTTTTTTTTTTTAATTCTTGCTACAAAGTGTGTGAAGTAATTTTCTGAGAAAATCAGGCACTTTCACACTTATTCTTACCTTGGAATATCTCCTTTCAGCTCAGAAACTATAGAGCAGGGAGCTTTATCCCCAGGAATCACCGGGAGATCACTCTTTGGTGAGGTAGCAAAGATTTTGTAATTCAGATCCATACTACCGATGTGTGGTTGAATTTCCCAGATCGGTCTCACATATTCATAAAGTGCCTGGATGGAAAGAATTCAGAATGAAATTTAGAGATGTGCTGGGATCCTTCCCGCCAGCCAGCCACGGCCCTTCCTCACTAACCTCTTTGCCTCCGTTCCGTCCATGGCCGCTTTCCTTATAACCTCCAAAGGCAGCTGCTGCATCTAACATATTGTGGCTGTTGATCCAGACTGTTCCAACCTGCAAACTAAAAAAACAGAAGACAAAAAGGGTGTGAGATTTCAAGTAGCATGACATGAAAAATTAGACACCTTTGCTCGTTCTGTACAGGGAGTCCTCGACTTACAACCATAATTGAGCCCTAAATAGCAATAGCACTTAGACTTATATACCGCTTCACAGCTCTCTCTAAGCGATTTACAGAGTCAGCATATTGGCCCCAACAAAAGGATTTTATCCACCTCGGAAGGATGGAAGGCTGAGTCAACCTTGAGCTTTGTAAGATTTGAACTGCCAAATTGCAGGCATCCAGCAGTACTGCATTCTAACCACTGCACCACCGTGGCTCATCTTGGTTGTTAAGTGAGGCATTTGTTAAGTGGGTTTGCCCCATTTTTACAACCTTTCTTGCCATAGTTGTAAAGTGAATCACTAGTTGTTAAGTTAGTAACATGGTTGTTAAGTGGATCTGGCTTCCCCAGTGACTTTGCTTGTCAAAAGGTTACAAAAGTGGATCACGTGATCCTGGGACACAGCAACGCCCCTAAGTATGAACCAGTTGCCAAGCATCGGAATTATGATCACATGATCACAGGGAGGCGGCAAAGGTCGTAACTGTGAAAAATGGCTGTAGATCACTTTTTTCAGTGCTGTCGTAACTTTGAACAGTCACTAAACGAATTGCTGTAAGTCGAGAACTACCAGTACAGGGAGAAAGCAATGGTTTATATTTCTGGGATAGGGAACTGAATGATGGAATCCAGAGGGATTCAGGTGAGAGTTCAGGACATCTTAACCAAGAACAGCCTGCACTAAAAGGGATACCTGTGGGCCACTTCGAGCGCCAAGGAAAGAATTTCTGTCCACACACTAGCAGCCAGTCCGTGAGGTGTGCTGTTCCCCAAAGCCACCGCCTCCTTGGTTGTCCGGAAAGTCAGGGATACCAGAACAGGTCCAAAGATCTGGAGAAGAAAATGCTTTAGTTCATTTTTAAACAATGAGAATCCATTACCCCACTGATTTCCTACCAAAGCAAACTCTGCTAAGGAAGGGGAGCTTGGCCGAGAACGGCAGAAGCTACTACAGGATGGAAACAGAAGATTAGTATGAACAGTTTACTTTAAACATTTTGCATAGGAAGAAAAGCAACATTTCCTCCGAATCTTTAGGCTCAGAATGAGCAACCTGAAGCCTCCAGAGTCCCTTGGCTACAATAACCAAAATCTGTTGGAATGGAAAACATAGGGAAGGCAGAAAAAGTTGCAGTATAGTCTCCACTTACAACACTTTGTTTAGTGATCTTTCAAAGTTTCAACCGCACTGAAAAAAGTGACTTATGACTGTTTTTCACACTTACGACTATTGCAGCATCCCCATGGTCATGTGATCAAAATTCAGACGCTTGGCAACTGGTTCATATTTATGACGGTTGCAGTATCCCGGAGTTATGTGATCTCCTTTTGCAACCGTCTGCCAAGCAAAGTCGATGGGGAAGCCGGATTAACTTAACAACCATGTTACTTACTTAACAACTGCAGGGATTCACTTAACAATGGTGGCAAGAATGGTCATAAAATGGGCAAAACTCATTTAACAATTGTCTTGCTTAGTAACAGAAATTTGGGGCTCAATTGTGGTCATAAGTCGAGGGCTACTTGCACACTTGAAGCAATTTTATTATACAGGTAATCCTCGACTTACAACTGTAATGGAGCTGATGTGACTGTGATAGATTTTGCAACCACTTCAGTCGTAAAAACAAATGCCGCAGTCATTCAACGAACTAATGTTTCATTATGGTGAATGATTTTGCTGAAAACTTGAAGTACTGGTAATTGCTGGTTTTTGGCAAAAGCACCATAAAACATAGTGACATGATCCTGGGATGCTATAAACAGCAATCAGTGCAGTGTGATTGCTCTGCCCCTGAAGTTTGGTCACATGATTGTGGAGGGGGCAATCATTGGAATTTCAAATCCAGGTCACAAGTAGCTTCCATGCTGGTCCGTGTTAACATCAAAAAGTTCAGTCATAAATCAAGAAATACCTCCAGCTACAAAATGAAGAAACAAGGCTAAATGCCCATTACTTATCCACAAACAGTGGTGTGGGAACGATTCACAGGATGTACAAGGCCCTTCTCCATGTATGCGATAGGGTTATATCTACTTGATGTCACTATTCACTGAACCTTCATTATATAAAGCTACTTTCCCATTAGGCAGTGCACCTAAGTACAGGTAGTCCTCAATTTACAACAGTTCATTTAGTGACCAAAGTTACAATGGCACTGAAGAAAGCCATTTTTCAGTTACGGCCATTGCAACACCCCCTTGGTCACGAGATCAAAACTCAGATGCTTGGCAACTGGTTCATTTTTATGACCTTTGCTGTGTCCCAAAGTTCAGTGATCACCTTTTATGACTTGATAAGCAAACCCAAGCTCTGTCTCTTTTCACCACCATTTGGTGGCTCTTAAATCTGTTGTGGATAGAAGACAGTGACAACAATGTTATGAACCCTACGACTGGGGAAAATGGTTCAGGATGGAAGCGTTCCCTCTTAATGCTTTAAAACAGCCAGATCCACTGAAAAGCAGGGAGTGGCTACAGGTAGTCCTCAGCCTAGGACCACAATTGACCCCCAAAATTTCTATTGCTAAGCAAAACAAATGTTAAATGACTCTTGTCCCATTTTACAGCCTTTCTTGCCACAGAGGTTAAGTGAATCACGGCAGTTGTTAAATGAGTAACGTGGTTGTTAAGTGAATCTGGATTTCCCATTGATTTTGCTTGCCAGGTCGCAAAAGCTGATCACATCACCCTGGGAAACTGCAGTCGTCATAAATATGAATATGAACAAGTTACTGTGCATCTGAATTTTGATCTTATGACCAATGGGCATGCTGCAAAGTTTGTAAGTGTGAAAAACAGTCATAAATCACTTTTTTCAGTGCCGCTGTAACTTTGAACGGTCACTAAATGAACGGTTGTAAGTTGAGGACTATCTGTATTTCAGAGCTTTTTCCCAGTTGTCTACCTGTGTATCTGTGATGCAGAGATCAGTTATCAGCAAAGCAAAATGCTGGGCCTATGTATGTATATGGAAAAGCTTAGGAACAAGCACATGGAATCTTGAAGGAGGCGGCTGCTTTAAAATTTTGAAGAAGGGTACTTATTGGCATTCCTTCCTAATGCTTTACACAGCTTTAATAATCAGCAAGCTTCAAACCTAGCATAACACTGAACTTTTTTTAGCCTTCAATCTGCAAACCTAAGCGTTGCAACTTTAAGACATTTATTTATTGAACTTAATAGGACTTTTAAAACAGCCATACCATTTCTCAGGCAGGCACAGAAACCTGAAAGAAAAGGGAAAGCCTTAAGGAAAAGGAGGTCTTGTAGGAGGTCTGAAGCATTTTCAGATCCCAACTTTTAACCCCCACTATTTACTACAGCTTTCTTCAACCTGTCAGCCTTAAGAAATTACGGTCCAAAAGTCCAAACAGGGAGAAGAGACGGGACAAGAGAGGCAGAAAAACAAGAGAGAAGGCAGGAGAAGGTGAATGTTGGCCATATTTAAATGGTCACAGGCTCTACTAAAATTCAATAGCGCTGAAGACATAGTAAAAGCAGTGGTGGGTTTCAGTCAGTTTGCATCACTTCGGGAGAACCGGTTGTTAACTTTCTGAACAGTTTGGCAAACTGGTTGTTGAAAGAAATCATTAGGGCAGAGAACCAGTTGTTAAATTACTTGAATCCCACCACTGAGTAAAGGGTACTATGATAGCCTGGGCAAAAAGCGTTGGGCACAATTTGGAATAGAAATTACAAATTAACCAAATCAGCAAAATATAAAGAGAATCAATACAAAATGTTTTATTGTTGATATCTGGCACCTTCTAAATTGGCAAAAATATATCCAAATTTAAACCCCAACTATTGGAATGAGGACAAAAGCAAGGTACCTTCTTTCATACATGGTGGTTATGCTCCAAAACAAAAAAATATTGGATGAAAATACCTAATTGGATGCAGGAATAACAGGCTCCCAGATAGAATACACACCGGAATTGTTTCTTTTAGGAATAATGCAAAGGAATTATGGGGAAAAAAAATCATGTCATCTTAAACATGACAACTGCAGCAAGACTGGCCTTTGTGCAATGTTGGAGAAGCACAAATACACCCTCTGAAGACTAAATAATTAAAAAAGTATTGGATTGCACTGAAATGGACAAATTGATGCTTGAATTGAAAGGATTGACGGACTCAATCCTTTTACGTAATATGGAAGAAATGTACAATTGGATTGAAAATAGAAAAATGGGGAAAAAACAGACAAAATAGAATACTAGAATAAGTAAAAATGTACAGAGTATACAGAGTATAGGTGAATTGTAGTGTGATGATATATAAATGGTCACAGTCATGCACAAGAAATGAATAAGAATTGTTTAATTTGTGGAAACTCAATAAAACTCAATAAAACAAATTTAAATAAATAAATAAATGGTCACAGGCTACATTCAGAATGGCGGCCTCATCTACTAAAGTGCCTTCCACCAAATGCCTCAGAATTTCCAATTTAACATGGTCAGTGGGAATCAAAACAAATTAGCGTAACATGTCTGAAAATATTAGGTGAGGGAAGAAAGATGGTATAAAGCTAGTTTAAAAGAGATCTAGTATATGGCCAAACATGGGTACTTGATGATAGAACAGCATAAACTCAGTGCTTTCTTTCTTTCTTTCTTTCTTTCTTTCTTTCTTTCTTTCTTTCTTTCTTTCTTTCTTTCTTTCTTTCTTTCTTTCTTTCTTTCTTTCCTTTCTTTCCTTCCTTCCTTCCTTCCTTCCTTCCTTCCTTCCTTCCTTCCTTCCTTCCTTCCTTCCTTCCTTCCTTCCTTCCTTCCTCTTCCGTCCTTCCTCTCTCTCTCTTTTTTATTTATATCCCACATGAACAACCCTGTGAGGTGGGCTGAGCTAAGAGAAAGTGACTGGACCAAAGTCAGCCAGCTGGCTTTTATGCCCAAGGCAGGACTAGAACTCACGGTCTCCTGGTTTCTAGCCTACAGCCTTAACTACTGGACCCAACTGGCTTTCTTATTCCATTTATTAATAACATTAATTTCTAGTGATTAAATCAGATATCAGAAATGCTTTCTCATCTCCTCCTACCTCTTCCTGGACGCAACGGGAGGTCTGATACACGCCGGTGATTAAGGTTGGAGGGTAAAACAATTTATTTGATGGGAGGGATGTCCAAGGCTGGAAGACCTAAAAAAAATAATTACTTTTGAATTAGGTTGACAGTCACAGAAGCTCTACCCTGGATTCCTATCCAGAGCAGGGGGTTGGGTTCTATACCTAAATGTTCCCTTTCCTTGATATGCCTCTAGTTTAGGGTTGAGCTGTGGGATCCTTGGGCTCTCTGAGCTTGGTTGTTTTCTTGCAGATGTTTCATTATGCAACTGGTGCACTGATGGTGTTATCTAGTTGGGTAATAAAAGATCTTCAAGAAAGCCACCAAGCTCAAAAAGCACTAAGGACATCTCAAAAAAATTAAAACATTTAAAAAGCTGATGGGGTTAAAAAAAACAAAGTCATGAACAGAAAGAACCTTGAAAATAGACCCCCATTAAACACTACATTCAGGTTGTGGAGGACAAAAACTAGCTGGATCTAAAAAACATCAAGTTTTTTTAAACCAGGACTCTCCAGATGCTGTGGTCTTCCCTGCTTGCCTCTGCTTGGCAAGCAGAGTAAGAGAAACATCCTCCAACAATCTAGTTTGAAGGATACCAGGATGGAGACGATGGTCCTTATTGATAGAGAAATCATTATTCTTGATCAACTCCTGAATCAAAGTAATAAAGACCAACTCTTTCTAAAAAGGTCTACTGAAATATTTCCTCCCTCCTACAAATACTTTTAAGCTGAAATCTTCAGCTTTCTTCCCTTTTAGTTAACAACTAGCAAAGAAATCCAAGGCCATAATTTTGACAAATAGCACAGATGTTTCACAGACATGTTTTACAATGTGTTTATTTCACAGTGGGATTATTTCTATTTACATCTTTGCAAGCAACATGGTTTGGCTCTGGAATAAATTCCATTATCTAATGAAAACCATTTACAGTAATGGGCCCTCCCTCTTTTAAAAGACATTGCCATCAACTGTACTTGAAAGGATTTTTCTATCAAATACATATTAATAAATTTAACACCTAAAGTTAGATTTATTGCACATTTTAAAAAGCTGATTTTCCTGGAGCCAAGTTTAATGCTATTCAACTGCAATATTTAAAAATGTGAATTAAATAATTTTTAATAATTTCATTCTTATAATTAATAATTTTAATAATTAAATATTAAAAATGTAAAATTCCATTGTAGGGAGGGGTCTGGCCATAAGACCAAACTGTCTTCTTCTGGGACTTCCATCTCTAACCTAAAATTTTTGGGTTTGCAGAGGTGTTCTTCCGTCTAAAGCCTGACCTGTTTAGCTTTAGCTTACTGTTATTAAATGTTATTATTGTTAGGATGACTTTGGTCTGGCATGACTCCTTCCCATTTACCTCAGCCCCTTCGGCCTGAGCTTCTTTCACCAGGCTCTCAATGAAATTTCGCTGTTTTTCACTGGTCAATGGTCCCACATCTGTGATTTTGTCCAGAGAGTCTCCTAAGTGGAGCTGCCCCATTCGGTGTTTCAGACGTTGAATGAAGTCTTTGGCAATGGATTCCTGAAGGAACAGTTGAGCCCCAGCACTGTGAACCTGAGAAGAGGAAAGAAAAGTCGTCTATGGGGTTAATTAATTCAATCCTGCAGCCAAGATTCTGCCAGAGTAAGAATAAAGCTCACTGCCTGATTCATTAAAAAATGTTTAAACTTAGAATATGTGGATAAACAATTACAAAAATAATATGATTTCCAGATTGATTCTTTGCCCATTTTGGAAATATTTAGAATGTGTTTAGTTTTGGTGTGCTGTGTTGGATGAACACTGTAGTTTATTTCATAAATTATAGCTAAGGAAACCCTGGCTTTGTCAATGTAGAATGCTTGTGTAATTGTCTATTTCTGACCCTATTCAAAACGTTAGCTATGACCTACAAAAAGCCATGTCTGGACTGTTTCAACAACTATTTTCATCTATTTGAATTTGGGCAAACTTTAATGTCTTGCTATCTCTGAAGAAAAGCTTAGAGGTAATGCCAAAAAGATCCTCTTGAAGTATTTCTGTCCTTACTTTGTTCTCTTTCTGTTAACTGGAAAAACGTTGAAGCTGACTTTAACAGTAGAAGCCATTAATTTATTTTAAAACGATTGTGTTCCTGCTTGAATTTTTAATTATATGTCTACTCCCTATCTATTTTTAGGGACTAATTGATGTAACATCCTGCTTGGGTGGGGAGTTGGACAAGATGACCTACAAGTTCCCTTCCAACTCTGTTAAGTTAATCTTAAACAATGCAAATGAAAAAAATAAACAACTGTAATTGGATAAATAGGTTCAACTGAAGGGGGCAGCTGACATGCATATCCAAAGTTTTAGATACATTTGCCAAATTTTTCAGATAATTCTGGACAAAGGTTTACTATATCATAGGGTTAAAATCTAACAGGCTGCCAAAGAAGAAACATAAAGAATTGAGTTTTTTAGTATTTCCCTCTTTTGCAGTGGTTGGGTGAGCAACCAGACAACTGAAAAAGGGAGAAATGTCACGAAACAGCCATTCCCTAAGTCTCTTCTTCATTTGATATTACCTTTGGTTAAAAGCATACCTGTCCTCGATTCAGCCAGATGGCATCCACCACCGCGTCAACAGCGCTATCCAAGTCAGCTGAGTCAAAGACAATGAAGGGCAACTTCTCCCCAAGTTGGAGACAAAGCTTCTTGCCACTGCCAGCTGTGGCTTGACGCAGGTAACGGCCCACCTGTACCAGCAACACATTCCCCATCACATCATATTTAAAATGGCCACTGACCATCCCTCCCACACCAGCCCACCGTCCCATTCCTCATGTCAAATTCTTGCTCTAGTTGGAACAAGGGAGAATGGAAATATTGCTGATTTTGGAATAAGTAGGAGACCGAAGGTCCTGAGCTACACTACATTATCAAAAGAACAGTGAAATGCAGTGGGTGATTGGAAAACAGAAGAAAGCTGGAATGAAGTAGATACAGGAAATCCTTGACTTATGACCACAATTGAGCCCAAAATTTTTGTTGTTAAGAAAAACATTTGTTAAGTGAGTTGTGCCCCATTTAACGTCCTTTCTTGCCACATTTGTTAGGTGAATCACTGCAGTTGTTGAGTTAGTAACTCAGTTGTTAAGTGAATCTGGCTTCCGCCTTGACTTTGCTTGTCAGAAGGTCAGAAAAGATGATTACATGACCCTGGGACACTGCAACTGTCATAAATGTAAGTCAGTTGTCAAGTATCTGAATTTTGATTAACTGACCATGGGGATGCCACAATGGTCATGTGAAAAATGATGATAACTATTTTTTAGTGCCCTTGTAACTTCAAAGTCATTAAATGAATTATTGTAAGTTGAGGACTACCTGTTATCTGTTCTTAGGGAAGTTCTTAGGGAAGAACTAAAAATGTTTGAAGCTCTTGCTTCCTAAAGTGAAACACGGCTAAGTGATTTCCTCAGAAAGCAGATCTAAAATGTTCTTTACTGTGACTATCTCCAACCAGACATCTTCCAGTTGTGTTGGACTACAGTTCCCATACCGTATTTTCCGGCGTATAAGACGACTGGGCGTATAAGACGACCCTCCTCAGAGCCATTTAAGGCTCGTCAGAGCCTTATGGGCTGGTCTGCCTGGTTACAGGAGAATGAGACCCGGCGTATAAGACGACCCCCGACTTTTGAGAAGATTTTTGTGTGTTAGAAAGTAGTCTTATACGCAGGAATAAGGCCTGGGAATTGCAAACCATCTAATATGAAGCCTCAGGACCAGAAGTCTATTCTACTACTACTGGACACACAGAAACAGATTATTGAACTTCCCATTAGGTGCCTTGTTAAGACAAAAGGAGCTTTTGAAAATTTCCCACAAAATTTGGGAGCAGAGGAATTGGTTGAAAGATTTCTTTGAATTTAATTGGCCCAACAATTTCTCAAGAATGTTCTTGAGCAGTCCAAGAATGGACTGCTCTTTAGCAATGATAGTAGCATCATCGCTGCAAAAAGTCCATTGGGCAAATTCCCTCGGGTTTTTTTTTTTTTGTGGATTTAACTAAAACATAAGAAGTCAGGAAAGCAATGACAGCTTATACAGTGAAAAGTGCATCTACACAAAACCTTTTGTCTATTTTGTTGTTCAGCCTTCCCTAATCTGTGTCTTTTCTGGGAAATGAATTTCAAGACCCAGATTTCCCCTGCCAACATAGCCATTACTGAGAATTTAGGGAATTGAAGCCCATAATATAATTGGAGGCTGTCCAAATTGGAGAAAACCACCATTATAAATAAGGGTCAAAATACTGCATTCCTGTTAATACGGCTTAATGATCTTTATGCTGAACAATTTTTCTATCTGAGAAAGCTTTAAAACCTGGCTCTGGGCCTGAACACTTTATAAATCAATTTTTAATTTAATTGCTTTTTTATTTTATTTCATGTGTATTTTTTTTCATTGTTATGATGCGTTTTTCATATTTTCTGCATACAGGTAATCCTCAACCTGCAGCCATTAGTTTTGTAGCCATTCAAAGTACACAACAGTGCTGGCATTTCCATGGTCACATGATGAAAATTGGGCACTGGGCAACTACAACAGTTGCAGCATCCCTGGCCTAAACTAATCTGACTGCCATTTGTGACTTCCAGCCTCCGATAAGCAATCAATAGGAGTTTATTTAATAACAGCACGATTCACTTAATAACTGAGTAATTTGCTTAAGAAACTATGGCCAATTTTTTTTTAAATTGGGTTACAATTCAGTTGTTCCCTGCTTAGCAATGGAAATTTTGGTCCCAGTTGTGGCCGTAAGTCAAAGACTAACTGTATTGTCTTCCCATTCAAATACCTCATAAAGCAAATCAACAGGAAGAGCAACAATAGCCATAATAACAATAGTGCTGCCATATAATTTCTGAAAAATTCTCTTTTCAAAGAATGCAAATTCCCTTTGACTAAATTGAATGAAACAGAGTTTAAAAACAAAACAAAATGGAGGGACGGAATAGATCCCTCTGACTTTGAATGTAACACTTCAGAATAATTTCATCCTGCTCTTAATGCAACAGTTTACAAAATGCAGACAGGATTGCAGGCTCATCAGACATTTTTATTCATGTATATCCCACTTTTTTATTTTTTATAAATAAATCAAGGTGGTGAACACCACAATACTGAAAACAATACCTGTTTTCCCCACAATAACAACCCTGGGAGGTGAGTTGGGCTAAGAGAGAGTGACTGGCCCAAGGTCATCCATTTGGCTTTCCTGTCTAAGGCAGGACTAGAACTCACAGACTCCTGGTGATTGGGCCAAAGACATTCAGCCAGCTTTCATGCCTAAGGCAGGACTAAAACTCACCCTGGGTGCCTTAATCCAGGGGTCCCCAACCCCCAGACCATGGCCCAGGCTGCAACCCATCTGGAACCAGGCTATGGAAGTGGTGGATTAGTGAATGTTTGTGCGAAGCTGCATTTGTGAATGCAGCTCCTGCATGAAACTATCCCCTCTTCCCTCTCCTGCCTCTGCCGGTCCAGAAAGGTTGGAGACCTCTGCCTTAACCTATATATTTATTTATTTGTTTATTTATTATTTTATTTATTTATTAAATTTCTATACCGCCCTTCTCCTGGCGGACCCAGGGCGGTGTACAGCCAATTAAAACCAATACATAAACAATTAAGACCATCCTAAAATCAATATAAGCTAAGGCTGAAAGTTTAGATTTGTATACCGCCCTTTTCCTTGAGGACTCAGGGCAGTGGACAGCCAAATAAAAACAGTACACAAAAGTTAAAAATTTCTTTAAAAAGCATATAACTTTGGCTAAAATTAAAACTAAAATTAAAACATATATCAACTATGTTATCCTCAAGACTGGTAAAAGCAACGCAACCCTGATCTTCTCTCCTGACCCTCTTCCTAAATGCCTGAATGGAGGGAGACAAAGAGGCCTTATTTTATTTATTTATTAGATTTATATTGCCGCTTATTCGCCCATGGTGACTCATTTTACCTTGGCAGTTCCAGCAAAGGCCACTTTGTCAATGCCTGGGTCACGTGCCAAGGCTTCTCCCAGCCCCTGATCGCCAGTGAGGACATTGAAGACCCCTGGAGGGAGCCCAGCTTGGGTACAGACCTCGGCGAAGAACAGAGCAGCCAAACCGGTGGACCTGGCTGGCTTCAGGATTGTCGTGTTTCCTGTTGGCAAAGCATGCGGTGGAGAGTTAGGGATGGAAATAAGAGAAAAGGCAGATAAAAAGCTAGAGAAATATCTATTCGCTATATTCTTCTCTCCCATGCAGTGGCTTCCAAATATGTTGGACTGCAACTCCTATGATAGATAGGCCTCGACTTACAACAGTTCGTTTAGTGACCGTTCAAAGTTATGACATCACTGAAAGAAGTGACGTATGACTAGTTTTCACACTTACGACTGTTGCAGCATCCCCATGGTCATGTGATCCAAATACAGTTGGCAAGTGACTCATATTCATGACAGTTGCAGTATCCCGGGTCATATGATCATAAAATGGGGCAAAACTCATTTAACAAATGTCTCACTTAGCAAGATAAATTTGATGCTCAATCACCTCTATTCCCAGTCACTTGGGAAAATTGAAGGACATTAGGTGAGGGAAAAAAGCTGAAGAAGACAAAGGGGGAGCCAATGATTTCCATTTTTTTCATGACAGAAGTCAGTGTCAGATTTAGACTTGGTAAGGCCTGAACTCTCAAGGCTTTTCGTTAAAATGTTACCCGAGAAGGTCTCACAAAAAAAAGACCTTGTGTTTTCAGAAAAAGTTGAAGCTGTATCTTGTTTAGCTCATGCTTACATCTAGCACTGGGTCAGCAGAATCAAGACAAGAAAGCATTTGTAAATAAGGGCAATCTGAAAAAAGACAATTGAGGCAGAGAAAATGGGGAACCAGAGTCCTTTTCTCCATCTCAAGGTTCAATCCTGGGCAGATGGCCAATGAAACTGAAAGGGAAGATGGAAGAAAAGTCCTTGGCGCTTAATATCTCAGGAGTTTAGGGAACGTTCTTATCACCTAGCTCAGAAGATTGATATTAGCCACATATAAAGACAAAGTCTTTTCAAGTATGATAAGCTAGGGATAGATAAATGATAAATAAAAAAGTAGATTTTGTGAGTTTATTGATCTATACAACATATACTTTAAATTTGATTTATATGTTTATACTTTAAATTTGATTTATATATACTATTCAAAGTACCCAGTTTATAACTCCAGTTTGTCAGTGATGGTGCCTTTGAGTCAACATTCAATTTAAGAAGTCTATGCAATTTTCTTGGTAATATGTTCAGATATAGTTCATCACTGCCTTCTTTCTAGGTCTGATAAATAGTAACTGAGGTAAAGTCATCCAGCTGGCTTTGTGCCCAAGGCAGGATTAGACCTCACAATCTTCTGGTTTCTGGCCCAATGCCTTTAACCTCTTCACTAGGGGTGTCAAACTCAATTTCATTGAGGACCACATCAAGATTGGGTTTGACCTTGGAAGGCCGGGTGGGGGGCTGGAGGCTGGGTGTGGCCATGGTGGGATTGACATGGGATCGCACCTCCACAGACATAGTTTTATAAACTTACAAAAATAGAGAGGCATACATTTCTGTGATTTTGTTTTTTTAATACTTACTTGATCACCTTATGAGAGAGAGATCAGATCAAGAAACTGACTCCATAGGAAGGCTAGAACTATAAATTATTGACATAGGCTATAGTAGCAGAATCCTGCAAGCTTGAAAGGTAAAATATTTTGTTTTTCCTCCCATATATAACCTTCTGAGTCAAGGACGGCCTCTTGGAACACTCTGGAGGTCCCATATTGGGCCTGGAAGGCACTCTGGCCAAAAGTGGTTGGGGAGGGGGGGTAAGGGGGACGGCAATGGTGGGTTTCAAATTTTTTTACTACCGGTTGGCAGTAAAGGTTGGTGTGGCTTGGTGGGCATAGTAGGGGAAGGATATGGTAAAATCTCCATTCCACCCCCAATCCAGGGGGTTACTGCAAAATTCCCATTTCCCCCCGAACAGGACTTGGGAAGCAGAGAACAGATGGGGGCGGGGCCAGTCAGAATTTGTATTATTGGTTCTCCAAACTACTCAAAATTTCTGCTACCAGTTCTCCAGAACTGGTCAGAACCTGTTGAAACCCACCTCTGCATCACGCCCCATTTTTGCTAGCAGAGGCACCATGGGCCGGTCCTTTGCTATTTCCAGACTGGCCCCATGGGCCAGACCTAAGCACCCTGCAGGCCGGATGTGGGCCGCGAGCCTCGAGTTTGACATCCTGCTCTACACCAAATCAACTCTCAACTCCAGGTTACAGTATTTCCTTTAAAAGCACAGCAGAGAGACAAGATATGCTATAGGTTCTTTCTCTTAAGGAGGTCCATTTAGTGGGACCAAGAAGAAGAATGACCTTATCCAAGATGGCTCCCTTCCTGTGGAAGATCTTCGCTGTGGAAATAAGATTGACCTTCACCTTGATACCCTTTTAAAAAGCCCTGAAGACATGGTTTTGCCAGTGGGCCTGGACATCCCAAGATAATATATGGAGCCCATCATGTGGTTTGTTTGATTGTTGTCACCAGGAGGCTGACAGTTCATTGAGTTTTCTACTGGGATTTTATAAGCCACCAGGAGTCAGCCTGAGTGAATTGGGCAACCACATAAATTTTCTTAATGGAATAAAAACACATATTTTTAACCACATCATCTTTCAAAGAACTGAGTTCAAGTTTCTTTTTCTCTGCATAATTTTACTCGCAGATTACCCTCACAAGATAGAGTAAACTGGGATCAACTCAGTGATTTTTGTGTCAGGGTGGATCTCAAGACTCGCTTGGATGAGTTGGAACCATTTTTACATACCCATTGCCAGGGCTGAACACAACTTCCATGTCAGCGTCAGCAAAGGAAAACTTCGAGGAATAAGAATAGCAACAACACCTATAGAGAGACAAATTTCATCAAAAACGGAGTGTTTCCATGGCTGCGTTCAATACCTACAACAATCCTTTTTAGAGGCCCCCAAATGTGCCAAATTTTTTCTATTTTCTGCCTTGGGATCTGTACAGGAAGGCTGCAGTCCAAGAGCAAAACTTCCTACAGGTGTTATTTCTTAGAGAGGAACTCCAGAGTTCTACCTAGCCAGCAAGTGTATTAATAAAGTGGGGATTCTAGCTGAACCTACATTATAGCACACCACAAAACTGTGAATGCAAATCTTGATAAACTTCAGGAGCTGACTTCTTTATTGAATTTTTAAACATTTTCAATTATTTATTATATACTTTCATATAACTAGTCACGAGACTCAAAAGCCTCTGGTGTTGAAACATCCAACATGCAATATTCATCCTTCAAATAATCCAAAAAATGTTGCAGTCTTAACAGTTAAACCTATCACTAGTGCCTGTTCTTATTTATTTTTTTATTACTATCAGCCTTGCTATGTTTTAATATAAAACATTAAGCTACTGTAGACAGCTGTACAAAAAATAAAGAATACAATGCAAAAAGCAAATGTAATTAAACAAAGCAGTTTACTACTGGACAATACACACAGTTTGCCTGTGACCCCAAATCTAATCATAGGGATTAATGTTTCTGTCTGTGTGTGTGTGTGTGTGTGTGTGTGCGCGCGTGTGTGCCTGCATGACCCCATTAGCCTTTAAGCACATGGAAAGAGCTAATAGTGTTCCTAGGTTTCCATCACAATGAATAGACATACCCAAATAAATTATTATGTTGAAAAAACTGAAGATAAAATTATTGATGATGAAGGATTAGTTTAAGAAGCTGCACAGAATCAGTCACAATTTTGGGAAGTGTTCATTCTGCCAAAACGGGTATCAGCAACCCGTGGCTCCAGAGCTGCATGTAGCTTTTTCACTTCTCTGCTCCAGCTCCCTGTGGGTGATCCCACCACTGGCTGGCCCTGCTTCTCACCCTCCCCTCCCAGTCACTCCTCGCCTGGCCTGAGAAGGTAAGGGCAACGGCAGTGGATGGAGACTCGCTCCATATTCCAGAGTGGAAGCGAAGTGCCCCTGTACTTGCTGGATCTCGCAGGCGCTTCTTCCGGTGGCTCGCTGTTGTCTTCCGGATGTCAGTTGCTATGATGCCCCACTTCCCTGCTGATCATCGGCGCGCTGTTAGTTTGCTATCTTCAGTGGGCTTTGAAGTGGCAGCGGCAGAAGCAGCACCAGAGTGACCGGTGCTCCTGTCACTCCATTTGCACATTGGGTCAACCTGAGTACTGGATGAGTGTAACAATCTGTCTCTATCTGTGCCTGTCCCACCGGACCTTGCCAGGCACACAAGAATTGTTCATGTGCCTGATTTGTCCCAGATAAGTGGCTTTGCACCTGCATGGCTAAGTTACATTATTCTGTCTGTTCTTGTGCAAACATACACATACAGAGAGAGAGAGAGAGAGAGAGAGAGAGAGAGAGAGAGAGAGAGAGAGAGAGAGAGAGAGACAGACAGACAGACAGACAGACAGACAGACAGACAGACAGACAAAGATTCAGTGGGAAAGAGCTGTCTTTTATACCCAAACACTATTCTTGCAGCACTCTGCTCTTGCACATGAATGCAGAGTGGCTGGGAAGGGGGCTACTTTCAAATATGCACTCACTTGTTGGGTTTTTTTATTTAGGGTTCTTAGAGCAGATCTTTCACATCTGTTCTCTCTCTCTTTCTCTGTCTCCAGACATCAGATTCCTACTATCCTTCACCGGGGGGGGGGGGGAGGAGAAAGAATGGAGGGAGGGAAGGAGGGAGGCAGGGCGGGAGGGAGGGAGGGAGGGAGGGAGGGAGGGAGAGAGAGAGAGAGAGAGAGAGAGAGAGAGAGAGAGAGAGAGAGAGAGAGAGAGAGAGATGTTGCACAGAAAAAAAAATACCGGGAGCCACAAAACCTGGGTAGGCGTGGCTGGGGGGTGTTGTGGGAGTAACATTGAGTTGGCCACATCCACCCAGGTTTTGTGGCTCCTGGGTTTTTCTTTTCTGTGAGAAACGGGTCCAAATGGCTCTTTGAGGGAAATGGGCTCAAGTGGCTCTTTGAGTGTTTAAGGTTGCAGACCCCTGGGCTAGAAGGTAGGGGACAACACCTACAAGACTGGAGACCAAGGTAAGGTCACTCATTTCTCCCCACCCAATAGCAATATCTAAGCAGTCTTCATTCGGTGTCTCCAATTCATTCCCCCCTACCAAAAATACAGTTAGATGCAAAAAAAAAAAAGCCTCTTTGTGTACAGATATTCTATATACAGGTAGTCCTCCACTTACAACACTTCATTTCGGGATTGTTCAAAGTTACAAAGGCACTGAAAAATGTGACATATGACCATTTCAGTCAGTTATGACTAAATGGACAATAGTTACGATCTTTACAGCATCCCCATGATCATATGATCAAAACTGAGATGCTTGGCAATTGGTGTATATTTATGCCCTTTGCTGTGTCCCAGGGTCATGTGATCACCTTTTGAGACCTTCTGACAAGCAAAGTCAATGGGAAATCAGATTCACTTTAACAACCAGGTTACTAATTTATCAACTGCGGTGATTCACTTAATAACTGCGGCAAGAAAAGTTGTAAAATGGGGCAAAACTCATTTAACAAGTATCTCTTAAAAACAGAAATTTTGGGCTCAATTGTGGTCCTAAATCAAGGACAACCTGTACAACCCAGTCCTTAATTTCAGAAGCATTGCAATCTTTATAAACAATCCCCTCCTTTCTTTGATCACTACTGCATTATCATACATGACAAGGGCATACCGAATGGTCAAAGTCCAGTCATTTCAAGCTTCCAATGTGCCCTTTTCCTGTTATGGCCATTTTGGTGCTATTTCAAGTGTCAACAAGTCATTACAAGATTCAGGAGCTTTCAGGAGATCAAAACAACCTGCTATGATCTTGTAACCATTACATAGAACCTAAAACCAAGCATTTCAACCATTTCATTCTCTTCTAGTGCAGAAGTCTCCGAACTTGGCAATTTTAAGACGTGAGGACTCCCAGAACTCCCAGAATTACCCGATCAGATCCCAGCTCCAATATTCAGTGCTTCAAGGGGGGTGGGGGTGAGGCAGATAAAGTCCATGCTAGGAAAACCTGACTAAATAGGACGCTGGGTGTTTTTTCCAGGCTAAGATTCCAGTCTCCCCAGCTTACCAAGTGGCTGCCAGTTGCTCATCTGTTCCTCCATCAGTTGGGCCCATCCTGCGTAGTGGTAGAAATGGCGTACAACCAAAGGGAGATCTGCTTCTTGGCTTTCACGGATCAAATTTCCACTGTCGAGACTCTCCAGAACGCTGAGCAGCCGCTGATGTTTCTGGATGGTCCTGGCAATACTGTGGGAAGAGGCAACTTCAGATAAAGCACAGCTGGCTGAATGGCTGCACATGTTGCAGTTCCAGGACCAGCTGAGAGGAATAAGCTATAGCGCATTAAGAAAGAAAGAAACTCTTCTCCACTTATGACCAGTCGTTTACAACCGTTCAAATGTACGATGGACCTCCACCGGATTACTTATAACCCAGATTTTAATGTCTGACAATTAGCCTACCCCATGGCCACGTAATTGTATTTTGGACATTCAACAAGTAACAACATTTATGGCCATTTACAATATCCTGCAGTCATGTGATCATAAATCACCCTTTTCCCCTGGAAATTGATGTTTATTTCTGGTTTTCTTTTCTGACAATGAATTTGTTTAATGACCACAGTGTTTACTTAATGATTGTGGTGTTTGCTTAACACCTACCACTAAATGATCACATGGTGACTTGCTTAACAACGAGCACAAGGTATGACTGTAATTCTTGATCATAAGTCATAGACGCTGCCAGCAAACCAGGTGACATATGGATTCCGAATTCCCCAGGTACTATGGCTTTCAATTAAAATTCTGGAGGATGAAATACATTTATCTGGAAAATGCCAAGGCAGAGGATCTTCAACCAAGCCAAGTTTAAGATGTATGGACTTCAATTCTGTTTGGCTAGGGCAGAGTTCCCCAACCTTTCTGGCTTTGAAGACCGGTTTGGGGAGGGGGGGGGGAGATAGGATGGTTCTGCACTAGCAGCTGGCAAGTGTGCGCACACATGCAGCTCCATTTACATGAGTGGCAGGCATGCATTCCCTTTGTCTGTGCAAATGGAGTATGTCCATGTGCTTGCCTGCTGCTTACTACAGCCGAGTTCCGAATGGCTCATAACACAGTACTGGGCCGCAGCCTGGAGTTTGGGAACCCCCAGGCTAAGGAATTCTGGTTGTTGAAGTCCACACATTTTAAAAGTTGCCAAATTTGAAAACACTGAACTATACTGTAGGTGCTACACCATGGCAAAGCTTCTTTGAGAATTCTATTAAAGATCATTTAGAACTCTGGTTTCCAATGACACCTGAAAAAAAAATTAAACAGTGATGATTCTGGATGGTCCTAGCTACACACGTTATGACTAAAATAGTAAGTGTGGTGTACAGGTAGTGTACAATTTTGAGCCCAAAATTGAATGAGACAATTATTAAGTGAATTTTGCCCCATTTTATAATCCTTCTTGTCACAGTTGTTAAGTGAATCACTGCAGTTGTTAACTTGATAACATGGTTGTTAAGTAAATCTGGCTTCTCCATTGAATCTTCCCGTCAGAAGATCGCAAAAAGGGATCACATGACCCCAGGACACTGCAACCATCATTAATATGAACCAGTTGCCAAGCATCTAAATTTTGATCACGTGATCACAGTCATAAGTGTGAAAAACGTTCATAAGTCACTTTTTTCAGAGAGGTTGTATTTTCAACAATCACTAAGTGAACTGTTGTAAGTCAAGATTACCTGCAGTTGTTATAATTCTGCAATCACCCGGGTCAAGGACATAGGTGGAGAATGTCCAGATGTTACTGAATTACACTCCTAGCATCTCTCACTACAAACAGACAAGCCACTGTTTCCCCAATCTATACTCAAAGATACCTTTTGTATTCATTTAGTGACTGTTGGAAGTTACAACAGCATAGAAAAAAATGACATGACCAGTTTTCACACTTACAACCGCTGCAGCATCCCCGTGGTCACATGATCAAAATCACTTGCAAACTGGCATCTATTTGTGACAGTTGCACTATATCAGGGTGATGTGATTCCCATTTGTAACCTTCCCAGATGGCTTCCGACAAAGTAAATGGGGAAGCAGATTCGCTTAAAGACTGCTTGATTTACTTAATAATCCCACCGATTCACTTAACAACTGTGGCAAAAAAGGTGCAAAATGCAGCAAAACTCACTTAACAACTGCCTCACTTAGCAATGGACTGCTTTGATAAAAGAAAAAGAAAAACCACAATTACTTTTGTTTCTAGTTGGAAACCACTTCTGGACTTGGTTCTTGAGGTGGGAAAAAATGAAACTTTGATTATGGGTTTTACCAATTAGATAGATTTGTTGTTATAAAAATGGCTAGTTTATACTATTATGCTATTTAAAGTAAAAAAATTAAGTTTTGATGTTATTGTTTTATTCTACTGCGCCAAAGGCAGTCGGCAGTCAACAGCTTTTTTTCTTTTTTCCCTTCTTTTTTCCCTTTCCCCTTCCTCTTCCTTTCTCTTTTCCCTCCCCTCTTTTTCCTACTATTTGCTTTTGTATTTTTGTATTTCATATTACCTCTCACATCCTGGACATAAACTGTTTTAACTTCTTCCCTCATGGTGACGCTATAGGACACTGCATGCCAAAACAAAGGGACACAAGGACAGTTTTTTCTCCCATGCCATCCCTCTGCTAAACGACTAATTCCCACAACACTGTCAAACTACCAAGTAGGGCTCTGTTACTATTATCCTTCTTATCTTTCCTATTACCTACCTCCTTATCTTATGATTATAGCTTTGTTGCTTGTATCTTACAATTTATATTGTTTTCTTTAGTATCCTAGTATGATTTATGTTGACTGCTTACTTAGTATTCTATGACTATCACTTATGGTTATGTATTTTATGATGAATATGATCATGATTTGTCACTTTTTGCTTGTACGTGCATTGACAACTTATGAACTGGAGACAAATTCCTTGTGTGTCCAATCACACTTGGCCAATAAAGAATTCTATTGCTATTCTATTCAAAACTGAAGAAAGCTGAACAACTTAGCAGAACTTGGGGGCACAACTGTGGTCATAAGTAGAGGATTATCTGTAAATCGCCAAGATTACTCTCTTGTGACTGCCTCTTACTTGTAAAGGTGTCGGGCTCGAACGTGGCCGGGGAGTTGACTCCAACTTTCATAGGCTACTTTAGCAGCCTGAACAGCTTTGTCCACATCTTCTTTCTTGCCTTGAATTGTGGTGGCCAGTGGATCCCCTAAAGGAGAGGAAGGAGAAGGAAGAGGGGTGTTTTTTCTCTTGAAAAGTCTCCCTGAAATAACAATATCATTAGCACTTGGACTTATACACTGCTTCACAGTGCCTTATAGCCCTCTCTAAGCAGTTTACAGAGTCAGCATATTGCTCCCAACAATCTGGGTTCTCATTTTACCCACCTCGGAAGGATGGAAAGTTGAGTCAGGTTCAAACTTCCTGCAGTGGGCAGAATCCACCTGTAATACTGCATTCTAACCACTGCGCCATCACGGATTGATTGAAAGGTTCAGAAATTCTTAGCAATTTTGGGAATTGGGAAGTATTTGCTGTCATTTTAAGGAATACAGTCTGCCTTTTTTGAAGGGGAAGGAGATATTAGCAGCAATCACTACAGTTTTGGGAGTTGGGATTGAGTAAATGTCAACGTTCCAAGTAATGCAACAATAAAAAGCAGAACACGGAGACAGGCAAGTTCCTCAAAGAACAATTTATTCGATACATCATATTGGCACAACTGGTGAAAGCTGACTCTGAAAGTTCCCCTAATCAAAAAGTAAAAGTTTCCCCGTTTCCCCCTGAGTCACAGGTCATACTGTCCAATCAAGGTGCTGGCTGGTTGCTAGGTTACTTCACTCCTCCTCTGGCCAGCCACCTGTTAGAACGTCCTTGGTTCCCACAAGAAAACCACATCTAGCTATTTCCCCCCTTCCTGTCCCTTCTTCTGCCTTGCTTTGTGGCAATCCTGAAGCCTCCAAGATAGCCTCAGCCAGGTTCACTTCATGGTGGGCAGTAAGGCAATGTGAATGGCCTTCGGCATCTCTTTAGCCATGGTTTTTCATGGCATTACAAGCAGCATAGAAAATATAGCCTTTCCAGCCTCAGAGAAATGGAGTTTTTGGAGCAGAAGCATATAAAATACTAAATCAATGTTTCTCTACCTTAGCAAGTTTAAAATGGATGGCCTTCAATTCCCAGAATTCCCCAGCCAGCAGAAATGCAGAATATATGTAACCTCCCACAAAAGCCAGCCTCCCTTGTTAATCCACCATCTTTACCTGAGTTGGGATTCTTGATTGTGTAGGTCTCTCGCCCATCTGGTTTCAGCCACTTGCCCTTTATAAAGTGTCCCAATTTACGACCATGAGATTCTAGCCAGGACTGAAGAGAAAGAGGGAAATGTCAGGTTATAGGGAAAAGAAGAATTTACTCTATACCTATTTGGAAGAATTGGAATCTTCTTCAAATAATAATGGATACTTAGCAACCTTTTCCAGAAAACAGGAGGGAACAGCCAGTTTCAAGGAGGGAACCTGTAACTTCAAAAAGCTGCTAGACTAACAGGCTATGCTGTTAGGCCTAGCCAATAGTCAGGGCTGAAAGGAGATCCATTAGCATAACATTTGGAGATCCACTGTTTCCCTACCCAGTGATCCACCCTAATTGAGAGGAAAGATCAGAACACTCAGCCTTTAGCATTGCAGGTAGTCCTCGACTTTCAACTATTTGTTTAGCAACTGTTCAAAATTACAATAGCACTGAAAAAAGGGCCTTGCAATCAGTCTTCACACTTACAAGCATCCCCAGGTCACATGGTGAAAAGTCAGGTTCAAAATACCAGCATGTATTTACGATGGTTGCAGTGTCCCAGTGTCATGTGATCCCCATTTACGACCTTCCCAGTTGGCTTTTGGCAAGTCAATGGGGGAAGCAGAATTCACTTAATCTTTTAGTCTAATCCCCTGCTCAGACGGGAAACCCTATACCATTTCAGACAAATGGTTGTCCAATCTCTTCTTAAACGCTGGAAGGGGGTTGGACTAGAAGACCTCTAAGACCTTCTAACTCTGTTGTTCTGTTCTGTTCTGTTCTATTCCGTCTGTCAAACTGTAGGATTGTCTATAATCAGAGAGTTAGAAGGATCAACTAAGAGAGTGATGAATTGTGTTCTGTTTGCACATCAGGTTATATTGTAAGTTACTAAGTCAGATGTCCTGATTTGGGGGCAGTGCAAAAAGCTCAGTTTGTAGTATCTTCAACACTCTAATAGTCAATGTTGGAGTAATATGGCAATAGCTACCAGGTTGTGGAAAATTTGAAGTTTATTAAATATATTGGTGCATTGATATACAGCTAGTTTAGTATAAGCAGTTCTCAACTGAGACCATAACTGGGACCATAATCTCCATTGCTTAATAAGGCAGTTATTAAGTAAATCTGTCCCAATTTTACCACTGTATGTGTGTGTGTGTGTGTGTGTAGTAGCTTCATATAACATGCATCATCCATTGTTTTCTAGTTTGGGCTAGTAAGCATTCCATGCAAGAGAATTTTCTATACAGCTGGTTATCTTCCTCACTGCCATAGCCAGCTTCTAACTCAGTTTGCATAAAGAAGAGGACTAACTTCTCCAAATTTAGGGTTTCTCTAAAGCCTAATCTGAAAATGTCTAATTTGAAGAACCAAAAGACTGAGTACTTCACTTTTCCAAAACTTGTTTTAAATATTAAAGTCTCTTGAACGTCAATCATA
Organism: Coluber constrictor foxii; assembly: GCA_038048745.1. Lineage (NCBI taxonomy): Eukaryota > Metazoa > Chordata > Lepidosauria > Squamata > Colubridae > Coluber > Coluber constrictor. The sequence continues at coordinate 58,220,914 of CM075961.1, read as the reverse complement.
AATACACATACATTTGTGCCTTCAAATTAGCTTTTGTCTCTTGGCAGCTGCCTGTACTATCTTTGGCAAGATGGAACTGGTTTGCCATTGCCCACTTCATAGGGCTGAGAGAGAATGACTGGCCCAAGGACACCCAAGTGACTTTGTCCCTAAGGCAGGACTAGAACGCATGGTCTCCCTGTTTCTAGCCCGATACCTTAATCACTACATCAAACTAGCTATTCATAAAATCAAGATACTTTGCCATCAGTATGCTCTCTTTCCCTTGTACATGTTTACGTTCTTTTTCCTTTCTTTCCTCTCCATTATGACTACATTCCTTCAACATGCCAAAAATGTTTCTGGAACAGTGGGAAAAAAAATCAAATATAAAGTATGCCCATCTTCCCACCCCAGGTATCACCCTAAGCCAGCAATTCAAGTGCTTGGTGGACAGGAAAAATGTGATTTACGTGGTAGTAAGAACACAGCTGGGAGGAATTTAATTGGAATGATCCACATGGGCCATGCAGAAGATTTCAGTGGGTCAAATGTAGCCTGCTGGATACCCATGCATGCCATAGTCAATTACATTAATCAGATGAAATTATCCAAAGAGTGCCATCCGTTAATGGGGGTCAGTTATCTTCTACTATAAAACATTTTAGCTGTTTTAGTGCAGAAACTTGTCCCTGCTCTTCATAAAAAAACCTTGCAAGCACCAGATGTCTAAAAATGTAGTATGGATTGCTTTTCCACTAGAAATAAAGATAATCCTCAATGTAAGACCACAATTGAGCTCCAAATATATGTTGTTAACCTGAATTTTGCCCCATTTTACGACAGTTGTTAAGTGAATCACTGCAGTTGATAAGTTGGTAACATGTTTGTTAAGTGAATCTGGTTTCCCCATTGATTTTGTCAAGATTGCAAAAGGTGATCACATGACTTTGGGAAAGAGCAACAGTCATAAGTACGAACCAGTTGCCAAGCATCGATCACATGATCATGGGGATGCTACAAAGGTTGCAAGTGTGAAAAACGGTCATAAGTCACTTTTGCAGTGCCATCGTAACTTTGAATGGTCACTAAATGAACTGCTATAAATCAAGGACTACCTGTACTGTTTTCATTCATTTTCTAATCTATGCAGAGATATTCACTGAGTGATCAATCAGTTAAACCTAATGCTTAAGAAACACAGTGCTAAGACTGTAGAAAGGTATCTTAAAACTGTCAAAGATTTCAAGGCTAAAATAATTATTACAGAGAACCTAATCCTATTGTTAAGATTGTAAGGGAGAGAGTGAGATTGTCCCCAAAAAACACTAATTCAGCTTGAATGCAAGTATACAAAAGCCAAAGTTTGAAACCCTCAAGAAGAAAGGCTGGAAAATATTTCAACCTGGGTCTCACCAGATGTTTTTATCTAGAATTCCCTGACTATCAGTTATGTTTGTTCGAGGCTCATGAGAATTACAAGCTGGGTTCCAATACATTAGCAATAGCACTTAGACTTACATACCACTTCACAGTGCTTTAAGTCTAAGCAGTTTACAGAGACAGTATATCACCCCCAACAATCTGGGTCCCCATTTTACCAACCTCGGAAGGATAGAAGGATGAGTCAACCTTGACCCTGTGAGAATCAAACTGCCTAACAGCTGGCGGCTGGCAGTCAGCAGAAGTAGCCTGCAGTACTGCAAAATGTTCTAACCATTGTGCTACCACGGCTCTTAAAGTCACATTAAATTCAAATGCGGCCTGTTTACCTTGTATTTGGGATTGTACAAATTCAACCGCCAGAGTTTATTCATTCGCTATAACTGAACAAACAAGACAGTTTGGTCTAGTGGTTAAGCCATTCGGCTAGAAACTGGGAGACTGCGAGTTCTAGTCCTGCCTTAGGTGTGAAAGCTGGCTGAGTGATTTGGGGCCAATCAGCAGGAGATCATTAGTTCTCACCCCACTTTAGGCATGAAAATCAGCTGAGTGATTTTGGCTCAATCACTCTCTCTCAGCCCAATTCATTACACAGGGTTGTTGTGGGAAGAATAGGAGGAAGAAAGAGTATTATATAGGTTCACCGCCTTGAGTTATTTATAAAAATAATAAAGGTGGGATAAGTGGTTCCTCCACCTCCAAAAAAATACTACAGAGGAAAAGATTTAAGCTAATGAGATATGAAGGGCTGCTGTAAAGCATGGGAAACCTTTAACAGCAGGGGTTCCTGAACCCTGCTCTCTTTACAAGATCTCTCTTCAGAGTCTTTGCAGACATCTTTATTTCGATTCTCTTCCTTTACATGTCCAGGCCCATTCGTCCCCTTGTCTTCTTCTCTTGCTTCCTTCTCCTTCTGGCTCTTGGTCCACATTTGCCGAATCCAAGCCATCTCAGCTACCCAAAGCTGCCGATCCTTCTCCCGTTGAGCTTTCTCTTCTTCCCATAGTCCTTGAAATAGCTTTTCTCTCTCTCTAAAATGTGTCCGGATATCCCGCACCAACTCATCAAATTTGTCATCCCAGGGTCTCTTCCTCCTGTTCCGGAGCTGGGCCAACTTCTCGCGCGTGCTCAGCAGATTCCGTGACCTGCAAAAAGCTGGTGGCAGGGAGGAATGAGATGATATTACTCAAGTGGCAGAGATGAAGACCAAAACTATCTCACCGGAACTCTCCAAACACGAGAACCAGCCTCTGACATACATATACCAATGAAGTAGCATGTCCTTTCATCATTCATATAGACAAAGTGAGGTTCAAAGAATCAAGAGGGGAGCTATTAACATACATAAGGAATGTAGAAATATCAACAGAGAAAAACAATATCCTTAAAACCCATGTAATTCAGTGAATATTAAATGTCTGGGGCAAAAAAGGGAACAAGAAAAGCAAAGCGAATTTAAGTATAGGTAGTCCTCAACTTACAGCCACAATTGAGCCCAAATTTTATATTGCTAAGTGAGAAATTTGTTAAGCAAGTTTTTACAACTTTTCTTGCCACATTTGTTAAGTGAATCACTGCAGTTGTTAAATTAGTAACATGGTTATTAATGAGTCAGGTTTCCCCATTGACTTAGCTTGTCAGAAGGTTGCAAAAGGTGTACCAATTCAGACAAATAGTTGTCCAATCTCCTCTTAAAAACCTCCAGTGTTGGAGTATTCACAACTTCTGAAAGCTAGTTGTTCCACTGATTAATTGCTTTAATTGTCAAGAAACTTCTCCTTAGTTCTAGGTTGTTTGTCTCCTTGATGACATTCCACCCATTGTCCTGCCTTCAGGTGCTTTGGAGAATAGTTTCACTCCCTCTTCAATATCCCTTGAGATATTGGAACACTGCTATCACGTCTCCCCTAGTCCTTTTCATAAACTAGATGTAGACAGTTCCTGCAATCTTTCTTCATATGTTTTAGCCTCCAGTCCCCTAATCATCTTTGTTGCTCTTCTCTGCACTCTTTCTAGACTTTCAACTTCTTTTTTACATCGTGGTGACCAAAACTGGATGCAGAATTCAAAGTGTGGCCTTATCAAGACATTATAAAATGCTACACTATTAACACTTCACCTGATCTTGATTCTATCCCTTGGCTAATACAGTCTAGAATTGTGTTGGCTTTTTTGGCAGCTGCAGCACACTACTGGCTCATATTTAAATGAGTGTCCACTAGGACTCCTCCCACAGTTACAGAGATAAAAGTGAAGGTGAAACAGTTCAATCAGGCTTTTATCAGCAGTTCACCTGCTTATCTCTGGCACTTAATATCTGAAACTTTTAACTGGGAAACCCTGCAAACTGGCACTTGTTGGAAATGAGAGATAGGAATCTGAGCAGATGGCAAAATTGTTCCAGCTTAGAACTGGAATCGATTCCCAGGGATGTGAATCAATTCCACTGAGCTTAAGGGGACTTTATTTCTAAGTAAGGAGATCAGAGATGAAGGAATTGATGACCCCAAGTCCATTCCTTCTCTGATGTCTGGATAAAGCTGATTTCCCTCCCCCCCACCCCACCCCGGATTGCATTGCTCCCTTTTCTACTCACCTCTCCGCTTTACTCCGGTTCTCCAGGGAGCGCCCAGATGCCCCGGGGTCTCCTGCTGAAGCAGAGGCTTCTCCACCATCCTACATCTGCCAGGGACATCCCCTGGAGAGTTTTCCGGAGCAGGGTAGAGGTAAGCCCCATCTGCTCCCCTTCCTCCTCCGCGGGGGTCGGCTTCTTCCCTCGGGGGACTCTTCTCTTCCTTGATCACGCCACCGACCACCTGACGGTGCAGGATCGAGGGCTCCCCATAGATCACGCTCCCGGCAGTCGCTTGAGAAGAGGACGATGAATAGGCGGAGGCGCCGGTAGGCTCTCCCGGCGGCTCCAGATCGCTGCTGTCGGTGACGGAGGCCTGGGTCCAAGCGTATTCGTCCTCCGGGGGCTGCGGGTCCGGATCGAGCTCCGGATCACTTTCCTCCTTGACCACCACCTGGCACCACGGGGCGCCGTCTCCGCGGGAACTGCTTCCCCCGCCGCCCAGGATGGCGTCGAGCTCGTGAAAGAAGCGGCAGCGCTGGCGGGCGACACCGTCTTGCAGCTTGGCTTGCTTGTAACTTTTCTTGAGGTCTTTGCCTTTCGTTCGGCATTGATCCTCGTCGCGGAAATAGCCCTTCTCGGCCATGCGCTCGGAGATCCACTGGTAAACGTCGGCATTCCGGTGGCACCGGTTGAGCTGCGCCTGGATGGATTCCTCGCCCCATAAGGCGAGGAAATCCAGGGTCTCCCGGTGACTCCAAGTGGCCGCCCGAGTTCGAGGCAGTTTAGGGCGATCCGTCGACCTCGGGCCCAGGAAAGAAGAGGGGGAAGGAGAGGACATCCCGGGACTGGAGAGGAAGCGGGGTCGGTGGGTGGCAGGAACAGAAGGATCAATCAAATGAAAGGGGGGGGCACGATCTGCCACCTCTGTTTAATTAAAAATCCAATCCCGGTGCATGCCGGGATGTACCCCCCTCCCTAACCCAGAAGACCAAGCGAGGCGGGTACCTCCGCGGTAGCACGTAACCCGAGGTGGGACTTACTGCGCAACTATTGGCCAACGAGCCCGTGGTATGCATATGAACCTGATTTAAATCGGGACTCTGGAGCCGTCTGCGCCGGCGCGATGGGGGGCGAATTTGCTTTGTACCCCCGCGACAGCAGAGTTGTTACCTCCCTGGGAACCCGGGTGTCAAAGCGGTTCTCACGTTCTGGGCTCCTTTCTCTTCTATTCCTGATTTTGCACGGCGTCTGAAGGTTCCCCCTCTCCCCAGCTGCATCTAATCCGGTTTTGTTTTAAGGAGAGGTGGCGAAGGCGCTGTTAACCTGGGACTGAATCGCAGTAGTTATTCCGGATTTCTACACCGAAAGGGACCGCCAGCAAAATCCTATTAGCGATTGGAAATTCGGAGTCGATCGAATTCGTCTGAAACTTCAGAACTGGCGAAGCGGGAATGACATTGAATAACGGACTCCGCAAGTAAAGTTTTATTTAACAATCCTCCATCCCTCACCCACCCCTCGCCGCTCAATTGCTCCAAACGGCACACGGGCTGTTTGCCAGACACGCTCATCCTACTTCGTTGAAGTTTGGTTTGTTCAGGTACCCAAACTTTTCGGATTCGGATGAAGCTGAGTCACAGACTTACGGTTACTATCCAATGAATATTCTCCCACTTATGGGCTGATACTATATTCATGCATCATTCAAACCCCAAGTTTAGGGCTAAAGCTGATTTTAGAACTGATTTCAACCCTGCCAGGCAGAAGTTTCCAAAAACACAGGCGAGTTGCTCCGATGCAGCAAAAGCAAAATACTGAACACAATATGGAAGTTACTACGGGTCCTAAAGCTTGGGCTAAAACTCTTCATTTTGATTTTCTCAGCAAAGATGAGATTTCCTTAGCCAGATTTCTTTGGCTAAGGATTAAAACTAGTGGAAGGAACCGAGGCAGAAGCGCTGCCGATCGTATAAGAGAGGTGCAAAGCCCGCTCGAGCGCCACCAATAGCGTTTCGTCTTTAGAAGTGTCAAAACAACCTAAATAACGCATACATGCGGAAGTGATTTGTCCCGAACCTGGATTTTCATTGAAGTCCGCCGTATCAGAGCTGGACGGGAGTTCAGCCAGCGAAGCATGCTGCCGTAGAGGGAGCGAAGGTCAGGGACGGACACGAGTGGGAGGCGGCGGGGTTGCGGGGGGGGGGGGAGATGGAAAAAAGCTAAAATGTGAGGTCAAAAGAAGTGCCTCTTGGGGACTGTGTTTTTTTTTTTGGGGGGGGGGAGAAGGAATCAAGATAGAGCAACATCTCCCCGGGCGCGTCTTGGAACCCCACCTTAGCAAAGCTCGGTTCCCAGCAGCTGCAAACCACGATGGCTTAATGACGGCTTGTTCAGTAAGTTCTTTCCCCCGCGCTGAGTGCCCACAGCTTTGTGGTTTAGCGCGACGCGGGAATCCAAATTACTTTCCTTCGCAGCCCACAGATCTCGTTCCTCTTACGCCTACCAGATCCTGCGCTCTCCGCCGGGAGGGGGGAAGATCAGACGTGAGAGGGGATCCCTTACAGTCCCTTACCTGGGCTGCCCCAAGCGCCTCCGGGACCGGCCCATACTCCATGGATTTGTAGAGATCGTACACTGAAGGGGTCCCGCAGCTGCTTTCCGTCGCTGAGATGCCGGCCATTGACTCCAGTCTGGATTGCTCGGTTCTTGATAGCAAAAAGCAGGAACCTCGCAACTGAACAGCATCCCCTTCGCTTTAATAAAGAGTCACTTCCGACCTCCCAACTGCCATAGAGTTCAGCTATTTGCAGAGAAGAGTCGAAACGTAAGGCGAGAGGGCGGAACATGCGGACTATAGAGAGAGAACGGACTGACTACAATCGTTGAGATCGAAGCATAGAGCAGCAGCGCGCCCCTTTCCCCTTCAAATTGATGCTAGATAGCTTGGTTATTTTTCAAAATGATATGCTCCAAATAAAAACAAACATGCACCGCCGCCAAAAATATTTTCAAAGTAGAATTTAATCTACAAGGACAATTTTGACACTATTCACATACCCCCTTTCCACTTGCTAATGGAATAGGAATAGGAGATAACTACCTGAAAGAATGCAGGAATCTAGCATTTCAGTCTGACATAGTCTTCTTTGATTTGTAAAAGAACTGAATTTTACATTTTTGAATGATGAAAAGCTATTTAACATAATCCACTACTTAAAAACCTCACCCAGAAGGTAATTGCAAATTACCATTAATCATCACTATTATATTACCTTCATCTCAGAAGTTCCCTGAAGGGAACAGAGGAAGTAATGTGCAACAATACTCCATCTGAGACACATAGTTCGCTGCTGCACACTTGGACAGATTCAGATTATACTGTTTTGGCCACATTATGCAGACTTAACTCCCTGAAGAAGAATCCAATGCTGGGGAAAGTGGACAGAAAGAGAAGAGAATGACCAGCAATGAAAATGTTAACAAGCGTCAAGGTTCGGACTAATGAACCCAAGCAAATCAGAACTCAGACTAAAGTCCTTCCCAAAGTTCTTTATTGAGTATATCATATGGCACAGCTTCAAAGGAAAACCAACTCTAAATCTTTCCCACAGTTTAGTATAATTAAAATAGGAAATAACCGCATTCCCCCAAGTGTCTCAGGTCACGTTTGCCAATTGGGTTAATTGGCAAGCTCTCTAGGCACTCCTTCCTCCATCCTTATTTTGCTGGTAGAGATGATTTTGGTTCTCATGAGAAAGCTGTCTGTTGTATCTAAAAAGGCATTTCAACCTCCTTTCCCCCCCCCCCCCCCACTCTGTGTGGCAACTGAAGAACAGAAAAATGAGCAATAGAAAAATGGCTGCTGCCAGGTTCAGTTTAAATTTGAGAACAGGATTATGGGAATATCATTTGAAGAAGGGGTGAAATCCCGGTTTGGACTGGATAGCCCGATCCAATAGGGATGGGGGTGGGTGGTTCCCTGCGGCCACCCACTTCCCTAATGCCCAGCTAAGCCCCACGATTATCAGAGGCTTTTTTTTTAAACTTTTAAAAGCATTTTTTTCTGCAATCTCTTAAGTTTGTAGAAAAAATGCTTTTTTTTAAAAAAAAAAGTTGGCTATGCCCACCCAATCATATTAACACCCCCCCAGCCACGCCCACAGAAGCGGTAGTAACAAATTTTACATTTCACCACTGATTTGAAGTCCTGAAGTCCCAGTTTAGGGACAGATCATCATGAAGAAAATCCATCTGTATGGTCACTGACTGATAAGCCAGAGAAAACAATACAAGTCTGCAACAGTGTGTACAACCTAAGTATGTTCTGCATATTGAAACATCCATCCACCTCCTAGTTCCGTGAAGGTGAACCTATGGCACGGGTGCCACAGGTGGCACGCGGAGCCATATTGGTGGGCATCGAGTGTTGCCATAGCTCAGCTCCAGCGCACACATGTGCACCAACCAATTGATTTTCAGGCCTTCTGGTCCCATTGGAACTCGGGAAACTGGCTGTTTCCCGCCTATTTCCAAGGGGAATGGGGAAGGCTGTTTTTGCCCTCCCCAGGCTCCTAGAAAGCCTCTGGAGCCTGGGGAGGGGGAAAAATGAGCCTACAGGGCCCACTGGGCCAAAAGCAGGGGGAAGTGTGGGGGGGGTCATGTGCGCATGCGCGGGAGGGCAAGGCGCATTGAATTATGGGCACACACATCTGCGACCCCATGCTCCCCCGCTTTTGGCATGCGACAACAAAAAGGTTAGTTATCACTGTCCTAGTTAATCTTTTATACCAGTGTTTTTCAACCTTGGCAGCTTGAAGATGGACTTCAATTCCCAGAATTCCCCAACCAACAGAGTTGAAACATGCTGGGGAATTCTGCTGGTTGAAGTCTAGACTTCTTAAAAGTTGTCAAAATTGAAAAACACTGCTTGTTAAGTTCTGGGCAAAGGATGGAGGCTAGGCTAGAGTGATTTCTAATAGTTCTTTATTCAATAATACTAAATAAAGTCTGGGAGGCAAAACTGTCTCCCTGGCTGACACAGCTCCTTTTTTATTTAACTGATTTAAAATTTATTTAATTTATTTAACAGCCAAACAATCAGTTAGGAGAGAGCTCCAATAGTGAATCGGAATGAGAAGGTCAACTGACAACTATATACGATACATAACAGTGCTTTATATACTATAATTAGCTAAATCATTTCTTAAATAAATAGTGCTTTAAAATTCTGCTCTGGTCACGTATTATGGAGGTGGGGCTATTAGATATTGGGATAAAATCCAGTCTCAAAGCAATACCAGATGAACATAGACATAAAAATTATTAATCCCTTCTATATCAAGAAATTTTGTCTTGATATTGTCGGTATGAATCACTTCTCTATATTTTTAAGTCTATGCTTATCTTGAGCATCTTCCGGCTGAATGTAACCTAACGTAACGAGCGGGGAGTTTCTCCAAGTTGGGCGGTGCGTCTTTCCGTCCCGGCTCCCAGTGAAGCGAGAGGGTGGAATTCGTTGCACAAAGCCCCGAGCTTAGGTGCGAGTGAGCCTGTTTCAATTTAATTAACCCCACAAGCAAAGGAAACTGCTTTATCTCTACAACACATTTTCTACAGCGTGTGAGTAAAAAGCGGAGCCCAGGCGAATTTTTGAAACGTTATTTTTGCTTGGGATTCTTTTTCGTTATCCCATTTCTGTAAAGAATACAGCAAAGATTAGAGAATGGAGCTATGGATTGATTCTCCGTTGTATGTGGGCTGGAAAGCAGTGTTTTACTGAGAGGTAGCAATTTCAAAATGACAAAATTGCAAGTGCGTGTCGTTCACCTAACAGTCATGTAGGGTGTGTAAACTGTACCAGTAGGTCTTGATTAGTGTGAGTTTGAATAGTGCAAAATTTGACCAGTAATGTGATGTATAGGTTGATACGGGGTCACACTTTTTATAAAAGGACTGTATGTGGACTTTTTGAGGAAAATGGACAAATTGAACTGATAATATATAATTTAGAAAGGCAAAACTGGTGATAATTATGTTTGTAACCACCATAAAAAAAAACCTAGAAGCGCTTTAGATATTTTTCTTTTTTCTTTCCTACTCTTGACTTTTACTGTTTGTCACTTTTTCTCTGACCTTTTCATATCCTTTTCTTTTTTTCTAATTTCATCTGTAGTTTTTTCAATCATATTTTTTCATATATATATGTGTGTGTGTGTGTGTGTGTGTATGTGTGTGTGTGTGTATATATATATATATATATATATATATATATATATATATATATATATATATATATATATATATATATATATATATATATATATATAATGTATACATATATGTATATTTATATTTAAATGTAATACCAGGTCATGTTTGCTGTCTGCCAACATATTAACAATAGCACTTAGGGGTACTGCGAGTATAATAGTAAAAAGTCCTGGAAACCACTTGGGTGGGAGCTTATGAATGTAATTTTTTTTCTTAAAAAAATCATTCTGTCTTTATACCTAATACTTCTCTTTCCTTTTATTTTCTCTATAACAACAACCCTGCAAGGTGGGTTGGGCTAAGAGAGGGATTGGCCCAAAATTACCAGGCAGTTTTCATGCCTGAGGGAGATCTAGAACTCTGTCTTCTCTAGGCCAACACTAACCACTAGACCAAATGTTTTCATACCTGTTTTAACATTATTTGGGGAATCAATGAGAATCTTAAAGAAATTGTCCTATTTTCCAGACAAATATCATTTACATAGTATACATTCAAATAATGCAGCCATTTTGTGGATTTATTAAGTGCACTAATTGAGACCTACCTGTACTCATTTCCACAGGAAGTCAATCGCACTAAGTTTAATGAGGTTTTTAAGAGGCGATGACAGATTTGGACTGCATGGGTCCATGGTTGCAGGATTTTGCTGTTTCAGTCTCATTTGGGGGTTAAGGGAATGGAGCTTTTAGTAACAGAGGTAGGAGCAAAAGGAAGAAATTTCAAATTGCTATGAGAGTATAGCCAGATTGTAATAGAGTTGTTCTTCTATTTATTTAGGTTGCTAGGTAATAATTGACTTGCTGCTTGTTGTAGTCAGCACTGCAAAGATATAGTAAGACTGAAACAAAAAGCTGAATTTTTTTTTAAATTGTTTAGAGGAAAGGGAGATGTTGATGCCTTAAATCACCTTTTCTTCACTATGGACCTCCTTGAAATATCTTTTGTGGCCATGGACTATTGCCACAGATCCCCAAGACTTAACTCGAAATTTAAATCATAACATTTCTTCAAGCTTTCACAGACCCCTTGGGTTGACATTGCGGGCCCCACAGATAGAATTCTGCTATAAATAACAGAGTTAAAAAGCAAGGCCAATAGGATCAGAAGATTTGTGGTGATATGATGGCGCAAGTGGTTAGAAAGCAGCATTGCATGCTGACTCTGCCCACTGACAGGAGTTCAATGCTGACCGGCTTAAGGTTGACTCAGCCTTCCATCCTTCCAAGATTGGTAAAATGGAGACCTAGATTGTTGGGGACAATATGTTGACATTTGTAAACCGCTTAGGGAGTGCTGTAAAGCACTATGAAGCAATATATAAGTCTGCTGTTGCTATCAGTTGGAGGCTGGTTTGGATGGTACAAAGAATGTATCAGTTGGATATGCCTGGATCTTCTGTGATTTTCTTTTATGGACTGGAACTGCAGTTTTAACATTTTGGTAACTTTTCTATGAGATGGCTGCATTGGTCTTCAGTAGCAAAAGTAAAAAAGAGCCTTGGGCTATTTTAAAAACAAAAATATATATTTATTCTTCTATTATTATTCAAGGGTCTCTTAACCTCTTTGTTATCCTCCCTAGTGTTTGTCAAATCTTTCAGCATTTCTGCCTTCCCACCTTTTGTCCAGTTTTCAGAGATTGCCTGGACACCTCCCCGGAGTTTTCTTGGTGAAGTTTTACAAGAGTGGTTTGCCATTGCTCCTTCCTAGGGCTGAGAGGAAGTGACTGGTCCAACATCACCCAGCTGGCTTCGTGCCCACGGCAAGATTAGAATTCACCATCCTTGGATTTCTAGCCTGATGCCTTAACCATTCTATTAAAATGGCTCTGCCTTGTTACTCTGCTGCCATTCCATGCAGGAAACATGGTGGCTATGTTCTAGACCTCTTAGATGATAAGAAAGGAAGGATGGATAAGCAATGACTTTTTCTTGGGAGTCCATCCTAATAGAATTTCCTCGCTGCATCTTTCAAAGATTTGAGGAGCATGCATAAGCACTGTAATCAATTTTAAAAAATCAGTCTCTGTCTTTTAGGCAATTTTCTTCCTGACCCAAGATCTCAATGAAGTTTTGCCTAACCTGGTAACATCAGGGTGGCCTATTGAATAACAACACCCCTAATTTTCTACTAAAGGTGGTCCTCGACTTACAACAGTTCATTTAGTGACTAAAATTACAAGGTCGCTGGTAAAATGATTTATGACTGTTTTTCACACTTGCAACTGTTGCAGCATCTGCATGGTCATGTGATCAAAATTCAGACGCTTGGCAACTGACTCATCTTTATGACGGTTGCAGTATCTTAGGGTCATGTTATCACCCTTTGCAACCTTTTGACAAGCAAAATCAATGGGGAAGCCAGATTCACTTAACCGTGTTATTAACTTAACAACTGCAACAATTCACTTAACAACTGTGGTAAGAATGGTCATAAAATGAAGCAAAGCTCACTTAACTCTTTCACTTAGCAGCATAAATTTTGGGTTCAATTGTGGTTGTAAACCTGTACTACAGCTATAGTAGTCCAAAACATCCAAGGTCCAAGATAGGAAAATCTTGATTTATTGTTGTGTATCTTGATTGTTTGTCACCTTTTTTTCTAAATTTTGGTTTTTAAACCTCCCTTCATTTTGTAGACTCTTCTGGGACCAACGGTTTCAGCATGGCATCAGTTACAGATAAGTCATTGTTATCGGCCGAATTACAAGGAGGACAAGAGGAGGAGGAATTCAATCGCCTTTTACTTCAGGTGTGTTGAGGACAGTTTCTTTCATATTTAAGAAAAATGTTGGGTTGTTTTGCAACAGAAGCAGGACTCCTGTGGTAAGAGAGCAGAATGAGGTTACGGTAGAAATTCAGGCTGAAGGAAAGCCTGATCCAGATTTCATAAAACATTTAATATTCCTGTAAATTAAATCCATCCAATTTAATATACTCCCACCTTAACTATTCAGTTATTTCTCTCCTCTTGTCACATTAAATTGAAATACTGACTTTTTAATGTGATGTCTTTGGATGGGCTGAAGGCTGCAGCATGGGGGTCCATGCTACATTGAAGGGAATTTAGGAGGCCCTTGGCTTTTTAGCTTTGACATTCTTATTTTATAGTTCACATGACATTTTTTAGTTTTTTCTCCCCCTTCAAAGGAGGAGCATACCATCATTTTTCAATAATTTAAGTCAGAGGAGATTAGGAGCTCCAAAAAGTGGTGATGGTAACGATTGGTGGTTTTGGGGGCATAAATATTGCAACAATCCACTTCTTTTGATGGGCATCCAATTGGGGGGGGGGGGCTGCCTCTGAACCATCTCAACAGGTATAGATAAGGCTACGTGGCTCTTGTCAGCAACAGTTTTTCAAAGGACATCTTCATTTCTTGTTCAAGACTATTGCTGTCAGCAATTTGACAGAATTATGATTTTAAATTAAATTATGCATCTGTAGGCAATTCCAGACATACAGTAGTAAAGTCATCATGATCCTACAAAGGTATGTTGTTTCTCTAATTCTAGAGGCAGTTGGTTTTCATAAGCAATAAAAGCAATTTAAACCTTTTAGTGAAATGGAGATAATAGACAGATATCTGTCATGAACAAGACACTGCATTTTTATGAAGGAGCTAAAATGTGCTCAAATGTCATTCCTAATTAAAATTTTTATGATGGTTACTTTTCTCAGTAGTAATTGCTGTATGTTGTAATTATTGTAATTTTCTTTACCCTAGATCAGGAGTCTTTAACCCCCGGCCACGGTCCACTTCCAGGCCTTAAGACATTCAAAACAGGGCTGTGGAAGTGGCAAGTGCGTGCATGTGCATCCCCACTTGTACAAGCAGTAGGCATGCATACCATCACTTGTGCAAATGGAGCTGTATGCACACGCTTGTCTGCTGCTCATGCGAAATAATCCCCTCTCCCCCTCTCTGGTCCACAAAGCCAAAAAAATTGTGGATGTCTGCCCAAGGTGACGTTAATATCAATTTAGCATATGTATGAAGTTTTACAAGTAGTTGGTAATGTTGGGAGAAGTCTGGAACTCCACTATAATTGGCATTAGAGCCTTTGCATGTTATCTTCTTCCTTATCCACTATCCAATTAATATGCTTGTTTAATAATGATGCACAGTGGCAGCTTTTCTACACATGGCATGTACCAAAATCTACACTTTCTACACTTGGATCTACACTTTCCAAAATTCCAGGTTTAAAGTGGCTTTGTTCTCTTTTCGTCTTTTTTCGCCAAAAACTCGTCCTTGCAGGTGTGATCAGACAGACAATTAATCTGATCGCTCATAGAGAATGAGATGAATAATAATAATAATAATAGTAATTATAATTATAATTATAATTATAAACTTTTATTTATTAAACATGAAACTCAGTCAACTGACCATTTAAAAATGCATCATAAATATTATTGACTGGCACTGATGGTTGATATGGGTTATTCATTATTATTATTATTATTATTATTATTATTATTATTATTACTACTACTACTACTACTACTATTACTATTACTATTATTATTATTACGCCTCTATCTTGCCACGGGGCTACTCTAGGCAGCTCACAACTATAAACAAAAAGAAAGAAATCAAAAGGAAGTTTAAACAAAGCAATAGTAAAGTAATGGAACAATAAAGCATACAAAGAAAAAGAAAACAAAAAATACATTGATATGACTTGTAAAAAAAAAGATGGGGAAATGGAGAGTAACGAGTGAGTGAGGGAGCTGAGGTCTGCTGTCAATCTAGCAACCACCTCCAGAGTAGAACTGCCCCTCAGAAGGTTTGAGGGACCCAATAGGTTCCCCAATAGGTTTCTTTTAGCCATCAAAAAAAGGAAAAAATATAAATGAGTGTGGTTGCTGACAGATTGGGACATGCAGGATTCATAAACACATTCAACCGTTCTCTCCCTAGGCAGCCCAGAATATCCAGGGCTCCGTGCCTTCTCCAGCGGAATCCAAGCCCATCCGCCCCCTTCCAGGTAAAAAAAAAATTACTGCAGAAAAAGGTGGCATGCCAAAGGAAATAAAGGGAATGTGAAAAAGGTCTAAGATATTGGAGAAGATTTCTCAGAACTACATGGAAATGAGAAACTTTACCTTTCCTATTCTATGGCACACATTTGCTCATTTCCCCAACAATTTGCTTCTTTCTCTTGTTTGTTTCTCCATCCTTTCTTTTTTGATTTCCAAGAAGGATGTGAGATAATAGGGGATGTTATGATCTGAAAGGAAACTGGGAAATAGAAAAAGTTATGAATCAGAGAATGATAAGGTAGTCCTTGACTTACCACTATAATTAAGCCCAGAATTATGTTTATAAGTTGGGTCATCACGTGAATGGATCGATCCTTCTCTCTCTCTCACTCTCTCTCTCTCTCTCTCTCTCTCTCTCTCTCTCTCTCTCTTTACAGTTATGCACCACTTGTTAAATGCTATGGTTTTAGTTTTTGCTGCATGTGTGACATTTTCATTTTGCACCATTTTTTTCTCTGCCTAGGATTCTGCCTTAAAACCCACACAAGTTCTGGTGAGAAGATTTTTGTCAATGTTTGCAGGTCCCTGCACATCCCTTCGCCACCCGACCTAACCAACGAAGAGCTGGCTTGCCTCATTGAGTCAGAGAACGCCTCCACGTTTCGGATCCCCATGAGTCTGGGGGAGCCGCATGCAGAAGTGGACAAGAGTGAGTTGTCAGCTCATTAGAAAATTGATTGGTGCTGAGATGAATGGTACAAACTAGGAAATGTCTTATTAAACAAATTTATATACAATAGCTGCCCAATTCACATATAGGTGACTCCAGGTGTCTATAACGTTTATAAAGCAGGAGCTTTATAAATGGACTGTAGTGGTGCAGTAGTTACAATGCAGTATTGCAGCTGATTCTGCGCACTGCCAGGAGTTTGACCAGCTCAAGGTCAACTCAGCCTTCCATCCTTTCGCAGTCCAAATGGGAACCCAGATTGTTGCAGGCAATATGCTGCCTCTCTAAATCAGAAAGTGCTGTAAAGCACTATGAAGCAACTTATACGTCTAAGTGCTATTGCTAGGGCTATTTAAAAACCTGCCACATAAGAAAAACTCCATAAGAAAGCACTTCATTCCCCAAAGCAGCAACAACACAATCAAAATAGCCACTTGATCAGCTCCATCTCCATTATTATTCTCTAGGTCCACTGACAAAATAATGTTTTAGGGCCTTTCAGAAAAGCAATAGGATGGGGGCCAACCATATCTTAGGGAGAAAGATGTTCTATACAGAAGGGGCCATCACTGAGAAGGCCGTTTTTCGTGATCCCACCAGATGTGCATCCCTAATCAAGGGGACCTGTAATAAACTCTGTCTTCCCACGCCAGTGGGCCAGGTGGATGTAAATGTAAGCCATATTGTAGTTGTTTTCCATCTACCTAATTGAATGCCCTATTGCTTCTCAGGTCATAACATCTGACTGGGCTGAGCCTGAGAAGCAACAAAACAATTTTTGGCAAAGGTGAGGATGGCACTAACAGATAGTAGATCATTCAGAATTACTTCTAAGTTGCTCTCAAACTTTCCAGTTCAGGACTTCACAGAGGTGCAATTGGAAATCACAGAGAACAACAGCATTTTTGCCTACTTTTGGTTGTTTTGTGGATTACTCTGAATCTATCCTATACTCTGCAGAACAGTTACAACAGAATACAAATACAATAGTATACACATTTCTAACCATCCTGACTGAAGAGGAAATAGTGTTGAAAAAACAAATTTTTTTCCTATTATTTTTCATGTGGAATGGATTTATATGGGGACCTTTCCATGGAGACAATACCATGTAATTGTATCCCTTCAAGAACAACTAGCAACTAGAAACAATGCACATTTGATGTGCACTATGGACCTAAGGAAGAATTGTCCCTATTAGGAATCAGCTTAATGTTTCTTTTGTCCTTTCAGGTGGTAATGGTTGCACAGCCTACGATGTCACCATCAACACCAACTTTTTTAATAGGATAGAGGTGAGTCTTATTTAATGGGGGTTTGGAATCGTCCCTTCCTGTGCTCATGCAGTTGCCTTTTTCAGCTCAACAAGAAGCTGAATGTATAACCTCCCCAATGTAAATGCTGGTGGTTTGCACTGACAGTACTCACATCTGAGCGTGCTCCCAAGAGACAAAGGATTTTACTGGGGAAAGCAATTTTCAAGCCATTTTTTTAACATAGTCATGAGAAAACTTTCTCAATTTTCTCTCCTATCTCTGCCAATGTCAAGAGCAACCAATTTCTCAAAGAATTCTTCCTTACCATAGCAATGGAAGGATTGTCAGAGAAGTACAAGATGGACATCAGCAATCAAGGTACAGAAAATAAGAAATGTAATGGGGAGAACATATGTTTGGCGGGTGGGATGGTTCCCTGAACAGAAGCAATCTTAAGGGGACTCTGGCAGCATTGCCTTATTCTTCCTTCATTTTGTTACCTCTGTAACCAGTTGCTTGTATTCCTTCTCAGATTGGCGGATTCTGAAGAACAGGAAGTTTATGGGCTCCATATCAGAACAGAATATCCGCACTAAATCCAAGCCCATCATCCAGGAAATACAGAGCAGGTGTGTTATTTTGAGTGGGGGTGGGTGGTGGTCTCCCTTAAGCTAAATCACCTTCTTGTGCTGTTAGATCTCCCACACACAACTTTTCTCCAAAAAAATTCTGTCTAGCTGTTCTGGATCTCCAAGGTTTCTAGGTAGTATATTCATTTGTTCATTCATTCGTCAAACAGGAATTACAAATTAGAACAAGGAAAATAAGAAAATTAAATGTGACAGGAATGACAGGCATGTTAGAGCATTTACGCACGCCCCCTTAGGAATCTCTTAAATATGGAATGAGATCCACAGAAGTTAAGTTCAAATTAACACTGTGAAAGTTAGTACCTGAGACAACCGAATTGGTAAGATATTCCAGGCTTTGACAATGCTGTTACAAAAATTAAATCTTTTGCAATCAGGTTTAAAGCGGTTTACATTAAGTTTATATGTGTTCAGGATTTAATATGACCTCCTGGAATAAGACTTTTGATCCTGAGGTTCATCCATTCTAGTTAGACTCACTTTTGCCAATTCTGGATAGTGGTGAAACTGGCACAGCAGAATCTTCGCTTGCTCACATATCTGATAAGAGCAGAATAGATCTTATGGTTAATGAATTCATTATGTGCCATCATATCAGCATTGATTCCTAGTGACAACATGGATAGATATTGTCCAGGACGTTCTATCCTACCTTGCTACTGGTCTTTTTGTTTTTCTTTCCATCTTTCTCAGCCTTACAGACTTCTCTGGAAAGCTAGGTCTTTGTATAATGTGTCCAGAAGAATAGGTTTAGCACTAGGACAAAAATAGTCATAATGACATTGACATTTAAGAAAACCATTAGGTGGGAATTTGTGCCCCAGCATGGTTTGGCAAAAGGAGATGAAAGTCCCTGAAGGACTTTCTTTTGTTAGCCTTTTTGTAGGTTGCCCTTGACTTACAACTATTTGTTTAGTGACTGTTTGAAATTACAATGGCATGTGAAGTATTAGTACCCTGTTGTCGGGTGGGTTCCAAAATTTTTTACTACTAGTTCTGTGGGAATGGCTTATTTTGTGGCCGTGGCTTGGAGATCATGTGACTAGGTGGGTGTGGCTAGCTGGTCATGTGACCAGGTGGCCATGGCTACGTGTATAGGGACTACTCAGAAGGTTGAAAAAAGTCATTTCTGACAGGTCCTCGTACTTTTGACTGGTCCTCAAACTTATGACCATCCTCACATTTATGCCCGTGCAGCATTCTTAACAACCGTGCCACTCATTTCACAACTGCTTCTCTTCACCATGGTGACAAGATAGGGCGAAAAGTGTAAAATGTGAGGACAGTCGTAAATTCAAGGACTGGTCGAAAGTGTGAGGACCAGTCAAAAATAACTTTTTCAATCCTCTGATTAGTCCATATGCACAAAAGGATTACCCAGAGGGCTGAAAAAAGTTATTTCTGACAGGTCCTCGTTCTTTTGACCGGTGTTCGCACTTATGACTGGTCATCATTTATGCCCATTGTAGCATTCTTAACAATTGTGTCACTCATTTCACAACTGCTTCTCTTCACCATGGTGACAAGATAAGACGAAAAACAGTCGTAAGTTTGAGGACTGGTCAAAAGTGCTATGACCAGTCAAAAATAACCTTTTCAACCCTCTGAGTAGTCCATATGCACAAAGGAATTCAATTATTTCTTCAAAGTGTTGATGACTGCACCCTGGCTGGAAGAACTCATCATGTCATCTAGCAGTGCCTAGGGATAGAGCGTTCTCTGTGGGTGCTCCCACCTTCTGGAATGAATTACCTACTGAGCTCCGGACGGCTCCTGATCTCAGCTCCTTTCGTCGGGAGCTGAAGATTTGGCTGTTCAAGCAAATAGGCTGACTCTGATTCTGGGTTTATTATTTATCGTTAATTAGTTATTTGATTTAAAGTGCGATTTTATTGTACATGTTTCTTAACTTGTGTTCACC
The DNA here is from genome assembly GCA_038048745.1 of Coluber constrictor foxii. Taxonomy (NCBI): domain Eukaryota; kingdom Metazoa; phylum Chordata; class Lepidosauria; order Squamata; family Colubridae; genus Coluber; species Coluber constrictor. Next base: position 58,201,099 of record CM075961.1, on the reverse strand, counting down.
GTCCTGAGTCCTTTGGGAGAAGGGCGGCATATAAATATCGCCCTTCTCCTATTTATTTAATAAATAAATAAATTTATTTATTACATATAAATACATGTAATAAATAAATAAATAAATAAACTCCAACAGGGGAGTATTTCTTCCCAACAGTGTTTTCCTTAAATTTCTGTTTATGATGGTTTGCAGCTAAACAATTAAGAATGAAGCTTAAACAACTCTTAAAAAGCTTAAAACAACTCTTCCCCTTTAAGAAAGTCAAGCAAAAAAATAGCCTCTGGAACTGGAAGTGACAGTAAGTGTAGGCATACTGCTAGAGAGGCAGTTTCTGTAATAAAGATTAGGCTAGGAAACAACATCAAATGTTGTAATTAATCCTTACAGGATTAACCCTGTAAAGTGGGAAAAAACAAAAGGAGATTTCTTTTAACAACCCTTTCTCCAAACTGCTTAACTACTTAACTACTGGTTCTACCAAAGTAGAATCCCACCACTGGGTCTACCCATTTATTTTTGCAGGCACCGGTCTACTCATTTGTTTTCTTTTAACACTGATCAGCTGTAGGGCGGTCCTTTGAAGCCCAGCAGCAAGAGTTTAAACAGTTTTTTTCCCTCTAGCTATCAGCTGGGACTCAGGAGGCAGCAATAGATTGGGGTGGGGCCAAATAAAAGGTAAGAATAACAGGGGGAGAGATTTTCCAAACAACAGAAGGCAAGACAAGAAGCAACAGATGGAAACTAATCAAGGAGAAAACCAACCTAGAACTATGGAGAAATTTCCTAAAAGTGAGAACAATTAACTAGTGAAACAGCTTGCCTTCAGAAGTTGTGGGTGCTCATCACTGGGGGCTTTTAAGAAGAGACTAGATAGCCACTTATCTGGAATGATATAGGATCTCCTGCTTATGCAGGGGATTGTACTAGATCTCCAAGGTCCTTTCCAATTCTATTATTCTATTATTAAGTGTGACTAATTCTCACACTTTCAGTCACATGATCAAAATTTGGACACTTGGTAATTGGCATGTATTTACATTAGTTGCAGCCTCCCAAGGTCTTGTGATTGCCATTTTGCAACTTTCCCAGCAAGCTTCTGGCAAGCAAAGTCAGTGGTATAAGCCAGATTTGATTTAGGTGATTCACTTAACAACCCTGTCAAAGAAGGTTGTAAAATAGGCATGAGTTACTTAACCGTGTTTCTTAATCTTGGCAGATTGAGATTGTGTGGACTTTAACTCCCAGAATTCCCCAACTAACCATGGGAATTGAAGTCCACACATCTTCAAGCCAACTTTGAGAAACACTGGATTAAATTGTTGGATAGTAGCATATGGATTTTCTTTTTCCCCAGTTGCACTTATACACAATGAGGGGACTAGCACTAAAATGTTGTGGTATGGAGTGCAGATGTGCTATCTAACCTGTTCCATCTCTCCTCATTTTCCATCCAGTTTTGCCCCACAAAAAGCCATTCAAATTCTGCACTTGCCAGTGGTTATTGATCTGCCTAGGGCACAGCTCTCCTTATCTAACTTAAGTCTGCTGTGCTCTTTTCTCAGCTCTGCTGCAGCTCCTGAATTCACCATAGTCGCGGAGCCATCAACCAGTCACCCCAGTCGTCTAGTGGCAAAGATCTCCCTCCCTGAAATGGTAATTCCATAGCATGGAGTTTACAGGGAAGCACCTATTGTTCCAAATCTAGCCTAAGTGCTGGGACTGATTGCATTTTTTTGAGTGTGTTTTTCTCTTTTCCTTCACCACTACTACAGATCTCAGTGAGAAATCTTGAGCTGGACCTTGGAGAAGACCGCATTGTGCTACGGGGACATCCTGAGCTCTATCATTTGGACATTTTCATACCCTACAGCATTGTCCCTGAGGAAAGCCGGGCTCAATTCCACAAAGAAACAAAGGTGAGGAACTAAGCAAGGAAGAGACTTGGAGAAGGCTACCTAATTAAAAAAAAACCCAAGCATGTCAGATTTTCAGTCCTGAAGAGGAATTTGGCTATCTACAAGTTTTCTTCTTAAACTTCCCTTTTTATTTCAAAGTCGTGTAAAAACCCTATCGCCTCTGAAATAGAGACAGGTAGTCTTCAACTTACAACTAGAGACCATTTGAAGTTATGACAGACCCAGCCAAAAAACTACTTACAGTCCAGTTCTGAAGTTTGGATGGTTGTCCTCTCCACATGCTCACATGACCACGTTTTGGGCACTCGGCCTGTATTTATGGCCATTTGCACCATCTCTGGTCACTTGACCACGATTAAATGTTTTGGCCAGAAACCAACATTTTCCTTTGTTTTTCTGCAAAAACCAGTCCATAGCAAATAAAGGTTTCACTAAAAAACACATTCACTTTACGACCACCCTGTTAGCTTAATGACCTCCTGCAAGGAAAGGTCATAAAATCATGTCAGTCAATATAGTGATCTGGTTTACGACCTTCATGATTTACGAATGGTCATAAGTTGAAGATTGTCTGTAGTAAATTGGCAACACAGAAAGGAGAGCCTAGTTTTGGGAGATTTCCCACTCTCAGTCTCAGTCTCGTTCATTTCAGCTGCTAGGTGCTGGCCATTCAGCAGAAGTAGATGTAAGAGCTCTTAAAAAAATTATGCCAAAGGGGAGCTTTTTTTCTTTTCTGTTTTGATTGAGATCATTGCCATAAACCTTCAAAAGCCTCTGAAAAAGGAAGAGCTAATATGTAGAGGGGTGTATATAAAAGAGTCACCAAGTAATTATATCGTATTTCTCAACCTTGGAAACTTGAAAGTGTGTGGACTTCAAGTCCCATGATTCTTCAGTCATTATAACAGCCTGGCAATTCTGGGAGTTGAAGTTTGCATATCTTCCAGTTACCAAGAGTGAGAAACATTGGCCTAGATCAATGATGGCTAAACCCTGTGCATGTGTGCGCAATCCCCCATGCTCCCCTGCGCAAGCACGCATGACCCCCGTGCTCCCCTACCCCCCACGCAAGTGTGTGCGCCCCCCCTGTGTTCCATTTTCGGCCTAGCAAGACCACCTTGAAGCCTCAGAAGGTCGGAAATGGCACATTTCTGCACTTCCGGTAGGCCCATTTTTTGTCCTCCAGAGCTTCCGCATGAGCCCTGTACTTACCTGGCATCCAAAACGGGCCATGTGGAGACTCCTGGGAGGGGTGGCATAGGCTCTCATCTCCTGCATGTGCAGCAAAGATTTGAAAATCAGCTGGCTGATGGGAGACTGCAGGCATGCACGTTGGAGTTGACCTAGGGCGACGGCTCGCATGCCCACAGAAATGGCTCCGCATGCCATCTGTGGCATGTGTGCCATAGGTTCGCCATCATGGGCCTAGATGATCAAATTGATTGAATTTGCTTGAAAATTATAGAACTTTCTTTCTGATTACCTGCTGAAGGAATGTTGTAACTTTAGTGATTGTTTTTCCGTGAAACACTGAATCACAGTTTAGCCAGCTACAGATTTGCCTAATATACACATCCAATCTCTGACATTCATTTATGGTTCATTTGCTCCTTGTGCTAATTAAGAAAATCACATCTAAGCTCTCATGAGTGAGTATGCATGCAAGCTTCATTTAATATAGATTTATACTTTCAGAAATCCTTTTTATTTTTCGTCTTAGCACTCAGTCTTTTGCCCTTGATTGAGTCACTTGGATCTGTAACTCTTGTTTGTAGCCAGCTTGTCTGGCAGAAGCTGAGTAGATTCCATAACAAATCGCCATGGTGCCAAAATGACAATATATACATGATGACATCACCATGAATATGCCATGATTTAGATACTAATGTTGGATGTCTTGAACTGTAGCAGTTCCATAATTATATCACACAGACGTTGGCATTTGGCCCTTCTTTGCCTTTCATGGAGATATGTTGCAGGAGCAACACCTATTTTTCCCCATTACCCAGTTGATACTCCTGAAAATGAAGAATTAACAAGCCATCATTACTAGCAAAGGAGAGATTTAAAGAAAGAGTGTTCAAAGGACCTTTTCCCTTTTCAAGATCCTGTTGTACTGGTCAAGAAAGGTCATAATATGGGGCACAATTCACTTAACTGTCATGTTTAGGAACAGAGATGTTGGGCTCAATTGTGGTCGTAAGTCGAGGACTACCTGTACCTGTTGCCCATAATTTCTGTTGCTAAACAAGACAGTTATTAAGTGATTTTTGCCCCAATTTATGACCTTTCTTGACATAGTTGTTAAGTGAATCACTGCAGTTATTAAGTTAATAACTCCTTTAATCTGGCTTCCCCATGGGGTTTGCTTGTCAAAAAGTTGCAAAACTTGATTACATGACTCGGGGACACTACAACTGTCATAAATATATGCCAGTTGCCAAGTATCCAAATTTTGATCATGTGGCCAAAGGGAATGCCGCAACAGTCATTAAGTGTGAAAAATGGTCAATCATTTTTTTTAGTGCCGTTGTAACTTCAAATGGTCACTAAACAAATGGTTGTTAGTCAAGGACGAACCTGTATAAGAACAATTTGACCCCAACCTATTTCCAGAGATAGTTTGTGGGGCAGAAAAGTTGCCCAGCTCTTCTATAGCGAGGGCTGTTGCATGTAAATTCTTGTTATAGGAGAAGGTTTGATTCTCAAACCTTCAATTTCTTAGTTTGATTGCTTTAATTGAGCCACAAACTTTCTTGCAAGCCCACCTGTCCCTGTTAAAGAATCAGATGGATAATATAAATAAGCTAATCTTTCTTTTATCAACGGGCGCATCTGCCAGAGATTGGTGGGTGGGTCAGAATATTTGTTACAGTTCTGTAATTGAAGCCACACCCCATTTTTACACATCAAATACCTCAATGCATGTAAAATGGGCAGGTTTTCCATCACACAGCTACTACCATCTTGACTTTTTAACATCACCACAATGGACTTCTTTGTTTATGAGACTGTTAGGAATTGGAGGTTTAGATTAAAATGTGCAGAATCAGCGATGTAAGCAGCAAAAGTTTCAGTTGCCAAAGGGCACCCAAAAAAAAAACCAACCCAATACGAGTCCAATACATTTATCTGTCATTGTTTCCAGGACTGGATTTCTTCCAGTTGGCAAGCTTCATCCTGGAAGCTATAACCCTCCATCAGGTTTTTTTTTTCCTGTATCTCCTCAAGGATGCAGGTTTATTCAGAAATGGCATTTTAGTAGACCTTCACTTCAAGGGAGCTTTTCTATCAGGGAATATAGGTCTTTGGTTATTCGGGTCTTCTCCCACGTAGAATTGGAAGTATCTTGGCGACGTTTCGACGAAGTCTCATTCGTCATCTTCAGGCTGGTGTTCTCGGCTTCGTGCTTCCAGGAGCAATGTGAGATTGCAGCTGACCCTTCCTTTTAACTACTAGTGGGGGTTTGAGTTGATTGGGTGGGAGCTTGTCTGTGACCAGACCCACACTCACAAGAGCCACACAGGATGTCACCACCACACATCCACGCAGAAAGCAGACTCAAACCCACACTGATAATGAGACACGACCAAGGACCAGAAGCCAGACCGCAGCTGCATCATTAGCCACTTTTAACCCCTCCAATCCATACATGAATCAGACCAACACCCTCCATGAAAAGCCCTCAAGACCACAAACACGAAGCCAAACAACAACAACGCAGCTCACCAGCTCAAATCCCCCTGCAACTCAGACTAAGCCGAGCACAACCAAGCCCCCACCCAAACAGAACACACCCCCAGCCAATCAGAGCACAACCAACCCCCCCCATCCAATCAGAGCACAGCCAAGCCCTTAACCAATCAGAACACACCTCCACCCAATCAGAACACAGACAAGCTCCCACCCAATCAGCTCACACCCCCACTAGTAGTTAAAAGGAAGGGTCAGCTGCAATCTCACATTGCTCCTGGAAGCACAAAGCCGAGAACACCAGCCTGAAGATGACGAATGAGACTTCGTCGAAACGTCGCCAAGATACTTCCAATTCTACGCGGGAGAAGACCCGAATAACCAAAGACCTACATATATATATATAATCAGTAAATAAGGGAGGCAAAACAGGAGCATAGTCAGGTAAATCAACACAGGAATTTCATAAGGTAAATCACAGAGAGCATACAGGGCACACAAGGCAAAAAAGGCGGGAAGTAAGGAAACGCCCCCTTTTCACTCAAGTTAACCAATCACAACTCAGATCGCCTCATGCAGTATCCAGTATCCTCAATCAATCTGCTCTAACTGTGGGTTTTGACTCATTACGCAACCCCCACTGCTCGAGTTACAAATTTAAATACCGTGACATTTTCCTTTCAGGTGCCTCTTTTTTCACCTCTGCCCAACAATGCTTTTCATTCTCTATTTTGAGAGATGACTTTGGAGTCTCTGGTCCCATGCCTACACCTTCCTGCCTGCCTGCCTGCAATGCTGTGCCTTCAATTGATTTCCGAAGCCTTGTCAGGTTCTTCTGTATTCTCAGAAGATGGAGTTCCCTGGTTCTAACCATAAAAATAGGCAGCCAGGCATCCCAAATTCTGTGCTCTAACCTTGGCAGAGATGGATAACTCGAAGTCTCTAGGCTGCCAGCAACCCAGAAACATCTTTTGATGGCTGTTAGAATCCCTTCCTCTCATTGTGAAGTGGAACACATGAAGCCTGTCATGTAAGCCATGAAACAAGCTTCACATAATAGATGGATTCATCCTCACCCGCCTTGTTATGGCTCTTGATTCTTCCTCCCTCATCGAAAAAAAAGTGTCACTGTGGGTCTGCTCCTTGTTTGTGGTCTTGTTCCTTGGGCTCGATAGATTACCTGTTTCAACAAATTCAGCATTAGGAAGGACGTTAAATCTCCAATGGGATTGGGAGGGAGGGTAATGGGGGGTGGGGGGGAGAATTTTGTTTTGTGATTTTTAATATAATAAAAGACAGGTAGAAGTAATAGAAAAGTAAAAATGAGATAAGATGATGACATAAAAGATGTACTTGATGTTATATTTTGTGGATTGAATATGCATTGTGTATATGTTTTCTTGTTTGTATGTTTGTATGCTTGATTATGAAAATAAAAAACTTTTATTGGAAATCTCCAATGACCCTCTACTTTCTCCTTCTCCTAGATCCTTACTGTTGTAATGCCTGTCCAACAGCCATTGCTGTTGCCATGAGCTCTGAACAGACGGTCTAGAGGATTGACCTTTGGGAATGTACATTATGGACATACGTCCCAGCCCTGTACAAGAAACTTCTGAGCGAAGAATGGCGGACTGGAGAAATAGGAATTACCTCCTTCTCCAAAGAATGATGCTGGAGTTTGGGAAGTGTCATCTCTAAGACACACAGGCTTTGAACCTAGAAACACACAGTAAAACATGTTGGATTCAGGATTTGTCTCCATTTTTCCTCCTACGGATTGTTTTCAGCTTCCTTTCCACCCACAACAGCTGTCACTCTTTCCCATTTAATTTTGCCTCCTTTTGTTACACTTAATCCATGTACTCTTCCTGCTTTGCTCCTACAGTCAGTTCAACTGCAGTCTGTGGCCATGATTTGTACTCACCATCTTAATGTTAATGAAAGTTTGTTCCGTTTCAATTGCAAAGGGAGAGAATTTTGAAGTGATTCCTGTAGGAAATCTATTCCAACAATGCTGTCTCCAAAAATGCTGTCTTTTGAATGTGTTCCTTTCTAAAGATCCTCTTATGGCTAGAAAATCAGCCAAGGAAGAATGGCCAAAGCTAGAAATTTTTTCCTTGTGTGCTGTCATGCCTACTCAACCGGGCACAAGCAAGCAAGAACCACACCAATTAAAAGAATCTTTAATAAGAGAGCCAGTTTGGTCTAATGGTTAAGGCACCAGATTAAAATCAGGAGACCAGGAATTCAATCCCACTTTAGGCATGAAAGCCAACTGAGGTTTTGGGCCAGTCACATCAGCCTAATCCACCTCACACGGTTATGGAGAAAACAAGAGGAACAAAGAGTATTAGGTGTGTTCACCATCTTGAGTTATTTATAAAAAAGGGAGGGAAGGAAGGAGAGAGAGAGAGAGAGAGATACTATAGATAGATAGATACCATAGGTAGATACCAAACATACCATAATAGGTAGATACGATAGATAGAAGATAGATAGATAGATAGATAGATAGATAGATAGATAGATAGATAGATAGATAGATAGATAGATAGATAGATAGAAGTTAAATACAAAATCTTGGAAACCCTTAGAGGAATCCCTCAATTACAGTGAATTAATTAAGACATTTCCTTTGAATAATTTGAATTGCTGCCTTTTCCCCAATTTCTCCCTAACTGGTCTGAATTATTTCTAAGATAACAACTGACTCATTACTCTGTTCTTTTCACAGACGGCCCACAATCATTCCCATCTGCTTGATTTATATCTGGATTCAGGGAAAATATTCTAACAAGCCATCTGCACTGATGTATTCCAGTCCCTTATCTCAAATAATACTCTGTCACCATATTTGGAAGTCCTCTCGGCAGTCTTACGTTCTTGTTTTGCCAAACTCCCAAGGTGGAGCTACTGCTGAAATTGTAGGCTTGCCTTTGTTACTCTGATATTGTCCAGATGTATTAGCATTATAATTTCTTAAATTCCCCTGTTGGCTGAGAATCCTGGTCCTCTTTCTTGTTCTAAACTGAAACTTTCTCTACTTAAAGTAGTGTTTCTCAACTTTAGCAAGTTTTGAAGATGTGTGGACTTCAACTCCCAGAATTCCCTGGCTGAAGTTGGGAAAAACTGATCTCATTTATAATTGAGTATTTAATTGTGATGACGATGCCAACTTCATTCTCCTGTAACACTTCCTTATTTAGCTGCTGCTGTCCCATGTCCTTGCAAGAATGAAGGTGTGTGTTTTCTCCTCCACCCCCGTGTGAATATCTTCTTCACAGATGTGATATTTTCAGAATTGACTATATGTTGCTGCCAAAATACTTTGCCACACTTCACGGGTGTAATATTTTCTGAGCCAGTTGTGAAATCTGCATGATTGAAGCCTTTTTGCAATGTAGCACTTTTCTGGCACATTGACCAAAAGAAGAAAAAAGATTGTAGTCCTGGTTTTTAACAAAATCTGAAAGTCGATGGAACTGTAGTGTGTTAAATTGAACTTTTACCAATAGGAAATTGTTAAACTTTGATTTATTTATTTTTTTGAATGTGTGATAGCCATAAACTATATATATAGCCTTGATTTAGTGATTGAAATCTTGTCTTCAAAATTCCTCTCCTAATTAAAGGCAGAATATAAATGAATGAATGAATAAATAAATAAATAAATAAATAAATTGCAGATTTCAATGCAATTAAAATCTTTGAAGCAATGCATAGGGATGTCTGTGGGCGGGGCCAAAAAAGTCTTGAAAAGAGATAAATTATTTTATCATAGGTGCCATCTTGATTTTTATGACTCCTCCCACTGATGTTTCATGCAGATTTTTGTGACTGATTTCCACGTTGCATTCATTCTGGCTTTGGGGAAAAGAGAAGGAAGAAAATGGATTTCCCATCCTGTTGAAAAGGATGGCATCTTTATCTGTTTTTGAAAAATTGGAGGCTCCTAGGCTATGAAAGATTGTCTTAAAGAATAAGTCCAGAGGGCTGAGCTACATTAGAATCCATATGCTATTAAAACTCATCCTAACCTTTAACTGTGTGAAATAGTGTGTCTTAGGGCAATACATTAATACATTAATTTTTGAACCAAGGTTCTTCATATGGGCTAATTTAAAGAAAGCATCCAAACTATGGGACCCATGATTTGCAAGAAAATGAAATTTGGGAAAGTGTGGCTGCTTCAATACTACTGGATGATGCTGCACTGCTGAGTTTCTGCTGCAGTCATGTGATCTTCATTTTAAATTCTGTGACAGTTTCCCAGCCAATTTTGCAATCCCTTGCTTCGTCCCTCACCCAGCAGCAGCCACTTGGAGGGAGGGAGGAAGGATGATTTCCAATGCTCCTAAGCCAAATTCCCAAAAGAAAAACTCAGTGGGGAAGCTGACAGGAAATCAAAACTCACACCTGCTGCAACTGCTTTTTTGCCCACTCTTAGTCCTTCTGTTTCTCTGTTTAGGTGAGGAAAAACCACTGAAACAATGACCCAATGGGGCATGGGTTGTCTAATATCTTTCTAAACAAACGACAACAACAACAAAAACTACAGATAATCTTAGATGGCCCTAATTCTTTAGATTTCTTTTCCAACAGTGACAAACCCACCAAATCCTCTCTTAGAGTTAGGTTTAAACCATACATTGAAGACTTAAATTCTTTTCTCTGACTACATCTGCATATGTTTATTCTAGCATTTTGCATCTAGCAACAGCATTCCATGATGGCCAGTCCTGATTTATAGAAATGGAGAAGGAATTTTGTTTGTAGATTAATATGAACTAGCATCATTTGACATTTCTCTATCAATACATATGCTAAAATGCTATTAATTTTTTGGATGTTTTATTCCAAATGTTATGGCTTCTGCATACAGGATATTAGGGAAAATGCATACAAAACTGCACATGTTTTATAATATATTTGTGCATGATAGTAGGGAAATTTTTAAATTTTTAAAATGTTATTAGGCAAATTGAGCTACCCTCCCCCAACACGTAGGAAATCAACTTACCTGAAACAAGATGGGCCATTTCATTCATCTCTGCTGTTTGTTGCTGAATCCTTGGTCTTTGATATGTAATTTTTATGTATTAGTAGAGAATATTAGGAGTTTACACCTCATTTTCTCTTCATTTACAGTTACCATCTCTTTCCAACTTAGAGACATACAAATATCCTGTTCCCATCTTTATCCATGTTCTTCCCCACTCTCTGTACAGCATGTTCCATCAGCACATGTCCATCACCACCACCCCCGCCTGCTCCCCTTCACACCGTCTGTCTCATTTTCCTTAAAACAGCCTGTTTTCTCTTCCATCCCCTGTTGCTCATGGGAGCTGGAGAGCAATGGGACAGATTTAAATTTTACTACAGGTTGCTTTTCCTCTCAATGGTTTTGGCTGGGAGTCAGATGGGGACCTTAGCCACTTATTTTTACTAGCAAGAAGAGCTGGCCCAGCTGATTTAGCTGTGTAAAGAGTTTTTTCATTGCAATTGCTCTTTATTTTATTAACTGAATTTAGAGACTGCCCATTTGGGGGTGCAATGATTTGAATGCAGTATTGCAGGTTAACTGCCCACAGCCTGGAGTTCAAACCTGATGGGGCTTGAGATTGACTCAGCCTTCCAACCTTCCAAGGTCAGTAAAATGAGGAGCCCGACTGTTGGGGACAATATGCTGTCATTGCTAAGATGCTCAGAGAATGCTATAAAGAACTATGAAGTGGTATACAAGTGTAAGTGCTATTGCTATTGCTATCTCACTTAGTGACTCAGCAGTGTACAATTAAAAATACAAAGTCATATAAAATATATATTTTAGTAAAAGGTAGTTAAAACAAGAGAGTAATTAAAATTAAAATGGCGAGACAGTCTCCAAAGCACTAACCAATCCCAGGGGTGCTCCTCTGAATGCTCCATGTGAGTTGGCAGAGCCAGGTCTTCAAGCTCTTCTGCAAAGCAGAAGATTGGGGGCCTGCCTCACCTCTGGGGGGATATTATATTTAAGTGTAAATATTTCAGTGTGGAATCCCTGCATAGCAACATCTATGTGGAAAGCCTAGATTAGGGTTTTCAGAATACTAATATGGTTCAGGAGCATTTCAAGCAGACTTGGCTCCAGTTGAATGGAGATAAAAGAGGTATTAGGAATGCAGAGGACTGGAGAATTAAGGCTAATCCTAATTCTTATTCACAGAATGGGATAGAAAAGCAACCTACCATTACCTTTCAGATATTTTGGACAATATCTCCTATAAACTATTATCTTTGATAGAGCTGATGGAAGATAATGTCCAAAATATTCAGAAATTTTCCAACTGCCTGTCCTGGGTTAGGCTGATGGATAGATAGATCATAAGTACCCTTTTCCTCTGGCCTTCATAAGGAATTCCAAGATATAAATGTGTTTAGGTAGGAGACAATTTTTCCCTGGATGATAATTTGTCATTTAATGACTGAGACATAAATGTGACAGTCCCAGTAGTAAGACAATGTCTATATTTTCTCCTAACACCAGTGTAATAAATACAGTGGAATCAAGTGAATATACATCTACAGATTAGACACAAGAGCATAGATGTCTTGTACAATAGATCTTCCTAGAAAAAGGGGCCATGTTTAATCATTGGCATGGACAGAGATTAGGAAAGAGAGGTTAGAAAATATTTCTGCTTCAAAAGATTTTGCTAAAACTAGATTGGATGCAAAGCAATACTAGACTAAACTGATAAATAATTGGAACTAATAGAAGAATCTTCCAATATTCCAGTAAGGCTCAGTTCTGTTTAATCATTGTCTAAGGCAGTATTTCTCAACTTCGCAATGTTAAGATGTGTGGACTTCAATTCCCATGCTGGCTAGGAAATTCTGGGAGTTGGATGTCAACACATCTTTTTTAGAACAGACAGATTAACAGAGTTGGAGGGGACCTTGTAGGTATCTAAACCAACCCCCTGCCCAAGCAGACCCTACACCACTTCTGACAGATGGCAGTCCAGTGTCTTCTTGAAAGCTTCCAGTGATGAAGTGCCCACAAATTCTGAAGATAAATTGTTCCATTGGTTGATTGTTCTCACTGTCAGAATTTTTTTTATTTCCAGGTTGAATCTCTCTTTGTTCAGTTTCCATCCATTATTCCTTGGAAAATGAGATTTGGAAAATAGCTTGACCTCCTCCTCTCTGTGGCAGCCGCTCAGATATTGGAACACTGCTATCATATCTCTGCTGGTCCTTCTCTTCACTAGATTAGCCATGCCCAGTTCCTGCAATCGTTCATCATGTTTTAGGCTCCAGTCCCTAAACCATCTTGGTTGCTCTTCTCTGCACTTTTTCTAGAGTCTCAACATCTTTTTTATAGTGTGGTGACCAGTGGTGGGATTCAGTCAGTTCACACCACTTTGGGAGAACCGGTTGTTAACTTTCTGAGCAGTTTGGTGAACTGGTTGTTGGAAGAAATCAGTAGGGCAGAGAACCGGTTGTTAAATTACTTGAATCCCACCACTGGTGGTGACCAAAACTGGATGCAGTACTCTAAATGTGGTCTTACTAAAGCTTTATCTTAAAGTTGCCAAGGTTGAGAAACACAGGTCTAAGCAGTTTGAAGCATTAACTAACTATTGCAAAACATCAGGAAATTGCGTGAGTGTAACCCCTATATCTAGTAAATAATGGTTTATAGTTTACTGTAGCTTTCTCCAGATGTTATATGGTTATAAGGCCAAGAATTCTGAATATTCCTACTATCTGGAAGACACTCAACTTGGAGAAGATTTATCATGTTGAGTATACTTATCCAGTTGAACTAGTGTAGGGTCAATGCATTGTATGAAGAATACATCCTAACAATGATCCTGGGCAAGCTGCAAATATGGATAGATGTCTGTCATAGCTTTGTTCTCCCCACCCTGATTCTTTCATCAAAGCAAAGAAGGTGGAAGAAGGGAGAGGAGAAATGATGTTGATTTAGCATTGCAAAAATGAAAGGGATCTGCCTTCTCCCCCTTGCTATCTTCTGCCAACACTATTTTCACTCTGAATACATTTACATCTTATTAATGCATATGCTGCATCTCACGTTGTGGGGCATTTTCTTTACCCTGCTGAGTTAGTTGCTAATTACTTGGAGAGGTGTCTGGGATCTTGAGAAGGAGCAAATGGCTGGTTTAGAGGTTCTCTGGTTCAGAAAATGGGGTTGGTTAGTTCAGTTCATTTTTCTCTCTTAAGAAGTGAAAGAGCATCTGTTCCTTGACTCCTGTGCACAGCATTCCCCAACCTGGGTCTCCAGATTGAGCTGAGCTTCCACTACTACAGTTCACAGATAGAATGGTTTTCTTTTGGCTCTGATGTTCTTTCCTTCATGCCAGCTCACAGCACCACTTGCTGAAAGATGCAAGGTTGGAAAGGCTGCCTAAGTGCAATAGTGAGAAAGGAGAATTGTCAGGCGTGAAAGACCAAGGCCACATGTTAGGTTCCAATTAGCACTGATGATGTTACCTAGTTTGGGTAATAAAATGTCTGCAAGAAAACAACCAAGCTCAGAAAGCACCAAGGAACCCTCAAGCCCTAATTAAATTGATTTATTGCCTCATGCCTATGCACAAAAAGCTAGTCAACTAATGGTTAGCAGTCTATTAGCACTAGATCAGATTTATTGGAATGCAAGAGGGGTTGGACTTAGTCCATTGATGGCTACATAATGACTCTAGGCTGATTCCTCTTTTGACTCCACCCTCAGTCTCTGCCATTATACAAGAATGCAACTACTCACTCTCTGGTCCTTACCACTGTGGGCTTTAATTGAGAGAGGAGCCAATGCCACTCTTATTCTATAAATTTCTAATAATTTTAGTTCTCTACAGGTAGTCCTTGCTTAATGGCTGGTCCCCTAGCAACCAAAATTCTGTACTTATTACCCGATTTTGAAATTCCAAAGGCTACACAACCCTTACCCCATCCTCACTCCCATTGTCAAGAGATTGCATTTTGGATGCTTGGCAACTGGCTTGTGTTTATGCAGCATCCCTCAGTGACATGACCACAATTTTTAGTGTTTTTTGCTGGTTTTCTGCATTTATTTCTGATTTCCAGCAAATTGGGTGTAAGGAATTCATTTAACAACCGTGGTATTTATTTAATGATCATGATGTTTACTTAATGACAATCACAAAAAATGGATGGGGGTCACATGGTAACCCCATGAACAACTGCCACGTTATGACCTTAATTCTAAGCTTAGTTAAGGTCATATGTCAAGGATTGGATTGCCTGTATTGTAATCTGTTCTACTTATTGCTATCAACTGAAAGAATATATCAGGGGTGTCAAACTGACAGTTTGCAGGCCAGATGCATCACATGCAGTTCATGCCCATTCCAGTTCCACGAATGGGAATAACAGCATGAAATGTCACGTGACAGCAACATGCGGCAAGTTTGACACCCGTGCCCTATATTATGCCCTAAAAAGGGGGGCAGAATCTCCAAACAAAGTATACTTCAAGATTTAAATACATAGAGAAACACCCTTGCACAGATGTGCACATTTGAAACATGACACATAGCTAGTCCCAAAGGTGCAGAAAAAAACAAAGTCCAGTTGTCTTTTGAAAAAGCACCTTTGCCTGTATGACTGAGAATCTCCATGAAATTGTAGCAAGCCTCATAGGGAATCGTATCTGGGAAGATGATTTGTGTTTGCAACGATTCTGTTGAAGGGCAGGTAAGAAAGTCTGTAAATATTCTCAGTTTACAGATATCACTGCATCATCCTGATCACCCAAGACTGCAGGGTGTTGTCAAATTAGTTCAAGTAATTGTTGCTTTGTGCAGCTAGTGGCATTTCCTCACTAAGAAACCATCTTGTCATTTGCACCACTTCCACACTCATTCTATCCTTTCTGGTGATTTCTAAAACACCAGAATTAAAATTCTAAAATTTGCACCACTTCCACACTTATTCTATCCTTTCTGGTGATTTCTAAAACAAGGGAGCTGGAAGGAGGATGCAATGAAGATGATGCTAGCTGTGGGACTCAGTTTGGGGTCTCTTTAAACATTTATCGGCCCACAAAGCTATTCCATCTTCTTAGATGCTTAAGCACAGGTAGGGGCAGCATGATATAAGGGGGATTCTTAGTTGACTCGAGAAGAATCAGATAAGCTATACAAGTAATCCTCAACTTATGACCACAATTGAGACCCAAATTTCTGTTGTTAAGTGAGACATTTGTTAAGTGACTTCTGTCCCATTTTACAACTTTTCTTGCCTCAGTTGTTAAGTGACTCTAGCTTCCCCGTTGACTTTGCTTGTCAGGAGGTTGCAAAAGGTGATCACATACTCAGCAACAGTCATAAGTATGAACCAGCATCTGAAGTTTGATCACAAGAGCATGGGGATACTTCAAAGGTTGCAACTGTGAAAAATGGTTGTGTAAGTCACTTTTTTCAGTGCCTTTGTAATTTTGAACGGTCACTAAATGAACTGTTGTAAGCCAGTTGCCAACTGTTCAAATTTTGATAACGTGACCACAATGTGATCATGTGATCTTTTTTCAAGCTAGTGTGAAAAATGGTCATAAGTCATTTTTTTCAGTGCCATTGTATTTCAAATGGTCACTAAACAAATGATTGTAAGTCAAGGACTACCTGTAATTAATTTCTAGGATACAGGTAATCCTTCACTTAAAACCATTTGTTTAGCAACTGTTCAAAGTTACAAGGCCATGAAAAAAGTGACTTACAACTAATCCTTGCTGTTGTGACAATTGCAGCATCCCAGGATCATGTGACTGCCATTTGTAACCTTCCCAATTGGCTTCCAACAAGCAAAGTCAATGACGAAAGCTAGGTTCACTTAACAGTTGTGTGGTTCATTTAACAACTGCAATGATTCACTTAACAATAAAATCAGACACAACTCACTTAATAACTGCCTTGCATAGCAATTGAAATTCTGGTCCCAACTGTGGTTGTGAGTGAAGGCCTACCTGTAATGTTTCTTTATTTCAGCAACTTTAAGTTGTGTGGGCTTTAACTCCCAGAATTCCTCAACCAGGCATGTTGACTGAGGAATTCTGGGGGTTGAAGTCCATAGAATTACTGAAATTGAAAAGCAGCCTTCCAGGACACAAGACTGCAATGGGAACCCATTCAAGCACCATTGTTTTTTGGAGAAACCCAGAAACCAAAGTCTCCAATCCAGCTCCTATTAAGGAGTCACAATATGGTAGAATGGAAGCCCTGCATGTCAACAGTCCCAGGGATGATCACTGAAAAGGCTCAAGTAGTAACCAATAGGCAACATGTTTGGGTAGCAAGCTGTTGGTAGATAGAGCCAGTCATGCAGAGTTTGAGGAATAAATATGCTGGGGATTTGGCAGATTCCCAGGGTTCATTCACATTTCACAGTTAGCAGCATGGTTCATTTCATTTTGGCTTAGTGCCTCTGTGCTCTCTATGATTCAGTGTAAGGATTCTCAAATGTTGGGATATCGTGACCCCTTGTAATTAAAAATGAATTCATGCAAAAGTCACCTCCAACATAGATAAAATTAGTCTTTTCTTTTGAGGCTCAGGCAAGAAATAAATAGTCTGCTTACTTTTAATAATTAAATCATACTCTATAAAAGGTAGTCCTGGATTAATGACCATAATTCAACCCAAAATTTCTGTTTCTAAGTGAAACATTTGTTAATTAATATTGCCTCCTTTTATGACCTTTCTTGCCCCAGTTGTTAAGTGAATTTGTTAAGTTAATAATACGGTTAAGTGGATCTGGCTTTCCCTTGATTTTGCTTGTCAGAAGGTTGCTAAAGGAGATCACATGACCCTGGGACATTGCAACAGTCATAAATACGAGTCAATTCCCAAGAGTCTGAATTTTGATCATGTAACCATGGGGCTGCTGCAATAGGCGTGTAAAAAATGGTCATAAGTCACTTTTTTCAGTGCTGCTGTAACTTTGAATGTCACTAAATGAACTTTTGTAAATCAAGGAGTACCTGTTTATTATAAATTATCAAAAATTGTGATATCGAAGTGCAGGTTCTACACAGCCTAACAGCATAACAAGGAGCAAAGGCGTGATTTCAAAAGTAATTCTTTTTTCCATTTCATATGCCCCACGAAATTGGGGTTTAAAAAGAAATAGACCATGATCGGAGAATCACCCTTTCTGGGGATATTGGAAAATGTAGTCTAACACAACTAGAAGACCCAAGATGGGGGGAATCGTCTCCGAGTAATAGAATAAACAGAATAAGTCTCACCTGGGTTAAGCAAATTTTTTCCCCCTCTTCACTTGTTCCCAAGGCTGCTTTGTCCCTCGGCCTTTGCTTTGCTCCTACCTAGCACCATCTGCATCCTGTTTGGTCTCTCTTCCCTTCCAAAGACACATTTCACCTTCACCACTGCCAACTCCCTGACCGCCTGTGACTCAGCTGACAGCTGGTCTGTCCCCTGAGTCTGGAAAGAGAAAGAAATGAGCCAACCTAGCACAAACTCTGACACATTCCTGCCACCTTGGCCTGCCTCTTTGCCTCCTATTTCAGAACTAAAATGAGGCTTTCGGCTCCAGCGCATGGAGCTGAATTATGCTTAGTGCTTTGTTGGAGTCTCAGGTTCCACCGGATCAGATTTTGCTAGGCTCAGAAGTGAAACTATCAGCTGATTTTTAAAACAGTCTCTGGCATATGGGGATGTTTGCTGCATCTATTGGGTAAGGAAAGGATGGATGGATGGATGGATGGATGGATGGTTAGATGGATGGTTAGATGGATGGACGGAAGGACATCTGCCACAAGAATGCAATTGATAAAAGCAGTATTGTACCACTGCAATACAAGCCCCTCCCATTTTGTACATGGGTCATGACACTTCATACTTCTAAGAAAGAAGAGCAGCTTTGAGGCCCTAGAACAATACCTCCTTTTGATTTGGATCTACAAAATGGACGGAGCTTGTATTGTATTGGTGCAGTGTTGCTTTTATCAATTACTCTACACCCATTCCTGTGGCAGATATCCATCCATCATCCATCATCCATCCATCCATTTTGATTTAGGTGAAAGGACTGGATCCTACAGATGCCAATAGATGATTGATTTGATTTTGATTTTATTTTATTCAATTGCTATACCGCCCTTCTCCCGAAGGACTCAGGGGGCTGCACAGCCACAATAAAATAACACAGCATACAAAATTTAAAAATAATTTAAAATAAATTAGATAATTTGGCTTCACAAATTAAAACTCCAAAAATTTAAAAACCCCAATCCAGATTGTTGTCAAGCTAGTCCAGCTTGTTGGAATAGTAGAGTCTTAAAGGCATGGTGGAAGATACGCAGGTCAGGGATCATACATATCCCCGGGGGCAGTTCATTCCAGAGGGCAGGTGCCCCCACAGAGAAAGTTCTCTTTCTGGGGGTTGCCAGTCGATATTGCTTGGCTGACAGCACCCTGAGGAGCCCCTCTCTGTGGGAGTGTGTTGGTCGGTGGGAGGCTATCGGTGGCAGAAGGCAGTCTCATAAATATCCGGGTCCTAAGCCATGGAGCACTTTAAAGGTGGTAACCAACACCTTGAATCGCACCCGGAAGACCACCGGGAGCCAGTGCAGCTCGTGCAGGAGAGGTGTCACATGGCTGCGATGGGTCGCTCCCATAATCACCCGCGCAGCCACATTCTGGATCAGTTGGAGCCTCTGAGTGCTCTTAAGGGGAGCCCCATGTAGAGAGTGTTACAGTAGTCCAGACGGGAAGTGACGAGGGCGTGGGTGACTGTGCGCAATGCGTCCCGGTCCAGAAAGGGACGCAACTGGTGACTCAGACAAACCTGATAGAAAGCCCCCCTGGCCACAGCCATCATATGGTCTTCTAAAGACAGCTGTGCATCCAGGAGGACACCCAGATTGCGAGCCCTCTCTGAGGGGGCCAGAGTCTCACCCCCAATAGCTAGCGATGGAACCAGCTGGCTATACCAGGACGCCGGGAGCCATAGCCACTCCATCTTGGAGGGGTTGAGTCTGAGTCTGTTTCTCCCCATCCAGATCTGCACGGCCTCCAGACAGCCGGACATTACATCAAGGGCATCATTGGGGTGATCTGGGGTGGAGATGTACAGCTGAGTATCATCAGCGTACTGATGACACTTCACCCCAAAACCTCGGATGATCTCCCCCAGCAGCTTCACATAAATGTTGAACAAAAGGGATGAGACGACTGACCTTTGCAGCACCTCATAAACAAGGTGCCTCGAGGTTGACCTCTGTCCCCCTGCCAACACAGAACGTGTCCAACCAGAGAGGAAGGAGGAGAACCACAACAACATGGTGCCCCCCATTCCTAACCCCTCCAGTCGGCGCAGCATGACACCATGGTCGATGGTATCAAAAGCTGCTGAGAGATCTGATAGGACTAGGACAGAGGAATACCCCCTGTCTCGAGCCCTCCAGAGATCATCAACCAATGCGACCAATGCCGTTTCCATGCTGTGAAGCATGTTTGGTACGGATCTAGATAGATAGCTTCATCCAGGTACCGGGGAAGTTGCTGCACCACCCCACTCTCAACAACCTTCATCACAAAGCGAAGGTTGGAGACTGGACAATAATTAGCTAATACCGCTGGGTCAAGGGAAGGCTTCTTGAGGAGGGGCCTCACCACCACCTCTTTAAGATTGATTGATTGAAATGTATGCACACACACACACAGAACACACATTTATACACACTGCCTTTGTCAGGCTTCAAAAACCAAGAAAGCACACTGAATTACTGCTAATCAGTTTCCTTTATTTGTTTCTTACCAATAGGACAGAAATCTTGCCAAACTAAAGCAAACTTCTTGCATCACCAAAAATGCACTCTGAAAATTTGGAGGGAGGAGCTGTCTTGACCCTCTTCCTCCCAAACAAACTATCTAAACTTTGATGTCTCTTGATTCTTTGGAAAATGGAATTTCCTCCCTCCTGGGAATCTGGACTATACTCCATCAATCCCCGAAGACACCTATTTTAGGCTTACAAATTCAGGTTGCCAGTTAAGGCATTATCTATTAATTAGATTTGCTACAGCCAGTCAACTCTTTAAAAAACCCTTTGTTTAACACAGTTTTTATTTAATAAATCACCATTTATTAAAACTCTGCCCCTCCCCCATGGATTACTGCCTTGTCGTAGCGAAGGGGCTTGCATAGCTCAATGAAACTATGAGCTATGCCATGCAGGGCCACCCAAGATGGACAGGTCATAGCAGAGAGTTTTGACAAAACGTGATCCACTCAGAAAGAAATAGCAACCCACTCCAGTATCTTGCCATGAAAAACCCATGGACAGTACCAAAAGGCAAAAAGATATGACGCCAGAAGTTGATCCCCTGAGGTCGGAAGTGTCCAATATGCTACTGGGAAAGAGCAGAGAGCTAATACTCATAGCACCAGAAAGAGTGAAGTGACTGGGCCAAAGCTGAAAGGACGCTCAGCTGTGGATGCATTTGGTGGTGAAAAGAAATGCTATAAAGATCTGTTCTCCATAGGGACCTGGAATGTAAGATCCATGAATCAAGGCAAGCTGGACATGGTCAAACAAGAGATGACAAGATTAAACATTGACATCTTAGGAATCAGTGAACTAAAATGGACAGGAATGGGTGAATTTAATTCAGGTGACCATCAGATATACTTCTGTGGGCAAGAATCCCTCAGAAGAAATGGAGTAGTGTTCATAATCAATAAAAGAGTAGGAAAAGCAATACTGGGATGCAATCCCCAAAATGACAAAATGATCTCAGTTTAAATCCAAGGGAAACCATTCAATATCACAGTTATCCAAGTCTATGCCCCAACCATTGAGGCTGAAGAGGATGAAACTGACTGGTTCTATGAAACTCTACAGCACCTTATAGAATTAACACCATAAAATGATGTCCTTATCATCATGGAGGATTGGAATGCTAAAGTAGGAACCCAAAAGATAACCAGAATAATAGGCAAGTTTGGCCTTGGAGTACAAAATGAAGCAGGGCACAGACTGATAAAATTTTGTCAAGAGAATACGATGGTCATAGCAAATACTCTTTTCCAACAACCCAAGATACGACTCTACACACGGACATCACCAGACGGTCAACACAGAAATCAGTTTGACTATGTGCTCTGCAGCCAAAGATTGAGAAGCTGTATACAGTCAGTAAAATCAAGACCAGGAGCTGACTGTGGCTCAGATCATGACCTTTTCATTGCAAAATGAAAGAAAAAGAAATGCAAGAAAGCAAAATGGCTGTCTGAGGAAGCTTTATAAATAGCTGAGGAAAGAAGGGAAGCGAAAGGCAAAGGAGAAAGAGAAAGATATACCCACCTGAATGCAGAATTCCAGAGAATAGCTAGAAGAGATAAGAATGCCTTCTTAAATGAATAGTGCAAAGAAATAAAAGAAAACAATAGAATAGGGAGGACCAGAGTTCTCTTCAAGAAAATTGGAGATATGAAGGGAACGTTTCATGCAAAGATGGGCATGATAAAGGACCAAAATGGCAAGGATCTAACAGAAGAGATTAAGAAGAGGTGGCAAAATTACACAGAAGAACTATACAAGAACTGATAACCATGATGGGGTGGTCACTGACCTTGAGGCAGACATCCTAGAACAGTGATGACGAACCTTTTAGGCACTGAGTCCCCAAATTGCACACGCGCGCATGTCCAAACTGAAAGGCACATGTGCATGTGTAAACATGTGCATGCGCGGACATGCACAAATGTGTGCATGTGTGGACATACGCAGGAGAGACCTGAAGACCAGCTGGCTGGTGGGAGGCGGGGCATCCCAACACCAGCAGTGCAGCAAGAGGTAAGATCTTTTTCTTTTGTGAGATTCTGTTTAGTCGTTTGCAGGGAAACAAGCTCACAAAAGAAACACTATGAAGATCTGACTTGGGGCGACGGTGCTCGTGCCCACAGAGAGGGCTCTGCGTGCCACCTCTGGCATGGGTGCCATAGGTTCAGCATCACGGTGCCAGAATGTGAAGTCAAATGGGCCTTAGGAAATCTGAGCAACAAGAAAGCTAGTGGAGGTGACAGTATTCCAGCTGAGCTATTCAAAATATTAAAAGACAATGCAGTAAAAGTGCTACACTCAATTTGCCAGCAAATTTGGAAAACTCAACAGTGGCCACAGAATTGGAAAAGTTTAGTTTACATTCCAATTCCAAAGAAAGACAATGCCAAAGAATATTCAAACTATCACACAATTGCACTCATTTCACTTGCTAGTAAAGTTATGCTTAAAATCCTACAAGCTAGGCTCCAGCAGTATGTGGATCGAGAACTACCAGAAGTACAGGCAAGATTTCGAAGAGGCAGAAGAACTAGAGATCAAATTGCCAACATATGCTGGATCATGGAGAAAGCTAGAGAATTCCAGAAAAACATCTACTTCTGCTTCATTGACTATGCTAAAGCCTTTGATTGTGTGGATCACAACAAATTGTGGCAAGTTCTTAAAGAGATGGGAGTATCAGACCATCTTATTTGTCTCTTGAGAAACCTATATGCAACATATAGAAAGAACAGTGAGAACTGGACACGGAACCACTGATTGGTTCAAAATTGGGAAAGGAGTCTGGCAAGGCTGTATACTGTCATCCTGCCTATTTAATTTATATGCAGAGCACATTATGAGAAAGGCGGGGCTAGATGAGTCATAAGTTGGAATTAAGATTGCCGGGAGAAATATCAACAACTTCAGATATGCAGATGATACCAGTCTAATGGCAGAAAGCAAAGATGAACTAAAGAGTCTCTTGATGCTGGTGAAGAAGAAGAGTGCAAAAGTTGGCTTGAAACTCAACATTAAGAAAACTAAGATTATGGCATCCAGCCCTCTCAATTCCTGGGAAATAGATGGGGAAGAAATGGAGGTAGTGACAGATTTCCTGGCTCCAAGATCCCTGCAGATGGGGATTACAGCCAAGAAATTAAGACACTTGCTTCTAGGGTGGAAAGCTATGGCAAATCTAGACAGCATACTAAAAAGCAAAGACATCACCCTGCCCAAAAAAGTGCATATAGTCAGGGCTATGGTTTTCCCAGTTGCAATGTATGGCTGTGAAAGTTGGACCATAAGAAAGTCTGAGTGCCAAAGAATTGAGACCTTTGAATTATGGAGAAGAGAAGACTCCTGCGAGTCCTTTGGACTGCAAGGCCATCAACCTAGTCAGTCCTAGAGGAGATCAGCCTTGACTGCTCTTTAGAAGGCCAGATCCTGAAGATGAAACTCAAATACTTTGGCCATCTAATAAGAGGGAAGGGCTCACTGGAGAAGAACCTAATGCTGGCAAAGATTGAAGGCAAAAGAAGAAGGGAACGACAGAGAACGAGGTGGCTGGATGGAGTCACTGAAGCAGTGAACGTGAGCTTAAATGGACTCCAGAGGATAGTAGAGGACTGGAAGGCCTGAAGAATGTTTTCCATAGGGTCGTGATGGGGTGGACATGATTTCGCAACTAACAACAACAAAAAAAACCCCACTACCATAAACTGTGATTTAAAACTAATATTTCTGAGTTTATATCAAATACCAAATCAAGCAAGCAAATAATATTATGACCTACATGGATGAGCCTATATTAAAAGATAAAGATAAGCTAAAGTTGACTTCAACTTTTGATAATTTTTCCATATAATTTTCTTGGCAGCAATAGTGAGGTAGATTGCTATTTTATTTCCAGAATGTTTTTGTGACTTCCCAATCTATTGGATCTCATTCACTTTTGCTGAAATCCATGCAATCCAATTACTAACAGATAATCTGTGGTCTCCCAAACATATTAGTTCCTTTCCCTTGGAGAAAAAAACTAAAACATTAACAGTTTGGATCTTCCAGTTTAGCCAAAACAAAAAGTGAGGAAGGACATGATCAAGGTGTATAACGTTATGGAAAAAGTCGATAGAAAGAATAGCTTGTCCATCCTTACAGTATTTCCCAACCTTAGCAACATCAAGATGTGTGGACCTCAACCCATACTAGCTGGAAAATTCAACTCCACATATTTTAATATTGCTAAGGTTGAGAAAGACTGCTTTAAAACACTATGGCTAGGGTTGATTGGAGGATTAAAAGGAGACAAAAGAAAGCATAGTATTTATATAACCTATAATTAGCCTGTGGAATTCATCCTTTACTTGCCATAGTGATATATCCTGATTTGGATGGCTTTAAGGGGAACTGAATAAATTTTCAGAAGACATTTCTATTCATTTTGAACATTCCATGCCACCTTTGTAATGGAGTCAGTATCCCTTCCAGGATATGAAGAAAGTTAAGGAAAGTGGAAGTTCTGATTGGGATCTTACAAACCACTTATGACTTTAAGGTTCCTCAGCTGACTGTTAAGGATGAGAGAGTCAATGAAAAGAGGACATGCTCTAAAAATCGTCATCAAAGCATTATTAATTATGTAAATAATTAATAAAATATTATCACCTATTCATCTTATTCCCCTATTCTTCATATTGGAAGGGTCTCAGAGCAACTTACAGACTGTTTTCCTTTAACAAATAAAATATGTAAGAAAAATAACCCACATTAATTCTGAAAGGCTGTAACTAGGAGACATAAAAGCAGAAAACTTATCAATGTGACTATTGCTGTTTATCTTTCTGGTAAAAGTTTGCATGTCTGCATTCATTTGCATATATTGTATATATCCAGCCAGGCGGATTAAAAAAAAACGTGCTTTTTTTTTGTTCTCTATATAATGCAGAAAGCCAAATCAATGCTCTTTAATAATATTATATATTTTGGGAAGAATGCCACTACATTCAAAAACAGCCATTTTTCATTTGATATTTTTATTTTATTAACAAGATTTTTGTGGAACTGAATCAATTCATCAAGCAAAGTTGTAGCAGTGACTGATTTTCCATTTCTGGAATTGTTTGAACATTTACTAAATATAAGTCGATACCGACTAACAAATTAAAATGCTTATAATTGCAATTCTTCTCCCCCCCTCCCCAAGTTTATGTGGAATAAATATATTTAAACTAGCCAAATATTGGTATAAAATGAGATAATTATACAGATGCCGCAACAACAAAACTAACATAACATCTTGTAGAAGATGAGCCACAGGAGCCTTTTCCAAATTCTCCAGATTTGGAAAATATTTTGTACTGTAATTCTCACCACTCTGAAGCTACAGTATATCTGAATGATGGATGTTCAACACAATTGGAGGACAACTATGTTAGGGTGGCTGCCTTTGGGAAATACAGACAGCAATACCGAAAAGTGTGCACCAATCAAAAGCGTGTTTTCATAGAATGTAAGAATGCAGAATTGGGGAAAAAATGGATCTTCCTTCTGAATTGGAGGCATAGGATTTTGGTATCAGGATGGATTATCTGCATCTATTTGACTCTACATCTGTATTTCCCAATCATGGGAACTTTAAGATGTCTGAACTTCAATTCCCAGAATTCTCCGGCCAACAGAGTTGAAGCATGCTGGGGAATTCTG
This sequence comes from Coluber constrictor foxii, assembly GCA_038048745.1. Classification (NCBI taxonomy): domain Eukaryota; kingdom Metazoa; phylum Chordata; class Lepidosauria; order Squamata; family Colubridae; genus Coluber; species Coluber constrictor. The sequence goes on along the minus strand of CM075961.1, from coordinate 58,174,973 downwards.
TTGGTTAAAGTCTAGACTTTTTAAAGTTGTCAAAATTGAAAAACACTGCTCTGGACTGCTTTGGACCATTTTGTTTCTCATGGCTAATGTGATATAACAACCTATCAAAAGAACAAGAAGAGCATCGTCCCAAGTGAGTGAGGCTTCCTGCACGTTATTCCATGCTCTCGCCCTGATCACGAATGGGTGCTGATGCCTCATGGGAATGGGGCTCCATTTCACTGCTTTCTTGAGGGTTTTGCTTATATTTGGATCTGGGAGAGAGAACCTTCTTTCATTTATCTCCTCCCAATCTCCAGAGGCTGCAAAAGGGAAATTTTTGCCTCCCCCCCCCCTGCAATTTTTACCTCCTTTTCTCCTTCCTTTTCTCCTGCCTTGCCCCTGACTGTCGTGATTGCATTCCATTCAATCCCACCTTCTTCTTGTCTCAGTTTACTTCAGTTCTTTTGAAAGATTAATGATTCTGAGCTGCTTACTGGGCCTTCTCTTGGGACATGGCTGAGACTTGCAAGGAAGTCTTGCATCCTGCCCCAGCTTCTCTTCTCTTCTCTTCTCTTCTCTTCTCTTCTCTTCTCTTCTCTTCTCTTCTCTTCTCTTCTCTTCTCTTCTCTTCTCTTCTCTTCTCTTCTCTTCTCTTCTCTTCTCTTCCCTTCCCTTCCCTTCCCTTCCCTTCCCTTCCCTTCCCTTCCCTTCCCTTCCCTTCCCTTCCCTTCCCTTCCTTTCCTCCCTCCCCTTCTCTTTTCATCTTCATCTTCTCAGAAGACCTCAATCCAGATTTCAATCTAAATGAAGTTGTCATTTCTATTCGTTATATTAGTTTTTCTTCTTTCCAACACCTGTCAATTTTTGCTTTCCCGTTCTGTTTTTTTTTTCTCTTCTTTTGGCATCCTGTTCGTACCCAGAATCTCTTGCCCCACTTTCAAAACCTCAGTTTTTATACTTACAACCCTCCTTCCCCACTCGCTGCCTTTCATTTTCCCATCCGTGATCCACCCCCTATAATCTCTTCTATCCGTCCGCCACCATCCCTCCCCCCCCCCCCCGCCCCGACTCTCAGCTCACACAGGTCGCGATTCCCTTAATCTCACGCTGGGTGCTGTAGCGCATTCTCACGTCGCTCTCCGTGGTGCTGAAACCCCAACCTTGGGCGGCGTCCCCGTTTTCGGGACAGGGAAAGTTCGCGCCGCAGCTCCGAGTCAGCCCTGGCGCCCCCAGTCGCCGCTTTCGCAAATCCCTTGCCGGAGGCTGACCCCCTAGTGGTTAGGCGCCTGCGGAAGCGCGGGGAGAGAGTGGGACCCTCTGCAGCGTCCCACGTAGGGCGCGGGCACTAGTGCGCGACGGCAGAGCTGCCCCCATGACGCTTCAGGCCGTGTTGGTGGATCGGGCAGGGCGCCAGGCGGCAGCGCCGTTGATGGTCGCATCCCCACGCACCGCTCCTCAACTTGACAGATCTCGAGGGTCCTAGAGAAAACTGAGAGACCGGTAGAGAGGAGGGGAAGAAGAGAAGAGCTAGAAAGGAAAGAGTAGGCAAGAAAAGAACGAAAATCGAGGGAAGAGGGAAAGAAGCTCACGAAACGAGCAAAAGAAAGGCATCGGGCGAGAGGAAAGGGTTGAGATCGCTGTGTAACCCAGTCTCTCCCCAAGAAGCCTTCCTGATGTTGTGGCTTTAACTGTTCGTGTCTCCAAAGGTGACAGTGGGAAAGGAGCGGGGCAGGGAGGTCCCCGCGCTTCTTTCTTTTAATCAAGAAAGCAAAACGTCATGGAGTTTCGAAAAGAAGAGTTTAAGAAGTTCGCTGGAAGAACCTTGGGGCAGATAAACAGGTAAGAATTCGACATTGCCTGCCTACTTTCTTTTCTCTCTTTGAAACCGCAAACAAATGAGTGGGGGGGGAGGAGTGGGTATAACAAAGTTTACTGCCATCTAGGCAAGAGAAAAATAAAGGGGTCTAAATCCTAAACTGTAACTATTCAAAACAGTACATGTAAATGCTCTACGTTTTCATTGAATTGTAAACTGGAATTGAAAATGGGGGGGGGGGTGATTGCAAGAGGTTATAACTGTCATAGGCAATGCCTACACTTTACACATACTTGTATCCTCAGTTACTCCCTTATAGTTTATGCACATTTTCTTGCTCGGAGGCTGCACTTAAACAGATACACATGCACCCAGCATGGACTTTAAAGTAATGACATCCTATTCAACGTTGTTGCTGTATTTCTTGTATATTCTCACAACAATCACCAAGCTTGTCTCATCCTAACACTTCAGGTTTGAAAAATAGTCTCCTGTTAATGTACTCATTCCCAACTACATAGTCTGTGGAGGGGGGGGGGGAGGATGGAGGTTAAATTCGGGTCAATTCTTTACCTCATTGGAGTGTTGTGTGCAAGTCAAATGGGAATTGTGGGAATTATATATGATCTTCTGATTTAATTAGATGGAATTAAAATATACAAGCCACATATAATTGCATACTTATCGGAGTGCTCAGTTACTGGAGGTCAATCATGATTAACTAGCATTCTCACACAGCACAATATATATTTTCTAGAAGTTTTACATACATGCACTCAAGACCATAAACTGCTTTTCTTTCTCTTTCCATTTTTACTTTATTTTTTTCATGTGTGTCCCTGCTTAGAGAATCCACTTTCTATCAAAGTTTTTTTAATATATATATATATATATCCTTTGCTCTATCGCCAGATGGAATCTCTTGGCTACAAACCTGAATGCTTCAGTTTATTTTGTAATAAATCAATGTGTTTGTATTATTCAAATACACAAGGAAATCATTTTTCTAGTTCTACAAATCACATTTAAACAATTTCATATCTCCCCTTGCTCCTATTTTTAGTATTTTAGCATTTACCAAACATTATATGTTTGGTCACCAGAATGTGATGATGAAAGAAGTAACCATGAGAAGAACAAAAGAAGCGAAATATTTCTATTTTTAACCTTCATTTATCCATTTCTCCATCCCACCCAATAAGGCTGAGTAGTTTCTACCACTCAGCCTTACTATTTCTGCTATCATCACTATGATACGTCCATAGACTTCCCAATATATCTAAATCTTTTTTGGGGCTGAATATTACATTTTCACTTATTTTATTAAATTTGTTCAGCTTTGTATCAGCCCAGGGAATAATGTTGCTAGCAGAGGATGGGTTTTAATATAGTAAGCTAGTCAAATTCATATTAGTTTCTTCATCATACTGTGAAAGGAATGTTTAAATACTAAGCCAATTGAGATCAAATTCTCAACAATCTAAGTCTTAAGAAAAAACAAGAGGTTTTGGATAGCCACGATCAAACGGCTCAATTCCCATGAAGGCAAACCCAATGTAGGATAGTATATTCCTCTAGCAATGGCTCATCAGCTATCATCCAAACATCCCCACACCCACCCCACTTCTTTTCAAGCAAGGCCTTCTAAAGTTCTGTGAGGTCAAACAAGGCTCCGGTCGATGCAGCTGAGAAGATCATTGCTATTTAAAAATAAACAAAGCCAAGCAAAGAAAAACTAAAATAAAAATTCCAGCCCACCATAGAGATACATTGGGAGGAGTCTGACTGCCACAGCAAAATTGCTTTACGTAATTGGCATGGATTCCAGTTTGAAATATGCACCGTCATGGTAGAACATAAAATATTCACCAGAGTTATAAGTGGCTAGAGAGCTCTCTCTCTCTCCCCCCCCCCCGCCCCATTTCTAGAAGTATATTTAAACTCACAAGGACGTATACTTCTTCCCATAACTCTTGTTGTGTGTGACTAAAATGGATAGTTACGCAGACAACAAAATATCCCTTCTGCAAATATGGTTCCCTGGGGACAACATAAAGATTTGTAAGACATCTCTATGAATGCATAAGAATTTGGAGTACCCAGTTCAATGAAATTAATCAGGCTCACCCTCAGCATCTAGAACATCCTTTGCTGTTAAAAAAAAAAGAAAGAAATCGAAGCCAAGTTTCTAAGCTAAATTTGAAAAAAAGAGATAAAAGTGTAGAATGCCAGGAAAAGATTGAATAAGACCGGTATAGCACCATTCCTAGTAGCAGAAACAGATTAAATTATAGAAGAGATATGCAAATGTTCTTCTTTTGCATAATTTATTCAGGTGCAGAATCTGTTTTTCTTCAGGCTGAATTTAGATTGTCCCAGGATGGCACCAAGTCCTGAATACACACATACATGGATATCATCTCTTTATAAACTGCTTTTGAACTTCAGGACTGATCAATGATCTACTACTTAAGGAAACCAGGGCATAGGGTGGAGCACAGTTTATGAGCTTCCACCCAAAATGTGTGTACTCAGCAACAGCCATTAATGTGATCCATAGCAACAAAAAACAGTATGGAGCCTCCAAAGCGAATGATGGGCAGTCAATCCTAAGAAATTTTTTGCACCTTTGCTTAAAACTGGGGGTGGGGGAGGGTAGGGAGATGGAGGGATGATAGTAAATTCCTCATCAATATTCAAGAGTATGCCAGCTTTCATGCCAAGCATGGCTATAAATTTGAACACTAAAACCTGTATTCAGATACTTACTTAACAGCAGAAAGTAACGGATATGATAGAGCTAGATAAATTGTTCTACCGAAAACAAGATAGACGACACCTATGTGCAGAAATCATCCATTTTTACCTGTATATTTGAGAATCCCTGGTTCTCACCTCACAGCTTCAGCCCTAGAAACTGGGAAGAAATTTTGAAAATCAGCTCCACTAAGATGTCCAGAAGACACTAGATGACATAGCAGCTGAACTTTCTTAAAGAAAAAATATATGATCTTCCCTTACTAGCAATCACTGTATAATTCAAGCTTGTCAGAGTGAGGCTATGTAGTTAGTTATGGCCAATGTTTTCTATATTGGAAATTTCCAGATGTGTGGACTTCGATTCCCAGAATTCCTCAACTAGTACAACCTTCTTTGGAGATGCTGGGAAATAACATTTCCTCCTTGGAAGAAACTAAAGTTAGATATCAGCAAAAGAGCAGAAGACTGGGATTGGGATGGGGAGATATGAGTATCATAGCTACAAATTTCTACTGGGACAGGCTGTGGAAGACAGGAGCAACCTGTGTCATAAAACATATGACACAGGTTGACCAGAGGTGGCTCAACCACACTTATAATAAAAATGGCAAAATAAATTGTTCCTCGGTTTTACATGTAATGGAGCAAAACAGCAAGTCAGTCTGTGGCTAGTTGACACGGCACTCTTAATTAAAACAGGGGTGGATAGATTGTCATTTGGAATATTGTAGGTCACACAGTTATGTGTTAGCATATTGCGTGAACTAGACATGCTAAGCCATACGGTATAGCTCTCTGGGCCTAGCATGTCATACAAACAGAACAATTGCATTTTTGTTAACTGGATTTAAGGTTTATTGCATGACTTCATCCTCTGTATCCTGCAGGTAAGTTTTATTTTATTGCTGTCTCTTAGCTATTTCTTAAATATGTTCCTCAGAGAGCCAGACTGAAGACAAAGCAAGTTAAGACCGAGAAAGAATCGGCAGCACTCCTTACCAGTCAAGGACTTTATATTATCTAGACCAGAGGTGTTAAACTCAAGGCCTGGAGGACGGATCTGATCCATGGGGTACTTAAATCTGGCCCACAGGGCCACCCTGGAAACAGCAAAGAACTGGCCTGCGGTGCCTCTGCCAACAAAAACGGAGCTCTGTAGGGAGCCATTGCAGCCAAAAACAGAGCTTGGGGGCCCATTTTTGCTGGCAGAGCGCTAGGGCCACCACAGGTGCCCCAACACAAGTGATGTCGAGCTGACCTCCTCTGACCACGGCCACCCTGGCCCCCAAGGTCAAACACACCCTGATGCGTTCCTCAATGAAATTGAGTTTGATACCCCTGATCTAGACCCATGCGGCCCATGCTTGATGAGTTTTGAAGGACACCGTTTCTTTCACCAGCAATTGACATTAAGGTCTCCAGGCTAATGGGAAATCCCAGTTTTGCTTCACCTTCTTACTCGTCCCCTTGTTCACCACCCTCTACAAGTATGAAACCAGGGATGTACATGGGTGGAATGCAATGGAAGAAAAGAGTGGATGGACAGTAAATGGGCAACAGTGACACAGTGAAGAGGAGGTAGACATTCAGAAAGACAAGGGAAGATACATTTGAAGGAATCTACTTCAACGTTGTAACACTGGAGTTAGGTAAAAAGGCAACTATTGCTTAGTGGGGTTGTCTTTGAAGACCAATCACCAGAATTTGGGTGACTAGAAAAGAAATCTTTATCTGCAGAATGGCTACCATTTTCTGCTCTATATTTTGTATTTAGATCATAGTTGTCCAGGCTTGTCTGGGCCATGCTGAGTGAAGAGTAATTGTTTTGTGCCACATATAAAATATACAATTTAGTTAATACATATAAATAACAAACTTCCTTTATTTTTTCATGTTCTATTATCTTGTGGGGCCACATTACTCACTGTACAGGGCCACATGTGACCATGGGCTGCAGGTTGGATGTACCTGATTTAGGTAATAAATTCAAAATATCTTTGTATAAGAGGCTTTTGTTTCATAATATCACCTCTCCTTCAATCAAACATTTCCATTTTGTTTCTTACAGAATTGTGTCACTCTCTAGTTGTCCTGAGGACTTGGGTGTATTTTATTTTATTTAAAAATAAAGTGAAATAAATAAACTGTTCTGATTTATGCCAGGTTTGGACAGCCAAGATAGCCAAATTGTTCCAGCCCCTTTCAATTATTATCTGAATTTGTGCCTTCTCTGACTTTGTGCCTTCTCTGACTTTGTGCCTTCTGTATGTGCTGGATTGTTTCCCACAATTTTTCCCCAACATGGTTTTCAAAGGGCGATGAGGGCTACAATCCAAATCATCTGGGAGATGCCAACTTGGTCTAGAGCTCTGTGCTCTGAGTAATAGAAAAGATGACTAACTTAGTAGGTTGATGCCTTCTTCAGAATATCCAGAGAATCAAAGGAACATTCTTGCTATTGTTTCTCAGGCAATAAGTCTCAGGTCCTTCCTGGTTCTGTTATTTCAGTAGAATAATCTACAAAGGAGATAAGCAGTCTGAACTGGGAGGTGGAGATAAAGGTGTGAGCACAAAGTTTGGAATCTTTGTGCTCACACAAGAGACCTGCCAGTATATTCTGTTGACCATTATCTAGCGACTACTTAGCTGAGACTATTAGTTGATTGGATTCTTGTGTACAGATACCAATAATAAACTCTTCAGTGCTTTGAACTCAGTGAATGTTTGGTTATTTACACCTGACAATCTATGTACTACATACAAACATCCTTGTTATGCCTGATTTTTAAGAGTTCAAAATTCTCCAAAGAATTCCATGAATCCCAGCTTGATGCTTAGAATTATTTCTACGGACATACCCTCACCTTAATAAGGCAAAAAACCCCTCTTTTTAAATCCTAATTTTAATGAGAAGTATAATTTAAACAATAAGAAAACTAATGCAAACTAAAAAAGAATAAAAGAATAAAAAGAAAAAATAGAAAGTTCAGAAAAGATAGAGTGAAAGAATGTATATATATATACCTAAACAAATCTGTAAAGCCTCAATGTTCAGTTCTAATCAGTAAAAGTGCATTAAGGGCTACTGGAGATAACAACATATCTCTTTTAGGCTTGATCAAATAAACCAATCTCATATTCTTTCCCTTTACTTTTAGCAATCTTAATCATTAATCCTCTAAAATAAAGTTATGGAACTTGATTTATTATGACTTTTTCTTTTCTTTTTTTTTTCTTCTCACAAAATTCTTTACAATTTAACAGGTCTCTTTTGTAAATCCAATATAAGAAAATTATCCAAATCACTCATTTTGTTTGGTAAATATGAACTAGTTTCATTTATATATCCAACGCAGCAGTTTCTTTCACATCATTCTCATGGACTGTGATCAAAATTTAAGCACAAACAAAACAATTTTATAACAAAGTGCCACTTCTTTCATCAAAATCTTTTGTAATTCTCCTCAAAGCATCACAATTGCATATTTTTTTCTGCAATCATTTATATTAGAGTCGATGTGATGTAGAAACTAAGGCACTGGATCCAGTGGGTGATTGGGAGCCAGTCATTTTCATTCAGCTGAATCTAACTCACAAAGTGGTTGTTATGGGTGGAAGTAGGCCTAGGTACTGTGCACTATGCACTTAGATATAAGACATACCAAATAAAAGTACTAATGCTATTAAGAGTAAATGTGAGAACCAATCTAGTATAATGGTTAAAGCATGAGCTAGAAACCAGAAAATGGTGAATTCTAGTCTCACTTTAGACACATAGTCAGCTGGGTGATCTTGGGACAGTCTCTCCCAGTGCTAGGAAGAAAGCAATGAAAAGCCATTTCTGAAATCTTGCCAGGAAAACTGGAAGGCCTAATCCATGCAGTCACCAGGAGTCAACACTGATTTGAAAGTGTGTGCATGTACATACACACACACAAGCAATAAATAACAAGCTGTGAACCACATTTTAGCATTTTAAAACCATTGCTCCCTGAAGTAGTAAACACACAAAACTGTAATGTAGCACCTAAAATAGATTTAACCATGTTTAAGAGAAAAAAGAAAACATTATGGCCCTACATTTGTGTATTATACTAACTCCATATATTATGTGAAGCTTCCAAGTATCCATCACTCTCCTAAAGGATCCTGGGAAACAGAGGTTAGTTAGGGATCAGAAAAAAAAAAACCTTTGCTATCATTTGTTCCCTGTGATTCTCTGTCCTTCTTGCCTTCCATTAATGAAAACTGCAGCCCTGGCTCAGACACACAGACCTTCAAAGTGATTTCAATCATTAGTAAATATATTTCTGAGCCTTCAGCAGTTGGAACAAAAGGTTTGATGGTATAGCTCTCCTCTGCCAGATACGATTTCAGGCTGGTGCTTGTAGCATTTTGTACACACAAGCAGAGAATAAGACAGCTGGCCACAGTGCTAATCCCCTGTCTAGCATCCGGCATAAAATCTTTTCGTAGATGTTCGGCTTTCCTGCCCCCAATAGCCTAACCCTTATATAATGTGTTCCTGGATGTGTACATTTTGGATGTCTGTGTGTGAGATTGACTGATGGTATGTTTAGAGCTACACTAAAAATTTGACAGTATTGAATCTGGACATGGAGGCAGGAAATGTATTTGAAAAGCAAGTCCTCAGAAGGAGAAAATAAATGGACATTCATCCTGTTTGCTTCTTAATACAAAAGAAATACTATTATGTGGGGAAGTTGTGTGTTTTCAGTCATGCAGGGCCACACAGTTAAGAATTAATGGGACTTACAGTATAACATTAAGCGAAGTTGTCCTTAGAAGTGGTAGTCGCCCTTTTTCTCTCTCACAGCATTTGATTGTGATAATCACTTCGCAGAAAGCTGAAAATGATTTTTCCTCCGTGGCTTATTGAGGTTTAATGAGGGATCAAGGTATTTGCCTGTGTGACAAGATGAGGTTGCCATGCTAAGATTCACAAAACGGGCCTAATGTATTGTATTTTATTGTGTTTGTATGTTTGTTTGTTTTCTATTACTTTATAAGTAATAATAAGTACTTTATAAGAAACTCAATGTGACAAACATACATAACACTCTATCTTCCTCCTATTGGTCTTGGTGGCACAGTGGTTAAGGTGGAGGACAACCATGCTGCGCTTCTATTCTGGGGAAAAAAGAAGGTTAGAGTAACCTTGTTATCCATGTGGGATAATTCAGACAAGAATCCCAAAAGTGTCTTTTCAAGAGGCAACTGAACTTCCTTGTTTTTCTTTGAAGATATTTTGCGTCTCATCCAAGAAGCTTTTTCAGCTCTTAGCTGAAGAAGCTGCAGAAGCTTCTTGTATGAGAAGCGAAATGTTTTCAGAGAAAAACAAGAAAGTACAGTTGCTTCTTGAAAAAGCATCTTTGGGACAACCATGACCTGGATGACTGAGAATCTCCATAGATACTCAGACAAGAAGTACAACCAGTGATATTTGCTTTATTAATAGGGTTACATTAACAGAATCTTGCAAGGCTGAAAGTATTTCTCCCTGTGACTTCCCTGCTTCTGTACCTGCCAGTTGTTCCAACTGCAGCTCTTCTTCCTGTTCCCCAAGGCCACTTCCACATACTGTTACACATCCTGACCTTCAGAGAGAAGGTGGGATATAAGTCAAATAAATGATCAATGCACTGGCACAGTCTTAGCTTTTCTTTTGATTTGTAGTGACTCAGTTTGTTGCATGAATCCAGCCCATTTGGATAGTTTATGATTCAGTGTATTATGCAAATCCAGAAATCAGTTTGAATTAAACTTTCAAGATGTGGTGAATCAGGCATTAAGGATTAAACACTAGTGCATATTTCTTTAAAAAAAGTGTTCCGAATTTCACACATGCACAGTAGTTCTACTATTTATTTCATCAGTTCCTCTTTCATATTAGTGAAAAAATATGGCTGCTTTAAGAGTTGTATTACCTTATTTTTACTTGCACAAAATAAAAAAACTTCTGAGGCATTGATTGTTCTTTAGTCCCTTGACAATCCTATCAATTGTTATGGATAAGATAGCAATGCCATGAATTAGGACAAAAAATCAGTACCATTCTTTTACTCCCAAACTGTAGCAAAATTTAGAAATAATAAATAAACAAACACATCCTCCTACTAAGCAGAATTAGTGTGATGAATGATTGGAAATAATTATTGAGAACAAATGTCACATTACAAAGATTGTTTAATCATAATTAATCCTAAATCAATTTGTGCTTAAAGTAAAAGTGGTCTGTTTCTTAAAAGCAAATGTTTTATCTAAATGGAAATATAATTTATTTTCTACAGAATTGTATTGTTTCAATATATAAATGTGCAGTTTAATCTATTTTCAGTATCTTATTCTGCCTATATCATCTATCTATCTATCTATCTATCTATCTATCTATCTATCTATCTATCTATCTATCTATCTATCTATCTATCTATCTATCATCTATCCATCTATCCATCTATCCATCTATCCATCTATCCATCTATCCATCTATCCATCTATCCATCTATCTATCTATCTATCTATCTATCTATCTATCTATCTATCTATCTATCTATCTATCTATCTATCTATCTATCTATCTATCTGTTGAAACTGATATCTTTTACTAATCTTGATTATTTTTCTTTCCTTGATGTTTATTTATTTATTATGTTATCTTAAAATGAAGTCCTGAGTAAGAAGGATGGTTTTACTTCATTTAGAAGTACAAAAGGAAAAAAGAAAAGGAACTATACATAATGACTGGATTTACACAAATAGGCTAAGCCATAATCTGGTTTATTGGGTTTCAGCTTAGGATGTCCTGTGAGACAAGACATTGTGGTTAACAAACATACATAGCTACACATTTTATTCCCTTGTCTTTCTCTGCATGCTCGTTCTCTGTATCTTTCAATTTCATTCAATCATAAAGTCAAATACAGTGTTTTAATATTAGCACGTCCCATTCCTAAAGGTGCACGCACACACACAAAAAGCAAAATCATTAGCACACCATATTGCCCATCTGTTGATGCCACCCACAAATGAAGGCTTTGTTTGTTTCTGTTCATGAGCTTTTATTTGAAGTGACATGTCATTGGCTCCAGGCCAATCTTTTCTTGCTTCATTTCACATGCAGAGAAACCCTTGAAAGAATTGTCAGTGGATTCTTGTTGCAGACTGTCTAATCAACAGTCTCTGAATAGCTGAGCTTTCAAGGCTAGTTCGTTGACCAACCTTTTGCAAAGATTGGCTATGGGAACTGTGAGCTTTGTTCTCTTATTGTGGTAATCTTGCAGAAGAGTTTTGGCAAAGAGTATTGGTCTGCTATGAAACTTGGCTTTTGCAAATCTTAATCAAGTAGTATGTCATTTTAGAAATCTCAAAGAAGAAAGGCACCATGAGTTGAATCCCCAATTAGTTTTGGGTACTCACTTAGTTCTCCAATTCATTGAAATCTATGAGAATTAATGATTTTCTGCACATCTCCTTCAGCTATAATTAAGCTGGATTCAACCCAACCTCAACATATCACTGATTGGGGCTTAATTTGGTACAACTGATTTCAACTAGCTTGTTCGATGACTGGATTCAGATTACATGATAAATTTATTGGGAAAACTACAAGTAGAAGGATTGTTGAAGCAACAAGAAACAAGGAAACTACTTGATTTCAGTGAGATGTGAGTGATGCATTCTGCTGGCTGTTTTTGGTCTCTCGGTGGCTTTTGATACCTTCATCATGGTATCTTTCTGGTCTGGCTCCAGGACTTGGGAGTGGGTGGCATTGTGTTGCCCTGATTTTTTTCCTTCCTCTGGTCTGGCTCCAGTTGGGTGTTGATTTAGAGGACGGGAAGCCTAGACCACAGTCACTGCTGTGTGGGGTGCTTCACAAGGCTTGATAAATTCCTCACGCCTGTTTAACATCTACATCAAGCCAATGATGATGTTATCCATTAAGTTGAGCCTAACTCTTAATGATTCTACGGCCCAGGTCTCTTCATATCTTCCAATCTTGCACTACTTCTTTGAGTTTTGCAACACTCTGTCTGGTGTCAGCTTTGATAGTGTCCAGCCACCATGTTTGTTGATGGCCTGGTTTCCTTTTACTGCTAGCTTTTCCAAACATAACTGTTTTCTCCAGAGAATTCCCATGCATGATATGGCCAAAATAAATGAGATGCATTTTCATTTTCACAACTCCACTTTGGGCTGACCAAGTAATGTCATGGAAGCTCTGTGTCTGGAAACTGTGGGGATTTGGCTAGGGAAGAACAGGCTTCAACCCAACTAAGGCAAGACCTAGTGGGCTTGAGTTTTAGGGGTCATGATTCTGAGGACTGTCCACTTATTCTGGTTGGGGCTACAGTATCCAAAACAAAACTAGTGCACAACATGAGATCTCTCCTTCAAGAAGGACAGCCAGGAAGATTTTTACCCAATTTTGTGTTGAGGGTAAAGGTTCATTCTCTAAGCTTGTGGGTTGGTTTCCATTTTGCTACCAGGCTAGGTAATATTTTTATTTTTATTTTTATTATTCAGTGGAGTTTAGGGGATGTCAGTGTCAGTGTTCTTCTATTTATAAGGGCTTCATGTGGTCAGTAGGTCTTGTGATGGGTCAGGTATGGGTATGTCTAGTGAAGGTGTTGTGATGGAGAGGTTACATCAGGTGAGGGTCATTGGGAGGTGAAGTGCTGGTTGGGGGCACTTGTGTGGGTTGATTGAGGGCCAGCACTATCTCTGGTTAGCTATGTGATTGATTCAAATTCTGAGGGGTTTATAGACTGGTTGTAGGTCTATGTGTCTGTTGATGGAATTGCTTGTGGAGTGCCAGGCTTTGATGAAGTCAATCTCCCCATCACAAGACTCCTATTGATGATTCACACCTGACCCATCACAAGACCCATTACAAGACCCTCATTTGACACACCCACACTTGACTCATCACAAGACATACTGACCACACAAAACCCTTATAAACTGACATCCCCTGAACTCTGCTGAAGATGTTACCTAGCTTGGTAATGAAGCATTCAGAAACCAACCCACAAGCTTGGAGAACGAACCTTCACCCTCATCCTACACCCGAGCTACAGATATTCACCACTATTGTAAATTTTGTGTTGTTTGCCAAGTGTGATTTTTCCTGACCGAGAGGCTCTGCTTATAGCCATTTATGCATTAATCATCTCCCATGTGGACTATTGCTATGCAGCCTACATGGAGCTGCCCTTGAAGAGCATCCAGCAGCAGCAGCCAATTAAAAAAAACAACAGTGACACATAAGTTGAAAGTGCTCCTTGGGATGTTCACATTACAACTTTGCACTGGGCATACCAGTACAGGCAGTCCTCAACTTATAACCATTTTTTTAGAAATTGTCCAAAGTTATGGGACTGCAAAAAGTGATCTTAAGACTGGTCCTTGCACTTACAACTATCACAACATCCCCACAGTGACATGATCAACATTCTGGTACTTGACAACTGGCGTGAATTTATTATGGTTGCAGCATCTCAGGGTAATGGGACTGCTACTTGCAACCTTCCCAGATGTCTTCCAACAAGCAAAGTTAATGGGGGAAACTGGATTTGTTTAACAACCATGCAGAAAATGTCATAAAATAAGGCACAACTCACTTAACAACCATCTTATTTACCAATGGAAATTGGGGTCCCAATTTTGACCATAAGTCAAGGACTACCTTTATATTTCCAGGTGCAATTAAAGATGCTAGTGGTCACCCATAAAACTCTTTGTGGTATGGGGCTATTACTTGTGGGACTGCCTCTCTCAATCACTTCTTCCTGTTCCATTAAATCTAGCAGAAAAATCATTTTGTGTTCCCATTAATTCAGCATTGTCATTTTCTGGGACCCAGGAAGTCAACCTTTACTGCCATAGCCTCTCCCAGTTGGGACATGATTCGCCCAGAATTTAAATTGGCCCTGATCCTGCCAGCCTTTTGGAAGGCCTTGAAAACATGGCTTTGTGCCCAGACCATAGGAGTTGGGTGGTCAGATAGAATCCATGATATGTTAATTGTTATTGGTTAGTTTTTATGATGGCTGCCAATAAAATATTTTATGATTATCTTTACATGGTTGTTAGCTGTCCGGATATGTATAAAATCCATCCAACTATTTCACTTTTGGGAATAAGCAATACTTTGCATAGTACAGAAAACAAGTAAGAAATAGCAACCAGCATTAAAAACTGTTAATGAGAAACCAGTACAGAATTTGCTATATTTCTATTCTTGCAACTATCTTTGTGGCTTCTGCCACAGCCAACAACTAACACATACCTTGCCTTTTGCTCTTAGAAAATCTCACCTCTTTCTTTTCAAGGGCCTAATTAGCTCTATCAAACTATTTTTTATTTAATGTTACCATCTCAGAGATATTATCTGGCAGAGTCAAACATGCCAAGAGTCCACAGGTGCCAAGATATGCAGTGGGTAACCTGAGACAGCAAAAAGAGACAGAAACCACTAATGGTTATTCAGATTTTTACAATCAAAACCTGTTAGTGTAGAGAGTAAGGAAGATGACCTTGACAGAAATATGAAGAGAGCATGACTTAGGCAAAGAGTGTGGAAATATATATATTTTTTAGCCAGGAGAAACAAGATAACATTTGGAAATGGCTCAGGCAGATATCTCCTTAAGTCATTGAGGTATAATAATGGGGCCAGGGGAGGTGGAAGATAATTATACTTGCAAGATTGTGTTATTAATAATCTTAATAAAAGTAGTTGTAGTTTTTCTGCAAAATTGATTTCCTCACTTGATCTAGCTAGTGGAACGGACAGGCTGTGTTCAAAAAACATCATATTTTTTTGTACCAGAGGAGGAAAAATACAGCAGTATAGCAATAGCAATAGAACTAGAGCCTTGGTGGCGCAGTGGACTAAACTGCCGTTAAAGTAGTACTTAACTGCCAGCTGCCTGCAATTATTGTGAGTTCAATTCTCACCAGGCTCAAGGTTGACTCAGCCTTCCATCCTTTCGACGTAGGTAAAATGAGGACCCGGTTTGTGGGGGCAATAAGCTGACTTTGTATAAAATAGAACACCGCTCGTGGGGGCCAAAAAGCCTACTAAGCAGGTATATACAAAAGTATGAAGGCTATTTCTTAATGTATTGTAAGCCGCCCGGAGTCTCCAGAGAAGGGTGGCATATATAAATCGAACTAACAAATAAACTTAGACTTATATACCGCCTCACAGTGCTTTACAGCCTTTTCTACGCGGTTTCAGAGTCAGCATATTTCCTCCACAATCTGAGTTCTCATTTTACCAACCTCAGAAGGATGGAAGGCTGAATCAATCTTGAGCCTGGTGAGATTCTTACTGTCAAATTGCAGGCAGCTGGCAGTCAGCAGAAGTAGCCTGCAGTACTGCATTCTAACCACTGCACCACCATGGCTCTTATAACTTCTCTAAAGAGATAATAATACTGTAGTCAGTGGCGGGTTGCCCCCGGTTTGCACTGGTTCTATAGAACTGGTAGTAAAACCGGTGGGAGGCTCTGCCCACCAACCCCAACGTCATTGCGGCCCTACTGCGAACCGGTAGTAAAAGTAACCCCTGAATGTAGTAAATAAGTAATCATTTGCTACTTTCTTTTACCTAAATAGTAAATTATTCAATAATACCATGTTTCCTCAAAATAAGATCCAACCTGAAAATAAGCCCTAGCATGATTTTTCAGGCTGCTCGTAAATAAACCCTACCCCCACAATAAGATTGTCAGCCAGATGGACACATTTGGACACAGATGGACACAGATGGACACATTTAAGATTGTCAGCCGGATGGACACATTTAATACTATACTTCCCCGAAAATAAGACTTAACCAGAAAATAAACCCTAATGTGTCTTTTGGAGCAAAAATTAATATAAGACTCAGTCTTATTTTTGGGGAAACACAGTAGTAATTATTCATTTTTGATGGTTGTATTTTATAAAGAAAAAGAGTTCAGAATCTGACTGGTTTTCCCAAAGGACAATTAGATGTTCTGGGAATTGCCCAAGCAAGCTATGAATAAGAAAATTCCTTTGCACCAGTTTAGCCATTTGTAGGCCTATACTCCCAAATTTCACTTAATTCTCTTTAAAGCCAAGGAAGCTTTTAATCTTACCATATTTTTTAAGAATTCATATTGCCTCTAAAAATATTTTTTCTCAAGTTGCCCCTACTTAATATGCCTTTAAAAATAGTTATATTACACTCTCTCTCTCTAACACACACATACACACACGCATAACAGGCGATTGATTACTGGAGAGGCTTCATTGTGCAATGAATTGTTTCAGGCTGATTCAATTCAGTTCAACATAAGTGGGGGAATACCATTCAAAATCCAAGTCACGTTTCAATTAAAAGCATTTGGAAATTAAAAAAAGGTCAAAACTCACTAGAAAGAAACCAGATAGAAGCCAAATATCTGTTCTTTGGGAATGACAGCACTTATTTCACAAATACAATATATATTGCTCTCCAGTTGTAGACTCTCTGCAGCTCACTGTCATAGAAATAACATTTCTATGTTATAAAATCATAAATACATCAAATGTAAAACTAAAACTGTAATATATAAAAATGCAACAACCATATTAACATAACAGTCACAGGACCCTTACCTCTCAGGTCTAAAGAATCTGCAGTTTTTAACCTCTTTTCAAAAGGAGAGAGGCCATCCTAGGCTTGAGAGGAAAGCTATTTGACCAAGATAAGTCAGTCACCAAGAAGATCTGCCTCCAAAACCCTAAATCCTGGCTTCCCAAAGGAAGGGAATCCAAAAATGTCTTATGAACATCTTTAAGGTCTGAGAAGGCTGCTGTCACCAAGCTGAGCTTCACTGATGAGCAAGCATCAGGGCAATGCCAATTCAACCCAACTGATTTGGTCAGTCCAATGGATCTAACTTCGGCAACTTTAAAACTTGTGGACTTAAAGCATGGCTGGCTGGGGAATTCTGGGACTTGAAATCCTTAAAGTTGCCGAGGTTGGACATCCTTGGGTCAGTCAGTCAATCACTGGGTTCCCACAACTGTAACAAGATTGCTATGGTAGGTTTCAGCATGTTGTGTGACCTCTATCACTGTAATCTTTCAACAATGATTTAGTGTGAAGTGCAAATCCAATTTATTATGAATAAACCAAAACAGTGTAAATTGCAAACCATGTCCAAGATTGTAAGCGTCTTGTATTATTCCTCCTCCTCCTCTTCTAGGACAGATCAGAACAAATCTCCAAATAATATATAAAAGATCTCCAATAATAGCTAAAGAGGTGCCCTTGGTAATCTATAAAAAGAGTTTGAGGAGTTATATTTCTTCATATTTCACTTACTGAAAGCTTCCAAGAAACTTGTCCCCATGCCTAAAGAATTTAGGAGAATTAAGCACATCATGATTTTTTTTTAAAAAAAGAAGAAAAAGTGGGGAAATGCTCAATGTTTAATTCCATGAAATATTGATGAAGAAGGAAGCAAGCATTTAGTGCCAGAATGAGATGAATTATTCAACTAGGCCTGGAGCAAGTTTAAAAGGCATCCTGCAGTTCCTGGCTACCTCTGTTACTCAGCATGATAGGGAAGCCTGCAGGACAAGGCAGATGAGCCTCAGGCTCTGAGACAACACATTCTGGCTAGAATTCATGTGCTGCTTTTGCGCAACCAGTTTAGCAGTGGCTAACTAAACCATGGTTTCTTTCAATTAACCCAATTTTCAAGGCTTGAATGAAGCACAGAATCACAGCGTATCATATAGATCCCACACAGCACGGTATGCTAATATGTACTTTGGCTAGTTGGTGGTTCAGTGTGTCATGAACACACAGCCTTTTGGCTCCAATGCTACCTACTGACTTGCCAAAACAAACTACAGTTGCAGTGTCCCAGGGTCATGTGATCTTATTTATTTATTTTATTTTATTTTATTTAGTTCAATTTATATGCTGCCTTTCTCTGAGACTCAGGGCGGCTTACATGCATTTAAAAAACCATTATAAAAACATTTAAAATTAAAATATTAAAACCCATTCACACCATTCATGGCTGGATCTCACAAGATCACAACAGTGAGATTAACGGCCCCAGGACAGTTGGAAAAGCCAGGTCTTCACTGCTTTTCGGAAGGCCAATAGGTGGGGGTGGTCTGGACCTTAGTAGGTAACTGGTTCCAGAGAGCTGGGGCAGCCACAGAGAAGGCTCTCCCCCACGGGCCCGCCAGCCGGCATTGTTTAGCGGATGGGACTCAGAGGAGACCAACTCTGTGGGATCTTACCGGTCACTGGGAGCTATGTGGTAGAAGGCAATCTAGAAGATAACCTGGTCCTGAGCCATGTAGGGCTTTAAAGTTAATAACCAAAACCTTGAATTGTGCCCGGAGACCAATAGGGATCCAGTGCAGCTTGTGGAGAATTGGTGTAATGTGGGTGTATCTAGGTGCACCCACGATGACTCACGTGGCTGCATTCTGGACCAACTGTAGTCTCCGAACACTTTTCAAGGGTAGCCCCATGTAGAGCGTGTTTTTTCCAACTTTCTGACAAGCAGTCAATGGGGAACCCAGATTCACTTAACAACTGTGTTACTCATTTAACAAATGCAGTGATTCACTTAGAAAACTAGCAAGAAAAGTCATAAACTCACTTAACAAATTTCCCAATTAGCAACATACTGTAAATTCTGTGCTCAGCTGTGCTCATAAGTGAAGGATTACATGTAGTAGGTCTCTCCAGAGCAATGTTTCCCATCCTCAGCAACTTAAAGCTGTATGGACTTCAACTCCTAGAATTCCTCAAGCTTTCTTCAACAACCTGATGGACAAGACAATGGAAGCCCTGGTTTGATGCTAGCAAACAGAAGTAATCTTCAGTCCTTGATAAAATCACACACTCTCTAGTGCCCAGCCCTGGGTGGCTCCTTGGAAGATATCCAGGATATGAAACAGCAAAAATAAAACTTAGAGAGTGAGTGGACAAGGACAAAAAGTGAGAATGACCAAGCACAAATACTTGCCTGATTTAGGCCTACTCCAGGCAGCAACACTGACTCCCACAAGGCATATATGGTCTTCCAGACTCAGTGACAATCCTCCCTTACAACAACACAAAGAAGCCATGAGGAACAAGGGTTCAAGTCATAGGTGGCAGAAGACATCCGAGAGTTATTTGTCAATAACTATAGGCCAGAAAGATAACTTGGTGAGGTATTGTCATCCTTGGCTACCTCTATGTCTACAGCTAGTCCTCAACTTACAACAGTTTATTTAGTGACTATTCAAAGTTACAACAACACTGAAAATAGTGACTGATTACCATTTTTTTCACACGTAACAACTGTTGCAGCATCCTCATGGTCACATGATCAAAATTCATACATTTGGCAAAACTGGCTCATGTTTATGACAGTTGCAGTGTCCTGGAGTCATCTTTTGCGACCTTCTGAGAAGCAAAATCAATGGGGAAACCAGATTCTCTTAACAACCATGTTATTAATTTAACAATTGCAGTGATTCACTTAACAACTCTAGCAAGAAAGGTTGTAAAATGGGCCAAAACCCACATAACAAATATTTGACTTAGCAATAGAGATTTTGGGCTCAATTGTGGTCCTAAATCGAGGTCTACCTGTATTCTCAGCAACTTGTATCATCAAAAAACTAAAGACATTAAAATTTGAATGGGAAATCACTAGGAAATCCTACAATTGGGAAGCAAAAAAAACTTCTCAGTGGAAGATGATAGCAAAGCACTTCCAGGTTTTCAAGATAATGAATGCAAGGATTCATTCATTAGTCACCAGGAATTGAGCTTGACTTGAGGGAGACTTTACTTTTTCACCTAAAACAAGTATAAGAACTTCAATATGGGAGGATGGGACTTTAATCATGCTGCTGCTTAGAATCTTTTCTCTACCACATTTGATAATTAACAGATCAAATAGCAGGAAATTAAGGAGCAGAGACATGAAGTTTTGAATTATACAGGTTCAATGGAAGACAATTGAACAAAAACCTTAAGATAGTTAGAATCATATCCCAAAGGTGCTTTTTCAAAAGGCAACTGGACTTTCTTTGTTTTTTCTTGAACACATTTCACTTCTCATCTGAGAAGCTTCTTCAGTTCTGTCATCCTGGATGAGAAGCGAAACATCTTGATCTGGATGATTGAGAATCTTCATAGACATTAACAGAATATGTATTTTTCACTATTTTACATGGCAAACAAAAATTCCAGAAAGTTGAAATAAAATTAAACATTAACTTTCAGTTGCATGGTGAACTTCTGGTGTTAATGCTATGCTTCGATCTGAAAGATCTCTAAGAAAATCCAGTATCCTCTGAACCCTTGTAATTGTTCTGACCTAGGCTTCCTGAGACAGTAAAAAACACACAATTAGTCCCAAGAACCCTCTTTTTATTTCAATGGCTGTGAATTACATTCATTCACAGCCCGTAGTGAGTCACAAATAGTTTGTAAAGAGTCCGACGGAAGTCTGCCACAGTCCTTCAGGATAAGGCTGATAAGCACACCCCTTTATCTCCCTTGATAAGGCTGCCAAAGACCTAATTGGCAATTAGTTTTCCAAGGCCACATGGCGCACAGAGTCAAAATGGAGCTTCAGAATTTAAACTGACCAGAACAAACAAAATTGCTTCCTGCAAAGGCTCACATGCCTTTGTTCCTTCTTTATGTCTTATAGGAGGGACCAATCATCTCCAAGCCTACTCCCAAGTTGTCGCTTTTGTCTTAACTGTTTTTGCCTTCTAGCAGCTCTGTGCATGTGTGCACTGGGAACAGGCTCCCCCTGTTCCTCTGCCTCACTGATGTCCAAATCTAGAGGCTCCAGAGGCAGCATGTACCTCGCAGATGGCCCTTTCCCTGCCTCCGATACAGAGCCCTCGTCCGAGCCTTCCCCAGACTCCAGGACTGGCCCATGTTCCTCCCTAATCTCCTCACTGTCCTACACAAGGATGTTGAGACTCTGGAAAAAGTTGAAAGACTTTGGAAAAAGTTCAGAGAAGAGTAACTAAGATGATCAAAGTCTTGGAGACCAAAACATATGAAGAATGGTGGCAGGATTTGGGTTTGGGCTAGTCTAGAGAAAAGAAGAACTAGGGGTGATATGATAGCAATATTCCAATATTTGAGGGGCTGCTATAAAGAAGAAGGGTTCAACCTATTTACCAAAGCATTTGTAGGGAGCACAAGAAACAATGGATGGAAACTAATCAAGGAGAGAATCAATCTGGAACTAAGGAGAAACTTCCTAACAGTGAGAACTATTAACTAATAAACCAGGCTTGCCTTCAGAAGTTGTGGGTGCTTCATCACTGGAGGTTTTTAAATAGAGACTGGACAGACACTTGTCTGAAATGGTATAGGGTCTCCTGGTGACTTCCAGTTTGGTGTCGCAGCAATGCAGTCGGGGAAATAGCGGGCTCTGATGAACCCTGCGAAAACCCAGACTGACGAACTGCCGCCGATGGATCTTCGGACCGAACCCATCTTGGAGGGACGGGGGAAGAAGAGGGGCACCTCGGATGGCCGAGAGGAACAGGGAAGTTCCTTGGAGGCCGGAGGGAACCCTCTAAGTCAGCGGTGGAGGCTGGCAGCCACGGTGGCGGCCACAAAGCCGTGACAAATTGGGAAAAGAATTGTGCAGGAGGAAAGAAGAAAGAACGAGGTACTTCAAAGCCAGGTGAGTGACATCAACTCTGGAGGGAAGCAACACTTGAGTATGGACTTTTATCAATAAGACCCCCAGCTTTAAATAGCGACTGTAGATTTGTGGGGCATGAAGATCCGACAAAGTAATAAGAGGAAACAAAGACCCATTAAGAAATTTGCCTTGGTACAGGCTGACTTGGTAGAATTGATTATTAATATACTAGAAAATTGGATTTTTCTTTAAATTGGAATTGATTTGATCCTTGGAAAAAGCAAAAAATTATAACTATGGATTTTTTTAACTTTTAAAAGTTAAAAGAAGAGAGACAAATGGATGGTTACATAATGGATACAAAATGGAGATTGCTGTGACTAAGCAAAGTGTGGATTGTAGAGACTCACTTTCTGCTTGAAAAAAGAAATATTCTGACTTGCTACTTGGTTTGGATTCTTGAAAATAACATATGGACTTTTGGATTTTGGAGATTCCATTCTGTCTATGGGTGATTTGATAAAGAAAGAAGAAATATAATGGAACTATTAAAATTGAAACTAACTGGTGCAGGAACAAAAGATGTGGCGCAGGAACAAAAGAAGGGAAGTTGATGGATTTTATATGGAACAGATATTACAAAAGAATTAAGTGATTTATAGAGTTCCAAACATGAAAACATGGATTTTGAAGTGGAATGTTTATGGACAGATAGAGAAATGAAGAAATAAAATAGATAAAATTAAAATGTAATGTTTAAATGTTCAAATGTTTAAATGATTTTTAAATATAAACAGGAGGTGCTTATATTAAAATAGAAAACTGATGGAAAGGTGGTTAAAAATGAGATCTTTATAAAAATACAAGAGTATATACTAATATGAGATAAACCTAAGAAAATCTATTAGATTATGAGAGAACAAGAAGAAAATATGCTTGATATAATATGTTTTCATTTCAAATTGTAAACAAAGTTGAGAATGGTTAATGTATGCTAGAAATGATTAATATTAAGAAATATGTTGGGAGTCATCCTGGAAAAGTATGTTAGGAAAATGTTAAACAGTAGACTAAATATATTGAAAAGAAAATAGTTAAAATAAGATATGCTGGATATTAGCCAAAAAATAGATGGAGATATGGAGGAGATTATGCTGGAAATCAATTAAAATAAAATATGCTGGAAATCAGCCAAACAAATAGTTAGAGATATACAGGAGAATATGTTGGAAAATACCTAAAATAATATGGGGTGAAAAAGAATATGTTGGGAGACAACTAAAATGAAGTGGAATGAGTATGAGATGAATCTGTGTAAATTGAAAGGTATATTAGATGACAATTTTTAAAAAAAATCAAGTGTAATTGTTAAAGTTTAAGACTTAAAGATTTGATGAAATGGTCTAGAGATTAAGCAATATAGATAAAATTTTGATTTATAAATTGAGATAAAAATAGAGTTGTACATATTTGGAAACTAAAATTTGTGGTGATAAAATAGTAAGGTAAACATTTAGATCAAGATGTTAGAATATTTCTTAAAATTTGTGGTTTTGATTTTTATGTTAAAAGATGTAAGGGAAGGAATTAAGCTAGATAGAATTTTGATTGATAATTGGATATAAAAACGAGTAGAGTTTATTTGAAAATTAAGATTTTGGTAATACAATAGACTGGTTTAGAATAAGATGTTAGAATTTTTTGATTTTTAATTCTAAAAGATGTAACGGGGAAATTGGGAATAGAGCTTGTTAAAGGAATATAAGCGATTGTACCTATCTATGACTGGATCAAGACTTCATTCTTAAAAGATATATTTTATGTTTATGTTTGGGGAAAAAAATAAAAAATATTTTTCAAAAAAAATGGTGTAGGGTCTCCTGACTGAGCAGGGAATTGGCCTAGAAGTCCTCCAAGGTCCCTTCCAGCTCTATTCTATTCTGCTTCTAGTTCCAAGTGCTTCTGGAAAGGAGGGCAGCTAAACAAGATTGCATGCATGTATTATGCATCCTGCGCTATTCTCAGTTTTTTTGTTGCATATTCGATAGACAAGATGTACGAGGACAGGGTGGCAATGGGAGTGATGGAGGCTTTAGCCACAAGGGTGACATGCTGAGGTTTAACACTACATCCATATGTTCCCACCCGCAATCTTGTACACACACTCAAGCTACGCTCACATTTATAGTCTGCTAGGATCAGAATTGCCTCACATTTTAGTCTTTGAGGGCACCATCTTGCAAAATACAGGATATAGCAGAAGGTACTCAGCTGTAAGAAAGAAAGAAAAATGGAAGGAAGATTTGCCTTATTTAATTTGCATCCCTCTTTATCTCTCTGTTCTATTTTAGAAGTTTTAGGTGTGAATTCTGACAAAGTGCCATTTTTGACACCTGTTCCATTAGCTCTGCGAAAGAAAAGGAGGGAGGATGAAAATAACATTGATAAAACAACCACATACCCCAAATTGTTACCTTTGGCCAGTTTGCAAAAGAAAAAAAAAACCCTTTAATTAATCCACCCCCAAAATGTTTCTTCAATCTTCCAAAAGATCAGATGTCAAGGTTTGGACTAAGGAACCCAAGCAAATCAGAACTCTGAGACCAAGGTCCTTCCCAAAGGTCTTCTTTACTGAGTATATCGTATCGGTACAGCTTCAAAGGAAAACCAATTCTAAATCTTTCTTGCAGTTTCAGTATAATTAAAATAGGAAACAAACCCAACCCAAGTGTCACAGTTCATGTTGCCCAATTGTGTTAATTAGGCACTCCAGGCACTCCGCCCTCAACCTTACCCATTGCCAGTAGAGATGATCTTGGTTCTCATGAGAAAGCTGTTTGTTGTATCTAATAAGGCATTTCAACCTCCTTCCCCTCCTCCCCCTCTGAGGAACAGAAAGATTGCTGCTTCCAGGTTCAATTAGAAGTTGACATCAGAAATATAATAAATAACAACAACAATATGGAAGAAGCAGGCAAAGGTAGAGAATGATCCCCAGAACTCTGGCCCCACAGCCCCTATGCTAGCCTATCAGTCTATATAGGTAATCACAGTGAAGAGCAGTTGGGACCTGGAAATCTGAAGCTTACACCAACTGCCATTGTGTGAAATAATATTCAAGGCTTTTCCCCCAAAATAAAATACAGAGGTATTTGTAAGCCTCACTAGTTCTGCCAGATCAGAGAGGCTTGAAAACATGAGGATTGGTGAAATTAACAACTGATAAACAGAAATGGAAGCAAGTGGCATGGAAATGGTATCACAGAATAACAGAGTTGGAAGGGACCTTGGAGGTCTTCTAATCCAACTCACTGCTCAAGCAAGAAATCCTACACCATTTCAGACAAATGATTGTCCAATCTCTTCTTAAAAACCTCCAGTATTGGAGTACACACAATTTCTGTAGTCAAGTCATTCCACTGATTTAACTATTCTAACTAGAAATTTCTCCTTGGTTCTAAGTTGCTTCTCTCCTTGATTACTTTTCATCCATTGTTTCTTTTTTTTTTTAAATACTTTATTAATTTTTTATAGATACAAAAAGTTTTCATTTCTATTTACATCGGATACACAGTGTTTATACATATATACATAAAATTGCTTGGTGTCACTTTTACCATTTGTTATTATTTATTTAACACACCTTTTACTCCTGTTTTAGTTTTTTTTTCGTTCATCCATTCGTACCACCTTTCCCACACAGTATAGTAATCTGAGTTTTCATCATTATTTAATTCATAGGTTAATTTGCTCATCTCTGCACACTCTAATACCTTTCTAAGTACGAGTTCTTCTGGTGGCAGGGTTTTTTCCTTCCAATATTGGGCATAAGCCAACCTAGCAGCTGTAGTTATATATATCATTAAGTGGGTCTTTGTTTTTCCAAATCTCTTCTTCGCTATTCCCAGGAGAAATAATTCTGGTATCAGCTCTACTTCTTCTCTAATTATTTCTTGTAACCATCTCCCAATTATAGTCCAATATTTTTTCGCTTCGGGGCACGTCCACCACATGTGAAAGAAGGTGCCCTGACCGTGGCCACATTTCCAACAATTCAGGGACATGTTAGGGAACATCTTCGATAGTCTAGCAGGCGCTAAGTACCATCTATGGAGGATTTTATAGTGATTCTCCTTATATGATGTGGCTCTAGTCAACTTATAATTTTTGTTCCATGCCTCTTCCCATTCATTAAAATTTAAATTATATCCAATATTTTTTTCCCAAACACTCAATTGATTTTTGGCTATGGCCTCAGCTCTATCTTGATCTAATAAATAGTTATAAAATTTAGCTAGGACTTTTTTTTCGCTTCCCATCAAAATTTTATCCAACCCATTGTATCCTAATTCTAAACCGTATTCTTCCTTATCTTTCTGGTATCTTGACTTTATTTGTAAATATGTCCACCAATCTAAATTTATGCCTTGGTCTCTCAGATCTTCATTTGATTTAAGATTTCCTCCTCCATCTAAAATGCCATTATATCTACATATTTTCTCCATCCCCCATCTGTTTGGGTGGATCAAGCCCTCTATCGTAGAGAGCCATTTTGGAACTTTATTGTAATATCTCTGTCTGATTTCAATCCATGTTTGTATTAGTGAGTCTCTAATTTTATGTCTACAGAAATGTGTTCTTTTTTTTTGTATCTATGTCCCATAAATATGAGTGCCACCCTTTCTGTAAGTCACGACCTTCTAACGCTAAGATTCTTTTATTTTCCAAAGTGGCCCACTCCCTTATCCATACTAACTTGGTGGCCCTAAAATATGTTTCCCAATCCGGGAGACCAAATCCTCCCATATTTCTTTTCCCCTGTAGCACTTTAAGTGAAATCCTCGACTTTTTGCCCTCCCATACAAATTCCCTAATGTTTTTATTCCATAAAATCATCCATTGTTTCTTGTCCTGCCTTTGGGTGCTTTGGAGAATAGATTGACCTTCTCTTCTTTGTGACAGCCCCTGAGATATTGGAACAGTGCAACCATGTCACCCCCTAGTCCTTCTTTTCAATTAACTAGACATATCCAATTGCTGTAAGCATTCTTCATATGTTTTAGCCTTCAGTCCCCTAAACATTTTAGCCCTCAGACCTCTTGAGTTTTAATCTTCAATCCCCTAATGGTGTTTTAGAAAGTTTAAATGCTGGTGGGGAAAAAAAATTCTGATCAGTTACGGAATTTAAAGAACAATTGGAGAAATATGAAATGCTTCGGTTATGCATTGGTGACAGTTAAAATTTCCAACTCAAGTTAATATATATGCATAGTTGCATATTTAGAAACAAAATGACAAACTTAGGAAATGTAGTGCCTATTAGTTAGGAAGTTAAACAAATCCAGCCAAAAGTAAGATACTTTCCTTATATTTTGGATAATATTTAGGTATCCAGAAACATAAATTTGTAAGAACAAATATCAAAGAACATGAAAGCTGATCCACAAAAGAGTGGTATGTAGGCTGAGAAAGCCCCAAAAGTTATTGAATCATCAAGTTGGTGATTCCTAGTTGACTATATAGATAGATCTCCAGTTATTATCAAACTAATTTTCATGCGATAGAGAGGGAGAATTATTAAATGCATCACTGGAGAGCAATCATTTCAGAGCTATTTAATTAAATTAAATTAAAAGGAAATGAAACAAAATCCAATATAGGTTTTGATGTAGCCACACCTATTTTTTGGACAAATATTCTCTCTGAATTACTCTAAAAAATTTTTTAACTGAAACTTTAATGTAGGATAAAAGATGATTTCTAGGTCGAAGCATAAGAATTGATAAAAGTTTTTAAGCTAACACTAAGTATGGCATCATCATGAAAAATGATGTAAATACTGTAATTTGCATCAGTCCCAGAACCTGGAATGGGAATTCTGGGAGTTGGTCCATAAATCTTTGAGTTGCTTAGATTGAGGAGCACCATCTTAAATTGAGAAGTAAGAAAACATCCCTGAAAGAGGTACCTTTAGTCTAAACCATTTCCAAAAATATTGGCAAGAAAGCTGCATGGATTTGTATAAGAAGTCCTTGGAAATTAAGTTTGACTTGGAGGCCCATAACAATAACAGATTTTTCTCCTATAGTCCAGTTTCAATCCAATTTCTTCAGTCCACTTCCCTCCCAAGAGTAACCTTTGACATTCCCAAATATTGGCTTTCCCACATTCTTCATCCTTGTAAATTCTTCACAAATTCTCTCTGTCTTTCATCATCAGCAATTGCATCAGTTATCCTTTCTTTTCTTTTTTTTTGAAAAAAGAGTTTTTTATTTTTCAAAAAAAAAACCAACATAAAAAACATCATCCTTCCATAAACTTACAGACAGTAGTTCGATTGGTTAAAGTCATTTCGTGCTCTCAACATTTTCAAAATTTCAGTTCATCTAACTAAAAACAAATGTTTACACATTTTATCCAAATTTCATTTCATATGTAATATTTCATCTCCATTCTTTATTATCTATCCATAAAATAGTTCCCATATCAAATAATATTATCTTCCTGTTCTCTTATTTCAAATGTCAATCTACTCATCTCAGCACAGTCCAATATTTTTTTAATAATTTCTTCATCAGCAATTATCTTTTCTCCTTTCCAATTTTTTGCAAATACAATTCTAGCCGCTGTTAAGATATTCACAATTAAATATTGCAATTCTTTATTAAATGTCTCTGGTAAGATCCCTAATAAAAATGTCTCTGGTTTAAAGTCAATATGTCTCTTTGTCATTTTTTCCAACCACGTGTGTATCTTAGTTCAAAATCTCCTTGTTTCTATGCATGTCCATCACATATGGTAATAAGACGCTGGAGTCTGATGACACTTCCAATACTTCTCCAATTTACTCTTGAACATTCTGGCTATCCTCATTGGGGGTAAATGCCACCTGTAAAACATCATATATAAATTCTCTTTATATGACATAGACATTGTCATTTTATAATTATGTGACCACAATTTTTGCCATTTCTGCAAATCAATACCATAACCGAAATTTTTCCCCTACGCTATCATTGATTCTTTAACTTATTCTTCTTCCAGTTTTAACTTTAACAAATATCCATATAACTTTTTAATTACATAGTCGTCAGAACCCATTAATATCTTATCTAAAATAGTCAAAACATTATAAATACCTTCTTGTTTGAGATCTTCTCGATATCTAGAAAATATTTGCATATATGAAAACCAATCCATCTTAAAACCCTGATCTTCTAAATCTTGTTTTAACTTAAGATCCCCCTTTTCATCCAATAACTCACTGTACCTAACAATTTGTTCCCCTTTAAATATCACTGGGTATGAGAAGACTTCAATTGTCGATACCCAGACTGGAATCTTCAAATAATGATATTTTTTTAATCCTCTCCGAATTCAAAAATAAAGCTTCACATATCTGGTGTCTTCTAAAAAACCCCTGTATTTTAGTTCCTTTGTATCATAAAAAGGCATGCCAACCTATCAACAAATCATGTCCCTCCAGATTCAATAGTCTAGTATTTTTCAATGTTATCCATTCTTTAATTAGCTGCTTGATAATATAATTCAAAATCTGGTAATCCAAAATCACCCCTCATTTTAGCATCTTGTAACAGCTTAAATTTTATTCTTGCCTTTTTTCCCGGCCAAATGTATTTCGTTTTGTTCAACTCTACAAAAAATTCCTTGCCCAATTTTATTGGAATAGTCTGAAAAAGGTACAGAATTCTAGGTAAAATATTCATCTTAATAGTTGCAATCCTACCAATCATAGATAACTGCAAATTTCCCCATTTCACCAAGTCTAGTCCTATCTGTTGCTTAAGCTTATTATAGTTATTTTAAGTGAACTACACCTCGTTGTCAAATGTATCCCCAAATATTTTGCCTTGTTTGTGACCTGCATCTTGGAAATCTCCATCAGTTCTTTTTGTTTTTTAACATATTTTTAGTCATTATTTTTGTCTTTTCTTTATTAATTTTCAAGCCAGCAACTTCCCCAAACTCTCCAATAGTTTCTATCAGATTTTTTATTGATGCTAGTGGTTCTTCAATAATAAAGACCAGGTCATCAGCAAAAGCTTGTAGTTTATATTCTTCTTTTCAAATTTTCATACCTTTTATCTCTTTTTCTTCTCTAATATTTCTATTTAAAATTTCCAGTGTCAAAATAAACAACAATCGAGATAATGGGCATCCTTGACGAGTACCTTTTTGTATCTCAATAGAATCAGTCAATTCTCCATTAATCATAACCTTCGCCGTCTGTTTAAAATATATAGCTTCAATTGCCTGAATAAATTTCCTACCAAAGCCCATCTCTTCCATTTGTAACGTCATAAATCACCAGTTCACATTGTCAAATGCTTTCTGAGCTTCAGTTATCCTTTCTGAAGTTCTCTGCCATGTGGTATAAATGAGTAGACTTACTATTAATTATATATTAAAAACCCACAAATCTTTTGCTAAACAGATGCTTGCCAGTCATCATTCTCATTTATTCCTGAGTCTACAAATGTCTGAGAGCATTTTTTTCCCATGTACTCTCATCTCGTTCTCACCCATCATTTATGTCACCTAGCAGAATTATTATTCCCCAGAATTACATTTTCAAAATATTCTACAATTTGTATCAAAATTCATCTCTTTTCTCCATTATTGCCATTCATTGGAGAATACAGATAGTCCTCCAGCAGTTAATTTAGTGATTGTTCAAAGTTACAACGACACTGAAAAAAGTGATTTATGACCATTTTTCACACTTATAACTGTTGCAGCAGGCCCATGGTCACATGATCAAAATTCAGGTGCTCTGTAACTGGTTCATATCTATGATGGTTGAAATGTCCTGGGGTCATATAATCACCTTTTGCAACTTTCTGACAAGCAAAATCAATGGGGAAGCTAGATTCACTTAACAACTGTGGCAAGAATGTTGGCAAGAATGGTTGTAAAATGGGGCAAAATTCACTTAACAATAGTTTCACTTAGCAACAGAAATTTTGGGCTTAATTGTAATCAAAAGTTGAGGAACACCTGTAACATGCAACTGTCCCAAATCTACGGATTCCTACTTTCATATGCATCCATAATAACCTAGGTGATATCAATTCATAACTTCTGACATATGTTTAAGTACTTTCATTCATAATTAAATCTACAACTTCACTTCTCTGCATTTATTAATCAGTTCCATTCTACAAGGTCAGAACGTTTTGATTTAGCTCTGTTAGGTCCTCCTCCTTTCTCTTTCTTTCAAAAGAGAATGTTGCTTTTTTCCATTCTTGTCCTTTGTTAATTCATGCCGTTTACTATTTATTCCTTTTATTTTACAAGCTACAGCTTTCTATATGCAGAAGGAACACATTAAATACTTAAATCCAGGCCCTCTCTAGGTCTACTAGAAGCAAATTAGCATTTTGGAGAACATTATAGCATTGCGTTAAAGTTCAGAACCACAGACTAATATCCCATCTTTCCAGTGCAAAATGTCTGCAATAAACATTTTGAGTTGTAATTCTTTGCAGGTCTTTTGATTGTTATATATATATAAAACAATCCTCAGCCTTCCATCCCTCCAAGATGGGTAAAATGAGGACCCAAATTGTTGGGGGCAATATGCTGACTCTATAAACCACTTAGAATGGGCTGTAAAGCATTGTAATGTGGTATATAAGTCTAAGTGTTATAAGAACTATTTATGTTAAAGACATAAAGTTGCCCATAAAGTTATATGGACAGGCAGGGATGTGTTTTCCCTAGCCTGGACCAGAATCAAAATTATTTTGGCTGAAACTGTATGAACTCTTATCCTGGAGGAGAATCCGTCAGAAATAATAAGATTTCACCCTGAAAATTAAGTTTTGCCAGTCCTGTACTGGATCTTTTGCATGATTATGGAAATACTGAGCCTCTATGATTGTTTGTCCTCTTCCTCGTGGTTAATATCTAGTACCTAGAACGGATATTATAAGGCAGAAGAGAAGCAAGATCCTGGAGTCTGAGAAGCTTATGGTACTATTCAAGGTCACAGCAAAGCTGCTGGCAGAGCCAGGGATATTTAAAACCCTTCTACCTAAGCTGCCAGCCGGCTCCACCACCTAGAGCTGACGTCAGCACAAGGGATCACATCCAGAGTTGTGCAAAATCCAGAAGTAGGCAGCATGCTCCATTGCAAAGGGCAGAGAATAGAGCCCTGCCAGCAGATGAAAATCTTCCTCAGGACAGGAAGAGAGAATTGTTCGCTTAGATGAAAATATTGCAATATTGAAATATGGCCAGTTTAAAAGTTCACTTAGGCACAGTGCCAGGGATCAGCCTCTTAAGGATCTGCCAGGATCCACCACAACAAACTTGGATCTTTCCTGGTCCCAGTTCCCCATTTCTATCCATAAATGCAGTCATGACAAGGTAGGGGAGAAAAGGTCCTCTCCCCACTTCTTGGCTAAAATGCTTTATTCC
The DNA here is from genome assembly GCA_038048745.1 of Coluber constrictor foxii. NCBI lineage: Eukaryota > Metazoa > Chordata > Lepidosauria > Squamata > Colubridae > Coluber > Coluber constrictor. The sequence goes on along the minus strand of CM075961.1, from coordinate 58,142,291 downwards.
CATCTCTGAAATGACAGAGAAGATACCAGCATGAGACTGTCTCTGTCTATTTCCAGCCTCTATCCTACCTTTCTTAACTATGTTCTGACTCACTCCCAATTGGTGCTGTCCTGATTTTTCTTCGGCCGCATGAAGTGAAGTAACTGCTTAAGTCTTTCAGTTTGGCTGCCCTCCCTCTTCGGCATGTCACCAGCCAATGGGTGACAGCTAATAATCCTGGCACTGCAAAACAAATGGGGTGAGTTTGCCTATTAGGCTCTACCCACCATTTTTATGGGCTCTTCCTCCTATATATCCTGACCCGTTGAAATGCTGGCTAAATAAAAGTTTTTTTTAAAAAAGCAGCTCCTAGGGCATTTCTACACAACTGAATTGAAGTCCACTCATCCTTGAGTGGGTGAAACACTCATTCAATTGAAAGCGCTTGTCTCCTCCTGTCTCTGTTATCTCCGTAGCTGTGTGTAGGCTGTGGTAAAAAAGAAAGTCAAGATGATGGCTACAACTGCAGTTGAGGCCCATCGCTTTTTATTTTGGCACCTGATTTTATGACCTTTTTTATCAGTTTGTTGCAAAAATCAAATCCAGAAAGCACACACAGATAAACTGATTCAGCAGGATTCATTAACTTCTTTATATACATAATAACATACGAAGTAAATTTACAATACCAACAGCAGATTCTTCCAACATGGTAGAGAGGAGAGATTGTAAGTAAATTCTTAGTTTTAGTTCAGCAGTTCAGAGCAGACAAACCCAGATCTGGCTTCCCACATTAACTTTGCTTCTTGGAGGGACTCTGGGAAGATTGTAAATGGTGATCAAATGATCTTTGAATAGGATTAGGATTAGGATTGGGATTAGGAATAGGAATAGAACAAAGCAGAATACAGTTGGAAGGGACCTTGGAGGTCTTCTAGTCCAACCCCCTGCTTGAGCAGTAGAACCTATACCATTTCAGATAAATGATTGTTTAGTCTCGTGATGGTGAACTTATGGCACAGGTGCCACTGGTGGCACGCGGAGCCATATCTGTGGGCACGTGAGTGTTGCCTAGCTCAGCTCCAGCGCACGTGTGCACGGCCAGCTGATTTTTGGCCTTCTGGGCCCACTGGAAGTTGGGAAATGGGCCATTACCAGCCTCTGGAGGGCCTCTGGGGGAGTGGGGGAGTGTGAAAACAGCCTCTGGAGTCTGGGGAGGGCAAAAAATGGGCCTACTGGGCCCACCATTAACCTTTTTGCCGTCATGTGCCAAAAGCGGGAGTAGCGTGGGTCGTGTGCGCATGCGTGGAGATGCGGGGCGTGGGGGGGCATTGAATTATGGGTGTGGGCACACACGGGCACAACCTCCCCATGCTTCCCCTACTTTTGGCATGCGATGGCAAAAGGGTTAGCCATCACTGGTCTAGTCTCTTCTTAAAAACTTCCATTGATGGAGCGCTCACAGTTTCGGAAAGCAAGCTGTTCACTGGTTAATTGTCTTCAGGAAGTTTCTCCTTAATTCCAGGTTGCTTCTCTCTTTGCTTAGTTTCCCACCATTGTTTCTTGTCCTGGTGGTTTGGAGAAAAATTGACCCCCTCTTAGGAGGGGGTCAATTATAGGAATTGACCTATGGTGGAATTATCCCATAGGAATAATTGACCTATGGTGCTTTGGAGAATAATTGACCCCCTCTTCTTTGTAGCAGCCCCTTAGATATTGGACCCTGGGGACCCTTGTAACAGAAATCATACGCGAGGACTGGTCATAAGCCATTTTTTTTCCCAGTGTCACCATATCTTTGAATGTTTGTTAAATGGTTGTAATTTGAGGACTACTTATATTGTACAGAGCTCTTGGTTGGCATCAGATTAAGGGAGAAAATAATATGTTCCTGTTTTTCCCCAATTACAGTGCATCTGTGGTACATATTTTTTTTCTACCTCATGCCTTTTTCTTTCTCTCACTTCTAGTTCATGACTGAGACAGCCTTAAGTTTTTGCTAGCTGTGTCAAAATTAAAGTAGTATTTTCCTTGTTATTCCAGCAAGAGATAGTCTTTTTGAACAGGGCTCTTTCCTAAGAATTTTAATGGAAAATTTGCCTTTGTTATAATTTGTTCAAGGTTGGGTCCTTTCAACTAATACAGATTGATTAAAGGGGAAGTAACAGTGACAATTTGCTGGCAACGTGTCCTGGGAGGGCGGGAGAGGATAGCAACAATCACAAAAAATGAAAAACTTCAGATATCATAGGAAAACAATGGCAGTAATTTTATAACATATCAATTCTTCAACAGGCCTCTGAAATTCCCCTGCCCAAGCTCATAGTAAATAGATAAAACATTAAAACAGGAATATAAAATTTATTATTATAAAATCCAGCATATCTCTATAAGATTAATCAATATGTAATATTGTTATAAACAAAATCAATACTTTCAAAAAGAAGTGTTGAATAAAATAATATCCAGCATTTTGTATCCATGTCAAATAACCTTTTTGACTATAGCCAGAAATTAAGGATAGCAAAGCCTACCCACATTCTTCAAAATTCCTTACAAAAGCTCTCTATTGCAGGATAAAAGCTCTATTGCTGGACAATACACAGTGACAATCATAATTTTTTGTAAACCCCATAGTAAAATATTCAAGTACCGTAGTATTTTTGTAGACCTATGGGGTAAGTTGTTCAGATAAGCTTCCCTAATATTTAGAAAAGTAAAGAGGTAGCATTTTACTGTACTGATAGGAAGTCATGGGTTGGGTTTTGCGTGTTTGATTTTTGTTAAAAGATATGGGAGATAAATTCATAAAATAGGTGGTTGTGTTATCTGTGGAAGAAAATTAAAGTGCCACTGGTATTTCTCCCAGTGTAGTCAATTCAGCCATTCTGTGAATAGATTCTCTTCTAGGGGTGGGAGTCGAAGAATGATGTCAGACCTTAGAAACAAGAAGCATCTCCACTGGCCATCACACCTTGGAATTCTGGATTTGCAGTCCAACCTCTGTAAAAGTCCCCATTTTTTGTACAGCTAGTCCTCAATTTACAACAGTTCATTTAGTACTAAAAAAAGTGACTTATAACTGTTTTTACACTTACGACCATTACAGCATCCCAGTGGTCATATGATCAAATTTCAGTTTCTTGGCAATTGATTCATATTTATCACAGTTGCAGTATTCTGAGATCATGTGATCCCCTTTTGCGACCTTTGACAATCAAAGTCAACGGGGAAACTAGGTTCACTTAAGAACCGTATTATTAATTTAACAACTGTTGTGATTCACTTAAAAAGTGTGGCAAGGAAGTTTGTAAAATAGGGCAAAATTCACTTAACAACTGCCTCATTTAGCAACATAAATTTTGGACTCAGTTATGGTCGTAAGTCAAAGGCTACTTGATGGCAAGTGTATTTATGCCTCTTGCTTGTACCTGGAAATTTCCACTAAAAATACACTGATGGGGAAAAGGTTCAGAGTTAAAAAGTTAGAAGACAAAGGTGGAGTGTCTTATAAATCCACAAATCCCGTGTCCCATTTCTTTTTCCCTACTATTAGACACATCAGAACTAATTCCACTGGTTTAATCAGTAATTCAGTAAGTAACGAAAGGAACAGAGAATGATAGAAATAGAGGCCAGAAGTAAAAACGGAGGTGTAATTTTACTAAACTTATCAAATTAGCACTTCCTGAGTGAGACAAAAATACAGTTGTTCTTTGATATTCACACTTCTCTGAGTTCTGCAATGCTGTTCTTGCTTTTTTAAGACATACAGAATGTACGTATTAGGGAAACAATGCATATATTTGCAAACATGGCATTAAAATGCATTTGTATTCAATCAAATAGTATATGACAATACCAAAAAAATTGGTAGGAGGTGTGCAAAAATACAATAATGAGAGAAATGCACGTGAAAATGTGCATGATTTGGGGGGGCAGCCCATAGGAAAAGGATAAAAATACATGCAGAAATGGGATGCAATGAATTTAAGGTTGAGAAAATGAACATGGGCCATCCTGTCCATCTGGTGTCTTAAGCACTTGGGAGTTTCAAAAGGATACACAAAATTTCCTTCGTGCCAGGACCAAAACATTACCAAGAGCTCCTCACTCAGACTTGCAACCAGTCCTGCAAGGCAGAGGAAGGCAGGAGAGGTAAGGAAGATTGAAGATTTAAAAGAAAGGCAGGGAGAATTTTGGAATGAGGGAAGAGAGGGTTAGGCAAAGCAGGATTGGGAAGTAGGACCATGTTCCTTGGTTGCTAAGCAAGAGAAGAATTCTTAGGCCTGGAGCCGAGACAGAGCTCACAGCCCATCTGCATCGGCTCTGCTCAGAACAGCTTCTGCGTGGGTTGCACCCGCCTCCCCACCAGACTGACAAGACGGTATGGAAGAGCAGGAAGAGGCTGGTGACGGACAAGGACTTGGGAGGGCTCCAAGCTTCTTTACAATCCTTGGCAGGGGAGAACTTTTGCAATTATTTCTCACAGCCGCCTAGTTACAGGTCACTCTGCTTTCAGTGAAACAGAGTCTATTAACTCTTCAGTACAAATTGGGAAGTAGGCAAAACTCCCCTTTCCATTTATCAGACCAGGATGGGCCTGTAAGCAATCCCAGGGCCACCAATAGACTGCTTGGTAAAATCCCTAGTATTGCCAAAAATTGATAACAGAATAACAGAGTTATATTTTGGAGGTCTTTTAATCCAATCCTCTGCTCAGGTAGGAAACCCTATGCCATTTCAGAGAAATGGTTGTTCAATCTCTTCTTAAAAACCTCCTATGTTGGACCACCCACAACTTCTGGAGGCAAGTCATTCCGCTGAACAATTATTCTCACTATCAGGATATTTCTCCTTAGTTTTAGGTTACTTCTCTCCTTGATTAGTTCCTTGACGAGAGGCTTTCTTGCCAATTTGAGATAAGACGTACATGAAAACTGCCATGTCAGACCAAAAATAGATTTTGGATTATTTTTTTTTTTTAAAAATAATTAACTATATCAAATTTTCCCTAGCAAAGGAAATTAACTGACCTGCCCTTGTGTATCCCATTCCCATAGTTATGGGACAATCCCACCCACCTGGCATCATTGGCCTGGCTCCTGTATATGACCTGCTCAAATGCTAAATGCATCTGCCAGTCACCAAGCAGTGCTCTTCCCTGCATTATTGATTTTGCTTTTATTGATTTTATGCCTAGTATTCTCCAAGATAAATCTCTTATTTTGCATATATAAAAGCAATTTTCTCTATTTTTGCCCACCAACTCACAAGAGTCAGTGAATTCTGATGAGCAAATTGAATCCCTGGCCTTCCCTTGTATTTCCAACAGAAGAAGGTCAAACTATAATTCCTTACTCAATAGAAAAACAGAAGCTTGTAAAACATATAGCTATGTTGAGGGAGGTTTGCACAGAGAAAGAGATAAAACAAACAACAAGAAGAAAGTGGGGGCCACAACTGCATCATGGAAGCCCTGCATCTTTTTATGCACAGTGCACAGTTGCAATGCACAGTGTGTTAGAAAAACAAAACAACAACACAGGACTTTGATTGTGCAGTTCCATCCAGCTCTTGCCTTAGAAGCAGTTAATGATTTTTAAATGAAGACACAAAAAGACTAAGGCTACAAAAATACGATACTCCTTTGCTGCCATCTAACAGTCATATGGTTCTCTGCAGGCCAGAGATGGAAGGCTTAATGAAAAATGCCTGGGCAACCTTGTTATGTGTTAAATAAGAGCCTTCTGCTATAACACTTATATTTTTAACTCTGTCTTCATCCCTGTCAAGAAATTCTTCTTTAACACTGAATCTGAAGAAGAGTTCTGTCATACTCAACAGCAGATTTTTCATTGAACTTAATACAGATACTCCTCAATTTATAACCAAAAATGAGACTAAAATTTCTGTTGCTAAGGCAAGGTGGTTGTTAAGTGAGTCATGCTTGATTTTACAACAGCCTTTGGTCCAAAGGCAGTCACCAGCTTTCATGCCTAAGTGAAGACTAGAAATCCTGATCTCCTGGTTTTCAGTCCATCACCTTCACCACTACATCAAAGTGCTAATTTTAACACATACACTCATTTTTTGTTCCCACCCTGCCTGCTGTCTCCACCCCAGAATTTTAGAAAGGAAGCAGCCCGGTGGGGAGACCATCGAGCTGACAGAAGAGGGGCGGCCTGTTGAAGTGTCTGAGAAGGCCCAGCCCATCATAGACTGCACCTGCTTTGGCCTCCCTCGCCGTTACATCATTGCCATCCTCTGCGGTCTGGGTTTCTGCATCAGCTTTGGCATCCGATGCAACCTGGGCGTGGCCATTGTCAGCATGGTTAATAATAATACCATCTATGAAGGGGATAAAGTCATTGTGAAGGTGAGGCTGTTCGTCCTCTGTTAATGGAAAGTAACTGTTTTGGTTCAGGGGTTGTTGTTTTGTTGTTGTTGTTTTGAGGGGATCATTCATATAAAAAGACATTCTGCACCTCCTTAAAATTCTGAAAGATGCATCAGGTCAACAGGTGAAGCAATAGCATTTGAGAAATTTCACATGCTGAGAAGTCTGGGTTTATAAAATACAAGTCACTACTCACATGGGGAATAAAAGGTTGAGAATTCTACATAAATGCTTAATTTCTAAAAAAAACCAGGCCTGACAACCACTTATGTGTTTCCCTAATCCTGTGTATTCTGATGTCAGGTATCAATGGAATGCACTCTTCACTCTCACGGTCTCAAAAACACACTCTTCAGCCTCCATTCAAGTTAATGTGTGCTCTCAGTTGTGTACATACTATAAATAAGTTTAACTTCTGGACTTAATGGTCCACGCACATTTTCATTTACCCGAAATGATTTTCTGCAAGTCTTTTCCCCCCTGAAAATGCAGAATGCAGTAAACTGACTCAGTTGCATTTCTCCAAATTGCTCCAAGTTCTATCTAGGAGGCACTATAAGTGTCTCTAATCAGGAATTGCAAGCTCATGTGTCCCCTGTCATTTGTTTCTTCTCCTTTCTTGCTTAGAAAGCTGAGTTCAACTGGGATCCAGAGACAGTAGGCATGATCCACGGTTCATTCTTCTGGGGTTACATCGTCACCCAGATCCCAGGGGGGTTCATATCACAGAAATTTGCAGCTAACAGGTAACTGTTTTGAGGGGAAAAGTGGAATATATGTTTGCATGTAGACCAGCTAGGGAATCTTCGTTGGTGTCTTGATCTTCTGGTGTTCATCACTACTGGCCGTCCTAGCTGGGCTAATGAAAGTTAAGAGACAGCAACTCTTGAGAATTTCATTAAATCAGATCTCAGCTGTCCAAGACTATAACTGAAAAGTTACGATTCCAGTTGTATGTTCTCTTCAGTTGTATGTGGTTCAATTTGAATCATACAGGTAAGCCTCATCTTATGACCACAATTGGAATAAGAATTTCAGTTGTTATGCTAGGTCATCGTTAAGTGACACATATCTGATTTTACAATTTTTTTGGCCACAGCTGTTGGGCAAATCATGTGGTCATTAAATAAACCCAGCTTCCCAGCTGACTTTGCTTGTTGGAAACCAACTGGGAAGGTTGCAAGTGGCCGACATATGAGTCCAGTATATTGCAACTATCATCAACACGTCGTCAAAGTTCCAACTGACAAACCCAAGTAATTCAGCACTCTGAAGCTCCATTTTCAGCAAAGCACAGGTTTATTGAGCACATCAATTCAGCACGAATGAAACTTAAAAACAACTCTGACTATTTCCCACTTTTTCATATAATAAAAAGTTAGGCATCTCCCCCTCACCCCTAGGTCACAGATCACATTGTCCAGTTGTGGACAATGTGATTGTCCACATTGGCCAGAGCATCGCCTTGACAACCAAGTTCAGTTTCTGGTCAGTGCCCATTGGAATGACCTTGGTTCCCAGGAAATGACAAGTTGTTTTGACTGGTGTGCATTCCAAGCCTCCCCCCCTCCCCACCAGCTGTGTGGAAACTTTGGAAACAGAAAGATGGTGTGACAGACCTGATCTGTTTCAGCGTTGACACACGTCTATTGCCAATTGTCTGAATTTAGATCACATGACTGTGGGGATGTTGTGATGGTCTTAAGTACAAGAATTAGCCATAAAGCACTTTAGTGCTTTGTAACTCTGCACAGTTGCTAAACAAATGATTGTAAGTTGAGTGTTATTTGGACAATATACAGAGATCTTAACCCAACAAGAGTCAACTGGAGTCAGTCTCCAATGGAACTTGAGTTAACAGGAGTGATTTTAATGAGAGCAGAAGATGAGTCTTTAGTAACCAGAAAGAAAAAAAAGTTTATGTTAGATAGTTTCACACTGCCAGACTAAACAACCTCCAGACTGTTCAAGCATCACCTACCCACCATCAAGGCAACACAAAGCTCATTGATATTATTTCAGTACCACAACAGTTGGATGACTGCAGAAGATGCCTAAAGCCATTAGTGAGGATCTTGCCTCAAAAGACGCTCTCACTTCAAGTCTTCAAGGATCAATGGCAATATTCCCTTAATCCAAAATAATTAAATACAGAGTGGTGCTTAAAGAAGATAATTGTTGTTCTGCACTTTATGACATGATATTGGGGTGGGGGTGGTCAGCAATCATGAAATTTGTATACATAAGTATTATTCCCTCCAAATCTACATCTCAGAGGAAAGTCTTGATTCTTATGAAGGCCATCTGAAGCATGAAGAGAGACCAACACACACCATTTTACAGAAGTATACAGAAAGAACACCAAAACAGTCCACAACTGTGTTTTTCTTGGCAATTTTGAGATGTGTGGACATCACAGAATTCCTCAGCCAGCATGCTTCCTGGTGAATTCTGGGGGTTGAAGTCCACACATCTTAAAGTTGCCAAGTTTGAAAAACATTGGTTTACAAACTCTGAGTGTGTGGAATGGAGAATTCTGGAGCAAGGATATGGTTGATTGCCTGGAAGAGTGAAAAGGGACACTCTGAACTAGAACACTTTCTTAGGATAACAATGCAATAGAAACTCTGTGTACAAAGTAAACAGCAATCTTTGCTGCTACTACTAACACCCTCTTCTATTGGTTACAGAGTTTTTGGCTTTGCCATTGTGGCAACCTCTACTTTGAACATGCTCATTCCCTCAGCTGCTCGGGTCCATTTTGGCTGTGTAATCTTTGTGAGGATCTTACAAGGGCTTGTTGAGGTAAGGCTGGTCGCTTCATGTGTTTGCTTTTGTGGCCACAAAGTTAACACAGGAATGGATAGGAGTTGCAGAAGATGGTTTTCCCAATATCCTTAAGCGTTCCTCTTCTATTTCCCATCAGGGTTGGATTAGAAGATGATCCTTTGTATTTTCTTCCAACTCAACAATTCTATGATTCTGTGAGCTTCTTCCACTTTACACCATATAAAGCCTGGCTGAATCTCCAGGGTATTGCAAGAATCCAATAAAAAATAAACATTGGTCATGAACACTTTTATTGCTAACAATAAAAAATTGCTAACACCTTATTGCTAACAGTAATGCTAACAGTAATAAACATTGAGAGCTATTCAAATGGCTAAAAGTATCATAGAGCTGTAAGAAGAACTAAACAGTATCATGCAGGTATAAGAAGAAGATCAAATCATGCAATGCTATTGCCCTCAATGGGATGAATCTATTTTGCTTTACAAAGAGGTTCTTGATCTGCCTGGCAGTAACATTTCCTTACAGCAGCTCCAAACAAAGGTTTTGCTTCTTGTGTTATTTGCACCAGCTTTTCTCAGCCTGATGTATTAGGTTTTTAGCTTGCCACCATGACAAAAGTCTATGCCAAGCACTATGGAAAGTGAAGATAAAGTCAATCAAGGGGCAACAAACTGGAGAAGGCAGATTTATATCTCAGCTATAGGGTCAGCCAAATCATCAGATTGTCTAGGTGATAGTTAGCAGGGAGGAAAGAGTGAGGTTGGAAGCCACAGTTCTGAATACTAAATTGCCTATTGGAAGCCCCTGGATTGGTTGGCTGCTTGTAGGCGTACTTTGATTCATATTTAATATGTTCTCAACTCATATTAGAGTTGAAATAGATTCACTTCAGATAGATCCATACATGGAATGGGAGAAAGATTCCATTGTTCTTCATCTTAGCAGGCTTGCCCTATTCAGTCTATTTTATTATTTTATTTTACTTTATTTTATTACTTATTTTACTTTATTTATTTTTCTTTGGCTGTCCAATCAACTCATGATAACTTAAGATAAATAAAAAAATAAGAAATATCACACGCGGCAACTTTTCACAGTCCCACAACCAGAATAATTAAGATGACACCACAAGGCTCCTGAAAGAAAAGCCAAGTCTTTAGAACCTTTCAAAAATAAGGCAGGTGTCCAAACAATCTCAGACCTAGGGGAGTAACCCTGAGCCCCCCAATAACCTTAAGGCAGTTCAGAAGGATACAATTATTAATGTTATCACAGGCCACTCAGAGATCAGAGAGATCCAGAATGGATCCATTCCAGTCCTTCACTAGATTATTATGGAAGATCAGTGCCAGTCTGGTAGCTGCCTTAATCCAGAAGAAGATTGATATATCAACTACCTCCAGAGCCTTCTGAAGCCTCAAAATGACCACCTTCTCAACAATCTTTCCCAAGGGAAGTGGGGAGAGAAGTCAAAAATTATCCAATACTGTACAGTGCAACAATGTCTTATGGGGAAGTAGCCACCTCCTCTCTCAAGGATGAATTTACCACTGCTTGGACCCACCAACTCATGATTTCATGGGGAGACATTGTCCAACTAAAGGACATGAATCAAATGCATTGGTGATCAGACTGACAGCTCTGAAGATCCTACCTACTTTCTCAGGGCCAACAGGCTTAATTCTTCTATGAAATTTTGTCTATCTAAGACAAAGTCTTAGAACCTTTCAAAAATAAGGCAGGTGTCCAAACAATCTCAGACCTAGGGGAGTAACCCTGAGCCCCCCAATAACCTTAAGGCAGTTCAGAAGGATACAATTATTGATGTTATCATAGGCCACTCAGAGATCAGAGAAAGTTTCTATCACTTTCTTACAGAAGAATCTGAATAGGAAAGAGCTAAGAAACTAATGAAACTAAATTTTCGGTTTTCCTCTTTATCTAATTCTCTGCCCTTCACCTCCAGGGAGTCACATACCCAGCATGCCATGGTATCTGGAGCAAATGGGCACCTCCTTTGGAACGTAGCCGCCTGGCCACAACAGCTTTCTGTGGTAAGATAACCTTGTTTCTTAAAGCTGATAGTTGTTGACTTCTGGAGAGTTGAATCTTTGATCTATCTCTAGACCAGATGTATCAAACTCAAGGCCTATGGGCCACTTCCGGACCATGGGGCCAGACTGGAAACAGCAAAGGATTGGCCCGTGGGGCCTTTGCCAGTGAAAACAGAGCTTGGAGCGGGACCTCCTGCAGCCCTCTGCCAGCGAAAATGGGGCACAGACAGCACCCCATTTTTGGGCATGACGGCCTCCTGCATCCCTCTACCAGTGGAAATGGGGCTCAGGGTGAAAAGGAAGGACGGAAGGAAGGAAGGAAGGAGGGTTGGGAGGGAGGGAGGGAGGGAGGGAGGGAGGGAGGAAGGAAGGAAGGAAGGAAGGAAGGAAGGAAGGAAGGAAGGAAGGAAGGAAGGAAGGAAGGAAGGAAGGAAGGAAGGAAGGAAGGAAGGTTGGTTATAATGAAAGTGAGGGAGGGTCTCAGGGAAGTCCTGCATTAGTACTTGGCCATCACATGTGCCCCCGACATGAGTCCCGTGTCACGCCCACCCCTGGCCACGCCCACTATGGCCATGCCTGTTCCCCAGCCCTCTGAGGTCAAACACAATCCTGATGCGGTCCTCAATAAAATCAAGCTTGACACTCTAGCTCTAGACCAATATTTTTCAAACTTAGCAATTTTTAAGGTATCTATGGATTTCAACTCCCAGGATTCCTCAGCCAGCATGCTGAGGAATTCTGGGAGTTGAGGTCCATACATCTTACAATTGCCAAGTTTGAAAAACACTGATTTAGACTTTGTGCAAAACTCTAAATCAAAACACTTCACCGGAGTTTTTCCCTCTTATCCCACAAGCTGAACTACCACAGGAATGGTTTATGAACTTACTAAAAATGGCTATTAAGTTGCTTTCACATTTTTGCTTTATTGTTGGTGAGATATTGTTTTTTCATAATAATCTAGTAATAGAATTAAAATATAGCATCACAGTATCTATAAACATTCTTATTGATAGAAATATTCATATTCTGTAATGTTTACTTGGAAACAATATGGTCTCCTGTAACTCTAAATACCATTACTAACTTTATTTTGTAGCTTCTACCCTGCTTGTTTCCTTTTCAGTTCAATTAGCACTACTATTAAAAATTTAAGGAATTACATCTTAATTTCACCATAATTTATTAGCTCCTGTTCCTCTTGTGGGTGGAGTTTTATCATCTCTTTTTCTCTCATGTGTAAATATTAGAACCACAACTAACTAGCATTTCAAATCAAAGGGCAATTGAGGTATTAGGTTGATAGGTTGATAGGAGTGAGGATTCCTGGCTTGAATATTTAGCTAATATTTCCTATATAACTTTCCAGGTTCTTATGCCGGGGCAGTGGTGGCCATGCCTCTTGCTGGGATTCTAGTTCAATATTCAGGATGGAGCTCTGTATTCTATGTCTATGGTAAGTAAACTGACACAAAAATGATGGCTGCCATATGGGCCTTTCTTCACTGAGAATCACAGTCCTAACATGCTTTAGCACACTTTTTATCCTCCATGTCCCCATGCCATTGCCAGCTCAATGAGACAATTTTAAGCAATCCCCAGCCATATAGATGTTAAAATACCAGCAGTCCTCTACTTACAACTGGTCACTTAGCAGTCTTTCAAGTTATGACAGATCCTGAAAAAGGAACTTACAACCGGGTTTGAAGTTCTGATGACCAGCCTCCATCTCCCCGTCCCCTCCACCCACCATGTTGACATGACCATATTTTAGCCAATCAGCAACCAGCCTGCATTTATGGCCGTTTGCAGAGACCCAAGGCATGTGACCACGATTTAAAACATTTTTCCAGAAAATGGCTTTAATTTCCACTTTCTGGCAAAAAACATCCCATAGTAAACAATGGGTTACTTTAGTGCAGGGGTGTCAAACTCAGGGCCTGGGGGCTGGATCCAGCCCACAGGGTGGTGAGATCTGGCCCATGGGGCTGCCCTGGAAACAGCAAAGGACCGGCCTGTGGTGCCTCTGCCAGTGAAAATGGAGCTCAGGAGAAGGTTCATTTTCGCTGGCAGAGGGTTACAGGAAACTGTTGTAGCAGAAAATGGAGCTCGGGAGCCCGTTTTCACTGGCAGAGTGCTCGGGCTACCATAGGCGCCTCCAACACGAGTGACCTCGAGCTGGCCATGCCCAATCTGGCCCCCCAAGGTCTAACTCAACCCTGATTCGGCCCTCAATGAAATCTAGTTTGAAACCCCTGGCGTAGTGAATATGGCCAGTGATGGGATTCAGGCGGTTCCACCGGTTCAGTAGAACTGGTAGCTAACTTTTTGTGCAGTTCAGTGAACCAGCTGAATAGTGTCCCTTGCCACACCGGGCCCTGCCTCGCTCCTTCCCTCCTAGCCACTCCTCACCTCACCTCCCAGCTGCTCACCCGGCCAGGCTGCAAGGTGAGCAGCTGGGCGGCAAAGCAAGCTGCAGGGCATGAAAAGGAGTGGCTGGGAGGGGAGGGGTGAGACAAGGCCATGCCAGACATGGTGATGAGAGGCCGGGTGAGGCAAGGCGCCCCACAATGTGAGTGACATTGAATTGGCCATGACCACCCAGTCAATGATCACCCAGCCACACCTACCCAGCTGGTCATTAGGGCAGAGAACCGGTTGTTAAATTATTTGAATCCCACCACTGAGTATGGCACTTGCTTAACAACTGCCACCAAAGAGCTCGTAAAATCAGGCATGGTCATATAAATGACCTGTTTAACAAGTGGGCTTAATTATGGTCGTAAATCAAGCACTATCTGATATAAATATTCCAATTTATTCCACCACCATCTGCAGAAAGCCTCCAGGTCTGCTACATTTTGTCACCCATTACCTTGGCAGGAAGTCAGATGACTGGAATGATGGGAAACAAGCAGTTGAAGCCAGATAAGGATCAGCAACTGGAGCCACAGATTTCCTGCTGAAATACCTTGTTATCCCCTGACTTAAAAGTGGTGGCGAGCACATTCACCCAACAATGGGGAAAAGGGAGGCCCATAGATCTCATTGGTTATTCTATACTTCTGTCTTTGCAGGGAGCTTTGGTATTTTCTGGTATTTATTCTGGCTGATGGTTTCCTATGAGAGTCCTGCACAGCACCCCACCATCACGGAGGAAGAGAAGAAGTATATAGAGGAAAGCATCGGAGAGAGCGCCGGCCTTATGAATCCCCTTATGGTCAGTATTCGCAATACATTGGTAAATTAGCCAGCTCCTCTGTGGTGCTTCAAAAGGCTCACAGCAATTTTACCTTCATTTATTAAATTACTTATTTAGTATAGTGTCCTTCAGCCCTGGGCTTTCCAACCTGGGTGGATATGTCTGTTAAAATCCCATCTGGAACATATGGAAGTTATAAAACAGCACATCTGGAAGATGTCTGATAACAAAAAATCTTTGCTCCATCTCTGCAGAAATTCAAAGCTCCATGGCGTAAATTCTTCACATCCATGCCAGTTTATGCCATAATTGTAGCCAATTTTTGCCGAAGCTGGACATTTTATTTACTTTTAATCAGCCAGCCAGCCTATTTTGAAGAAGTCTTTGGCTTTGAAATCAGTAAGGTAAGAAAGGGGTTTTTTTTCTTGTTTGTATGTATGTGTGTTCACATGGATATACAAATAGCTTTATCAAGGTCATTAACCGGCAAAAATGCACACGGGCAAATTGAGTATATTCTGCAGTAGAAATGCTTATCCTCATTGGCCTAAAAATTGGGAGCCTATCTAAATTTTAGATTGGCCCATTTTGTTTTATACTTTGATTAAAGATTGTGGATAGTGACTTTAGGCTTATATAAAGAATATACTGTAAATCAATATCCATTATTAGGAAAATTTAGACAAAGCAAGATTTGGGGAAGTATCAAATTATCATTACTTCCTAATATATATATATATTTTCTGCTGGAAAATGGGATTGGAGTTATTTTTTTTAATTGATTGCCTAATATGATAAATATATTTTTTGAAAAAGAATGGAAGATACTGTCCCCTTCGAGTCCCCTTTTCTTCTAAGGCAAGAGGCATGGCCTATTTGGAACCAGGCCATGCGAGAGGCGAGTTAGTGCCGTGTGCAGCTCCACTCATGTGAGTGGCCCAGCTCCCCTCTGCCCCTCATCTCCCACCCAACCCGGGTGGCAAAGCTGAGGCTCTGATGCTTCAAAAGTGGAGTGGTAAGAGAAGAGGATGAGTGGGATGAACGTGCCCTGCTCAGCTTTGCTGACTGACCAGGGCTGCCTGCGCAGGACACCCGATCCGCTTTTGGAGCGTCTGGCAGCCTCGGTGAGTCTGAAGGAGCACAAGATCGCATCCCTAAAGGCTTCTCTTCTCTGCGCCAAAAGCGTTTGCAAATGGACGAAAGCCTTCAGGGAAGCGATCTTGTACTGCTTCAGGCCTTCCGTCCCTTTGCAAAAGCTTTTGGCGCAGAGAAGCCTGAAAGCGTATGAAACCTCGCCCCAAAGGCCTCTCTTGTGTGAGTGGAGCTGTGTGTGCGCACACAGCCCAGTTCCCCTCTCCTCCCCAGAGCCGGGCCGACAAGCCTCAGAAGTTGGGGAAGACCGTTGTAAGGAATTCCTGGATTTGCTCAGCTGCCTTTTAACACCTTCTGGTCTCTTTTCACTTTTCACACACAGGTGGGGATGCTTTCTGCTTTGCCCCACTTGGTTATGACCATCATTGTACCCATTGGAGGCCAAATTGCTGATTTCTTGCGCTCGCGAAGACTTATGTCTACCACCAATGTCCGCAAGATGATGAACTGTGGGGGTAAGTGAAAGAGGCATCATTGTCACACCACAAGCTGTGGAAACAAGGGTTAGGACTAAATAGCTACCTCTAGAGAGATGGGGTTTTTTTTTAAGAAGGCCTTGAAAAGATGAGTACTGAAAGTTGTTTGGCAAGAACAAAAGGCGCTTGAATTCTTTAAAGAGGGGTCTTCAACTTTAAGACTTCAGAATTCCCCAGTTCTGGGAGTTGAAATCCTCAAGTCTTAAAGTTGCCAAGTTTGGAGAGCCCCTCTTTAAAGGAAGGAATGCTATAGCAACAGCAGTAGCACTTACTGTAGACTTATATATCACTTCATGGTGCTTTACAGCCTCTCTAAGCAGTTTACAGAGTCAACATATTATCCCCAACAATCTGGGTCTTCATTCTAACCGACCTTGAAAGGATGGAAGGCTGAGTCAATATTGAGCCAGTGAGAATCAAACTCCTGGCAGTTGGAAGAGACAGCTTGCAATACTGCATTCTAACCACTGCACCACTGCAGTTCCTAGAATCACCCTGTAGTTCTTAAAATAGGAGCGAGCGACCTACTACATATCTGTCCCCATCATCCCTTGCTAATATCAATCATGGTCAGCATTTTAATTCAACGTTTGAAGGGTGACAGGATCTCCAAATCCAAATGCTTTGCAGACAATTCACAGAAATCCTGGTTTCATCTTTAATGATGAAGAAAGACATGGTTTCAAGTACTCATAGAATAAAATCTCTGTTAAATTTTTGCATCTGGCTTTAACAAAGTTCAGGCTGAGTTTCCAATAGCCTGAGCCTAACCTGATTGAAGGGCCTTGTACATCTTGTCTCTTCTTTCTTGAGAGGGATTTTCTACCACAATTTTCCAGAAACTTCCAAACTTCTTTCGTGTAGGAAAGAATAGCTTTCATTTTTTTAAAAAAAGCACCTCAGGCCTTGGTATGTCCTCCAATGCATTGGAATATGACTCCTTAAATCCTCAGCCAAAATACTTATGGCTCTGCTGATGAGAATACTGGGAACTGTAGTCCAACTCATCTGAAGAACACTGTTATAGGAAAGCTTCAGGAAATATCCTTCCAGAATAGTCTGAAATGATCTCAGAACCTCAAAGTATCAAAACGACTGGCATAATGCAGAACTTATAACTGGGTTTATTGATTATGTGCCATCAGATCAACAGGTCTTAGTGACTACACAGATAGACTTTCTCCATGATGATCTGTCTCTCACCTGTTCTTACACCAATGGTGATTATTGGTTTTAAACTGGGATCTTTTGAGTGGGTTCTTATATAGAGCCTTGGTGGCATAGCAGATTAAAGTACTGTTAAGTAACACCAGCTGCCTGCAATTACTGCAAGCTCGAATCTCACCAGGCTCAAGGCTGACTCACCCTTCCATTCTTTTGAGGTAGGTAAAATGAGGACCAGGATTGTGGGGGCAATAAGCTGACTTTGTATAAAAAAAGAACACCACTTAGGGAGCCCAAAAGCCCTAATAGCAGGTATATACAAAAGTATGAAGGCTATTAATGCATTGTAAGCCGCCCTGAGTCTCCGGAGAAGGGCGGCATATAAATTGAACCAATAAATAAATATTGCATACTAAGCCATGTCATGATTTGTTTTTTAGTTTTAGTATCATACAATGTTTGAATGCAACTAATATTTTTTTGCAAACCAGTTACATGTGTGCTTTTCATTTCTCACTAGGTTTTGGCATGGAAGCCACACTGCTCTTAGTAGTTGGTTATTCCCACAGCAAAGGAGTGGCAATTTCTTTTCTTGTCCTGGCTGTGGGCTTCAGTGGCTTTGCTATTTCAGGTAAGCTCTTGAACAGCTGAGCTGACTTTTAGGCATGGTTATGTTCTGCAGTAAATCTCAGCTCCATTCCCAAGTTTACCTAGATAGGAGTCCAATATGAGTGGGCCAAAAGTTTTGTCCAAACTTCTTAAACCTGACTTAGAACGATTTCAGGGATGGAAAAGAGGCCAAAGCATTACAAGTAGTCCTTGACCTACAACAATTTGTTTAGCAACTGTTCAAAATTACAACAGCACTGAAAAAAGTAACTTATAACCAGTCCTCACATTTACAATCATTGCGACATCTCCATACTGGCCTATATTAACAATCGTTGCCGCATCCTGGACTCATATGACTGCCTTGTGCAATCTTCCCAGATAGCTTTTGACCAATTAAGTCGATGGAGAATGTTGCATTCGCTTAACGACTGTGTGTTTCACTTAATAATTGCAGAGATTCACTTAACAACCATAGCAAAAGGGTCATAAAATCAGGCATGACTCACTTAACAATTGCTTTGCTTAGCAACAGAAAATCTGGTCCCATTTATGATTGTAAGTAAGGACTATCTGTATAGTGTCCAGTATAAATGTTGCCATCCCACCACATATATTTTGGAATGAATAGCAGCATACCACAATAGCTCCCTCCTTTCTTAATTCCTGTATCATCGCTAGCAAGCTTTGTCACCATCCTGTCCTCATTTTGCTCTTCCCTTGCAAATTTCCAAATCTCTTACTCTGCTGTGTTATCAAAATAATGCAACGGAAGTAATGGAGTTCATTCTGCTGTATCCCTAAGACCCATAAGTCGTTTCTCATGGGCCTACTTCCTGGGAAATATTTTGTGTTCCTTCATTCTGTAAAAAAAAACAAAATACCATTATCCATTGGCTTAGCTCAGTGTTTTTCAACCTTGTCAACTTTAAGATATATGGACTTCAGTTGTTAGAATTCCTCAGCCAGCATGTTTTCTGGGGAATTCTGGGAATTGAACTCCATATATCTTAAAGTTGCCAAGTTTGAAAAACTCTGGCTTAGCCATTAGTCCCCCAAAAAAGAAAGAAAATGTTTTAAAGAACAGAAACAAATAAAAACAAATACAAGAATACAGCTGAAAAATGCGTATCAATTAGAATAGAGCTGGAAGAGACCTTGGAGATCTTCTAGTCCAGGGGTCTGCAACCTTAAACACTCAAAGAGCCATTTGGACCCGTTTCCCACAGAAAAGGAAACATCAGGAGCCACAAAACCTGGGTGGGCATGGCCAACTCAATATCACTCCCACCCAATCACATGACACACACACCCAGGCACACCTACCTGGGTTTTGTGGGTCTGGGTGTTTTCTGTGGGAAATGGGTCTTTCTCTCCCTCCCTCTCTTGTTTTTCTCTTTTTCTTTCCCTCACTCCCTTTCTTTTCTTTTTCCTTTTTCTCTCCCTTTCTCTCTCTCTCCCTCATTTCCCTCTCATTCTCTCCCTCTAGGTCTCTCATTTCTGTGTCCCTCTCCCTCTCTCCCTTTCTCTGACATTTCTTTTTCCTCTCTCTCACTCTCCCTCCATCATTTTCTCATTTCTCTCTTTTTCCCTTTCTCTCTCTCTCATCTGTCTCTCTCTTTCCCCCCTCTTTCTCTCTCTCTTCCTTTCTCTGGTGCGTGTGTATGTGTTCCCTCTTGAATCATTTCCAAAAACAGATGAGGGTTGGGGCTCGGTTTTTCTTTTTTCTTTTTTTTGCTGATGTTCTTCTTTGGGTGCTTTTTACCATATGATTTAAATCAAGAGTCAGACGCCGCTGCTCTCACCGCCTCCATGGCCTGCTCGCTGCTTTCGCAGCGCCTTGCACAGCAGACTTAAATTTAGTGCGCTTCACAATGGGGGAGACGGTGTCCCCTCCTCCTCCTGGAGCCCATTACGACGCGGAGCATCGGCCGCAGCCGGGCCGGGCCAGTGTCTCGGGGCGGACAGAAAGTCGCAGGTGTCCCCGAGCGAACGAGGTGCGTGCAGCACCAAGAAGCGCTGGAAGAAGCGCCCGCGAGATGAGAGGCAAGTACAGGGGCGCTTCCCTCCTGCTCTGGAATATGGAGCGAGTCTCCATCCACACTGTCACCCTTACCTTCTCAGGCCATGCGAGGAGTGACTGGGAGGAGAGGGCAAGGGGAGGGCGAGGGGTGGGGCCAGCCAGCTGGCAGGGAGCCACAGGGGATGAAACAGCCGCATGCGGCTCAGGAGCTGCACATTACTGACATCCATTCTAGCCAATTCCCTGCTCAAGTAGGAGACCTTATACCATTTCAGATAGGTGGCTGTCCTCTCTTCTTAAAAACCTCCAGTGATGAAGTACCTACTAGTTAATTGCCCTCATTGCTAGGAAGTTTTTCCTTAATTCCAGTTTGCTTCTCTCTCTGATTAGTTTCCATCCATTGTTTCTTGTCTTGCCTTCTGGTGCTTTGGAAAATAAGTTCACCCCAGCTCTTTGTGGCAGCCCCTCAAGTACTGGAATACTGCTATCATGTCACCCCTAGTCTTTCTTTTCTCTAGACTGGCCATACCCAATTCTTGTAACTGTTCTCTATATGTTTTAACTCCAGGCCTTTAATCATCTTAGTTGTATATCATAATGCATTTCTGAAGATTAGCTCTACTCAAGTGTAGTGAAAGTGTGTGATTCATCAAAAGAACAGATTTACTGTACCATAGTCTGAAGTGAATCAGCTGCCACTATTTATTATATATGTGCAACTTATTATCTAGGTTGAGGTTTTATACCTATCAAAAGTAACACAAGTTTCAATATGCTTCTAAGTGTATTTATAGAAAGAGGTACCATACTGACCACAATTTGCAGTATTAAGATGGTAACCATATCTGTCCTCTATAAGATTTCTGGAAAATTTACTATATCTTTAAATGTTAGATTTATTTTTTTTTGAAGAAAGAAGAGAGAGATTTCTGATTTCATTTTGTTTTCTATTACAACACAGAGGATTTTCTTGCTTAGCCCCACAAAGCTTTTTCAACTAGTTGAGAGTTGAGTCTTGGACCAATGTGATGTAATTATGGCTATAAACTACCCTCTGCCAAGTCTCAAGAGGCATTTCCTACATAAACCCACCCAAAGTGATCTATACTCAGGACATTTTAGGCTTAAGAATTACAGAGCTGGAAATGAAACACTTTGGCTACCGCTTTGTCCACTGTCCACTCTCAGTCACATACTGTAAAATGACAAAAAGTAGTCCTCAACTTATAACAGTTCATCCATTCGGAGTTACAATGCCACTGAAAATAGTGACTTAGGACCATTTTTCACACTTCTGAACATTGCAGCATCTCCAGTGGTCACATGATCAAAACTTGGATGCTTGGCAACTGACTCATATTTATGACAATTGCAATGTCCTGAAGTCATGTGATCATCTTTTGTGATGTTCTGACAAGCAAAGTCAATGTGGAAGCCAGATTCACTTAACAACCGAGTTACTAACTTAACAAGTGCAGTGATTCACTTAACAACTGTGGCAAGAAAAGTCGTAAAATGGGGCAAAATTTATTTAACAATGTCTTGCTTAGTAACAAAAAATTTGGGTTCCATTGTGGTTATAAGTCGAGGACTAACTGTAGAATTGTTCTCTAGCATTGTTTCACAATCACCATCAAACTGAAGAATGGCCTGCTTGTGTTAAAAGGAATTCATTTTTTAATGGCTCTCAGAATTACTTTGCTCCAGCAGAGTAATAGAAATGCAATGAATTTTGCAGATTTGATCAGGCACTTTAAAATATTTTTTTTCCTTTAAATCTTGTTTATCATGTTCCCTGGCCCTTTACCCATCCCAGTCCAATCAACTGAAGCTAGATGGTGTTATGGATGTCTTTTCCAATCTCATTATGGAAACTGAAGAACAACTCCTCTAGAAGAGATGTATTATTAGATTGATGAAGACTACAGTAATATTAACCGTTCTCTTATTAAACTGCAATTGTGTATCCAAATGCAACCTAATTATATAGGTTTTCAGGCAGTGTGTCTTACTCATTTCATTTTTTATCTCCTCCACTTCCAGGATTCAATGTCAATCATTTAGATATTGCCCCTCGATATGCCAGTATCTTGATGGGCATCTCCAATGGTGTGGGGACCCTGTCAGGTATGGTGTGCCCACTCATTGTTGGAGCAATGACTAAACATAAGGTAAGAAATGATTTCTAAAGAGTGTAATGTTTTTATGCATGTATGTGTGTCCTTACAATTCTTATTTTTGAGCAAATAAGGCTTATCATATGTAAGGTGCTTCCCCATTTCTGCTTTAGTATGACCCAAAATGAACAGGTAACATTTTGGATATTTGCTTTTGTCTCGTCCTCATCTCATGAGTCAGAAAGGCTTAAGTTATTCTTAGTTGTACTTAGCATGTCCAATGCATCAGATATCATCACCTGTTGTTTTGGATGGACATCAGGTGACTTGCAGTATCTGCAAACAGAGGTAATAGTTGCTGGATAAGGATTGGTACCACAATCACAAATTTCATGCTTGTTTAATTCTGCAGGGTGCTTGGTGCTCTCTGAGCTTGGTGGTTTTCTTGCAGATGTTTCATTACCAAACTAGATAGCCCCATCAGTGCTAGTGATATTACCAAGCTCAGAGAATATCAAGGACCCCATAGTTCAACCCTGAGCTACATATATTCTCTTCTATTGTTTAATTCTCTGCTGCCTCAAGAATGGACTTTAATTCAACAGTAGATCTTAAGACCTTTAAATAGATACGTAGAGAGGTTATGATGTAATTCATACATTAGATGGCTTTGTTACGTAGAACTAATTTATGTATTTATTATTTTTATTTATTGTTTATTAAATTATTTTATTTATTTATTGTTTTATTTATTTGTAAAAAACTAAATCTTTTCCTATAGTGGTTAATTTCAAGAAATTTTGTCTAGGCAGAAGGTGATTCTGAACCTCTGTATTATATTCAGTTTTTTCCTCTCATATTGTTATCCACAGTGGTACTTAACTAAATCCATCCTTTCTTTGTCAAAGAATACTTACTTGCTTACCAGAATCCTTATCAGAATATAAATCTGGTATTCACAGAACCTGGCAGATATTCAGCCATATTGTCACTTATTTGCTTTTGGCTTAACAAATTAGGTATAGTCAGTTATTGTGCTTTGTAAATTACTAAATCGGATTTAACAAGATATAGCTGTCAATTTTATTTGACTTTTCCTGATTTTATGAAATCCTGGTAGTTTGTCATAAAAATCATCAGGAGAGCATTGGTTTGTTGAATAATGTAACAGTTTAATATTTTAGTAGACAAACAGTTCAATTTTCTAGCATCTAAGTAATTATATTTATTAGCAATTTATTATTAATAGAGTATTTTACCTTGTAGATCTTTTTTCATTTCTATTGATTGCATGCATTCTTCTTTAGCTAACTTTATTTCTGTACTATTTATATTTTTAAGTACTGGTAAAAATAACTTTTACTGCTCCTTTTAATTCTTTGCATGTTATAACTTTTGATATGAAGCTGTACAAAATATTGGTCAATGACTGAAATACAAGTTGGAACAACTAACAGAGTATGTAAATTTAGCTAACTATGTTTTATTCAATTGCCCATGGTTAAATAACTTACAATGAATCAAGTCTGCAGTTTCAATCTTGCAACATTATTGGATTTGTTCTAATGTCAACCTGTGTTGACACCCCTGGGTTTTGGAACTACCAAAACCTGTGAAGAGTTCTGGAGCATTTGAATGTTTACATGCTGTCTTGTATTGTTCTAGTGGAGCCTGACCATAGCTGAACTCAAAGAAACTTCAGTAGGGTAAGACTTGGTTAGAACCTGAATGTGAAACTACAAGAAATCCCAGGAACATAGGCAAAATTCGAAAGTAAATCAAAATAAAACTCTGCAACAAAGCAAAGATTAGCCAATTCTGCATTATGTTCAAGAAAACCAGGACCTGGGCTTGACTTAGCAATCTTATCAACAACATTGCTTACTCTCTATACAATTTCCATGAACCTGAAGGCCGCAGCTGGTTTAGCAACTTCTGCAATATTCAATTTTGCAAAATGCAAATCAGGCAAAAATTGGAAACATTTAAGGGGTGCCACTGTACCTTGTTTTTGAAATCCTGAGTTTTTAACTTTCTTTTACTTTCTCACTATTTATATCTAAAAATGTATATATATCGTTACGGAAGTTACCAGCTCTACTTGATTATAAGTAACCTCATCCTTTTCATTTTCAAGGTAGTGGTATATGCAACAATGGCCTATTCTATTCTATTAATAATTATTAGGGAGAAAGGAGGATTTTCAAGAAATTAAATATTTCTTTTGTGGGGAGAATGTCCAGTGTTCTGCCATAGGTTGAAGAATATGGGTGTGGGATATCCCTCAAATAAGTTCTGAATGATGGATCTTTTACATTTTCCACAGACACGAGAAGAATGGCAATATGTTTTCCTCATTGCCTCTCTAGTACATTATGGTGGTGTCATCTTCTACGGGATTTTTGCTTCTGGGGAGAAGCAGCCCTGGGCTGAGCCAGAAGAATTGACTGAAGAGAAATGTGGCTTCATCAACGAGGATGAATTAGCTGACGAGGAAGATGAAGCTGCCCGCATGGGAGCAGGGGCAGGCAGTGGTGGCTATGGGGCCACCAAAAGTACCAGTTTTGCCAATGGAGGTTGGACGGCTGACTGGGATAAAAAGGAGGAATATATACAGGAGCCTGGGAAAGATTCCTATATGTATGGCGTGCCAGAACAACGAGACTTGTCATAGAGAATCCCATCCTTCACCCTCATGTGATGATGGGACCTTAGTTACAATCCATTGGAGTGAGGAGAAGGCTTCTTATTCAGCCTTCTTCTCTATCTTCCATTACTTTATCATGTCCTACAACCTCCATCCCATTTCTGTGTGTTGGTAATCAGTGTCTGGTTGAAAACCAGTGTCTGGTTGACCCATTAAAAATTGTCCTTCCCAGCGGTCTGCTACACCTCAGTAATGATCCACAGGCACTTACTTTCAAGTGCTTTACTTTACCCTTACTTGTCTACAGGCCACTGTAGCCTTCATTCCTACTGAAGGCTAATGCTCCTTGAACATTAAGTTAAGTTAAATTCCACCCATTGCTCCTGATTCTACCCAACAGTCCTTGATTGAAAAGCTTTGGGGTCACAGCAAAAACACTGCAACATCCTCTATCGAGTATGAAATGAAAACATAGCTTATGTATAGATCGTGCCCTTCACATTCATAAGATCCCAGGTTCAATCCCCAGGCCAAGTGGACCATAGGAAAAAAGTTGATATTTTGGTTTCCCTTCAGGACTTCTCATAATTAGGAAGTGGCTTGGCACCAACTCTAGCTTTTTAGTCTCTTACTTGGGTAGCCCTGTTCTGCATCTCATCTTTTGCCTTAGACCCTTCTGATTCTCAGAAATAAATTAGACCTGTTTCTCTTAAAATCCTATGCCTTTAGTACCTCTGCACCAACCATCATCCTGAACTGAAGATGGGGGAAGCCATTAGGATAACTGTAATCTATAGGCCCATAATGGCAAACATATGGCACTCACGCCAGAGGTGGCATGCAGAGCCCTCATTGTGGGCACGCGTGCCATTGCCAGCTGCTCGTCTGGTTTCTGGCATGCCAGCTGGTCTTTGCAGACTGGCCAGCTGGTCTTTGCAGGCACTGGAGTGCCAGAAAATGCCCTGAAAATGGCTCAAAAAATGACCAAAAAAAGGCAGTTTTTGACCTGTTTTCAGGCTGTTTTTGGCCCAAAACCCAGCCTGAAAATGCCCGAAAAAGAGCTGAAAAAACCTGAAAAACAGCCTGAAAAACAGCTTGAAAACAAACTAAAACCAGCTCCAAAAATGGCCAAAAAACAGGCATCAGCGTGCCAGTCAGCTGGTCTTTAGGTTTCCAGTGCTCTGGTGTGCATAAAAACCAGCTGGTCAGAGCGCATGCGCACTGGAAATCCAAAAACCAGCTGGCGCTCTGCTCTGTGCGCACGTGCACATACTTTCCGGTTTGGGCACTCAGTGCCGAAAAGGTTCACCATCACTGCTATAGGCCTTCAAAATGCACCCAGGCATTTCCAAATATTGTATTATGCATTTCAGCATTTTTTTTCCTGAGCTGTAAATGATTTTTATGCTTAATGGGTTGATATTTTCTTAGTATGTACTGTAAATCACTTTCTGTGTAACAATATCAAATACCGTATTTTTTGGAGCATAAGACATACCTTAATTTTTGGGGAGGAAAATAGGGGGAAAAAATTCTGCCTACCAGATATTTATCTGGCTAGTCCTTAGCCTGGTCAACTTCAGCACATTAGTTCGCTTGCTGGTTTTGAGGTTGGGGCTAGTTGGAGCTAAAAAACAACTTCTAAAGCACAGCTGATCATCAGAGGGAATAGCAATTAGAAAAGCAGGCAAAGCACTGAAGATCACTTCCCTCTTGTAGGGGCTGAAAAACAGCTTCAAAAACATAGCTGATCCTTGGAGGGAGCTCCAGTGACTAAAGCAGGCAAAGCGCGGAAGGGGTAAGAGAATAAAGCAGTTGTTCCAGGTAGCCATTTTGGGGACCATGTGGGGTATAAGATGCACCCAAATTTTCAGCCTCTTTTAGGAGGGAAAAAAGTATGTCTTATACTCTGAAAAATACGGTTCTCTCTCTCTCTCTCTCCCCCTATGCCCCCCGCCCCTCAATTCTTGGTAGCTTTAAAAATATCCAGTACTTGTTGGTTATATTCTCCTCCTGCCCAATCCACCTCTTGGAATTTCCTTGATTGTTTTGTTGCAGTTTTTTAAATAATGTATAGCATTTCAGACTTATTTAATGCACTTTACATTCAAACGATAAAAATCTAAGCTTTCTTCAATACCGAAAACTTCAGATGGCACTATTATAGTCTATTTTAAAGAATAATTGTATTAAAAATTGCAACTCCATCAATAAAAACAAATACCAACTAAAAAAGAAAAATAGGAAAAATAGGAAAAGAAAGAATATAGTAAAGAAAAAGAAAAATATATAAAGAAAAACTTAGCACCTTCTCTTAAAATACAACAAATGATCTCTTCTTCCCATATCCCATCTCTTATGTATAAACAATATTTTTAGAATCTCATTATTTCAGTCTCGATCAGAAAAAAATCCATTAAGAATTACAGAGTTAACAACGTATCTATTTTTTTAGACTTGATCAAATAAGCCAACTTTATATTCCTTCCTTGTATTCTTAATAATCTTAATATTTTATCCCTTCAAATAATGTTGTCCCTCCAAATTTTTTTCTTTTTCTTCCATCTCTTTTCAAAAAAAGTCCTCAAAGCTTTAAGAAGATTCTTTTATAAATCTAATATGGGAAGATTATCCTAGTCACTCTCTTGCTTTGTTATTTATATATCCCCTCTAATTATTATCAGCTTCTTTTGTATGTTCAGCATAGCATGATTTTATATATCATTTTTGAAGCTTTTAAATTCACTTTCAGATCAGTCTCAGTCTTGTCTGATAAAACTAGTTCCTCTACCATAACATATTTTAAACTATCTACTTACAGAGGCAGAAACTCTTAATATTAACTTCTGGATCCACTGTTCAAAAATTTCCTACAATAAGTCAAATATTATAATTTTTGCTCCATTATATAAATCATATTTAAATGATCTTATTTAATTGTAGCATTTAATTCCTTCTGTTGCCCCTTAGTGTAAACTTCAGTCTTTTTTTATATATAATTCAAAACCAAAAGTATTTTCCTACCGGAAGGATTCTTATAATTAAGTCCAAAATCTTATTTCAAATCCATCTGGATCCCTAGTCCATTCGTAATTTTCTAAAAATTAAAATTTTAATCATAATTTTGCTATTTATTTTAGAAAAATAATCCTTGTTTTATATTACAAGTTCGTTATAGAACTAGTATTTAAAACTTCTTTCACTATGAATTGAAGGAAACTCATCAGTTATTGTAAAATCTGTTAATCCAGGTTCCTAATAGATGGAAACTAGTTAACAAACAATTTCCAAAAGTAATTAGAAAAGGAAGTACTCAAACCATGTTTCCTTAAAGGCATTGACAAATGAGTTGAACAAGGAAGGTATTCCCTTGTCTCTAAACCTACTGGAGCCCTCTATACGGAGCATTTATAGGCTGTCATTTCTTCGTCCAGTGAAAAATTACGAAGAGCTGGTTTACTCACTGGCTCTTCATTGTGTTGTATTTGTCAATTCTTTTGCCATTTCTTCCCCAGAAGGCAACATTATATTCTAAAACCTTAAAGCATTTCAGAGCAGAACAGAACAGAACAATAGAGTTGGAAGGGACCTTGGAGGTTTTCTAGTCCCACCTACTGTTCAAGCAAGAGACCCTAATACTATTTCAGATAAGTCTCTTCTTAAAAGCCCCCAATGCTGGAGCATCCACTACTTCTGAAGGCAAGCCATCCCACTGGTTAATTGTTCTCATTGTTAGAAAATTTCTCTGTAGTTCCAGGTTGCTTCTCTCTTTGATTAGTTTTCATCCATTGCTTCTGCTTTCTGGTGCTTTCAAAAAATAGACACTTTAAAGGTTAATCAAGTGTTATCCCTTAAGCGTTTATTTATCACTGTCATTCCATCAGATGGATTATAGTTTTTTATAACTACTTGTTCTCTTTCAAGAAACTAGCATAGTCCCTTCAGATAATTTGAGCATATTGTTCTCCCAGATTCTTATTTTAACCAGCCACATATTTACACTATGCTTTAACAGCAAATATTAAAAAGCTTCCAATTCACTTGTGAATAGGTATTAAATATTTCAAATCATGTTATATCATTTAAATTAGGCTGTTGCTTTCAATCCTATGGGCTTCTCTTAAACAAACCTACTATACTTGAACTGTTTCCTTCTCCATGCATGTAAAAACCTCTCCTTACAACAATCTTATATGATGAATTTAGAGTGAGAAACACAATCATGGAGAATTAGCTCCAAGTCTCCATTCAACTACGGAAACTCACTGGATGAATCTGGATCAGCCCTTTCCTGCTGAACCTACCTCATATAATTGTGGCAGGGATAAAAACAGGAATACCCTTGGCCATTTTTCGTTACTTTGTTTCCTGAGGAAAAGTGGGGTATAACTGGGGATATGAATGAGGTCTAATTAGCCAAACTCAGTTAAATACATTGTACATCACACTATACCAGCTCTTAAAAAACATGATCCCTATTTGAAGTCTTTGGTCAGTCTGCAGATGTAGCACTGATGCAGTAAGAACCTATATTAATTAACACTGCAAACTCTTAACTAACTCTTTGGAGGTACAACAGAGTGAAGATGGTGATCAAATTAATTTGGAAGAGTGTACCACTTTCCTTCTGCCATCATGGCCTCTAGTAAAGCACAAGGAATTATCGCATTGCTTTCCTATCCCATTAGGGAAATATACAAATATGTTGCTTTGGGGTATGAAAACCTGGATTATTTTGAGAATGCTTCTGTATATAATAGTCTTCAGGACTGATTTAAAAATAAGAATAATTTTATTGTGGCCTACCTCACAAGGTTCTTATGAATGAAAAAGGATTGTAAAGCACTCTGCACTCTTATGCCAAGGATTACTATGATTATCACATTGAGAATAGAAAAGGAGATAGTACTCCACCCCATAACACAAATACATATAATGCAAAATATACATAAATTAGATTACCAGAACTAGGTTGCAAAAAATTTGAAAACCACTAGATGATCATAACCACTAGGTGAAAAACTTTGATAATGGTAGAAAATCATTTGGGGTTTTCTCCTACCACCTAGTGACTCTGAGTAATTTTGCAGCCCTACACATAAACATACCAGCTTTTTATCAGAAATTGTTTTACAATAAAGCATTGAGTTTGTTTGGAAAGTTTTCAGGCAACTTCATACCATACATACTGTTGTTTTTGCAATTTCACAAAAGCTATTCCAACTATAACAAAAAGATGGATAGTGTTCATCAAGCCCTACTCCTCTCCTTTAAACTCTCAATTCTCCCACCTGCTTCTTTCCAGTAGTTCTCTCTGTGGGTTGGTTGGTCTATCTGGTGTTTGCTCTGTACATATAGCTTCCGTCATTGGATAATCCCCCTCCCTCAAGTTGGAAAGAAATATCTTGTTCTTGTGTAAATATATAAATATTATTTATGAAAGTGAAAATGGTTTGGAAAAGAATGTGCATGTTGACTTGGGTGCTGGGATATGTCTTTTATCCTCTCTTTTAAAACATAGAGTTGTTTCCCACATTGTGGGAATTCCCACATAGCCAGGCTTGACTTAATTCACCAATCCAAACTTCCTCTAATATATCTTCTCTTATTAAGGTGTACCTATTCCACCTTCCTAGATTCCAAAAACAGTTGCAATGCAAACAGAAAAGGACTTCTGGTGGAAGATGAATGCAACATGATTGCAATGGGAACTCAACAAGTGGTAGTTGTATTTATTTAGTCACAATATTTTTATATCACTGCCAGAATCGATGACCTCTTTTAGGTTTTCTAGTTTCCCATCAGTAGGGTCTTATACTCACTTGCCTAGTCATAATTAGTTTTGTATTAATGCATTTCCCTTAAATATGGCCAGCCAGTCTGGCTGGATAAGGGGATTCTTCTTTGTTAACAAAAAGCCTGAATCTCTGCCACCAAATCTTGCCCTGATGTCACCTCTAACACTACTGGTAATAAGACTCAAAACTTAAAATGAATCAAAGGGGTTTCTGCTGAGGTGCCTGCGTGTAAGAGGACTGAATTTCAAATCAGTCACTCCTAGAATAGCAGCTTTCTTTAAGACAGGTGGGTAACGGACAGACAAGGTCATTTCCAGATGCCCCTACACAAAACTTGCTCATTCCTTGTGGTCAAATATTATTTTAAAGGGAAAGATATAAGCCAGGTTGTTTCCTCTACTGCTTCCCCATCTCTAGTGTTGGCAACATATGCAGGCTAGCGTGACATAGGGAAGGGCACAGAGTTTACACGTGGGTGGCCAGCTGCAGTAGGATTAATCCAGGAATAGACAGTTGGCCGAAGGATTAGAAGGGATGGGTGGGGAACAGAGGGTAAGACTCAGGACAGCATTACAGAAGAGAAAGGAAATGTTGAAAATAAACTACAGGTAGTCCTCGATTTACGACCATAATTGAGCCCACAATTTCAGTTGTTAAGCAAGACAGTTATTAAATGCCCCATTTTACAACTTTTCTTGCCAATCGATCATGGCTAGTAACATGGTTGTTAAGTGAATTCAGCTTCCCCATTGACTTTGCTTGTCAGAGGTTACAAAAAGTGATTACATGACCTTGAGACACTGCAACTGTCATAAATATGAGTCAGTTGCCAAGTGTCCAAATTCGTGTGACTATAGAGATACTGCAATGGTTGTGTGAAAATCATAAATCCCTTTTTTCAGTGCTGTTGTAAATTCAAGCAGTCCCTAAATGATAGGTTGTAAATTGAGAACTACCTGTAGTCTATAGTAGCAGTCCTCAACCTTTCTGGCTCTGCAGTCTAGTGGCAGTGGGGGAGAAGGGATGGTTTCACACATGTGTGCCATTTGCACAAATGCAGCTTTGCATGCTCAACTGTTTGCTCAGTTGTTGACTGTGTGGCCCGATTCCCAGTGGACCATGGCCCAGTAAACATCTTCATCTTCAGCTCCTCTTAAAAAGACAGAAAAGAGAAAGAATGAGAGAATGTACATGTGTGCTTGTACTCAGGCTGGTACAAATAATCCTCAACCTACAGCCACAGTTGGGACTAGAATTTTCATTGCTAAGTAATGTGGTTGTTAAGTGAGTCATTACATAACAACTCCTGATTTCATGAGCCTTTTTGCTGCGGGTGTTAAGCGAATCTGGATTCGCTTATTGACTTTGCTTGTTGGAACCCCCTGGGAAGGTCACAAATGGTGATCATGTGACTCTGGGACATTTTATCGTAAAAACATGCACCAAGCACCCGAATCATGATCACATGATTGCATGGACACTGATGGTCATAAACGCCAGAACTGGTTGTAAGTCACTTTTTTCAGTAGTGTTGTAATTTCAATTACTAAATGAATGGTCTTAAATTGAAGACTATCTGTATTTGCACCAGCAAGACTGTAACCTGTATCCTGCAAGGAACCTCAGGAAACAGCAAACTAAAGAGAATGGTTGTAATCTGCAAAGGAGATTTCACATCCCAGAATGGATCTCATCACATCCCAGGAGCCTAGCAGGATCTATATGTTGCTAATTCCATATTAAGAACTCCTAGCTTAAAATCCCTAGATTCCCCCATGCTTTGTGGCTGGTAGCAGTGGAGGGATTCAGCCAATTCACACCTACTCAGGAGAACCGGTTGTTGGAAGAAATCTTATTTTGTTTTTTTTCCACTTTACAGGGCTAATCCTGTAAGGAAGGCAGGAAGGAAACATTCTGGTGTTGTTTCTAGCCTAATCTTTATTTCCTGCTTACAGAAACTGCCTCTCTGGTTAACTCTTATTACATTGTAACAGCTAAGGTGAATTTCCCATCAACGTGAATGACATTGAGTTGGCCATGCCCACACAGTCACCACCAAGCCATGCCTAACCAGC
Source organism: Coluber constrictor foxii (assembly GCA_038048745.1). NCBI lineage: Eukaryota > Metazoa > Chordata > Lepidosauria > Squamata > Colubridae > Coluber > Coluber constrictor. The sequence continues at coordinate 58,109,802 of CM075961.1, read as the reverse complement.
TGGTCATTAGGGCAAAGAACCAGTTGTTAAATTATTTGAATCCCACCACTGGCTAGTAGCTTCAGAATCTTACCTGCCTACCCATTCCGATAACACCACCCCAAATAAGATGGGGGCTTTATGACTGGCAGTACACAAAATAGCAGGTTAATGCTGGAGACATCCGTCTGAAAAAGAAAAACCAAGAACAGCATAATGATACCTGGAACAAAAATGAAAATCTCAGAACATTCTCATTATATTATAAATTCGGCTCTAGGTCTCTACAGAGGAATTGAGTCTGTCATCCGCACCTCTGTAACTGTCTAGTTTGGCTCTACAATCCAACAAGACAGACACAGACTTTAGAGGATAATTAGAACTGCAGAAAAAACAATTACTACAACCTGCCTTCCATTGAGGACCTGTATACTGCACGAGTCAAAAAGAGGGCTGAGAAAATATTTACAGACTCCTTGCATCCTGGATATAAACTGTTTCAATTCATACCCTCAAAACGATTCTATAGAGCGCTGCACACCAGAGCAACTAGACACAAGAACAGTTTTTTCCCAAACGTCATCACTCTGCTAAACAAATAATTCCTCAACACTGTCAAAGTAGTTACTAAGTCTGCATTACTATTTATCTTCTCATCATTCCTATTACCCATCTCCTCCCACTTATGACTGTAAGACTGTAACCTTGTTGCTGGTATCCTTACGATTTATATTGACTGTTTCCTAATGTGATTTGATTGCTTATTTGTCCCCTATGACTATCATTAAGTGTTGTAAGTGTTGTATCTTATAATTCTTGACGAATGCATCTTTTCTTTTATGTACATCGAGAACGTATGCACCATGACAAATTCCTTGTGTGTCCAATCACACTTGGCCAATAAAGAATTATATTGTATTCTTGACGAATGTATCTTTTCTTTTATGTACATCGAGAACATATGCACCAAGACAAATTCCTTGTGTATCCAATCATACTTGGCCAATAAAGAATTCTATTGTATTCAATTCTATCCTCTTCAAGCGGTATCAATAGAGTTTACCTTAGCTTTGTAAGCCAAGATCAAGTGCAAAGGGGAAATCAAATTTAAAGGAGACACTAAGCAGTGGAAAGAGATGCAGTGGCTCAGTGGCTAAGATGCTGAGCTTGTCGATCGAAAGTTCAGTTTGAATCCCTAGTGCCGCGTAACGGGGTAAGCTCTTGTTACTTGTCCCAGCTTCTGCCAACCTAGCAGTTCAAAAGCAAGTAGAAAAATAGGGACCACCTTTAGTGGAAAGGTAACAGTGTTCCATGAACCTTTGGCATTTAGTCATGCCGGCCACATGACCACGGAGATGTCATTAGATAGTGCTGGCTCTTCGGCTTTGAAATGGAGATGAGCACCGCCCCCTAGAGTCGGGAACAATTAGCACATATGTGCAAGGGGAACCTTTACCTTTACCTTAAGCAGTGGAAAGAAGGGACCAAGAGTTGTCAGAACAAGGATCAAATTGGCTGGTCCAGGGAGGCAAGGAATCAGGCATGATAAGTAAGTCAAAGAGAAATGGAGGTCCAGGAATCTAATTTCACAGAACATTATTTATTATTTACATTATTTATTAGTGATTCTTGATGACCCATAACTTCTAGCATTCTGTATTTTATTGTGTCACTTACTAGGGAATCAAAAAGATTCTGAAAGGCCAAGGTCTCAGTTGATGACTTCTGCCCAAACTTCCAACCAAGAGAGGTTGGAAAAAAACAGGGAGCAAGGGATCCTCACGAAGCCCATCTTCCTCCTCCTCCAATAAGGATTCACCCAAGAAAATTACCTTAGTCTCTTGACTTCTTTTTAAGGGAAAAAAGGGCTTCCAGTGACATGAATTAGAAGAAGTTACACCGACAGACAAAAATAATACAAGTGAACAAAACAAAAAAAATATGGAAAAGGTGAGCAGTAGTTAAAGCATTGGATCCACGATTGAATCAGTCTCAAAGGTACTTTTTCAAGAGGCAACTGGACTTTCTTGGTTTTGCTTTGAAGACGTTTTGCTTTCTCATCCTCAGGTGACCCTGAGGTCACAGGTGAGTGACCTCAAAGACTCTCTAAAAGAATTTAAATGACCAGCTGTCTGCAAGGAATAAAATCCCTCTATTCTCCACCACCCAGTCAGAGCTGAAGAAGCTTCTTGGATAAGAAGCAAAATGTGTTCAAAGAAAAACCAAGAAAGTCCAGTTGCCTCCTGAAAAAGCACTATGAGAGTATGATCTAATCGTGGATCCAACGCTTTAACTGCTGCTCATCTTTGTGTTGTGTTTGTGAAACATTTGTGTTAGGTCTGAAACTACGTAAGTCGGCTTGAACTTCCAGAGAAGCGGAATATAAATACAACAAATAATTGAAAGACCTTTCTCAACATGGCAGCTCCACGTATTACTTCTGCCCTGAATTCGAGCCCTCTTCCGGTCAGTCCTTTACCGCCCAAAGAGCCTACCTTATTCTTGTACTATTTCCTGTCAAATTTTTAATTTAAATCTTCCAACGGAACTTTCAACTGCCTAGGAAAGAAGGCGTTCACCATAGAGAAGAAAAAAAATTATAGAGCGGCACAATTTCCAGACCCTTGACGGAAGTAGGCTGCTGTCTTTACCGGTAGTACCGGCTTCGCATGGGCTTGCCATTTAGGCGTTAACGTCATATCCGCCCCTGCGTTTCTTAACATTTCTTAAGCCGGCCGGAAAAGGCATCCCCGTGGATGTGAAGGGGTGGAGTCTTTTCCCTTGCGGCTGCTGAGGAGACGCCATGACGGAGCCGAAGGTGCGGAGCTGTTGAGCTCCTTTTTTTGTTTTATTCGCGGGGGGATCGGGGCAGATGGGCGGGCGGCAGGGTTTGAACGGCGTCCGTTTTAATCTCCTGCCTTCTATCCCGGCGATTGTCGGGATAGAAGGGAGAGGGATCACGTGGAGATGATCTGGGCCTGGAGGGGGAGAGGGAACGGATGGGAGTGAGCGTGGCTGTGGACAAATTAGACTCCCGCCCTGCAGCATTTACTATGTTTCTTTCCTTCATGGCAAATTGTAAATCCCCTCCCCGGTTTGGCTTGATTTGGTATTTAAAGAAGGCGAAATGTTAGCTGCTTGGCCGGCGTAGACACGTGTCGTTTCCTCGTGAAGACGACAAGAGGGGCTTGGGTTAATGGTGCACTTAGGGGTATCAGCCAGGCGGCAAGATTTCTCCACACCGGCCTTAGACCAAGTTGGTGGCGTCGCCATCCAGCAGCATAGCCGAAGTTGGGAGGTGGGGGGGAGCGGACGGGGAGAATATGTTTTTTTAATTGAATGCGTCGGGAAAGATATTAGAAACGGAAAGCTTCTTTTCTAGTATCAGAATAATTTGTGGTTTCCACGAGCTGAAGCAAGAACAAATAGATGAAATCCAGACGAAATCCAGGAGATTTTATTCTCCAGAACAAAGGCTCTGACCTCATTGTATACTGATCGGCAGATCAGAAGGCTGCTAAATGGGGGGGGGGGGCAGATCAGAGGCTTTTTAACTCCCAACACTACTATTCCTCCCCTCTATTTTTTCAGTTTCAATTGAGGTTTAAAGTTCTATGCCTGCTAAGTGTGTCCCACTTGCTGAATACCAGTAAACTGGTTTTTTTATGCACAGCTATAGCTTTATTTTCTACTAAGTTGATGATTGTACATAGCTGAGTCTATTACAGAATTGCTCAGTTGTGATAGCTAGGTAGAAAGATAATACAAATGAGAAAGAAAGGTGAATGCAGAATAGAGAGAAAACTACAAAAAAAAGAGTAACAGGCTTAGTTTTATAGGAAAGTGTTAAGGCTGTGAAAAATGCTGTATACTTTTGGAAAAGTGGAGCCAAATTACTGTACTGTGAAACGGGAATAATGCTTGCTGAATGGTGTTAGCTTTGCTAAGTAGAAACTGATGCTTTTTGGATTGGGGAAACACCGTTTTCATTCTCATCAATGATTTTCTCCCTGCATTTTCATAATTGCTAGATTATTTAAATCACTGTTGTTTGATTAGAGTGTTTATTTAGATCCTAGAAATATTCCTTTATATATGTCAGTAATCATTTAAAAACTTCTCTTTTCCAGGTATTGGTGATTGATGGACGTGGCCATTTGCTGGGTCGCCTTGCAGCCATTGTGGCTAAGCAAGTGTTGCTGGGTAAGGTTTGATCTGTGTAGGGGAAAATTTTCGCTCATCCCAATGTATGGAGGGCATATTATATCTTGGAGAGGATGAGGCAAGGCAATGACTTTATTAACAATATATGGGGATGCTTCTTGATATTTGCATCTTGCAAATATTGAAGCAAATTCAGAGATTATTTGTATTTTTTTCTGACAATAACTAAAGGAAAATATTTTTTTAAACATAATTTTGGTATTTTGACAGAAGTCTCCATCTAGAAAAGTTCATACTCTTTTGCCTACTCCAGGTGTGTAGGATTCTACTTCCTTAAAATCTGTGGTCTTAAAATAGGGTGCATTTTGAAGAATATTATAATTTTTGTATTAATTTAGATTTTTAGTCTGATAGGTTCCTAGCTAATCATTATGTGTGCAGTTTTCTATACTACCAGGTAGTTTTACTGGAACTTAAAAAGTATCCTTAAAGTCAAGGTCAGTTCCAGGAAACTTTGTGGAGTTGTCCATACATTTTCTTGAAGCTATATGGAAGAAATTTGTCCTTATTTTCTTCCAGGGTGCCCTTTCAGTTTTCCAATTTGCCCTTCAGACTTGAGATTTAATGGTGGTGTCTGTTATGCAAAGTACTAGCCTGTTCAACTCAATTCTGTGTTTAAATTCGCTCAAGTTTAGCTAGGTTTTACCAACCATTCTTACATGAACTACCATAATTTATTCATTTGTAGATTGAAAAGAGCATGTGATATGGTAGACTTCTGAGGCTACAATCTTACAATTTGTAGCATATTAGACATCACTCTTTGAAACTTTTATGTCCAATTTATATTCCATGTCAGAGGACATACTCTTAAACTTGCTTCCCTTTTCCTTCAGGACGCAAAGTTGTGGTTGTGCGATGTGAAGGGATTAACATATCAGGCAACTTCTACCGCAACAAATGTAAGTACAACTGAGGCTTCCAAACTGTCAAAGTAGTTTGGGGAAGACAATTTTTCCAAGCTACCCAAAAACTAGGAAAGCAAATTACTTCGCTTTGGCAATTAGGGCCAGTTGTAATGTTAAAGCATGTGTTTCTTTAAATCAGTGACCCAAGATCTAGAATAATCATGTTTTCCTTAAAGTTAGTTTTGCTTTGGCATAAAAGTGGCAAGACACTGCAATCTTGAGACCTAATAATAGCGGTTTCAAAGGCTTTGGAGTAAATATTTAAAGTCCCTGAGGCTCCAAGAGAAAAAGAGCATGAGCAAAAAGAATGAATAAGCTTCTGGGAAAGGACAGATTGTTATTGGTCATTTGTTCTCCCAGAAAATGCAGTATAATCATATTGGCAAGCTTTGCATATGGAAACTCTCCCTCTCCTTTCCTTCCTTGCATTTTAATGAATACTCGGCACCACAGCTAGGGGGCAACATGTAGAAGTGCCAGTAGCTCATCTTAAAATCTTTGTGGCAGAATTCTAATCATTTTGCATTGTTGAACTTTATTAATGTCTTTAATGGTGCTGCTTTAATGTCTTTTCACTGCAGAGAAGCTTGAGAAAAATGTAGGGGTAGGTAGGAAAACAACCTTAATACTGGAGGTTGCCCTTCCAAACTCTCTTTGGGAGCTTTGACTGACATGTTAGTTTGTGCACCATTGTGCACAGAAGAAAAGACTAGATAACGGATGGCAGAATGTAAGAATGCAATGCAATAAATATCAAGAATGGTGTCTGTATGAGAAGTGGTCTGTGATGATGCCTTACCACCTTTAATTCGAGTGTCATGGCCATGAGACAACTCTACATGCACTACCATCTGAGACCACCAGCCTATTCTTATAGTCTTCTTTGCTCTAACCATCCATACAATATGCGTAGACCCTGAAGGAGTACAAGAACTGCCAGCACCACTTCCTTTCTTTTTTCCACGTTGAATTTAAGGCATTGTGGCACCTAGTTGCTTGGGATGAGGAGTACGATGTAGGGAAAACCAATTCATTTATTCCATATAAACAATCTCAGCCAGGGCCTAGTGAGAGTCATGTTTTAAAAAGTCTTAAAAAGATTTTAGGGGAAAAGGGGTTCAAACACTATAGTTCAGGTGCAGCAACAGGAGAGATATATTTCTGAGGCCCCACAAAATGATGTAATTTTAACAAGGGGACTGGGAGCATTCCCATTGTACTAGAGCTAAGAAGATGAACAGATATAACTGGAGAGAGAACAGATATAACTGGAAAGGTAACTGAGAGAAGGGCGGCATATATAAATGAAACTAATAAATAATAACTCTGCCAGGGAAGGCTTTTTCATCGCTGACCAATGAATTCTACCTGGAGACCAATCGGCAATCAGTGCAGCTTGCAAAAGAGTTATCGATGCACCCATTGCCATATTAATATGTTTAATAACAGCTTAAGAGTAAAATGGGGATTCCACATCCATACATCTGTCATTTACACACGAACCTGACAGTTTTCTTGGGAAACTGGGAAGTTCCTGTATTCTGAAGATAACTCTTCATAATTGTAGTAGATGATTTTGTTTGTCAGTATGGAAATTTGATTTCTCCATGTAGGAACTCATCAATGAGCTGTGTCATCTATGATGTTCAGCTCACTAATCTTTCTGATCTGATGTAAGCCCTTTCTCTGTTTTTCTATTCTTCCAGTGAAGTACCTTGCTTTCCTCCGCAAGCGTATGAACACCAACCCATCCCGTGGCCCATATCACTTCCGTGCTCCCAGTCGAATCTTCTGGAGAACAGTTCGAGGTGAGTGTTATTTTCACCTAGAAAACAGAAGTGGTCCCCTAAAAAGGATTAAATTAGTTTTTCAAAATACTTGCATGCGTTTGAGAAATATGTTATTAAGTACTTAGTGGGAGTCCACAAACGCATTTTTGTGAGTATGTTTTGAACAAGGTTAGCACTCCTTACCCTGTTCTTTCCAGATTATGATCAATGTCCCTGTGGTCTGGCAGTTACAACGGTTGTAGTTCAAAGCACTTGAAGGGTCCAGACTAGCGAAGACTGTTAAATTTGGGGTGGGGTAAAGTAGTTCTAATCCAGGTTACTTTCGCTTATGTTTGCTCAATAATCACATTGCAGATATTATTTGATTAATTGAGAGGGAGCTGTTTACATTTGCTTATATTGTAAGAGATTAGAGAATCTCTGCTAACCCTGTACGCTTTTCCCATTTTTTCCCTACTAGGAATGCTCCCTCACAAAACCAAACGTGGTCAGGCTGCCTTAGAGAGGCTGAAGGTTTTCGATGGCATCCCTCCACCTTATGATAAGGTAACTTCCTGATGTGGAAGATCAATTACCTTGGCTTCCTATTCTGTCAGTGATGTTATTCTTTTTTACCTACATTGTTTGACTTGAGATGTGAGAAAAGACCCCTAAGACTGAGGCAGATCAGAGCATCCCAGCGTTGCTCAGAGCTGCTTTTGTTGTGCAAGTATTGCTAATAGTGTATTTTCTCCTGCAGCGCAAGAGAATGGTTGTCCCAGCTGCTCTGAAAGTGGTCCGCCTCAAACCCACACGCAAGGTAATATTTGTTATTTTTAAGAATTAAAAATAGGGATTTAGGACATTTCTTTACTTGACAATCCATTGCCATTAAATTCTAAATTAAGGAAGACCCCTAGCTTCCTATCTTAAGTGTGCAAATACGTTTTCAGAAGCTCCTTTTCTCTGGCTAAAAGAATTGAGATAAAAGGTGATCTGAGGGATTGGAAACCCATTGTTGCTTAGATGGTATCAGGCAAGAAAGTTGACATTACTTGGATGTCCATCCAGATCAGTTTTCAGCCAGAAAATGTAGCAATAGCACTTACATACCACTTCACAGTGCTTTCCAGCCCTCTTTAAGCAGTTTACAGAGTCAACATATTGCCCCCAACAACCTGGGTCCTCATTTTACCAACCTGGGAAGGAGGGAAGGCTGAATCAACCTTGATCCGGTGAGGATCAAACTCCTGGCTGTGGGCAGAGTCAGCCTGCAGTAGTTCATTCTGATCACTGCACCACCACGGCTCTTATAATAATAGGGGCTCTTACGGTATTTTCTCCCACAGCATCACTGGTGCTGATTGGGAATCTTGGCCTTACTAGCTAGCTGACGGATAGTATATCTACTACATTTGTTAAGGATACTGATTTAAGTAGGTCTGTGATGATGACACTCCACCATAGTTCGAGTTTCAAGACCATGAGACAACGTTTCATGCACTACCATCTGAGACCTGCCTTTAGTAGTACACTCTATGAGATTTTGAGGGAGTTGGCTTTCTGGGCTAGCAAGTCTGGCTGATGGAGAACAAGAATTCTGATTCTGCTGAGGTAGCCATGCTAGTTGGAGGTCTAATCAGTTGAGATTAGCATCCCATTAGCATTAATGGGAATATCTGGGAAAATGAAATTTAGCAAGAATAGAAGGTGTAAAATTTGATACTGGGACTGGTTATAAAATGTTGCTTTTTTCTTCCACGCAGTTTGCTTATTTGGGCCGCCTTGCCCATGAGGTTGGGTGGAAGTACCAGGCCATCACAGCCACTCTGGAAGAGAAGCGCAAAGAGAAGGCCAAGGTTCATTATACCAAGAAGAAACAGCTTATGGTGAGTTAACCTTAGCTTATAATTGTAGTCAGGGGTGTCAAACTCGTGGCCTACGGGCCAGATGTGTCACATGTGGGCTTCACTCCTGCCCAGTTTAACGAAGGGGGAAAAAAGTCCCGATATGTCACTTCACGCCGCTGTAATGATGCAAGTTTGACATCCCTATTCTAGACCAAGCCTGATTTGTGGCATGCCAGAAACCAGGCCACACAAACAAGTGAAGCCGCATTTGCAGAATGTAGCAGCACATGAAACCACGCCCCTCCTGATTACAGCAAAATCTCTTCACAGAACTGGTCCCTGGTGCCCCAAAGGTTGTGGGCTGTTGATCTAGAGTAGCCTTAGCAGAGAGATGGGTTTCTCTTTTCCCCACTCCAAATCTTGTATATCAAAGGCTGAGGGGAGAAATGCTCATGGTTGAAAGTCCCAAGACATGTAAATTAAAAATGAAGGGGAAGAGCAGTAACTAGATTTTTTACCAAGAGAAACTACTAATTTATCCAGCGGGTCGTAAAGAAGGAAATTATAAAGGGAATCTGAACTGTTCTGTGACTGATTTCTCTGTCAGTTTACCTAAGCAAGTTGTGTAATTGACATTGGATTTCTACCATTTAGCGCTTGCCTGCCTGCTAATATCTCGTTGCTGTACTGAGTCCCTCTTTTTCTTTCTCCTTTTTAGAAACTCCGAAAGCAAGCAGAGAAAAATGTGGAGAGCAAGATTTCTAAATACACAGATGTCCTGAAGCATTATGGTATCTTGATTTAAATGAAGGTCTGTGGTTCAGTTCACAATAAATAATACAATTTACAGACTTGTGGTGTTATGTTTTAAGTTTTATTATTCTTCAAAGGAGTATTTCAAGTACTTTTTCTCTTAGCAATGACTCCAGTTGAATATAGGTAGTCTTGACCTCTGACCACAATTGAGCCCAAAGTTTCAGTGGCTAAGTGAAACATTTGCTAAGTGAGTTTTGTTCCATTTTACGACTTTTCTTGCCATAGTTGTTACATGAATCATTGCAGGTGTTAAATTAGTAACACAGTGTTACTAATTCACAGTGTTAAGTGAATCTGCCTTCTCCATAGACTTCGCTTGTCAGAAAGTCTCAAAGGGGGATTACGTGGCCATGGGATGCTGCAACTGTCATAAGAGTCGATTGCCAAGGGTCTGAATTTTGATCACGTAACCATGGGGATACTGCAATGATCATAAGTGTGGGAAATGGTCATAAGCGACTTTTTTCAGTGCTGTTATAACTGAATGGTCCTTGTAAACCGAAGACTACCTGTGTTTGATTTTCTGAAAGCTAGATTTTTTTAGATTTATTTTCAAGGAGGCAGGCGGTATGGGTGTCTATTCTCTAACCAGTGATTTTCAAAGTGGGTCCTCAGCAATTCAGTAAAATTAAAATTCTTTTGCAAAGTACAACATTAAATGCTGATAATGCTTTCATTTTATGCGCACAGGAGCTGCATATCCAAACCACAGAAGCCAGGCTTCAAATAAGTTTTTATAGATGAATAACCCCATGAAGTTAGCTATCATTCAAACTGCTGCTGCCAGTAATATTATGTATTATTTCTTAGTTATTGATTTACATAGCTCAGTAAAAGCTTCCATCTGGTTTTTCTTTTCACCAAATGCATGGAGGTACTATACCAGGGGTATCAAACTCAATTTCATTGAAGGTCACATCAGGATTGGGTTTGACCTCGGAGGGCTGGGCTTGGTTATGGTGGGCATGACACAGGACCACACCTCCCCTGACATGGTTTTATAAACTTGTAAAAATAGGGAGGCATACATTTCTGTGATTTTGTTTTTTTAATATTGATCATCTTATGAGAGACAGATCAGACCAAGAAACTGACCCCATAGGAAGGCTAGAACTATAAATTATTGACATATGCTATAGTAGCAGAATCCTGCAAGCCTGAAAGGTAAAATATTTTACTTTTCTCCTTTTTATAACCTGAGTCAAGGACAGCCTCCTGGAGCACTCTGGAGGCCCCGTTTTGGGCCTGGAAGGCCGCCTGCAGCACTCTGGGCTGTTGCTATTTCCAGATCAGCCCTGTGAGCCAGATCTAAGCACCCCGTAGGCCAGATCCTGTGGGCCTTGAATTTTGACACCCCTGTACTATATCATTTTATGCTATCTACCCAACCTATTCACATTTTGCTGATGCGGTGATTAGCAACTGGAGCAAGTTTAAACTATATATATGCTTTGAATCAAAGATTGTACTCCTGCATCTTTAAGCTTGACTTTTCCAATCCCCAGCATCTCAAAATATTTATGTGAAAAAATAGCCAGAAACTATCACGGGGTCAGCAATCTCATCTTGCAAGGTCTTCTATTATGGAAGGGCGCTGAAATCTTACATGAACCAATAAGTTTACATTCTTAACAAAAATCTTTCAAGAGTTAATGTAAAAATATTGCCAACTTTGCTTATTTTGATGGTACAAGATTTAATCATCTCCAAATCAAGCCATTGCATAACAATTGTATAACAATTGTGAACCCATCATTACAGTATAGGGCCAATGCAAGTTGGTAGATACTGTATATTTTTTATTTCCCTGTGTAGGGCTTGGATTACTTGCTCAGCCTGCTTCCATGTCTCTAAGGAAGACCTGTAACCTGTTTCCCTGCTCCTAGTCTGCTTCTTTACCATTATACCATGATGGCTGTCTTTAAAAGCAGGTCATTTAAAGGTCTAAGCTGGAAGTACACATACTGCCAACATTCTCATGGAGTTTATGCTTTTCAAAGCCAAAACCAATGTTGCCGATTCTGAACTAGACAGTTTTAAATTAATTGACACAACCATTGCATAGACACAACTTTTGGTAGAATTGAACATTTTATTAGGCGGTTTCAACACTACACATCACGGTCCTGTTCGTAGATTACTCCCACCTGTTTTCGTGCTTCATCCATGATACAGGCAATTGTTTCACTCTCATCTAATGGCATGGTAGGGCTTTCCTTCAAACCTGCATGCAAGATACAAGCTGAATCAGCAATAAATAAATTGTACCCTGCACAAAGGAGAAATCTGCGGCTGTATTGCTGGATTTCTAACTCCTCAGCCTCAGTTTTGAATGGAAGCTATATCTGACCCTTTCCTAGAATTCAATCTTGCTGTGAAGAATAAAAGCTTTATCCTTTGCTTCAAATGGGAACATCTTAATAGCTTACTTATTAGCCACATGATCATTAGATCTCGATGTTAAACTGAAATAAGACCTAATAATTCAACGAAAAGATACGGTCAAGACCGAAAAGAAAGTACTGTACTCCACATGAAGAAAAAGAAAAATTGAGATGTCCCTGCTCAGGTTGTAGGTTTTAGATTTTAGATTTAGATTTAGGTTTTAGATGCAGCTAAACCTCGTGGTATATATTTGGCAAAATTGAAGCTGAAAAGGATAAATATTTTGCCAAGTCAGCTGCCAGTTACAAAGTTTGTTGGGTTTATTTGCCATTGATCTCATTGTGGGGCTACTCTAGGTAGCAATTACAGGTAGACCTCAATTACAATAGTTTGCTTAATGACTTCAAAAGAATGGCACTGACTTATGATTGTTTTTTTACACTTAACAACGCTTGCAGAATCCCCATGGTCAAATGATCAAATTCAGACATTTGGCAAGTGACTCATGAAGGTTGCAATGTCCTGGGGTCATGTGATTGCTCTTTGCAACCTGACAAGCAAAATCAATGGGGAAGCCAGATTCACTTAACAACCATGTTACTAACTTAACAACTGCAGCAATTCACTTAACTGTGGCAAGAAAGGTCATAAAGTGGAGCAAAACCCACTTAACAAATGTCTCACTTAACAGAAATGTTGGGCTCAATTGTCATAAGTCAAGGATTGCCTGTACTTAAAGAACAGTAAAGGTATTGAATTGTTCTTCATAGTCTCCAGACTTAATATTGTAAATTTCTAGAATGCAAGGAAAGTTTCAAGTTAAAATTCTGCAAAATAAGAGTAGGGAAATTTAACAAAAATAGATTAGCTGGTTATCAGAAACTCTTGGAAGCAGTTACCTTATTTTTTAGAGTATAAGATGCATTCCCCCCCCCCAAAAAAAGGGGGTGAACATTTGGATGCGTTTTATACACCAAATGTAGCCCTGCCCACCCGCCGGCCCCCACTCTTCAGCTTCTGCCTCCCAGCAATTTACCCTCTTGCAGCAAACAGCCCATTTCAGCTTTAGAACAGCCTGATTAGCACAAGCAGCTGATTGTCAGTTGGATCGGCCTCCTGACCCTCAGCTGTTTCAGGCTGTAGGGATTGCTATTGCCTATTGCCTTGCGGGCCTCTGCTGTTTGCTGCTGGGAGGCAGATTTTTTTTTCTTGTGCTAATTAGGCTGTGATGAAAATGAAACTAAAGCAAGCTGTTTGCTGCAAGGAGGCAAACTGCAGAGGGAGGCAGAGGCAGATTTTTTTTTCTTGTTTTCCTCCCCAGAAAAGGTACGTTCATTTTATAGTCCAGAGTGTCTTATACTCCAAAAAATATGGTACTTGTGCCAAAGGAGATATTGCAAAATATTAACTGAGAGACTGTAAAGAATTTACTTGGAGCCCATAACCAATTGCAAATACATAGTATGCACCCAGATTTGCAAGAAGATATATTTTATGTACTTCTATATGTATATACCATCTTTACTGAGGTATTTGTTGACACCTACAATTTCACCAGAGATGTCACAGTTGTTATAAGTGACAGCAGAGCTGAAAGTGAAATAAGCCAGATGCTTAGATAAACAGTGTTTTTAAAAAACAGGAAAGGATGTAGATCAATCAAAGGGGATCTTCAGGGTTAAATAGACCTTCAGTCTCATCCAGGAGAAGTCAGGACCACCATCACTAATTACCATGTTCCAGACACTCTCGGACGTGTTCAATCTGATACCGAAACCCAATATTGTGCTTAAAGTAGAGGGGTTCAGGAGAAGGTGGCAACGACCATTCCCAGCGGTTCCCTTTCAGAAACATAATCGTAGGGCTGTTCATGTTGTCCGGGATCTAGGAAGAAAAGCAGGATAGTCTTTCAAATGGCAGAATTGAAATCATGTCATCTGCTCTGAAAATCTGCAGACAATAGACAGTAACATTTACAACCCAGCCTGCACCAACCAGTGGTTATTCAATTAGTATCAATTGTGTTTGTATTGCAATTTGAAACACACAAAGAGTAAAAAATATTAAATCCATAATCATGCCCATCCAACATAGTCTAATTAATTTATTAAGCTATAACACAAAAATCATACAGCCCTACTAAGAATGGATGTGCTCAATTTATCCACTGGTTAACATGACAGTGTGAGAAGTAGGTACCCTGGTTGTTGTTTACTGGGCTGCTGAGATTCAGGATGTAACTGATGTTTTAGATACTCAAAGAAATCTGGATCTTGAAGCAGTAATTTTTCTTTTCTGTATTTTAATTTACATCATAGAATTAAAGCAGTTGATCCATATAAAGTCATAATTGTCTGGCAAACTAAAATTGGTTATGTTCCCCAAATTCAATAAGTTAAACCAAGCAAAAAGCACATTATGATAAAATGTGCGAACCTGGCTAGTTGAAAATGGATAGATTGCTAAGATCATCACAATAACATTGCTCTGCATGGGCTAAAAATTTTCTCATGAATGAAGGCAAATATAAACGTTCCAGGATAAATGTGGCAAGATCCAATCCAGGCTGGTCACCAAGACCAGAGATTTAGTCTTCTACCCAACCTCAGGGAAGTTCTCTCTACTGGAGTGTGTGCTTTGGGATATTCTATGCGTCAAAGTTATGTGGTGCCTTCCTATTGGTTGATGATGTGCTAATGGCTAGCAGTTGACTGTGTTTCCTTATGCTGCTAAGGGCTCCTAAACCCCTTATAAGCTGGTGATAAATCAGCACTCCTGTTGACTGACAAGGGGTCCATTTCCCAGGTTTCAATCATTTCCCTGGCTATCTTTGTTACCTGCATGGCCAACAATTTTAGTAGCTGCGATATTATTTATTTATTTATTTATTTATTTATTTATTTATCAAATTTCTATACCGCCCTTCTCCTTCCGGACTCAGGGCGGTGAACAGCCAATTAAAAACCAATAACAATACAGTGAGTTAAAACGTACTAAAAGTCCATATAAATTTAGGCTGAAATATATCGAATAAAACACTAAAACTCTAAGAATTTAGGTAATTTAAAATAATTTAGAATTTAAAATATTTACAAATATTTACAAATATATAAAAGTATATTAAAAATAGGAGGGATCAGGCAAGTCCAGCAAGTTGGAAGAAATAAGTCTTCAACGCCCGACGAAAGGTCCGGAGGTCGGTGATAGTTCTCAGATCTGGAGGGAGATCGTTCCAGAGGGTGGGGGCTACCACAGAGAATGCTCTCCCCCTGGGGGTCGCCAGCCGACACTGTCTGGCTGACGGCACCCTGAGGAGGCCCTCTCTGTGGGAGCGAACCGGCCGGTGGGAGGGAATAGGTGGCAGAAGGCGGTCCCGTAAGTACCCTGGTCCTAAGCCATGGAGCGCTTTAAAGGTGATTACCAATACCTTGAAACGCACCCGGAAATCAACCGGCAACCAATGCAGCTCACGCAGGAGAGGTGTCACATGGGAGCGCCCTGTCGCTCCCATAATCCCCCCGCATTAAATGTATGCCCTTGTTCATTGCAATGTGAGACTACTAATGAGATTTTCTGGCTTATACATCACACTCGGTGCCCAAGTTCCTATTTATTGCTCACACCTAAAATCTGGCTGATTCTTCTGCTCTCTCAAAAATTGAGGTATCCTTGGTGCTGTCTGAGCTTGGTTGTTTTCTTGCAGATGTGTCATTACCCAAACTAGGTAACATCAATGCCAAAGCTTTCCCTGCATCTTGGGAAAACCACCTGGATTTGACCAGCCTTGTCTGATATGGACAATACTGAACCCAAATTCATGTGGGTCATGGTAGATGCGCAGACGCCCTCTGTAAATGAGGCAAAATACTAACCCCGAATTGTGACTGTGAAGCCAAAAAACAAACCCTCCAATACACGACAGTGTCAAAATAGAGCCTATAATGGAGATTTTGCTGATTTCCTGTCTGCGACAAATGAAGTAAGAAATTATACTGGCAACTTGGATATATGTTTGTAATCTTCCTGTTAAGATTTCAGATTCTATATTCTATGGTCTGTATTTTACCCATATTCCTTTCTACTGAAATATGATGCGAATGTGCCATATGATTGACAGAGTGGGAGTGGGAGAGAGAGAGACAGATTGACCCACTCTTTTTAAGTCACTCATCTGCCTGCACTCAGTTCTCAATTGTACTTGGTCCCATCTCCAAAGGAGAACTTGGAATCTGACTCTGGTGAAGGACGTCTTTGACTTTCACAGTGTCCATCCCTTAACAAATACCCTGATGATGCCTTCAGTTCCTCCAATTGTTGCCTCTCCTGGTAGATCGACCATCATGGTGACGTTAAGAACAGCCTGACGGTTCTCTGAATAGTTGAGGATGATGGAAACGGTTTCATCCACTCCTGAAAGGCATGGAAAAGGTTACCTGCCTAAGCCATCTCCCTCAAGCCCGTTGGACTAAGGTCCCTTCCAACTCTATTATTCTGATAATCTTAAGAGTCCACCAAGCCACATTTAATTTAACTCCTTTGCTGCAGGAGCAGCTCAGATGTTTACCTGTTTTATACAGCAATCCTGAGGCCACAATCGATTGGGGCCTTTCAGGCCCAAAAACCATAGAGGCAAACTGAACGCAATAGCAGCCCAAATCCAGGATGACACCTCCGCCAAGTTTCTTCTCCAACAGCCTTGGAACATCGTCCATCCGAATAGCCAGTTGAGCACGGAGCAGTTTTAAATTCCCAAGAGATTTCTGACACACTGTAGTACGGATTTGTTCAGATACGGGGAAGAATCTGGTCCAGAAGCCCTTAAAGAGACACACACACCAGTATGTGGGGGTGAGGGTGTATCAAGTTTCTAGTCCTTGGGGAGTGCTAAGGCCAAGCATAACTTTGATCCCTTGACAACCAGCCTACATTAACAATGGTTGCAGCATCCTGGATTCATGTGACTGCCATTTGTACCTTCCCAGACAACTTTTGACAAGCAAAGTCAATGGAGAAAGCTGGATTCACTTAATGACTGTGTGATTCACTTAATGGCAAAAAATTGGGTGTGCAACTCATTTATAAACTACCTTACTTAGCAACAGAAATTCTGGTCCCAATTGTGGTTGTAACTTGAGCACTATCTGTAAAACTCTTCTCTGATTGGTAGAGGGGGGAATGACTTCTATTTAATATTTCTTAAAAATGAAAGAAAGACACCAACCAGTAGGTTGCAAGCTAAGAAGCCCTAAATTAAAAAGTCAGGGTATGCTACCACGGGACTAGGATTCCTGTTACAGGTAGTCCTTGACTTATGACTGCAATTGAGGCCAAAATTTATCTTTTTAAATGAGGCAGTTGTTAAGTGAGTTTTGCCCCATTTTACGACCTCTTTTGACATAGTTGTTAAGTGAATCATTGCAGTTGTTAAGTTAGTAACCTGGTTGTTAAGTGAATCTGGCTTCCCCATTGACTTTGCTTGTCAGAAGGTCACAAAAGATGATCACTTGACCCGGGAAGTAACAACCGTCATGAGTCAGTTGCCAAGCGGCTGAATTTTGATCATGTAACTGTGAGGCTGCTGCAACGGTCATTAGTGGGAAAAATGGTCATAAGTCACTTTCTCCAGTGCTGTTGTAACTTTGAACGATCACTAAATGAATTGTTGTAAGTTGAGGACTACCTGTACTTGATCTTTATACATTTCTCAGCCTAATTACCCTGCAGGGTTGTTAAAAGGATAAAAGAAGATGCGGGATTGTCATAGAATTTCCTACACCGCTTCAAGTGGAAGCATACTCTTAGATGCTCTATATAATATCAAGAAGCTTTCCTAACGTACAGAGAGAACCTGCCTTCCTGTAACTCAGGGGTGTCATGCAGGATGCTTAGATCTGGCCCACAGGACCGCCCTGGAAACAGTGAAGACCAGCCTGCACTGCTTCTACCAGCAATAACGGAGCTCGGGAGGGTCGCGTGTGGGCCCCCCAAGCTCTTTTCACTGACAGAGGGCTGCAGGAGTCCATTACAGTCCAAAATGGAGCCCGGGGGTTCTGCTCGCAGCCCCCCCCCCCCAAAGTTCCATTTTCACTGGCTGAGTGCTAGCAAAACAAAATACTAGCGAAAGTGCTTCCCCCCACAGACCTGCCTGGGCCACCACAAGTGCCCCTGACATGAGTGATGTTGAGCTGGCCACCCCAACCCGGGCCATGTCCATCTGGCCACCCCACTCACCCACCCCAAAGGTCAAACACAACCCTGATGCTCTCAATGAAATCGAGTTTGACACCTCTTCTGTAATTTAAGACTATTATTTTGTACCCCACTCTTTGGCCAATAGAGAAGATCTCCATCCTCGACAGAATTTAAGTGCTGTTAATATTTGTTCCTCGTGTGTCTTTTTGCAAGGCTGAATTCCCTCAGTCTCCTTTCATGATCTCCAGGGAACATGGGGGTTGGGGGGAACCCACCACATAATTCAAAACAAATGAATCAACCACATTACAAGCGTGACTTATGTTCCTTTGCATTATTTAACCAGCTTGCAGGAGATTTAGATCATTGTTTCTCAACCTTGGCAACTTGAAGAGGTGGGGATTTCATCTCCCAGCCCCCATCCCCACTGCCGCCAACATGGGAGTTGAAGTCTACACATCTTAAAATTGCTAGGGTTGAGGAAGAATTACTTTAGATTTTCAGTCATTTAAAAGTAGGAATGTGGGTTTTTAATCTCAGGAAGTGGGAATCTAAGGCAGGAGTTCAAGTGGCATTTGTGTGGGGAGGAGGAATGAGAGTGGGAATAAGAACAGAAACTGATTAGGGAATGCAAAAACTGGATCAGCTTAAAATAATACGCCTCCACCAACCCTACAAAAAGAGGGGGGGGGGTTAGCCACATGGAATTGGAGAATTGCAGCCCAGACAGGTAAACAGGCATGATTGCTGCCCTGAAAGCCATTTATAAAACCTGTTGGATTGCACATTGTACATGCCATTCTTGGAAAACCTCAAGCATTAACTTGTTTCTCTCAGAAGTTTGCCAGTTTCCTGTCAGCTTGGTTAGGATTTTTGAGTCTGTGTACAACGCTGGGAATGATCAAAGTATTAAAGATTTTCTCCTGAGTCAGAAAGAAAGAAAAAGATCTAAGACACCCTTATTGCTGATCATGGGACCAACGTAGAAGAAGAAGTGAGATGTCGATGCAGTTTTTATGTCAATTAAGAAAGCTTCCTTTGCAAACTGCCCTTAATTGGAGAAAACTGGATTGTGTGGGATAGTGCTTAAGATTTGGGAGCAGGAGCAGGGAGATGCACTTCCCTTTTTGACTATCATGAGATGCATTCATATTTTAATCTTCTGTTTTTCATCACTGAATTAATTACCTTTCTCTGCTTTTTTAATTTGATGTGGCACACGGGTTGCATGCATGATAGCCCATCCTTAAATTAAAACTAGTGTTGAAGGAAAGTCTCCGGAGCGCTAAGCTTATTAACAAAAGAAAACAAACAAAATAACTACCTCTGATGGCACAGGTAGTCCTTGACTTAAAGTAATTCATTTAGTGACCGTTCAAAGTTACATGGCTGAAAAATGACTTAACGACCATTTTTCACACTTACAACTTTGCAGCACCCTATGATCATGTGATCAAAATTCAGACAGTTAAAACTGACTAATATTTTTGATAATTGCAGTGTTCTGGAATCATGTGCATTTGCAACTTGTTGACAACCAAAGTCAACGGGTAAAGCAGATTCATTTAACAACCGTGTGGCTAACTTGACAATGGCAGTGATTCACTTAACAACTGTGTCAAGAAAAGTCATAAAATGGGGCAAAACTCACTTAAGAAATGTCTTGCCTAGCAACAGAAATTTTGGGCTCACAAATCGAGGACTACCTGTATTTATGAAACTACAAAACTTCAAAAGTAATAATCCCCATTTTTAGAAGGCAGAAAAAGAGTCTGAAAATTTTTTTAGGTGTAGTACGATCCCAAACATGGATTTAGATTGCATGAAAAAAGTATTGCTTACTCCTTTGGTGAAAATAAATAATTGACAAATCTACAGTATAACAACAATAATTTGCTATAGATGGGTAGATATAGTTTTTTATTCTAGTATTATATGGAGAATCTGTTAAGATTACCCCATGCCAGAGGTGGGTTTCAGCAGGTTATGACCAGTTCTGGAGAACCAGTAGTGGAAATTTTGAGTAGTTTGGAGAAGCAATAGTAAAAATTCTGACTGGCCCCGCACCCAGCTATTCTCTGCCTCCCAAGTCCCAGCTGATCGGGAGGAAATTGGGATTTTGCAGTAACCTTCCCCTGGATTGGGGAGGGAATGGAGATTTTACAGTATTCTTTCCCAGTCATGCACACCAAGCCATGCCACACCCACCAAGCCACACCCACAGAACCGGTAGAACCAGTAAAAAATTTTGAAACCCACCACTGCCCCATGCGTAGGAGAACCTGCAACTGCGTGTTAATCATAATCATAATGACAATCCTGCTGATACTGTGCCAAAATATGAGACTAATAGAACAAAGCCAAATCAGATGCTTAATATCACACTTTGCATCTCCAGTATCAAAGCAATCATAACCAATTCCCACACCCCCTTGCCACCATGATTCAAATGCTAACACAGATAGTCCCCATCTTATGACCACAATTGCGCCCAACATTCCTACTGCTAAGTGAGGCAGCTGTTAAGTGGATTTTGCCCCATTTTACAATCTTTCTTGTCACAGTTGTTAAGTGAATCGGTGCAGTTGTTAAATTGGTAACATGGATGTTAAATAAATCTGGCTTCCCCATTGACTTTTTTTGTTGGAAGTTAGCAAAAGGTGATCACATGACCTTGGGACCCTGCAAATGTCATAAAGATGAGTCAATTGCCAAGAGGTAGGGAACAGCTATTGAGGAATCATAGGCATAGCATATAGCTCATTTTATTTTATTTTTCATTTCAGTATTCATGTTTGATTTCAGTACAGGTAATCCTCAAGTAACAACCACAACTGAGCCCAAAATTTCTGTTGCTGAGACATATGTTAAGTGAGTTTTGCCCTTGTAGTTATTAATTTAGTAACCCGGTTGTTAAGTGAATCTGGCTTCCCCATTGGCTTTACTTGTCAGGAGGTCAAAAGCATGATCATGTGACTCTGGGATACTGCAAGCGTCATAAATATGAGTCAGTTGCCATGCATCTGAATTTTGATCACGTGACCGTGGGAATGTTGCAACAGTTTTAAGTATGCAAAACGGATGTAAGCAGAGGTGGGTTTCAGCAGGTTCTGACCAGTTCTGAGAACCGGTAGTAAAAATTCTGGCTCTGCCCCCATCTATTCTCTGCCTCCCAAGTCCCAGCTGATTGGGAGGGAATGGTGATTTTGCAGTAACCTTCCCCTGGATTGGGGAGGGAATGGAGATTTTACAGTATCCTTCCCCTGCCACGCCCACCAAGCCACACCCACAGAATTGGTAGTAAAAAATTTTGAAACTCACCACTGGTTTTAAGTAACTTTTTTCAGTGCTATTGTAACTTTGGTCACTAAATGAATTGTTGTAAATCAAAGACTACCTGTATTTTACATATGCGCTTTCAAAATTTAATATAATGCATGTTTAGGTTTATAAAATAAGCTGAATAGTTTCTTGGTGTGAGCCCAAAGACATACAGTACATTTTTTCCTGTTCTCACAACTGTTTTTAGTTATTTGTGCAGCAACAACACAAGTCTTTCAAAATTGGGGCAGAGAAGGAAGTTGGGTGACTGGTACTAAGAATAATAAACCCCTCCCCAATTGTTCTCTATCTAAATATAATAGAATATGATTTCCAATTTATAACCAGTGGTGTTTTTTTTAAGGTTTAGTTTCTCTACAATCATAAAGTGGCAAAAAAGTACTTGAGTACATTCCAGAAAAAAGTGTAGACTTTTTTTCCACCTCTGATGGCTTCTACCACATGCTAAAAATGAAATTCAAACAAACCCCGTACGAGCATAGCATAATGTGTGAACGAGGGCTGGGTTTCAAAATTTTTTACTACCAGTTCTGTGGGTGTGGCCTGGTGGGCGTGACTTGATGGGCATGACAGGGGAAGGATACTGTAAAATCTCCATTCCCTCCCCACTCCAGGGGAAGATTACTTCAAAATCCCCATTTCCTCAGCTGGGACTCGAGGGCAGAGAATAGATGGGGACAGGGCCAGTCAGAGGTGGTACTCACTGGTTCTCCGAACTACTCAAAATTTCTGCTATTGGTTCTCCAGAACTGGTCAGAACCTGCTGAAACCCACCTCTGGTGTGAACCCTACCAGAGCTTGATTCCTAAAAAGTTACATTCCCTACCTCCATGAGGAAGACGTCATTCTCCCGAGCTGCTTGTATCATCTCCCGTACTTCACGAGCATTCATGCCCATGGGTTTTTCACAAAGAACGTTCTTCTTAGCTCGGAGGAAAAGGATGGTTTGACTATGATGCTGAGTGTTGAGAGAACCCACGTAGATCACATCTGGAGGGAGGAGCAGAAAACATCTCAGCAAATGAACAGAAAGTGGAAGAGAAGTAGAGGGGGAAACCAGGATTTCATTGGAGCATGGAAGTCTTCTTATGTGCCTTCTTTCTTCTCCCTCCCCCCCCCCCACTCCCTCCCTTCATCCTCAACAGAGAGAGTCCAAATCCAGGTATTTCTCGACATATGGCCACAGTTGAGCCCAAAATTTATGAGACATTTGGTAACTGAGTTTTGCCCCATTTTCAACCTTCCTTGCCACAGTTAAGTGATTCACTGCAGTTGATTATTTAGTAACCTGGTTGTTAAGTGAATTTGGCTTCCCCATTGACTTTGCTTGTCAGAAGGTTGCAAAAGATGTTCACATGACCTTGAGACACAGCAGCAGTCATGAGTCAGTTGCTAACCATCTGAATTTTGATCACATGATTGTGCGGATGCTACAAAGGTTGTAAGTGTGAGAAACGGTCATAAGTCACTTTTTTCAGAGATGTTGTAACTTTGAACAGTTACTACATGAACAGTTGTAAGTTGAGGAATACATGTAGTGAAAGATGGTGGCCATGGAATTTAAGCCTCCGGCTCGAATTTCCTGGAGCCTCTTCTCTCCCTCCCTCCCTCCCTCCTTTCTTTCCTTTCTTTCCTTCCTTGTATACATTTGTGTTAAATATTATCTCCGAATATGCCTCATTAGTTAGCAGAACCTAGCTGACTGTGCCTGGGTCATTTCAATGGAAGACTATGAGGACTTCCTACAGCTTAGTTAAACCAGGAAATCAAAACAGAAGTCAGCAGCAAACCTCTTAAGCTTTTCCATCAAGAAAACTGGCTGGACCCCTCTAGGAAGTGGTCAAAATCAGGGCTAACTCAGGCTCTCTCTGAGGAGCTTGGAGCAATAATCCATCATGCTTTCATTCATATTTTATCCCTTGTATAACTGGGAGATTAGACCAAAGTGTTTCAATCATAGCAACTTGAAGATGTATGGACTTCAATTTCCAGAATTCCCCAGCCAGCATGATGGAAGTTGAAGTCCACATATCTTCAAGTTGCAATGGTTGACAAACATTGAGTTAGACATCTGACATAACCCTGTATTCCCTTAATTCAGAATGGAGTTGGGTGACTGGATGGAGCTGAGTATTTACCGGCCGGATGCCCTCCCTAACACCATGTGGAGTTCACAGCAGATACTTTTTTTCTTTGCATCCTAAGGGCGAGATATCTGCTGCTACCTAGCATTGAACTCTCAACCTTCTGAATGGGAGGTGAATGTCTTCACCATTAGGCAACCATGCTGCTTAAACATCTGGCATATGTCTTCCTAAACTGATTCCTCCTAACTTCAAGTCTCAAATTCCCTCAGGAGAGAATTGCTTTCTTCCACAACCCTGCTGTGCCTGTTTTGGAACTGATTTTCTGTCCCCAAGGTCCATTTCAGCTCACCCACTTCAGGATCCTGTGCAAGTTCCTCATAAGAGCCATAGGCCCTGCAAATGCCATGCTGTCTGGCATATTCCTGAGCACGCTCAAGTTTGCTAGAAGCAATAGCAACTATCTGGAAAAAAAGAAGAAGCAGCAAAATTAAATGAAGTTAGACATTGTATTTATTTCTTTTTTTAACAAAGTTAGCCCTCCTGGTATTCAGAGGAAAAGACTAAGGATGATGAATTTTCAGTTCATCATTGCACTTGATCAAAAGGGAATATGCATCATAGGAATTGTGTATTTGCATATTGGTAGAAAGGTAGGGGAAAGCCATTGAGGAGCACAAAAGTTTGGAAGCACAGAAGTGTATCAAATTATAGATATAGCTCATTTTATTTTATTTTTCATTTCACTATTCGTGTTTGATTGCAGTACAGATAATCCTCGAGTAACAACCATAACGGAGCCCAAAATTCTGGTGCAAAGTGAGACATTTGTTAATGTGCCCCATTTTATGACTTTTCTTGCTACAGTTGTTAAGTGAATCACTGCAGTTATTAAATTAGCAACATGGTTGTTAAGTGAATCTGGCTTCCCCATTGATTTTGCTTGTCATGAGGTCAAAAGAAATGACCACATGACCCTGGGACACTATGAACGTCATAAATATGAGTCAGGTCAGTTGCCAAACATCTGAATTTTGATCTTGTGACCGTGAGGTTGCTACAACACTCGTAAGTGTGAAAAATGGTCATCGTTTTTTTCAGTGCTGTAGTAAACTTCGAACATATTCAAGTACATATTAAGTCCTCTCCTTAAACAGTTCATTTAAGCAATTCCAACCATACCACCAATTTGCTCTTCCTCCTGGAGTTAATCAGAAGTGGTGTACAACAGATGGTCTTGCTGCAACCAAATTAGTTAACTGATTTTTTCCCCTGAGGTGTAAGGAAAAGAATCAATTTGGCTGGTGAATCAATTTGTTTTTGTTTTTCTTAGTAGACTACCTGAGATAGGAGTGGGACAACAGAAAAGAACCTCAGATAGCTCAACAGGCTACGTAGCCTGTTATTAACATTCAGCTGTCTGCAATTATTGCAAGTTCGAGGCTCAAAGTTGACTCAGCCTTCCATCCTTTCTAAGGTAGGTAAATTGAGGAGCCAGTTTGTGGGGGCAATAAGCTGACTTTGTATAAAAAATATACAAAAGTATGAAGGCTATTGCTTAACGCATTGTAAGACACCCTGAGTTTCCGGAGAAGGGAGGCATATAAATCTAATTTAAAAAAAACAAAAACAAAAAAAAACAGCTTGATAATTAGCACTGTCTCAGCTTTTTTATTTATTTTTATTTTAATGAGATTCCTAACTGATCTTGAAAGTGATAAGGTTATCTCTTGCTAGCTCTCCAGAGGAAAGAGAAGCATTGGAGTAGTTTCTCAGAAAGACTGAATCACTGTAATAGGATGAGAAATTTTAGCTGATGTTAGCATAGCCCAGAGTGCAGTCTTGTCTTAACTGATTGCTGAGGGGAGTTTTGACACAATTTTTTAAAAAAAATTGATTTATATGCCACCCTTCTCCGGAGACTCAGGGCGGTTTACAATGTGTTAAGCAATAGCCTTCATACTTTTGTATATTTATACAAAGTCAGCTTATTGCTCCCACAAACTGGGTCCTCAATTTACTTACCTTAGAAAGGATGGAAGGCTGAGTCAACCTTGAGCCTGGGGAGATTCGATCTTACTAATTGCAGACAGCTGGATGTTAATTACGGTACTTTAGTCTGCAGAGCTAAACCAGGCTCTTTTTAATTATGTATTGATTTGTTTTAATTCAAAGTAATGAAAGGCCAGGAGGCAACATGGTGTTGTACTAGAGACATGATGGCGAACCTATGGAATGTGTGCCACAGGTGGCATGCAGCCCCCTCTCTGTGGGCACACGAGCCA
Source organism: Coluber constrictor foxii (assembly GCA_038048745.1). NCBI lineage: Eukaryota > Metazoa > Chordata > Lepidosauria > Squamata > Colubridae > Coluber > Coluber constrictor. The sequence goes on along the minus strand of CM075961.1, from coordinate 58,083,968 downwards.
TTGCCCCAGTTCAGCTCCACTGCACATGCGCTCATGCTTCCCACTGGCCAGCTGATTGCATGGGGAGCGGGGTCATGGGGGGCTCATGAATGCATGGGGGTGGGACACATGTGCGGGGACCGTGTGCACATGCCTGGGGGTGGGATACATGCATGGGGTTGCACGCACATTACATTTTGGGGGCTCCCGCACACACACGCTTTGGAAACTCGGTTTGGAAAAGGTTAGCCATCATTGTACTAGAGATATGAAGACCATTGACTTTTCCATCCCTATCTTCTTTAAGTAAATTGCTTCCCATCAGTCTATAATCCCCAAGAATGCTAGACTTGGATAGGTTTAATTTTGGAAGAAGGGAGTGGCATCCCAACAATACAAGTTTTTAAAATCTATTTTCTAAATGATTTCTGGATTTCTGCAAACCTCAAGAGGATTTCTGGATGGAGCCATGGTGATTAGAATGTAATAATGCAGGCTAATTCTGCTGATTGCCAGCTGCCAGCTATTTGGCAGTTTTTTTTTTTTTTGATTAAATAAATTTTTATTTGTTTAAAAGTACAAACAAAACAGAACTAGTGACAACAAAACATACAGAACAAAACCTGTAAACAAAAATTTCAAATATACATTTTGTCAAATATATATTGTCAAATAAACAACAGTAATTTATGTTCTTATTTGTATTTTGACTCTTCCTTTTTTATCTTACTCATATATCTATCTTTATGATTCATTATTAATTTATGTTAGTGATTTATGATCCTGTTTCTGTAACTCCAATTACTCCCTATTCTTTTTTCCTTTTTCTATTTTTCAACCAGGTATACCACTTTTCCCATACTAGATAGTAATCATGTTCCTCTTTATCTTGTAATTCTTTTGTTAGTCTATCCATTTCGACATATTCCATAATCTTATTAATTACTCTATCTTCTGTTGGTGTGTCACTACTCTTCCAATTTTGTGCAAAAATTATTCATGCTGCTGTTATTATATGTATGATTAAATATTTTATTTCCTTTTCATATTGTCCATGTATTATACCTAGAAGAAAGGTTTCTGGTCTCATTTCTAATCTTCGTTGTGTGATTTCTTCTACTTACCGGCTTAAGCTTGACTCAGCCTTCCATCCTTCTGAGGTTGGTAAAATGAGAGCCCAAATTCTTAGGGGCAATATGCTGACTCTGTAAACCACTTAGAGAAGGCTGTAAAGCACTGTGAAGCAATATATAAGTCTAAGTGCTATTCCTATTTGGGCGATGTCAACTGTAGCAGATTTAGTCCTAGCTGGACCATTGAATAGTTGAGTTTCAGGGCTGGGGAAACCCAGCTATTCGTTTGGCATATTCAATCAGGACAACACTTCAACCCTGTTCTAGGTTTATCATACTGTACACACATGTATGAGTCTCTTAAGAAAACGCAGAAAACTACCAATATAAAAAACAAGAGCACCAGTAATAGCCCTTAGGAGCAGTCAGAAGGGAGTTCAATGGTCGTTGATTCCTGGTTAATGATTCTGTTTGGGAAGCAGGAATACAGCATTGAAAAATGAAAATGTGAGAGACTGCCTTATATAAAACCAGCACACCAATCTTATTTATGCAGCTTCGACACTGCAATCCCAGGTTTCTGGCAAGGCTCCTCTCATGCTTGCTTTAAGAACCCAGAGACTGAATTTGGAACTTTTTAAATGGAAAGTATGTCCTGCTACATAATTACAACTCAGCAAAGTCTTTATACTAAATTCAGCTATTCATCTAGTTTGCAGCAGTCTACTTTAATTGACAGAGACTCTCTATTCTTCAAGAAAGGTCTTCTTTATTTCCTATTACCAGCAATTAAGCCTAAATCCTTGTTTATATAAAATAACAACACCCAGATTCTCTTTGGCAGAGCTACAGATATTTAAAAAAAAAAAATTCCTCCAGACCCAAGTTACAATGTCAAAAAAAAAAAAAGCTTTTCTGATTACATTTTGAACATTGGGCAACTTTTTAAGATGCACCAGCTTTTTCAGAAGAAAACCAACCATCTCTCCATAGCAGCGCACTCACACATTCTCACACATTCTCAGCATGTGATACAACCTTGTGATCTGCTGACAGAGTTTTCAAGGCCACAATGAAGTCATGGGAAATCTTCCCAGCAGAGCAGATTCCCCAGCAGAGAGGCATGGAAGATTTTGGGTGATTTGATGGCTGACAAAAGTGAGATGTTTCTATTCTGCCTTTTCCTCCCTTATATGAAGGATCTGGATCAGCAGCTGCCTACATTTAGGAACCTGTGGCTTGAAAAAGGGGCAGGATAGCTCTGGGGCTGGGAGACGCCTGCGTGGCTGCTTCTCTCTGTTTGGGGTGGAGTACCAAATCTGAATTTGCATGGAGAATGTGTACATGGCAAAGATAGGAACCCCTACTTGAGTGAATTAAACTCATGGACCATTTGGCTAAGAGCTGCCTACCTGCCTGCTTTCTGACTTGACCTTCAGAGTCCTGGAAGGTGAGACTCTGGAGCTACCTCTAATCCTCCTGGGGTCCATTTTTAACTAAGCATCCTCTCTTCTTGGCAGCAGGGTTGTCATCATAGCTAAATGTTAGAAACACAATTAGAATGTGATAAAGTGGCCCTTTGACCCCATAGCAGACACTGGGCCCTGGTTTTAGGGCTGGGCTCCCATTTCAGCCTAGTGCCATTGTATTCCCTACATTAAAAGACTGCAAGGTACGTTGGGAAGATGCTGAGATGGAAATATACTTGGAGGGGCATCAAGTAAAGATGAAAATAGGGGGCAACATTTGGCTGGCTGTTGATGTAATGGAAACATTAGTCAATATAATGTTATGTGGCCAAAATTTAAACATCAGGATGGATTACTTCCTGTATACAATATATTATGTATTTGTTCTTTTCTTTTTCTCCTCTCTCTCCCTCTCTCTCTCTGATTTGGATTGGGAATTTTTAAAAAAAATCACTAGGCATACAAGACTATCTGGACTGCAAACATCAAGACCACCACTAGATGTCAGCAGAGATTTTGTGTCTATGGAGTATCTCTTTGCTGCCACATACTGGTCATCTGAACTTCTGAAAACTCTAATATCACAGACAAGAGGTTAAAAAGATCACTGTTCACTACCCACCAGCATTCTGCAAGCTATGACCCAGAGAGCAAAATTTTCTTTTAAAAATAGTACAGGGGTAAGACTTGATATAGTTAAAGACATTCTTGTAATAAGAAGGATTCTTCCAAAATAGTCCACCAGATTTCATCCCATTCAACCTCATTAAAGACAGTAGCAGTAAGTTCCACCCACTTTTTCCTTTCTCTGTACAAATAGTCCTTAACTTACAACCATTAATTTAGTGACTGTTCGAAGTTATAACAGCATTGAAAAAAAGTGACTTGTGATTGTTTTTTAACATAACTATGGTCACATGATCAAAATTCAGGTGTTGGAAACAGTCATGTATTTATGACTGTTGCAGTATCCTGGGGTCATGTGATCACATCTTGTGACCTTCAGAGGAGCAAAGTCAATGGGGAAGCCAGATTCACTTAACAGCTTAACAACTGCAGCAATTCACAAAAATGGTAAGAAAGATAATAAAATGGGTGAAAATTCATTTAACAATTGTCTTGCTTAGCGACCAAAATTTGGGGCTCAGTTGTGGTCGTAAGTCGAGGACTACATGAATCAAGTTATGTAACAATGCAAAGATGTAAATGTTTCTGGATTATACTTTAAAGCAGCCTGAGTGTGGAACTAGAGTCAATAAAGATAATATAAATGTTAAAAGAAAGCAAGGTTTGTCTAACAAACTACCTCTGTCCTGGAAGCCAGTATTCTGAGATGCAAGGGTGGGAGGACAATTTGGAGTAAATTGATGTGGGTAGGCTTTGGCACTCTGAATATGCCCTGAGGAGAGTTTATCCTGATTACATCACAGCTGCCAGTGCTGATTTCAGTAATCCATAAAATATTATAGGGTTGACTTAAGAAGCCTGAGAAAAAGGTGTGGGGGGAGAGTTAAAGTGGAATGGAATGAGAACTCCTACACTCAGTTGTTTTTATTGTTACTTGTTTGTTTGTTAAATTTATTTGTTGCCTATTCTAGGCAGCTTACAATAAAAATGGATAAATGAAAAGAAGTAGAAATATAACAGTAGCAAAGTAATAGAACAATAAGATAAATAACAAAAAAGAAAGTAATGAGAATATAGCAATAAATAAAAGAAAATAAAATATAGGTGGGTGGGTGGGTGGGGAAGCAGAGAGTGAGGGGGAAGGTGGGGTTTGCTGTCAATCTAGTAGCCATCTCCAGTGTGGTACTAACCCCTAACTCCTGGGTCCCCAAGCTAACCAGCAGAGCCAAGTCTTCAGGCTCTTATTACAGATAGTCCTCAATTTACAATAGTTCATTTAGTGACTAAAGTTACAGCAGTGCTGAAAAAAGTGACTTATGACTCTTATTACTCTCAAGACCATTGCAGCATCCCAGTGGTCATGTGATTAAAATTCAGATTCTTGGCAATTGACTCATATTTATGACAGTTGCAATATCCTGGGATCATGTGACCCCCCTTTTGGGACTTTCTGACAACCAAAGTCAATGAGGAAGCCAGATTCATTAACAATCAAGTTACTAACTTACCAACTGCAATGATTCACTTAACTATTGAGGCAAGAAAGGTTGTCAAATTAGGCAAAATTTGCTTAACAAACGTCTCACTTAACCACAGAAATGTTGGGCTCAATGGTGGACGTAAATCGAGCATTACCTGTACTTTCATGTAGGATTTGTGCATTTAATTGATGCAAACCCTGCTGTATATTGTATTCATAATTACATCCAGAAAGAAATCTTTTTAAAAATGTTTTCATGAGTTAAATGTCACTCAGTTTTGCTGGAAACCCATGAGCTCGGGTAAGCAATACAGAAGAACAATGTTTCAAGACGTGGATGTCAACTCCCAGAATTCCCCAGCCAGCATGCATTTTGAGAGTTGAAGTCCACACATCTGGAAGTTTCCAAGGTTGACAAACACTGCAGTAGATGTTGCCAAGGTTGATAAACAACACTGCAGTAGAAGTCCACTCTTCTTGAGAAACCCTGCAGTTGAAACACTGCAAAGTAGATCACCAGAGTTAAAGTCCAAATATCTTAAAGTTGACAAGACTGAGAAACACTGTAGTAGAAGTTGAGAAACACTACAGGAGAATTACTGCAGTATAAATCACTACTATGAGAAACACAGCAGTAGAAGTAGAGAAGTACTGTGGTAGAACACTGCGGTGAAGTTGCCAAGGTTGAGAACTCCTGCAGAGAAACATTATCCAATCACTTCTCCTATATAACATTGGATATATCATAAACCAATTTTTAGATACTATTTTCCCCTTCCAAGCTAAAAAGTGCAACTAGCAAGACAATAACATGTATGCTTATATACCATACTTGTAGCACTTTACTGCACTCTTGGCTATTTAAAATATAGAAGCATTATTTGCATATTGCCCCCAACCATCTTGGTCCTAGTTTTCCTGACCTCAGAAGGATGGAAGACTGAGTCAAACTTGAGCTTTGTTAGAATCGAACACAGGCTGTGGTCAGAGTTTGCTCACAATGCTGCACTTTAGCCATTACGCCTCCAAGGTTCTGGTTTCTTTTACTCTTCTTCAATTAAATGTCTCCCAGATGTGACGGATTCTTTTCTCCCCTTTTAGTGAGTTATCTTGCAGAAAACATATAACTGGGTAAAAACTTTATTCTAGCATCTCACTTGACCAAAAGCAATGGTGCTTCTTTGGGGTTTTTGGTTTATCCCACTTGTCTTCTATAGGCCATGGATTTCACTTGAGAACCAAATTGATATACCCTGTAAAACCTGTGGTCTCTTGCCATTGGCACCTATGTAGCTGTGTGCACTTTTCTTGCAACACACCTCACACCCTACCCCAGCTGATTAAAAAAAAAAATTAAGCCATGTTACCATATTTGAGCTGAGAAACTCCAGATGACCACTAGAGGGTAGCAAAGAGATATGGGAACCCCTCTTAACCTTTTGCTTCCATTTAGTGGTCATCCAGTTACTTGGTTTAAGCAGTCTAGATCAGGCAGCTCTAAATGTTCCTATCAGCCCAAAATGTTCTAGAGCCGTGATGGCGAACCTATGGCACGTGTGCCACAGGTGGCAAAAAGAGTCATATTAGTGGGCACGCGACCTTTGCCCTAGCTCAGCTTCTGCTCGCATGTGTGTGCCGGTCAGCTGATTTTCAGGCCTTCCGGCCCCACCAGAAGTCAGGAAACAGGCTGTTTCCGGTCTCCAGAGCGTCTCTGGGGGAGTGGGGAAGGCCATTTTCACCCTCCTCAGGCTCCTAGAAAGCCTCTGGAGCCTGGGGAGGGAAAAAAACAGCCTACTGGGCCCACTGGGCCATTGCGTGCCAAAAGTGTGGGGAGCATGGGGGTGTCATATGCGCATGCATGGGGGGCAGGGAGTATTGAATTACAGGTGTGGGCACACAGACACACACATGAGCCCCCCCCATGCTCCCCTGCCTTTTGGCACGTGATGGCAAAAAGGTTAGCCATCACTGTTCTAGAGCCTGATACTAAATTACAGAATGATTTGATTGCTATTAACTTGATCTTTGGTATGAAATCAGTGGTGGTTAGTTAAAGCCATGACTACATCAAACAGCCATGATTTAGAAGGATGGATGGTTGCAATTGTTGTTACTCTCTTTTAAATGATTAATCTGGCTGGGGACATAAATGCCTTACTGAAAAGCAGTAATTTTGTCTTTGGTGCGTGGGCATATGTTTCTTTGTCCCTTCCCATCCATTATACCCATTGGAGAAGGGTGCATTCAAATGAAATAAATACATGCTAGGGCAAGTTAGTTCAGTGATAATTATTGCTTTCCCCTTCCTTACTTTCGTCACCTTCTCATTTTTAATTTTAAAAAAGGTGGAATGCCATTTATTTTTCTGGCAAGAGTTTTTATTCTAAAACCATTGTATCACTGTGTTGTTTTTTTATAAACACAACAAGCCTGAGAAAAAAATTATGATGATTTTGTTAAATATTTTATACATGTTTCTGTCTGGAACTGTACATATATTTCTAGGAATATAAGCAAGTTTATTCAGTAACATTTTCTATTTTCAAAGGCAACACAGTTAAATTAGTAAAGCTTACTTAGGTTAAGGTCAACAAAATTGTATACAGGTATAATTTAACAATAATTTCTATAAAAAACAGTTATATTTGCTAAGTCATAAAATGTCTGGTTTAATACATGCTAAATTAAAATCGAGATGTGGTGGCTCAGTGGCTAAGACGCTGAGCTTGTTGATCGAAAGGCCGGCAGTTCAGCTGTTCGAATCCCTAGTGCTGGGTAATGGGGTGAGCTCCCGTTACTTGTCCAAACTTCTGCCAACCTAGCAGTTCCAAAGCATGTAAAAAAAGGCAAGTAGAAAAATAGGGACCACCTTTGGTAGGAAGGTAACAGCATTCCGTGCGCCTTTGGCATTTAGTCATGCTGGCCACATGACCACGGAGACGTCTTCAGACAGTACTGGCTCTTCAGCTTTGAAACAGAGATGAGCACAGCCCCCCTAGAATCAGGAACAATTAGCACATAGGTGCGAGGGGAACCTTTACCTTTACCTTTAAATTAAAACCAAACGAAGCACAAAATGGCTTTGTATGTTGTGTGAACCCAATTGATGGGAAGGAACCCACAGTACATAAAACTTTAAAGTAATTGTTCAAACAATGGTTAGTTCACACTATAGTTTCAGAAACCACAACTGCCCTGGTTCACACACCAAGATGTCATAAATTATAGTTCACCGTGGCTGATATCAGACAACACACTAGGCCAAAAATCAAATCAGTCTTCTTAAGGTTTAATGTCATGCATCAGCCAGGTGAACCATACTTAAAAGATTCTTACTGACATCAATCAACAGGACAAGGTAGCCATTGATGCAGTGGGTCTCTTTTAAGAATTATCAGCTTCTCTCATTCTACTTTAATTTTTTCTTGACAACTAGAAACATGTCTAAGCCAGTTACTGGATTACATTCAACCATCATTCTTAGTGTTCTTGTGTGTGTGTGTCAACGGTGTACTGTGGTTACATATGTGGGAGTAAGTTAAAGAGCAAGTTTGGTCTAGTCATTAAGATGCTGACTTAGAAACCAGAAGATGGCGAATTTTAGTCCCGTGTCAGGCATGAAAGCCAGATGGGTGACTTTGGAGCCAATTACTTTCTCACAAGGTTGTTATTACGGGGAAAATACAGGAAATCCTTGACTTACAACAGTTCATTTAACGACTGTTCAAAGTTACAACAGCACTGGAAAAGGTGACTTATGACAGTTTTCCACTTACCAACCATTGCAGCAATCCCTTGGTCACGTGATCAAAATTCAGGCTCTTGGCAACTGACTCATATTTATGATGATTGCAGTGTCCCAGGATTATGTGATCCCTTTCTGAGACCTTCTGACTAGCAAAGTCAATGGGGAAGCCGGATTCACTTAACAACCGTGTTACTAACTTAACTGCAATGATTCACTTAACAATTGAGGCAAGGAAGGTCATAAAATGGAGTAAAATTCACTTAACCAATATCTCATTTAGCAACAGAAATTTGGGGCTCAATTTGGTCATACGTCAAGGACTAGAAGGAGGAAGGTATATTAGACATGTTTGTTGCCTTGAATTACTTATACAGTAATAAAGGCAGGATAAAAAATCAAATAAGCAAATAAGCAAACCAGCTCCAGGAAACAATTCACTCTTGGATAGGATTCAGCTCAGTGTAATTGTGAGTCCTAAAAACCTAAAGACAATTTTGAATATTTCCCTTTTCATTTAATCTATGGCTTTCAGAAATGGTTCTAAAATAATTCTACCCCTTCCCAGAAAGAAGTTAACAGGGAGTTTGGTCTCTGAGTAAGTTTTATTTGCAATTTGATAAAAGAAGGGAAGATGTGCGGGGTGGCAGCTTCCGTCCACGGTTTCAATATAGCTGCTCCTTCCCATGTGTTTGGCTGCCCCTCCCTTTGATCTGAAACAATTCAGCTGGCAGAACTGGCTGTTTATTAGTGGGTGTTTTTCAATAATGGAGCTATCTTCCACATCTTCTGAGATGGTTGGTTTTCTGTTGGTGTTTCCTGAATTCATTTTGGAGAGGTAGAGAGCGCAAGAGAGGGCAGGACAAGTCTGAACAAGAGTAAGCCATGTTCAAAGACAATGTGGCATAAGAGGAAACAGGTTGGCTAGAGTGGAAAGTCCAAGCGAATGAAAAAATCAAAATGGAAAATGGAAGAGAAATGAAGATTTTAGGAATGATGACGAAAGCTTGGCAGAGAGTTAGTTGGAATGGAAAGGAGGAAAAGCAATGGGAAAGAATATGCCAGTTTGACAGTAACAGACCATGTGGAAATCCAGCCTAACCAAAAATAAAAAATAAAAAAACGGGAAGGACAAAGATGAGCAGTACTGGCAATGTAAGAATCGGTGTCTGATTTTACGAGGCAGCAGGAAGCCCTCTGGAGCAAAGCCACAAGGTTTGGGCATTAAAAATCTGGTTGAGCTGGCCTGGCCTTTTCTATTCGCAAGCAAGCTTTCCATCAAAACTGGACAGACAGATGGCAAATGCCTGAAGACCACAAAGAGGGAATCGATAATCCATGGTGAAGACATCAGAAGCCACCCGGCCAAACTGCAGCACGATGTAGTCAGCTGCAAACCAAGGAGATAATAAACCATTGAGGCAAAAGAAAAGATCCACCAAAAACTTAATTTCTTCACTCTTTATGGTTGCCTATTTCCTAAGCCTTCCTCAAAAAAAAAAAAATCTCCAAGAGCTTCCTTTCCTGATGATTGAGCAGATCCAACTCTTTCCCAAGCTTATCCTGAATTGTCGGTCTTTCATTCATACCCCTGGGGTTTGATGAAGAGCACTATGGAATTCCTCATACAGGATTGGGACCATGTTTGTAGCACAGGTTCACACCGAGATTAAACTTGTGCATCAGACCTCTTACCTCAATTTGGATCAGAACTATTAGAAATCTGAGCAGTTAAATTACCGGGCTTGCAAATCATGTTCGAGACCTGAGCACCATGTGAAATGGTGAGTTCCTGTCCTTGCCCCAGCTCCTGACAAGCTAGCAATTGAAAAGCATACAAATTTGAGTAGATAAAAGGGTACCACTTCTGTGGGAAGGTAACAAGCCTTCCATAAAGTCATGCTGGCTACATGACCACAGAAATGTCTTTGGTCAGTATTGGTTCAACAGCCTTGAAATGGAGATGAGAACTACCTCCTATACTCAGCAATGACAAGCGGAGTAAAATCCGCAGGGACTCCTTTACCTAATAGAAAATAATTTGTCCAGCACATACTGAGATTGGACCAAAGCAGCCAAGAGATGTCCAGTGGAGCAGTTTAGTATTGAAAAGAGGATGCTGATGGTCTCCTGTTCATATTCTCCATCTACAGGAATCTTTGACATTTGTAATAGAAGATAGCTATTGTGGCTAGCTGTTGTTTTCACTCCCTGAACATCTTATTTTCTTCAAGGGCTTTCTAAATTGGTGGCCACTGCTGTGTTCAGTGGAAGCAAATTGTACAATTTTAATTATACACCATGTGAGAATGTCTGCCCTTAGTCATCCACCATTAGATTTCATAGAATAACCACAATTTCCAGAACTATGTGAAAGAGGCAAAACAATCTTCCAATCTATTTTCCTCATCTACAACATGGATAACTTTATACCCATTTCGTGCTCATCAACTTTATTTGTCCTTCCAAGACACAAATATTTGAGGAAACTGCCTAATCTTTTGGTTACTTTGCTTGCCCTGTTTTGCATTTTTCAGCTCTACAAAAATTTCTTTTGGTGATGGAGAGATGTAGCTATCACAACTATTTTCATATTCTAAATGAGATTGGTTGTCCATAAAGTTCTCACAATAGTTGGGGTTCTATTTCCTATTTAACCCCAAGAAAGAATTTGCCTTTTTCGTAACTGCTACATACTGGGCCACTGTGTTCACTAAACTAAATACCCCAGTCCTATGATCCTGTTCTTGTCAATTCTTGGCAACTCTAATCTGATTCATATCTATCCATTTGTAAAATATACTTCCTAATGCTGGTGCTTATGCTAATTGTTCTGGTATATCCCTTTGTTCTAATCACCTTAAATAATTGCATATTTGTCAGAAAAACTGGCCACAATAGATTTATTTATAAGTTAGTCTCACTAAATGGGACTTCTGCATAGATAGCTAGCATCAGCTTGCAAAACCTGAATCTTGCCCACTACTCACGGTCATCTTCTGAAATGATTTGGAAGTTCTTGACGGAAGCCTGTGTGACCCGCCCGTGGAAGTTGAGTACATATGACTGGGTCTCCTCGTTCCAAGCAGGTACCTTGTTCTGGAGTTTGATCAAATTTTGCATATTCCGGTTCTGGTATCGCAACAGTAAGGTTTCATGTTCCTTTAGAAAGAGAAGTACAAACATTATGTTTGTACCAACATTCCTATGCTGGTGGTTTTTCTCCAAAAATAGAAGCAATAAGAACCACTCACATTTTTAGGTTGGATGCGGATCCTCTCATTCTCTGAATTCATTCCGGGAATTATCACTGTCATTTTTCGTGGACCTTTGAAACCCAAAACATTGGTCTCCTGCAAGGGCACAGGGATGGGAAGTAAGAAATCTATTAACTTCTGCTTTTAATTCTGAATAAGAGAATAAGGTCTTCTAGTCCAGCTTCCTGCTCAACCAGGAGACCCTATACCATTCCAGAGAAGTGACTGTCTAGTCTGTTATTAAAAGCCTCCAGTGATGAAGCATCTAAAATTTCTGAAGGCAAGCCATTCTACTGGTTAATTGTTCTCACTGTTAGAAGATTTTTCCTTAATTCTAGATTGCTTCTAGAGAGCTGTGGTGGCGCAGTGGTTAGAATGCAGTACTAAAGGCTAACCCAGGTCACTACCAGGAGTTTGATTCTGGCCGGCTGAAGGTTGACTCAGCCTCCCATCCTTCCGAAGTCGGTAAGCCGAAGACCCAGATTATTGGGGGCAATATGCTGACTCTGTAAACTGCTTAGAAAGGGCTTTAAAGCACTCTGAAGTGGTATGTAAGTCTAAGTGCTATTGCTATTGCTTCTCTCTTCAATTAGTTTCCATCCATTGTTTCTTGTTCTGCCTTCAGGTACTTTGGAGAATAGCTTGACTCCCTCTTCTTTGTGGCAGCCCCTGAGATATTGGAACACTGCTATCATGTCACCCCTAGTCCTTCTTTTCATTAAAGCAGACATACACAATTCCAGCAACTGTTCTTCATATATTTTAGCCCTTTCCGCCCCCTAATCACTTGTTGCTCTTTTCTGCACTCTTTCCCAAGTCTCATCATCTTTTTTATATATGGTGACCAAAATTGGATACAGTATTCTAAGTTTTTTAATCTTTAATTCTGCCATTGGTTTGTTAAGAAATATTAATATTTGTTACAAATGGAAAGCATTCCTATTCAACCTTATATTTTTATATTGCGTAATTTCTCTCCCCACAGTTTAAAGTATCCCATCATTTTCCAATAAAAAAAACTATCTTCCCATCCTTGGTGCTCAGTCTAGCTGGGGAAGTCTGGAATTTACAGTCCCAAAGCACCTGAAAGTACCAAGTTGAGGGAGTTTATTTTAAAAGGTGCAGTATTTGAAATGCTGGGGTTTTTTTCCTGGTTAGAATGGAGAATTTCTGAAAAAGATTATAAATTATCAATCAGCATACCCTTTTATTTTATCTAGAAAAGATCACCCTTCCTCTGATGATCTTAAAAAATTAGCCACCTGATTTAACAAAATGAAATGTCTTTTAGGTATTTCAGTTCCAAAGTATATTGGAAAAATTGTCAAATGATCTAACAGTTTTGTTGCCTTGCCAGGGTAATCATGGATCCGTATCAAGTAAGAAAAATGCCAAATAATCTAATATTGGCCAAAGGGAAGGCAGAGGAAACCACGTGACTACAAAGACCATTTTTAGAAATGCAGAATTTATCAATTTTTGAGAAAATTATATATTTGGCTAATCAAAAAATGTCACATTATCTATTATTTCTTTGATAAAAAAATATTGGACAGGCTTAGCTAACACTAAAAATATTTCAGGTGATATAGAGTAATTACATTTTGTTTGTTCATCTTTTTCTTTTCTTGTAATCTATTGTATGATAAATTATTCATTTTTATTTTACATCACTTATCTTTGTTTTAAAATGAATTCATTAAAACTCTTCTGTACAGTATTAATAAAACAAAAACAAAAATCAATGTAATTGAATCAAGCTACTGAGCTTTCTGGTTTAGCCCAGTCTCTTTGGGCTGAGTATTGTAGGAGATATCTAAGCTGACCCTGAGGGAGGGGTCAAATGCATCATCAGTCTTGACTTACAACCACAATTGAGTCCAAAATTTCTGTTGTTAAGTGAGATATTTGTTAAGTGAGTTTTGCCTAATTTTACAACCTCTCTTGCCTCTGTTGTTAAATGAATCTCTGCAATTGTTAAGTTGGTAACCCGGTTGTTAAGTTATCTGGCTTCCCCATTGGCTTTGTTTGTCAAAAGGCTGCAAAAGGGGATCACATAACCTTGAGACACAGCAATGGTCATAAGTATGAAGCAGTTGCCATGCTCCTGAATTTTGATAACATGATCATGGGGATGCTACAAAAGTTCCAGCTGTGAAAAATGGTCATAAATCACTTTTTTCAGTGCCATGTAACTTTGAACAGTCACTAAATGAACTGCTGTAAGTTGAGGACTATCTGTAGTTTATTGCAAGACATGCTTGCAATAAACCTATGTATTCATTTGAACTGCCTGGATTTCCTGATTTTTCGTGCTTGACATATATTTTTTGGCACTTTCCAAATAAAGCTAGTTCTTCATTTATGCCCACAACTGGGACCAAAACTTCTGGTTGGCGCCGCCGTTGTCGCAGATGGTCTTTTGTGACTGCCAGCCCTGCCGCCCATAAAAAAGCCGCCCCCACAGCTGAGAGGTGGCTTGAAGAACTCTCGTTTGGGAAATAAACGAGAGCAGAGCCGGTGAGTGCAGGTAGAGCCCCTGTGAAACCCCTGGACTAGTTCTGGGGAGGAAGCAGGAGAGGCTCCCTAAACAGCTTGCTGAGGCTCTGGACTCCGGGACAACTCTGCATAATGCAGAGCTAGACGACGCGACCAACTCAAGCAGCAAAGTTTAAGCAAGTTTTCAAAAATAAGCAGGGTGAAATCTGGACTGCAAACTAAAAACTGCAAGTATTTGTACTAGCCCTGTTATTATATTTAAGAATGGAGAAAGAGTGAAAGTGATTCTAAAATGGCGCCTGGCTTTAGTGGAGAGAAGAAAGTTGAAAACGAAAATATTATGCCTGTGCGTTCTAACGTGTTGCAAAGCAATTAAAGCAACTCTACTTGTCAGAAGAAAAGGAAAAAGTTTTCTAAAGAGACTTTCATCTGTTCCTTCTCCCTTAGAGACTTGATTAAAGCTGGGGAAGTTTTTGAAAAGATTTTGTGGTGGTGGAAAGAGGGGGGAAAGACTTCCTTTCTACAAAGAATAAGATTGCATAGCAGTATGGCTTCAAAACAGACAAAGTCAGCTCCTAAAGGCGCAGGTGTGGGTTCTCCTACTCACCAACAAAAAGTGCAGTCATCAAGTTTGCAGACTCAGAGCCAAGAACAGAAGACTGGATTTAAAGATTTGAAGGAATTTATTGCTGTGGCTCTGAAGAACCAAACTGAAACTATGAACCAAAAATTTGAAAAGTCTCAACAGGAGATTAAAAAGGTGGTTCAAGAAAAGTATGACAAAATGAAGCAAGATATACTGATAGTAGTGACTGGCTTGTCAAAAGTGGTTGTTCAGATTGACAAAAACGTGGGAGAACTCAGCTCAGAATTGGAATCTAAAATGAGGGAAACTGATAATAAAATTACTAATGTGGATAATAAAACTCAAAGAATTGAAAACAAATTGACCATGATGCAATTAGATTTATGGAGTTTGCTGTAAGACTGAGAGGAATAAAAGAAAATAACAGAGAGGATCTGAGAACAGTTTGCGCTGAGGCCCTGGTTGTGATGTTAAAGATTAACCCTAAAGATGTTCTAAGTAAGATTGATAAGGCTTACAAAGTGAATTCTCGGGTGGCAAAGCAAAGACAACTGCCTACAGATAGAAGAATAAGAAATGATATCTTGCAAAAGTCTTTTGTTTCTACTGTCCAAGTGGATGGAAAGGAGATTGGGATCTACAAAGAGCTGCCACCAAAGATGTTAAGAGATAGAAAGGATTTTGGATTCCTGGTGAATGAGTTGAAGAAACAGCAAATTCAATTTAGATGGAATGCTCCAGTTGGCATAATATTGAGGTATCAAGGAGAGAGATATCGATTAAATACTGTTTCAAAAGCTGAAGAATTTTATTTCAATATTCTAAAAACTGGTACAGCATTTCCACGCACATCCTCATTGTTATGTGTAGAGGAGGGTGATAAAGAGAAGGAATTTGAACAAGAGTCTGAAGAACAGTGGAAGCAAACATATGCAGAGGTGGCAGAAATTCAAGGAGCAAGAGGAGGGGGGTTTCTGGATGAACCATTGATAGATTTCCCTCTGGAAGGTACAACTGGATCACCAAAGAATACAAGACAGATAGCATTGGACCTCGAGCTGAAATTGCACGAACCGAAAGATCAATGTATAACCAGAGCAGCTTTTAAGCAACTTCAAGAGAAACAACAGCAGCAGAGGTCTTTGCCACTACAAGATAAGAATGGAGTCAATAGTAAATCACAGAAACCTGAAGCTATGGGAGGAGCCAGGCCGAAGACTACCACTTGGAACAGCAACTTCAGCAAATGCTCTTAACGCTTCAAGAGACCACAAATGACAATTAAACTTTTATCTTGGAACGTGAATGGACTAAATTCACCACAGAAAAGAAGGAAAATATTTCATTATTTGAAACAATTTAATAATGATGTTATTTGTTTGCAAGAAACTCATATTAGATTACAAGACCAAAAATATTTGACAAATTCTAAATTAGGTGTACAATTTATAGCATCAGACTCAGAGAAAAAGAATGGTGTTGTGATTTATGTAAATAAAAGATTGTCAGCCAAAATTATAGAGGCAGATGATTGTGGAAGATATTTGGCAATTGAACTAAATACACAAAATGGTCCAACTTTGGTGACTGGAATTTATGCTCCTAACCAACAACAAGAAAACTTTTATAAATTATTATACTCCAAAATATTGCAATGGGACTATAGATCTATTTTGCTTATGGGAGATTGGAATGGAGTAATAGATACTAAAAAAGATAAGAGCCTGGCAAAGTCATCGGTACGTGCCAAATTACCACAGATTTTTTTTGATATGAAAGAAGATTTGGAACTGAAAGATATATGGAGAGAGCAAAACCTAAAAGAATTGGACTTTACTTTCTTTTCAGATAGACACCGATCCTTCTCTAGGATTGATTTTATTTTAGTTACAGCTGATCTACTTTCTAAAACAAAGAAAACAAAGATATTCCTGAGGACTATAACTGATCATAGTCCGGTATGGATAGAAATAGAAATGGGAAAGAATGAGAGAAGATCGTGGAGAGTAAATGAAAATCTGTTTAGATATGAAAAGAATGTAAACGAACCTAAAAAACAAATGAAAGAATTTTTTGAAATGAGTTTGAATAAGGGTACCCCTACTGAAATTGTTTGGGATGCAAGTAAGGTCTATATGCGGGGGGTACTAATTCATATGAACTCCAAACATAAACTGAATCAGCAAAGGAAAAGATTAGAAATGGAAGGAGAGATAAAGAAAAAGGAACAATTACTTATAAATAATCCAACAGATAAAAAATTACAAGAAATTATAAAACTTTTGAAAGACCAATTTCAAATGCTTATAGCGGAACAAACAGCAACTAACCTACAATTTGCAAAACATAAGACATTTTGTAATGCTAACAAACCGGGCAGGTGGTTGGCTTACACATTGAGGAAACAGCAGAGTTCTCAAGTTATTGCTAGAATCGAGTATGGAGAGAAGGAAGTTTTTCAACGAAGTCTAATTAAAGAAGCTTTTCTAGATTACTATACAAAACTATATGCCAAAAATGATATACAGAATGAACTTATAGATAAATACCTAGAAGAAGGGAGAGTTACGAAAACTGCCAAGGAGCAAAAGGAAAGAATGAATTAGCTAATAACAGTCGAGGAGATTATTATTTCAATTAAACAACTGAAAACAGCTAAAGCTCCAGGGACGGATGGTTTAACAGCGGTGTATTACAAAACTTTACAAGCAGAAATGATTGAACACCTTAAAGATCTATTTTGTAGCATACAAAAAGTGGGTAAAATACCGCCTTCATGAAAAGCAGTCTTTGTGTCACTGATACCAAAAGAGGAAATAGGTTCTACAAAACCGGAAAATTTTAGACCAATATCTCTCCTGAACACAGATTATAAAATTTTTGCAAAAGTATTAGCCAACAATTTAATGCCAGTTATGCAAGAGATAATTCATCATGATCAGGCAGGATTTATAGAAGGCAGATATATGAAGGATAACGTGAGGCAAATTATAGATTTATTGGAATATCTTGAGAAGAGTAAACAGATCCCTGCAGTGCTGGTGTTTTTGGATGCGGAGAAGGCCTTTGATCGAGTTAATTGGAACTTTCTATTAAAGACTTTAATAAAGATGGGTTTTGGGGATCAGTTTGTGCAAGAGGTTTCAGCAATCTATCAAGATCAAACAGCACAGATTATCATTAATGGAAGTCTAACTACAAACTTTAGTATAGAAAAAGAGACAAGACAAGGTTGCCCACTATCCCCACTGTTGTTTATCTTAACTTTAGAAGTCTTGTTGAACAAAATACGGGACTCGAGTATTTTGAATGGAATAGTTATTAGGCAAGAGGATTACACAACAAGGGCATTTGCAGATGATCTGGTTGTTACCCTAATACAGCCTATGGAATCAGTAATCCAGATGAAAAACATTATAGAAGAATATGGCATGGTATCAGGATTCAGACTGAATCAGAAAAAAACCAAGATGATAGTTAAAAATGTGACAGAAGCTCAAAAGCAGGAAATTGAAAGGAAGGCAGGCTTTGAAATAGTAGAAAGGTGAAATATCTAGGAGTTCAAGTTGCAGCTTCAAATACAAAACTTTTTAAAAATATCTATGAGGTGTTGTGGCAAAAGGTACAAAGAGACATGGAAACTTGGATAAAACTGCAACTTTCTTTACTTGGAAGAATAGCAGCAGTTAAGATGAACGTTCTACCTAGATTCTTATTTTTGTTTCAAATGATTCCGGTGCTTAAAAATGATAAACATCTGGTTGAATGGCAAAAAGGAGTGAATAAGTTTGTTTGGAATGAGAAAAAGCCAAGAGTTAAACTGAAAATTATGCAAGATGTTCGTGAAAGGGGTGGCCTTAAAGTTCCAAACCTATGATTGTACTATGAAGCAGCAGTGTTGACGCAAGCGAATGACTGGTTTGGAATGACAAAGACTGGAATATTGAACATAGAAGGCCATGACTTAGAATATGGCTGGCATGCATATCTATTTTATGAAAGTAAAGTTGATAAAGTATTTAAGAGCCATATATTTAGAAACTCTTTGATGAAAGTATGGAAGAAGCACCAGCTTAAATTGGATTACAAAATACCATTGTGGTTGGATCTTGGTCATATTACAAGGAATATAAATATAAAGTTACTCAAGGGGATTTTATTTAAAGAGGTACTTTTCAATGATGGGGTAGATTACAATTAAAGACATTAAATACTCTGTTGGAAGATGGGATATTTTTAACTTGGTTACAGTATAACCAACTTCATTTGAGATGGAGGGAAAATCAAAAAACTGGTTTAATGTTGCATGAAGAAGATTTGGTAAGACAGATAAAAGTTAAAGGCCAAATGCATATTAAGAGGATTTATAATGTTTTGTTAGAAAGAGATTCTGAAAATGAATTGGTTAAAGACTGCATGATAAAGTGGGCACAAAATTTTGTGGAACCAGTTATGATGGAAACATGGGAAAGAATATGGGTTCAGAAAGTTAAATTCACGCAGTCACAGAACTTGAGGGAAAATTTTTATAAAATGTTTTATAGGTGGCATCTAGATCCCAAGAAATTATCGTGTATGTATCCTAATGTCCAGGCAAAATGTTGGAGATGTGAATGCTTAGATGCTACATATTATCATATATGGTGGACATGTAAGAAAGTGAAGGCTTTTTGGATTAAAATATGGTGGGTTATGCAAAATGTTTTGAAGAAAAAACTGCAATTTTCTCCTTAATTGTTTTTACTGGGTATAGTTAAGTATTCCTCAATGACTGAAACAAAAATGATATTATACATGGTCACAGCAGCTAGATTATTGATTGGCCAATATTGGAAAAAAGACTATATGCCTACTGTAGAAGAATGGACTTTGAAGGTGGCCAGTTTTACAGAAATGGCGAAGATATCAGCATATTTAAAAGACCAGACTCAAGAAACTTATATGTGGAAATGGAAGAAATGGATAGATTACGTGCAGAACAAATATCAAACAAGGAAGTATCAGATAGCTTTTAGTTAAATGTTACATAGAAATTTATAGTATAGACAGGGATTTGACTTGTAGGAGGGTACTATATGATATGGTATGATTTGGATTTCACCTTGGGAAGTCGTGGGGGGGAAGGTTGGAGGGGGGGGAAAGTGGGGGGAAAAATTTGTGTTTGTAAAACTTTTTCAATTAAAAAAAAAATTCTGGTTATTAAGGGAGTCATGCCCAATATTATGACCTTAAGCAATTCTCATGGGCATCAAGAAAATCCCGCTTCCTTCATTAATTTTACTTATCAGAAGCCCCCTAGGATAGTGTACATGGCAATCCTATGACCTGGGATACTTCAAACATCATACATGCCAGTTGCTAAGTGCCCAAATTCTGATCATGTGACTGTGGGGACACTGTGTGAGTATTAGTCATAAGTCACTTTTTTTAGTTTTAACTTTAAATGGTTGTTAAATGAATAGTTGTGAGTTGAGGGTTACCTATTTATAGAAGCATATCAGTTCCCCCTTAGTCAGTTCTGTGATACTTACATAGCAAATGGCAACTAATTCCTGCCGTAGATGGGCAGTTTCTGGAACAAAAGGTTTTTTTTCTGGATTGATTCCATTGTCAAACACAGTGAATTTGGTCCCAAGCATGTTAGATCTGGAAAGCAAGCAAAAAAGGGACGTTTATTTCCTTTAAGCATTTTAGAGCCTGCCATATTACCTTCAATCATCCCTTCTGCCATGTCCTAATGTTAATTAAGTAAGAACCCAAACTAGGATAAAAACTACAGATTAGTACATAAAAAAATCAAGTACATCGAGAGATTCTAAAAACTGTAGTGTTGTTATAAACAAAATTCCTCAACAAGGAAACCCTGTCTTAACTATGGAAGAAGGCTCGATAATGAAAAAGTACATAATAGAGTACAGGAACTATACTCTCCAAAATCAGTCCTTTATATTTAGATATCCCCTCAAATCAGAATAGGGTGTCTGGAAGAGTTTTCAGGAATGTGCTTTTTACATTATGATCTATCTCTTTTCTACTCTTTTCAGGTACACCCTAGGGCAGGGTTTCTCAATCATGGCAACTTGAAAATATGTGGACTTCAATTCCCAGAATCTCCACACATCTTCAAGCTGCCAAGGTTGAGAAACACTACCCTAGGGTCTTCATGGGCTTCTGACCTCAACATCAGATGAAACCTGAGTTTTCAGCAAATATGGTGAAACTCAGAGAGGGGGGTCCAGAAGTCCCCCTATAGGACACTGTAGTTAAACGCTAAACTTGCAAATGAGAAACCTAGATTTCTCCTCATGGGAAAACACTCTCTCTCAGCTATGAAGCAAAGATGATTTCAGTCAAATCATCTCAACTTATACTGAGAAGGAAAAAGACCAAGTAATACAATGGATTTCATACACACACATATATATTTCCAAGTCTGATATATAGAGAATGATGCCACCTTGAGGACATCAAGTACAAGGAAAGAACTGTATTGATTTCCACGGTGTTGTTTTTCTACTGAAAACTGTACATCCCAGAAACCTTTACTATTAGAAAGACATAGATAGGAGAAAGGTGGGCACCTTCAGTCACATAAGGACCATCTTTTTAAGACTTATTATTATGATATTTTCTGGTGCTTCTTAATATCAGTCTGAGTGGCTGCAATATTGTTCCAGTTCGAAATCCTGACAATTGCATATCTCAAATATACATATGATAAAATCAGTAGTGATTATACCTATCAGTTGTTGGTCCTTTCTGGCTGAAAAAATATCGAGTTTCATACCCTTCTCTGAATGCAGCACAACAAAAAAAATGACAATCACTAAGTGAGGTCTACCTATATTGGAGAGTAATGTCACTGAATAGTCTGCTAGGAAATGTGCGATTTTGGTCCAGCATGGCTACTATGCAAGGGTATTAATGATGTCAAAATCGTGGATGCAACTGGGTTTTTAATGTGCATCACATTTCAACAGCCTAGTCATCCTTTCATTTCAATGACAGTGACCTCCTGCCATCATAGAAACCATTTTGAAGAAGTAACTATAACATGTTCTCAAATATTTGTGTTCACTGATGCCAAAGGTCTACCTTATCCTTCTTCAGAAGTTATGTACATTATCCCATAAATAAAACATTGGGGAAACACGTACTTGACATACTAAAGATCATAGAGCTTCTAATGCTTGGCAAAGGAGTAGAGGACTAGATTTGAACTCCCACAATCCCCCAATGAATTCTGGGAATTCATTTAACACTTCAGGAGGATATCCATTGGAGAAAGCTGAACTACTGAATATAGGTCAACCTGCTACTCACACCTGCTTTTAATAGGCTCCAAACCAGACACACCTGACTTTTCCAATGAAGTTTTCTCCACCTCGTGACAGATCAATTGGATCTAAAGAAATAAGGTAATTTGAAGTCTTGCTTTTTTTCCTCTTCCTTCCAGACATGAGGAACCGCTGAAAGAGAACATCAAATTGTCAATGAGATACATTCCTAGTTGCCTTTTTCTTTAATTGCCATCATTGCTGTTTCAATGTTATTGAATGTCAAAGAGAACAAAGATGCAAATTGTCATAATAGCAAATTCCTCTTTATAGAACTATCTTTTGCTCAGATTGGGTTTGTACACCATAATAAAACATAGTTTACTCAGTTTGACTTATTTTATTGTGTGAACACCACTGCTGGGGTTTCTCCGCTGTAGCCTTCCCCAGCAGTGTCCTCCAAACATATGGATTCTAATTTGGCCATCAGTGACAATTCTGAGAACTGAAGTCTACCCTAAGTATGTTTCAGTGGGAACAAAAGGTCCCTTCTGTTTTTGGCATGATTCAGACAATCCACCTGCTTCCTGAAAGTAAGTTCAAAAGAAACTGCAGCATGTATTAAAATGAATCAAAATATTTTAATATCAGCCTCAATAGGTGATAAAAGGCAATAGAAATGAAGACTCTCTCAAGTGTGTGACTTTAAGGACACATCCATGTTTTTTTAAAAATAATAAAATAGAAGCATTCTGACACCTTCATATTTTTCAACTTCCAGTTGACTTTTCCAGACATGTACTGAACAGTCCCATCCTATTAGCTCTTTCAAAATCAGTCAAGGATGGCTAGATACTGTCATTTTCTGTGACTAGCAACCATTACAAAAGTGAATGAATTACTATTAGTATCACAGCATTCTTGCTGGTGGTGTGAGCTTCTAGCTAATGTGTTGTCACTTCAAGTATATAAGACTGATCAGTCTTTAAGGAACTGCAGGCACTTTCAAAGACCAAATAAGTGCGAAGAATACCTTGAAAGAAATATTGTTCTGATAGACCTGACCTTGTTTGCAAGCTGAATTCTTTACAGAGCATCTAGCAAAGAATATTTTTGAAATATCATAATTTATTAAACATATACCAGTAATCTTCACTTAACAATAGTAATTGGGACCAGAATATCTGTTACTAAACAATATAGTCATAAAGCAGGACATTATATGAATCACACCACTTAACAATGGCAATTTTGGCAGTCCCCAGTTTTCATCGTTAAGCAAATCCCCATAAGTTGTTAAGCGACGACCTCACATGATCGCAACTTCTGACTTTCTGCTAGCTTCCCTGTTAACTCTGATTGCAGAAAACTGGAAGGTCGCAAATAACAATTATGTGACCGTGGGATGCTGTAATGGTCAGAAATCTGGGCTGGTTGCCAAGTGCTCCGATCATGATTGCATGATTATGAGGATGCTGGAACTTTGAGGACAGATTATAAGTACCATCTCTTTAGCACCATTGTAAGCTTAAACTGAATGAGTGGTTGTTAACTGAGGACCACTTGTGCCATGGGATGTAATGCATGCTTCTTATAAACAGAATCACAATACTGGGCTTTTTTTCCAATAGGTTTGTTTTGGGAAATTTTTCTCTTTCTGGGATAAGATGGGATGTAAATTCAAACAAATTACTCAGAATCACATATTTTCAATTGTGTGTTTGAGAGAGAGAGAGAGAGAGAGAGGGAGGGAGAGAGAGGGAGAGAGAGAGAGAGAGAGAGAGAGAGAGAGAGAGAGAGAGAGAGAGAGAGAGAGAGAGAGAGAGAGAGAGAGAGTGTTTAAACACAGCATTGTTCTTTGCTTCCTGATACCTTCTTCCCATTTTCCATCTCAAGGTGCAAGTAGTAGAAGGGGAAGATGCCCTTGTCCATCCCTTTCCGGTCTCGTGTGATACGACACTGGATTGTGTGGCCCTGAGGGGCAGGTTGCAAAACAAATGCCTCAATGTCATCCACTTTGAGAGACAAGGGAGTGCTTGGTTCCTCGTTTGGAGACTGCCAGGGAGAAGAAGAGGTAAACTGTAATAAAATCTGAGAGCAGGTTTATACTACAACCCACTTGCTTTTCACCCATAAAATACCAAGTATTGCAAATCTGTGGGAACCTTCCCTGCTCTCTAAGGATTAAATGTTGGTAAAAGGCACTCCCGTCTTCTGCTTTCTAATGAAAGGGTCAAAATACATAGTGAAAATACATGCAAAGGCAGAGAAACAGTAAGAGGGAGGTACATCGGGTGTTGGTAGGGAGAAATGTCTTCAAGGAAGAAGAACATTCAGAAGAAAATCCCTTTCTGTTAAGTAATGATAAATGTGCATAAGATGAAATGAAAAAGATTTCCCAAGGGGTCTTTAAAACCCGGTTTTTACATTAGCCCTTTACCGCAGATAAGTCAATTTCTTCTTGAATGTACATGACACTCCTGAGAATGTCTTGATCATCATCCTTGAAGTCTTCATCATCATCTTCATCATTTTCTTCCTCTTCCTCACTTGGACTCCTCCTTCCATTAGTGAGAGATCCTGGAAAAATCAAGGAGAATTGCAACAGTTAGATGAGGAATGTGATCCTTTCTTTTTCCCTTTTCTCATTTTTAATTCCATCCCTACACTATGAGGTTCAAGCCAGTAGTCCTAACTCCTGATGTTTGCTTTCTTATTTGAGAACATATGAATCCAGGCTCTCAAATTTTGATTATTTGTTTACATTTCTTTAAATGCTTTCCGTTGTTAGTACAATTTCTAAATGGTTTAAAGGCCAGAGTTTAAAACTATAAAATCACAACAAATTGAGACATTAAAACCATGGCAAGAAGAACAATTGCAAAAAAAAATGATACAGGGCTTATTTTCTGAAAATATGTCACATCCAGGACATAAACTGTTTCAATATCTCCACCCAGGACACTGTTTGCATGCCAAAACAACTAGACACAAAGACAGTTTCCTCCCCATACTACCACTCCACTAAACACGTAATTCCCACAATACTGTCTTATACCTAAAGATATGTATCCAATGTAGTAGGGCTGTATTGCTATTATCCCTCTCATCATCTTATCTTTCTCATCTTCTCATCTTTCCTACTACCATCTCCTATTGGTATCTTATGATTTATCATTTGTTTGTATCTTACGATTTATGATTATATCTTATGATTTGTGATCTATAACTTATCACTTTGTGGTTTCTATGTACACTGAGAATTCATGCACTGGAGGCAAATTCCTGCATGTCCAATCACACTTGGCCTATTCCTATCACATTTGGAAGAGGGCTGAAGTTCCAAAGTAACAAAAAGCAATAAACTTCCAGAGCAAAATAGAGCCATGTTTGCTCTACTTTGGGAAAGGAGTGATCAGTGCCCAGATCACCCCTTTCTAGCCACTATGTCCGCCCATGCAGAAAGATCACCAACCTCTGTGTCTCAGCATCCACTCACGAGGCTTCTTCATAGGTGAAGGAGGTACGGTCAGCTCCTGGGAGTATTCCTCCTCACTTTCAGAGTTGCTTTGGAGCATATCGATGTTATGCATGTCACCAATGGCTTTTTTGGACTCTGTAGACTTTGGGACTTCTTTGGGAAGATCATTTTTCAAAACTAAATTAAATAAGATGTGAAATATATCATTTCTCATTCTTTCTGGACTCTGGATTTTTCTGATGCCACATTTTTATATGTTTACTACCTTAGAGTCTGTTATGTTACCCCTCATATATGTATATAAAAAAAGAGAAAGGAGTCCTTGATGATTTTACTCCCCTGGTTGTTGCTGACTATAGGGGGCAATGCTCATCTCCATTTCAAGGCCATTGAGCCAGCACTATGTAAAGATATTTCCGCCATCATGTGGCCAGCATGATGTCATGGACGGCTGTTACCTTCCCACTGAAGTGGTACTTTCACACTTTCAAACAGCTAGGCTGGCAGGAGCTGGGGCAAGGACAGGAGCTCACCTCACCACATGGTGCTCACATCTCGAACCCGGGCTGCCGGATTTCCTGCTGTCGAGTCCAGAGTCTTAACTGTTGTGCCACTGTGCCACCTCCTATACATACTCATATACATATAGTTTTAAATAAATATCTTCTTTCCCCACTACAATTAGAGAATCCATGAAAGGTATCCATTGTTGCATTTCCGCTCTCAGGAATCAATAGTGTACATGATACTGTAAAATCTTAGCATTGGAGATATTATCTAACTGCCTACTTAGTGAAGGCCACAAATTGCAGTATCTCCAAGAAAAGACTTTGCATTGATGCATCAACAAAAAGAATACCACCATGTCTCTCGGTAACTGGCTCCATTGCTTAACTATTCTTCCTACTATTTCATCTTAATTTGCCTTGCTTACAATTTAAGATAATTCCTTTCAAAAACACAAGTTTTCTGCACCTATTTATTTGTAACAGGAAGCATATACTACCAACATTCATTCTCATTTCATTTCATATATGTATAATTTCTTTTCCCCAACCCCCCTGGATTCTTACTTATCTCATATCTCAGAAATCTCACCTTCCATATCCATGACGACTGATGGAACCTTCTGTACTGGGGTTAACCTTTCCTTTTTTGATTTGGTTGCCTGGGATACATGCTCAGGAACCTCATCTTCCATACCCACCACAGGAGATGGAATGTCATGTCTCGGGGATAAACTTTCTCTCTTTGATCTGGCAGTCTGGCCATGCCGTTTAGTACTTGGTCGTCCTGTAGATGATCAAAGATGACATCATATCCAAGGGAGAAAATATTATTAAGTCTCAGAGTTAGAAACAAGACTGGAGGGAAGAAACCTTTTGATGGTCAGAAGCCACCCATATTTTTGGACTGATGCAAATGTAAACTGAAAATTAAACAAGTCACTAACATGGCAATGCCTGGAAAGAGTTCTATCCATAATTTTATTATATATATATCCCCCCACAAACACAGTTCTGCTTCTGAATAAAGATATTCAACAAATTCAAAAAGTTGTAACAGTAATATTTAAAACACTGATATGAATGGCATTTTGGAGAGGGGAAGGGTATTCAGATATCATTGTCTTCCTTTTGTAATGCAACCTTCATTTTCCTACCATTTCTTCCATCTTTTTCCATGTAACAGAATCAAATGTATTGGGAGACATACCCATAAAATGTTTTTCAACTTCAATCATTTTAATATATGTGAACTTTAACTCCCAGAATTTCCCAATCTGTATGGCATGATTGGCTGGAGAAATCTGGGAATTGAAGTTCACACATTGACAAGGCTGAGAAATGCTGACCTGTATAGTATCTTCTGTTGAGTAGTATTAAGAGCTATTTTTATTAAGAATA
Source organism: Coluber constrictor foxii (assembly GCA_038048745.1). NCBI lineage: Eukaryota > Metazoa > Chordata > Lepidosauria > Squamata > Colubridae > Coluber > Coluber constrictor. The sequence continues at coordinate 58,056,588 of CM075961.1, read as the reverse complement.
AGTAAGAAGCATCCTTATTACAGCTATGGATTGTCTATGGAAATCAAACTTAGTCATGATTAATTTAACTTCCAGTAATTATGAACTGGAGATTAAGCTTAAAAGCAGAATTTAACAATTAACAAATAATTTAATAATTAACAATTAAACCCTAGAGCTGATATCTTTGAAATTGGCTAATCCAGGGAGAATTCATCACCAGCCTTCCTTCCCAATTCCTGCTAAAAAGGAAGAACTAAAATAGGCAAAAAGGAGAAGCTTTTAGCAAAAGGCACAGTAGCTCTGGAAAACCTCTAAGGTGCCTAAATTTTTTTGGAAATTTAGGTGAGGAACATTGAGACAGAGGTCCATTTGTACCATTATCCTTAGCATCATATCTGTTAAATTCCTTCCACTTTTGGTCATCCCAGTTCATGAAGGAGGAATTCATTCCTTGTCAGGTGCATACAAGCTTGACTTGTTGACCCACCTTTGTTGCCTGGCAACCATGTGCTTCACTCCAAAGGTAGTCACTTAGCAACAGAGAATGACATCATAGAAATCTCAGCAATCCCTCCCTTCTCTGGCCTCACCTTCTTTTTTTTTGACCTGCCAGCCATTCTTAGGAATGGATTCATTCTTGCTGATAGGCTCGGTTTCTTCCAAAATAGCCACCTCCAGCTCTGCTTCATCAAAAAAATCTGCTCAGAGAGGTGAAAAGAAAGACAGATACTGAGAAGCACACAAATAAATGGTATGAGGATCCATGGTCATTACTGAAATAGCACAGTGCAGACTACACTTGGTAACTTTCTTCAACAAACCTCCTTCAGATGGGCTGGATTATAATCCAATATATTTTGAAATATTGACATAGATATTATGATAGGCTTCACATGCAGTACCAATTTGGTACATAAACATTTAAAACAATGATTTCTTGTTATTGATTGACTGATTTATTTAATTTATATGGTCCCCTAACTTTAAGGACTGAAGTTTACTTTAAGGACTGAAGGTGGTATGGCAGGAACTAACAATTCTGAGGCCGGACAGAGTCATTTTATTAATATGGAAGAGAAATCTCCTATTCTCAAGGCAGAGAAACGAACAAGTGAAAGTCAGCACTGAAAAGAAGAATACAGAATAACAGAGTTGGAAGGGAGCTAGTCCAAGCCTCTTATGACCAATTCTCAAATTTATGATCACTGCAGTATCCCAACAGGCACATAATCAAACTTCGGGTTCTTGGCAACTGGCATGTTTTTACAATGGTTGCTGTGTCCCAGGGTACTGGGATGCTCATTTGCAACCTTCCTAGGGAGCATCTGACATGTAAACTCAATGGGAAGGCAGATTCACTTAACAACTGCATGATACACTTAAAAACTGTAGTGAGTCAGATAACAATGACAAAAAGGCTGTAAAGGGGGCATGGTTCACCTAACAATTGTCTTGCTTAGCAACATAAATTTTGGGCTCAATTGTAGTCATAAGTTTGTTGACATGAAAGGATGGGAAAAAAAGACCTGGAATTTAGACTCTGGTACTGACCTTTATATGAGACTCAATTGTTGTATTTTGCAATATATCTTTTTTCTAGTCTGTAACATGGCAATTAAAGCAGCCTTACTGAAGATGTGAAAGTTCTCTGTTAGCTATTTACAAAATTAGGAAGCTGAATTGCTGGAGAACTGGAATTTATTTTCATGCCTGGCATAAACTGACACTGACCCACAAACTTCCCAGCGTAATTCTAGTTTAGTCTATTATGTTGTATGAAGCCAGTTACATAACACACACATTCTCTCTCTCTCTCTCTCTCTTTCTCTCTCTCTTTCTATCTAGTTCATATTCTGGTACATATTTAATTTTAAACCTAGGAATTACATTTGATGTGGGGAAATGGTGTGGGTATGTGGGATAAAATCTAATAATTAAAAGTAATGAAATTTAAATCCAATTTTCACCCTTGATATACTTTTAGAACCTTTTTATATAACCCCACATCTTTGTAGATTGAGCTTTTGGCTCCAGCAAAGTTATGTATGTTTGAAGTGCCTAGGAAGCTCCTGCTCTATTTTAGACATTTGTTATTAGCCATCCATTTGTTGAATTTGCTGAAGTTTTCCTCAACAAGGCACGTATTCATGCCCGAATAAAAAAACTGCAGGATGGAGCTTATCTCAAAAGGAGATATCTGTATTGACATGTCCTGGTGCCTTACTTCCAAGCAAGGAGATATTTCAGGGATGACAGCAATAGTCACAATTCATTTTCTTTAAAGGAAGTCACAGAGGGCTTGTAGGCTTTCTGTGATACCAGATTTATTCAAATATACAAGCTGATCTCCCTATAATTTTTTGGTCTCATCTGCCTTGAGTAGTTTTTATTTTTTTAACGAAGGATAGCACAGAGAACAAGTGGAAAGGAGAAATAAAATGAATAATGTAAGATGGTTTTGACTTGCTGGAAACTTTGGCAGTTGCAACTGCAGGGCCTCAAGGATGAACAATGTAAAACATCTGTAGTTGGTGGCTCAAAATTACCTGGCCCAGCTGCTTGGCTTTCCCCTTGGCCACTGTGTGACCGGCTCATCTGGATAGAGCTACCCCACATATGGACACCAAGGTGAGCCTCTGGAACAGACTCCACAAGAAAAGGGTTGTTTGTACCTTTGGAGAGACAAACAATTAGTATATTAGAATGAGTAATTTGTACTCATTAAAAAATCCAACCTAATTCCTAGTCTCATTTATCCATCCTCTCTTCTATTTACCTGAGAAAAATTGCTCCAATACCAAGAAGCTTTGGATACAATTTTGAGAGAGACTAATGAAATATATCAGTGATGGCGAATTCTTTGGGGTTGGTGTATCAATGATTTTGGAATGCCTAACCTGACTCTACTGACATGTCACTGCCCCCCACCCCCCGACCTGGGAAACAAAAGAGAAACAATTCTTTACATATTCATTCATTTAAAAAATACAGAACAATCATGCGGTGTTATGTATTATATAAAGAAATGTCAAATAATTACAAAAACAAAGTACAAGTAAAACAAACTCATTTTCAGAGGATCCAGTGGCTGCATGAGAGCACACCTCATTTTTGTATGGCCTCCGCAGCTTCCAAAAATTATGCAGGAACAGGCCATGTTTTCAAGAATAGTTGTTGTTGGGTGTAGAATGATAGTGTGTCACCCAAAATTTTGTGGCGTTTCATCTTTGACATAGGTTTGCCATCACTGGACTACACCAACCTAATAACATTGCTAATTGGCACAAACAGACCTGCTGAAATAATATTTGGCTCCAGAGCAGCAGCCTAACCCTTTACAGCAGTGTCCAGCTTTGGCAACTTTATGCTGGCTAGGGAATTCTGGGAGTTGAAGTCCCAAGTCTTAAAATTGACAAGATTAGACACTCTTGCTTTATAGCAGGGGTGTCAAACTCACGGCCACAGCTTGGGTGCGTCACACGCTGACCATACCAATGCCCAATTTAGCGAAGGGGGGGGGGGAAGTTTCAATATGTCACGTGATGATGTCATGATGATGTGAGTTTGATACCCCCGCTTTATAGCTTTCCATTTTTTACGAAAATGGTGGGATCTGGAAGAAGGGCAGGGATATCTTATCTGGGCTGCAAATTCCAGATGACCATGGAATAGCAAGAAAGAATTAGCATTTGGAATCTCTTAGCTGTTATCTAGAGGTCAACCAGATTTTTTTCAGGGAAGACATGGTAACTCTAATAAAAATTTTCAGTTACCATTCAGTTTGTGAGAACAAACTCTACTTCCGCTTGCATTTTTTTGCCATTTAGGTATAACTTATGATTGCTCATTCTACTTTCCTTTCTAAATTCAAATACTTCTCTCTGATAAATTCATTTTCAGAGCCATACTCCTCAATGCATCATGCAATCTCACTTTCACTGCAGGCCATTTGGGTTTTTAGCTAACTACATATCTGTGATTGCATACAAACATACATGCAACTGCAATACTGACATCCCCACCAACAGACTTCTAATATTTCCACAAACAAGGAGAAATTGCACATCTTTATCTTCTGTTCAGCAATGAACCATTTGCAAGCATTTCATTTATTTTCTCATAAGCACTCTTTCCATTCGTATTCAGCACTGCATTCAGCAACTAACCTTCAACTCAATATTTGTGTAAAGTATCTAACACATTGAAACATATTAATTTTGTCACATACTTCCTTTAAACCAATATATAGATAATCATCACTTTTTTCACATTCAATCATCTTTTTCATTTCACAATGATCCACTGCAAAGCAAAAATCTGGTCTGCATTGCTTTTATAAGGGGAAAAAAACTGCACTACACTTTCCAGTTTTATACACAGTAACTTTTTGTACCCTTTTAATCAGATCTCTGCTGTACCACATCCAAAGCACTTTTACAAACTTGTCTCCTTGTAGTTTTGGCATTAATTCTTACTACTTTTCCCTTTAAAAACAGGGGGAGTCTGCTAGCACTTTTTCTGACTAACACATTTTATTAAAAGGCATGTTCACATCATCCGATGCATTGAATGATTTCACTAGTTTAAGATTTAATTGGAATGTGGGATGGGAGGAAATCCCAATTTTAGACCTACATCGGGAATACTCTAAGATCTGAATGAAGTGAACTTCAGCTAACAAAACTGTAGCTTTTAATACAACATGTTAGTCAGAAAGGATGCTACTGATTTTTGGCTACAATAGACCAACACTTCTCAACTTTGGCAACACTAAGAAGCGCAGACCAACTTCCAGGATTCCCCAGACAAAAGAAACAAATTATCAAAAATACTTAATTCTTAATTAAAAGAAAATATCTGAAGATGTCAAAACCAAACTCTTTAGTCTTGAAATAATCACTATTTCATAACATGCATTTTCCTGAATAGTTGCTGTTGTTTCTTCTTCACTTTTTCTTTAATTCAGTTTATCACTGAAATGCATCCAGTCTGCCAACTGTTTAGCTCTTCTTGTCAAAACAAACACCTTAAGTGGCAAAAAAGGAAAGCTATGGCTAATTTGTGATATAAGTTACATATATGCCAATTTGGTAGTAGCAAATGAGTAACAGTGAACTTATTATTCAGAAAGCACAAATGACCTATCCGCAAATCTGTAGATATAAGTAAATCAAGTCAGCCAAGCTCTGCCCACTGAAAGAGAAGTTAGCAGCTCTCTAAGAAGAGAATGTAAGAGTGGAAAGAACAAGAATACTCACTATTCCCCAGGCTGTGTTCACTGCAAGACTCCATGAGTGGAATGCGTTCCTCGGCTTTCTGCCTCCCCCGGCACCCTTTCACTTTGGTGTCTGTATTGGCCTGAACCATAAGTGGCTCCTGGCGCTTTCGGCGTTGCTTTTTTTCAATGATACGGCGCTGAAAAGGAGTTCAGAGAGATTGTAAGTAAGGAAAAGTTACCATCTACTTACCTACAAAGTTGCACACATAATTCTTTTTAAAATATTTAATTTGACTTTCAGTGACAGATCAGAATTCCACTTCTTTTTATTTCACTAATATTATTCTGGAAGTGCAGAGTCTAATTGTTTTAATCAAGTGAGTTGGTCCATTGGCTGTGACAGGGATTGACTGACCCACTTGTTGCCTAAGCCTGACATGGGCTGAGAGAGAGGGACATCATGGCCTTTGATGCCAAAGGCAGGGCTAGAACCACAGTATTCTGGTACCTTAATCACTAAACCAAAATGACTCCCTTCCTGAGCAGCCTATCTATCCCATAGGAAATTGCCATTGTGTCAACAAACAGAAATTTTACTGCAAAGAGGAAAATAATGTCATGCAAAATATAAAATACAGGCATCACATTAACTAAGATATTTAAAATGTGTTAACCAAATTATATCTTAGTTGCAGAGGTGTACTGTACACCTATACTTAGCCATCCACATTTGTTTTGGATAGTGAGATAGCATATAAATTATAAATAAATGCAGCCTACTTTCAATTTTGTAGGATTGATTTCTGATCAAACACAGAACTGTTTTTATTCAGGGAGCAAATATACTATGGCTTGCATTCTCTTCTTCTTTCTTCTTTCTTTTTCGTTCTTCCTCTCCTCCTCCTCCTCCTCTTATTCTTCTTTTGGTATTGCCACAAATAGGTGTAAGTTTAATTTTAAAATAAAATAAAAGCTGAACTCAGCTATATTTTACAGGGATATATCTCAGTCCCTGAGAAGATGCCCCATGAGTTTCTCTTACTTCCTAGCTCTGAACTAATATTCCTTACTGATGTGGTAAGGTGGTATTATTTTTATTATGGTGTTGTTGTTCATATTAATCATGTTATTTATGTATCACTTTTCCTCTCAAAGAACCCAGTATCTTTGAGTAGGAACACTTTTACAAGGTGGGAGTCCAAACATCAGGTAACAAACAAAGAGAAGAGCTGAATGTTGCTTGGAATGGTTGTTTTAAACCACCACTCCAAGCAACATGATGGAAGGACAAACAGAGTTTAGAGTTAAAAGTTCTGTATCTTACCAGCAGTTTTCCTTTGGACAACATAACATACCTTATGTGACCATTGTTCCATACTGCTTTTAGCTTGCTCTCTAATCTCTCATTGTATCAGATGTTTCTCCACACCAAAAGCCATTTCTTCTCAGCTCAATACCACCAAAGAATTTGTCTCAGAAAAGTCTTTTCCTACCGAAATACCTGGAATTCCAGTTTCTGCTTCCGGATCAATGCTGCCTCACCACTGCCATTGCTAGAAGGAAAAGAAGTGCCAGTGTTGAAAGGTGAACTAGGGAAAGCACGGAGGCGGCGATACAGATTATGGTACATTTTAAGATGTGGCATCACTCTGCCAGCTCCAGGGCAGCCCCATCCGCTGACAGGTGGGCCCCTAGGATTACCTGCTTCCCAAAGATTCTGAATGCCATGGCATTGCAGGGACTTTGTGACCTCACAAAAGCTTCAAAGACCATCCAGGTATAGGTTGGGAAAATAATATTTGTATCTACACATCCCTTGCCCCCAGTGCTCACCCCACCAAAAACTCATTAGTTAAGCCGTTTCCCCCTGAAAATAAGACCGGATCTTATTTTCTTTTGGGCCCCAAAACCAGGACTAGGGTTTATTTTCAGGGGGGATGGTTTTTTCCATGTATGGAAGGCCCACTTCTGCTTGCTCATGGTGGGGTAGGAGGCCATGTGGCACGTTAGTGCCGCTACCATGAGATGGGGAAGTAAAGCTGCCCACACACCTTGCACTGCCTTACCTCAGGGCCCCCACAGTCAGGCCATCCATGCTCCAACCTCTGCTCCGGTGACCCTATCCCGCAGAACCCCATGTGACTACCGGCCCACTTCTGCTTGCTCGCGGCCACATATCAGGAGACTGAGCAATGTGTTGGTGCCGCAGCCACAAGGCGAGCTGGTGTGGCCTGCACCACTTACCTCAAGGCCCCCACAGCCAGACCATCCACACCCCAACAGCTGCCTTGAAGCCATGGCACCAACATACCACTTGACCTCCTGCTCTATTGCAGCCACAAGCAAGCAGAAAAAGTGGAGTGGCAGCACATGGCTGACAATGCCACCAGGGCAAGGCAGGTGTCGGGGCATGAATAGACTGGCTGCGGGGGCCCTGAAGTAAGCCAGTGTGGGGCGTGTGGGCCAGCTCCACACCTTCGGCTCATCTTGTAGCTGCGGCACCAACACATTGCTCGGTCTCCTGCTCTGTTGCGGCCACGAGCAAGCAGAAGTGGGTCGGTAGCCACATGGCCTCCTACCCCACCATGAGCAAGCAGAAGAAGTGGGTCTTCCATACATGGAAAAAAACATCTTCCGCCCTCTCCTCGTGGCCATGATACACACACACACACACACACACACACACACACACACACACACACGTATACAATGGTGGGATTCAAGTAATTTAACAACCGGTTCTCTGCCCTAATAATTTCTTCCAACAATCAGTTTGCCAAACTGCTCAGAAAGTTAACAATCGGTTCACCTGATCCCCTGATATTAAGCCGAATCGGGCTTTTGAGTACAAGGCAATAATGACAAGCACTTATTTCAGGGTTCAAAGAAATATACGACAGGGTCTTATTTTTGGTAAAACATGGTATATCTATCTATCTAGATATATATAGATATAGATATAGAAATATAGATATAGATGTAGATAAAGATATAGATATAGATATAGATATTTCTTCCATTCTTTCTTCCTCAGGGTCCCCTCAGAACCGCCACAAAAGTTCAGGCCTCAAAGTCCTTTTGACAGTCAAACTAGTATAAAATCAAAATACATACAAAATACCATGAAGCCCCTGAAGTAGAAGGCAACTACTCTAGAAAGAACAAAAATAATTAGATGCCCCATCCTAAAGTTTCACTGAACTAGAAGGCTAGACCAGTCTGTGATATTATGTTTAGATTAAAAGTACAATAGGTTAATGTGAGCTTCTAATGTCACAATATTACCATAATTGAAGTTGAGGGCAAAGTACAATTATTTTATCTGGAGACCGTTTTGTTTGTTTGTTTGTTTATTCAGTCTATAGGCTTCCTGAATCCCCAAAACTCTGGTCAGCTTATAATTAAAAAGTAAAAAAGGCAAACATATAAATTTTAAAAAATCTAACAGAACAGGGACTCAACCATTTCCTTGGCCCAAAGCCTGGGAGAATAAACAGATTTGCTTCTCAACTGTCATCTGAATGGAAGCCATGTTGATTTCTCAGAGGAATCATTCTACAGGCAGGCAACTGTGACAGAGAAGATGCCAGAAGAAACTGTCAAATCAAGGAGAGTGGACTCACTCTGCTTGATCTCAACAGAAGGACAGAAGCAACAAAAGGAGGCAGTTCCTCAGATTAAAATACTTTATGCCATGAAGCACTTAAATGCAGAGATATCCTATCGAAACAGTGGCATGTGATTTTAGTACTCATATAAATGACGGAAGTTAAAATTAAATCCCAGTAAAGCAAAAATAGTTGGCATTCTGTTATTATCTTTTCCTGCATGAACTTCTCTTCCATCTTCCAAAGAAGTTTCCACCATTTCTGGGAAGAGCAGAGACTTTTCAGTTGTGGCCCTGAGAGGTGAAGGAGGCCTATCCAAATTCCATTTCTTGGTCTCTGGGAAAAACCTGTCCAGCCATGTTGCTTTCTAGATGATTTGAAGGCCAGCTTGCCTCACAAAGTTGTTCTGAGGATGAAATCCAGGAAGGTGGAATCACTTCAGTCTTTTAATCCTTAGAGCAGTATTTTTCAATCTTGGCATTTCAAGATGTATGGACTTCAACTCCCAGAATTCCCCCAACCAGCTTGCCAGCTGGGGAATTCTGAGAGTTGAAGTCCACATATCTTAAATTTGCCAAGGTTGAGAAACATTGCTTAGAGAGGAGAGATAGAAATGTAATATATACAGTATGAGAACCATCGTACCTCTTGTGTTTATATGTAGCTACTGACTGATATACTAGGAAAAAAGTGCAGTTTTCATTTTGAGCATCCATCTATTGATCTACCATTGTTCCCACATGGATGCAAATTCCAGACTCCAAATCAGAATGGATCTTTTTGAATCACTTCCCATGCCAATCATCACACTGGCAATCCCATTAGTTTTTCAGTATTATTTCCAATTCTTTTTTTTAAAGTGGCACATTATTACTATTTGAAACCTGTTCTGAGTGGGTAGTAGATTCATATCTGATACAAGGGCCAGCCAATCGGAGTATGGATAGAGAAAAAGCAAATAGGAAGTTTGTCCTTTGTAAATGCAAAGGTCACAACATGGACAGCAAAAAAAGAAAGAAAACTGATGCAAAAATAGGACTATCTTTAAAAATAAAGACTCAATCTTTCACAAAGAACTTTCCAATGCAAAATCTCAGCCTTTCTCATAGGTATGACATGATCCACCTAGGCATTCTTTCCTAAAATATTAAGTACAGATAGTCCTTGCTTAACAATGGTAATCGAGACTAGTATTTCCATTACTACATGATGCAGTTGTAAAATGCAATGTCATATAAGCATGCTGCTTATCAAAGGCAGTTCTAGAAGTTACCAGTCATCATAAACCATTAAGCAACTATCTCACATGATGGTGACTTCTGATTTCCTACCATCTTCCCCATTGGCTTTGCTTGTGGGCTGCCAGCAGGGAATATAACAAATTGCAATTATACAATCACAGAATACTGTGACAATTCAGAAATCAGGGCCAATTACCTACTAACTGGACAGGCAGATGGTAGGCACCATGTGATCCTGGGAGTGCTGTAACTTTAAGAAACAGTTGTACCACTTGTTCAATGCTGTTGTAAGTTCAAAGAGTTACTGAATAAGTGGTTGTTAAAAAGGACTACCTTAATACATAGGGCTAGACTCTGCTACCATCAACAAATTTAAACATCTATTCCCACCATGTCTTTGTTGTTATCTTCCTTACCTTCCAGGTGAAGATGTAGTTGAGGATTCCATGATGCTGGGGGGGAAAAATCAGTATAGAAAAATCAAATCATGATTATTAAAAAGGCTTTTTGAATGCTAAATCAGCTCCATAGAGTAAAATAAATGTTTTTCTGTTTTTATCACAAATATTCAGTGCTCCTTTTTCAAGCAGGCCACATCTATAAACTCTAAGCTATACTAATGTAAGCATAGGTCTATAGTATTACATTTGGGATGCAGAAATTCTACAGATCACTAGACGACAGCAATGTAATGTGTAATGTTATGTTCAGAGCCTTACATTTCATGCATGTAAAAAGACTAAGCTTAGCTGCTAAGGTTGTGACCCTGACTTTTTTCCCTTTGCTTATCATTTAAAAGTACAAGTAGCCCTCGACTTACAACCATATATTTAATGTCCATTAAAAGTTACAATGACATTGAAAAAAGTGACTTATGACTTTTTTTTTACATGACCATTGCAGCATCCTCATAGTCACTTGATCAAAATCCAGACACTTGGCAACTGACATGTTGTAGTGTCCCAGGATCATGCGATCACCTGTCGTTATCTTCCAAAAAGCAAAGTCAATGGGAAAGCCTGATTCACTTAACAACAGTATTATAACAACAACTTTGGTGATTCGCTTAACAACTGTGGCAAGAAATATCACAAAATGGGGCAAAACTCACTTAATTGTCTTGCTTAGCAACAGAAATTTGGGCTCAGTTGTGGTTGTAAGTCAAGGATTACCTGTACATCACACAAAGGACATCAGTAAAAGTTTGTATGCCTTTCTTAGTAAGTCAAAAGAGAGAATGTGTTTAAAGAAAAGTTTAGCATTTTAAAAAGGGTGGGGGGGAAAGGGTATTTTTCTTTGTAAGGTCAAAGAATTTGAAAGAATATAGTGAACTTTGCTAATAAAAATGATGATAGTTCATAAAGATTATTAATGTCAGCATTCCAAATAATGCACCCATAGAAAGTAGAACTCCAAGGCAGGTGGATTCCTCAAAGAACAATTTATTGGATACATCATATTGGCACAACTGGTGAAAACCAAGTCAAAAAGTTCTGCAGTTTTCACTCAGTGAAAAATGGAAGTTCCCCTTTCTCACAAGTCAACCATCACATTGCCAACTGAGGTGCTGGCTGGTTGCTTGGTTACTTTACTCCTCCTCCTCCTCCTTCCAGCTGCCTGTTGAAAAGTTCTTGGTTCCCACAGGAAATTTTTTTGTTTTGGCTACAAACCCTCTATTTTTCTCCTCCCTCCCATCCAATTAGGATTTGGTGCAAACAGAAATACATACTATTTCCATAGCAAGGAAGATAAAGCAGGAATAGTTAAATTGATCATTTTATTCAAAGAGGAGAATATATTTAAGTACTTTTTTCACTTTGATATCACTTCTGGATTTTGTGCTTGTGATAAAAAGAAATGAAACTTTGACTTTGGTTTTGTCAATTAGATAGATTTGTCATTATAGAAATAGCTAGTTATATACTGAAATAATGTGTAAAAACAAAACACTGAAGCTGGAATGTTTTTATCTTGTACTCTTGCTAAAATGAGTCAGAAGTCAATGCCTTTTTTTTCTTTTTCCCTTAGACCTCACACTTTCTTTTCCCCTCTTTCTCCTTCTCCTACTCTATTTTTCTTTGTACTTTATATGAGAGAGAGCGAGAGAGAGCACTATAAAAGTGAAAGTATTTCCACCACTGAAAACTTGGTAACTTTTTATTGCATAATGTGAAAAGACATGTTGGAAAGATCTTGCTTTCTGTAGAAGTAGTTGCCAAAAGCTTGATAATATGTGGGAAATTCCTTTAATTACAGGGACTCGTCCAGGCAGATGCCAGGAGTCAAGACAAATTCAAAGGCACAGGAGCCCAATCCAAACACTGAACAGACATTGAGGAATTGCTGTTCTGTTCTTATTCGTTTCACATTCTTTCTACCATGTCTCCAGATATATTTTGAATTCCCCTTATACCGTGCATATATATTCATACATGTTTCTCCTTGGGTCTGCCTCTTCTTTATAATTTTTGGAATGAAGGGAGTTAATTGAAGTTACCTAGGTGGCCCAGAAGAAAATTGACACAATCCAATAGAAATCCAGTGAAGTGGAAAGTGAAGTGAAGTCTTGAAAATTGACATATTTACCCTTTTAATTTCCAGTATGCACATTTCTGGAAGTAGTGATAAACCAGATATTCCCTTTATTCAGATTGGATTTCTTTGTTGATGATGCTCAAAGCAGAAGTTCAAACATTAATCTAGTTTTTACAATCCATTAAAATATATCCTAGCAACTCCTAACAAAGGCAATGTAACTCATGCTCAGTTTAATTTTAAAGCTAAGATGTTGCCAGAACAAATCTTTACAGAAGGATTTCTATGGGAGGATTCTAATAGATGTTCTTGTATATAATATATGTTTCTTTACTTAAGGTGACTTCATGAGCTCTCTCTCTATATATAACTAAATGAACCAGGACTTTAGCATAAGTGATGCCTGGAGAATATTTTTGGCCCAGAAAAGCTATCATAAGAGATTTTGAGGAGTTTTGTGAAGCAGGGAGAATAAAACATTTAATCTAATCATTTAGGGGAAAAAACTCAGGGGAGAAAATTTCAGTCAAATGCCTTCTCATTAATTTAGCAGCTATTCCAGAATATGGCTGAGATCTACAGATGGATACCAATACTGTATAAATAATGTTACTGAAAACTTCAGTTCCCACCAACCCCAGCAAATTATTAAGGGATTGTGGGAGCTGGGATTCCAAAACTTTTTCACAGTTGGCTGTTCTTGCCCAGCACTCATTTATTTTGAGCAATTAATTTGCTCTTCTTTCTTTCTTCTGTTTTGTTTAAAGAATGGGTGTCTAATCTTGGCAACTTTATGATTTATGGACTTCAACTACCAGAATTCCCCAGTCACCCTGGCTGGGAAATTCTAGGAGATGAATTCCTTAAGTTTTAAAGTTGCCAAGGTTGAGCAGCCCTTTAGAGAGTTAACATAAATTGTAAAATAGGGGAAGATTTATTATCATCCCAATCTATAAGAACATTATAAGAGGCTCTGACACTTCCCTGCCTCACATGTTTTTACTATGTACTTACTTTGATGGAATTTGTAATCTATAAAAAATGAATTTCAGTTTCCATTTCTCCTCCATATTTGTTATTATAAATTACAAGGGAAGGGTTTTCCAAAATAGCTCTAAATCCTTTTTTTAAATTGTAATTCAATACGAAAAGTTTGCAGGAACTCTTAAATAGTAGCTCCCAGAGATAGAAACAATTTTAATTTGTATAATATCATTATTATTACTATTTCTTCTAACTATCAAACATTATCAATTACATAGGTTTGAAATACCTATCCATAAAGAAGAAAAATAAACCCAACTGCAAATCCTAAAGTCAGTCCCACCTCTCATATGGGTTGGCTTGGAAGAATGTATTTCAAACACTTTGGAGAGAGAATGGGATTGCCAATAATAGTAGTCATCATTTTCTTTAAAAAAAAACAATTAGGGAACTCAACCCTTTTTAGTGGTTTAAGATTTCAGGCTATTTCTACCCAATTCAGGATGAACAATTGCAGAAAGCTGGAACCTAAGGCTGATACTGAAAAAGACCGTCTCAAGATAAATAAAGAATTCAGGATGGATAAAAACACAAAATTGTAACATTTTTTTTCTTGTGGGCAAATAGTGAGTTGGTGTGGGAAAGCAGAGGAAGAGGCAATTATTTTCTGCTCCAGGGCTTTTCCTACCTTAGCCAGTTAAGCCCAAAGACCTAGTTTTTACCCTCAGCAATAATCACAGTAGATCTCAATCTGTAGATGTTAGGAAGATTTACAAAGCTGCCTTATGCTGTGTCAGGCTTGGTTTATCTAGCTTAGTATCGTTAATACTGCATATGGGCTTTTCCCCACAGGCATCCAGCTGCCGCACAAACATGCTCTGGCAACACTTTGTCATTGCGACCCTTGACATTTCCTTCCTCTTCTCTCCACCAATATCTCAACTTATTCTCGGTTTCCCTGTTATTCTGGCACCAACCAAGGGCATCCTTCTAACCTCGGCAACTTTAGGATGTGTGAATGTCAACTCCCAGAATTCCCCAGCCAGCCATACTTGAGAAGTCCACACATCTTAGTTATCCAGGTTGGGAAACACTATTTTAGAGGCCTAAACCTGTTAAACTTCGTCACCCATTACCATGGAAGGATGTCAGGTGACTGAGGCACAGGCAATAGAGACATAATAGGGATTCACCACAAGGACAGCTGATTACATGATGACACACTTTTCACTAGATCAAGAATTAAGGAGGAATATTTTGCGTCACAGGAAAATTTTATCAAGAGCTCAACAATATCGCAGACAATGGTGCTACCTAGACTGGCTTGGGGAAACCTAAGATTGTATTTATTGATAATATTCAATAAATCATCTCCAATCTTGGAGAATCAATACAAAGGGAGTATAGTTCATATTGAAGATTGAAGAATCAACAACCTAGTTCATTCATATATATTTTTAAAACTCCCTTTTTGTCCCCCTATAATCCCTTAATTTGGAGTACAGTCTAGCTACTGGATGCGTTACGGATGGAGGGATACTGTATGTATATATATATATTTAGACACTGGCGATTAAAAACTTTTGTAGTCTTCTGGAAATTATCTATATCTATATCTATTTTCTGAGGTTTTTGCGGGTGTTTATATGTAGGTCTTTGGTTATTTGGGTCTTCTCCTGCATAAAATTGGAAGTATCTTGGCGACGTTTCGACGAAGTCTCATTCATCATCTTCAGGCTGGTGTTCTCGGCTCCTGGAAGCACGAAGCCAAGAACACCAGCCTGAAGATGACGAATGAGACTTCGTCGAAACGTCGCCAAGATACTTCCAATTCTACGCGGGAGAAGACCCGAATAACCAAAGACCTACATCTATATCTATATCTCTATATCTATATCCATATCTGTACCTACATCTACCTACCTACTGTGTATATATATATATAGTGAGTGGTGTGTGTGTGTGTGTGTGTGTGTGTGTGTTTCTTTAAGCCAGGTTTTTCCTACATAGCCAAGATATTTCTGCAAACCCTGATTGAGCGAAATCACATTCACTACTTTCTGAGGGTTTCTTTCTCTCTTTTCATTCTGGCAGCAAGCAGATTTTGTGCTTGCCCATTTGGAGACTTGGAGACTTATATAGCTATTTCTGGCTCATTAGCTATCTTCAGTAAGCCACACCTACATCTCATGTATCTTCCCTGTAAAAGGTATAATATCTATTTTCTTACTTTTTGTAGGTTCTATATGTGTTTTTCTTTAAGCCAGGTTTTTCCTACGTAGCCAGGGTTCTGCAAACCCTGATTGAGCGAAATCACATTCACTACTTTCTCTTTTTTCTCTCTTTTCATTCTGGCAGCAAGCAGAAAAAAACCCCCAGAAAGTAGTGAATGTGATTTTGCTCAATCACAGTTTGCAGAAACATCTTGGCTACGTAGGAAAAACCTGGCTTAAAGAAAAACATACATACATACATATATATATATACATATATATATGCATCATTCTTTATATATATAGAGAGAGTATATATGTGTGTGTGTGTGTGTGTGTGTGTATGTATGTGTGTGTGTGTATGTATATATATATGTATGTATGTATAAATATAAATTTCCAGAAGCTTACAAAAGTTTTTAATCCCCAGAGTCTAAAAATAACAATAAACAATAAACAATAACTGATAAAAAATACTTTAATAACTATAAAGATCGGATTGATTAAAAACTAGATTGGAATTCTGTTGTGGTCCAAAGTGCCCTATTCTTTCTGTGCTGTGAATCCCTTTGCCTGAATCACAGGTTTCGTTTCTGATTCCACTTGTAGATCTCAGGATTTGAGTAAAAAGCTCAGCAGATTCTACATGCCTGAAATCTGCCCATTTCTGACTTAGATGGCAGACTTCGCAACAGTGCAACCAGTTTTGCCATTAGAAGTTTTTTTAAAAAACATGACCTCAGGAGACTAAGAGTGTGGATTAAAAGCATGAAGGTTTGGTAATAGCAGGGCTGTCCATTTCAGGCTTCTATAGTTATCCCAAGATGGACAGGGCATTAGAGATTAACATGAATAGAACCTCAGAGGTGCACACTCACACACATATAGAGAGAGAATGCTCTCTGTAACTTACATCTTGTGTCTCGGAGAGGACTGCACTAAAATAGGCTCCAACTGCAACTGAAAGTGGGGGGAAAGAAACAGATATTTAAGAACATCTTGCAAAATAGTTTTCCTGCACCTTTAAGTATGGCCCAGTAATTTGAACTCTGACTCAGAAAGTGCCTCTGTTCTAAATCACTGAACTTTACTCCTCTTTGAAGCAAAAAGTCCTTGCTTTCTTCTCTTTCCTTTTTGTGCCTGTGTTACAAAGCTCCAGAATCCATTATTGCTTCTGTGCTCAGCCACTTTTGGCGCACACTAAAAACATGTTTCAAATATTTGTATCCCACAGTTTGCTATGGAATGCAAACAAAGCTAACTGAGCCACACAACACAATGATATTCAATCCCAAAAAAGCCAGGTTCCCTTTTTACTTACCCTCTTTCCACAGTATCCAGAAATCCCAGCTCTCAAATCTCAAATATCCAAGTTAGATCCTGTCCTCCTTCCCATTTTTTTCTCTTTCTCTTTCTCTCCCTTCCCTTCTTTCTCTCGCTCAGTTCTGACGTTGCCTTCAAATTGCAGCTGGCTCAGTGGGAGGGCAGTGGATGGTCCCTCCTCCTCTCCCACCAAAACCGGCATCGCATTCTCTCCTGCTTAATCAGCTTTGTCTGTCTTAAGTCTCCAGGTCTTGTGGCTGGCATAGAGTCTTCTTTATGGAGACTTCAAAGTTTGTATATATAAAGGCCTACTGTAGACTCTGCCAGTAGCCACATGTTTCTCTACACCCTGTTTGAATATACGGTACTTAAAAGTAAGTGAGAAAGTGGGTATGTGAGTGATTAGCTTCAGAAATCCATGTGGGTACATTTCTATTTAGATAATTAGGTCTCCCAATGTCCCTGGCTGAGCATAAGATCATAGTTATGCAAATAGTGGGAAAAACAATTGCAGGCATTCTGTAAGTTCATTCACCTACGTGTGAACATACTGTCTTTCTCTATGAAGGTCATAGGAGTATTGAGGCCCAAAAAGGGAGAGGTATTTAATTTGCCCACACAACCAGATGCAGAAATTATGTGCAAATGAGCATATGTGAACTCTAAGCATCATACAGTTGTTAAGCATCATGATGCACATATAAGCAGCTCTGAATAATTGGCATAATGGGCATTTCAACGGCTTGGATTCAGATTCAATTTTTACACAGCCAAGCTGATACAATTCAATAGCCCATTTTGTTTTTCCTGTAGAAGTTTCTGCAGACTTAGGAAAATACTACACGCTGGGTCAAGGAATCCCACTGGCTATGATGAAAGGGAGGAATTCCTGAAAAAAACAAAGGCATTTTCTGTGACATTAATTCTGCTCCTAGAAAGAATTTCCATTCAGTTTTCAGACATTCCTTCTCAGCTCTGTAGCTGACCTAATTCAGGACTCTCCTGCTATATGTAACTGACTATCATGACAAAATAACAGAATAATAGAGTTGGAAGGAACTCTATTCAAGGTCTTCTAGTTCAGCTCTCTGCTCAGCTAGGACACCCTAAACGATTTCAGACAAATGGTGTCCAATCTCTTCTTAAAAATCTCCAGTGGTGGAGCATCCACAACTTCTGGAGGCAAGTAGTTCCACTGATTGTTTTAACTGTCAGAAAATTTCTCCTTAGTTCTAGGTTGGTTCTCTCCTTGATTAATTTCCATCTATTGCTTCTTCTTTTTTTAAAAATATACTTTATTGATTTTTTATAGATACAAAAAATTTTCATTTCTATTTACATCGGTGTTTATACATATATACATAAAATTACTTGGTGTCACTTTTACCATTTGTTATTATTTATTTAACACACCTTTTACTCCTGTTTTTGTTTTGTTTTTTCGTTCATCCATTCGTACCACCTTTCCCACACAGTATAGTAATCTGAGTTTTCATCATTATTTATTTCATAGGTTCCAACTCCATCTATTGCTTCTTGTCCTGCCCTCAGGAGCCTTGGAGAATAGCTTGGCTCCCTCTTCTTTGTGGCAACCCCTGAGATATTGGAACACTGCTATCATGTCATCCCTACTCCTTCTTTTCATTAAATTAGACACACCCAGTTCCTGCAACCGTTCTTCATATGTTTTAGCCTCCAGTCTAAACATCAACTGTGTTGCTCTTCTCTGTGCTCTTTCTAGAGTCTGAACCTCTTTTTATATCATGGCGATCAAAACTGATGCAATATTCCTAATGTGGTTTTACCAAAGTAGTATTAACACTTCACATGATCTTGATTATATCCCTCTGTTAGCTTTTCTGGCAGCTGCAGCACACTGCTGGCTCATATTTCAGTGATTGTTTACTAGAACTCCAAGATCCTTCTTTCACAGTTACTACTGTTGAGACAAGTACCACCTATTCTGTACCTATGCATTTGGTTTTTCTTGCCTAAATATAAAAGCTTACTTTTCTCTACACTGAATTTCATTTGTTAGATAGGGCCCAGTGTTCAAGTCTGTCAAGATCCTTCTGTATCTTGAGCCTATCTTCTACAGCAGGAATGTCAAACTGAATTTCATTAAGGGCTGCATCAGGGTTGTGTTTGACCTCGGGAGGGTAGGGTGGGGTGCTGAGTGGGCATGGCAGGGGTGGGCATGGCCAGCTTAATGTCCTGCAGTCCTCTACCAGCAAAAACAGAACCTGGGAGGGTCCTCCCAAGCTCTATTTCCGCTGGCAGAAGGCTGCACAAGGCCATTGCAACCAAAAAACGGAGCTCAGGAGGGCCGCACACGGCCCCACTGAGATCCATTTTCACTGGCAGAGGCACCATAGGCTGGTCCTTCACTGTTTCCAGGGTGGTCCCATGGGCCAGATCTAAGCATCCCATGGGCCGGATTTGGCCCACAGGCCTTAAGTTTTACACCCCTGTTCTAGAGTATTGGCTATTCCTGCCAGCTTGGTATCATCTGCAAATTTGATGAGTTGATGGTAAATTGAATAACTCCATACCAGACACATGCACATTCATACCCAGTATTAAATGTTCAGGAAATGCCGATGTGAATGTCTTTACATCATCCGCTTTATTTATTGTTGTACTTCAAATTCTCATAATCTCCATGAATTTCGGAGTTGCAGAGCAGAGTTTAGGAAATATTGTCTTTGGTTTCACTTTAAACCAATGTTTCTGAACCTTTGCCATTTTAAAAGTGGACTTCTTCCTAGAATTCCCTAACCAACTATTCCCTAGCCAGGAATCCTAGAAGCTGGAATCCACCAAACTAAAATGTTGCCAGGTTTGGAACAATTTGAAAAATACTGATTTAATCAAAACCAACGTTGTGCTATACCTGTCCAATTTTTAAAAAAACTTTCCAAAAAGGCTTATTAATACTTGGATGGGACACCCACCATTAAATCCCAGGGTGGCATACTCTAATAAGAAGTTGAACAAACATTTCAGAATAAAGCAATAGCAACACATTTCATCGCCAATATGTTTCTATAATATAACAAGGAGCCAAGCTTGTCTGAAAAGAACTTTACTATGAAAGTCTCTGATCATTTACAACTTTGTATCTTGTTATCGTAAGCAGGTAGTCTATATATTTATCCAATCATATTTCATCAAGAGAAATATCTTACCCTTATTTACATTACAGTTATATTGTTTGACTGGACTATAACCTCATAATTCTGTCCCAATCAGTATCTCTAAGAGGCTCCGAAACATAGATTTAAGATCCCTGTTTTTTCTTGTTGCTGACCTCTAAAATCTGATATTCAGAAGCATCTCTGAATATGTCAATTTCCCTCAGGTCTAAGATGTATTCATCAATGTAGTTTTAGTTCATTTATTTGAAAAAAAAATCGTAACTACTGATGACTTAGATTCTGCATTTAGATTTTCTAAGTTTCACCCTGTGCCATGTTAAGTTCATATTTTTGTTAGCCCGACTGCTGATTTCTTTAATTAAGAAAACCCAAATTCTAAAAATGAATAAGTAAAAAAGAAAGTTTATCTAACTATTTTCTTAATCTTGCTCATAACTTTACAAATTGTTATCAGATGAGTTCACATTGTGCCTTAACATCATATATCTCATCCTTTGTCTTAGTGTAGTGTGCAAACCCACTATGGTTCGTAAACTGAGCTTATCACTTGATATTATGTGTGAAATCAACTACTAGGCTTATTCAATAAATTGTGTATTTTAAAAAAACATATCTTAGAACACTATGTGAACACAGTAGTCATGTTTCCATATAAGTCTTTTACATAGTGTCCCATATGTACTTGAACTCAAATAGAAAAATAAGTATTTATTTTTTTTCCTTTCATTAACTTACCTTATCTGGAGATTTCAGCCTTTTTGACATGCTAATATCATCTTCCCAGTGGAGCATGGCCATTGCACTTCGTTATCCTATAATCCTAAAAACGTATTTGCCAATATATTTTTGCAAAGCAGCCTTTGCTGCTTAAAAAAAATCCCTCAGGAAATAGATCAGTTCAAGCTCAAAAGTTGCTACTTTACTTAACTTTTTCCCTGCTAATTACGGTAATATTTTTATTTCTACAATTCACTGAAGCTGCTTTATGTACTTGTATATCTAATGTTAAGGGCTAGGGCTGCCAAACAGGTTACTGTTTTCTTATTGAACAATGGGTAACCATGACAGTGCCAGCCAGTTACAAAGGCACAAAAATGGTATTCTGTTCTGGAATGATGAATTCCAGAATGTTTATACAATGATTTTCACAATTCCCCTAAGGCAGTCTCCCACAACTGTTACCTTCCTGCAATTATCCAGATGAACCACTTTGCAGTTTCCATCAATCCTGGCCAGTATAGTTGTTGTCATCAGGATGAAAAACACTATTCTAGGAAACCAATTTTAGCATAGTGTGACCTGATTTTTATGGCTCTTATATGTTCTAATTTTGTTTGGATTATATCATTTTTCTACCATCAATTTTCTTCTCATTTTTTCCTTCCTTTTTGACCCACCCTCCCCTGAAACAAACCACTCTTAGCTGGATCACCTTCTCATAGCTGTGACTGATCCCTTCATTCCTCCCTTCCATCCTGTGCTTCTTGGCCATTTTGCTGTCTGCTTATGCAATGGATTATTTGCAGATATAAAACAAAATAGAATGCTGATATAATTTTTCATAAACAGATAGTCCTCGACTTACAACAATTTGCTTAGTGACCGTTCAAAATTACAACAGCACCGAAGAAAGCAATTTATACTGTTTTTCAGACTTATGACTGTTACCATTGATCCCAATGATCACATGATTAAAATTGAGATGCTTTGCAAGTGATTCATATTTATGATGGTTGCAGTGCCCCAGGGTCATGTGGTCATCTTTTATGTCCTTCTGACCAGCAAAGTCAATGAGGAAGCCAGATTCACTTAACAACCGTGTTACTAACTTAACTGCAGTAATTCACTTAACTACTGTAGCAAAAAAGGTAAGTAAAATGGGGCAAAATTCATTTAACAAATCTCTCACTTAGCAACATAATTTTTGGGCTCAATTGTGGTCATAAGTCAAAGATTACTTGTACTGTATTTTTCTATTCTTTTACTATCCTACCCACACAATCCCCTGCACAAAATAACCCACCAAAACTTTTGGACAACAACTCACTTATAGGCCTGCCTGGAACTGCAGAAGTAGAAGCAGATTGTAAAGTCTAATTCTCAGATTCCATTTTAAAACTGGACGGGATGGCTTAAATCATTATTTCTCAACATTAGCAGCTATGAACTTCAATTCCCAGAATTCTTCAACCTGCCCTGGGGAATTCTGGGTATTGAAGTCCACACATCTTAAAATTGCCAAGTTTGAAAAACATTGGTTTGAAACATAAATCCTGCCCCTCCTGATGCTTGCTTTTTATTTATTTATTTATTGGTTCAATTTATATACTCGCCCTTCTCCGGAGACTCAGGGCAGGTTACAATGCGTTAAGTATGTAACCTAAGCTAGAATTCTGGAAAAACCAAATCTTCATTTCCCCACCTTTTAGGAATCCATTTTGAGATTTTTCCTTTGGATAAATTTAAATCTTAAATTAAAAACAAAAACCCTGTGCAGTTTTTAATTAGAGCTATTCCATTTGGATAGCAAAAAATCCAGACAGCACATTAGATGACAGCAAAGAGTTAGTTTTCATTGATAGCGATTATCTGGATTTTGGTAACCCAAATTGGATAGTTCTATTTTCATGCACCTTGAACATGCTCAAGATCAGGTTTGGGTCTTGCTTTTTTCACCCAGGCTTCAATTAATTTCTTGAATTCAATGAAAAACAAATTTATAAGGAAACCCTGTCACGGATTGTATACCGACACACTATATTCTGTGAATCTGTATCACTTGGGGCGGGGGGAGGGTTCTTCGCGGAAAACTGTAAAAAGGAAGAATGTTAGGAGCGTTCCTTCCGGGAAAAGTGGGGGGGGATTCTTATAGGCCCATGCAAATAAGGAGAAGCGAAAGAAAGCGAAGGCGTGGCCTTCTATGCAAAAGAGCCTGAAATACAGGTCATGATGCAAAACGGAGCGCCGGACGTGACACGGTAGAAAGTGGCGTATCCGAAACTCAGGATAAAGAGGCGTGGCCAGCTAGGTAGATATTAAGGCGGGGCTTAGAGGTAGGCTTGAGAGGCGGTTAGAGTCGAGTAGCTGGTAGAACGTTCGCGGCCTGGGTCACGTGGCGCGCAGTCCCGGCACAGAAGAGCTTTGGGTAATCGAGTGTGAAAAATCGGTGTTCCCGAAGGTTTCTCTGTGCATGTACAGAGTGCGTTTGGTTCACATTTCCGTCTCCAACTCGCGCAGTTCGTGATCAGTGTCTGTAAGGGAAAGAGAGTGCCGTTCTCCACCGTAAGTACGGCCCCGGCTGTGTGGAAGGGTATATTCCTTGATTTGACAGCTGATATTTGGTATGTCGAAAAGCAAAAAAGAAAGAAAGAAAAAGAAAAGAAAAAGGGTCAAGCTTCTTTGTGTGTATCTGGGTTTCGCGATTTTGTAGGATTTGGTTTTAACAAAATAACAGAGTTGGAGGGGACCTTGGAGGTCTTCTAGTCCAACCCCCTGCTGAGGCAGGAAACCCTAATACCGTTTCTGGCAAATGGTTGTCCAATCTCTTATTAAAGACTTCCAGTGTTGAGGCAGTCACAATTTCTGGGGTTGGGGTTGACCTACATTGAAAAAACTTGCCATGTTACCTTCAGTTTCTTTCCGTGGAAATGGAAGATGGTGACCCAGGAATTTGTTGCTTGCTCCTGTTTGAATTACATGAAGTAATCCCCTTCATGGATCAACTACCTTGTCGTGGCGAAGGGGCTTGCATAGCTCAATTAACCTATGAGCTGTGCCATGCAGGGCCATCCAAATCGGACAGGTCATAGCAGGGAGCCCTGACAAAATGTGATCCAATGGCGAAGGAAATGGCAACCCACTCCAGTATCTTTGCCATGAAAACCCCATGGACAGTACTAAAAGGCAAAAAGATATGATGCCGGAAGATGATCCCCTGTGGTCGGAAGTGTCCAAAATGCTACTGAGGAAGAGCAGAGAGCTAATACTAGTAGCGCCAGAAAGAGTGAAGCGACTGGGCCAAAGCCGAAAGGACGCTCAGCTGTGGATGCATCTGGTAGTGAAAGGAAAGTCTGATGCTGTAAAGATCTATTCTCCATAGAAATCTGGAATATAAGATTCATGAATCAAGGCAAGCTCGATGTGGTCAAACAAGAGTTGAAAAGACTGAACATTGACATTTTAGGAATCAGCGAACTAAAATGGACAGGAATGGGTGAATTTAATTCAGATGACCATCAGGTATACTACTGCAGGCAAGAATCCCTCAGAAAAAATGGAATAGCCTTCATAATAAGAGTAGGAAAAGCAATACTGGAATGCAATCCCTAAAATGACAGAATGATCTCAATTCGAATCCAAGGCAAACCGTTCAATATCACAGTAGTCCAAGTCTATGCCCCAACCACTGGTCCTGAAGAGGATGAAACTGACCGGTTCTATGAAGCCCTACAGCACCTTATAGAATTTACACCAAAAAATGATGTCTTTATCATCATGGGGGATTGGAATGCTAAAGTAGGAAGCCAAAAGATAACCGGAATAACAGGCAAGTTTGGCCTTGGACTACAAAATGAAGCAAGGTATAGGCTGGTAAAATTTTGTCAAGAGAATATGATGGTCATAGCAAACGCTCTTTTCCAACAATCCAAGAGATGACTCTACACATGGACATCACCAGACAGTCAACACAGAAATCAGATTGACTATGTGCTCTGCAGCCAAAGATGGAGAAGCTCTATATAGTCAGTAAATCAAGACCAGGAGCTGATTGTGGCTCAGACCATGACCTTCTCATTGCAAAACTTAGATTTAAAATGAAGAAAGTAGGGAAAAGCACTAGGCCACTCAAATATGAACTAAATCATATCCCTGATGAATACACAGTAAAGGTGACAGATAGATTTAAGGAATTAGATCTGATAGAGTGCCTGAAGAACTATGGACAGAGGTTCACAACATTGTACAAGAGGTAGTAACTAAAACCATCCCAAAGAAAAAGAAAGGCAAGAAAGCAAAATGGTTGTCTGAGGAAGCTTTATAAATAGCTGAGGAAAGAAGGGAAGCGAAAGGCAAGGGAGAAAGAGAAAGATATACCCAATTGAATGCAGAATTCCAGAGAATAGCTAAAAGAGATAAGAATGTATTCTTAAATGAACAGTGCAAAGAAATAGAAGAAAACAATACAATAGGTAGGACCAGAGATCTCTTCCAGAAAATTTGAGATATGAAGGGAAAGTTTCACGCAAAGATGGGCATGACAAAGGACCAAAATGTCAGGGACCTAACAGAGGCAGAAGAGATTAAGAAGAGGTGGCAAAATTACACAGAAGAACTATACAAGAACGAATTTAATGTCCCTGATAACCACAATGGGGTGGTTATCACACCATTGCACTCATTTCACATGCTAGTAAGATTATGCTTAAAATCCTACAAGTTAGGCTCCAGCAGTATGTGGATCGAGAACTACCAGAAGTACAAGCAGAATTTCAAAGAGGCCAAGGAACTAGAGATCAAATTGCCAACATTGCTGGATCATGGAAAAAGCTAGAGAGTTCCAGAAAAATCTACTTCTGCTTCATTGACCATGCTAAAGCCTTTGATTGTGTGGATCGCAACAAATTGTGGCAAGTTCTTAAAGAGATGGGAGTACCAGACTATCTTATCTGTCTCTTGAGAAACCTATATGCAGGTCAAGAAGCAACATTGAGAACTGGACACAGAACCACTGATTGGTTCAAAATTGGGAAAGGAGTCCGGCAAGGATAGTTGTATACTGTATACTTGTATACTGTACACTGTTGCCCTGCCTATTTAACTTATATGCAAAGCTCAGCATGAGAAAGGTGGGGCTAGATGAATCAAAGGTTGGAATTAAGATTTCTGGGAGAAATATCAACAACCTCAGATATGCAGATGATACCACTCTAGTGTCAGGAAGCAAAGAGGAACTAAAGAGCCTCTTGATGTGGGTGGAGGAGGAGAGTGCAAAAGTTGGCTTGAAACTCAACATTAAGAAAACTAAGATCATGGCATCTGGCCCTCTCAATTCCTGGCAAATAGATGGGGAAGAAATGTAGTTAGTGACAGATTGTATTTTCCTGGGCTCCAAGATAACTGCAGATGGGGACTGCAGCCAAGAAATTAAAAGACGCTTGCTCCTGGGGAGGAAAACTATGGCAAATCATACTAAAAAGCAGATACATCACCCTGCAACAAAAGTGTGTATAGTCAAGGCTATGGTTTTCCCAGTTGCAATGTATGGCTCTGAAAGTTGGACCATAACAAAGTCTGAGCCCCAAAGAATTGAGATCTTTGAACTATGGTGCTGGAGAAGACTCCTGCGAGTCCCTTGGACTGCAGAGTGATCAAACCGGTCAATCCTAGAGGAGATCAGCCCTGACTGCTCTTGAAGATGAAACTCAAATACTTTGGCCACATAATGAGAAGGAAGGACTCACTGGAGAAGAGCCTAATGCTGGGAACGATTGAGGGCAAAAGAAGAATGGGACGACAGAGAACGAGGTGGTTGAATGGAGTCACTGAAGCAGTCGGTGTGAGCTTAAATGGACTCCAGAGGATGGTAGAGGACATGAAGGCCTGGAGGAATGTTGTCCATGAGGTTGCGATGGGTTGGACACGACTTCGCAACTAACAACAATCTGTTTGAACTTTGCAAGTTTCCAAAAGATTCCTGTTTTAGAGTTTCTGGCTTCCTCTCCTAAACTGTGGAGCCCTGTTAAAGCAGCTTGTTTTCCTCTCTTAAGTTACTTACCCTTTTTTCTTTATGTCGCTTGTGATTTCAGGGGCTCAGAAAGATGCATCTATCGTGGTTTATGGCCTTTACCCTCTTAGGGTTGGCTATCTGTGTGCCCATTGAACGGCCCAAAGAGAAACAAGAAGCTGCCCCAGAACCACCAGTAAGTACTCTGAGGATTGTCCATAGTTCTCTGCTTCACAAAGGCCTTTATACGTCCATATATATTTTATTAGAAGAGGATTTTACATAAATTTAAAAAACTAAGAAAAAAAATCCTAAAAGAAAAAAAAATACAAAAAATACAAAAGAATAAAGGAAATGTAAGAATAACAGGATATCTAAAGCGTTTCACCTTTTTTTGGTGGGGGGGCAGGAGTTACAAACCTAATAATTAACATCTGTACTCTCAAATTACAAACATGGTTCTCTTCTTTCCATAATCAGTTCTTTTTAATCAATAAATCCCCAAATTGTCTGTTGATTTTTATCCATTTTCAGCAAAAAGTTCATAAAAGATTTCTTTTTTATACATTATCGTACATAATCTTTCCTTAAGCAAACAAGCCAATTTAGCAATTTTTGCAAATTGCAGCAGCCTTTATTGAAGCTCCATATAAGTTACTATGGCAATTGTACTGTCCTTCCCAAAATGGACAACTCACATCCTGCCAGAGAGGCTTGCTTGGACTGGAATTTGAGGTTGTAAGATTCTGATATGAAATGGAAACTGCTCCTTTAAGCCCAACATAATTCCACCTGGAATGGCTTTCCTGTCTCCATATCCTAGCAGTACTAATTGTCAAAAATTTAATATGGGTTGGGTGAGAGGGTAAAGTGAATGGAAGGGACTGAGCAGCATTTGGGACTTAACAGAAAAATATATGGCTAAACTAGGTTGTTTTGTTCAGTTCATGAATTGCATTGTATTAACTCATTTGGAAGGAGGGTCTCCAAGGTTTTCTCACAACCTTAATGACAACTGGCCTGAGATCATCTTATTCTAGTTGTCTGAACTAGTCACAGATAAAGATTATAATGGATACTACACTGGTAAAACTGTTACAGAAGATGTAAGATGAAAAATGGTGTTGGACCAAATTTCAGAATAATCTGGTGCTCCCTCACAAGAGAGGCCAAATTGAAGACCCACATAAGATACATTACCAATTGTACTGCCCCTTTCCATATTTGTGCTTTCCATAACTAGTCTTCAGCCGGATGCAATATCTAGTGCTAGGGTTTAAATGGCAATTATGTGGGTTCATCCACAAGACATTAACAGTAAATTTGAAAGGGACCTTGGAGCTCCTCTAGTCCAAAGCATTGGGCCCTAACTATATAGTGAACTATACCTGGACAATAAAAATTATTCTTCCCTCTCCTGACTATGGATAATGTTATGTTATAATAAGTCTCTTCAGAGGGTTTTTTCAGTGCACATTTTGGAAAAAAACCCCACTTTGCTCTTGTCCTCCACTTCATCCTTTCCCAACTTGAGGTCTTTAAGTGGGGACTTAAGTTCCCAAAATTCCCAAACTAGCATCCTTACGATGAGCTCAAGCTGAGGAAGGCTGCTATTCTCAAACTAAGTTTAAGTGGACATCACTAATATAAATGCACTATCTTTACTTTTAGCCACTCTTGTTATTTTTCCCTTCCTCCTCCATTATTTTCAGTTTTAGATTGTAAAGTTCTCCAGGCATAACCTTGCCGCTTTGTACTTAGTAATATATTTTGCATTTTATTAGCATGATACTATCCTTTCTGAAGTTCAGTTGTGAATGCTGGTGCTAATGTATCATGAGTAGCACTATCTGTAACCAGAAGAAAAATTTCAGTAAGTCTTATGGAAAAAGTGCAACATGTGGTGGATTTGACTCCTGACTTTTTTTTTCTGCAGGATACAGGCTTGTATTATCACCGCTACCTCCAAGAAGTCATCAATGTGTTGGAAACTGATGGGCATTTCCGGGAAAAGCTGCAAGCAGCCAATGCTGAGGACATCAAGGTGAATTGGTTTATTAAATACATGCATATTTGGTTAGAAAGTAAAATACTGTAGACTTGATATATAATGAAGTAGGAGATATGTAAATGTGTATATAGAGCAAGGAATAGACTACTTATTAACTTGATTTTGACGTAAATGTTAGAAACCAGAGATGTTGAGCAATGTCCGTTATTTTACTTTTAAAACTAATAAAATATTTTTTTTTAAAAAAGGTGAATTGGGGTATACAAGGGTGGCTGTTGTGTCATAACTAGGGCTAAATCCTCTCTTTTACCACCATTGTGGGTAGTTCAGTTTGGTAAACTTGGATTTGTGTTTTGGACTTAGTAATGGATACAAACCACCTTTACTATATAGCACTTTTTATTTAGAGAAAGTAGTGTGTTCCTACTTTCCTGTGTCTTAAAGTAAAATACATGGGAAATGATACACATACACACACAAACAGTCCTCCACTTACAATCAATCATTTAGTAACCATGTGAGTTACAATAGTGCTGAAGAGTAATTTACAACTGGTTCTTGGACTACAACCAGATGCAACATGCCCATGGTCTTGTGATGAAAATTTAGGCATTTGGCAACTGCCATACATTTAGACAATTGAAATGTTCCAGGGTGATATGAATGCCATTTGCAACCTTCCTAGCAGCTTCTGACAAAGTTAATGGGGGAATCTGGATTCACCTAATGGCCACATGATTCACTTAACAACTGAAGTGATTTGCTTAAAATTCGCAAAAAAAATATCAGAGCAATTACTTTAACCGCCTTCTTTAACAGTGAAAATTCTGGTAAGCTGAGTACTACAGAATCAACAGGATATAGTGACCAATTAGGATGAGAAAACCTAACTCGATTCAGATCCCAGTGTTTACCCAAATTCCTTTGATCAAGCACATTGGAAACTCTGAGTTGCAGCAGACTTATAAATTGAAATTGTAGATATATATTATAATTATGTACTTTTCAAGTTTGTTGTCAGATAAAAAAGGGACTACATACATAATTCCTCAGCACAAGACTAGGATCAAAGTAAAATAAAATATCTGCTTCCTTGTTGCTCCTTTCAGAGTGGAAAACTTAGCAAAGAGCTGGACTTTGTGGGTCACAGTGTCCGCACTAAGTTAGATGAACTGAAGAGACAGGAGGTGTCCCGGCTTCGGATGCTCCTGAAAGCCAAAATGGATGCCACGATGGAACAAGGTGAGCTGAGATAGGAGAGTGTTGATGGTGGGATTCCTGCAAATGTTGAGAACAGAGAATGGGTCAAGCCCCAATCCTGGGTGCTATTGTTGTAGTGTCATTAATTGGATAGATGGACAATAGCTGTTTGATGGCTGGTCATTCCTGGTATGGAATCATTGTGCAAACAAATAGATCTTGTGACAGCCACTGTGTTATTGTAGCTTTTAAATTCCAGATAAGTTGCCAGATAAATTAATAGATGAGAGAATATGTAATTCAGGGTTGAACTGAGGAGAGTCCTTAGTGGTCTCTGAGCTTAGTCGTTTTCTTGCAGACATTTCATTACCAAACTAGGTAACATCATCAATGCACTGATGATATCTAGTCTGGTAATGAAACTAAGGATCCCACAGATAAATTAATAATATAAATTAATCCTTGGATTAACAGTTCTTAACTGCCTCTTTAATATCCTTAGACACAAGGGGAAGCCCTTGGCAGTAATAGAATATTAGAAAAAACTGATTTGAACACAAACCACTTTTCATCATTTAGCCAAATAATCATGTTAACACTAATAACTTATAATGATTTGGCTAAATGATAGCCGCTCATAAGGGGAGTGGGGGCAGAGGTGAAATGCTCCCGGATTGGACCGGATTGCCTGATCCGGTAGCGATCTTGGCCGGTGGTGCTGCGATCCGGTAGCGAAGGCGGAGCAAAACTACACCCACCTGCCTAGGTGTCATTATTTCCTGGTTTTAACCAGAAAGTAATGTGCTTTTTACCTTCTGCACATGCGCAGAAGGTCTGCATGTTCATGTGAATGTGCGCGTGTCACATGCACGTGCATTAATAATAATTTTAATACATTTTTAATAAATGTGCATGTGCAGTGCAGTAAGGAAGATAAGTTGATTTCACCCCTGAGTGGAGGGGACTTCATTTCAAAAGATCCATCTTTTGAAAAAATCTAGTAATCAAAGATGTCCCCTTCTTTAAGAAAAAAAATCTATTGATAGAAATCAAGTAACCTTTCTTGAATGAGCTAAGCCATAGTTTAATTTATCTGGCTTTCCTGTAGCCTATTGTGTGAACCTAGCATTCAGTATTCAATAAACATTTAAGCAAACTGGTGTAGTGCAGTATATGAGCCCCAGTATTTTCTACTTTCTACTTAAACATAAAATCTGAAACTAATCTTCATCTCTGTTTTTCCTCTCTTCCCATCAGATGTCCAGGTAGATCACCTGGCTTTATTGAAGCAGTTTGAACATCTGGACTCGCAAAACCAGCACACATTTGAAGCCCGAGATTTGGAGCTGCTCATTAAAGCCGTATGTTGGAATTTTTAAAAAATAAATATTTCAGATTATTAAACCTTTGAATCTGTTTTGCATACTCTGTCCCCGCTTCACCTCTGTATATTGTAGTACAAGCCCAGGGCGTATTCTCTGTTCCTTTTTTCCCGCTCCCTTGTTCAGACTTTGCAGAACAGAGAAGAGAAGTGGTGAGAACTGTTTAGAAGGCTTGGGGCTTGATTCAAAGCAGTTGCAGGATTGATCTTTTTTACTTTTCAGTTTCATCTGATGCTCAGCTATTGAGGTTGTTGGAAGGCCTGGTTAGGTCAGTGCCAAAATGGAAGCCTCTGAATCTAGACCCTTTCCAAAATACAGAAACACTCTATAGATAATCCATGCTATTTCCTCCTACTCCTATTCTATCTCAGGAGCTCTAATTGGGAGATTAAAACTAGTAATTTTTCATTTTCCTCACCAAACAACATCTAGAGTTTTTAATAAAATATTGTCCAGTTTGGTGATTGCTATGGTTGATGGAAGTTTGAGTCCAAAGAGCCTGGAAGATACAAGGCTGGAACAGACTGCCTTGGCCACTGATATATGTTTATTTTGAAGATAGGAGCAATATTAATATCTCCATGTTGTAGAGAAGGCAACAGGTAAATGCAACAGATTAGCTGAAGATTACTTAGTGAGTTTATTACTGAATAAACTGAATGGCAAAACTCAAATGAGGGACTACTTGGTTCTTAGTCCTAAGTCACATTTCATTAGATGGGCAGCCATATAAATGTGAGAAATACAGATAGTCCTTGATTTGCAACCAATTGCCTTGGTAAATGACCACATTCCAGGTGCTCGGCAATCAGCTCACATTTACAACTGGTTGAAGCATCATATGGTCACACCATCATGTTTTGTGACTTTTTTTACTATTTTTGGGCAAAAACGCCCATTTGGAAGGATGGATTCAGAATTGTGACCGTGTGATTCACATAATGATTGATATAAAAACAATTGTAAAATTGGGTTCAGTCACATAGTTGCCTCGATTTGCAACCATCACAACTTAAGACCAAAATTCCAGTCTCTCCTCAAAAGCAGAGGACTATATGTAAATAAATACAAATCTTAGCCACCACAGTATAAGAGAGGCTGTTCTAATCTGGCCTTGATAGGCCTGGTCTCAGGCAATGCTGTGGTCTCTAGCAGAGATTAGAGGCAAGTGAAAGTGATGCAGTTATCCAAGATTATTTGGGAACCTGTGGGATGTGGGGGGGATTATAAAAGGAAGATGATTTTGTCCCATGCCAGTAATGTTGGCTCTTGCTTTTCTGTTTTTCTCTGACAGGCCACCAAGGACCTGGAGAATTACGATGCAGCTCACCACGAAGAATTCAAACGGTATGAGATGATGAAGGAGCATGAGCGTCGGGAATATCTGAAGTCTCTGGATGAGGAGAAGCGTCGTGAGGAAGAAGCACATTTTGAAGAGCTCAAGAAGAAGCATAAGGAGCACCCCAAAGTCAATGTCCCGGTAAGGGAATCTCTCTTGGGCTTCCGGGGGTTTGGATAGGGATTGCTTAGTTTGGCTTGAGTTGTCCCAAAGGTGCTTTTCCAAAAGACTTCTGGATCTTCTCCTTTCCAAGGAAGTCCAGTTGCCTTTTGGAAAAGCAACTTTGGATAACCATAACCTGGATGTCCCAGAGGTGGATTTTTTTTCCAGGAGAAAACTGGATGTTGATTTCTCTTCGAAAACATTTCAGTTCTCATCCGACTATCTTCTTCAGAAGATACTCAGATAGTCTGAAGAACTGAAGAAGCTTCTTGGATGAGAAATGAAATGTCTTCAAAGAAAAACTAGAAAGTCCTGTTGCTTCTTGGGGGGAAAAAAGCACCTTTAGGACAACCATGGCCTGATAACTAAGAATCTCCATAGATATTTGGCTTGAGTTCCTCATTATGTCCATGCAGGGCAGCCGTGATCAGCTCAAAGAGGTCTGGCAGGAGACGGATGGTTTGGACCCCAATGAATTTAACCCCAAGACGTTCTTCAAACTTCATGGTAGGGAAGTCTGTATGTGTAGTTCTAAAACAACTTGTCATGGAATTGCACAACTGGTATCCAAATGAAGTCATAGACACTGAAACGTAGTTTAATATGAATAAATAAATGTATTTTACATCTACATATACACCAAACAAGATAGTCAGATAAACAGGCGCATCACCAAGTAAATCAGAGTACGCAAGGCACACAGAAGAAAAAGGTGGGAAAAAAGGGAAATTCCCCCTCCACGCCCACAGCAACCAATCACAGTACAGATTTAGCCAGCACTTTTCAACCATTCAACTATAACTGTGTTCTGGCTCACTCTACAACCCCACTGCTCCAGCTGCTAAATTTAAATATCTTAACATAACTTCTGGCCTCTAGTATGGGGGAAGCCTAATACAAATGAAGTGAAAGTAACTGATTAGAAATAAATTAACTACCCCTTCTCTTATGTCCCAGTTCTTCTTTGTGGCTTCTGTGAGACATAAATGCCCTTAAACTCTAATTTCAGAGTATTGTTTACAAAAGGAGTAGCCAATTCACAGTCTGGATTTCTGATGCAATAGGAAGCTTTTCCCCCACATTAATGAATATATTTTCCTGGTAGGTAGGATCTTAAGTAGAAAGAACTAACAGTCTAAGCATAAACTTTACAGGTAGTCCTCGACTTACAACCTTTTAGTTTAGTGACCATTCAAACTTACCATGGCACTGAAAAAAGTGATTTATGACCAATTATCACACAATCATTGCAGTATCCTCATGGTCACATTATCAAAATTTGGATGCTTGGCAACTGGCTCATATTTCCTGACAGTTGCAGTATCCTGGGGTCATGTGATCACCTTTTGGGGAAACCCAGATTTGCTTTACACCTGTGTTACTGACTTAACAACTGCAGTGATTCCCTTAACAGCTGTGGCAAGAAAGGATGTAAAATGGGGCAAAACTCAAGAGGGGGTCAACCTATTCTCCAAAGCACCTTAAGGTAGGATAAGAAGCAATGGGTGGAAACTGATCAAGAAGAGAACCAAACTAGAACTAAGGAGAAACTTCCTGACAGTTAGAATAATTAATCAGTGGATCAGCCTCCAGAAGTTGTGAATGCTTCAACACTGGAAGTTTTTAAGAAGAGATTGGACAACTATGATAAAGGGTTTCCTGCCTGAGCAGGGGGTTTGACTGGAAGACTTCCAAGGTCCCTTTCAACTCTGTTATTCTATTCTGTTCAACAACTGTCTCACTTAGCAACAGAAACATTGGGCTCAATTGTGGTTGTACGTCAAGGACTACCTGTACATGGCTCCTGAATTGAGATATCAGCAATTCTGGCTTTTACAGGTAGTCCATGACTTAGATCATTCTTTTAACAACCATTTGAAATTATAATGGTGCTGAGGAAAGTGATTTATGTCCAGTCCTCCTCCTTACGAGTGTTGCCATGTCCTAAAGATTATGTGATCAGAATTTGAGTTCTTGGCATTTATTTTATTTTTATTTATTTATTTATTTTTATTTTTAATTTGATTTATATGCCGCCCTTCTCCGGAGACTCAGGGCGGCTTACAATGCGTTAAGCAATAGCCTTCATACTTTTGTATATTTTATACAAAGTCAGCTTATTGCCCCCAACAAACTGGGTCCTCAATTTACCCACTTTATAAAGGATGGAAGGCTGAGTCGACCATGAGCCTGCCTGGGATTGAATTTGCCAGTAATTGCAGCAGCTGGATCTTAAATGCTGCCTTTGTAGGAGGCATTATTCCCCTACGCTACTCAGGCTCAGGTACGCTACTCAGGCTCAGGTATCTGGCATTTATTTACAAAGGTTGCAGCATGGGGGGGGGGGGGGAGTTCACGTGATTACCATCTGTGATCTTCCCAGGAAACTTCCAACAAACAGAATCAATCGGGGAAGCCAGTTTTGCTTAATGACTGTAATTTGCTCAACAACTGCAGTAAAAGTTTAAAGATCAGATGCAAGTCAGTGACCGCATTGTTTAGTGATAAGCGTTCTGGTCCCAGTTGTGATTGTAAGTTGAGGACTAGCCTCTGAGTGTAGCTCTCAGCATACTTTCTTCTAGCTCTAGCATATTGGGCCAGCTCAAAACAAAGCTCAGCCCCGCTTGCAACATTTTTCGAACAGGCATGTGGTTTCAAGGGTGAGAAAAGATCACATTTGATGTTCTTCACTTCCATTCTTCCCTTTTTTCTTCACCCCCAGACACCAACGGTGATGGGGTGCTGGATGAGCAGGAATTGGAAGCACTTTTCACTAAGGAGGTAAGTTCTTAGTCTTCCTGATTATGATAGTCCTGCAATTTAGACAACTCATGTGCTTTAGTGATCCTCCATTTAAAAAAATCAGAGCAGTCTTGCAATCTGGACTATCAGCTCAGAGGTAGAACATCTATTTTGCATACAAAAAGTGGCAGTTCAATCCCCGGACTTTTTTCCCAGGGAGTGGAATTTAGGGAAAGGCAGTTTCAACATACTAGGCGAGCACCAGCTAAAGGAGTCTTCTTTTTGCAGCTGGAGAAGGTTTACGATCCCCGAAATGAAGAGGATGATATGTTAGAAATGGAGGAAGAACGGCTGCGCATGCGGGAACATGTCATGAAGAATGTAAGTGTATGAACTGTGGGATGAAGATATGATACCTTCTTTGTGTACAAGGCAGGCACAGGAAATTTGGGTCATCCGGGTACCAAGTCCCCTTTTTTTGGGGTCCAACGTAAAGGTTGCAAGTCGAGGACTACTTGCATGAGATCAACAGTTGACAAGTTCTGGGTCATTTATTGAGGCACACTAGAGGACCTCTGGGTTAGTATTTTTTTTTTCCTAGGAATGACCCCAAAATCATAATGAGAGGCTTCTCATTGTTAGCCTATTTCAGATAGAGAAAGATTCCTGTGGCTATCAGCTTTTTTATAATCGGTCAGAGCCTTATAATATGGTTTGTATCTTACACCAGGTCAAAGGGCTTCCTCAAACATGATAAGTCATAATGTGATTTCCTTTTGGCTTAGGATATGGGAACCTGGCCATTGTGGTTTTAACTATGGTTTATGTTTAGCTCAAGTGTAGAAAATCTTTTTTGGGTCAAGAATTGGCAAAAGTGGCCAGGATTTGGACATCATAGTATGAAGTGTGAACCCTTTCTAGAATAGGAATCATTACGCTAGTCCATATTCCAGGTTTGAAGGGATGTTTGATGGAATGTATAGGAGAGCAGTTGCTGGCTGTGATGCTATTACATTCAATGTATAATCAAAGGTAAATATGCTAAGGGAGGAATTCTGGGAGCTGAAGTCCTCCTTGAAGGCTAATATTTAAAAACACTGTTCCAAGGACTGTTCTTCTAACTCTTAGAAGAAGCTTAACGATTCTATCTATCTCTCTAAGTTTGTAGAGAGTTAGATCTCCTTGGAACAGTATTTCTAAATCGTAACCACTTCAAGATGGACTTTGGATGGATGGATGGATGGGTGGGTGGATAGAGATATTTCCTCTTCTCCCAAAATCTATTCTTGTCTGATCCCTTGCCTGGGGAAGAGAACAAGCGACTTGTCTTTCTTTTCTTGTTTCATTTTTGAGAGCTTGCAAAGAGCAAAAAAAGACATCTTTTCTGTGTTGGCTGTTTTTCAAAGCTGTGCAGAAAGAAAACTAACCCTGCATACTGATAGGGCTAGTGGAGACCAGTTCACAGGGATTTTTTTTCCCCAAATGGATCATAGGTTATACTTTAACATTAAGGTAGGAGTGCTAATTCCCCCACCCTAGCCTAGTCCAGTTCACTTTTTCCTTAGGAAGAATAATTCTTTCACTTCTGTTATGTATTAACTGCAGCTGCTGTATGTTTGACCCTGAAACAAAGTCTGGCTGATCATTAATGATGATGGTTATTGGAAACAAGTGAATTTTTAACTAACAGAGGAATGTCTGGGACAATTCCAGTTTTTATTTTCCAGATTGATAACTTAGTAGTGCCAACCAAAATGACCCAAAAGGTGTGCAAAATGTCGCTCCCAATCTGCATCAAAGAAAGATCTTAAAGAATCCCCAGTTTAGTCTGCAGAGATTCTGAGTCATCCAGGTCATGGTTGTCTCAAAGGTGCTTTTTCAGGAGGCAGTTGGACTTTCTGATTTTTTCTTTGAAGATGTTTCACCTCTCATCCAAGAAGCTTCTTCATCTCGGACAGGATAGTGGGGAATGGAAGGATTTATATTTATATTCCTTGCAGACAGATGGTCATTTGCATTCTTTCAGAGAATCGTTGAGGCCATTTGGAGGTTTGTCTGTGTCCTAAGGGTCACCTGAGTAGTGCAAATGAGTGTGGAGCCTTCTTGGCTGCAGGATGAGAGTCCAGTTGCCTCCTGAAAAAGCATTTTTGGAACAACCATGATCTGGATGACTGAGAATCTCTACAGACTTTTACCTCTACAATTTGGGATGAACAACCTTTCCAGGTAATATTTCCAGAGAAAAAATTGCAGACTACAGGAACCAGGAGCTCTACTCAGGTAACCCTGAGAACACAGATAAACCTCCAAGTACTTCCAACGACCCTCTAAAGGATGCAAATGATCTGCAAGGAATATAAATCCTTCCATTCCCCACTGGTCTGTCAGAGCTGAAGAAATTTCTTGGATGAGGAGTGAAACGTCTTCAAAGAAAAAACAAGAAAATCCAGTTGCCTCCTGAAAAAGCACCTTTGGGACAATCTCCAGTTTAATTCTCATTGTGCTTCAGAAAAAACTGTTCATACATTCTATTAACAGATAGATCAATATGTCTGGTTTTGTACAGTGAGCTACAATATAAATCATGGTTTCCAAACTGGAGTCTCTTTGACTCCTACAATGTAAGTGAAAGCTAATTATATCTTGTCATGACATATTCTTAGCTACCTCATACCTACATGTTCAACTACTGTAAAAATAGGATAATAGGTAGGGCTTTGCTCAATCCAGCATGACTCTATTATACTTTCAATGTTGGATTTGTTTGGATATAATTCTGGGTGTAACATAACTGTGTTTACTTCTGGCTACTATTCTTTGTGTAAAAAGAAAACATACATTCTAAATACTGCCACAGCCCTTGGTTGTAGTTAGTAAAGCACCCCTGGTCTGGGCTTGGAGAAAAGGAATGTCCCCTGCAGCTGAATTATAACCCAAAACAAGTAGGGAAATTGAATGAATCCTTAGTTATTTTTTGAGACTTCTCGAAATCTACTAGTCCTGGTAGGGAAAATATAAAAGGAAGAAAGCGATTACATTTTCTTTTCTCCATTTGTTCTCCTGAAGGTGGATCTTAATAAGGATCGGCTGGTGACCCTGGATGAGTTTGTTAAATCGACTCAGAGGAAGGAATTCAATGAAGCTGATGGATGGGAGGTGTGTGAAACAACATCATCAATTGAAGTGGGATTTCAGTTGTTGGTCTGAAGGGTTGAGAAAACATTTTGCTAGCAGCAAGTGGTTAAGATTTTTTCCCAGCAATTACACATACTAATCTTTTGGACTTCAACTCCCATATTCCCTGATTAGTATAGCCTTAGAGAAGTGAGTTGAATTCCAGAATACTGGAAGAACTCTGGGTTGGGATAGGTTATGATAAACTTTCTCCCTCTACAATCAGAGATTGTCTTCTGAAAACATGTTAGAGAAGCTAATCTCTGGTTCATTTCTGTGGTTTAAATTCTCTAGTCTGGCTAGGGAATTCTGGGGGTTGAAGTCTAGCCTTCTTAAAGCTGCTAAGGTTGAGAAACATTTTTCTACAAAAATTTAAAAGGCATCAAGCACACTAATTCAGGAGGCAGCTTTTGGTGGCTGCTAGTCTTAATAGCTCTGGTTATAGCAACAAAGGCCAGAAGCCTCTGAATATTGATTAATAAAGAAGATGGACGGAAACATGCTGTCTTGGCTGGATCCTGCTTAAAGTATCACTTCAAGGTAGTCTAGATAAGATACCCAAACCATGAGTCCTATCACTACTATTATTGTAAGGTTATAGTAACAGATTTTTGCAGGTGTAAGAGTACTCCTCCCTTGCCTTCACTTTCTGGAAAACTAAGGAGAGTCCCTTCTGAGATGCCTTCCAGTCCTTCAGTGGGCTGAGATACTGTATCTCTTTATCTAACCATTGTCTAGGCTGAGGCTCCTCTTCCTGCATCCCAAAGTCATTTGCACGTCCCGTAACACATTTTAAACTTCCCAGTGTTGATTGGCCATTTGGCTTCTATAGGGGTGCTGGACAAGATGGATAATCCAGGAAGGCTCTCCTTATAATCTTATGGCAGAGAAATCACTTGTTTTATCAGGCCTGATAACCCCGAAGGAATATTTCCAGGGGAACGAACATCTAAAAATGAATGAGGGTAAGAGCAAATTCATTCTAGATAGGCTTGATTGTTCTGCTGAGCTGAGTTAAAAAGCAGCTCATGTACATCATGTTATGTAACTCCAGATGGCTCACAGATTTGGTATTCTTGTACTTCTTAAGGCAGTGGTCTCTCTCTCATATTTCTCCCCCTATCTAGACAGTAGAAGAAACACAGATCTACTCAGAGGCGGAGCTCCAGCGATTTGAGGCGGAGCTTAAGGCTCAGGAGAAGGAGTTAAGCCGACGAGCAGAGCAACTTCACCAGGAGCACAAAGAGCTCCAGCAGCGGCAGGTGGAACTTGATGCTCAGAAGAAGGAGTATCAACAGGTAGAGAATATTTTAATTGGAAGGATACATATTGTAGCATGGAAGTCGAAACACTCTGCTTCCTTTTGATAAGGGGAAACAGAAGTCTCATGTAATGCTGACATTTATATACAATATGGGATCCTGTGATTTCTCAGATATAGTTGAACTATACAATAGTGTTTCTCAATCATGGCAACTTTAAGGTGTGTGGAGTTGGTCCACACATCTTAATACTGTAACAGAGTTGAAAGGGACCTTGGAGATCATCTAGTCCAAACCATTGCTCACACAGGAGACCTATACTAGGGATTCAAACTGCCGACCTTTCTGATCGACAAGCTCAGCATCTTAGCCACTGAGCCATCTAGCCAACTTAAAGTTGGCAAGGTTGAGAAACACTGCTCTATAGCAAGTATGTCAAAGTCATGTCCTCACGGCAGTGTCACATGACATATCAGGACTTTTATCCCCTTTGCTAAATCGGGCATGCACGCAGTCAACATGTGACGCATCCAGCCCGCGGGCTACAGTATGCTTCAAAGTAAATGATGGGAGCTATAGTTCAGTAATATGGATAACTATAGATTTCCTTAGGATCTTTTTATAGGGAGTGGTTCTTAGGTGTGAATTACGAATTAAAACAAATACCTGAACCAAAACCTTCAAATTGTGAAAGTCCCTGAATTCAACCCTAGTTAAAGCTTACATAAGCATCTGCAAATATTGGCTCACAAGTTATCTTAAAGCAGCACTTGTATTTTTAAATGGAAACTAGGAAGCAACTAACCACCAAAAAAAAATGCTAACCTCTTCTTTACTAACTGTGGAATTTCACTGAAAGCAGAAAATTAAATCTATGTTATCAAACATGAGATAATTGGCATTTGATATTATTGCAGACCAGCATTTATTATACTTCTATATACATTTATTATACTATATACTCTTAAGTAGACAGACCCTTGTATTCTATCCTCAGCACTGCTCAAACAAATGTGGCCCAAACAGATCATGTGCTTTCCATTCATAAATTGAATAATGGGAATTTCCCCCGAAAGTGTCTCATTGTAACATGCTAGGTCTCCTGAAATGGGGCCTTCAGTTCTGGATCTTTGTTTGCTGCAATATGGGACCAGCATTCAGAGTAGAGATGGTCAACCCCTGAGTTGCAGGTAGCACTTCTGGCACTTCTTTTATGTATGCCAGAGAATCTTCAGTAGGTAG
Source organism: Coluber constrictor foxii (assembly GCA_038048745.1). Lineage (NCBI taxonomy): Eukaryota > Metazoa > Chordata > Lepidosauria > Squamata > Colubridae > Coluber > Coluber constrictor. The sequence continues at coordinate 58,015,088 of CM075961.1, read as the reverse complement.
AGCCCAAACGTTTATTCTGCTAAAAAGCCAAAGGATTGCTTTGTATCTATCTTATGGCATTCTTTCCACATTCCAATCCCTTCTAGGTTGTGCTTCAAATGGAACAGAGAAAATCTCAACAACTTGATCAAGCCTCCCAGGTTGGTCCTGGGGGAGAACTGAAGTTCCAGGCACAGCCGCCTCATGCAGCTCCAGCAGGTAAGAGCCGGAAAGCTATGATTTTTGGGGAAGAGAAGGCAATTGAGGCCATTTGAGAGAGGAAAAAGATTGAAAGACCAGAATTCTGAGTTTCTTCATTGTAAGGTAAAAATGGAGTTCTTTGGTGCAAGAACTCCATCTTTACCTTATGGAGTTAGGTAAACTTTGGAGTTTTTGATTGCTAATACTCATGTTAATTGTATTTTTGTATTTGTATACAACTCAGTATAGGCATAGAATAAAACAGTTGATGAGGCAATAGGTCCTTAGTATTTTCTAAGCTTGGTTTTTTTCTTGCAGATGTTTCATTTCCAAACTAGGTAACATTCTCAGTGCTAATAGGGAATGGGGTTTGCTCACATTTTATATACTAGTGGCTTCACCTGTCAATGTTGGTAGGAGTAGTCCCAGTTCCTTAATTGGGCTGTTGTTTACTGCTAGCCTGTTTGGCGATGCCTCAAGACCACATAATTCAAATAATGCTCTATGTTCTTATTTAACCCCAAAGTTGCACCTTCCTTATTGCATATGGAGGTTAACACCAGGCTTCATTCAAAAATTGTTAGGATGCCTGTGTTAACCTTGGGGTCAAAGAACCATTGAACTTTCACTATTGGCCAAAAGAAAGTGTAGAAAATCAGGGCAAAGGGAAAGTAGAATAAGGGTATCCTAAAAAGTGTCGTTCTATCCCATCCCATTTTCTATCTTGCTGCAGATCTTACTTATTCTAGTTTAATTTAGTTGGGTCTGCCCTCAGTCTCCTAAGGTATTTAGAACCTTGACCTGGATAACATTATTTATTCTGCAGTTTGGGATGATCAAAATGTCTGGAGAGATCCTGATTTAGTAAAAGCTAGGATGTCAATTTTTTAAAGTGAATGTGAGAATCAGAATTCTAATATAGGTTGTAATCCATTGCTGGGATATGCTGGAAGCAAGCTGATTCTCTCATCAGTTGATAGAAGTGTTCATAAAAATAATGTTTTGCCATCAATCAGCCTTTCTACCAAACATTATTGAAAAGGCATCTATACTCTTCTTTTCTGGGGGAAGTTAGGTGTGAACTGTTTTAGCTTCAACTAAGCAGGTCCTCTGGCATAAAGAAGAGCTGGAAGCTTAACTTTTGCAGCAATAAGTTGCTCTTCCCTCCTTTTTCTAAAGAAGAGGTAATTAAAAGTTTGCTAGCTGACATTGTATGTTCAAAAGAATTTTTGCCTTGTGCTGCTGCCATTTAAACTATTATTATGCTTTAATTATTTCCCATTTGTCTAGTATGATGTTCAGTAAAGGTGCAGCCCTATTTTTTACTCTTCCAAAAATCTTAAAAGTTCGTGTTGGTTAAGATGAAGAGGTTAGCTAATGCCCAGTGACTATGGGATGGCTGGTTGCCCATCACCCCACAGGGTGGCAGTGCAAGCTCCCATAAACCAAATTTATAAATTCATAGAAAGGATAGCAACTCAAATGGGGAATCTGTGGTGCTACAGTTATTGCTGGGTTACAGCTTCCTGCATTACTGGCAATCGCTGTTGGGGCTGTTGAATATTATAGTAATCAGTACCTGAAAATTCATCTGTTTCCTGACCCTTGCTAAGTTCAGGGTATAAACACCAGACCATCTTCATAAGTCTACTTCTGTGAAGAAACTTCTAGAGAAGGTGTCCCTCAGGAGTTGGTTTCACTCCCAAACATGTCGGTGGTTAGATATTTGGAGGAATAAGATTCTTCAGGTGAATTGCAGCAGTAGGTATAACACCAATCTCTTTTCTCCAGATCATGCTTCTCCTCCTGGGTCCCAGCCAGGAGCCGCCGGAGCACCAGAGCATGATTCTCAGAAAGACCAAACAGAAGCTCTTCAAAACCAAGCACACCCAGAGGTTGCTGTCCAATAGAACATGGCTATGGTGTGCACCAAGGGGGTCCTGTATATTCTTCTTTTCTCATTGTCAGGGCATCTAAATCAAACTTCACCCTAGGATTGTGGAGGAGGGACCATGCAAGGCAATGTTTACAAGAGGAGAATGCTTACTAATTGTTCTCTGCACCCAATCCTCCATTTATTTCAAGCAAGCAAATATTTTTACCAAACCGATGACTCTCTTGGGGATACCTTAGCAAAGGGAAATAATTAAGGGAGGAAGTAGGAATGGCTTTGCCGTTCAAAAGGTTGGGGCAGGCAAAAGAGAAGGAAGTAAAGGTTAGACATCCTGTCATTCTCGGGTAATTTTATCTTACAATTTCAGAAATGTTTATGGGTAAATAAAAGGGAAGATAAGGGAATGAGTATAATGCCTCATAAATGGAGTATTGTGCTTTGCCCTCTTTCCTCTTTATCCACAATTGGTTCCCAGAAGTTCAGTGTTGAGAGTTGCTGGGTTTTGTTTTAAAACTGTTTGGTTCCCTTTTATTTAATAAATTGAACTCCTTGAAGTCTTTTCTGCATTTTTTCACCTGGTGTACCATCTTCCCTTTGCATGTGACATGATTTCAGTATCTGTATACTTGGCAGGGATTTTTTGCAGTTGTGTCAGAAGCACTGAGGCACTTCCCGGATAAAAAAATTAGCCGGTGACAGCACTGTTGCCCTGGGGACTCCTTGTGGGCTCCTTTCATGTCCCTGGCAGGACCTGGAGTGAAGGACAAGAGCTCAACCCCACACCATGGCAGCTCTTGGGTCTCAAACATGGGCTTGCTAACCTCCTGCCCAGCGTTCCAACCACTTGAGCCACCGTGCTCCTTACTTGGCAGTATGTCTTACCGAGTATATAAAATTACTCCACCTATGAAAAAGAGCATTTTGAGTGAATGGTCATTGACATTTATTTTTATTTTTGCCACAACTTCCTTTAGCCTAGAAGACAAAAATAATTAAAAAGAGCCCATTTCTTCCTATCTTGGCTTCTGTAATTCTTTGCCCATCTTATATAGATAGTCCTTGACCTACAACTACAGTTGGGCCTGGAATGGTGCAGTTAAGTGAATTACATCTTTTTGCTGAGTTTGTAAGCGAATCACCAGGGTCATTAAACAAATCTGGCTCAGCCCCCCCACCCCCCCATTGACTTGGTTGGAGGTCTCTGGGAAGATAGTAAATGGCGATCACCAGACCTTGGGACACTGCCACTATTGTAAATACATGCCAGTTGCCAAGTACCCAAATTTTGATGATGTTGCTGCAGGGATACTGCAGTGGTTGTAAGTGTGAGGACTTATGTGTAAGTATAGGTGTTGTTTGAAAGTTACTTATTTGAGTAAGTACTGGAAATGGAAGCCCACTCTTCTTCAAGTCGCCACAGTCGAGATATACTGTTCTATCCCATATTCCCTACGAGGTCTCTTTGAACTACTAGCCAGGGATAGTTGGGCTTTGCTTCCCTACAAAGTGGATCACGTTTTGCTACTTGCTAAGATCCCTGGAGGAGGTGCAGTACTCCATAATCACCTAGAGCACGGTTGTCAAACTCTTGTCATGGCAACGTCACGTGACATATCGGGACTTTTTTTCCCCTTTGCTAAACCGTGTATGGGCGTGGCCAGCACGTGACACATCCGGCCCATGAGCTTGACAGCCCTGACCTACAGGCTCTGGGAAAAGAGCCAGTAGCTGCCCAACAATCTCATCCTGTCATTGGATGGAGTTTGAATCAGCTGTGAATCACAGGAGCCTGTGATACTGTACTATATGAATAAGTTCTTGGCTGTCCTTTTCACAGGCAGCTCCTCCCAAAAGAAGGATGGTGAATTTCGTGGGAGTAACAGAGCAATAAAGTCCTTTCCCAAGTTGTACAGGGAGTGCAGCATTCCCAGGACACCTACATCATTCTAATGCCCTAAAAAGCTTGTACGTGTTTGCTTTAAGTATGGTCCCTACCCTAGAGTTTCCCATCTCTATAATTGCGCAAGTTTAAACAGCCAATAGGTGGTGGTAGGAAAGAGGTAAAGGAAAAGGAGCTTTATGCTGACATCTAGCTGCTGTTCTGATTTGTGCAGCCCAGATATGCAAGGCCTACCTTTTGACATATGGAAATGTACAGAAATGATCCAGGAGAAATAATTAGGCAATGTGCAAGAAAAATTAAAACCTCTACCTGCTTTGCTATGTTGATTGAACTTTGAACTTGTGGAATGTCTTCAAGATTAGTAGGAGGAGATTCACCTCTGATCCTGGAGCTTATTTTACTGATTCCAGTTATTCAACTGGGCTTTTAAGTGATATAAACCATGGCAAATTTTAAATACAGTCATACCTTGGCCCTCGACTGCTTCAAAACCTGTTGAATTCAGTATTCATTTTGAAGCAGAAACTTTGTTTTTTCCCTCGTAGTTGATGTGCAAGGAAGAACTTGCTAACATTGGCTGCCTCATGACTCACTATTTTTTCCGGCTGAAATAACATGTCATTTTCTTAGTACTTGTCGGTTTTAGTATTTGTCCCATCTTCCAGAATGAATTACTGACGAGCGAGGTACCACAGTAAATGACCTTGGTTTTTTAAAAAAATAACATTGAAAAAAACATTGATATAATTTAAGCTTTGATTGTGGAACTTTTAGAGTTAAAATTATAGTTTATAATAGCTGCAAATAGAAATAAAATGATAGGTGGCAAAAAAACAAACAAACCAAAGAGAGTGATAAGTGCCTTAGGTGCAATCCCAAAATATTTGGAGCATCATTTGAACACCATCAGCATTGACAAAATCACCAATTGTAAAAGGCAGCTTTACTTGGAAAAAGGTTACATCCTGTGACAATACAGGTAGTCTTCAACTTATTTATTTATTTTTTGGTTCAATTTATATGCTGCCCTGTTCCAGAGACTCAGGGCGGCTTACAATGCGTTAAGCAATAGCCTTCATACTTTTGTATATTTATTTATTTATTTATTTAAAATTTTATACCGCCCTTCTCCCAAGGGACTCAGGGCGATGCACAGCCGACAGTAAAACACACCCAAATACAAATACAGTATTTGTATGTGGGTGTGTTTTATCCCTAAGTGGTGTTCTTTTTTATACAAAGTCAGCTTATTACCCCCACAAACCGGGTTCTCATTTTACCTACCTCGGATGGATGGCTGAGTCAACTTTGAGCCTGGCGAGATTCATACTTGCAGTAATTGCGGGCAGCTGGTGGTAGTTAACAGCACTTTAATCTGCTGCACCACCAAGGCACCAACTTACGGCTATTCGTTTAATGTCAGTTTGATGTTTGACAATGGCATTGAAAAAAGGGACATGATCTTTTTTCCACATTTACAAGAGTTACAGCATTCCCATGGTATATGATCAAAACTTGGATGCTTGGCAACTGGCATGTATTTATGATGGTTGCAGTGTCCTGGGATCATGTGATAACCTTGTGCGACCTGACAAACAATGTCAATGGGGGCAGCCAGATTCACTTAACAACTGTGTTACTAACTTAATAACTGCAGTGATTCCCTTAACAGTGATGGCAAGAAAGATTGTAAAATTGAACGGTCTCACTTAGCCAAAAAGATGGACTCAATTGTGGTTGTAAGTTGAAGATAGTCTCTATCTTTGATACTATCACATAACAACATCTATCTGTCTGTCCAAGGACTACAGTATATAAAATTGCCAAATATAATCTAAATATCTGGCTGATTGTAACCAACCTTGTTAATAGTAATATAAATATATTATTTAAATGAGCATGAAGGTATTTCTAGAATCCTTCCTAGGGATCCATTGGTTGCAATGGTTCCAGACACTGAGAGAATCTTACTAAACCTCCTGTGAGATGGCTATGTCTCTTCCTCCTTTCTCTACATTACCTGCCCATAGGGCAGCTGATGTTATTTCAAACTTAGTTATGACATTATGTCACATCGCCTGCAAAAAACTTGCTTAATTGAAATATGTCTTACAACAGTCATTCCAACAATCCAGTCATAGTTAACAATACTTGCTAAAGGAGCTCAACCACATCTATGAAGGAATAATTTGAGAGGGATGTAATGAGCCATAGGAAGCTTATGTTTCAAACTGTAATTATTGATGTATGGTTTCCCATATTTTCACTTAAATGTTCTGAACTGTAGAAGGCAATTGGTCACTCACTAGATCACACTCATTATCTTCCTGGACTTCCACAGAGCAGGACCTGGTCCATGCACATGTGCATGTGAACACACAAATATGCCTGCCCTTCTAAGGTACAGTATATTGGAAACCAGAGATGATACACCTCCACGTGGAACCTACTAATGATCTAAGAAGTGTATTATTTTCCTTGTAGTCACAATCTATTTAGCAACTACTGAGTCAGTGAGAAGAATTAGAACCTAGGTCATTATCTTTTTCCCTCATGATTTCTCAAGAGGCTTAAGTTATTCAGAGCAAAGAAGAAATGAAGCCACTTGAAAACATGGACTCAACATCCTTTTGAACCCATATTACACAGATTCTGTAACAAAAATTTAAATCAGTGATTGTGGTTTTGTCATGACTGGATCAACCTGGATTGGATTTATACATAATTTCCACAACGCAAGTAAATGAAATGTGACGTTAGCCCCAGAAAACAGAATGTACATAATGTGGGTGCCTGTTGGTTCTCTGTTATGGTATGCAGTGTTATATAAGAAATTTAAATACGAAAAATAAATTAGGTGTTGGATAAAAAATTCCTTCAAGAAAAAAATCTCTCCCATCAAATAAGTGGGCTAACTAGAGACATAAATGAATATATTATGCCAGATCACATCAACCCTTGTTTTGATAAGGTTTCATACAGTGAGGGGAAACTAGGGAGACAATGAGTTCTAGTCCTACCTTAGGCATGAAAGCCAGCTGGGTGACTTCGGACCAGTCACTCAGCTGAACCCATCTCATTGGGAAAATAGGAGAAGACAGGAATGTTTGACATTTTGAGTTATTTATAAAAATAACTTATTAATAATAATAATATAATAACTTCTAATATAACTTAGAAGTTATATTAAACAAATCTTCTCCCATCCTAATCTCCTGAAGTGTTGGCATTTCATACTGTATCCCCATTATCTTTATACTAATGGGCAGTGTATTTCAACTTTGGCTGCTTGAAGATGGGTGGACTTCAATTCCAAGAAGCAGGGTGGGGAATTCTGGGAGTTGAAGTCCACCCATCTTCAAGTGGCCAAGGTTGAGAAACACTGCTGATAGGAGTTAATAGTCCAACACATTTGGAGGGTCTCAGAAGGAAACAGGTTGAATGAAATCATGCTTACATCCAAGCCTCTTAATTCTATTATGTGCTTCTTATTGTAGGGGTGGAAAAATTCTTACAATAATAACACAAAATTTAAACAGGAAGTATTTACAAAAGCTGTCAGAAAGGTAATGAGCTCTATGTAATCTGTTGTAAGGAACAAAGGAGTTTGTCAACAGAAGCACGCATGGCTTTCATGTGTTTCTGCTTAATTATATGGAATAAAACGGAATGTCAGAAGAAACAAAAATAAGTTGAAGGACATGGGAATGAGTTACTTTAAGGAGTTGTGTGATGGTATACAAAGAAAAAGAGTCATGAATAAATATAGACTGAATCTGAAATGGAATGACCAGGTTGAACAAAACGAAGGGGCTTAATCAAACAGAGAAAATGAAGGGGGATCAAGGTACAAAACATCCCATGAAGGAAAAATAAAGTAGGCTTAAGAGGAAGGGAAAGACAAAGTAAATTAGGATTAGACAAAGACGGTGAAATTGAATAAGAAAGGTAAATCTTAAGAACCAAAGGTAACATATGAATTAGTACAGTAGTGGCCAGAATTGTGGAAACCTTTTGGGAAAGGTGCATTTTTGAGGTTTGATGGCTAATAACACCACTTTTTTTTTTTGAGTTTCAAGATAATCATATTCCATTGCTGGAATGGCCTGGGAATAGCCCAAACCTTAACCCAATGGAGCCGACTAAAGAAACTTGTTATTCAGAAATGACCCAGCAATAAAACCCAGTGAATAGAAGCAATCATTTGATCTTGATTTCACATTATAATAGCTGCAGAACTAAAAGACTTGGTTCACTCCATGGGAAGACGTAAGGCCGTAATTCATGCTAAAGGTTACCCAACCAAGTATTAACTGATGTGATAATTTTTCTATATCTTCTTGTTTCTATGGTGACAATTTTTGTATTTTTTCTACGTGTTTCACTTTTCTTCTTGATACTGTCAATGCTATTCTAATAGCAAATCCTTCATAAAAGTTATTGCATTACATTCTTGATTAAATTATCTATCCATTGATATATAATTTTATGGTACTACTCCAAATAAAAGTGGTGTTATTAGCTAGTTTTAGAAAATACACTTTTCCCAAAAGGTTTCCACAATTTTGGCCACTAGTGTATATGTGCATTGTAGAAATCTGGATTTTAGGAACTTCTGGTTGATGTCGTGGTGAGAATGGCTTGGAAAATAGTGGGCTCCCCCAAGGTCTCTGAAATTCAGCCAGTAACCGCTCTCAGGAGACCCTATAGGGTCAAAGCTGCCTTGCAGGGACAGCGAAGAAAGGAGGGGCACTTTGTGGACCACAAAGAACTCAAAATTTCCTCATTAGGTCAGAAGCAAACTCTCCTGAACAGCAGCAGGGACAAAAGCCATTTTTGGCAGTCACAAGCTGGGACAACCAGGACCATAAGATTTGTGCTGGAGTGGTCTATGGACTGAAACTGCGTGAGAAAACTTCCAACTCTTACTCCAAAGATTTAATTTAAGTACAAGAATTTTAAAAGATAGTCTCTAAACCATCTGCTCCATTGCGAAGCTCAGTAAGAGCAACCAGAGCCAGCTGCAGGCGCAGCCGGGCGGGCGCATGTGCAGTGGGGCGCAGGCTTAAGGTGCCGCCTCCAAGCCGAGGGGTGACCAAATGCGCTGCCGCCACCACCCGAACAGGAGAGGAGAAAGAGAGATAAAGAGAGATGAAGGAGAGAAAGGGGGGGAGAAAGAGAGATGGAAAGGAAGAGAGATGAAGAGAAAGGGGGGGAAGAAAGAGATGAGAGAGATGAAAGAGACACACAGAGACACCTGTTTAAAAGAAAATACTGGGAGCCACAAAACCTGGGTGGGAGTAAGTAATAGGGAGTTGGCAATGCCCACGCAGGTTTAAGGTTGTGTTTAAGTGTTTACATGTGTTTAAGATTGATTGTTGTTGCAAACATCTGACCTACCCCATCCGATCGCTTCACCCTGCAGCCAGCCCTGTAGGCCTGCACCCGCCTCCCACCTGGGCAGCAGTGGCCTACCTACCCAGGTGGTATCACCTTGCCCTGCAGCCGGCTCGAATGCCCACCTCGGACTGCCTCTGACTGCTCCAGCAGGTCATTTTTATTTAATTAATTTAATTAAAAATGCTGCAATGGGCATGCATGATGATGATCGCTCAAAAGTGCGAGGACCTGTCAGAAATCACTTTTTTCAGCTCTCTGGGTAGTCCATATGTGGTTCTCGCACTTTTGACCAGTCCTTGAACTTACGACTGTTCTCACATTTTACATTTTGCACCCTATCTTTTCACTGTGGTAAAGAGAACTACTTGTGAAATGACTGACATGGTTGTTAAGAATGCTACAAAGGGCAGAAATGTGAGGGTGGTCATAAGTGTGAGGACCAGTCAAAAGTGCGAGAACCAGTCAGAAATTACTTTTTTCAGCCCTCTGAATAGTCCCTATGCCCATAGACATGACCTCCCGGTCACATGACCAGCTAGCCACACCCACCTGGTCACATGACTACCAAGCCACACCCCCAACTAACCCACGCCCACAGAACTGGTTGTTAAAAATATTGAATCCCACCATTGGGAAGTAGGATGAGGTAGGAGAGGAGGAAGGAGAAAGTAGGAGAGGAGAGGAGGGAGGGAAGGGAAAAAGGAGAAGAAAAAGAAGGTTTGTTGCGAAATGAGGGAAGGAAGGGTAGAAGTGCAACTCCGAATGTAATTAAAATGCCTTATTTTAATGCTTTCTTTAAGGAAAACATTATATGTATGATTAATTATGTACAAGAAAATGGACATTTTATATTATGTGTATAAGAAATAAAACTGAAAAACTTTTCAAAAAAAATTATTTTGTTACAAAATGGATCTATAGGGGATAATAGAGGCAAATGAAGACATAATTTTGATGCTCAAAAACATGCATGAAACTATAAAGAACAATAAGGAGACAAGGAGATTGTCTAAAGATAAAGAAATGAGTGTAGAAGCTACGCAACAATTGGGGGAAAAGATGAACATGATATTCAAGAAATAGATGAGAAGTTAGAAGAAACAGCGGAAGGAAAAAGTCAAAATGAGATGCAAGAAGATAAAGATAATGAAGAGAACGAATTATGGTAATAAGTAGGAATCAATCAGATAATTCCTTAAAAGCTTATAATAGAACAGAGAAAAAGAAAAGAAAAATGTCTTCAAAAAAAAGAGAAAGGTTTAGAGTGGGAAAAAATCTCTTTTTTTAAAAAAGAAAGTTTTATTGATGGGTGTTCAAATGATACAGCAGAAAGAGACATAGGGCAACCCAAAAAGGGAATATTCAGTAGGTATAAAAATTTCCAAAAGAGTTATAAGACTCCAAGAGAGAGAAATAAAAGGGTGATTAAAAAGTCAATAAATGATGGAACTCCAAAAAGGTTGAGAGATAATGATAAAATATATTAATAAAAAGAAAAAATAGAAAATACAAATAGGGAAAATAGTAGTATATATATTAACAGATAATAGAATCTATTAGAATTAAAAATAAGCTAAATTTAGTAAGTGGAAGTTTAGGATTAGGTAATATAATTGTATTATTAATATTAATAGTGTGTTAAAGTATATTGTGATCTTAAACTTTTAAGGATTAGAAATTGGGGATTTCGAGATATATTACCAGGATTGATTACATTTTGTTAATATTTTGTTTTATTAGTACTAGACATTAGGGATATTGAAATCATGGTGGAATAATGAGTAAATTTCAAAATATTAAATATTAGTAACTTAGAGGATAACAAATACAGAGCGCAAAGAAATGTTATTTATGTTTAAACGAATTAATGGAAAAAATGATAAAGAATTATAAAGAGAGAATAGTACTGTTGAAGTTGGAAGATCAGGATTATGCATACTTATTTGTATTATTACTGTTAGCATTGTTTTAAAAAGATTTGACCCAGTCAATACATTGTCCACAAAATATGTATGTTTTTTATTATATTAAAAATTAAAAAAATATTTTTTAAAAAATCTGGTTTTCATTTATTTGATGATTTATAAGACCACGCAACTCAAAATGTGTGTCTCTGGCTGGCCTACAGCATAAATACACAATAAGGGTGACAATAACAAAAAATAACAACTAACAACAGACAATCTATCAATAAATAAAAAGGCTAAAATGTTTGCAAGGACAGAAAAATCTGAATGATGTTGGCTTAAATTAAATTTAATTGTATTTCCTTTATTTTCCCCTTACGTCATCAACATATTTGGCTTGCTATTTATTATTTATTTTCCTTACTTGTCATAATGAGATCCAATATAGTGTGATAGGTATGTATTTAGATATGGATGTATGGATGGAGATTTGTGCAAGTTTTTTGCTCTTTTCACTTTTTCCTTTCAATTGTTATAGTTTCCCCCAATCACAAGCGTTTGAAATTACTTTACAGTTCCCATAACTTCTACCCTGTTTCCCCCAAAATAAGAGATCTCCTGATAATAAACCCAATCGGGCTTTTGAGTGCATGGCAATAAGGCCAAGCACTTATTTCAGGCTTCAAAAAAATATAAGACAGGGTTTTATTTTTGGGGAAACACAGTATCTAATATGGAGAATTCTGTGTATTGTAGTCTAAAGTAAAGCCTTCAAGCTGGGTAACGCAGATCCTAATCTTGATTTGTCATCCAAAATTAGGTCTAATATTATGGTACTGACGGAAGTCTATCTCACGTCAGGGGTTATCTAATAAAATGTGTAATAATACTCTTATATTTTTTTCCATCTCAGTTATTTTAGGATGGTTCCTTAGAGCTGTTTGTGTCAGGTGTTGGCTTAGGTTATTTTTAATATGGATGACTGAATCACCCTTGGTATGTAAGCTTAAATTCCTGTTGCATGAAAAGATCCAGACTCAGCACAAGTCATTTCTGTGGATATGACTTGGGCTCTTTTACACTGATTTGTTTCTCCCAGAAGAAATATCTTTCCTCTGATACAGGTAGTCCTCATCGTACAACAGTTTTATTTAGTGACCGTTCATTGTTACGCCACTGAAGAAAGGGACTTAATGACTGTTTTTCACAATTATGACCGTTGCAGCATGCCCAAGGTCACATGTTTAGTATTCAGATGCTTGGCCGTTGACTCATATTCATCCGTGATCCCCTTTTGCAACCTTCTGACAAGCAGTCAGTTGGGAAACCAGTTTCACTTAACCATGGTACTAATTTAACAACTGCAGCGATTCACTTGGTGGGCAGAACTCAGCAGATGTTTCACTTAGCAAAAGAAACGTTGGACTAAATTGTGTTTACAGTTATAACCATTGCAGCATTCCCAGGCTCACATGATTAAAATTTGGTGCTCTTGGTAACTGGCATGTATTTGACATTATGAACTGTGTTTGGCAGTTCATAAATTGAGGCAAGCTGACCAAATACTGCCCTACCCAACATTTAAAAGCTGTTGATTTAAAAAAGAAAAAGCCAAGCTTAAAAGCTTTGAGAACATCACACAATTTAACAATCCGGATACTGTCTAAAGCACTTTCTTCAATTGGCAAATCTGAATATACTAAACTTGTGTTTTACACCTATTTTAATACAGTCTTAGAAATTGCAGATGTGATTCACTTTTGGAAGGTGGAGGGATAAGGAGGACTATAGTTCTGATAATAGCCTGGAGAAATTCCCAGTTTCGGTTATCAACTTCTCCATGTAGACTGGGAAAGGAATCCTATGCCCTAGGACATTTATGTAAACACCATTTCTCAAACCTTTGCTACTTCCATGTTTGTGGTTGTCAATTCTCAGAAATCCCCAGCCAGCACAGCAACTGCTGAGAACATCAAAGGTTGTTGTTTGCAAATCTGGAAGTGACTTAAGGTTGGCGTGGACAGTGCTAAGCGACTACACGAACCAACAATCTCACACTGCGATCTGGTTTTTGTACATCATGTCAGCCTTAAGCAGCCTTGATTGATTGGTTTGGTTTTTGGTTCAGAGTGCTACATAAACGGCTTTGTAAACAATTGTTGTGGTTTAACATGCTGCTTAAATCCAGGCAAATGTTTTCTTCTAATAATCATGGTTTAGGAGGTTCTATGCATGAAATTTTATATAGAAAGCTGTTGTTATCCTGAACTGGGATTAAGAACAGGAAAAACAAAATATTTTGGTCACACTGTGTATGGATGAATAACCAATTAGCATGGTAAACATCATGTGGGTGGTATAGAAGGGGAGGGGTTAGATTTGATAAAAGGTGAGAGGTTGTGAAAATTTCAATATGTGAAACTTGAGCAAGAGCACTTAATATCTGGCAATATTTACATATCTTCTATTCATCTACATATATTCATTATTTAATATTTGGGGTTCCATTGACCGTCCTAGCAGAATCACATCTGCCATGATCCTTAGGAGGGTATAATTGTTACCAATTGTTAGCTGATGTGATAATCTACAAAAAAATTTAATAGCTACTGTGTCTTTTATAGAATGGAAAACCTGGGAAATAGTCTTTCAAAGATCGAGCTACCAGATTCCTGAAGAATAAAGCTATCAATTATTCTTATGTGTGACATAGTTTACAACAGGTGCTAAGGACTATAAGCAGGATATATGCAAAACCCACAAGCTCATATCCTGCTTGTGGGTTTTGCAAAACCATTCTTATTAGCTACAGTAGAGAAAACAACATAGATCTGACTAGGTTTCTACTTCGATGTCAAACGGCTTTTCTTATATCCTTGATCACCATCTGTACAAATATCAAGAAAACAATGAAGACTTACATTCTTTTAAAAAATATAATTATTACAATTTAATAATCAATTATGATACAGTCAAGACATAACCACTGATTTCAAAAGAGTAATTTAGTATCAACTAATATATGTCTTTCAAAAAAAAATATCTTCAATTAAAAACATATATAAACTAGCAGAGATTTTGCAAATATACAAACAAGCAAACCAATTCCTCCCAATATATAAAATGGAAATTGTCAAATTTTGGATCCAATTCTGGCCCTCTGATTGGTACATATGAAAAAGCTTAGCCATGAAATCAGGCCCCAGAGGTGAAGAAATCTGAGCCAGCCTTGGTTGGCCTTTTCAACTGTATGTTTAGCTATAGTTTTTCCCCAATAACCTCCAAGTTGCCCCTCTAATAACTCTAGAGAGACCAACTCCAAATCCCAGTTCCGTAGCAAGCAAGGTTGACTGAGAATCATGGGGCTTGTGATCCAAAAGATTCAGAAAGATACCACATAGGATGGAGCCCAAATAATGCCTGTGAAATGGAACTGCAATATAGAACTTAATATTATATTTAAAAGCAATTATTTTTCACATATATTTATTAAAACAGCCACGTTTCATGACTTTTCAAATCAGAGGAGGTAGTAATAGTAGTAGTAATAATCTAGGATTATATTTACTCAGAAAACAAAAGCCTTGATATTTTCACTCATACTATTCCTTCATAAAGTCAACATATTTTTATCTCATCCAGAACATTTTGTCTCAGACTCAATCCTACTACACTATATCCCCAGAGTCACCAGTTTGAAATTGTTTCAAACTTATGAACAATGAGCTTCTAATTCACGCCACACTATAAAACACCAAACAGAAGACGAGCAAAAGCAACGTTCTTCTTTTAGTGATGGAAAACACAGACCAGAATTCCCCAGAATCCTCAACTTCTATGTGCACATCAACTATTTTATTTTATCTGAAAGGCTTTTCATTCCTAACTCTCTTTTCCTCTTTTCTGGTGGAACTGAGGGGAATGTTGTCAGCGGCTTCTTCCAGAAAACGTGGAAACCCCATGGACCCTCTTCCAAACTTTGTCCCGATGATCTTCTTTCAAGCAAGGCTCCAAGATAGCCGCCACTTGAGTGATTCTTCGGTGGAAGCGGCAGCGATCACGAGCCATTTCTTCCCATGGGCCCCGACGGGCAGCCCGAGAAGCGTAATCCCAGACTACTAGTGAGTGGACAGTGACCACTGGGGAAAATCGGACCTAAGAATGAAAGAAAGAAGATATTTATTTATTTATATATTTATTATTTATTTATTTATTAGTTCAATTTATATGCCGCCCTTCTCCGGAGACTCAGTTTACAATGAGTTAAGCAATAGCCTTCATACTTTTGTATATACCTGCTTAGTAGGGCTTTCACCTCCAGCCCCCAAGCAGTGTTCTTTTTTTTTCTTTTTTATACAAAGTCAGCTTATTGCCCCCACAATCCGAGTCCTCATTTTACCTACTTCGAAAGGATGGAAGACTGAGTCAGCCTTGAGCCTGGTGAGATTCGAACTTACAGTAATTGCAGGCAGCTGGTGCTAGTTAACAGCACTTTAGTCTGCTGTCCCACTTGACTATGCTGGTTTAAACTTAGGCACTCCAACTCGCAAAAGGTCCTCCAAGTAGTATAAAGGAAGTCAGATCCTCCTTTAATGTTATTCCTTACTCAATGGTCTCCTTGCTCCATCTTTTAATTAGATTTTGTTCTTTATATTTATGTATGTAGTTGTTGAACTAAGATTTGTGGAAACTCAAGTTCCAAACCACCTTTAACAGCCAAATTCACTAGGTGACTTTAGTCTAATCATTTCTCACCCCAACTATTTCACAGGGCTGTTATGAAGATAAAACTGAAAGCAAAAATATTTTCTATGCTCCCCTGGTGTTTTTATAGGAAAAGAGGGAATAAAACAAGTCATTTGTTCATTTGACTCAGTTTAGGTGGCTTCCCAACAGTTCTGACACTGTTTCTTCTCAGCAGTAAAATCCTTTTCATTTCACTGTATCCCCTCTATAATCTGAGATTAGAGCTATATCCCATTTTTCTTCTGGCTGTAGTGCAAATAAAATAATTTCACTCTCACAAGACGACACATAAAATCTGGTGAGCTAATAGGTAGCCACTGGCCTCCAACACCCAGGGATCCCCATGGGTTATAATCACCATAATTCATGATCAACGCCCAAGCTAATCCTTCGCATTTCAATATATAAGAGTGGTTGAATGTCTTTTTAACTTTTGCCTTAACAAAAGAGAGGCTATTTCCCAATCACAATCTCCACCTTTCAAAAATGATTTTAAAACAGAGGCCCAGTCTAAATTCAAATAAAATTGTCTGGCTTGTATGCTTGCTTTTTTTCATGCTTTTCTGCAAAGAGATTTGTGCATTTAGGGTAGTTAAATAAGGGCGGAATTTGCATCTGTCTGTGGACTTGGCACATTTTGTGCAGAAGTGCTAGTAAGGCAAAAAGGAAGTAGAAAACAAAGCCAGGAATCTTCATTTTTATTTTATATTAGGCAATCTCTTAAAGGGAGGCAGGGAAATGAGTTTGCTCGACTGGGAAATGTCCTAATGTTACATCATTTGTTTCCTTTGGAGGAGACTTGTGATTCATATTCAGGGACAATTAAATAAAAACATGACCTCCATTTCTTCCTAATTGAGGCACTGATCTGGTGACTATAAATTAATCATGTCCCATCACATGAATCTTTTCCCTATATGGTTTTCCACAGAGGTCTACTCAATTGGAGCTGAATTCCCTGAAATTACTGAATGGGAATGGCATTTTGTGAATGACAAAAACACTTCACCTTTCCTCCCTCAGGCATTCAGCCTTTTGTTCTTCAACATGTTCTTTGAAAAGAATCCTCCAACAGTCTAATCCTAACACTCTTCAATAAAAGACTAGCTTTTCCTCTAACATGTATGCCTCTGGCTGATAAAATGTGCAATACTTTAATGACTACTATACAGGTAGTCCTCAACTTACAACAGTTCCTTTAGTGACCATCCAAAGTTACAATGGCACTGAAAAAAGTTATTTATGACAGTTTTTCACACTTAAGACCATTGCAGCATCCTAATAGTCATGTGACCAAAATTCAGATGCTTGGCAACTGATTCATTGCTGTGTCCCAAGGTCCTGTGATCCCCTTTTGCAACCCTTTGACAAGCAAAGTCAATGGGGAAGCCAGATTCGCTTAACAACCATGTTACTAACTTAACAACTGCAGTGATTCACTTAACAACTGTGGCAAGAAAAGTCATAAGGTGGGGTTAAACTCACTTAATGTCTCATCTAGTAATGGAAATTTTGGGCTCAGTTGTATTCGTAAGTCAAGGAATACTTGTATTTATTTCCACTAAAATGGATCATATAGCCTGGGACCTGGTTAATTGAGGGTCTATCTGTCTCCTATAGCAGGGGTCTCCAACCTTGGCAACTTTAAGACTTGTGGACTTCAACTCCCAGAATTCCTCAGCCAGCAAAGTTGCCAAGGTTGGAGACCCTTGTCCTATAGTATCTGTCTGACTGATCTGGTCTGACAGGATTGGTATGCTTGAGGTTTCTCCTATTAAACAATGCTGTCTATCGAGGCCCCAGTAGCACATCTTCTCTATTTGATTCTATAGAACCGTTCTCTATAATGAGGTTTCTCCCAAGATCCAAGTGGCCCCCATGCTACTGGTGTTTCGATGGACCCCAAAAAACTGACTTTTCATCCAGATTTTTGGCAACTTGGATTGAAAGCCCCCTTTTCTTCTTTTTCTTTGTTCCCATCTGGGTTAGTTATTTTTGCTGTTTTTATTCCTTTTTTTTTATGTTGCTTGCTTGTTTTGTTTTTCACATTTTGTAAACCACCCAAAGTAACCAAGAATCAGTCAGCATATTAAATAAATAAACGGAGCGAAAATCCCCGCTTTTAACCTCAGCAAGAAATTCAATTGATGCAATTGTACTGCTTCAAAAACAACAGCTCAACAGCACTATGTATCATTTCTACTCTTCATCATCATGGTGAAAAGTTTTAAAAAGCACATTTTCTCAAACATAATCATGTAGGCAAGTCTAAATTTCAATCAGTCATAGCCAAGAGCAGAAATACAAGTGTTCATGGTTCCTAATTAAGGAGCCACATAAAACAAAACAAAGGTGGATTTTGAAAATCCTCATTCCAAACACATTCATAGAGCACACCTAAGTATTTTAGGACTCTCACCTTCTTTTTCACCTGGATTTCCTGCTGTGAAACTATTTCTGCAGGGAGAGGAGAAGTGTTTTTCCTGGGACTTGGTTGGCCGCATAGGTAGGTCTCTTGATTTCTTTCAACTATTTGGTCCTCTCTGGGCAATGTCTGCTTTGGGAGATGATATGATTCTTCAAGTTTAGAGCTGTTTCTTGTCTGATAAGAAGAGACAATAGTTTCTTGATGGTTTGGGGGCTTCAGTGAAGCAATGGTGACATCTGTGAGGGCCTGAATGGGTTTGGAAAAGCAAAGTGGGTGGAAGGGATCACTGTTCAGGGATAGAGATCCACAGAGATTCTCAAAAACAATCTTCTGTACAGAATCCTCCTCTTCTACTTCCTGATAATTCTCTAGGTCTCCTGAATTATTGCCTTCAGAGCAAGTTTGGGTCTTACTACTGTCTTCCATCTCATCTTCACTCCACCAATCTTCTGAACTGTCATCATTGTGATCTTCTTCATCTTCTAATGGACTGTAGAATAAGGAAAGTACCAGGGAATTTTGGAGGCTACTGGGATTGTTAGGGGATTCCATGTTATACGTAGCTTCATTCTTCCCACTCTTTTGCTTCATTTGTGGTTGTTCCTCATCCTTTGAAGAACCAAGTGAACATATTAAGCTTTGTTTTCCACATATCGGCGGATCCTGGTTAGATTTCATCTCCAGTTCCTGGGGAACTAAGGTGGTTTCCAAAATCTCATCAAGGCCAGTATTAAAATTTAATTGTCCATTAGGATTTAAGCAGTCCAAAGTATTTTCCAAACATCCACAGTGCTCCAACTCTTCTATAAAGATTTCAGGATTGTAAGTATTTTCCAACAATTTAGGGGAGACCTGTTCAAAACTTTTTATAGTCACACATTCTATGTCCTTTCCTGAAGAAGTTTGCCAATTATTTCTCAAATCAAATACTATCGTAGGACTCATTAAACACCACTCAGAAATCCCTTCCTCTTCCAAATGCATGTTATTCACTGTAATGCTGCTTGAATCAATCAACATTTGTTCAATGTCTTCTCCAAAAGAGTCATCTATAACCAAACGTTCCTCCGAAAGATAGTTTGTATGACTCTTCAGAGAACTGTGTTTTTGACAGCTGTCTTCCCCCATCATCTTCTCAGTGTTGTTTTCATTTCTTTTAAGTTCTCCGGCCTTCTTTAAATATTTCATCTTCTCTAAGATGGGCAATGCTCTTCTGGCAATGCCCATCAACACAGTCTTCACCAGGTTTGTAGAGAAAGGCTGGCACAAGTGTAAAAATCTTCGCAACCAGACCATAGTGAGCTTGAACATATGTCGAAGGATTGGAAACGTGCCAGCAGGGATGGAGCTGACTGGTTCAAGAGGTAGAGTTTTTGTCATTCCAGGTTCAAAGGAATAGCAGCTGTTGAGAATATTTTGGGGTTCAAAGGGTGAGGTGAACTGGCTGGCCACAATACATGGAGGCATTTTAAATCTGAAAAGAAGCAATCAATGTTGGAATTTAGAGTAAGAACATGTAAGTTGAAACTCAAGATTCTTGGATTTATAACAAATTACAGGTCCTTGGCTTATGACTATAGTGAGCCCAAAATTTCTTTTGCTGATCGAGACAGGTAAGACAGTTGTGCCGCATTTTACTATTTTTTTTGCCACAGTTAAGTGAACCATATGGCTGTTACGTGAATATGACTTTCAACATTGACTGTGACAGGATTGACAGGATAGTACGACTATCATAAATACATGCCAGTTGCCAAGCACCCAAATTTTGATCATGTTACCACAGGGATGGCTGCAACTGTCATATGTGTGAAAACCAGTCATAAGTCACTTTTTTCAGTAACGTAACTGAACTGTTTAGTGGTCACTAAACAAACGGTTGAGGACTACCTGTATTTTATATGAGGTTAGATCTGTACATCAAGTCTAGCACTGTCCTTAGTCTCATACAGAGCTCTTTCCCATCATCTGCTATCTAAACTTTTTTTTAACAATATACCTATTTAGGACTGAACACTACTCACATAACGTTCCACCAAACACTTTACTGTAGTAGTATTTTTTTATTTTTATGCATGACACCATAACAACTTTAAGATGTGTGGATTTTAAGCATGGCTGGCTGAGGAATTGTGGGAGTTGAAGTCCACACATCTTAAAAGTTGCTATGGTTGTACTGTGCATACACAGACACAGACACACACACATAAACATACATACACACTCTAATCTACCAAATACTTTACTGTAGTTTTGCTTTTAATTGCAGGAAACAATAACAAAATAAAAATGAGAAGAATGAAGCAATTTTAAAAAACATGAAAACATCAATTAACATAATAATGTAATAGACCAGTCTGTTAAAAAATACATTTTGACATATTTTCTAAAGATGATCATTTATGTGAACCTAGTAAGCAAAGGAGTGATTGAAAATCAAGTCACTGAAATCCTCACCTTATAAACATTCTTTTAATAGGCTTGGAAAAAGTGACTCATGATCTGGTCTCACTCTTATGACTGTCACACCAGCCCAGTGGTCATGTGAATGCAATTATGGACCTTAGCAATCAAGTCACATTTACAACTTGTTGCAGCAGCCTGTGGCCAGGTATTGCAATTTGTGACCTTTTTTTGGCCAATTTCTGCCAAAAATTACCTGTTGGGGAACTGGATTTATTTAATGACTGCATGACTCACTTAACACCAGTTGTAAAAATCGTAATCATAAAATTGGATTTGATTTGACTTACAACAGGAATTCTGGTCCTAGTTGTGATCATGAGATGAGGACTATATTTCATTCTAGATATTCTGGTCCATAACTCCTAACACCTTTCAGTTGTAGCCAGAACTTCTGGGCATTGCTATTCAAGAACATCTGAAAAATCATAATTTCCCACCAACTTTCTTAAACTATTCTGGTTAAAACCTCTTAAGTTGGTCCAGAAAAATAACTGGCATTCTGGCATGAATTTTTAATATTTTTTTAATATGACTAAAAAACACATAATATTCTTTTACTGCAAAGTCTGCAAGAATATTTTTTATTTTTTCAGAGGGAAAACAAGGGCATTTAATGCTTGCTTTATACTAAGTCATGTTCCTGGGATCAGATTCAAATGCTGAACCTCAAAGCCAGAATAACAGAGTTGGAAGAGACTTTGGACCTTCTAGTCCAACTCAGGAAGGAAATCCTATACCATTTCAGACAAATGGTTGTCCAAACTTCCAGTGAAGCCTGAAAGAAAACAGGTTCTGGCATTTGGAAAGTCACAACTCCAGCATTCTTTGGACATCAAAGTGGAACAAATTCCCTTCCAGGGCATCCTTGTTCCTCTGCTAATCCACTTTTTTCAGCAAAAGCCAAACTCAAAATAAGCTTTCAGAAACAAGAGCTGGCAAGTGGAGGCACGGGAAAGGGAAGAGGCTGGAAGACCACATTCTTAAGTGCCTTACTCCCAAATTCCAGCACAATTCCTTCTGCCCCCTACCTGTAGGGCAATTCACCTGCCAGCTTTCTTAGGGAAGGTTTCACCGGTTGAGGTGTGTAGGCTGAATTCAGGGCGCGCCCCAGACAAGTTGAAGCAAATGCCCCTGGAACGCTGGCAACACCCCAGTCCGGAAGAAGGGGGGGACGGCGCGCACACATACACACACACAGAGTTCGGATGCTGAGTGTGCAGCTGCTGGGGAGAGAGGAGGAGAGACAACCCTTCTGACCCACAACAGGTTAGATCTGGAAGAGGGGGGAGGAAGGGAATATATTCACAAAGGGAATCATCAATGTATGAGAAGCGACAGGCATTACAAAAGAGCAGAAAGGTTTGCAAATGATTTGTGGACTCAAATTCTTTTTGATGGTTGATTTGAATGATCAGAGGTTATCAGTAGAAAGAGCTTGGATTCTCAAGAAGTGAGAAGATCCTAATGGAAGGTAGAGGAATATTGTGGAAAGAGGGAAGAGAATTGCAAGCTTTTGCTGAGGATATCTGGTTCTCTCTGAAAGAGGAGAGAAAGGAGGATCAAATGAGAGTTTCCTAAGAAGCATTTGGTGGACAACAAGAAGTAGCATAGGAAGGCCAGCAAGGGGGTGGGTGGGCTGGTAAAATTGGAAGCTGAATCAGGAAGAGGAGGCTGATTACTTTGGGGGTGGGGAACAGAAAAAGGGGAGGGAAGTGAGAAAGAGATTCAAGAGAATCCATAACAGTCCCTATTCTACTGCCAAAAAAAAAAAAAAAACTTGGAATATTCTTTGGATGAGGAATCCCAACTAACCCTTCTGGAGGGCACCAGTTCTCCATCCTACACTTTGGAGAACCACAGACCAAGACTTGAAAAATTCACCTTGCCTGGAAAGAGGGACCCACAAATTAGAGAAGAGAATGACATTTTGAAGGATCAGAGCAAAAAACGACAGCACCTTACAGTGGGTGATGGGTGGGGGTTGAGGCAAAAGCCAAGAACATCTAGATTTTGGGTTGGGGTCCAGAACCGAGGGAAGGCGACCCATTTACTCTTTTGCCAACGGAGGAAAACAGTTCTGAGAACCGCACGAAGCGACAGGGAAGATTACCAACAATTAAAAAGGGCGGATCGCTTGGGTGGATGCCTGGGAAGGCAACCGAGAGGGCGGAGGTGGCAGGGCTATCATAATGTCAAGCCGGGACACCTGGCCCAAGTTCGGAAAACCAGGGCTTTTCTGAAAACAGGCGTTGCCTTCGGGAAGTGCCTTAAGCACGTGAGAAACAGAACACACGGGGCGGGGAGTCAGCTTGGAAACCCGCATTTGCCGGGAATGAGCAGGAGATCGAGCGGCTGAGCCGACTATCTAATAGGCCAAGGGGTCCAGGGGACCAAGAGGCCAATATATTAGGGGGCAGTATTTTAGGGTCCCCCCCCGCCACCGCCCCAAAGAAAGATCTAATGATTTTTAACCCACTTACCTGTGGATTTTTAGCCAGTAATAAACTCGCTCCAACATGTAACCGCGGTATAAACGCGAATAAGCGGCCGGACGGCAGGCTTTGCAAAACAGTAGCTCTTCTCGGCACGAAACATTTCGCCCTATCGAGAATGACCTTTGCTTTTTCTGTGTCGTTTAAAATGGAATGTTTGAGAGCAAAGCGAAACCCGAAGGCGCTTTATATAGACTCGTTCCACATCACATTGTGACGTTAAACGTACGGGGCGTGGCCAGAGCCGCAGAGTGAGAGAGACGTGAGAGCTCTAGAAGGGGAGGGGGCTCGGAGGAAGAGGTGACGTCAGGGAAAATTTTGATGGCCGACGGCGTACGGGCGGGGGGGTGGCCAGGAGCGGAAAATCCAAGTTTACCGAATACTTTCAATCTTTGTTTCTGGAGTTTAAAATACATTACTTGGAAAAACTCACTTTGTTTTAAAAACATCCACCGCGATTAAGAGAACGATGTTGAAATGAAATATGAAACATGAAATAAATGTAATAATAAAATGTATGAAGCGGGTTTTTTTTTTTACAGGAGATAAGGCATCGTTAAATAATTGGTAAATGAGAATAATAAAACAAAGGGATACAATAAATTGTCAAATAAGAGAAATTAAATAACTTGTAAATTCTGGGATTCTGGGATTAAGCATAAAAGAATTATAACCGATCAATACACTTTCTGTAACTAATGGATGATGGCTGTTTTATGTTTTGGTTTGTTTAAAAAATTTTTTAAAAAAAAAGAATAATGTTGAGAGACTCTAAGGCAGTGATGGCTAACCTTTTTGCTGTCGAGTGCCAAAAGCGGGGGAACATGTGGTGGCTGTGTGCCCACATGCCCACATTCATAATTCAATGCCTCCCCCCACCCACACATATGTGTGCAACCCCCCCCCCCCCGTGCTCCCCCCCGCTTTTGGCACACAATGGCAAAAAGTTTACCAGTGGGCCTGGTAGGCCCATTTTTCACACTCCCCAGGCTCCAGAGGCTTTCTTGGAGCCTGGGGAGGGTGAAAATGGCTTTCCTCACACTCCCACACCCCCGAAGGCCCTCTGAAGGCGGGAAACAGCCCGTTTCCTGACTTCTGGTGGGCCTGGAAGGTCCAAAAATCAGCTGGACAGAGCTGAGGTAGGGCAATGCTCGGGTGCCCACAGATATGGTTTCACGTGGCATAGGTTCGCCATCACGGCTCTAGGGAGATTCTCAATCATCCAGGTCATGGTTGATCCGAAAGGTGCTTTTTCAAGATGCTACAAATTTGTAGAATTGCAAATAGAAAAGTCTACAAGTCATTCTTTCTACCTTTGATATGGTCACAGATACTTTACATGAGACCAAAAAAAAAACCCCCCCTTTAGTCCTGTTCAAATGCACACAAATAAATCTACAGTAAGAATAGAATAGTTGGAAGCAAAGTGAACAAAACACTTCTTTTAAACTTTTTTTTCAAAATTCTTTCCCATTTGGTAAGCAAGACAAGAAATGAACGGTATTTTGGAGGAGAGAAATAAATTTTATACATACTGTGCCACTATGGCAACTTTAATATGTGTGAATTTTAAGCATGGTTGGCTAAGGAATTCTGGAAGTTGAAGTCCACACATCTTAAAAGTTGCTGTGGTTAAGTATGCATAAACAAACACACTCATAAACACATACACACAAAAACATGTTTGCATGTTGTAATAAAGTGCAACAAGGAAAGGACGTCAGGAGTTCAGATGGTTTTCTTGCATAATAGACACTGAATGAATAGACATTCATTTCTAAAATAGGAAGTATGGCTGCTCAGCTTTAAAATTTATTGTTAGCAACCTGTTTGAGCAGTTCACTACTGTGCTACTGTATCCTTGGTGTTATGTATTGAATATATATTCTTGTGTTAAGCCCTGCTAAAGTGAAACTAAACTTTAGATGACCCTAACTTTTAACTTCAACTGTTTTGGAGGGAAACTTAGAACATTCATATTTGGGTGGGCTTTTTTTAAGTACTGTGATTGGTTAAGGACCCGGGCCAAGAGTATTAAATTACATGCATTTGCCTGCTGTTCCTCAGTTCCAGTTTTGAATCAATAAATGTTGTAGCTATGCTGGTCTGCTTCTTGCCTACTGAAGCCCACTATATAATACTTGGTATCCTTGGTATTAAATGTCACCTCTTCTAGAAATGCATAATTTTACATTCTTCCAGTTTACATCTGCAAAACAAGCCAAATCTACAGTCTATGTATCAGTCTTCCCCAATTTATGAATGAAGGCGATTATATGTGTCCATAATTTATTCTACTGTCCGCATGATGTCTCTGCATTATACTGGTAGTGCTTGACTTACAACCATAACCCCATGATCACATGATCAAAATTGAGATGCTTGGCAACTGACTCATAGTTATGACATTGCAGTGTCCCGGGATCATATGATCACCTTTTGCAACCTTCGGACAAGCAAAATCAATGGGGAAGCTAGATTCACTTAACAACCATGTCACTAAGTTAACAACTGTGAGAATTCACTTAATAACTGTGGCAAGAAAAGTCATAAAATGGGGGGAAATTCACTGCCTTGCTTCGCAACAGAAATTTGGGGCTCAGTTATGATCATAAACTGAAGACTACCTATAATGATTAAATCTACAAAGATTAAGATAAAGTTACTTCTTCAGCTTCTTCTTACCTATTTGGATTAAACTGGTATTGTTTGCTAACGTAAATTTTAGATTTTAAAGACTTAGCTTCAGACTAGCCATTTTATTCTCATATTCAACAAGATGGTTTCTTAAGCTTTCCTTACTTCAACCCACCAAAGAATATAATCAGCATATCTGAGTTTTTGATAAGGTATTTCGCCTAGCAGTTTTAATCCAAATTTCTGTGTATTTTATCCCAAAAGACTAGGCTAGGCATGTCCAACCCACCACCCAGAGGCCGCATACAGCACCAAACAATAATTTATATAACTTAACTATACTATATATTTTACATGCAATCCAGGACAATTCCTCTATTCTCAGTGTGACCCAGGCAAGCCAAAAGGTTGGGCAGCAAGATGTTAGGCAGATAACAATTTCATCATAAAGGAAAAAGAAGAAAAATATATAATATAAGGAATACCAAAAAAATAAAAAATAAATAAAAATTGGAAAGCTACCAAAAATATATATTTGTCTTTTCTCTGCTTTCATAGCCTCTGACTTGTTAGAGATTTTGCCTTGTATAATTTTCTTAACCAACACTTCCCAAAACTTAAAGAGTGAAATTAATGGGGTTTTTTTTTGCTGATGATTGAAAATTAATGTACAATTAAATTAGCCCAAGTAGATATAAGGAGTAGATAACTCTAACCCTAGCTGCATTATTATTAGTACATACATGATCAGATACATGTACAGGTATGATAAATGTTAGCTTAATTTGCATTAGCACAAATTAGTCAAATGTAGTCTATTCTTCAGTAGGATGTATGATTATTTGAATAATATGTAAATTAATCTGAGTGGGAATTCCGAATGTCTAACACATTTTTATCATGCATAATTTTCAACAAAGGTTTATAAAATACTTCTTTTTAATGTTTCTGTCACCTTATGATACATTCCTTCCCCTGATGATCCATTCCTTCCCCTGATGATCCATTCTTGTTGATTTACACAAAATCCTTCAAAACTTGGTTACAGGTGGTAACACTTACAATCACAACTGAGCCCAAAATTTCTGATGTCCAAGCAGGTGTTAAATGAGTTTTGTCTCATTTTATCACTTTTTTTGCCACAGATGTGAAGCCATTCACTGTACTTGTTAAGTAGATCATGTGGTTGTGAATCTGCCTTCCCCAAATGACTTTTCCTGCTTTCACCAAGATCACAGCGGCAATGCAAAATCCTCATTTCCTCCCTATCAGCTGGGACTCGGGAGGCAGAAAATAGATGGGGGTGGGGCCAGACAGAGGTGGTATTTACTGGTTCTCCAAACTACTAAAATTTTTTGCTAGAGATTCTCCAGCACTGGTCAGTTTCAGCACCTGCTAAAACCCACCTCTGGGACATCGTTTTTCACATTTACAACCTTTGCAGCATGCCCACGGCTATGTGATCAAAATTCAAGAACTAGGCCAGGGGTCTCCAACATTGACAACTTTAAGTCTGGCAGACTTCAACTCCCAGAATTCCCCAGCCAGCAGACAGAATTCTGGGAGTTGATGTCTGCCAGGCAAAGTTGCCAAACTGAACTAGGTGACTTACTCATATTTATGACTGTTGCAATTTCCCAGAGTCACATGATCCCCTTTTGCGATCTGACAAGAAAAGACAAGGGAAAGCTAGTTCACTTAACAACTGTGTTACTAACTGAACTGTAGGTCATAACATGGGGCAAAGTTCACTTAACAAATGCCTCACTTAGCAACAGAGGGCTCAACTGTGGTCATAAGTAGAATATTATTTGTATTGTCAACCTTCATTTCAATCACTTTAGGAAACTGCTTATTCATTGCTTTTCAATTATTAAGAACCTTTCAATCGATAAATTTTAAAATATGCACTGGCTGAGTTTCTTTTAATCCTTAGTGAATTTAAAAAAAAAATACATTTATGGACAAAAAATACCTCTTCTTTTGGGATAAAGAGCAAAAAGATAATTAAAATATTGATTTTGGAAATTTACGTTTGAACTAAGGGTCCAGATGGACTGAAATAAGATTTTGAAATTAATTAAAATTGAAGGAAGGAAGGAAGGTAGGAAGGAAGGAAGGAAGGAGAAAAGACTTTTGTGGGAACATGCTCTTGCTTTAAACTATTAAAACATGGTAAAATGAGAATTTGAACATTATACAATACAGGGAACTAGAATGAACTAAAGATTACAATTAGAGGAAAAGAGCACTTAAATTTTACTTACCAACACAAAATGGAGCAAAATATTTTAACATTGAATATATTGCAAAATATCGGTGAGCAATGGATCCAGAAATTAATCTTAAAAGTGTCTGCCATTATTGGTAGACTGTTTTTAAAATACATTATTGAAAAGGAACAAGTTTTATTTAACAAGATTGAGACTGATCTGAAAGTGAATTTAAAAGTGGATTTAAGAGAAAAATAATATGGAAAAAAATGTTAGACCAAATATACAAATGAAACCAGATTATGCTTTAATAATGAAAACTAAGTCACTTTTTCTCACAGTCCAACCCATTTAACAAGGTTGTTGTTGTTTCAGAGGAATATAGGGAGAGGAAAAATTATAAAAAAATAAAGGTAGACTTAAATATATAAATATACAAATGACAGATCAAAAGAAGGACTTTGTACTATATTAGACATACATAAGAGATCTGTTAAAGTTCTGAAAGATTTTATTTTGTTAGAAGGGACAAAGAAAATGAAAACAAGTTCTAGGACATTATTTGAAGGGATTAAAGATCAACATTTTTAAAAGGAAAAGGGAAAAAAATACAATTTGAGTTTATTTGATCAAGGTTAAAATAGATATGATTTTATTTCTAGTAATTTTTTATGGACTTTTGCTGACTGAGTTTAAGGATCTGTTTATAGGTGAGATGAAATATGGGATGAAAATATTGTTTATTGTATTTTAAGAGAAGGTGATAAGGTGCTAAAATTGTTTATACTTGTGATGAAGAGATGATTAATTCTGTATGTATTTTTTCCTTCTTCTTTGCTATACATTATGCAAAGGAACAATACTTCTCCTTGCTTATTTTATCTTATTTCTAAAAGAATTATGTCTGTCATTATTGATGCAGAAATACTATTAACATATTCCTAGATTCCTTCATTCTTGTGAACCTAAGATTATGAGCTCTAAATACTTGGCATTCCTAGCAAACTATTAAAGCTCAGGAAATTATTTATTTATTTATTTATTTATTTATTAGATTTGTATACCGCCCTTCTCCTTGCGGACTCAGGGCGGTGAACAGCCAAATAAAAAAAACAATACACAAAAGTTAAAAAAATTCCTTAAAAAACATATAACCCTGGCCAAGAAATTAAAACCATTAAATATTAAAATACCCCACCATAAAATACAAATCTTTAAAAATTTAAAAACTTTAAAAAACTTTAAGGGGGTCAGGCTAGACCAGCAAGCCGAAAGAGATGGGTTTTCAGGGCCCGACGAAAAGTCCGAGGTCGGGAATTCTTCTCAGTTCTGGAGGGAGATCGTTCCAGAGGGAGGGGGCTGCCACAGAGAAAGCCCTCCCCCTGGGGGTCGCCAGCCGACATTGTCTGGCTGACGGCACCCTGAGGAGACCCTCTCTGTGGGAGCGCACCGGCCGGTGGGAGGCTATTGGTGGCAGAAGGCGGTCCCGTAAGTACCCTGGTCCTAAGCCATGGAGCGCTTTAAAGGTGGTCACCAACACCTTGAAACGCACCCGGAAGTCCACCGGCAGCCAATGCAGCTCGCGCAGGAGAGGTGTCACGTGGGAGCGTCCCGTCGCTCCCATAATCCCCTGCGCGGCCGCATTCTGCACCAGTTGGAGCCTCCGGGTGCACCCCAAGGGGAGCCCCATGTAGAGAGCATTGCAGTAGTCCAGGCGAGAGGTGACGAGTGCCTGAGTGACTGTGCGTAAGGAGTCCCGATCTAGAAAGGGCCGCAACTGGCGTATCAGGCGAACCTGATAAAAAGCTCCCCTGGCCACAGCTGTCGTGTGATCCTCCAAAGACAGCCGTGGGTCCAGGAGGACGCCCAAGTTGCGCACCCTTTCCGTGGGGGCCAATGATTCGCCCCCAATAACCAGCGATGGTGTCAGCTGGCTATATCGGGACGCCGGCAGCCACAGCCACTCGGTCTTGGAGGGGTTGAGTCGAAGCCTGTTTCTCCCCATCCAGGCCCGCACGGCTTCAAGGCACTGGGACATCACTTCCACGGCATCGTTGGGGTGGTCTGGGGTGGAAATGTACAGCTGTGTATCATCAGCGTACTGATGGAACTCCACCCCAAAACCACGGATGATCTCACCCAGCGGCTTCACATAAATGTTGAACAGGAGGGGCGAGAGGACCGATCCCTGCGGCACCCCACACACCAGGCGCCTCGGGGTCGACCGCTGCCCCCCTGTCAACACAGATTGCGACCGGTCGGAGAGGTAGGAGGAGAACCACCGTAAGACGGTGCCTCCCACCCCCAGTCCCTCCAACCGGCGCAACATGATAGCATGGTCGATGGTATCAAAAGCCGCTGAGAGGTCTAATAACACCAGGATAGAGGAATAACCCCTACCCCGGGCCCGCCAGAGATCATCCACCAACGCGACCAATGCCGTTTCGGTGCTGTAACCAGACCTGAAGCCGGACTGGAGCGGGTCTAAATAGACAGCTTCATCCAGGTACCGAGGGAGCTGCCCTGCAACCACACTCTCAACAACCTTCGCTAAGAAGGGAAGGTTGGAGACTGGACGGTAGTTACCTAAAATAGCCGGGTCCAGGGAGGGCTTCTTGAGGAGGGGCCTCACCACCGCCTCCTTCAAGGCGGCCGGTAGGGCACCCTCACTCAAAGAAGCATTTATAATCTCCTGGAGCCAGCCTCGTGTAACCTCCCGGGAGGCCAGCACCAACCAGGAGGGACACGGGTCCAATAAACATGTGGTTGCGTTCAGTCTCCCTAAGGTCCTGTCCACGTCCTCGGGAGCCACAGGATCGAACTCAGCCCAGATAACACTCTCAAGACCTGCCTCAGTCACCTCGCCCGAACCAACCCAGTCGGCGGCCAGGTCGTCCCGAATCTGAGTTATTTTGTCATCCAGATATTGAACAAAATCCTCAGCACGACCCTGCAAGGGATCCTCCCGCGCTCCCGGATGAAGGAGGGAGCGGGTCACCCTAAACAGGGCGGCTGGGCGATTATCTGATGACGCGATAAGAGCGGCAAAATAGTTAGATTTTGCCGCTTTTATCACCACTAAGTAAGTCTTAATGTGAGCTCTTACTAGTGTCAAGTCAGATTCAGAGCGACTGGCTCTCCAACCGCTCTCTAGGCGTCTTCTCCGGCGTTTCATCTCCCTCAGCTCCTCGGTAAACCAAGGAGATAAGTGAGTTCGACGCCGGGTCAGAGGCCGCAAAGGCACGACGCGGTCCAAGGCCCCACCGGCTGCCCTATTCCAGGCAGCCACCAGATCCTCAGCCGAGTCGTGTGTCAGTGTCTCAGGAAATGGCCCAAGCTCCGTCTGGAACCTATCAGGATCCATCAGGCGCCTGGGGCGGAACCACCTGGTCGGTTCCGCCTCCCTGCGGTGAGGTGCAGCGGTCTGAAAGTCGAGTCGAAGGAGCGAGTGGTCCGTCCATGACAAGGGCTCCACAACTATATCCCCAATGTCTAGACCACTCAACCACTGACCAGAGACAAAAACTAGATCCAGGGTGTGTCCACCAACGTGGGTCGGGCCCCGAATTACCTGGGTCAGGTCCATGGCCGTCATGGAAGCCATGAACTCCCGGGCTAACTCAGATGTTTCACCGATAGATGGCAGGTTGAAATCCCCCATGACCATAAGCCTAGGGGTATCAACCGCCACCTCGGCTACAACATTGAGAAGCTCGGGCAGGGTTGTTGCCACGTGGCAGGGAGCCAGGTACGTGACTAACAAACCCATCTGCCCACCACGACCCCACCTCACGAAAATGGACTCACACCCGGCTATCTGAGGTACAGTGGTCTCCCTCGGACTCAAACCTTCCTTAATAATGACCGCTACTCCCCCACCCCTCCCCTGAGCTCTCGGCTGGTGGAATGCAAGGAAACCTGGTGGGCACATCTCCACGAGGGGAACACCCCCCTCGTGGCCCAACCAGGTCTCAGTAATGCCGGCCAGGTCCGCACCCCCCTCTTGAAGAAGGTCACATATGAGGGGGGCCTTATTGGCAACGGACCTCGCGTTGCATAACAGCAGCCTGAGCTTCGGGTCCTGAGACTCTAAACAACCCGGGGAACGGGAATGGTTTGGGGGACCGGGGCACGCAATCGCTCGAAGACAGCGAGTGCGAGCCCCCACCACATGATATGGTCCCCTACCCGCGCCATATCTGCCCCTCCCACACAGTATCTCAATCGCACAGCCCTCGACAGAGGGCTTAGTAGAAGCCCTCTTGCCTCCAGAATCTTGACCCCCCGCGGCCCCATAAACAGCTGGACCTAACCTTCCCCCCCATGGGTTCTCCCCCAAACCCACTCCCACCCCCACCCCTAGACCCCTTAAAAATTTGGTAAAACAAGAATTTAAAAAAACCCTCAATCCCCGTTTTTTGGCATGCCACCTCTCGGGGTCCCAAAACCCGTCATAAAGGTGGGCCCTCGATAATGTAGAGGGCCAAACCTGCGAGAGGGGGGAATCTCGCAAGGCAAGAAGGCTGGACCTCGAAAACATCCGAGCACAGGACAGAGATGGACAAAATAAAAGGCATGGCTAGGGTCTGTGATGGTATACAAGAACATAACAAAGAACAGACAGGAAAAAAAAATCCGACAGGAGAAGTCCCCGCTACCCTCTCACCGTAGCGGGAGGAGTCTATACGTTCAAGTCACTGCGGGGATATCCGGACCGCCCTCTCACGGAGGTCCGCCATACAGTCAGGAGGTTGAAAAGTCCAGGCCACTCTCTCACAGGGGCCTGGCCTATTTGTCCTGCAAAGTAGGACTCCCCGTCAGGAGTGGACGAAGGTGGAAACCGGCTCCATCAATCCTCCCGTAAGCTGTCCTGTTCTAGGATGACGCCAGCGTGCGAGATGGTACTGAGGCCGAGTTCCAAGCTACTCCGGGGAGATAGCGGGTCGATGGTACTACAGGCGAGAGGGCCAGATAGTCCCCAAAAGAGGGGGGGCCAGATATTCCCCAACGGGAGGACCAGATATTCCACGGGCCGGGTGGAAGGGGGGGGAGGTTGCCACTAATCTGCGCTCCCCAGCGAGAGGGCCAGATATTCCCCAGCGAGAGGGCCAGATCTTCCGCAGGCCAAAGTGGGGGAAGAGTTGCCGACAGTCTGCAATCACCCCCCTGGACTCCGCTGGCCACCTCCCGCCGCTCTCGTCGCTTGCCGCCACTTGCCGCCTCTCCAAACTAGTCCGGCAGCATCTCTCTCCTCTCTCCTCACACATGAGCAGCAGCAGCTCCTGAAGGCCGGTCACACATGGAGAACGCTGGCAGGCACCAACCCCCCAGCGAGAGGGGCCGATATTTCGCGGGCCAGGTGGGGGGGGTTGCTGATGGTCTGCAACCACCCCCCTAGGCTCCGCTGGCTGTCCCTCGTCACTCTCACCGCTTACTGCCGCTAGCCGCCACTCCAAACCGCTCCGGCGGCGTCTCTCTCCCCTCTCCTCATACACAGGCGGCAGCAGCTCCCGGAGGCCAGTCGCCGAAGAAGAACGCTGGCGAGCGCCAGCCCCCCAGCGAGAGGGGCCGACACTCCCAAGGTCAGATGGGGGGGGTTGCCGATGGTCTGCAATCACCCCCCCAGACTCGCTGGCCACCTCTCGCTGCCCACGCCGCTCTCGCCACTTGCCGCCACTCAGCGCCATTTCAAACCGCTCCAGCGGCGTCTCTCTCCTTCCTCCTCTCCCCTCACACACCAGCGGCAACAGCAACAGCAACAGCTCCGCGGCTCCGCAACTCCGCAGTTCCGCAGCTCCGCAACACCCCGAAGGCCGATAACAACGGAGAACGCTGGTGAGCACTCAAACCCACCAGCGCAACGACCACACGCTCAGCAAGCCGAACAGGGGGTTGCCGATAGTCTGCAACCCCCCCAGACCCATTCAAATCGCCCGCCAATGCCCATCTCGTCACGGCGTCTTAGAAGCAGCCGCCATCTTGGGCATGCGCAGTTGATAATTAAGCTTTGCCAACACAAATTATTCTTATTAATATTCTTTGCTATTTTTTAAACCACTTCTGACCCTCAATTGCTCCTTCAGCTGCAGTCCTTTAAATATAAACACCGAAGTTCTAATGTCGGTAATGTTTTTTAGGATTTTAAAAATATTAAAGGCATTTTTTTCTATACTAAGAGCATGCAACAACATGCAGTGCGTCATCCGTATAACATAGATAATGTACTTGCCTCAGGTCATGACATGAAATGATGCAAAGGTACCTAATATGTATCATTTGCACAATTATCTCATGCCACATGCGTCCATTTCAGCATCCTCGTGGATGTTGTAAAGACGTTTATATCCTTCAGTCTTTCCTTCTCCAGCTTAAATGTACTCAATGCCTCCAACGTTTCCTTGCAAGTTTTTCATTAAACATTCCTTTCCGTACTTCAGTTTCTCTGTGTTCATCCTAAAATGCAGGATCCACACCTGGATATAATCTTCTGGGTATGATCTGATCAAGACAGAGCAGAGAGAATTAATTATACAGTTAATCCTCAATTTACAACAATTAAGACCAACATTTATGTTGTTAAGTGAGACATTTGTTAAGTGAGTTTTGCCCCATTTTGCAATTTTTCTTGGCACAATTGTTAAGTGAATCACTGCAGGTGATAAGTTAGCAACCTGACTGTTAAGTGAATCTCCCTTCCCCATTGACTTTGCTTGTCAGGAGGTCGCAAAATGTCATTCCATGACCCCAGGACACTGCAACCATCATAAATATAAACCAGTTGCCAAGCATCTGAATTTTGATCACATGATCATGAGATGCTGCAAAAGTCATTACTATGAAAAATGGCCATAAGTCACTTTTTTTTCAATGCTGTTATAACTTTGAACAGTCACTAAACAACATGATGTAAGTTGAGGACTACCTGTATATGGAAACAGATGAGGAAGGAGTACGTCACTTTCTAGTTTCATTTTCTCTTTTCTTTATTCTCTCCAATCTGTTTTCACTTTGTGAAGTAAATACAGTTGAATTGGCAATTTAACCAATTACAATTGTCCCACTGAAACCGGTGGGAATATCCTAACTAGATATACACGTATGGAAAGGATTGTGTCCCTTACTGAATTGGCAAAACCTTTGAATCTCATACCCAAGTAATGTCAAGGTCAACTACTGCAGTGTGCTTTACATGGGGCTGCACTTATTTATTTATTAGTTCAATTTATATGCCGCCCTTCTCCGGAGACTCAGGGCAGCTTACAATGCGTTAAGCAATAGCCTTCATACTTTTGTATATACCTGCTTAGTAGGGCTTTCACCCCCCCCACCCCACCCCAGCGGTGTTCTTTTTTTTTCTTTTTTATACAAAGTCAGCTTATTGCCCCCACAATCCGGGTCCTCATTTTACCTACCTCGAAAGGATGGAAGGCTGAGTCAACCTTGAGCCTGGTGAGATTTGAACTTGTAGTAATTGTAGGCAGTTGGTGCTAGTTAACAGCATTTTAGTCTGCTGTGCCACCAAGGCTCTTCTTGAAAAAAAAAACCTCAGAAACTTCAACAGGTCCAGAAGAAAGGGACATAAACATGATGAGTATGCCCACATGAACCTCTGTTTCCCAAGCTGCACTGGTTGTCAATTTGTTTCCAGGTGCTAGTCAAGGTGCTGGTCTTTTATATACAGGTAGTCCTTGAGTTATGACTACAATTGAGCCTAAAATTTCTGTTGCTACAGTTGCATCGGTTGTTAAGTGAGTCACTGCAAATGTTAAGTTTGTAACATGGTTGTTAAGTGAATCTGGCTTCCCCATTGACTTTGCTTGTCAAAAGGTCACAAAAGGAGATCATATGACCCTGGGGACACCGCAACCATCATAAATATGAGTCAATTGCCAAGTGTCTGAATTTTTATGATACGACCATGGGGATTCTGCAACCGTTGTGTGAAAAAACAGTGATAAGTCACTTTTTTCAGTTGCACTGTAACTGAGCAGTCACTAAATGAACTATTGTAAGTTGAGGACTATCTGTCATATCTGTAACCTTTAACTGGGCAAAATGATATGTTACAAAACATATGGACAAAACATTTTGAAGCAATATATCTCAAATGGGTTAATTTACAGAAACTTTCTGTTGCTAAACAAGAAAGATGTTAATTGAATTTTGGCCCATTTTACGTCCTTCCTTGCCACTCTCGTTAAATGAATCACTTGAGTTGTAAAGTTAGTAACACAATTGTTAAATGAATCTGGTTTCCCCATTAACATTGCTTGTCATATGACCCCCAGACATTGCAACCATCATAAATTGAAATCAGTTGCCAATCTTCTGAATTTTGATCGTTAAGACCCACAGGGGATGCTGCAACAGTCATGAGTGTGAAAAGCAGTAATAAGTCTTTCAGTGTCGAAGCAGCTTTGAAGGGTCACTAAATGAACTGTTGTAAGTGGAGGACTACCTGTATATTGTAAGCCACCCAAAGTCAGTCTGGAATCAGGCAGTGCCTAAACTGAATTAAATGAAATAAAAATTATTTGACTAAATCTGATACTAATTTATATCTGTCTTTGCAAATGAAGACAAATTGAGGACACTATGGAAAAATCTTATGAATAACCAGGAGTGGGTTCTACTTACCTTTACTACCAGTTCGCAATGGGGCTGCACGCACAAGCACAGAAGCATCTGCACATGCGCATAAGCGTTTTTATGACATCGGGATCGGTGGGCGGAGCCTCCAGCTGGTTTTACTACCGGTTCTATAGAACTGTTGTGAACTGGGGGCAACCCACCATTGTGCATAACTGTGTGAAGCTGGTGGAACACCAGTTGAAGTGTCCTGCTGCTTGGTGATACAAGAGGATAAAAATGAGGGCGAAATGAGATACCAGAATGGGATAGAGTTTAAAAAAACAAGATTATGAGGATAACAAAGGATTAGCAGATCAGAAGTTGAACTTGATGGGCAGAACTCAATCTGTAACCCTATAAGTGCTTAGCTTGAAGCAGGAGGCACTGAAGTCAGTAGAATAATAATTCTGTGAAGAGATGCACAGGATTGTATTGCCAGAGATCACAAAGATGTGAGTTGTTGATGGAAGACACTATATTTCACCCATTACATAGACTGTTCTAGAAGCGGATACTAATTTACTTGTTTGAGGGGGATGTTTACGTTCCTAACCTGGAGACACCCGGGCATCAGTGTTTCTTAACCTCAGAAACTTTTAAGATGCACAGGTTTAAACTCCCAGAATTCCCCAGCCAGCATGCTGCACATCTGTACATCTTAAAGTTGCTAGGTTGAGAAATACTGCTCTAGATCACAATTTATCAGGGCTAGGAATTAGACCAGATTTTTGTAGACCGACAACCCTCTTAGGAGACTTCAGTGGTCAGGCTATGAATGGTTGAAAAATAAGGAAATAAATTAAAGGAAGGAAGAAAGGAAGGAAGATAATGTGATATATCAATTAACATGTTAGTAGAATTGAAATATAATAGGAGAAAAAGGCTGAATAAGTTAACATTATAATATCTGTAAATATTGAATGATATAGTAAGAAATAGATCACTGTTAAGTAGCTGAAAAAGAAGAAACCAAGATTTTTGTATATGTTATATGTTGTATGTCTATGTTATGTCTTTTTAACTATGTTGAAAATAAAAAACTTTAAAAAAAAGAAAATAGCAATAAATATTAACACATGAACTAATAATAGTAATAGTAATAATAATATAATAACACATGTACTGAGAATAATACCGTGTTTCCCTGAAAATAATACCCTATCTTATATTTTTTTGAACTCTGAAATAAGTGCTGGGCCTTATTGCCATGCGCTCAAATCCCAATTGGGCTTACTATCAGGGGATGTCTTATTTTTGGGGAAACAGGGTAGTAATAATATAACCAAATAATTTTAACTAAGTTTCTTTTTATATTGGCTTATTTACATTTTTGTTAATTATGATGATTGTAGTTATAAACCTTCTCTATTGTTGATAGAGAAGAAAGAAAGAAACTTCAGCTAAACAATTCTGCAAGTACTCACTGTGCTTAGTTTATCACGGGATATTGGCTGATGGAGGAGACGAGATTCCACAGCAGCTAGAGTGCATACAGGGAAGTGTGACAAGCAGCCAATTTCGCTATGCAATATTCATTAGAGGGATGTAGTGAAGAGCCATTTGCAGGCCCTGAGAAGCTTGCTAGTTCATTGTGCTCTATCCCTTTTGTAGCCCTTGAGAGTTCTTGCATGGTTTATTGCAGAGGTGGGCAACTATGGCCCCTTTATGATCTGTGGACTTCAGCTCCCAGAATTCTGACTGCCAAGTGATGGATGATCTTGCTTTAGGGGCTCAATCTTTCCCTTGCACCTTGTTAACATTGAGTGGAACCAACCGTAGTAAAAGGAGAATGACCACACTACTGTGCTCCCTATTCCTAATCCAAGTCTATTCCTAATCCAAGTCCAGAGGGATACCATGATAGATCCTATCAAAAGCTGCTAAGATATCAAAAAGTCCAGGGCATTTGTATGACCACCATCCAGGCTGCACCAGAGGTCATCAACAAGAGCAAACAACGGTGTCTCAATACTATCCCAATCTGAAATCTGACCCAAAAAGGTCTTGACAACCCATTTCCTCCAGGAGTCTCTGAAGCCATAGACCAATAACCTTTTCAAAAATCTTCTAAAAAATGAAGTGAGAGACAGGAGAGAAATTTTCCAGAACCGTTGAGTCCAGCAATGCCTTCTTGAAGAAGCAGTGTACTACTGCTATTTCAAGGCAGGCAAAGCTATATCTTCCCTTAAGGATGATGAAACCACCACAGGGACTCAACTGCAGATCATCTCCCAAGTGGACTTCACTTGCTAGTGTAGAAAATTAGCAACCACCCCTTTCCTAGAAGACCGAAATATTTTTAGAAATATTAAAAAGGCAAAATATTATATTTTCCTAAAGGAGAAATAGAGAAACATGCTCTTGGAAACAAAAAGCATCCCCCAAGTCTTTCTTAATAGCCCCCAGCAGATACTTTGTGCCCATTGAGAAAGAGTGGGCCAGCTTATCTACAAAACAAAAGACCTCCAGCTCCAGGGTGATGGGTTAAGATATGACTCCCCGGGACATAATAGGATTAACCCACTAACATCTAGCAGCTGAGCTCACCATATTATACAATCTCCTGGGAACATTGCATCATCCTCCAGGCTTCAACCAAGCTTAGTTCAGATAACCTACAGAGCCAGCTATGACTGCTACAACAGCCAATAGAATAAAGGTACAAGAAGTTCAAGTGCAAAGCCCAAGAGAAAGTATAAAAGCCACCCACTCTCAACTCCATGTGGTCACCTACCCAGAATCACACATGCTTGGTGCTTCTGTTTCATCAATCCAATCAACCTCCACCTTCCATTTTGTCTCCAGTGCCTTTCTCTTGGCTTGGAACTGAATCATATGAATGTTTCTTCCAACACTAGGATGGGCATGGATCTAATAGATCCGTGACGTTGAATCTATGGGCACACGAGCTGCCCCCCCAGTTCACCTCCGCCATGCATATGTGCGTGCCTCCCACCAGCCAGCTGCTTGTCAGGTCTCTGCTGCGCATGTGCCGGGGTCAGGGCATGTGCGGGGGGCATGTCCATGCACAGTGGGGGGCGGGGTCTGTGCGGGCAACATGCACATTGTATTTTAGGGGTTTGGATCAGGTTATAGGACTTGCCCAGTCCAATTCCAAACAGACTTATTCTCCAAATACTCGGAATATTGATTGATTGATTGATTGATTCAATTTATATACCGCCCTTCTCCTTGCGGACTCAGGGCGGTGAACAGCCAGATAAAAAACAGTACATAAAAGTTAAAAAATTTTAAAAATCCATATAAAGATTTAAAGAGATTTAAAATAATTAAATATTTAAAATACCACAACCCTACAATATAAAAGATCTTAAAAATTCAACAGGGGTCAGGCTAGACCGGCGAGCTGAAAGAGATAAGTTTTTAGGGCCCGACAAAAAGTCCGGAGGTCGGCAATTGTTCTCAGTTCTGGAGGAAGATCGTTCCAGAGGGTAGGGACTGCCACAGAGAAAGCCCTCCCCCTGGGGGTCGCCAGCCGGCATTGTCTGGCTGACGGCACCCTGAGGAGGCCCTCTCTGTGGGAGCGCACCGGCCAGTGGGAGGCTATTGGCGGCAGAAGGCGGTCCCGTAAGTACCCTGGTCCTAAGCCATGGAGCGCTTTAAAGGTGATCACCAACACCTTGAAACGCACCCGGAAGTCCACCGGCAACCAATGCAGCTCGCACAGGAGAGGTGTCACGTGGGAGCGTCCCGTCGCTCCCATAATCCCCCGTGTGGCCGCATTCTGCACCAGTTGGAGCCTCTGGGTGCACCCCAAGGGGAGCCCCATGTAGAGAGCATTGCAGTAGTCCAGGCGAGAGGTGATGACTCTTCAGAGTAGTCCTGTAAATGATGTTGTGCTTCAACCTTCCTCAGGAAATATAAGTGACTAGATGACTATCTGCAAATGGAACAACAATGGAAAAAATAACTACATTTTGCCACTGTTATCACTGCAGCATGTTCCCTAATGTGTGCTCTTACTCACAACTGGTCAGAGTCATTCTTTGTCTTTCATATTAGGGCTATGATTCACAGAAATAATTGGAAGCTATAATCTTAACACATCTGGAGCCCAGAGGATCACAGAATGCTTTGAACTTTCCATAAACAGCATGTTTGCTTTTCATAACTTGGAAGAATATTGATCTGGCCATAATTAATTTCTGCTGCTTTGGGGAAGTTTGGGGTATTTTGTGTTAAAACCCAGTTTAGAGTGTCTGTATTTGTACAGAAATTTATCATCATTTTACAAAAGATTCAACTTATTCCTGGTTCTAATAAATAAAACTGACTGAGCTTATTTTTCATTTCAAGAAAAATATATTTGACCCAGGAAAGAGGGATTGTTCAAACTGCTCTCAATGCTACTGCTATTTTGTTTCGCTTCCTCACCCCTAATATGAAGAAACAATCTAAAACAACTCTACTATCCCTGCCAGACACATGGATGAGCTAAGAATCAAAAATATTTTAAGAAGTAGATAGTCTTTGTTGCAACGATGGCCCATTTTCTAAAGGGTTTTAGCCACCAGGGGGTGCCAGAGGCTCTGGCTTCTTCTCCCAACCTCAAGGGGACATCAAACCCATTCCAGCTCACCAGTCAAAAATGTTTCTGTCAACTTCCTAGTTCTCTGTTTTTCTAAAGCTTTGAGACCACTCCTTTCCCAGAGTTAAGGTCAGGAATTGTGGCGCCCATCACCTCTCCTGTGAACCTCCCTCCCTTTCTCTGTATGGTTTACCCTCCCCCAAGCCAAGCCCCCAGGAAGGTGGAGTGATAGAACCTCAGGACTGAAATTCAATAGCTTTCCTTTATTCCTTCTCTCCTCTCATTCCCTAAAGCGGCAAAGGAAAAGCCAGAAGAACAGAGGGAGACAGAAAAAAAACATGATTAGGAAGATTAATCACAGGGGATTGAAGACTTAATATCTAAGAACTAGGAAGCTGAACAACATAGAGGCAAACAAGAGGGGGAATTGGAGGGAAATGGGGAGGTGGAGAAGAATAGATAAGAGGATTTCAGTGGGAGGAGAAACAGAGTGATAAGAGAAGTGAGGGAGCAGCCAGAAGCAGTGCTGAAAGGAATGGGTAGCATTAGAGAAAGAAGATGAGAGGTAAACTGGCACAAATAGAAGAGGGCACCATGCCCCGATACTAATGCCCAAGAGCTACAGCTGTGGGAACCAAGGAAGACAGAAAATTTCCTGGGATCAAAAAGTTTCCAAGGAGAGTGGTCCAACTTTTTCCCCTCAATCTGCCTAGAGATTTGGCTACCACACAGAAGCCAGGTAAGAGCAGTGATTCATCCCTTTCATCTTATTATTTCCCTTGTATTTGCAGGCTCCCAGGATGGGGGTGGGTGACTTACTGACAGTGGTGGGATTCAAGTAATTTAACAACTGGTTCTCTGCCCTAATGATTTCTTCCAACAACCAGTTTGCCAAACGTCTAGGAAAGTTAATAACGTGCGAAGTGGTTCAAACTGGCTGAATCCCACCACTGCTTACTGGCCACCATTGGATTCCAGCAACTCTTTGCAAGCAAACAATGCAAGATTGCAAACGAAAGTAATATTTTCCTGCAATCAGGGACAAGAAGAGATAAGGGCATCAGACACAGAAGTTGGGATTCCCAGAAAAAAAAGAGGAATAGAAATCTGCAGAAGGGGTGGGGGCAAAAAAAGTAAGGGGCCATAGTATTGAAGGTCTACTGCTTATTATGTGCATAATAAATTCGTGCTCTGAGGAGCCTCCGTAAATGCTGTGTGTTCACAGAGGTAATTCTTTGAGCAACTTTATCTTCCTGCCTTGTAGTAGTTGTGACTCTATGGCATCCTGATCAGCCATAATTAACTGAACCATATCTTACTGCCATCAGTGTGCTGTAGCTGCCAAAAAAGTCAACAAAGTTCTAGGCTGCATTAACAGGAGGATTGTCAGAGTTCCAGAAAACCCTCTGCTCCAACTAAAAACTCTGAGACGTTTTCTCAAAGTTCGGTTTATTAGAGTAGGTATACTGGCACACCTTGGGAAAACCCAAATCTGAGAATTCCGGGTTTTCCCTCTGTAAATCAAAACCCCCAAAACCATCCCCTTACTCATCAGTCGATCACATGCTCCAATCACCATCCGTCCCATCTCAAGACAGCACTCCAACCACTCCTTCTCCAGATACAGGACCAACGGAAAGAATGCTATTTTGTCTTAATTTCAAACCCTCAATTAAATTCCCCCTCCTACTTTCCCACACATGAGAAGGTGGTAGTGTGGAAGCTTCCGGCCTCTTATGGCTTCCAAAGCTGAAAGGGATAGAACCAAGATCATGGGAAGTGTTAATACCACTTTATAATGCCTTTGTAACATCACACTTGGAATACTGCATCCAGTTTTGGTTGCCACATTGTAAGTAAGATGTCGAAACTCTGGAAAAAGTGCAGAGAAGGGCAACAAAGACGATTAGGGGCCTGAAGGCTAAAACATATGAAGAACAATTGCAGGAACTGGGTATGTCTAGTTTAATGAACAGAGGACTAGGGGAGACATGATAGCAGTGTTCCAATATCTCAGGGGCTGCCACAAAGAAGAGGGAGTCAAGCTATTCTCCAAATCTCCTGAAGGCAGGACAAGAAGATGGTAACTAATCAAGGAGAGAAGCAACCTAAAACTAAGGAGAAATTTCCTGATAGTTAGAACAACTAATGACTGGAGCAACTAGCCTTCAGAAGCTGTGGATGCTTCAACACTGGAAGTTTTAAAGGAGAGATTGTTCAATCATTTGTCTGAAATGGTATTAGGGTTTTTCTGTCTCAGCAAGGGGTTGGATGAGAAGTCCTCCAAGGTTCTTTCCAACTCTTATTGTTCTGTTCTACTATTCTATTCTATTCTTTTCTATTTCTATTATTTCTATTTCTATTCCATTCTATACTATGCTGCATTAGTCCAATATTTAGGATTCATGTTATGCCCACAATTGCAAATGAAGCACAGGCTGGATGTGCAAAATGCTAAGATGTAATTGGATAATTTGTGGCTCAGGGGGCCCTACAAAGATAAGTCCCTGTTAGTTGATAAGTGCATTCCAGAAAAGAAAGGCCCGTGGATATACAGGTAATCCTCGACTTATGACCCTAACTAAGTCCCAAATTTTTGTTGCTAAGTGAGACATTCGTTAAATCAGCTTTGCCCCATTTTATGTCTTGTAATGGTTGTTAAGTGAATCATTGAAGTTAAGTTTGAAACACATTTGTTAAGTGTATCTAGCTTTGCCTTTGACTTGGCTGGTCAGAAGTTTGCAAAATGTGACCACATGACCCCAGGACATTGCAACCATCATAAACATGAACAAGTTGCCAAGCATCTGAATTTTGATCACTTTATTTATTTATTTATTTTATTTATTTATTATATTTCTATACTGCCTTTCTCCCGCA
This sequence comes from Coluber constrictor foxii, assembly GCA_038048745.1. NCBI lineage: Eukaryota > Metazoa > Chordata > Lepidosauria > Squamata > Colubridae > Coluber > Coluber constrictor. The sequence goes on along the minus strand of CM075961.1, from coordinate 57,970,762 downwards.
GGATTCAAGGCGGTGTACAGTTAAGAAAAAATAAAAGATACATAAACATCATAAAATTGATAATTAAAATTATAACAAAGTTTAACCCAAATTAAATAAAACCCTGAATTATATAATATTTTAATCATTCCCAGTTAACATGCTTAGCCCCGCCTGATTGAACATCAGGGTCTTGAGGGCACAGTGGAAAGCACGGAGATTACGGATGTTTCGTATATCAGGGGGCAGTTCATTCCAAAGGGTTGGAGCCCTTACAGAGAAGGCCCTCCCCCTGGGAGTCGCCAGTCGGCACAATTTGACTGACGGTACCCTGAGAAGTCCCGCCCTGTGAGAACGAACTGCTCGGTGGGAGGCTATTGGTGGCAAAAGACGGTCTCGTAAGTACTCAGGCCCTAAGACATGGAGCACTTTAAAGGTGATAACTAACACCTTGAATCGCACCCGGAAGACCACCGGGAGCCAGTGCAGCTCGCGTAGGTTGATTTTGACTATGAGGTTGCTGCAAATGTCGTTAAGTATGAAAAACGGTTGTAAGTCACATTTTGAGTGCTGTTGTAACTTCGAACAGTCACTAAATGAACTGTTATAAGTCAAGGACTACCTGTATATGGATACTTTTGCTAGCATTCAGAAACAGATGAGGAAGGAGTACATCACTTTCTAGTTTCGTTTTCTCTTTTCTTTATTCTCTCCAATCTTTTTTCACTTTGTGAAGTAAATACAGTTGAATTGGCAATTTAACCAATTACAATTCTCCCACTGAAACCGGTGGGAATATTTTAACTAGGGATACGTCTAGGGAAAGGAGTGTGTCCCTTATTGAATTGGCAGGGCCTTTGAATCTCATAACCTAGTAATTTCAAGGCTTAAGCACCTGAATTTTGATCACATGACTATGGGATGCCAGAACTGTCGTAAGTATGAAAAATGGTCATAAGTCACTTTTTTGAGTGCTGTTGTAACTTTGAATGGCCACTAAATGAACTGTTGTAAATTGAGAACTATCTGTACAAAGGGAGCAGTGACATCATCACCCAAATAACACAGTGAAGCATATGACACCCAGCGGTGGGTTCCACATATTCTTACCACCGGTTCGCCATGCACACTCATGCTCTTTGCACGCCTTTTGCGAATGCGCCCAGCCTGAAAAATGTGATTAAATAGGACGGCATTACGTCGGGGTAGGGGGGCGCCGCTACCAGTTCGCCCGAATTGGTATGAACCGGCTGAACACCACCTCTGATGATGTCATTGTGGCTTGCACCACAGGACTATGGGAAACACTGGAGATATGGATAAAATCCTTATTTGCACTCCCAGAGGCTTTTCCTGCCCTGCTGGGAACAACACCCTTAATGAGACTTAATTTCATGGCCAAAGTACAGGAATCCAAGCCCAGAGGAGATTTCAAAAGGCCAGAAAATAACTTAAGGGGTGGAGACCAACTAACATGACTTCATTTATTTAAAATGCATTTATTCAACGCCTGTTCATTCTTCCTATTAAGAGAGATTGTTTGTTACCAAGAGCTTCATACCTAGATTAGGCTATCTAAAGGGGCCACTGGGATTTAAAACAGATGCCAGTTAGCAACAGCATTGATCTCATACTGAAGCTTGACAATAATGACGATGTGCATTTTGACAATTTTAACCTAGCGTGCTGCATGATTCTGTCTAATCATGCATTGGAGCAGTGGAGATATGATCTGGAACAAAGGGGTCTAGAGATCTCTCCCTTGTCATGGTCAGATCATTTCCTGCTGAGGTTGGACTTTAAGACGCCACTCCTCAGCGAAGCCGATTAAGTGGTTCTGTCCCAGACGGCTAATGGACCCTGTAGGGTTTCAGAAGGAGCTTGGGGAGATACCTGACTCCCTTGTCCACAGTTTGGCCGAGACCCTAGTAGCTGCCTGGCATAAGGTGGCATTGGGGGCATTGGACCGGATTGCGCCTTTGTGACCTCTCAATGGCAGCGGATCCAGGAAAGCTCCTTGGTTTACTGAGGCGCTCCAGGAGATGAAGCACCCAAAGAGACATCTAGAGTGATGCTGGAGGACCAGTAAATCCGAATCCGACCGAACACTTTTGAAAGCCTTTGTTAGGATTTACTTAGTGGCGATACGGGCGGCAAAATGTTCATATTTTTCCGCACTTATTGCAACCGCGGATTCTTGCCCAAATCCGCCCTATTTAGGGTAATTTGCTCCCTTCTTAAGGTTGGGGAAACGGAGGAGCCCTTGCAGGGTAGAGCTGAGGAATTTGTGCAGTTTCTGTCAGATAAAATTGCTCAGATTCCGATGGACTTGGACTCTGATTGGGCAATACCGACCGAGATGACAGGGGTAGTTTTAGTCCTATTGTATGGGAGGAGTTTGAGCCAGTGACTCCTGAGGAAGTGGACAAGGCTGTAGGGGCGATGAGCTCCTCCACTTGTTTGTTGGACCCGTGCCCCTCCTGGCTGGTTTCAGCCAGCAAGGGATGACACGAGGCTGGCTCCAGGCTTTAGTTAACGCATCCTTGAGGGAGGGGTCCTTCCTGCAGCCACTAAAGGAAACGGTTGTAAGGCCCCTCCTCAAGAAGCCTTTCCTGGATCCAGCAGAATTAAAAAACTTTCATCCAGTCTTCAATCTACTCTTTGTGGGAAGGGTTGTAGAGAAAGTGGTGGCACTTCAGTTCCTGCGGTCATTGGATGAAACGGATTATCTGAATCCTTTTCAGACCTGACTACAGCACGGAAACTGCCTTGGTCAGGCTGATGGATGATTTCTGGTGAGTCCGAGACAGGGGTCATTCCTCTATCTTGGTGCTACTTGGCCTCTCAGCGGCTTTCGATACCATTGACCATGGTATCCTCTGGGGTGGCTAAGAGAGCTGGGAGTGGGAGGCACCGTGTTATGGTGGTTCACCTCCTATTTCTCTGGTCGATCACAGTCGGTGCTGGTAGGAGGACAGAGGTCGTCCCCTAGGCCCCTCGTTTGCAGGCTCCCTCAGGGCTCGGTCCTCTCTCCCCTCCTATTTAACATCTACATGAAACCACTGGGTGAAATCATCCGACGACACAGGGTGGGATATCCAGCTGTATATCTCCACCCTTGGTCAGTTCAGTGAGGTGGTAGATGTGATGTGCCGGTGCCTGGAGGCTGTGAGGATCTGGATGGGAGTCAACAGGCTCAGACTTAACCCAGACAAGACCAAATGGCTCTGGGTATTGCCCCCTAAAGACTATGTTGATTGTCCATTCTTGGTTCTGGGAGGAGAGAAATGCCCCCCTCAGAACGGGCTCACAATTTGGGTGTCATTCTAGACTCACAGCTGAGATTGGAACAACATCTGACAGCTGTAGCTAGGGGGATCTTTGTACAGGTCGTCTGGTGCACCAATTGCGACCCAACTTGGATCAGGAAGCTCTCCTCACAGTCATTCATGCCTTTGTCACCTCATGGTTGGACTATTGCAACGTGCTCTATATGGGGCTACCCTTGAAAAGTGTTCGGAGACTACAGTTGGTCCAGAATGCAGCTGCGCGAGTTATAGTGGGTGCACATAGATACACCCACATTACACCAATTCTCTGCGAGTTGCACTGGCTCCCTATCGGTCTCCGGGTGCAAGGTGTTGGTTATTACCTTTAAAGCCCTACATGACTCAGGGCCAGGCTATCTTCGAGACTGCCTTCTACCACATAGCTCCCAGCGACCGGTAAGATCCCACAGAGTTGGTCTACTCCAGGTCCCGTCAGCTAAACAATGTTGGCTGGCGGGCCCACAGAGGAGGGCCTTCTCTGTGGCTGCCCCGGCTCTCTGGAACCAATTACCTCCTGAAGTCCAGACCGCCCCCACCATATTGGCCTTCCGCAAAGCGGTGAAGACCTGGCTCTTCTGGCAGGCCTCGGGCGTTGATCTCGTTATAGTGATATTGCGAGACCCGCCCACAAATTGGAGTGTATGTATTTTAATGTTTTAACATTTTAACATATTAATGTCTTCTTTTAATTTTTGTATGGGATATTGTTGCATTGTTTTATTCTCTGTTGTAAGCCGCCCAGAGTCTCTTGGGAGTGGGGCGGCATAGAAATGCGACAAAATAAATAATCTATGTACGCATGTGTTTAGTGTGCGTGTATGGGGAAGGGGACTGCGATGCTTAAAATTTTATTTTATTTATTTGGTTATCTTAACTCCAGAGGACAAATAGACGACAGGAAAGAGTTCCTGTATGTCTGTCTTGCCCTCTATTGATTCCCCAAATTTCTGCAATCTAAACCCCATAGCCCTACCTGAATGAACCATAGTTAGTTAATCTCAGATAATTATGTTCTATCTGGATAAGCAGAGTTATGGTTTAGTTTACAGCCTGGCTCCATGTTCCCAAACTCTTCTGTACCGATTGCCAATTCTGTGATTTTAAAGGGTTGCAGGGCTCAACCAGCCAGGAGAAGGTAGTCTTTGACTTAAGAACATAATTGAGCCCAAAATTTGTCGCTGAACGAAACATTTGTTAAGTGAATTTTGCCCTGTTTTATAACTTTTCTTGCTGCTGTTATTCAGTGAATCGTTGCAATTGTTGAGTTGGTAACACCATTAAGTGAATCAGGCTTTTCCATTGACTGTGTTTGTCAGAAGGTTGCAAAAAGGAATATCACATGACCCTGGGATATTGCAAGTGTCATAAATATGAAACAGTTGCTAAAAATCTGAATTTTGATCATGTGACCATGGAGATGTTGCAACCTTTGTAAATGTGAAAAATGGACCTGAGTCAGTTTTTTCTGTGGCACTATAACTTTAAAGGGTCATTAAATGAACTGTTGTTAAGTTCAAGGACTCACCTATAAATTAAGAATGTGAGTTTTTCCCATGCTGGGCTGCTGTTTTGGAGGAAGCAGATCTGGTAAAGGAACAAAAGAAAAAAAAAAGTAGGTTACTTTGGCATTAATTGCCAGTTCTCCCATCTAAGGTATCTTTGGAGATTCTCAGTCACCCAGGTTGTCCCAAAGGTGCTTTTTTGAGGGGTAAGTGTTTTTCTTTGAAGATGTTTCGTTTCTCATCCAAGAAAGTCCCGTTGCCTCTTGAAAAATCACCTTCGGGACTCCCATCTAAGATCCTTATCTCCCACCCTCCCACTTTAAGCATAGGGCGAAAGTGGCAGGAGGCGCCTTCTGGCTTCTGGGTGGGGCCCGGGTTATGCGGAGACACAACCGCTGTGACCGATGCCAAGTATGCTTTTTCGCCCCCGCGACCAGCTGCCCCGACCCCCTTTGTCTCAGCTGCCGGCCTCAAATGCCAGCGGATGAATAAACGGAGCCATCCAACGGCTAAGAAAGCAGCGCCAGCTACACTTAACACTATTCCAAAGAAAAAAACCCCACCCAGCCCTTCACTTCGGCACACCCTGCGCGAAAATCGGGGCTCCTTGTTGCATAGCTCGCGTCGCCGGATCTCCCAGAGAGGATCAGCCCCGCTGGAAGAGGACGGGGGTCTTTTACGAGCGGAGGCTCAAGGGCTGTGAGTTTTGGGGAGTTTCTGGGTGGGGAGCTCGACCTGTTGAACTCCTCCCGCAGTTGTCTGGCCGCTAGCCTCCCGGGAGGTGTTACGTCTGGTTTTAACCGGTTTTGTTACAAACGGACTTGCGAAAAGTTTTACTTGCAAAGTGATGCGGAGCGTTAGCCAAGGCACATTGGTTTGCAAAACCCTGGAAGGGCAAAAGTGGGCTCTCCGGGAATGCTGGGAATTGACACAATTCCAAACACCTGCAAAGGATTGGGAGGCTGCAGGGCTGCCAATGTACCACTTCCAGGAGTAGCAAGAAACAGGTGCCGAGTAGTGTTTCCAGGCCATTAAAAAGGAATTCTAGCTGTATTGCTCTCCTTCTTTTTCCCTTCCAGAGATGGGATGAAAACTCAGAGGCAGCTTTTCCTGCCAGGCCGCTATCCTAATAATTTGAAATTATATGTCATTTTTCCATTTAAAAGATTTAGAATGCATGCCCCTAAGGAGCAGAAGCCACCTGTATTAAGATGCTGTGTTGGCACAGAGAAGGAACTTGGTTTCAATGGCCCCATAACTTGTGTGGCCTTTGAAAGGGCTTTCTAAAATTTTAACTTCAGATTATAATGTATACATTTCCCCAGGCAATTTAAGTTTGTTAACGTTGCCTCTTGAGACGCATTATGTTATATGGCGATAGCATCTTTATTCTGCATAAGTGTGGTGAGGTTGCAATTTTATCACTTCAATACTTTGGGTTAGACCAGTGGCCCCCAACCTTTTGGGCACCAGGGAAAAAGGTTTTTCCTTGGATCGGAGGTGGCATGGTTTTGCAAGTTGCCTGCATCCCATGGATGCGGCTTTGCTTGTTTCCACAGAGTAGCTGTTGACATGCCATTGACGGGTGCTGATCCATGGATCAGGTTGGGGACCCCTGGATTAAAAATATTAAAAATATATAAAGTGTATGATCGGATATTGTGGAGCACCATGAGTCACCTGAAATGGTACCTATTCATAGAAATGTATCTCAGTTTTCAAAGAAATGTGATTTTGGGGTTCCCGGACCCCTTTCAGAGGGTCCACAAAGTCAAATATTTTAAAATTCCTAAGTTCTAATACAGTAAATTTCAATAGATGTAGCCCACATAAAGAAAAGTGTATTTGGGGTTCTCCATCGTTCTTAAGAATTGAATCCTGAGACCAAACTGTTTGAGAACTGCTGATCTAATACAATGATTAACAGAGATAATATGTTACAGGTAGTCCTTGACTTGAACTCAGAGTTTCTCTTGCTAAGTGATATATTTGTTAAGTGAATTTTGCCCCATTTTACAACCTTTCTTGGCATATTTGTTAAGTGAATCACTGCAGTTGTTAAGTTAGTTAACGCGGTTATAAAATGGATCTGGCTTCCCCATTGACTTTGCTCATCAGAAGGCCGCAAAAGGGTGACCCTGGGGCACTGCATTCATCATAAATATGAGTCAGTTGCCAAGCATCTGAATTTTGATCATGTGACAATAGGGGATGCCGCAACGGTTGTTAGTGTGGAAAACGGCCATGAGTCCCTTTTTTCAGTGCCTCTGCAACTTTGAACGTCACTAAATGAACTGCTGAAAATCAAGTATTGTCTGTCCCATAATTTTGATTAAGTCTTTGTTTCTCTACTTTTCTCTACGTGCTCTATTAAAAGTAAATTAATTTGTATAAATTTGTAAGGATGATGATTAGCTAAAGAATGCGAAGTACTTTAAAAGTTACAAAGTTATGCAAAATATTACAGTACTGGTTGTATTCTTAATCTTGCTGCCTTAAATAACCATCTTCAAAGGATTCCCTTTGCTAAGGAATGCAAAGTGCTTTAAATATTTCCATGTTATGCAAATCATTACTGTTGTTGTATTTTTAATCATGCTCTCTTAAATAACCAACTTCAAAAGATTCTGCTGTTTTCACCCTGCTTTTGCAATATATACAATTTACTTTTGATTGATTTTCTGCTTCATAAAGCTTCACAGTTCATCTAAATAAGTTAATTGCTTGGCAAGACCTTTTGGGGGATAGTCTGAAGTCCTATGGAGAAATCCATGTGGAATCCATTATAGAATTGATCATTCCTGTGGATTCTTGAGAAATGAATTGCAGGCAGCAGTATACCTTTGGTTATAACTCTATGTGGAGAACCCTTTTGAGATACAATGTTTTTCTTCACAGACATGATTGTCCCGTTAGGAAGGTGTCACCTCAAAGAAGGACATCAATGGTGGTATCTTTGTCTTGACTTCTTGAGCTATGCCAGCAGATAAGGAAAGAAAGCTTTGGAAGAGCAGAGCTGCATAAGCAAAGTTATTTTCCAGTTCTAATTCCTTTTGTAGGTTAACCTATGCAGCATAGTAGGCATGTGAAGGATTGCAATGTGTAGCTACAACTGAATGGATCTAGAAACAAATTGGGTGAATGCTTTGGGGTTTGCTATTTTTTTAAAAATTTGATTTATATGCTGCCCTTCTCTGGAGACTCAGGGCGGCTTACAATGCGTTAAGCAATAGCCTTCATCCTTTTGTATATTTATACAAAGTCAGTTTATTGCCCCCACAAACTGGCTCCTCAATTTACCTACCTTAGAAAGGATGGAAGGCTGAGTCAACCTTGAGCCTGGTGAGATTCGAATTTACAGTAATTGCAGACAGCTGGAGTTAATTACAATGCATTAGTCTGCTGAGCTATCCAGGCTATCCAGTAAACACATCCAGGTTACTAACGAAGAAGAATGATTTGTAACACAGGGTTGACATGAGGGATCCTTGGTGCTTTCTGAGCTTGTTTGTATTCTTACAGACATTTCATTACCGAAACTAGTCTAGCATTGATGGTGTGACCTAGTTTGGGAAATGCACCATCTGCAAGGAAACAAGCAAACTCAGAGGGCACCAAGGACCCCTCATATCCAGGTTAGGCTGCACACTTCATTTCTTTGCTAGAGATCAGCTAGAAGTGTTTCCAAGTAAATCTGTGCTTGGTTAACCCATCAACAACTATGATTTAACAGAATAACAGAATTGGAAGGCACCTTGGAGGTCTTCTAGTCCAACCTCCTGCTCAAGCAGGAAACCCTGTACCATTTCAGATAAATGATGGCCCAATCTCTTCTTAAAAACCTCCATCGTTGGAGCACCCACCTCTTCTAGAGGCAAATTGTCCACTGATTAATTATTCTAACTGTCAGGAAATTTCTCCTTAGTTCTAGGTTGCTTCTCTATTATTATTATTACTATTACTATTATTATTATTATTATTATTATTATTATTATTATTATTATTATTATTATTATTATTGATTTCCGTACTCAGGGCAGTGCACAGCCAACAATAAAATAAAACCCAAAACAAAATTTAAAAGTAACTTTAAAAACATATTAAACAATTTGGCCCTAATCATTAAAAAATAAACCCCAATTAATCATGTTTAGGCCAGCCCAGCTTGTTGGAACAATAGCATCTTGAGGGCACGGCAAAAGGTGCATAGGTCAGGGATCATCCGTATCTCCGGGGGCAATTCGTTCCAGAGGGCAGGTGCCCCCACAGAGAAGGCTCTCCCCCTGGGGGCCGCTAGTCAACACTGTTTGACCGACGGCATCCTGAGGAATCTCTCTCTGTGGGAGCGTATTGGCCGGTAGGAGGCTATCAGCAGCAGAAGGCGGTCTCATAAGTACCCAGATCCTAAGCCATGGAGCGCTTTGAAGATGGTCACCACCACCTTGAATCACACCTGGAAGACCACCGGAAGCCAGAGCAGCTCGCACAGGAAGGGTGTTACATGGGTGTGCCAAGTTGCTCCTTGATTAGGTTCCATCCATTGCTTCTTGTGCTGCCTTCAGGTGCTTTGGAGAATAGCTTGATTCCCTCTTCTTTATGGCAAATATTGGAACACTGCTACCTATATTAGCATTGGGTAAATATACCCAAATTGCTGGGCTCATTTATCATTGAGCCAAACCCCAAATCGTAGCTTATAATGATGTGTGAACCCAATCTTCTCTTTGGGTCCAGAGAACATAATTTTCTGGTGGTAACCCTCAAGTGTTTCCATTGCCAGGTAGGTTGCAGTAATCAGTTAAAGAAGGCAGTTGGAAAAGTTGTACTGTGTCTTTGGTTTGCTAGTGTCCTCAAGCTTTAGAAATGTATAAAATTAGAGACTGAAGTTCAGCTCTCACCTGGAACCAGGTAGCCCTTCCAGTGTGATGATGCAACTCCAGAATTCTGAACTGATTTTCAAGCTGGATGGGAATTTTGAGTCCCATAGATTCAATCTATTTCAAAGGTGGCTAGAACAGAGGAGAGAAAATGAACCCAGTGTGGAAATTGTGAAGTAGTAATGTGTGCAATAAAGATCAAACATTTTCTTGATCTGTTGACACCCAATGGTGTACTTATGGGTTGCTTCAGTCCAAAGGCCTGGCCTACTTCTGAATTATAATATTGAATCACATATATACATTGAACAAATCAGAGGATGGCAGAGGACAAGACCATTAGTGCTTCATCCCTGTTAGTATACATTTTTCTTTCCACAATGAGACCAAAAATCATTTCATCTTGTATGGAAAAAAGTTAAGGTGCCAAGGAAGGGAACCCATGATCTCAGTTTTTCTATCCCGAAAGTGGCTATCAATGTTTGGTCAATTGGAGAAACTTCAAGTGGACTGAACCAGGGGTGAAATCCAGCAGGTTCTGACAGGTTCTGGAGAACTGGTAGCGGAAATTTTGAGCAGTTTGGAGAACCGACAGATACCACCTCTGGCTGGCCCCAGTAGTGGGGTGGGAATGGAGATTTTGCAATATCCTTCCCCCAGGAGTGGGGAGGGAATGGGGATTTTGCAGTATCCTTCCCCTGCCATGCCCACCAAGGCACACCATGTCCACCAAGAACTGGTGGACATGGTGTGCCCATACAGAACTGGTAGTAAAAAAAAATTGAATTTCACCACTGGATTGAACCATAATCATGCTAAAAGTCCAATATGGGGCAATACAAAATGCACACATTGTCTTGTCTAATCTTTGTTGCTCCATGACGTCCTTCTTTGCAGAAGTTACTGGTTGGCCAAGACAGAACTGCCTTTGAAGAGCAGCTTGAAATGTGACTTTTGGGGTGTCGCTTGCTTGGCTTAGTACTTTCCCTTTAAGAACTACAGGATGGATGAGGAACAAGTCAAGATTGCAGGTGTTGTATCTGCAGCACACTCTGGAGCTCTTAAAGAAGAGCCTGAGTGGCGCAGCAGACTAATGCAGACTAACGCTACTGTTAAAAGGTAGTATTTAGCTTCCAGCTGCCTGAAATGACTGCGAGTTCAATTCTCACCAGGCTCAAGGTTGACTCAGCCTTCCATCCTTTCTAAGGTAGGTAAATTGAGGACCCGGTTTGTGGGGGCAATAAGCTGACTTTGTATAAAATATACAAAAGTATGAAGGCTATTGCTTAACGCCTTGTAAACTGCCCTGAGTCTCCGGAGAAGGGCGGCATATAAATTAAAAAAAAAAAGGAAAGTGATTTGTGGAAGGGCCTCATTCATAGCCAGAGTAGGCCCATGGGCTGAAAGTTCCTCCATTCCTGCCATGTAACTTATAAATTAGAATCTCAATTCTTACATAAACATACACTCTAAAGATGCAGAAACAAGAAACAGATCATTCAACAGAGCAGGATAGCAATGAAAGAATCTTGAACAGGTTTCAGTTGAACAATGTGGCTTTGAAATTGGATAGTAGAAAATGCCTTGAATATTTTCTCTCTTTACATAACTTTAGGGGTACAGTTTAAACAAGAGGTCAGGGTTAGATTATCCAAAATATTAGCATTGAGTGGGAGCTGGAGAGAATAGAGAGGCAGAGAAATTTTTAAAAAATGATTTGTGCATAAAGATATATTTGGAGGAGGACAGACCAAGGGAAGTGTTTGTAGGTGCCAGATATAGTTGCTGCAGCATTTCAAGATGTCGTGCAAAGTGTGAATATCAATCCGCTCGTTACTGCAAAATCCTGTTTAGTGCATGGAATTATTTTGAAAGTTCACAATTCTAATTGAACTTCATAGTTAAAAGCTATCCCTTTATTTTAACCTAAAGTTTTAAAGGCATGAATAATAAACCTGTGGCCCCTTAAATTTGTTTGAACTCCTGTAATCTCTGTTGACTACCCTGGTTGCATGTGATGAAAACTCAAGTGCAGGAACACTTAAAATGGTTTCCATCTCTGCTGTAGGAGAAATGGCCTGGCCTAACTCTCCCTTTTCAATCTTTTAAATTGCTTTTAATCTGTCTTGTAAATTGGGTGTTTTAAATTTGTTTTCGGGCCAAAATATTTAATAATTTTAATGGGTTTTTAACGTTTGTATTGTCTGTATTTTATCCTGGCTGTTCACTGCCCTGAGTCCTTTGGGAGTAGGGCGGTATATAAATTTGATAAAATCAATCAATCAATCAATCAATCAGTCAATACGGCATACAACCTTGGAAAATAGAGGAAGGATAAGACACACATTTTGAGGTCAGTTTGTGTGGGGAGGAGAACTATATTTTCCTAAATGTAATATATTTTTGAATTCAGTGGAACTTAATGTTTCCACTGATGTTTCAAGGAAACATCATAGAGTAAGAGAAAAATGCTATAAGGTAGGTGGGAACAGTCATATAGGGGCCCAAGACTTTGAATCCCTTGGGATTGCATCACCAGAATTTGTAGTAAATAGCTCTGTTTTTTTAAGAAGGGCATGCCTAATTCATTTTACAAGCAAAATAAGCACTAAAGTAGATAGGTTAAGCATCTTGAACCTTTTCAAAGCAATTAATCACCTCTAGGAGTGTTGATACAGTGACTATGATGAATGAATATGGAATGAAACACTTTATAGGGTCTCTCTTTTTTTAAAAAAGGATTTTACTGAACGTTTTAAAAAGAATAAAAATGCAAAGTAATATAGAATAAGAAAGAAAAAAGGAATAAAAGAGAAAGCTAAATTGTAAAAAGAAAAAAGTAGAAGAAAAATAGGAAAGAAAGAAAAAAATGTAGAGGCTTCCAATCTTTACACCAGTAAATGTAAAGTTACTCTTTTCTGTAAAGTTATGTCATGACTCTCTTCTTTCCATAATCTATTCTAATAGTCAAAACCATAGATCAGAAGTTCATTGTTTTCTGTTTTATGAAAAAAGTCTATAAGTGGTTGCTAGTGAGCAGTAGATGTAGGTTGGTGGTGAAATTCAAATTTTTTTTACTACCGGTTCTGTGGGTGTGGTTTGGGCGTGGTGTGGCTTGGCTTGGCTTGGCTTGGTGAGCATGGCAGGGGAAGGTTATTTCAAAATTTTCCATTCCCACCCCACTCTGGGGCCAGCCAGAAGTAATATTTGCTGGTTCTCCAAACTACTCCAAATTTCCACTACCAGTTCTCCAGAACCTGCTGAATTTCACCCCTGGTATAGGTATAGGTATAGATTCTCTTAATCAAACAGGGCAATTTGGCCATTTCTGCAAGTTCCACCATCTTCATAGTTCCCTCTCTTTCTAACCATGGATTTACCAGAAGAGCAGTGCCCTACCATAAACTCAACATGATTGTTTTCCAGATAAATTGGAGTGTATTGTGTGTCTTTGTGGGTGGAACAATTGTTGTCTTCTTGCAAATCATTTCTGGAGTTTCCTTCTTTATTTGGAGACTTCCGTGTTTGTGTACTTGCTCTTGAATTTTTGCTCTCTTCAGAAGTTGTTGAGGAAGAGTTAAACTTACCGGACAGCTGCAAAAAACCAAATTTGACCATGTAAATACTTAATTTCATCCTGACCTTTGGTCAAACTGTGAAGTGCCAGAACTAAGCCATGGTATTAGGACATTTCAAAACCTCTTCTGTGTGTTGTTTGAAGGGGGGGTGGGGTGGGGAAGGGAGGGAGAGAAAGAAATTTGAGTTAACAACCCTGAACAAAGCAGGGCACTGCTGTGGAGAAAGTGTATCAGGCTAGAGTTGGGAACACAGTGGCATAGCCCACCTTGAATGCTAAAACTTGCCAGCTCAAACTGCTATCTAGCTTTTAACTACTCAATTCAATTAAAAAAGAAAGAAATGGCAATTACATGTCATTTTAAAATATTTTTTTCATATTAGTATTTTGTTGGATAACACCCTGAGAAAGCCAGTTTGCTGAATTCTATTCATACATAGAATTACTGTATTTTCCTGCGTATAAGACTACTTTCTAACACACAAAAATCTCCTCAAAAGTCGGGGGTCGTCTTATACGCCAGGTCTCATTCTCCTGTAACCAGGCAGACCAGCCCATAAGGCTCTGACGAGCCTTAAATGGCTCTGAGGAGGGTCGTCTTATACGCCCAGTCGTCTTATACGCCGGAAAATACGGTAAATCAAAAGAAACTTCCCAGAACTTCTCATTATGCCTCTAATGCTCAACCAGCAATCCTGCAATTTGGAGGAAGATTGCATGCAACCTTATCAATTCAACTACTTTAGTAGGGTCATCAACTGCCCTGGCTGGGAACGATGGGAGTTTTAATCTGGTGCTGCGGTAAATCATCTACTTTTCAGCAGCTCTTTATCTATGCCCCAAAAATATTTATATAACCATTTCAGAGAATCTGAAGCAACTTGTGTTTGTTTCTTGAATATTGTTTACAACAACCTGTTTTATTACAGTTGGCAGCTGAGAATGAAACTACATTACTTAACCTGGGTGGTCCATTGCAAGCTAGGCGATCCAGCCCTGGCATCTTTGGACAGCTGCCAGATCTCCAGTTTCTCAGTAGAACTCATAACCAGCATTTATTCCAAGCTTCCTGGAGGGAAAGAAAAACAAGCTTTTCCCCTGAGGCATTTCTTTAATGAGACTAATTAAGCACTTAGTTCAGTGTTTTTCAACCTTGGCAACTTTAAGATGGGTAGACTTCAACTCCCAGAATCCTGTTGGCCAGGAGATTCTGGGAATTGAAGTCCACCCATTTTAAAGGTGCCAAGGTTGAGAAACACTGATTTAGGTTTTCCTTGGGACCCTGGAATGACATTAAGATTGAGTGTATTGTAGATATCAGAAATGGTATATACTCAGTAATCTGACTCAGGGTGTTTGGAGGACACCAATTTAGCATCCTGGATGGTTCTTTGTCTCCTTAAAGCTGAAGGAACTTCAGCTCCTTAAAGCTTTGTCTCCTCTAAAACAGATCCTGAGCCTATCATCTAGGCGTATTGGCTATTCCTGTCAGCTTAGTATCATCCAAAAATTTGTAAGTTCCCCTTCTATTCACTCATCTAAATTGTTTATGAAGATATTGAAGAGTACTGGGCCTAAGATGGAATCTTGTGGTACCCCATCGATAACTTCTCTCCATGTAAATGTAGTATCATTAAGGACTACTCATTGAGTATGATTTGTCAGCCAGTTACAAATCCATCTGATGGTGATACTATCTATCCCACTTTTTTCTAGCTTACTAAGAAGTAGGCTGTGATTTACTTTGTTGAATGCCTTGCTGAAGTTTAAATATATTATGATCAGTGTTTAGCTGATCTACTAATTTAGTCATTGTGTTGAAGAATGAAATAAGATTGGTTTGGCATGGTATGTTTTCATTGACACCCCTGTCCCTCATACTAAATTCTTGCTAAGCATTTTTACTAGTTCTACAAAGGGAAGTAAAAGAGAATTGCATGCTTTCTCCCATGTTGACAGGATCTCCGTGATGGAACAGATTATTTCAAGCAGGAGAGTCCAATCTCTGGTGTCTTCTGAAAGGCCTAGAAAGACACTTGAGATTTGACAGATTAGTTTTGATACTTTTCTTCAATAAGCAATATGGTAACTGCCCCCTCTCTTCCTGGTCTCTGCTGCAAAACAGGTTCAGAATTCGAGTGATTTGACAGTTGATTATCCCTTTAATAGATCTGTATCCTGAGCTACATGTGAAGGGAGAAAGCAAGTTTAAGAGATGTGGGCCATTCCATGTGGCATGTATTCTCCTGACAGCTATCTTACTTTGTTTAGTGCGCACACAGTTTCCTCACTTCGGAAACTTTAAGATGCATGGACTTCTACTCCCAGAATTCTCCAGGAAGCATTTCATACCAGAGAATTCTAGGAGTTGAAATCCACATATTTAAAGCCACTGAGATTGGGAAACCCTAACTTAATGGTAGGGCTTGACTTAAATGCTGAAGTTCTGCTTGCTTGCTAAACATTTTAGAATTGGGCTAGGCACATTGGGAATTGGAGTTCTGACAGTTTTAGAGCCTTAGATGAGTAATGTTAAACTTGATGGGTATAAATTCAAAATTGTATCTTATCTTCACCAATTACAAACTGGGATCATGCCTCATCACCAAAGTTGGCTTTTTTCCTCATTTTTATTGCTCCAAAAGTATAACATGTTGCCATTCACTGGTCTATTTTCTCGCATGGTCAGCTGCAATCTTGAAATCCTTGAATTTGGAAACAAGCAGATGGCTGGAGCAGCTTCTGATAAGATTCACACATTGCACTGAGTTAAAGTGTGATAAGTTTTTGTTATATATGAACTAGCCATATATAGCCATTGGCTTGATATCAAGTGGGGACCCAACCATTGAGGCTTACTCCTCCCAAAATTTAAAACAAATCATAACTTAGCATGAAATATCATTCTAAGTAGTGAACAGTACAAATTAGCATGTTAAAAATTAAAGCAAAGGGAAGAGCCATTGTACATCGCTCGCCTCTTTAAATTGCATTGCGATAAAGTTCTTCCTCATGCTAAACTTTATGGTCCTAAATACCAAGCTTGGAAGCAACCTATCCAAGTCTTGCATTTTGCATCATGTAGTGCATTTGTGAAGATGTTTCTTTTCCAGACCAGTCCCATGATTTGGGGGAAGGTCAAACTGCTGTTTTCCAGTTCCCTCATTGTATCTGCTAAATATTCCATCTTTCTCTATGGCTCCAGGCGAAGGCAGAAACATGACGTTCCTCAAACTCAGTGTGGGTGTTTGAATAAGGGCCTTCAGTGCTCCCCTTGCTGCTCAGGATCAAGGCGGGGTGAGGGGGGGTCCTTCCTGAATCAATGCTCCATTCATCCACTTGGCGTCATAGCTAGGGTAAGAGGTGGGAGGGAGAGATGGAATGCAAAGGCAAAGTGTGCCAGGAGTTATGGAGGTGCCCTTTGGTTGGAGATCATGAGACAAAATGTGTTGCCAGTCAGTGTTGGTTGGGAAGAAGTTTTGCGCAAAATGCTTTGTTTCATTGTTATCTTCTTTGCCTTGTTAAGGTGGATGGCAAATTACCATTGGTTTACAAGTTGTCCGTGACTTACAACCATCCAAGATCATTTTAAACTCTTATCTCTTTGCTCAGATCTCTTCTCCCAATATTTGATAAGTCCGTAAGGAGAAGGGCGGTATATAAATCTAATAAATAATAATAATAATAATAATAATAATAATAATAATAATAATAATAATAATAATAATAATAATAATAATAATAGATAAGGTAAGCCTCATTTGGAAACTGTTTGGGGACCACTCGTAGTTATGATGGTAATCAAAATGTAATAATATGACCAGCCCTCAGATTTATAGCCTTTGCAGATCTGTAAGGCTAAAAGTCATAAGCACACTTATGGTTTTGTTTAGTGACCACTTTGCTTACTGACCAAATTGCCAGTATCTGTTTTGATCACTGAACTACTGTGTGAAATTGATATTCTGATTGGTTGTATGGAAATACAGCTAGTCCTCAACTTACAACCACAACTGAGTGCGAAACTTTTGTTGCTAAGTGAGACATTTGTTAAGTAAACTTTGTTCCGTTTTATGACCTTTTCTGTCATAGTTGTTAAGTGAATCACTGCAGTTGTTAAATTAGTGACACGGTTGTTAAGCGAATCTGGCTTTCCCATTGACTTTGCTTCTCAGATGTTTGCAAAAAGTGCTTGCATGACCCTGGAACATTGCAACCGTCATAAATACGCGTCAGTTGCCAAGCATCTGAATTTTGATCATGTGACCACGGGGATGCTGCAATGGTCATAAGTGTAAAAAACAGTCATAACTCACTTTATTCAATGGCCTTGTAACTGTGAACTAAATGAACTGTTGTAAATGGAGACTACCTGTACTGTAATTTTACACGATTGTTTTAGCATATTTAATATTATACATTGGAGCTGTGTCATTGTTTGAGGGGCGGGCAAAGGTTGCTTTTGATGTCAAGTGGCATCGTGGGATGGAGGGGTCCAAAAATTGGGCAGGACAGAAAAAAGTTTTGAGTTTTGCAAAAGTTTCATTTAAATATTAATGTAATTAAAAATACATTAATTTGATACAATTAAATTACTTCCTATCTATTTAATACTTCTTTCTTTCACATTAAAATTCACATTTTGATAGCAGTTCGAGAGAGGACACATATTTTACTCCCTTAACTGCTTAGGGATCCACTAATAATTAAAGTTTTTTAAAAATGTAGGTATAATTCGCATCAATGGCATGCCTGTAAACAGAAGCCGTGGTATTTGAAAATTATTGTAATTGCTGCCCGGTAGACCTTTAGGGTGTCAAACCATGCTTGCCCTCAACAAAATATGAATTATGCATGGAAATCAACAATAACAAAGAGTATCATTGGTAACTGAGAAGAAGGAAGCTCAAAATGCCACTTAAGCATGAATCAAAACTGCCTGAGAGAGTTAAAATCTCAGATATTTAAAAATGTGGAGGATCTGGTGTTTAACAACAAAGGGGACAAGTAACCACAGAATTCTGCTGGCAGCAAAAGGGATGGAATTTCCCATCTTCAAGTCGATACTGTCTGGAAAGAGATGCCAGACACGAGCAGGTGGGTTTGATCCAAAAATAACTAGAGGGAATTAATGGCTGAGGGCCAAACAAGAGGAATAACTTTTGTAGTTTCAATACTTCCATTTTGAGTTTCGGCTCCATTTAAAAGAAAAAGAAAAGATCAATGGGGCAGGCAAAAACTCATAGTAAATGTGTTAGATGGAGGAACGAACGAAAGGATTTTAATTAAAGCAGGCTGTATTCTTTATATGCTTTTCTGCTTCTAAAAACTTTTAATTCTGCCCCCCCTCCTCTTTGAAATGTTGCTCTGACATAAAGTAAGGAAGGGAACAAAACAGGTTAATACAGATTTTAACATAAGTTTAATTGATACCAGGGGGTGGGGTTGGTTCCTGAAGATTATGCTGTAAATATGAAGAAAACAACCCAGGACCCTAAATTGGGAGGAGGGGGTGGAATTGATATAGAGGTTCATGGGGATGCTAGGTTTGTGGGGTGGAAATAAAGACTTAGCAGGGCACAATATTTTTCCTATTCTGTGTTATGCTTAACAGAACTAAAAAAACCTTTACTGTTAACTAAAGTCGCCAAGGGCTTTGTTAATAAAATGTCCTGATAACAAGATATGTTAGCAAATCTGGACTGCATATTTTCTACAAAAAAAATATCTACCAATATGAAGGATAGCATTATATTTATTTACTGAATATGCATATCTTTTGGATTTTTGGAAAATGGCTAATAAAAAAAAACTAGAACAATGACTCATTTCTTTAAAAATAGGAATAATTTAACTTGTGGCTTTAAAAAAACAGAAACAATAGAAACAAGAGTGCTGATATGCTCAGGAATCCAAATTCCATGTCATGCATTGGATTTTGGGTGGAATTCAGGATGACGAAGTTCTAATTACAGATATCATAAGCCAGTTTTGTATTTAAGCATTATCTAGTTGCCATAGGTGACTGAAGAATTCTGGGCAGATTCAACAATCAGGCCGATGGAAAAAGGTTGTCTCCCATTTGTGGTCTGAAGTTAGCATAAAAATTTCTGATTCATTACAGACGTTCAGCAAGAAATCCTGAGCTTAAGACCTCCCTTCTCTCTGATCCCAGTTGGCCAATAAATTCTTTTGTAGATTTGGAACCTTCGTTTACAAGGCTGTTATGAGAAGTGAGTTTGTATATCCTGAAATAGGCCACTCTGGCTTGTTTGATAAACCTGGATTAGGACAATATATTATTCTAGACAGAGGCTCAATTCACTTTTGTTAAGAGCTGGAAAAAGAAACTAGGAAGGAAAGGAAAATCTGCAGAGAGGAGAGAGAGATAAAGATTAAAGAACTGATCAAATATGAATTCACTAATTGATTGGTTAGGATTAGAACTGTATACAATAACAAGGTTGGAAGGGTCCTTAGAAGACTTCTAGTCTAATCCTCTCTCTGAGCAGGACATCTTATACCATTCTAGATACTGTAAATAGTTGTCCAGTTGCTTGAAACCTCCAGTGATGGTTAAATTCGATACCTTTTGAAAAGCTGAAGACATATGCTCTACCTTTCTCCAAAGCGGATTGTTTCAAATTGGGGGTCTTGTACTTCTGAGTTCGCCCTTAAAGCAATATTTCTCAGCCTTTGCAATTTGAAGATGCTTGGACTTCAATTCCCAGAATTCCTCAATCAACATAGCTGCCTGAAGAATTCTGGGAGTTCATTAATTCTTCAGAATTCTGAAGAATTCTGGGAGTCCATGCTTTCCAAAGTTGCCACTGAGAAACACTACTATAAAGCATCACCTTTATAACATTATGTTCTGAGGTGGTTTTTTTTTTTTGCAGATTAACCTCAAATTCACCAGGGACCATGTCAGAAGGGGATCGACCAAAAAGTGGTCTGAGTTTAGCCAGCAGTACAGCCACCATCTCTTCAGTCTCCATGGGAACAAAGGTGAGGATGTGGCATTGGTGGGAACCTGACAAATGAGACATAAAAATGAGTCACTTACCATTTTTTCACCTATATTTGTTTTTTCTGAATGTCGGGCTGTCATTCAGTCTTATTTTCAAAGAACTTCAAAGTAATTGGTTATCTTTTGGGTCAAACACTTGTGCTTTTTAAAAGAACAACACTAGAATCCCATTCCAAGAAAGAAAGAAAGCTAAAAAGTTGCATAACAACTACTAATCCTCAAATATTTACTCTTGTCCTTATATACCTGCATTAGCCACTGGTGGTATCTTGATGGTTTGAAAAGAAAATCTCAGTGTGTGACCTTTAGTTCCTTAGAAAGATAAGGAACTATTTAGACCCGCTCCAGTCCGGCTTCAGGTCTGGATACAGCACCGAAACGGCATTGGTCGCGTTGGTGGATGATCTCTGGAGGGCCCGGGGTAGGGGGTACTCCTCTATCCTGGTGCTGTTAGACCTCTCAGCGGCTTTTGATACCATCGACCATGGTATCATGTTGCGCCGGTTGGAGGGACTGGGGGTGGGGGGCACCGTTTTACGGTGGTTCTCCTCCTACCTCTCCGACCGGTCGCAATCAGTGTTGACAGGGGGGCAGCGGTCGACCCCGAGGCGCCTAATGTGTGGGGTGCCGCAAGGGTCGGTCCTCTCGCCCCTCCTGTTCAACATTTATGTAAAGCCGCTGGGCGAGATCATCCGTGGTTTTGGGGTGGAGTTCCACCAGTACGCTGACGATACTCAGCTGTACATTTCCACCCCAGACCACCCCAACGATGCCGTGGAAGTGATGTCCCAGTGCCTTGAAGCCGTGCGGGTCTGGATGGGGAGAAACAGGCTTCGACTCAACCCCTCCAAGACCGAGTGGCTGTGGCTGCCGGCGTCCCGATATAGCCAGCTGACACCATCGCTGGTTATTGGGGGTGAATCTTTGGCCCCCACGGAAAGGGTTCACAACTTGGGCGTCCTCCTGGACCCACGGCTGTCCTTAGAGGATCACACGACAGCTGTGGCCAGGGGGGCTTTTTATCAGGTTCGCTTGATACGCCAGTTGCGGCCCTTTCTGGATCGGGACTCCCTACGCACAGTCACTCAGGCGCTCGTCACCTCTCGCCTGGATTACTGTAATGCTCTCTACATGGGGCTCCCCTTGGGGTGCACCCGGAGGCTCCAACTGGTGCAGAATGCGGCCGCGCGGGGAATTATGGGAGCGACAGGGCGCTCCCATGTGACTCCTCTCCTGCGCGAGCTGCATTGGTTGCCGGTGGACTTCCGGGTGCGTTTCAAGGTGTTGGTGATCACCTTTAAAGCGCTCCATGGCTTGGGACCAGGGTACTTACGGGACCGCCTTCTGCCGCCAGTTGCCTCCCACCGGCCGGTTCGCTCCCACAGAGAGGGCCTTCTCAGGGTGCCGTCAGCCAGACAATGCCGGCTGGCGACCCCCAGGGGGAGAGCCTTCTCTGTGGCAGCCCCGACCCTCTGGAATGATCTTCCTCCAGAACTGAGAACGATCCCTGACCTCCGAACGTTCCGTCGGGCCCTGAAAACGTATCTTTTCCAACTTGCCGGTCTAGCCTGATCCCCGTTGAATTTTAGTGTCCTAGTGTTGTGGTATTTTAATATTTAAATTGTTCTTAACAGTCAGCCAAAGTTTATATGGGTTTTAATTGACTTTTAACTTTTGTATACTGTATTTTTATCTGGCTGTACACCGCCCTGAGTCCGCAAGGAGAAGGGCGGTATATAAATCCAATAAATAAATAAATAAATAAATAAAGTACTTTTCAAGGAATAAAACCACAATATAACAGTCTCCTATGCATCTAGATAAAATTTTAATGGTTTAAAAATTTTATTTAAACCTTACAATGCATTAATAACAATTAAAATGTTCATTGCTTACTATAAGAAACAGGAAGCAAACTCCCTTTGGAGCTAAGCAACATTATACAAAGCACAGAAAAGGAATTAAAAGTATTTAAGTAAAAAATAATGGAGGCAAGTAATGAAGGAAAATAAAATAAGATACAGTTAAATCCATTCGTACCATTCACCGTATATTTTTGTCCTAGTTCAGACTATACTGACATCCATCAAGTCCGTCCATACATTTGTACATTGCTTTGAGTCTTTGAACTTCTCCTTTTGAGGATCTTATCAATTTCACCCAAACAAAACTTACTTTCTTCCACTTCCTTTTGATCCAGTCACTTTTTTTCTGCCACTAATGGTCGCAACTAATGGATCAACATTTGATCCAAAAAACAGACCTCATACCTATGGGGAAAACACTAGGAAGAGAAAAAAATGTTTTCTGATACAATTCTCATTTGTTCTTTGTATATGGCCAGCTTCCTTGATACTTCCTACAATGATTTGCTTTTATGTTCTGTTCACATTCATTCCTTTTCATTACAAGTTGTCCTCAACTTACGACCACAATTGAGCCCAAAATTCCTGAGTGAGAAATATGTTAAATGAGTTTTACAACTTTTCTTGCCGCATTTGTTAAGTGAATCACTGCAGTTGTTCAACTAATAACACCATGGTTAAGTGAATTTGACCTCCTTGAACCCATTGACTTTGCTTGTCAGAAAATGGCAAAAGGAGATCCCATGATCCTAGGACACTGCAGCCATCATAAATGTGAGCCACTTGTCAAGCATCTGATTCGCATGACCACAGGGATGCTGCAACAGCCATAAGTGTGAAAAATGGTCATAACTCACTTTTTTCAGTGCCATTGTACCTTCGAAAAGTCACTAAATGAACTGTTGTAAGTTGAGGACTGCCTGTATTTCACTGACTCACTCATCCATTCCATCAATTTTACTATATTCCCACTGTTGTAATTTATGTTTGGATTTCTCTTGATTCACCCAACTCCCACTTCAGTGTAACTGAGTGTATAGATCAGAGGTCTTCAAACTTGGCAGCTTTAAGACTTGTGGACTTCAATGCTCAGAATTCTCCAGCCAGCTCTGCTGGCTGGAGAATTCTGGGCATTGAAGCCCACAAGTCTTAAAGCTGCCAAGTTTGAAGACCTCTGGTATAGATGCACATTCTTTTAACTTCTTTTGGCAAGTATGTTCTTCATAAGAGATCACATGCTATCTTCTCAGGTCTTTTTTACCTGGCCCTCGAATACATTGTTAATGTACTCCATTCCTTTTATTTCTAACTTTGAGATTTTAAATTCCTTGGGAGCAGCAGAAACACCTGTTTCCCCCTGCTATGGGCAAGAGAAAGAGACACGGTTTTCTTAATAGAGGTTTTAGCAATAGCAATAGCACTTAGACTTATATACTGCTCTACAATGCTTTGCAGCTCTAAGTGGTTTTACAGAGTCAGCATATTGCCCCAACAGTCTGGCTCCTCATTTTACCGACCTCAGAAGGATGGAAGGCTCAAGTTGTCAACTTTGAGCCTGGTGAAATTTGAACTGCTAAATTATGGGCAGCCGGCAGTCAACAGAAGTAGCCTGCAGTACTGCATTCTAACCACTGTGCTACCTGGGCTCATCTGAGGTTCAGTTCTTAGCTTTTCAACTAGGACTCTTGCTTTGAAACTCTGGAGAACTATGTTCAAGATCAGTAATGACGAGCTAAACAGAGGGATAGCTCAATAGAGAGTGTGCTGTTTATACAGTAAGTTGATTTTGCATTTACCAATTTGTTTCTCCATAGCCACACGTAGCCCGGCCAGTCCGGAAAGTGCATACCTTTGGGAAGAGAGCAAACTCCATCAAGAGAGATCTTAACTCTCCGGTTATAATGCGTGGCTGGCTTTATAAGCAGGTAAAGAGTTTTTGAGAAATGCAGATTTCTTAGTTTGAGGGATGATGGATCTTAAGGGAGATCTGTAGGAAAGAAATGGTGTTCATCAAAGTAGCCCAAAATCAGAAGGAGTCTGATAGGACCTTTTAAGACTTAAACAATTTTTATTTTAAAGCCTTAAGCTTTCACAAAATCGATTACAGAGACTTCTTATGACCGCAGAATTTATGTTGCTAAGTGAGACAGTTGTTAAGTGAGTCCTGCTCCATTTTACTATCTTTCTCACCACAGTTGTTAAGTGGGTCATTGCAATTGTTAAAAACATGATTAATAAGTGAATCTGGCTTCCCCATTGACTTTGCTTGTCAGAGGGTAACAAAAAGGGATCACATGACCCTAGGCAGGGTGGGTTCTAAATTTTTTTACTATTGGTTCTATGGGCGTGGATTATTTTGTGGGCGTGGCTTGATGGTCATGTGACAATTCTTTAGGATTTAGCAGAGGTACTGGTTTATCAGGATTTTAACTGCTTGCAGAGCTGTACCGGTCTACGGATTTGTTTTTGGAGGCATTAGTCTATCCATTTGTTTTTGGAGGCACCAGTCTACCCATTTATTTTTGCAGGCACCGGTCTATTCATTTGTTTTTGGAGGCATCAGTCTACCCATTTATTTTTGCAGGCACCGGTCTATTCATTTGTTTTTGGAGGCACCAGTCTACCCATTTATTTTTGGCACCAGTCTACCCATTTATTTTTGCAGGCACCGGTCTATTCATTTGTTTTTGGAGGCACCAGTCTACCCATTTATTTTTGGCACCAGTCTACCCATTTATTTTTGCAGGCACAGGTCTACTCATTTGTTTTTGGAGGCACCAGTCTACCACCACACTGTGTTTTAACACTGATCAGCTGTAGGGCGGCCCTTTGAAGCCCCGCGGCGAGAGTTTAAACAGTTTTTTTCCTTCTAGCCGATCAGCTGGGATTCAGGAGGCAGCAATAGATTAGGGGTGGGGCCAAATAAAAGATAAGAATAATGTGGGAGGGGGCGGGGGTGGCGGTGGGAGGGAAGAACCGGTTTGATGATGTCATATTGTCACCGCTACCGGCTTGGCGGAACCGGACCGAACCGGGAGGAACCCACCACTGATCCTAGGACACTGCGACTGTCATAAATATGAGCTAGTTGCCAAGTATCTGAATTTTGATCATTTGACTGTGGAATGCTGCAACGGTCGTAAGTGTGAAAAACAGTTATAAATCCCTTTTTTCAGTGCCCTTGTGACTTCAAACGGTCACCAAATGAACTGTTTTAAGTCAAGAACCAACTATAAAACAATAGCTTCTGGACACTGGCATGCCTTATTCACATATTTTCCAAGGCATTCCCAGGACATCATTATTGTATTAGATGCAGCCCAAGAGCTTTAAACTTCACATGATCTTCCTTTGTGGTTTATTTGGATATAGTGTCATAATTTTTATTTTCCTGTCAGCCACTTCCCATCAGATATAGATAGCCCTCAGTTAACGGTAATTGGGACTGGAAACTCAATCGCTAAGTGATAACAGTTGTAAAGGATGACATCATGTGATTTATGATAGCAGTTCCAGTTGCGGTCATCTTCCCTCTGGCAGTGGCAGTGAAGCTAGTAGTGAAGATCACAAATGACCATCACATGGGACACTGCAACCATCATAATTGCAAGCCAATTCCCAAGCATTTGGATCAGGCTCATAACAACTATTGTAACTTCAAATGTTTATTACAGGTAGTCTTCAACTAATAATGGTTCACTTAGTGACCATTTCAAAGTTATAATGGCACTGAAAAAAAGTGACGTGACCATTTTTCACACTTATGATCATTGCAGCATCTCCATGGTCACGTGATCTACATTTGGATGCTTGACAACTATCTCACATTTATGATGGGTTCAGTATCCCGGGATCATGTGATCTCCTTTTGCAAACCTTCTGATAAACAAAGTCAATGGAGAAACCAGATTCACCATTTTACTAATTTAACAATTGCAGTGATTTACTTAACAAATGTGTCAAGAAATCGGGCAAAACTCGCTTAACAAATTTTTCACTCAGGAACATAAATTTTGGGCTCAATTGTGGGTGTAAGTTGACGACTACCTGTATACAAATGGTTGTTAAGACGAGGAGTACCTGTGTACTTTGCTGAAGTATGTTGTTTTCTTGTTTTTTTGAGTTCAGAAACATGCTAAAACTGTAGCTAGTTTTAAATTGGGTTTAACATCTTTTAAAAAGCAAATAACTCTTCACAATTCCCTTTTAAAACCCCAGAAAAAAAAGAGGAAAATTCTGATCATGAGTACTAAATGACTGTGACTCATGGGATATCATTGTACAACCGTAATGGATCTGGGTCCTACAAAGAGTTAAACCCAGGCAATCCTGTTCTACTGAGGTAAAACTTTGACGCAGCTTTCAACTAACTAATCTTTTCCTTTTGGTTCTTTTAGGATAGCTCTGGGCTCAAACTATGGAAACGGCGCTGGTTTGTCCTTTCCAATTACTGCCTCTTCTACTACCGAGGTAATTTGGATTTTCTTGAGTTTATGTTACAGTTTCCTTGAGATGGAAGAAAAGCATTTTGGAGGTAGGACTGTTTTGTAGATCAGGTGTGGTGATGCATCAGCAGGCAGAGATCAAAGCAACATTCCCAAGTTCTGGAAACAGAAGTTTAAAAAAGAAATGCAGGTAGTCCTTGATTTATGACTGTTCGTTTAATGACAGTTTGAAGTTGAGGAAAATTGCTGTAAGCGTAACCCAGTTCCTTGAAACAGTCATGTTGGCGGAAATTGGGGACTTTTTGAGCAGGAGCCCTGAGAAGCACACACTGAAGTTTCTTTCTGTGGGGTTTTGCGGGGTGTGTTCCAGATAGCCGTGAAGAGATGGTTTTGGGCAGTATCCTCCTCCCCAGCTATGAGATTCGGACAGCTTTCTCCAAGGAGAAGAAGAACCGTCGCTTTGTATTCAAGGTCAGGAGGAAGGACTTCATTTATGCTTTTGTCTCTACTGTGATGATGGAACTTTTCTTAAATGTCCATGGTCACCGTTTCCTTGAAACCACCCTAGAATCTGACCATTGCCTCAGCTTTAACGAGGCAATATCTATGTGTGGTGAATATTGAGCAGAGCATATCTTTCTCCTTCTGTCCTGGCCACTTTTTACAGAGGCGTGATGGAGAGCATTTTAACAAACTGCATCCCTGTTTGGTTTGGTAGTAGCAGTGCCTCAGATAGAAAGTCCATACAGAGAGTGGTAAGGACAGCAGAGAAGATTATAGGAAGTTCACTTCCTGTTATTCAAGATACTGCTTATAAGCGCTATGTGCTTAGGGCTCAAAGCATCGTTAGAGAATCTACACATCCCTTCATGGTCAGTTTCTGTTGCTCCCCTCTGGGAGGAGGTTTCAAAATATCAGTAGCAGGACTACTAGATTCTGTAACAGCTTTGTTCTTTATGCCATCCATCTTGTAAACTCGCAGGATTCTTTTTTTCCACCATGTATATGTATACATCCGAACTAGACTGATGTTTTTCTGCGTCATATATATGTGTGTATGAGGGGATATGTATAATGGTCATCTTTTGAGAGCTGAATGCAACAAAATTTCATTTTAATGTATGCTGATTAGATATATTTAAACTAACAAAAGATTCTATTCCTATTCCTATTCCTATTCCTATTCCTATTCCTATTCCTATTCCTATTCCTATTCCTATTCCTATTCCTATTCCTATTCCTATTCCTATTCCTATTCCTATTCCTATTCTATTCTATTCTACTCTACTCTACTCTACTCTACTCTACTCTACTCTACTCTACTCTACTCTACTCTACTCTACTCTACTCACCTGTATTGTTGGCTCATTTATCTAATACAGGTAATCTTCCACTTATGACTGGTTGCTTAATGACAATGCAAAATTATGACAGACTTTGTAAAAACTACTTAGGACCTATCCTTGAAGTTACAAATGCTGCTGCCCCTTCTCCCCCCCTCCCCCAATCAACTGATTGCATTTTGGGTAATTGGCAGCTGGCTCACATTTTCCAGCAGAAAATGTCAAAAGCCACCTATTGCATACGCTAGATTTGGTTAACAACCATGGGTTTTGCCTAATGACCATGCCTTTTGCTTAACAACTGTGATGACTCGCTTTACAAATCATCATAAAAATGGTCATAAAATCAAGTCAACTCATTTGGTGACCTATTTAATGACCACAATGACTTATAAGCAAAATTCCAAGCTCAGTTGTAGTTGTAAGTTGAGGACAACCTGTATGATATATTGATTTAGAATCTTTGAGCCTACTTTTTTCTCATCAAGGAACTCAAGGGCACGTGTGTTTCCAGCTTCTAGAACGAAGCTTCACTTCAGTTAGTTTAAAAGCTGCATCAACTAGGATTTCTTGCTCTGCCTGGCAGCAGTTGATTTACAGAGTTTCAAACAGAGGAACACAAAACACAGAATAATAGGGTTGCAAGGGACCTTGGAGGTCTTCTAGTCCAACTCCCTGCTCAGTACCATGAGATGCATGGATTGGAAGATGTAGAAATGGTACAAAATCTAATTTGGGACCTCTTTTTTGCGGGGGAGAGTGTGTCTGAGTTATTGTTGACTCCTGGTCAACACAAGGACAAATCCCTGCAGCATTCTTGGCAAGGTTTTAGAAATGCTTACAGAAGCTTCTATCCTTCCTTTAGGGCAGTGAAATCAAGGGTGAAATCCAGCAGGTTCTGACAGGTTCTGGAGAACCGGTAGCGGAAATTTTGAGTAGTTTGGAATACTAGCAAATACCACCTTTGGCTGGCCCCAGAGTGGGATGGGAATGGAGATTTTGCAATATCCTTCCCCCAGGAATGGAGATTTTGCAGTATCCTTCCCCTGCTATGTCCACCAAGCCACGCCCACCATACCCACAGAACCGGTAGTAAAAAAAAATTGGATTTCACCACTGTGTGAAACGGCCACATTGGATGGCAGACAGGGGCAGTCCAAGCCCATTCATTGTCCTTCACGGGATCTCATGCAAGAGGCTGCCCAGAATACTTTGCCACTATATTTCTCTAGATTTTTCTAACGGGTGACTTCAGAAGGATGGATTGTGAAATAGCCATGGGGGGTCTCCTTGCTAAGGTAGTCTTGAAACCATCCTACAGAACAGTGTTTTTTCAGCCTTGGCAGCTTGAAGATGCGTGGACTTCAAATCCCAGAATTCTCTAGCTAGCCACGCTAAAGAATTTTGGGAGTTGAAGTCCAGATACCTTCAACCTTCTGAGGTTGAGAAATACTGCTGCAGAGTTATCTTGGAGCACCCCACAAAAAGAACTGAGCAACAGCCCAACCTCTATAAAGCAGAGTAACATTTGCCAGAAGTAGTATAGCAAACCAACAATTCCAACTCTCTCCTTTTCTGCTGGTGTTCTAAGTGTATCTTCTGCCCTCTTCAGGAGGCTCCAACCATTACAAGGAATTTCTTTCCCTTTGCTTTTTTCCCATAGGCTGAACACCCTGGCATGCGGACTTACTATTTCAGTGCAGACACCCAGTTGGATATGAATAGCTGGATCAGGGCCATGAACCAGTCAGCTGCTGCTGAGTGCAACTGTGGAAACCTGTAAGGGCTGGGTATGGGGACAGGCACACAACCCTGTTGTGGGTGCACAGCCAATTTTGTGTAGTCAGATGTCTAAGGAGTTGGGGAATAATGTATTGTAGAAAGTTCCAGAAAGAATAATCTCTTGGAAAGAGGGTGAATACTATTTAAGTAAGAATTGGTCAGGAAAAAAAGGATAGTGGAAGATCAGAAGAACTGAATTTTCTGAAAAGAAAACCTGCATGTGTAAGTATCCTTGTGGAAGAACTGGGAAAGATCTTGGTGGAATCAGTTGGACAGAGCCAACTCATAGAAGAGGAAGGAACCAGATTTTGCACTGGGAATAATGGGCAATGAATGTTATGGAAACCTGGAACAGTCACTTGGATGTATTGGTCTAGTGGTTAAGGTACAAGACTAGAAACTAGGAGTCTGTGAATTCTAGTTCTACTTTAGCCATGACAGCTAGCTGGGTGACTTTGGGACAATCACCAGGAGACTGCGAGTTCTAGCCCTGCCTTAGGCATGAAAGTTGGCTGGATGACTTTGGGCCAGCCACTCACTCTCAGCCTAACACATCTCACAGGGTTTTTATTGTGAAGAAAATAGGAGAAGGAAGGTGCATGGAATATGTTCGGCACTTTGAGTTGTTTGTAAAAACAATAAAGGTGAGTGACAAAATAAATAATTAAAATTAAAAAATTCCCCTTCTGCTCCACCTCAGCAACCAAGGGGGTCTTCACAGCCAGTCAGTGTCTGCCCACACCAGCTTTGAGGACATCCGGCTCCCCCAGGGTGATTGTGCCAAAAGCACTGAGTCACTAGAAGTTGCCCATCTCTCAGAGATCCAGGAGTCCCGGGCCTCCTCATCCGAGAGCCTCCACCTACCTGACATCCAGACAGGATCTCCTTGCCTTAAGAGGGCTTCTTTATCCAGTTCGCTCAATGGGAGCTACTGCCGCGAAAAGAAAGAGCAGCCAGAATTGAGGTAAGGAGAAGCAAAACCAGTTTCACTGCTATGGATGCTGTACAGCATGAGTGTCAAACTCGCTGCGTCATGTTGCTGTCATGTGACATTTTGCAATGTTTTCCCCATTTGCGGAGCTGGTGGCATGGCCTGCATGTGACGCATCCAGCTCGTGGGCCACCAGTTTGACACCCCTGCTGTAGAGGACGGATGTCCAACTTTGGTAACTTTAAGATCTGAGGACTTCAATTCCCAGAATTTCTCAGCCAGCATGGCTGGATGGGGAATTTTGGGAGTTGAAGTCCACAAGTCTTATTAAAGTTGCCAAGATTGGACACCTCTACTGTAAAGAATGGGAAGGATGTAGTAGCACATGGCTGTACAGACTTTGGTTGTTGGAACAGGGCTTAAGAATCACCATGATTGACTTTATCTTCTCCTTCATCTTCTCTTGGCAGCTCCCTGTCATCCCAGACCCATGGATGTCCCTCTCCTATTAGTTGCACTAAGTTCTCTGCCCGGCCACAGACTCCACTACCATCTTCGTCTGAGAGTCCACCTCCTTCTTCTCCATCTCAGATATCTCAGCCTTCCCCTGTGTTTTCACTGCGTTCCTCCCGTGCTTATTCCCTCCCAGTAGCCCCAGCTGGGTCCCCAAAGTTGCCACAGACTCACCTGCCGAACATGCATGATGCCCATCGGAGCCCTCATGATGCCCATCGGAGCCCTCCGCTATCTGTAGTTGCACAGGCTGCCTCCTGTGATGATCTCTCAATCATGAGCTCTCCAAGGACTCTGCATGCCAACATTCCCATGGGGAGGGTGGACATTGCTCCCAACAAATGCCTTCCCAATAACCCTTATGCTGTTGCATCATCGGCCCACAAAGGCCACTCTATGACCCCTGCAGACCGGTATGATGTGTTCCCTACTTCTGAAGACTCCTATAGCAGGCGATACATTCAAAGTCCTCACCTCCATAGAGTCCGGCCAGTGGGTGAAGATGGCTTAGTCCCCTCAGTAGGAAGACCGCAACAAAACAGAGTAAGTGAAAATTTCGGCCTCAGTAAACACAACAAACTCATTGAAATATTGTTCTTCCTGATCTTAAACTAACCATGATCCTCCTGGACTTTTGGAAGGCTCTGAAGATGCAATTGTAGGAGATGACCAGGCTGAGCCCTCAAGGGAGGGATCGAGCATGTCATCAGTCCACAAGAAATCCAGTCTACTTTGAATCCCATTGACTCTTATCTGCTGCCAATTTGCTTTGAGCATAGTAGTTCAGATTTTTGTAGAGCACAGTTCCCCAGCCTTTTCGGCTTTGCAGACCCAGGGGGAGGGGAAAAGGGGATGATTCTGCACAAGTGGAAGGCAGGTGTGTGCACGGGCAGCTTCATTTGTGCGAGCACCTGCTGCTCACACAAATGGAGCACACCAGCACACGCTCACCCGCTGTTTGCGCAAGTGGCGATGCATCCACTCACATGCACTTCTGTGGCCCAGTGCCAAATGGCTCAAGGCCTGGAGGTGGCCTGTGGCCTGATGGGTTAGGGACCTCCATTGTAGAGAGCATGCAATAAACCTATATTCATTTGAATAGCCTTGGCACCTGATTTCCTAGGCTTATTAGTGATTTTGCCATCACCCTTAGGGGCGGTCTGGTGATTGTGGAGAATTTTTCCCATGGTTGCATTGCATGAGATATATTCTGGTTATTTTTTGTGTTTCTACTGCTGGTTCAGTTTGTTTGTATGTTTATTTTATTGATTCATTTTTGTGTTTTGATGCTGTTTTAAGATAAGAGGAGGCCTGTACAAATGAAGTACGCAAATAAATTGAATTTGGTCCGTAATCTGAATTTGAATCGCTCATGAATCTCGCTTTGTTTTTGCAAGTTTACAGACCGAGGTTACTTCTCTCCATCAGTTGGCCCATCCCGTGCTTTGGTCATGTCCAGGCTTCATGGCCGACTGGTGAGTATCGGAGAGGCAGAAATGGGTAATATTTTTCCTTTTCCTGCTTAGTAGGCTATGCTCCCTCACATCTCTTATCTAGCCTACAAAATCTAGATATTCTGGGTCTGGAGTATCACATTTACAGCAGGGGTGGGGGCTACTTACCTTTACTACCAATTTGCAATGGAGCCGCGCGTGAACTTGCTTCGCTCGTATGTGCGTGCGGTCTTCTGCGCATGCGGAGAAACATTCTGATGACAGCGGGGTTGGTGGGCGGAGCTTCCTGCCAGTTTTACTACCAGTTCTATCGGACCGGTGCGAACCGGGAGCAACCCACCACTGATTTACAGACAGAATATGTCCTCCACATTCATCATGACTAGGATTGTGTGTGGCTACTTGTATTTTTTTGTGAAAATATTGAAATCTGTGGCTAAGTACAGGTAGTCCTCGAAGTACAACAGTTCATTTAGTGACCTTTCAAAGTTAAAACAGCACTAAAAAAAGGTGTCCTATGACCACTGCAGCGTCCCCATGGTTAACGGGATTTACATTCAGATGCTTGACAACTGACTAACATTTGTGACAGTTGCAGTGTTCCAGAGTCATGTGATCCCTTTTTGTGACCTTCTGACGAGCAAAGTCAACGGGGAAGCCAAATTACTTCACAACCATGATACTAGTTTAAGAACTCCAGTGATTCGCTTAACAAATGTGGCGAGGAAAGTCGTAAAATGGGGCAAAACCCACTTAACAAATTTCCCACTTCGCAATATAAATTTTGGACTCAATAGTGGTCATAAGCTGAGGACTACCTGTAATTCTGAATCAGCAAAAGCTGATTTCTGCAGCCCAATTATATAATTTGTATAAATTATGCCAATAAAACAAAATACAGATAGTCCTCAACTTATAACCAATAGCTTAGCAACCATTGGATGTTACAGTGAAACTTCCTGGGGGGTACCTGATTCTGAGGTTCCAATAGCCACCTCCCTCCAGGCACCAGTACCACATGTCGGGCACATGGCAACCAACCCAATTTATGACTATTTGCAGCATCCTGTGATCATGTGGCTGTGTTTTAAAATGTTTGGTTTTTTTTAGAAATTGGCCTTTACTTATAGTGAACAATGAGTTTGCTTAACAGCTGCTCTGTTTCTTTATGATCACTGTGTTTGCTTAATGACCATTGCCAAGTAAAATTGTGTCTGGTCATGACCTGCTTTACGACACAATTTATAACCATAATTGCCAGGCTGAAGGCTGCCTCTAGTGATGTTAATTATCTTGCAGAAAGCTGATCCTTGTCCTCAACCGTTTTTGAAATTTCCACGTTTGTGTTCAAGAATTCTTTTGTGATCATCAGAGCTAGAAATCTGCTTCCTGTCTAGAATGAAAGCTCAAGAGTTTTCGGAAAAATGCTTTGTGTCTAATACACACTCAGTTTTTGTCTGCATTCCCATGGAATTATGTTATAAAACATAGGCTTGGTCCTAACCTTTCTTGGCTATATTCCTTAATATTGCCTTCCCTTTTCCTACAGATAACCCCCCACTCTGCCTCATCAAGCTACCTGCACCTACCACCCCTTCCTCCCCTGTCCACCCGGCCCACCTCAGGGAAAAGGACATCTATAGGGATCACGGTATGTAGAGTTGTACATACTACGGTATGTAGGTTCCTTCTCTGTTACTCAGCCAACAACCCCACCATCCCAGGCAATATTAAGTCAAATAATCAACTACGTAACTACATAGAATGTCTAATTGTTATATTTATATGACTCTTTTCTACCATTGTTCAGAGTAACATGAACCAATCAGTAGCTGGAACATTTATTCCTGGTTGCACAGTAGATATTTGGGCAGAGAGGTGAACCAGTAGATAGAAAATGGTTTGGGAGAGCTATAAGTATCTAAATATAATGGTATATGGTGATAGGCAACTTACTACCCGTTGGCAGTAAGTTATCTTTCTTTCCACATATAATATAGGCTGGCACTGTTTCTGTTTCCTCATGACCTTTTGTAGAGTCCTGCTGAAGCTTTCTCCTCCTCCTCCTCCTCCTCCTCCTCCTCCTCCTCCTCCTCCTCCTCCTCCTCCCTCCTCCTTCTCCCCCTCCCCCATGGAACTGCCTGCCACTGTCTGGGGATAGGGGAAACCAAAGGATCTGTGGGGTCCCTCCAGTGGTGAAATCCAATTTTTTTTACTACCGGTTCTGTGGCCGTGGCTTGGTGGGCGTGATGTGGCTTGGTGGGTGTGGCAGGGGAAGGATACTACAAAATCCCCAACCCACTCGGGGGTTAGCCAGAGGTGGTATTTGCTGGTTCTCCGAACTGCTCAAAATTTCCGCTACCGGTTCATATGGGGTGAAAACATGGATGCTTTTTGCTGTCTTTCCAGGGTCGAAACGCACTGAGGGAAAGGAGCAGCCATTCTCCTGGCAGGCAGCAGTTTGAAAGTGACACTGATGTATGCATTTCTCTTTTCTTACCAATGGATGATGTGTATGGTTTTGCTTTGCCAATTTCCCTTACAAGTAGTCCTCAACTTACAATAGTTCCTTTAGCGATCACTCAAAAGTTACAACAGCACTGAAAAAAGTGACCTATGACCGTTTTTCACACTTAACGACTGTTGCAGCACCCCCATGGTCACATGATCAAAATTCAAATGTTTGGCAACTGACTCATAAGTATGACAGTTGTCAGCGATCACCTTTTGTGGCCTTCTGACAAGCAAAGTCAATGGGGAAACTAGATTCGTTTAACAACTGTTGCAAGAAAGGTGGTAAGAGCAAAACTCATTGAACTTTAACAGAAATTTTGGGTTCAATTGTGGTCGTAACTTGAGGACTGCCTGTATTTATTTACCTACCCCTGAAAGAAGGTCATTCTTCCACCTCCTCCTAGAGTCTTTATCATTAAGCTGAGATCTGAGAATGGCACAAATAGTCTTGGAAAAGTAAACTGGATAAAACCAAACTATTTGAAATGCAGTGGCAATAAAAAAAGCACCATTTGAGAAAGAAAAGAAAGAAAGAAAATGTTAAAGGTCAATTGTAAAATGTAAATGAGGAACTAGGTTCCATTGTTGGCCTAAGAACAAGAAGAAAGGTGATTAGGCAGATTTTTCCAGGACCCCAATTGCATAAATCTACTGCTCCCACAGGAAAGATTCCATCCAAGTCTAGAAGATTATTATAGTTAGTCTAAGTTAAATAATTTTACCTTGGGCCTATTGCTTCTTTGAAAGAGGTTGTGGTTAAAGTGTCAGGCTGGAAAATGAGAGACCCTGAATTCTTCTAATGCCTTGGGTACAAAGTCACCTGGCTGATTTTGGGCCAGTCATTCTCTCTCAACCCTAAAAAAGAGGCAATGGCAATCCAAAATACCTTGCCAAAAGCCTTGCAGGGACTAGTCTGGGCAGTCCCCAGGAATCAAAACTGATTTGAAGGCACACTATCATTCTCACTTAGTAGAAGAGGCATTTTTAAAAATTATTCTAGCACTGGATCAAACTGCATCATTTGGCCACATGTTTCTCTCTTTTGATCTTGGGGCTCTGGGTTCAGAACTATAGTTTGGTTCTTACACTATCTCTGGCAGCCCTCTAATCCAGTGCTTCCCAAACCTTTTCCTTCATTACCCAAAAACGCTTATCAGAAAGCCCTTTCGTTTTATCAGAAAATCCTTATTTAAATGTCTCTGTTGTGATTGAGTATGTATGTATGCATGTATATATTAGATGTATGTATATAGCCACCCACTCACTCTTACTGGCTCTGGGCTGTTACAAAAAATGAAAAACCCAATATAAAAGAATAAAGAACTGTATACCTTCCCTCCACCGCGACAACGCACAATCAAATGAGCTATTTGATGGGCTCAATCCCACTCTGGAGTAATAGGCTTCTGTCATGGATGAAACGTAAAATTTGTTACTACTCGTTCTGTGAGCATGGCTTGGGGGTGGGTGGGTAATATGACTGGGTGGGCGTGGCCAACTTTTTTTTTTTAAACTTTTCAAAGCATTTTTTTCTACAACCTCTTCAGATGAAGAGGTTGCAAAAAATGCTTTGAAAAGCCTCTGGCAATCAGGCAACTTAGATGGGATCGTCAGAGAGGCTTTTTAAAAAAGGCTTTTTGAAAAGCCTCTCTGACAATCAGAGAACTCAGCTGGGATCGTCAGAGACTTTTCAAAGCATTTTTTTTACCATCTCTTTGGCCGAAGAGGTTGCAGAAAAAAATGCTTTGAAAAGTAAAAAAAAAAGCCTCTGATGGTTGTGCGGCTCAGCTGGGCATTCTGGGGGATGGGGGTGGGGTGGGGTGCAGGGATTTTTGCTACCAGTTCTCCGAACCACCCGTCGTCATCGCTACTGGATTGGGCAATCCGGTCCAAACCGGGAGCATTTCACCTCTGGTTTCTGTATTGTTACCTCCCCCAACCCACCCCCTCTTTTACCCAATTTTGGATAACT
The DNA here is from genome assembly GCA_038048745.1 of Coluber constrictor foxii. Lineage (NCBI taxonomy): Eukaryota > Metazoa > Chordata > Lepidosauria > Squamata > Colubridae > Coluber > Coluber constrictor. Next base: position 57,933,649 of record CM075961.1, on the reverse strand, counting down.
TGTTCAGGTATGGATAATGAGCCGTGGTGGTGCAGTGGTTAGAATGCAGTACTGCAGGCTACTTCTGCTGACTGCTAGCTGCCTGCAATTTGGCAGCTCAAATCTCATCAGGCTCCAGGTTGATTCAGCCTTCCATCCTTCCAAGGTCAGTAAAATGAGGACCCAGATGGTTAGGGGCAATATGCTGACTCTGTGAATTTCTTAGAGGGGGCTGTAAAGCACTGTGAAGCGGTATATAAATCTAAGTGCTGTTGCGTTTCACCAATCAGTTTCCCACTCCCTAGGGCCAGACAATAGGTTCTCTTGCATTGTATGGATAAAGGGTACCTCATTGGGACTGAGGGCACCTATGTCCATGCCTTATTCACACTTTTATCAGCAGCTAAAGCTTTACACAATATAAAGATCTGTTTGTAGTAACTGGTCAAGCAGCTGGCAGAAGCATCTGATTAATTTGGAACCTTTCAGTGAATTAAATTGAAAGGTTGATCAATTAAATTTTGAAACCATGTAACTTTTATCATCATAAAGCAACAGATTTCTTCCACGAGTACTAAAAGTCTCTCATCAGCCTTCTCCGGATGAGTTGGGGCTGTAACTTCTAGTACTCCCACCCAGCATGTCCAAAAATGTTGCAAGTTGCAGTCCTCATCATGAATAGCCCAAATGTTCTTTCGAAGAAGTTTGACTTGTAAACTAAGCCCTTTAAAAACCAGGTGCCTGCGTGCCACCACACCTTCTAATTTGAGAGCTTTAGTTGGAATCAGTACATTTTTTCCCTATGTTTTCAGGCTCTCTTGACAAAATTGTGTGGCCAAGACAAGGTGCTTCGAGGTCTGGAAGAAGAGACAGGGCAGCTGCGTATTGAAAAGGTATCCAGTTCCACTTCCATTGAACAAATGAGCATTTGCTTAGCTCTGTTATGTTTGAGAATATTGTGTTTGGTTAGTCATTTTGGAATCTTCCTCTCTTTTTTTCTATGGTGGGGAAAAGATTTGCAAGATACATATCACCTGTGGGAGATAAGGGGGAAAGGTCCAGATTAGCCTAAATGAAACTGGCAATTCATGGCTTCCTTGCCATGGGAAATACAGGATCTTGCTACATAGAAGAAAGTTTGTCATGGATCAGTGTATTCACTGATTTATAAATCACAATTTCTTAACTACCCTGTAGCCAAATCTCTGTGGGTAGTTTACAATAACACACCACAGATAGACAGAGACCAGAAAGAAAGACATTGAGCTGAAACGTACAGACTGTAGCAAAAGTCAGGCCCCGTTGATCAAGCACAATATGTTTTATTCATTTTACTCACAATATGTTTTATTCATTTTATCCATAATATTTTTTAATTAATTAGTGAGTTGGACTAAAAGACCTTCACGGTCCCTTCCAACTTTGCTGTTCTGTTATTCTGATTTTTTGATGTATCCTTAGATTAAAGTTGCAGCTAGTACTTCTGGGTGTACTTCTTGTCTGGGCTACCTTGCAAGGCTGACATTCCTTAATAGTCCTTGTTACATTTCTTTTATAAAATAGAGTTACCAGAACTGAACACCTAGTGGATTTCTAAGGATGTTTGGCCTTACCTTAATCCCTGTGTCAACTCAGGAACAGAACCTGTCTGTCTGTCTGTCTGTCTGTCTGTCTGTCTGTCTGCACTTTCCTTCTTTACCTTAGTTAGCCTGTCAAGGTTTTCAGTGAGAAAGCTGATGGAGCAATGCCATCACCAGAAGAGAGAGCTAATATGCCTCTTTTTAAATGTTTTCATCATCGGTTTTGTGAGATAGTCCTGCCAAAAACCACTATCTTTATTTTAAAATGACATCAACAGAACCTTGAAAATCTAAAGGTACATCTCTTCCTCCTAACTTTACAGTGTAAGAAACTAGGGAGGATCCTTTCTGAGATGCTTGCCATGCCCCTCCACCCATTCCTTCTGTGGACTAAATTTTCACTTGTTTGAACTTTGTCTAGCTACCCTGTAGCTCTTCCTTTTGTCTCCCAAGATCATGTTCACTGCTTTTTTATTGTTTTAATTGTTTTTAATCTGTAAAAATGAAGTGTTTTAATATTGTGTGTGACCAGCCATACGCTAAATAAATAAACAAATAAATGTTCACATATATTATATAGCCTTATATTCCATCTCAAATTGATCAGAAGACCTGTTGTCATGTGATTATTTGCTACCAAATATCAGCTGCAACGTCTTGGGACTTGTTTCCTCCCTAAACTACATAGTCTGTAATACTGTGCATTTCTGTGATTCTGAAAAACGCCTTGGAACAAATGTTATTTTGTTGATTTGTCAAACTGCAATGAAGGAAAATCTGTGCTGGATGGACAGTTCTTGAAATGGATGCGATATTGTTTCAGGAACGTCTTGAAAAGGCCTTGGAAGTAACACACTTGAGGATGGAGGAGTTTAAAGGCCAAGATGCCACCATGGAGAAGATCTGCTATCAACAAAGACAACTACAAGATGAACTGGTACATATCCGTGCCCGTCTCTGCGATCTTGCATTGGTGAGTGGTTGCAGCTCCCTGGAACTTGAGTGAAAATATTTTTTGAAGAAACGCCCTAACTAGATCTGCACATAGATTAATTGGTAGCTGCGTATCAGGTCAGGTCTGATCATCCACTGGTGGTATGAATAGGGAAAAGAGGAAGAAATACTGTTTAACACAGGATCTTAACTGTTCCTAGCATTGCACTGTTCTGGACAGAGAATTCTGAAGTTGCTCCTGGGATCTGTTGGAGATACTCTCCCAACTCAGAGTGCTCCTATAGCCTTTATTTCCATATCCTCTCTAATTCCTCCTTCAGGCCCCGGTGCTCCTCCTCCTTCCTGGTGTCTCTGTCACTTGGTATACACCACATCTATTGCCACTCCCATCTTCTGGCCCTACCACAATGTCTGGTTGATTGTCCAGTACCTGCCTGTCTGTCGATCTGAAAATCCCACAGGATCGTAATCTTCTTATTCTCCACGACCTTTTGTGGAATCTCCCATCTGAACTTGGGAGAATCTCACCCTTACAATGCCAGCTACCTGGATATGTTTCTGTATGTACATGTATATATTCCCTTTAAGATCTGGGCTGCAATAATTCAGACGACTGCTAGCCACATAGTGGTTGTCCTGATATTTTGCAGCATCGATTCAGTAAGACAAAGTAAAATGATACCTTGGTACTCATTGTTTAATTGGCTCCGGGAGATGCGATGAGTACCAAAAACAATGAGTATCAAACAATCTTTTCCCCCATAAGGAATAATATAGTGAGTCACAAGGCAGCCAACACCAATCAGTTCTAGCTTGTGCATTGAGTACCATCAAACAATGGCTACCAGGACAAAGTTTCATGTCAAAATGCTTTGAATATCAAATTTGATGAGTTTCAAAGCAGTGGAGTACCAAGGCACCACTGTACTGTATCTCATCAGCTTTCTCCCTTATCACTCGGTAGCACAGATAAGCTGGACCGTATCTTAAGATTCGGTTATTGTATGCATATGTATTCAGTAGGGAATGTCTAACTAAGTAGATGAGTCATTGTTTTTGTCCAGGACAGCGAACGGGTGTGGGAGGATTATACGGCCTTGGAAAATGATGTTCAGATGCTAAAGGGCTCCTTGGAGCATATCCGGACTTCTGGGCATCCCCAGGTAAATCGTAAATATGAGGGACAGAGCTTTTTTAATAGTGGCTTCAAACATATTTCAGTGGATACCCATGAGGCTGCCCTGCTAAGTAGACCATAGTCATTCACTGACATGAGCCTTTGATTGAGTTTACACTTTATTGGGAGATACAATATGTCATGTTTTTTCTGGTTTCTGTTATTAATTTAATAATACAGAATTTGGTGGATTTTTAATTGTTATTTTTAAACAATATACATGTAGGTTAATTGTCATAGCCTACTATAGAAGAGTTTCATTGATACGTCAACTTTAGAATCTTAATAATAATTAAAATGAATGCCTGGAGCTAATAAACAATTAATTTGGTATTTAAGTAAATAATAATAATAAAAAAATTGCTTTCATTTTATGAAAGGTGATGGGGATAGGAGCATATTTATATAACCAATACAACAAACAGATATATATCTTAATCTAATTATTTAATAATAGGGACAGAAAGTAGGATTCAACCTGAATGTCCATCTTTGGGGTCCATCCACCCTCTTTTTTCATAGGAACTCCTGTTTCTCTTTGACTAATTGCTACATTAGAAAGTTACTTTTAAACAATGAAAAAAAAAACTAAACTAAAAAGGTCTCAGTAGCTGTACATTTGATATCCACACATACTGAACATTCCTATCCGTGGAAGAAATACTGCATAATTTTAGAAATAACTATCGGCCTTTAAAAATTAAGGGAGTAATTTGTAGCACTGCTCCTGTTACTTGAGATATTTTGGCTCTTGTCCAGAAGCGATGATAGGAAAAGGCAGAAAGATAGGAGGTGCATTGGTTGTCTCCATTTGTCCATCCATTTCCTTCCCTTAGGATCAAGCAGCAGCTCAACAGGATTTGTGGCGAATCCATGACATCTTGGCAGGGTTGAGATGCAGCCCGGCAAATTATCGCACCCTGGAAAACCGAAGATCAGGTTCTTAATGCCATGGGATCAGCACTGCACTAGGGAGTGGGGTGGGGCCAGAGTGGGATAGTTCTCTGTTATGAATAAACAGCATTGCAACCAAGGGGTTCGTTCTTCATCAGGTATGTCCTATTATTATACCTGGGATTTGTTTCTGGGAATGGTACCCCAGTTTTCCAGTAGTAGACGTGAGTAATTGTTGATTATTATCAAAGAAATAAAATCAACAATGTAGCTGAGAAGGTAAAGATCCACTTGATTCAATATGAATCTCAGTGACTATCTGGATCCTCTAATGCAGATTTTTTTTTTCCTGAAATGGCTTCCATCTTCCCAGTCTAAGCTACACTTCTGTTATTTATTCCCTGTTGGGAGGCTGGGGCGTCTCAGCTCCAATTAATGGAGTAACAAAGTTGGAAAAGGTCTTGGAGGTCTTTTAATCCAAGCCTAGTCTCAGGCAGGAAACTCTGTACCAGTGATGGTTAATCTTTTCGGCACCAAGTGCCGAAACTGGAGCGCATGCGTGCCAGAGCACCGGAACTCGAAAGACAGCAGCTGGCTGGCCCGCATGCACACCGGACCAGCTGGTCGGCATGCATGCATGTAGCAGAACCCAGTAGAGTAGCTGGCGATGGTGCACGTGCCCACAGAGAGGGTTTTGCATGCCACCTCTGGCATGCATGCCATAGGTTTGCCATCATGGCTCTATACCATTTCAGGCAAATGTTTGTCCAATTTCTTCTTAAAAACTTCCAGGGATGGAGCACCCACAACTTCTGATTAATGTACCACTGATTAACTGTTCTAACTGTCAGGAAATTGCTTCTTAATTCTAGGTTGCTTCTCTCCTTCGTTTGTTTCCATTCATTGCTTCTTGTCCTGCCTTCAGGAGCTTTGGAGAATAGCTTGACTCCCTCTTCTTTGTGGCAGCCCCTGAGATATTGGAACACTGCTATCATGTCACCCCTTTTCATTAAACCAGACATGCCTAATTCTTGCAGCCATTCTTCATATATTTTAGCCTCCAGTCTCCTAATTATTATCTAAATTTTTAAGCTGCCATCTCCTGAGACTACCTTGTAATTAAAACACTATCAAAAGTATAATTAAATGTATCTTGGAACAGACAGCAGACATATCCAACCAATCATCAGCTTTAGCAGCCAATGTCTAAGAATACGTAAATGAAAAAAGATGTTTTGATTTTGGAAAGAGTGCAGAGAAGAGCAGCTAAGATGATTAAAGGCCAGGAGACTAAAACATATGAAGAATGTTTGCAGGATTTGGGTTTGGCCAGTCTATAGAAAAGAAGGACTAGGGATGACATGATAGCAGTATTCCAGTATTTAAGGGGCCGTCACAAAGAAGAGAGGATCAACTTATCTTCCAAAGCAACAGAAGGTAGGACAAGAAACAATGGATGGAAACTAATCGGGGAAAGAAGCAACCTGAATTAAGGAGAAACTTCCTAATAGTGAGAACAATTAACCAGAGGAAGAGGTTGCCTTCATTTGTGGGTGCTTCATCACTGGAGGTTTTTAAGAGACTGGACAGTCACTTGTCTGAAATGGTATAGGAATTACTTCTTGGGCAGGGGGTTGGACTAGAAGACCTCCAAGGTTCCTTCCAGCTCTGTTCTGACCTCGGATTAAAAAATGTGGGTTGGAAAATAACAGAGAGGTAGATTTTTCTATTGTGGGGGGAGGGAGTTTGAAACATTGAGTGCAGCAACCAAGAAGGCCTTCTTGTGTAACCCCCAGCAGAGAAATCCCTGATGATGATCTGACTAAGAGAAGGACTGTGGGAGAAAATAATCCTTTGCAATATCTTTTTACTTCCTTCATTGTAGGTGCGTCTCCAAGCTCGCCCCCACCTCTGGATTCTCATTTGGGGGCAAATCATCACTCTCTGCTACCCTGCACCGAAACAGAGGTACTTCAAAAAGAACAATCACCTTTTCTGGACTTTGGCTACAAAGAGTGCTGGGCTCTCCCCCTCTGTCTTACTCTCAAGACTTCTGTCCTGTTCTATTTTTATAAACATTCTTTAGAGGCTGAGCATTCTCTATGCTTGATGTTGACTCTGTTATTTAATTTGGGAATATCCTGCCAGAAGATATGGGAATGTTTCTGCATGTGTGTGTGTGTGTATATATATAAAGGTATACATTCAAAGACCACTAATATACAGATAATCCTCAACCTACAATCACGACTGGACCCAAAATTTATGTTGCTGTGAGAAACTTGTTAAGTGCCCCATTTTATGACTTTTCGTGCCACATTTGTTAAGTGAATCACTGCAGTTAAATGAATCTGGTTTTCCTATTGACCTTGCTTGTCAAAAGGTCACAAAAGGTGTTCATATGACTCTGGAACTGTCATCTATGTGAGTCAGTTGTCAAGCATCCAAATATAAATCATGGGACCATGAGGATGCTGTAATGGTTATAAATGTGAAAAATGGTCATAAGTAGTGGTGGGTTGCCCCCGGTTCGCACCGGTTCTATAGAACCGGTAGTAAAACTAGTGAGAGGCTCCACCCACCGACCCTGACGTCATCAGAATGCTTCTGCACATGTGCAGAAGAGAGCATGCAAATGGCCCCATTGTGAACCGGTAGTAAAGGTAAGTAGAACCCACCCCTGGTTATAAGTCACTTTTTTCAGTGCCATTGTAACTTTGAACGGTCACTAAATAAAAAATTCATTTAAAATACAAGTAAAATAACTTAAAGATAAGAAAGCAAAATTGAGGGGAGAAAACAAGTGCATTCCAGTTAATCCTCATATAAGTATCAGTTAACAAAACCATGTTACCTGATAATAAGCTTCATTAGGCTTTGTGGTATCTTTCCTGTGGCTTTCAGTTTGTAAAACCAATTTGTCACAAAAGGGTTTCCCACAGATGACATGCAATCTTTTAATGTTGCTTGAGAAAAGCAAATAATTTTGCAAAAAGTATTGGTGTTGGAGCTAACTAAAAGCTCTATTAAAGGGAAAGAAGTACTTGGATTTTGCTTAGTTATTTTATTCTTCCTCAGATTTTTGTGTCATAATGTGTTTTTAAAAAGTAGTAAAACCTGAACAATTTTTATCACCAATCCAACAATTCGGTCAAAGCAAGAAGAGTATATTGTAAATTTCTCTAATACTCCAGTAGATGGCAGTGGATATCAATTTAACAACAAAGAACACTCACTGAAAAAAATTTGGAGGTTTTATACAAAAGTTCCTTTGTTACCCGAGTCTGAGCTTCCTTGAATCAACTGGCTCATTCTGTAAAACAGTTCTAGGTAGTCCTCAATTTATGACCACAGTTCAGACCAGAATTTCTTGTTGCCAAGCAAGATTTTTTTCAAGTGAGTTGCACCCAGTTTTATGACCTTTTTAATGACCTTTTTTTGGCCAGGTTTATTAAGCAAATCATGGTTTAAATCACATGATCGTTGAGCAAATCTGGCTTCTCCCATTGATTTTGTTGTTGGAAGCTGGTTGGGAAGTTTGCAAATGGAAATTACATAATGCAGCGGATGCTTGCAACCATTGTAGATACCAAGTTGATTACCAAGGACTTGAATTTTGATCACGTGACAGTGAGGACGTTGCAGTGGTCATATGTGTGAGGACTGCTCATCACTTTTTTCAGTGCTGCTGTTACTTTGAATCTTGCTAAACAAATGGTTGTAAATTGAGGCCTACCTTCACAACCTATACAAGCTACGACCGCAATTGAGGCCAAAATTTCTGTTGTTAAATGAATTTTGCCCCATTTTACAGCCTTTCCTGTCATGGTTTTTAAGTGAATCACTGTTCAATTAGTAACCCAGTTGTTAAGTGAATCTGGCTCCCCCATTGACTTTGCTTATCAGAAGGGGATCATGTTGTTGTGGCCCCGTCCGCTGAGCCTATTCCATTGGAGGAAGGAAGCTCTGAGCAGGAGGAAGAGGAGCCAGCCAGATCTCCCAGCCCCCCCCCCCCTTGGCACCGTCTCAGGTGCCAGCTGAAAGAGAGCCAAGTAGTGGGGAAACAGATGTCTCAGATGAGAGTGAGGGAGAGACGTCATTCCTGGACGCACGCCAAAGAAGGCGAGAGAAAAGATTACTGCAGCTGCGGCGACGTATGAGGAAATAGACCTGAGTCACTGGATTGGAGTCACAGGATCAATGAGTCACTGGACCACACCTACAGCCTACTATATAAGACAGAACGGTGGGTCAGGATTTTTGTGACGAATAAACAAAACAACATAGCAACCTCGTAGTCTTGGAAGCTAAATGAACGGTAAAGCTACGTAGGTGATTTTCTGTTTGTGTAAATTAATAAAGGCCTTGGCAGACGGTGTGCATATCGCTGCCAAGTTCGAGATAAGAACTGTGGAGTGTGCCAAGTGATTCTTAACCCTCGACTGGCTGTGTTTTTGTGGGTCTCTGAAGGGGGGGACAGATCATCTGTGACTCCAGGACGTTAGGATATGATCATGGGGATGCTGCCATGGTCGTAAGTGTGAAAAACAAAGTCACTTTTTTCTGTGCTGTTGTAACTTTGAACAGTCACATTAAATGAACGGTTGTAAGTCAAGGACTATCTGTACTGGATTCTGTGAATATTTCAACTGATTCAGTGTTTTTCTCCCATCCTTTCGGTACATTTTCTGCTTCCCAAAAAGAGCAGACTTCCCTCTAACCTGTCTTCTTATCCATAACATGATGATATAATCCTGATTTTATCCATTGGAAAACATGTGCTGTGTGTTGTGGTATTTCAGAATGTAATCTGAGAGTGTGGCAATATTTAAACATTCACTTGGCTGTGGAAGCCACTTGCTGGAATCTGAAACAGTTTCTCCAACTTTTACCATTTATCCCAGGAATCTACCCCCAGCTATGGGTCAGAGACAGGAAAACCAGCCAGAATGGCGAGCAAACAGCAGGATGGCCCTGGTTCAGCAAATTGGCAGGTAAGGATGTTTCTAGCACATCGCATATGGGCTCAGTTCCCATCCTCAACTCTGCTCCCCCCTCTGGGCAGTGCCCTCAACTTGACCCACCTTTCTATTCCCTTCCAGCAAAGTCCACCTACTTCCAGCAGAGGGCAGTTGGGAGCATCTCAGCATGAGGATGGACTCAAGGGGTCCCCAAACCATCCCTCCATTGAGCCCCCAGAGAGTGAGAAAGGGAAGGTTGGCAGAGGAGCAGATTCTGTTAGACCAGGTGAATGAAACCGAGAGATAAGTACATATCTAGGTCACAATTTGAGGATGGAGCCACTTCCCTCTGGGAAGTTGAAAAGCTGTCCACTTAGCTTTCACCCAGCAAAAAACTTTACTGGCATTAATTGTGCTACCCCCAATGCTATCCCCAGTTATGGAGGCCATCAAATGGTGGTGTCCTTTATGTATGTCTAGTTTAATGAAAAGAAGGACTAGGGGAGACATGATAACAGTCTTCCAATATCTCAGAGGCTGCCACAAAGAAGAGGGAGTTAAACTATTCTCTAAAGCACCTGAGGGTAGGACAAGAAGTAATGGGTTGAAACTAATCAAGGAGACAGGCAACTAAGGAGAAATTTCCTGACAGTTAGAACAATTAATCAGTGGAACAACTTGCCTCCAGAAGTTGTGAATGCTCCAACACTGGAAGTTTTTAAGAAGATGTTGGATAACTATTTGTCTGAAGTGGTGTAGGGTTTCCTGCCTAAGCAGGAGTTGGACTAGAAGACCTCCAAGGTCCCTTCCAACTCTGTTATTCTATATGGTGTGCAGGGAACGGCAAGAGAAGCAATGGTGGGCTCCCTTAATTTTGTTCCTCCTTCCTGCCTATGACTGTGCAGCTCTGTGATACGTATTAGAATAAGAATAAGAATAAGAATAAGAATAAGAATAGAATAGAATAGAATAGAATAGAATAGAATAGAATAGAATAGAATAGAATAGAATAGAATAGAATAGAATAGAATAGAATAGAATAGAACAACAGAACGGAACAGAACAGAACAGAACAGAACAGAACAGAATTCTTTCTTGGCCAAGTGTGATTGGACACACAAGGAATTTGTCTTGGTGCATATGCTCTTGGTGTACATAAAATAAAATATACATTTGTCAAGAATCATAAAGTACAACACTTAATGATAGCAATAGGGAAACATACAAATCTTAAGCATACCAGCAACAAAGTTACAATCATATGTGGGAGAAGATGGGTACCTGAGAAATAGCTTGGAGAAGACCCTCCCACCCAGGCCCTAGAAGTTATTTTTTATTAAAGCCAGGTTTAAGTATTCTTTGGAAAGAGGAGTAAATCCAAGTTCAAGCTCCTTTTGAAATTGTGCTTTGGTCTGGACTTCATAGGAGTGGAATTAATAGGTGACTGTACAGGAAAGAGTGGTTGTTTGGTATGGTAGGCATCCCACTCTTTTCCCTTGCTGTTCAGCTCCTCTTGTTGTCCGTCGGAGAATGCATAATCACACCTACCCATCCCATCAGGTCCAGCAGAAAGGGTATATTGCAGGCCCCATCCAGGAAGGAATATTACCTCTTGGGAACTAGAAGAGCCTTTTCTGCTTTGTAACCTGCCCTATGGAACATCATTTCCCCTGAGGTCAGACTACCCTAGATTTGTTGGCCTTCTGGAAGGACTGAAGATGCGGCTTTGCCACCTAGCCTGGGAATTTGTTAGCAACGGTTAGAGCCTGCTAAATGGCTGTAGATTGATTTATGTCCTATAAAATCATTGTCAACCCTCAGTATTCACATTGTGCAAATAGATTTTCTTCATGATGATCGTTTCCTAACCCGGTTTTCCACCTCTTCAGCTGCAGTAGCTCTTTGTTCTACTGTAACTAAGTTTATCCATCATGTTGCAGGTCATCCTTTTCTTCTCTTTTCCAACATCAGCACTAACTGTGCTAATAAATCATTAGCACTAGCACTAGCACTAATGATTTATATTCTGCTGACTGCCAGAATATAATGATTCCCACTGGCTCAAAGGTCATTTGGCTTTCCATTCTTCCAAAACCAGTAAAATGGGGATCCAGTTAGTTGAGGCCAATATGCTGACTCTCTAAAGCCTTTAGAGAGTGCTGTAATGCACGGTGAAACGGTATATAAGTCTAAGTGCTATTGCTATATACCACTCCACAGTGCTTTGCAGCACTCTCTCAGCGGTTTATAGAGTCAACATATTACCCCCAACAATCTGGGTCCTCATTTTACCAACCTCAGAAGGATGGAAAGCTGAGTCAACCTTGAGCCGGTCAGGATCGAACTCCAGGCTGTGGGCAGAGTTTCCGTGCTGCAATATTGCATTCTAACCACTGCATCATTAGAGCCATCTCCAGAGAGCTGGGTCCTTGCAATATGTATCCCAAGTTTGATAATCTGGGCTAGATCATTTATGTCTGGAGCGAGAACTCTAGAGTGGCTGTATTGTGCTGTCTTGTGCTGTCACATTGTGCTGTCTTGCTAATTATGTTTTTGTTTTTAAGAGGCTTTTGATCGTTTTGTTGTTATGGATTTGGTTATTTTTGGTGGCACTTTGTGTTTCTAACTTTGTAATTCACCCAGATTCATGTATCTGTGAATTTTGCAAATCTTAGAGTGCATATTCCCCCCACCCACCCATTCACAGTGCATGAAACTAGGGAGGGTCTCTTCTGAGACATTTGCTATGCTCACATTTCTTCTGTGGGCTAAACTGCCTGTCATCCCCTGACTGTGGCTCTTCTCCCTATCTCCTAAGGTCATTCTCACTTGTCATTACAGGCTGCCTCTGGTATGTATTATCAGTTAAAGACAACATCATGAGATATAGCTGAAGCTTATATTTATGCACGTGATATTTGATTAGGTTTCATTCTTGGAGTTTTTGACTTTGCACATTCTTGCTTTGATTGTGATAATAGCAACAGCTTAAGGACAGGCTCCAGCCGGTCCTTCAAGAAAGTAAGACTCTTGAGTCCATTTGGTCCAATCAAAGGAACTTTTACTGAGATAAAGTGATTGTAGGGAAACAAGGCAGAATCTGAAAAATTCCACGCAAAGCACAAAGCAGTTTTTTTGTTTTCCCAAGCCCAATTCCGCTGACCAGTCCATCAGCAGCCAATGTGATGCTACAAATGTGATGGAAAAAGTTAGCCATCACTGCTTTAGGACAGAGGTCCCCAACGTTTCCAGCTTTGCAAACCAGCATGGTGGTGGTGGAGGGGATGATTCACGTAAGCGGTGTGTATATGTGCCTGCCGTGAATGCAAATAGAGCCCCCGCGAACGCATTCACCACTAAAAGTAGAAGGAACTAGCAGTAGTACTAGAACTAATAATACAAGAAGTCCTCGGCTTTTTAAAAAAATTAGATTTATATGCCACCCTTCTCCGGAGACTCAGGGCGGCTTACAATGCGTTAAGCAATAGCCTTCATACTTTTGTATATTTTTATACAAAGTCAGCTTATTGCCCCCACAAACTGGGTCCTCAATTTACCTATCTTAGAAAGGATGGAAGGCTGAGTCACCCTTGAGCCTCGAACTTGCACAATTGCAGACAGCTGGGTGTTAATAACAGGCTATCTAGCCTGTTATTAGTTGTGGACTTACAACCACAATGGAATCCAGAATTTATGTTGCTCAATGAAACATTAGTTTCAGTGTGTTTTGCCCCATTTTACAACTTTTCTTGCCATATTTGTTAAGTGAATCACTGCAGTTGTTAAATTAGTAACACGGCTGGTAAGTGAATCTGGCTTCCTCATTGACTTCGCATGCCAGAAGGTTCGCAAAAGGAGATCATATGACCTGAGGACATTGCAGCCATCATAAATATGAACCAGTTGCCAAGTGTCTGAATGTGGGGATGCTGCAGCAGTCATAAGTGTGAAAAATGGTCATGTTGCTTTTTTCATTGTCGTTGTAACTTGCAGCAGTCGCTAAACGAATTGCTGTAAATTGAGGACTAAATAAATACAGGATTTATTATTTTCAATAGTAATAATGAAGATGATAATGCATTTTAAAAAAATAGAATGGAAATTTCCATCAGAAATAACAAATCTTTCAAATAGCATGCAGCAGAATGAACTGGTAAAGTCCTGGACTACGGATGATCATTGATTTGATGGCCATTTCATTTAATAATGGTTCAAAGTTACAATGGGCTCAGAAAAAATTACCTATGATCTGTATTCACACTTACAACTATCACATCATCCCTGTGATTAGGTGACTGCAATTCGGTTACTTGGCAACCAGCTCACATTTACCATTTGCAGCGATCATTGCAAGTTGTGATCGCAATTTGTGACCTTTTTTGCCATTTTCCAGCAAAAAATGTCCATCATGGGTTTACTTAATGACTGTGTGATTTTCTAATATTTGCTGTAAAAATTATCATGAAATCAGTTTGACTTGACTTACATTTAATTGCAATGACTTAAGGACAGAAATTCTGGTCCCAGTTGTGACCATAAGTCAGTCAGTCAGTCAGTCAATCAGAATAAAGCTGGAAGGGACCTTGGAGGTCTTCTATTCCAACCCCTTGGGCAAGCAGGAGACCATACCATTTCAGACAAGTGACTGTCCAGCCTCTTCTCAAAAACCTCTAGTGATGAAGCACCTACAACTTTTGACAGCAAGCTGCTCCACTGATTAATTGTCTTGTTAGGAAGTTTCTCCTTAGTTCCAGATTGCTTCTCTCCTTGATTGATTTCCAACCATTGTTTCTTGGCGCTTTGGAAAATAAATTGACCCCTCTCTTCTTCGTGGCAGCTCCTCAAATACTGGAATACTGCTATCATGTCACCCCACCCCTTTTTTTTCTCTAGACTAGCCAAACCCAAAACCTGCAACCGTTCTTCATATGTTTTAGTCTTTAGACCTTTAATCATCTTGGTTGCCCTTCTTTGCACTTTTTCCAAAGTCTCAACATCTTTTTTGTAATGTGACCAAAACTGGATACAATAGTCCAGATGTGGCCTTACTAAGGCTTTATAAAGTGGTGCAAATACGTCATGTGATTTTGATTCTATGCCTCTGTTTAGACAATCAAGGATTGAATCCGCCTTTTTGGCTACTGTTAACTCATATTTAAGTGATCGTCCACTAGGACTCCAAGGTCCCTCTCATAGTTACTGTTTCTGAGCCAGGTTTTGGCTGATCTATACTTGTACCTTTGTTTTTTTCTGCCCAGGTTTAAAACCTTGTTTTTCTCCACATTAAATGAAATTTATTAGATAGGGCCCATTTGTTGAACTCTGTCAAGATCTTTTTGGATCCTGTCAAGAATTATCTGCACATCACTTTAGGATAGAATAAAGGCATCTCCTTAAATATTATAATCTTAATGTAATTAAGGCTTGAGAAGATAGCCAGGTCATCTCCTTCCTCCTTTTATCTCTTCCTGCTTAATTCCTTAAATTACCCACAATTCCACTTTCCCTTCCCATTTCAGGCTGCTTTCCCATTGGTCAGAAAATGTTCCCTTGGGAGAAGCAGGATACATTTATTTATTTATTATTTATTAGTTTGATTTATATGCTGCCCTTCTCTGAAGACTCAGGGCGGCTTACAATGCATTAAGCAATTTGTCATCTGCATTAGCATTGAAGGATGGATCCTTCAATGCCCTTCAACTAACAGGATGGCATTTATAAGATTTGATCTTGGATTGCTTACTCAAATGGTTTCTTCTGGTGTGGAAGCAGAAACTAAGAGAGACAGGAAATTTAGTCTTGAAAGTTGTTTTTTTCTTTTTCTTTGCTTCCCTTCCCTTCCATAGACCACGAAGGCTGCATCCATGGAAGCGAAGGTCCTGAACACAGCATGGTCAAGGTATGATGGGATGGTAAAAATATTCTGCCTTTCTCATTTGTTTATTTATTTATTTGTTAGGTTCTACCCTGCCTTTCCTCCAGGAGCTCAAAAGTCTCATCCGTAGCATTCCCTTTTCTTTTTCCAAAGAACAATCCTGCGAGGTAGGTTGGGATGCGAGATAGTGAGTAGCCCCCAGGCAGTATGAGAATGGAGTTAAATTGACTCTCCATCGTGCTAAATGAGTGTTTTTCAATCTCAGCAAATCAGCCACTGGCCATAGCTGGGGAATTCTGGGAGCTGAAGTCCACAAAATGTTAAACTTGAGAAACACTGATCTGGACCAATTCCTTAATCACAATGCCATCCTGACTCTCCTCTAGTGGTTTTCAGATGTGACCTGGGAATTCTGGGAACTGTAGTTCCAAGACATCTGGTTGGGGAAGGTTGATGAGGAATGGCAGTTGAAGGGATTTAAATAATAATTTTATTCATTCTAGGAGTTTCTAACTGTTCATGAACATTCAATAGCTCTTGGAGCTAAAACTAAAACACCTTGTTTTAACAGTTTCTGTAATTTATGAGGAAAGGGATGAAGTCGTAATGCAAGGGTGAGGAACCATGGCCCTTTTATGACGTGGACTTCAACTCCCAGAATTCTTAAGCCAGCCATGAGCCATGCTGTCCACAAGTCATAAAAGGGCCATGATTTCCCAACCCTGTCGTAATGGATGGATGACAGTCAAGTCACAAATGATGGCAAAGCAGCAGCTCAGCAATGGGCCACACATTTCTTTGTTCCTTGCCTGGAAGCCGTGAGGGATGTGCCTTCTAACATCATGGTATCCCTGGAGTGGGCAGGGCCAACGTTTTTTGGAGATGCAATATAGGGTTCCTTAAGAACTGGAAAATTGGCCTGATTTAGGAGCTGGCTTATGATTTGAAAGCAATGCCATAGATGACTTCAGCTTCTGCACAGCCATTAATTTCATCCCTTCATGGAAAAAGGGGTCCTGCCCAATCCAGGGGAGACAAATAGGGTGCTGAGATAGCTTCCCCATCACCCTGGGGTGCAGCTTATTCATTTTTGCAGTTGTGATAAAGGACTGAAAGGAAAAGAAAACCTTCTCAGGTAAAAGTGTGGCACCCGGGCAGTGACTTCTCCCAACCTTCCCTTCTTCCCTCACGTCCAGGTGGCCTCTTCTGAAACGACGGTCCCTCGGCGGTCCCGCATGAGTGCCCAGGAACAGCTGGACAGGATGCAGCGGAACCAGCAGGCCAAACGGAAATCTGAGGCTGCCCAGCCCACACCCCTGGGCCACTGGCGAGACTCTCTCAAGCATGGGTCTAGCCGGGTGGGTGTGAAGCCTTGTGGGGAGGGGGGGTATAGGAGAGCAGCAGGGGTCTTGGGTGAACACTTGAGTGAAACAGAGAGGTTCTTTGGCCCAGAGAGGAGCCAAAATAGGTTGGGTGTGAGAAAGACAGATTTCTAGGGTTTCTCGTGCTGTGGTGGAACCCAGCTGCTTGGGTTTGCTAAGGGAAAGTCAGAAGAAGTTCAGATAAAGAAAGCTGGGTCTTCAGAGATAGGAGTGAAGGGGGCTATATCCTGCTCTTGGGTGGGGTGAGGGTAGGGGCTGAAGAAAGGAAAGGTTTCCACCAAGGGTTGTTGTGATTTTTTTCGCATTTATCCAGTGAAACCGAAGGATTGTCTTCCAGGCTTTGTAAATCAAAACCAGAAGGAAAGGATGGTGTGCTTAATTTCTAGCTGAGATGGTTAACAAGGGTTGCTTTGTCAAGAGCTGGGGCTACATCTCTGTTGCTCACGCCACGTTCCCCTCCCATCGTTTAATCTCTCCTTCAGCCCCTCCCCATTGCCCCCCCTGAGTCATCACCCAAGGAGGGAATGCAAATTGGGGAAGTCAAGCCTCCTCGGTGCCCCCCAACCCCTGAGTGGGAGCGACAGCGAGTAATCCAGCTCTCCTATGCGCTGGCGACCGAGGCTTCGCAGCGGGGAAAACTCCTCACAGGTACTAGGATAGGTCACTTTCTTTGTTTATTTGTCCCAAGCGTGTATGTCCTGCCTTTTGATCCCCTGGTTTTTTCCCCCCCAAATAGCTCCATGTTAGGGTGTTGATGTACCTAAGTAGGTAAAATCCTGACTCAGATCCCTGATAGGCAAAGGTATCGTCTCTCGGGGTTTTTTTTTTTTTTTGCAAAACCTAATCCAAAAGGTACAACTCACAGCCTCTTTAATTATCCATGGCCTCTTTAGTTTTCCCGTTTTGCCTTTTATTTGCCTGAAAGTAAATGCCTTGTTCTGACTTGCACTAGCCAAGTAATACAGAGTCCTTGACTTATGGCTGTAATTGAGCCCAACATTTCCACTGCTAAGCAAAACCTTTGCTAAGTGAATACGTTATTGACAAATAAATAAAGTGGATCACTGCAGTTTTTAAGTTAATAAAACTTAACTTTGTTAAGTGAATCTGGTGTCCCCATTGGTTTCATTTATAAGAAGGTTTCATAAGGGGATCACATGACCCCAGGACACGGCAGCCATCATAAATATGAATCAGTTGCCAAGTAGCTCTCTTTTGATATCACATGATGATGGGGATGCTGTAATGGTCATAAGTGTGAAAAACAGTCATAAGTCACTTTTTTCAATGCCCTTGCAACTTCAAACAGACACTAAATGAACTGTTTTAAGTCAAGAACCAACTATAAAATAATAGTTTCTGGACACTGGTATGATTATTCACACATTTTCCAAGGCATTCCCAGGACATCATCATTGTGTTAGATACAGACCAAGAGCCTTAAACTTCACATGCTTTTCTTTTGTAGTGTCATAATTTTTATTTTCCTGTCAGCCACTTCCCAACAGATATAGATAGTCCTCGGTTAACAGTAATTGGGACTGGGAATTCCATCGCTAAGTGATACAGTTGTAAAGGATGACATCATTTGATTTATGATAGCAGTTCCAGTTGCTGACATCTTCCCTCTGGCTTTGGTAGTGAAGCTGGCAGTGAAGATCACAAATGACCATCACATGGGATACTGCAACCATCATAATTGCAAGCCAGTTCCCAAGCATTTGGATCAGGCTCATAACAACTATGGCCATCAAAATAACTTGAGAACCAGCTGAAAGGGTCTTCATAACTTTGAATGCTGGCTAAATGAATGGTTAACTGAGGACTATTTATTTATACAGCAAATTTCTTAACCATCCATCTCCCTTATAGAGGGGCTCTATGTATAAAGACTAAAGACTCTGTGTATAAAGACTACCTGGACTTTTTCTGTGGTCAATCCATTTTCCTATCCAAAATCCTGCACGCAATACAGGCCTTGTTAGCTGCAGAGATCATAATAAAACTGTTTTCACTTACGTGTTCTTACCAAAAAAGTAAAGGCTCCCTTGAGTCAGCTTCTGGTGATTACTTGGACAGATCCGTGATGTTTTCCTGGCAACGATACAGAAGTAATTCATTGCTGCCTTCTTGAGAAAGTTTTTTCAGCTACCCAGCCTGGCCTGTAGCCCTTTTAGTATAGTCTAAGTACTATGTAGGATGCTGCATGGAGTTTTCACCTAATAGGTTGGACCCAGTGCTTTTAAAACAGTAGCCAGTAGCCCTCTTTCAGCATGCATATGTATAAAGAGTTGAGTAAAGGCAGATGAATTAACACTGTGAGCAAATACAACTCCATTTAAGCCATGGAGCCCTGTATGGGAAGTCCTAGACTTATAACCACAATTGGAATTAGCATTTCTGTTGCCAAGCATCTTAATCATGAGTCATGCTTAATTTTACAACCTGTTTGGATATGCTTGTTCAGTGAATCACTTCAGATGTTCAGTGAATCGTGTGGATCTTAAGCAAATCCACCCTCCCCCATTTATTTTATTGGTCAGGAGCAAATGGTGATCATGTGACCCTGGGATGCTACAGCCACTAGAAATACGTTCCAGATGCCCAGAACTTGAATTTTGATCACATGACCGTGGGAATGCTGCTACAAGTCATAAGTGCAAGGACTGGTCATAAGTCACTTTTTTCAGTGCCATTCTAACTTCGAAGGGTTACTAAATGGATGGTTATAAACCAAGGACTACCTGTATGTTCAAGCTGAGGCTACAGAGGCTGCATTGTTGCTCCACTACTCCCTTATCATTGCATGGACCTACCATTCATTGTTTGTTGAACTCTGAGATTGACTTGCAAATAAAGCCCATCCAAAATGCCAGATGAAAATCTATCACTGTTTACATATATAATAAAAACACAGGCTTGCGCCTGGAACCCCAGGGAATGTTTACAGTACACTGGGATTAGTTTAATTCTTTCTGTTTTTTGTCATTTATTTTTGCTCTCTCCTATATGACCAATATATGCCTTCAGGACATTTCTAATTAAAACTATGTGCCAAACTCTAAAAAGGAAGCCACAAATAGTCACCCACCAGTTCTCTGAAGCCGGCAATCAGATGACTATCTCTAGATTTCTCTTGCTGTATTTTTTTTTACAAGAGGCAACATCATGAACTGTAGCATATCTGAGAGCTTTTTAAGTTCCTGTTTCTGTGGCACTCCTTCACAATTTCATTCAGAGGTGCCCTCTGAATTTCCGTGCAGCTTGTTAGAAATGTAAAAACATGGTTTGTGGTTGTCTTCTAGCTTCACAATCAGAGTTGACTTTGGCATTTGTGGGCCTTGCAGCCAAGGCTCTGCTGCCTCCCAGAAGATCTGAATGAAGTAGTAGCTCACAATACTTTACTAAGGGTGCCTCGTCTGGTAGCTACAATTCAGCATCTTTACTTTAGCCAATTGCCCTGTGATTCTCTGGTCATTCCCCTCTTCACTTACTAACCAGAGCTGACTCTGCTTAGCTTCCAAATCAGCCAATGTTGGATAATGTTGTCCTCTTACTGAAACTACTGACCATCTTGTATGTCAAGTGATTATGCGTATTGTCCACAGAGCTTGAGCCCTTGGTAGATCAAGATTTCTTAATTTAGTTCATGTCCTTTTCTCCCCAGGAAGGACCAGTTCTCGCTCCTCCCTAGATGATTTGCTTGCCTCAGAAGATGGCTTGAACCATCACTATTTTCCTGGGGATGGCACCTGCATAAAGCTAGATTCTAGCAGTACAACAACTGGACACAATCAAACAATTACTCAGAGTCCCTGCTGTAGCACTGACTCTAAAATTGCAAATCAGGTGCCAGCTTCAGCCCAAGCAACCAAACCAATGTTCAGTGCCTCAGAAGCTTCTGACTGGTCCTTGCCTTGTTCTTGCGAGGAAAGTTGGTTGCCATCCAAGCCGAAGACTCCACAGCCGACATCCCACCTGCTTGACCCAGCCAGAGAGGAGCCATTCCTACACGGCGATCCTCATTGGGAGGAACCTTTGCCTCAGCCAACCAATTGGAATGCATGTTTTTGCAGAACAGCCAATTGGGTTCTGCCTCCTGTATGGGATTTAGAAATGTGGGCAGCTGATCAAAAGCTAGTCGGCAATCCGAGCCTAAACAATGGTAGATGCATCCATTGGAGAGGTGAGCCTCAACAGGTAGCAGCATATTTTGGAGAAATGGCACAGCCTGTTAAGGTCACCTTGATAAAATCAAGTTTTTAACTGAAGTCGGATGAAGAGAATATCTAAAGTGCCATAAAAGAATAGGGGCAAGTCCCTGGAGATGGTTGCCTACTATAAACCCTAGAAATATTCAAAATAAGAACAGATAAAACCTTGGCCTTTTAGATCAGAAACACCATATCTCCTGCATGTGAACATCTCCAGCATATCATCTGTATTTCCCAATCAAATCTTTTCATTACTTTCTCACCAACTCATGTAGTCTAGAAAAGTCATGATTTATTTTTGGTTTAGTTTTCATTGTTGTTGCAGTCCTAGACACTCCCAGAAATAAATCACGATGAGTTCCATGGTCTTAGTCTATAGCAGTGTTTCTCAACTTTGGCAGTTTCAAGCTATATGGACTTCAAGGTATCTTAAAGTTGCTAAAGTTAAGAAACACTGGTCTACTGATTTATATATTGGGTTGGGAAATGGGAGCGCCCAAGTTTAAATCCATATGTATTCAAGAAGTTTTGCAATTGTGACAGAGAATGCTCTTGCTCCTTGGTGTTTAGGAGGGTCGAAATCCACCAAGATTGCTTCAGGATGTGTTTTCCTTTTAAGGAAAAAAAAAGCTAAGGTATCCATGTACTGATGCCTATTTATAGTGGGAAATTCCTAAAAAATAAGGTTACCATACTTAAAGATGTACAAATGTTTGATAAATAGATAGACATCGGTGGATATTCCTGACTATTGGTCTCTGCAGATATTCATATTTGATAAATCCATTCCAAAGGCATATTGTACTGTACATCCTAGTTGGATGATACTAATACTTTCTGCATTTTTAAAAAAAGATGCAGCTTTGATTCCACCTTCATTATTTTTATAAATAATTCAACATGGCAAACTGAACTAATACTCCTTCATTCTATTTTCCCCACAATAATAACTCTGTAAGGTGAGTTGAGCTGAGATAGAGAGTGACTGGCCCAAAGTCATCCAGCAGTTTTTTATGCCTAAAATGAGACAAGAACTTACCATCTCATAGTTATTGTCCCAAAGTCACCGAGCCAGCTTTTATGCTTAAAGTGGGATTAGAACTCACATTTCACTTTTGCTTACTACTTTGCAGAAATTTCTGGCTTCAGAGAGATAATTTCTCATTCCATCTTGCAAGCACCTATGTTGTCATTTTTGAGACATTATTCAATTCTCAGACCGCAATTGGGGGAGGGGGAAAAAAAAGCTCTTTTTCATATCAGCATGGAAGTTATTTGAGCATCCCTGGAGGTGAATGTAGGAACACAAAGGGTTTTTTTCCCAGCAATTGCTTATTTCTTTTCATAATTTTGTTTTATTAAGGTTGTCTTTTGGGTTGTAAATGGATATCTTTTTTTCTGTAAATAGGGATGGGGTTTCAGAGATAAGGATTATTTTCCTGGAATGCCCTATCAAAATGCAAGCTCTCCTTCTAGATGACTTAAGAAGCAGCTGTACTTGCATAAGAAGAAGAAAACATTGCAAGGAGACCGCCACTAAGATCTGTGAATGGGAGTTTTATCTCCAGTTGGAAAGAGAAAGAATAGTTTGATTGTGTGGAAAGAATGATTGGGCAATGGCTGTATTGAAAAAACATTTGGATCTGTCCTAGCAAGCACAAGGAATGTTTCTCATGAAAATTGGTGCCTCTTAAAACAAAGGCAGTGATTTATATTTTGAAGGCAACTCAAGACTGGCTGACTTGTTCCCAGTACAAACAGTCAGTGGCCTGTGCAGGAACACATCCCATAGTTATTGACCAGAATGGACATGTCATTTTGCTTAGAGCTGCAGCAAACTAAGGTAGAGAAGTCAGTAAGGGAATGAACAGGAAAGTAATGAGAAGTATGGGAAGTGAGAATACACTGAATGGAATTGGAGTGATTTCAGGAAAAAAAAATGACACAAGGAAAAGAGCTTGCTAGAAAAGCTGAAGAAGAAAACGTGATAGTGAGGAATTATTGACAACGATGGACAACTTCTTCATGTAGGAGCCTAAATGAAGGAGTTGCTTACTTGGAAGCTACCTGAAGAATTAAACAGGGTTACCATAGTATGAGAGCATCAGGGTAGGAACCAGAAGTCTGTAAATTGTAGCCCTGCCTTAGCACAAAGCCAGCTAGGTAACCTTGGGCCAGTCAATTTCTCTCAGCCCAAACAAAGAGGCAGTGGCAAACTACTTTTGCAAAAAAAAAAAAAAAAAAACTTGCCAAGAAAACTGCAGGGACTTGTTTAAGCAATCTTCAATAATTGGATAGGAAGAAAAAAAAATATTGTAGTTGCAGTAGGTCCATTACTTTGTAGGTGTTCCAGATTAAGCCTGGGATGGCTAGGCTAGAACATGTGGGCAACTAGTAGAGATTAGCAAATAGAAACAGAAATTCTAATTCTTGAGTGCCAGCTCATGTTTGTCTGGACTTATCCGCCAACCTTATAGTCTTTCTAACGGTCCCAACAGATTCAGCAGAGTGTACTTAGCCACAACACCAACATTGCTCATTGCTGAGGTAGATTAGCTGAGAAATTTGTCTAAAAGATTCTTGTACAGACTTTGATAAGGAAGTTAACTACTAGCACCCAAATCTATCCTGGAGCACAAAAGCTCAAGAATCTGAACAAAGCAACCCAAGTTTCCTGTTATAACAGCTCCTTGCTCTGTTGAGGCACCTGTCTTCCCATGCAGAATTATAATTCCCTTTTAAGAATCAGACTATTTCTACTGTATTTAAGGAGAATGTGTCAGCTAC
The DNA here is from genome assembly GCA_038048745.1 of Coluber constrictor foxii. Taxonomy (NCBI): domain Eukaryota; kingdom Metazoa; phylum Chordata; class Lepidosauria; order Squamata; family Colubridae; genus Coluber; species Coluber constrictor. Next base: position 57,909,846 of record CM075961.1, on the reverse strand, counting down.
TGCGGGAACTTCCTCAGACATGTAAACACTAAACCTTTCCATGTTTGAATTATTCCAATTTGTATAATCAATAAACATTTTAACGTATCTCTGAGCCTTTGCCTATTCATTGAGTGATGCTAACAGATTAGAATTTGGGAACAGCCACCCACCCTGAAGCTGAGGAGGAAAGATCTGAAAAACCAACATCTGAAAACTTGTTCTACATTTCAAATAAGTGAAATCAGTAACTTCAATGCCTAGTAAGGGACTTCCTTCCCATTTATAATTTAACTACACTGCTTCCTGGTCCAAATAATTTGTTTATCTGTTCTTTATAAATTTGCTTTAGAACGTAAAGATTTTTTAAATGTACAGATCCTCTACTTAGAAATAACAAATAATGAATACTTTTCACCCAATTTCCCTTTTATATATACATACACATACATTTCAGGGGTGGGTTCTACTTACCTTTACTATCAGTTCGCATTGTGCCCACGCCTGCGTGCTCTTCTGCACATGCACAGAAGCTTCTGTGCATGCGCAGATCACTTCTGATGAGTTCTGGGTCAGAAGGTGGAGCCTCCTACTGGTTTTACTACCAGTTCTTGCAAACCAGTCAGAACTGGGGGGCAACCCACTACATACATTTAGAAGAAACAAAACAAATAGGAATAATTGAATCTTGGGGGAACATGTATTATATTCTTAGGAAACACGATGAAACAATGACATTTTTGCCAATTCATCCCATTCTTTCCCCTTGAGTCTTTTGGCATGTGCCATTTTTTTTCAAAGCAACATTCTATCCGCAAATTATATTGTCTTTAGACAGTAATAATCCAGGAGCAAAGTTCCAGCTACCTCCTTTGGTTTCCTAATTTTTCAAGTGGAGCCTTATTTGAGAAAATTCTTTTGAAAAGAGAATGAATTTGCCAAAATGTGGTTCTGCAATTTGGAGAATACTGAAACATATTTTTTCCAATAGGAGCTCAGGGTAACATATCCTGTATCTTAGGCATTTGCCTGCATCTAGAGTTCTGTGGGGCAATCCCTATTAACCAAAAGGATCAAAAAAGGAATCCTTGTAGAGCAGAGTTCCCCAACCTTTTTGGCTTTGCAGACTGGCGGGGTGGGAGAAGATGGGGATAGGGTGGGAAGAGGGGATGGTTTTGTGCATGGGGCGGGCAAGCGCACAGGGAACTCCATTTGCACAAGCCTTCGCTCACGCAAATGTAACACGCACTCGTGAATGTGCTTGCGCACACTCGCCACGTCTGTGGCTTAGTTTTGAAAGGCTCAAGGCCCAGTAGTGGGCAGCGGCTGGTGGTTTGGTACCCCAGCTGTAGAGCAGTGTTTCTTAACCTTGACAACTTTAAGACATCTGGACTTCCAATGGAACACTGGCTAGAGAATTCTAGGAGTTGACGTTCACACATCTTAAAGTTAATGAGGTTGAGAAACTGCTTTAGAGAAAGGGATTGGGCAGATCCATTAGGATTTCTATTTTGGAGTAGCTGATCTGTCTAGTTAAAAAGTAAAATTTCAAGCTGAGTTTGACTTATAGTGCAGCTATCTCCAACTTTTCCAGCTTGCTGGTCCTGGATTGGTATGGGGGTGGGCAGAGTACATGAGTGCACACAGGTCCATTAGTGCGAGCGGGCCCTCCACTCACGCATATGGAGCTTTGCGCACAAACAGAGGGTGCTTGTACGCATGTGCAAAGCTCCATTTGCATGACAGAAGCCCCCCACACACGAGCAGAGGGCATTTGAGTGGTGGGTATTTTGCTCACACGTGAACGGAGAGTGCTTGCACACATGATTGCACATGTTTATCCACTGCTCACGTGAGGGGAGATTCATGTGTGCAAGCTTGCCCATTTCTCCCGTGGCCCAGTTTCGAACAGGCCACGGCCCGGTAGTGGCCCGGGGATTGGGGACTCCTCTTGTAGTATGTCTTACAGCCAGTTTTGCATCTCTTAACATTATTTTTTCACAACAGATCCCAGGCCATACCTTTTGCCATATTTTGAATATCTTGTTTTTTTTCCCCATCTCTCCATCTTTAATAAATATTAAATAAAATATCTACTTGTTCTGGGTTTTTTTCTATTTATCGATAACTTATCATTGACTTAGTTTTGCCCATCAATCATAACTATTTAGGTCTTGATAAATAATTTTCAGATCCATATTCCTAATTGCATCATACAGTATTATTTGCTGCAAAGCATGGTTTGCATACCAATATACTATTCTTTGATCTCTTGGGCTAATTAATTAGTTTACAGAGAACATTCTGTTAGAATCTCTTGGTTTCTACTCATCTTATTGCCAGCCTTGAAGTCTTTCTAAGAGTCCCGACTTTCACTTTTCCAAAAGACTTACCTTCTTCACACGGCTTATTTATTTGCAGTTTCATGATCTCACTCTTTTTCACTCTGCTACCTCCTGCGATTTTCTACTCCTTCTCTAAAATATTTGTATTTCATTTAAATTGCAGTAGTATCAATCAATACACATATAATGAAATTAGTGCTTCTGTAATCATAAACAATGAAGAAAGAGAATTATAGAAATTAGAACTAATGGCAAGGAAAATGAGCATTGAAGAGGTGATATCCTGGACTATCGATTGCAGTTCAAAAAACCTACTTTTGCTGTGATTTTATTTGGTGATTATCAAAGCAAGCTATACTCTCTGCCTCTCCCCACTGCTCAGTTGTTCCCCACCCATCCTGGAATCAACAAAGAACAATTTTAGCATGAAGGTTGCTGCCCCTGCTGCTGATCTGTATCTGTTTTTTCTCTTCCCAAGCACTGCAGTAAAATAACCTGTTTTTTCTCCAAAATAATGGATGCTCTTAGACAGTGCTGAAATAAAATTATCCCAATTTTTGTGGATAAGTTCCAGGTTAGTTTGCACCCGGCATTTAGTCAGTTCTTACATTTAGAGAAGAGCAAGTGCATAGGCCACTAATGCAGCAGGCAGAGATTTTTATTTATTTGTTAAATGTCAGCCAATATCAAAATAATTAATAGCAAAAATGAGACAAAAGGGAGTAAAAGGCAAGAGAATAAAAAATACAGATAGTTCTTGACTTACAACCATTGGTTTAGTGACCGTTCAAAGTTACAGCAGCACTGGAAAAAAGTAAGTTATGACCGTTTTTCACCCTTACAACCATTGCAGCATCCCCATGGTCACATGATCAAAATTTTGATCAGGGGTGAAATGCTCCAGGTTCGGACCAGATCGTCCGATTCGGTAGTGATGGCGGCGTGTGGTTTGGAGAACCAGTAGCAAAAATCTCTGCCCCACCCCCGTGCCCAGCTGAGCTGCACAATCATCAGAGGCTTTTTTTTTACTTTTAAAAGCATTTTTTCTACCTCTTCCAACGAAAAAATGCTTTTAAAAGTAAAAAAAAAGCCTCTGATGATCGTGCGATCGTGCGTCTCAGCTGGGATTGTCAGAGGCTTTCCAAAGCATTTTTTTCTGCAACCTCTTGGCCAAGGGTCATGTGATCACCTTTTCAATTGCTTTGAAAAGTCTCTGACGATCCCAGCTGAGTTGATTGATTGCCAGAGGCTTTTCAAAGCATTAGAAAAAATGCTTTGAAAAGTTAAAAGAAAAAAAGTTGGCCACGCCCACCCAGTCACATTACCCCACCCCACCAAGCCACGCCCACAGAACTGGTAGTAACAAATTTTACATTTCACCCCCCCCTGATTTGGATACTTGGCAATTGACTCATGTTTATGATGATTGCTGTGCTCAAGGGTCATGTGATCACCTTTTGCAACCTTCTGACAAGCAAAGTCAATGGGGAAGCCAGATTCACTTAGCAACCGTGTTACTAACAACTGCAGTGATTCACTTAACAATGGTCGCAAAAAAGGTCGTAAAATGTGGCAAAACTAATTTAACAATTGCTTAGCAACAGAAATTTTGGGCTCAATGGAGACCGTAAGTCAAGGACTACCTGCGAACAGTCAACAATGTATCCAACCTATCTTCCTACATGTCATGTCATCTCAATGTATACTTTCTAGAGCCACTGAAAACAATGCTGGAGATGATCAGCATGGTTCTTTCAGCCTTTCATGTACTCAATGGCAGCAAAATGGAGATGGGGAAATAGGATGCCAGCAGATCCTTCCTCTGGTCTATATCATGAAGGAAACAATTTAGTGGGGAGGGATGATAAACCTATCTCAGCATTTACTTCTGTCCTACTACGGCATTCTTGCATGGTATGGGAGCAGGTCTACAGTGGACAAAAAGGCTCTACAGAGAATCATTAAAACTGCCCAGAATATCATCGGGCTTCAGCTACCAGCCCTGGACGACATCTTTGAATCTCGCTGTTTGAGGAAGTTGCATAACATTCCCTTCCCATCCTGCTTACAGTCTTTTTGGACTGTTGCCTTTTGGCAGAAGATACAGAACAATTAAAACTCAGACCACACGTTTTCTGAATAGTTTTTATCCCAGAGCCATAATTGCACTCAACAATGAACTAAAGGGCCACCATCAGTGAGCTGTTGGACAGCATTACTTGGTCTGTTGTGTGGATGTTTGGGTAGTTTAGGGGTGGGGAATTTGTGGTGGGTGGGGGTGTGTTTGGGGATTGTTATGTGTGTTGGACCTGGTCTTCGGGTGTTAAGTGAATTTCGTTATATGGGTATACTGTGTATACAAGTACAATGACAATGAAGTTATTGTTGTTACTGTTATTATTATTATTATTAATTCAACAGACAAAAGCTTGAGATGAAGGCCAAGAAATATAGTAGGAGAAATGACTTTTCATTCCTTTTCATTGATATTTGATGTAATGATGTCAGCAACCAGGAACACATTAACACAGAGTTAATGCCAGCACTCAGCCTTGAATGGAATTCTGGAGAGCATATTTCAAAAGATAGGTATTGTCAGGGCAAAATGAAACTTCATTTTGCTCCATTTTCATTAAGATGAAATTAATGCAGTCAACATTGTTTCCCATTTATTTCATAGAATTTCTCTGGTATAATAAAGATTCCAATTTAGCAGCATCTTCTGGAAGTCCCCGAGGGCGGACCTCGAGACCTGCAGTTATCTGGGGCCCATGAAACTCCAGTTTTATAAGACTATTATAAAATTACAACTAGTCTAGAACATGTTCCCCAGTTGTGTCAGTTTTAAGATGTGTGGATTTCTTAGAACCGTAATGGCGAACCTATGGCACTGGTGGCACACAGAGCCATATCAGTGGGCACGTGAGCATTGCCATAGTTCAGCTGCAGCGCGCATACGTCCACTGGCCAGCTAATTTTTGGACCTTCCGGTCCCACTGGAAGTTGGGAAATGGGCTGTTTCCGGCCTCTGGAGGGCCTCCGGGATGTGTGGGGAAGGCTGTTTTTGCCCTCCCCAGGCTTCTAGAAAGCCTCTGGAGCCTGGGGAGGGTGAAAAATGGGCCTACCGGGTCCACTGTGCCATCACATGCTAAAAGCGGGGGAGGGGGAGGCACAGGGGGCGGGCACATTGAACTATGGGTGTGGGCATGCATGTGGGCGACCTCCCCGCGCTCCCCCCACTTTTGGCACACGATGGCAAAAAGGTTAGCCATCACTGTCTTAGAATGTCTTAGAACTCCCAGAATTCCCCAGCAAGCACAGAACCTAGAATCATAGGGTTGAAAGGGACCTCAGAGGTCTTCTAGTCTAAACTGCTGCTCAAGGCAGGAGACCTTATGCCATCCCAGTCAAATGGTTGTCCAGTCTATTTTTGAAAACCTCCAGGGATGGAGCACCCACAACTCCAGAAGGCAAGCTATTCCATTAATTGTTCTCATTGTCAGAAAGTTTCTCTTTACTTCTAGGTTGGATCTCTCTTTAACAAGCTTCTACCCGCTACTTCTTGTCCTGCCTCTGGTGCTTTGGAAAATAAATCAATTCCTTCTTCTCTATGACAGCCCCTGGAGTACTGGAAGACAGTTATTATGCCCCCACCCTCCACCCACCCCATCCTTCTCTTCCATAGGGCTAGCAGGGTTTTGTTTTTATTTTTTTACTTTAACTCTGAACTATAATTTATGATTGTACATAAATAATGAAATAAATAAAATTACTGCATTTCCATTTACTGCTTCGGAGTAATCTCTTTCAAACGCCGGAGTGAATTATGATGGTTCTCCCCCCCTCCCACTTGAAAAACAGCAGAAAGCAAAAAGACTCAACTTCCCAGCATGCCGCTGGAGAAGGAGCATGCGTAAAGCTCGAAAGCACAGGAGGCTGAAACTTTTGTGTCCAAAGATCAGCTGGATCGCTTGGAAATCGAGATTGATTTCGATCGCAGCCGGAATGGCAAGCGGGCAGCGGTACCCGGGCAAGGTCGTCATAGTAACGGGGGGTACCTGCGGCATTGGCGAAGGCATCGTGAGAGAATTTGGTGAGATTAGGGAGATGGAGTGGGGAGTGGGAAGAGGAGCAGGAAGATTTTACAAAAGAAAAAAGAAAAAGAAAAGTCTTAGTATCTTCAGTGCAGCGTCTTGCATGAAGCTTTATCCTCAAAGTTAATGTGTTGAACTGGAGTGGGTCTAGACGAAATTTGGAGCGAAAGAGGTGAGCTCGGTATGTGCTCAGATGTCTAGATTCAAAAAAAATCCCAATCCCCCCCCCCCCCAGCAGCATCCGCTATCAGGGACTGAACAGAATTGCCATTTAGTTTAGCATATTCTTTAGCCTTTTAGGATGCTATAAAAGAAAATGAAAGAATATTTTTAGGGTTGAAACATGGCTCTCTATTGTAATCAGAGGGTTTAGTGTTTTGTGTGAATCCAACAGTTGTGTAAACTGCAGGACTTTGGAATGTGTACTTTTCCTAATTATCAGTTTTTATGTCAGAGTTCAGCCTCCTTAGCTTGAAGCCCCTCTGTTCAAAGGTTAACTACTAGTGTGCGGTGTTGCTCAATCAGCTAGGGAAGTTCTGGGAGTTGAAGTCCACAAAGCTTTAAAGTTGTCAAGGTTGAGAAATGCTTCACTAGAACAAAACAAGTTCTGCCATCCAGGAAACAAGACTGGAAACAACATCCTGTATTTCTGAAGGGCACACAAACAGATTGTGTCTGTGCTACTAAATGAGGAACAAAATAAATTCAGAAAACTGAATTTCTGTTAAAGAGATTGATGGAGACTCTCTCTCTATATGGATATTTATAGCAGAGATACGCCTCAATTGAGGACCACAATTGAGCCCAAAATTTCTGTTGCTAAGTGAGACATTTGTTAAGTAAATCTGGTCTCATTTTATGACTTTTCATGTTTCACTGCAGTAATTAAGTTAGTAACACATTGGTTAAGTGAATTGCTTTTGCTTGGCAGAGGATCACAAAAGATCACATGACCTCAGAATATTGCAACCATCATAAAAATGAGTCAGTTGCCAAGCATCTGAATTTTGATCACAAGACCATGGAGATGCTGTAATGGTCATGTGAAAAATGGTCATAAGTCATTTTTTTCAGGGTCAGTATAACATCCAATGGTCACTAAATGAACTATTTAAGTTTTGAGGACTACCTTTATTTTTAAATTTTTTCATATTTCAAGGGTAGAAATAGATTTTAATGAATTAGCTTTGACATTTCTTTTGGTTCGGTTTCTGTCCCCCGTTTTTCACCATAGCCTGAAAGTGAGTTAAAATTATTGGTTTCTTCTTCTGCCTTCAAAAATAACTATTCTCCCCCAAGCAAGTTCATAGAAACTTAGGAAACAGTTGTTTAATCACTCAATGTTAGACAATATACAGTGTAATGAAGGAGTGAAATGCTCCCGGTTCGGACCAGATCACCCGATCCGGTAGCGATGGTGGTGGGTAGTTCGGAGAACTAGTAGCAAAAATCCCTGCCCCCCCCCCGTAATGCCCAGCTGAGCTGCATGATCATCAGAGGCTTTTTTTTTAACTTTTAAAAGCATTTTTTCTACATCCTCTTCAGCCAAAAAAAAAATGCTTTAAAAAGTTTTTTTAAAAGGCTCTGATGATTGCGCGGCTCAGCTGGGGAGTCCCTCTCTGTGACAGCATGTCCCTCTCTGTGACAGCGTGTTGGCTGTCTAAAGGCTTCTAAAAGCATTTTTTTCTGCAACCTCTTAAGGTTGTAGAAAAAATGCTTTAAAAAGTAAAAAAAAAAGTTGGCCACACCCACCCAGTCACAATACCCTCCCCCACCAAGCCACGCCCACAGAACCAGTAGTAACAAATTTCACCACTGGTGTAATGGTTTTAAACACATTGGTTTAAAAAAATGAGATCCAACAGCCAAGAACAAAATTAAATAGAGGCTGGGGAGACAAATGAATTTTAGGACTTTTAGCAGATTACAAAGGTTTAAGACAAGTGTACACAATCTGCAATCTCCCTTAAAATTTTACATGCAACTGCAAAGGGCCCTCAAAAAATTTCTATTAAATTACAATATTTAATATTTATTTATTAGATTTTTATTTGCCTTTTACTACTTTATAAATAAATCAAGGCAGTGAGCATACTCAATACGCCGTTCTCCTCCTATTTTTCCTACAACAATTATCCTGTGAGGTGAGTTGGGCTGAAAGAGAGAAACTGGCCCAAAGTCATGCAGCAGGCTTTCATGCCTAAAGTAAAACTAGAACTTACATTCTCCCAGTTTCTAGGCCAGCACCTTAACTACTACGTTAAACTGGCAGCTATACAATTGAAGGAAAAAATTATGAAGGGCTGGGAATTAATGATCATTGGATTATTTTAATCATATACATAAAGGAAAAGTTTCTGTTGAATCAACCTTGACTCCTACTGACTAATGAACATGACTTATAGTTTTATATTATCAATCCAGAAGTGGCTTGCCATGTTCTTACAGCATAGTTTTCAACACAGGTAGTCCTCAATTTACAACATTATCAGCAAATTAGTGATAATTCAGCGAATTATCATCCAGTCTCCAACCTTCGCTTCGTGGCGAAGGTTGTTGAGAGTGTGGTGGCACAGCAACTGCCCCAATACCTGGATGAAGCTGTCTATCTAGATCTGTACCAGTCGGGCTTTAGGCCAGGATACAGCACGGAAACTGCATTGGTCGCATTGGTTGATGATCTATGGAGGGCTCGGGACAGGGGATGTTCCTCTGTCCTAGTCCTATTAGACCGTTCAGTGGCTTTTGATTCCATTGACTATGGTATCATGCTGTGCCGGCTGGAGGGGTTAGAAATGGGGGGCACCGTCCTGTGGTGGTTCTCCTCCTTCCTCTCTGGAGGAGAACCACCACAGGAGGAGAACTCTCACAGACTTCCCCCTGTCTGTGTTGGCAGGGGGACAGAGGTTGACCTTGAGGCGCCTTATTTGTGGGGTGCCGCAAGTGTTGGTCCTCTCGCCCCTTTTGTTCAACATTTATGTGAAGCCTCTGGAGAAGATCATCTGTGGTTTTGGGGTGAAGTGTCATCAGTACGCTGATGATACTCAGTTGTACATCTCCACCCCAGATCACCCCAATGATGCCCTTGATATTATTTCCCGCTGTCTGGAGGCCGTGCGGATCTGGATGGGGAGAAACAGACTCAGACTCAACCCCTCCAAGACTGAGTGGCTATGGCTCCCGGCGCCCTGGTATAGTCAGCTGGTTCCATCGCTGACTATTGGGGGTGAGATTTTGGCCATCTCAGAGAGGGCTCGCAATCTGGGTGTCCTCCTGGATGCACGGCTGTCTTTGGATGATCATATGACGGCTGTGGCCAGGGGGGCTTTCCATCAGGTTCACCTGATTTACCAGTTGCATCCCTTTCTGGACCGGGACGCCCTGCGCATGGTCACTCATGCCCTTGTCACTTTCTGTCTGGACTATTGTAATGTTCTCTACATGGGGCTCCCCTTGAAGGGGAGCACCCGGAGGCTCCAACTGGTCCAGAATGTGGCTGCGCGGGTGATTATGGGAGCGACCCGACGCACCCATGTGATACCACTCCTGCATGAGCTGCACTGGCTCCCAGTGGTCTTCTGGGTGCGATTCAAGGTACTGGTTACCATCTTCAAAGCGCTCCATGGCTTAGGACCCAGATACTTATGAGATTGCCTTCTGCCACTAATGGCCTCCCACTGACCAACACGCTCTCACAGAGAGGGACTCCTCAGGGTGCCGTCAGCCAAACAATGTTGACTGGCAAGCCCAGGGGGAGAGCCTTCTTTGTGGGGGCACCCGCCCTCTGGAATGAACTGCCCCCAGGGATATGCATGGTTCCCGACCTGCGTATCTTTCGCTGTGCCCTTAAGACCTTACTATTTCAACAGGCTGGCCTGGCTTAATAAGAATTTGGATGGGACTTCCAGTTGGTGATTTGTGGCAACATGGCGCTGTGAGAGCGATCATTGCTCTTCAGCACCGCTTTTTCACTGTGCTTTGGGGACCTTAAAGGGCGAGAAAGCCCAGAGAGCTTCTTGGACTATAGAGGGAATTTGAAAAGCGGAAAGGCGAGGCGCAAGCGCTTTCTGGTTGAATGGATACCTCTGTCTAACCAGCACGGGTGTGTCTGCCGTTCAATGGCAGACCCGAAGTCACGATAGCCAGAAAACGATGGGGAAGTGAAAAAATCAGGGTGGCTGACTTGGAAAGAAGACCTAAACCCCAATCCCTGGTGACTGTGGTGATCAATCTCAAAGGAGTGTAGCAGGTTGTGCCGGGAGGAAGAACTCATGTTGAGTGGAAAGGCGGCGATTAAAAGTAATGGAGCAGATTGAAATTGAATGGGTTGCCAGCAAACCTGCAAAGAAGAAGCTGAAATCATTTAGGCGGGGAGACAGCACAGATAGAAGATTGAAGGGCTGGTTTTGACAGTAGGAAAGAGACCTGTGGTGGTGACTGTGGATATTAACAGACTGGATAGGACTGCAAATTCGTGGAAATAAAAATACGGGTGTTTCTGGAGGAAAGAGAAACCGGAAGTGCAGCCATCATCTGAGTTTAGGAGCATGACAGCAGGAAACAGTGGAAAGTAACATTTTGAATTGTGATCCCGATCGACGAACCCCAGCAGAAAAAAAACTTTATAACTGTTTGAAACTTGCCCGTATGAAACCAGTATAAATTAACATATAAGGGGGAAAATCCTTGACTGCTGCAACAACCTACACAGTACCACGGGTCTCTAATCCTTATTTATTAACTGTCTCGTATATATATATATATATATGTCTTTGGTTATTTGGGTCTTCTCCCGTGTAAAATTGGAAGTGTCTTGGCGATGTTTCGACGAAGTCTCATTCGTCATCTTTAGGCTGGTGTTCTTGGCTTCGTGCTTCCAGGAGCAATTGCCTCAGAAAACATTTATATATATGTATGTATGTATGTATGTATGTATGTATGTATGTATGTATGTTTGTCTGTCTGTCTGTCTGTCTGTCTGTCTGTCTGTCTGTCTGTCTGTCTGTCTGTCTGTGTATATCTGTATATCTGTAAATATCTATATCTATATCTATATCTATATCTATATCTATATCTATATCTATATCTATATCTATATCTATATCTATATGTATATCTATATCCATATCTATCTATCTATCTATCTATCTATCTATCTATCTATCTATCTATCTATCTATCTATCTATCTATCTATCTATATACACACCTATTTATAAGACACTTTATATAACTTTATATAACTTTTTATGCCTCTTTTTGAGTAAATTTGTCTACCCTTTTGGTATAGTTTAAATAAATTTAGATTTATATACATATATACACATATTTATTGAATTATCTAACTATAACGTATATTGATTATATTTATTTATACTAACATACTGTATATATAATATTTAATATTCTAATAGTTTTGTTATGTTATAATTGTGGTGAGGATTTAGAATAATCAATAATCAAGAGTTGGATGAGGTCTATAGAGTGCAAACTAACTACGCTAGGAGAAACAAACTGCCTAGAGAAGTTCCATGCACATTAGATTTGCATGGAAAAAAGTGAAAGACATCCTGTATAATATGGTAAGAGACGAACCGATGACTTATAAAGGAAAAGAGGTGATAATCCTGAAACAGGTCCCTAAGAGAGTGAGAGAACTGAGAAGAGATTACAGGTTCCTGGCGATGCAGCTAAATAAGAGGAATATTCCAATCCCAGCTGAGCTGTGCAATCATCAGAGGTTTTTTTTTAATTTTTAAAAGCATTTTTTCTACAACCTCTTTGGCCAAAGAGGTTATAGGAAAAATGTTTTTAAAGAGAAAAAAAGCCTCTGCCGATCAGGCAAGTCAGCTGGGATCGTCAGAGGCTTTAAAAGAAAAAAAAGCTTCTGCTCATCAGGCAAATCAGCTGGGATCGTCAGAGGCTTTAAAAGCATTTTTTTACAACCTCTTCAGCCAAAGAGGTTGTAGAAAAAATGCTTTTAAAAGTAAAAAGAAAAAAAAGTTGGCCATGCCTATTCAGTCATATTACCCCAAGCCACGCCCACAGAACCGGTAGTAACAAATTTTACATTTCACCACTGGGCAAAAGTCACTTAACAAATGACTCACTTAGCAACAGAAATTTGGGATTCAATTGTAGTCATAAATTGAAGACTATCTGTATCCTAGTTTAGCTCAAAGTCTTGGAATTCCCTAGTGATCTCCCAACAAAATAATCACCAGACCGTACTCTGTTTATTTTTCAAGATCAGTGAAGGACAGTTGGGTGCTGCCGCTTATCTGGAAAGTAATGAGACATGCTTTTCAAACTATAGCAAGTCGTCCCATATCATATTGATTTAATTGACCAATAGTCTAATAATCTAACCTAATGGACTAATAGTCAACTTTGGCAACTTTAAGAAGTCTGGGAATTGGAATCCACATATTTTGAAAGTTGTCAAGGTTGAGAAACACTGGTCTGACATATAATAGTTTCTGTATTCATAAGCTGTTATTGGGTGAGAGGAGCCAATATTATAGAAACAGTCCTTGATTTACGTCAACAATTTAAGACTCTGTTAAAGAAGATGTCATTCCTTTGTTAAGTGAGTCATTCCTGATTTTGCAACATTTTTCCCATGGTTGTTAAGCGAATCTCTGCAGTTGTTACATAAATCAGAGATTTGATGAGCAAATCCATCTTCTCCTATTGACTTTGCTTGTTGGAAACCAGTGGTAAGGTTGCAAGTGTAATTCCCAGGATGCTGCAACCATCATAAATATATGCTGGTTGTCAAGCACCCAAATTTTGATCACATGACCATGGGGTTGCTGTGATGGCCGTAAGTGTTAGGACCAGACATAAGTCACTTTTTTTAGTGCTGATTTAACTTCAAACGGTCACTATATGAATGATTGTAAGTCAAGGACTATCTTGCTCTATCACATTCCTGTATTCATCAAATGATGTGGTGAGCAAAGTGACTGGGGTTTGTTTTGAAATATTCCACTTGTTTTTTTTCCCTTTCCAGTTCATCATGGAGCCAAAGTGGTCTTCTGTGCACCAGCATCTGAAGGTAAGACCTAGAAAACTCTCACTGCCCTTGCTTTATATTTCATTATTTATAATCCTGCTCCCAATTTAGCTAATCAGATTGACAGACTAAAAGGAAATGCCAGGTTTGGACAACAGAAAGTTGCAAAACCTTTAAGGGGGGAACATGCAGATGAATAAATGATAAACTCCATGCATCGCAGATGAAGCAAGCTGTAGTTCATAGTAGCACATGCCTTTTAATAAAATTCATCCATGCCTTTTAATAAAAACCATCCAAATCATATAGGGTCATTTAGGACACATTCAGATTTTTAGATGAAAGAAGGTAAGTATCTACTTGGAGCTTTACTAGAATTCAACAATCTATCTTTGCAGAAAATGGAAGCAATGAGAAAAACCAATATTTTATGGCCAGAAAAATAAGATGTCCACTAAATCACTAGCATGCCTACTTGCAACAAAAGCAATATTTTCGTGGGGAGATGATTTTCATGTAGGAAAATGGGATGTGTGATCTTTCCTAAGGAACAGCAAAATATATAATAATGACCTTTGCAATTGAGCAGCAGTTTAAACCTGCCAGATGCTGTATTCATCATACAGACCTATCATCTAAAAGAAAGTAAAGAAGAGAGAGAGAGAGAGAGAGAGAGAGAGAGAGAGAGAGAGAGAGAGAGAGAAGAGAAAGAAAGAAAGAAAGAAAAAGGAGAGAGGGAGGAGGGAAGGAAGGAAGGAAGGAAGGAAGGAAGGAAGGAAGGAAGGAAGGAAGGAAGAAAGGAAGGAAGGAAGGAAGGAAGGAAGGATTAATTCAAATTTAGCACTAACTGACCGAATTAGCTCTCAGCCTTTCTTTTCTTCTTGCTGTAATTTAGATTACTTCCTTCATTAAGTACAGTAGATAATTTGTTTTAGTAGCTTAAATAGCCTTTTCAATGCCATAATGTTGGACTAGTTTTAATAGTAGGTAGAAGTATGTGGCAGTGGATTTTGCTGGGTTAAAACATGTAACAATAATTATGCTTACCAGTCTGGCAAAATGTTTTATAAATGGTATAAACTTAATAGAAAGTTGGCATTAAAGTGGACAAATCTTATCACAATGGGTTGTGTTTGAGAATGCTACTCATGAGTAGATCTTGAGGCAAGATGGAAACACCAGCAGCTTCCATTTTTTGTTTAATTATTTAAATTTGTTGTAGCTATCAACTCCAATCGACTAGAAATAGCTAGATATATTCCCACTGTGTTCTAAAACCAATTTTTAAAAATATATAATGGAAGCTATTGGGCCACATGTTTTCAACTCCTGCTACGAAAACTTTTCCAGGAGTTGGTGGAAATCAATTTCTCAGGTGTGAGTGGTGCACCTGTTAATTTTACTTGGACCACGGCTGGAACTAGAGAGGCAGCTAAAGACTTCAGGTATAAATAACTTTTGATAAAATAGGTTATCTTTCCCTTCCAGTTCCCTATGGCAGCACTAAATCCACTTTGCATCTCTTTGCAGAAGAAAAAGGAAAAGGTCTAGAGAGGGAACTTGCAGAAGGTGGTGGATCTGGAGAAAGTCGCTTTGTGGTCTGTGATGTTCTTTGTGAAGCAGACATGAAGGTAGGCTGGATTTCTCTTCCTGGATGGTTTCTTTTCTAGATCTGGAGCTTATTTCTTATGGTATTATTGAACTTCTGCATTTTTCCATCACTTCTGCAATGTAACTTCTCACACTGAAGTCCAAATGCAGCAAATCCAGGAATTCCCAACCTTGGCAAGTTTAAGGAAGCGTGGTGTTCAACTCCCAGAATAGCCCAACCAGCACAGTTGGCTGGGGAATTCTGGGAAATGAAGTCCAGGCATCTTAAAGTTGCCAAGGTTGGAAAACCCTAGCCAAAACTCATCTTATTCTTTGTTTCAGATATAATGCTGAGTTGAGAGTAGTTGTAAGACGACAACTGGATTCATGTATTGCATTCTAGTTTCGTGTGACAAATTTGGTTTTGATTTAGCATAAAATGCAAAGTCAGCCAATTGGGTTTGTAAATTGTGGCTTCTCGTTTTGTATTCTGAGTAAAGAGGCCTTGTCTAGCTTGTTCAACAAATAGTAGTTAAAAAGAACTTATGATTTTGTGCATTGTGGAAATCTAGCCCAGGGCTAGCTCAAAGGGTCATGTGTATCAACACTGTCCTGATTTTTGGGTAAATGTACAGAACAGGTGATAACCAGTGCTAGTGAAGTTAACAATAGCAATTCATGATCTATAGAAACTTTGGGGACAACATTCCCCTGAATAACAGCTGTGGAGGAATATGTAAGATAGCAAACCTTTCCCCATTCTCATTGGTTGAATACAATGGTTATTACTCCTGCAGTAGCATCCAACTGTCCACATTTCTCATACTGATTATGCTTGGACTTGGCTGTTTAAGAAGATTGCAACTCGTAAAGTGCCAGATAATTTGATTCTCCTCTTGATCTTCATTTCACATAGCAATAATATTTATATACCGCTTCACAGTGCTTTACAGCCCTCGCTAAGCAGTTTACTTTTACAGAGTATTACCCCCAACAATCTGGGGGTAATCCTCATTTTACCAACCTGGAAAGGATGGAAGGCTGAGTTAACCTTGAGCCATTGAGGAACAAACTGCTGGCAGTGGGCAGAGTTAGCCTGCAATACTGCATTCTAACTACTGCACCACCATGGCTCCTACCATCCCTGAAATCCTTCTCTTTTTACCCTGTACCTTCTCTACAGAGGTTGGTGTCGGTGACCATAGGACAGTACGGACAACTTGATTGCCTGGTGAACAATGCTGGCGGGCGTGAGTCATTTCCAAAATGATTGGGCCTGTCTTGCTAACCATTTAAAATGTTGTTACTTACCCCGCTAATCCTGACAATATTCTTATTTATGCAAAGGTGGTGAATAGCTGTAGCTCGGGTGGAGGATGAGCATGGAAGTTCGTTCTTTGAACTTGTGTGCTGGTTTCCAAAAGTTATGTTACCAGGCTAACCTCACCTAACATCTTCAGATGAGTTTAGTGGATGTCAATGTCAGTGTTCCTCTGTTCATGTGGTCAGTAGGTCTTGTGATGGGGAGGTCACAAAATCCATCATAAGACCCTCACCTGATGTGACTTCCCCGTCACAAGACTTACTGAACACACAAAGCCCGTATAAACAGAAGAATACTGATATCCCCTAAACTCTGCTGAAGATGTTACCTAGCCTGGAAATGAAATATTCAGAAACCAACTTACAGGCTCAGAGAACAAACCTTCACCCCATTATTTATTTATTTTAACAGTTTTTTCAATTGTTTCTAACTTGTCTGATGTTGCTTTTATCACATTGAGTCCCTGTAGATTTCTGTAAAAGCATCTGTTGATTTTTATGAGCGGGATAGATTACTTTCCTCAACCTGACACTCCCCCATATATTAGGTTACAGCTTCCAACATCCTGTGAATTTTATCACCATAGCAACCCTGGGAGATATTTGGATAGCCAGAGAATGTAATTAACCAGTTGAACCCATCGAATTGGTTCTCCCCAGTCATCATCTTGGAGAAACAAGAAAGAGAACCAGCAAGGATAACACTGACAAAGTTGATTAAGCATGACTTTTATTTGGTGCACAAACTGATCTAGGTGATGTATGGTCCTCAGGATTAATTTGGAATAAGGATCTTTACAGTGCTAGAAAAGCAAAATACATGCACCAGCAGGCAGGAAGGCAATCTATATAGATTTATGCAATATCCTTTCTCTTTTTCTCTTGTCAAATAGATCCCCCTGATCAAAGAATTGATGATGTATCTGCCCAAGAATTCCGCAATCTCATGGACCTCAACATAGTCAGCGGTTTCTTAATGGCCAAGGTAGCTTTTCAGATATATATATATATATATATATATATATATATATATATATATATATATATATATATATATATATATATATATATATATATATATATATATATATATGTGCACACACATACACACACATATATATATATATATGAATTATATATATTCTTCTATATGCACAAATACCGTAACATATGCATACAAGTTGGCTTTTTACCACACTGCTATTATCTGCATTTCATTTCTTACTCTGCAGTTGTAGATCAAGGATTGGTGCAGAGTTTTGGAGAGAGAGCAATACAGAATCCTTGATGGGACCTTCTTGCCTAGATCTATATTCTCCGTAGTGAGGAAATGGGCCAGTCAAAGTGGCAAGAACAATCTACTGGTACTTCCTTTCATGACTGCTCTTTCCTTTGGGCCGTGTGTTCATGTGGACACAATACAGTTAGTCCTCGACTTACGATCACAACTGAGCCCAAAATTTCTGTTGCTAAGTGAGACAGTTTTTAAGTAAAATTTTTGCCCCCTTTTACAACTTTTCTTCTCAAGTGTCAGGTGAATCACTGCACAGTTGTTAGGTGAATCTGGCTTCTCCATTGACTTTATTTCTCAGAAAGGCACAAAAGGGAACCCCATGACCCTGGGAGACTGTAACTGTCATAAATTTGACTCAGTTGTCAGGAGTTTGAATTTTGATCATGTGACTACGGGGATGCTGTGAAAAACGGCCATAAGCCAATTTTTTCACTTCCATTGTAACTTTGAAAGGTCACTAAATGAACTGCTCTAAGTTGAGGATGACCTGTATGGATGTGCTCATGTATGGCTAGTCTAGTGAAGAGAAGGACCAGGGGAAACATGATAGCAGTGTTCCAATATTTGAGGGGCTGCCACAGAGAGGAAGGGGTCAAGCTATTTTCCAAGACATCTGAAGGCCAGACCAGGAATAATGGATGGAAACTGAACCAGAGATTCAACCTTGAAATAAGGAGAAATTATCTGACAGTGAGAGCAATCAACCAATGGAAAAGCTTGCCTTTGGAAGTTGTGGGAGCTTCATCACTGGAAGCTTTCAAGAAGAGACTGAACTGCCATTTGTTAGAAATGGTGCAGAGTCTCCTGCTTGAGTGGGGAGTTGGACCAGAAGACCTACAAGATCCCTTCCAACTCTGTTAAAGGGGCCAAGCTTCTTAGGGCATTGAATTTTTCTTTTTCTGCTTTCTACTGCTTCCTATCTGTAATTACTTGGGGACACTTGTAGCTTACTCCTAGTTCACCAAGATAGAGGGAGCTTGGCAATGATTGTTGACTCGAAATTATGGGTTTAATTCAGTTCAGTCCCAGATAGACCTACTCACTTTTAGAACTACGTGATAGTCTTCCCAAACCTGAATCCATCCAGAAGGATTAGATTACAACCTAATTTTGAAATCATCCTGATCACTGCTGGCTATTTAAGATGAAGATTATGGAAAGTCTAATCTATCTAGACTGGTGGTTCTTAAACTGCTGACTCAGGTACAGCTTTTCCTGGTCTCACATAATGTCATTACCCCACCCACCCATCCACCACACACATAAACACAAACAAACTTGTTTTATACAACATTTCAGCAGTAGTGTTCCCAAACTGGATCCTTGACTTACAGATTTCTCCATCACCCCAGTATACACTCAAAGAACCACTGATTTAAATGGCACATACCGTAGCTGAATAATTTACACCTGTAAGGGTGCACAATTTCTGGGTTAAAAGCAAAGCAGACTTTGGATAACACACCATGAGGCACATTCCAAAGCAGAGAGGGTAGGAGGGGATAGGCCCTAAACATGATTTCATTGAAGTTCAAATGTAAAAAAGATTACATGCAAAGAACTGTTTTTTAAATCAGACCTCAGTGTAACTGGCTTTGCATGTACCACTTCCATTACCACTGCAATTTACATCTTTACATAGACAAGTCATTACTTCTTTCATTTGTTCATTTGCATGATGACATCATTACAGTACACAGGTGACATAATTATTTGTATCATTACATTATTATGCCAAATGGCATTTATGAAAATAAATGCCATCTGGCCCCATAATGCCATATTCTCCAATTCAGCAAGCTTTCCTCAGTCGCAGACACCCAGCCCACCCAATTAGTCCATTAAATGAGATTTCACTATAGGCTACTCTCCAATAGCAATAGCACTTATATACGGCTTCATGGTGCTTTACAGCCCTCTCTAAGTGATTTACAGAGTCATCATATTGCCCCCAACAATTTTACCTACCTGGGAGGGATGGAAGCTTGAGCCTGGTGAGATTTGAACTGCCATATTGCAGGCAGCCTGCAGTACTGCACTTGAACCACTGTGCTACCGTGGGTCATGTATTTATATTTTACCTAAATGTCCCATTGAAAAACTCAATTTCATATCTTCTGAAGAGCTCCCACCCCCCCGCCCCATGTTTTGGGAATTGGTTCTGATCAGCATCTGTATTTCCATGGTTACGGGATCCTGCTGTCCTAATTAGAGATCAAATCTGTCTCTACTTTGCATGTAAATTCCACATTTCCTCCGTGATGTCTCCCTTGTGGTAAGTGGAGAGGGGGAATGAAATATTTCCGGATAATGTTTGAAGGTGGAATACTTTTTCAGCAGTTTTTCTGGAAACAGCTTTGTGGACAATTGCTCCAGATCCATGATGAGGTATCTTTTTTTGCAAATGAAAGAGCCCAAGTTTCATCTCTACCTTATTTTATACTGGTACTCTTCAATAGTATTGGCTTTACAATGATTAGAAACACCCCTGTTGGTTTGGGATCCTGGGAACTGTAGTCTTGATGCATCTGGAAAGCCTTGGGCCCTAAGAAAAAAATGGGAATTGAGAACAGTCATTGTGAATCACTGACAATTATGGAAAAATATTGAGCTAAACCCTTATTGGCACTGTAGCTCGCTCATGGACTCCTACTTAATGACAATTTCTGGAGTGGATGGGATCAATGTTATTTGCCTGTTTTGGAGATAATACAATTAAGGAACAGGACAAAATATTTTTTACAATTCCACCAAAATATTTTTTACCTCTCCACCATAGAGAGGGCCGTCTCTACCATAAGACAGAGAGTGGAACTGCCTTGAAAAGAAGATCTTGAGCATCATATTTGAGTAGAAAATTGTTAGTTGCTGATGCTGTTACTATCACACTTTTATTATCAGAGTAAGGGGCAGTATGGATTTCCTAGGGGCCAAAAGAATTTGAATGACTTTAGAGGATGTCCTACTTGACTTCGGGGGTGTTGGAGGTAAGTCGATGGGAGAATAATAGCATTTGCTACTCAAGCAAGAACTTTTTCTATCCATCTAGTCCAGGGGGTTGCAACCTTAAACACTAAAAGAGCCATTTGGACCCATTTCGCACAGAAAGCACCAGGAGCCACAAAACTTTCCTATACCTGACTATTTCTTGAGCGGCCCCAAAAGTAATATATGTAGTTGGATTAAATGTTCTGTTTTCTTCTGAAACTTTTCTTTTCTTAGATTTATCCATGGTTGGCCTACCAGGGGTTGAAAAGCTCAATAAATCGGGTGCCGGTGGGTGTCACACATTGGCGGTTGTGATTCATATTTTGAGTGACAAGAGTCACAGCAGAGGGGTGAGAGAGCCACATGCGGCTCCAGAGCCGCAGGTTGCTGACCCCTGATCTAATACAATGAACCATCCACCACCCTCCAGCCCCTTTCCTCCCCTCTATTCTCTTTCCTTGTGTATCCTAGCCTTTGTGATTACTTAAGGAATTGCTAAACATAATTACTTTATTGTGGCAAAAAAAAAAAGATTTCCGTTGAATCAATATTAAATAAATGTCCAGAGCTGCTACGCCTTCTTATCGTAAGTCTTTATTTTTCTGCATTTGGCTATTAACAGTTTGCACTGCCCTACCTCCGGAAAACAAATGGAAACATCATTAATGTTGCGAGCATCGTTGGTTACTTTGGACAAAAGTTAGCTGTACCATATGTGGCAACCAAGGTAATCCAGATCAAAATGATCCAGTCTTATAAGGTCCATTTTCTCCTCTAGAATTGTCAAGTCATAAAATCTTTCAGAATGAAAATATTTTTGCTCATTTCTCTGTATCAAGTTGCTCCTGAGAGTTGTAGACACCGGTTGGATTTATTTCTCTGATTTTGGTAATTTTGTTTAAACGGCCAGAAGTACTTTCCATGTTGTAGTATGGGGGAGCTTTTTTACCCTTAAGGCAAGATGAAAACCTTCCTATTCCAGGAAGGTTAAACTGTGTTAGAATTTAATAACACCACAAATTCATTTTAAGGACTTGAGCCACTTAATTAACTGAAGGACTCTCACCTTATCAGCAAGTGAGGAGGAGTGTAATAGGGGAGGGAGGGAGGGAGAAACAGAGAATCAATTTCTCCTGCTTTGGTGGAGGTTGTACTGCAGATGGAAGCTAATGACATGAAAAGTTGGCCTGATAGGCAGGAGAGAAGTTGTAGCTTAGTCAAGTTGCTGATGCCCTTTATAACCTTTCAATGCTTTCAATTTGCAGGGTGCTATGATTGCGATGACTAAAGCTATGGCTATAGACGAGAGCCAATATGGCGTCAGAGTCAACAGGTAACATGTTTGCTGTCAATCAGCCTACACAGTTAGCAGACCTGGCCCTCTGCAGAATGTTTTGTGATAAACACCCTAGTTCAATATCAGTTCAGGGGTTTAAGGGGAAAAAAAGAAACTTTCCTAATGTTGTTTTGGGGAGAAAAATCAGTTGTTAATCATGGCGGTTCATTCAGCCCCCCCCTCCCTCTGAACCAGAGCCGAAAGAGACCGTCAAACACACCAAGCGCAGGAACAGGGGGGCCAACATGGCGAGGGAGGAGCAGAGCTGAACGAACCACCAGGATTCAGGGGGAAATTCGTTAATGGATTTTCTTCCCAAACAACATTAGAGACTTTTTTTTTTTCCTGCTAGGATGGACAATCTGCAACCCTTCGGTCAAATGGAGCCCCTGCTGATTTTGTGTAGCTCTTAGCATCAGACCTTTAGTTCTCAATAGTTCTTCAAGGACATGCAGCCTTTGCTAGAAAAACGCCAGTTGTCCCCCACTTCAGTCATCTATATCTCATCAAGTTTATATTCACAGAGAAGTGTGAATATGCTGCTGAATTCAGGGACTAATTCCTTGACAGAAAAGCAATATAGAAAGGAGATCAGTAGTTCCATTCAGACATTAGTTCCATCCTTACTGATGGGATGGATGGATGGATGGATGGACGGACAGATATAAGACACAGAGAGAGATGATAGAGAAATATGATAAGAGTTGAGAAGGAGAAATTAGACAGAGAGATTGTGTTTTAAACAATAGACACCCTTCTCTGGAAAGATTGCAGAAGTGGTTTGCTAATTTGTTTTTCTAGAATATACAGGTAGTCCTTGACTTACAACAGTTCATGTAGTGACAGTTCGAGAAAAGCCCTGGAAAAAGTGATTTATGACCATTTTTCAAACTTTTGACCATTACAGTCACATGAGCAAAATTTGGAGGCTTCGCAACTGACTCATATTTATGATGGTTGCAGTACCTTGAGTTTGTTGAATCATTTTTCACGACCTTCTGATAAGCAAAGTCAATGGAGAAATCAGATTGACTTTACAACAGTGTTACTAATTTAACAACTGCAGTGATTCACTTAACAAGTATGGCAAGAAAGATTGTAAAATGGAGCAAAATTCACTTAACAACTACTTCGTTTTCTTACAGAAATTTTGGGTTCAATTGTGGTTGTAAGTGGAGGACTACCTGTATTTTTTTTTTACTAACCCAATCTAGTTTACAAAGATTTTCTGGTTGCTAATTTAGCTTTTAAAACATCAAGGAGCTTCATTTTATTGGGGGCACAGTTGAGCTACTTGAGAGTAAATTAGTAGAATTTGCTTCTAAATAAATACACACAGATGTCTCATGAGATTTTATCATTGTAATATAGGATTCACAGCACTGGATGATATTTGGCAGGCCCATGATCTCCTTAAATATTTTTGACTTTTGGAAAAGAGTTTATTTTGAATTATGCTCAGAATTTGCAGGGTGGCTGTTTTGGAAGTGATAGATCAGGGGTGAAATCCAGCAGGTTCTCGAGAACCGATAGTGGAAATTTTGAGTAGTTCGGTGAACCGGCAAATACCACCTCTGGCTGGCCCCAGAGTGGGGTGGGAATGGAGATTTTGCAATATCCTTCCCCCAGGAGTGAGGAGGGCATGGGGATTTTGCAGTATCTTTCCCCTGCCACGCCCACCAAGCCATGCCCACAGAACCGGTAGTAAAAAATTTTGGATTTCACCACTGTGACAGATGCTCTGGTAGTCATAAGTGCTGTACTGTCAATCTCTGCACCAGCATAAGTAAGGCAATTTTGATTTAATTTAATGAGGTTACATTTATAAAAATAAAAATATGGAATTGTGAAGCGTTTTTTTTTGCATGAAAGTACTGTATTTTCCTGTGTATAAGACTACTTTCTAACACACAAAAAATCTTCTCAAAAGTCGGGGGTCGTCTTATACGCCGGGTCTCATTCTCCTGTAACCAGGCAGACCAGCCCATAAGGCTCTGACGAGCCTTAAATGGCTCTGAGGAGGGTCGTCTTATACGCCCAGTCGTCTTATACGCCGGAAAATACGGTAGATCAGTTCAGTTGCTCTTCCACAAGGCTTTCCTCATCAGCACTCTCTAACCATTGGAATTCCAGCATCTCACCCAGCAATATTTGGACACCCGGATGGGAAAAGATTGCAAGCCAGGCAGCCAATCCAGAGGCAATGATCAAGGAAGGCAAAGATGCTCAGGCAAGTGCATTGTGAGAAAAGGGAAAATGTAAGGTTGGGCAATTATATAATATTTCAGAAGTTCATATATAAACATTATGAAAATACAATCAAAGTTCTTGCAGCAAGAACAGCAAGATTCTTGCATTGTGCAAATTAAGGATACCTGCATATATTATCTTAGTTTAGTGCTTTCCTTGTCATGGAGAATCTTTAGAAGTCTCTCTGGTGAGCCAAATGGAACTCTTAGCCTGACTTTTGAACTTGGGGTCCCCATTAATTTTAAGTTGAGGAGCTAATTTAGGAGGCATGTTTGCAGCACTTCCCCAGGTGGGCTTTAATTCAAAAATTTGCAGAGTGAAGTGAATCACAAACCAGATATCAAAGCCAAATAAAAATACAAAGCTATACAATGCCACAAGATCCAATTGGGGTCGGTCACCGGGACCAGAGATTTAGTCTTGTGAGCTGGAGCCCCAAAATCCTTGAGGAACTTCCCTCTTACCAGAATGAGTCGTTTGGGCTATTCTATGCCTAATATTTATGTGGCGCCTGATTGCATGTGGCTGTTTTAGTGGTTGATTGGGGTGTTGATAGCTAGCTATGCCATCACAGAACAATGAAAGAAAAGTTGATCCATTTGCCTTTCTCCAACTTCCACAAAGATAGGAAACTGGAATAAAAACATCAACTTCGGGGACGCAGGTTTGCTAGAATCCATTTATTTTTGGCTTTAATGGACCATGGACAAACCAAATTCCAGGCTGCAGTCATCCATTTTTATTTTTTTAAACATTCTCATAGGACTTTGGCATGCTAGGAAATACAGATAATCTTAAACATACGACTGCAATTGAGCCCAAAATTTATGTTGCTAAGTGAGAAATTTGTTAAGTGAGTTTTACCCCATTTTGTGACTTTTCTTGCTACATTTATTAAGTGACTCACTGCAGTTGTTAAATTAGTAATCCGGTTGTTAAGTAGATCCAGTTTCCCCACTGATTTTGCTAGTCAGAAAGTCGCAAAAGGGGATCACATGACCCTGGGACACTGCAACCGTCATTAAATGTGAATCAGTTGTCAAGTATCTGAATATAAATCATGTAACCATGGGGATGTGGCAATGGTCATAAGTCTGAAAAATGGTCATAAGTAACTTTTTTCAGTGCTGTTGTAACTTTGAAAGGTCACTAAGTGAAGTGTTGTAAGTCAACACTTTACTATCTATAAAGATGATGATAAATTCTTCTGGTTTATGTACAGGTTGTCCTTGAGTTACGACTACAGTTGATCCCAACATTTACGTTGCTAAGGGAAACACTTTTTAAGTGAGTTTGCCCCATTTTACAACTTTCGTTGCCACAGTTGTTAAGTAAATCATTGCATTTGTTAAGTGAGTAACATGGTGGTGAAGTGACTCTGGACTCCCCATTGACTTTGTTGTCGGAAGGTTGCGAAAACTGATCACTTGACATTGTACCTGTCCTAAATATGAAGCACCTAGAATTTGATCATGCAACCA
This sequence comes from Coluber constrictor foxii, assembly GCA_038048745.1. Lineage (NCBI taxonomy): Eukaryota > Metazoa > Chordata > Lepidosauria > Squamata > Colubridae > Coluber > Coluber constrictor. Next base: position 57,884,149 of record CM075961.1, on the reverse strand, counting down.
TGGGGATGCTGCAATGGTCATAAGTGTGAAAAATTGTCATAAGTCACTTTTTCAGTTCCATTGTAATTTTGAATGGTCACTGTATGAACTGTTGTAAGTCAAGGACTACCTGTACTTAACCTTTAATTCACAGATAGACTCTAGATGTAGAAGATGGCCAGGCTGAGCTGAAGGGGGAGGTGTCAAATGCGTCATCAATCATGAGTCTCTTTCTGCCCACGAGATTTAAGTCCAGCCCACCTTGAATTCCTTTGACTCTTATCTGCTGCCAAATTGCTTTGACCATTATTCTGATTCTTGTAGAGAGCTTAACTTGCAATAAATCTTTATATCCATTTGAACTGCCTGGATCTGCTGATTTTCCTGGCGCTTGACACTAGCAGGTACAAGGGCAGAAATATGTGCATGTATTGGAGCCTGTGATTTGGGGTCCCTGTTCTAATTATTGAATTATAATAAGCTCATCACAGAACCCTGAGTTCTGGGATCTTTGTTTTTTCTTCAATAAGAGCCCAACATTCATGGTAAAAATAAATGTATCAGGGCAGTGTATGTACCTTCTTGGACAGAGAGTCCAGCTTTTCCTCTTTCTCTTCTCTGTTGTGATTGCAGCTTATGGGACGGATGGGGACTCCAGCAGAGTGTGCAAAAGCCGCCCTCTACCTTGCTTCGGATGCTACGTTTTGCACAGGGATCAACCTTTTCCTCAGTGGCGGAGCTGAACTTGGCTATGGGAGGAAGAGCCACCAAGACCCTAATTCTGATTTTGACAGCTAGCAAGAGCCTTCCGAGATGGGACAATTTTGGCAAATTACAAACTCACGTTGGGAGATCTATTCAAGCTCCATTCTCAGCTTGCTTCATGAAACTGAAGTGGAACAGTTCCACTGCTGCATTGATTTGTGGTAGTAAAAAATACTATATTCGTAAGAGCTCTGGGACCTGTTGAGGTTTTAATAAATTCTAATCCACCACAAAAATGAAGAGGCTTTCTCCTTTTCTCACTCCAGAAAGCTCTCTTGCCTTGTCCTTGTGTGGCAGGCAGCAATTGTGGCAGGCAGCAATAATTCATTGGCGGAACAGCTGGTCCTCAGCAAGGAAAGGTCTGGCATGCCAAAATCAGGAGCCCACCCACTTTTCCCATTGATTGGCATAATGGCATGACCAGTAGGATATCTTAATAGCAAGAAGCCAAAAGATCCTGCTTGCCAAATTTTCACTGCAGGTTGCAATTGGCTGCTTGAGGGGAGGAAAAAGAAGTGTGGATGTGTGAATGTATGTGCAGGGCTGAAATATAATGCACTCAAACTATGTTGCAATGGAGGGGAAATCAGCACCACTTCAGACTGCTGCAAACTATGGAACTAAAAGAATTGCCAACTTGTGTGCTTATTCAGTCTTGGATTCCATTTTGTCCCGGCGGCCTACCAAAATTCAACATCAAAATGCTGATAACAGAATAACAGTGTTAGAAGGGACCTTGGAGGTCTTCTAGTCCAACCCCCTGCTCAGGCAGAAAACTCTATACCATTTCAGACAAATGGTTGTCCAATCTCTTCTTAAAAACTTCCAGTGTTGGAGCACCCACAACTTCTGGAGGCAAGTGGTTCTACTGTTTAATTGTTCTGATTGTTGGCAGGGTGACTTGGGGAGTAGGTTAAAAAAAGAAAGACTCAAAATAAGATTAGTCAAAATTAGGGGAGCATAAATAATCTGTTTTTAATTAATTCCCTCTCTACCCACTCCCCAAACCTAAGGATTGGGCTGAAAATAACAACTCCATGTTATCTTCAATCTCACTGCCTCATCTTATGAGGTGCTCCTGTAGTTCATAACTGCTCATCCAGAACTTGGAGAAGAAATTTGTCAACAAAGTTCATTTTAAACTCCATCTTTATGTTACTTTTCATCAGTCTTCCCCTTGGCAATACCTGCCAGATAAAGGGACTGCAACTTCAAGGACCGCCCTCCTCCCCCTCAAATTCAAATAACTACATTGTGAACAGAAGCTGCACAAATCCTGACCTTAACAATAAAAACAAATTCTGAGTTCAGCTCCAGTGAACATTCCAAATTAAGCCTTTGATAACAGCACAGACCTGTTTTTCACACAGTTGTGCCTAAGGTGAACTAGACCTTGAGGCTAAATCTGTGGTTTTTTTTTAAAGCTTGCTTTGTTAAGCATGAAAATGTTTAACTGGCCACTTCTGATTCCCTGACCATGAAACACCTTATCAACCATTGTTTCTCTGGATTAATATGTAGACAAAGTGGGGCGTATATTTGCCTTGGCTGGTTCTGGTGTTGGCATACAACAAAAAAATACTGCATTTTTTTGTTCCTGTCTTTTTCCAAAAATATTAATCTTGGTCCTTTTCTTTAATCCTTCAAGGAGGCCTGTAAAATAGGCTTACATATTCAATTTGGGGAGGAGCTGAATCCCAACTGCCTTGGCCCAGTAGGCAATCTATGGACGTTTAGACCTTATTTCCCATTAGCCTAGACAATGTGAGCACTGGCAAAGTCCACGGAAGTGAATGTCCAAAATCTCTTAGAGCAGGCATGTCAGATTCAATTTCATTGAATTTCATTGAGTTCATCAGGGCTGTGTTCAGTGCTGGGATTCAGCTGGTTTGGGCAAACTGATTGTTAAATTGCTGGCTGGCCTTGCCCCTTCCAGGAGTCACCTTGCACCCCATTTTGGCTCCCAGGTAAGTTCAGGGAGGCCTACTAGGCCCAAAAAGGGATGCGGGTGTGTTGTACAGCACAGCCCCCCTGCACTCTGTTTTTGCTCCCAGAGGGGGTGCAGGAGGCCAAGTGCTGCCTGTCACCCCCTCTGGCCACGCCCACCATGGTCATGCCCACCCAGCCGGTCATTACGGCAGAGAACCTGTTGTTAAATTATTTGAATTGCACCACTGGTTGTGTTTGACCTCGGGGGTGGGGTGGGGGGTGAGGTGGGCATGGCCAGCTCGACGTCACTTGTGTTAGGGGTGTCTGTGGTGGCTCAAGTGCTCTGCCAGCAAAAATGGACTCACAAGCTCCATTTTCGGCTGCAATGGCCTCCTGCAATCCTCTGCCAGCCAAAACAGACCTTGGGAGGGCTGCATACAGCTGTTCTCCCTTAGCATGCGGCCCTCCTGAGCTCTGTTTTTGCTGGCAGAGGGTTTATCAGCCTTCCAGAGAGCAAATAATTAAAATGCAACACTAAGAGTTATACGTGATGGAAGAATATTATGGTTGATTAAAACAAATGACTGCTGCTGTTACAAGTAGTCCTCGACAACAGTTCGCTTAGTGATTGTTCAAATTACAATGGCACTAAAAAAAAGTAAATGTCTCACTTAACAACAGAAATGTTGGGCTCAGTTGTGGTCATAAGTCAAGGACTACCTGTATTATCATAATGAAGAGTTGGTATGATGGCACAATACCTAAGGTGTTGAACCCACACCAAGGAGCCCTTGATCATACAGTCGTCCACTTTCAGCCATGGAAGCTCAGTGGATGATTTTGGGTCAGAATAACAGAGTTGGAAGGTACCCTGGAAGTCTTCAAGCAGGAAAGCCTATATCATTTCAGACAAATGTCTTCTTATAAACCTCCAGTACTGGAGAACCCACATCTTCTGAAGGCAAGTTGTTCCACTGATTAATTGTTCTAAATGTCAGGAAATTTCTCAGACGTATCTCATAGGGTTCTCGGGAGAAAGCTATGCAGGAACTTTCAAAATAAAGTACAATATAAATCAAGTCAGTCAAATCAGTCATTATCATTCCACCTTTTAGACCCCAATCTCGCCAAAAAAGCTTCACAATCCAAAATACATTTTTTTTAAAAAAGAGAGATTAAATGGATATTTCCGGGATTCTTTCCATAGGGCTCATGATGGTAAAGGCCCTATGAAGGACAAGTGAGAGAGTCGAGATGAAGCAGTTTTCAGAACAGTCTTTGCCTGCCTAACTTCCTCCATTTCTCTTCTGTCCTGCATGGCAATTTTTCATTTGACTTGAGTGTTACGTAACAAATGAAAACAGAACTCGGAAATAGAGCTTCCCCTTTTAAAATAAAAACATCATTCATTCAAAAGCATTTTTTAGTATTTTCTAATTCCTTTTTTTAAAAAATTTTGATTTATATGCAGCCCTTCTCCAGAGACTCAGGGCGGCTTACAATGTGTTAAGCAATAGCCATCATACTTTTGTATATTTATACAAAGTCAGCTTATTGCTCCCACAAACTGGGTCCTCAATTTACCCACCTTAGAAAGGATGGAAGGCTGAGTCAATCTTGAGCCTGGTGAGATTCGAACACAATAATTGCAGACAGCTGGTGTTTAATTACAATGCTTTTAGTCTGCTGAGCCACCAGAGCTCCTTTAACCTTCCTTCTCCTTTATCTCATAACAGTCACCTGAGGTTGTTCACTTTTACTTCTTAAGGAATGAAGCTGGGGTTTTGTTATGATTTGTTCAAGGACATTAACAAAGCAAGAGAAGTGGATGAAGTTTAGTATTTTGATGTTTGTAAGTGATCAGAATCCTTTTTGTAGGGGATTTCTATTTTTTTTTTAGGTACAATCACCTTTTAAGGAAGGGTATAGTTTTGATTATTCTCCCCCTTTTTTGAGAGAGGAAGACAGTGGAAGATTCAGTTGTTCTCAATCAAGTAGCAGCTTTCTAATTCATCATATATACTTTTAACAAATAATATTTAAGAAGAATTCAGACCAAGACTGGTGAAATAATGCACATATCTATTCAATGGCATATAATTCAGCAGATTCTCAGCATTTAAAAAAAAACAAACAACTTAGAATCATTTTAACAAAAAATAGAATTTTGTGGTTTTATTTAGTTCAGCAAGAGGTCATTTGGCTTCCTTTTGATGTTTTTCAGCCTACATTGATTTTAGGTAGGAATTAATATGCAATGTTTTCCCATTTCCTCTTCAATGTGCATAGCCAGATGAGATACAGAGTTTGCTGGTGCCTCACCTACTGGCTATGTGCCAAAGCAGCTGTTGTTTGCTCTGCATACGTTTGGGCTGAAACAAACCCATGTGCTCCTTGAAGGGTGTATATGCCAGCCATGTTATTGGCTGCGTTAAAGGGCGTGTTAGGAGGACCTGGGTGTGATTGGCTGTGCCCCCCCCCCCCCCCCCCCCGTACTTGCCTGTGTAGAAGTCAAGAAAAATATGTGTGCAAGTAAACAAAACTAAGCAATTAACAATCTTTATGTGCAAAATACCCTGTACGTGCCCCTCAAAGATACTTCCCAACTCCCAGCCACAGCCTCTTTTTTGTTTTTTGTTTTTTCCTGTATCTGGACATCATCCACTTGGCCACTATCTGCTCCACTAAATTGCCTCTTTTCAATAGGAGGCAGGTTAGTTTTGATTTGATTTTGATTCTATTTTTGATTCTACTTTCAGACAAGGAGATTGTATTAGGTGGATGCACAAAGCAAAATTTTATGTTTTTCTCCAGAATGTGGGAGGAAGTATGGCTGGCCGTTTCATAACAAAGAACCCTTGGCAGAAATATCTCACTGAATCACCACATTACATGCTGGTGTAGTGGTTAAAGTACCAGGCTTAGAATCCATATGATTGTGAGTTCTAGTCCTGCCTTAAGACACACAAAGCCAGTTGGGGTGACCTTGAGGCCAGAGTGCACACCGCTTGCAAAAATGCTGCCAGGAAAAGTCCAGGATTTTGTCCAGACAGAATACAGAATAATAACAGTTGGAAAAGGGACTTTGGAGGTCTTCTAGCCCACCCCCACCGCGCTCAAGCAGGAGACCCTGCACCATTTCAGACAAGCACACGAAAGCAAGAGGCGCTCTGTACATGCTCAGCGGTGCTCTCTACGACAACAGAAGCCCAACCGCAGAAGTTGCACCCCAGCCACGCAAAACCTCCCCACTTCAACTCAAAACAGCCTCCGGGATCTGCCAAACGAGGCTCCGCCAGAGGCGAGGCGAGGCGGGGCGAGGCGGGGGGGGGGAGGGGCGGGACCCTTTGGGGCCTGGTCTCCCGCAGGCCCCGCCCAGTCCCATTAAACCACAGCCTTAACAACAACAGCATGGCAGTTACCATGGGAGTCCCGGGGTGCTTACGGCAGGTAAGTTGGGGTACAGGAAACGGCGATGGGGGGATGGCCTCCATCCCTCTTGCATAAAAGAAGAGGGGGGGCACGTTTCCGGTTCTGTTTATAAATAGCTCCGGGCGGAAACATTGCTAATAGAAAATGCCCCCCTCCCTTCCCAAATGCTCCCCTTGCGGGTTTTTTCTCCCTTCTTCCCTCCTTTCTCTCTGCTGTCCCCAAAGTGGCATTCCCCACATCCTCCCAGATTCAGGTCGTTTTCTGCATCTCCTCCAGGAAACTCAAATCTTGCCTCCCTCGATCCCCCAATTTTTTGCCCTTCCCTGGGATAGCCCCACGCTAGGTTTGCCATCTCGCAAAACAACCCTTTGCTTTCTGCCTTCCTCTTCTCTCTATGCCCCCTTGGCTCCTTTTCCTCCAAATGAGCTCTGCCCTCCTTGAGCCCACCAAGGCAAACATCTCTCCCAGATGCACTGATTCCCGCCCTGCAATTTCTCAAAGGCACCTTCGGGATTGACCGAAGGATGGTGGGAACGAAATACCCCTCCTTTGTCTCCCCACCAGGAAAAGTTTTATGGTCTTGGAAAGAAGACCTAGAACTTACACCTCTGCATATGTTGCTTCTTGCATAGGGGTGATGGGGAGAGACTCTCCCTGCTGGAATTGCCTGAATTGCTTTGCCCTTTCCATAGATACTTCTGTCAAATGGATTTTTCATTTGTGATTTGACAGAGGCTTTTGTTTCTTTTAAATCTGTGGAATTTCCCCAACATCTTAAGAGAGCAGTCCTTTCAATTACACTAATTTGAGCTCTTCAGCTCAAAATTCTTCCTGGATGAGGTTAAGATCCCCCCCCCCAATATTTTTACTCTTATCCTCTTAAATCATTCTACAAAACAGTTATTCTTAGGAATAACTAACGTGTATATTTGAGAATGGAAAAATACTTATTCCCTTCTCTTTTTTTCCCCTGGTTTCTCTTCCTGTTTAACATTAAGGAAATTTTTCTCTCGATCTGGGTAAAAAGTTCTGAATAAAACAAAAAAATAAACATTCTTCTTCAAGTTATGTTTCTTATGCTAACAATGAAAAAATTTGTACCTTCCTGTGGTTTTGATAATAGAGTTACAACAGTTGAATTTTTTGGGAAATAATTCTTTATTCATTTCTTAGAATATATAACAACATGATCTACAGAAAAAGATGATTTGCAGTACAGCGCAATTCTGAGGGATTTCTAAAGCTGAACTTTCTTCTAAAAAGTCTTAAACTCACAAAAAAAAAATAGATAAGGACATAATTTTTCTTTATGCATTTTTCAAAGAAAGCACCCTCGATCTCTGAACATACTTTTGTATCTTCTTTCAATGCATATTTCTAGCCTGGATGGCCCAAATAATAGTTCTTAGGCTGAACTGAGACATATCTGTTCTCAAGTAAACTGCTAATCTTGAAAGGTACAGTTTAGAGAACGCTACTTTTCTGATTCATTGAAGATAGATTTGGCCAATAGGGCATTCTCCTTACTGTAACACCCAGAACTCCCAGCCAACACCAATTTTCCCATTAAAACTTGTGGCAAATGCCATAACACCATTTTCAGAAAGTACAGGTTAACCCAAAGCCTTTCTCATGCAGTTTGGAATTCTGAGAGCTTCAATTCCAACTTTGTTGTGAGGTGTTGGGGAAGACTTGTTTAAGGGACATACATCAGGGCCATAACATCTGGAGAAATTTTGACGTCAACCTGATACTGTGTCTGCTAGATGTTTGTGATACAATTCCTGATCGTTAGTCATAGTGGGCTGATGAACGTTGCAGGAGGTGCTACCATAGATTGACTAGTAATTCTCAAACTGGGGTTTGTTGCACTGTTGTAAACTTCAGATCTATTATCTCAGGTCTTCCCTTGATGGCTGTAATCTTTCAACTGCTTTTTAAAATGTAAGCTACTCATTTAATATCATGTTCCTTTTTTTAAAATTTATTTATTTATTTATTTATTTAGTTAGTTAGTTAGTTAGTTAGTTAGTTAGTTAGTTAGTTAGTTTCCTCACCTTTGACTTTTTGACATTCAGCTTAGGAGAACTGAAACTTCCTGAAGAATAAAGGTGATTGGGGAGGTGGCATGATCAGGTTTCTGTCTACTGAAAGAAAGGGAGGAGAATCAATGTGTTATTACTTGCCAGGAATGTAAAGAAGGCCAAAATTTTGAAAGACCAAGAATCAAAGTAGTTATTATTATTGACATTACTTCTGTGTCTCTCTGTTAGGATCAGGAAATCTCCTTTCTTTAGTATTACATCACTAAACCCAATTCTTTGTAGTTTGCATGCAGGAGTTTGCATATTCTTTTAACAAGGAATCTCAACCCTCTGGAGAGGAAACTCAGGTTAATTTATATGAGGTGGGGGAAAAGAAGTAATTCACAGGATTGTCTCCAAACTGGGGAACTGCACAAAATACCCAGGCAAACCTTCTCCATTGTTACTGGGTTTCGCAATCTTACATAATTGCCTTGGGCAGGTGGTTACCCTGACTAGAAAACCTTAGGTTCTTCCTTCCAGCCCTTGGGATTCTATGATCTTTATCAATTTCCTACATTGTCTCCTAATGCTAATTTGAGGATTGGAGGTGGGGGAGAGAGTATTCTTGATTGCACTACTTGCATTCCTTAGTAATGTAAGTCATAAAGAAAATCCCACCAACTACTATCAGGGTCAAATTTTTAGTTATAAATAAGTCCTAAAATAAGGTGACCAACTTTTTTACAATGAGAAGGAGGACACATGCATGTGTGCTGTGTTACGTTTCGGTAAGAAGTAAACAAAGCCACTTGCGCGTGGCGCACTCTTGCACGTGGGGCACTCTTGGCGCACTCTTGCACGTGGTCCATTCTTGCACGCGGCACACTCTCTCAAAACAATTCTCCTGTGTGGAGGGCATGCATCTCATAATCATGTCTCACCGCACTGTACCGAGCCTTGATGAATTGTCATGTCAAATACAAATACATCACATCGCACGCAATGGATCGGCATCGATCGAATATGAAGATTTGCAGATTAGTCTTCAAATATTGAAAAGGAGGACATGTAGGAGGACACTATTTGAGACAGGACAGAACTTACAAAAGAAGGACTGTCCTCTCTAAAGGAGGACAATTGGTCACCTTACCTAAAAGCTAGTTTTCCAAAAGGAATTGTTGGAATTCTGGATTTATAAGAAATCATATTTGCAATTGCACAGTCTATGGGGCATTCAGGGGATTGATTCCAGCACCTTGAATAAATGACCCATTGGTACCTATCTCTGGTTGGTGAAGTTTAGAGTAACAGTACTGAAGTCAATCCCTTAAACCTACATAATGGTCAAATCTTACTTTACTGTTAAAGGAAGCATTAGCTGCTAGCTAAGACTTTTGAGAATTGAAAGACAATGGAAGGGAAAGCAGAACAGAACAGTTTTCCCATAATGCTTGGTATGGTTAAATTTTGTTGCGAAAGAAATTGAAAAGAAAAATAGAGAAGAAGGATTCTGGTCAAGAAGATTGGCATATGCAAGAACCCCTTGAAGCTGTAGTGTATTGGTTCTGAGCAACTCCCTCATGTAATCTGAATTTATAGATTTTGCCCCAAGAGATGGATAGTGAGGTGTCTGTTTCCTAGAAGACATTAAACACACTCTCTTGAGGTTGTTAATCTCCTGTTTGCTTTCTAATCCCTTTAATTAGAGGCTGACAGGAGACACCGGGGATAGCATTTCACTGGGCTGTAGAAATGATTTGCCCCCTGCCACGTGGCTACGGCTATGGCAGCTGCCTGTTCAGTCCTTCCTGGGGATTTGCTTTCTCTGCTTTCCCTTTCCCCAGAGGGATTTTGAATTTACCCAGGAGCTCAAATTAATTAACCTTCTGAATTTTAATTGTTTTTATATTTTTACTTGTAATTTGTTCCTACCTCTGTTTTTAATTTGTGTTTTATTTATGGTTTTCTTACGGTGTTGTAAGAAAGTTGCCAAAGGCACTTAGGTGAGATGGGTGGTGTAGAAATTTAATAAATGCACTCTTTAACTCCTCTGTAGTTTAAAGCAGAGTATGCATTGAGGGAGAGGTTTCATAACTGGTGAGGCAGCTACTGTTGTAAACCTAAAAGGATTGTGAGACTATTTTACAGAGAGCAAATTGAAACCGATGCCTAGTAATGGGTAACTGAGGTAGGGTTTCAGTTCAGGCTCCTTAGACTCAAAACTTCCTGGAATATTTGGGGCTTTCTGCCCCTACTTGCATGCTCATGTTCTCTTCTTGACATTGACAATGCGTTGCCATTGTTAATGCTTCTTCTGTTTCTCTTAGAAGGGTGGAGGCAGAGTCTTTCTAATTCACTGCAAATCCATCTGGTATACTTCTAAACTGAGCCTTTGCTTTAGGCAAGGGGAAATGTCATTGCTTGCTGGCTGTGATCCCAGATACCAATTTGGAAGGGAAGAAACTGGTTTAGTCAGTCCTTCTGTTCCTGTCACTGATTTTCCCAAGGGCAGGATATTCTACAGGTTTGCTATTCAAGTAAAATGTTTAGGGTAAAATGTGAAATTTTGAATCTTAAAATTAATCACAACTTTCTAGTCCTTGTGCTTAGAGAAAGAGACAGAAAGACAGACTGATAGACAAAGACAGTGGGAGAGAGAGAGATAGACAGACAGACAGACAGATAGATGGATAGACGGATAGATAGATAGACAGACAGACAGACAGACAGATAGATAGATAATTAGATAGATAGATAGATAGATAAATAGATAGATAGATAGATAGATAGATAGATAGATAGATAGATATAAAGATAGATATAAAGTTAGAGATAGAGACAGACAGACAGACAGACAAAGAGAGAGATTGATAGCTGTTTCTCTCTCTCTCTCTCTCTCTCTCTCTCCCTCCCTCCTTCCCTCCCTCCCTCCCTCCCTCCCTACTACCTACCTATCTACTTACCTAGGATAGACAGTGAGAGAGGGACGGAGGGAGAGAGAGAGAAACTTTGGACAACGTTGTAATAACTATTTGTCTTATCACCTGTAGGGAGTTAACTTTTCTCCAGGCTATTCAAACCTTCTTAAAACCAGAAGAAAGTGGATGGAATGTAGATTATGGTATATTTTTATGCAGGGAAGACTTGTCTGTGTGGTTTTGCTGCCCTCTACTGTTAAGTAAGTTTTTTGCATGCTTTCTGCATGTTGTTGTCTTTTAAGTAGTATTAAATTTATATGCCTTCTATCTAACTATCCAAAGGGGATCTTTTGAGAGTACTCATCCTTTGGAAGTCCAAGATGTCGCGTTGCAACATTTTAAAAAAGAGCTTTACAATCACTCATTTTAATGGAGAAATGCTTTCCATCCATTGTTGGATATCTGTTGGCGCAATGTACCTAAAACTCTTATTGCTTGCAATTACAGGTAGTCTTCAACTTAACGACCACCATTGAGCTCAACGTTTCTGTTATTAAGTGAGATACTTGTTAAGTGAGTTTTGCTCTCTTTTAAACCTTTCTTGCCACAGCTGTTAAGTGAATCACTGCGGTTAAGAAGTCAATAGCCTTGGCTATTAAATGAATCTGACTTTGCTTGTCAGAAGGTTGCAGAAGGTCATGACCACATGCATGGGGCTCCCCTTGGAGTGAACTCGGAGACTCCAGCTGGTGCAGAATGCGACTGTGTGGGTGATTATGGGAGCAACCTGGCGCTCCCACATAATACCTCTCCTGCGCGAGCTGCACTGGCTCCCAGTGGTCTTCCGGGTGTGCTTCAAGGTGTTGGTTCTCACCTTTAAAGCGCTCCATGGCATAGGGCCAGGGTATTTGCGAGACTGCCTGCTGCTACCGATAACCTCCCACCGGCCAATACGCTCACACAGAGAGGGCCTCCTCAGGGTGCCTTCGGCCAAACAATGTCGGCTGACGGCCCCCTGGAGGAGAGCCTTCTCTGTGGGGGCCCCCACCCTGTGGAATGAGCTGCCTCCTAGTATACGTTTGATCCCGGATCTTCGCACCTTCCGTAAGGCCCTAAAGACTTACCTATTCCAACAAGCCGGCCTAGCCCAAAGGGTTTTTTAATAGGGTTTTTAAAATTATATGGATTTGGGATTTTAAATTGGAATTTTATGGATTTGGGGGTTTTAAATTGAGAAACCAAGAATTTAAATTTATTCATTTTAGTTCCTTATAACTTTGTATTTTATATATTTTAATTTTCTGGCTGTTCACCGCCCTGAGTCCCTGTTTGGGAGAAAAGGCAGTATATAAATCTGAAATAAACTAAATTAAACTAAAACAGCAACGGTCATAAATACAAACCAGTTGTCAAGTGTCTGAATTTTGATCCTATGATCATAGGGATGCTGCAAATGTTGTAACTCTGAAAAACGGACATAAGTTGCATTTTTCAGTCCCGTTGTAACTTTGAACAAACTAAACAAACTGTTGCAAGTTGAGGAGTACTGTTCATTAGCCACCAGGAGGTGCACACTAGAGGTGGTATTCAGCAGGTTCTGACCAGTTCTGGAGAACTGGTAGCGGAAATTTTGAGTAGTTCGGAAAACCGTTAAATACCACCTCTGCCTGGCCCCACCCCATCTATTCTCTGCCTCCCGAGTCCTAGCTGATCGGGAGGAAATGGGGATTTTGCAGTAACCGTCCCCTGGAGTAGGGAGGGAATGGAGATTTTACAGTATCCTTCCCATGCCACGCCCACCAAGCCACGCCCACAGAACCGTTAGTAAAAAATTTTGAATTCTATCACTGGCACACACCACTTTCCTTACTAGGTGTCACCCATAACAGGAAATGTAGTGCCTCCTGGTGGCCAGTGTAACTGAAAATATCACATAGGATATATACACTGCAGTAAAAGTAGAGAATTACATGAATATAAAATCTTAGAACTACAACTTAATTTAAAAAATAAGGATTTCCTTGTCCTTCTCTTCCACCTGATTTCAAACCATAATCACAACCTATCATCGAAAACTCAGAGATTTAAATAATTGTTTTGCCCAAGGAATGTCCAATGGCATCTCCAGGGCCGGATTTTCTTATAGGCTAACTAGGCTTCAGCCTAGGGCCTCAAGATCAAGAGGGGCCTACATTCAAATTGTTAGCAAAATTAAAATTACACTATTCTAAAGTGAACACTAAAACACTGAATCGAAAAAAATGGGAGGTGAAAGGGCCTCATAAGTGGAATAGCCTAGGGCCTCTTTTCATCTAAATCCGGCCCTGGGCATCTCCAGGTTGAAAAGGCTTGGGCAAGAAAGCAAGGAGAAATTCTCTTTACCAACCAATTTGCCATCTTTTGGAATCCCTGTTGAGCTGATGATTGATCGATCCAGAGGTTAGTGGATCCAGAGAAGTTTTGGGAGGCTCCAGGGAAAAGGTTCTTTAAATTCAGCTGCCTTATTGATTGATTGATTTATAACTCAGGGCAGAGAATATATTGTATTTAACATGCCTTTCTCCTTCTATTTTCCCCACAACAACAACTCTGTGAGATGAGATGGCTTTCATGGTTAAGGCATGACTTGAACTCGCAATCTTTTGCTTTCCAATCCCGTGCTTTAATCATTAAGCAAATTGGCTCTCTCTCTCTCTTTTTGGGAGTGATCCAGTTGTGGCATGGAATAATTAATGGTATTGTGGCTTCTCAGCTGTTCTTGCCTCACATTGGTGCTCTTAATGCCTCTCATTGTGTCTGTTTATTTGAGTTTATCCTGTTTTCCCTGCTTTTGTGGTTTCTTTTTCCCCGGTTTTTTCCTCCGCAATAACAATCCTGAGAGGTAAGCAAGGCTGTGGCCTTTCCTTTGAGAAGGGAAGCAGATTTCCCCCACTCCCCCTTGCAATCTTTTTAAAACTCTCAGGGTTGAACTTCAGCCCTGAAGATTGTTACTCCAGCTTTGTAGTTCCTCTGGCGGACATTCAAAACTGCAGGCCAACCTAATCTCAGTAGAAGATTGGACTGCACTCACCAAGGGTGGGAGATCAGAGTTCAAATCCCTGCTTTTCAAGGAAACTGAATAGATAAACTTGGGTCAGCTGCTTTCAGCTTATCCATCATAATCAATCACAGACAGAACTTGCTTTCAGAAGTTGTGGGTGCCCTGTCACTGGAGACTTTTTAGAATAGACTGGACAGCCAATTGTCTAAATGGTCTATAGAATCTCCTGCTTGAACTGGGGTGTGTGTGTGTGTTGGGGTTGGACTAGAGGACCTCCAAGGTCCCTTCCAATTTTATTATTCTGTTAAATGCATTCAGTCAAAATCCAGGGTAGCTTTAATACATTTTTTTGTTTAGCAGTTTAATTGAGGCATCGTTGGTTGAGTGTCACATAACTACCCTCAGCCATCATGTGAACTGTGTGACATTGTCGTCGCATGCTTTGTCCCCACAGCTATTATGATCTCCAAGCCATGGTTTGTCACTTACAGCATCATGTGATGTGTGAAGTCATCGAGTTGTGGCTTGTTAACTGTTGTTAAAGCATAGCTTAGTGTAAGGCGGTGTTTCTCAACCTTGGCCACTTGAAGATGTGTGAACTCAACTCCAGGGATGGGCTTCAAAAATTTTAGCAAGGGGTTCTTTGCCCTGTTGCTGGGTGGGCGTGGCCATGGTGGGCATGGCTTAGTCAGCCTTCTGCACCACGGGGGGGGGGGGGGTGCGTTTTTGTCCTCCCTGGGTTATGGAGTCTTTCCTTAAGAGGCCGTGAGGGCAAAAGTAGCCTCCCCCGGCTCCAGAGACTCTCTGAGACTTCCAGTAGGCCTGTTTTTCGCCCTCCCTGAACCTCTGCACGCGCCCTGCATCCAAAATGGGCTGCGTGGGGACTCATGGGAGGGGTTGGCGGGACAAGGCCAGGAGCGGGATTTGGGGGTTCTCCGAACTGCACAGAGCCTTAGCTAGAGGTTCTCCCGAACCCCTGCGAACCCCCAGCAGCCCACCACTGCTTAACTCCCAGAATTCCCCAGCAAGCAAGGAGTTCCCAAAGTAGCAAGACTGACTGGGAATTTTGGGAGTTGAAGTCCACACATCTTCAAGTGGCCAAGGTTGAGAAACAGAGGTGCAAGGTATGAATCCTACCTCTGCATCTCTTCTGGAACTCAGGAGGGTTGGTGATGGAAATCATCTCCCTTTAATTTAAAGTTTATTTTAAACCTTTAATACCTTCTGCTCCAATGAAATAATCTCTAGATGAACTGAAACAATTTCTCCCAAAATTTCCAACCAGTTTAGCCATTTTGGAAACTGCTGTAATCTCTAATTACTGTTAACTAATCCTAATTAATCCTAATTACTGTTAGGAATTCACCACAGCGTTTTTTACGTGCACTGTTTTTTATTTTCTCCTCATAAGCACTGAACCTCTCTTTGCTTTCTCGGTTTCTAACAAATTGCACAATTCCCCATCGAGGCAGGACAGGACAGATGGGGAGAGAAAAGGTAATGATTTTGCTTCCCAGATTCATGCAGACTTACCTTGTTTTCATTTTTCTTGTTTTCGTCACCAGTGAGAGCTGCAGTTTTATTTTTCCATAGAGAACATTCTAGTCACGGCAGCCTCTTCCTTCTGATGTAGTTTGCATCCAGGCTCTTGTTAGTTGTGATTCAACAGGGTTGAAGTTCAATCCGGGGGGGGGGGAGGGGGATCTGCTCCAGCCTCTGATTGGCAGAAACTCATCTCTGCAGAAATATGTTTCCCACGCCTGCCTTGTCAATTGCCCCCTTTGTGCATGGGCCTTGCCAGTGAAACCTGGCAAAGGCTATTCTTCCAAAAACTGTGCCTCTGGTTGCCATCTCAGCCCAGGCAGGACAAATAATACAGAACTCCTCTTCCCACAACACAACAGGAATGGGATGTCACCCACTGCTTTCCCATCATCCTGTTTATCATTGCGGATTACATATTAACTGAAGTTGTTTGCTTAAGAATGTTGGGTCTTTGCTTATATCAGTGCAGAGATTTTAGCTGAACAAGTCACGCTGCAGGAAAGTAATTGTGTCACTGAGACTCTTGGTACTGAATTTTTATATTGTTACCCTCCTGATGCCTTGCTGGGGAGAATATCTTCTATTTCTGCCTGTCTTTTTAGATGGAGATATAGAAAATTAGGTAATAGTCATAGCACTTTCTAAAATTTTTGCAAGAGTCTTATGCCAGAGGTGGGGAACCTGTAGCCCCCTTGCTCCTTTCATCATCCTGGATGAAACATCTGTGAATGAGAGGACTAGTTTGGTCTGGTGGTTAAGGCACCAGGCTAGAAACCAGGAGTCTGTGAGTTCTAGTCACAGAATCATAAAATCATAGGGCTTGCGCGCCAAACCTGGTTTGGTGAGATTGATCTGAACACGGGAGATTTCTGCACCAGATCAATGGCCTGTTGACTACTAAATTAGTACACCAGCAAAATGCTGTGGACGTATACTTACTGTAGACACTCAAGTTTGAAGTCCAGGGAGGGAAATATTGGTTACCAAGAGCTATATTTGAAATTGTAGAAAATAAGTGGGACTATGTTTGTTTGTGTACTTTTAAACTGTGATTTGACTGTTTTAGGATCTATACCAGGGGTATCAAACTCAAGCCCGGGGGCCAGATACAGCCAGAGGGATGCTTAGATACGGTCCATGAGGCTGCCCTGGAAACAGCAAAGGACTGGCCCACAGTGCCTTTGCCAGTGAAAATGGAGCTTGCAACAGCTCCATTTTCACTGACAGAGGGTTGCAGGAGGCTATTGTAGCCGAAAACGGAGCTCGGAAGTCTGTTTTTGCTAGCAAAGCACTCAGGCCACCATAGGTGCCCCTGACACAAGTAATATCAAGCTGTCCATGCCCACCCCAATCCCCCAAGGCCAAGCAGAACCCTGATGTGGCCTTCAATGAAATCAAGTTTGACATCCTTGATCTATACTATGGTTTTCACATATTTCCTGCCTCAAAATGGCAGGAACACATCTTGTCAGTTTTCAGCAGGCTCTAACAGTTAACAAAAAGGAGGAATAGAACTACGTGTAATTGCCCCTAAATTAGTTGACCTTTTTAATTAATCATAAGCCATAAAGAAGTTGAAACTTAAAAATAAAACCCAGATCTTTAGTATCCATGGTGAGAATCAATGAAAACCAAATGAAGCAATTTGCTTATTGTTTTCTTGAGTGCCTATTGGCATTTTCATCTAGCAGCTCTCTAAAACCAATCACCGTCTTTTGAAATTAGAACTGGGCACACAAATGCTTGTTCATGGGTTGGAAAACAGCATTAATGATTAGCCATTTTGTTAAATGTTCTGGCTTAATTTAGCCAGTGGACCATCTGCTCACTGTGCCCATCCTGACTAACTGCATGTTTCTTCTCCAGAGACACTGGGGACAAAACAGTCTTTCCCAGCCAACTGTTTGAGATGATTTTAACCAGAAGGAGATTTCAGTCTGAGAGTCACTTGCACGCAACAAAGCATGTGCTTAGTTTTTACGATGGTTCTTCCCCTAAAATGGGGAAAGCTCCAGGGTAATTGACAAACAAAGCAAGAAGTACACCTGCACATCTGCTTTAGAGATTTTTCAGGCACAGCTGTTTAAGTCATGCAATTTAGAAAAGGATATTTGCAGGACTGCTTCCCTATTCCAGGGGCAGATATTCATTTAGATTCATATTCCCCCACCCCCCACCCCCTATTTCCTTCTAGGTTTTGAGAGGAAAAGCTGGAGATTTTCTACTTTTCGCTCCTCAGAGATTTTTCAGTACTACTTTCAAGGTGAGAAAATTTCACCCATCACATCACATCCCAATGACGGGAATCTGTTCCATGTTGGGGAGAGGTGGGTAGAATATAAACTCACATGTTTGGGGTAACTTTCAATTTTTAATTTGACATTGGGGGGGGGGGGGAAATCGAGTCAATGACCCTGCATTTCTTCCAGGCCTCAGATCTCCAGATTGAATTGAACAAACATCTAAAGCCCAAACCAGATTCTAGCAAACTGGTCTTTGGGAAACATTTCACGGACCATATGTTCACTGCGGAGTGGAGCAAAGAAAATGGCTGGGGAAAACCACATATCAAACCTTTCCAGAATCTCTCTCTTCATCCAGCCTCTTCAGCCCTGCATTACTCAGTGGAGGTAATGGTTTCCAATTCTTCTTCTGCTTTGCTGGAAAGGGTTCTTATGTCAGGACTAGATGTATGATAAATATCAGGGAGATGATGAAGAGTGGATGGAACCCAAGTGAGTGATAGATGAGGAAAGTCACAGGGTCAAAGGAAGAATTGGGAATATGACAGATTAGAGACGGTCCTCATATCTAGGCTATGGGTTATCAAACCACAGTTGGTTTTGATCATACATGCACTATACCAGGCCTGTCAAACTAGTGGGCTGTGGGCCGGATACAGCCCGCACAGGCCACGCACAGGCCTGCACAGGCCACAGCCATCCACCAGCTCTGCAAAGGCAAAAAACATCTAGATACATCACAATATGGCCTGATATGTCACAATATCACAATGCAATCGGGTTTGATACCCCTTCTCTGTACCGTGAACTTGGTATAGGAAATCAGGAATCCAGATGGCTCAAATAAATATAGGTTTATTGCATGCTAATGATCTCTTCAAGAATCTGAATTATTATCAAAGCAAATTAGCGGTGGATAAAAGTCAATGGAATTCAAGGTGTGGGCTTAGTTCTCTTGTGGACATACCAAAGGGGCTCAAGATGGATGACACATTTGATCCTTCTCTTGAGCTCAGCCTGGTTGACTCCAGCTCAGCCAAGCTGGATTCACACAATTCAGCAAGGTCAGCTTGATGTGTTCAACCAATCACAGAGAGAAATATTGAAAGGAATCTTTTGAAAAAATTAAAATGGATTAGATTAATCTTCCCTCATCTGGGTGTAGGAGATTGACATCTCTTTGTATTCCTGCCCATCTGGAATCTACCAAATTGGGGAAAAGATAGATTACATTGTTGGGTTAAGTTGTTATTCTTCATGAGATAACTCAGAGTAAAGATTCAAGTCCCAGAAATCTTTGTTGATTAACGGATCTAATGAGTTGTACCGTTATTAGAATTCAGGAAGAAGATATGTATCTTTGTCACATTTTAATTTTGGATTACACATGTGTTTAACAGGGAGAGTCTCACTGCACTCCATAAATCAATAGGAGTAAAATCTTTGGAAATGAAGCTTAATGACTTCATGGATATATCCCTTTAGTTTTCTGGGCTGCTGCTTGTTCTCAGCATCCACAAAAGATTGAAAACTGAAGTCTAGGCTACAGTGGACTTGGCTAATTTGTGATTCAGTGTCAGGGGGAAAATAATCGTAGAGTGATCTGGGAATGTTAAACCAAGAATTTAACATGGGGGGTGAAGGAAACCTGACGGAAGACAATGGGCAAATGACTATGTTGGGGCTGAGAATTGGTTTTTCTTTTCCTGGGGAGATCAAAGAGGCACAGCGGAACCGTGTTTTCTGTTTGTATGGTAAAAGAGAGTTCTGGGATGTCAATGGAAATTCTCAATCATCCACATCATGGTTGTCCCAAAGGTCTGTGAACTGCCAAAATAGATTGTAGGGGAAATGTTAATTGCCCATCCTTGCATCAAGCTATAATAATAAGGCTGCCCTTGTGTTTCATTAACCTGCTAAAGTTTAAGCCCAGGTCATGTATCAGCAGACTATCTCTACCACATAATTCACTTTTCTTTTTCTATCTCCCCTTCCTCCTTTCCTTACCTAGCTTTTTGAAGGAATGAAAGCTTTCCGGGGCCTGGATCAGCGCATCCGGCTTTTTCGTCCCATGCTCAACATGAATCGCATGATACAATCCTCTCGTCGAGCTTGCTTGCCTGTGAGTATGTGGCGCACCCTCTTGTTCTCTCTCTTGCCCTAAATCCAGGATCAGCTTCCTCTTAAACTATGACCTTTTCCCTGAGGCCATCTATGGAACCCTGAAACTGAAAGATTTCAACCTGAGTTCAATAAAAGGAATTAGCTAGGGACAGAAAATACTTGGACAACCTCCCAATATATTTCAAGAAAGACTGGGTGAAGCCTCTCCCTGCAAGGAGACCTCCTTCACCCTCTTCCCTGGGTGAAGCCTCCCCTCCACCCCTTGTGGGGGGTGGTGGGGAGGCAATTGAAATAGACCCTAATTTAGTGTACTCCTGTTATTTGGCTTCTGACTTTGTAATTTCCACCCAGGTAGTTGGTAGATGAATATGGAGAAGTGTCGCGTGTATGGGACATATTTTAATCAAGGTGACTCCATCATTTGCTTAATAGGAGGCAACTTCCAATGCTTTTAACATCTCTTAATACGCAATAGGGGCGAATATCTGTAGCTCAGGTGTAAGGATGAGGGTGAAGGTTCCTTCTCCGAGCTTGTGGGTTGGTTTCCAAACATTTTGTTACCAGGCTAGGTAATATCTTCAGCAGATCCCTACACCTGCTGAAGATGTTACTTAGTCTGGGAACGAAACATTTGGAAAACAACCCACAAGCTCCGAGAATGAACCGTCACTCTCACCTCTTAATGTTTTCTGTGAACGGGGATACTCTATCAGGTGATGAGAGGAATGACTCTTGGATTCAGAGCAGGCAATATGAAGTGGAAGGAAAAATAAGTTTCATGTAGCATCCTACAGGAGGGAGTGAAAAACATTGTCCTGCTACTTACTATCATATGTGGTGGACCTGTACTAAGGCCAGAAAATATTGGGAGAAAATATGTAGCTGGTTGGAAAAGATAATTAAACAGAATATAGATTTGAAACCAGAAGTATATTTGTTGGGCATAATAAACAAATAAAGGGACCACATATTTAGTGCTACATATACTGATAGCAGCAAGGATTACATTTGCCAAATACTGGAAAAATGAGAACACCCACTAGATGAGGTTGTAATTCAAAAAATTTTAGACTATGCTGAAATGGACAGACTAACTTTAAAAATAAAAGATAAAGAAGACACAGAATATTATGTGACATGGAACTGATTTTATGA
Organism: Coluber constrictor foxii; assembly: GCA_038048745.1. NCBI lineage: Eukaryota > Metazoa > Chordata > Lepidosauria > Squamata > Colubridae > Coluber > Coluber constrictor. Next base: position 57,862,992 of record CM075961.1, on the reverse strand, counting down.
GTGGTTATAGAGACAAGAGGTAGAAATTAGAGGAAGAAAGACTATGAATGTGTGTATTAATAATAGAGATGGGTTATAGCTACAGTCATTATAATTAACAAACATGTAAATAAGCCAATATAAAAAGAAAGTTAGTTAAAATTATTTGGTTGTATTATTGCTATTGTTATTAGTACATGTGCTGTTGTACGTGTTTCCTTCGGAATCAGATGCTTCTGAATGGAAGCTGTGGAGAGGTATGAGCAGAAGGCACCAAGTCTTGCTTCTGGGTTTCCCAAATATGTCTCCCTAATCCCATTGGGGTAAGGGATGCTAGAGACTAGATGCGGCTTTGTTCTATCTAGCTGGCTCTTTCAAGGTACCCAACACGGTCCTTTATTCTCTGTGCAAGGACAAACAGCAGGAGCATCGTGTTCTCATCTTCTTGCAGGATTTTGATCAGTCTGAGATGTTTGAATGTATCCAGCAGCTGATCCGGGTGGATCAAGATTGGGTCCCACACTCCAGCACGGCCAGTCTCTACATCCGCCCCATCTTTATTGGCACCGAGGTGGGTATGAGTGTATTTTAGAAGTTTTAGGCAGCAGATATCTAGGGATTTCCATAATCTAACCCTAACAGTTATTTAAACAGGGTTGCAATTTCTAAATGTTGTCCTTTCCTTGTTCGTTCTGATTTCCAAAATCTTATCCCTTTTCATCAAAACAAGGTGATAGATAGATTCAGAAATAATACCATCAGGCTTGCGTTTCCATTTCCTATTTGTCACTTTCGCTCTTGTTTAACTTATTAATTTCAGTACCAAATGAACCATTTTTATGGATTTTAACCGTGTACTCCATTTACCCATCAAATAGACCGGGTGTGCACATTGTAAGCCAAAGAAGCTAGCTATACTTAAAACTAACCAAGATTAGCATGTATAAATACATGCCCTATGTTTTTACAGATGGTTCCTGACATTCGGCCAGTCGCTTTGTGACCTTTTGAAATTATGATGGACCTATCAGAGCAGGGGTGAAATCCAGCAGGTTTTGACAGGTTCTGGAAAACTAGTAGTGGAAATTTTGAGTAGTTTGGAGAACCAGCAAATACCACTTCTGGCTGGCCCCAGAGTGGGGTGGGAATGGAGATTCTGCAATATCCTTCCCCTTGAGGAGTGGGAATGGAGATTTTGCAGTATCCTTCCCTTGCCACGCCCACCAAGCCACACCACCAAGCCACAGCATGTCCACCAAGCCATGCCCACAGGACCGGTAGTAAAAAAAAATGGATTTCACCATGGTATGAGAGGGCTATTTATGACTCAGTTTCAAAGTTCTGAGGATTGCCACTCCCGTCCACCCCAGTCATGAAACTGACAGAACTTTGCTGATTTAGCAACTGGGCTGCATTCACATCCATCTGCAGCATCTGGCAGTCACATGACCATGTTTTATGATGATTTTGCCCCAAACTAGCATTTACTTCTAGTTTTCAGCAAAACTGCACCCATAGCAAACCATTGGTTCATCAGATGACTGCGGCATTTACTTAACAACTGTGAATGGCTGTTTTATGATTGCAGTGGCCGCTTAATGACTGCCACAAAAAAATTTTTTTTTTAAATTTTATTTTTAATTTCATTTATATGCCGCCCTTCTCCGGAGACTCAGGGCAGCTTACAATGCTGTTAAGCAATAGCCTTCATACTTTTGTATATACCTGCTTAGTAGGGCTTTCCGCCCCCACCAAGCGGTGTTCTTTTTTATACAGAGTCAGCTTATTGCCCCCCAATCCGGGTCCTCATTTTACCTACCTTGAAAGGATGGAAGGCTGAGTCAACCTTGAGCCTGGTGAGATTCAAACTTGCAGTAATTGCAGGCAGCTGGTATCACTTAACACCACACTGCCACACAAGCGGAGGCTGACAACCACTTTAATCTGCTGCGCCACCAAGGCTCTTTAGGTGGCGCAGCTGGCGCACCTAAACGTGTAAAATTGTATTGGTCACATGATCAACCCATTTTATGACTGATGATCCTGTTGGGCAAGGCAGTAGTAAGTCAATCCAGTTAGGTGTACAGTGGAGATATAAGAAATAGTGTTTAAAAAGTTGAATCTCCTTTGAGTCCAGCTCAGTTTCTGGAGATGCTGAAGTCAGTTTCACGCCAGAGCATGGAAATAGTTTGCCAGTGCAATTTTTCACATTGTTTTGCAACTTCTCCCTCTGGCCTGTGGATAACTGGTTGTCTGACTCTCCGTCACTGTGTAGGCCCGGCTTTGCTTAGCTTCGCAGCTGACAAAATTGGCCAGTTGCTGCCTTGTTAAATCTGTCAGTGGAGATTCTCAGCCATGTGTGTAGAGTTGTCTTGGAAGCTGAGTCATGGACTTCTTTCCTTTTTGGTTTGAAACGTTTCGCTGTTTATCCAGGTAGCCTCTTCAGTCTGAGCAAGTCAGTTAAGAGGGCCATTTCAAACCAAAAAGAAAAGAAGCTCAGCTGCCATGACTCAACTCCCAGACCTTATAGATCTGCTGATTCTAATCATGTTTGCTGATCAGCCTCTTACGTGGCATTCTCCCCTTCTGCCCTCTGCAGCCTTCCTTGGGGGTCTCCATTTCCAATCACGCACTGCTCTTTGTAATCCTGGGCCCTGTGGGTCCTTATTTTACCACCGGAAGCTTCAATCCCGTTTCCCTGTTGGCTGATCCCCAATTTGTCCGTGCCTGGATAGGTGGCGTTGGCAATTGCAAAGTAGGCGGGTAAGTCTAGGGCTTCTGTTTTAACATAAGTGAGTGAATGAAACTGGACAGTTTTAAGTCAGACTTTCCTAACCCGGACTTCACCGCCTAAAATTCTTGGTAAGGAATTTCGGGTCTTGAAGTCCACGGTTCTGGAAGGTATATAGGTAGAGCAAGGCTACTTTAGCCCATTTTGTTTTGTAGAGATGGGACATTTTCCTTGAGACAAGAATTGGACTTTTTTGAATTTCATTAAAGCCCTTGAGGACTGCAAGAATTTGCGATAAGGTGACACTGGAGAGGTTGGGTGGGGGGTCAAAATGGAGGAAGCATCCTACTCAAAATACATTCTTTTCCCTAACCCTAGCAGAAGCATAAAGTTTATATTTTAACTGTGTTTTTTTTCCCCAAGGAGAAAATTTTCACCCCTGAAAATTGCCAATTTGCTAACATATTTAAATTTTATAGAGCAAACAAAGATAATTAGTGGACTATAAAGAACAGTGGCTGGAATTTGGTACATCTAGTTTAATGAAAAGAAGGATTAGGGGTGACATGCTAGCAGTCGTCCAATATCTTAGGGGCTGCCACAAAGAAGAGGGAGTCAAGCTATTCTCCGAGGCACCTGAAAGCAGGACAAGAAACAATGGATGGAAACTAAGCAAGGAGCGAAGGAACCTAGAACTAAGGAGAAATTTCCCGACAGTTAAACAATTAATTAGTGGAACAACTTGCCTCTGGAAATTGTGAATGTTCTAACACTGGAAATCTTTAAGAAGAGATTGGACAACCATTTGTCTAAAATGGTATAGGGTTTCCTGACTAGACTTCCAAGATCCCTTCCAACTCAGTTGTTCTGTTATAGGGTCTTGCATGACACTGAAAAAAAGTGAGGGTTGCCACAGGCAGGCTGTAGATGTTCCACCCCTGTTTTAATTCTTAAACAGTGGTCCATTTTTCAAAACGCAGAGGAATAGAGTAGCCACAACCAGGGCTTGACTGGAGGAAAGGTTTTGGGGAGGAGAAGTGTTTGGGAATGCTCAGCCAGGTATTTAGAGAAACCTTGTTGGCTGCCTCTTTCCAACAAGGCAGAAGCCCTGGAGATGCGTTTGATCCGCCATCTGTTGTCCTTTTCCTCTTTCCGGTTTAGTCGTTCAGCATCCATTTTGATCAGCGGATCAATGCCTTTGTATCTGATTAGAGTCTTGTCCTGCTCTTTTGTCACCCCTTAGCAACTATGGCCCCACCATATACGTGCAAAGAGAGGCTGCCAAACTGGGTTGCCAGCAGGTTTTGTGGCTGTATGGAGATGACCATCAAATCACTGAAGTTGGGACCATGAATATTTTCTTGTTTTGGAAGGACCAAGAGGGAGGTAAGGAATTTTATCTCTAGGCGGTGGTGGATCCATTGTTTTGGGCTTTGATGGTCCTGTGGTAAGGCTGATTCAGCATATTGATTAAACATTAATTCCTGATTCCTAAAATAAATTACCATTAGGGAAATTCCTTCACTTACCCAAAAAAACTTACCTTGGTTTTTCAACCAAAATTGTTCAATCTTTTCTCTTAATCTCCTGGATATATTTATTGGGGGTCGTGCATAGGCATCTGTTCCTAATTACCAGTTAGTCTTCAACTTACAACCACAATTGAGCTTGGAATTATAATTGTAATTCGTTGTGGTCATTAAGTAGGTAAACATGTGACTGGGCCTAACTTTACAATATCTTTAATGGCGGTTCGTTAACTGAATGCTGTGGTCATTAAATGAATCCATTATACCCAATGGATGTTTTTTGCTGGGAACCAGAAGTAAATGCTGGAAACAAGCAAAAAATGTTGAAAATTGTGGTTGTATGACTGCAGGACAGTGTAAAGATGAGCCAGTTGCCAAGTGTCCAAAATGTGATCATGTGACTGGAGAGGTGGTATTGTGGTCATTGTCACTTTGAAATTTGGCCATAAGTACCTTTTGGGAGGGGTCCATCCTGACTTTGAACAACAGTCTCTTAGTGACTTAGTCATAAGCTGAGGATTCCCTGTGCAATTTATTTTATTTTATTTATTTATTTTATTCGATTTTTATACCGCTCTTCTCCTACTGGACTCAGGGTGGTGAACAGCCAAAAGTAAAAACATCACATCCAAAATTTAAAAATATTTAAAAGAAATCAAACAAGAATTGGCCCAATAAAATTTTAAACACCCCTATTAAAACCAATTTACAATTAAAAATATCTAAGGGGAGGGGTGGCCCGGCTTGATGAAATAAAATTTTTTTAAGGGCATGGTGAAAAGCCCGGAGATCTGGGATCCTACGTATCTCTGGGGGCAGGTCATTCCAGAGGGCGGGTGCTGCCACAGAGAAGGCCCTCCCTCGGGGGGTCACCAACCGACATGTCTGGCCGACAGCACCCTGAGAAGTCCCTTTCTGTGGAGCGTACTGGCTGGTGGGAGGCTATCGGTGGCAGAAGGCAGTCCCGTAAGTACCCAGGCCCTAAACCATGGAGCGCTTTAAAGGTGGTAACCAACACCTTGAAGCGCACCCGGAAGACCAGCGGGAGCCAATGCAGCTTGCGCAGGAGGGTGTCACACGGGAATGCCCCGTTGCTCCCATAATCCCCCGCGCGGCCGCATTCAGCACCAGTTGGAGCCTCCAGGTGCTCCTCAAGGGGAGCCCCAAGTAGAGAGCATTGCAGTAGTCCAGGCGAGAAGTGATGAGTGCCTGAGTGACCGTGCGTAAGGAGTCCCGATCCAGAACTGGTGAATCAGGCGAACCTGATAAAAAGCCCCCCTGGCCACGGCCATCATATGCTCTTCTAAAGACAGCCGTGTGTCCAGGAGGATGCCCAAGTTGCGAGCCCTCTCCATGGGGGCCAATAACTCGCCCCCAATAACCAGCAATGGCACTACCTGGCTATATCGGGATGCCGGAAGCCACAGCCACTCGGTCTTGGAAAGGTTGAGTCGGAGCCTGTTTCTCCTCATCCAGACCCGCACAGCTTCCAGGCACCGGGACATCACTTCAAGGGCATCATTGGGATGGCCTGGGGTGGAGATGTACAGCTGAGTGTCATCAGTGTACTGATGGAATTCCACCGCAAAACCATGGATGATCTCACCCAGCGGCTTCACATAAATGTTGAACAGGAGGGGTGAGAGGACCGACTGCTGTGGCACCCCACAAACAAGGAGCCTCGGGGTTGACCCTGCCCTCCTGCCAACACCGACTGCAACCGGTCAGAGAGATAGGAGAACCACCGTAAAACGGTGCCCCCTACCCCCAACCCCTCCAACCGGCGCAGCATGATACCATGGTCGATGGTATCAAAAGCCGCTGAGAGATCTAACAGGACTAGGATAGAGGAACAATCCCTATCCTGAGCCCTCCAGAGATCATCTGCCAATGCGACCAATGCTGTTTCCGTGCTGTGCCCAGGCTTGAAGCCGGACTGGAGCGGATCTAGATAGACAGCTTCCTCCAGGTACTGCGGAAGCTGTCGCGCCACCACACTCTCAACAATTTTTGCCACAAAGCAATGATGAAATGGTTGTCACCAAAATGTAGGAACCCCCCCCCCCTCCCACCTCCGTCCTTTCATATTTGCATTGTGCTACTCGGGTGAAATGTAAAATTTATTACTACCAGTTTTGTGGGTGTGGCTTGGTGGGGCTGGTGGTAATGTGACTGGGTGGGTGAGGACAACTTTTTTTTTTACTTTTCAAAGCATTTTTTCTAATGCTTTGAAAAGCCTCTGCCGATCAGGAAACTCAGCTGGGATCGTCAGAGACTTTTCAAAGCATTTTTTAACCATCTCTTCGGCCCAGAGGTTGCAGAAAAAAATACTTTGAAAAGCCTCTGACGATCCCAGCTGAGCCACATGATCATCAGAGGCTTTTTTTTTAAACTTTTCAAAGCATTTTTTAACCATCTCTTCGGCCCAGAGGTTGCAGAAAAAAAATACTTTGAAAAGCCTCTGACGATCCCAGCTGAGCCACATCATCATCAGAGGCTTTTTTAAAAAAAACTTTTAAAAGCATTCTTTCATTGGAAGAGGTTGCAGAAAAAATGCTTTTAAAAGTCTCTGATGATCCTGCGGCTCAGCTGGGCATGGTGGTGGTGGGGAGCGGGGCACAGGGATTTTTGCTACCGGTTCTCCGAACCACCCACTGCCATTGCTACTGGATCGGGTGATCCGGTCCAAACCGGATTTCACCCCTGGTGCTACTTCATGCAAGGGCAAAATTTGTGTCATGATGTATATTTTTCATTTGCCATTTTCCTGCAGACACCCATCATTGTAGGAAGGAGCAGAAGGCAACATTGGTGAATCTTTAAAAATATCTTAGCGTCCAAGCCATGCATTCTCTGGATTTGTGGGTTTTAAAACTTATTAAATTAATACTGTACTCAATGCAAGTATTTACTCAAAAGGACAAGTGACTTTATTTTCTTGTGCCATAGAGAAAAGGATGTCACTTCTTAACATGATACAAATAGTACCCAGAGGGATCAGGAAAAATATGTTTGAGGGGTTTTTTTTAGTCCTGTAAGTGATCCTTGACTTATAGCCATTTGAAATTACAACGGTACTGGAAAAGTAGCTTACAACAGGAGCCCACCTTTGCAAGCATTGCAGGCCATGTGATCAGAATTTGCAACCTGCATGTACTTTGCAATGGTTGCAGTGTCCTGGAATCATGTCATCACCATTTGTGACCTTCCCAGCCGGCTTTCAACAAGCAAAGTCAATGGGAGAAACCAGGTTTACTTAACGACCACTTGATTCACTTAATGATGTGGTAAATTCATTTAACAGCCATGGCCAAAAAGATCATAAAATCGGGCGTGACTCACTTCATAACTGTCTTGCTTAGCAATGGAAATTCTGGCCCCAGTTGTGATAGTAAGTCGAGGAATGCCTGTATTTTGTTTCCCAGATACAAATGTATGCAGATTAAAAACTGATTAATCAAGAAAAATGGCCACATTAGTTAGTTAAGATTCCTTAATCTTTGGTGTTTGCTTGCTTGCTTGCTTGCTTGCTTGCTTGCTTGCTTGCTTGATCTATCTATCTGTCTGTCTGTCTGTCTGTCTGTCTGTCTATCTATCTATCTATCTATCTATCTATCTATCTATCTATCTATCTATCTATCTATCTATCTATCTATCTATCTATCTATCTATCTATCTATCTATCTATCTATCTATCTATCTATCCAGTTATCTCTCACACCATCCATCCACCCATCTATCCACCCATCTCTATCCTTGTTCTGAAATTTTAAATAATTTAAAAAGAAGATGAAAACTTAACGCAAGTGTTGCTGTATTACACGTTCCAAAAATTAAATCTCTTGAAAGTCTGACAGAATGAATATTAAATATTATCCCATTGTCATTTATGAAAATAATACATGTATATTTTCTGTTGCTTTTCTCTGATTAGACATAGTTAGTGGCTGGATCCAGAGTTATGTGCAGAATTGACAATTGAAACCAGTGGAACTTATCCACGGCAACTTTGTGCCGTTCGGATTGATAAATAAACTCTGTATAGGATTAAGTTCCCATGCAATTCAGCTTTCTAAAGCTGACAGGCATGATTTTCTCTTTTAATTATAATTACATTCCCTCCCCTCAGTTAATTCTACCTTTTGGGGAAATATTTTGGTGCTAGGACATGCAGCTATACCTGGAAATGTGTAACTATAATGTCCACTTTTCAGATATGGAGCTGGTCACCCCTCCACTTAATGGAATCATTTTACCTGGTGTGATACGACAAAGCCTTCTGGATTTGGCCCGCAAATGGGTGAGTATGCAGAAGTGTGGGGTAGACCTGCCACTGGTGGGGAGGTTGCACATCCCTTATTGAAACTGCTGCTTCCCACCCCAACATACATTTTGTAACATTTCTTTTTTAATATTCATTCTTGCATTCAATAATTAATTGAGAGAGCAGCAGAGAGAACAATTTGCTGGATAAAAATAAGGCTGTAGATGTTAAATCCTGAGTTAAGGAGAGACTTACATTCTACATTTCGGTGGGGTGACTTAGGACCATAAAAACGAGCAATATTGTAAAGTGAGTCAGGTTGGGATTTTCCCATTTTTCCAAGGTAGCTAAAGGATGGGATGTGAAGATGTCAGGAGGTGAGGGTGGGGAGAGGTCAAACAAGTCAAAATAGTGGTTGCAACTGTACAGTAGAAGCACCCTTCACTTTTAGATTACAAAAAAAGATTGATTGCAAAGTTGCAGAAGCTTCTTCACTCTGTTGGTGCTTCTAGTGGGATGGGGGTTTTTTCCCTGATCTTTTTGTGCTATTAAATAACAATAATTAGTGTATTTTTCGGAGTATAAAACACACCATCCCCCCCTAAAGGGGGTGAAAATATAGGTGCGTCTTAAACACTGAATGTAGCCCCGCTCACCCACTGGCCCCCACCCTTTGGCCTCTGCCTCCCAGCAGTTACCTCCTTGCAAGCAAACAACAAGAAGAAACAGCTCCTTTCAGCTTCAGCACAGCCGAATTAGCACAAGTTGATTGGATCGGCCTCCCGACTCTCAGCTGATTTGTTCTCAGCTGTTTTGCAGCAGGGCTCTGCTGCTTGCTGCAAGGAGGTAAATTGTTGGAGCAGATTTTTTTTCTTGTGCTAATCAAGCTATGCTGAAAATGAAAGTACAGCAGGCTATTTGCTGTTTGCTGCCACGAGACATAATTGTTGGGAGGCAGAGGCAGATTTCTTTTTCTTGTTTTCCTCACCAAAGAAAGTAGGTGCATCTTATAGTCCGGAATGTCTTATACTCCAAAAAATATGATATTACATTGATTGTTGATCTCACAGGATAATTTTCAAATGTTTTTGACAGGGTAGGAAGCTTTACTACAAATGTTTAACCTTCTTGCCGCCCAAATTGGCAGTGGTGGGATGAGGAGACTCCAGGGGCCATGGTCCCTAGTCTTCCTTGATTGGCAGAGATCCCCAAGATTTTAAATAGAATGGCTTGACTTTAAGATGTTTTGCATGCAATACCTGTGCAGTGCAACCAAGAACTGGCTCTGAAATAGATAGATTGGACTCAAAATTCAGTTACAAGATTGGATCTGGGTTGGTCACCGGGACCAGAGGTTTACACTCTTCCAAGATTTCAAAGTCATGCTGGAGCCCATCCTGAAGGAACTTTCCTTTACTGTAATGTGGGCTGTTCTGTGAGTCGTATTTATGTGGTGCCTTATGTGGTTCATTTATGTGTTGCTGGATGGCAATCGGCTGTTGTTTCCTTCCGAAAGCTGACCCCAGTGACCGACCCAGATTCAATCTTGCAACATTATCCTGGGGCACATATTTGCCTTCATTCAAAATTAGATCTTTTTGCATTTTAAAAAATGGCTGACAGCAAGTTTTAAACATGTTTGTCTCTACCCAGGGGGAATTCAAGGTTTCAGAGAGAACAATCACCATGTCTGACCTGATTAAAGGCTTGGAGGAGAAAAGGGTGAAGGAGGTATTTGGCTCGGGCACAGCCTGTGTGGTATGTCCTGTGGACAGAATTCTCTATCAGGGCAAGGTGAGAACCATTGGACATTCCCAACTTTCTGGTGTCCCTACATCTATTTTGTTCCTCTCGATACAAACTGGGTTTCTATCTCTCTTGGCACAGAATTATCATATCCCCACAATGGAAAATGGACCTGAGATTGCAAAACGGTTTCTGAAGGAGTTGACAGATATTCAGGTAAAATTCTCAGTGGGAGACAGAAAACAGATCTGACAAGTTGTGGTTTGCTTGGTTTTTCATGTTTCCAGTTTTAAATTCATTTCTTTCATGTTTCTGCATTGATTTGCATTTGAAAAAGTAGCTATTTCAGCGTTTTGTTGCATTTGAGCCTTGGCAAGGCAAAAGGGGCCTACTTTTCCTCATATCCTCTGTCAAAAACAAAACATTTCCATGCTGGATGGGCTATTCCAGGGACATCACACTATCTCTGGCTTTGCTCTTTGTGGCCTCTTAGGGCAAAGAAAAAGAAAAAGAAAGAAAGAAAAGAAAAGAAAAAGAAAAAAAGAAAGTATATAGAAATGGCACCATCTTGCTGAAATTGAGGGGCTCAGAAAATAAGCAGAATCAGGATTAGCAAGCATAGAGATGAAAGAACACCAGCAATTTCCTGTCCTGGATGTTAGATTCTTCAAGTGTACCATTACTTGACACCTGATTGGGACAATCTTGGGGATGTACCTTACACAATTGAAGTAATCTGTTTTTCTCTCCAAGCAGTGTGGTGTTGTGAATAAAATATTTGACTAGGAGTGAAGAGACCCAGGTTTCAGTTCACTCTCTGCCACAAAGGTCACTGTGAGACTTTGAGCAAGTCAACCCCTCTCATCCCAAATATCCTCACAGGGTGGTTGTTATTGGGAAGAATAGACCTTATGATCTGTACTAAGATATACCGTGTTTCCCCGAAAATAAGAGCCTGTCTAATATTTTTTTGAACCCTGGCCTTATTGCCATGAGCTCAAAAGCCCAATTAGATTTATTATCAGGGGATGTCTTATTTTAGGGGAAACACAGTGGTGGGATCCAGCCAGTTCGCACCCCTTCGGGAGAACCAGTTGTTAATTTTCTGAGCAGTTTGACAAACTGGTTGTTGGAAGAAATCATTAGGGCAGAGAACTGGTTGTTAAATTACTTGAATCCCATCACTGGGGAAACAGAGTAAGTGCATACCAAATCAAAACACACTAAAACACTAAAATAGGGTACCAAGGCTAGGTTAGGTTACCCATCCCAATATACGGATTCACAGAAAACTGTGTAAATTCACATTAAAATTACTAAGTTACTCTGATTCACAGTCCTACATTAGTTCTCATTTTTTAGGCCCTACTTCAAAATGAAAGCAGAATGTGGCCCAATCTTTCCCCGGTTGGGCCACAAGAGGGCAGAATAGCTTTGTGTTGGAATGTTTGTGTCGTGTGCCTTTGTATCAGTGTTGACACCTGAGGAAGACTGCCTGGGCAGGTCCCTGCAGTTTTCTTGGCAAGACTTCAGAAGTAGCTTGCCATCACCTCCTTTGCTTGCAGGGGTGAGAGAGATCACCCAGCTCGCTTCATGCCTAAGGCGGCACTTGAACTCATCATCTCCTGGATTTTAGCCTGATGCCTTAACTGATACACCAGACTAATAACCTGCCATAATGAGGGCTGGTTGTCAAACATCTGAAATGTGGGTCATGTGACTGTGAGGGAAATACTGGCCATTGAAAGGTTGGAACCAGGTCATAAGTACATGCCAGCAGGAGTTTATCATACTTTGAACAATCACTAAGCAACCCTGTCCTAAGTTGAGGACTACCCGTATGGGATAGTAGTTCTTAATTTTCTCCCTCCCACATTTCTAGAAATTTGTTCAAGATACACTGGGGGTAAATTAACACCACCACCACCCCAGTAGTTCAATTTTATGAGTAGCCGAAACACAACCCTTTAAAAATAAGAAATAAAAAAGTGGGGTGAAGATCAGTTATGCCAACAACAGTAACCAAAGTTCTTGGGGGGGAAAAAATCTGGTCTGCGCTGAAAAAGTGACAACATCTCCCCTTTTCCACATCATTGTTTGTAATTAGTGGGTGTGTGTATGGTGGGGAAGAGAATTCAGATTAGCTCTGCTTCTGGTTAATATTTTGAGAGGCTACAACCACAAACTCTGACTGTATTTTTTTGGTCCTTCACAGTACGGACACATCCCAAGTGACTGGGCCCACGTGGTGTGCTGAAGACTGTTGGATTTGACTTTTCTTGCTCTTGTTCAGCTTCACTCTCTTCACCAGAGCTGTATTTATGACATGGTTCTAAAGCTTTTCCAATTTTGCCTTCCGTTTTGTCAGTGGTTTGACTGACCCTCTGCCTGGTTTGGGAGAACTACAGTTTCCCTGATATAAACCCAGGCCCTTTATGGCTGCGAAGCACTCCACATCAGGAAGGCCTTTCCTGATCCAGGATCCAGAAGAATACCAGATCAACCTCTTTGCGATGGAAACAAAGCTTTGGACTTCAAGTGGCTTGCTCTGCTTCTCTCTCTCCACTCCAAAACTCGGCTGCTTTTTGCTTTTAAGTGCAATATTGAGAGAGAGAGAGAGGGAGAAAAAGAAGGAATGTGGGGTGTACGCAAAGCTCTAATACTTCATGTGCATGATTGCCAATTTTTTTTAAAAAAATTAGTTGCTTGAATTCATGTAGAAGCACATGTAAAAAAAAAGTGTAATCTAAATCATATTGCTCTTATAAAAGTTTTTTTCATTTTGGTATCTTTATGAATGGGGTCAACATTTTAAATTTTGGTTCCTATATCTTAAACTGAACATTTCCAGAAATGTTTCGTGTGGATGACTCTTAACTTTTTAAGTTAAATCTGCTGGATAGATAAAAGAAGCCTTCGATCTTCAGAATTAACATGGAGCTACAATTTGCAGCCACGGTTGGCTTGTTAAGGTGGAAAATGATTCAAAAGTGATGTGACAGCGAGAAGGATGGCATATAAATTTAATAAATAAACAAAATTAAACTGCATCTTGGAGAAGGCTCCTGCTACCCATTTCTGACTTTCTTGTTCTGTGTAGTAAGCAATGTCTATTCTAGTGTTTTCAACCTTGGCAATTTTAAGAAGTGTGGATTTCCATCTCCCAGAGTTCCCCAGCTAGGTGGCTATGGAACTCTGGGAGCTGAAGTTGACACATCTTAAAGTTACTAAGGTTTAAAAACAGTAATCTATAAGCAATGTAGTTTAGGAGAGTTTGTTTATTTATCAAATTTATATAGCCGCCCACCTCATGAGAAGAGACCCTGGATGGTATATAATTATTCTAAATCATGTAATGATTTCCCAGAATTCTTTAGGCCAGTAATTTGAACAAAGCTTTTCTGGACTAAAGATTCCTTGCAGAAAAAAAAAAATTCTGCATTATCACTAGGATTGCACAGATAAGTCCTTGATTTACGACTACAATTGAGCCAGTGGTAGAATTAATTTTTTGTACTACTGGTTCTGTGGCTGTGGCTTGATGGGTGTGGTGTGGCTTGGTGGGCATGACAGGGGAAGGATATTGTAAAATCCCCATTCCCTCCCCACTCCTGGGGGAAGGATACTGCAAAATCCCCATTCCTTCCCTACTCTTGGGGGAAGGATATTGCAAAATCTCCATTCCCACCCCACTCAGGGGCCAGTCAGAGGTGGTATTTGCTGGTTCCCCGAACTACTCAAAATTTCCTCTACCAGTTCTCCAGAACCTGTCAGAACCTGCTGAATTTCACCCCTGAATTGAGCTCAAAATTTCTGTGGCTAAGTGAGACATTTATTAAATGAGTTTTTCTCCATTTCAGAACCTTTCTTTCCACAGTTGTTAAATGAATCTTTGCAGTTGTTAAGTTAACAACACAGTTGTTCCCCACTGAGTTGGCTTATCAAAAAGTCGCAGAAAGGGTTCACATGATCCAGGGACACTGCAATTATCATCAGTATGAATTAATTGCCAAGCGTCTGAATTTTGATCACGTGACCATGCGGATGCGGCAATGGTCGTAACTGTGAAAAACCGTCCTAAGTTGTAACTTCAAATGGTCACTAAATAACTGTTTTAAGTCAAGGAGTACCTTTAATTCACATATCTCATAAAGCTAGGGATCACACTCGGTACCTGCTAAGCCCGTGATGGGGAACCTATGGCACATGTACCACAGATGGCACGCAGCACCCTCTCTGTGGGCACGCGAGCTGTTGCCCCAATTCAGCTCTGCCATGCATGCGCACACATCTCCTGCCAGCGAGTTGGTTGTCAGGTCTCTGCCGTGAATGCGTGGGGGGGGGGGAGGCACTGCAGGAGGGCATGAGCATGCGTGGGGGCGGGGCACGGGCAGGGGCCACAGGCACATGCGCGGGGGGTAGGGTGCAGGTGTGGAACTGTATTTGCATGCACAGAGGGTGGGGCGAATGCACAGGGGCTGCACATGCATTGCATTTTGGGGGTTGGGGTGCACACTTTGGGCACTGGGTCCTGAAAAGGTTAGCCATCCCTGTACTAGGCTATCTCCTCTGACTATTAGATCTTTTAATTAAAAAGAAAGAAAATTTTCCAGGAAGAAAATTTCCAGGAATTTTCTTTCTCCATTTTCCAGGAAGAATTCTAGAAGTTCATTTTAGACATTATTAGAAAATAAAATTATTGGCCAGTTGTTGCTAAGGCTAGATACTGGTGGGGAAAGGTCCCACCTATCTAGGAAAAAATAACAACACAAAGGGGAGTTTGGATTGATAGGGGGCTAGAGGTGATGGTGGACAATGTTTTTCCCTATTGGAGGGTACAAGTCTGGTAGCCATCAAAAGGATCCAATTGTAACTGGAATGGTTTCTTTTGAAATCTGCCCACACTTCAGCTGTACCCACCCTCAACTGTCTCCCACCCCCCATGTCTATCCTTCTGGCTGTTCTGCCTGTGGCACTGCTGCCAACCCCTGCCAATCTCAGCTGCCCTCTGCCGAAGTGTTTTCTTCCTTCTGCTGTTAGTTAAGCCAAGACAGCTGCTGGCCCTTTGTGAGGCTGTGTGAATTGGATGCAAAACACAACAGGGCAGGAGAAACTTGAGGTCCTCGCCTAACAATGGCATCGTCCTCACCTAATGACTGCAGTGGGAATTACTAGAATTACTGTTGCTAAGTGGTACAATCATGATGTTTCGCTTAACAACCACTTTACTTAGCAATGGAAATTCCAGTCCCAACTAAGGTAGTTAAGTGACAATTGAGTAGGCCTTGAGTACATTAGTCCAAATGTGCTGGTTAAGTCAATCTGTGACCTTGGTCAAGTAAACCCAAATGAAAAATATTTTTAAAAATGTGATTATCTAAAAAAAAAAAAGGAATTTCACTGGGCTAAAGATCCACTTGCCTACAGCTTCTCTATCTGCAAATTTTTGCTGAAGATTGTTCTTGACCAGTGAAGAGTTAATATTATAGCCCGGGATTCATAAAATAATTCAGGTTGGAAACAGACATGTGATTTAGGATTAATTTGGCGAGCACAACATTTTAAGAAGATCTTTATGCATTGTGCAACAAACGGGTCTGAACATTGGGAAATAGAAAAATTTTGGAACCTGCCATTAGAGATTTCTGAATAAAACTACAATTTTTCCAAACTGTGGAAATGATGACACACCTAAGAATGTAACTCCAGAAGGATTCTCGCATATGCTAGGAAGAGATAAAGGTGATTGCTTTACTTGAAAACCACATAGCCCATAATATACGGTACATGCCCAGTGCATTTTGGAACTCTACAAAACCTGGGATGGAGTGTAAGGATCTTAGATTTTCAGCCGAAAAGTTGTGTAGATATTCCCAACTCACTGGAGTTTTGTTGTGTTTATTAAAAAAAAAAAAGATGAAAGAATAATGGAAAAAAGTGAAGGAATGGAAGATGAGCTGATATCTAGACCAAATGTGGACTGACATGCAAGAAATAACTCTTTAAATATTATTAGAAGCTCATTATTTGCTATCCTGAAATGTACAAGATAATACATTTATTTGAGTTCAGCAATAATGCTTTAAGCTCTACAGTCTAGACCAAAATAGCAATCATGGTCCTTATGCATTAAAATTAATTTTTGGTTATGCCCCAAAATTCCTTCCTTCAGCAAAATAATTTAGGATAGAAGAGAATATTGTTCTACATTAATCAGAAATCAAGTATTTTTCCTGAATTGCATCCAACCATCCAGAGATCTGCCAAAACTTTGCAATCTAACATCTGCCTGTCCTGGTTTAAACCTACTGTAAATTTCTCGGAATGAGTTATTCAGAAGAATGCCATATCTGGAAGCATCAAATGTAATTTTTAAGCTCATGCATCTAGTCCTCAACCACAGTTGGGATGCGAATTTCTATAGCTAAGCAAATTGGTTGTTAAGTGAATTGCACCCAGTTTTATATATATATATTTTGTCCCGGTTAAATGAGTCATTGTAGTTGCTGGTGAATTGTGCAGTTGTTAAGAAAATCAAGTTTCCAGAATTGACTTTGTCGGAAATCATCTAGGAAAGTTGCAAATGATTTCTGGTATAGAAAAACTGACAAAATCTGAAAATGATAAGGGTTTGAAACCAGCATTTCACAATATATAGCTGATATATACATTATATATTTTAAACTCATCAATACAGTAGTACCTTGGTACTCATTCATTGGTTCCGGGAGGCACAGTGAGTATCAAAAACAATGAGTACCGAACACATTTTTCCCATAAGGAATAATACAATGAGTCACAAGGCAGCTGACACCAACAATTTCTAGCTTATGTGTCGAGAACCAGCAAATAATGAATACCGGAACCAAATTTTTGTATCAAAATGTGTTGAGTTCCAAGTTTGATGAATTTCAAAGCAGTGGCGTAAATTTTATTTCAACTTGCTTTTGAAGAAATTTAGATGGTGCTTCACACTGCATTATTTCAAGAAGTTTGCATAACCACTTCTTGCTTACCATAGATCTGAGATGAGTGAAAATTGGCTTGGCACAGCCATTGAATGAATAGAGAATATAAGCATGAGTAAATCTTTGAGGACTGCTTAAGAGGGCAACCGAGGTCAAATCATTGCCAGGAGGTGACATGCTTGTATCCATTCTGAAGTCATCAGAAGGTGAGCTTGAACAGAGGTAGACTTTCCCTTTTATAATATGCAAATGACGCCAAGGCTCTTCATTAATTAACAAAGCCATGGGGATTCATTTTGATCTTGCCTTCTGCCAATTATCACCCCACACCCCCATCTAAGGCCAGTTGCTGCGGAAGCCATTGAAGAGGAATTAGTGACTACAAAGACCTAGAGAGATAGCTTCAAGATCACGTAACAGTACTGCTTTATACTGTACCTGTTAAGGATATTGTTGTTGTGTAACAACTAGCAGAGTAAAGTGCACAGAGAAACGTTGCTGAGAGCAATGAGATAGGAGATACATACAAACTGGTGTTATCAAAAGTTTTCTTTATAATGGGAAATAAACAATCTCATAGTCTTCTAAACAGTCCAAGTCTTTACCGGTTAACTCCAAACAAACTCTTACCAAACAAACAGTAGTTGGTTCACAAACCCCGGATGGTAGCAGATCCACCCACACATGCACGTGATGATAGCAGCTTATCATTTAACTGAATACTTTACAGTACTTTTCTTAAATACATTGTTAAATTACAATTAATTATAGCATGACTCAGCATTACAGCATGATGCAGCATTAAAACTTAAAGTCACAGAATACATATATTGCCTGGACAACTGTTAGGCCCAAATCACATCCTAACATGCTCCCCTTTGGACAGGCCAATATATACAGTTTAAATACAATATATACAGTTTAGATCCTTAATCCATAGCTTTCACAACATGCTTTATGTTTGACAGTACCTTGAGCTTTGGTAAAGTTATCCGCGATATTGTCTTCCGACATGCAATATTCCAGTTTAACCATATTGCTTTGGATACTTTGGCGAACATTCAGATACCGAATATCAGTATGCTTGGATCTAGTTTTAACTGCTAAATTAGTTGCCATGTTTATAGCAGCTTGATTGTCCTCATGTATTACAATTGGATAATCCATTTTTAAACCAATATCCATCATTAGTTGTTTGTAATATATCAGATCAGTGCATACCAGTGATAGACATGAAAAACTCTGCCTCCATTGTAGATAGACTAATATGTTTTTGACGAATTGATTTCCAGCCAATCAAACAATTGCCTAACATTATAGCTATACCCGATGTAGACTTTCTAGTGGTCACATCAGTAGCGAAACTGGCATCAGCATATGCATTCAGTATTAAATCTTGGTTAGGTTCTAGATACAATGCATAATGCATCGTCATTTTTAGATATCTTAATATACGCTTTGCGGCCTGCCAATGCCTATCAGTTGGCTCTGCATTGCAGTTGGCTCTGCAAGTTGTCATAACTATCGTCCAAAGAAGAAAGAATTATGTAAACTTGTTGTAGTTCAGAGAAAACAAGTTCCTTTTCATGCAGCTCCTGGAAAATTCTGGTCATGGATTCCAAATGAGCCATCATATCTCCCCCTTTAAGAAGATGTTGTCGAAATAATTTTCGTGTGAGATATATATGAGCACCCACAGAGTCACGAACATATAGTCTCTTCAACTTGGTCCAACACCTAGCAGCAGACTCTTCACCATGGATATGGACAAGCTGCTGGTCACCCAGTGTCAGTCCAATAATACATAGAGCTCGTTCATTGTCTCTGTTAAACTTGGCTACTTTCTTGGCATCTTCCTCATCAGCAGGCTCCCATGCTGTTACATCCGGTGGATTATTAACTATGTCCCACAGTCCTTCTCTACGCAAAAGTAGACTACATTTTGTAGACCAGGATACATAGTTCGTTCCGTCCAGCCGGGTTATCATGGAAAAATTTGCTGCTTGTTCTAGTGCCATCTTCACTTAGATTGTTTATCACAAACACAGTTTGTACTACTCACAAACTCAAACTAGCTCTCAGTGTAACTCTGAAAAAATCCTAGTTACTTCTGATTGGTCCTGGTTGGCCCTGGGCCCATAACCAATGTTAAGGATATTGTTGTTGTGTAACAACTAGCAGAGTAAAGTGCACAGAGAAACGTTGCTGAGAGCAATGAGATAGGAGATACATACAAACTGGTGTTATCAAAAGTTTTCTTTATAATGGGAAATAAACAATCTCATAGTCTTCTAAACAGTCCAAGTCTTTACCGGTTAACTCCAAACAAACTCTTACCAAACAAACAGTAGTTGGTTCACAAACCCCGGATGGTAGCAGATCCACCCACACATGCACGTGATGATAGCAGCTTAGCATTTAACTGAATACTTTACAGTACTTTTCTTAAATACATTGTTAAATTACAATTAATTATAGCATGACTCAGCATTACAGCATGATGCAGCATTAAAACTTAAAGTCACAGAATACATATATTGCCTGGACAACTGTTAGGCCCAAATCATATCCTAACAGTACCGATGAGGCCTCACTTGGAATACTGCATCAGTTCTGGCTACTACAATAGAAAAAAAGATGCTGAAAGCCTTAGGGAAGCTCTAGAGAAGAGCAAAAAAGATGATAAGGAGTCTGGATGCTAAATCATGCAATGAATGATTGAGGGAATCAGGTATGTCTAGTCTAGTCTAACAAAGAGAAAGGGCTAGAGGTGATATGATGACTGTTCCAGTACTTGAGGAACCCTCACAGAGAAGAGGGAGGTCAAGCTATTCTCCAAAGCACCTGAGAGCAGGAGAAGTAGTAGTGGGTGGAAGATCATTAAGGAGAGATTCAACCTAGAACTAAGGAGAAATTTCCTAAAAGTGACTACAATCAACCGGTGGAAGAGCTTACTTCTAAAAGTTTTGGGTGCTCAAGTATTGGAGGTTGTCTGGAATAGTAGAGGATCTCCTGCTTCAGCAGGGGTTGAATTGGAACTCTTCCGAGGTCCTTTCTAACTCTATTATTCTCTGCTCTATATAATTACACTGTTTGAGGTGCAAAATGGAAAGACCCAGCTATATACTCTGTGGCCAATGATAAAAGATGCCATGGGTGGCAAACTGTATACCATGACAGAGCGGCTAGGTTCCGGGGATCATTTTAAATTCTTGACTAAGGAATTTCAATCTCCTTCTTCCCCAGCCTCGCAACGGGGATTCCTTTTCTACAATCACCATTGAAGGAAGGAAGTGGCCATATCCAACCAACGTCATTTTTTCCCAGATCATCCCTGGAGGGCAAACTAGATAACTCATTTGCTTTGATGTTGTTGATTTTTCCCCCTTCCACTTTCTCGAGGTATTTGCTGAAGAATGAGATAGGGCCGATGCTGCAACAAATATCACACTTAGGCTGGCGCCTGACCGGGGCTCTTTGTGTGACGAAAGTTATTCCCAGTTTACCGCAAATATGTATAGATTCCTAGTTGTGTCAATGAAGAGGCAGAACTTTAGAAATCCTTTTGCACAACTGCAAAAGTTTCTGCAAATACTATTGGGGTTGGAGAATGAGTGTCAAACCTCATTCTCTTTTCCTACATCTGGATTATGGGGCTTTTTTCATTTTCCTTGAATGGGCAAAATCAAAATTTCTGTTCTCTTGGTCTGATCTCCTATCTCTGTTTCAAGTCATTGCAGTCAAAAGAGGTGAAGTAACAGTAACAGGGTTGGAAGGGAACTTGGAGGTCATCTAATCCAATCCCCTGCTCACTCAGGAGACCTGTACTAGGGATTTGAACCACCGGTGACAAAGCTTCAATTAGTTTTGCACACCTTAATAATCTGGGATCAGATTTTTTATTATCAGAAAAATGCACACCAAAAAATTAGACATAAGGACAGTTATTCCCACTGTCCTATTATCACCCTGCTAAACAACTAATTCCCACAACTCTGTCAAACTACCTACTAAGGCTGTATTCTTCTTCTTCTCTTCTTTCCTATTACCTATTTCTTCATCTTCTTATGACTCTAACTTTGTTGCGTGTATTTTATGACTTATATTAATTGCTTTATTTAGTATCCCAGTATGATTTATGATGATTGCTTATTTAGTATGACTATCACTGAGTGTTGTATCTGGTGATTTATGATGACTGTATTTTATGATTGTGATCATGATTTATCACTTGTTGCTTGTATATACACTGGGAGCTTATACACCATAGATAAATTCCTTGTGTATCCAATCACACTTGGCCAATAAAAAATTCTATTCTATTCTATTCTATTCTATTCTATTCTATTCTATTCTATTCTATTCTATTCTATTCTATTCTATTCTAGTCTAGTCTAGTCTAGTCTAGTCTAGTCTAGTCTAGTCTAGTCTAGTCTACTCTACTCTACTCTACTCTACTCTACTCTACTCTACTCTACTCTACTCAAGTGCAGCCCAAGGTTTTAGTAAAATTCATTAAAAATTGTAGCTTTCAATATCAGTTCAATATACTGCCTCTAATACTAACAGCACTATTTGTCAGTTAAGATTCCTGTGAGAAATATCAACAACCTCAGATATGCAGATGATACAACTCTAATGGCAGAAAGTGAAAAGGAACTAAAGAGCCTCTTGATGCGGGTGAAGGAGGAGAGTGCAAAGGTTGGCTTGAAGCTCAACATTAAGAAATCTAAGATCATGGCATCTGGCCCTCTCAATTCCTGACAAATAGATGGGGAAGAAATGGAGGTAGTGGAAGATTTTATTTTCCTGGGCTCCAAGATCACCACACATGGGGACTGCAGCCAAAAAATTAAAAATTAAAAGACGTTTGCTCCTGGGGAAGAAAGCTATGGCAAATTTAGATAGCATACTAAAAAGCAGAGACATCACCCTGCCAACAAAAGTGCGTATAATCAAGGTTATGGTTTTCCCAGTTGCAATATATGACAGTGAAAGTCGGACCATAAGAAAGGCTGAGCGCCAAAGAATTGAGGCCTTTGAACTATGGTGCTGGAGAAGACTCCTGTGAGTCCCTTGGACTGCAAGGCGATCAAACTAGTCAATCCTAGAGGAAATCAACCCTGACTGCTCTTTAGAAGGCTAGGTCCTGAAGATGAAACTCAAATACTTTGGCCACCTAATGAGAAGGAAGGACTCACTGGAGAAGAGCCTAATGCTGGGAAAGATTGAGGGCAAAAGAAGAATGGGACAAGAGAGAACGAGGTGGCTGGATAGAGTCACTGAAGCAGTAGGCGTGAGGTTAAATGGACTCCAGAGGATGGTAGTGGACAGGAAGGCCTGGAGGAATGTTGTCCATGGGGTCACGATAGTTCAGACATAACGTTACAACTAACAACAACAACCACTTTTGTATGTTCTTTGAAGCCATTGCAAACAATGCAACTTGTTTCGATGACATGTTCATCATCACACAACAGAAAATATTTTTTTTCTTTTAAGCTAGATTGATTTAGTTGGAATAACAAGGATATAGTGAACCTAGCTCTAGGTTCTTGATAAAGTTTGCAATGTAATGAGTAATGAGTCAATCTTCTATCTGTAACTTATTATAAAATGCATAAATGGTGTGTAATTGGTAACCCCTTGTATCTTCCATCCAGACAGGCCATTGGCATTATTTGAAAGCAAAGTTATGTAAATATGTGTTGGAATTCATTATTGGAATGTATTGTTGGAATGTATTTCTATGCAACAACTACACTACTATGCAACCAGTACATGGTATTACTTAAAAGTTTGGATCTATAGTATATAGATCCGGCAGCAGTGTCAAACCTGCAGCGTCACGTTGCCGTCACGTGACACTTTGTGATGTTTTTCCCCTTTGTGGAGTTGGGGTGGGCATCGCCTGTGCATGATGCATCTGGCCTGCCCGTGGGCCACCAGTTTGACACCCCTGACTCTATACTCTTTTGCTCTAAGTAGTTTCCTGTTTCCCTTTAATTAAATAGTTGAGTAGTAAAGCACATGGTGACTGTACTCTTTGTTGGCTCTGTGGTGCTTTATATAAAACAGAATTTCTAACAATATAACATTCCTTGTCCTTCTTTAAAATACTAATACCACTTAGCCAATTTAAGCTTACATACCTGCTGTCTGTCATGTTTAAAATCTTTAAAAAAATAAGTAGTCCCTCAACAGTGTGTGATAATTTGTGTCATTCAGCAGTTCCTGATCTGTATGAGTGTAGTTTTAGACACAAGTTCACCCATCTATTACTGCTAAATTGTTTGTGGAGGCTTAGTTTGGTCAAATAAGTATTGGGCATGAAAACTAGTCTCCTAATATAAGATTATTGCTTTCATTACCTTTATATCTATTGATGGAAAGCCCACTTCTAAACTCAACATTGTGGTATAAATGGGTCTAAGCCTAAGATTAATTTTATGAATTTATTATGGAACCTAATTCTTCTACTTTACTGAAACCCCAAATCTGGGGCCCTTATGTGAACTATCTTAAGTATTAGCGACAAGAAGGGCATCTGGCCATTAAACACTCTGCTAGTGTTTAAATTGCCCAGACTCCACCCTGAAGGGATTACAAGGTCATTAAAAGATGATGTTGATGATGATATCTTAAGATATCTTAAGATATCATACTAACACAGAACATACTAATTATCCTCCTTTTTAATAGAAAAAGAAGCAAATGGCTCTCATTAATCTCATGGCCATTGTTCTTGTTGTTGTTATATATGCTTTCCATGACAGCATTTTAGTAAACTGAATACTCAAATTCTTAAATGGCAGCCCTTGTTCTATCTCATTCCCATCTAGTATCCATCTCTGTCTCTTTGGTCTTTTGCTTTAAACAAGCCCAGATGGCTTCCACCTGCTTCCTTCGGGTTGCTCTTAGCAATTCCTTTCCCATTAAATTTTGTCCATGCAGCTGCACTCTTCCTGTTTGTGCTAGGTTGGGGGTGGAAATATAAATTATTGCTAATAGATATATTTCCACTTGATGATGACCTCATTTTTACAAGGAAATCCTTGTCTTTTTAAATGGAATTGGAAAAAGGAAACTAACATTCTTTCTGGAAACTGAGGAGCGGTCCAAGCGAAGCTGGGAATCAGACTGCTGCTTAAGATGTTCGCAGCCGCTGTGGCTCTTCTAGTAAATGTGACTTCATATAGATCATCCTTCCAAATCTACACACAACACATTTGAACACAATGCCAACATCTTCAAGCAGGATCAAACCAGAAAGGTTGGATGGAAGAGAAAGATGGACTCCAGAATTCCAAAACATATCTTGAATTTAAATGCATCTTTCTTGATCATTTAAATATGAGCCAGCAGTGTGCTGCAGCTGCCAAAAAAGCAAACACAGTTCTAGGCCGCATAAACAGAGGGATAGAATCAAGATTACGTGAAGTGTTAATACCACTTTATAATGCCTTGGTAAAGCCACCCTTGCAATACTGCATGCAGTTTTGGTCGCCACATGTAAAAAAGATGTGGAGACTCTAGAAAGAGTGAAAAGAAGAGCAACAAAGATGATTAGGGGACTGGAGGCTAAAACATATGAAGAATGGTTGCAGGAACTGAGTGTGCCTAGTTTAATGAAAAGAAGGACTAGGGGAGACATGATAGCAGTGTTTCAATATCTCAGGGGCTGCCACAAAGAAGAAGGAGTCAAGCTATTCTCCAAAGCACCTGAGGGCAGGACAAGAAGCAATGGGTGGAAATTAATCAAGGAGAGAAGCAACTTAGAACTAAGGAGAAATTTCCTGACAGTTAGAACAATTAATCAGCCTCCAGAAGTTGTGAATGCTCCAACACTGTAAGTTTTTAAGAAGATGTTGGATAACCATTTGTCTGAAGTGGTGTAGGGTTTTCTGCCCAAGCAGGGGGTTGGACTAGAAGACCTCCAAGGTACCATTCAACTAAATTATTCTAAAAAACTTGATCCCATGGCAGGGTGAACAGACAGGTCTTTGTGGACCTGGAGATTCCATTGACTTTCCTGATGAAATTTGGCTAACCATTTTGAGCCAGAAAGCAAGAAAAAGTCCTACAATAGGATTAACCATTTTCAGCATCAAAATTTGGGTGCTTGGCAACTGGCATGTATTTAGGATAGTTGCACTGTCCCAGGGTCATGTGATTATCATTTGTAACCTTCCAAGCTGGCTTTTGAAAAGCAAATGGGGGAAGTCAGATTCATTTAAAGACCACATGAATGACTTAACATGATTACTTAATTATAAACCATATGATCATGTCATGTCTCATTTAATGACCATGGTGATTTGTTTAACAACCACGACAAAAAAAGACAGTAAAAATGGGTGCGGTCACATGATGTCTCATCAATAATTAATGTTATGGTCCCAAATGTGGTTCTAAATTGAGGACTATATGTACAGGTAGACTACAATAGAGCCCAAACCTTCACTTAACAACTGTGGTCATAACTCAAGGTTTACCTGTACACATAGTCCTTGATTTACAACCACATTTGGGACCATAACTTTCGTCATTAACAAGACATTATGTGACCGCATCCGTTTTTACAGTCTTTTTTTTTTTGATGTGGTTGTTAAGCAAATCACCATGGTCATTAAATGAGACATCACATGATTGTATGATTTACAATCTTTGAGCTTCCAGCTTCCCCCATTTGGCTTTGCTAGTTAGAAGCTGGCTGGGAACGTCGCAAATTGTGATCACCTTACCCCAGGATGCTTGCAACTGCTATAAATGCAATAGCAATAGCACTTAGAATTATATACCACTGTTATATGTTGGAAGAACAGTGCTTTACAGCCCTCTCTAAGCAGTTTACAGAATCAGCATATTGCCCCCAACAATCTGGGTCCTCATTTTACTGACCTTGGAAACTATTTGTCAATAGTTCTGGATCTCAATCGCATGACTGAGGGCCCTGGCAACTGTTGTAAGTTTGAGGACTGGTTGCTAGTCACTTTTTTCAGTGCTTTTTTCCAGCATTTTGAATGGTTGCTAAATCAGTGGTCATAAATCTGGGGCAATCTGTAAGGGGAGAAGAAATGAGAAACCCAGTTTTTCATTCTCAGTCATCCAGGTTATGGTTGTCTCAAAGGTATGTTGGAAGAAATATCCAGTTCCAGTTCCAAGCTGGGAGAAGCACACTGGAAACAAAATGGAGGCTGGAGCAAGGGTGAAATCCAGCAGGTTCTAACAGGTTCTGCAGAACTGGTAGCAGAGATTTTGAGCAGTTCAGAGAACCGGTAGCAGACATTTTGAGTAGTTTGGAGAACCGGCAAATACCACCTCTGGCTGGCCCCAGAATGGGGTGGGAATGGAGATTTGGCAATATCCTACCCCTGGAATGGGGTGGGAATGGAGATTTTGCAGTATCCTTCCCCTGGAGTGGGGTCGGAATGGAGACTTTGCAGTATCCTTTCCTTGCCATGCCCACCAAGCCACACCTACAGAACCTGTAGTATAAAAATTTGGATTTCATCACTGGGGTGGAGGCTGATTGGAAAGTTGGTTTAATGATGAAGCAGAACCACATAGGTGGTTCTGAGCAGCTAACCACATGGAATCGAGGAGGGGATTATATCTTCTCTTGGGCTTTGCACTTGAGCTTCCTGTCCCTGTGCAAGAACATGTATTCTATTGACTGTTGTCAGGCTCCCATGGTGCCATATAGGGATTATGTAGGGATCATAGCTGGCTCTATAGGCAAGGTACAAATTCTAGGTGATTTTCTAAGCTAAGTTTAGTTAAAGTGTCTGAAAGTGATGCAATAGTTTCTGTTTTGGTTAAATGGCTTTGCCCTGTTTTGGCTCTTGGGTGAGGGCTAATCTGCCTTTATTCAGACTTTGCTGCAGGGAGTTAATGGATTACCAAATCTGCATTTCTAAAAGCTGACCCAGCTCAGTATCTGCTTGGGGAAAAGGAGCTAGGGCTCTGAGTTTTTGTTTCCCTTAAGATTTTTTATTTCTCTTTTAGGGGAAATATTTTATCCTGTCTTTTAAAAATATTCCTCAAAACATTACATTCTGCTAGGAAGACGGGTTGGTGGTTTCCCACAGTTGCTTTTTTCTCTGAGCTTTCTTTGTTTTTCTTTGAAGATGTTTCACTTCTCACCCAAGAAGCTTCTTCACCTCTGACTGGATTGGTGGGGAATAGACCCATTTATGCTCCTTGCAGATAGGCTGGTCATTTGCATCCTTTTAGAGAGTTGTCTTTCCCCACCTTCCAAGAAAGTCCAGCTGCCTCCTGAAAAACCAGTTTTTATTTATTTATTTATTTATTGGTTTGATTTATATACCACCCTTCTCCGGTGACTCAGGTCGGCTTACAATGCGTTAAGCAATAACCTTCATACTTTTGTATATACCTGCTTAGTAGGGCTTTCGGCCCCCACTAAGCGGTGTTCTTTTTTTTTTTTATACCAAGTCAGCTTATTGCCCCCACAATCTGGGTCCTCATTTTACCTACCTCGGAAGGATGGAAGGCTGAGTCAACCTTGAGCCTGATGAGATTTGAACTCACAGTAGTTGCAGGCAGCTGGCAGCTAAGTGCTAATTAACAGCACTTTAGTCTGCTGCACCACCAAGGCTCCTATAATTCCTATAAATTATCTGGCTCTCATGTAGTCTCCAGCACTCTGATGAATCTTTGGCATCCCACTGTACCAAACATGATGCAGATGTTCCCTCTGGCCACCTCAATCTATAACAGCCAAGTTTTCTGTTTGTATTTCTCATAACTACTTGGACGTGGAAGTGGGTGTCTCTTGCTGCATATAAGACTTCAGGATGCAAACATTTGGCAGCTGGGCAATGTTGCAGAAGAAAATGGAAGTCACTTGTTCATCCAAACACTGAAGTAACAGTGTGGGAGAAGAGAAGGGGACTAATGTTGAAACAGAGGGAGACTGATTGAGAACAAACTGTGTGTCAGAAGAGGATCCTTAAAGTCGAAGAAAGCTGCCGTCTGATGCAGTCTTCCTCCTTTCTGAATCCTTCCTTTCCTATCTGCTCTCTTTATCAGCCAAAAACAGCCCCCAAAGTGGGATTAAAATATAATCCCAAATGTTATTTCAATATTTCCATATCTTCTGTTTACCAGACTTTGAACTTCAGTGTTCAAAAAAACAATGAAGAAAAAAAAATTACACTGGCTTTGATTGAAGTGAGAAGAAAACAGAACATCTGTTTGCAGACTGCTCAGAGTCTTAATGAGGACTTTTTAAGAGTCCTTTTGCTTCAGACCAAGAGTGGGCCATCTGCTTCCTTTAGCCTAGTTTCCATGTGACCTGTGGCCTAGATTCAATAAAATAGCAAATTACTGGCAAAAGCTATTTGTCCATGTGTGTTGGTTGGAGAGAAAAGAAAGTAAGAAAGTGAAAGAGAGAGAAAGAGAGAGTGAAGGAGGGAGAGAGAGAGAGAAGGAAAGAAAGAAAGAAAAGAAAGAAAGAAAAGAAAAAAGAAAAAAGAAAAGAAAGAAAGAAAGAAAGAAAGAAAGAAAAAGAAAGAAAGAAAGAAAGAAAGAAAGAAAGAAAGAAAGAAAGAAAGAAAGAAAGAAAGAGAATTACAAAAAAGACGTTGAACCTGGAAAAAGTGCAGAGAAGAGCACCTAAAATGATTACTGGCCTGGATACTAAAACATATGAAGAACGGTTGTAGAGTTTGGGTTTGGCTAATCTAGAGAAAAGAAGGCCTTTTAGGGGGGACATGATAGCAGTATTCCAGTATTTGAAAGGCTGCCACAAACAAGAGGTGGTCAACTTATTCTCCAAAGCACCAGAAGGAAAGATAAGAAACAATGGATGGAAACTAATCAAGGAGAGAAGCAACCTGGAATTAAGGAAAAACTTCCTAACAGTGAGAACAATTAGCCAGAGGAACAGCTTGCCTTTAGAAGTCGTGGGTGCTTCTTAAGGAGAGACTAGACAGTCACTTGTCTGAAATGGTATAGAGTCTCTTGCTTGAGCAGAGGGCTGGACTAGAAGATCTCTAAAGTTTCTTCCAGCTCTATTCCGGAAAGAAAGAAAGAAAGAAAGAAAGAAAGAAAGAAAGAAAGAAAGAAAGAAAGAAAGAAAGAAAGAAGGAAGGAAAGAAAGAAAGAAAGACAGACAGACAGACAATGGTGTTGAATACTTGAAAATCTATCTGTATCAACTTTGACTTTAACACCTCCCAAGGGCATCTGCAAGACAGGTAAAAAAAAGTCAAGATGATGTATACGGCTATTGATTGAAGCAATAAACGTTAAAAAGATGCACATTCAATCACATGCGTTGCAGACACCATCTTGCCTTATTAATGCCCTTCCCCATAGAGGCTTGGCCCTGCCCATCTTTGACTAATTAGACTATGGGCAAACCAGATCTTGAAAGAGCAAAGATCCCCCAGCAGAATTAAACAGCTTAAAGAAAAAATATGAGTCATCTACAACAGGTGTCCCTGATCTCCAGTCCACGGCCTGTTGGGAACCGGGCCCTACGAGCAGCGAGTGAGCGCACGAAGCTCCATTTGTGTAAGCCATCCTCTTCCCCCACCACCACTGCAGTCACCACTGCTGCCAATCTGTGGAGTGGGAAAAGTTGAGGACCACTCATCTACAACATGCAGCGTGAGGACTACAACAACTGCTATGCAAGAAAAGCAGGTAGTAGGCTAGCAGACTGCATCCATGAACACTAACTAGCAATCAGAAGACATGATGGAAACTCCTTAGTTGCGCAACACATGGGAAGACCTCACAGAGTTTCAACTGGAAATGAAGCATCCTAGATATAACTAAATCTGAAAATGATAGAAAATCCCTGGAAGCTTGGCATCAGACCAATGAGCCATCAACAGGCACATAGAGATAAACAACATCTATATACTATTTCAAAGTGACAATCAAAAGTTAAAAACAAAAACAAAATATTCAAAACACTTCTCCACTAGCAATCTATACCCAGATAAGCAGATATTAACACTAAGAATAATATTAGACCCACACTATCAACCCAGACAAACAAACAGTAAACAACAAATCAAAGAATTACCAAAACGACTCCTACCAACACTGACAGAGCAAGTGTATAAAAGTTACTAGTATATAAAATGAGAATAAGGCCCCATTCCCTTCTAGTAGTGATGATGTTACCTAATTCAGTAATGAAACATCTGCAAGAAAATCACTAAGCTCAGAGAGCACCAAGGACCCCATAGTTCAACCTTGAGATGCAACTATTCTCCTCTATTAGGGATTATTAAACCATTAAACCATTCTCCATAAAAGGAAATTATTAGGCCCCAGTTATACAAGCAGAAGAGATGAGGGACTAGAATATAAAATGAGTTGTTTCAACCGGTAGTCTACTGTATATCTTATCAGTTGGCAAGAGAGGGAGACTTTGGCCCTTTCTACATTAAAAGCACAAAAAGAAAAGTTCAAGTCTTCCAAACAAATCCGATTGTTTCCTCCTGAGTTGGAAAACCAAGAGTGGAATTTTGTGTGGGTGGCTTGAGGTCACCTCAGGTTCTGAAAACTAATTCCTGAGCAGAACAGACGTTCAAATCCATCCTTGTTTCTTAGTTTTAATAATATCTCCCTCCCTCCACCTTCTCCTAGACCCATGATGGTGAACCTGTGGCAATCTGTTAACCTTGATTGTTCGGAGCCTGAAGTGGTTGCCAATTGATTTCTGGGTGCAATTTATGGTGCTGGCTTCAACCTATAAAGCCCTTTGGTAACCAAATAACTACAGGGCTGTCATCAGTATCACTTATTAGAACATCCATGGAAAAGCTACTTACAGTACCACATACTGTATCTGCTTTTCTGGGACAGTGCTGGTGTTTGGGAACTGCCTCCCAATGGAGACTAGGCTAACCTTCTCCCCTTGCTGATTTTTTTAGGAGAAATGAACAACTATTTTATAGGGTATTCTCTTAAATTTATATATGGCACTGTCTTCTATTTTTTCTTTTTCTACTTTTTATCATCCACTAATATTTATTTGGTCAGTGGCCAGCACAAATTTAAAAGACAAATACCAGAGTAAAACAAATAAATACAATAATATATTAACAGCTAGCAGTATAAATCACAGAGTAGAACGTTTACTTCTCTATTACTATGTTAATACAGCATTTACATGGGTGATAAATCTAAAACATACTGTAAGTAAGGATAAAATAATTTTTTTTAAAAAAACTGTACTTTTTATTTGTTATCCTTGATGTTTTTGATGATCCAGGTTTGGGGTTCATGCTGTAGTTCCAACTGACATTATGATGGGCTTTAATCAGATAGTGGATGTTTCCATTTGTCCTATATTTTATGTATGCTGTTAAGATTTATTTGATTACGGTGGGGCAGAAGTTTGACGTATGAATGAACGAATCAATCAGTCAATGAATCAATCAATGAATCAATGTTTGGAAATAAAGATAAAGGAAAATGTTTCCATTGTCCAGTGATGTCCAACTCTAGCAGGTGATGCTTATCTCCGTTTCCTGACTGAAGGAGCCAGCCAACGAAATTTCCATGGTCATATGGCCAGCATGACTATACACCAAAGCACAGGGAACCTGTCATCTTCCCATCAAAGTGATACCAAAGTGATACCTATTTATCACTTTGCATGCCTTCATTGCTAGGTGGGCAGGAGCTGGAGCAAGTAACGGGAACTCAATACATCTCACAGCACCTGGGCCTTGAACCTGAGTTGTCAGCTTTCTAGGTGACACAGTGGTTAGAGTGCAGTACTGCAGGCTATTTCTGCTGCCTGCAATAGGCTGCCTGCAATTTGGCAGTTAAAATCTCACCAGGCTCAATGTTGACTCAGTCTTCCACCCTTCTGAGGTGGGTAAAATGAGGACCCAAATTGCTGGGGGCAATATGCTGACTCTGTAAACCGCTTAGAGAGGGATGTAAAGCACTGTAAAGCAGTATATACTGTAGGTCTAAGTACTATTGCTATCTTTAACTGTTAAGCTGCTGTGCCTCTTGCCTGCCATATCTGAGCTGCAAAAATGTCTAACTATTAGTTAGCAGCAGAGAGATACAGAATATTCTTCCTTTCGTTGCCAATTTAATCATCGCTATCTTTGCAGCCCAAATATTGTAGCTGAAGCCATTTGGAAAAGAAAGCAATGTGGCTAAGGACTGGATGACGGCTCACATCCTTAACCACAATTTACTCTCTAAATTTTGCCTTTCCCTTGGCCTGGGAACCAGACACCACCTTTCCTGGATTAACGATTGCACTTCCCAGAAAGGAAACAGTTTCCATCTCATGATGTCCTTCCAATTCATACATTTCCAAGCATGTTTAGACCACAGGCGTTTCCTAGAGGTAACTTAGTTGCACACTTCACTTTCTCTAAACTCATCTGACAGAAGTTGCAAATGTTCCTGGCCTGTAAAATTATTACTGGCATAGCCCATTAATTTCAAGTGCATTGTTTGGGTACAAATATAACACAATTCTTGACGTGACGTGATTGGTACTCTGCTGAAGTCACTAGGATGCCATGAGGTTGAGATCAGTTTCTTCCTTAAGAGTCATATCCGTTCATTTTGAAATAAAGCAGCCCTCTGGCCTGAAGGAAGCACGGTCTATTGGTTAAGGGGAACGTAAGATAAACAGGAGAGAACTCACTTTCTCAATTTAGTCTGAAGGAGTAAGCAGGATTAAATTAGAATCAAGTCAGGTGTTTCTCTATTGTCTCTCTAAACTTAGAACTTGGATGTTTAGTTGATGGATTGGAAGCTCCAGGAGGGTCAAGAGCCACTTAGAGGGGGCTGCAATTGTTTAAAATCTTATCAATCTCATGTTGACACAGTGCAAGAACTCTTGATAGGTGTCCTGGGTTTTGCTCTTTGATTTCTCTGTGCAAATCATGTGGGCAAAGGGGTTTTTGGGGAGGGAAGGTATTTCTTCCAGTCAGTGTTGACTCCTGACAACACTGGCATTTTCTTGGCAAAGTTTTTCAGAAGCAGTTTGTCTTCTTCCTAGGACTGAGAGAAAATGAGTGGTCCCAAGTCACGCAGCTGGCTTTGTGACCAAAGCAGGGCTAGAACTCATGGTCGCCTGGTTTCTAGACTTGTGCTTTAACCTCTACACCAAACTGGCTCTTAAAAAAGCAGTAGGCACATGTACAATTATTTAACTTCGATGAACTAAGATAATCTTTTGGGCAGAGTCTTTCCTGTGGGGGCACCAGATTTATCAGTTGGGGTCCTGGAAAAATCTGCCCAATCACCTTTCTTCCTGTTCTTAGGCCAACAGTGGAATACATTGAAGAAATATATTTACAATTCACCTCTGCAGAATGAGACAACTCACCATGGCCAACTTGCCATGATTAACTCGCCATAGCCAACTCACCATAGTCAATTCACTATGGACAACTCGACATGGGACAGCTCAGAGTGGCCAAGTCTCCGTGGGGCAACTCACTGTGGGACAATTCAATAATTCCATTTAATTATTTAAAATAATTAAATAATTATTTTATTTTTTGTCATTCACATTTCATTCTGTCCTTCCTTTGTGTCTTTTCTTTAATGATTCTATTCCACCATTTCTTCTATATTAGTATAACTCTTCTCTCACGGCGAGTTGTCCTGCAGCGAATTGACCACACAAGTTGACCGCAGCGAGTTGGCCACAGGTGAGTTTCAGCAGGTTCTGACCAGTTCTGGAGAACCGGTAGCGGAAAATTTGAGTAGTTCGGAGAACCAGTAGTAAAAACTCTGACTGGTTCCACCCCCATCTATTCTCTGCCTCCTAAGTCCCAGCTGATCGGAAGGAAATGGGGATTTTGCAGTAACCTTCCCCTGCCATGCCCACCAAGCCACACCCACAGAACCGGTAGTAAAACTTTTTGAAACTCACCACTGGAGTTGGCCATAGTGAGTTGTTTTAGATCCCACCTCTGTGATTTTATTTCTTTTCTTTTTCAAATGGTTCTTTTGCTGCCACTGAGTTTGGAATAGTTTGGTTTTATTCAGTTTACTTTTCCAGCGCTATTTATGCCATTCTCAGATCTCAGCTTCGTGACAAGACTGCAAGGGGAGGCAAAGAATAACCTCTTTCGGTGGTGGGTAAATAAACAAGGGAAATTGGCAAAACAAAACAATACACATTATCCATTGGTAAGACAAGGGAAATGCATACATCGTGTCACTTTTAAGCAACTGCCTTCCAGGAGAATTGCTACTCCATTTCCATATGTATTTCAGCCCTGGAAAAACAGCAAAGGGCATCCATGTTATCACCTCATAAGGAAAAGAGGTGGCAACTGGTAGATGTCCCCACCAGAGCAGGTTGAGTCACAGGTTTCTCAGTTGATGCCTAAGCAAAAACAACCAAATTAGCTTTCTGTGTTGAACTCTTTTCTGCAAAGGTTCAATTTTTTTTTTTGGTGCCTTTAAGTCCATTTTTTTATTTTTTGGCAATCGCCTGGACAAGTCCTTGCAGTTTTCTTGGCAAGATTTTTCAGAGGCAGTTTGCCATTGCTTGCTTTCCTAGGGCTGAGAAAGACAGACTGGCCCAAAGTCCCCCAGCTGTCTTTGTGCCAAAGTATATACCATTATACCAAACTGGTTCTTAGTGTGGCAGTTGCATTACAATACTGCATATTTGAGAATCGCTATGCTATAGAGGTTAAAGTCTAATGTTTAGAAGTAAGGGTGATCTCCTGCCTAGCTCTAACCGCAATGAGTGAATCGTTTTTATTCACAGCAGGAAGTCATGAAATAGTCCAGCTGCTGGCCCAGGTGAAGATAAGAAAAATCAGAGACGTGTAAAGACAAATTCACGTGCAGAAAGCAGCTCCCCAGTCTTTCCTAATAGCTCACTTCACATGCCAGCACTTAAGAGATAAAGAGCTTATTGAAAGAAGGCATGTATCTAGATAGCTCTATTCATAAGCAAAGCAAATACATTCAAGACAGGATATTTTGAAATTCCTTGCAGCAAAAATTGACAGCTAACAAAGGCAGAATGGTAGGATTAGAAAGCAGCCCCTCACCCAAGATCTGAACACAGGACGAAAGCCATTAGCCACAATAGGAATTGCCGAACACCCTTTCAAAACACAAGCTCCTTCATTGCACCACCCCCAGAATAGTCCAAACTTCAAAGTCACAGAAACCTATAAAGGTCCGTCCAATCATTCAACCAATTTGTCAGCTGCCCAGAATCATTGGTGATTCATCAATAAATCATCTGCTTCAAAGATCTGGGTCCAGAATGTTAAATTTACACAAGCACAGAACTTAAGGGAAAATTTTTATAAGATGTTTTATAGATGGCATTTAGACCCAAAAAAGTTATCATGTATGTATCCAAATGTTCAACCTAAATGTTGGAGGTGCGATTGTTTGGATGCAACATACTTTCATATTTGGTGGACATGTAGAAAATTGAAACCATTTTGGATTAAACTTTGGTGGGTAATGCAGAATATCTTGAAGAAGAAGCTGGAGTTCTCTCCTCAGTTTTTTTTTGTTGGGAATAGTTAAGGGCTGTTCAGTAATCGACACTAGATTAATATTGTATATGATTACCGCAGCCAGATTATTGATAGGTCAATATTGGAAGAAAGATAAAGTGCCTACTATAGAGGAATGGATATTGAAGATGTCTAATTTGGTAGAGATGGCAAAAATTTCTGCATACCTAAAGGAAAGGACCCCTTTTGAAGTTTTTGCTAAGGAGTGGAGGAAATGGGTAGAGTATATGAAGAACAAATATCAAAGTAAGAAGTTTCAATTAGTGCTCAGTTGAATTAGAATTAGAATTTTACTTATTTAAGTAATTTAAATGAAAGGTATTGAATATGAAATATCTGGCTTATTATTATTAAAGAGAAATGGATTATTATATTTTATGTGATTGAATTTATAAGTTGGATGTATAGACTAAATGTCAAAGAGAAATGTATCTTTTTTGATATAAAGTAGGTTACTAGATTTTTTATGATAAAAAAAGAAATGTTAGTATATCTATTTTTTAAGAATGGAATAAGTTTAATGTTGGGAATTATAGCTAATGTTATATTTTTTCAGCAGTACTAAGCATAGTATGTGGATGATGTTTAAAATATATTACTAGATTTTTAAAATATGTTTAGAGTTAAGTGTTAAGTGTATTATTTAAAGGGATCTCACCTTTAAAGATTGTTAAATATGTTAAGGTTGATGTTTGTTAAATAGCGGAAGTCAAGGGGGGGAGGGAGGGATAGGGGGGTTAGGGTGGGGTGTTGGGAGAGGGAGGGGGAAGGGGGTTTTTATAATAAAATGTAATGTAAAACTTTTTCAATAAAAAAAAAATCATCTGCTTCATCAATAAACTTTTCTTTTCAATCAGCCTCCATGTTTCCAGTGTCTTTCTCCCAGTTTCAGTTCCAAGCTGAGTTTGGATTTTTCTTCCAACATGTGCTAATTGCAAAGGAGAAGTTTTCATTCTTCTCTGCCTAGCATGGAAGCCAATTCCACTTTTTTGCCAGCCTAATCTCTGGGTTGCATGGAATGGCATGCATTTACCTGCACAAAATCTTGATAACACCTGAGTATCAAGAGACGTGTTAAATACGTCTTTAAATTGCCCCTATACCGGTAGTCCTTATGAACACAATCGAGCCCAACATTTCTGTTGTTAAGAGAGACATTTGTTAAGTCAGTTTTGCCCCATTTTATGATCTTTCTTGATACTGTTGTTAAGTGAATCACTGCAGCTGTTAAGATAGTAACAAGGTTGTTAACTGAATCTGTCTTCCCCATTGACTTTGCTTGTCAGAAGGCTTGCAAAAGGGCATCACATGACCCTGGGTCATTACAACTGTCATAAATATAAGTCAGATGCAAAACATCTGAATTTTGATCACATAACTGCAAGGATCTTAAGTGTGAAAAACAGTCAGCAGTCACTTTTTTCAGTGCCATGGTAGTTACTTTGAACATTAAATCAGTTCATTAAATGAACTGTGGTAAGTCGACTACTACTTGTACTACTTATGTCAGCACTATTTTACACTCACAAACACTATTTCTTCATACAGGAGAGCATTTAATTCTGAAAATGTCATTCTTCATTCATTCTTCTTTTCAACCAAGTGATCCATATCGAAGACTGCTTGTTAAAAGGATTATTGTACAGTGTGTAGCTCATCTTCTCTCATTCTCCCTGCTCCTCTAAACTCCTTAACAAATTATCTTTGGAAAATGAAACAATGGAAGATATTGTCAGAAGAAGACAAGGGAGAATTACAGATGGGAGACAAGTGAACGATGGAGGAGGTAGGATCATTAGGCAATTACTTCGTCATCTGGAAGTAACACAAAATTCTTGCACATCATTGTCAGCTCCTGCGTATCCTTTTTTCTTTTTTTTTACTGGCTTCTTACTCATTTCCTTTCTCCCCCCCCCACCCCTTGCTTCTTCTGAATTGCAGTACTGTAGAGCAAAATTTCACAAGAGAGAAACAAGGGAAAGAAACAAGACCTCCATCACTACCCAAACTGGGAAACAGAAACTGACTAAGTACAAAACAATGTGAGTATGTTTCCTGTACCGACTCAAGGACTCGAAGAAAATGAAGGAAGTTAGTTATCATTAACTAACAGCATTGCAGTCCCTGTTGTGGTCAATGACATCCTTTGATAAGTGTATCTCAGATTTCCAAATTCTGCCCTCTGGGAAATATATCATTTCTATGCCACGAGGAAGCTCAAAATTACCTTTCCAAATACAGGTAGTCCTCAGCTTATAACAGAGCCCAAAATTTCCATTGCTAAGTGAGATAGTTGTTAAGAGAATTTTGCCCCATTTTACTGCCTTTCTTGCCTCAGTTGTTAAGTGAATCAGTGCAGTTGTTAAATTAGTCACATAGTTGTTAAGTGAATCTAGCTTCCCCATTGACTTTGCTTGTCAGAAGGTCGCAAAAGGTGATCACTTGACCCCAGGACACTTCAACCATCATAAATATAAGCTAGTTGCCAAACATCCAAATTTTGACTATGTGACCACAGGGGATGCTGCAACGATTGTAAGTATGAAAAAGGGTCATAACAGCATTTTTTTCAATGCTGTTGTAATTTTGAATGGTTACTAAACAAATGGTTGTAAGTTTAGGACTACTGTATATGTTGTTAAGGGGAGCCTATTTAGATATCAAAGGCAGCATAGCTCTCAGAATATTTAAGAAGGCAGCAATTTACCATTGTTTAACATCAGTCTTAAAAATTTGGCACAGTTTTCAAACAGGGATGGGGGTACTTGGCGCCCTTCACACATTGGACAACTAAAATTATTTGCATTGCTCGCTATTGGCCAGATTGACTAATTGCGCTTCGTAGTCCAGCTTTATCTACAGTACAGCAGAGTTTCTCAAATTGGGGAATTCTGGGACTTGAAATCCACACATCTTAAGGTTGCCACAGTTAACACTGATGTGGAGGACAAGTAAGAGTGGCCAACTTTTAGTTGCATCTCCCATGTGCAAGAAATGGGGGCTCCCTGAAGATATAGTTCATATCATTGTAACATCACCCCAACAGCCTGGATTTGCAGGAGTTTTATGGCACTCAATAGGTGCTTCTGGAAGATTGGTGGTAAAAGGAAACTAGGCCATTAAGGAACACAATGATTGGATGCCTTCAGAGCTGACTCCAGCCACAACATAGAAAAGCTCAAAGAAGCAGTGCAAGGGTCAGGGTTCCCACAGATGTCCTAATTAAATCATGGGTCTTGAGCCAAGTTTCAAAAGAAATCCAGTTATTTATTAGGAGCTTCATGTCCACACATTTCCAAGTGAAGCCAGCTCTGACCCTACATAATTTACACTCCAATTATGACCCTGTTCCCCCCTCCCCACAGGGTGTGTCATCACTCATATTTGCCAATGGAGCAATTTCAGGGAGTAATAGAGGTCACTCTCCTCGGCTGCTGTAGGTAGCCCTGGGATATAGCCTTGAGAGAGAGAGATAAGCATGGAATGTGCATCTGTCTTTTGCTGCTGTGCCATTTTGCCAGTTTCCCATCCCTCCTGGCCTATGGCAACTCAAGAGCAGGCCAGAGGTGCTTTGCGAGTTGACAACAAGATTGGAAGTTATGGAGAGACCTGGTCCGTAGAACCATCAACAGTTGGACACAACTGAATGGATAACATCAGCAGCCGCAGGTGCTTCTGTAAAAGCTTTAGCCATCTCCCTTATTCTCCAAAATGGATGGGAGGGTGGGGCGCGGAATGAGAAGAGCAATGGATAAAAAGAGTCAGAAGAAAATCTTTGGTTCAGTCCACTCCAAAGGATTGTGGCAGCAGAAAAAGAGTTCTGAGAGTGTGATGTATGTGGCTTTGGCCCATACGTTGTCCACATATTTTATATATTTCCTTATGCAAAACATTCTCCAGCCATACATGGATAGGGGCAGATTTATCAATGGAGATTTAATACAGGGGAGGCAAAAAAGGACGATGCTAACATTACTTGTCTTTGGGGAAAAATCTGCCAGCAAATTTTTGTACAGATATCCAATGTTTGGCTTCCTTCCTTCCTTTTTTCTTTTGAGTTGCCATAAAATAGCAACATTTCTCAAGGAAAGAGAATTATCCCAAAGGTATAATTATTTCACAACTTCCCTATCATTCTTATAGAAAGATTAATTAAAGGCCGCAGATCTTATGCCCAATGAGAATTATTTCTTAGAAATGTTATAAAAGGCTATCTAGGCTGCTGGGAGTGGCATTCCTGGATAATCTTGTATCAGTGCCAGTCTTGTATAATTCCAACTTTCTGAGCATTGCGGGGGAAGAAATGTATTCCTATCTGCCTCATACTTATTGTGACTTAATAATGGAAATATAACACTCCAAATGCATCACCCCAAATGATGGGAACGGCACTCCTGTAGCCCAGGAGTCAGCTCTGGTTTGACACAAGGGTTTTGAAGTTGATCTATTTAAAGGGGAGAGCTTTGAGGCACTACAGGTATTCCTCGACTTACAAACTGTTCATTTAGTGATCATTCAAAGTTACAATCGCACTAGAAAAAATGATTTCACACTGGGGTGAAATCCAACAGGTTCTAACAGCTTCTGCAGAACCAGTAGTGAAATTTTGAGCAGTTTGGAGAACCGGTAGCGGAAATTTTGAGTAGCTTAGAGAACTGGCAAATGCCACCTCTGGCTGGCCCCAGAGTGGGGAGGAATGGGGATTTTGCAGTATCCTTCCCCTGCCACGCCCACCAAGCTACACCCACCAAGCCACAGCACACCCACCAAGCATCGCCCACAGAACCAGTAGTAAAAAAATTTGGATTTTTCCACTGCTTGCTTCTCACCTTTCTTCACACTTAAGACTCTTGCAGCATCCCCATGGTCACATGATCAAAATTCAGATGTTTGGCATCTGACTCACATTTGTGACGGTTGCAGTGTCCCAGGGACATGTGATCCCCTTTTGCAAATGTCTGACAAGCAAAGTCAACGGGGAAGCCAGATTCACTTAACAACTGTGCTATTAGTTTTAACAACTGCAGCGATTCGCTTAACAACTGTGGCAAGAAAGGTCATAAAACGAGGCAAAGGTCAGTTAACAACTGTCTCAATTAGGAGCAGAAGTGTTGAGCTCAGTCGTGATCCTCAGTCAAGGACTACCTGTATTCTGGAACAGCTGATAGTTGGGGTCTCTTTGAAGCATTTATATGAAATATTCATGCCATACTTCTTAAATACTGCCCATGGTTGGAATTAATGAGGTGAAATGGATTGCTGCAGTTAACCGTTTATTACTTCTAACCTTAACAAGGCAACCCAGAACAGAACAAGAGCAACACGTGAGTAAGTTGACAGCTCTTATATAGTGAGCTGTAAAAAACACCCTAGCCAATAGGTGCGCTTCAATTTCCCACCTGGAGGGAGTTATGGACCAACCAATCAGAACGTGTCTACGTCGGCACGTTCCTTGCTCCACTTGGCATCTCCGCAGACACAACACCCCTTTCCTCCATAATGGAGCATGCATAGTCTGCTAAGTAGCTGGAAGTCGGTGGCTCTGCCCTGATCTTCTTACAACAGGACCAATTTCCACAGGAGCAGGTTGCAGTTGTTGAGCCTCCAGAACCTCCGGCGACTGGGAGGCTGCTTTGATTGTTGGCATCTCTTCTGAGGGTTAGCCAGTTTCAACAGGTGCATTTTGTGAAGGAAACACTGTGTTTGTGGGGGATGACCAGAGCTCAGGTTGGTTGTAGAATTCCATGGTCGCGGACAGGTCAGTATAGGGCCTTGCAGATTGCTGATGGAACACAGATGGTGCACGCCTTCTTAACTGATCGATGGGTCGTCGCCAGGTGTGGCCATCTTGAAGGGCGACCCTATAAAAGTAGGGTCCAATTATTTCCATTATTTGTCCAGGCACCCACCTTTGAGCGCCCCCAAAAGTCATAGCATAAACAGCATCTCCAATGTCAAAAAATCGAGCACGCTTATCCACAAATGGCATGTGTTCACATGTATAATTGGGATGGAGTCAATCCAGGGTAGTCCTGAGTCATTCACCCCATCAATAGCTTCGCTGGGCTGTGATTGGTGATTGGGCACGGGGTGGCATGCTGGACTAATAGATATTTAAATACTCTCTCTTGCCAATCCCTGACCCTAACTTACACAACACATCTTTGGCAGAGCGGACAGCCCGTTCTGCCAATCCATTAAGCGAAGGGTGAAATGGGGCCGTCTGGGCATGGCAGACTCCTTGCCTCACAAAGAACAGCTGGAATGGGGCAGAGGTAAATTGTGGTCTGTTATCCAACACCAAGGTGTCGGGCAACCCATGGGTGGCGAACAGCTGCCTCAATGCCCAAATTATTGCATCGGAAGTGGTGGATGCCATACTAACCAGGTCCACCCACTTAGAATAGGCATCCACCATGACCATAAAAGTGCACCCTAGAAATGGTCCAGCAAGATCCACATGTATTCATGACCAAGGTAGCCTAGGGGTCTCCCATTCCCTTACTGGGGCAATAGGCGGTGCAGCTCTGGATAGTTGGCATTCCTGGCATCCGTCCACCCATTGAGTGATTTCTTCAACCGGCGTTGAAGCCGTAGGTCTCGCACGCCACACACTAGCTGCTCTAACAACGAGTCCTCTAAATAGTGAAACTCACAGTCTAGGGCAGCTCGTAAAGAGGCCATATAGTGATTAATAGACTCCTCTTCTTTCTGTATTATTTGCTGGAATGCAAACCTCCTGGATATTCATGATGGTGTTGGAGAGTAATGCTTCCTCAGCTTCGCTAGGAGTACTTCCCAGGGCACCTCATACATGGGTTGCTAGCCTTTCCAAAAATTTCATGGCCACAGGAGTTTAAGAAATGATCCCTCTTCCGACTACTTGCTAGTTATGTGAGATCATTTGCCCTCAGGAAACACTCAAATCTTTCCAAAAATGCATCCCAGGTTTCATTAGCTGGGCTATATGCAGCAAATGTAGTTAAAATAGTCATCCTGAGAGGACCAGCATCTGGAGATTGCCTCAGTGACCAAGGCAGTGTTTAATCAATGTGCCTTTTTTCAGCTCTATGACTCAGTCTTATATTGCTTCCGAAAATCCCAAGCCTCGTCGCCACTTCTTAAATACTGTCCATGGTTGGAATTAATGAGATGAAATGGATTGCTGCAGTTAACAGTTTATTACTTCTAACCTTAACAAGGCAACCCAGAACAGAACAAGAGCAACACGCAAACAAGTTGACAGCTCTTATATATTGAGCTTTAAAAAACACCCTAGCCGATAGGCGCACTTCAATTTTCCGCCTGGAGGGAGTTATGGACCAACCAATCAGAACGTGTCTGCGTCAACACGTTCCTTGCTCCACTAGGCATCTCCACAGACACAACAATACTACTATACGTGTGTGTGTGTGTAGGCACATCCACGTTGACTTCTGGTGGCTTTCTGAATAAGTTTCTCCATTGTTCTTGGCAAGATTTTGGAAATGGTTTGCCCTTGCCTTTTTCCTAGGGCTGAGAGAGAATGACTGGTCTATGGTCCCCCAGCTGATCACCCAACTCACATTCTCCTAGTTTCATGCCTGGAGCCTTAACCACTATTTCAAGCTAACTGGAGCAAGTTTTAATTGGTGGCTAAGCCTACTCCTCTTGCCATTTGTAAAAACCTGCTTCTTCCTCAGGCCCCACCTCTCATCAGTAATTGGTTGATGCTTTCCCACTGGCTGCCAATAAGAGGGGAGAAAAATAAAACTAGGGGAAATTCACCAAACCGTGTCCTTAATATATCCTCTACACTCTAAATAAGGATAGCAACCTTTGCTGGCCTCATGCCAGTAGCAAAACAGGTCTTTCCCGAAGGGGCCATTCCTGATTAATTTCCTTGATCTTTCCCCCTCATGTGCAGCTGAGAATTATAAATAAACTTTAGGAAGAACTGCATTTTCTCCTTTCTATTTTGTGCATCACACGCACAGAAACATACACACTTTTCCTTTTACAGATTCAGAAACACTAGTTGTATACACATCTAACCTTTTGCTAATTCCTAGGAAATATCAATCACAGCCATGAAATTATTCCAGGCCTTTGTTATTCTGTTTCTATTACATACAGCTTGTGTATGCTCATTACTGTAGCTATGTGGTATTTCTTAAGGAAATGTGAGCTGTTTTTTAATTTGAAGAAAATGCATGGCATAAGTAGGCCATGGGTTCCGCATATAAAAATAAATATTCTTCATCTGATGGATACATTTCTGATGCTAACCATCTAGAGATCTTTAAAAATATAGTATAGTCTGCAGATAGGATTATATTGCCAATTATGAGGAAAATAACTAATTTTCCATTATTGTTTCAG
Organism: Coluber constrictor foxii; assembly: GCA_038048745.1. Lineage (NCBI taxonomy): Eukaryota > Metazoa > Chordata > Lepidosauria > Squamata > Colubridae > Coluber > Coluber constrictor. Next base: position 57,818,887 of record CM075961.1, on the reverse strand, counting down.
AAAATCCTGCAATTTTGAGGACTGTTGCCTTCATCGCCTCCTCAAGCCAGGCCTAAAAGCTTAAAAGTGGGAGCCTGCAAAATCACCAGGGAGAGGGTGTTCCATAAGGTAGAGGCAGCCAAGGGAAATGCCCGCTTCCAGGGGTAAAATTCAGAAGGTTCTGACAGGTTCTGGAGAACTGGTAGTAGAAATTTTGAGCAGTTTGGAGAACCAGCAAATACCACCTCTAGCTGGCCCCAGAGTGGGGTGGGAATGGAGATTTTGCAATATTCTTCCCTGGAGTTGGGTGGGAATGGAGATTTTGCAGTAGCCTTCCCTTGTCACACCTACCAAGCCATGCCCACCAAGCCACACCCACAGAACCGGGAGTAAAAAAAATTGGATTTCACCACTACCCGCTTCTGTGGTCCCATCAGATTACAGAATTTCAGAAAAGGGACCAGATCATGCCTACCTGTTGAAATACATATTAGAATGTATTTTGTATTGCAACAACAATATATTTTTGTATTGCAACAACTACAGAATTATTCAGCCAGTAGATGGTAATGTTTAGTTTGCATCTATGTTTATAATCTAGGATTCCTTTTGTTCTGAATAGAGTTTCCTGTTTCCTGTTACAGTTAAAACAGTTGAGCAGTAAAGCACATGGTGACTGTACTCTTTGTTTGTTTTGTGGTGCTATATATTTCTAACAGTCCCTTATCAGGTCTAATGGGATGGGTGGATATTCTTAGGGCAAGACAGTCCCACAAATAAAATAACCAGGTCTTGTGCTGTGTAGCGCTTTAAAAGTGATAACCAGCATCTTCCTCAGAATTGCACCCAGAAGGAAACTGGGAATCAGTATGGATTGCACAACATCGAATTGGGTGGTATAACTATTGTTGTCTGTGTGCTGCTGCATTCTGGATCAGTTGGCGCTTCTGAATGGTCTTTAAGGACCACATAAAGTGCATTGCAATAATCCAAACAGAAAGTGACTAAGGAGTGAGTACATACCGAGCAAACCAGGATGATTCCTCTGATAAAAACTTTAAAGGAATTTAGAAAAGTATTGATCCTTCATTATGACTATTGCTTAATCTTTTTCTACTCTGTTTATATACTATTATAGAGCAGGAATAAAGGGAGTTCTTAGGAACTTGATAGCTGTCCAGATGAGGTGAGAAAAATCTGTCTGGGAAAGGCAATCTCTAGATACCCAGATCCATTTAAGGTTTTAAAATCAAATTACCATGGTGGGTACGTTTATGTCATATTCTGTGCTATGCTGAAGACACTTCCATCTAGCTAACAGTGGCTCTAAATGGCATTCTGTACTTTGAGATTGCCCAGCAAAATCTCAGAATAAACAGAGGGAATAATATTTATTTCAATATGGTTACTGAGAAGAGATTACTATATGCACAAAGATGGCAAGATTTGATACCACCATTATGGAGGAATGGTTGGTGAAGTTGATAGATTTTGCTGAAATGGATAAATTGACTTCTTTGTTTAGGGAAAAATCATGACCTACATTTATTGGTGACTGGAAGCCTGTTATGGACTTTTTCCATAAAAATGAAAAAATGTGATTTATGGTTTAGATGATTAGGTAGGATATGTTATAGAAAGAAGAGTAGATGATATAATATTTCTACTTATAACTGCTGTGATGAATATCTGAAGCCATTTCAGTATTTCTTCTTTCTTTCATTTCTCAGGATCTCTTTGTATCAAAGTTAGCTTCAGGTGGGGACAATCTAAGGATCAGAGCCTCTAAATGATCAACAACTTGAGATCCACCAGTAGATTCTGACCTACCTACCACTGTCTATAGTAACTGGCTTCTCCAGGTGGAGCCGTGGTGGCACAGTGGTTACAATGCCATATTGCAGGCTGATTTTGCCCATTGTCAGCAGTTTGATCCTGACTGGCTCAAGGCTGACCCAGACTTTCATCCTTCTGTTGTGGCCTGTCAGCGGCCTGTATAGATTGTAGCTGATTCTGACAATGAGGAGGCTGGTGTCGTGCTGCGCCAGCAGCCTGTGCAGTTGACACTCGAGTTGGATAGTGAGAAGGCTGGAAAAGATGTGATGCCAGAGGCAGAGATTCAGTCAGGGCCTTCCAAACCTCCAGAAGCTCCTTTAAGTGAACAGGATGAAGAGGAGGAGCCTCTTCTCAATGCATGGGAGTGCAGAGCTGCCAAAAGGCAGGAATGGCTCCTCAGGAAGAGGTCTCCTTGAAAGTAAGGCTTGGGGCTAATTGGTCACCCACTTAGCCTATTTAAGGAGGAATGCTGCTTGCAGCAAGCTGTAGGGAACAACTTTAGTTTAATCTCCTTCGCGTCTGGATTCTCTGCAAAATTGTTTCTGGGCTTTCTTCCAACTCTAGTAAGAGTGTGATTACCTTATCTTAGAATTCTGGTAGGCTGTTAAGACAGTTTATTAACAGATTTGGTTGATAAAGGCTAAGTTTTTACGAGACCGCCTTCTGCTACCAACAGCCTCTCACCGACTAGTACACTCCCATAGAGAGGGACTTCTCAGGGTGCCGTCGGCCAAGCAGTGTTGGCTGGCAATCCCCCGGGAGAAAGCCTTCTCCGTAGGGGCACCTACCATCTGGAACAAACTCCCCCCGGAGATACGGAGGATCCTGGGCCTGCGCACGTTTCAACGTGCTTTCAAAACATTTTTATTTCAGCAGGCTGGCCTGGCCTAACTCTCCTTTTTAAACTTTTTAAAGTGCTAATTTGTTGTGAAATCGGGTGTTTTAAATTGTTTTGGCCAAAATATTTAATAATTTTAATGGGTCTTAATCTTTGTATTATCTGTTCACCACCCTGAGTCCCTCTGGGAGTAGGCCAGTATATAAATGTGATAAATAAATAAATAAATAAATAAATAAATAAGTTATTTGAGTAAAATAAGCTTTTGATAGAGTTTGTGTGTGCTGCGTTCTTTGAGGTCCATAGCTGGGGCAGAACACCTTCCGAAGTCAGTAGAATGAAGACCCAGATTGTTGGAGGCAATATACTGACATTGTAAACTGATTAGAGAGGGCTGTAAAGCCTTATGAAATGGTATATAAATCTAAGTGCTAAATTGCTTCCCAGAGTTTGCAGCAGGATCTATGCTCTGCTCAGATCCTCTGGATGTTCAGGAACTGAACCAGGGGTCTTTGGCATCTGAAGCACATGATCCCTTTCTGCAGGATAAGGGCTGTGAGAGTTATACAGAGACAGAGCATGACTGTATGGTTGCACGTACAGCTGACAACTGCTTGAGTCCAGAGCATAAATAGTCAAGAGACACACATATTAATAGAATCACAGGACAGGTTGGATAAGTCAGAGAGCGGTTCCAGGATGCTGAGGCAATCTTAGCCTTTCCATCATCTCCCTCCCCTTTCTTCTCTCCCCCTCCTTCTGCCCATTATTTTCTTCTATTCCCTATGTTACATCATCCTTTCCTGTCGGTAGCTTGAAAGCAGCTGCAGAATGATAATATTTAGACTTTGGCATCCTCGTGACCCCATGTTAGGAGCAGTAGGAGCAAGAGGCACCCCGTGACTCACCCTTGGGGAACCTAGTGAGTGTGTGGGGAAATGGAAGTGGGCGGAGAGTTGTAGGCAAGGCAAAAGTCAAGGGGAAGGTCGTTTACCTCTGTTGTAGAGCGTGTGTGTATATATATTGGTGAGTTTGCTGTTTTGGAGCAAACTTGGCACAGAGCAAGAAGGAAGACACTCTCCTTATTCTGACTATTCTCATTGATTGGGTGACTGGAAGTTTACTAGACTCCCCAGTTCCTATCCCAAGAATAACAACCTATAGAAGTTCTGGACTGCATTTCTTACTGAATTCTGGACATAATTCCTGGGTGAGACCAATAAGGGCAGGAATCTAGAATTCTCTGTAGTCTTCCCTCAAAACAATAGAATCCAGTGACTGGCGAAAATAGGCTAAGACTCGAACCTTGCATTCCTCTCTGAATTTCTTCTGAGGGCAAGACTATCTGCCATCCCAGAACTACATTTTGCCTGGATCAGCCATCCTTGAGCCATGCTGTCCATTTCAATTCTTCTCCAATGCAACGGTTATTTCCTGCTTCCCATTAAGCTGCTTTTCTGGGCTGCATTGGTCTCCAGGACTGTGACCTCTCCAGTGCCAAATTCCAACCCTCTGTACCAATTTGATGGGCAAGTCCGGCTTCGCCATCTCTACACGGCCAATGAACGGCTCCACCTCCACCTGGAGATCTTCTCAGATGGCACAGTGCGTGGCTCCAAATACCAGAACCCCTTCAGTGAGTATTTGGGAAATGAATCACTTTGGATTCCTCCGAATGAGTTTTTCCAGAGTTATATGTGGAATTGGGGCAGAGTCAGCTGGGTTCTTTGGGGAAGAATCTGGTACTAGATCATGAAATATGTTTTTTTTCAGAAGAGGACATTTCATAACACGTAGCTTCTTAACACATGTGTTATCTATAAAACAAATGTTAACTTTGTCCTCTGCTGCAGATGGTCATATTAAACTTTCAGAGTAAAACAGGTAGTAGAAACAGGAACCATAGAAGGTTTTCTGGTGGCCTCCCACAAATTATGTTATACTCTACAGATGTTATAAATCAAGACTGAAGTGGATCTGAAGAGGTTGATGGCTATTAGAGTTATAACCATTCTAAAGAGTTCTCTTTTTCCACAAGTAATTTTCATTCTTTTCCTCACCAATCTGCAGGTTTGATGGAAATCAAAGCAGTAAAGTTGGGGGTCATTCGTATATTGGCTAAGAAAACCTCTAGATTTCTTTGCATGGATTCTGAAGGACATCTATATGGCTCAGTAAGTATAATTATCTGGGTTATGTCTTTGTGTTGAGAGCAGTGTTTCTCAATCTCGGTAGCTTTCGGATGTGTGGACTTCCCCCCAGAATTCTCCAGCCAGCATGCTGGTTGGAGAATTCTGGGAGTTGAAGTCCACACATCTGTGAATTTCCAAAGAAGAAACACTGGTTTAAAGTGAAAGATCAATGGAGTAAAATAAAGGTATATATTGAAAGATCCACCTGTCTGATTATGAGTTCACCCATTTCCAAAATATGCATTTTTGGGGATCATCTCACACATTATATGGCAACAGTTTTAAGTCAGCCATTCAGAACACTAAAGCATCTGTTACTGACACAGGTGTTTTCCAGACATAACTAAGTTATTTTCATTTACAAATTAAATTTGTATCCCCAAAATCATACATATCAAAAATAATGTGTGATAGTACATTATTAAAATCAAAGTAAACTGTTCCTGCAGACTGGACCATTTTAATCTTCTTGATTCTGAGGGGACTTAGTAGTTTAATGGATATATTCTGAAATCATAATAAAAAGCCTACATTTTTAGGAACAAACTAAAATGTGGTGACATCCATTAAAAAGCTGTCTGTCTTCTTTTTAAAGTCATAGCAGCATTTATGTTTGCATAATATTCATTTATTCATTCAGTTTGCATAGCTGCTCTGAACGGTGATGCATAAAAGTAATTAATGCAGTTGAAACACAATATAAAAAAGAAATTAAATAGAAATAAAAATTGAGACATACAGTATACTATGTCTTATATAATAACCAGGAAAAAGGAGTCCTTCATATACTCTGGCATGTGTATTACAGGTAGTGCCTCGAATTACAACTACAATAGAGATCAGAATTTCAGTTGTTAAGCAAGGTATTTGTTTACATCTCATGATCATGGGAATGCGGTGATGGTCATAAGTGTGAGGAATAGTTGTAAGTCAGTTTTGAGTCTCGTAATTTTGAATGCTCACTAAATGAATGGTTGTAAGTCAAGGAATATCTGCATCTATATAGAATAAAACTCTTGTTCTATAACCTTTCACTGGGTGAAATGATACAACATACAGTAAAAATTTTTCAACTGAGATATCTCAAATGGGCTAACTTTTAGAATGCATCCAAAATTTGGGACTCGTAACTCCTGTGAAACTGAAATTTGGAAATTAAAAAAACCCCACATTTTAAGATCTAAAATTATCATGAAGCATTTTATGACATCATGCAAAATGTCATAAAACTTTTCCTGTGTTGATGTTTGCCCGTGTTCTACAGTTCAACATGGGCTACTTTGAAGGACGATGCAACACTGAATACTCCCCTGGATTTTTAAGAACTTTTAAAATATAGTATTAGAAGGTCTGTCATTGTTGAAGATATTGAAGATATATCCTCCAAAGGATTTATCTCTGAAACAATGACCCAACAGGTCGTGGATATTCTATCATGCTACTAGAGCAAAGTAAAAACACTCATTTCAAAGGGAGTGCGTTTTTGAGTTAAATATTTAATTACTGGGCCAGTGAAACAGAAATACTTTGTGAAGGGAGAAAAACAATTTAAAAGCAAATATTTTTTATTTTGAATCGTTGTGTCTATGAAAACGAATGGGATAAGTAATATAGGTTGCAAATTGCAATCCAACTTTTTTGACTTCTGAAATTTGAATTTGTATGCTGCAAGAAGTTGAGTGCACAGAAATAGAAACTTTTGGCAGATGCTCAGGATATAAATGTTGCAAATAAACAAATGGTAAAGATCTTAACACTGCAGAGTTCAAGCCAAATTCTGAGCCTGAGTGGAGAAATTGCACATTTGTTGATCTTACAACACTATATTCACTATTAACCCCTGAGCAGTGAAAATAGCATTTCTTTAGCTGGAATCAATTTATATTTTGGCGTAATTTGAATGCCTAGTTTAGGTACAGCAATGTATATAGGGCTGAATTACAGGTAGTCCTTACAGCAGTTTGTTTAATGACCATTCATAGTTACAACAGGACTGAAAAATGTGACTTATGACTGTTTTCAAAGTTATGACCTTTGCAGCATCCCCATGTTCCTGTGATCAAAATTCAGATGCTTGACAACTGGTTCATCTTTATGACCATTGCTATGTCCCAAAGTCATGTGATCCACTTTACAACATTCTGACAAGCAAACTCAATGAGGAAGCCAGATTACTTAACAACTGGGTTACTAACTTATCAACTGCAGTGATTCACTTAACAACTGTAGCAAGAAAGTTTGTAAAATGGGGCAAAATTCACTTAAAATATGTCTCACTTAACAACAGAAATTTTGGGCTCAATAGTGGTTGTAAGTTGAGGACTACGTATACCTATGGATTATATGACCTTCAATTTCTCTGAGTTAATGCTGTAGGCAAAAATTGTGCACAGCCAGGTTTGACTAGATGCTACGAGAAAGTTCTTGGTGATAAGAATTGTCTGACAGTGGAAAAGATTACCTAAGGAAATTATCGCCTTAGCTTAAAATGCAACAGTCTGAAGCTACAAGAAATAATATAACAGAGATGATGGCAGAAGATTGGATAAAGTTTTTCCCTCAGGTGTACCAACTTAGTATGATCCTACACCATTGATTCTATGCTCAATTTGCACAAATAATTGTTGTACAATCTCCTGGCAATAGGTAGTCCTAGAGCAGGGATGTCAAACTGGAGGCTCAGGGCCCAGACGCATCATGCGCAGACCATGCCCATCCCAGCTTCGCAAAGGCAAAAAAGTCACGATATAATGTGATATGTCACATGACCTGATCAAGCTTGACATCTGTGTCCTAGAGTTACACCCGTAATAGAGCCTGCAATTGCCATCATATATAATGACAGTCATAAAGTAGGCCACTGTGTCACTGGACCTTATTTGATGTCCTTTTTTGCAGCAGTTGTTAAGCGAACCCTATTTGCTGTGGGCCAGTTTTTGCTGAACACCATATATAAATGCAAGCTAGTTGCCAAATACCCAATTGCAATCATTGACTGCGGAAGAGGTGGAATTGGAACAAGGCAGGGGTGAGGGAGGGGTATAATGTGACTGGTTGGGTGTGGCCAACTTTTTTTTTTAACATTTCAAAGCATGCCACACCTACTAAGAACACCCACATTTCACAGAACTGGTAGTAAAAAAAATGAATTTCACCACTGCCCCTAACAATTGCTGCTGGATTGTATTTTTTAATGTGACACAAGAGAATTTAATACATACTGTAGGAAGCAATTATAGGAGCAAGATAACAATAAAGTAACTTTAAGCCTAGCCTCATCGAAGGTAAATGAAATGAAATTCAGTTGTTTTTACTTCTTTATTCTTGTCTGTAAAGTCTCTACATTCTTGAAGACTTAATAATCTCTTCCCTTTGCAGTTGTTGTACTCAGAAGAGGCCTGTAACTTCCGTGAGATGGTTTTACGAGATGGCTATAATGTGTACTATTCAGAAGCCTACAATCTTCCTGTGAGCCTCAGCTTGATGGAGAATTTGGCCCAAAGCCGTCAGCTGCCCCCTTTCTCCCAGTTCCTACCTTTAGTAAACAAGATTCCCCTTGAACCCATGATTGTGGACTACGAATATGTTCAACAGGTACATGACATTGAGTCGGTTGATCCCTTCAACATAATGGGCCAAAATCAGGACTTGAGAAGCCCAAGTTTTGCCTTCAGATAGAGCAGCCACCTCTATTTTATTGCATTAATATGAAGAGTAAATATGAGGAAGACAGATCAGGGCAAAGGAGCAGAATGATGAGAGGGATGGATGTAACTGGATGGACTGAAGCCTTGTAGGACTCCCAAATTCCAAAACAGACACAGAATTCCTGTTCTATCTGAATCACTTCAAATTTTCAGTTTCTCATTGTTAATCTTGCTGGTTTAAAAAAAAAAAATTCCAAGGTTTTATTTCTATTTATCCAACTATTTAAGTAACTTATATATTATATGAGGTTTATTTATTGAAGTAAGCTAGATCGATAAGGAAGCAGAAAGGGAAGGCATAATGTGAAAATCTTTTGTGCAGAGATATTTATATATTGTTATTTATATGCAACTGTTCATGTGTGTATATTTTCTGCCTGCATATTTATTTCCCTTTCTGGTGAGGGCCTGCCAACTGAATTTTAAATCTGAATTGCAGATATGATCATGATTTTATGCCTGATATGTATTTACCTCCCCTTTCTGTATTTTTTTGAGTACTGTTTCTGCAAAAATCAATTCATGAGTGGTAACAGTGGTTGCAAAGAGGTTGGGGGCTGCATGTAAAAACAAGGCAGTGCTTCCGTCTGCCATCTTGACTTTTTTGACCCCAACAGACTCCCCTGCAATGAGGTTTATGAATCAAAAGAGGCCGAAATCCACTTTGAGCCCCATTTTTATTTGCCTTTTTTTTAAAAAAAGCTTGTATTGTGCCCGTAAACCATTGCACCACTTAAAAGAGAGAACTCTAATAAGGAAAACAAAGTAAAAGGCATATCTGTATTGATTATGAATGTTTATTTATTTATAAGCTATACTACATTGTCATTAAAAGAATGTGCCTCTGCTGTGTGTGTTTCAACAGCAGTTGTTTCTGGTGAAACACGTTGTCCTATTGACAATTAACTGACTTGACATAAATCTGCAAATAGTTGTATTCTTTTTCTGTTTCTTCATTTTTATATAAAAATAGCTGTTTCCTTGTGCTTTAATTGTGACCAGTGTTAACCATCAGTGGACTGAAGCGTGAATGGTGTATTTTTGATGTGAACACAAATAAAAGGTTTTTTTAAAAAAGAAAAAGAAGCAATTAATTGATGGCAAATAAGTTAGAAATGTTTTCATTGGGCAACAATAATTAATGAGAATATAAACAATAGAGTTCATCAGCAGGGAGGGCAAAAAAAACCATCATTTCATTGCACAGTTTGATCCTCCTCCAACTCATTGTAGTTTCAGAATCTGTATGTCTTTTATAGTGGTGAAACCCAAATTTTTTTACTACCAGTTCTGTGGGTGTGGCTTGTTGGGTGTGATGTGGCTTGTTAGGCATGGCAGAAGGATACTGCAAAATCTCCATTCCCTCTCCACTGCAGGGAAAGGATACTGCAAAACCTCCATTCCCTCCCCACTCCTGGGGGAAGGATATTGCAAAATCTCCATTCCCATCCCACTCTGGGGCCAGCCAGAAGTGGTATTTGCTGGTTCTCCAAACTGCTCAAAATTCCTGCTACCTATTCTCCAGAACCTGTTTAATTTCACCCCTGGTCTTTTATTTATTTATTCCCATCCCTTCAGAAGTTGCAAGATGACATGCACAGTGCTCCCTCTTCTCCTTTCCCCTCACAACAACCTTGAGAATGGGTCAAAGTCATCCACTGAAGGGCTGAGAGTGGAATAGAAGATGGGTCTCCTTGCTCCTAATCCAGTGTCTAATGGCGGTTCTCCCAGGGCAGGGGTGGGGCATCTTTCCAAATCAAGACTGAGTTTAGACCCGCCACCGTTTACTGGTATGTTGTCTGAATAGGGCCAAGGAATATTTTTGCAGATAGAAATGAGGCTAGAAACTGTTGCAAAATACTAGCATTTAATAAACCTTAATCCCAAAACTCATGTGGTACAAGAAGCTAGCATGTGCCAAGGGAGATGCCCTGGAGCCATGTTAGACAAAGAGCCAAATTGCTGTTGTCAGGGGATCAAAGGTTGGTTGGTTTTCCCAAAATAAACTGACGGGAATTCGCAAGAAAGTGAAAGTGATCAGAATCGGGAAGCAAAACGCAGGATCCAACTGCATTCCTTTTGGCACTGATGAGGAAAGTGCCCTTGGGAAGAATTGTGGCAGTGTTTGCCAATGTAATGGGAAACTTTTTGGCAGTCAGTGATTGGACAACATCCTGATGGAACATCATGCAGAAAACCATTGTGGTCTTTTCTAAAACACCTCTTAGTATAACCATGGTAGCTACAAAAGCATTGACTAGATGGCATGGGTTTTTCCCTCCTTCCTTCCTTCCTTCCTTCCTCCCTCCCTCCCTCCCTCCCTCCCTCCTTCCTTCCTTCCTCCCTTCCTTCCTTCCTTCACATCAAGAACTTCAAGTAAGGGCGAAGCATGCATCCAGAGAGGAGTAACTGCAGGGAATTGGTAGTCAAAAAAGTCAAGATGGCTGCTGTGGTTGTGCATTAAAAAGAGGAGGCCTTCAGTGAGAGGGTTGCAGCTGCCATCATGGTCTTTTTGACCCGTCCCTTGGATGCCTGCCCGCTAAGGAGGATCTGACGGACCTTCAGCCATCTGCTGGATCAGGAGAAAGCTCTGGTATCTCTAGGCCTTACCAGAATTGCAAAGAAAAATGCTCTTTGGCAGCAATTTCTCTTTGTGCATATACCAGCTTTAAAAGGCACCCTTAAAAAAGGACAAGTGTGCGCACACACAGGCATGTACAAATAGTCCTCACCTTACCATAGTTCCCTCAATGACCATTTGAAGTTACTGAAAAGTGAGTTATGACCGTTTTTCACACTTACAACCATTGTAGCCTCCCAATGGTCAAGTAATCAAAATTCAGATGCTTTGGCAGGGGTCTCATATTTATGATGGTTGCAGTGTCTCAGGGTCATGTGATCCCCTTTTGTGATCTTTTGACAAGCCAAGTTAATGGGAAAGCCAGATTCACTTAACAGCCATGTTACTAACTTAACAGTAGCAGTGATTCACTTAACAACTGTGGCAGGAAAGGTCATAAAATGGGGCAAAACTCATTTAACAAATGTCTCACTCAGCAACAGACATTTTGGGCTCAATTGTAGTCGTAAGTTGAGGACTACCAGTACTAGGCCAAGTGTTTGTATCAAGAGGCATACAGGTAGTCCTCAACTTGTGACCATGCTTGGGACTGGAACGTATGATGCTAAATGATATTGTTAAGTGGGCCGCATTTGACTTTACGATCTTTTTTGCCAAGGTTGTTAAACGAGTCACTGCAATTGCCAAGTAAATCATGCAGTTGTTAAGTGAATCTGGATTCTCCCATTGTCTTTGTTTGTCAGGAGCCAGCTGGGAAGATCACAAATGGCAATCGCATGGCCTCAGGATGCCAGAAGTGTCATAAATTAACATGTATTTTAACGCACTTTTATTGGATATTTTATTGTTGTGAGCAGCCCTGAGACCTGCGGAGACAGGACGGCATATAAATAAAATAAATAAATAAATATATGACTGAATTTTGATCCTGGGACCACAAGGAAGCTGCAACAGTTGTAACTCTGAGGAGCAGTTGCAAGTCAGTTTTTACAGTGACGATGTAACTTGGAATGGTCATAAACCTATGACCACAATGGAGCTGAACATTTCTGTTGCTAAGCGAGATATTTGTAAAGTGAATTTTCCCTCATTTTGCGACCTTTCTTGTCACAGTTGTTATGCGAATCACTGCGGTTGGTAAATTACTAACCCGGTTGTTAAGTGAATCTGGCTTCCCCATTGACTTTGCTTGTCGGAAGGTCACAAAAGGGGATCACATGACCTTGGGACACAGCAACAGTCATAAATATGAGCACAGTTGCCAAGCGTCTGAATTTTTGATCACATGACCATGGGGATGCTGCAAAAGTCTTAAGTGTGAAAAATGATCTTAAGTCACTTTTTTCAGTGATGTTGTAACTTCGAACAGTCACTAAATGAACTGTAGTAAATTGAGGACAACCTGTACTGTATCTGATCTGTAATAAACCATTCCACCATTAGGTGGTAGCAGAGATGCTCAAAATCTTAACTCTTGACAGCCATCTAGTGGCCACAATTGTTTAGGTAGTATCATCCAACTATTAGTGTGTGTTGGAATTGCTTTTGCTTGCTGTAGAATTATTTTTGCTAAAGGAACAAGCATCTCTCTTCTCTTGATTAAAGTAGCCCAACTACGTGAGGCCCAACTCTTTTAAAATCTCAGCAAGAACTTAAAAAAAAGAAATGATTTAGAAATGCTTTAAAAGAGATCTATTCTTCATTCCACCTTTAAAGCAGCAACTCTTTTATTTTTCCTGTTTGTGTGGAATCCTGAAAGAAGAATTGAGCTGCTTTAAAGAGAACAGAGAGGCACTGAGCAAATTCAAGATCTAAAGCAGGGCACCTCCAACCTTGGGAAGCTTAAGACTTGTGGACTTTGTCTCCCAGAATTCCCCAGCCATCATGACTGGCTAGAGAATTCTGGGAGTTGACGTCTAAGGGTTTAAAGTTTCCAAGGTTGGACCACCCCTGGTCTAAAACTTATCTTCTGCAGCATTTCTGAAGCCCACCCAGATTTGATGGCACCCAACCTGCTCCTTGTACTATCCATACAGGCATGCATACTTCAAGTTTTAAATGCATTGTTCTTGGGGTGAGGGTCAGAGCTAAGATGCTCCCTAAAGCAACAGAAAGGGAAATTATAGCTTGCAGAACAAAATTCCAAGGTGAGGTTTTTGCTCCAATGATGAATGTGGTCAGAGGATGAGGTTTCACAAGGGATTGATAGCATCTACAGATCATAGATCACACAGGAAATCCCACCTGAAAAAAGGGGAAGAAACCAGGGGAGGGGGGAGAGACAAAGATACGAGAAAGTTTAGGAAACCATTCTGAACACCCATGCCCTAGTTTGCAAGGGTCTACAACCTCTCATCACCCAGAAGAAAAGCACTTTTCTAAGTTTTCTTCAGATTTAGGATTATTGTGCAATATTGGACTAACGTAGCAAAAGTTGTTGGGAATTAGATAGTCCTTGTCTTATGACCATAATTGAGTCCAACATTTCTGTTGCTGAAACAGTTCGTTAAGTGAGTTTTGCCCCATTTTACAACCTTTCTCGATATAGTTGTTAAGTGAATCTCTCCAGTTGTTAAGTTGGTAACCTGGTTGTTAAGTGAATCTGACTTCCTTATTGATTTTGCTTGTCAGAAGATCGCAAAAGATAATCACATGACCCCAGGACACTGCAACCATCAAAAATATGAGTCAGTTGCTAAGCATCTGAATTTGATCATATGCTCATCGGTATGCTGTAACGATCATAAGTGTGAAAAATGGTCATAAGTCATCTTTTTTCAGTGCTGTTGTAACTTTGAATAGTCGGTAAAGGAACAGAAAGGACTACCAGTAGTATGGAAAAATTGGATAGGAATTTTAAGTGTCATGGCCAACCTATTTGGAGGCCTCTGAATTTTGGAAGGCTGGTGTAGGACAACCTAAAACATGGTCACTCATGGCTTAGTGACTTTCTGATGGGATTATTGCAAAACCCTTTACATGGAGCTGCCCTTGGAGACCATTTGGAAATTACAACTGGCCCTGAATTGGTAGCTCACACTGTATTGGCCATCCCTCAGTTTGCCCATGTTATACTACTGTTGATGAGCTGCATGGGCTCCCAGCTCCCAGAGGCTAAAATAGTAAGGTTGGAGCCCAAATATGGTAGAAATGAATGGGTGTAGTACAGGGGTGAAATGTAAAATTTGTTACTACTGGTTCTGTGGGCATGGCTTGATGGTGGGGGTAATGTGACTGGATGGGCGTGGTCAACTTTTATTTTATTTTAACTTTTCAAAGCATTTTTTCTGCAAATGCAAAAAAATGCTTTGAAAAGCCTCTGCTGATCAGGAACACAGCTGGGATCGTCAGAGCCTTTTCAAAGCATTTTTTAAACCACCTCTTCCACTGAAGAAGTTGCAGGAAAAAAATGCTTTAAAAGTCTCTGAGATCCCAGCTGAGCCGCGTGATCATCAGCGGCTTTTTGTTTCCTTTTAAAAGCATTTTTTTCGACGGAAGAAGTTGTAGAAAAAAATGCTTTTAGAAGTAAAAAAAAAAAAGCCTCTGATGATCGTGCAGCTCAGCTGGGCATGGGGGAGGGGGCAGGGATTTTTCCTACCGGTTCTCTGAACCACCCGCCGCCATCGCTACCGGATCGAGCGATCTGGTCCGAACCAGGAGCATTTCACCCCTGGTATAGTAGTTGTTGGGTTGGGCAACTGATTTTTCTTGATTCTTGGTTGCATTATTTTTATTGCTTGTGAGTTATGTATCATCAGGTGGGTGGCCATATAAATCTTTGAACATATAGACAAACATCTGGGAGAGAAGAGGCCTTTTTCTAGTTGCAATCTCTGAATAGCAGTGATGCTCTTGGATTCGACCAGCCATCACATCTATCCTTTTACATAAATATGCAAGCAACCCATCAACAGATATTCCTCGATTTATAAGTACATTTGGGATTAACATTTCTGCTGCCAATCAAGGCAGTTGTTAAGTGAGTCACACCTTATTTTTCAATCTTTTTTGCCATGGTTATTAATTGAATCACTGCAGTTGTTAAGTGAATCATAGGGTCATTAACTGAATCTGGCTTCTCCCATTGACTTTGGTTGTTGGGAATCAGATAGGAAGGTCATAAATGGCAATCACATGACTCCAGGATGCTGCAATCATCAAAAAAAAAAAGTGCTAATGGCAAAGCACTCAAATTTTGATCACATGACCACAGAAATGCTGCAAGAGTCCTAAGCGTGAGGATCAGTTATAAATAGTCTTGTTTGGTGCTGCTGTAACTTCAAATAGTCACTAAACAAATGATCTTAAGTTGAGGACTATTTGTATATCAATGCATCCATCCCCGAAGGAATTTTTCTCACCTTGTGTGCCTCAGGCTTGCCCTGCGACCGAGGTCTCAAATATTTTCTTGCGCCCTTCCATGCCGCTCAGAGCATCAATATTCTTCCGCCAATCACCTACTTCCCGATTCTCCTGGGGAGGTGGGGAGAGACCGAAGGCCAGAAAATCAGTGGAGTCCCAGGCTTTGTGGGAGGAATAACTTGTGTCCTGTTAGCTCATTTATGTTTTTATTTCTTGGCACTCAGAATAGTTTACACAGTTCTGCTTTCTCATCTTCTTCCCCAAATCAACCCCATGTGATTGGTAGGGAGACAGTGGCCGATCCCCAGGTCCCTCATGGAGCTTCCAAAGCTGAGAATGGATTTCTAGGCTCTTAATACATCACTGTGACCACTATTATATAGAAGCCCTGGTTCTATGGAATCATCAAACTAAGCCATAGGAAACTTTAATGAATGGAATTCCTTTCACAGCTAAGAGATGTTGAGAATGTCCCTCTTCTCATGGAGAAGCAATCTATAATACCCACGAATTTGGAAAGGTTACTTGTGCCCAGTGATGTAGTTGGATGTTCCTGAATTTGGCACCGTTCTGTAGAAAGTTAGAACCCACCCCTCTCCTAGAAGAATGAAATATTTTGGGAAATATTAAAAAAGCCAGAATATTATATTTCCCTGGATGATAAAAAAAAGAAAAGAAAAATAAATGTTTTAAATACAGAAAGCAACTCCCTGCCCCCAGCAGATATTTGATGCCCATTAAGAAAGACTGGCTCAGCCTATCTTCAAGATAAAAGACCTCCAGCTCCAGGGAGATGTGATTAAGACATGACCTCCAGAACATAATAGGATTAACCCACCTAGCAGCAGAGCTCACCATTTGGCACAATCTCTTAAAGATATTGCATAAGCAGCCCAAACTTCAATCAATCTTAGCTCAGACAAACATGACCCCTACAGGGGCCCATGGGAGTCTGACAACAGCCAAGAGAATACATGTTCTTGCACAGGAACAGGAACCTCAAGTGCAAAGCCCAAGAGAAGGTATAAAATCCCCCCACTCTCAACTCCACGTGTTCAACTGCACCAGAACCACAAACATGTGCTTCTGTTCATCAATAAATGAACTCTCTTTCCAATTAGCCTCCAGCCTCCATTTTGTCTTCGGTGCCTTTCTCCTTGATTGGACCTGGACCAATCAGATTTTTCTTCCAGCAATTCAGTTCTCCAGATGAGACCAGAAGGATCTCTGTTGTTATGAGAAACTTTTCCACATTGTCTAAGCTGCGGTCTTGGTTGAATAAGTACTCAGACTGAGGAAAGGAGAGGCACTATTATATGCATTTTTGAAATGCAGAGGTTTTTCAAAACTCAAACTATTCCGCTTTCCCTAAGTAGACTTTATACATGTTCCTTTATACCAGGGTTTCTCAATCTTGACAACTGTAAAATGAATGGACTTCAATTCCCAGAATTCCCCAGCCAGCATGAGAGTGGCTGTGGAATTCTGGAAGTTCAAGTTCACATATCTTAAAATTGCTATGATTGAGAAGCTCTCCTTGCAAGTAATATCTTGGAAAAAAAAAGTTTTGCAAAGCTGTCCTCCAGGAAGGAATAATAATAATAATAAAAAAGATAGTGCTCACAATACATATGAAAAGGGCTTTTTGCATTATTTTGGCTGCCATCTTGATTTTTTTTTTACCCCTTCCCTGTGTACTCTCCTGCAGCTTTGGAAGTAGTGTTGGACTTTTTATGAAAACCAGGAATTGAAGAAAGGGTTCACTGGCCATCTAAATCAACTTTCTTCCTCCCTAGTGAACTTTAAGATTGCTATTTAAGGTTAACAAAAATAAAAGGTTGCTGCAATGGTGGTAAAATGTAGCCCAAGGTGCCAAGAACTAAATTTAAGACTTTGACATACAACGTCACTGATGGGAAATTTGTGCCTGGAAATTATTCACTACCAATGAGTGATCAGTCAGGCTGTAAGTAAATAAGCAGGCAAGTATGCAAAGTTTGGGTGGTTGGGTCATCTCACAACTTCAGCCACCCTACAACAATCCTAGGCCAGGAATGGAGAATTTTTGGAGAAAACAAAGAGATGCAACCCCCCATTTATGGTCTGCAGAGCCTCCACAGAAGAAGTTTGAGGGACAAAATATATTCAAACTATCCAAAAAGACTAATTTTGCTCTTTTGTAGGTGAGTAAGACTGTAAATGACTCTTAATCCATTAAAAAAAAACTTAAACCAACTTCAAAGTTTCTAGCTCAGGGCTCTCCAACTTTGGCAACTTTAAGCCTGGAGGACTTCAACTCCCAGCTTTGCTAGCTGGGGAATTCTGGGAGTTAAAGTCCTCCAGGCTTAAAGTTGCCAAAGTTGGAGAGCCCTGCTCTAGCTAACAAAGATTACCCACTTTTTTCCTTAATGAAGGAAATGAATGACTCTGAAGCCACTATCTGTGTACTTCCTCTTCTTTCCCTCCCTCTCATTCTTGGCTGCTGATCCTCCCAGGCTCACCTTCTCTGTGTCATCTTTCTTGACCTGTTTGAGATTGGCCCGTAGATCCATAGAGACCTTGTGCTTGGAGCCAAGCAAGGCCTGCATCATGGCATCAGCTGAGAGACGCACCCGGCGAAGAGCGGGGCGCTTAAATTTGCCTCGCAGGTCAAAAATCTTTTGGTTCAAATCTTGGATCTGGAATCAGAATAGACAATCTGTTAACACACTTGAAATTTAGTAGCAGCCAGGCACCAAATTCACTTCACAATTTCCTCCCCAACTGGATGCTCTCCAGATACATAGATTAGGTGATTGTGACTAGAAATTCTAGTCTCAACACGTCCGAAAGTTGTGGAAAGTCAAGTTATATGAAGAAAACTTCAGTTAGGAGTGAAATGTTGTACTGTCCTTCCAGATTTTCTCAAACTTTCCCATAAACTGTCTTTATTTAAGAGCATTCTGAACAGAGGTGGGTTTTAGCAGGTTCTGACCAGTTCTGGAGAACCTGTAGCAGAAATTTTGAGTAGTTTGGAGAACTGGTAGTAAAAATTCTGACTGGCCCATCTATTCTCTGCCTCCCAAGTCCCAGCTGATTGGAAGGAAATGGGGATTTTGCAGTAACCTTCCCCTGGACTGGGGAGGGAATCGAGATTTTACAGTATCCTTCCCCTGGGATGGGATGGGAGTGGAGATTTTACAGTATCCTTCCCCTGCCATGTCCACCAAGTCACGCCCACCATGCCACACCCACAGAACTGATAGTAAAAATTTTTGAAAACCACCACTGATTCTGAAACAATCAGTATTTCTCAATCTCAGCAATTTTAAGATGTGTGGCCTCCGGCTCCCAGAATTCTCCAACCAGAAGACTAGAAAAAGTTAAAATCCATACATTTTAAAGTTGCCAAGTTTGTAGAACATTGTCCTAGCAAGATCGTGAGGTCTGCTGGGCCTCATTATGTTTCAAACTCTCCACTCTCTAGCACTGATGATGTTATCTAATAGGGCAATGAAATGTTTCCAAGCAAACAACCAAGTTCAGAGAGTACCAAGAATTCTGAAGATGAGGGTGAAGCTTTGTTCTCTGGCCTTGAGGGTTGGGTTTCCCAACATTTCATTACCAGGCTAGGTAACATCTTCAGTGGAGTTGAAGGATTTGAGATTGTGGTGTATGACTGCCAAACGGTGTTCATGGATCCTGGTTTTTAACTGACGTGATATTTGCCCCACGTAGAATTATTTGCAATGGTTACAGATGATTTTGTAGATTACATTGTTTCTTTCATCCTTCTGTATCTTATCTTTGGTTCTGAATAATTCCTGGTGGAGTGTGGCTGTGGGTTTGTGGGCTATTCCTATTCCAAGGGGTTGTAGCAGTGATGGCAGGGATGAAATGCTCCCAGTTCGGACCGGATCACCTGATCCGGTAGCAATGGCGGTGGATGGTTCGGAGAACTGTAGCAAAAATCCCTGCCCTCCCCCCCATGTCCAGCTGAGCCCCGCGATCATCAGAGGCTTTTTTTTTACTTTTAAAAGCATTTTTTTCTACAACCTCTTCAGCCAAAAAAAATGCTTTTAAAAGTAAAAAAAAGCCTCTGATGATTGCACGGCTCAGCTGGGCATGGGGCTGGGCAAGGATTTTTGCTACCGGTTCTCCGAACCACCCACTGCCATTGCTATCCCAGCTGAGTTGCCTGATCGTCAAAGGCTTTTAAAAGCATTTTTTTCTGCAACCTCTTAAGATTGTAGAAAAAATGCTTCTAAAAGTTAAAAAAAAAAAGTTGGCCACGCCTACCTAGTCACATTACCCCCCTCACCAAGCCACGCCCACAGAACCGGTAGTAACAAATTTTACATTTCACTATTGAGTTGGTGGTATTCAGCCGGTTCTATCTGGTTTGAGCGAACCAATAGTGGCAGTGGCGGGAGACTCCGCCCACCCACCCAGATATAATCACATCCTGTTTTTGACGCTCTGCACATGCGCACGCTCACATTTGCGAACTGGTAACGAAGGTAAGTGAATACCACTTCTGGGTTGGAGGATGCTGGCTTTAATCTCTACCCGCACCAACAACAAACAGCACAAGTTCAATTGGAGCAACACAAAAATCATCTGTCACGTTACCACCCACCACGTTCATGAGTTCATCGGAGCCTGGCACTCCACAAGCAATTCCATCAACAGACATATGGACCTACAATCAGCATACAAACCCCTCAGAATCCAGACCAACTGCACAGTCACCCAGAGGCATCACCGACCCTCAGCTAATCCATACAACTCCCCACTGCAGTTACCCTCACTTGCCATACCCACACCTGAAGCCCTTATAAACAGAAGAATACTGATATCTCCTAAACTCTGCTGAAGATGGTATCTAGCCCGGTTATAAAATATTCAGAAACCAACCCACAAACTCAGAGAATGAATCTTCACCCTCATCTTCACCACTGTTGCAAACTGTGAAATGTAGGTTTAATGGTCTGTGAAAAAGCTAAAGCTTTTGTAGATGCATTTGAAAATGGAAACCCATAGGTTGGTGATAACTGCATGCAGGGTAAAAAATATTCTTAATTCTAGATTCTATGAATAAATGGGTTCAAATGCAGTAACAGAATTACAGAAAAAGCGATTGGGACAATCTGACCCCCAAGAATAAATGAAAATGGTGACTGCTTAGATCTCAGAAGATCTAAGAAAAATTATAAGTTTAGTGAAAGAAACAAGGTAACTTCTGAAGGTGGGTCTTACTAATATCAAGTGTGGAACTTGGGGGAAAAAAGGGACGTGACAGAAAAGAAATGAGTGTAGAAAGGGCTGGCTCTGAAGAAACATGGACTGAATGGAAAAGTGAATAAACAGTATGAAAAAGTACACTGAGACGATTTGGTCACATACAGGAAATGAATGAGAATTAACCTGCAAAACGAAGAAGAGTAAATGAGTGAGAAGAAAGAGAAGACTGGGAAATCCATGACTGAATCCATGACGGAACTGACCAGATCCTAAAAAATGGAGAGGTGAAAATTATGAACAGTCAAAATGTAAACAGCAGGTGGACATGGCAGAAGGACTAAGATTCAAGGATTGAATGATATGGAGAAATATAGTGAATGTTGCTGAGGCAAACTAGGTTTATCTGGACTCCCTTTTATTCTTCCTATCTCATATCATTTATTTCTTTCACTTATTATGTTTTACTCCTTTTTTGCACTTTGGAAACCTAGTGCCATGGGCATATTGTAGTTGTCTTTAAAAGCCACCAAGAATATCACAGTGTGCATATGTTCCAGTTTTCCTGATCTGATTTATCCAATGGCCTTAAGTGATTTTTTTTTAAAGCTGGGAGAAAAAAACAAGGCTGTGTTTTGCATTTCCCTTTTATAGTCATTAAAATGCCAAATTCCATTGGATAAATCTTTCATCTGAAATACACTTAGCTCTTTTTCTATCTTGTATAATCAGGATCCACAAGTGACGCCCTGTAAAGACAATTGTGGCCTAGATCCCACCCAAGGCCCATGCTCAGAAGCTCACCTCATTGATGCTCTTATTAACCCGGGCTTCCATGTCATAACGCTCCTCATCAATTTTGTCGATTTGTGTATGGAGCTGCCGACATAGCTCCTATAGTAAACAAGGAAATATAAGACAAATCAAGCATCAGATGCGGGACAAATAAAGAGCAGGGGGTTCCTGAACAAGTGCAATGTGCATTTTTGAAAGCTATTGAGAGATGAGTCAGAGAACTGACTTTTTCAGACATTTACCACTTGAATCAGAATGGTCCAACTGGAGAAAGAAAAAGACAACAATTTCAAAATGCTCCAATATCTCCAAATATGCTGGAATTTAGTTTCCATTAATACCCACAATTATACATTTTTTCTCAAAGCTAAGACCTCTCTTAGAATAGTCTTCCCCAATCAGCTGCCCTTCCAGTTGTGTTGTCCTACAAACCCCATGTCTAGTTCATATACCCAGAGTTCAACTGTTTGAAGAAAACTAATTTTTAACATAGGCTTACATGAAAATTTTAATTGGGTGGCTTCTTCTAATCTAAAGTAATGTTGCCCCTCAAAGTAAGTGGAATGTGGATCATGTTGCAAGTGATGGGATGTCCAACTCTTGCTTTAGAGCTGCTGACGCAAAGCAAGTTGTACAGCAAATGCATAATGGTGTCCTCAAGGAGCTTATCACCTTCCTTAACAAAAGCCAACATCTAAATTAGTTTATCTTGAAGATCAAAGATACACTTTAGAGTTTTCCTTTCATCTGGCATCTGTCTTTATCTTACTTCAAACTAGAGACTTTTCATGGGAAGTTCAACACATCTGGAGAGCAACCAGTCAGAGAAGGCTGGCTTCACTAAACCCAAGAAGCAGATCTTCTGCAATTTGGTCTGCTTTCTCCCTCCTTCATTTTCCCCACTTCTATGCTGACCTGTAGGTCTGTGAGGCTGAGTCCTGCCACTTCTAAGGGGATGCAACGGTTGGAGAGAAACTTCTCTTTGTCCTGGGAGCGTTCTTCTTCTTCCTTTTCCATTTCCCTCTTAGCCACTTGGAGCATCAGTGACTGGGTGAAAAGACAAGAATTTGGGTCAATAAGCTGGGCTTATATCTTGCTTGTGTTCCTTCAACCTGATGAATATACCATGGCTTAAACTAGCTTTTCCCTTCCAAGGGACTCTGCAGAAGTATGGATGGACCCCAAGAATGGTGGTCATACTAATCCAAGAATTCTGGGAGTTAGTTGAATCACACCCATCTGGAGGGCATTCAGGTTGGGCAAGTCCATTTTGTCAAGTGTTCCTTCCTATCAAGCATTTGCATCAAGTACGTGTGTGGGTGGTTGTGGTTGTGTGAGTGTTTCTGAATCTGATCTACCATGCATCTTTTCCACCAGGTTCTATACATTACACATAGTCCTCGACTTACAATTGAGTCCCCAAACCTCTGTTGCTAAGCAAGATGGTTGTTAAGTGAGTTTTGAACCATTTTATGACCTTTCTTGCCTTAATTGTTAAGTGAATTACTGCAGTTGTTAAGTTTGTAACATGGTTGTTAAGTGAATCTGGCTTCCCCATTGGCTTTGCTTGTCAGAAGTTTGCAACTGTCAAAGGTACATGCCAGTTGCCACGCAGCCAAAGTTTGATCATGTGACCACAGAGATGCTGCAAAAATCATAGGAGTGAACAAAAGTCATACGTCACTTGTTTTCAGTGGCTTTGTAACTTCAAATGATCATTAAACAAATGTTTGTAAATCAAGGACTATATGTACTACATTTTGCCTTCCAATCACCCAGAAACTTGCCAGATGTGCTCCAGAAGTGTTTATCAGCTTGTGCTCTTTTCTAAGTGTACCAGTACCCAGAAGCTCACTGTTTCCACATTACCTTGAGTTGCAATTTCCGAGAAGCTGATATCTTGCATTTTATCTGTGATTGAACAAAAGAAGAGAGATTAAGAGGCATATTACACATTCCGGGAGGATGTTGCTGAGAGGAACTTCCTAAATTTACAGTGATAACTGCTTATCTGTTCGTAACATGGGGAGCAGTTTAATAGAAAAGGAAAGAAACAGAATCAACTGATTTGGTTTAGGTCTGGTTAGCGTAGATGAAGTGACAAATTTCCAAAGGAAGAATCGCAGTCACTTAGAGGAAAGGAGAGACAGGAAATAAAATATAATCTGCTTTGTCCAATGGGTTTAGTTTCTTTTGAAATGAATAATATTTTATTTTATTTATTTTATTTTATTTTATTTTATTTTATTTTATTTTATTTTATTTATTATTTATTATTATTTATTTATTTATTTATTTATTTATTTTATTTTATTTTATTATTTTATTTATTTTATTTTATTTTATTTTATTTTATTTTATTTTATTTTATTTTATTTTTTTATTTTATTAATCGAATTTGTATACCGCCCTACTCCCAGACAGGACTCAGGGCGGTGAACAGCCAAAATAAAATACAGTAGCATATAAAAGTTAAAAAATGTTTAAAATAAATTAAATAATTAGGCTAGAAAACAATTTTAAAATCCAATTATGTAAAACGTTTTAAAAACCCAGTATAAAGAGGAGGTTCAAGCCAGACCAACCTGTTGGAATAAAAACGTTTTTAAGGCGCAGCAGAAAGTACGTAGGTTCTATAACCTCCTTATCTCAGAGGGGAGCTTGTTCCAGATGGCAGGTGCCCCCACAGAGAAGGCTCCCCCCAGGAGCCGTCAGTCGACACTGTTTGACCGATGGCACCCTGAGGAGCCCCTCTCTATGGGAGCGGACTGGTCGGTGAGAGGCTATTGGTGGCAGAAGGCGGTCCCGAAGATACCCTGGTCCTAAGCCATGGAGCCCTTTGAAGATGGTAAACAAAATCTTGGAGCGCACCCGGAAGACCACCGGGAGCCAGTGCAGCTCGCGCAGGAGGGTGGTCACATGGGAGTGTCACGTCGCTCCCATCACCACCCGCGCAGCTGCATTCTGGACCAGTTGGAGCCTCCGGGTGCTCCTCAAGGGGAGCCCCATGTAGACAGCATTACAGTAGTCCAGGCGTGAGGTGACGAGGGCATGGGTGACCGTGCGTAACGAATCCTGATCCAGAAAGGGACGCAACTGGCAGATTAGGCGAACCTGATAAAAACTCCTCCTAGCCACGGCCGTCATATGCCCTTCTAAAGACAGGCGTGAGTCCAGGAGGATGCCCAAGTTGCGCACCCCATCCGTGGGGGCCAATGACTCACCCCCAATAGTCAGAGATGGTGCCAGCTGACTATACCGGGATGTCGGAAACCACAGCCACTTGGTCTTGGAAGGGTTGAGCTTGAGTCTGTTCCTCCCCATCCAGATCCATACGGCCTCCAGGCACCAGAACATCACTTCGAGGGCATCATTGGGGTGGTCTGGAGTGGAGATGTACAGCTGGGTGTCATCAGCATACTGCTGGTACTTCACCCCAAAACCACGGATGATCTCACCCAGCGGCTTCACATAAATGTTGAACAGAAGGGGTGAGAGGACCGGTCCTTGCGGCACCCCACATACAAGGGGCCTTGGTGTCGACCTCTGCCCCCCTGTCAACACAGACTGTAACAGGTCGGAGAGAAAGGAGGAGAACTACCGTAGCACGGTGCCCCCCACTCCCAGCCCCTCCAACCGGCACAGCATGATACCATGGTCAATGGTATCAAAAGCCGCTGAGAGGTCTAATAGGACCAGGACAGGGGAACAAGCCCTGTCCCGAGCCCTTCAGAGATCATCAACCAATGCGACCAATGTCATCTCAGTGCTCAACCTGGACCTGAAGGCTGACTGGAACGTATCTAGATAGGTCGATTCATCCAGATACTGAGGCAGCTATCACACAACCACACTCTCAACAACCTTCGCAACAAAGCATTTATAATCCCCTGGAGCCAGCCTCGTGTCCCCTCCCGGGCGGCCAGCACCAGCCAGGAGGGACACGGGTCCAGTAAACATCTGGCTGCGCTCAGACTGCTCAGTATCCTGTCCACGTTTTCCGGAGTCACAGAGTCAAACTCTTCCCATATAATATTCTCAAGACCTGCCCCAGTCATCTCCCCTGGATCTACCTACTTGGAGTTAGAGTCCAACTGTTCCCGAATCTGAGCGGTTTTGTCATATAGATATTGTACAAAGTCCTCAGCTCTACTCTCCAAGGGGTCCTCCTGCACCCCCTGTTGGAACAAGGAGCGGGTCACCCTAAACAGGGCAGCTGGACGATTATCTGATGATGCAATAAGAGCGGAGAAGTAATTCCTCTTCTCTGCTTTTATCGCCACTAGGTAATTCTTAATATGAGCTCTTACCAGTGTCCGGTCGGATTCAGAACGACTAGCCCTCCAACTGCTTTCTAGATGTCTTTTCCGGTGCTTCATCTCCCTCAGCTCCTCAGTATACCAAGGAGTCAGGTGAGATCGGTGCTGGGTCAGAGGCCGCAAAGGCACGACTCGGTTCAAAGCCCCGGCAGCCGCCTCATCCCAGACGGCCACTAAGTTTTCAGCCGAGCCGAGTACCAGAGCTTCAGGAAATGGTCCAAGCTCCATCTGGAACCTATCAGGATCCATCAGGCACCTGGGGCAGAACCATCTCACCGGTTCTGCCTCCCTGCAGCGAGATGTGGCGGTTCGAAGGTCTAGGCAAAGGAGAGAGTGATCTGACCATGACAAGGGTTCAATCGCTATATCCCCTATCTCAAGATCACTCAACCATTGTCCAGAGACAAAAATCAGGTTCAGCGTGTTCCCCCACGTGAGTAGGGCCATGAATTAACTGGGTCAGGTCCATGGCCGTCATGGAAGCCATGAACTCCCAAGCGGTCTCAGACGTCTCACTGACTGATGGCAGGTTAAAATCCCCCATGACCATAAGCCTGGGGGTATCAAGCGCCACTGCGCCAATAACGCCGAGCAGTTCGGGCAGGGCCGCTGCCACATGGCAGGGAGCCAGGTACGTGACTAGCAGACCCAACTGCACCTTATGACCCCACTTCACAAGGAGGGACTCACAGCCAGCCGTCTGAGGAACAGTGGCCTCCCTCGGGGCAAGACCCTCGTTTATAATAACCGCCACTCCCCTGCCCCTCCCCTGTGACCTAGATGGGATCCATGTAAATCAAGTGTGTCCAACCTTGGAAACTTTAAGGCCTTTGGACTTCAACTCCCAGAATTCCCCAACCAGTGTAACTGGGGAATTTGGGGAGATGAAGTCCACAAGTGTTAAAGTTTCCAAAATTGGACAACCCTGGTCTTGATTAACTGACACCTAGAGATAGTTGGAATTCATTGTTGGAATGTATTTCTATGCAATAATTACAGTACTATTCAACCAGTAGATGGCATTATTTACAAGTTTGAATCTACGGTATATAATCTTTGCTTTTTTTGTTCTGAGTAGAGTTTCCTATTTCCTGTTATAGTTGTATATTTGAGCAGTAAAGCACATAGTGATTGTACTTTTTGTTTGCTCTGTGTGGTGCTTTATATAAACAGAATTTCTAACACAGACCATTTGGAAAAGGTCACATAGCCTCCATGTTTTTGAAAGATTTGAACAGATTTTAAGGAGCAGAAACATCCTGAAATGGGAAGGAAATTTGAGATGCTAAGCATGAGACTGGACACCCAATTTTCTGATTCTGCGACACAAAATGCACAAAGGCGAGTGTCGATGTGAGACATAGCAGACTAATGTGTTCAAATTCTAAATTGCATTTTGAGCTTACACTGTGAGAGACATGCAAATGTATCTTGACTTCATCTTGGTGTATTATTTTCATGCATGATGATAAATTTGCATTGCTCTCCAAAAACACACAGACACACACATACACAAACACAAAGTGCTGTATTGTTTCCATTTCTGCATTTTTCTCCCTTTGATTTTCTGAGCACCTCATTCTTAATCTTGCCCTGGGTATTTCTGCATTTCTGTTTTTCAATTCAATGAAATTCAATGGAAAGGTGACTGGAATTTACCTTGTCATGTGGCTCAATGGCGTAGGCCCGGTAATTGGCAGATGATTTTCGGCGTAGGGGAGGCACCGTTGCAGGAGGAGGAGCAGGTTTGGGAGCCACTGGCGCCTTTTTTGTCTCCACAATGGTCTCCTGTGCTTCCTCCTCTATGTATTCCTCTTCTTCCTCCTCCTCATACTACAGATTTAAATAATGTATTATTTCCAAAATGCTTTCTGCAGCCACGTTTTTAACATATAAAGGCCAACTGCACTTGCTGCTGTGACCCCCAAATCCTCTCCTGTTCATTTAAGTACTTTGTATTTTAATGGTTGACTTTCACTGTCCTACAGCTAGTCCTCAATTTAGGACCACAATTGAGAACAGATTGCTAAGCAAGGGGGTTGTTAAATGAGTCACGCCTGATTTTATTACCTTTTTTGGACACAGTTGTTAAGTGAATTACTGCAGTTGTTAAATCAATCATGCGGTCATTAAGCAAATCCAGCTTGACTTTGCTTGTTGGAGGCCAGCTGGGAAGTTTGCAAATGACAATTACAGACCCCAGGACATTGCAACTGTCAAAAATAGATACCAGTTGTCAAGTATTTTAATTTTTGATCAGGTGACAATGGGGATGCTGCAATTGTTGTAAATTTGAGGAGCAGTTGTCAGTCACTTTTTTCAGTGCCCGTGTAAACTTTGAATGAACTAAAGAAATGGTTTGAACTAAACAACTGGTTGCAAGTTGTGGACTACCAATATTTTCCTGACAAATCCTCATACTTACAAATACCATGTGGAAAAGAATGAAAATTAAAAATGGAAAAGTCAGAAATGCTACTAACAATAATGCATAACTTTATTTTCTCAGCCTCTGCATAGACTGATTTTTGCCGCTAGATGGTGCTTGGGTGAGCGGAATTTGAATTTTGGATTCATTATGGAAGATGACAATACAGGCAGTACTCGACTTGCGACCTCAGTAGAGCCCAAAATTTATGTTGTTCAGGGAGAGTTTGTTAACTGAGTTTTGCCCCATTTTGCGACATTTCTTGCCACAGTTGTTAAGTGAATCTGGCTTCCCCCATGACTTTGTTTGTCAGAAGGCTGCAAAAAGCGATCACATGACTCTGGGACGCTGCAACAGTCATAAGTATCAACCAGTGGTCAAGTATCAGAATTTTGATCATACCACCATGGGGATGCTGCAACTTTTGATGGTCATAAGTCACTTTTTTCAGGGTCGTAACTTTGAATGGTCACTAAATTTTGAATGGTGACTAAATGAACCGTTGTTACTCAATGACTACCTATATTACAATATTTTTCTTTGTTTTCCAGATTCGTGATTCCTCAGAGTGACTTCTACATTTTTTGCTGTGATTTCATCAGGATGGGCATATTGATGGACAAAAGGATGCTTTTGGATACAATGTGAATTTCTCTAGGTGTCATGTCTAGGTAGGCCTAAAATGAGACATACTAGAGCTATCTTGCCCCATTAATGCTTTCTGTATCAGTTGCTCTACTACAGCAATGTTTTTCAACCTTGGCCATTTTAAGCTGCGTGGACTTCAACTCCCAGAATTCCCCAGCCAGCCTTGGGGGAATTCTGGGAGTTGAAGTCCACCCAGATTAAAGTGCTCAAGGTTGAGAAACACTGCTCTATAGCAGTGCTTCTCAATCTCACCAATTTTAGACCTGTGGACTTCAACTCCCAGAATTCCCAGCCGGATGGTCTACTGCTAATAGTGGCCACTCTGACTAGGAAGGATGGTAATTGAAGATCAACATATCTGGGGTCGTCCAATGACAAGCCAAAAATTCAGATGGCATCCCTTTTTATATATGCTGTCTGTAAAAGGCAGGAACTAAATTGCACAGGCCAAACCACCATTATGATTATTTTGAGGTATCTGTGGACATCCCTTACTAGATATCAAATAGGAAAGACGGGGGGGAGGGGGGGGGGAGGGGAGGGAGGCAGGGGGGGGGATTCAAGATAGGGGTGAAATGTAAAATTTGTTACTACCGTTCTGTGGGTGTGGCTTGGTGGGGGGAGGGTAATGTGACTGGATGGGCGTGGCCAACTTTTTTTTTAATCTTTTCAAAGCATTTTTTGTAATGCTTTGAAAAGCCTCTGCCGATCAGGAAACTCAGCTGGGATCGTCAGAGAGGCTTTTTTAAAAATACCTCTCTGCCCATCAGGCAACTCAGCTGGGATCATCAGAGACTTTTCAAAGCATTTTTTTTACCACCTCTTCGGCCAAGAGGTTGCAGAAAAAAATGCTTTGAAAAGCCTCTGACTATCCCAGCTGAGCCGCACGATCATCAGAGCTTTTTTTTTAACTTTTAAAAGCATTTTTTCGTCAGAAGAGGTTGTAGAAAAAATGCTTTTAAAAGTAAAAAAAAAAAAGCTCTGATGATTCTGTGGCTCAGCTGGGCATGGCAGGGGGGGCACAGGGATTTTTGCTACTGGTTCTCCAAACCTCCGCCGCCATCGCTACCAGATCGGGTGATCCGGTCCGAACCGGGAGCATTTCGCCCCTGATTCAAGAGTGCTTGAACAGAGATAATTTCTTTTAAGAAATGAAATGTTTAAATATGCTTACAGAAAAGTCTGTAAAAATTGCCATGTATGAAGATGGTTTATTTGGGTTTTTTTCATGAAGGAACAGGCACTATTTATAGATTTTAATCTGAAGTGACGCTGGTGACATCTTGCAAAGCTTACCTTAAACTATTTTTTAAGGAGCTAATATCTGGCTAGACCCGGCAAAGAAGCTTTTCTCAAGTTTATCCTAAGTGACAAAAGACAAGTGCCTCATGGCAAGATTCAAAAACCTGATGTAGGGCACACTTATTTACGTATTTATTAGATTTTTAAATCTTTTATTACTTTATAGGTAATTCAAAAGAAATAACTCTTCCATCTCCTTTTTTTCCATTACAAGAACAACCCAGCGAGTTGGGCTTAGAGAAAGTGACTGGCCAAAAGTCACCTTGGGACTAGAACGTACAGTCTCCTGGTGATTGGCCCAAAGTCACCCAGCTAGCTTTCATGCTTAAGGTGGGACTAGAATTCACAGTCTTCTGGCTCCTAAACAGTGGTGAAATTCAATTTTTTTAACTACCTGTTCAGTGGGCGTGGTATGGCTTAGTGGGCGTGGCTTGGTGGGCAAGGCAGGGGAAGGATACTGCAAAATCCCCATTCCCATCCCACTCGGGGGCCAGCCAGAGGTGATATTTGCCAGTTCTCTGAACTATTCAAAATTTCTGCTACAGGTTCTCCAGAACCTATCAGAACCTGCTGGATTTCACTCCGGCTCCTAACCTAATGTAAATAACAATAAAAGAGTTAAAAGGGACCTTGGAGGTTTTCTAGTCAAACCCTTCTCAGATAGGAAACCTTCTACCATTTCAGACAAATGGCTGTCCAATCTCTTCTTAAAAATCTCCAGTATTGGAGCACCCACAACTTCTAGAGGCAAGTTGTTCCACTGATTAATTGTTCTAAAAGTCAGGAGATTTTGCCTTAGTTCTAGGTTGCTTCTCATCTTAATTAGTTTCCAGCCATTGCTTCTTAACCACTAGACCAACTGGCTTTACATATTACTTTTCAGAAAGCCTATAAATGTGAAGGTGTAGGTATTTACTTGCCTGCAATGACTGAACAACTATAGTAACAGTAACATTTCTCCCAATTTATTAAAGGCTCTTGAGAGAAGAGAGGAAGATGCCTGTATAAAATAAAGGACACTGTTCTTTTTCAGTTCTGGTGAAATTGCTTCATTTGTACTTACGGTGATCTCTTCCCTGTGAAAAAACAGAAAGATACCAATCAGACTGAATAATTCTGTTTTGCCAAGTTGCTCCCCCATCCCCCAGGGCCCTAAAATGCTTCCTAGCTTTCCCCCTGCTGTCAGCATTTTAGTAGGATTATTTTTAATCTAAGAGTGAGTCTTGTCTGCCAGCTCAAAGAACAATGCTCTTCTTCTACGGTTCTTGAACCCATGTCTTGCTCACTAAATTCTCCCAGGATGCACCCTGTACCCCCTTCCCTCTGGTACATAACGTACGATAATTCCCACTGACATGCCTTTTAAAAGACAAAACTACTCACTCTTCTGCCATCTTGTGAAAGCAACCTTCGGGTCCACTGGAATGCGAGAACAAGAAAAATACATTATTCATAACTCTGTCTCTGTCATCTCTATCTCTCCATCATTTTGAATACGTAAGCATATACGTGCACACTGTAACATATAATAATATGCAAATACAATATCTATCCTATAAGGAACTATTTTGGTGTAGTGGTTAAAACATCTGGCTAGAAACTGGGAGACCAGGAGTTCTTGCTCTTAGGCACAATGCCAGTTGGGAGATCTTAGGCCAGTTACTTTGTCTCAACTCAAAGAAAGAGGCAATGGCAAACTACTGAAAAGAAATTGTGGAGAAAACTGCAGAGATTTTCTTTGGGCAGTTTTCAAGAGTCAGACATGATTAAAAAGAAGAAAAAAAAATCTATGTGTCTAGGTTTCTTTTTTTCTTTCTTTCTCTCTTTCTTTTTCTTTTCTTCTTTCCTCCTTTTCTTCCTTCCTTCCTTCCTCTCTTCCTTTCTCTTTCTCTCCCCCTCCTTTCCTTCCTTCCTCCCTCCTTCCTTCCTTCCTCCCTCACTTCCCTTTTTCCTTTCTTCTCTTTCTCATCTGTCTATAAGTAGTCCTTGACTTACAATAGTTTATTTAGTGACTGTTTGAAGTTACAACAGCACTGAAAAAAATGACATTACTGTTTTTCATGCGTATGACCATTGCAGCATCCCAATGGTCACATGACTCAGCTGCTTGACAGCTGACTCATATTCATGATGGTTGCAGTGTCCCAGGGTCATGTGGTCCCCTTTTGCAACCTTCTGACAAGCAAAGTCAATGGGGAAGCCAAATTCACTTAACAACCGTGTTACTAACTTAACAATTGCAATGATTCACTTAAGAACTGTGGCAAGAAAGGTCATAAAATGGGACAAAACTCACTTAACAAATGTCATACTTAGCAACAGCAATTTTGGGCTCTGTTGTGGTTGTAGGTTGAGGACTAACTTCACTTTTCCAAGAGTGAACTTCACTTTTCCAAAAGAGACCAAAAGCTTTCTAATAATAGCATCTTATAAAATACCAATAGCTCCAGTCATGCTTATCCTTCGTGACTTTTCTTGGATGCCCGGGCAACCTGAGAAATGTTTGCCCTTTGTGGGTGGGTGCACCTGTCTGTGTGTCTGTGTAGCAGAGGAGAAAGCAGCATTTAAAACAAGTTGTGGCAGGTTTTTGGGAAGGCCGAAAAGTCCTATCCTTTTGATGTCATTTCAGGCTATTAGGATCATAATCCTGAATGTCAAAATGTGTAACTGCCAATTGGGAAACACTTTTGCCATTTTGCACTGCTTCTGCAGGTCTGTGGCATGTGAAATACAGATTTATTTGAAGCAACTTATCTTGCTGTTTTACCTCCCCTTCCTCCCTCATCCTTCAAAAGACTGGTAGAGCGGCTTACATAAGAACGGGTGAGAACATTATCCTTTAAGTCTTTTGTTATCACCTTTCAAAACAAACTTCTTCAATGTATTTTGGTATATGTCTCTCTATATGTGTATATGCAGACATGGGTACACTGACTGCATTGCTATGCTCACTCGGAAGTAAACAAACCAAATTTTTACTGGGGATATTGAACAGAACCTACAGTAAAGAAATTAGATATTTGATTTTGCATATAATTACAGCAGCAAGGATAGTCTACAGACAGTCCTGGAAAAATGAAAAGGTACCAACAGAGGAAGAAACAGTTAAGAAAATCCTGGACTGTGCGGAGATGGATAAATTAACGAAAGAAATAAAAGAAAAGGAAGATACAGAATATTATCAAGTATGGACTAAGTGATACGATTGGCGTGAGATTAGGGAAAGTAAAAGTAAATAAATGATGTGACCAATGTGTAAAATACTGTAAATGAATAAAACTGGAAATAAAGGGATGATAAAGATAAAGATAATAAAGGATGAGAAAAATGGGAAATGTGGAAAGTAGAAAGTAAGAGGAATGAAACTGATACGTAAAAAGAAACACATATTGTGTGTTTGTGTTTTGTATGTTGTGTTGTTGTAAAATTAATTTAAAAAAATTTAAAACTTTTTTTTTAGTTTAAGGTGATATGTGAATTCAGCCACGAAATAATTTTACATCAACAGAAATCTCTTCACCTGTCTACCTCAGAGGAATGTTTTGCATAGGTTGGAGTGATGATTTTAAGAGATTATATATGAAGAAATAAATGTTTAAATTGAAATGGCCCCTGGCCAAATTAAAGATATATACCATACACACGCTACAAAAATTAACAAATTCAGCACCATTGGACCATGTTTCCTGCATGCCTGCTAAAAATGTTTTAAGGTGGGGTCCCCAAACTTGGCAACTTTAAGACTTGTGGACTTCAACTCCCAGAATCCCGCAGTCAGCCAGCTAATTTTGTCATGTGTTTATGGTTATGTACAACTCTTTAAATACTGAACAGCTCAGACATTGCCAAATCAAGTGATGTCTGAGCCTGTAAGAAGAAACAAATGCATACTAAATTATCAATAGCAATATTTTTGTGAGAGATAACAAGGGGCCACTTCAATTTAAACATTCATTTATTCATGTATAATAACATAAAAATCATCCTTTCAACCTATGTAAAACAATCCTGTGAGGTACGCTGGTGGAGAGATTCCTGCTGATGTAAGTTCATCTTGTAACTGAATTCACATATCAGCTTAAGCTAAAATTTAGTTTGTTTACTCCTGGGTGAGCATGGCTGACTGTTTGGGGAATTC
Organism: Coluber constrictor foxii; assembly: GCA_038048745.1. Classification (NCBI taxonomy): domain Eukaryota; kingdom Metazoa; phylum Chordata; class Lepidosauria; order Squamata; family Colubridae; genus Coluber; species Coluber constrictor. The sequence continues at coordinate 57,784,542 of CM075961.1, read as the reverse complement.
TGGGAGTGGTTTGGAAACCCCTGTTTTAAGAGGCCATTTACTGTGTGGTGAGAATCAATTTATGCCAGCCTAACTTATTATGGCCTGGAACTTTAAAAGAATATTGGATCACCACACATCATGACACAAAAGAGCAAGAGCAAAGTTGTTCTGGCTGTAATCAAGAGATTATAACTCTTTTGAAAACCTCTTGTTGTTGCTTTCTAAGTTCAGATCTCGCTTCTCACTCGGGCCCACCAGCAGCCAAGTATTGGCCTCTCTGGAGACTCGCTTTTGCCCAGACCTTGTACGAGACATCCTGTTATCACTTGAGTAATTTGAGCTGCTAAATTTGTGCTGTCTTATCGCTTCAAAAACGGGACCAGGTCGTTCCACAGGGAAGAGAGGCAGTGAGCTTTGCAGGCAAAGCACGTGCTCAAAAACCAACAGCAGATGGAAGGCTGCTTGTTTGCTCAACTTGATATGGCATGTGTGTGTGTGCGTGCAGCCACACAACCATTTTTACAGAAAGCTGGATTGAGGCTAAATTCCCAACTCTGATTATTTTAAAGCAAGGCTTTTAATGTAAGATATTTTCTCTCTCTCTCTCTCTCTCAAAGATGATAATTGGAAGCTGGGCAAAGGGAAGAGGAATGGAAGAGAAATACAGTGGAAAACAAAAATACAGCGGCTGTATGTTCAGCCCTCCCCTTTCTTGGGAGGCCTTTATTCTTAGCGTGAGGTGTGAAACGAATCCTTCAGCACTCTTGCGAGAGACATCTGCTGTGAGACTCAGAAATAAAGCTGGAGGGGCCCTGTTAAGCTCTCAAAGCTTTGTTATCTCTCTCTCTTATTCTCTGGCTGATGAAAAGGACAGCACTGCCAATGCTTTTTTGGGCTGAGCCACTTGGATTCAATGGTTTAGATCAGGAGCGGGGGGGGGGGGGGGGGAACCAGAGTCCTAGTCCTATTTTAGGTATGGAAACCTGCTGGCCAGTTACTCTCTCTCATCCCTAGAAAGAAGGCAACGGCAACACACCTCTCTTGGCAAAAAAAATGCATGGACTTGTCAGTGTGCAGGTAGTCCTCAATTTGCAAAAGTTTATTTAGTTACCATTCGAAGCTACAACGGCGCTGAAAAAACGGACTTCTCTGCTTTCCACATTTATTGACTGACCATTGCAGCGTTCCCCACAGTCAACACGATCAAAATTCGGACGCTTGGCAATCAAATTCCATATGTATGACGGTTGCAATGTGCCAGGATCACGTGATCCCCTTTTGCGACCTTCTGACAAGCAAAGTCAACGGGGGGAGCCAGATTCATTGAACAACCGAGTTGCTAACTTAACAGCCGCAATGATTCACTTTACAACTGTGGCCAGAAAAATCGTAAAATGGGGCAGCATTCACTTAACAAGGGTCTCACTCAGCGACATAAATGTGGGGTTCAGTTATGGTTGGAAGGCGAGGACTACTTGTACTTGCCAGGATCAAGGCTTACTCAAAACAAAAACAGGTCTATTTAATTTCAGCCAGTGGGGCCAAGGCTAGGTCGGAGATTCCTTTGAAACCGAGGTTTGCTGGTTCCCTCCTTCCAAGGAACCGGTTCCCAATGAGATTTGCTGGTGCAACTCCTTGTGTTTGGGGTCATGCCAGATTGCTCTGGCCTTGCCATCTGTCAGAAAATACCTAATTCCAATATCCTGGTGGGGATCAGGAGACCCTCCTACTAAATACTCCAAGAGAGCCTTTTTTTGTGGCCAGACGGATAAAAAATGATGCCCCTTCCCCATAGTAATATTCCTTATTGGCTTGAAGGGGTTTCAATGTGGCTGCTTAATAAGAGAACAAGGTAATACCCATCGATACAGAAGGCAGGAGGAACAAAGAAGCAGTGATTAAAGGACAGCAGCAACAAAAATGTCCCCACAGTCTTTAAAATCCAGGATTAAGAATTGAGGAAATTAAATTGTCATTCTACACTAACAGGCTTAGCTCTATTGGAGTGAGGAGGGCATTAGGAACTCCTGTATTGCATTGATTTTGAATATTCTGTTCACATATGGACAGCAAGGTAGTGGTGGGGGAAGCCCCTCTTGCATGCTTAATGAAGGCTGCTCTGATCTTCCCATAGACCAAGAAAGGGCAAAGCATAAGGATGTAACTAACTACTGTACTGCTTGTTTGCTCGTTATCTATTTGCCAACCCGAGGACAGGGATAAATTATGTACCTGAAAAATCTCCCTCCACTCCCCCAAAGTAACAGAATGGTCCCTTTGATTTACCTGGATCACGGGCAGCCAGCAAGGGATCAGTTTCCTGGTGATGTGTGGATACCAAAGTGGCTGGTGGCTTTTTATAAAGAGAGGTGTCGAGCATCAGCTAAGCCTTTTTAGGGAAGAAGGAGAGAGGAATGCATTCCTCTGATAAGAATGGCCCTGATATGCCTAAGAGAAGGATGGAAAAGTGGATGGTGGGGGTGAGGTGGGAGGGGGGGGACACAGGACAACTGGCTTAGGTTGACAGAGCCCCAATAGAAAGGCTGGTGATGGTTAACTGTTGTCCCTTTAATTCCAACTCTTTCATGCATCCCATCAAAGCAAGGGGATCCCTACAGTTTATTTAATTATAAGTCAAAGTCACAATGACATTGAAAAAAGGGACTTATGACCAGCTTTCACCCTTATGACTGTTGCATCATCCCTTTGGTCACGGAATCAAAATTTGGATGCTCTGCAATTGGTTCATATTTATGACATCCCACAGTGTCCTGGAGTCACCTGATCACCTTTTGCAATCTTCTGCCGAGCAAAGTCAATGGGGAAGGCAGATTCACTGAAGAACCATGTTACTACCTTAACAACAGCAGTGATCTCCTTAACAACAGCAGCAGAAAAAGTGGTAAAATGGGGCAAAACACACTTGACAAAAGTTTCACTTACCAAACCAAATTTTGGGCTCAATTGTGGTCGTCTGTCAAGTGTTACCTGTACATTCAAACTCTTGTTCCAAGTTCTCCCATGACTTGCAGAAACAATTGGGTAGAATAAGATTTAAGTCCAAAATGTGATCTTATAAAATCTGTTTATGCAAATTCTTTACGTTTGGGATGGCCAAGCACACTTGTACAATCATAGTACCAAAGCTGCTTTTTCAAGAGGCAACTGGACTTTCTTGTTTTTCTTTGAAGACATTTCGCTTCTCATCCAAGAAGCTTCTTCAGCTCTGTAGTCTCTTGTGTTACTCATGGCCACTGTGTGCCAAAGACACTTGTCTTGGCACTTTAGTTACAAGAGGTTCATATAAGTGTGGTGACCAACTCTGTCAGCATAGATCAACCATTCTCAGCTTGTCCTCTGGATGTACCAAGATTAAAACTTTCTGAATTTCCAGCCAACATGTCCAGTAAGATTCCCATTTATCTGGGAATTTTAGGAGTTGTAGTCAGGGATGTCTGCAGGGAGGAGAGCATCAACCGAGTCAAGATGCTGGCCACAAACATGCAATTTAAGTCCTGCCTCTTTGATTGTGGCTGCCATCTTGGACTTTATCTCCCTCTTGTTGATACCCTAGCTGTAACCTTAATTCTTCTGGAGCATTCAAGGTTGGGGAAAGACCAGAATTCCCCCTTACTTGAATATAAGCTATGAGTAATCCTTCACTTAAGAAACTTCGTTTAGTGACTGAAGTTAAAATGGCAAAAATGACAAAAGTGACTTATGGCCATTTTTTACATTTGCAGCATTCCCATGGTCATGTGATCAAAATAAAGATGTTTGGCAACTGACTTTTATTTATGATAGTTGCTGTGTCTTGAAGTCATGTGATCATGTTTTTTACAACCTTTCTGACAAGCAAATTCAGTGGGGAAACTAGATTCACTTAAGAACGGTGTGACTAACTTAACAGCTGCAGTGGTGGTCAATTGTGTTTGTAAGTTGAGGACTACCTATACAATGATGGGATTAAGGCTGGTGACTTTCAGAGTGCCTGAAAATGAAGTTGAGTAGATTCATAGTCTGGTTTAGCAACTGCTGTTCTGCACCGTCTAATCCTGCTACCTTGGGAACTGGCACTGCATTTGCCTGCTTCAAACAGTAACACACTACAATGGGAAAAGACAGCACTCAATTCCTAGAGTTGATGTTTCTTTTTTTTTTTTTTTGCCTAGAATGGATCTGTAGTTGGATAGACTGATGTTTCAATCTCCCCAAAGCTTTCTAAGCCAAATTAACTGCTAGTCCAAATTATCTGTTGGGATTACTGAGAAGGAAAAATTTCAGAGGCTACACAGCTTGTTCTGAGCCACTTGGGTGAAAGAGTAAGACACAGATGTAATTAACAACAGGACAGGGAAAGTGATTCTTGCTCACAGTTTGCTTCTGCATCATCACAACACAGCTCTTAATATTCATTTATTCGGAAGTGCAGTTCTTAAAGACTGCAGTCAGTCTGGAATATTCTTGATATTTTACCTAGTAAGCAAGATACCAAGAAAGATATTAGAGCAGCAGCTCAGAAAGGTTCCTGGTTTCAAGGAATCCTCTCCTGTTCTCATCAGCCTACCAGATTCTAGAGAAGGTTCACAAAGTTATTAAGTTAAACAACTGAGGCTGATGAACCTCATTGTCCCTCTCTGTGAAATGGATACGCAACCAACAGCTTTAATTTGCAAAGGAGTAGGGGGATTATTAAACGTAGCAAGCAAACCATCTTTATGATAAATTTTCATTGTTGTCTTCCACAGCTGATTTTCCTGTGGAGGAAGCCAGAGCAATGGTGCACTTGAAATGACTGCCTATTTAGGGAACATATCCAGGGAAGAATCCAACCGACTTGGTAACACATGGAGGGAGAGATTCCTTCCCCCCTGCATTATTGGGGAACAGGCTTGGCTGTTGTATAAAGGGGCCTGGAGTACAGGATTAAGTTGTTGATACCCCATCTTAAGTAAAGATATCCCATCGATGTTGAGGTACTAAAAGATCTGTCTACCATGTCTAGGGGCAGGAAACAAGTTACACAGATAAGATCAATATTTCTCAACCTTGTGACCTTTCAGATGTGTGGACTTCAACCCTGGGAGGAGAATTCTGGGAGCTGAAGTTCACACATCTGAAAGCTCACAAGGTTGAGAAACATTAGATAAGATTGTCTCAGAAGCATGAGACATTCTCCTTCTTCCTTGATCTGACAATTGAGACTCGATCAACAAATAGCGATTTTCAGTAAGAACTTATTTTATTAAAGGACCATTAAAAAAGTTAATGTATAAGAAAATGGTAGGCTTAAGGACCAGGGATTTCTATCTCTGGTGGAATTATCTCATGGGGGTTATCTGCAACCTCCTGGTCTCCAAGTTGAAACAACAAAAAAGGTTTTCTGTCTGTTTCTTCAACTGGCACAAATCCTGCGTCTCTTGCCAGACGAGTCACTCGGGAGGAGAACTCGGATACTTGTTCTTTGCGGAGGTCAGGCAAGAAGCTACAAGGGCACACAAATCAACAAGGAAAGGCTGTGAGCCGTTTGTGTCTTGATAACCATTCAGTTGTCCCGCTTATATATCAAGCTGCTCTAATTAAGGGAAAAAAATATTTCCATTATTTTTTCTTGGTCATTTGCTTTAATGCATTGTTTGATTAATGAGCAAACAATGTATTCACTCAGCAGAGAAACCAGACCCTTATTGCATTAGTCTGTAATGTAATAAGACTGTTTTTCAAAGATGTAAGATTTACAATGGAAAAAATTGTAACCTAGGACACTGGAACAAAATCTACTTCACACACAAACAGAATTTACAGTCCAAAGGCAGAAACAACAGCTAAAAACCATATCAGCAGCCATGAGAGTTAGGAGGAAATTGTCTTTAGCTCTTATTCACACAATCAGTTTTGCCATATTCTTTTCTTGTCCTGAAGCTGGGAAGAACTCCTGCTGCCCTCAATTTTGCTGTCCTCATAACTATCACTGATGCTCATCCAGAAAAGGACTTTGTTGAGTTGCTATATGTCCAGATGCACCATACAATGTTGTAAGGGCAGCGATGGGTGGCTTATTGTGGTTAAATCTGAATGTCATCAGCTGTGATAAAGGACATTACCAGTCACTCCTCCATAGATTATGTCCTGAGGTGGTCCTTGCCCATTCTGAGTACTCCCATCCAATCAACCTCTTTCCTGCTTCCCCCTTCCCAAATTGCCAGTCTATCAATCATTAGAGGGGAGCAAGGGGTTTACTCCTCTTGAGTATCTCCTAGTGATTGCTTGAAATGTGTGGCCTAGATGCAGCTGCTGTAGAAGCGTTTTTAAAGTCTTTGGATCCTGGGGTGGAATTTCTTAGCTACTGATATGCCTATGGAGATTCTCAGTGATCCAAGTCATAGTTGTCCCAAAGGTGGTTTTTCAGGAGGCAACTGGGCTTTCTTGTTTTTCTTTTAAGACATTTCACTTCTCATCCAAGAAGCTTCTTCAGCTCTGACTGGAAGGAATGGAAGGATTTATACTATTTATACAAACTGAGCAGAGTGGTATGTGCAGTACAATGCAGTAAACCATGTGCATTGGGAAAACAAAATAACCATTTCATAAACGCATTTTCTATGGAGAGAAATTAGGAGAGAAAACCCATCAGGACAAGATTCAGCTGTCAACCTGCACTTAAAAGACAAAAGCCACAAATGAAGGCAGCAAAGTCTACATTTTGGACAGAGAGGCCATCTATGTTAAAATTGAACAGTCCTCTCTCAATAGAGGGGGAGGGATACAACATCATCTATCTCCAGTCTACAAAACAGTCCCTTCAATAGTTCCAAGAAGGCTCCACACCTTTTTGCACCACTCAGGTGACTCTGAGGACACAGACAAACCTCCAAGTGGCTTCAATGATATTCTAAAAGAATGCAAATGACCAGCTGTCTGCAAGGAGTATAAATCCTTCCATTCTCCACCCTCCAGTTAGAGCTGAAGAAGCTTCTTGGATAAGAAGCGAAACGTCTTCAAAGAAAAACCAGAAAATGCAGTTGCCTCTTGAAAAAAGCACCTTTGGGACAGCTATTGGATGCTCTCTTGTACATCCAACACAAAAGGACCCCAGACTACCCACTATATTGTATCAATAATGGGGATGTTGAAATGGTTTTCAACAGCAGGATTTACAGTATATGCGTGCAATGTCCATCTATTGGCTGCTTTGATCTGATTGCTCAAAGCTGCCCATTTGAAAGCACACCTACACCTACATGTAAGAGGTAATGCTGAGTTCTAGGCACAGATTGTATAAAACTAATTCCACAGCAGACTTGCTGGACCATTTGGACTTAAAACAGACCAAACTGCATAATCTCAGTCACCATGCACCCTAGATTATCCACCCAGAAGTGCTTTGACTCAGCATAAAATGGGAAACTTCTCTTCTATAAGACATTTAAAGTTCTATTTAGCAACAGGCTGATGAGAAAAGAAAGAATGATAAATGGGCATACATGCCAGGGCGACAAGGCTGTGTAGGAAGACTCTTAATTTGGCATCAAAAACTCAACAAGACAAGCTCCTGAAAAGTTTTTACAACTGTGATGTCATTGCAGGGAAGACTTGTACTATATTTACAAGCTTTCTAACTTTCGTGGATACGTCTGTCTATAACCGATGCCTTCAAAAGAATGGGCAAGTCCATGTGATAAACAAGGTTACACGCAGCACACATGGAGATACATCAAAATATACAAGTTGAAGTGGACCATGGTTCTCTCCCACTCTCCTCCACAAATAATTTATCCAAAAGAACTTTTTTTGTATCTACTTAAGTAGCAATTCTTGTGATTTCTTCAATACTTCAGATTCCAATTATAACTTGCAAACTCATCATTGAAGGGGCTTCTGCTGAACTAGGCCACTTGTTTATCTGGTTTATATTAGCCTTGTTCTCAGCCTATGTGTTCTGAAATTTGGTGGTGGTAGACTAAGATCTGCTTTGATAGCTTTCTCCACCTTGGTGTCCTGCGGATGAATGGATTTCAACTCCCATAATTCCCACAAAAGATGACTAAACATTAACTGAACGAAGTTCTAAATTTTTGTATAAATGTATTATAGGATTTGTTAATGAAGTTGATTCTCCCAGACTACCCAATATAAATCTGTACAGGTAGTCCTTGATTTACAATGGTTTGTTTTGTGACTGTTCAAAGTTACAACAGCTGACTTCCGGTTGATCTCGTGGTGGGAATGGCTGGATCATAGCAGAGCTCTGCTGGGCTCCATGAAATGTAGCTGGCAACTGTTTGTCGGGAGACCCTATGGGGTCAAGCTGCCCTGGTGGGGTGGTGAAGAAAGGAGAGGCACTTTGTTGATCACAAGGAAACAGCAATATCCTTGTTGATCCAAAGAAAGCTCCCCCAAATGGCAGCAGGGATGACAGCATTTTGATCAATCACAAGCTGGGAAAACCGGGACACTAAGATCTTGTGCTGGAGCGGTCTGTGGACAGAGCAGTAAAACTGGTTGAGATAACTTCCAATGTTTACCCCAAAGATTTAACTCAAGTAAAATTCAAAAAACAATCTCCAAACATTAAGAAAGTGGCAATTGGATTTATGGAGAAGGATTAAAGACTAAAAATCAAAGAGAAAGATTGAAGACTCAGATGCAAAAGAAATATCTAAAGGATGTTTTAAAACACAGAAAGCTTGGAAAAAGTTGAACAACATTGTGAAAAGTGATTATTGGGAGACATTGCTTTTCTAAACTCTATCTTTAACCCCCCTGGATGGTTGACAGCCAGCTGTTTTGATTTTTACACTCTGTTGAAGGCTGGAATTGGCAGCAAGGGAGCCATCTACTGGAGGAAGAAGATTACTGCAACGTGGGAAATTTGAGTGAAAGTGATGAAAAGTGAGAAAGCAAACAACACTCAGAAGGCTATTTGACGTTGACTTTATTTTAGTAGGTGATTTGGAGGCTTGGAAATATTAACTGAGCTGTTTGAAGATTTTTAAGGCAATCTGAACTATAAATACTAAAACTTTATTGAACTGTTCATTGAAAGGTAGATCTGAAAGATTTAAGGAAACCTGGTGGGCCAAGCTGGATTTGATTTACTAACATCATTTGACAGTTCATCCTACAAGCAAAAGAAGAAAAGCAAAAGAAAGGGGGGAAAAAGAAAAAGACAAATAAGACTTTAAAATTTGGACAACTAGGAAAGTCTAAACTGGAAACTATAAAGACTGAAAAGTATAAATGTATAGCTTTTAATGACTAGAAAGCTAGGGGACTTGAAGGAATAATTCTGGGATTGACTAAATTTTATTAATAATTGACTTTATTCGAGTTTTTAGATTTTGGGATACTGTAATATTAGAGATATATTGAGTAATTTTTAATATATTAATTTGTTACAAAATGACTCAGCAGGAGACAATAAAGTTCTATGAAGAAATGTTAGTGATGGTTAAAAGTTTTTATGAAAATGTGACAAAGAATCATAAGGAGATGATGGGATTGTCCAAAGATAAAGATGTGAGTGTAGAAGACCCTCAGCAAATGGTGGAAAAGGATGAACATAATATTCAGAGGACAGACGAGAAATTAGAAGGAGTGGTGGAGGAAAAAAATCAAAATAAATTACAAGAAAACAAAAACACTGAAAAAACAGTAACAATAAATACTAAGAATCGAATAGATAATTCCTTAAGATCTTAAGAGTTTAAGAACACAGAGAACAAAAAGGAAGACTTCTCAAAAATAATGAAAAGGTTATGGATGGGCATCCAAGCAGAGGGAACATTCAGTCTACATAAAAACGTTAGAAAGAAATATAGGATCCCAAGAAAGAAATATATAGGAATCACTAAAAAGTCAATAAATGATGAAGTTCTAAAAAGGCTGAGAGATGATGGATAGAGATATAATACTTGTAATATTGTGACTATATTAAAAACTAATAGAAACAAATAGAAAGTATAAATTGGGAAAATAGTAATACATATACAGATATATAATAGAATTTATTTATACTAAGATTAGGAAGTGGAAGACTATGATTAAGTATATTTAAATGATTAATTATGATTAACAATGTGCAAAAAAAATACTGGAATTTATAGCATATAAGGACTACAAATTCAGGGGACCTAGTCCAGGGACTGATTAAATTTTATTAATAATTGGTTTTATTGGTGTTTATAGGAAACTGAGATATTGGAAATAGAATAGAATAGAATAGAATAGAATAGAATAGAATAGAATAGAATAGAATAGAATAGAATAGAATAGAATAGAATAGAATAGAATAGAATAGAATAGAGTAGCAGAGTTGAAAGGGACCTTGGAGGTCTTCTAGACCAACCCCCGGCTTAGGCAGGAAATCCTACACCACTTCAAATAAATGGTTATCCAACATCTTCTTAAAAACTTCCAGTGTTGGAGCATTCACAACTTCTGGAGGCAAGTTGTTCCACTGATTAATTGTTCTAACTATCAGGAAATTTCTCCTTAGTTCTAAGTTGCTCCTCTCCTTGATTACTTTCCACCCATTGCTTCTTGTCCTACCCTCAGGTGCGTTGGAGAATAGCTTGACTCCCTCTTTTTTTGTGGCAGACCCTGAGATATTGGAACGCTGCTATCATGTCTCCTCTAGTCCTTCTTTTCATTAAACTAGATATACCCAGTTCCTGCAACTGCTCTTCGTGTGTTTTAGCCTCCAGTCCCCTAATCATCTACACTGGAACTTGAGTAATACTTAAAATGTTAAAATATTAGTGATTTAACAGAGGTCAACAAACACATTGTATGAAGAAATGTAATTGATGTTTAAATATATTTTTTGGAGAAAGTAATAAAGAATCATAAAGAGAGAAAATACTGTTTAAAGATAAAGAAGTGAATATGGAAGAACCCCAACAAGTGGGGGGGGGAGTACAAATTGAGAAAATAGTATTATACACATTTACATAAAAGAATGTATTATAATTATAATGAGCATATTAAAGTTAGATGTTGGAAGATAAAAATTATATATATATGTATTTATTATTCTTAGCATTGTGTAAAAAATGTATTGACCCAGTTACTACACTCACCCACAAAATATCTTGGCTGTTAAAACAAAACTACAAATAAAACATATACAATAAATAAATAAATAAATGTTACATGAGCCGTCACCTCTGAAGTTGAAAAAAGTCACTTATGACTGTTTTTTACATGATTGTTGCAGCATACCTGTGGTCATATGATCAAAATTCGGGTGGTTGGCAACCAGTTCATATTTATGATGGTTGCAGTATTTCAGGGTCATCTGATCCCCCTTTGCAACCTTCTGACAAGCAGTCAATGAGGAAACTGGGTTATTAACTTAACTATGACAGTGATTCACTTAATAGCTATGGCAAGAAAACTAGTAAAATGGGGAAAAACTCACTTAACAAATGTTTCACTTAGTGACATAAGTTTTGGTCAATTGTTGTGATAAGTCAAGGACTACTTGTACAAGCAATGCAACTGAATGGAAAGAAACATGAGTGACATCAATTCTCAAAGAAATTCAACTCTGGTGTAGAATTTGGCACTTTGTTTTCTTGTCCTGCTGAAAATGAGAGAATGAAAAAAGCAAAACTTACTTTGTTAATTCAGCAATAAGAGTGGCTTTTGGAGCTGACAGCAGACTCAAATTTGGTTTAAGATAATGCACCATACTACAAAAAAGCAAACAAAAAAGAAATGAATTTAATTGGAAGTAAGTATCTTGGTCCCTCAGCTTGATCTGGAGTGGTTTGTGCAATTATGAAGTTTTTGTCTGTTAACTTAGAAAAATATTAATGAAATTTCCCCAAACTTCCATTTGTCTCATTATGCTGACATATACATGACAATGCTGATAAAAACTTGCATTGTTATACTGACTGAAATATGTTCTGTCCACATGGAGGCATGGTTTTAAATATGGATAGCTGTCAGTAACTTTAAAAAATTCATACAGGTAGCCCTTGATTCATTAATGGAGCCCAGTATTTTGGTCATAAGTTGTTGCAGTAATAAACCGAGTCACCACATCGAGTCAACTTTTGCAATTATTGTTATGATGCTGATAAAGTGAGCCATTATGGTCATTAAATGAATCTGATAGTTAAGCAAACCATATGGCTGTTATGCAAATTCAGCATATCTAATGGGTGTTTTTTGCCATTTTATGTGAAATGCAATCATATGACAACGGGGTTGTATGGCAGTTGTAACTCTGAGACAGATCATAAGTAACTTTTTTAAGGCTGGCATTATTATTACTAATGGTCATTAAGCGACCGGTCATAAGCTGAGAACTACCTGTAAAAGAGTTTGGAGAGTTGGCTGTATCATGATATTTATGAAACAACCAAATATGATAAGTGGGGAAGTTTTCATTTCTAACAAGGCCAATAGCTATTTGGTAACACCACTAATCTAGATAGATCAGCTCCCAATGATGTTGGTTATTTCCCACATCTCAGTAGGAAACCAATAAGAAAGAATTCTGGCTTCCTAAGCAAAGAAGTTCCATGCTGCCCTAATCTTACCTGCAAGAGAAGAAGATGAGATTGAAAAGCTGTTGATATTTGGTTTTGTGATGGAGTTCAGGAAGGCACTCAAGAGGCAGGAAATGGACACGGACATCTTCTGTTGCAGGAAGTCCTATAGCATTGGAAAGACACAAACTAGTGAAAAGGGAGAGGAACAAAAAGAGTTGGACCAGAGTCTCTAGAGGAATAAATTTACTCAACTAGTAAATTCAGATACCTCACCATAAAATTACGGTGTTGCAAGAAACAAGAAAGTCCAGTTGCTTCCAGAAAAAGCACCTTTGGGACAAGTTGAAGACTACATTTCTAAAAGTTGTTGGAAAAAGAGCTAGCTTAAAAAGAGGACATGTAAATATATCCAAGCAGTCTGAGTAAAAACCTCCTGTGCAAATAGATCTAATAGATAAGGTAGTAGCAGTGCCCCAAGGAATGGTTTTTGAGGAAGAGAAGCACTAACGAAAACAAATAGGTGAATAAAAGCAAAATGATCATCTAATACACAAACTTGAATCATCCTGGCCTCCCTTTTCCTTTAGGAAGCCTCAATCAGGCCGATGTACTTAACAATTTTTAAAAAGTCTGCATTTATAAAGGTGAGATTCTTGGGAAATTATTACTGATGACTACATACAAGAGCAGAAGGAGGATATAAAACCTCTACAGGCAGTCCTCAACTTACAACAGTTCATTAAGTGACTGTTCAAAGTTTCAATGGCACTAAAAAGAGTGACATAACTATTTTTCACACTTAGGACCATTGCAGCATCCCTGGGGTCATGTCATCAAAATTCAGATGCTTGGCAACTGACTCATATTTATGACGGATGAGGTGTCCCGGGGTCATGTCAGTCTTATGTTGAGCAAAATCAATGGGGAGCCAAATTCACTTAACAACCATGTTACTAACTTAACAACTGTAGTGATTCACTTGACAACTGGCAAGAAAGGTTGTAAAATGAGGCAAAAATTCACTTCACAAATGTTTCACTTAACAACAGAAATTTTGGGCTCAATAGTGTTTGTAAGTCAAGGACTACATGTATTTGTTAAAAGGAAGAGAAAGTACCAATCATGCACCTTCTGTAGCACCCAACACAGTACTGGCACCTCCATTCTGAAGACCATCATTATCTTTCCCCTGTTCAGATTGGGCTGAAGGATCGTAGCGGGTGTGATATCTCAGTTCGTACAATAGGGCAGTGACATTTTGCAAGGAGATTTCTTGGGCATTCTGTAAATGAAAAGATAATCAGCTTGAAAATGTGCACCAGCACAAGATCTTGTTCTGAGCTATGCCTGGATGCAGCCATAGTTTTAATAAATATCAATTTCTATCGCCTCCCCACCACCCCAAGTGTCAATCTTACTTTACTAGGGCGGCCGTTGATGGTTTTCAGCAGATTGGGGTCTTCAGCTTCAATGCCAAATGTGATATATGGGCCAGTGGCAATATCTCCCCAATATCCTCGTGCTGGTATGGGTTCCCCTTTCTAGGAGATGAGAAATCTGAATGAGTTAATTTGGTCTGTAATATCATTCTTATTTATCCCTAATTAATTCCCAGTTAGGGTGGGTGAGAAAACAATTATAAAGATGAGAAGGGGAATGCAGTAGGGCATGCATCTCCAAACTTGGCAACTTTAAGATTTGTGAACTTCAACTCCCAGAATTCCCCAGCCAGCCAGCCTGGCCAGGGAATTCTGGGAGTTGAAGTCTACAAGTCTTAAAGTTGCCTTAAAACATTTTTATCAGACAAACAGAAAATACAATCTAATAGTGAAGTTGCTGATTTATGATATGTACTACTCTTTAAATATTGATCAGCTCAGACATTAAATGGCTGGTTGAGGAATTCTGAAAGTTGAAGTCCACAAGTCTTAAAGTTGCAAAGTTTGGAGATCCTATGCTAGGGTTACAAAAACAAAAAGTGAAGCCCCTTTTTCCAACTTCTGCTAAAAATTCTGCCTCTTTCAGCAGATGCACAATTAGGCCAATGTGGGAAAACACCATTCATTTTGGACCATGGACTCTGGTCTCATGATGGGAGAACTAACAGTTGCAAATTAGATTTGTGACTGCTTGAGATTCTAATAATATATATATACTTCTTTCACATGGGGAACTACAAAGGGTTTTCTGACATCTTAAATGAAGGTAGCACAAAATTCTTTGTAATTTTGTTGCCAGGATCCATCATAAGGAAAGTGGTCTCTCATCCCGTAGAGAAATTTGAGTAAATGGCTGGGAAAATGGGAAAAAGTAGGACTAAAGAAGATTAGAAATCTGTAGCAACGCTGAAAGAAAGGCAGTGTTGCTCTTTGAGCACACAACAGATCTGCTACTAGAATATGGGGGTACATAATCAAAGTGCAACAAATGTCTCAGGATTTCTGAAAGAGTGGCTGTGAATTGGATACTTTTGTCTTATTTTTTTGAAAAATCTAGTCATGGTTACATGTCACTTTCACTCTGTTGTTACAGCAGCTTTACCAGACTATATCATAAGAAAGTTAAGAGTCTGGGGCAAGGCGACTTTAATACAATTTCCTCATTCCTTACATCCCTCGCTCCTCATTATCGTGCAGCATATGCTACAGTGAAATGTGCTCTTTTGAATTTGGACAAAAGATAGGATTTTTAAATAACATGTACACAGGTAGTTCTTGACTTACAGCCATTTGTTTAATAACCACCTGAAATTATAATGGTACTGAAAAAAGTGACTTATGACAGTTTTTCCAGACTTACAACCATTGCAGCACCCTCATGGTCATGTGATCTAAATTTGGATGCTTGGCAACTGGTTCATATTTATGACGGTTGCAATGTCCCAGGGTCATGTGATTTCCTATTGCGACCTTCTGACAAGCAAAGTGAGAGAGGATGACAGATTCATAAAATGTGTCACTAATTTAACAACTACAATCACTTAATAACTGTGGCAAGTAAGATAGTAAAATGGATCAAAATTCACTTAAAAATGTCCTGCTTAGCAACATAAGTCGAGTTGATTGAGTACTAACAGATCCCAATTCCCAACACTCAACCTCCGCCCTCCCCATGTGTTCTTAGATTTTAATGTATGATTTTAATTATGTTTTAATTGTGTGTGTGTGTGTGTGTATTTGTTTTCTGAAGTTTTCACAGGTGTTTGTATGTAGGTCTTTGTTTATTCGAGTCTTCTCCTGTGTGAAATTGGAAGTGTCTTGGTGACGTTTTGATGAAGTCTCATTCGTCATCTTCAGGCTGGTGTTCTCGGCTTTGTGCTTCCAGGAGCAATACATATACATATACATATACATATACATATACATATACATATACATATACATATACATATACATATACATATACATATACATATACATATACATATACATATACATATACACACACACATATATATAGAGACATACACACACACACACACACACACACACACACACACACACACACACACAAACACATATAAAACTGTAAACTGCCCAGAGTTACCCTGTGGTAAGATGCGTGGCCAATAAATTTTATAAACAAACCAATAGATTTTGGGCTGAATTGTGATAGTAAGTCAAGGACTATCTGTATTTTACATCATTGTCCAATCAGAACTACATCACACTACCCCTCTCTCTCTTCACACTTTAGCAATCATCTAGAGCAGTGTTTCTCAACTTCGGCAATTTGGAGTTTATTGTGGACTTCAACTTCCAGAATTCCCTTGCCAGCTCCCAGAGTCTTAAGAAAATGAAAGGCCTCACGTGTTTGATGAGACGTCCAGATGCCAAGGTTTTGTTCGGGACATCGTAGGTGGCTTCTCGCATTTCAAAGGCCACACCTGTATTACGCCAGTGGAAAAACTCACGGAAGTTTATTGTTATGGCCTAGACGGGAGAAAAAGAATACAGGTCGTCCTCAATGTACGATCACAACTGAGCCAAAAATCTATGTTGCTAAGTGAGATGTTGGTTAAGTGAGTTTTACCCCATTTTATAACTTTCCTTGCCACATTTTTAAAATAAATCACTGCAGTTGTAAAATTCGTAATACTGCTGTTAAGTAAATCTGGCTTTCCCATTGACTTTGCCTGTCAGCAAAAAATAATCACAAGATCCTGGGAAACTGCAACTGTCATAAATTTGAACCAGTTTCAAAACATCCGAATGTAAATCACTTGACCATGGAGATGTTGGAATGGTCCTAAGTGTGAAAAATGGTCACAGGTCACTTTTTTCAATGCCATCGTAATTTCCAATGGTTACTAAATGATCTGTTTTAAGTTGAAGACTACCTGTATTGTAAGGGCCGGAGGAATGCCATTATCATGGTCTCTGTAGTCCCACACCCCAAATGTGCTTGGTAATGTTTCCCCACATTTTAGCTACATACCCCATGCTCGTGCAGTTTCATGGTGAGATCCCAGTCACACACCCCACGGCGAGAGTCATAACGGGTGCCCAGGTATTGCCGGAGACGCAGGTCCCAAAGCTGCTTGATTTGGAAAGCTTGTGGGTCTGGATTCCGCCAGAACTGAAAAATGGCCTCCAATTGGTCCCGCTCCCTGAACTATCCAAACAAGAAGAATTAGGAAATTGTTGAACCCCATGAAAGCGGGGGGGGGGGGGGGGGGGGAGGAGTGTCAAGGAGCTAAATCCAGAAAAGAATGTCCCTTCCTGCCTTTTCATTACTTTTTTAAACATTCCCTGCCTCTTTTATGCTTTTAGTGGTTTATCAAATAGTGTTCAGAGTCTCTCTGTGAGGGACAAACAAATAAAAATGTGGACTACAGTAATTTGGATCCACAATCCAGGATATGTGGCTGTAGATTGTGGATCCCAAAGAGCCACGACAGCATGGTAAATATGGCTCCTTCAGTGATAATAACCTGACTGCTGGATTATTTTGCATTTCACCTTGAGAGCAGAGAAGTCCAAAACAGGAAGATTAGCCAGCTGGAAGTCAGAGTCTGTGATGTAACGGATGAAGAGGGCTGCTTTCTCTTGCAGATAGGCAGCGGTCTGGCTCCGGAGGTGAGTGTTCCCCATTAGTTCCAAGAATGTCTCACCCTTCTCTTTGGTGAAGGAGGATGTAGCAAAGAGATACCAATTACAAGGCATTAAGATTCAATTTTAAATAAGATCTGCCAACCTATCCCCAACCATCAGGGAGTGATCCCAAAGCCCAAATCAATTGGTTGCATAAGGAGGGAATGAAGTTGGAGTAGGTGAGAAACCATACTTTCTCCTTACCTTGTAGGCCCATTTTGTCTGGAGGCTCCAGAGCCAGGTTCAAGAACAACAGCTGCCGACTTACAGCCTCCAGATTGTTCTCCAGAATGTAGAACTGAGTGTATGAGAGAGGCAATTAGCTGAGCAAAGTGGAAATTTTTCCTCATTACACTGTGAATATCAAAATGGAAACTGCCTAACATCGATTGGACCACTGAGTCATCAAGACCAATTTTTTTTAAAGCGGATTAAAAAGATGTGAAACATATCACTGATCTGCAACATCTTATTAAGTTTGTCTCTTAATTAAATAAGACATGCTTAGCACAAAATGAAATATCTGATTGTCTCGCCTGCAGCGCTTCTCAAGCTGGCCTCACTCCTGCCTCCTTGCTGGTTATAAAGCAGAATAACAGATTGATATTTTATCAGTAAAAGACATGATCGGAAAATTATTTCCTGGGAGATGTGAATTCTTATCCATTTTTAAAATGAGGTGCCCACTCAAGCTGACAGAAGCAAATATGTCTGCGAATGAGATAGAGTATATGGTGTGCAGTGCACCAGAGTAATATAAATTGGCAGGTTATGGAAGAGAGAGAGTTGACTGCAGAATGCTTGGGATGGTAGGGCTTCTCTTAGTTAGTTAGTTAGTTCTCTTAGTCTCTTGTCTTAGACAGGGTTCTGTCATTTATATTTTGGACTTTTTTTCTTCATTGTTTGTATTTGTAAATAAAGAAGATATTACAAATATAGTGCAACTTTCAGTATTGCTGCATCCCAAAAGAGCAGCAAATCTACCCCTCATTCTTTCCATTACAGATAATCCTCAATTTATGACCGCAATTGAGCCCCAATTTTCTGTTGCTAAGTGGGGCATTTGTTAAGTGAGTTTTGCCCCATTTTACCTTTCTTGCCACAGTTATTAAGTGAATCACTGAAGTTGTGAAGTTAGTAATACAACTATTAAGTGAATCTGGCTTCCCTGTTGACTTTACTCGTCAGAAGGTTACAAAAAGTGATCAGAGGACCCCAGGATACTGCGTCCATCATAAATATGAGTCAATTGCCAAGCATCTGAATTTTGATCACATGACTATGGGGATGCTGCAATAGTCGTGTGAAAAGTGGTCATAGGTCACTTTTTTCAGTCCTGTTGTTAACTTTGAATGGCCACTAAATGAAATGTTGTAAATTGAGAATTATCTGTATTTAGATGTTGAAAACATCCAAACAAACTTCCTAGAGAGAAATTCTAGATCCTAAATTTTTCAGCTGTAACCCACATGGTAAGATCTCACTCCCTTCATCCTTACACTCTTCTAGAAAATTCTTTTTTCATTATAAAAGCTTTCCCACTTTACTATTCAACTGGTCCTCTACAAACTGATTCACTGTCCAAGAACTGTTGTACTGCAATGCTTCATTCCTATCATAAAGAATTCAATGATTCAAGCAAAGCTCCTATGAGACCAATACCAGGAATTCAAAATTTTCTTTCACAGCCCTGCTCCATTCTCCCTCATCAATCCTCTTGTTATGAAATAACACTGAAAAATATTTGCTGTGAGAATCACAATCGTTGACTCATAGCCTCATGATGAAGAAGGGCACCGAAGGACATCCGTGTGAATGTAGGAGTTGCTGTGGGGGATTGCAGTGATGTTGCATCTGTGGTCACACATGCCCTTGTTCATCTTTGCTTCCACACCTCCACCTCACATGTCAACCACAATTCGCATGAATTTCAGCACTGTGATGAGCTGAAGGACTATCATTGGTGGACAGCTACCAAAGCAGCCCTGTCAGACTCCTCACTATGACGGGAATTAATTAATGTCATCACACATTTTAGGAAAAGGAAAAGAGGAGGCAATAAACCACCATCACTTTATCACATGGGTAGGATGGCTTAAATTTGAGAAGAGAACTCACTAGTTTTGATGCCTCTGATATAGCTCAACAAAGAAATCCTTTCCCCTGCAGAAGAAAGTGCAGTTCTTCCCAATCTCCTTAGTGAATTTTAGCTATTGGTAATAGACTTTTTATGGAAAAGCAATTAATTCTGGTATTTTCTTGATGTTTCAAAACATTCTCAACTGCATCATCAAGTATTTATGTATCACTGTTTAAATTTGCAAAGGCTTTTATAATTTCTGTAGCCAGTCTGTTAGGGTCTTTTTTTTTTAAGGCTGAATATACTGCAACGGGAATGGATAACTGTGTCTTAAAAATGATTTCAAATATTTATTTTTATTTACTAGTACACTTTATTACCTGCCTTCTGTCCATCATGGAAATCAGTAACAGAATAACTAGTTGGAAAGGACCTTGGAGGTCTTCTACTCCAACCTTTGTACCATTTCAGACAAATGGTTGTTAAGTCTCTTAAAAACCTCCAGCACTGGAGCATTCACAACTTCTGGAGGCAAGTCGTTCCACTGGTTAATTATTCTCACTGTTAGGAATTTCTCCTTAGTTCTAGATTGCTTCTCTGCTTGATTAGTTTCCATCCATTGCTTCTTGTCATGTCTTCAGGTGCTCTGGAGAATAGGTTGACCCTCTCTTCTTTGTGGCAGTCCCTGAGATACTGGAATACTGCTAATAAGTGTTACAATAGTAAAATTCCTATGCTGTCTCCAGGTCAGACTCAGACTTGTTTTAGTTTCAGCAAGATTGCTACTGCATCATTTTGCATCATGCAACCAAGATTTTTTGTTAAAACAACAACTTATCACTGTTGCAAGTCTATTCCAAAAAAACTCCCATTTTGATGAGCAATAGACAAAATCTTATAGACTAAAATACAATAAATGAAGACAATTCTAAATTATTTAACAGAATGGCAGTGTTTTATTAATAAAACAAATAATTTGCAAATCCACTCACTAGCAGAGAAATGCTATTCCTGCAGCAGATGCAAAGAAATCTACATCCTAGCTATAGAATTTGATTTGTCCTGTTGTCGAAATACTATAGGTCAGCGGCTGCAACCTTTTGGGCACCAGTGACCAGTTCCACAGAGAGAGCTTTTTCCATGGACCGGAAGGGGCGTGATTTAGTGTGCTGCCTGCATACCACGTATGGGGCTTCACTTGTTTGCATGGCCCGGTTTCTGGCATACCGTGGAGCGGTGCTGATTCATGGCCTGGGAGTTAGGGACTCCTGCTACAGATGTTTTATTAAGTTATTAGCAAAATAATAAATCTGCAAAGTTTAGCCAAATAACCCAAGAAACCATTCAGTCTCTGCAGAATGTAGTGAGCAGGAGGAAATAAAACATGACATGAGGAAAAATGCAACATAATTATCAGAACAAACCAAAGTGCAAAAGTAGCATAAGGGAATCTGGCATGGAAGGAAAAGGTTACGCACGCTGATTTTTCTCCGAGGCTGCCGATGCATCTGACTCATTGTTTTTAGGATGTGTCGTGCATCTATTGATCCCACTAGCAGGATGTTCAGTTCAGGAATGCCATTCTGGGATAGCTTCAGATGCTCGGTGGAGGATTCTAGAGCTACAGAGATAATTAGTATGTTCGTTCACAACTGCCAATATTCTATGTTAAAGACATATGTTATTTTCCTAATAGGAAAATCCTGTATGTTCAAAAACTGGCAAGGAATGTTTTCATATTGTGCATCTGTAAACAATTGCACATTCAGTAAATAGTAATTTGCAGAAATGGAAAATGGCAGAAAGAGGCTGTTTTAACTTTGTGCCATGTAGCAATTATGTTAGCTTCTGTTTAATTATGGAATCAGACAATTTGACTGGAGAATCTAAATTTTTGCATGCAGCCATATCAAGGAGGTAGAGCCTTTTTACAACAGTGAGCATGTCAAGATTTAACAGCATATTGTGACTGTTTTCACAAAATGACCATTGTGGAAGACTTTGTCTTATTCTTAAAAAGCTGCCAGCATAGATATTATCACCAAACTGCCCATTTATTTGAAGGCAAACCAGCTCATTTGGTCTTCTTTCAGCTTTTCTTTTCCTAGTTAAGAGAGTACATTTTCTGACAAAGCCCTGGGCTAAAATTTTCATTTTTTAAAAGATTGCATTGCATCTGTCAGGACGATGCAATGACCCTGCAGATCCAGAGCATTTTTTAAAATAAACACAAACCCAGAAAAAGAAATGGATTGCTTTGCAACATATCAATTTCATATTTTCAATTAAAAACACTTTAAACATTGATAGCAGGAGTAGGATAGGCAGAACCTAAAAATATTGATAATGGTATAAAGGCGGGAGGAGGGAAGAACAATATTACAACACAGAAGCATCAGGTTGTCTCTCTGTGTGTATGTATATTTGTGTATGTAACACATATATAGGCTATTATGCAATAGAACATCAATATCTGGTCGACTAAGAAATACTTTTTATTCAGAGGTAGCTGCTCTCTAAAGGTAGCATCACATTATTGAGTCCACAAAGAAGCAGAGACAAAAGAGTTTTTGCTAGTGGAAGCAAAAAGCTCCTTCCACATTTGTGGGATGAGGCTCCAATTTCATAATAAAACATGAAAGCAGAGAGGAAAAAGGAACCCTGCATTTTGAAAAAAAAAGTGACACTTACACATTGCTTGCAAGTTGAGTGCTGGAGAAAATCCCCACCAAGCTGTGGTGCCAAAACCATTGCCAGTACCTGCTGCTAACATGGCTGCAAAGAAAACATAAGAAAAACATAAAATTTAGGAATTATGTTTCAGGAACCCACCACAATTGACTTATTCTCTTGCTATAATGGTTATCTACTTTCCACATTCTTATATGAGCCTGATCTTCCTCTAATAGTGTCACTCTGGGCAGCATGCAAGAGAAACAAACAATAACCAGAACAATTTGTAGAATACACTATTAAAAAAGGCTACCCGGTAGCCTTTTACAAATTATAAAATGGCATCCAAACATAGCAAGTAAACAACTAGAAGGGAACTCCACTCAAATGGATCCAAACAGCAGGGTCTTGATTTTGCCGTGACCTTGTTAATCTAAGAAAACTGCTCTTTTCAATTTCATCCTTTACCACAGAACTGATCTATCTTACAGGATGGCTATCTCCCATCTTGTGCAAATTGATGCCTGTATTTTTAATTTCTTGTGAACAACTCTAGTTCTTGGAATTACTGAATACTTTAATGTTTTTAGACTCTATCAGACTAGAGAAGATAATTTTAAAAAATGCTATTTTTTTATTTTACTCCTAGAGCAATTTATTAAATAGATACCATATACCTTTCTCTAAAAGGCAACTTGACTTACATCATTTGTGAATCAACATAGTTCAGGCTAACCTAAATTCTAAAACTGAAAGGACAAACCTGTTTACAAAAGACTCCCTGTTACTTCCAGTGCTTATCTCCATATTTAAGTAACCTGATCATATGCACCTTTGTTCCTAATTCAAGCAAATCTTTTCAGAGAGGACATGAACAGGCATAGAATTTACAAATCCCTAATTACACCAATTTGCTAAGAATCAGGGATAAGTAAAATAGCATTTGCACTGAATGGAAATAAAAATTCACTAGAAGAGATGAAAAAAAATCAGAAGAGAAGCCTTTGCTGCAGCATTTGATATAACACGACGGCATTTGTCATATTCTGATCCCCACAATGGCCTCAGGTAGAGACTAGAATGGTGTCAAGGGACCATCTATCTACTAATATCCAGGACACCCAATTCTTATCCCAGCTTTTCATTTTATTTCAAAAGTGCAAGCTTATAGCAGAATTCATAATGTTAAGACTCCAAAAATTAGCCCAATAAACTGAGTAGGATGATTAGTTTTAGATTTTCTCATCTATTCTGCGTAGCAAGCTCCTTTTAAGATGAAAAAGAAGGCAGCAGTGTAAAACATGATTCTAAGGTTGCAGTGGAAAGATAATGCATGGGGCCATATATAGACTATTATCACACTGACTTGGACTAGGAGTAAAAATTCAATTTATTCATGTGAATAAATATATAACATTTGCATGGCATAGCCTACCTCTGATGGTCTTCATTCAGTTTTCTCTCTTGGAAGAATTAGGAGTTACGGTTTTTCCCACTCATACTGAACTATGCAGGAAAAGGGCTATATTTCAGCAATAAAATACCTGCCAAAGATCATGTGTTCATTTTCTGGCCTGTATAGGAAAAGCTGGGGAAATTCTTTTCTAAAACCCTGGTAAAGGGTTTTACCCATAAATAATTACAATTGTGAATTAAGTTAACTAATTAAATAGGCAGATTTTGGGTGCTTTCATTAGTGTTTACTAATCTGTTTTAAAATGGAGCATCAAATAGATGTAACCAGAAATTGGATCTCACCACTTAATATTGCAATGATAAAATAAGCTGCAAAAGATGAAATAGCTCTAATCTTACTACATTATGACTTAGCACAATCTTCCAATCCAGCTAATATTACTCTAAATCAGTATTTCTCAAGGTGTTAGGGGTCCAAACAGTCTGTGAAATCAAAATTATTTGCCAGCCTGTATTGAAAAAATACATTAAAATCCTATCAAACAATTGTGAGAAGTCCTTGAGGCAGCAAACACTTCAATTTTATTTTTTAGTATAGAAAATATTGATAAAAACAACCCATACTAATAAAAGTTTTTTGGAGTCCTACATAATTTTAAAACTGGGAAAGAGACCTAGGAGAAAGAAATTTAGGAAACACTAATGGAGAACTCCAAAGGTTTATGTGGGTTATACCTATCAATATTTTCTATATTAGAAATTAAAATTGAGAAATCTTAAAATATTTATTTATTCAATATTGAGGATGCCCTGAAAGGTCTCAGGAACCCTTAGAGGTTCTCAGAGTACAATTCGAGAACTACTGATGTATATCAGTGTTTTTCAAACTTGGCAAGATAGATAGATCAACTCACAGATATTGGCTGGGGAATTCTGGGACTTGAAGTCTACCCATCTTAAAGTTGCGAAATTTGAAAAATACTGGCCTGGATAGTTTGTCTGAAACATATATTTATGTAGAATGTGCCACTGAATTCAAACAAATTTATTTCTGAGTAAATTGTAGGCATAATGCACCTAAGATACTATGGTATTAGGTAATAGTCTGTGAGAGGAGGATGAATCAGTACCATAATGGCAATAAACAGATTTAAAGCAATATATTCATTGTGCAACAGCATGGCATGACCCTTGACACCCGATTTCCATACAAGTTGTCCTCAATTTACCACAGTTCGTTTAGTGCCTGTTCAAAGCTACAACGGCACTGAAAAAAGTGACTTGTGACTGTTTTTCATACTTACGACAATTACAATAGCCCCATGGTCACCTGATCAAAATTGGCAATGGACTCATACATATGACGACAGTTGCAGTGATCCAGAAGTCATGTGATCCCCTTTTGCCAACCTCTGAGAAGCAAAGTCAATGGGGAAGCCAGATTCACTTAACAACCACGTCACTAACAACTGCAATGATTCACTTAACAACTGTGGCAACAAAGATTGTAAAATGGGCGAAATTCACTTAAACAGAAATTTTGGGCTCAACGGTGGTCGTAAATCGAGGATTACCTGTATTTAGTTGGCCCATCCCTTACCCTGAGTTTCCCGTAACCTCCTCCAGCACTGAACTTAATTTTAAAACCACTGGATATGTGCCTGTTCTGCACACCGGCACTGAAAACTACTCCGGTCTATTCCGCCATCCCTTCCCCTCCGTTTGCCTTTAAGTGGGGTTACCCGCTTTTTTCCCTCCGCCACGATCCTCTGCCGAAAAAGTGGGTCGAGGCGCCCTTCCAGGCGCAGGTCCTTCTTGCCCGCCCTCCTGATGGAAGTCGTGACAGACAGTTCCCTGTTCAATCAGTCGCGCCATAGGACGCGCGACAGCCAATCCAAGCCCGGGAAAGGAAAAATAGGCGAGGCGTGTCGGGTAGTCAGGGACGCGGTTTCCATGGCAACGGGGCCTGCGGTAATGGAGCGGCGTTCCTGGCGTAGATTATCACAAAGATACGCTTTCTCCCCTTCTTCGTCGTTTGAATGAAATGGCGTTCTCCACCCCTTCCTTCCATTTCAAGACCGCTTATATGTTAGGCGTACATTATATATACTCGATAATCTGCCGTCATAATAACATAGAAGTCTCTGTGGAAACAGCCAAGAATTGCTTGGGGGGCGGGGGCGGGAAGGACTATCGGATTTGCTCCCAGGTGGTTAAAAGAAGTTTAAAATAGAAGAAACCGGAGTGGAAAATGTTTTATGTAGGAGAGAAGGGTACTCCCTTGCTGATTGTATTAATATATTTATTGCATGGGGAGGTGGGGGTGGGGCTCCTGTATCAATTTAATGTGCTGCTTTGCCTAACCGAAACCAAAGTAATATACTGAGTAATAACATGCAGGCATCTGTGCAATAAATGGAATAAAATCATTCAGCTCTATAGGAATTAAAACTGGAGGACTCTTTTGGCTGCCTTCTAGGGGTGGGCCAGAGTTTTGCAACCTAGATAGGTTAGCTCTGATACTGCACCAGACAAAGATTGTTAATAGGGATTGTCTGAGCATAATAAATAATTGCAATTAAGTAGTCTCTTAGAAAGAAGCTGCACCACTCTCTTTGCTCTTTGGTTGCAAAAGGTGGCAGGTTAATATGTAGTTGATTATGTGCCATCAAATTGGTATCAACCCCTAGAACCATAAATTTTCCTCCATCCCTAATTTGTTCTTTTACCTGAGGTTCACCTCAATGATACCCTTATCTCCATATTGAAATTGAGTCCATCCATTTTGCTGCTGCTTGTCCTTTACTTCTCTTTCTTTCCTTCCACGTTCTGTCATTAGAGCCTTTTCCAGAGAGCTGGGTCTTTGCATAATGTGGCTGAAGAGGGATAGTTTGAACCTGGCCATTTGTGCCTCCAGTGAGAGAACTCTGGGTTGATTTGCTTAATGATTTAATTGTTTTCTTGGTTTTCTATGATATTCTCAGGTATCTTCAACAAATTATGCAGTGCTTGGGTTCAAATCTTAGTTCTCTTATTTAGACGACTGTAGGGTGGGAGTAACTCCAATGGAATAGGAATGGTTAGCTGTCTCCCTTATGATATAAACTAGCAATATTTTATGTCTTGGAGATTCTCAGTCATCCAGGTCATGGTTGTCTCATGCGCTTTTTCAAAAGGCAACTGGACTTTTTAAATTTTTCCTTGAAGACATTTCTCATCCAAGAAGCTTCTTCAGTTCAGAACTGAAGAAGCTTCTTGGATAAAAAGAGAAATGTCTTCAAGGAAGAAACAAAGAAATTTCAGTTGCCTTTTGAAAAAGCACCTTTGGGAATGTTTTGTTATTCTACTCACTTTAGAATAAATGAATTAAAAATATAGGCAAAATAGTATTAGAAATGTAGGATTTCACCACTGAATTGCCTCAACCAACCTGCTTCTTAGTGAGGGAACATTAGTCACATTAACTGGGAATTCTTGAATTATAGCTCCCAAATATCTTGTAGGTGTTGGTTGAGGAAGGCTGGATTAAGATAAAGAAATTAAGAGAAAAAACAAGGATCAGTTAGAGTTAATGCAATGAAATGATCCTACATTTAGCTTTGAGGATTCAGTACCATTAACAAAAATATAGGTGAACAGGACAGGGACAGGACAGTAGGATGAGAATGTTTTCCAGGCTCTTCCCCAACCCCAGTAGACCCCTAAGCAAAAACAATAAGAAGCAACACATTTGAAATATAGAGATCTCTTATTTATTAACAGCCAAGAGTACTGTTCGATCAAATACATCAATATTAAAACTGATTTCAAAAGAGTAGAAGCGGCTTTGAAAGGACAGCACCGCTCAGAGGGTAATTCATAGGAACAAAGGGAATAGAAACAACACACACCAGAGTTACAAAGCCTTCTGCACTTTACACAATCCCTTCGATCATAACAGTTACACAACTCTTCAAAACTTAGCAGGTGGCCTCTTTCCAATGCTGGGCAGTTGATTTAGACATCTACATACTTGCTGATGCCAAAATGTGGAAAGGATGTTTAGAAGTTGGGAAAAAGATTGAATTATTAGCAAGATACAGTGGATGGAAGTACAGCACACAGCACTGACTGACAGTTCCAATATTATCTTTGATATACTGATCAATTCTCAAGGACTGAGAAAAGGAAAATGAAGTGAACTTTCAGCTGCAAGAAATGATCAACAGTTCGATATATTAAACATCTCATGGCTCAGCAACTGCCATATTGAATGCTCCTCACTAACGTTCATAATTCAAAGTAAAAGAAATGTATGCGGCAGCTCAGTGGGGATTAATGTGATGAGGCTAACAGAGTGAGGCATATTTTAAAGTGGAGTGGATACGCTATCAACACCACAATTACAAAAACACACTAAGCAGAAAACAAAATGGCCATCATGCCTCTCATGGGCAAAAAGCTTGGCCTAGTTGTTTTTTTTAAATTTGTTTGGTGAGGTGGGGGCATTATTATATCCCAATATATCTCCACAGGAAGTATTAGTAAAAAAAAAAAATCATTGACTAGAAAACTGGATCAACATTCTCTCCATAGCAGTTAAGTATTAATATATCTTTTTCCTTTCTTGGATAAAATGAAAGCAATCCATTTAAACCAATATCGGAAATGATAATACTTTTGAGGGTGTTGGTTTAGTTATGTGAGGTGATTGTCTCTTTTAGAGAAATTAAATACATTTTTTACTCAGGACAGGATGGGAATCGTACACGTCTTTTCTCATATATTAATTACTGAAATCCTGAAAACGAAATTGAAAATCATTGTTCCTATCTGTTTTATCTGTTCATCAGAAATACTGTAAAAAAATTTTTAAAAAATGAAACAATTTCCTTATTCAGAAAATAAGTTAGTATGAATATCCTGTTTGGAGTAAGACAGACATCCAATGTGTAGTCAGATCTATGAATCCCAAATAAGCATTTCTAACTGTTGCCAATTGATTGAATGATTACTTCTTTTATTATAAATAAACTGATTTACAATTCTGTTCTCAATATTATTTTCTGAGGAACTGTGTAAATATTTTATTGCACATGAATGAAATACATGCAGTCCTCAACTTTCAACCATTTGTTTAATGACCATTCAGAGTTACAATGGCACTGAAAAAAAGTGATTTATACCAGTTTTCACATTTACAACCGCAGCAGCATCACCAGGGTCGTGTGATTAAAATTTGGGCACTTGGCAACTGGCATATATTTATGACATTTGCAATGTCCTGGGGTCATGTGACCAGCATTTGTAACCTTCCCAGCTGGTTTCTGTCAAGCAAAGTCAGATTTACTTAAAAGATTCATGATTCAGTTAACAACTGCAGTGATTTGCCTAGCAACTGTGGCAAAAAAGATCGTAAAATAGGACTTAACAATTTTCTTATAAACTGACCTGTAAGCAGATCATCTGTTATTTTTTGTCAAAGACCCTAAATTCTAAGCCACTTATTACAAACGTTTGCATGCTTTTCTGGAAGTGAAATACCCTGTTACTCAGGAATAAGCAAAGGTGTGGACTATGGCTTTTGAAATGTCCCTTTTCAAGGTATCTGAGTAGCTTCTCTCATTTAATACTGTTACAGATTGAGGAATCTCACTATTTCTATCATGAGCTGGTTGAAAGACATAGAAACTATTGAATTCTTAGAAGCTCTCCTCAGTTTTGTGCACTTCTGATACAGCAGACTACATTTCCCCTCACTCCAGCTTAAGTGGCTCGGGTTAATGGGAGTCATAACTTTACTTGCATACCTGGAGGGCACCAAACTGGGAAGTATGACTGTCTAGGAAAGCAGTGATAGGAGGACAAATAATGGTAGAATATCTGTCTGCTGTAGATGTCTTTAAAATTTTTCTCCCTGAAACAGAGAATTACTAAGGCATCAATCCTATATCCATTTAGCTCCATTAGTCAAATATATAGGCAGTGGATAAGGTAGATAGGGATTGCACTGTAAGATCTTATTCATTCCCATTTCTTTTTCCTCAGTTCTTATTTTACAGCAAGATTTAAAAAAAAAAAATCCCTAACTTATGGCCAAAATTAGGAAGTGGAAATGAGCAATCTTGCCTCAACTAAAACTATTAGATAAGAACTGTAACATTCTTTTTCTATAAATATTTGGTATAATCATGTATTGAGAACCTAGTAATGCTTATCGCTTAGTCTTTTTTCTGATAGAGTCATTAATAGGTAGTCTTAGAGGCGAGGCTTATTATTACAATGATGGTTATTCTCTTGTAAAGGACAGTTGTCCCTTCCCTTGGAACTAGAAGCACCTGCAAGATGCAAGATTTAAAACTATAATAATGGGATGAGAAATAAATTTCAGCAAGTGCTATAAAAATATGGGTAAAAAGCCTAATATTAGTATCAAAAGGTCTAATTTTATTTTATTTTTTAAAGGAGGGCATACTTTTGAAGGACTATGATCCTATCCAGAATTTGCTAACATAAACAAAATTTTGGCATAAAAGTTACATATATGTATTTTAATTCAGGATTATAAAACATTTTTTGGTAGTTTATAGTTATTCCCCTTAATTTTGATTCTGCTGAAAATAGCTGGCAGTGTAATCAGCTTATAAATTCTTAGCAAGTCATCCAAATTTTAAACAATTATAGATTATTTTTAATAAATTGTAATGTTGCTATACCAAAAGTATTGTAAACATGTTTTAGGCCTCTGTAAAACTATTGTCAAACATTTTAAATCCAAGAGTAAACTTTTTGGATAAATGTATTTTTTCCATTTATAAAATGCTTCAAACTGCTTTCTAACACAAACAGGAAACCTATTGCCAGTTTTAAGCTTGTAGCAAAAATGTAAACATGTTTTAACAAAGCAAAATTATTACAAGTTGGATAGTCAAAATGCTAGTAAATATAACCTACTTCCAGGAGGTTTGTAGCAAATTTTCCCTAATACTCTTATTAATATCAAACATTTCATAAACATACATATTGTAAAGCACAAATTGTCAAACAGATAAATGCATAAGCAAAACTGTTATAAAACCCAAAAAATGTAATTGAAAACAAACAAACCTTATGAATAGCTTAATACATTGGCTAATGAGTAACACACTATTATATTCTAGCATCAAACTGCAGGCTCTATAAATGATTGTTTCTAGTATGTGGAAATTTTGTAATAAGATGGTTAGAATATCCTACATTATGTTAACTAAAATTTTACATATGGAATCTACACATATGACATTTTACAATTTCAACCTACCTAGTCCTATTTTGGACAGAGTGTCAATAACTTAAAGAGGAGTATATCTGAAGTACTTCAGAATCCAGAAATTCTAATCTCACCCATCCTGCAAACCTATAACATCTTCTCAGAATATCTTTGAATTAAATAGGATTTACTTCCAGCTAAATGGATATAAATTCTAGCCTTAGTTATAACTTAAAGCCATTATGAAATTGTAGAAAACTTATTTTCAAACTAAGTTTTCAAGTGTTTTGTTATATTTTTTTATCCAAGATCTACTTTTATAAAGTTGTTTTATAATACAATCTCCAAATATTTTTAGCTATTGTAATTAGAGCTCATTTGCAACTTTTAGAAAATCTATTATTGAACATATATTTGTAGATATTGTTGATTACAGATTTCCATACAAGATCTAATTTTCAAACATGGTAACACGGCAGCATTCAAAATGTGAATAAAATGATATCCCTTATTTTTTTTTAGTTTTGAACCTATAGTGTAATCAAATAAAGAGGATTAATGGTAGATTTATTTGGAGTCTGGTTGTCACTTTTGACAGATAAATTATTACTATTTAGTAATGCTTTTGTGGGGGGAAAAGACTGTTTTTACATAAGGCTCGATTTTCAAATGCATAAGTCAAATCTGAAATACGTTATCTAAATCTGCATAAATTGCTTTGTAAGCTTCGTGGTTGACTTACAGTAAATCTGTCACTTGTCTCCAATTACTAAGTAAGCATTCTTTCTTTTTTCACACAGTCGATTAAAAAGTTTTTTTTTTGCTCTCGGAGATTTTTTTTTTTCAAATAAGAAATGGCTCTGAGAAAAGAGACAAGCTCACAGGTTACCTTCCCTCCCACCCCCCCCAACAGACATATTCAGGGGAGCCTCACCCACAAACTCCCATTTGCTTTGGATGGGAGATGGAATGGTTGCCGGAGAAGTCGGCCCGGAAATGAAGGATATCAAGAGGTTTTTATCCCAATTGCTGCATCCACCTCATCTTCAGGTTGCAGAGTGTGCCACTGAGCAATAGGTCTACGGGGATTGGCCAGCATATCAGACCAATGGCGTAGCTCAGTACCCGTGGCATTACAGCCTACAAAGATCTTCCCAATGGCCTCATTCTTGCCTAGTTTGTCGTAATCCAGCACCGTCAGGACAACTTGGACTTTCTATAGAAAGAGAAAAGGTTGGTCATCAGCATGAAAAGTAATTGGAGGGATGAATGAATTCAACTGCCTTTCCTATCACTGTTGCCCACTGGCCATTTCTGTTTTTAACTTCTGTTTCTCCATCTTGAGTTCCAAACAGAGCCGGTTTGAACACATCACTTCTCCTCTTTCAGCTTCACAATTACCTGAATTTCCAAGATCTTTGGCTTCCAAATAGTTTGATCCTTCAGTTCAAATGAAAGCTAACAGTGACAAATTAATACAAGAACAATTATTAAGTGGAACAACTTGCCTGCAGAAGTTGTGAATGCTCCAACACTGGAAATTTTTAAGAAGATGTTATATAATGATTTGTCTGAAATGGTGTAGGGTTTCCTGCCTGGGCAGGAGGTTGGACTAGAAGACCTCCAAGGTCTCTTCCAACTCTATTATTCAATTCTATTCTATTCTAAATTAGCCAACAGTAACTCTTGGCATTAAAGCATTATCTTGGAGTTTTGCAAAGGGTTACAGTTCTAAGGGTTTTTATTCTCTAAGACAGGCAAATCATAATAACCATAGAAAACTTCACGCCATTCTTTCCCAGTATGTTAGACATTGGGTATATCGACATTAATTTGGCAGGAAGAGGCCTTGGTCTTGCAGTATGCACAATAGCAAAGTAGCTTGCAAAATAAACTAACTCAAGGTCTTCAAATAAAATGTATACAGCAGTCCAGTAATTCTTGTTTTGAAACAAGTGCCAATTTTGGAAAGATGAAAGTGACTGGAAATAATTGGAGCACATTTTCAAGTGAAATGGGATTGTAGGGAAGGAAGATTTACCTGGATTTGTTCAAAAGGCACCTCAAAACTGAAGGATTCATTATAATAGGGATTCAGTGTATTTTTCTTGATAGTTGTTTTTTTCTTCTTGATACGTTTCCCTCCCTGCATGAGATGGATCTTCACATATGGATCTTGGGTAGGATGACAAAGGGGAAAAAACGTATGAAAATGCTTTATGATTCTCTTACTCCCAATACTCTGATGAGAGAATTTAATTTTAAAGCCATTTCTGGAAAAGTAACAAGGTAACATTGTTGACCAAAACAAATCTTCATGGCAAGTTTTAAAGCATTAATTGAACAGCCAAATCAAGAAAGAATGATACATACATTCATTCCCATATGTTGAACAACTGTTGATCTAAATTAAAGGACCTGGCTCTTTTTTCTGTCTTTTTTTTAAAAAACCTACAAGTATTGGAGAACCAGCTGACCTATGCAGTATCAAATAGGTAAGTGGCCTTTTCCACCCTGCAACTTTATTTTTCATATGAATATTATATATATTCACAAGCTCTTGAGAATTGTATACTTTGTTATTCTCCTTACCTCCTTGGAAAAGTTTATAATCAGGAAAAGTTGAAGCCAGAAATTAAGACAGAATAGCAGGGGCTTCAGACTGTGGTGGGTTGCTACTGGTTTGCCCTGGTTCGGGTAAAGGTAGCAGTGCCGGCAAGAGGCTCCGCTCACCCACCCGGACATCGTCAAATATGGTCTATGCATGTGCAGAAGCATGAGCAAACCAGTAGCAAAGGTAAGTGAACCCACCCCTGGCTTCAGAGTGCCCCCAAAGTGATCATATGGAACATTAAAATGTTCAGCAATTTAAATTAAATATAATGGCTTAATTCTTACCTGAAAGCCCTCCCACATCCATCTTTTTGAGATTTTTGGCTTCTAGCACAATCACTGTCAGTTTCCCAGCTGTAGGGACATATCGGAGTGAAAAACAAATGTCTCCCAACTTCTCATGCTGTAGAAAGAAACGAACAATTATTACAAAGCTAGGATGGATATTTCTCATAAGATATGGATGCCATTTTTTTACCTTTCAAGAAGATAATTGATTATCCACGAGTCGGGTTGGTTATTACCCCAGTCACGTGGTAGTTTTTCAAAGAAAAACATTTCCCATTTCTAATATAGATAAAGCCACTAAGGCAATTTTCAAACTACCTTTCAGTTACAGCTTTTTATCTAAAGTTCTGCACAAGTTCTTACCTCCTCCTTCTCTGCTGACTGCAGATCTCGCCACTCCTCGATCACATGCGCCAAATCCACAGTGTTCATGGGGATACGGATCTCACCAATGACATCATGCTTGGAGAAACGGTCAAAGTCATAAACGGCCATGACGAGAATCTTGCCACCAAGTTCTGAATAAGGGACCTATGCATTAAACATAATGGAGTTGCAGGATTAAATTGTGGGCACTTTCAGTTGAGCGTTTGTTGGTAGGTGAGGGATTAGAAGGGTGAAATGAATAGATGAGTGGAGTCCAGAGCTAAAAAGAAAGATGACAGGGTGCATGTATAAGAAATGTATTTGTTTATTTTTGGAACTTTGGCCAAGAGAAAAGAAAAATGAACTTACTTTAAAGGTGAAAGATTCATTAAATGTAGGGTTGAGAGTTTTGCGATGGACTTTGGTTTCAAACTTTTTCTTCTTCTCTGGAAGCAGGAAGACTTTGACATAAGGATCGGAGGTACCCCCAATGTCGAGCGCTGGGAGGTCAGCAGCTTGTATAATACCCACAACCAGCTGGGGAAAAATTTTAAAATGAAAACATTCAAACTTAGGAAAATGTCTTCCATTGAGCCAAATCATTGGTCTATCCAACTCAGGATTTCTTGGTTCCTCTGATATATTCTGAAGGAATTTCCTCAAGCACTTTTAAACATGTCATCACCTTACTCTATCCACAATATTTTTTTTTTAAATTTGATTTATATGTCGCCCTTCTCCGAAGACTCAGGGCGGCTTACAATGCGTTAAGCAATAGCCTTCATACTTTTGTATATTATACAAAGTTAGCTTATTGCCCCTACAAACTGGGTCCTCAATTTATCTACTTTAGAAAGGATGGAAGGCTGAGTCAACCTTGAGCCTGGCGAGATTTGAACATGAGTAATTGCAGACAGCTGGATGTTTAATTAGGGTGCTTTGTCTGCAGAGCTATCCAGGCTCTATTTAAAAAGAATCTAGCTAAAGTTATCTTCTAATTCTAATCTTTCTATGATAACTATTGTCTTTTTTCTCCCACTCATTAAGGAAGTAAAGAGAATGTATTTTGTGATAGAAGTTGACCCTTAAAAGCAGCTAAGTGATAGGAAGAAACTGATCTTTTCCAATTATTTTTGGAAAATGTATGAGCTGGGATTAGATTTTTCAAACATAAAATGTATATTTTGAACTCCTGTATACATTTCTTTGCACCCTTAATTTCAAATATTGCCAATAGGATAGGACGAAAGGACTGTAATTACTGTAGATAAGTAATACGGTTAATAAAAGTAAATTGCCTAGCTGTCCTATTTTATGATGAAATAATCCTTCATTTGATAGAATCCTTTTGGAAATCTATCTAGTTCAAGTTTTAAAAGAAAAGACACTAAAAATGCTCATCCAGAATTGGCAGCAGAAAAAGGACAGTGACCTGGTCGCCATTTTTCCCATTATAGAAAGATTGATTGTACTTCCACTTACATTATAATAATTATTTCTCCACATGTATCAATATTCATTAATCAGAATATGCAAGTAACTTTGCAAAACTTGTCTTTTCTTGACAATGCATTTCTTATTTTCTGGATGGTACTTGAGCAGATTCCTAAACTGACAGAAACACACAGATCAGTCTGCAACTGTTTGAAGCTGAGGCATGGATTTGTCTTGCCCACCTGTGTGGTCTGGAAGTCATAATCAAGAGAGTACTGGAGTTTCCCCAGCTTCTCCTCTGGCTTCTCCACTTCGGATTCCTGCAACAATGATGGATCTAAATCCTCGACTTCTGGCTGTACCTGGAAGGAAGGAAAGAAGGAAATGATCGAAGTAATCAACAGAGAAGCATTAGTCAAACAGTAACAGTAACAGAGTTGGAAGGGACCTTGGAGGTCATCTAGTCCAACCTCCGGCTCACACAGGAGACCTGTACTACGGATTCAAACTGCCAACCTTTCTGATCAACAAGTTCAGCGTCTTAGCCACATTAGGAATTAAGTAGATGAACAACTTCTGCAACAACTTCTGTTCACCCTTTCTCATTCTTTATCCAATTTTTAATCCTCCTTACAGTATATATTGAGATACCACATCTCAGAATTTGAGCGCCATCCTGCCTGGCAATTCTGTTGGTTATAATGCTTGAAAGGAAAAGCTGGTTTCACTTGATCAGATGTAATGTGGGTACTGATACAAGCATTCGGTCAGTGCTAGGTTTACATCAACTTGTATAGGCTCCTACATCATCATAAACTCCACTCATTGTGAATTTTCCCTTCCATCATACCTAAATTTATCAGACAATGCTGATCTTAACAAATGGATGTTATTCAGATGCCAAACCCTTCAATATTTTAATGCCTGTTCTCCTGCATGGACGGTAAGTTTCCTCTAAATTCTGAAGAAAAAAAAAGACTTAGTATGAGAGTCTTGGGAGCAATGAGGAAATGTACAATAGCAATGAGAAAAAAGACCTCACATGTGGAGGAGGCAATATTCCAATTAGATGAATTAGTGCAATTATTGAAGGAATCAGAATAAAAGATGGAGGAAGAACTACTTTGCCACTGGTAGCAATGCAAATAAAATGGTGGAGAGGATGTTTGAATAAACTTTTGTTTTCCTGATCCCCTCAGAGTCAGCTCGGCTTAACATAAATAAAACTTTCAAGATGCTGGAATTTTAGTCTTTGACTCTATGGTTTTCTTCTATGGCAGAAGAAGCTTTTTTGTAAGGTCTAGTTTAACATCTTACAATCACCAGTTAGTTGTCTTCTGAGCAAAAGAATCCTCAAAATTAAGCTGTATTTCCTATCCTCTATATGAGTGTCTTTCAACCTCAGTGAATTAAGATGTGGAGAATTGTGGGTGATGAAGTCCACTCATCTCAAAGCTGCTGCGGTTGAGAAACAGTTCTGTAATATTAGGCCTGTATTATTCCCCTTGTAAATATAGAACCCCAGGAACTAATGGTGTGAGAATGACTTATGGAGAAGATTTAAACAGCTCCTTCTTCATACAGTGGTTTGACTGCTGCAAAAACTTCTACAATTCATGTTCCCACTTCATCCTTTTGTTTTTACATATGGATCTGCACTCAGAAAAATCAATGAGTCAGGTGATTCTACCTGTTAATGGCAGCCTCCTCTACAATATTGTGATTTTGGATTTGAAATGGGGAAAGGCCAGATTTCCAAGAAAAATGGTGAGTGTTCTTCCACCTTGCATCTGCCTAGTTTTTATTTCTGATAAGGCTCAGTTTCCTTCCTTCACAATTCTGAATTCAATTTTCTTTATCTCAAGACTGCCTCCTTGTGTGACATTGTACAGAACTCATTTAATTGAAACTATTCTGCTTGAGTCAAGAATCAGTGCTGTTTCCAGAAGGAAAGGACTTTGGATAGCCTCTCTTCCTCCTTCTCCCTGGAACTGTAGTTCTTTTTTGCCCCCAAAACAGTTTATTGTCTGTCATTTGTTTCAGCAGTTGCATACTGTAGTGATACCACCAGCAGCATTCGGTAAAGATACTTACTTTCCATTGCTCCATCTCCTCCACTATAACTTTTCTGGTAGGACAATCACAGCTAACATAACTTGAAATACTAGCAATGAAATATGTTACCTTCTGATATTCCTCTAGACTATGGGTGTTTAGAAAAAGCGCCCTGGAAAAAGCGAAGGACCAGCCCATGGTGCCTCTACCAATGAAAATGAGGGCGGGAGGGCTGTGTACAGCCTGCCTGGGCCCCGTTTTCAGCCGCGATAGCCTCCTGCAGCCCTCTGCC
Organism: Coluber constrictor foxii; assembly: GCA_038048745.1. NCBI lineage: Eukaryota > Metazoa > Chordata > Lepidosauria > Squamata > Colubridae > Coluber > Coluber constrictor. Next base: position 57,746,516 of record CM075961.1, on the reverse strand, counting down.
AGTGAAAATGGAGCTTGGGGTGGGGGTGGGGGTGAAGGTTGCAGGAGGCCGTTGCAGCTGAAAATAGAACCTTGACAAATGACATTGAGCTGGCCATGTCCACCCTGGCCACACACTCCAGCTATGCCCCTCGGCCCCCTGAGGTCAAACATAACCCTGATGTGGCCCTCAATGAAATCAAGTTTGACACCTCTGCTTTGACCATGGTGTTTTCTCTATGTTGCAAGCAAAAGTCCTCAAATATGCTAGACTTAACTCTGGGAGATATTTGGGAAACAGCAGACATTTTCTCCACTTTTAAGACTCTGTATTTAACTACCCTCTTCTCGGGGTATTGGTATTACAGCACCGTTTGAAGTCTGCATGGTGGGAACAGGCTCATTTGAAGGACAAATTCTGGCCTTTTATGAAGATGAGCCCCAAACATGCAACCTCTAGTCATTAATAAATGGTTTTGAAATCAGGGAGGTTCCTTTATCGAAGATACATAGATCCTCAAGCTGGGGAGCTATAGGAAAAAAACCTCACTGCCCACCTTATCAATGTAGCTTTTGCCCAACTCCTTCACTTCCTTCATGTTGATCTGTGCCTTGACTTTGTCTTTGCCTTTCTTCCCTTTCTTCTTCTTGCCACAGCATTTTTTAAAAACGCAGAAGCAGCAGCAGAGAAGCAAGAGGCCAGCAACAATGAGAATGGTGGCCAAAGCCCATGGCGGTACTAGAGTGGACGGAAAAGGAGACCAGTGAAAGGAGATGCCACAGATTCTGAAGCAAAGAGGTTGCCTCGTGTTCTATTACTTCCTACTTAAATTTGACTTTTCCTAATTATCACTAGGAATATCTAATGGGCCTTGGATGATCTCAGGCTGATCTTAATAGGGTCAGACCTGGTTAATATAATGAGTATTGAGGTCAACACAAGCTCAAGTACTGGCAGCTGCGACTTCACAAAGTTGTATATATAATAACGATCATCTATTTATTTTAGATGTCAATCTAAACATCTAGCTGACTGTGTGACTAACGTTATAATAAATAATAAATTTATTATGAAATTAAAGTTCTTAATGTGGCAGAAGGGAGAAATTATTAAGCATTTGTGGAATCTCACATTTTATGCAGCAACATCTTCTTGTTGACTGAGAAATCAGGTGAATCTATAGCAAATATTAGCTACCGATATATGCTGTAGTAGAAATATGGAAGACCAAGGTAGTTCTGCTTGACAGGGAAATGGAGTGAACCATTGCAAGCTATATTTAAATGGTAAAAAGTTACAGCGAGTAAATGAAGTGTTGTATCTTGGTCACTATGTACTAATCATAGGAAGATGAGTGAGAAATGTCAGGATGTTAGGATGTGAAAATGTTGGCTGGAAGTTAATGAATAGTGGTTGGTCTCCCACAAAGAATGAATTTTTGACAAAAGAAGTTCCGCCTTCTTTGTTATAAGAAAAATAGAGGGGTACATTAGAAGAAACATAATCATGTGTTATGTACAATGAAAATGGAGTATTAACGAAGTGTCTCATAAGGGCCTGAACAAGGCATGCAAAACACTTAGCTTATTGCCCTTTAACATTTAATTAGTTATAGCCTGTGCATTTTCTAGCAATGCTTCATTAAAAATGTGCAGTGTTTGAATTGTAAGCCACCCAGGATCATTGACTCAGTTGGTCAGAGAAAAAAAGAAAGAAAGAAAGAAAGAAAGAAAGAAAGAAAGAAAGAAAGAAAGAAAGAAAGAAAGAAAGAAAGAAAGAAAGAAAAAGCTGATATTGCAACAACTGCATGGCTTGTAGCTTTGGTGGCCCAGGAAAGAACTTTGTGGAATTATAAAAGGTAGCCTTATAAATAATCAGTATTAAAAATAAGGCTCTGTATAATAAAGTATTGAGGTCATTTGATTCAAATAAATCAGCCTTGGTAGTTTCTATTGAATTCACCCTCCAGTTTGAAATGTGATATTGGAAACAGCCTAATTCCACCTACTTGGCAGTTTCCCCAATTTGTTCATGAATTTATCTTTCATGTCTGAAAAAACATTCTCCTTGGAGGGCATCTCGGTGGCATTGATAGAGGGCTCCATCTGGGATTCTGTCACTTCTGAATCTATCCTGGCTGACCTCCGTGCTGCATTCATTGTGGAATCTGGAAAGTGAGAATGAAAAGACAGATAATTTATGTACTTTCTTGACAATTGCTACAGGTTTAATCTAAATCTTTGATTTTTCTTCTTCTTTTAAAATTAAATAATGCAATCTAAGTGTTTTTACAAGGGTATCTTCTCCCTGTTCCCCATAACCTCCCTCCCGCACTTGAAATGACGTTTTAAATCCGCCCCCCCCCCCATTTCTACAGAAGGAGGAAACAAAGAACAAGAGGAGATATGTTTATCAGGATCGTTTTACATGACTATGAGGTCTGGAGGTTGTTCTATTTCCTATTTTCTTCTCAATATTTCCTGTCAATGGCCAGGATAAATTTGAAACCCCAAGCACTGAAATATCTTCTGGCATTATATTTAAATTGGCTGCTTTATTTCTTGTAAAATTTTAAAAAAGATCAATTCAGATGGTTTTTAAAGTACTGAAACAGACTTTAGATACAGGCAGTCCTCGACTTATAACAGTTTGTTTAGTGACCGTTCAAAGTTATAGCAGCACTGAAAAAAGTGACTTATGACCATTTTTCACACTAATGCTGTGGCGGCATCCCCATGATCACATGATCAAACTTCAGATGCTTGGCAACTGGCTCATATTTATGATGGTTGCAGAGTCCCAGGGCCACGTAATCAATCACCCTTTTGACTTGCTGATGAGCAAAGTCAATGGAGAAACCCGATTCACTTAACTGTATTACTAACTTAACAACTGCAGTGATTCACTTAACAACGGTAGCAAAAAGATTGTAAAATGAGGCAAAACTCACTTAACAACTGTCTCATTTAGCAACAGAAATTTGGGCTTAATTGTGGTCTTAAATTGAGGACTACCTGTAATGGAAAGAACGAAGGGTAGATTTGCTGCTCTTTTGGGATGCAATACAGAAGAGCTGTAATATCTTTGTAATATCTCCTTATGTGGCCTGGTGCTAATACTGTATTTGAACCAATTATAATAGAACATAGGAGCAAAGCAACAGAGCAAAGAGGATTGAGTTCTACCTTATATATTTTTTTCAGATTTGCATTTTGACAATAACACCTTTTATCACTCCTAGCTCTGGTACCAAGAAGTATTATGCTGATAGAGTGCAGGATTAAATAATAGTAATAGTCTCAAGAACCATGAAAGTCTTATGCTTAATCCATCTTCAACTCTTGTGGTCCTCTCTCTCATTTTTCAGTGAGGAGGATTATATAACTTTCAACATTCTTCTAAGAATTCAAGAGATCCTTTAGATGAAGTTAGACTTGTCCATTATTTGCTCTAACCCATTGAGGCAACACATCTAAAGCAGCAACTTCATATTACATTGTGCACAACACAAAGGGCCTTTCAAATACAGTGGATTGAAATTCCTGTTATCTTTAAGGATGGTTGCAGATGATGAGTTTTACCAACACATCTGAAAGACACCAAGTTGGGGATGTTTATCGCAGTAAATTTTATTTTCACCCGTTTCTTTTTAGTTCATCCCCAATGTTTCTTCCTTTTGGCTTCCTTTTCCATTTGTTATTACTGCATTGCTCATTCCTCTCTCTCTCCTCCTGATTTCAACTGAGTTCTAAGTCAGCTCCTGCTGCCTGGATCTAAGTGACATACATTTGCTTCAGAGGTGATAATTCAGCCAGTTCTGACAGGTTCTGGAGAACTGGTAGTGGAAATTTTGAGTAGTTCGGAGAACCAGTAAATACCACCTCTGGTTGGCTCTGCCCCCATCTATTCACTGCCTCCCAAGTCCCAGCTAATCGGAGTCCCAGCTGATTGGCTGAATCTTCTTTTGTTGCCCTGCACCGGAGAAAGGAGCTGGAAAGCAGGTTATTGGGGTGGGGAGGGAATGGGGATTTTACAGTATCTTTCTCCTGCCATGTCCACCAAGCCACACTATGCCCACCAGGCCATGCCCACAGAACAGGTAGTAAAAAAATTTGAATACCACCACTGATTTGCTCCTCCCATTGTTGGCCAGGAAATTGGACCTACTAAGTTTCAGGGAGCTTAGGAAGTGTTCATTGTAGAGCCAATTCTGAAAAGGAGACAGCCTTGAGTTCAACTTGGTAGAGCTTTCCAACTCATCAGCTGGCCCTGGTTTTCTCTCATCCTCCCACAATGACCTTTCCACGAACTGTACACTCTGCTTCATGCTGTTCATTCAGTCCAAACAGTGTGTCTTACATAAAGCAAATTAAAATAAACAGGAAGGAATAAGCAGGAGAGGACAAAGTTATTAGCGCAAATAAGATGCCTGACTTTTCTCATTCAGTTTTGCTTTTCCACTCAGTTTAATTATAAAAATGAATGGAGCTTCTTCTCTTCTCTTCTCTTCTCTTCTCTTCTCTTCTCTTCTCTTCTCTTCTCTTCTCTTCTCTTCTCTTCTCTTCTCTTCTCTTCTCTCCTCTCCTCTCCTCTCCTCTCCTCTCCTCTCCTCTCCTCTCCTCTCCTCTTTTCTTTCTTTCTTTCTTTCTTTCTTTCTTTCTTTCTTTCTTTCTTTCTTTCTTTCTTTCTTTCTTTCTTTCTTTCTTTCTTTCTTTTTCTTTTTCCCCTACTGCAGCCATCACAAAATACCACACTGAATTCAACCCTCTCTACTTGTTTGCCAGCTCACCAGTCAGCCTACTCAACCAGTCTGCTCCTTGACCTCATCTGTCCAAAGAGATCATTCCTGGTACACAATTTTGGCCTAGATCCCAGTTGCAGCCCAGCATGTAGAAAATCAAATGACAGAATAAATTTTCCATGGCTAACTTTCCACAAGTTACACTTTTTATTGACCTTTAAAAAAAATTAAACAGTCTCCATTTGTTATTTGGAGCATTACAATCTGTGATACAGATTTACTTCCTCATCTCTTCTTGGTGAGAACGTAACTGCATTGCCTCGAGCATAAATGTCTCTCAAGATTGGCACTTTTTAAATCAATGGTCTGGCGCCAATGCATTCATTCATTTGCTAAATGGAAGCCCTTCAAGCTTCTAATTTCATTCCCGTCAAGCACAGATGTGTGTTTCCCCTGTGGTTTGTCTATACAACATACAAATCCAATTTCAATCATTTAGTTCCCTTCTCTTCCACTGATTTATTCCAATTGTCTTACAAGCTTCCTCAAAGTATTCCAGATACCATATTCAGTCCTTGTATTGCCCATTTTGATTAAGTCTTGTTGCACTGTAATATTGCAACAGAGTGCCCAAGATTATCAAGGCCACCCTTGTCATGGAGACCATATTTAACCCAACTGCTCATAGATCCTTCGTCCTTATAAAAGATGACAGGAGAAATGGAAAAGGTTTAAAAGGAGACACTTTGGTACTAGAGCATTTTAGCAGTTTTCCTCAAAGAAACAAAAGTGGAAGCTGAGGTTCATTGGAATTGCTACTTTTCAAAGAAGCAACTGTAGTAGGTTTCTGTGATGGAACACAGATGCCTTCATAGTCTGAAAGGAACATTCAGACTTCCAGAAACATGCCTGCAGCTATTTAGCAATTTGGAGGCTGGAGATCCCATAAAGAACAGAAGGGCCAAAGGCAACAGAAGAGACAGCAACTGGCAAATCTAATGTCTCTATATAGTTAGTTAAGCCAAAAATTCTGACAGATGAGAGCAACATCGTCTCGCTAACGTGAAGCTAAGAGAATTTTTCCATGCAGGGCAGGAGGGAATAATTAAATTAAACAAGCATCTTGTTAATAGAGGAGAAAAACTAAAAATAACATACAAATAAGCAGTAAAAGAAATACACACATAAAAACACGCAGAACTTGAATCCCTAAAGCAAGAAAAGAGCAATTTTGGAAAACAGAAAGATTTTGTAATATAAATTCATTGTAAATGAATGAACTCACAATCTGAACAATTAAAGATTTTAGCTTCTAAATTATTGCTGATACACACTGGATAACTGAGAAGGCCAAAGAATACCAAAAAATGTCATGATGAAGCATTATGAAGATGATAAAAAAGCTTTTGATTATGTTGATCATATCAAGCTGTGAAATGTGTTTAGAAAAATGGGGATCACTGAATCTCTCATTGTCCTCCTATTGTCATCTTTCCTATTATCTACTCCTATTGGTATCTTATGACTATCACTTCATTGGTTGTATCTTATGATTTATGATTTATCACTTTGTTGCTTGTATGTTACACTGAGAGCATATGCACGGGAGGCAAATTCCTTGTGTGTCCAATTACATTCCTGTTCCTGTTCTATTCCATTCCATTCCACTCCATTCCATTCCATTCCATTTTATTCTCTCTCTCTATATGGGTCAGGAAGCCACAATATAGACAGAAACACAATTGATGAAATAGATTTGCTCCAGGTTGGCAAATGCACAAGACAAGACTATGTATTCTATCTTATTTATTCAGTTTATATGCTGAAAACATTTTAAAGGAAGTGGAATAGAAAGAAGATGAGTGTGGTTTTAAAACTGAAGGAAGAAACATCAATAACTTTGCCATAGATGGCATTATTTTAACAGCTATCAATGTAAAGATTCTGCAAAGACTAATAATAAAAGCCAAAGAGAACAGGTGAAAAATGTGACTATAAAGAAATTCAGTAACAACAGCAGGTATAACATCCAACCCTACAAGGTTGATATTGAAGTGGTAAATAGCTTTTGACTATTAGGTTCAGCCTTCAAGGAACAAACAATTAAGAAATATTCCCAGAGTAGCACTTGGAACAGCCATGAAGGCCATGGAAAAGATATATAGATGCTCCTAATTCAGGACTGTCCAATCTTGGCAACTTTAAATCTTATGCACTTCAGCTATCAGAATTCCCCATCCAGCATCTTTACATTTTTGGCTGTTAGAGTAATGCCATCTATATTGTGAGGTTTTCTATGGTAGTTGAAGTCCATAGGTCTTGAAGTTGCCAAGGATGAAGTTGCCTGCTGTAATGTGTCTATGCCTACAAAGATCAGAATACTGAAAGCAATGGCATTCTCTGTGACACTCTGTGGAAACAAAAGTTGGATTTTGAGGAAGCAGGATTAAAAAAATAATAATGATGCTTTTGATGTTTTTTTTAAAAATTTGATTTATATGCTGTCCTTCTCCGGAGACTCAGGGCAGTTTACAATGCATTAAGCAATAGCCTTCATACTTTTGTATATTTATACAAAGTCAGCTTATTGCCCCCACAAACTGGCTCCTCAATTTACCTACCTTAGAAAGGATGGAAGGCTGAGTCAACCTTGAGCCTGGTGAGATTTGAATTTACAGTAATTGCAGACAGCTGGTGAGTCTGCTGAGCTACCAGGCTCCTTATATTGGGAAAAAACCTCCTGAGAATACTATGAATATAGCAAAAACAAACTGCTTATAGAACAAATCAATCCAGAGAGACCAGGCTTATATTAAACCACTTTAGAAACCCAGCTATCACACTATGCAGAAATCCAGCTCTCTGAAGAAGGCTCTAATGCTGGGAATGGCGGGAATGGTGGGAAAGAGAAGAAGGGGATAACCAACAGCAAGGCGGTTGGACCCAGTTACAGTGACAATGGGTACATTGTAGATACCTATAGATAGGACATGCAACTTGGGTGTCCTCCTGGACTCATGGTTGAGTTTAGAAGATCATATAATGACTGTGACCAGGGGGGCATATGCCCAGATCCGTCTGGTCTGCCAGTTGCGTCCTTACTTGGATTGAGATGCCCTATGCACAGTTACCCATGTGCTAGTCACCTCATGTATTGACTACTGTAACGCTCTCTACATGAGGCTGCCCTTGAGGGCCACTAAGAGGCTTCAACTGGTACAAAATGCAGCCGCGCGGGTTGTGTTGGGAGAATCCCAATACTCCCATGTTACACCCCTCCTGCGTGACTTGCATTGGTTGCCAGTTGCCCTCCGGGTGAGATTCAAGGTGCTGGTGATGACCTATAAAGCCCTACATGGCTTAGGCCCAGGATATTTGGTGGACCACCTGCAACCAGCAATGACATCCCATCGCCATGTCCGTGCCCATAGAGAGGGCCTGCTCAGGGTGCCATCAGCTAGACGGTGTCGGCTGGTGGCCCTCAGGGGTAGAGCCTTCTCCGTGGGCATGCCCACCCTCTGGAATCGACTCCCCTTGGAGTTCTGGTTGGCTCCTGACCTTCATACCTTCCACCGTGAATTAAAAACTTGGTTATTCAAGTTCCCCGACCTGGATTGATGGGGTTTTAAGGGTTTTAAATTTTAGTGGGTCTAATCAGATTTTAACTTTGTATTATGGCTTTGTGAATTTTATTATTGTGAGCCGCCCTGAGTCCATTGGAGATAGGGCGGCATATAAGCCGAATAAAATAAATAAATAAATAAATAAAATACACAATTGGAAGACCTGAAGGATCAGGTAGGGACAAACAAATCAGCAAGGAGAAGATATATCTGGGTGGTTGCTAAGACTCAAAAGTGACTTGAGGGCACATAATTTCTAAAAAGACTTCATAAAATCATTGTGCACCACTAGCCATTTCTTCTTGATTGCCTGGCTTATTGCCATTAAATCTCTCTCTCTCTCCCTCCCTCCCTCCCTCCCTCCCTCCCTCCCTCCCTCTCTCTCTCTCTCTCTCTCTCTCTCTCTCTCTCTCTATCTATCTATCTATCTATCTATAATATACCATTATTCTATGGTACATATTTTATTTCTTCAGATCAGTGCTCCACCAACCTTTCTGGCATGGTGGATTGGCAGGGGGGTGGGGGGGAGGGAATGGCAGGCACGTGCATGAGCGTGCACACAAGCATATGCAATTCCATTTGTGTAATTGGTGGGAGTGTACACGTTGCTTCCACAAATGGAACTTACATGTGAGCATAAGTGGAGCTGCACCCATGCACGTGCTTCCCAGTCACTTGCCTGACCCTGTTGGGAGCCCCTGCTTTAGGTGATCTACCCTTGAAATGTTATTTCACAATTCTTCCTCCCCCCCACCTCCCAATGTATTCCTTGCTGAATTGTGATTGGGTGACTATTCCTTGCATGAGTTCACATACCAGATACTATGCTATAAACCATGCTTAGCAGATCACAATGGCTAAATTCACAGTACGTGCCAGGCTAAACCAGAACTTAGTAAAAACTTAGTGCAGTAGGCAAGTTTGGAAAGCACAGATTTGCACGTGAAGAACTGCATCTCCATCCCCCAATTGAATCATAGTATATGTGTGTATGTGTGTGCACACTTGTGGAAGTGGATCTGTAGCTTTTGTTTGTATTAGCATACTGTATTTCCTAAGAGCAATAAGTCACAGCTTGAAATTGTTATTGGGTTTTGGCTGAGCCTGATATATAAATCACAGATCTATTCTTTCTTTGATGTTTCTGCAGTTGTTTCTAATTTGGTTTTATGTGCTATACAGTATATCTGCAGAGTTTCAAAACCAAAACAGCTAAAAAGGAAGGAGAACACATCAGGCACTGACCAAATAAACCACATTGCTTTGCCTAACTACAAACCTGTGACTGGACTCACAGAACATATTAAACCAGAAGACAGTTTGTTTCTTTGTTTCTGTTTTAGCTTTTTGTGTGAATGTTGACATTGTAGTTTGTAAATCATGACACAGAACCTATATATTACACATGCTTGACAGCCTGGATTCCTTAAGATAACAGTGGCTAAAGCAGTGACTTAGCGTGAGATGAGACAAGAAAGCAATATTTACAAACTGAACATAAACAAGCTCTCTCTGTTGCTGAGTGTAAGAGTAAAATCACTGGGTAGGAATTGTGTGCAAACAGATTTGGCTCAGTATTAAAAGAAATGCCTAAGGTTTTTTTGGCAGCAGAACAGATTGACTTTCCTCCACTGGAGATAATTAAGCAAACACCAGATAGTTTTCTGTCAAAGATGCCATGAATTCATTCTGAATTATAAATCCCTAACTGAGCAAAAGGCTAGACTTAATGGCCTTCATGATCCCTGCCAAATCTGTCAGCCTGTTGTTCTATTTTTTTCATTGTTATGCTAATTTGCTAAATACAAGATCAGAATGGGGAAAAAAGATTATGTTCCATTATATAGGATAAACATTTTGCACCTTTCTTATTTTAGTGAAAGTAAGTCAAAATCCTGTTTTACTCTAAAGGAGCATCAAATGAAACAGCATCTGGTTAGCAAAACTAAGAGAAATCTGAGATTTGTGCCAGGGAAGTGCCAATGCAATGAAGAATGTGCTTTACAAATATATTTGGAGGAGTACTGTAATATAATAGTGAGGACCCTCGTATTGAACTTTGACTGCATTAAATCAAAGTGAATTGAATAGCAATGGCCCACTATTATGGTAAAGACAGCTTTAGATACAAAAATCAACAACATGGATAAAGCAACAACAACAACAACAACAAACCAGACGGTTCCATTGGTTTTTCTCCGATATTGCAGACTTCTCCCAGTTTTGCCTGCAAAATTATCCCAGAGTGTGAGACTGAGGGCGAGGCTGAACTGAAAACCAAACAAAATGACTGCATGAAAATGAAGAAATAAATAATATTTGTTTGAACGGCAGCTATTTTGTCCATGAGAGCATGCGTGGTGGAACTACAATACCCCTGAGTAGTTTCTTGCTTTCTCTTGTGTGCAATCATTCAAACACACCCCTTTTGCATAGCTTCTCTCTATTGTGGCAAGCCAACACGCACCTCAGAAAAGCTGCCAGAATGGGGGGAAGGAACACTGGGAGAAAGGAAGATCCAACTGCTACAGCTCTCTGCTTTACAAAACGTAGCACAGGTGCTAATTGGATGCCACATCTCTCCGGACATTTAACAAAAGAGCAGCAAATCGAACAAATAAATAAATTAAACAAAGAAGCCAACTTCAAGAAGGTGGGTGCTGCAGGCTCAAGTGATGAAGAAGCGTCTTCAAATAACAGAAGGGGACGGGGCTCAGAATTTCAGGACCTTGGACAGAGGCACCACCTAACCAGATTGCGATTATGCAAGGTTCCTTTAACTGGAGAACCAAATTCCCCTCCTCCTAAATTCTCTCTCGGATCCTCCTTCTTTTTAAATTAAATCCTACAAATCCACCACATCCGCTATCTCCTCTGGCTCTGTTTCCTTCCAAAGCACACTCTAACCCTAACTCTAACCACTTCCACCATTAATTCAGTAATAGCTTTCCGCTTCTGGTTTTGACAAATTGCTCAGAAAGGCATTTTTCTCTTTCTTTTGCCCCCCTCTCCACCATCACACACCCACACACACACAGACACACTGCCTCCAGAGATATTTAGCGTGAGTATGACTTCCATCCTGAATAACAGAGCTGGATGCAAAGGACCAGAAAACTCAAAGGGACAGCTATTTCAGATGATCCACAGCGCATGCTTGTCTCCATTTCAACCAATCAAACAGACAGATCTATTTCTTCTTCTTGGATAGCCACATTCATCTTTTGACAAATAGGCCAGGACAGACTCAGGACCTTGTTGTTTTGACCTAGGCTTCCTGAGTTAGTAAAACACACGAGTAGTCCCAAAAACCTCTTTTATTGCAACAGCTGTGAATTCTGTTCACAGATGAGTCCCAAATAGTTGTAAAGAGTCCTTTGAGATAAGGCTGATAATCACCCACCTTTATCTCCCTTGACATGCTGCCAAAGACCTAATTGGCAAAGCCATATGGAGTCCAGAATCAAACAGAGCTTCAGACTTTAAACTGAACAGAATTAACAATGTTTCTGCCTGCAAAGGCCCATGTGCCCTTGCTCCTCTTTTAGGTCTTATGAGAGGGGCCAATCATCTCCAAGCCATACTCCCAAATTGTCCCTTTTGTTTTAACTGTTCTTGCCTTCTGGCAGCTCTGTGCATGCTCCCCCTGTTCCTCTGCCTCGCTGAGGTCTGACTCGGGAGGCTCCAGAGGTAGCATATACCTCTCAGATGGCCCTTTCTCTGCCTCTGATGCAGAGCCCTTGTCTGAGCCTTCCCGAGACTCCAGGACTGGCCCATCTTCCTCCCCAACCTCCTCACTGTCCAACTCTGCTGCCAGCTCCACAGGCTGCCAGTGGGCCACAACACTTGTAATAAACACTACAGAAGAATAATCTCTTCCATGCAAGCCCGCTTGCCCTAATTATTGTTCTTTTACAAGTAGGAACATGTCTGCAATGTTTCAGCTTGAAGCATTTGGCTTCCTTTTTACTTCTTTCAGCCCCAAATTGTGCCTAGGGTCAGGTGGGTGAAGGCTATGATCTGTCTTTCAGCACCAATCACTCGACTTGCTCTGCTGTCTGCATTGATTGCAGATGCTGCTGATCATTGATAGATTGATTTTTGCAAATGCGATCCAGTTTCATATAAAAAAAAACCCAAACAAACTCAAAGCCAATAAATAAATAATGAAACAGGATTTATTTTCTGAGAGCTCCATTGCTGATTCTTTGTCATTCTAAAGGTTAGTCCTTGATTTAACAACAGTTTGTTTAGTGATCTGTCAAAGTTACAACAGTACTAAAAAATGTGAGTTATGGCCATTTTTGACCATAAGTCATTTTTGACTTTGAAAAGCACCCCCTCTATAAAAACATATAAGGAAGATGTCATAGAACAAGATAGGAGCACCAGAACCCATGCTGCAATAGTAGTGGCTGCCCATTTTTGCAGTCAGTTTTACTTGGTTCTCCCCATTTGGTATTTCTAGGGACATAATGGTGGCTTAACCATACATGAAGGAAACCAAACCAGTTTGTATTAGTTATGAACTATTAGATGAAATAAAACCAGACTGTTAGTTGGAAATAAAACTAAAGTGTAGACTAAATAGCAATAGAAATAACGCTTTGATTTATATGCCACTTCACAGTACTTTACAGCCCTTTCTAAGCAGTTTGCAGAGTCAGCATATTGCCCCCAACAATCTGGTTCCTTATTTTACTGACCTCCGAAGGATGGAAGGCTGAGTCAACCTTGAGCCAGTCAAGATTGAACTGCCAAATTGCAGGCAACTGGTAGTCGGTAGAAGTAGCCTGCAGTACTACATTCTAGCCACTGCACCACCACGGCTCTTATGTTTGGGACGCATAATGTGAAGGCAAAAATAATACTGAAAAAGCTTAATACAATATGGAAAAATCAGTCTACGCTGGTATCTTATTATTCAATTGCTTTTAAACTCTTCAAATTTGGTACTCGATGCATTTTGACATGAACATTTTGTCCCAGTACTCGTTGTTTGTTTGGTACTCAACACACAAGCTAGAGTTTGTCAGTGTTGGCTGCCTGTGACTCATTACTCTTTCCAGCCAAAAGAAAGGGTCATGAGTTAGTCACATAGTCTGTCTGGTACTCCTTTTTAGTACTTTTTGCACCTCCTGGAACCAATTAGCGATGAGTTCTGAGATACCACTATATTGAAAAATATATCATTGATGACGCAAACAGAAGAAGCAACTAAACCATCTTAGCAATATGATGTCCATCAAGTCATGAAGAATCATAAATGACAATTATAAATTTACTATTCCATATTTGCAGAACTTGCTGCATTATTGTAAGGTTAAGCTAAGCTACAACAAAATATAATTAGACATTGTGGTCAAGCTAATTCACAATGTGACCTAGGTTTAAACTACTCTTTGGGCTTGAATGAATACAGATAGCCTTCCACTTACAAGCATTTGTTTAGCCACTGTTCAGAGTTACAACAGCACTGAAAAAAGTGACCAGTCGTCATACTTATGACCATTGCAGTATTCCCACAGTCATGTAATCAGAGGAACTAAAATTTAGCTCATTGTGTCAAGTAAATATACAAATAGTAGCACTATTTCTACTTGACAATCAATCTTTTTCCTGTGAAGAACTATTGGGTCAGAGGAGAAATCAGGTTTCTGGAGACCTCTTGGGAAGAATAAGAGTTTAGATGAGGATCTATAGGAGTAGCAATCTCCCTCCCTCACCTTTGGTGGTGGGGTTTAATGAGAAATGACATCAAATCAAGTCAGTTGTTTTCTATTACAGAATGAATGTTTCTTGGTCAGAACAGCCATTCATTTATTGCAGCACAGTGTCAGGGTTCCAAGTAATACACCCATAGCAAACAGAACTCCAAGGTAGGCAGATTCCTCAAAGAATAGTTTTATTGGATATATCATATTGGCACTGTTTTCACCTAATTAAAAGTTTTTCCCCTTTCCCAAACAATCAGTCACATTGTCCCATCAAGATGCTGTCCAGTTGCTTGATAACTTCACTCCTCCACTCTCTGGCCACCTGTGGGAATGTCCTTAGTTCCCATGAGACAATATTTTGTTTTGGCCACAAAATCCCAGATGTCACTATTCCCCGCTCCCTAACCTTCAGCTCCAGCATGGTAACATTGAAGCCTGAAAATGGCCTCGGTCAGGTCAGCTTCAGTGCTGACATGCAGACAATGTTGTAACCAGAAATAAACATCCCTTACAGGGGTTGCTGGACAGTAATCTTTAACTGATTGAATTTTTATTTAACTATAACCTTTCAACTTTTTCCATCTTTGGTCATTTCAAAGAAGGGGGGAAAAGCAACTTGCCTGGAAATTTGAACAGGCACAACTTTTAAAAATCAAACTGTACTTGTTAGGTCCACCTCACTGAGGTATGCTGTTTTATGAGTGCCACTATTAATAAGACAATTATCATCATTTATTCTTTCCAAATTTTATTTCCCTTTGAGCTCATGGTTAACTGTTGTCTTCCCACTCAGGGTTCGATGGATATAAATACATTCCGTCTAAGAAGTAGACTAAAGTCTGTGAAGTAACGTGTTGTAAATATATTCATCTTGCTGGTTTTCTTGCTGCTTGTGACAAATCAGCCCATCCATCATTCTGTAATCTGAAAGGTTATATAAATATCCTTCTGATCATGTCTAAGCAGGATACAAAATCTGATGGTACTTGCTACACAGGGTTTAGAAGCACACCGGATTAAATTTGGGTCTTACAATGGGAAATTACCAGATCCGTAGGCAGAATGGGAAGTCAGAAAACCATCTCTGAAAAAGGCAGTATGACTTCATAATGTTGTATGCTTCTGAAGTCACCAAGAATAGAAGAAGACTTTAAGCAAGTATTCAATCTTCTCACATTTTTAGAACTGCAGCCCTGAGAGTTTATTTCTTTTTTGAACAGATGAAGTGGCTCCCAAATAAATACAAATCTTAATTAATATTACAAAATGCTTTGGGGAGAAAACCTCCGAGGTTGGTGCAGCAGGAGTTGGTACATTTTAATAACTCTCTGCCTGGCTTTCTCTGACCAATGAAGCTGCTTGGATGAGCAGTGAAACATCTCAAACTAACAACAAAAATTAGTCAGAGTGCCATGACTCAACCTTCAGACAACTCTGTCTGGATGATTGAGAATCTTTATTGACATAACACTTCTCTTCTTAGGAATACATTAGTGCCCATGAACATCATCCTGATATGTGTTTGTTCTTTGGTTTGGTTGGTTAATGACTTTCGAAGCTTATAAAGTAAAACTGATGATTGCTCATTACAATATTGAGGCTGCACCCTGATATATGATTGTATTGTTTCAGATGTGGGAAAAAAATATCTTCAGATTTTCCATGCAAGCGAGGAGAAAAATTTCAGTCCAGCTTGTTCATTGATGTCCTCATGTTCTATTCATAGAATTTTTTTTTAAATCAATCTAAAATAATGCTTGCAAGTTGCATTCCCAAAGTACAGCCTGAACTAGCACACGAAGACTGTGCTTAGGATGTCTATTTTATTAATTGATGGTACATTTACTATATCAATAATACAGTCGTAGATTTGGAAGGTTATTTAGGCCATTTGAATCCAATAGGAACATGGAGTTGAAAAGAGCTACATTAGGCCACTTGAGTGCAACATTTTGTTAGATTGATCTCTTGCTGGGTCCAACTTTCCTTTTCCTAACACCAGTTTAAAGAGTCAAATCTGCTCTTACAGGTAGTTCTTGATTTACAACAGTTCATTAAGTGACTTTGAAATTACCACGTACTGAAAAAGAGTGACTTATGACCATTTTTTGCACTGCAGTATCTCCATAGTCACGAGATCAAAATTTGGATGCTTGGCAACTGACTCATATTCATGACAGTTGCCGTGTCCCATAATCATGTGATCATTTTTGTGACCTACTGACAAGCAAAGTCAATGGGGAAGCCAGATTCATTTAACAATCGTGTTACTAACTTAACAACTGCAGTGATTTATTTAACAGCTGTGGCATGCAAGGTTGCAAAATGGGGCAAAGCTTCCTTAATAAATGTCTCACTTAGCAACAGAAGTTTTGGGCTCAGTTGTGGTCGTAAGTTGAGGACTAAATGTATGGAACTAGGATTTTAAAACCATTACAGTTTGTCCTTGATTTGCAATAGTGGTGGGTTGCTACTGGTTTGCCCTGGATCGGGCGAACTGGTAGCGGTAGCGACAGGAACTTCTGCCCACCCACTCAGACGCTTCTGCACAGAAGCGTTGCACATGCTCAAACCAGTAGCAAACTAAATTGAAACCCATTACTGATTTGCAACCATTCCTTTAGCAATGGTTCAAAGTTACCATGGCAATTAAAAAAGTGACTTATAACCGGTTCTTGCACTGAACAACCACCGCAGTGTCTCATGATCAAAATCTGGATGCTTAGCAATCAGAATATACTTACAATGGTTGCAATATCCTGGGTCATGTGATTGCAACCTTCCCATTCCCCGCAAGCAGAGTCAGCGGGGGAAGCTGGATTTACTTAACAACTGCATAATTCACTTAACAGCTGTGGCAATTTGTTTAACAACCATGGAAAAAAGGTTGTAAAATCAGGTGTGACTCACTTAGCAACCAGCTTGCTTAACAATGGAAATTCAACTCCCAGTTGTGATCATAAGTTGAGGACCAACTGTATAAAGATTTCCAGATCCTCTGTGATTGGTGTTGTGTCCTGAAATCACCCTTTTCCCCTGGACACATTCCCCAGCCCCCTTTGGTTTACTAGATGAATGCATAGTGACACCATCCTTTTCTGAAGAATTTTCAGAGATGTCTTTTCAACCTTGGGGCCTATTTCTGTCAACTTAACCTCTGTGCCTCTCTTCCCATTTGCTCAGCTGTTATTTAAGTGTTATCAGTTTGGAGACATGCAGAAGGTTGCAAAACATCCTTGGCTGGAGATAGAAGTGAAAAGCCAAGCATTGGCTGTACAATAGCCTCTGTTCATTTGGGAAGGACAGACCAATGAAACAGAATAACAGAGTTGGAAGGGACCTTGGAGGTCTTCTAGTCCAACTCCCTGCTCAAGCAGGAAACCCTTCTTCTTAAAACCTTCAGTTTTGGAGCATTCAAAACTTCTAGTTGTTCTAACTACCAGGAAATTTCTCCTTAGAGCTGTGTTGCTTCTCTCCTTGATTAGTTTCCCTCCATTGCTTCTTGTTCTGCCTTCAGGTGCTTTGGAGAATAGCTTGACGCCTTCTTCTTTGTGGCAGCTCTTTAGATATTGCGCCACTCCTATCATGTCACTCCTTAGTCCTTCTTTTCATTAAACTAGGCATACCCAATTCAAGCAACTGCTCTTCATTTGTTTTAGCTCCATCTCTAATCATCTTTGTTGCTCTTCTCAGCACGCTTTCTAGAATCTTAACATCTTTACAATAATCTCAACACCACAGATTCACAAGCTTTCTTCTGGATTAACTGAGAGATTTTCTCCCATTAGAATTGATATTAGGGAACAGTTCTTCAGCCATGCTTTTGAAGTAATTTTAAAAATTGCAAGTGGGAACTAATTCACCGCCCTGAGTCCTTCGGGAGTAGGGCAGTATATAAATCCAATAAACATAAACATAAACAGTAGCCCAATTTCTCCTTTGCAGGAAGCTTATATCCCTTCAAGCCTGAAACTTACTCATCCACTTCAAAACTATCCAGATCCTTTCCCAGGATTAAACTAAGGAGGGAAGGAACTGTGATTTTAAACAAACCAACACAACAAATTATGAACAAAGAAAGGAATGGGCTAGCCATGTGCCTAGCAAAATCCAGGCTCATTATGTTTCTTCCTCTTTCTTGGAAAGATAAATATCTTTAGATTAGCTGCTCTAATTATTTTTGGGCTGGCCGGCTCAAGCACTCTTGCTTTCATTACAGATGGCAGGAAGAGGAATTGATTTCATTGAACATAGAATAATAGAGTTGGAAGGGGCCTTGGAGGTCTTCTAGTCCAACCCCTGCTTGAGCAGGAAACCCTAAACCATTTCAGACAAATGATTGTTCAGTCTCTTTTTGAAAGCCTCCAGTGAGGCTACAGTGGAACACCCACAACTTCTGAAACATTGGACTTCTTCCAATGTTTGATGCTCTCACCGGTAGGAAATTTCTCTTTAGTTCTAGATTCTTTCTTTTCTTGGTTAGTTTCCAGTTGTTGTTTCTTGTCTCGCCTTTTGGTGCTTCAGAAAATAATTTGACCTCCTCGTCTTTGTAGGAGCTCCTCAAATATTGGAAAAGTGCTTTCATGTCACCCCAGTCCCTCTTTTCATTAGACTGGACATACCCAATTCCTGTCATCGTTCTTCATGGCATCAATCAATTCTTCAGGCCTTAATCAATCATTTCTTAATTTCATGGCAGCCAGCGGTGGGCTGCTGGGGGTTCACAGTGGTTCGGGGGAACCTCTATCTAAGATTCTGTGCAGTTCAGAGAACCCCCAAATCCCATTCCTGGCTGGCCCCTCCCACCCCACCCCTCCCCCTCAGGAGTCCCCGCACAACCTGAAAGGCACACCTGACCTGAAAGGCAAAAGGGAACAGAATGCCCCCTCCCACATGTTGGGGTAAACCAGATGTCTCCGTAAACACTATATATATATATATATATGTGTGTGTGTGTGTGTGTGTGTGTGTGTGTGTGTGTGTGTGTGAATGTAATTTAGCATATGTCTGGTCACACACGATATTAAAACACTTCGTTTTTACAGATTAAAAACAAAACAATAAAAAAGCAGTAAGAAAACCTAAATGAAAAACAGAAATAACATTTCAAAGTTTAATGTCGAGTTTGGAGATCCAGTCAGTAGCTGCCGTTGTTACGCAGAGGAAGTCCCTAGAATCTCCTGGATACCTTCTATTAGAGCATTCCCTCACTATATGCTGGATAATCTGTCGAGGGCATCCCACAATCACATTGTGCTGAAGGTGTCTTTCCACATTTATACAAGGAGTCAGCACACACCCCATGAGTTGTTCTAATTCTATTATATGTCACCCATATGTGACGGGGTAGGCTAAATCCTGGAGGTATACTACTAGAACTGATATGCTCGGAGACATCTTGGGGGGAACAACTACTCCACACCTGCATCCACTTTTGTGTGGTGTTCTGATGATCGGCCATCAACTTACGTGCTGTTAAGATTGGTGGATTTCTTGACTTTAATCGGCATCTTAAGAGATCAGGAATGTATCCGTGTATGGGTAGAGAGGAATTTAACAGGATCTTACTAGACTCCCGAATGAGAGCTTCTTGTCGTAAGTGCGAGGGGAGTATGTGATTAAGATCTGGTAACCAGTAACTAGGTGTAGATTTTATTTTATGTAGATTTTATTTTATTTTTTATTTTATTTTATACACATATATATATATGTAACATATAATATAAAATATATATTATACTTATATTTATATAATTATATATATTACATATATACCGTATTTTCCGGCGTATAAGATGACTGGGCGTATAAGACGACCCTCCTCAGAGCCATTTAAGGCTTGTCAGAGCCTTATGGGCTGGTCTGCCTGGTTACAGGAGAATGAGACCTGGTGTATAAGATGACCCCTGACTTTTGAGAAGATTTTTGTGTGTTAGAAAGTAGTCTTATATGCAGGAAAATACAGTATATTAATATATTATATATATATCACACACACACACACACACACATACATATATATATATATATATATGTCTTTGGTTATTCGGGTCTTCTCCCGCGTAAAATTGAAAGTGTCTTGGCGACGTTTTGACGAAGTCTCATTTGTCATCTTCAGGCTTCCAATTTTACGTGGGAGAAGACCTGAATAACCAAAGACCTACATACAAACACCCGCAAAAACATATATATAATGTTGAGATCCTAGAAAATGTGGGAGAAGAGCAACAAAGATGATAAAGAGTCTGGAGGCTAAATTGTATAACAAGTGACTGATGGAGCTAGATATAGCTACCCTATTGAAGAGAAAGATTAGTGGGGACATGACCAGCTGTCTTCTACTACTTGAGGGGCTGTCACAAAGAAGAGACTTACTCTTTAGGGCCCCAGAGGGCAAGACAAGAACTGATGAGTCAAACCTTGTCAAAGAGAGATCCAGCTAAGGGGACATTTTTTGACAGTGAGAGGAATTAATAATGGAAAAGCTTTTCCTTCTGAGGATGTGGGTGCTCCATCACTGAGGTTTTCAAGAATAGACTGGACAACCATTTGAGTGGGATAGTGTAAGGTCTCCTGCCTTGAGCACTGGGTTGGACTAGAAGACCTCTGAGGTCCCTTCCAGCCCTAGGATTTGAGGTTTTGCACTCTCATGATTAGATAAAACTTTGTCTACATATTGTTATGCAGAATATCACCTGGGGGCTCTTTAATTTAAGCTGCTTAACTCCTCTTGTTTGTTTGTTTTTTATGCATAGAAAGCCTCATTGCATTTTATAAATTACTTCCTTAATTGTACAACGTATTGTCCCCATACAAGGTAAAAAATGTGATTTTCTTGAAAAAGAGGAAATGGCAAGATGGCCAGCTTCCATGGCTCATGAAAATGTTGTCTATAAGCAAGGAAGTATATTTTCCTTATGGACGTAGTTTTATTCATATGCATATTTTTATAATCATTAAAATACAGTCAACTACAGGAAGTCCTCAACTTACAGCCATTCATTTAGTGATCATTTAAAGTTACGATGGCATTGAAAAAAAGTGACTTGGAACTGATTCTTGTACTGACGATCATTGCAGCATCCTCACCGTCACATGATCAAAATTGGCAACCGGCATATATTGGAACATCCCATAGACATGCAATCACCATATGTGACCTTGCTTGCTGGCTTCCAATAAGCAAAATCAATGGTGGAAACTGGATTCACTTAATGACATAAGATTCACTTAACAACTGCAGTGATTTGCTTAGGAAAAAAGGCCATAAAGCCACTTAACAATTAAGCAACAAAAATTGGTCCCAATTTCGGTTATAAGTCAAGGACTGCCTGTAACCCAGTGGTGGGTTGCCCAGTTCACACAGGTTCTATAGAACCAGCAGTAAAACCAGCGGGAGACTCCACCCACCGACATCATCAAAACGCGCACTTCGCAAGCGCATGAGTGCGGCCCCTCTGCAAACTGTTAGTAAAGATAAGTGGAACCCATCCATGCTCTAACCTATCCTTCAATTTCTCTTTGTGAGCAAATGCATCTAAAGAACCCAAATCTGGGATTCAGAAGCAGTTGTGTGTGATTCTCAGAATTCTAAAAGGTCATTTTTCATAGTAGGAACGTAGCAAAATAGTCACAACAAATTTATTTATATTGCGAGCTTAGCAAATGCTGCTTTAGGAATGCTTTGCTCACTGGAGCCCAATGAGTGTGTCAGGAGAATAAATGCAAGGATCTACACAGAGAGGAGTCATTTAAGTGGAATGTGCAGTATAAAAATGGGATGAATTAAAAATAAAAATATAACGAATAGCCTGCTGTATCTCTCCAAAAATACTCTCCAAATTTTCTGGGTTGCCAGCATAGGTAGAGAAAAAGTAAACACATGCCATGCCCAATAGCAGAAACATGCATTTCATTAAACTTATGGATAGAGAAAAATATTTGACTTGGCTGATAGTCTTATCTATGATTATTAGTTATGACAGCAGTAGGAGAAATGCCTTAACCATAATCTGTACTTAGGCCTTGATTAAGTTAGTTTACTTTAACTATGGTTGATTTAACCCTAATGGCTAATTTAGGGATACAGACAAACAAATCTTTGCCAGGAATGATCTACCATGTCATGTATGGCATAGACCTCTGGTAAAATTCTTCTCCATGATGAACACTAAGAATGCCTTAATGTGTGGTACAAAAGAAATACAGGCAGTCCTCAACTTATGACCACAATTGAGCCCAAAATTTATGTTGTTAAGTAAGCTTTGTCCCAACTTTCTTGCCACAGTTGTTAAGTGAGTTACTCCAATTAATAAGTTAGTAACCCAGTTGATAAGTGGATTACTTTGACTTTGCTAATGAGAAGGTTGTAAAGGAACCACATGACCCTGGGACACAGCGCCGGTCATAAAGATGAACCAGTTACCAAGCGTCTGAATTCTGAACACAGGACCATGAGGATGCTGCAAAAGATGTAACTGTGAAAAACAGTCATAAGTCACATTTTTCACTGCCGTTGTAACTTTGAAAGGACACTAAACAAACTGTTTTAAGTCGAGGACTACCTGTAAATTTATCATGATTAATTCTGAAATGGAAGAAAAGGTGATTTATTTATTTATTATTGGTTCGAATTATATGCTGCCCTTCTCCGGAGACTCAGGGCAGTTTAAAATGCGTTAAGCAATAGCTGTCATGCTTTTGTATATACCTGCTTAGTAGAGCTTTTGGGCCCCCCCCTAAGCGGTGTTCTTTTTTATACAAAGTCAGTTTATTGCCCCCACAATCTGGGTTCTCATTCTACCTACCTCGGAAGGATGGAAGGCTGAGTCAACCTTGAGCCTGGTGAGATTCGAACTTGCAGTAATTGCAGGCAGCTGGCAGCTAAGTGCTATTTAACAGCACTTTAGTCTGCTGCTCCACCAAGGCTCTAGCCTTGAGGCTAGCCAAATCATATTTTCCTATAGTCCTGTAATTGAGCCTGGAGGTATGGTTGTAAATCATGGTTGTTAAGCAGGTCACCATGCCATTGCATCAAATTTTACAACCTTTTTGTGGTAGTTTTTAAGCAAATCCAGCTGTCATTAAATGAATCCAGCAAAAAGCACCAAAAATAGTGGTCACATGACTGTGGGAAGCTGCAAATAGTCATAAATACATAGAAAATCTCTGTTCTATGTAATGTTCCACTTTGGCTATCGTGTCATGAAGTACCACATAGAACAGAGACGGTATCAGAATGTAAATAGATGACATTCTCCTTCTTCTTCTTGTGCCATATCTGTCATCAGATGATGTCGATCATGTTGGCAATCCTATTTTTATCAACAGCCGCATGAAAAAGTGCTGCTGAATTTTGGCCAAACCAGTCCCTTAGATTTTGAAGCCATGATGTTCTTCTTCTGCCTGGACCTCATTTGCCTTCAATTTTTCCCTGGAAGATTAAGCGAAGTATAACATATTTTTCCGGGTGTGGTATCACATGTCCAAAATATACTCTGGGAAGGCATATGCTTTCAGGGGGAGCCTGGAACCCCCACAGAGCACGTTCCTGGGTGGCAAATTTGGGGGCCCTACCCAGTATGGCTTTTATGCTGTAATGAAGGATTGGAGAAAATCAACCTCCTCCCATGAACCAACAGGCCTGGTGAATGGCAGCTGGCTCATCAATATCAACTGAAGGCGGAGACTACATTGGTCGGAACGGCACAAGGTGTGGTGGCATCCACTTGAACAGCGTCTGCCCAGCGGTGTAGAAAGCAAAGGGAAGACTACTACACTATATACTGTATTTCCCAGGAAAATTGTGTTAATGGCGGCAAAACTAATAATGGCCCCAAGTACGGGGCCCCTTAAATGGGGCAAGGGTGCTAAGAATCTCTCAATCCGCTATAAGCATGATAAACCCAAAACTACGAATTGGAACATGGAATCTGAGAAGCCTGTATGAATCTGGGAAAATACACAGCACTATCAAAGAAACGTCCAAATATCTCTGTATTAGGAGTGAATGTAATGTGCTGGCCTGAAAATGAAATGTGTAGATGACATTCAGGTTATTTGAAAAAGAGATGTTCAAGATAAAGACAAGAGGACAATTAATAAGCGAAGGATTCATTTGTGATTGGTTTAGCTATTACAGAATTTTTGAAAGATTTAAACTTGATAAAAGAAAAGTTTTGTTTTCGCAGGAGCTAATTCTGAACTGGATGTCAGTTTATATTCTGAAGTTGTCAGAATTTCAAAATCAGGTTATGACTAGCTCTGGGGAGGCCCATCATAACTTCAAAGGGTGGCTCAATAACTGGTTGTAACTTGGGGAATCAAATATATAATCAAACAGTGATCCATGATCTATCCAATGGTTGCAGGGAAGCTGACAAAATTAAATAAGCCTATTGCTGGCTGGGAGGCAATTCCATCAATGAATTTGGGAAACTTTTGTTTTTCTCCAAGATCTAAAGCAAATCTTGGGGATGAATCCAATACATGGATTTTCAGACATGAATTTAATGAGGAGCCACTAACCTTGCAAGTTGTTTCCTTCCCACCAAAATCCAAAGGCATAGCCACAAACAGCATAGAAACAGCAGTAGCATTTTGTCTTGTATACAACCCCATAGTTCTTTACAACACTCTCTGGGCAGTTTAAAATGTAGAGATATTATTTGCATATTGCTCCCAATAATCTGAATCCTCATTTTACCAATCATGGAAGGATGGAAGACTGAGTCAAATTTGAGCCAGTCAGGATCGAACTTCAGTCTGTCGGCAGAATTAGCCTGCAATACTGCACTTTAACCTCTGCGCTATCAAGGGGCATCTGAAACAGCTATTTTTCTAATACATATTAAGCCTGGAGAATCCCACTTCCACTTTGACCATGGAAGGAATATTGAAAATGTAAAAATAAAGCAAAAGTTTATGTGGACATTATTCTAGTTTCTCTTGTATGAATATTGAAGGTTAAAAAATCTCAATTTCCTTCATGCCAATGAACTTAATTCATTGGTGTAAAGTATCCACTTTCTCCGTGGTAAAATTACCTTTTTTATGACCTTGGGAATCCTTTCTGACTAAAATTGTCAAAGATTAGCCACATGATTTCCTGCCATCTTAAGGTACACTGCTAAGTTAATCAAATAAAAATAGCAAATGGGGGGAAATCTTTTACTCAAACTTCCTTGAATCCCCAAATAAATTACCCAGACCTAATCCACGTATCAAAGGATAAGGTCTGTAAACCCAGACAGAGCTAATTAAATTCCAGTGGAACTGCATGTTCATTAAAAAAAAATAATAGGCAACATACCTAAACACACACGTACACACTCCTCAAATGTCACTCTCGAATCAGCACATAAATATTTCCACATCCATGACAAGCTCCCCTATAAAACTGTCACTGTACCCCATTTCTCTGTAGTTGCTCCCAAAATAAACCCCTCTGCTTTGGGATAAATATTTCTCCTTTCCTCACAACAGTCTAGATCTCATTTTTATTTATTCTTGTGCAACCCCAGTTCAAGTTGGAACCCTAAATTATTCTTCTGACAACTCTCTCTTACACATTTACACATTGGAAAAGGAAAGCTATGTCAGTCTACTGGAGCCAAAAAAAATTGAGGAGGAGATTGGTAGCATCTTTTTCAGCCAACAAATCTTACTAGAAAGCATAACCTTTTATGAGCAACAGCTCAGTTTATGCCTTTTAATAAAATCTGATGGTTTGAATAGGCACCAACAGACTTTGTGACACATATTTAAGTAAGCTATGTTGAATCCAGTGGATGTTACTTGTACACTGATGTAGAAAATGTTAACCATTTCTCCTAACCATATCTTGGAATGCCTGTCTTAAATTTTTTTTAGCAGCTTCTAGAGAGGTAAGAATATTATTTTACTAAAGGGAGAACAACCAGACAAGATGGGCCCAGGAAAAATTAGTCTATTGGTGCCAAAACAATAAAGTTTCCAATTTCCTGGATCAACCTTCTTTTTGGTCATGAGATCAAAAAGTACAATTTTTCCATACAAGTATGGAAAAATTGTCGAAGCAGGCTGAGCCCAAATTCTCTAATTCAGAAATCCTTTCATAATCCACAATCTTCTGCGCCTGTCTTGTCTTCTTTTTCAACAACCTCATTTAAAAGGAAAATGAAGTGTGTGTAAGGGAACGTTTTAAACTCCTAGACGCCCCTTGCATGCATATGATTATGGTTGAGAACATGATTAAATACATAATCCCCAAAGATCCTTAAAAACAACTGCTTGGATGGGAGTTAAGCTCTTGTTAACCTTCCCTCTGCCATTTCTTCCACCAGCAAGCAATACAAGAATTCTGTGTAAATATCAACCTCCTCTGTACTCTAATCCAGCCAGTTCCTTTGTAGAAGGCCCAGTTGCCAGATCCATTTATTTTTAGAGAGATCACCTGAAATCTAACAGTTTTCATAACAACCAGAGTCCAACAACTCACTGCCAGAGAGAGAGCATGAGAGAGCATTTACACCCCAATTTTATTTATAGCACTCAGAGAGCCTCTGGACTATGGTCTGTTTAAATTCATCAGCAAACCACCAAGGTTCATTTCCTAATGTTTTATAATAAAAAGAAACAGTGTGAACAATTTGGAACTGTATGAACATCTAAAATAACTAAATAATTCTGCCACATCACTTGAATGAAAATGTTTCTGTCTATGCCTCTCTCTCTCTCTGTCTCTATCACACACACACACATCTATCTATCTATCTATCTATCTATCTATCTATCTATCTATCTATCTATCTATCTATCTATCTATCTATTATCTTCTATCTATTATCCATCTATCATCTATATTTATCTATCATCTATATCCACCCACCCACCCACCCATCCATCCATCCATCTATCTTCTCTATCTCTCTCCTCCTCCTCCTCTCTCTCTTTCCCCGCTCTCTATCTATCTATCATTACCTTTGCATTTATTTATGATCGTTTTCAATCAGTTGTAGAAGTAGCATTTTTAATTCTTTACAGCCTTACTCTAAATGTGCTGCATTGGAACAGAAAGAAAAAAAAAGGGAAAGGAAGGGAAGGGAAAAAAACAAACAAACCCCTACGTTCATTTGTAGAGGCAATGCACAGACTTCTTTACTGCAGCCCCAACATAAGTAAAGATTAAAAGCTGAATTTTTTTATTGAATTTAGATGAATTCTGGATTAAATTCAAACTGTCTTGAAAAATCCCCCAGTGGCCACTCAAATCCTTAAAAGCTTGCTTAGAAATTGTGGCCCACAAAAGTTACTTCCTATGAAAGAAATGAGAAGACTGTCTGACTCTTCTCAACCATCTTTTGTTTAGATTCACACAATGCTGCATTTCTGTGGAAACCTCTGCAGAGGCTGACTTTGAAGTTAAATTAGGGCTACAGTATCTCGGCTGCAAAAATTCAGATTACCACAAGAGGGCAGCAAAGGTTAGGTTTGCTATTACTCTAGTGGTCACTTGGGATTTTTTACAGCTCAAATTTGATTACTTTAATTAAGCATGAGGCACAGTGTTGCAAAAATGGCCACTAGTGGGTAGACACTGACCATCTGGACACAATCTAGCAAACTATAGCAGCAAGAGTCATGAATGGTTTTTCTCTTTCTCTCTAAATGCCTAGATAAGTATGGATAGGCTAACTTGATGACGTAGGAGCACTCGCAAAATGCTACCCATCTCCTTAGGAAAACCATGGCAACCGATCCAAGCCTCACGTAGCCTGGCAGGAGGAGGAAGGAAATCCACACACTTAGAACACTTCAATCTGCTCTTTGCCAAAGCAATATCTGTATTTCTCCATCTAACCCTCTTTGGGAGATAACTGTATCTCAAAAATGGAAGAGGATATAAGTGGACAGTGGGGAAACCCTTGCTTTTGAGGACATTTGTACAGAGATTTTTTTAATAGAATAGTATTTAAATATGATCAAAATGTATCATCTTTATCAAGTGATGGGTTAAGAGTTCAATATGATCACAACCTCATGTGTCCCTCCGTGTCCCTCCTGGCTTGTTTCGCTGCCCAGAAGGTGACTGGGGACTGGATCCAGGCAATTGTCAATGCCTCCTTGAGGGAGGGGATCTTCCCCGCCTCTCTTAAGGAGGCGGTGGTTCGACCCCTCCTCAAGAAGCCTGTCCTGGATCCAGAATCACTTAATAACTATTGGCCTGTCTCCAACCTTCGCTTTATAGCGAAGGTTGTTGAGTCCGTGGTGGTGCAACAGCTCTCACAGTTCCTGGAGGAAACGGAGTTCCTAGACCCATACCAATCGGGGTTCTGGCGTGGGCACAGCATGGAATCAGCATTAGTCACACTGGTGAATGATCTCTGGCAGGCCCGGGATGGAGGTTTGTTCCTCCATCCTGGTCCTACTTGACCTCTCAGTGGCTTTCGATACCATGGACCATGGTATCTTACTGCAGCGACTTGGGGGGTTGGGGGTAGGAGGCACTGTCTTACAGTGGTTCTCCTCCTACCTCTCAGGTCGCTGGTAGTTTGTATGGAAGGGGGGGCAGAGGTCCATACAAACTACGAGGCCCCTAATCTGTGGGGTGCCTCAGGGGTCAGTTCTCTCCCCCCTACTCTTTAACATCTACATGAAGCCGCTGGGTGAGATCATTCGTGGTTTCGGGGTGAGGTATCATCAATATGCTGACGATACTCAGCTATACAATTCCATCCCTGACCACCCTGGGGATGCCCTTTCCATGATGTTCCGAGGCCTGGAGGCGGTGCGGGCCTGGATGGGTAGGAACAGGTTCAGACTCAACCCCTTCAAGACTGAGTGGCTGTGGATGCCGGCACCTCATGTTCTAGAGGTCCCATCACTTTTGATGGGGGGGGGAGGTACTTGCTCCCATTGAAAGGGCCTGCAACTTGGGTGTCCTCCTGGATTCCCGGCTGTCACTGGAAGACCATCTGTCGGCCGTGACCAGGGGGGCTTTCGCACAGGTTCGCCTGGTGCACCAGTTGCACCCTTTCCTACACCGAGATGCCCTTTGCATGATCACTCATGCCCTGGTTACTTCTCGTTTGGATTACTGCAACTCCCTCTACATGGGGCTGCCCTTGAAGTGCACCCAGAGGCTTCAGCTGGTCCAGAATGTGGCCATGCGGGTTGTTACGAGAGCTCCCCATTACTCCCGTATAACACCTCTCCTATGCGAGCTGCATTGGTTACCAGTGGTCCTCCGGATCCGCTTCAAGGTGCTGGTACTTACCTATAAAGCCCTACATGGCTTAGATCCGGGGTATTTGCAGGACCATCTCCTACCCACCTCCCACCATCTTGTCCACTCACACAGGGCTGCCCTCCTCAGGGTACCGTCGACCAGACAATGTCAGCTGGCGATGTCCAGGGGTAGAGCGTTCTCTGTGAGCACTTTTGCCCTCTGGAATGAGTTACCCACTGAGCTCCAGACGGCCCCTGATCTCCGCTCCTTCCGTCAAGACCTAAAGACTTGGCTGTTTCAACAAATCAGCTGATTCTGATTCTTGGGTTTTATTATTTATTAGTCTCTGTTTTAATTGGTTTTTAGTTAGGATTTTCTTTTATTATTGTATGTTTTTAACTTGCGTTCGCCACTCTGAGTCCTTTGGGAGAAGGGCGGTATATATATATATATATATATATATATATATATATATATATATATATATATATATATATATATATATATATATATATATATATATATATATATATATATATATATATATATATATATATATATATATATATATATATATATATATATATATATATATATATATATATATATATATATATATATATATATATATATATATATATATATATATATATATATATATATATATATATATATATATATATATATATATATATATATATATATATATAAATAAATAAATAAATAAATAAATAA
Organism: Coluber constrictor foxii; assembly: GCA_038048745.1. NCBI lineage: Eukaryota > Metazoa > Chordata > Lepidosauria > Squamata > Colubridae > Coluber > Coluber constrictor. Next base: position 57,716,510 of record CM075961.1, on the reverse strand, counting down.
ATAAATAAATAAATAAATAAATAAATAAATAAATAAATAAATAAATAAATAAATAAATAAATAAATAAATAAATAAATAAATAAATAAATAAACGTGCTTTTTGTCCATTTTACAGATGAGGAGCCAAGCAGCAAGTTTGAGACCCAAACTCTTTCGTCCCTGGGCCATTCTGAGTCTCATAGAATTTTTGAGCTATACAGATAGGCAGGAAGTTGCTGTCTCCAATATCAACTCATTCCAGGGTGGGTTCTACTTACCTTTACTACCTGTTCGCAATGGGAGTGTGTGCACTTCTGGGCATGCGCAGAAGCTTCTGGGCATGCACAGATCATACTTCATGATCTCCAGGCAGGTGGACAGAGCCTCCTGCCATTTTTACTACTGGTTCCGAAGAATTGGACAGAACCAACCCACCACTGATTCATTCCTTAATATGAAAAAGTCTATACAGATTGTCCTCCGCTTATGACCACAACTGAGCCCAAAATTTCTGGTGCTAGGTGAGACGTTTATTAAGTGAGTTTTGCCCCATTTTAGGACCTTTCTTGCCCCAGTTCTTAAGGGAAACATTGCAGTTGTTAAATTAGTAACAAAGTTGTTAAGTAAATCTGGCTTCGACCCTGTGAAAAATGGTCTTGTCACTTTTTTCAATGCTGTTGTAACTTCAAATGGTCACTAAATAAACTGTTGTAAGTTGAGGACTACAGGTAGCCCTCAACTTTCCATTGAAAGTTACCAGTGGCACTGAAAAATGTGATTTATGACCATTTTTCATAGTTAAGACCATTGCAGCACCCCCATGGTCATGTAATCAAAATTCATACGTGCTTGATTCATACTTATGACCATTGCTGTTTCCCAAAGTCATGTGAACCCTTTTTGCGACCTTCTGACCAGCAATGGGGAAGCCAGATTCACTTAACAACTAGGTTACTAACTTATCAACTGCAGTGATTCTCTTAACAACTGTGGCAATAAAAGTAATAAAATGGGGCAAAACTCACTTAACAAATGTCTCAGTTAACAACATAAATGTCGGGCTCGATTGTGGTCGTACATCAAGGACTACCTGTACTTGTAATTTGCTTCTGGATAACAAACTGTTAAGTAACAAAACCATGGAAGCCTTTTCTTTATACCAGCTGCCCCCAACTTACCGGCTTGACAGGCTGGCCAGGGGCCGGGCGGGAGGGGGAGGGGAGAGAGAATGGTTCTGTGTGTGTGGCAGGTGTGCATGCAGGTGTGCACAGCTCCATTTGCACAAGCAGTGGGTGCTTGTGTGGTCCAGTTCTGAATGAGCCACAGCCCAATAGTGGGTCACGGTCCGGGAGTTGGGGACCCCTGCTTTATACAAAAGGATTTCCTAAATTGATTTATCAGCCTGAGTGGGAATGATTCAGCTGCTTCATTTCTAAATATCATTCTATTGAAGGCTAAATAGGAAAGCCAGAATGACAAAGAAGCAAATGCTAAACTAGATCTTCTATTACCTTTTTAGCCCTTCTATACCTTTAGCAAGAGACCCTAAGGCGCAAAGTAAAACTTTTCCTAACATACAGGTGCCGTGCAATGATGGGGGAAGCTTCACTTGCTGAATTTCTACATACGATAGAGGAGCTCAGTATTCAGGTCGCCTATGACAGTGCCCTCCCCACAACCTTTTGGGCACCAGGGACCGTTTTCGTATTGAGAGAGAGATTTTTCCGAGGACTGGAGGGGGCATGGATTCACGTGCTGCCTGCATCCCCTGGATGGGGCTTCGCTTGTTTGCATGGCCTGGTTTCTGGCCTACTATGGACTGGGGATTGGGGACCCCTGCCTGCCCTATGATACATTCAGCATTGAATGAAGATTGTGAATATATATACTTTATATATCCCTCCCCCTGTCAGGAAGAGTCATTCACAGAGCCAAGGTGGGAGAGATTAAGAAGTTGACTTGGAACTCATGGTCTGTTCCTTGAATTTAGGTCAATGAGCCCAAAGCCCTTCTCAGGATGTTAGTGAGGATAAAATGGGGAAGACTTTCCAGAAAGCTGCCTATCATTCTTAAAGGAGGTAGGATTGGAATACAATAAATATCTTTAAAATATTGATCCACACATTGTTGTAGTTTGTTTAAACAGGTTTATTCAGAAACCCATAATTAGCAGGGTTCACCCAACGCAGCTAACAGTAAGACCATAATTTCTGAGCTTTCCCAACAAGATAAGCCAAAAGGAAGCAAACACAGCCACAATAATTCTAAAAGTATCTTTTAGTTAAATTCTGGAGATTTCCTCTCTTTAAATTAAATTCTCCTAACCATCCTTTGTAGAACGCTGATTATATTTGGAAGTATGCCAAAAAGTATATAGGAAGTCCTTGACTTATCACCATTCATTTAGCAATCATTCAAAGTTATGATGGTACTAAAAAAACCCCATCCAGTTCTCTCCTTTATGACTGGTCCTCACACTTATGACGGTTGTAGTGTCCCCAGAATCATATGATCAAAATTTGGGTGTTGGTTATTGGCACGAATTTACAAAAATTGCAGTATCCCAGGTCATGTGATCACAATTTGCAACCTTCCCAGATGGCTTCCAACAAGCAAAGTCAATGGGGAAAGCCAATGACCATGGTGATTTGCTTAACAACCAATAGCAAAAAAAAAAAGTCCTAAAAATGGGTGCAATTCACTCAACAACTACCTTACTTAGCAATTTAGATGCTGGTCACAATTTTGGTTATAAGTTGAGGACTGCCTGTATTTGTGTAAGAGAGCTCTGACTTAAGGAAGTAGTCTATGTTTAAGTGCTAGAAAGAGCAACTGGAATCATGAACCAGTCATAGACCCTTGTTGGGCTAGCAGCTGAAGGCTGGCATGGTGGAATAGTTACAGATAGTCTTCGACTTACGAAAGTTCATTTAGTGACTGTTCAAAGCTACAACAGCACTGAAAGAAGTGACTTACGATCGTTTTTCACATTTACCACCATTGCAGCATCCCCATTTGGACATGTGATCCAAATTCAGAGGGCTGGCAACTGATTCATATTTATGACGGCTGCAATTGTCCTGGGATCACAAGATCCCCTTTTGCGACCTTCTGACAAGCAAGGTCAATGGGGAAACCCAATTCACTCAACCACTGTGCTACTAACTTAACAACTGAGCTTCACTGGCTTCCAGTGGTCTTCTGGGTGTACTTCAAGGTGTTGGTTACCACCTTTAAAGCGCTCCATGTCATAGGACTTAGTTATCTTCAAGACCGCCTGCTGCTACCAATGACCGCCCATTGACCTGTGCGCTCCCACAGAGAGGGCCTCCTCGGAGTGCCATCAGCCAAACAATGTAGGTTGGTGACCCTTCTTTGTGGGGGCACCTACCCTCTGGAATCAGTTGCCCCCAGAGATAAGGAGAATCCAAGACCTTGGTGCCTTCCACTGTGCTCTAAAAACTTTCCTTTTTAAACAAGCCGGGCTGGCTTAATTTATATATATTTTTAAATATTTTTTTATTGGTTTGTTATTTTAAATTGGAGCCAAATTAATATATTTCTTTTTAATTGTTTTTTAATATTTGTATTGTATGTTTTTATCTGGCTGTACACCACCCTGAGTCCCTAGGGAGAAGGTGCAGTATATAAATTCAAAATAAAATAAAAAATAAAATAAATAAAAACTGCAGGGATTCATTACACAACCATGGCAAGGAAGGTTGTAATATGGGGCAAAATGTCTCACTTAGCAGTGGAAATTTTGGGCTCAATTGTGGTCTTAATTGAGGACTTTCTGTATTCTGTTCAACTGAATTCTAATTCTATCTCCATCCTAAAACTCACTGGGTCTTGCCTTTTGGCCATTGATCATTTCCCTACCCCAGCCCACTGCAGTGTAAGAAGAGAAGGGATACCCCCAGGCTTTTTTGAACCTCTTGGAGAAAGGGGGCGGGGGGGGATAAAATCGTTCATACTCCCCTCACAAAATTTTCTAGAGATGAGGTGAGGAATTCAACTTCAACGTGTCCAAATGCACTTGTGGCATTCTACTGAAGACAGCATACCCAAACCAAGTCCTTGCCTTAAGCCTGGCCTGCTTTGAAAAGAAGCAAAGAGCTGGCTGGCTTCGTTAGCTTGAGAGAGAAAGAGAGAAGTTATGCCCCACCCTTGAAGCCACAATTTGCTTCCATCTGAATTATTGATGGCTGAGAAGGGACAACTCCCTTCAGTTCAGACTTCACCATGGCAAAAAAACACTCAACCCTAAATATACTCTTGTTTTGTACGGGTGCCCACGCATATAACCAAACAAGCAATCTAAATCTGTCCTCTTCAGGTGGCTGGATTCTTTTCTGAATTCAGGGAAGCCACATCCTTATGTATAGTACATTTAAAAAAAAAAGAATTTAAAGGAAACCAGAGTTGCAGTAGAGAAAGAAAAGGGAGGAAACGGGATCCAGAGAGTTCCTCCTATTGAAGAACCTGAGTTGGGTGCTGCCAATTCTTAATTGTGCCCCTCCCCCCTTCAGCGCAAGCCTGATTCTATTTGGGCACCAAAATGATGCCCCTGCGAGGCACCCTCTCCACGAGGCACCGCTTGTGCAAGAAAAGCAGACGCGCAACCACACTCTCACCAGTTAAAAGCACACACATGATTTCTCTCCTTCTTGAAGCTTTGTACAGGGAGCAGAACACCTGCCTTTGTTTCCTGAGTTCCGAGAGAATCGTCCTCCACTGCAGGGAAGGGGTTCAAGTGATCTCCCGATCTCCCCTTTCTTCCTCCCTCCACGATCCGATCGGGAAACGCCAAACCAACAAACGCATTAGTTGTATCCCGCAACGCAAAACGTGGAGGTTGAATGAGCAGTTCAACCCTGAGAAACCCACCCATTTGCTCGCGGCAGATCTTCCCAGCAAACCGAAGTCCCAAAGGGGCGCTTCTTACCCATTTTTTTCCCCTTCCCAGGAGGAGTGGCGGTTGTCCTGGACAGATCAAAAAGCAGGGCGAGACGAAAGCAAAATGAAAGAGGAGCAGCGGGCAAGAACAAAACCGTTGGCTTATTTTTTTTTTAAATTGTGATTGCCTTTTTTTTTCTTTCCTCAAAGAAGCTCTCCAACGGAGCTGTCCACGGTCCGTGGTTCTGAAATGTTGCTGGCTGAGGGGGTGGAGCTAGGAAGGAAAAGGTGGGGTTAGAGAGAAGGCTAAAGAAAGGCAGGGGTGGACGGGGTGTGTATCTCTGTTGTGTGGAGATATGGGGAAAGGGTCTATGGATTGCAAGTTCAATATATAAAGCCATATCCATTCCAGAAGAGGGCATGGAAGTCATGTAAAGCCTTGTACACAGAGGTATGACTTGATGTAACATCTGTATATCTTTCTTTTTGTTCACCTTAAAGAAAAGTGGTTGCATGATGCATTCTGTATTTCCCTTCCTGAAACACCACTGAGTACTATACACTTATCATTGTACTGATCACAGGGGTCTGTGAAGTCAATCCAGCTTCACAAGCATTCATACTGTATGTCTGTGATTACAAAACACAATACTCCCTGGATAGGGATGTTACAAGAAATTGAAGGAGGGGGTTATATAAAGCAAATAGTTACCCCCACTCATCTCAATCTAGATCTCAGCAACAAAAGACCCAACAGGAAGAGACTGTTACCTTGCTAGAGAAAAAAAGGCAAATCCACCCAGAGTCCAAACTTCCAATAATTTCAATTTCCAGTCCGGCTCCTTCCAGAAGGTGGTATTGAGAATCTCCTTGAAGAATTTTGGGTATTCACCATCCTCCCAAAATATATACTGTAGGAGAGCTCCTTATGTGGAGAAAGGATGGCCATGAAAACCAACATAAATTATGTGTGTATGCTAATGATGGGACATCTGCATGGATCATAGTCCTACTATATAGCTTGACTGTCCAAACACTTGAAATTCAAGGACAGCAATCCAGAACCAGATATATTGAACCCATTTATCAGACTTGCACAGTGTACTTGTGTAAGTGAACAAACCTGCATGCTTGTGTGTGGTAAGTGTGTGAATATTAGAGAGGAAGAATATATGCACAAGAGTTCATAAGTAAAGCTCTTGACCCATTTTTCATAAGTGGCTGAGAAGTCTGAAATATGGGATTGAGAGCCGGAATAACTGAATAATAGAATAAAAGAATTGGAAGGGACTCTGGAGGTCTTCTATTCCAACCCCCTGCTCAAGCAGGAAACCCCATACCATTTCAGACAAATGGTTATCCAATCTCTTCTTAAAAACCTCCAATGATGGAGCACCCACAACTTCTGGAGGCAATTCATTCCACTGATTAATTGTTCTGTCAGGAAAGTTCTCCTTAGTTCTAGGTTGCTTCTCTCCTTGATTAATTTCCATCCATTGCTTGACTCTTCCTTCTTTGTGGCAACCACTTAAATATTGGAACACTGCTATCCTGTCACCTCTAGTCTTTCTTTTCACTAGACTAGTCATAGTCTAGTGAATAGTTTCAGTCAACTATTTGCCAGTCATAGGATATTAAACTCTGTAACAGAGCAATTGCCTCAGTCACCATTTACAGTTATGACAGTGATAAAAAACTAACTTTATAGCCAATGCTTTTCAGACATTCACAGGTCTGTAAAGCAAAGGAAAGCTGAAATAAGGTCCTAAGCACAGTCAGACCTTCACTTATCAATTGTTTTGCTTAACAATGGAGCTTCCAGTCCCAGTTCTGGTCTCTAAACAAGGACTACTTGTATGCAAAAGCAATTGAGAGGATGTTCCCCACTATATGATAAACCTGAAAGTATTTGTATTCTTTCAAACATTTTTTTTTGATGTTTTGGAATCTATTTCCAGTTGTGGATTTTTGATTACGTTGTCTGGCTTCTATTGCTTTCTGTCTTTTAAAGATCCTGATCTTCGCAGCCGATGTGCAGTATTAATGTAAGATACCAAAAGATGAACAGATGACTCTCTATGTTGTAGGGTGCATTCTCAGCAAGGCGGTTGGAGAGAGAGATTATATTACAAATGCACAAAATATACAGAGGAGGCAAGTGAATGAATGTAAAGAAAATAGAACAAGGCTGAATGACCGGAATAAGGTACTCTTGTAGAATGGTGGGAAGGCTTGTCTCAAGTGTCATGGGTGTATGCTTTGATAATAGAATGGGTCATGTGATAGTGAAGTGGAAAGGTATAGATATTCACACCTGTACAAATAAAAAGAAGTGCGGGTCATTCTGTGTAAGAGGTAGTGCGTGAAATAGAAGAGGCTATCTTTGAACTGGGTGGGAATGGTCACTTATGAGGAAGAATGGTGTGTACTGTTGCTAATGTTCCATCTCCCTCTGCAGCTTGTGCTGCAAAGGGAGATGGAATAAAGATGGACAGAATTGGTGGGTGGGGAGGGCTAAAAGAACTGGGTTGTATGTATCTATGTTGTGGGTTTGTGTGAGTGAGAGAGACAGAGAGAGGCATTGCTGCCCTCCTGTGGAGTAAGCAACTCCTCCAACAAATATTTCTGGATCACTGCATAACAAAATTAAAGTTAGGTGAGTTTTTGGCATTTAGTTTTGTCAATAGCATACACAGAGACAGAGAGAGCCATCTTTCTAGTAAATTGCTTTTCCTTTCAAAAACCCAGAAGGAAAATGCACGAGAACTTGGCTTTACCCACGTGCATTTATAGTGCAAGAATTATTTTCTGTGTAAAGGAACCTTGGACTCCTTACCCGCTTCCCCACCTCCCTTCAAGCTTGTTGATCAATCATCTCCATCCATTGATCATTTTGGTTAGGATTGATGAAAATTGAAGTCTAATATCATCTGAAAACTGACAGCTCTCTATTACTCATTTATAATGGTGGCAGCCTGGTATTCTGATGGATGAATGTCACTGTTCTTCCAAAGAATTCAAAAGATTGGGTTAGCTTCCAGCCTTCTACTTTCTCATCTCTTTAGCAAATCTAAGAAGTAGGGATCCCAAGCAGCCCCTGCCCTAACCTAGGAGTAATAATAGGAAGGAAAAACAGGAAAAGGGAAGGAGGAGGAGGAGGGAGGAGGAGGAGGAGGAGGAGGAGAAGGAGGAGGAGGAGAAGGAGAAGGAGAAGGAGAAGGAGAAGGAGAAGGAGAAGGAGAAGGAGAAGGAGAAGGAGAAGGAGAAGGAGAATCCTGGATCAAACTCGTACCTCTTTGATTTATCAGCATTGGGATCTACGTTCAACTCAGTTTCTTTCCTGTCCCACCATTCTTACTTGCAATTTACCCTCCTTCCATTTGCAAGGTTTCAGTAGCTTTCCTCTCAAAAAGAGCATCTTGGAGTTCACCTCACCAAACTGTGTTCAAGAATCCATCTACAATGTAGAGCCCACCACTAGAATGAGTTTACTTGGAGCACATTCAGAAATCTGCAGCCAGGAGGAGTCCCAATTCAGTTTTGTTGAAGAAAGGTCTCTGAATGCATATAAGTTACATAGGTACATATAAATATATAAATGCATGCATATATATGAATGCAATATGCAATATGTATATATGCAGATATATGAATATAACATGTAATATATTCACATACATATATACTGTATATATGGAAGGGATGGAGGGTGCAAGGGAGGCTATTATATATGTGTGTTGAAGGAAGGAAGGAAGGAAGGCAGGCAGGCATCATATACTCACACCTGTGTGTGCATGCATGCATGCGTGTGTGTATATGTGTGTGTGTGTGTGTGTGTGTGTATGTGTGTATGACACTTATGACAGCTCCATGGCAACATTGTGGAGCTGACACTCAAGTTGCTAAGGCAACCAAATAATTCAGCCAGGCTGTGCTTCAGTCTTAATTTCTTTTAGGGCCCATTATACTTTCCACACAGTATAATTGGATGAAAAACTCCACTGTTGTGCCACAATTGTTACCCTCCCCAATCCTGTCCTCCCAATTCCCAATACAGTGGTGTGAGAGAAGAGGATGAGTTGGGGGGGGGGCAAAGGAGTAGAAAAACCATTGTGTACATCAAGAACATAGGTTCATTGTCAACAGGAAAAAATGTTTCTTTTGTGGCACCTGGTAAAGTCAGACACTCACACTTCAGTTTTCCGTTATTTCAAAGGTTACTTAATGTGTTTGATTCAGTTTTGTATCATGGCTTTGTCTTAGTCATTTTGTATGCCAACAATTTTTTTTACAGCCGGTCATATTTACTTAATTAATCAACGAAACCATTACTTGAGGCTAAAAGGGAGGCTCTGAATCACTGGGAACCTTCTTATTTCAATAGTTGATTATTTCAGAGAAAAAGATTACCTATACAGTCTGGGATGTTTGCTTTGGAAAATTTCTCCATTTAAAACAAGGAAGTTAAATACGGAGTGGGGGGATGCCTCAAACGTTTTTGGAGAGTGGCAATTGGTTTTGCAATCTATAGAAGGTAGCCAAACCTCTCACACACGGGAAACCTCACAGTCCTGCATAGCCAAGATGTTTTCATAGACAGCAGGATGCTCCAGGATCACCCTGTCATTCTTTGGAGCAGACTGGATCCCATCCAGGAGACACTGGTGCAAGAAGACATACTGATCCTGTAGAAAAGGAGACAGAAGCAGGGGAGGATTTGACAGCTGAAATGGGCATGAACGATTGATTTGAGTTACCCCACAGGAACATCACCAGTGAACAGCAATGTTGGCCAATTTGTTGGGGGGGGGGAGAAAGATGATGCAGAAATTGCACTGGAAAATGTGGATGTTTGTATAGTTATGCACATGGCAAGCTCAGTTGGGAGCTGATTCAAATGTGCCCCAGTTCCTGCCAGAGCATAAACCCATCTGCCCAGCTTGGAGGAAAGTGGCCAGCTGATTTCAAAAAGCCAAGCCAGATCAGACCTGGAAGTCGTAATTGGTATGGGAAATCACCAGAAAAATCCATGGCTGTTTAGGAGGTCAAAACAAAAACTATTGGCAGTGGGAGATCAGCAGAGAATTTCAGGGCAGCAGGCTAGCCTTGGAGGGTTGAAAAATTAATACTGCAAGAAGACAATGGCAAACTGTTTCCTTCCTGTTGCCAAGAAAACTAAATAGATGTATTGATGTAGTCACCAGGAGTAAAGCTCAACTCCAAGGCAGCTTTATCTTGTCACAATAAATCTAAGCACCAACTGAGTGGCTTGGGAGTTAAACAAGACTAGTCCTGGTTAATACATGGATAGGAAATGCCCAGGAAGTTCTTGATGGAGATCAAAAGCACCCCATGGAAGAAGACAATAGCAGTCCCTTTGGCAGTGCCCCAAAGGTGGCACTTTTCCAAAAGGCAGCTGGACTTTCTTGATTTTTTCCCCTTGGAAAACATTTCACTCCTCATCCAAGAAACTTCTTTAGTTCCAACTGAGTGGTGAGGAATGGAAGGATTTATATGCTTTGCAGTCATCTGGTTGTTAGCACTCTGATGGGCAATCGTTAGCTCTCTTTGAATAGTTGAAGCTACTTGGGGAAAGAACCCTCTTTCAAATAATATTAATAACAGAATAACAGAGTTGGAAGGGACCTTGGAGGTCATCTAGTCCAACTCCCTGTTCATGCAGGAGACTTATACTAGGGATTCGAACCGCTGAACTGCCGACCTTTCTGATTGACAAGCTCCGCTTCTTAGCCTCTGCGCCACCTAGCCAAGTCCCTTTGGTCCTCTTGATAACAAAACTAAATGAATGTATTCAGGACATCATTAGCAGTTGAGCTCTACCTGAAGGATCATCGGCCATTGCTACATTATCTATATTAGTTTAGAGGACCTTAAAAGTAGGATTAACCAATTTAGCAGTCATGGTGAACTTTGGTTGGTTGGTTTTTGACTTGACATAATATGTGAATTCAGCTACAGTTGCTTGTAAAGCAAGCTTTATGGATCCACATAATATGTGAAATAGCTCATTCAATCAACCCGAGAGAAGGAAACCATAACTCATGAGTGGGCCTACACAGCATGTTTTAGGTGTTAATAACTGCATTCGTGTTGTCTATAGCAGAGTTCCCCAACCTTTCAGACTGGTGAGGGGAGGGTGGAGAGGGGAGAGGGAGGAGAGGAGAGGGGAGAGGGGGGAGAGGGGATGTTCTGCCCAAGCAGTGGGCGAGAGCACACGCACAGCTCCATTGGCACAAGTGGCAGGCACAAATGGACCACACGCATGCTCACTCACTGCTCGTCAACATTGTTTGAAATGAAGGAGAACATAAAATATTGTTGAAATAACTGCGAAGTGCTAGTTGAGTCAGTCAACTAAGAGAATCCTTAATTCAACATGTGGCAGCTTCAGAACTGGATAGTCTCCAAAATGCATGCAACTCAAAAACCCTACAATTCTTACGTAGCAAGTGCAATGCTGGCTAAAGGAATTCTGGGATTCAGATTTTATATTAGGTCAACCAGGTTGGAGGAGATTGCAGTGCCTTTTGTTTTGGGGAACTACAGCTAGATAGGGCAATTTTCTAAAATCCTTCTTCTTGGATCTCAGAAGTATAGGTAGTCCTCTGCTTACAACAGTTCATTTAGTGACCATTCAAAGTTACAATGGCACTGGAAAAAGTGACATGACCATTTTTCACACTTACGACCGTTGCAGCATCTTCCCTCCCCCCATGGTCATGTGATCAAAATTCTGATGCTTGGCAATCGACTCATATTTACAATGCTTGCATTATCCCAGGATCATGTGATCTGCTTTTTTGCAGGAACAAACACACAGTCAATGGGAAATCCAAACTCACTTAATGACTTTGTTGCTAACCCAGCAACTGCGGTGACTCACTTAACAATGGTGACAAGAAAAGGTCATAAAATGGCACAAAACTCACAACGACTGTCTTGCTTAGCCACATAAATTTTGGACTCAATTGTAGTCATAGGTTGAGGGCAATCTGCATCTGCCAACTGTACAACATGAGAAGGGATACTGGTCAAATCCAGAGGAGCTCTCAAAATGGGCTCTGGAGCACATACACCCATGTATTCCCCCCTCACCTTGACTGATTCTCTAAAGATTTCAGAGGAGATGTTTGCCCATAGATCAGATCTCCTTCTACATGTCACTGTTTCCCATTCTCTCACCTCATTCTGGATCATGAGTGGACGGTTCCTTCTCAGTTTCTCAACAAATGAAAAAACACCGATCTCTCCTTGGTCCTGGGCTTGGCACAGAAGTGAATCTAGAGAAATAAATGTGCCTGTCCGGCCCACCCCAGCACTGGAAAGGTGGAAAAATGGGGGAAAAAAAGAGGCAATCAGGCACGGACAAGCTCAACTCTGCTCTCTGGCTCTATGTAGAGACTAAGGGAGATGATTTTGACAAACATATGCAAGAATATTACATAAGCAGAAAGGCTAAAATAGTCCCAGGAAGCAAAATCATATTTGGAAATCACTCAGGCCGGTTTGTTCCTGAATCATTGGGGCATAAGAAGAAGGTAAAGTACAGCTTGCAAGATTTTATTATAGCCTAACTCAATAAAGTATAGCTCTAGTTTTTGGTGGAGTTGGTTTTCTAGCCTGGTCTAGCTAGTGCGGTGGACATCATGGGAGATATTCTAGATCAGCCTTATTTACCCCTGGGCCCTCTAGATATCTTGAACTTCAACACCCATCATCTCCAGCCAGCATGATCTATGACTTCCTTGGTGCTTGATTTATTGGAAGGTGAAGTGAGATGGAAGCCAAGTTGAGAAGCTCCTAATCAATATTGCCACTTGGCTTAGAAGGGAGAGTGACTCTGAGCAGACCTATTGGAGAAGATCTCAGCAATGAGTGTCCCACCTCCCACCTTGGCTCTTTCTTGCCCCAGACCTTCCCACTCCCATTTGACGTACCTGCAGTGAACCAGAACTGGCCCATTATCCTTCATTTTGTCTAAGTCCTCCCTGACAAGATTTCGGAAATGAAGAATGGTGTCCGTGGTCTGGGGCACTCCATGATCTGGCCATGATGTGTAGTGATAATGCCTAGCATGACGGACTTCAGACATGATCATCTGTTGAGAAACACAACATTTAGATATTCCCGTCATCAAGGTACAAATGCAGGTGTGTGTGTGTGTGTGTGTGTGTGTGTGTGTGTGTGTATTGGGAATTCTTGATATTCATCCATGCCTACTTCCCTTTCTTTTCCCCTATATCCCTTTTTGACTAGGGGTCTAGGTATCTGAACATGCAAAAGGAAGGATGTGTTTTTCCTTGGGGTGGCTATGTTGAAAGTCACTTTGAAAAGGATTGATCCATGTAGCACTTGTGATTGTACTTTAAGCTCAAAAGGAGAAGGCAACCTCAAGTCTCCATCACTCACCCACTTGATACAGAAGTCACGGATGGTCCAATCAGAGAGGATGGTTTCTGTGATAACAGATACAGTAATATCATCATAGGTGCAGGGTGTGTAATCCAAGGGCCAGTAGTGTTCACATTTCACCTGGATGGGAGAAAAAATTGGAAGGAGAATACAAGACATTTAATGGAATTTGTAGCAAGGGGGACAAGAGGTAAAGTTATTAGATGCCTGTCAAATTTGGTATCAACCATCCCACTCAGTCACCTAGTAAAGAAAGAGTCCTGGCTATTTGTTTTCCCAAGAATGAATGAATATATATATATATTTAATTTAATATATATATATTTAATTTAATTTATATGCCGCCCTTCTCCAGAGACTCAGGGCAGTTTACAATGTGTTAAGCAATAGCCTTCATATTTTTGTATATTTTACAAAGTCATCTTATTGGCCCCACAAACTGGATCCTCAGTTTACCTACCTTAGAAAGGATGGAAGGCTGAGTCAACCTTGAGCCTGGTGAGATTCGAACTTACAGTAATTGCAGACAGCTGGCGTTAATCACAATGCTTTTAGTCTGCTGAGCTACCAGGTTCTTCAAATGGTTACCGAAGTAGCTTAAGCTGAATCTGAGGAAAGGAAATGTCCCCTCCTGCTTCCCTCCTGGCCATCCCCTGGTTAACTGCAAATGTCCAATCAGGTGCTTGTATATTGTTTAGGACAGCGGGGCCCCAACCTTTTGGGCAGCAGAATCTAGTTCCATGGAGAGGATTTTCCACAGACCAGAGGGGTTCTGGTTTCACCTGTGGCTTGCATCCTGCGAATGGAACTTGTTTGCATGCCTGGTTTCTGGCATGCTGCGGACTGGTACCGTCCATGGACTGGGGGTTTGGGGATTTCTGGTTCAGGAAACAGGTACTCAGTTCCCAGCTCTGCATATCATTACTTGACCTTGGCTGGCTGTAACTTCTCACATGGCTCAGCTGGACTTCCATTCCCATCTTCTCTCTTACATTCCAATCTTTCCCTCTCCCTCCTCCCCTCTCCTCCCCTGACTGTCAGCTCATGAAGCTTGGATGGGTGAGATGCAGCCATGACATTTGGATGCTGCCACAATTAAAACCCAGCCCTGCCTCCCTCAAAGAGCATCTTTGGTGCTGAAACAAAGGGCCGTTCTCACCCGTCCATTCTCAACACAATTGGTGAGCATGACTATGGTTGAGATGCGCTGCTCCCATATCATGCGCCAGAAGTCATGGAGTGTGGCAGGCAATGGACCCTGGGCTGCAATGAACTCCTTTTCCTTCTTGTAGCCCTTGAGAGGAGAGAGGTGTTATATCAATTTATATGTACATATACACAAAAACATTTGTTCGCTTTCAAAATCATTTTCACATTACTAAAGCTGTTGCACGTTATGCTCAAGGTTGCCTTGGTGAAAACTAAGTCGGAGAATCAGGAGAAGTCAACAAAACAATTGTTACAGAAAGACAGAGCGAGGCCTCCTTGTGGTCCTGCACTTGGACTGAAATCGCATTACTTCCCATTAAGTCATTAGGAGTACATAGGCTTCCAGACTAATAGACCCCAAAGAGTAGAACTCAATTTAGAGATGACCTAGAAGCAAGCACTTCAGTACGTGATGCTCGTTTATGACTACTACTCTGAAACATGACGGGCGAAGACAAAACAGACTCCCAAAATGGTCTTCGTTAAGTGAAGATGAAAGGTTTGGAGGGGGAAAAATATAGAGCCCAAATTACATTAGGCATTCAAGGCCAAACATATAATGCATCAAATGGAAATAATACATCCAGTTAGCAGTATCAATGATGGAAGATGGGGAGAGGCAATTATTTTCGGGGTGAGGATCATATTTGGCTTTTGTGCTGGGCTGAAATCCAGAAAACAACTATATCAAAAATAACTGGATCCAGGATAGAGTTGAGTTGTTGTCATTAACACTGTATGATCAAAGGTAGTGAAGTTGCCAAAGTGTACTGCAGCTGCCGAAAAAGCCAACAGAGTCCTAGGTTGCATTAACAGAAGGATAGAATCAAGATCATGTGAAATGTCAGGGCCACTTTATAATGCCTCAGTAAGACCATATTTGGAATATGGCATCCAGTTTTTGGTCGCCATGATGTAAAAAAGATGTGGAGACTAGAAAGAGTTCAGAGAAGAGCAACAAAGATGATTAGGGGACTGGAGGCTAAAACATATAAAGAATGGTTCCTGGAATTAGGTATGTCTAGTTTAATGGCAAGAAGGACTAGGGACTACATGATAGCTAATAAAAAAGAAGGAATCAAACTATTGTCCAAAGCACGTGAAGGCAGGACATGAAGCAATGGGTAGAAACTAATCAAGGAGAGAACCAACTCTAAGGAGACATTTCCTGACAGAACAATTAATCAGTGCCTCAGAAGTTTTAGGTGCTTCAAAACTGGAGCTTTGTAAGAAGAGATTGGACAACCATTTGTCTCAAATGGTATGGGGTTCCCTGCCTGGGCAGGGGGTTGGACTAGAAGACATCCAAGGTCCAAGTTGGTTATTCTATTCTATTCTATTCTGAATATGGCTATGGTCTGTTATTTAATCATTTCTCCCTTCTGTCACACTAAAAATGGCAATTTACTAGGAATTATGAAAGGCTTCTGGATATAACATCCAATACTAGGGTTGTACATTATTCATTTTGGCATTTAGGGTTGATTTGGAGCGCTTTAAACATGTTCCAGAATGGGTTACTCAGGGACTCCGAACTGGCTTCAATCTACTTCTTCAGCACTCTTAGCCAACATCGCCTCCCCAAAAGGCAATAGCGAAGACATACAGGCATGTAGCTGGCGTTGATGTAGTCTGAATAGGGATCTCCTTCCCTGAGAGTGAGCTGGACTCGTGCATGGTCATCTATGGAGAAAGAACCAAAAATGGCACTCAGAAGAAGACTGAGAACAAAAGAATAGCACTGAATATAAGAAACACATAGGACCTCAGTCTTTCCAGTGGAAAGACAGCATTGTCTCCGTTTTATTACATTGGTCCAGAAGCCTAGATAAGGATCAGCGATTCTCAAGCACTAATGTAGAGCATTAAAGCTCCTCTGTGGAATGGGGACTGTTGAATTGCATCAAAAACAATTAGATTTGAATCAGATTCCTGTTGTTCAAAATTCAAGCAGGTTCTTTTATATTATGTATAGTAGGGGTGGAATTCTAGAATGAAAGTACAGGCAAAGCTTGCCAAACACAGTTTTTGGAATGCTCTTCAATTCTGTTTAGCAATGCTAGCTATAAGAAGCAACTGTATTTTCTTCTGGATAGCAATACAACATGCCCTCTATGTATATATGTCAGATAGTGATGTCTACAGAGTAGTCAAAAATAATAGGTTGGTGGAAAGGGCTTGGATCACACAGCCATTAGTTTAACTATTTGACCCTTTTTGCAGATGTCCCTGGAGTGTGATGCCCTCCTCCCTCATTATGTGTGTGTGTGTGTGTGTGTTTGTGTTATATAATGTGGGATGTAGTCTAGAGTCCCAGGAGGGAGGGGCTGCATTCCAGAGGACAAAGAGTCATCAGAGTTTGGAATGTCTAATAGGCAGGATGTGGGCAAAGATGGAGCTTCCCTAGCAGTTCATAGAGTATATCTATAGTTATGCAGATTGCGGCTTTAGTCTGGCAAGATTCTGTCTGTAGACAGAACAATAAATAGAATTTAGCAATTACATACTACTCCATAGTGCTTTAAAGCACACTCTCAGCAATTTACAATGTCAGCATATTGCCTCCAATAATCTGGGTCCTCATTTTGCCAACCTTGGAAGGATGGGAGGCTGAATCAACCTCAAACCCACCAGGATCCAGACTGTGGGCAAAGTTAACCTGCAATACTGCATACCATTTTGCCACCAAGGTCATATATACGACCAGTATAAAGATACTCCTCAAAAGCAACTCCATGTGTCACCCTTTGTTTGTGTTCACCCTTTGTTTGTGGGGCCTCACATTGTGTTTGTGTAGTAGTGCACAGGGAAGCACAGGGCAGATTGTATATACACTATTCTGGTTCTTCTAAACAGGAGGAGGAGGGCTAGAATGGATCTATTCAGTCATTTGATTTGATGCCACTGGGCATCAAATCACAATTCACAGTTCAAGAGACTGCTTGACTGTATCTCCCACAAAAATGCTTTCAGCAACCCTTGGCCTCCTCTAGACCAGTTTTAAACTCAGTCCTTCTTTTGCTGACTTCCTCCTCCATCTCAGATTGGGTCTCATTCTGGTCATTTTCTTGCAGATGAACAGAAAGCGTGCCTTCCAATGGGTTCATCCCGATGGGTTGGAAAGAATAAACTAATGAAAAGGCTCACGAGGTAAGGGAATGGGACTTACATGGCAGAACGTTGCTATAGCGATTCTTAGCTTGATTTTCTTGCTGCTGGGCTACACTCTGGAGCTGATCTGTTCCCGTGTCCTGCAGTTGCTATTATGTAGGCAAGGAAAGAAGAAATATTGACTCAGTAAAGCAGGGCACAGAGGACTTCCAAAATAAGACAAAGCAAAAACAAAAGGGAAAATAAGCTGTCGAGCAAGAGTGTCCCTGTATTAGAAAGTGTCTTCCTTTAAATAACAGAGTTGGGAGGGACCTTGGGGGTCTTCTAATTCAAACCCCTGCTCTGGCAGGAGACCCTATATCATTTTTGACAAATGATTGTCCAGTCCCTTCTTAAAAGCCTCCAGTGTTGGAGCATTCATAACTTCTGGAGGCAAGTTGTTCCACTAATAGATTGTTCTTATGGTCAGGAAGTGTCTCCTTAATTCTAGGTGGCTTTTTTCTTTGTTCAGTTTCCATCCATGGCTTCTGCTTGCCTTCAGATATTTTGGAGAATAGGTTGATCCCTTCTTCTTTGTGGCAGTCCCTCAAATACTGGAGCTCTGATATCATGTGACCCCTCATTCTTCTTTTCACTAGAGTAGACATACCCAATTCCCGCAAACATTCCTTATATGTTTTAGCCTCAAGCCTTCTAAACATTTTTGTCACTATTTTCTGCACTCTTTCCAGATTCTCAACATCTTTTTTATATTGTGGTAACCAAAATTGGATGCAGTATTGTGTGGTCTTACAAGGCATTATAAAGCAATATCTCGTGATCTTGATTTTTCTGGTGATCTTGATTCTATCCCTGCCTTCATACCTCATTTTCAACTATTTTCCAATGTGTCTGTTCAGAATAAGTCCCACAAAGTCTATTGAGACTAAATGCCAGCAGGATAAGGATAGACGTCTTCCTGACCAATTGCTTTGCAGTTGTGCTAGGTTACAAATCCCATCATCCTAAGCCATCATGCCTTGGGATTGATGCTCACATCGATTGTTGAAGATGCAGAGATTTATTAAAAATTGGAGAGGTCCTTACTTACAACAGTTCATTTAGTGACCATTCAAAGTTACAACGGCACTGAAAAATGTGACTTATGATCGTTTTCAATAGTTACGACCTTTCCAGCGTCCCCATGGTTAAGTGATCAAAATTCAGACCCTTGGCAACTGGCATCCAGTTATGATGGTTGCAGTGTCCCAGGGTCATGTGATCACCTTTCGCAACCTTTTAACAAGCAAAATCAGTGGGGAAGCAGATTCACTTAACAACCAGCTTGCTAACTTATCAACTGCAGTGATTCACTTAACAACTGTGGCAAGAAAAGTTGTAAAACGGGGCAAAGCTCACTTAACAAATGTCTTACTTAACAACAGAAATTTTGGAGTCAATGGTGGTTGTAGGTCTACCTGTATCTTCTCTGTGCTTTTTGTCCACTGAAGTCAATGATCCCATGCATGTGAATTGGTGGAGAAACAGAAAATACTGAAAATTGATTTCCTTGAATGAAATTCTGAACCATGTTTTTATTGAATCCAGAAGTTCAGGTGTGGAGCTGGGCCATTGTTTCCCTTCCTCACCCCAATCCATACTCCATCTGAAAAAAAAGGACTTAGGGATCTTAAAATCTGTTAAATGAAGCCAGATTGATAATTAACATCTGGGATCCATCATTCATACCAAGGAAAGCTTTGCCTGGTACCAGACAAACCATGCATTTCACCAGATATGGGAAAAACTTATACAACACACGATAGAGGACCATTGAGCTATGATGCTGTGGCCAAATCTTCTCCAAGGCAGCCACAAGATGAGTGGGCTTAAACTGCCAGAACCCCAGTAAGCATAGCTATTGCTCAGGATTCCGGAAGTCCCTAAATTCGAAGAGTGCTGGGTGAAGGCTAATTGGCTTGATAGGTGAGAAAATGTGTTGCTTAGTGTTTGTTTACTTAAAATGTCAATCAATCAGAGTAGAGCAGGAAGGAGTCTTTGAGGTCTTCTAGTCCAACCCCCTATACCATTTCAGACAAATGATTGTCCAGTCTCTTCTTAAATACCTCCAATGATGAAACACCCACAACTTCTGAAGGCAACCTCTTCCACTGGTTAATTGTCCTTACTGTTAGGAAGTTTCTCCTTAATTTCAGGTTGCTTCTCTTCTTGCTTAGTTTCCATCCATTGTTTCTTCTCCTGTCCTCTGATGCTTTGGAAAATAAGCTACCCCCTCCTCTTTGTGGCAACCTCTCAAATACTGCAATGTCCAAAGAAGCCTCTTTAAGCTTCTGAGGTATTAAAAAAAAAGCTATTACGCCAGAATTTTTAACAACCGTCAAAAATGGAAAATGATTCTTTTCCAAACATCATTCTTGCAGAGTTTTCTTTAACAAGATTTATTGAGATGAATAAAATGAGGCTATAACAACTCCCAACAATTGGAATTACTGATAATAGGGATATTTGCAATGGGTTGCTTATATAACAAGCACCTCATTCTTTATCAGTTTGGAAACCCATATATGCAGTAAGAACAGAGTTGCCAACAAATGGAAGAAAACTGGTGACATATTAATATAAAAAGAGGAATATGATTTGGGATGTTTGAGTTATGGAGCACTCATTTTTAACAAACGTATTTCAAGGGATCATGAGGAAAGGGATCAATAGGATTAAAGCAAACTGATGTTTACTTGTTCATTTCTGCAAGGCATGCCTCAAATGCAATTGAACCAACTGGAAATTCAAGCTTTGCAGAAGTAAAATTGAAAACCCCAATAGTTTCTAAGAACAGTGGAGTGCGGTGGTTGCAAGTTAATTTAAGAAGTATCAACAGCTCAGGTGCTAACACTTGGTTTGCCTCCTCTTCCTGCATAACTGATGTTTGCACTGTTGGGAACAACATATTTATAGACATTTCACAAAGATGCGAAGAGAAACAAGAAATGGCTAGGTGGTGATTTGCAAACTGCCCCTCTCTCCAAGGAAAATAGATTGCAATCCAGGAATGCTTCCAATGGGGAGCATATATAAATAAATATACAGGTGGTCCTTGACCTACGACCAAATGGAGCCCAGAATTTCTGTTGCTTAGTGAGATGTTTGTTAAGGGAGTTTTCCCCCATTTTATGACTTTTCTTGCCACATTTATTAAGTGAATCCCTGCAGTTGTTAACTTAGTAAAGACATGAATCTGGCTTCCCTATTGACTTTGTTTGTCAGAATATCATAAATATGAGCCAGTTCCAAGCTTCTGAATTTTATCATGTGTCCATGAGCATGCTGCAATGGTCACAAGTGTGAAAAATGGCCATAAGTAATTTTTTCTTAGTGCCGCTGTAACTGAATGGTCACTAAGCAAACTGTTGTACGTTGAGGACAACCTGAGTAAGTCATATACAATATTAACTCATACTGTTCTATCTTGCCTCCTCTTGCTCCTCCTCCCCCTGCCCCTTGCTCAAGATTTTCCAAAAATGCACAGTCATTCTTTTTGGAAACTCTAGGAGTTGCAGACTCTATCCTCCTGGGGAACGTCAGGTTAATAGTACTCCATGCGGTGTTTTTGTGCTGTTGTCTTGAGAGAGAACATAGAAATCTAAGTCTGTTATTCAAAGCCCAAAGGGGAAATTTACATCTTATGGAGATTCTCAGTCATCCAGTTCATAGTTGTCTCACTTGTGCCTTTTTCTTCAAAAGTCAACTAGAGTTTCTTTCCCCCTTGAGGAACGCAACCTTTGCAGCAGTTCCAAGATTTCACAACCAATTGAACCAATTGAACCAGTGGTGGTTGCTCCAGGTTCACACCGGTTCTATAGAACCGGTAGTAAAATCGGCGGGAGGCTCCGCCCACTGACCCTGATATCACCAAAACGCTTCTGTGCATGCACAGAAGCTTCTGTGCTTGTGCGCGCAGCCCCATTGTGAACCGGTAGTAAAGATAAGTAGAACCCCCTCCTGAAATGAATCCTGGGGGGGTCCGTGGAGATCTCTGAGCTTGCTTGTTTTCTTGCAGACATTTCATTACCCAAACTAGGTAATATCGTCAGTGCTAGTCAACTTCACTGAGGGGTGGGATTCAGCTGGTTTGGACCGGCTCAAGTGAACCGGATGTTAATTTTAATCTGTTTCGCCAGACTGTAGTTGCAAAGATTGGCTGACCCCGCCCACCTTGCCCTTCCCAGAAGTCTTCACACAGCCCTTTTTGGATGCCAGCTAAGTGCAGGGCCCGCTCTGAGAGGGTGAAAAATGGGCCTACCCGATATTCCAGAAATCCGAAAACAAGATCATTTCTGGCTTCCGGAGAGCCTCTGGAGGGCCTCCAGAGCCTGGGGGAGGCCACATATGCCATCCTGGAGGCTTGAGGAAAGCCTCCGGAGCCTGGGGAGGGCAAAAATACCACTACCACCCCGTTGTGGTGCAGGAAGCTGACTAGGCCACGTCCACCATGGCCATGCCCACCCAGCAACCGGGCACAGAACCGGTTGCTAAAATTTCTGAATCCCACCCCTGACTGCACTCTGTTTCAGATGACCTTGAGAGCAAAGATAAACCCCCAGAGTGGCCTCAACAATTCTCAGAGAGAGTGCTAACGATCAGATGATCAGATGATGATCTACAAAGAAATACAATCTTTCCTTTCTCTCCCCACATCCTCTTAGATCTATTCTTCCACCCCCCACTGTCCTATCCTTCCATTCCCCCAGCATCAGAACTGATGAAGTTTCTTGGATGAGAAGTAAAATGTTTTTCTTCTTCCTCAAAGAAAATAACAGGCTAACAGAACAAGAGAGTTGGAAGGGATTTTGGAGGTCTCTGCTCAAGCAGGAAATCCTATACCATTTGAGACAAACGGTTGTCCGATCTCTTCTTAAAAACCTCCATTGTTAGAGCACCCACAACTTCTGTCATTCTACTGCTTAATTGTTCTCACGGTGAGGAAATTTCTTCTTAATTCTAGATCGCTTCTCTCTTTGATTAGTTTCCATCCATTGCTTCTTGTCCTGCCTTCAAGTTCTTTGGAGAATAGGTTGATCCCCCTCTTCTTTGTGGAAGCCCCTTCAATATTGGAACAGTGCAAAAACAACAACAACAACAACAGTTTTGAAGGGGAAAAAAAGCACATCTGAAGCCAGTTTAGAGGTTCTTCTATGGCAGGGGTCTCCAACCTTGGCAACTTTAAGACTTGTGGACTTCAGTTCCCAGAATTCTTCAGCCAGCTTTGCTTTTGGACTTTGCTTTGCTGATGAACTCTGGGAGTTGAAGTCCACAAGTCTTAAAGTTGCCATGGTTGGAGACCCTTGTTCTATGGGACATCTCGGTGAATATTTGAAGAACGTTATCAGAGCTCCTGTTCCCATCTGTCTGATTCCTGGGCCCCTGAAGTGTGGGGCCCAGAACTTGACAACGTATGCAAAGTGGAGTCTAACCAATGTAGACCACGCTGGAACATACAATCCTCTTGTAGATACTTTGCACATTCATGCAGAATAATACGATGACTTGAAATGGAAAAATAGAGGGAGTCTCCCTTGGGCTACATTTTCACTGAAGGGAGCACTCTCACCGTGACATGACATTTTCTTCCCTTCTGATAGAATTTGCAAAGTCTTAGGGCAAGAACTGAAATACACAGATTTTTTTTAAAAAAAAGAGAGAGAAAATGGCAGGGGAAAAAAGCTCTGATGGTAAATATCACTGATTCAATGTCAGTGCAGTTTATTTTTCTGATGTTTCACAATAACAAAGCAGTGAGCAACAGGAATTGAATCCATTTTTTTTACATCGCATCCGTTTATATGCATTTGGAAGCACGGGCAGCAGAGGGATAGCAGAGTTTGTGGTGGAAGTCTATCGGATGGTTTCTCCAGAAATGTTTGATCAAAAGGAATGTCTAATCCATTGAAACTCCTTTAGACATTCCCCCATATTCAAAGAGAAAGCTCAGTGGAACAAAATCCTTGTTTCCCAGAATGCTTTGGAATGCTGGGGAAAACCAGCAACCCATGAGCCTCTGACTGTCAATGTTGGGTATCACTGGATTTTGGGCGCTGTAGGCAGAGAGGTTGCTAAGCTCTACCTAGAGATACAGGGATTTAGATCCTTCTCTATGCCAGTCCTGTGTTTCTCTCTGACCTATGAACCCTGCCTCCAACTTCATACCTGGTATTCCACGGCAAAGCCAAAAGCACTATCTGACAGCTTCTCGTAGCAATGATGTGGGAAAGCCGACACAGGTATTGCCCCCAGGACTCTGTAACAGATAAATAGTAGAGAAATTGGATCTATTTTTATACCAAAGGGTGCAGTTGAAGTTACTCTAAGTATTTTGGTGGGAATTCTTCAAGGTAGGCCAATGACCTACCTTGGAAACCAATGACATGAAGGTCCTTACTTTTATTATAAAGCTCTAGTAACAGAATCTTGCAAGCCTGAATGGGCTTCTCTGCATCCACTTTATCTTCATCTGCACTAAGGAGGGGCTTGTCTGAGACAATTTTTTTTTCATGGTCCAGGCTCAAGCCCCTCTTATCTGACTATTGCCTTGGTAGCAGCTCTCCTCCTGTCCTTCAAGACCTTTCCTTCATTTCCCTGCATCTGGCCTACATGGCATCTCTCTATCTTTCTCCTTCCCCCCCTCCTCTCTCTCTCTGTTTCTCTCTCCTTCCCTCCCTCTCTCCTTCCCTCCCTTTCACTTCCAATCCTAGGGAGTGCTTGCCTTCACCATTGCTTGGTTTCAAACAAGGTAATATGGTGCTGCTCTTCTAAAAATCTTAAAATTTATTCTCACCTAGGTAAGCTCACATCTGTATTCTGCTCCTCCAAGACTTCTGTCCTTCTGAAAGCAAGGCAGGAAAATTTTTGGGCAGCATCTGTTAGTTCTCCCATCCTTATCAGTACAAGGAATGCCAAACAGGAGATGGATGAATTGAAGTCAACAATGCAAGACCCATTTCCAGGAACTCCAGAACTCAATTGTCCATCATCATGACCTGAGCGTTACTCAAATTCCAAGATATCCAACTGATATTTATAATGATAGGCAGATAATTCATGGATGGTTGCCTTAACATAATTTCCCTAATCTAGGACTCTGGAAATATGTTGGATCAATTCCCATAATTTTCAATCAGTCTTTGCTGTAGACCAGAGGTGTCAAACACAAGACCCAAAGCTGAATCTGGCCTGCGATGGGGTCAGATCTGGTCCATGGGACTGTCCTGGAAAATGCCCACCCACACAGCCATGCCCACCCAGTTGGCCACACCCACCTGGCCCCCAAGGTCAACCACAGCCCTGATGTGGCCCTCAATTAAACAAAAGTCTAGTGCAAAGATTGCTAAGAATGGGGTCCTTGATGCTCTCCGAGCTTGTTTGCTTTCTTACAGATGTTTCATTACCCAGCTAGTTACTGTCATCAGTACTAGCAGTGCTAACAAGCTCAGGAAGTTACTTAGCTGAATATTGAAATGCCTGCAGAGCACCAAAGACTCTAGAGTTCAACCCTGAGCTACAAATATTCCCTTCTATTGGTGCTCATAATCTCAAACATGCTTACCTTGGTCTCCTGAAATAAAAGAACAGGAAGCAAAGGATGACCAACAGAAACAGCACCGCAAAAAGGGATCCAAGGAGAACCACTGAACACAGAAAGGAAACATAAGATCCTTGGACAAACAGTTGGGCTCAAAAATGTATGAAAGAATTGGTACCCTCCAAATGGAACGGGCTTCTTCAGAAACCATTACTTAAATTGCTGTGGTGCAACTGCATGACTAACACATAATTTGCACTAAGATGGTCTTAGATCTCACCTGTAGTATCGATGGAGCACTCCACAGGGTCTGAGACCGCATATTGGCTGTACCAAAACGTTTTTATTTTAATTTGGTAGACTCTGACAGGCCGAAGTCCTTGAATCACCACTGATTCACTGCAATTTGGTTCATTTTTCCAGGCTTGATCTGACATGAGGACCACAATTTTACTAACGGGGCTGGTTGGACATGTCCAGGATAATTTCAGACTCCAGTTATCTTGCAAAGGGATGCATATCAAATCACTTACTTTTTCTGGCTCTGTACAAACAAGAAGGAAAGAGGGTTAGAGACACCTTCTCACAACTTCACCAACTCATTCTACCAACTTTATCCACCCCAGACCCAGGGTGTCTAGAGCAAAGATGGCTAACCTTTTTGCCGTCATGTGTCAAAAGTGGGAGGATTGTGGGGGATCATGCGTGTGCATATCCACACCCATAATTCAATGTCCCCCCCGCGCATGTGAGTGTGACCCCCTCACACTCCCCCCACTTTTGGCTGCAAAAAGGTTACTGGTGGGCCCAGTAGACCCATTTTTTACCTTCCCCAGGCTCCAGAGGTTTTCTTGGAGCCTGGGGAGGGTGAAAACGGCCTACCCCAACTCCCAAAGGCCCTCCAGAGGCCAAAAATGGCCCGTTTCCTGACTTCCGGTGGGCCTGGAAGGGCCAACAATCAGTTGCTAGTGCGTGCATGCGTGCTGGAGCTGAGCTAGGGCAACGCTTGCATGCCCACAGATATGGCTCTGCATGCCATCTGGGGCATGCGTGCCATAGGTTCTCCATCACAGGTCTAGAGGGCTGCTCCCATCGGAGAAAATAAAGCAGTCACCCTGAAAAAATTGCAAAAAAAGAGCCAAGCTCCCACCGGGTTTCCTTTTGATTAGAGCAACATTTGGGCTGTGAAACAACATTTGATTATTAGATGGCAGCTAATGTGTCTCTGGTGCCAACTGGTGGGCATCTGGAGTTTCCCAGCAAGTTCTGACAGCCGTCCTGTTGCTCAATCATATCAACCACGTCTTCTTCGGCTGCTCCTGGGTGACCATTTGCCTTAAATATCTCTGCCCATTTTCCTATTATATGCAAAGACCCAACTCTCTGGAGAAGGGTCTAATGTTGGGAAAGGCAAAAGGAAAGAAAGAGAAGAGGATGACTAGCAACAAGGTGGATGGACTGTGTTACAGTGGTGAGGGGTATGCCTTTGGGGGACCTAAAAGACTAGGTGAGGGTCAGACCATCATGGACAAAAATCTGTCTAGGTGCTCTATAAAAGACAAAAATTTGATGATACAAATTAATCAATCATTCATTCATTGGGTCAGATAGCCCTCCCACTTCTAACTTCATGTTGCTTCCTAGTCTACATTCAGCCATCTATAGGTTGGTAGCCATCAATTGAACATTAAGCTTAAAGGACAGTTTAGGCCAAGTGTCTGCAACCTGTGGCTCCGGAGCCACATGCGGCTCTTTTAGCCCCCTGCTGTGGCTTCCTGTCAACTGAACCTACCACTGGCTGGTCCCACCCCTCACCCTCTCCTCCCAGTTACTCCTCACCTGGCCTGAGAAGGTAAGGGCGACAGCGAGGGATAGAGACTCGCTCCATATTCTAGAGTGGGAGTGAAGTACCCCATATCTTGCAGATGCTTCTTCCGGCCCTTTGTTGGTACTGCGCACACCTCAGTCGCTCAGGGAGATGTGTGAGTTGCTCTCTGCCCTGAGACACTGGTCCAGCTCGGCTGTGGCTGATGCTCTGCATCGTAATTGGCTCCAGGAGGAGGAGTCGACACAGTCTCCCCCATTGTGAAGCGCGCTAAATTTAACTGTACTGCACAAGGCGCTGTGAGAGCAGCACGCAGTATATGGAAGTAGCAATAGCTGTGGCATCAGCTGCAGCCAGCCCAAGCCAGTGTCTAGGGCAGAGAGCAAGTTGCGCATCTCCCTGAGTGACCAAGGTGCGCACAGCACCAACAAAGGCTGGAAAAAGTGCCTGTGAGAAATGGCTAGTACAGGGGTGCTTCGCTCCCGCTTTGGAATATGGACCGAGTCTCCATCACCCGCCGTTGCCCTTACCTTGTGTGACTGGGAGGGGACGGTGTGTGGTGTGGCCAGCCAATGGTGGGTTCAGCTGACAGGGAGCCACTGCAGGAGGACGAAAGAGCTTCATTTATCTGGGAGTCTGAAATGACTCTTGATTTAAATATGGTAAAAAGCATCCAAAGAAGAAGAAATATCAGCAAAAAAACAATAACAATGCACCAAACCTCGCCTGTTTTTGGAAATGGTTCAAGTGGGAACACATACACACACACACAACAGAGAGAGAGAGAGAAAGAAAGAGACAGAAAGAGAGAGAGATACCTGTTTCCTACAGAAAAGAAAACACCAGGAGCCACAAAACCTGGGTCAGCGTGGCTGGGTCGTGTGTTTGTGTGTGTCATGTGACTTGGTGGGAGTGAGTGACGTTGAGTTGGCCATGCCCACCCAGGTTTTGTGGCTCCCAGTGATTTCTTTTCTGTGGGAAATGGGTCCAAATGGCTCTTTGGGTATTTAAGGTTGCAGGCCCCTGGTTTAGGCAAAGGGTGAAACCATTGCTCTCTTCCAATTATAATCTGAGAACAAGCAGAAAAGTCTTCTACATTAATGGAGAATGGCAGGATATGCCCAGCCCGGACTGTGGTCTTCTCCCATTCAGGCAGGGGTTGATTAGTGGTCAAATATTTATTGCATGTAGAACATTCCTGGTTCAAATTCCAGGCATCTATTGCTCTCTCAAATCTTGCTCTTTTTTGAACTTTACTAGTCGCGCAGGAGGTGGGAGTCGGGGGTGAACAATTCAAGGCTGGTAGGCAAAATAAAGGAAGATCTCAGGAGGTAGGTGCAAAGATATTCCAGTGATACTGTAGAGGAGATAATTGTATGCATCATATCCCTTGCCCATCCAAAGATGGCCCACCCTTTGACTGGGCTAAATTGAAATTCAACCAGTAATCTAGTTGTTTTATGCTCAGGGAACTGATCAAAGTTTGAGGCCAGACATTGTAGGCCAACTCTAACATCAGATTGTCATGGACAAAATCTATCTATGTACAGATAGTCCTCAACTTACAAGTACAACTGAGCTTCAAAATGTTGTTGCTAGGTGAGACAGGCTGTTAAGTGAATGTTGCCTCATTTTATGACCTTTCTTTCTTGTCACAGTTGTTAAGGGAATAACTACAGTTGTTAAGCTAATAACCTGGTTGTTAAGTGAATCTGTCATCCCCATTGACTTTGCTTGTCAGAAGGTTGCAAAAGGTGATAACGTGACCCCGGGACGTTGCAACCATCATAAATATGAATCAGTTGCCAAGCATCTGAATTCTGATGACATGGGGATGCTGCAATGGGGTTGTAAGTGTGAAAAATGGTCATAAGTCACTTTTTTTTCAGTGATATAACTTTGAATGGTCAATGAACTGTTGTAAATTGGGGACTAGCTGTAGTGGGAGTAAAAAAATAACTTGATGGCATATAATCAGTACATCATTCATAGCCTAATTCTTTTCATAAATCTATTATTCTTTGATAAAGAATGGTTTCCCCCCTTCTCCACTTTTCTCCCAAAATGAGGATTAAGTACTTGTGGCTCCATCCTGCTGAAGGCCAACAACACTATCTCTGGACAGGGAAGGATTTCCAGCTGTGCTGAAGATGGTGAAGGTGTAATTGGTGCTGGGAGTGAGATTGTGCAGAACAGCTTGGTCCAAAGACTTGGGGTACGTTTCGTTTCCTCTGGCTTCTGAAGTATTCCACTGGAGTCGGATGGCACTGAATGCCGAGTTCGGCTTCACCCAGGCAAAATGAGCCATGGTTTGATTGATCATCTGGATGCGGAAATTGGATGGGGGCAGTGGGGCTGAAAGAGAGAGGTAGAGTATTAGACAGCAGCCCCAGAAAATAACCAGTCTGGTTGTGTTTGAGAGGCAGTCTGGTCTAATGGTTACATCACCAGGCTAAAAACCAGGAGACTGTGAGTTCTAGTCCCGCCTTAGGCAATCAAAACTAGCTGGATGGTTTTGGGCAAGGACACTGTGAGTTCTAGTCCCATCTTAGGCGTGAAAGCTGACTGGGTGACTTTGGGCCAATCACTTTCTCTCAGCCCAATGCACCTGACAGGGTTGTTGTGGGGAAAAAGGGGGAGTATAAGTTACGTCTGCCATTTTGAGTTATTTATAAAAATAATAAAGGCAGGATTTAAAACATTCTTTAAAAATTTAAAAAATAAAATAAAACATAAAAGGAAAAGCTTCGGTTTCCTGCATTTTTTATGCATCAGAAGACGTAATTCCCAACCTCTGGTTCCACGGGCAGGGGATGATTGCAGTTGCCTCCGATACAGCTGGAAGCCACTATACAGGAGAAGGCCTGTTGATAAGAAGAACTTGGAAACCAGAAGCAAATCTACATTGAAGGATGGGAAGCCTCCAGGATTCCTTCACTTACTGCCCTGACAACTTGCCCGTTTTGTGTAGCGATTGAGCATTACAACAACCCGGGGGAGTGGGGGGGGGCAGATGGAGCAAAGGCAAGCACCCAGGGTCTGTCAGAAGGATTCACAACCAAGCAATGATTGGAAATCTAGCTTCCTCCAGGGCTGGGATGTCAGTCGAACAAGGTTCCTGAACCTTTTTGCAAAATCGTACTCACGCGTTAGAGTCCACTGCTCTGCAGCTGTGCTCAAAATCCCATTGAAATCTGAGATCACCTTCACCAGGTACAGAACTCCTGGCTCCAAATTGCAAAGGGTGAATTGGGAATCTGGAATGCTGCAGTTGTCCACTTGTGTCCCGTCTTCTCGCCACCAACTGATTCTGTATAAATAGTCCGTCGCATTCGGGTCTTTGGGAGGGTTCCAGGCCATGGAAAGTTGATGAGGGCTGTAACTTTTCACAGTGATATTCTCAGGGCTGTTGGGAGCTGAGGGAAGAGCAGATTTTGTTAGCCTGGTGTCCCAACACCAGGAAGCCAAATACTCTTACAACCCATAAAAGATTCAGGCTTATCTGAGTCCCTGTTTGAGTCAGCCAAAAGGATTCTGGGAGTTGACGTCCACATATTTTATAGTTGCCAAGGTTGAGAAACTCTGCTCTGGTTTGTTCTCTGAACATGGGCAGAAAAGAGTTACTGCAATGAGCAGGGTTGCTACTGATATCTCTCATGTTATACCAGGGGCCCCCGGTTCGTGGACTGGTGCCAATCCGTGGCATGCCAGAAACCAGGCCACATAAACAAGGGAAGCCCCATCTGTGGGACGCAGGCAGCATGCAAAACCACGGCCCCTCCTGTCCATGAAAAAACCTCTTGCCACAGAACCGGTCCCTGGTGCCCAAAATGTTGGGGGGCTACTATGCTACATCAACTACCAGAGTCCCAACATCTGGGTAGGACCCACCAAACCCCCCTCTGACATTTTGTTTCTGGCCTAGAGCTTTGAGCATCAACCCAGCAGCCATTTTTCAATCATCCTGTGTTGTTACATAAAGCACCAATGAGAAATTAAATTGCTAGTTAAATCCACTACAGGAAATTCTTGCTTAACAAACACCAATGGGATTGGCAATTCCACCTTTAAGCAAAGCAGTCACTAAGAGGGAAATAATGTGATTGCAATGGGTTTACTAGTAGTGAAATCCAAATTTTTTTACTACTGGTTCTGTGGGCGTGGCTTGGTGGGCATGGTGTGGCTTGGTGGGCGTGATAGGGGAAGGATACTGCAAAATCTCCATTCCCTCCCCACCCTGGGGCCTGCCAGAGGTGGCATTGGCCGGTTCTCCAAACTACTCAAAATTTCCGCTACCGGTTCTCCAGAACCTGTCAGAACCTACTGGATTTCACCCCTGGTTTACAACCTCAAACTTTATTCATGTCTGTTAAGCAAATCACTTGTGGTCATTAAGCAAAAGATAACCTGACTGTGATGGATTTATGATCTCACTTCTGCTGTCATGAGATCATGATTTGCAAGTTTACTACTTGCTTCTCACTGACTCTGCTTGTTGGAAGTGTGCAAAAAGCAACCACATAACCACAGGATGCTGTGACTGTCATACATTGGAGAACTGGTCATCAAGTAACTTTTCTAGTGTTGTCACAACTTCAAATGGTCACTAAGCTGGACAGTCATTAAAAATGACTGTCCTGCTTAGGACATGACCTCTGATGGCCCACAAAGCACTTTGACTTATTTTATGGAACCTAAGGCATCATTTTCTTCACCTTCCTGCTTCGCTGTCGTTCCCCCCCTGCCTCCCGGGCACTAAATCCATTCTACCTGTGATGGCATTTATGGTCTTTGTGTTGCCATAAATGTTGCTGTTGATAATGGCCTTGACTTCGATTGTGTACATTGTTCCTCCTTTCAATCCTTCCTTAAGAAACAGGTTTTCATTGATAACGGTGCAGTCGATCAAGCAGACACAATAAGTGTAGGTGTGGTTTTGAGCGTCTCTGGGTGGCTTCCATCCAATCTGCAGGGAATCCACTGTGCGATTTTCTATTGTGAGGTTCCGGACTGACGAAGGCCCTGCGATAAACAGAAGACATTTTTCACAGCTTTCTATACTGAGCAGCCAACACTGTTGATTCAGCATCACTGCTGAGAACTGCAACAAAATGATACAACATGGAATGTGCTGATGTCCAGGATGTAGAAATTGAAATAATAAATAAAGAAGCAAGCAAGCTGTTTTATTTCCCTCTACTCTCATTTGTTCCACTTTTATCTTTTCCCAGGATAATCAGCTAAGCATTCCTTGATACAAACTTAAGATATATTAGGCTATTGGCCACCCCAGTTATATCTGTTGTTTAAAAATAAACATTTTGAATTGTTTGAATTGGGATTTCTTTTAACTTCGGACTTCCCTTAAATCTCCTCATTCATTGCTCTTGAGGATGATGGCGCCATTTTGCCAACTTAAAGATGGACATTCAGAAAACCAAGCTGGGTACTGTATTAGAAAATAGTATTGGTTCTCAGTTTGGCACTTTAATCAGAAATTTAATAGGATTCATTAAGTAAACTATTGATTCATCGGAGTGTAGGTACTTGCACAAAACTTTGCATATCACCTGCCTTTATCCTTTCAGCATGTTTGCACTCCTATGTCATTATCCTCACTGATGCCTCTTATCCTCCTATTGGCAAATGGGGAGATGTCAAAAATATCAACCAACCAATCCCTCTTTCCCTGTCTTCATTCTCAGCTCTTTGCTGGTGGCTTTTAAAACAAAGCATAATTGTGGCCATTGTAAGGGAAAAGTAGCAAAAGTGATTGACAGATAAAGGACTTGGCTAATGTCAAGATGTCATGACATATCGTGGATAGAGGGAGGAAGGGAAATTGCAAAAGCTGAGGTGAGCAGGGAATTCCTGCCACTGACAAACCATCCACCGCACAAATCCAGATGTTTCATCTAGAGCAGGGGCCCCCAACCGGGCTTCAGTCCACTACCGGACCATGCCCTATTTGGAATTGGGCCGCATGAGAAATGTGCCAGTATGTGTGTGCAACTCCACTTATGCGAGTGGCACCCCAAAGACTTATCTTCTCTCTTGCATAAGGGGAGCTGTGTGCACCTGTGTGCTGGCCCACCACTCTGATGGCTGGGTTCACCTCTCACCCCGCCCCACCCCACCCCACCAGCCAGGCTGCCAAACCGATGCTTCCAATGCTCCAAAAGTAGAGTGGTGAGAGCAGAGGCTGAGTGGGACGAGCACATCCTGCTGACCTTCGCTGACTGACCGACGCTGCCTGCACAGGACACTAGAGTCTGCTTTTGGAGCGTCAGGCAGCCTTGGTGAGCCTGAAGAAGCACGCCCCCAAAGGCTTCTCTTTTCCACATCAAAAGATTTTGCATATAGATGAAAGGCTTTGGGGGAGTGCTCTTGCACTGTTTCAGGCCTTCCGTCCCTTCACAAAAGCTTTTGGTGCACAGAAGCTTGAAGGGGTGTGAAACTGAATCCCAAAGGCTTCTCTTTTCTCTTATGTGAATGGATCTGCGTGGTAGGATTCAGCCGATTCAGGCCAGTTCAGAAAAACTGATAGCTAAATTGCTGGCTGGCCCCACCCTTTTCCACCCCGTCCCGTCCAGGAGTCCCCATGTGCCCATTTTGGCTCCCAGATAAGTGCAGGGAGGCCTCCTAGGCTCAAAATGGGGCACGGGGAGGAGCGTGTCTCCCACCCCGTGGCCTGTTTTTGCTCCCATGGGGGTGCAGGAGGCCAAGTGCTGCTAGTCACACCCCCTGGCCACACCTACCAAGCCAGGCCACAGAACCAGTAGTAAAAAAATTTAAATCCCACCATGGTGCAAACGCGTGTCCCAGCCCACTGCTCATGAGGCCCATTTTCCCTCTCCTCCTGACAGCTGGGCCACCAAGCTGCAAAGGTTGGATACAGCTGTTCTAGAGCAGTGTTTCTCAACCTTGGACGCTTGAAGATGGGTGGACTTCAACTCCCAGAATCCCCCAGCTGGCTGGAGGATTCTGGGAGTTGAAGTCCACCCATCTTCAAGCATCCAAGGCTGAGAAACACTGCTCTAGAGCATGTAGGAAAGGACTGGGAGAACCTGAGGGCAGAATTAAAAGGGGGATCAGCTTAGAATCTCTCCAAGCGAACTAAATCCAATCTCCCTTGAATTCCACTGACTCTTATCTAACTTCAAGTAGGTATTAATGTTAGTTGAGGATATTCCCGTGCAATGGACATAAGTAGCAATAAATCAATTTAATTGGACCTTCATGTGTGATCTTTTGTGCCTGTCAGAGGAGGAGCTGAGACTCAGCTTACCAAGATTCATGCAAATTCATCAGCAGTATAGATCAGTTCAGATCTCAGACTGACCCAGCACTTGAGAATGGAAAGAAGCTTAGTTCTACTGTATCAGAAAGTAGACATGGCCAGGAGCCCTGGTGGTATAGGGTTAGAATGCAGTACTGCAGGCAAACTCTGCCCACAGCTGGAGTTCGATCCTGACCCTCTTTTTTATATGTTTAATGTACACTGAAGACGGCATTTAATTTCGTTGTACGAGGTGCAATGACAATAAACTAAACTAGATTAAACTGATGGGATTCAAGGTTGACTTAGTCTTCCATTAGGGGTGGTATTCAGTTACCTTCGCTACAGTGGTGAAATGTAAAAAATTGTTACTACTGGTTCTGTGGGCATGGCTTGGTGGGCATGGGTAATGTGATTAGGTGGGCATGGCCAACTTTTTTTTTTTAACTTTTAAAACCATTTTTTCTACAGCCTCTTCAGCCGAAGAGGTTTAAAAATGCTTTTAAAAGCCTCTGACAATCCCAGCTGAGTTGCCTGATCGGCAGAGGCTTTTTTTTTCTTTTAAAAACATTTTTTCTACAACCTCCTCGGCCAAAGAGGTTGTAGAAAAAATGCTTTTAAAAGCCTCTGATCATCCCAGCAGAGCCGCACGATCATCAGGGGCTTTTTTTTTACTTTTAAAAGCATTTTTTCGGCTGAAGAGGTTGCAGAAAAAAATGCTTTTAAAAATAATTTTTAAAAAGCCTCTGATGATTGCGTGGCTCAGCTGGGCATGGGTGGTGGTGGTGGTGGGGGGGACAAGGATTTTTGCTACCGGTTCTCCGAACCACCTGCCACCATCGCTACTGGATCTGGTGATCCGGTCCAAACTGGGAGCACTTCATCCCTGCTTCGCTACCGAAGTTCATCTTCTGCGCATGCGCAGAGCGTCAAAAAACGAGACGTGATGACATCCGGGTGGATGGGCAGAGCCTCCCGCATCTGCCACTACCGGTTCGCCAGAACCAGATAGAACCTGCTGAATAGCACCACTTTCTTCCAATCCTCTGAGGTTGGTAAAACTTGGGGGCAATATGCTGACTCTGTAATTCCATCCAGAGAGTGTTATAAAACACTATGGGGCGATATATAAGTCTAAGTGCTAAGTGCTATCTTCTTGTTTCTGCTGCTGCGAGCAAATAGTGATTGTGAGACTCACTAGTAGTTATGTTGATGGATGCTTCTTGACTACAACTTCCATTCAGGATTCTATACACTGTCATGTTATACTCCTGCCCAGGGGAGAGCTTTGTCATGCCAGGGCATATATTTGTCCAATTGCTTTTAGAGGTCATTACAGAGTGATCTCTAGAGGTTTCACGACAGCAGTTGATTGCATCTTGCCAGTTAAGAGTTACAGAACAGTTGAGTTCCTCCGGTGAAATCAAGCCCTTTGTAGGATTCAGCTCTGCGCAGAAAATGAAACAAATGAATCAGAAATAAAGAAATAATGTCTTTCTTGCTTCCTAGGTAAACATCTTAAAATTGACCAGGTCTTTCCTCCTGGGCTGTAACTCTGGCTTCTTCATACTGACGCTCCAGGGAATCAAAGTTTTTGACATGTTCCTTTGCCCCACCAAGTTTCCTGCTCTACCTGACTTCCTAAATTTAAAATAGTAATAATAATAGAAGAAAATCCCACAGATTGATTACAACTATGTGGCAAAGTAGCAACACCGGTGCATTGGAATATCTGCAAGAAAGACCACTTGCCTGCCAGCAAGAAGTGCTGGGACCACAAAATAAACAAAGAGAAAATGAAGAAACTAAAGCAGGGGTCTATAACCTTAAACACTCAAAGAGCCATTTGGACCTGTTTCCCACAGAAAGGAAAACACCGGAAGCCACAAAATCTGGGTGGGCGTGGCCAACTTGAAATCACTCACTTCCACCAATCACATGATCACACCCCCCCCTAGCCATGCCTACCCAGCCGGTCATTAGCGGTTGTTAAAAAACACCAGGAACCACAAAACCCTTTTGACATTTCTCTCTCTTTCTCTCTCTCTCTCTCACTCTCTCTCTCTCTCCTCCTCCTCCTTCTCCTCCTCCTCCTCCTTTCTCTGTATCTGTCTATGTCTCTCTCTCTCCCCCTCTCTGTATCTCTCTGTCTCTACCCCGGCTGCTTCTCCCTCCCCTGCCTTTGCCCTTAGCTTCTCAGGCCAGGTGAGGAGTGACTGGGAGGGAAGGATGAGGGGCAGAGCTAGCCAGTGGTGGGATCACCTGACAGGGAGCCACAGCAGAGGGCCCAAAGAGCCACATGTGGCTCCAGAGCCACAGGTTGCTGACACCTGAACTAAAGTGCTCTGGGGCTTTAAAATTCAAACTGACAACCGTCTGCCACACAACACTCCAGATTTAACAATTGTTGAGAAGAAAGACAAAATAATCTGGATAGTGCAGTACCTGCAGACAGCAGAGAACACAGATAGTACGTTATGGACTTTTAATCTTACTTGCGCATGTAGAGATGGAGCAGTTAGGTAGGAAACTACAAAGGTTAGCCTCGAATTCATCCCTTTGACATCCTGAAGGTAGATTTGTAGCATTGAGACAATCTGCATACCATTCTCTCACCACCAATCCTCCCTGAATTAAAGGGCAGTAGAGAACTACAAACTTGCTTTCAACCTGACCAGGATCTTTGCAGCAATCTGTGAGAGCAGAAATGAAAGAGTTAGTCTCACTTAGCTACAAAAGAAGGAGGCCAAACCAGCTTTCTCGTTCATGTTGAAAACAGCCCAGGAATCAAAATTTTGGTCTAACTTGGTATAGGACAAGACCAAACAAAGTCTTGGGCCATTGCTCTGAATACTCTGAGTGGCAATCAAAATGAAATAAATAAATACAGATAGTTCTTGACTTACAACCATTTGCTTAATGACCACTCAAAGTTACGATGCCACTGAAAAAAGTGACTTATGACCAATCCTCACATTTATGACGGTTGCGGCATCCCCATAGTCACATGATCAAAATTCGGGTGCTTGGCAACTGGCATGTATTTATACAACGGTTACGGCATCCTGAGATCACATGATCACCATTGATGATTTTCCCCGCCTGCTTCCAACCAGCAAAGTCAAGGGGGGAAGAACTGGATTCACTTAATAACCATCATGCCATTCACTTAACAACCATGGTAAAAAGGTCATTAAATTAGGCAAGATTCACAACAACTGTCTTGTTTAGCAGTGGAAATTCTGATCCCAGTTGGGGTTGTAAGTTGAGGACTACCTGTAGATACAAGAAAATGTTATCATGGAGGCCTATGACATGGTCCAAAGAAAAAATAATGGATCAGGGACTAGATTGGGCAGACAACAAGTGGATCTGTGTTTTGGCTGTTCTGGCAAATTGTTAGGCTAAAGTCACAACTTGAATCACCAAATAAATGATACTATCTAAGTCTGTATTGATTCTTCTAATACATTATTGCAGTTAGACTGAAGAATTATAGTGCCATCTTGTCCTGAGTTGGATAGATTCATCTTAGTGCTTTCCAGGAATTGCTGGAAAAGTCCAGATGGATTAGTTGTGATTTTCTTCCTTGCCTGTTATTCCTTGTCTTCTCTGTAATAATGGAGAACATATGATCTTGTGGGTGCTACTGAATTGCAGCTCCCACGTAAATCTACCAACATGGACAGCCATGATGAAGGTTGAGAATTGTAATTTAATAACATCTAAAAGGTCTATCAGCAACATAACATGTGGATTAAGGAAAACAACAGACAATGAAGAAACAACCCAGAGAGGTTTTTTCCTAGAGTGCGAGTACAACTCAGAGCAGGTGCTATTCAGTCAACCAAACCAATAATCAAATCCGGTCAAAAACCTTGTGTCTTTCAAATGGCCTTTTGAGGACCATGTTTGACCT
Source organism: Coluber constrictor foxii (assembly GCA_038048745.1). Taxonomy (NCBI): domain Eukaryota; kingdom Metazoa; phylum Chordata; class Lepidosauria; order Squamata; family Colubridae; genus Coluber; species Coluber constrictor. Next base: position 57,678,279 of record CM075961.1, on the reverse strand, counting down.
GAAAGGAAAATGTGCACAATCATCTATTGTCAGCTGTCACCTTACACTTGCCTGTGCTTTGCTACCGTGTGGTGACAGTCTGCCATGAACTGTCATGGCCAGTTCATGGCAGACTGTCAGCAGATTGTCATGGTGAGTGGATGGGAGTGGGATGCTTGGGGGGAAGACGAAAGTAAGTTCTGTATCTCCCTGAGATGCTGCCTCAAGGTCACCCAACTGGGAGAAGAAGGCAGCTGCATACCAACTTGGACTGTACTTGAACTGACCATTCAGAAAACATCTCTCTTGAACCTAATTGGTCATGACCCACCCATCTCACATACACACCCCTGGGTTAGCAATGGGAGGCAGTTAAAGGAGAGAAAAATTGAACTTAGGGATTTTGTTGCATGATTCCCAGTTCTGGCTATGCTTTACTGCAATTTACGTGAATTCTGTTAAAACTATCCTTTCTCAGCAAATGAAGCCAAGGATTTTTTCTAATTAGCAGTTTAAGTTGTTTCAGGTCTGACGTTTATATTTTTTTTAGTGGGAGAGACAACAGCTTTAGGATGTGTGTAGATCAACAGCTACCAAGGAACAGTGGTTCAGAGGCAAAGCTCACACCTTGCATATAGAAAGACCAAGATTCAATTCCTGGGAACTCCAGGGATTCTGAAATCCCAAAGACCCGCTCAAATGCAGAGGATCCTTCCCCAGCCAATACCCTTCAGAATACCAGATTTTCTAGCAACTAACAGAAATGGATCCCAGGACCTGCAAAATTAAATATCTGGAGGGCACTAAATTGTGGTAGACAGTGCTGAGCTACATAGATCCATGGTCTAACTTGATAAAGGACATGATCAACCATTCCCATAGAAAGTTGAAGCATTGCTACAAGTCCAATTTCCCCATAATTGTTAATAACACATTTCATGTTAAATTGCACTTCCTGCTCAACCTTTATTTGGGAAGATTCCTAAGCTTCTAAGGGCCTTTATTTACTTACCAAGATTTTTCAGGGATTGCTGATGCGCTGGGATTTGTTTATTTTGTCCTTCTGAGAGAGGAGGAAAAAAAAAACAGAGAGAGAGAAAGAGTTAAACTGTTCTATATGTGGAATCTCTTTGAAGCTTTGCAGTGCGCATCAAACAAAAAGATTAAACAAAAGACTTCTTAGTTCGCACCAACACAAGGGGTTTTGATTGACCTTGCAGGATCAAACTGAAAGGACCAAAAACCTTGATGAAAGAGGCAACCTAGGTCTCTTCTCTGTTCACAGAAAGAAGTATTCATTAACCTGCTGCCCTTAATCTTCAGGGTTTTGTTAAATTTCACCCTTAAAACCCTTCCAGATCAAAGCCTTCAGAAGTCCTTTCCATCAATCCTTGTTTTTCAAAAATCTATTTTTCATCCAGACCAGTTGCAGGTTTCTACCGATTCGCCCCGGTTCAAGTGAACCGATAGTGATGGCGGTGGGAGGCTCCGCCCAGACATCGTCCCGGATGCTCTGTGCATGTGCAGAAGCGCCGCCCGTGCGCACTCACAGTTCCAAACCGGTAGCGAAGGTAAGTGGAACCCACTACTGATCCTGACTGAATTTTGGGTAGTATTCAGTGATATGATTTTATTAATGTATTATTGTGACCTCTGCATTGCTTCAATATAAATGAATTTAAGAGGCTTAGAATCAAAATATAATCTCAAGCGATGGTGGGTTGCCCCCAGTTAGGACCGGTTCTATAGAACTAGTAGTAAAACCCGCGGGAGGCTCCGCACACTGACCCTGATGTCATCAGAAGCGATCTGGGCATGTGCAGAAGCAAGGTGCGTGTGCAAGCAAAGCACGCACGTGTGTGTGATCCCATTGTGAACCGGTAGTAAAGGTAAGTAGAACCCACTCATCTCAAAACTATAAGCATCACATTAAAGGCCATTAGGAATTTTGAACAGCACCATCCCACTCCAAAACAATTGTGGGGTATTTCTGGGCAGACCTCTGTTAGCACTGATAGCCAATGTTTCCTTCCCTCTTTATTTCATTATTTTTTCCCCCACAGGGATTGAAGGAGGGAAAAGTAGATACCTCATATCTGATTGTCAAAAATCCAAGTGACCACTGTAGGTCTTGTAATGGTTTTCTGGATATTTTCAGATCAGATATGATACCAGATCAGATTAGATTTTTATCATGCTTCTATTACTTTATAAGCAATTCAAGGTGGCAAGCATGCCTAATAACTCCTTCCTCGTATTTTCCCCACACCCACCACTACCCCGTGAGGTGGGTTGAGCTGAAAGAGTGACTGGCCCAAGGTCATCCAGCTGGCTTTTCATGCCTAAAATAGGGGTAGAACTCCCAATCTCCTGGTTTCTAGGCCAACACCATAATCGCTGCACGAAAGAGGAAGAGTAGTATTTCAAATCATAGGGAAGTATTAAATTGGAAAACCTATTTTTCCTTGGGATCAATCTGAAAATTTATACCTACATTCCTGCCCCATCTGTAATTGGATCATTACATCATAGCGTTTGCTTGTATTAATTGATTTATGTTTTTAGTACATATGTATATTATGCAGTGAGAAGGAAGGACTCATTGGAGAAAAGCCTAATGCTGGGAAAGATTGAGGGCAAAAGAAGTAGGGGATGGCAGAGAATGAGGTGGCTGGATGCTGAAGCAGTCTGTGTGAGCTTAAATAGACTCCAGAGGATGATAGAGGACAGGAAAGCCTGGAGGAATGTTGTCCATGGGGTCGCGATGGGTCGGACACAACTTTGCAACTAACAAAAAATATTATGTATATAGTTATATAGGTGTATATATTTATGTGTGTGTGTGTGTCTATATTTAGGTTATATGCATATTTTGTGATGATGCTTATATATATGGGTTCTTTGGGGTCTCTGAGCTTGCTTATTTTCTTGCAGATGTTTTTTTACCCAAACCAGGTAACATCATCAGTTCTAGTCCTAGCACAGGTGATGTTACCTGGCTTGGGTAAAGAAACATCTTCAGGAAAACAAGCAAGCTCAGAGAGCACCAAGGATCCCTCATTTCAACCCTGAACTACAATATTCTCCTTTATTGATATGTAATTTATTTTGTAATTTAGGATTGTAAGCTAGCCAGAGTTACCATGTGGTAAAATGGGCGGCCAACAAACAAACAAACAATTAAGAATCTCAGGGAAGAGAAAGGGGTTTGCAATGGCTTCAATGCTTCTTCCTCTTACACTCATTCCTTTCCTTACTCAGGGTTAAAGTACATTTGTGGACATGCAAATAGTAAGTGAAGCTTTTTTTTAAAAAAAGCGACAATGACATAATGGACAAGTTCTTTTATGAGATGGCAAATAGGACTGGAAAAGAAGGCTGGTCTGAGCAATTCCTGATTGGGGTTATTTATAGCCCTAGTAAAATTAAGAGCAGCTCATGCTTTTCCTACCTCACATCTCTACCTGCAACAGTTCTTGAACACGTGGCAAGTTTCCAAACGCACGCAGGCACTGGCTGATACATTTTGAAAGTGTCAGGGGAAAAAAGGTGTATTTGTGTAGGGTCTGGAGGCTCGTGTAAGTTCTGAAGCCTCTTCAAAATAAACTCCCTAAAATCAGGGGTGAAATATTCCCAGTTCGGACCGGATCGCCCGATCCAGTAGCGAGGGCGACGGGTGGTTCAGAGAACCGGTAGCAAAAATCCCTGCCCCCCTCCTGCATGCCCAACTGAGCCGCGTGATCATCAGAAGCCGAAAAAATACTTTTAAAAGTAAAAAAAAAAAGCCTCTGATGATCGTGTGGCTCAGCTGGGATCGTCAGAGGCTTTTAAAAGCATTTTTTCTACAACCTCTTGGTTGTAGAAAAAAATGCTTTTAAAAGTAAAAAAAAAAGCCTCTGATGATCGTGTGGCTCAGCTGGGATCGTCAGAGGCTTTTAAAAGCCTTTTTTCTACAACCTCTTAAGGTTGTAGAAAAAATGCTTTTAAAAGTAAAAAAAAAAAGGTTGGCCACGCCTACCCAGTCACATTATCACCACCACCAAGTCACGCCCACAGAACCGTTAATAATAAATTTTATATTTCACCACTGCCTAAAACCCTCCCCTAAAATGGGGGTTTGGATTATATTGAGGAAAGCTGCACCTGTTGAATTTATTTGCCAACTCCTTTGAGAAGGCAAAGAAGCCTCCTTATTATGGGTTTGTGTTTGAGGGTGAAGCTAAGAAACAAAACAAGGAAGACAAGGAAGTCTTAGCAACTTTAAGACGGATGGATTTCAATTCCTAGGATTGTAGATAATATTTTGTAGCTGAGGGTTGAACCATGGGTCCCCTGGTCATCTCTGAGATTGGTTATTTTCTTGCAAATGTTTCATTACCCAGGTAGGTAACATCATCATGCAAACTTCACTCCCTTCTAGCACTGATGATATTATCTAGTTGAGTAATGAAACTTCTGCAAGAAAACAAAAAAGCTCAGAGAGCACCAGGGATCCCAAATCCCTAGAATTCCCTCAGCCAGTATGCGTTTGGCACACTACTAGCCGAGGGATTCTGGGAGTTGAAGTCCACACATCTTAAAGTTGCCATGGTTGAGAAATACTAGACCTTGAGAAGCAGCATTTTTAATTCAGTAACAACTTACCATGTTGGCCAAGCTGGAGGATCAGCAGCAGACCCTGCAAAGGAAAGGTAGAAGGTTAAAGGTGGGCATTATAGGCTTTGTGACTACTCGGTAATGGATCGGATCCAAGGGCATTGTTACTGTATTTTTCCCTGAAAATGTCTCCTCTTCAAATGTGAGCTGGCTGCTTGTGGGAGCAGTCTTTCATGCAAATTGAATTTGCTTTCTTTAATGCCATGAATGGGAGCTCGGTCTGGCTTTCCATTATGCTTTATCTCCAGTGTTCATTTCCAGCGTTGCTAATAATACAGCTGGGTTATTGTTCCTGCCTTGCCCAGAAGAAAAGGATATAATTTTAATGCTCTGAAATATATTATTATCGTCAGTCCAAATCAATTCACTGCCGGATGAAGAACCTCTTCTTTGAATAGCAAGGACCGCAATCTGCCAGGCTGCCTTGTGTGGGTTGGGGCATAAATGTTTTCTGAATTTCCAGGTACTTAGAGCAGAGAGAGAATGACTAAGTCCAAGTCACCCCATTGGCTTCCTGGGTCTCCCCACTCTAAGGCCGGTATAGGTAGACCTCGACTTAATGACCACAGTGGAACCCAAAGTTTCTGTTGTTAAATGAGATATTTGTTAAGTGAGTTTTCCTCCCTTCTTGCCACTGTTGTTAAGTGAATTACTGCAGCTGATAAATTAGTATCCCAGCTGTTAAGTGAATCTGGCTTCCCCACTGACTTTGCTTGTCAGAAGGTCATAAAAGCTGATCTCTGAAGCTTGGGACACAGCAAAGGACATAAATATGAAGCAGTTGCCAAGCATCTGAATTTTGATCACATGATTGTAGGGATGTCGCAATGGTCGCAACTGTGAAAAACGGTCATAAATCACTTTTTTTCAATCCCGTTGTAACTTTAAATAGGCACTAAATGAACTGTTGTAAGTCGAGGACTACCTGCACCTTAACCCACTATAATGATACGTGGAAAAGATTAGTCGAAAAGACACTGCTCAGGGAACGGTCAGATAAGAGACAGCATAGCCCACAACTGGATAATGGCTGAGGCAAGAAATGTAGAAGTGACCCTCCCTGGTTTTGTGTGCAAGGAGATGGAAAGAAGGTTGTACTTTCAAACCTGCAAGACTGATCTTGGCCTTGCAGGATAAATCCATATATAAATTAGTCTCCCTCCCTCTCCTTTACTGCCTGAGAAATTAGAGAGGGTCTCTTCTAAGTCTCTTGCCCTGTTCATTGTTCAACTGTGGGCTAAGCTGTCCCTATCCGACCTTTCTCTTGGCAGGATCACTTTGGCCATTCTCCTAAGGCAGTTTTGGCAAACCTTTTCAACACCAAGTGCCGAAATGGAAGAACGTGCGTATGCTGGAAACGGGCAGAGCAGCTGCCCTGTGCTCATGTGAGTGCCGGGAAGATGATCTTCCGGTTTCCGGCGTGCACATGTGTACTGCCCACTTAATCTTCCGGTTTCTGGCATGCATGTGCACGTGAAGACCAGCTGGCCAGGTGCATGCGCGTGCTGGAAATCGGAAGATCATCTTCCTGGAGCACACATGCGCACCGGGCGGCTGCTATTCTGGTTTCTGGTGTTGCCACGCGTGTGAAGACCAGCTGGCCAGCATGCCGGAACCCGGAAGAGCAATGGGTAACGGCTCACATGCCTGGAGAGATGGCTCTCCATGCCACTTTCGACACGCAGGCCATAGGTTGACCATCATGGTCCTAAGGTCTTTCTCACCTACCATACAGCCAATGGCTCTCATAGTCAAAGCAAGAGAGAGATGGAACGATGGGATAGGATGCAGTTAAAACTGGGTACAAAATTATATGGATTTTAAAACATTTTTAGTTTTAAGGCATCTTTTCTCATTATTCCCACTCCCTATTTCCTAAGGTTGGTCTTCTTCTCCTCCAGTTTTGGGCAGTTTTACCTAGAGTTTTCCCTTCCCTTTCCTGTTCGCTATACAACTCTTTAATATGATGCTAATAAAAATAAAAATTAGCATAGTAATTTATAAAACAAACGTTTTTAGTCTGGAACAACTGATGATCATGAAACTGTTGCAGAGAAATGTGCTTCGGGTGTAGCTTTAAAAATACTATTGAAACATTTTCCTTTTCTTCTTTTAAAGTTTTATTAATCAGGCTTAAAAGGGGGAATAACAGAGTAACAGAGTCGGAAGAGACTTTGGAGGTCTGCTAGCCCAACTTCTTGCTCAAGCAGGAAACCCTATAACATTTCAGATAAATGGTTCTCCATTCTTTTCCTAAAAACCTTCAGTGTTGGAGTGCCCACAACTTCTGGAAGCAAATTGTTCTGTTGATTGTGATAACGGTCAGGAAATTTCTCTAATTCTAGGTTGCTTCTCTCCTTGATTAGTTTCCATCCATTGCTTTTTGCCTTCAGGCTTTCAGGTGTTTTGGAGAATAGCTTCTCTTCTTTGTGGCAACAAAACATTGGAACACTGTTATCCTGCCACCCCTACTCCTTCTTTTCATTAAATTAGAAATACCCAATTTCTGCAACTATTCATTTGTTTGTTGTTCTTCTCTGCACTTTTTCTAGAGTCTCAATATCTAGACCAAAACTGAGAAAATACTCTGGAGTTTATTTGCATTCACGTGACAGAGGAGAGAACTTGAAACCATATCTGGGTGTGCAGTGTTATAAAAACAAAATTTTGATGTCAGATCAGTGTCCAAGCAATAGTTGCCTTCCGTAGAAAAAGGCTAGGAATTCCCTGTCAAGTATATACTGTAGGAGGAGAGCAGGCGGAGCTAGGAGGCGGGGTTCAATGGGTCATCTGTTTAGAATCATTGCTTTTCCACAAGAGCTCGAAGTTCAACCCCTCCTGAATTTTGTTGACCTTTATCTGGTAATTTAGTGTTGCACTTTAGTTGATTCCATTCTTGTGCATAGACTTGAACAAGCAGTCCTCGACCTACAGCGGTTCATTTAGTGACCATTCAACATTACAGTGACATTGAAAAAAATGACTTATGACCATTTTGTACACTTAGAAACATTACAGCCACCTTCATGGTCAGGTGATCAAAATTCAGATGTTGGCAACTGATTTAGATTTATGACGGTTGCAGTGTCCTGGGGTCATGTGATCCCCGTTTTGCGACCTTCTGATGAACAAAGTCCATGGGGAAGCCAGATTCACTTAATGACCATGTTACTAATTTAACTGCAGTGATTCACTTAACCACTGTGACAAGAACAGTCATAAAATGGAGCAGGACACTGCAACCATCAAAAAGACATGGCTGTTGCTAAACATCCGAATTTTGATCACGTGACCATGAGGATGCTGCAACGGTCTTAAGTGTGCAAAATTGTCATAAGTTGCTGTTTTCAATGCCATTGTAACTTTGGTCACTAAAATACTGGTTGTAAGTCGAGGGCTATCTGTAATACATCTGTGAAAATTGTAGGAACTGTTGTTCCTACAGTTATCTGTTATCTGTAGGAACTCCCACTCTCCAATTCTGCAAAATAGTATAAACGAAATTAATAAATAAAAATAATTTCCAGCAGCTCTAATGATTTTGCTACATTGCTGACAGGTTTGCTACATTGCTGACAGTCAGTGTTTTGGAGTGGAAAATAGTAATATTAATATTTAAAATGCAGTCTCTCTCTTTCTCTCTTTCTCTCTCTCTCTCTCTCTCTTCTAAAGAGATCTCAGACTCAGTCCTACTGCATGCATGGAGATACTCCTGTTGCTATTTTGATGCCTATGAATTATGGAATAGTAGGCTGAAGGACTTTAGTAGGGAGGCTGTTCTGTTTATACTGAATTACCTGTTTGTTTTAAAAAAAGAGCTCATGTCTTTGTCCGTATGATCGAACAAAGTTAGCGCAGGGCTGATCAAGGCCATAACTTACAATATGTTATAGAATTCCTTTTCTTGGTTGCTGTGTAAAATTTACACACACACGTTCCTTCCACAGTCACCATGTCACACCTGTTAAGTTCTTCTCCAGGTGTATTTGACCATCTGCCGGTTTGCTGAATGGGGGGCTGTTTTCATAAAATAATAACTACCAAAAACCGACATGAGCGAAGGTTTATAATACAAACAGATAATATAATTATCTAATATAATACAATATAATACAAACAGTAAACTCTAGCAAGGATTTTGCATTTCCTGCAGTGGCTTCCTTCTATTCAGTGTCTGTTCTCTTAGGACGTTCCCAAACAAATACAAGGAATAAAAACCCAGAAGAAGATTAAAATTTTCTCAGAAGTGTCTACCATGGATTAATGAAAATACCTCTTTTGTCTCTGCATAAAAAATTGGGTTTCTTTTTTTCCTTTCCCTTTTTTCTTTCCTTTTCTTTCTTTTTCCTTTCCTTCTCTCTTTCTTTCCTTTTTCCCCCCTCTTTTCTTTCTCTTTTCTTTTTGTGTGTGTGTTTTTGCTTGTGTTTTTATATGTACATCTTTGGTTTTGTGCTTATTGGAAAATTAATAAAAATTAAAAGAAAAAAGAAAATAACTCTTTTGTTTTCTGGTTGTTGAGGGTTTTTCTTGAACCTAGAAAACATGCAGACAATATTGGCCGTCCTTGACTTATAGCAGTTCCGTTAGTAACCATTTAAAGTTACAATGGCATTGAAAACAGATGACCATCTTTCACACTTTTGTGTGTCCCCACAGTCACATTCAGATATTTGACAATTGATTCATATTTATCACAGTTGCAGTGTCCCGGGGTCATGTGAGCATCTTTTGTGACCTTCTGAGAAGCGAAGTCAATGGGGAAGCCAGATTCACTTAACAATCATAGTATAATTTAACAACTATAGCAGGGGTGGGACCTACATTATTTTACTACCAGTTATGTGGGCGTGGCTTGATGGTCATGTGACAATTTTTTAGGATTTAGCAGTGGTACTGGTCTACCAGGCTTTTAACTGTTTGCAGAGCTGTACCGGTCTACCTATTTATTTTTGGAGGCACCAGTCTACTTATTTATTTTTGGAGGCACCAGTCTACCATCACACTGCCTTTTAACACTGATCAGCTGTAGGGCGGCCCTTTGAAGCCCTGCAGCAAGAGTTTAAACAGTTTTTTTCCTTCTAGCCGATCAGCTGTGACTTGGGAGGCAGCAAAAGATTGGGGGTGGGGCCAAATAAAAGGTAAGAATAATGTGGGGGGGCGGTGGGGGGCAGAACCAGTTCAGTGACGTTGTATCGTCACTACTACTGGCTCTGCGGAACCGGGCTGAACTGGGAGGAACCCACCACTGAACTGCAGTGATTCACTTAACAAATGTGGTGAGAAAAGTTGTGAAATGAAACAAAACTCACTTAACAAATTTCTCACTTGGCGACATAAATTCTAGACTCCCTTCTGGTTGTATGTTGAGGACTACCTGTATCGTCATGGTATGATAAAAATTCTGATGCCTGGCAATCGACTCATGTTTATGACCGTTGCAGTGTCCCAGGGTCATGTGATCTCCTTTTGTGACCTTCTGAGAAGCAAAGTCAATGGGAAAGACAGATTCACTTAACAACCGTGTTACTAACTTATCAACTGCCGTGATTCACTTAGCATCCGTGGAAAGAAAGGTCATACAATAGGACAAAATTTACTTTAACAGCTGTCTCACTTAGTAACAGAAATTTTGGGCTCAATTTTGGTGGAGGACTACCGGTATCACCATTATTTTCAATTGTTTCCTGAACTATTGAATTTAAACATGTTGATTCGGATTTTTTTTTGTAATGAAGACTGCTTTTAATTATAATTCATCCAATTTATTCAGTATTTAGTGGAAGTGTAGGATGCAGTAGCTACATTTATCTAATGGATTCCAAAGACCTTAGAAGAATAGCTGTGTTAGAAATAGGTGGGAAATCCTGGGATATTTTAAAGCCTTGGTTCTCCCTACCTCCATATGTTGCTGAACTTCAGTTCCCAGCGATTCTGGCCGGTGTGATCAAAAGTAAAGCTTGCCAGAAGTTTTGTTCCCCAATACAAGTAGTCCTTGACTTACAGCCGTTCATTTAATGACCATTTAAAGCTCCAATAGCATTGGAAAAAGTGATTTATAACTGTTTTTCACACTTACAACCATTGCAGCTTTCCTGCCATCGCATGATTAAAATTCAGATGCTTGGCAACTGACATGTACTTAAGACGGTTGCAGTGTCTGTGGGTCATGTGATGGCCTTTTATGACCCTTTAAGAAGCAAATCAATGGGGAAACCAGATTCCCTTAACAACCGTGTTACTAACTCAACAACTGCAGTGACTCACTTTAACAACTGTGGCAAAAAGGGTCATAAAATGGGGCAAAACTCACTTAACAAATTTATCACTTTGCAACAGAAATTTTGGGGTCAATTGTGGTTGTAATTCGAGGATTACCTGTACTCACTCATGTTAAATTCATTTAACTGATTTAACAATTGTTAAACTCGTTTAACAACTGTCTTATTTAGCAGCAGAAATGTTAGGCTCGGTTTTGGTCATAAGTTGAGGACTCCCTGTACTTAAAGGATCACAAATTCCTCAATCAAAAGGAGCCTGAGTAGCGTAGGGAGTAATGCCTCCTACAAAGGCAGCATTTAAGATCCAGCTGCTGCAATTACTTGCGAGTTCAATCCCAGGTAGGCTCAAGGTCGACTCAGCCTTCCATCCTTTATAAGGTGGGTAAATTGAGGACCCAGTTTGTTGCGGGCAATAAGCTGACTTTGATTAAATATAAATATACAAAAGTATGAAGGCTATTGCTTAACGCATTGTAAGCCGCCCTGAGTCTCCGGAGAAGGGCGGCATATAAATCAATTTTTTTTAAAAAAATCTGACCTTTCCTGGCATCTGTCTTCTTCAGAGAGGGAACGGTCTCATTTTCAAACACCTTGTTTCTTATTCTGTAATGGAATGTGCAGGTGACCTTGAGGGGATGAGGGAAAGAAATGCTGTCTAGAAAATAATTAGACAAGACAGGTAGAAGTCTCTACTGTATTAACAGACAGAGGAAGAAATTTAGGAAGGACCACCTTAATTGTTCAGATTGGTTAAAAATAGTAGCAGGCTTTTATCTCCAGACTGGCAACATTCTGTTAATGTAGTCTTACAGTAAAGTAGAATTAGCTCATCTTGTCATGCTTTTTGCCTGTTGCATCCAGGAGCTCTTATCTTCTGAATTTAGCCCAGGAATAGGCTGTCTCTACACTGCCTTGGTATTTCAGACCATTCATGAAACTATAGGAGCTACAGTTGCAAACATCTGGAAGTTTGACAACTGCTGGAAGCCTCAGGTCATCAGTAGTGAGAGAGGCTGGCAGTCGTAGTACAGCAATTTTCAGGGTTTATTTATTTATCATTTATTAAATTCATAGGTTATTATTTTTACTTTGTGCAACTGTTACTGCAGAGCTTTGGTGGGAAGTTCTCACTGCTTTGTCAGAAGTCCAGGACAGAAAAACAGGAGGGTTTGGCACGAAAGATTTGCATTTCCTCTAAACTCCCACTGAATTATTTGTTTGATCACCAAGGACGTAGGTTTTGTTTCTGGGACTATTAATCCCAGCTGCATTGTGTGCAAATCCATTCAAAACAAATTAGGGGGTTAGGAGCGGGGTGAAATCCAGCAGGTTCTGACAGGTTCTGGAGAACTGGTAGTGGAAATTTCGAGCAATTCGGAGAACCGGCAAATACCACCTCTGGCTAACCCCAGAGTGGGGTGGGAATGGAGATTTTGAAATATCCTCCCTCTGGAGTGGGGAGGGAATGGAGATTTTGCAATATCCTTCCCCCCGGAGTGGGGAGGGAATGGAGATTTTGCAATATTCTTCCCCTGCCATGCCCACCAAGCTACGCCCACAGAACCGGTAGTTAAAAAAAGTTGGATTTCACCACTGGTTAGGAGGACAAGAGGCCACCCACTCTGGAAATGCCTTTAGCCTGCAGAGTGTTTGCAGTTGCAACATCTTGAAAAGGGTGTTAAAGGAAGCATAGTTTAGTTTAATTTAATCAAAGGTTTCCTTTGAAACTTAAAATACTTCTTTCTAAAAAAGACTTTTTAAAAATATTTTTTGGCCGTGAGGGGATAAGGACACACAGACAGAGAAAAATGTACACACATAGTAGTACAGGTAGTCCTTGACTTACGACCACAAATGAGCCCGAAATTTCTGTGGCTAAGTGAGGCAGCTGTTAAATGAGATTTGCCCCATTTTATGACCTTTCTTGCCACTGCAGTTCTGAAATTAGTTACACGGTTGTTATGAGAATCTGGCTTCCCCATTGATTTTGCTTGTCAGAAGCTTGCAAAAGGGGATCACGTGACACTGGGACCTAGCAAATGTCATAATTATGAGTCAGCTGCCAAGCGGCTGAATTCTGATCATGTGACTGCAACAGTCGTACGTGTCAAAAACGTTCATATGTCACTTTTTTCAGTGTTGTCGTAACTTTGAACGTTCACTAAACAAATTGTTGTAAATTGAGGAATACCTGTAATAACACACACTGGTTAGATTTGTTTTAGCATGTCCTGCATTCTTAGCCAGTGGAAATGATGGATAGACTTTGGTTTACGGTTTTGCTAGCTAAAGACCAGAATAAATAATACTGAATTAAAACCATATCTTGCATGGTATTGGGCAAACTACTCAGCTCTTTGAAGTTTACTCAATGAAGCATAAATGAAGACTGCATAGCATTATATAAGAATCCAGTTGCAGAGTTAAGATGTTCCTTCTCCATAGCCTAAGAGTTCTGGTTTCTTCTTCATTGAGGCCTTATTATTTCCACTGAACCCTAATCCAAATTATGCAGTGCTGTTGCTCATAGTTAACCTCATCCTAGACAAAGCCCTTAAACTAAGAACCCCAGAAAACCATCAGCCATTTCTCAATATGAACAAGAATGAAGCATTTTCTAGTTGAAGCAACTGAAATATAAATCTTTTCACCCAGAAATAAATCCTAACCACAGTAGGGTGCAGGGATGTGTGGGCAGATAAGAGAGCTGTGCAACATTATAAATGTAGTCATTCTTCAAGAAATTAGGCATTTCAATGAGTTCAATGATTCTCTGGAAAATATCAGGATTTGGCCCTCCGCCCACACATCACATAACCACGTAATATCACTTGCCGTATGAGAAAGTCTTTTGACTTTTCAGCTTTCCCTGAAAATTTAGTTAATTTGACATTCTTAAACAAATAAAGTCAGCTGCCCTTCAAAATTCTCACTTTGCTGAATGTTTCTTGCTAATGGAGCAAGAATTAATACAAGCATATACAAGTAGTCCTCGATGTAATTCAGCCCAAAATTTTTGATGGTAAGTAAAACATTTGTTAAATGAATTTTGCTCCATTTTATGACCTTTCTGGACATAGTTGTTAAATTAGTAACATGGTTATTAAGTGAATCTGGTTCTCCCATTGACTTTGCTTGGCAAAAGGTCATCAAAGGGAATCACGCAACCCCAGGACATCTATGGTCATAAATGTGAGTCAGTTCCGAAGCGTCTGAATTTTGATCATGTGACCACAGGGATGTTGCGATTGTCGAAAGTGTGAAAAACGGTCAAAAATAACTTTTTTCAGTGCCATCGCAAGTTTGAATGTTCACTAAGTGAAGTAGAGAACTATCTGTATACATTGGAGAAATGGACATTCACAAATGTGCATACATGTAAATATCCCATTAAATCTTGTTTTAATTGCTTGCAAAATCATCAGCATCATCATATTTTCACACAAATTCGCCCATTAGGAAAGCATAAAAGCAGAGGTGTAAATTATGAAAGTCCTGGTGGGAAAAAAGGTCAAGCCAATGCAGAAGTGGAAAGAACTGGATTTAAAAATTGCAGAAACAGGAAATAACTCCCTATTATAGATTAATATAGATTAATGATAGATTAATCATCTATCATTTAGGGACTTATCACTGGAAATTTTAGGAAGATGTTGGATAACTATTTGTCTGAAGTAGTGTAGGGTTTCCTGCCTGGGCAGGGGATTGGACTAGAAGACCTCCAAGGTCCCTTCCAACTCTGTTATTCTATTCTATTCTATTAGTTGGGAACTCAACCCTTTTCTTAAAGGCTGGCTGGGTATCACTTTAAGGAAGAGGGCTGAATCCACAGGTTCTCCTCCTCTAATTTTACCTGTTCTCTGCAATGCCAGCAATGGAAGAGGATGAGTAGTCCAGCCAGGAGATGCCCAATGAGAGTGTGGATGTGGGAAAATGCCCAGCGATTTCCAACTCCTGATGCTGGCCTTAAATGCAGAGATCCAATTGGTTTAGGTATGAAGTAGATTACTTTTGATACAATGATCCAAGATATAATGCATACCAAAGAGCAGGTGGTTTCGAATTTGCCTGTTTTTAATTCACTTACCAGCACCAGGGAGTGCCAGCTTCCTCCTGGATGAAGAAAACTAGATGCCATCAGATAGGTAATTCCCAGGGTAGAAAGTCCCCAGAGCCCACATCCCGACAACCTGCAACTTCTAGTTGATCTTGGTAATTTGCCAAGCTCTTTTCAGGTCCTGTGTCCTTTCTTTTCTCCCACCCAAAACCCAGAAGGAAGTTGTCTGCCTGGAAAACAAACCCACACATGCAGTTATATTTTTGGCCAAATGAAGTCCCACCCCTTTGTTTGAAAATAGCACCAATGGAAGCATTTTTGTCCAATGCAAATTGGAGCTGTGGGCAGCTCCTACAGTCTAGGTAGGACCACAGGGAGAAAGGAGATCCATTCTCTTGACACACCATGAACAGGACACTGGTGATGAGGATGAGAAAAGCCATTAACCTTGCTATTCTTCTCACCTGCCATCTCAACGTTTGTCGGGGAAAGGCAAATGCTGGATGAATGCAAGGGACTCTGTGTGGGTGAGTTCATGCATGTGTGACCTGAGCCCACCATCTTCAACCCAATTTACGATCTGTCCCTCTCTTGCCTTCTTTCAAAGGTTTCATGCAGACCACAAGATGGTGAGAACCACCACCTCCCCATTCCAAATAATATTGTCTTCTTCTAATTCCCACAATTTCTAATTCCTTCTGAGGCCAGTCAACTGAAAATGAAGAGAACTGGAATTGCATCTTTCAAAGAACTTCTAGACCAGTGATGAAATCCAAATTTTTTTACTACCGGTTCTGTGGGCATGGCTCGGTGGACGTGGCATGGCATGGCTTGGTGGGCATGCCTTGGTGAGCATGGCAGGGGAAGGAAACTGCAAAATCTCCATTCCCACCTCACTCCAGGGGGAGGATATTGCATAATCTCCATTCCCACCCCACTCTGGGGCCAGCCAGAAGTGGTATTTGCTGGTTCTCTGAACTACTCAAAATTTCTACTACCGGTTCTCCAAAACCTGTCAGAACCTGCTGGATTTCATCCCTGCTCTAGACTGGAGAAAGTTGCTTTGGAGTCATATTCAGCTTCTCCTTGCTTTGAAGGTTTTTTTTAAAAAATATTTATGGGGCTGTACATTTTTAATAAGTTTTTTGAGGCAAGAACAGGCCTAATAAGTTAACTCAAGACTGGAGAAGATCAACCTTAATGTATCTCCACCCAAATTCCAACATTTCTGGGCACCTTGAATTAAACAAAGTCTTTGAGAAAACCTGAAAATGTACTCCGAGTCTCTTCAGGATTCTTCTATCCAGTTTTCCTTGGAGTTCTCCATTAGTATGGCTAACAGCAGGGAATTCTGGGTGATATAGCTTCAACACATCCAGAGGACACCAGGTTGGAGAAAGTTATGATAAAGGCTCAGCAAAGGGAAACTGAATTGTCACACTCTGCATTCATGATTCTACTCCCTGGCAGCTACATATCTAGCTCTGTATACATGAGAAGGAACAAAGACATTCATTGTGCTGCACAATTATAATGTACTAGCTTTGTTTGTCCTTTGTAAACAGGACTTACTTTCCATTAAGCTAAATTAACTGAGTTCATTTACAACAGCTACTGTATAAAGGCTAAAACATATGAAGAACAGTTGCAGGAATTGATTATGTGTAGTTTAATGAAAAGAGGAACTAGGGGGTGGCATGATAGCATTGTTCCAATATCTAAGGAGTTGCCACAAAGAAGAGGGAACCAACCTATTCTTCAAAGCACCTGAAGACAGGACAAAAAACAATGGGTGGAAACTACTCAAGGAGAGAACCAACCTAGAACTAAAGATAAATTTTCTGACAATTAGAACAATTAATCAGTGGAACAACTTGCCTCCAGAAGTTGCAAATGCTCCAACATTGGAGGTTTTTAAGAAGAGATTAGACAGAGATTTTTCTGAAATGGTATAGGGGTTTTCTGCTTGAGCAGGGGGTTGGACTAGAAGACCTCCAAGGTCCCTTCCAACTCTGTTTTTCTGATATAGTATATATATATATTTCTTGCAGTCTTTAGTCTCCTTTATTTTAATATAAAACTTTTTCCAGTTAAAACCTCTTCTCATTCTTTCTGATTCTTCCTTGCCATATAAAGTCCTTCCATTCACTAATACAGAGTTGCATTTAATGATTTTTAATGGAAAATGGCCGAAAAACAGCCCAGAAAAAAGCCCAAAACCAGCTCCCAAAACGCCTGGAAATGGCCCAGAAAACAGCCTGTTTTTTGGCTATTTTTTGCACCATTTTCCAATGCTCTGGTGCCTGCAAAGACCAGCTGGCCAACATGCATGCATGCACTGGAAACCGGAAGAGTAGCTGGCAACAGCACACATGCCCACAGAGACGGCTTTGCATGCCACCTCTGACACGCATGCCATAGGTTCGCCATCACGGCTCTGGAACGTGTTCACAGTTAGATCATATAGAAGTAATGTTTTTTTACCTTCTGTGCATGTGCAAAAGGTTTTGTGCATGTGCAGAAGATGTGCGCACACAGGTGACATGCATGGGCGGAGCGTGTGCTTCCGAACTGGTAAGGAAGGGAAGTAGATTTCCCCCTTGTACAAAGGCAATACTAATCTGCTGTCCCTAAACTTGCTACACTTTCTGAGTAGACCGAAAAAGGAGAATAAACCAATTGGGAGAAAAATAGATAGAGATATTGGGAAAGAGGAGACAAAAACAACAAAGACTTTCTCCCCTAATTTTACATTTTAAAAACATGAGTAAACCACATTGAAAACTTCAGGGAGCTGAGGATTCAAATAATGGTCTGTGTGGGTGTGTTGCCTCCAAAATGCATTGAATTACATTCACATTGAAATGCAAATGAAATTAATTTTTCCCCATGTATAGCAAGAAGAGAAAGGATGAGTCAAAGAGGAAGCAAAGAAAAAATGGAAGAAAAATTAAGTAGACTATCCCCAGAAAAATCCTTCAGAAAAGGTCAGTTCCAGCTTGTTTTCAGCCTTTTTTATGATTGGCGGGTGAGGGGGGGATTCCTTTTTTCAGCCTTTTCTATAAAAAGGGGGCTGTCACAGAGAAGAGGGGATCAACCCCTCTTCTCTTCTCAATCAGTTTTTCAAAGCACCTGAGGGCAGGATAAGAAGAAACCAATGGAAGATTATGAAAGAGAGATGCAACCTAGAATTAAGAAAAAAATTCCTGATGGTGAGAACAATCAACCAATTGAACAGCTTGCCTTCAGAAGTTGTGGGTGTGCTCCATCCCCGGAGGTTTTAAAGAAGAAATCGGATGACCATTTGTCTGGAATAGTATAGGGTCTGCTGCTTGGGGTTGAATTAGAAGACATTGAGGGTCGCTTCCAACACTGTTATTCTATGTTCTATAAAAGTAAAGATTAAGATCCACCCTTGGTGGAAACACAAGAGGTCCACCTAGTTTTCTTAACAAAAAAAGTACTGTTTTTCATATCTAAAGGCTTGGCCCCTCTATATTGCGCTTGGCACCCAAGCATTTGCAAGGCAACCTACCTCAGAAAGAGATTATTCTTCTGGTGTATGAAACCCAGGACGGTCGATTAAAAACCACCCACCCCACCTGGTATGATGATATGGTATGATATCAAAGGAGGGGAGCTGGAGCTGGAGATGTAGTTTCTTCAAATCAGTCTCCTGTCCCCATCACGGTGGCACCTTTTGTCCCAGAAAACATATAAAAACTTTTTCAAGTCTTGTGGAAGCATGTAGTATGCTCTGACATCAGTTCTGAATCTTTGTTTTTTCAAACAAATTTTTTAAGGATTTCATACATTGCTAAATGCCCTGATGTAGGGTGAAATGTAAAATGTGTTACTACCAGTTCTGTGGGTGTAGTAGCTTGGTGGGGGTGGTGGGGGTAATGTGACTGGGTGGGCGTGGCCAACTTTTTTTTTGTTTTTACTTTTCAAAGCATTTTTTCTAGGCAACTAGAAAAAGATCAGGCAACTCAGCTGGGATCGTCAGAGAGGCATTTTAAAAAATGCTTTGAAAAGCCTCTCTGATGATCTGGCAACTCAGCTGGGATTGTCAGAGATTTTTCAAAGCATTTTTTTTACCACTTCTTCGGCCAAGAGGTTGCAGGAAAAAAATGCTTTGAAAAGCCTCTGATGATCTCAGCTGAGCTGCGCGATCTTCAGAGGCTTTTTTTTTACTTTTAAAAGCATTTTTTTTGTTGGAAAAGGTTGTAGAAAAAATGCTTTTAAAAGCAAAAAAAAAAAAAGCCTCTGATGATCATGCAACTCAGCTGAGCATGGAAGGTGGGGGGGGGGGAACGCAGGGATTTTTGCTACCGGTTCTCCAAACCACCCGCTGCCATCACTACCAGATCGGGCGATCCAGTCCGAACCGGGAGCATTTCACCCCTGCCCAGATGTCAATGTTCTAGAACACCCTGACTCCAAGTAAAGATGCGGAAGCAAGCATTTTCCAAAGTTCTCTTTACTAGAATAGGTAAACTGGCACATCTGGGAAAACCCGAATCTGAGAGGTCCAGGTTTTCCCTCAGTAAATCTAAAACCCCCAAACCATCCCCTCACTCCTTAGTCGATCACATGCTCCAATCAACATCCGTCCCATCTCGACTCTGCACTCTGACCACTCCTTCTCCAGATGCCGGATCGCCCTGACCTTGACCAACAGGAAGAATGCTATTATGTCTACCAACAATCCCTCTACTAAATCCCCCCTCCTCTTTCCTCATACATGAGAAGGTGGCAGCATGGAAGCTTCCAGCCTAACATGGCTTCCAAAGCTGACACCTGAATCTGTTGGAGTAGGCAAACTACAAAGATGATCAATGGATGGATGGATGGATGGATGGATGGCTTGCCTTTGTTATCTTCTTGCAATATTTTATCACTTTCCAGCTGACAGTACAACCCTGGATTTCCTAGTGGTGTACCATCAAAGTACTAATGCTGCTTTAGCTTCCCCTTGCCTTACCAAGCTTGGCTTGATGCAGTTACCTGAACTGAAAAGTGGCTTTCTATGCCACCCTTCTAACACTGTAATTGGTTTCATTTTCTATTGCTTTCCTAACCCCATTCTGTCTTCTGCTGTTGCATGCCCTTCCCTTCAATCTAAATAGCTCACTGGTGGAATCTCCCCTGTAAAAGTGAAGGGGGCAATATGGACAGCTCAGTTTGACACACAAGGAGAAGAAGGTCCATATGGCAAGAGACCATTTGGAATGGAGAAACTCACCTGGTGGCCACATGGGATGCTTGTGGGTACCATTCTTGGATCTCCAAGCAAAACACAAAGGTTTTCATGAAATAACTTCACGGGAAAAGAAGGATCATTTGAGAGATATTTGAATGGATAATAGTAGGATAGGAAGGAAGGTCCAAGCCTGAGGAAGACAGCTCTGAAAGTTAGTTCTGACCAGGAGAAGGAAGTGCAAAATCAGATCTATATTTTGTTCACTCAATGCAACCAACTATCTGGGCTGCTTTAATTAGGCAACAAAACAGGTGTTGGTTTGTTTTTTTTAGCAAACATGTCCTTTACATAAAATAAATACTTCATAATTCTTTTTTTAAAAAGTTTTTTATTATTTTAAAACATAAACATAAAACACATCTTTTCAAAACAGAGCTCTTGATCTGGTCACAAATTCATAGAAATCACTAACAAATCTTAATTTTCAATTAATACAACTTAATATTTTACTCAGTTATTTCCCTCAAATCTATTATTTAACTATGCCATTATCACCCAAAACCTGTTACTTAAATCTTAATCTTTAACCAATTATCATTCCCTTTTTCTCGTTCATTTGCTTAGATGGATATATTTTTAAAGTATAAATCATACAATTATTATAAACATTCATAAAATATTAAATTCCAACACAATCATTTTATTTTTACTATTGAGCTCAACATTTATAATCTTTATTTCTGTTATTAAACCTAACTCATTCATTTCATTTTAACTATTAATCTCAACATACTCCTCCTTATTTTGGCTATCCCACCACATTTTATTTTTGCTATATAACCTAGCATCTTTATCTTTATCTTTGTTATTAAACCAATCATTTTTATTTCTTGGCTGTTAAACACAGCATAACCATTTTGTTTCTTGGCCATTACACAGCATATCCATTTTTTTTGGCTGTTACACAGCATAACCATTTTTGTTTGGCTGTTAAACACAGCATACTCTTTTATTTTTTGGTCATATTCATTTTTGTTTTGGCTGTTACATAGCGTTGTCATTTTTGTTTTGGCTGTTAAATACAGCATAGTATTTTTTGTTTTCTGACTGTTACACAGCATATCTATTTTTATTTTTTGGCTGCTAAACAGCATAATTATAGTTGGTTTTAACTATTGATCCCTTCTTAATCCTTTCTTTGTTGTTCCCATCCATCTATACATCGCTTATTTTAAGATAATCATATTTATCCTTATCCTTTTCCATAACAATTTAACATTGAGACATAGTTCTTGCTTAAATCATACCTTTGAATATATTTATAAATTCCTTTTAACATTTTAAATTAATCATATTTATCCTTATTCTTTTTCATAACAATTTAACATTAAAACATGGTTCTTGCTTCAAACATATCTTTAAATATATTCATCAATTCTTTTTACAAAGAATTTCCATTTAACATTTCTATAAAAACCTCCTTTTTATTATTACAATCCACCTTTATATTATTTTATTTTAAGTCACATTGTTTAAATCTTTTTTTTTCTTTTTCCAGTCGTGTTTATCTTACTTCTTCATTTCCTCGCCTGCAAACATATATTCCTTCCATTTTCAATGTTTTCAGATTTGTCCTCCATAAATCATATTAAATCTTTTTCTTATTTTTATTCCGGATATAATGTATCAAATCTCCCTCTCTTGGGCCTGCACTTATTCCTTCTTTTGTTCCTGCACCAATTTTTAATTATTATTGTTTCAACTATAGGAGTTCCATTATAGTTCCTTTTCTTTTCACCAAAATCCAGCTGTCTGCAGACAGGAAAAAAAAACTCCTCCACAAAGTCCCATGGCTTTTATCTGTAGAACTCAGAATCCATAACACACAAACAAACAAACAAAAGTTACAAAGTTCCTTTTTAAACCAGGTATCTCTCTATAATCCACATTTTCCGTTAGCCAGGTAAGCATCAATTTTGTGCAATTCTTCTTTTAATTTTAAAAGTACCAAATCTTTTTTTTAGAATCCAATTCGAATTTTAAAATATCCAGCCTTTTTACCATATCTCAATAATTAGTTCCTTTAATTCTATACAAAAATTAGTTGTTTCATGGGTCTTTGCCTCTTTAAAGTTGCAGTTTAAAACTTTCCAAAGCCCCTTTGTTGCTCAACTGCTATTTTAGGCTAGGGGTCTTCTAAGTAATAATATTGCTCCACACATTGTTACAAGCCTTGGTTTGTTTTCACTTACCCGGCTTCAGAGAGCTCCGTTTCACTTCGCTTTCCTCCAGCACTTTTCTTAGCCCAGTTGTCACAGCTTCGTGGCAGCCGCCATGGCTGCCTCCCCCACCACCGACTCATAGAGAGTTCCCTCTGACCTCCGAGGAACTTGCCTGTTCCTCTTAGTTGTCCGAGGTGCTCCTCCTT
Source organism: Coluber constrictor foxii (assembly GCA_038048745.1). Taxonomy (NCBI): domain Eukaryota; kingdom Metazoa; phylum Chordata; class Lepidosauria; order Squamata; family Colubridae; genus Coluber; species Coluber constrictor. Next base: position 57,655,678 of record CM075961.1, on the reverse strand, counting down.
TTCCCCCATCCCTACAGGATGGTTCCAGTCCGAAGACCCATCGGCGGTGGTTCAGTAGCTGGGGGTTTCGTGGGACTCATCAGAGCCTGCTATTTCCCCGACTATCTCACTGCGACGTCAACCCGGAAAAGTTAAATACTTCATAATTCTTTTTGTCATTAGCCCTTTTATTATTAGATTATTGACATCATCACTCCCCCACCCCCCCGGAAGAAAATTGTGAAATAACAATGAAGATGGGAAATGTGGAGGACACAGTAGCTGTTCTTAGAACCATCTGGACTCAGAACCTGAACTTCTGAACAGGGGTGTGGAGTTGGAGTCAGAGCCGGAGTCGAGGAGTCGGAGGAAATTTTGGGTACCTGAAGTCGGAGTCGGAGTCGGCAAATAATGCACTGACTCCAACTCCTACTAAATTTAGATTGGAATTTTTTAAAAAAGCAAGTTTAAATATCCCAATTCTCCCGACTCCACAGCCCTGCTTCTGAAAGGAATCTGACCAGAGCTTCTTCCAACATGGTGTCCTCCATGAATACAGCCCTATAATACTGGCTGAGGATTATGGATATAGCTGCTGCTGATTACTCACAGTTATTGGCCCATGGGAATCCTGGGAATTATAGTTTCAACCCATCCAGAAGTTAGTTGAACTTGAGAAGTGTGAATTTGAGAGGCGGAATGCCTGGCGAAACTTTGATGCCAAACTTTGATGCGGAATGCCTGGCGAAACTTTGATGCCAAACTTTGATGCGGAATGCCTGGCGAAACTTTGATGCTTTGATCCAGAAGTCCAGAAGTCCAATTCAAGACTCAGTTCTCCTTTGAGGAAAATTTCGGAGACTCTACTGAGAGGGCAATCAAGGTTTGGGCGAGGTAGTAAGTGCTCATGTACAGGAGACGGGTGAGAGGATGGGAGGTGCAGAATTTGTCATGGGCAACCAACATATCAGACACAGTGAAGACTAAGCTGCCTGCTGAAGCCAACCTTTTGGAGTAAGACAATGCACGCCAGGTCATGACGCCAAGGAGGCCTGAATAAAACAGCACTGCCCATGTGTAGAAACCTGACAAACAGGGCAGCAGGATCACCACATAACTCACGTCCACAAGTCCCTGGATGACAAGGAAGGTGAGAGGTTGAAGGGGAGTCAGGCTAAAGGCTGCAATGTAGCAGATGTGGCAGATGGCAAAGGCACCCATTCCTGTAAAGGGGAGAAAAGGCAAACCAGTAACAACAGCCACATGAGCTGCATTGCTTCATCAAGATCAACCACCGCCAGTTCAGTCATTCTGGCAGCCTCCTCTGGTTTATGACTTCAGATACACAGGATTATTCTATAATTGCAGTTTGCTAAGCCAAGAAAAGGCACTCTGAGTATGACCTATAAAATTGCCTCATTCAGTCCTGGACTATTGTCTACCTTCTGTCCCCAATTTGGTGTCTAAGTGCTCTTTTCAACTGGGAAAGAAAAGATACAGGCGCAGCAGGGGTAAAGGGTAGCTATGTTTATTCCTGATAAATATTTAATGCCTTACTCTCTAATGCATGCTCCGAAAAGGAAGAACATGACACAGGCGGCCTGTTTCTTGAAGGCTGTATTATTACATGTGTTTTGGTGTCTCGCTTTCTCCTTCCCTCTTAAATGAAAGCTCCCTGACAAAATGGAGTATTGTGGCAAAATCATAAGCTGATCGCCTCCTCTTTCGTTTGCATTCATTTTTTGAGCAACAGAAGCTATTTGTGGCCTCTTCAAACCCTCAGTCTACCTTGTTAATATTTTACGGGTGGGGTTGGCCAGGGGGCACATTTTCCAAGAACTAGATTGCAACCCACCTGCCATATTTATCTCTAAGACCAGAGATATTCTTGGAAATAAAGATGATATTTTAGGTGTACGAATGCTTTTAACGGTACAGGTAGTCCTCCACTTATGACCGTTCATTTAACAACTGTTAATGGCACTAAGTGACTTGCACTTAGGCCTTGGACTTACAACCAGTACTAACACTTACAACCATCATGGCATCCCTGCAGTCATGTGATTACAATTCTGGTGATTTAACAGAAAAGAACAGAGTTAGAAGTTTTCTAGTCCAACCCGCTGCTCAGGAAACCCCAATTTGCAACCATCATGTATTTATAAGAGTTGCTGCATCCCAGGGCCATCTGGTTGCCATTTGTCACCCTCCCAAGCGGCTTCTGTCAAGCGAATTCAATGGGGGAATCCAGATATGCTTAAGGAGTACAGCATTTGCTTAAAAACTATGCCACAAAAGTTGTAAAATCAGGGATAACTGAATGACTACATTGCTTAGGGATGGAAGTTCACAGTTATAGTCATAAGTTGAGGACCACATCTATCCTTTTAACATCAGGTGGGGCAGAGAGTTTAGAGGTAACCAAAGGAGGTATCTGTGGCACCAGGTTGAAACCCACAAACTGCCTTTGACAGTATTAAAAGTGTTCATCAGAAAGTATCTTGACGTCCTTCTCAATCTATTAATATATAGCAAACAACTCCAAAGAGCTACTACTGAGAATTTACTACAGAACTTTTCCTTCCATGAATGAGATATTCATCTCTAAAGGAAAGTAGCCTAGCTTTACCATACTTTCAATAGATGAAATTCACGTACAATATTTGTTTCCATGTATGTTCATAATTTTGTTTTTTTTAAAAAACTTGGATAGGTGAGATGATTTCTTGTTTCATCTTAATCTATAGCTTGGCATTTCTCAAACTATAAGGCAGGCTAAATCCCCTTGCTTGTTTCTGCAAGAATAAGATCAGCCTTTCTCAATCTGGTACTTTCCAAAGCCAGTTATGGGTCCTGGGATCTGCCAAATCCCAGGACCCATAACTGTCAGCCACTCTAAAAACAATCAAGCCTCAAATTGTGAGAGCTGGATTGGATGCGCTACCATATTAATGTTGTCTTTCTGTTTACCTGATTGTAAGGAACAAACACGATATATACAACTATTCAAACCAGTTCTGGGCATTGTCATCCTCCATATTTCCTCCCAGATGTTTTATTTATTTATTTTGGAAAATTTATACAGCTGCCTATACACTCATGGGGACTCTGTGTTGCAATAAATACCCGTATATCTTTAGATTTTTATACCTTCTCATTGCCCTTGTGATATACATTTAACTGGCTCCCTCATGTGACGGGAATTGGTATTAGACATGACAAAATGCAAATTACAGGTAGTCCTTGATTTACAACAGCAACTGAGCCAGGGTTGAAATGTAAAATGTATTACTACTGGTTCTGTGGACGTGGCTTGGTGTGTGGGGGAGGTAATGTGACTGGGTGGGCGTGGCCAACTTTTTTTTTTAACTTTTCAAAACATTTTTTCTAATGCTTTGAAAAGCCTCTGGCGATCAGGCAACTCAGCTGGGATTGTCAGAGAGGCTTTTTAAAAAAATGCTTTGAAAAGCCTCTCTGACGATCAGGTAACTCAGCTGGGAAATGCTTTGGAAAGCCTCTGATGATCCTAGCTAAGCTACGCAATCATCAGAGACTGTTTTTTTTTTACTTTTAAAAGCATATTTTCATCAGAAGAGGTTGTAGAAAAAATGCTTTTAAAAGTTAAAAAAAAACCTCTGATGATTGTGCGGCTCATCTGGGAATGGGGGGGGGGGCACACAGGAATTTTTGCTACCAGTTCTCCGAACCACAGGCCACCATCGCTACCGGATCAGGCAATCCAGTCCAAACCGGGAACATTTCACCGTTGAACTGAACCCAAAATTTCCATTGCTAAGTAAAACAGCTGTTAAATGAATTTTGTCCCATTTTACAACCTTGCTTGCCACAGCTGTTAAATGAATCATTACAGGTGTTAATTTAGTAACCCGGTTGTTAAGTGAATCTGGATTTCCCACTGACTTTGCTTGTTCAAAGTTTGCAAAAAGTGATCACATGACCCTGGGACACTGCATCCGTCATAAATACATGCCAGTTGTGAAGTGTTCAAATTTTGACCATGGAGATGCTGCAACGGTTGTTAAGTGTGAAAAATGGTCATAAGTCACTTTTCTCAGTGTTGCTGTAAGTTCGAAAGGTTAAGTCAAGGACTCTCTATACTGGCTTTTCTGCTCCTCAGATGGTGGCATGATGCTTTGTTTCTTTGCCATGTCTTCTCAATCTTGCTCTCATTTCACCCCTAGCCCACCTCTGAACTATTTGCAGCCATCTTTAGCTTTCTTGTTTTAAAGTGATATTTCTCATCTTGTTCCAACACTGTTGGAAATTGTCTGCTGGAAATTGTCTAGACACACTTCTAGAGGATGTTGTTGATGATGGGTTGAAGAACTCCTTGATGGTGGGTTGAAGAGCTCCTGCCCAGCTCCTTTTGAATTCAGTCTCCTGAAGATGTGCTTCTGCCCTGTGCATTGCCCTCTGTGACTATGTTTGCTTAGCTTGAAGGAGAGACCAGACATCCTGGCTTCCCCAGAGACATCTGCTCCCATAATGCTTGTCCACCATTTCCCAAAGCATCTGTCAGGTGGGCATCTTTTTTTAAAAAATTTAATTTATATGCCGCCCTTCTCCAGAGACTCAGGGCGGCTTACAATGCGTTAAGCAATAGCCTTCATACTTTTGTATATTTATACAAAGTCAGTTTATTGCCCCCGCAAACTGGGTCTTCAATTTACCTACCTTAGAAAGGATGGAAGGCTGAGTCAACCTTGAGCATGGGGAGATTCGAACTGGTGTAATTGCAGACAGCTGGATGTTAATTACGGTGCTTTAGTCTGCAGAGCTAAACCAGGCTCTTGTTTTTACCTTGTTTTACACAGTCGATATGCTAAATATGTGTTTAGAAATCAGGATTTATGCTGTCAAGAGAACATTGGCCCTGTGCTGCATGGAAAGTCACTTCAAACTGGAAAAGAAATGTGCATTTGCCATTTCTGCATTTCTGTCCTCAGGGAGTGCATTAGATTTCCAACCCCCGCCCCTCCCCACCTGCCTTCAGATAGGACCTTCACTGAATCACACTAAACCTTTTGTTCTTTTCATCACTTTGTGGGATGAAGTGGGGGAGGTTGCTACTGTGCCTAAGCACAGCTATGTGCAGTTCTGCCAAAGTACAGCTGTGTAGTTGTTTGCAATAGTTAATGATTATGTTCACTGTTCATTGATTGCTTCCTCCTCCAGAACTGTGACCAGCTAGTCAGGTTGCTTTAGGATCTATGTTTGATGCACTTTGAGAAAAGCACTAAACCCATGTTCAGAAATGGCCCAATGGACAGGAACTGGGGTGTAATATCTCCCCACCTGCAGTCTGTTAGCTGGGAAATTTAAGCTGGCTAAGCATTCAGATAAATTCATCTGGCCCTACTTCACCCCACAGTTTTTCCTTTGAGCATGGAAGTGAAACCAGGGAAGTCTCACAACTCCTTTGCTTAATTTCCGTGCATTAAAACAGTACCTTTTGCTCAGGGGTGAAATCCAGCAGGTTCTGGCAGGTTCTGGAGAACCGGTAGCAGAAATTTTGAGCAGTTCAGAGAACCGACAAACACCACCTCTGGCTGGCCCCAGAGTGGGGTGGGAATGGAGATTTTGCAATATCCTTCCCCCAGAAGTGGGGTGGGAATGGAGATTTTGCAATATCCTTCCCCCAGGAGTGGGGTGGGAATGGGGATTTTGCAGTATTCTTTCCCCTGGAGTGGGGTGGGAATGGAGATTTTGCAGTATCCTTCTCCTGCCACACTTACTAAGCTACACCACACCACGCCCACCAAACCACACCTACAGAACCAGTAGTAAAAAAAATTGCATTTCACCACTGCTTTTGCTGTTCTAATTATCAAGATAAAAATGGCAATGAAGGCAACATAATTGATTATTAGATTTTTATCCTGCCCTTTTTATATATATAATTCATGGTATAGCTAATATTTCCTCCATACCCTTGAGAGGGGTTGTTTTGAATAAGTGAGTGACTGGCCCAAAGTCCCCCAACCAGCTGGTTTTCATGCCTAAAGCAGGACTAGGATTCCCAGACTCCTGGTTTCTTGGCCAGCACCTTAACTGCTAGACTAAACTGGCTCTCTTTACGCCAGAATATCTTTTTTGCCAGATCATGAATTGGAGAAAAGCACCTGACCGTGTGTCTCTGGCTGTTCTCTCAGTAGATCCAGGCCTTGAGGCTGAACAGTAATGCTCTGGGTTGTCTTTGATAACTTTGACAACAATGCTAACATACATAAATTATGTATAACTACACACACAGAAAGACATCTAAAGTAAATCCTAGCATCAATCAGCATACAGGAATGATGTTTCTCTAGATGTTATTGAATTGCAGTTCCCAGTGACCAGTATAGACTATGGGGAAAGGTGCTGGAATCTATAGGTCAGCAATAGTGTATCTACAGGACCACAGATTGTCCATTTCTGAGGGAGATTGTTCAAACAACAGGTAGGATGAAAAAGAGCATACAATCATCACAAGTGAGTAATAAATAAATATAACAATTATAGGTAGACAAAATACCAAATCCAGTCTTAAACATCTGGCTCATAAACCATAATGCAATACTAGAAGTGTGCTTACTTTTCATCTACCAACTTTTGGGAGATAAAGAATGGTACCCATGTAAAGTAGTGGCCTTTTCGATTTGGCAACTAAGCTACTGAAATTATTAAAACCAGCCCCAAATTTTAGCCTAGATACTTCCCCAACAGTGTCATAAACCTTCAAATACCATACCTGCAAGGAAGAACTCTGGCCATACCAAGCAGGCATCTCCCACGCCTGCGAACAAGAGACCATGGAAAATCCACCGGGAATATGGTTTGAAGGTACCTCCATTTTTGGACTGAGTGGCCACAAAGAACGCCAGGGAGAATGTGGGGAAGCATTTTACAATAGTGCTGTTCAAGCTGGGCTCAGGGAGCAAAAAAACGAAATAGATGGTGCAGGAGACCACAAATGGCAGGAGCCTAAGCAGCATGGTTCTCTTCTAAGATAGGACAAACGGGAAGAGGGAGAAAGAAGAAAAAATAAATGTAAAAAAACAACAACACAAACTGTTTTGTTGCATTCTCAAATTGCTTTCCTGGAATGAGGAATGTCTGCAGCTCATGGTTAAAAAAGCATCAAGAAGGCAGCTGCAACAGTGTGATCAGAGCTGCTCCTGTTTGTAATGCACATTGTGACACACATCCAAATAGGTGGCACTTTGATCATACTGTCCTATTGCCATCTTGACTTTTATCTATCATTTTGAAAGAGATCAAAACTAAGCAATGCCAAAATTGATAGTCTAAGCCTGGGATTTTGTGAGTGATGGATTCAGTCCTAAATGGAATATTGTGGACATCATTATATTTCATAATGTTTTATGAAGGTTGTTCTTATTATTACTTAACAATTAATCTTATTCATTATTCCTTCTCTTCTCTTTTTCTCTTCCACTATGTTTTTCCACAGCTGGAATCTCAGCTAGCTGTGTGGAATTTCAATACAACTTGCCCTAAATTATGCCACACCCATTATTGTGGGTGTTCACAAATTTTAAAGAAAAACCATGGGAATGAAGCAGTTGTATTGGTTCATCTACTTATTAGCAATTGGAAGCTTCTACTCAATAATAAGGAAGCAGAAAGGGCAACTCAATTAAGTAACTGTATGATGAATATGATATCATTATATATAATGTTATTTATCGTAATCAGATTTACAATTCAGGTAATTATAAGATTTGTACCCATTATTATTTTAAAATAATTTGGATAACTGGTAACATTAAATATAAATTTTAATTAGTGTAGGCTGCTAGATGAACAAGAATTAACACCATGAGACAAAACAGTGCATTCATCACACTAATTAAATTAATCCAAAATAAAAACATTAACATCTGACAACTTGGCAAAACAAATTCCACCTTGGGTGCCATTACAGAGAAAGCCTTGTCAATTATAGTTACCTAATTTGCTTCATAATGTGGAAATATCTAGGAAAAGGATGATTTTATCTGACGACCTAAGTTTATTTGTTTATTTATAATTCATATTTCTTAACCTCCCATCTTCCTTGGATAGAATTCTGACCATCACCATTCAAAAGGAAAAGTTAGTTCTGTGTCAATAAATATTTCTAAACAAATGAAGTACATTTGTTTAGACATATTTTATTTCTAAACAAATCTAAACAAATATTTCTAAACAGGATGATGTTGCAGGATCCAGTCAAGATCGGTTGACCCAAACTGGATCTTGCAATATTTCTAAATTTTACCAATTACCCAAATAATTCTAAATAAATTTCCAGCTTAGTAGATCAGGAGAAGGTTGTGGACAGAATCTATATGGATGTCAGTAAAGCTTTTGAAAGAGTACCCTGTGAAATTTCCTTAATAGAATTGTAAAATATGGGATAGAAGCTACCACTGTTAGATGGACCCACAATTAGTTGGATGACCATACCCAAAGAATTACTTAATGGTACCACTTTAACTGGAGGGTAGTGTTGGGCAGAGTTTATGTTCAACATTTTTATCAATGAGTTAAATGAAAGAGTTCAGGAGAGTTTTATTGTAGCTGATATTTTGCTACTAAGCAAGAAACTCTGCCTAAGAAGGATAGTTAGCATGTACAGTCTGTTTCTGAAAATGGTGTCTCCTGTTAATTGTAGCATGCTTATTCAAGTGCCCATAAAAACACCTTTTTGATCATCCTTTTGAGAACCTCACCTTGTATAGTCTTCAAGCTAGCAGGCCTGTGGTTTTTCCCTTTTTGAAGATTGGGATAATCCTTGACCTTCCCAAATCTTCTGGGACTTCATCAATCCTTCAGAAATTCTCAAAGATTACCAAAAAGATTCTGTGATGATCTCCATTAGTTGCTTCTGAGATGTAAACCATCTGGCCCAGGAGACTTAAATTAACTAACTAACTTAAGTCCCACGCTGCAGTTCCTTTATTCTGCCAATGGCATACTGATAATTGGTTTAAGGGTTCTATATATTTCCAGAGAAATCCAATCCAAAGGAGGAGCTAAGAAATTCTGCTTTCTCAACCATCACCCCAATTCACCATTTTCTCCTTGGAAAGGAACAATACAGAAGTTTAATCTACCTTAAGTCATTGTTCTTACTCTATTATTATAAAGTTTTGTTTCTGTTTAAGCTTACTTTAAAGAGTTTGAGTATGTATGTTACTGGAGACAATGATTGGGATGGTCTGGGTATCCCATGATTGAAATAAAACTCAAATCTTATATGAACAAGGAACAATTAAGTAACATGCCCCCCCCCCCCTCACTGTGGAAAAGTTGACTTGCACCCAGGTCAAATAGATGAAAATCCATACCAAAGTTAGCTGGATGATCTTTAGAGTTATGACGGGCTCACTGAACTTTATAGAATTTCAGACAAAATTACCCTCTCAAGAAACACTACAGATTGAACCTAGGATTTAGTGAGCTTATGCACACTGTACAGTTGACCTATGAACCATTCAGAACAGAATAACAGAGGTGGAAGGGACTTTGGAGGTCTTCTATTTCCCCAATGTTTCCAGCTTTGCGGACCAGCAGGGGGAGGGGGTGCTTCGTGCAAGTGGCTATCAAGCGCATTCATGCATGCGCAGCTCCATTTCCACAAATGGCATGCATACGCACCTGCCTATCACGTAAATGGAGTGCAAGTGCATGCCTGCTGCTCACTCAAGTCAGGATGCGCACATATGCATTCGTTGTCTGTTTCAGTGGCCCTGTTGCAAACCCTTCACTGCCCACTAGTAGGCTGTTTGGGGACCTCTGTTCTAATCCAACCCCTTTTCAAGAAGGAGACCCTATATCATTTTAGACAGGTGGCTGTCTAGCCTCTTAAAAACTTCTAGTGATGAAGCACCCAGAATTTATGATGGCAAGTCGTTCCACTGTCTAATTGTTCTCACTGTTAGGAAGTTTCTCCTTAGTTCTAGGTTGCTTCTGTCCTGATTACCGTAGTTTCCGTCCATTCATTGTTCCTTGTTTTGCCTTCAGGTGCTTTGGAAAATAGGTTGATCCTCCTCTTCTTTGTCACAGCCCCTCAAATATTGGAATATTGCTATTATGTCACTCCTAGTCCTTATTTTCATTAGATTAGACATATCCAATTCCTACAACCATTCTTCATATGTTTTAGCCTTCAACCCCTTAATCATCTTTGATGGTTAGGGATCTGGATGATGATGAGTTGGAATCACTGGATATGAGTTGTGTCTATAAGGTTATATAAAGTTATATAAAGTTCTTAAACAAACAAACAAACAAACAAACAAACAATAAATGAATAAATGAATGAGTGAGTGAGTGAGTCTCTTCTTTGGGAAAGTTGATCTGAGATTCATACAGACTTCAACCTTTCTGCTTGGGCAGAACTGATAACCAGATTATATATTAAAGAATGTTTTTATACTTATATCATTCAGAGGCAATAATATTATGCCAACACAGAATATGGACACCCCAAAGGCAGTGTTCAGTACAGAATGCTAATTATTCATCTCTTATATAATGTATTAATTCATTACATTGGGTAGAGCTAAATAAAATAAATCTACATTTTTGGACCGAACACTTGTCTAGATACAATCTAGAGAGTCATTGCCATATTAACTTGGAACAGAGTAAACACTAACACTAAATGCTCTTTTAAGATAATACCTAATGCCAAACGCTCTAGCCTGAAATGGGAAGATATGATATACTACTATTTTCTCTCTGTTAATTAACACTTAATGTAGGAGAGGGATAGGCAGAACCTGGAGGCATAGTTAAAAGAGGAATCATTCTAGAATCCCAAGATAGCCACAAACCAACTAAGTCCAACCTCCCTTTAATTCCTTGGACCCGTATCTAACGCCAAGCAAGTGTTATCTGCTAGTTGAGAAGAGTCCTGAGAATAGGCTATTTAGCAATAAATCAATTTGGACTGGTTTGTATGCACCTAGTCTTTCATGCCTGACATTATTTGTCAGAAGGTGGAATTTTCTGTTGAAAGGAAAAAAATAGCAACTCTTTTTCTGAAGTGGCATTAGGAGCAGGGCTGGATTTTCCTATAGGCTAACTAGGCTTCAGCCTAGGGCCTCAAGATCAAGAGGGGCCTACATTCAAATTGTTAGCAAAATTAAAATTACACTATTCTAAAAACAGTGAACACTAAAACACTGAACCGAAAAAAATGGGAGGTGAAAGGGCCTCATAAGTGGAATAGCCTAGGGCTTCTTTTCATCTAAATCAGGCCCTGATTATGAGAATAGGACTCTGGGACAAAATTATGGGCTCTGTTTATCAGCAGGAGGAGGGTCTCTAGATGTGACAGAGCTAGTTTTATCATATTTTGAAGAAATATGGATTTCATTAACTTTTTTTTTATTCCTATAGCCGCCCATCTCAATAAAGGATCCTGGATAGAATGCATCATAAAAAAATAAAATTAAAACTATAATTAAATAAAATTCAAACAATACAAAATAAATAAATATGGTCACTGAGTAAAACTATGGATTTTAATATAGCCAAGAAACAAGGTCCTTAAGACACTCAGGACTCCAAGTTTAGGTCTATAACCAGAGCCTTACAAAAGCTGTCAGGGTCATCCTATACATTATTATTAAAAAGAAAGAAAAACAGGGAAACTCTAGAATCTAAAATTACGTAACTTCAATAAATTGCAGTTGCAAAACAATGTAATGTTTTAAAATCAAATTCTCTAGTATAAGCTTGCATTGTTTTGCACCCATTCACTGAAAAATGCCTTTATGTTGTTCCTCCCAGATGAATAGGAATCGCCCACCAAGCATCCACATTCAATCTCTGGAAGTGGAGCTCAGATGGATGTGGGGTGAAATCCAACAGGTTCTGACAGGCTCTGGAGAACTGGTAGCGGAAATTTTGAGTAGTTTGGAACCGGCAAATACCACCTCTGACTGGCCCCAAAGTGGGGTGGGAATGGGGATTTTGCAGTATCCTTCCCCCAGGAGTGGGGTGGAAATGGAGATTTTGCAGTATCCTTCCCCTGCCACACCCACCAAGCCACACTATATCTACCAAGCCAGGCCCACAGAACCAGTAGTAAAAAAAAAAATTGAATTTCACCACTGGATGGATGCAAAGAGTTTTGGGTAGATCTTTCTTATCCAGACCAAGAGACGCCAATGTCCTGATTCTCCTTGAAGGAAAGTGCCAAAGGTGCTTTTTCAAGAGGCAACTGGGGTTTCTTGTTTTTTCTTTGAAGACATTTTGCTTCTCATCCAAGAAGCTTCTTCAGCTCTGACTGGATGGTAGGGAATGAAAGGATTTTTATGGATGAGAAGTGAAATGTCTTCAAAGAAAAATGAGAAAGTCCACTTGCCTCTTGGCCTTTGGGACAATCACAACTGGGATTACTGAGAATCTCCATAGACCAGGGGTCTGCAGCCTTAAACACTCAAAGAGCCATTTGGACCTGTTTCCTACAGAAAAGAAAACACCGGGAACCACAAAAACTGGGTGGGCATGGCCAACTCAATGCCACTCACTTCCATCAGTCACGTGACCCCCCCCCCCACACACCCAGCCATGCCTATCCAGCCAGTCATTAGGGCAGAGAACCGGTTGTTAAAAAAACACCAGGAACCAAAAAACCCTTTTGACATCTCTCTCTCTCCCCCTCCCTTCCTCCCCCACTCTCTCCCCTCCTCTCTCTGTATCTCTCTATGTCTCTCTCTCTCCCCCCCCCCTCTCCCCCTCTCTCTGTCTCTGCTCCGGCTGCTTCTCCATCCCCCACCATTGCTTCTCAGGCCAGGTGAGGAGTGACTGGGAGGGTAGGACGAGGGGTGGTGCCAGCCAGTGGTGGGATCACCTGATAGGGAGCCACAGCAGAGGGCCCAAAGAGCTGCATGCGGCTCTGGAGCCGCAGGTTGCTGACACCTGCCATAGACCTTGATGGAAAGGTATGCAGCGGAAGAAAAGCTACCTGAGACGAGAAAGGATTCCCAGCCCTCTCACAATCTGATGCAGATACATAACTACCTGGAATCATGTACCCCAGTTCCCCCTTCCTCCATTGTGAGAGTTATAGAAACAGCTTCTTACATTGCCAGCAACTTTCCTCTTGTATTGGGCATCTAATTCCAGAATATCCATGGCTCCCACGATATTCAGAAATGCCACTGGGTTTCAGAGACCTATTACAGTTGCACCTTGCTCTGGTGGACTTTCATCTTCCACACTGCAAGGCCTCAAAGAGATAGCAAGACGCTCAATTGTCCTCGCCCTCTCTGTGCTTAATACTACATTGGCAAGGTGAAACTTTCTTTGGTACAGTGCTAAATTGATGGAGCGTTTTTGAGAGACTAAGGGGGCTGTAAGGAGTTCGCTTGAATATAATGGGGTGCCTCTCTAGCTATAGCAGAAGGCGTGGGTCTTGGCAAATAATATTCTGATGGTGTTTGGATTCTTCACTCTGTATGTATCTGAAAAGCAGGCAGGCACCAGTGATTCCAGGAAAGATAGATAGATAGATAGATAGATAGATAGATAGATAGATAGATAGATAGATAGATAGATAGATAGATAGATAGATAGATAGATAGATAGATAGATAGATAGATAGATAGATAGATAGATAGATAGATAGATAGGCAGGCAGGCAGGCAGGCAGGCAGGCAGGCAGGCAGGCAGGCAGGCAGGCAGGCAGGCAGGCAGGCAGGCAGGCAGGCATTGATATAGGATAATATTTGTAGTTCAGGATTGAAATAAGGGGTCCTTGGTCGTTTTCTTGCAGATGTTTCATTGCTAAATTAGGTAACATAAACAGGACAGACAGACAACGTCAGAAGAATAGTTTCAAGTTCCAACTTGAGCCAGGGTTGCAGAAGAATAAATAAAAATGAGATCCAGGCAGCTGTGAGGAAAGAATTTGCTTTTCCTAAAAGCAAAGAGCAAAAGCAAAAAGTATGTCTTTAGGAGCAGTTGTAGAGAAATTGGATGCAGCAACAAAGTTTTTATGGGGAGTTTGTCCTGTTTGACTGCAATGGCCGCCTGCATCCCTCTGCCAGAAAAAATGGAGTTCAGGAGGGCTGCATGCGGCCCTCCTGAGCTCGGTTTTAATTGGCGGAGGCACCACGGGTCAGTCCTTCGCTGTTTCCAGGGTGGCCCCATGGGCCAGATCTAAGCATTCTGTGGGCTGGGTCCAGCTCCCCGGCCTTGAGTTTGACACCTCTGGTCTACGTAATGACTTAATTTGATGGGTGTACTTTGATTAAAAGTTTTTTCCCCATTTGCTATTTTTACTTGATTAATTCAATTTCAGCTTAACATTCAATAATCTAGTGGAGACTCTTGATTCTCAACCCATTGTGGATTCTGTTAATGTTTTAAGGGAAGATGGAAACAGTATAAAGAATAAAAATATATTTTTATAGAAAACTTCTCGCGACAGACAGATATAGTTTACTTAATTATTTACTTACAAATGGGGGGAAAGTTTTAGGGACCTTCCAGAGGATGGGATTGTCAGCGCTGAAGGAACTCAGGTGAGTTCCTTCCTTGTCTCTCTTGATTTGTCTTCTATCCAGTTTCTGCTCAAACTCGGTTCTCTCTTTCTTTTAAGTTTTCGAAGTGTTTGACTGAATTCCGGAGTTCAGTTGTATTTGAATGCAGCATTTTATTTCTCCAGATGAAGGAAACAAAAGGCCACAGCTTTTAAACAATGAAGCCAGCAATAAAATCTGAGGAGTGGTGGCCTCCAGGCTCCTGGATTTTTATCCAGTGGTCCAGTCTTAATGGCTTCTCTGTGTGTGCACCAGCAGAGCTCAGCTATTAATCTCCAGGAGGAGACACACTTCAGGGCAGGGTGGCCTTCTCAATCTCGTACTCTATGAGAATATTCCCCAAATTCTCAGTTCTCCTGCTGCCCTAAACCAATGTTCCAGGCCATTCTGGAAGATGAGCTCCAAACACTTCTGAAGAGCACCAGCTGGAGAAACCTGATCTTAACGCAATGGTTGATGATGACTTGAATGGGGAGGAGCTGCTACGTTATAAACAAATGATTGTTGATAACTGAATGAAGTAGAGCCAAGGAGCTGAAATAATAAACAAATGAGTAATATTGGGTGGTAAATGCCACATCTCTTTGATCTAGTTGCTTGCTCATTACTTATGAAATATTATAATTAGTTTTTATTCAGGCCTTCATGATACCTGTGCTCTTGAATTTCGCTTGATTGGTTGGACTGTAATGAATGTTTACTATTCCTATTTTTTAAAAGAAAACTTAATATCTTATCACTATTTATCTCCAAAAAGAGGAGTTTAAAGTCAAATCACATGCAAGGTTGTAAGTAAGCTTATTTCTACTTCTCATTCAAAGTGCTGAGTGGAGTGTAAACATCTCATAGCAACTTTTGGGGGAACCAATATTTTTTGTAGTTTATGATCAATCATAACCCAAAGAGTTTGTTATCTATCTATCTGTCTGTCTATCTATCTGACATAGATACACACACACACAAACATACACACACACAGGATTTTACAATGCAAATAGTATGTGTTTAAATATAAGACGACAAAAGGGAAAAGTGAAGGAGGGAGCTAACTAATAAAGCACACAATAATTCAACATTTGCAATTTCCTTTTTCTTTCCACTGCTAGTTACTTTACCATAAATCTCAATTATTCAAATTAATTATTTATCCTTAATAAATAGCTTCTTTTTGTATGCTGAAAACTATTAAACAGAGTGCAGCAATGAGATTTGAGATTTTGGTGTTCCAATCTGAGAACAGCAGAATGACATTAGACTTAGCAGGCAGCAGAAGGATACTCTGAGTCCCACAATGAGAGAACAGTTGTAAGTGTGAAAAATGGTCATAACTCACTTTTTAAAAGTGTCATCGTAACTTTGAATGGTCACTAAACAAACTGTTGTAAATTGAGATTTAGCAGAGTGCTTTTTATCACAACTATTGTGACAAAAGGGACTTTAGAGAAGTACATGATCAACTGTGTCTCCTGCTTCTTATGCCAAGAAAATCAGTTTTAGGTACAGTGGTTGCAAAAGGGAGACATTAATTGCTTTTCTGAAAGCATTTGGGCATCAATTCTCAATAGTCCCAGCCTGCATGGACAATAGAAAGGAATTCTGGGACCTCTAGACCAAAATACCAGGCAATCCAGGGGTGAAATCCAGAAGGTTCTGACAGGTTCTAGAGAACCGGTAGCGGAAATTTTGAGTAGTTCAGAGAACTAGCAAGTACCACCTTTGGCTGGCCCCAGAGTGGGGTGTGAATGGAGATTTTGCAATATCCTTCTCCCAGGTGGGGAGGGAATGGGGATTTTGCAGTATCCTTCCCGTGCTACACCCACCAAGTCACACCCACAGAACCGGTAGTAAAAAAAAATGGATTTCACCACTGAGGCAATCTTTCTTTGATAGCAGCTCTGGGCTGCCAAAAATCTAGTATCCATAGATGACAGTTTAAATTGTTGATATTTTCAGCATCTCTTTTTTATCATCCTTTGGAGTTCTGCATGTAAGGATCACCACTGATGCTCCTTTTAATACTGCTCTGTAGCTCCCAAAATAGGACACCTATCTCAAAAGATCTCACCCAAGCTTGGATTCACTAAGAATAACTTTCTGATGTTTCTGATGTTTAAACACCAGTTTAATTCCACACATGTGGGATTTCACGCTGAGAGCCGGTTTGGGCTAGCATCTAAGGCACCAGGCTCAAAACCAGGAGATTGTGAATTCTAGCCCTGCCTTAGGCATGAAAACCAGATGGGTGACTTTGGGCCACTTACTTTCTCTCAGCCCACAATGCCAGAGTTGAGCAATAGGCAGGTTGGCCAATTCCTGTTGCAAGCAATTTTATTAATCACATTTATATGGCTGCTCATCTCCATGTAATGTACAACAATTAAATCTTGTTAGAAGACTCAGCCTCTGCTAACAAGACCATTGTTCAAAGCAACAGAAAATTTATATTAAAATAAGTTTGTTATTATGGAAGAGAATATTTGTAGCTCAGGGTTGAATAGTAGGGTCTTTGATGCTCTCAGAACTTGATGATTTTCTTGGAGATGTTTCATTACCCATTTAGGTAACATCATCAGAGCTAGAAAGGAGTGGGCTTTATACTCAGTTTATATACTATTAGATTGCCCTGTTGGTGACTGTGTTGGAAAGTGGTCCTGATTAGACTTTAATTAATCAAGAACTACCAATACAGATAAGAAGGTAACAATAAACAACAACCTAATCAAGGAAACATTAAAACCCCTCCCATCAACACCATCCATTAGTATATAAAATGAGAGCAAATCCCACTCCCTTCTAGTACTGATAATGTTACTTAATTTGGTAATGAAACATCTGCAGGAAAACAGCCAAGCTCAGAGAGAAAACCCACAATCTACTCTTAGCTTAAACAAGACATGGAACTTATATTTTGCCACTCTTGGTCATTCAGGACACTGTGCATCTCTGCCCTTTGCCTGGCACCAATACTTAGTTAAATCCCCACATCCTTGCAAATGTCAAGAAGCACTGAACCTTTGCTTGAATGCTGGACTCTAATAAAAAATGAAAGGGAGCTTTTAAATTCCCACTATGCTGAAGGTAAGAGAAAGAAACCAAGGGTGGCCCTTGCATTAAAAAATAGCAGAAAGATGTTAGAAGGGGCTCGTTAACATCTCTTTCTCTCCCTCCTTTCAAGTAAATGCATCTTGAGACATACCTTGAACATTCTCCTGTTTGGAGTAACGAAGGCACTTCTGCCATCAAAGTGCTCTCTTGGAAACATTACATTCAGAAGAGGGGTGCACTATCTTCCTCTGTGGAAATGGCTCTTCTGACCAGTCGTGAAATCCAATTTTTTTTTTTACTACAGGTTCTGTGGGCATGGCTTGGTGGGAGTGGTGTAGCTTGGTGGGCATGGCAGGGGAAGGATACTCTAAAATCTCCATTCCCACCCCATTCTGGGGCCAGCCGAATATGGTATTTGCCAGTTCTCTGAACTACTCAAAATTTCCACTACTGGTTCTGCAGAACCTGTCACAACCTGCTAGATTTCACCCCTGCTTCTGACCTTTTTCAACATAACTGCAGTGAGAAAATTGCCTGAATGGAGACACTGTTCAAAACAAAATGCTAGTAGATCCCATTAGATAGAGGCAATCTTGAGCATCTGGTCATAGGAAGCTTAGTTATTCAGATTACAAGAGTTGTATTTCTGTTTCTTGCTGAAGCAGTTTATGAAATGTTTCTTGTCAGGTTCCCATATAATTCAACCACCTCTGAAGATGACATTCTACTTAGCAGGGTAGGAAAATAATGTTTTGTTTCACCTCATATAGACATGTGTCTTGGGCTATACCTATAATTTTCAGACCTAGGGAGGATGCTAGCATGTTTTGGGGTGCAGAATGGATCAAATAAGCCCTAAAAGAGAGCAGCTCTAAAAGCCAAATAAACCCTGAAAGAGAACAGCCAAGACAACAACAACCACGATGACATTCTAAGCCATAATCTATGGGTTAGCCAACAAATCATTGGCCTCCACTGTTTATTAAAGAAGTTTACATCAAACTGGTAGGAAAGGATTGCCTAAGAGAAACAACGCTCATTGCTCAACCAATATTGAGAAGAAGACTAATGACCTCAATCAATAGAACAGGCTGATTTCTGCTAAGGCAAATTTAGAAGATCCACTGAAAAACCAACTTTGTGCTGTATTTGTGTTTAAAGGCTACAGTATGTCACAACTTTCCTTCAGCTTTTCAAACATTCAAAGTGCAAGTTCTTTTCATCAACCCTTTTGATTCCAGCCTTTCCCAAACTAGACCTTCCTAGCCGTCATTGACCAACTCACAAAATTCCCCCCAAAACTAGATTTGTAAGGGGGATATTAAATATTGATTAAAAGCAATTCTCCAAGCTCCATATTGGCTTACCATCCATCTGTAAAAACCCAAACATTCTAATGAAAAATCTTACCACAATCCAAGTGGGTCCTCGTGGATAATGAATAAACAATTATACTCCTCACTGGCCACCTATACTTTGATTGGATGTCTCGAAAACAAAGAGGAATGGACTGCAGAACTGATGGAAGTGTACATTTCAAATGCCTGCATCTGGCACTGGCATAACTATTTTACATTGGATGTTGTTGAGAAATGTCTGTCAAAACTGTCAAAGAAAACTGGCATTGACATACTGTTACAAAAAAGATTTCAACAGAAATCCAGCATAATGTACTCAGATGCATATTAATGCAAGACACACATAAATTTGCAGATGACAGAAGAGTGATCGATCCTTGATGAATCCGCATACAGACTTTAGGAGAAACCCTTCCATACTTCCATCTCTCACAATATTACACAACACAGTGTCAACAGTAGAGACCTTCAAATTTCTAGGTTCTACTATATTGCAAAATCTAAAATGGACAGCTAACATCAAAAACGTCAGAAAAAAGAAGAACAAAGAATGTTATTTCTGCGCCAACTCAGAAAGCTCAAACTGCCCAAGGAGCTGCTGATAACAGTTGTACAGAGGAATTATTGAGTCTGTCATCTGCACCTCTATAGCTGTCTGGTTTGGTTCTGCAATCCAACAAGACAGACACAGAATTCAGAGGATAATTAGAACTGCAGAAAAAACAATTAGTGCCAACCTACCATTGAGGACCTATATACTGCACGAGTCAAAAAGAGGGCTGTGAAAATATTTACAGACCCCCTCGCATCCTGGACATAAACTGTTTCAAGTCCTACCCTTAAAATGATGCTATAGAGCACTGCACACCAGAACAACTAGACACAAGAACAGTTTTTTCCTGAACACCATCACTTTGCTATACAAATAATTCTCTCAATACTTACCAAAACTATTTACTAAGTCTGCACCACTATTAATCTTCTCATTGTTCCCATCATCCATCTCCTTCCACTAATAACTGTATGACTGTAACTTTGTTGCTTGTATTCTTACGATTTATATTGATAGTTTTCTGATTGCTTATTTGTACCCTATGACTATCATTAAGTGTTGTACCTTATGATTCTTGATGAATGTATCTTTTCTTTTATGTACACTGAGAGCATTTGTACCAAGACAAATTTCTTGTGTGTCCAATCACACTTCTCTTCTCTTCTCTTCTCTTCTCTTCTCTTCTCTTCTCTTCTCTTCTCTTCTCTTCTCTTCTCTTCTCTTCTCTTCTCTTCTATTAAGGATTCTCACAGTAGGATTTCCCAAAATGATGTTATCCAGAAATACGACCTTTTAGACATCTGGAGACCCAATGCTTGGGAAAGGAACAGTTAACAATATTAGACAACCAGCTTTTGAATAATTCTAGCAACTGTAATCTCAACATTGCACTGAACCGCATTTGGTTGCAAAAATCAGGCCATCGAAACTGGAAGGCTGCGCTCTTTGGAGATTAAGGGGTTAAAATAAATTCTTGATTTACTCTTAGCAACTGTTCAAAGTTACAGCCAACCCCAAAATGGGGACTTACAACCCAGATTCTAAGTTCCAGCAGTCACCCTCCCTACTCTCGCAGCCATGTGACCAAATAGTGGCTTTGACAATCATGATTTCCCGGTGTTCACAAGTAGGGCAGCCACTTTACTATCACTGTGTTTGCTTAATGACTGCTGCATAAAAGGTTGTAAAACTGGGTCAGACATATCACCAACCCATTTTATGACTGCTGTAATTTATGATCAACTTACAACTCAAGGACTACAGGTAATCCTAGACTTACAACCACGACTGAGCCCAAAATTTATGTTGCTAAATGAGAAATTTTCTAAGTGAATTTTGCCCTCTTGGATGACTTTTCTTGCCACATTTGTTAAGTGAATCCCTCCAGTTGTTAAATCAGTAACACAGTTGTTAAGTGAATTTGGTTTTCCATTGACTTTGTCAGAAGGTAATGAAGGGACATAGAATAGGTAGAATTAGTGGGACATAATAGTAGTCAGTAGAATTGGTTTGACTTGGTGTTTTGCTTCTGTAAGGATTGCTTTGCTAAGAATTGGAATTGCCTCTGCCATTTGCATTTATAGTAAATTCAAAGATTTTTCCTATTAGGTAAGGGTCTTGAAAGTGGAGGAGGGTGGCTAATGAATTATCTTGTTTTTCTGTGAAACTCCAAGCCTGGTACCCCTCTGTTGCTAAACTCTCAATCCCCCTGTTCCTTGCTGTACAGCCAATGCCGGGCTACAAGGCAGCATGGGTCAGGGGCCAGAATTGGGTATTCTGAAGATACAAAAGCACATCATACCTTCCCCAATGTGTGGCTATTCCTCACATGCATTGTATCTGTATGTTCTGGATATAGTTTCACCCAGTATTTTGTTTTTGGCCAAAAATAAAATCTGCTTCTGTTTGCAAGCCTCATCTTGAATCTCTCTCTTTGGCATTCTGGTGACTCAAGTACATTTTGGACCTTACAGTAGCAAAAGATGGTCGCATGACCCCGGGACATTGCAACAGTCATAAATGTGAGTCAGTTGTCAAGCATTTGAATATAAATTGCATGACCATGGGGGTGCTGCAACAATCAGAAGTGTGAAAAATGGTCATGTCACTTTTTTCAGTGTCATTGTAATTTTGAATGGCCACTAAATGAACTGTGGTAAGTCGAGAACTACCTGTACTTATGCAAGGATAGCTGGGGGAAAACGCACTGACTAAACTGAAAACTGTGGACAACTGGTGTCTACAGGCGCCCAGCTACTAACCGTTCCAAGTACCTTGAAAGTTACTTTTCAGTATTCATTCCCGTTATTTACAAGTTTCATAAAAAACTTTTGATTTTCTGAATTTCTACTGAACAGACTGTATGCAACAGAATAAATTCCAGTGATTTGTGTCATTTGCACAAAGATATAATCATGCCAATGATAAAGGCATGATGATTACTCTTTGTTCTTTCAGATTTAGAAAATAGCAGTCCCGTCATTAGTTCATTAAGAGGTTTCTCTGTATTTCTGACCAAGTTCAGTCTCTATGCTCTGAATCTAGGGGAGCCTAGAGTAAAGATTCTCAATTGCCTCTCTTGCAACAGCTCAAAGCATCTGCTTTTACAAAGGATAGGCTCACGAATCTGTCTTAAATATAATGAGAAGGAAAGAAAGATGAAGACCAATAAATTAAGGAAGACAAGGGTTAAACTGCACAATCCTCTATTACAGGCAGTTACTTCAAAAGCCAGAGAGTTTCGTTCTGATAACGATACTGGAAATAAGCCGTGTTGCATCACAGAGTTTCTGTTGCAAGCGCAGGAGAAATGTTTATCTCATAAATGTTCTCAGTAATAAAAATGACAGCCAGCCAACAAATCTTAAGAACTGGAGAAACATGATGGATCCATGATCATACAAAACAAGAAAAAGACATAAAGCTTTCTTTATATTTCAGGTATGCACACAACCTAGAAAGGTATTTTTAAGAGGAAAATGCTAAATTTAAATAGAAGTTCATAGCTCAGTTGATAGTGATAGCACCTCTAAGCCCAGTCTTCAGCCCAGTCAAGCAATTTTTACTTATTTCAAGTCCCAACTTGGTTCCCAGTAGAATGACTTCCACTGAGCTGAAGTTTATAACTAAGCTGGCTTTCCAACACATCTTGTATTTTTTCTTTGACTCTGGACTTGGGAAAGGGGATGTAAAGTCATATTACTTAATGGCATTTCTGCTGCATAATTTAACAGTATTTGGATTTTGGGGATGTGGTGGCTCAGTGGCTAAGACGCTGAGCTTGTCGATCAACAGTTCAGTGGTTTGCATCCCTAGTGCTGCATAACAGGTTGAGTTCCAGTTACTTGTCCGAGCTTCTGCCAACCTAGCAGTTCAAAAGCACATAAAAAATGCAAGTAGAAAAAATAGGGACCACCTTTGGTGGGAAGGTAACAGCATTCCGTGTGCCTTTGGCGTTTAGTCATGAGAGCCATATAACCATGGAGACGTCTTTGGACAGTGCTGACTCTTCGGCTTTAAAACGGAGATGAGCACTGCCAGCTAGAGTCGGGAACAACTAGCACATATGTGCAAGGGGAACATATGTGCTAGTTTAAAATCCAACCTTTTTAAAATCCAACCTTTACTTGGATTTTAAACAGGGTTAAAAAAATGCACCTTTTATATTTGGACTTTTTATTTATCAGAGTTGCATTATTTTTGTTGTTGTTACTGCTACTGCTGTTATGTCCAAGCTCTTAGCAGAAGTGTGGTATAAATCTAAAACAGCAAGAATATTCTGGAGTGGAAAGGCAGAAATGTTTGAATTCTTTTACATTAAAATATTTCAAATTCAAACTTAGATAGAAAACATTTACCTGGTAGACGTTGCTATTTTGTTCTTAATTACATAGAAATTCTATTGATGTTACTTACCTTGCTATGTAATATAATACATCATTAATAATATGATCCATAAATTTCCCAGAACCTCTGCCCCCAGTGTAGGACCTTAATTTCACCATAATTGCTCTTTCATTGCTTTCTGAAAACTATTAATATGGACAAAATAAATAGATTCAATTTCATTTGTAAATTAAGGCTTTCCCGTAGATTGGCAGTAGCAGACTTTTGAATCTGTGGCTAAAACATAAACAAAGTTTATGAGGGTACACTCTAGACCCAGTTTATTCATTTAAGGTTCAACTTCAATATTTAACCGGGCTGTTTTGCTCCAGTTGTTAAGCAAATTATTATTTCTCTCTATTTCAGGATGAATTGGAAAAGGAGGGGAGAGAAATCTATTGATTATGCAACAAAATGGGAAGAATCCAATTTGATTTATTACAGTATTGCATATTATTCAGTTGGGGATAATGGAGGGTAGTGCATCCCCTACCCCAGCATCTGAAATCAGTTTTAATGGTTGCTTAGTGGTTGATAGTATCTTCCTCTTCCCTCAGTTGTCTCAATGTTGAGGTTCAGGAATTATCATGTCCCCAAACTGGGAAAAGCTGTTTACACAAAACCCATCCTCTTCTTTTCCAGACAATCTGACAGAATTGGCACTATCTTATCCAACCTATATTAACTCAACTTTACCCTGAGAAATAGTATCAGTTGACAGAGATGGACCTGAAATGGGTAAAATGGAAGAATAGCTAGTCTTGCCATAACTTAATATAACTCTCCAAATCTCAATATTTTCTACCTGTAAACATTCCCTCTAGACCATAAGAACACTTGAAATTGGTCCAACACACTCTCCATCACTTCAGTGGGATTCTTCTAACTTCTTCTAAGTTTAAGTCTGGTTTCAATTCTTTTTCTAGCAATCAGATTTTTATAAATCTGATTGCTAGAAAAAGCAGATTTTATATAGGTTTGGCAGTACACATGACTACTTGCCACAGCATACTGTTGGATAAAACAATCTTCTCATTGAAGGAAGGTATTTTCTTTCACAGAAATCAGATCTTTTGGGAAAAGCTGCATACTGTAGATAAATCTTAATAGTGGTACCTTGGTACTCAACTGCTTTGTAAAACTCATCAAATTTATTTGCGAAAATTTTATCCCGGTATTCTTTTGTTTAGTACTCCATGCACAAACTAGAACTTGGAGTCAGCTGCCTTGTAACTCATTATATTATTGCTTACGATAAAAAAGTTTGGTAGTCATCGTTTTCGGTATTCATTAAGCCTCCTGGAACCAATTAACAATGAGTACCAAGATACCACTGTAGTCCTCAGCATCTCCAGATAAACATGAAAAAGACTCTTGTCCAAACTCTGTAAAGTTAGTGCTGAGCAGTTTTCCAGACTTGCCACCATCCAGATGTTAGGGCTGCAATTCTTAAAATCCCGACACTTCCAGGAAGCATTATGCTGGGGAAGGTTGAGCAAGGTCAAATGAAATGGAACAAAATGGACCATTTGCCAGTCTGTAGAGTCACTTCTATCCTTCAGAGACTACAATTTAAGAAAAGCGAAGCTTTCACAGTACAACATGTGACACCTCCACTGAATGCACAGTGGTACAGCCATCATGTTGTGGTACACATAAAACACAAGAAAAATAAGAGAGGAAAAACTCAGGTGAGACAGTGGACTCAGAAGCCAAAAACGTGCTATGTAGGAAGAACAAAACTAAGAAACAATTATGGCCATAGAATCTCTTTATTCAAACAGAACACATACATACTTACATACACACATACATACACACACACACACACAGGGAAAAAGAAAACAAAACAAAATGGCATGACACAGACAACGCAAAAGGCCACTTTTCTCTTTTTGTGATTTTAAGAGCTTCATGAAATATTGCCACTTATATTGAGGGATGAGAAGAGGGAGACAGGAGGGGTACAAATCTACTATCTGCAAGTACAGAGGGGGTGGAAGGGAGGCGTTTACTTCTTATACAAGAATATTTCCCATCACAACTTCTCATCCTACGCCAGATGTTCAGACGCTGACCTCTGCAAAACCCGGTTTTCAATCTGTCTCACTTCCTTTCTCCCCTATCAAGAGAGCAGGCTGACATAAAATCCTCCCCCATTTCTTGGTTGAGTTTTGCCATGCTCTTGCCCAATTTGGTAGAGAGGGGGCAAAGATGGCATAGTGATTTTGATTGTTTGGTTGCTTTCAAGAGTTACAGAAAGTCCAGATCAGAGATGGGGGGAAAAAAAACCAACATAATTCTGGGATTTGGGAGGAGATAATTCTGTTTTCTAGGAGTCACACAAGAAAATTATAATTTAATGGGGGTAAGGACTGTAAATGGAGACTCTTGATCATCATCATCATAAAAAAAAGGTGGCATAATGAGGATAGTTTGGAGCAAATCTTGCAGAAAGGAGAGCCTGCGATTCAGGTCTACAAGGGTAGTTTGAGTCTTGCGTATTACAAAGTGTAGAATTCTCACTAGGAACTCAAGAAATGGCAGCAGAGTTTTTCAAGAGTCAAAAAACTGCCCCCACACAATTCATAACTTTCTTTTCTTTTTTAGTGGGGGAGAAAGAAGAAGAAATTTAAATTACATTTTAGGAATGTGCTGTAGATATGTAAGAAAACTCCTGTAAAATGGATTCTGGGTTGTGATGGGGAGATATGACAAGTAATTGCTGCAGTATGGACACAGAGTAGGCCAATATTTAAAGATTAAGGCTTATCTGTTACACCACGGCTGGTTATTTACCAACAACACTGAAATGGGGTGGGAGGACTGTCAATAGGTGCTAACAAAGCAGCAATACAGAATTCCCTGCTACACCTCTTAAAAATGAATGGCTTCTCCAAGGACACGATAAGTCACTTCGGACTGAAGGAATGACAGAATCTAGCGGTCTCTCATTCTACCAATGCAACTGGTACTTGGGCCTGTGGAAAAGATCTCTTTCACCACTTACAAAATGGGTGTTTAAAGACTGCAGGAAAAAATAGCTGGAAAGGGCAGAATCCAATGGGAAGAGAATGAGAAGACAACTGACAACCAAGCGAGTGGTGACTATGCACTGGGAGGGGATGAAACAGGAAGAATCAAGATGAAAACTTTTACAGGTTCCAATCCAGGATTCACAAGTGGCAATAAAGAGATTTGAAGTCTTACTGAGCAAATTGGTGGAAAATTCCAAGTTAACTATGGGCAGTTCTGGAGAGGTGTTGCTAATATTGTTTGGCCAACAGATCAGAAAAGTCTTCTCTGCTTTCTGATGTGGGCTACCCAGTAGGTTCTCTTCAGGGGATCAGCTAAAACATCATGGGGGGTTGGGAGTGGGGAAGGCGGTGGATCTAGCACTTGCTAAAATGCAAACAGGGTTCCATCCCAATAGGAAAAAGAGACTGTGTGTCTCATAAATTCCATCTCACATGCTGCTGTCCTAACCTTTACCATTAGCAAAGCCCATTATGCCTGTTTGAACCAAGCCCATTTTGATTATCCTGTGTGATGCCTCTAGTAATTGCGCCTACCTCCCTGTGGATCAAATGTGTAGATGGAAGAAGTGTGCTTGCAAGTGGGACATTCAATGGTCATGAGAAAGGGAGTTCCTTGACGGGTTTTCTCCCCACCCACCTGGCACTACCCCCCCCATCAGAAGACTTCTGATATGATTCAAGCATCAATTTTAATTGCATCAAAGACAGGTTTACTCAGTGCAGCAGTGTGTATGAATGCATATTGAGGAGAGGGGATGCAGGGGAGAGGCCTTGTGCCAAAGGTTGCTGCCCCTTGCCAGAGTCAGGGGGAGGGGGGGGGGAGAAACACCATTGCTGGGATTCGCCAAACGATGTGCCAGAAGGAGGAGGATGTTGCGACCCTCGTACACACATCCATTTCTCTCACAGGTGCTTGTTGGAACCAGACTCTTCAGTGATTGCTTGGGGGGGAGGGGGAGATAGGGAGAGAGGGCTGGGCCCTTTCGTTGCCCCTTGCTGCTTTCTCTTCTGCCCCCCGCCTGCCCATAGGGGTGAAGGCACCGGAAGGACTGGGGACAGTCCCTGGCAAAATAGACTTGATCGAGCAAGCAGCCGTGGTTCTTTCCCAGTGACGAGACCCACTGAGTGCCTTTATCTGGGAAGGAATAAAAAGAGAGAAAAGTTAGCTTTTTGGCCTCTTGCTTCACAGAAAGTCATGCAAGCAAAACGGGAAAGTGTGACATAACCCGGACTTCTGTCCCAGTTGAAATTAATTGTGCTAGTTTCTGCCCATTTCCCCAATTTTTCAAGATGTTCTTGAATCTTGATATTGCCCCCTAAGGCATTTGCTGTCTCTCATATATTTATTATCTACAAATATGATAATAATTTTTTTAACCTCTCATTCTAGACAGTTATAAATATTTTAAACAACACAGGATCTAACCTTGGTGATATGCCACTTGACACTTTCCCTCAACACAACACACAGCCATCCTTTGTGTCTATCAGACATAAAGCTGATAGCTGCCTTATCTGAAAGGTATTTTTCTTAAACATGAATCTCTCCAAGTTCTCTTTAGGAAGTGCTACTATCTGTTGCTTTTGGTTAAAAAATTAATTGCAACTAACTCTTCCTCTTGCAGAAAAACCTCCAAAAAACAAACAAACCAGAAGTGCTTCCTTTTGAACTGGGGGAATGGGCAGGGGTGGGAACAAACGCTTTTACAATTCCCTTTTCTTCCTTTCTAAATCTTGAATGGGATATTTGCCAACATCTCTCACCTTTTTGGGGGGTGGGAATCAATGCTGTTAATTATTCATTGTCATTAGTTATTGATTTGGATATCTGGCCTAAAAAGAGTTCTCTCGGAAAAAAAAGCCAGGTTTGGAAGTCGTCCCCACTTCCTTCTCCCTCCCATTTCACCAAGGCTGTTCCTTCCTTTCTTCCCCCTCTAACTGATTTGTTGGGCCCTAACTGTCCCAGGTGTTGAAAACCCCAGGATGAAACCTCCTTCTGTGTATGGGCTGCGGCGAAGCACCTGGGAGTGGTCGTGGCCATTGTGCCGTGGCAAAAGACTGGGGGAGGGCCAGCCAAGGAGAAAAGTTTGTGGCTAATAACCCAGAGGAGAAAACCTTGAGACAAAACAGGCAAGGAGAAGGGTTCGAGCCAAAAAGTCCCATTCCAAATCTGGACATTTTGCAACTGACTGTCAACCTGCATCCTCCAAAATAAGCTTCTAGTGCTAGTAGCTTCAGCATCTTTTTCTAAAGCAAGCAGCAGCTATGGGCAGACCAGATAAGTGAACTGAGAGGACTGCCAATCAACACAAAAGGAAAAATGGCCAGGATTGGAGAACAGGGTCAAATGGCATATAGAGTATTTTGCTTCAATTATTAGAAATTAAGATAAAGAGTTATGTAGGGCAATGGAAATCCCATCTTGATTAATGTAGTCTTTATGGAGTTTTCCTGTTTGACTTCAAAGACAACACTAAGCCTGCCCAACCTATGTAATTCCCAATTATTCTTTATGACCTTTAATGGCTAGGGGTCGTTTCCCCTTTTAAAGTCAAGTTAACAAATTGCTAGGAAAGATAGGTAGTCCTCAACTCGATCATTCATTTAGCAACTGTTTGAAGTTATGATAGTGCTAAAAAAAGTGACTTACAATCAGTCGTTGTTACTTATGACTGTCACACCATTCCAGGGTCATGT
Organism: Coluber constrictor foxii; assembly: GCA_038048745.1. Taxonomy (NCBI): domain Eukaryota; kingdom Metazoa; phylum Chordata; class Lepidosauria; order Squamata; family Colubridae; genus Coluber; species Coluber constrictor. The sequence continues at coordinate 57,626,553 of CM075961.1, read as the reverse complement.
GATTGCCATGTGTGACCTTTCCAGTTAGATTCTGACAAGCAAAGTCAATAGCAGGAAGCCAGATTCATTTAAATTTTATAACAAAAAAAGGAGACTATAAAACTGGAGACTGTCATGTAATGACAGTAAAATAGTAATAGTTGTTTCATAACTAAGCAATAGCGCTTAGTGACAGAGGTTCTCATCTCAATTGTGGTCGTTAAGTTGAGGACTACACAACTATATACAGTTGTGGAGGCACCTGATAAAAGAACTACAGTGATAAGAAAGGGAATATTTCTCTAATAGATAAAAAGTCTTAATTTTATTATTATTATTTTAAGAAAAATAAAAACAAATGAGGAGAGCCATAACATTTTGGTCATAAGGAGATCCAAAGCTTTGGAAGTATCATCCAATGAAATAATTTGTAGTAGGATTTTAAAAGATGGAAAGAAAAACACCTGATTGTTTCCACAGGTAGTTTTTAAAAGGAAAATGGAAATTACTGGTTTTACTGTTAGTAAAACACTGCTAGGATAGAAATGTCGCTAAAAATTACTCAATTATATAAAATTGTGATAAATTTTTTATCCTCCTCAGAGATTACCTTTTATGACTGAATTATTTTCTGACCAAATACAGGCAGTCCTCCACTTACAACAGTTCACTTAGTCACCATTCAAAGTTACAACGGCACTAAAAAAAGTGACTTTCGACCATATTTCACACTTATGACCATTGTAGCATCCCCATAGTCATGTGACTTCCATTCAGGTGTTTGATAACTGACTCACATTTATGACAGTTGCAGGGTTCCTGGATTATGTGATCATCTTTTGCCACTTTCTGACAAGCAAAATCAATGGGGGAAGCCAGATTCACTTAACAACCGGATTACTAATTTAATAACTGCACGGATCCACTTAACAAATGTGGCAAGAAAAGCTGTAAAATGGGGCAAAAGCTATTGATAAGCTAATAGTAAGGACTCTTGCTATATATTGGTCCTTTCCCCCCAAAATGTCAATATTTGCATGCTTATGTTTGTACTGAGCACTTTCATATGCTTACCTTTGTAACATTATTGCTTTATATTTGTCAAAACAAAAATCATAGAGTACACTTTACATAAAGTTAACTCCAATGAGTTAACTTTATGTAAAAAAAGGTTCTACTGCTGGGAAAATGTTTTTTAAGCTTCAAAAGCAGTAGAAAAAAATTAAAAATTGTAGGATTAGGGGGAAGAGACAAGAAAGCGTTTGTGTCTGCAAACTCTATCGTATTTTGTGATTAAAGACTTCCAGAAAACCTTGCCTGATAAGCCTATTTCCAACTACATCTAACCTCCACTCTCGCTGCCTTATAATGAATAATTTGAGATTGCCTTCTTGCAACTATCAAATTCCTCTTCTGTGATTATCAAATTCCTCTTCTGTGACTTAATCCCAACCGCCTACAATATTTTACCTGGCTGCCGATTGCTGCTGTTGCTCTATCTGTGGGTTGCTGTGCTCAAGTTGTGGAGTTTCTGTTGTCCCCTGAAGTGGCTGGGTGGAATCAGAGGTAGATGGGGGAGGTTCTCTTGTGCTGTTGAAGAAGGTGAGGGAAGGCAGGGAAAGGAAGACTACCTTAGCACCGTGACGTGGATTACTTTTATATTCGTAGTCCCAAACAGTGAATATAGGAAAACAATACAGAAGATCATAGGTCTGAGGAAGTTTTTCTTCTTTTAGTTTTAATACCTGCAATTTTCAGTTCTTTATTTTTTTAAGTCAGTCTCTCTCAAGTTGCCTATTCCCCAGCTTTTCATTTTGCCATGGTCGTTGGTTCTCTGTTTTAGAGCTGTTTTTAGTCTGGTGTTTCTTCCTTTTTTTCCCCAACATCTCAGCCTAACCTACTTTCTAGGATTTCCTGTTGATTCCATGTGTTCATTAAGTCTGACTCTGCTTAAACTTTTTAAGATCAACCAAGGTTAGCCAGGCACTGCCCTCTAGTTGGGCCCTCTTCTTATATACCTGGAGTTTCCATTATCACTAATGCATACTTGCAGACTTGATATTGCTCCTTTAACAATCCTACAGAGCCAGTGACCTCACAGATTACATTTCAGAATCTTACCTGGCTACAGTTGCCACGATAGAAGAGTTTGGTGGGTTTCTCTCTTCTGGAGGGCCTGTGTCTGGAGTGGGAGGATCCTGTGGAACACTAGAGACTTCTATAAAAGGGCAAAAAAAAAAAAAAGACTAACCAATCAGACCTAGATAAGGGGTGGGAAATACATGCTCTGTTAGAGAGGATAATGATAGTTCTGGAGGGAAAGCCAATCCTTACCTAGCTATCATCTATCCCAAACCTTCATCTCCACAGTGTTAATATTTCTGAGGATTAAGGGTACAATAACTGTCCTTCCCCCACTTACTTCCTCCCCTATTCATATGGATTAGTCCAGGGGAACCAGCGGCTCTTCAAAAGTTATTGGGCTCCAATTGCTGTTAGCTATAAAGATAGCAAATACTGAATGGTAGTCTACCAACATGGGGGAAACTAAGGATGATCTAAATTCGCAGTAATCACAAGTGGATGGACTGTAGGTTGAAGATTCAAGGAAGCTTTTGGGAACACAAGGCCAAGAGACTCCTCCTGGACAGCATGGGAGTTGACCATTCAAAGATGCAGGAGAAGAGATAAGCAGGAGCGGTGAGAGAGACAGGTAATACAGGCATTGTGCAAAGGATCAGGATGATGGAGTTGGATAAAGTAGGCTGAACTCCCTGCCAAGATACAAAACCAACTGTATTGCTGAGGCATTAGCTGGGTTGTTAAAGGTAGAATCTGATCAAATTTTTAGTAGGATTGTCAAAGTTTACAAGATGAACTCACGTGTGGCCAGACAAAGGAATTTGCCTAGAGATGTTGTTGTTTATTTTACTGATAGAAGACTGAGGAATGATATTCTGCAGAAGTCCTACCTGGCCACCATTCAGGTGAAAGGATATCAGATTGGTGTATATAAAGAGTTACCACCTAAGATGCTAAGAGACAGAAAGGATTTTGGATTCCTGGTGACTGAATTGAAAAGATGCCAGATTCCATTTAGATGGGATGCCCCAGTTGGTATAATTTTGAGATATGAAGATGTGAGATATCGTTTAAACACTATTGAAAAAGCAGAAAACTTTTACTACAATATTTTTAAAAGGCCTGCTACATCTCCACGTTCATCCACATTGCTACCTATAGAAGAAGGTACTAAAGATAAAGAATTGGAAAGAGAGACTGAAGAATACTGCAAGCAGATGGAATTAGAAACTCAAAGAGCAATAGAAGAAACTCAAGGAGCAGTAGGTGGTTTTTCAGATGATCTTCTCATGGATTTCTCAGAGCCTAAAATAAAGCACCCCAGAGGTACAAGAGAGGTGGCACTGGACCTTGAACTGTTGGCGCAGGAACCGAAAGATAAACGTATAACTCGAGCAGCTGAGAAGCAAATGTTAGAGAAGCAAAAACAGCAGAGGTCCAGTACACCACAAGAGAAGAAGGGGGACAATGGTAAACCACAGAAATCAGAATCCATGGGAGGAGCTAGACCGAAGACTACTGCTCTGCAACAGAATCTTCGGCAATTGCTCGATTCGCTTCGTGAAACTTCAAATGACAGTTAAATTCCTATCCTGGAATGTGAATGGACTGAATTCTCCACAGAAAAGAAGGAAAATATTTCATTATTTGAGACAATTTAAAAATGATGTTGTCTGCCTGCAAGAAACTCATATTAGAACTCAGGATCAGAAATATTTGATAAACTCTAAATTAGGAACACATTTTCTATCTTCAAGCCCGGAAAAAAAGAATAGAGTAGTGTTGTATATCTCCAAAAGAATACCAGCTAAAATTGTAGAAACAGATAATAATGGAAGATATATTGCAATTGAAATAAATTTACAGAATGATCCATTGCTTTTGATTGGAATTTACGCCCCCAACCAACAGCAGGAAAATTTTTATAAATTATTATATGCTAAAATATTACAATGGAATTACAATTCTATTTTGATTATGGGGGACTGGAATGGGGTGACTGACATTAAAACTGATAAAAAGAGTTTGGCAAAATCAGGGATTAAATTACCACAGACTTTTTTTGCTATGAAAGAGGACCTGGAATTAAAAGATGTATGGAGAGTTCAGAATCCAAAGGAATTGGATTTTACATTTTTTTCAGATCGACATAGATCCTTTTCAAGAATTGATTTTATCCTGGTTATACCTGATTTACTTACTAAAACAACAAAGACCAAAATATTTCCTAGAACGCTAACGGATCATAGTCCAATATGGATAGAAATAGAATTGGAGAAGAAAGAGAGAAAATCTTGGAGATCGAATGAGAATTTGTTTAGATATGAAAAGAATATATCTGATCTTAAAAAACATGTGAAGGAATTTTTTCAAATGAATTTGAATAAGGGTACACCCATTGAAATCGTCTGGGATGCGAGTAAGGCATATATGAGAGGTGTATTGATTTATATGAATTCTAAGCATAGGTTACTTCAACAAAGGAAAAGAACAGAACTGGAATCAGAGATAAAGAAAAAGGAACAACTACATATTAAAAATCCTTTAGATAATAAATTGCAAGAATCCATAAAACTTCTGAAAGACCAATTCCAAATGCTTATAGCAGAACAAACGGCAACCAATTTACAATATGCAAAACATAATACATTCTGTAATGCTAACAAACTGAGCAGATGGTTGGCATATACATTGAGAAAACAGCGATACTCTCGAATTATTGATACTATTGAATATGGAGGAAAAGAAGTTTTTCAACAAAATTTAATAAAACAAACATTTCTAGATTATTACTCTAAATTATACCATAAAGATAACATAAACAATGAGCTTATAGATGAGTATCTCAAAAGAACTAGAATTACAAAAATTTCTAGTGTACAAAAGGAAAGATTGAATCAAGTAATAACCTCTGAAGAGATTATATTTGCAATTAAACAATTGAAAACAGCTAAAGCTCCTGGGACGGATGGTTTGACAGCAGTGTATTACAAAACTTTACAAACAGAACTAATTGAGCATCTTAAGGATTTATTCTGCAGTATACAACAGGGAGAAAAAATACCCCCATCGTAGAAAACGGCCTTTATTTCATTGATACCTAAGGAGGATGGTTCTACAAAACCAGAAAACTTCAGACCAATATCTCTTTTGAATACGGATTATAAAATCTTTGCAAAAGTATTAGCCAACAGATTGATGCCAATTATCCAAGAGGTGATTCATCATGATCAAGCTGGATTTATAGAGGGCAGATACATGAAGGATAACGTAAGGCAACTCATAGACTTATTGGACTATCTTGAGAAAAGTAAACAGATTCCCTGCAGTGCTGGTGTTTTTGGATGCGGAAAAGGCCTTTGATCGAGTTAATTGGAATTTTCTACTAAAGACTTTGTCTAAAATGAACTTTGGGGACCAGTTTGTCCAGGCAATATCAGCAATTTACCAAGAGCAAACTGCGCAAATTATTATCAATGGACGTTTAACAACAAATTTTAATATACAAAAGGGAACAAGACAAGGATGTCCGCTATCCCCATTGTTGTTTATCCTAACTTTAGAAGTCTTGTTGAACTCAATACGGGACTCGAACGTTTTGAAGGGAATAGTAATAAGGCATAAGGGCTACAGAATAAGAGCATTGGCAGACGATCTGGTGGTTACCTTAACACAGCCTTTGGAATCAATCATCCACATGAAACATAGTATAGAGGAATATGGTTTAGTCTCAGGATTTAGACTGAACCAGAAAAAAACAAAGATGATAGTTAAAAATATGTCGGAAGCCCAAAAGAAGGAACTGGAAAGGTTGGCAGGATTTGAAATAGTCTCAAAGGTGAAATATCTAGGAGTGCAGGTTGCAGCTTCAAATATAAAACTTTTTCAAAATAATTATGAAGTTTTGTGGAGAAAGATGCAAAACGATTTGGAAAATTGGAAAAAACTGCAACTATCTTTACTTGGCAGAATAGCAGCAGTTAAGATGAACATTCTACCTAGATTTCTGTTTTTGTTTCAAATGATTCCGGTGCTCAAAAGTGATAAAACCTTGACTGAGTGGCAATCAGGGTTGAACAAATTTATTTGGAATGAGAGAAAACCAAGAATAAAACTGAAAATCATACAAGATGTGCGGGAAAGAGGCGGCCTTAAAGTTCCCAACTTACAGTTATACTACGAGGCAGCAGCGCTGACACATGTGAGTGATTAGTTTGGAATAACAAAGACTGAAATTTTGAATATAGAAGGCCACGATTTGGAATTTGGTTGGCATGCATACCTATTTTATGACATCCAAGAAATTGGATACTGTTTTCAGAAGTCATATACTCAGAAATTCTTTGTTGAGAGTTTGGAAGAAGCACCAGTCTAACTTGGATTACAAAATACCTTTGTGGTTGGATCTTGGGCATATTACAAATATAAAGTCACTCGGAGGGATTTTATATAAAGAGATACTTTTTACTGATGGGGGCAGCTGGAACTTGAAGTCATCAAAAACTCTGTTGGAAGAAGGGCTTGATTTAACTTGGTTACAGTATAGTCAACTTCAATCAAGATGGAGAGAAGATTACAAAATTGGACTGATGTTGTTGCATGAAGAAGATTTGGTGATGCAGATAAAACAGAAAGGGCCGATGCATATTAAAAGGGTTTATAATAGATTGTTAGAAAGAGATTCAGAGAGTGAATTGGTTAAAGATTGTATGATAAAATGGGCACAAAATTTTGCAGAACCAGTTATGTTGGAAACATGGGAAAAGATATGGGTTCAGAATGTTAAATTTACTCAGGCTCAGAATTTGAGGGAAAATTTTTATAAAATGTTTTATAGGTGGCATTTAGATCCTAAGAAATTGTTGTACATGTACCCTAACATTCAACCAAGATGTTGGAGATGTGATTGTTTAGATGCCACATATTATCGTATATGGTGGACTTGCAGAAAAGTGAAAGCTTTTTGGATTAAACTCTGGTGGGTTATGCAGAATGTTTTGAAGAAGAAGCTTCAATTTTCTCCGCAATTGTTTTTATTGGGTATAGTTAAGGATTTCCCAATGAACGAAACAAGATTGATATTATATATGATCACTGCAGCAGGTTACTTATAGGGCAATATTGGAAAAAAGACATTTTACCTACTATTGAAGAATGGACTTTGAAAATGGCTAGTTTTGCAGAAATGGCAAAGATTTCGGCCTATTTGAAAGATAGATCTCAAGAAATTTTTGCTAGGGAATGGAAGAAATGGATAGATTTTGTGCAGAATAAATACCAAATAAAGAAGTATGTATTTAGTTGAAGAAGGTCAGGTTGTTTAGAGGGTGTACAGCATGCAATGGAAAGAGTAAGTGGAGATAATTAAAATTAGAATAGAGATTGACATATTGATATAGAATTTTACTTGATATATGTGATTTTATTATATATTACATTATATCACTTTTTATTATTATCATATATTATGGGGGATTGACATAGGTAAATAATTATTATTATTAAATTAGACAAATGTTTGATATCTTTATTTTGATTTAACTATTATAATACTATTATATGAGAGAAATGTTTGATATGTTTCACTTGGAGTATAAATGAAGGCAATTATTATTATTATTTGGATGTTATTTTTAGAAAAATACTATTATTAATAGTTGCATTTGATATGTTATCTTATTTGGATTCCACCGTATTCTTTTTGTTTAATATATGTAGACTGTATAAAATAATATTTTTTGTAAGGGAAGCCAAGGGGGGGGGGGATGGGGGGGTAATAATTGGGAGAGAGAAAAATGAAAAATTTGTATTTGTAAAACTTTTCTAATAAAAAAAAAAAAGATGCAGGAGAAGAGATAAGCAGGAGCGGTGAGAGAGACAGGTAATACAGGCATTGTGCAAAGGATCAGGATGATGGAGTTGGATAAAGTAGGACGAACTCCCTGCCAAGATACAAAACCAACTGTATTCCACAGGATAGGCATGTTGTTTTTACAGCTTAATTAGCTTAACCACCTGTTGCAGCTCTGGGCTTCTCAAGAGCAAAGTATTACAAACAGACACACACATAATTTTGGAAACTAAAGGTCATAAATTGCTTTTCTACCTATATATAAAAATAAATTTTATTCTCACTAGCTTCTAACTGAAATTCAACTTTTCATTCAATAAGGCTACATTTCAGCTGGAGGCTAATGAAAATAAAACTGTATCCCTTCTCTCCCCTCCTCTCACCCCCAATGTATGTGTGAAGGAAAAGAAATGGTGGAGCAGAAAGACTGGGGAAGGCTGAGATGGTCTTCGGGAAGGCTAGGCTATTGTCAAGAGCAAGATGGCCCTTCTGTGATAGCTGCTGAAATGGAAGGATGAACAAGGCAAAGAGGAAAAAGGGAGAAATAGTCCCTGTGTTTTTAGGTCCAAACCTTGGGTGGGAGGAGGCTCCTTCTGATAGGCTGCTATATAGCAACTGTTCTGGATACCACACCCCCTCTGTACCATTACTAGGAAGCAAGGATTCCACTCAGCATGGGGGAGTATTAGCATGCAGGTATGCCACCATTATGGCTGACACTCTTTATCAACAGAATGGGAAATTATAGGAGACATTTTATATTAAGACATCAATTCTGGCCACCATACTTAGGACTTAAGCAAATCTGGTTCATTTCTATTATATTTGTATTATACTAACTTTCTGCTTCAACGTGCAGAAATTACATGTGCAATTTTCATTAGAACACACAAAGAGCTGTGCTGAATTTAATCCAGATTTCAGTTTCCACAGCTCAATGGAAGCCCACAAATAAGTCACAGACCAGATTAGAAAATCAACTCTATAGGAAGGCTAAAGCTACTTTTATTGAGATCAGTTATAACAAAAAAAAAATTGAATCTGATTGTGCTGTATATCTCCTTCTTTGTTGTACGCCAGCGAAATAAGGAAGCATCTCCCCGAGCCACTTCTGATTGTTATCTTGCTGTCCTAGACTTAAAAACAGTTTCAGTCTAGATAATGGATCCTGAATATTTTTGATAAAATAGTTTTCCTTACACTCTACACTTTCTTATTTTCCATTGCAACTAATATGCAAGGACATATAGTATTTGGTGCTGGAGGTAATATTATGACTAGCTACTGTTGGAAACTTTATACCCAGTAGTAGTCTAAATTGCCAACTAAGTCTATATTAGTGGTAACAAATTCCATAGTGTCATTATGCTGTAAGTGATGAAAACAACATTTGTTAATATCTGTTCAGAACTTCTCAACCTTCAGCTTAGTTAGATTAACCCATAGTTCCACTATTATGGAAGATGGCATCAATTTTCTCAATACTCTTTTAACACACCCTCCCTGGACTCAATTCACCTTTAGCACAGCCTCACTGGAGATAATTTTTCATAAACTAAAGCCTCCAAATTAAAATCTTCCTGAAATATTTCTCTACTTTTGTGTTGCTGTTTTGCCTTTTCCAGCTCTGCTGACAGAACGATTAAAAAAAAAACCTGCAGTGTTTATTTGTACAAAAGAAATGTGATAGATTGAGTGAATGTCACTGTTGGCTTTGCTCAGATTCTTATTCTCCTGAGATTGTTAGCTTTGATCACTTCAACACCTGCCTTTATATTGATCCCTTTGAAAATATGAACTAAAAATTTATATATACTCATTTTTGTCCCAGTGTGTATGTATTTTTCAGTAGTTTTGTAAGAATAAAGTACATTGATTTTGGATACAATAAAGCCGTTTCTAAAGAATCAATATTGCTCACCTTCTACTTGGGATCCATTATTTTGTGCCACTTCCTGAGAGAGGATGGCTGGCTCTGTGATCATTTTAGAAGAACTAGCAAAACAAAATAATAATTGACAAAATTACCATCAGACAATTGCAGAATGTTTTACTTGGAAGAGCTTATATCCTAAGATGATGCCCTTAATATTAATAACCACAACATCTGTCTTATCCCTTCTCCTTGGGAAGGACTTGTTAGGTGGACAAAAATGCCAGCTCTAAGTAACTAGCTGACTCTGTGACCAAACAACGTCCTGAAAACTGAGCTGAAGAATCTTCTTCTATGAGAAGTGAAATGTCTTCAAAGAAAAACAAGGAAGTCCATTTGTCTCTTGAAAAAGCATCTTTGGGACAACTATGACCCAGATGACTGAGAATCCCCATAAACAACCAAATGAGTAAAAAGTCCAAAAAATCCTTCCTTAGCTGCTTTAAATTGACTATATAGACCCCAGTGTGAGTCACTGAATTTGTTATTTCTCCTCTAAGCTTCTCTTCTCATCGCTTCCAATTCTGTTTGCCCTGGACCCTACCCTACCCCTAACTGTTGCGGAAATGAGCAAAATCTGATCAATGGCAACATTCAGCTTCCAGTGCACTTCTTGATTCTATCACCAAAACTTGATGGCAAAATGATGTTGTCCAGCAGTTCAACTATAGTGTGTGTGTGTGTGTGTGTGTGTGTGTGTGTGTGTGTGTGTGTGTGTGTGTGTGTTGGGTCATGGTAGTGGTGGCAAGAAATGGGATAATTTAAGCCCCTGTGAGATATATCCATTTTACCCTTTAACATCCATTATGCTTCCAACATAGGCACACAGAAGGGCCTGAAAGCCCCAATCCCTGAAAGACATGGTTCAGAGTCTAATTGATGTTTTCTTCAATCCCCAAATGACTAAACATTTAAGCATTCCAAAGCCTCACCTCTCTTGCTGTACAGTGGGTTCTGGAAAGGAGGCCCAATTCTCATCTTTGCCAGAGCAGGAGGCACCTGAGTTAGGTTGGTCCCACACTGCTGCTCCTGTATCAGCTGCCACCAGTTGTGAGGATTTCGTAGACTTTGAGGACAGATCAGATCTGTCTGCCCAGCTAGGATCTAGGAAAGATCACATTTGCACAGTAGATACTTATCTGGTGCTGGAACATACTACAGGAGATAACTAGCTCTATTTCATGTTCCTGTAACTGTTATAATAGTCTCCCCCGATCGATTGCTCATCAGATATGCTGGGTTAACATTGCTCAATATTCAGAAATTACTAGGATTATTGGATGGAAATGTTGGGACTTGAAGTCTTAACACATCAGGAGAACAGCTGGTTGGGGAAAGCTGGGTGCAACTCTACCACAACTGCTGATTTCTCTTTGGCATAATGAAAATGAAGGTTTCCCCAATTGAGTACATGTAAGTCAAATTATATGGATACAGGTTAGGATGAAAGCCCAAATCAAACCAAGTTTGTTCTAAATCCAAGTTTTGTCTTGAACCTGTAACCATAAATTTCTGTGCTTTTATGTTTTCTTGATTCTCAAGATGCCAAAAACAGAAGGCATATTTCAAAAGAAGAGTTTCAAGACACACTATTATGTGCAAATAACCTAAGAAACTAGGCTATACGGCAAGATCTTGGTATAAATCAAATCTTGGTGCAATGTGGGAAAAGAGGCATTTTTTTATTCAGCATTTCTTTACATTATTATTCATTCTTCAATTATACCAATAATGTCCAGAGATTGAGAAGATGATGATCAGACCTAATCCAGATCACCTTTTCTCAGCTAAAGAACCAATTATTTTTATGCCAAAAGACTTTTACTTTCAAGAAAATTATTTCCTAACCATGAAATAAATAAAGGTGAAAAAATGTGGTACTCCTGTTTCCAGCAACCCTGGGAAACATGAGGAAGCTGGGAGCTTAAATTCAACAATATCTTGGGGGTGGTTCATAAATGGGGTGATTTGACAATAGGTACTATGGAGAAAACCTCACTTTGGTAGTTTTTCAAGGAATGTTATAAGTTTTCTTTTATTGCGCCATAATGTCATTTCTCCTTTAATACCAGTGTATTAGATCCAGTTGTCCCTCCTTTTTTCATTTGTAATATACTCATGAGTATTGCATAAGAAGCAGGTAGCTATAACTGGGTAAACTTGGAACTTTTGCTCCCAAGAATTTTAAACCAGAATTAAGCTACATTCCTGATGAAGGAGAAGATTAGGGCTACAGTTCTAAGGATTCAGCTAGAAGACTGCAAATCAGCAGCAGATTTGCGTGGAAGAACATGTGAGAATGAAGCTCTCTGCCCCTGCCAAGTATATGTCTTGTGGCTTAAATAACAGCATCTTCAGCCAAAGAAAGTCAGAGCTATTGACAGAAGAATGAAACTGTAAGAGCCAAGTAGCTAATTTGGCTAGGATAATACTCCTTGAAAATAATATAAAATTGTAACTCTCAGCAAAAGTGAACAACCATTCAAACAAACAAAAAAAACCAAACCTAGTTATTTTCTACAAAATTATTTCAAATCCTAGATTTGAAAATATTACAAATCCTAGATTTCTTTATTAAATTTTTATGCCACGCATCTTTCCTATAAGGCAAGTCTTATCCAAGTTGAAGCACTCTTTATTAATGACAAGCATGTTACTTTATTCAATGTAGTGTAATGCTTATTTCAGAACTCATTTTTAAAGGGGATAAATGCTATTTCATTCTTGTTCCTACATATTACACCATGGACTGCTCCTGTTTAGATCTTTCCCTCCATTCCATTAGGTCTCATTACTAAGATAAGCACAACAATTTCAAATCAGAAAAAGAATTCCTGGTGGCAGAAACATCAGGAACAACCTTACCTTACTTCCTAGAGGAATTTATTCCCCATTATTAAAGGATGCCCAAACAAGCAGATAGCAGCTTGCCTGTTTCAACGCTTATCAACCAACCCCAACAACCCAATCTCTGAGTTCTGACCTCCTAATGTCCTTTCCGCTTCCATTTGTTCACCACAGCCATTACTGACAGGGATGGCCTCTCCATCTCCCCCACCAGGATCCTCTTCCTCACCCCCTTCACCTTCTGAGTCTTCACTATCTTCACTATCTGTGCTACCAAGTCTTCTGTAAAAGGGAGAGAAAATCAGATAAAATAAGAGTTATTCCACACTTGCGATAAGCTGAGGGCATATACCAGTCCAATATCTGATTTTTTTTTCATATAGATGGTTTAGTAGTTAGATGGCCTAGACATTGGTATTTGAACCTAGATCTTCTTAATGTTTATATTTTACTGTGCTCTACTAATCTAGATGAAATGTTAATGTATATTGCCAGTCCATGTATGACATATGCTGAATAAATAAATTCCCCAATTGCCTATAACCAGCTCTACTCCAGTGGACTCCCTTTTCTGCAGCTGCACATCACAATATAATGTGTTTAGTTTGGTGTTGGATTAATATCTGTGAGCCAATCTGCTAAAGTGTGCTCAACGAATTGTGGCTTAATTCCATTTATAAATATAGCCATAGAAGCAAGCTACTGGTCCATTTAACAGAATATAATGTACCAATTTCCTCCTCTAAATAACACTAAAAGTGGCTTTAAGCAAATAGAAGTGCTGAACTCTATAATAGTAGCATCATTACATTATCAATCCCAATCCCAATCCCAATCTGTATTTTAAGCCTATTTTACTGTAGAAGATAGGCTTAAGATACAGACGGATCTTGACAGACTTGAACACTGGGTGCTATCTAACAAAATGAAATTGGTGAAAAAAGTAAGGTTCTCCATTTAGGCACGAAAAAACAAATGCACAGGTATAGTATAGGTGGTACTTTGCTCAATAGTAGTAACTGTGAGAAGCAGCTTAGAGTCCTAGTGGACAATCATTTAAATATGAGCTAGTAGTGTGCTGCACCTGCCAAAAAAGCCAATGTAGTTCTAGGCTGCTCTATAACAGATGGATAGAACCAAGAGCACCTGAAGTGTTAATACTACTTTATAACGCCTTGGTAAGGCCACACTTGGAATACTGCATCAACTTTTGGTTGCCATGATGTAAAAAAGATGTTGAGTCCAGAAAGAGATAGCAGTTTTCCAGTATCTCAGGGGCTGCAACAAAGAAGAGGGAGTCAAGCTATTCTCCAAAGCACCTGAATGCAGGACAAGAAGCAGTGGAGGGAAACTAATCAAGGAGAGAAGCAACCTAGAACTAAGGAGAAATTTCCTGACAGAACAATTAATCAGGGGAACAACTTGCCTCCAGAAATTGTGAATGCTCCAACAACGGAAGTTTTAAGAGGAGATTGGACAACTGTTTGTCTGAAATAGTATAGGGTTTTCTACCTGAGCAGGGGGTAGGACTAGAAGACCTCCAAGGTCCTTTCCAATTTTGATTCTGTTCTGTTCTGCTCTATTCTTATGACCCTTGGAGCCCAAATTGTTTCTGAAAATGCAAATGCATTCCCTAGATATATATATTTATTTATGAAACAAATTTATATGGCTGCCCAAACTCAGACATAGGTGACTCTGGCAGCGTACAACATTAAAAATAAACCCTCCCACCCACCACGGTAGCTGCAGTTTGCATGTCCCTTCTATAGCCAATAGGGAAGAAAGAATAATCTAACACAAAGATATAACTGCTTCAGATTATTACAGAAGGTCTACAGGATTAACCAACAAAATTCAAGAAAACAGCCATAATAGGAAATTCTGGAGCCAAGCATCACACAATTATGGTTGACAGCAAAGAATGGTCCCAAAAGATTATTGCATGTGACAATGGGGGCAAGGGAGGAAGTATTATCAGATGTAGGAAAAAGCTCAAACAAGAGTTTAAAAATTAAATTATCTCCTTTCAGTGATACAAATTCCATTTGAAAATAGGAAGCAACAAGTGCTATACTTATCAGATTAGACATACTTGAGAAGGGGGGAAAGGGCTTCCAAAATTGAATGTCTATTTTTGTTTTTTGAATGGGGAGAATTTTCAAGGGAGGAAAGATATGCAGTTGAGAGTAATAAGAGCTAAAAGTCTGGACCTTGAACAGAGAAGCTGATACTGCATACTGAATCATCTTCAGCTTCAATTTCATGGCTACTAAGAATAGTCTTATGTATTATTAAGCACTTTAAGCTATGCTAAACACTATTCATGTCATCCGGTCTAGCTTTATTTGCTCATTCCCATTTTGCAGAAGAGGGCAGCTGACAAGGCCCTAGCATGAAAAATGTGTGACAGGACCCAAGAAGCACTCTTCAGGCCTGGTCTAAATATGACCTGCAGTTTACTGGTAAACATGATAAAGGAGGTTTTCCCTCTGCTTGATTAATAAGGGAGACAGAATGGAAAGAACATCCCTGTAAAATGGAAACCTTTTGTGGAAAACCCTCAAGGATCCTGGGAAGGAGGCTGCCTGCATGTGCCTCCCACACCCTCAGCAAGAAAAAACATCTTCCCAGCAAGTCTAAAAATTATTATCTTAGCACACACTATTGTTATCTAGTTCGCATCCCTGTTTTGATTTCATTTTGCATAATTCTTCACCCAGTCAAAACAAAGGCTGAGGAGGAAAGGATTGACCTAAAGAGGCAAAACATATTCATAAAATTAGATGTGTGCATGCAAAGGCAATGGAACAACAGGGCAGAAACCATCAAGACATATGTACTTCATGCAAGATAAAAACAGGAGAAGCACGTGCTAGCTTAAGATAAAAATAAGGAAGATGATTTAACCACAATAAACCAAGCATAGTGGTGACTCTTTGAAAATAAAACCATGAATTATTTACCAGAAGACATGTATTTAAGAAAAGAAAAAAAGAAAGGGGGGGGGACCCTTGGCCCAAAGTGTGCTGATGGAAGCTAATACAATGGATTCTCCCCTACCTGACTGTCATAGACGGTGAGGTACCCGAAGTGATAGTCCTCTCCTTCTCCTGCCAGATGTCCTCTCCATCAGACCCATCAGCCTCTTCATCATCATCAAATTGCTGAATTCGCTCCTTGTAGCAGACGTCAAAAAGGTTGGCATTGGGCTGCAAGGAAGTGGAGAGCAGAGACAGATCAGAGCAGTGGTGAAACTTAGAAAGGATAATAGGTACAGTTGTTGTCTTTGTTGCTGTTACAAGTTGGGCTCACGTTAATGACCATCTATTACAGTAAATGACTATTTGAAGTTACGATGATGCTGAACAAATGGCAGTTATGAGCAGCCCTCAAAGTTACAGCCGTTGCAACACCTCGCCCCCAAAATCACTGAATCATTGCTGCCTATTTCTGCCACCCTCAGCTGACGTTTGCCATCCTCTTCCTCCCATTGCTGGTGAGGCCCTGCACAATGCAGATAGTCATCACCATCACTTAGGGAGCCACTGCCTGTCCTGCCACCCTGCCTCCTTAGTCCTGCTATCTTTTCCCCAGCTGGGCCCAGTGAGAAACCTTCTTCAGAAGATGAGGCTCCACTGTGTCTGGGCCAGACGTGTCCTGAGAGATCATGCCTTCACAGAGTGAATGGATCCTGGACCAGCAGTGGGAGGAGCAAGACAGAACAGGTCAGCTGGGGATGGCAGGCATAGGACAGCTGGTGGAGTGCAAGGCAGCCAAAAGGACAGAGGTAAGGGGCAGATAGGCAGAAGAGGGGAGTTCAATAAGAGCATAGCTGAGTAGTGTACCTGCCAAAGGGAGCTTACCCAGAACCAGCTGGGAAGGAGACAATGGGACAGACTCAGAAAATTTGTGCAGGCAGGCACTGTGAGGTCATAATTGTCCCAAAGGTGCTTTTTCAGGAGGCAGCTAGACTTCCTTGTTTTTTCTTTGAAGACATTCCATCCAAGAAGCTTTTTCAGCTCTGACTAGATAGTGGGGAATGGAAGGATTTATATTCCTTGCACACAGCTGGTCATTTACAATCTTTTAGAGAGTTGTTGAGGCCACTTGGAGGTTTATCTGTGTCCTCATGGTCACCTGAGTAGTGCAAATGGGTGTGGACAAGAAAGTCCAGTTGCCTCCTGAAAAAGCACCTTTGGGACAATTATGACCTCGATGACTGAGAATCTCCATAGACTATGAAGTCTTTGCCTAATGATTGCAATCGGGACTGTTGTTGCTGAGTAGCGAAGTCCCGTGATATTTCCTCTAACAACTGCTTTATTTAGCAATGGAAATCCCAATCCAAATTAGGGTTCTTAGGGGAGGACAATCTATATGTTTTTATCCTGCCTTTTTAAATTTAAAGACCAAGTGGCAAACATGTTTGATATTCATTCCTCCTGTTTTCCCCCTCCACAAACAACCCTGTGAAGTAGGCCAAGGAATGACACTTACACTGTCATCATCTGCATTCAGTGAAAAGGTGATGTTGGCCGTTTTGTCAAAGGGAGCACTGAAACAAACAAACAAAAAGTGAAAACTATGGTGAAGATCAGAAATCAGGATTGCATTGTAAAACGGGAACAGTACAAGCCTAGCTTGGGGAAAAAGAGTGGAAGAAGGGTTCATCTGCTGTGCTCAAATGGGAATTTATCCCCCTTCTTTTTCCTAAACTCTTTAGTAAAATTCCCATTTCCAAAGTACTTTAGGGAGAGTTGAAACCATTCTACATAAATCAGTAGTAGTTATCTGTTATGCAAAGGAAACAAAGTATCCTGTCCAAGGTCACTAAAACAATAAAGCCAATAGAGAAAGGATAGTTTTCAGTTTGGTTTGTGATTTCACCTTAGCTACATTTCTGCTATGTGGATTCTTTCCGCTATTTAATAAACGTAACACTACTCCTAATATCAGCATTCAATGGACAGTCTCCCTCCTAGGCAGGATTCTTAGTTCTCATATACTTCACTATCATCTCTTTTTCAGAAAATTCTTGCTTGTTAATATATTATCTGTCTTCCTGCAACAAATTTAAATGGGCAGCCCATTTTCCATATGGGCCAGAGATTTACAGGTGTGTTTTTAGTTTTTCATTTTCTATTTGGAATTTTCAATGCTACACAATGTATTTCAAACTCTGCTTACTAACTGCCTTGCACAAGCTCAATTTTTATTCTTTATTTTTGATATATATACATTAAAAAGAGTGTACTGCATTAGCTTTATTTTAGAATTGTGCCCTGACTTGTGAAGGCTATTGCTTATATTAGGAAACATTTTAATAAAGTAAAGATGAAGTCTCCTTTGAGTTGAGGAATGGATATGAGTGACCACTACGTTCTTCTGGAAGCTCTTTTTACTTTGCAAACCTAGTCTAAATTCTGGGATTTCCTTGTTGTCTCTCATTTAGCCAGGTCTGACCCTGCTTAGCTTATTGAAAGAAGCCAAGGTTAGCTTAGAATGGCCACCTGTCATTGAAAGGGAAGCTGTTCAATAGATGCCACAGAACAGATTCATACCCCAGCCCAAAGAAAGTGGCTACAGAGCCCAAACCATGTTGTCTTGTCCAACAAGCATTTGAACCAGCTTTCCAAGTCACATACCAACTACTGCTACAGGGTTGATCAGTTTCATTTAATTTTATTTCTTAAGAAGCAGATGGCAGAAACCCTACACCACTTCAGACAAATGGTTATCCAATATCTTCTTAAAAACTTCCAGTGTTGGATCATTCACAACCTCCGGAGGCAAGCCATTTGACTGATTAATTGTTCTAACTGTCAGGAAATTTCTCCTTAGTTCTAGGTTGCTTCTTTCCTTGATTAATTTCCACCCATTGCTTCATGTCCTGCCTTCAGTTGTTTTGGAGAATAGCTCGACTCCCTCTTCTTTGTGGCAGCTCCTGAGATATTGGAACACTGCAATAATGTCACCTCTGGTCCTTCTTTTCATTAAACTAGACATACCCAGTTCCTGCAACCGCTCTTCATATGTTTTAGCCTCCAGTCCTCTAATCATCTTTGTTGCTCTTCTCTGCACTCTTTCTAAAGTCTCCCCATCTTTTTTACATCGTGGCGACCAAAACTGGATGCAGTATTCTAAGTGTGGCTTTACCAGGGCATTATAAGTGGTATTAACACTTCACATGATCTTGATTCTATCCCTCTGTTGTAGTGCAGCCTAGAACTGCATTGGCTTTTTTGGCAGCTGCAGCACATTGCTAGCTCATATTTAAGTGATTGTCCACTAGAACTCCCAAGCTCCCTCTCACAGTTACTACTATTGAGCGAGGTACCACATATACTGTGCCTGTGCATTTTGTTTTTCTTGCCTAAATGGAGAACTTTAGTTTTTTCACTATTCAATTTCATTTTGTTAGATAACACCCAATGTTCAAGTCTGTCAAGATCCTTCTGTATCTTGAGCTTATCTTCTGGAGTGTTTGCTATTCCTGCCAGCTTGGTGTCGTCTGCAAATTTGATGAGTTCCCCATCAATCCCCTTATCCAAATCATTGATGAAGATGTTGAAGAGTAATGGGCATAAAACAGAGCCCTGGGGTACTCCACTGTATACTTCTCTCCATGTAGATGTAGTTCCATTGAGGACTACATGTTGAGTGCGGCTGGTTAGCCAGTTACGAATCCATCTGGTGATGATACTCTCTAACGCACATTTTTCTACTTTATCTTGTAGTAGGTTATGGTCTACTTTGTCAAATGCCTTACTGAAGTCCAAGTAAATTATATCGACAGCATTTTTCTGGGCCACTAATTTTGCCACTTTGTCAAAGAATGCAATAAGATTGATCTGGCATGATCTGTTTTTGACAAACAGATGTTGGCTTTTGGTTATTACTTTGCTTGCTTCTATGTGTTCGCTGATTCGTTGCTTGACTATTTTTCATATGTGTGTGTGTATGTGTTTTGTTGGCCTCATCTTTGTATTTAAAAAAGAAGCGCAGCGCATTAGGCATTTACCTTTTCAACCGTTGGAAGTGAGCGCTGCAGGCCACATAGGCAGAAAAAGAGAATGAAAAAGGAGAGAAAGAAAGAGAGGCAGACACATGAGGTCAGGAGGCTTGGAGAAAGAGAAAAAAAACTGCCTAGGGATGGACTGAGGTATTTGTCAATAACGTTTCCAACTCCCACTCTTTCAATAATTAGGCCACCCAGTTCAAATATCCTGCTGGAACTGCCTTAACAAAACAGACTGGCAAAATAGGAATAACTAGACAGCCTTGGCTAAGAACATCAAAGACTTGACAAATCAAGACATTCTCCTCTTTTCCAGGCAAGGCTCTGTCATTTGGCAAGCTGAGCAAAGCAAGCTAGGATCCAGAACCTCTGGGATGGGGGCTTTAATTCAATAAAATCCAATTTCCAAGAATCAAATCATCCTGGCTTCCAAAACTTTAAGGGAAACCTCTCTGCCTGCTTGCGGACTTTCTCAAAGCAATTATCTGCCCATGGGATGCTGGACTAGGAAAGTCCTTGGCCTATTCAAATAAAGTTCCTGTTATGTTCTGATAAGATATAAATAAAACATATTCCCTCTTTCAGAGAGGTCAAGAAACAAAGATTTCATGAAATGGAATTCTGTCTGTGCAAAAGCTAAAATAGAAGCATCGTCACTCATATAATCTAAATCCTCTCACATTCTCAAAAGAAGCCAAGCAAATACTAGCTTACGGGTCTCAATGTGGCGGAATGAACACCTAGGTAGCTTTCCCCAGATAAGATTTTCCCAAGTATTTTTATCTGACTGCTATCATTGTTAGGGCGGCATGGTGGCTCAGTGGTTAGGGTGTTGGGCTTCTGGTTGAAAAGTCAGCAGTCCAGGTTCAAGACTCAAACACCATGTGACAGGTTGAGCTCCTGTCCTCACCTCAGCTCCTGCCAACCTAGCAGTTCGAAAGCATGCAAATATGAGTAGATAAATAGGTACCACTTCAGAGCAAAAATAACAACATGCTTTGACATCATGCTGGCCATATGACTGAGGAAATGTCTTTGGACAGCGCTGGCTCAATGCCCTTGAAATGGAAATGAGCACTGCCCCCTGTAGTCAGTGACTAGGAGAGTAAAAATTAATGCAGTAAAATCCGCAGGAATTCCTTTGCGTTTTTAAAAACACCCTTAACTAAAATGTAATTATAGGCCCTATAGTTTCCAGCATGCCAGTTGGGACACAGGTTACAAGAAAGGCATCTTATTTGGCATACAATAAGCTCTTTGCTCTGTCAGGCTTTTAAATGGAATTTTAAAGAATTCATTTAATTTTTAAAAATGTTACAAAGCAAAGTGCAGATTATGAGCATTCACTATTTCCATGTATGTGTCTCGGTCACAAATTGATTCCATGACTTAAATCCGTATTTTGTAAATAATTATGCTCTCTTGTGACTATTTTGGGAATGGGATAATTCTTCTCCAGCAACTACGTTCTTGTAATGTCTACAATATATTCTTAAAATGGCATTCACAAGTCCAAAAAGGCTGGGGATCCAGTTATAGCTCAAAATGTCAGGATGCTCCAGATGAAGATTACTGATCTAACATCTCCAATGGGTTATTTACTGGGACCAATGACCAAATAAGCAATATGCAAGATTATGCATCTTTGTAATTCTATGACAAACTGCCAGGCGTAAGCGCATGCAAATCAAATGCTCCTGAAATGTATTCAGTAAATAATCTAATTCTCATAAATAAATGTACAATTGAATTATAGAAAGCTATAATCAGCAGAGATTAAGACCAGGTAGATGTCCCTTTGCACACACAGACCAAAGGAACATAATTTAATATGTGGTTCTTTAGAAACCCTTATTCTTGCTTCTGGATCCTGCTTAAAAGCATGCTTCCTTTCCAGGGTAGACAAAAATCAGCTGTGCCATGCTATTGTCCTCACAGGAGACAAAGCAATTCTCAGCCACCAAAGAGCATGTTAAAAGAAGCCTAGAAACAGAGCATGGAGAAAGGCAAGGGAGAATGTGAGCACATCACTAACTTGACATTCTCTTCCTGCTCGCCAAATTCTTCGTCGTGAAAACCAAAGTGGTCAATGAATGAAGTCATCTGTTGCATTTGGTAACCTACAAAAGCCTATAAAAAAAGTAATAATAGGAAATAAACATGAATGATAAATAGCTCAAAAGGGAACTGTGGTGTGAGAATTGTATTTATTAATTAAATTTATATAGCCAGTTGCAAGTCAAAACAGATTATTATTAGATCTGATGTGTCTAAGAAATTCTTTTGTCTGAATAGATCTATGTACTTTCCAACAGATCCTAACAGATAACATCTGGCTTGGACTCATTCCAAGTAGCAACAATTTGATCTTGAACACAAGATGTTAAGGTTAGAAAGATAATAAAAATAAAACATAATGACTGGGCTACTGCTGGTTTTTCTTCTTTTATATAGTTTTATATTGGTGTGTGTGTGCTATTTTATTTGGGAGTTGATTTTATAATATTTTATTGTATGGCTTGTTACCATGATTTTCTACATGCCTCCATATATCCAAAAACGGGTGGTGATTATGCTGAGAAATGTGGGAAACAGGATAAATATCTTTCCAGAAACTTTCTGCTGGAACATATATTGCTGTCTCCAAGGTGGGCGCTGCTGCTTATGTAAGCATTCTACTTTCGTAACACAGATGGAACATTCCTCTGAAAGAGGAGAGGCTATTTGTCAGAGGAACTAAGGATTCTGCATGGACGCCAGCCAGAAAGGAACATACCAAAATACAGAATCTAGACCCCTCATGGAGTCTTGATCTCTCAGGTTAAAGATATGTTATTGATGTGTTGATTATTTACTTAATTACAGCATATGTCTGCAGAGGAAAAGAAAGAGGGACTGGGAAATAACTACAAGGACTTTTGGAGCAAGCAATACGTTTTTAGGCACCTAGTCATAGAGCTAAAAATATTGCCCTTGGTTCTTAAATAAACAAGCACATGGCAGACAGGTGATTAGGGGTATGGAATACAAATGCCTCCTGATAGGAATGGACAAGGCCACTTGCCTGCTGTAGAACAGCCTCCTGAGGAAAGCTGAACTCCTTGAGATCGTTCTCATCATCATCACTTGATGAGTGGAGATTGTGCATGTTAACCTGAAGAAGAAAAGAATGATTAGTTACACGTTTTTTTCTGAAAGTCTAGTGAATATAAAGCAAAGATTATTTGCCCAGTTTTCAAGATAGGCCTTAACAGAAGCTCTAATTCTCCACATACTGAATTTTCAGCAGAGGCCTATATCCTCAGATTAGCTGAACAAGACCCTCTTTTCTAAACAATGCTCCCCACCCCTGGTCAGCTGTGTCTTTGACTCTGGATTCTAGCTTCTTGATCACTATGGGCTATTTTGAACTGGACAGTATGACAAAGATGCCAGGAACCCAGCGCTGAAGCTATGATAGCTGCAGCTGACTTAAATTACTGATCCTCTGGCTATATAGGAAATATAATGCATTCTTAGAAATACAAATATGGAGTTCACTTGTAAATTCCTAAAGATCACTACCCAAGCTGAGCCATTTGAAGAAATCCACCTCTAAAACTTGTGACAGAATTAAAGTTTAGACATAAAGTAAGTGGAATGTGAAATTACTAGGAAAAGCTTCTCTTTATGAAGAAAAGATAGATCTCTATCTCTGATGGAATGGTTTTCATAACTCTGCCAGAGATTTTATATAGAATCAAGTCTAGAACACAATAACAAGCATAAAAAAGGAAAAACTGACTAGATCCACAGTGTTCTTCTTATTGGTTTCTGATAAAGGTCCCGAGACAAATTTTTCCCATTGTTCTTGGTCTTCTTCAGGCATCTCTGAAAATCAGAAAATGTAAGTAGCCTAAAGCTGGGGAATGGAAGGAGAAGGCAAATAAATAGATTGAAGAATGAGCTAGTCCAGAGCTCCCCAACCTTTATGGACTGAGGGATGGGAGGGGATAGTTCTACATGTATGCAAGTGACACATGCTCATTTCCATTTGTGTGAATGATGGGCATGCATGCCTGCCACTCACACAAATGCAGTGCACACCCACACTGCTCACACAATTGAGGATGCACACGTGTGCTCACCTGCCACTTCTGCGGCCCGGTTCCCAAAGGCTCATGGCTCAGTAGTGTGCCATGGCCCTGGGGTTGGGGACTGCTGAGCTAGTCCACTGAAGTGTCAGAAGAAATAGCATCCCATAGTAACTAGGAGCCATACAGCCTCAAAGAAATTAGTATTCTTTTTCAGTGAGGCAACCTTTTCCTTGTTTAAGGAACACAGCCAGGGAGGTCCTTTCATAAAATCATGACATATTTTACCCTTGATTTATTGATAAAACATTTCATGCAGAACATTAAACCAAAATCAAAAAGATATCTTAGTGTGAAGCCAGTCACCTGTGGTTAACAGGTATTTTGGATACATAGAGTAAGATGATGGGGTTTTTTGGCTAACAAGAAGTATAGATCTGTATTTAAGTACTATTTTTATTGATTGATTGATTGATTTGATTTTTATATCGCCCTTCTCCAGCAGGATTCAGGGCGGTGAACAGCCAAGGTAAAACATAACATACAACATTTAAAACAGTTTAAAAGATATTAAATAATTTCGGCCCACAATTTAAAACAGCCCAATTAAAATCGATTACAATTAAAACTGAAAGGATGGGATCAAGCCAGCCCGACTACATGAACTAAGTGAGTTTTAAGGGCCCGACAAAAAGTCCAGAGGTCCGGTATAGTGCGTATCTCTGGGGGTAGGTTGTTCCAGAGGGCGGGTGCTGCCACAGAGAAGATTCTCCCCCTGGGGGTCGCCAGCCGACAATTGTCTGGCCAACGGCACCCTGAGGAGGCCATCTCTGTGTGAGCGTACTGGCCGGTGGGAGGCTATTGGCGGCAGAAGGTGATCTCGTAGATACCTAGACCCTAAGCCATGGAGTGTTTTAAAGGTGGCCACCAACACCTTGAAGCACACCCGGAAGAACACCAGGAGCCAGTGCAGCTCGTGCAGAAGAGGTGTCACATGGGAGTGCTCTGGCGCTCCCATGATCCCCGGCATGGCCGCATTCTGGACCAGTTGGAGCCTCCAGGTGCACCCCAAGTAGAGAGCATTGCAGTAGTCCAGGCGGGAAGTGACGAGTGCTTGAGTGACCGTGAGTAGGGAGTCCTGATCAAGAAAGGGACGCAACTGGCGCATCAGGCGAACCTTATAAAAAGCCCCCCTGGCCACGGCCGTCATATGCTCTTCTAAAGATAGCTGTGCATCTAGGAGGATGCCCAAGTTGCGAGCCCTCTCCATGGGGGCCAATGACTTGCCCCCAATAACCAGCGATGGCGCCAGCTGGCTATATTGGGACGCTGGAAGCCACAGCCACTCAGTCTTGGAAGGGTTGAGTCGGAGCCTGTTTCTCCCCATCCAGGCCCGCACGGCCTCCAGGCACCGGGACATCACTTCAAGGGCATTGTTGGAGTGGCCTGGAGTTAGTAGAGTTATTGACTCTAACTTCAGTAGTAAATAATTGTGTAGCAATTTGCAAGTTCGTAGCAAGTGGAAGTATGAAAAATAACTATTAATCAAGCCTACTATTGGGGGATTCTGGAATTGTAGTCCTTCCTATAAAGTTGAGGAAAATTCATTTGGATTAATTGATACATTTCTCCACTCTAATTTTTTTGTCAAATCCTCTTTCTCAATCCCCAACAGGACTATAAGCAATTTTCCCAACTTCAAAACGGCACATATATAAACACAGAGAACATTTGCAGAATTATATGGATTCAGTAATTTAATCTAGCCTTTCAAGATGTAAAACTACAGAACACAGAATATTAACCATATTTTACCCTACTATTGTCTCCACCTTATCTAAAAACATCCTCTCTTAACAGTACATCTTACTTCCATTCCAGACTCACGTCAAAACTTTTAACGGGAACCCATATTTTTTCCCTCCTAAAAGGCAGGAACCGAACTCTTATGAAGTTTCCAAAAGCAGCTAATTTCAGCAGCTAAAAAAGGCACTTTAGCTAATCCTGAACAAGAAACATAATCTTCTGAATCTGCCCCTCGCATTACCTTTTAAGAGCTGCTTGATGAGATTTGAGTGAGGCCACTTCTCAGAACCTTGAGCTAAGGCATTGGCAATCCGGGTGAGGTGCCCCATGTAGCCCTTGCGTCTTCCCCCATCCAATCTGTAGGAGAAGACAGAGGGAATAGAGGCTGGTGGCTGCTGTGGGTATGACTTGCATAGGTTGAAAAAAGAAATAAGCAAATGACAAGAGGAAAGGAGACTTTAGTGCTTCTATGGAGCTCATGAGTTGAAGCTATTCCGAGTGATCTGCATGCAGGGAAGAGAAAAGGACTTCCAGATAATACTTCAATGCCCAGCAACTTCAGCCAACAGGGCCGACTTGAAAGATGCTGGAAAATACAGTTCAGCTCTATCTGGAGAACAACAAATGAAACTGTTTTATGAAGAAAGAAAAGAATCCAGTAAATACCTCCATGAAAACCATGAGTAGAAGAGACTAAGCAACAGGGGCCTGAAGCATGAGGGAAGGAGCAAAGAAGGATCAAGATATGGAAGAAGTCCTTGGGACTCTTTCTGAAGGAAGAGGAGGGAGAGAGGAGAAATATCTAACCAGGACGCTTGAACTTTAACTGTAACTACTTACTGAGATTGTTCATTCTCCTCCCAGGCAGATAAAATTCTTTGGATTAAGCGACATTTCTGCAGCAACTACGAGGAGAAAATATGAGACAATTGATACAATACCTGCTAATTACAGGGACACCAATGCTCACACCTCAATAAAAGACTACAATGGTTTTATATGGCTATTTTAAAAAGTTTCTAGTGTTCATCAGGTGAACACAAAAGTCTAAGCTGAGAGCGATGGTGATGGTTTCTGCCCAAAGACAAAAAGGAAGACTCCCGAGAGTCTTCCTTTAATCACTTGCTTAAAATACTTCTTCCAGCTTAATAAACTAGACATTCACTTCTCCAATAGAAGAGAATATTTGTAGCTCAGATTTGAACTGTGGTGTCCTTGGTGCTGTCTGAGCTGGGTTATTTTCTTGCAGATGTTTCATTACCCAACTAGGTAACATCATCAGTGCTAGAAGAGAGTGAGGTTTGCATCACTGAGATATCACCTAGTTGGGTAATGAAATGTCTGCAAGAAAACAACCCAGCTCAGACAGCACCAAGGACACCCCTCTTCTGGTTATTATTTCAAAGTTGTCTCACCCCCTTTATACTTACCATATACGGTTCAGAGTCCGTGAAATAATCCTAATCT
Organism: Coluber constrictor foxii; assembly: GCA_038048745.1. Classification (NCBI taxonomy): domain Eukaryota; kingdom Metazoa; phylum Chordata; class Lepidosauria; order Squamata; family Colubridae; genus Coluber; species Coluber constrictor. Next base: position 57,599,494 of record CM075961.1, on the reverse strand, counting down.
TCAATTTATCTCATTTCAATTTCCAAACATCAGAATTCAGGACCAAAGCAGAGTACTGCTTCTCTCATCAATGATACAGGACCTTGAAACCACAGACAACCCACATAACTTACATGTTGGATGACTGGACCCTCTGGGTGGGGCTCCGAGTGGTTCTCTATTGTTTCGTCTCCAACAAGCGGGCTGAAAATGTTGCTAAGGCAGGCCTCTATCTGGGCATGCAAGAAGTTGTTGTAGGTATACTTGAAATAGAGATCCTGTTGGTGAGAGGCAAAAGGATAGAATAGCAGGTCTTTATTTATGCTTTTCAACCAATGCCCCCAATTATCGTATCATCAGTTATTCCCTCAGACATGGTACAGCATGGATCACTGGCCATAGGTGTTACGTGGTTTGTATTTTTATTGAGCTGTGATGCAGTTTTAAATCATCTTGTAAAATGGATACTCAATATGGACCAGAAACTTAGCACTTTCAAAAAAACCTGAGATGCTCTTAGTTTTAATGGAGGCAGCTCCTGAAATATAATTGATTATGTAGCTATATCAGAAAACTTAATAGACAAATCTATGCATAATTTGATTCTTCCTTATCAAATATAAATTTTGGAAATTTATATTAATATGTTGTTCTTAGATGGTTATTTTGATCTGGCTTTTTAAAGATTTTTTTAAACCCATAGTTGTTTTTTCATATACAACTCAAGGGGGGAAACATACCAATATTCCTGCTTCCTCCTGTTTTTCCTATAAAAACTATCCTATGAGGTGAGTTGGGCTGAGTGTGTGTGCCTGGGCCCATAGTCACCCAGGTGTTTTTCATGTCTAAGGACTAGAACTCATAGTCTCTTGCTTCCTAGGCCAACACCTTAACAACTAGATCAAACTGTCTCTCTCTCTCTCTCTCTCTCTCTCTCTCTCTCTCTCTCTATCTCTCTCTCTTTTGCTTGCTTAGGCAATATATTTAACAATTAGATAATCTGTTGGATGAGTATATATTACACCTATTTTTTAACAAAATGCTTCTGATGCTGTACATTTTTAAAAACTGCATTAAAAAACCCCAGGCACGTGGGCTTAGGTATTAACAGTAAATTGATGATATCCAATTGTTCATTTTAGCTCCTGGTTGCTCAAATGGCACTGCGGAAGTACTGTCTCAAGTGTCTGGAGATTGTATGGTTGAGGAGAAAGAGGCTGAGGTTCAACCCTAGGAAGACTGAAAGACTGTGGATTTGGGGACCACAGGATTCTGACGATTTCTCCCACCCACCCCCTACCAGAACTTAGATGCAATCTAGGGAGCCTCTTGAACTCAGGATTCCTACTAAAAATATAGCTGATGACACTGGTAGCTAGGAGGCTCTTTGCATTAATCCATTTTATGCATCAGTTGTACACGATCCTGGATTGGGAGGCTCTGCCCTTGTATACTCATACCTTGGCAACCTTTCGTTTGGATTATTTCAATGAAGTCAAGGTTCTAGTTCTCTCCGCACAGTTTCAGCATGTTTGAAGTATTATCCATTTCTATTTCCTCCATAATATCAGAAGGGTTAACACATTCTATGTCCCATCTATTACAAACTGCCATTCTGTAGCATCCAGGAAGTATGCCTTCTCTATTGCTGTGTCTGCCCTGTGGAACGGCAAGTGCCCCATCTCGCTCCCAAATCCCGAATGACTTAGAACTTGATTACTTTAAGGCAATCTTTGAAGACCCAGTTGTTCTCTTGGGCATCGATGAATAAGCCAACAATATTTACTAATTATTATTATGAAATGAATGTTGACTCTGATATCGTAAGTGTTTATACACTATATATCTTGTCATTTCTTTTTTTTCCTGAATATTTTTATTATTAGAATTTTTAAAATTATTTTTAAAGTTATGACTGTCCAGATTTCTTTGGTAACCATATAAATTGAATTATATTAATAATTTTGATATGTCAATATATATGAGGAGATATTACAGGTAGCCCTCACTTACTGACTGCAATTGGGATTGGCAATTCCATTCCATTCCATAAATGGAATCCTTAATTCCATTAAGTGTAATATCATGATTGCACTGATTTATGTCAGTTCCAGCTGTGGTCGTTAAGAGAATCACCATGGATCATTAAGTGTGACATCATTTGACCTCAAACTAGCTACTGGCTTCCCCATTGACTTTGCTTGTTAGAAACCGGCTGTGAGTCACAAATGGCGACCACATGACTGTGGGATGCTGTAACCCTCCAAAATGTGTACCAGTTGCCAAGCCCCTTAAATCATGATCACATGACTGTGAGCATGCTGCAATGGTTGAAACTTTGAGGACTAGCTGTCTCATTTTTCATTGCTGTTGTAACTGTTGTAGCCCGCCAGCAGCCAGCAGAGCTGGCAGCAGATTTGGAAAGTGAGGAGGTTGGGGAGGAACGTGGGCCAGTCCTGGAATCTGGGAAAGCTAGGACGAGGGCTCTGAGTCAGAGACAGAGAAGGGGCCAAGGCCACCTGGCAGTTCTTTGCTCCTCTGGAGTCTCCGGAGTCTGACATCAGCAAGGCAGAAGAAGAGTGTGAGCCTGTTCCCAGAGTGTGCGTGCACAGTTGCCAGGAGACAGGAACAATTAAGGAAACAGGGTCGACTTGGGAGTAAGGCTTGCAGATGATTGGCCCCTCCCATAAGCCATAAAAGAGAAGTGAACAGGACGTGAGCTTTTCCAAGAAGCAATTAGTTCATCTGGCCAATTCAAGATTTGAAAATTCTGTTTGTGACTCTGTGCCAAGTTTGGTTTTGCCCTGTGTCTGGAAATTAGCTCTTTGGCAGCGTTCCACGTTGAGATAAGTGGGTGTTGATAACTTCCTCTGAAAGACATTTATCAAGCCTTGCGGACTGTAAATGAAAATAATTTATAGCCATATGAATTAAAGAGGTTTGCCGGGACTAAGTTTGTGCTGTTTAATTTCTAAGGAAGCCTAAGTCAGAACTCTAACTTTGAAGAGTTGTTGAATGAGTGGTCAGTACTAGGACTGATTCTGAACTGGATCACTTTTTTGTATGTGTCTCACAAAGGTCTCTCACAAGCCAAGCATGGCTCTTGAGCTACAAAATGTTACACAACCTTGCCTTTTGCCTCCTGCTCACAAAGAAAGAGAGCTGCAAAATACTTATAGATTCTACTGCATGTAGCTTTTATGAGGCAGACAAATGGTTCACCCACCGATCAGACAGAAATCTCAGCAAACAAGAGGCAGTATTGATACTCACCAACATAGTGTCAAGGGCCCCAAGTTCAATTATCTCATCCTGCAGTGCTGTGTTGTTTGTACCCAATGAGCTGGCCAGCAGCTTCACTACATGCAGACGAGTGTTTCCTAAAGGAGGATCCAGGACCCCCCAAGTAGTCTGCAGGGCTTCTTTCTGTTAGAGGAAAAGTACATTAAAAAAAAATAATAACCCTAATATTCAGAAACTTGAGTGGGTGAGGCCAAAATTTTTTTCTTGGAGAAATAGGCAGGGGCAGTTAAGAGGTAAAATAGAAGGCCTTGCACAATTTAAAATCTTGGTCCACCACTTTTACGAATTCCTGCTTCACTACTATAGTATCTTCCAACATTTCTTCCTATTTCCAAACTAATAATTCTTCCCTAAGTATATACATAATTTTTTTTTAAAAAAAATATACAAAATTCATTTCCAGCATTTTTCATTGCTTGGCCATATGTTCTTTCATATGATAAGTTCAGCAAGATCTTAACTTACTCATTACTAATTCCCAAGCAGCTATCCTCAAATGTCTTCATAAAGCTAAACTCCCCAAACCTTGGACTGTGTAATCCTTTTCTATGACAACGCATTGTAGGTTCCATGAGGAAGACAGGGGAATCCTTTTGCAATCAACATTCTAGGAGACTTAAAATGCCATTGGCATTGCTATTTCCTTTCCTGCTGTTTCAATTGTACTCTAACCTTGCCTATATACATCTGTGTGCATGACTCCTACTAACCTTTGGTGGATCGAGGAGCAGCCGGTGAAGCTCCCTGAGACGCTGTTTGATGGCATGCAGAGTGCCCAAACTGGCCTGGCTGGAAGCCACTTCACAGTTGGGAGCAGTGATCTCCATCTGCCCCTCCATATTGCAATAAAAGCCCCCTATGCCACCCAACTCGCTCCTGCAAGGAAGATCAAAGGATGCACACATTACAGTGATACACCCTGACTGCCCACCTTTCTTGCTAAGGAAATGTAAACTCTTTGATGCAAATCAAATGTACCAAGGGAGCTATTCTGCATTCCTGTTCAAGAATCACTTTGAAGGAAAAACACTGGAACAGCCAAAGCCCTAACTTATGTGGTGGGAGTTACAGATGTTATGAGCAAGAAACTGCACAGAGGAGAAACAAAAAAGATCAGCAACAGTTTTTAAAGTCATGGTTGTTTGTAGAGCCCTATTTCAGTTACTATAGCTTTCACAAGGTACTGCCTGAGGATTTTTTCTGATAGGAATCACCAGATATTAATAATTTTTAAAATGAAAAACATGACCACCAGGGTATAATATTGCTACCAACTATATAAATTTGTTGAGGAATATTTCATATAATTCTACTACGAGTTTTGGCTCTATATTACTAACAAATATTTTGTTCTCACAGCCCTCATTTATTACATACCTGGGTCTTCGTGGTTCTAGCAGGGTCAGCAAGACCTGGATCCCATTGACTATGACAGACTCGCTCTGTTCTCCATCCAGCATATTGCTCAGCAGCTGTTCAATTGTCTCCTGTCTGGATGCATGGGAATGGAAATTGTTTTTACTAAACTGTCCCATGATCTTAGACCTGGCTATTCTATTCTTCACCTTTGCATATGCCACAATGATTTAGGCATACCACATAAAAAAGAGGGAGAATAAAAAAGCAACAAAAATGTGATTTTTTTTTAATACTTAGGAATTGAACAAAATAGAGAAAGCTCAAGAGAGAGAGTATTTTACTACTAGCCATGTAGTAATCCTTGGTCTTGACTCTGAACTATATAGCAACATCAACTTTCACACTTAAGGTGAGGATCCTGAAACCCTTCTGAGCTCCAAGATTCTGAAATAATATTCCGTGCAGATGCTTTATATTTGAGCATAACTCTGAGCAAAACAAACATCTAATGGAAAAAGGGCCCAATGATCCTGTCAAACGATATTCCAGGTAACTGATATTCATCTCTCCTCCCCTGTGCTCCCCTCCCGGTATGCTCAAAAGGCTAAGAAACCAGAAGCTTGCATTCTTGCCCTATAATTAAAACTTTGTTGTGTCTTGCCACTAATCTGACATTTTTAAATATAGGGGAATGAATCTAATTAATTGAACATAATTTGTGAAAAATTAGCTACTTTAAATCTAGTTTTTGTCTTGGTCTGGCCCGTTTCTATAGCCTGGTCTTATTCTCTCTTTGGATTGTGGCCAGTAAAAAGCCATATATGACTTTCAACTCGAAAAAGGCTATGCAGTCCAGCTCTGTAATGTTCCGAACACGACTTTTTCACTAAGAAATATGAAGCAAAGAATGGGGGGGGGGGGGTGTCATTCAGCTATACAAGCCCTCCCATAACTGCAGAATGACTGTGAAAGTTTAATTTCAAGCTTTAATGGGCGGGGGGAAGTTTCTTCAAGTAACTTCTCAGTATATTATGTGACAAAATTGCTATGTCATAATTAAACCCCTTCCTGATGAAGAACTAACACCATTCTCTTCTTTTTGCCACCGAAACAATTACAAAATCCATTTCCCTAGCAATAATTATTTTTAAACCTACAGTATATATTAAATTTGTTACATCTGATTATTTCAGGTAATTTTGACTATTTCTGCCTTTTGTTAATATTTGATATTGTTCTATATAGCTTGCCTCATTATCTCAGAAGATGAATGTTTTTAAATTATGTTAAAGAAACCAAGAATCTTAAGGACAGATCTCAAATAATATTAACAGCCAAACATGGAATCCAACTGCAGGGATACGTCAGTCTAAGCAGGGATCCCCAACCCCCCCAGTCCATGGACCGGTATTGGTCCATGGCATGCCAGAAACAAGCGGAGCCCCATCTGCGGGATGTAGGCAGAACAAGAAACCATGCTCCCTTCGGTCCGCAGAAAAACCTCTCTCCACAAAACCGGTCCTTGGTGCCCAAAAGATTGGGGGCCGCTGGCCTAAGACCAAGATATGTTATATTTCAATACCAACAGAGGCATTTATACAACAAGAGAGAGGCGTAGCATGCAGAGTCAAAAAACTGAGTTGGGACCTTTTCATTAAGGAAAGATACCGGCTGAGTAAAACAACATCACTCAGTTTTCATTTGACAAATACAATGGCATTGTACTTTTTGAGTTAGTTCAAAGCCTGAATATTCAACATGTGGGGGTTTTTAAAGTCTTGTATATAATTAATTCCCAGAGTCCTTCTGCAGTTGCCAATAAGCTAAAAGCGTTAATGTGACAGACGGGAGAAGATATTAAATGCAGGGGAAGTAATCATATTAACTATATTTAATGGGCTATATTAAATCAAATTTAGTTAGGTAAACTCTGTTCACTTTTGTGATTGCAGTCTTGGCAACCCAATGAAAGATAAAACTGATTGCTCAGTCCCGAGATAGCCTTGTTCCCTCTTTCACTTATAATTGAAACTGGATATCCTGTGCCCAGTTGGGTAATCATTTTAGAGATATTTTCTTACCTAAACAGAGAAACAGAATTACCAGGGATAGGAAAAACAGAAGCGAGAGCAGAAGCAACTTCTGATTTCCTGCTGGCTCCTCCATTAAGTTTCCTTGCGGGAATCTGGCAGGGAGCACAGGAAATCTTCCCTTCCCCTCCCAGCAGGCAGGTAAGTGACTGCTGCTGAGTGAGGGAAGGGATTGTGAGAGTGGCTGGGAAACTGACACGAAATGTTAAAAATGAAGATCATATGTGCTTCAAGGTGTTGGTTATCACGTTTAAAGCGCTCCATGGCATAGGACCTAGTTATCTTTGAGACTGCCTGCTGCTACCAATGACCTCCCATCGACCCGTGCACTCCCACAGAGAGGGCCTCCTCGGGGTGCCATCAACCAAACAATGCAGACTGGTGACCCCCAGGGGGAGGGCCTTCTCTGTGGGGGCACCTACCCTCTGGAACCAACTGCCGTCAGAGATAAGGAGAATCCAAGACCTTGGTGCCTTCTGCCATGCCCTTAAAAATTTCTTTTTTCAGCAAGCCGTGCTGGCTTAACACTTTGAAATGTTTTAATTGGTTTGTCATCGTTTTTAATTACGGGGACAAATTTATATATATCTTTTTAATAGTATTTTAATGTTTGTAGTCTATGTTTTTACTCAGCTGTACACCGCCCTGAGTCCCCAGGGAGAAGGACAGTATATAAATTTGATATAAAATAAAAATAAAAAAATAAAATATGACCTCAGTAGCAGCACAGCAGTACTGAAACAGTCACAACTTTCCCAAATTACATTCCCTTGAGTGTCAGGGGTCCAGGATTTTGGACATACTCTTTATATTACATTAGCCCATTTGAGGTATCCTGGTTCAAAAGCTGTTGTCCTATGATGCACCATTTCACTCAATTAAAGGTCACGATAAGAGCTTTAATAGTATATAGATAGCAGTCATATTAAGAATGAGGTGACTTTTGATAAACAGGCATTTCTTCTTTCAAATTCATTGCAGCGTTAGAGAGTGACACTTATTTCTAACCTAAGGGCAATGGTGCCTCTTTTGTTCCCTGCTGCCAGTGCTTAGCACTCACTTCTCAAGGGTGGCCAGTAACTGGTCCGGCTCAGGACTATCCTGGATTTGGATCATCTGTTCACGGCTCAGCCGGATAATGTCACACAAAGACTGTGAAGCATTGGAATGTTGCTGGGAAGAGGGAACAAGAAAAAAGAAGTCTCCTAAAGATCTGGAACAGCTCCTCAATATACCAGAACTACAGTGAAGCAATTGCTTGTTTCAGTTTTCATCTACTGTTATCGGCCAGTAGAAAACAATTCAATAGCATTATGAACACCACACACAATTTATATTACAAACAAGTATTTCTATGGTTGTAATTGCTACTTACATTGTCATCTTTTGAAGGGTGAATCATCCCAATGAGCCTCTGCACAATTTTCTCCTCATTAAGCCACTTTGGATGATGAAAAGAAAAGAATGGTAAGACTAAAGAAAGATGTCTCGATTCTATCCCACTTGTACATTGAAACTTATTCAGGGACAAATGCAATTCCAATGATACTTCACCCTTTCCCCAAAAGTCTATCACTGAGCTATGTTTACTGGTGTAACAATATAAAAAAAAACCGTAACAAAATTTGAGCAGTGAAAAGGGTCAAAGGAATGGAATATACATGTAAAAATAATTATCAAGATTTCAGAAGATTCAAGTGGTGGTTATTCTAGATAAATAGGTTAAAAAGTATTCACTGACTTTAAAGCTTTTATCCCTAATCCTTGATGGGCAGGAAATGGTTCTTGCTTGGCAAAGATGCAAAAGACACTGTGATACCTATAATAATCCATTTAATCCATTTCTATTGCTCACAAGAAAGAAAAATAGGGCATGACAGAGTTGTAATATGGTTTGGATTGACTAAGACACCAGATCTTTTACTTAATTATTTACCTCCACAGAAGGAAATAATACCATTTCATAACTGGTTATGATATTTCTAGACAAAAATAACAAAGGCGATATAGAAAACTATATTGTTTGCTCTTCCAAGGAAGCTAAGAGAAGTAGAGAAGAATGCCTATAGCTGGATCCTCACATTGAATACATCTTGCCTGAGCTGTGATTGCTCCACACAGGTTAGGAGTCGCAGCAGGAGGTCCATGATGGCTGAGGTACCAATGTGATGTAGCAGCAGGTTGACAAAGTCATCCTTCTTACGCAAGAAGGCAACTATCTGGAAAAAAACAAACAAATTAGGGTTGAGGGAAAGGGGAAAAAAGCCACTCTGGAAACAAATGACCCTACAAACTTCTATCTTCAATATGGGAATGGAATAGTCAATTCCCCCCTCAGGGAAAGAAAATATGTATTGCATACAGCCGAGTCTTTAGTTGATTTGTTAATAATCCTGCACAGGAATAGGCCATACCGCATATCAGCCTAATCATGAAGTCCACATTTTTGCAATCCTTGGGCAGTATAATGTTTAGACCAAATAACGGTGATTAGGTATCCCCAGGTTCAAATTCCTACTCAACCATGAAGTTCAAACGAGTCATTGCTGTTTAACCTAGCATACAGAAATGTTATAAAGATAAACGGGATATACTTCCTTAAGGGATGGGCAGGCTAAAACAAATATCATAGTAACAACATTACAGAGAATCCCCATTTTGAAACATTACCTTATTTTACAAATTAGCCAATCATATGCTTTAAGAAACTTGGTCATCTGATAATAATCCAATAATTATTCTCAATAAAAATATTTATTACTAAAATGTGTATTATTTTTACATGATAATTAATGTTTTAGAATGTTATTTTTTCATATAGGAGCTATATTTACAGTACTAAAGATCCACTAAATAACTGGTTCAATAAATTCATGACAAGCTGTATTCTAGGCCTTCTACAAGTTATTTTCAAAGCTCTCTATGACACTGTGAGCCGTGGTGCAGTGGTTAGAGTGTAGTACTGCAGGCTACTCCTGCTGACTGCCTGCAATCTGGAAGTTCAAATCTCTCCAGGCTCAAGGTTGACTCAGCCTTCCACCCTTCTGAGATGAGTAAAATGAGCACCCAGATTGTTAGGGCCAATATGTTGACTCTGTAAACCACTTACAGGGTATATAAGTCTAAGTGCTATTGCTATACCAGCTTGGCTAGGTAGCTGCCCCCTAACTGACCTTCAATGAACTTGAAAAGCTAATCCATTATAACCTGGTTAGTATTTGATAGGAGAACACAAGAAGAACTCAAGCAGTCCAAGAAGTTAAAAGTGTATCTTGGAAGAAGGCAATAACAAACTGCTTCCATACTGTGTCAAGAAAACTAGGTGAACACACACATGAAGATACTACTTCAATGGAGTCTTTGCCTTTTGTGTATATGAATGAACAAACTACAAAGAAAAATGACAGAAGTCCCTTGAGACAAATCATATGATCAGTGATGAAGGGAGTTATCAATTATGATTAAGCTGTATTGCTTCATTTAGTGGTCCAGAAGGCCTTTAAGACATTACCTGATCAGTCTTACGGTTGATAAGAATCCCCATAACCTTGCTGAAGAAGCTGGCCAACAGAGGATTGAGGATTCCACCAGTCTGAAGGAAGCCATAGAGACGTCGCAGGAGAGATTCATCCTCACCAAGTGCATCATTTATCTGTGTGACGTCGGATGTCAAGATCTCACAAGATACACTTGGATATCTAAAAAAGGGAAGTTTTTAAAAGCAGATATGGACCAAACTCTGCTGCACAAATATCTTTCCTAAGTTTGACTACTGATTGAAGATGACAAAGATGAAGACAAATGATCTGCACAGTAAAATATTAACATAATCTATTCAGAAACTGATGTTCTTTTGTTTCTAATTTACATTCTTCTCTGAGGTAGATTCCATAATATATTGGTATTTCCTTGATTTGTCCAAATGTGTTAAAGGATGGCAATGGGATATTTCCAGAGCACTATATATTCATCAATTACCCAATACAAGTGTCACCACTGTTCTTTGAATTTCAATGATGGTTAATATAAAATTATAGTAAGAAACTACTTTGAAGCTTTGAATAATAACCATGTGTGATAATAAATTAATAAAAATTATACAATTATCATCTGTAATAATTATCATGTGCCAGTCATCTGGATATTAACAAAACTTCCATCTGTTAATTACAAAAGCTGTGCTGTTTGGATTTGCACATGTACTAAAACTGATAGATTAAAACATCCTGGGTTCTTCAGAACAACTTGATACATATGAATGCCAACACCAGCTAAAGAACTGATAGCTATGATTTCACATTGCTGCATAGCTGAGAAAAATGATAAAAGAAACTAAATTGTTCTGGGACTTTAGAATTCAAACTGATAGGCACCTGCCACGTAACATCCCAGACTTAACAACTATTGATAAGAAAGATAAAAAAGTCTGGATAAGGGAAATGGTAGTACCTGAAGACAGCAAAAAAACTTACTTTGCTAAGTAAGAAATTTAAGTGAGTTTTGCCCCATTTTGCGACCTTTCTTGCCACAGTTGTTAAGTGAATCACTGCAGTTGTTAAGTTAGTAATACAGGTGTTAAGTGAACCTTGATTCCCCACTGACTTTGCTTGTCAGGTCACAAAAACGGATTGCATGACTTCAGGACACCGCATCCGTCATAAATGTGAGTCAGTTGTCAAGAATTCAAATTTTGATCACGTGACCATCGGGATGCTGCAAAATGGTCATGTGTGAAAAACAGTCATAAGTCACATTTTTCAGTGCCATTGTAACTTTAAATGGTCACTAAATGAACTGTTGTAAGTCGAGGACATCCTGTAAAAATGAGACATGGCAAGGCAAAGTATTACGTGGCCAGTACATAAATAAAAAAACAGTAGGTAAAGCAAATAACAACCAGACTTAGCAATGGCTAAAAGCAGGAAAGTTAAAGAAAGAGACAAAGGGCCTAATTCTGGCTGCACAAGACCAAGCCTTAAGAAATGTACAGGTAGTCCTCAACCTACAACAGTTCATTTAATGAGAAGTTACAACAGCACTAAAAAAAAAGTAACTTATTATCATTTTTCATGCATATGAACTGTTGCATCACTTAACTGTGGCAAGAAAAGTTATAAATAGGAGCAAAACTCATTTAACAAATGTCTCACTTAGCAACAGAAATTTTGGGCTCAATTGTGGTCGTAAATTGAGAGCTATCGAAGTCAGAATTGAGAAGACTGCAACAGGAAGCAGATGCCACCTCTACAAAGAAGCTGAAGAAACAGTGGACTGACCACCTGATTAGCTGCTGCAAGATCATACAATCTGACCAAAAACAACAGCAGGACAAGTAGCAACAATGGTGCACTGGAATATTTGAAAGCAAGCAAGAATTGATGGAAATCATAAAATAGACAAAGTAATAAAAAATGAAGAAACTAAATTGCTCTGGGATTTTAGAATTCAAACAGATAAGTGCCTGCCACATAAGATCCCACACTTAATAATTGTTGATAAGGCCAAAAAAAATGGATAGTGGACAAAGCAGTATCCAGAGAAAACAGAATAGAAGATAAAGAACTAGAGAAAAATAACAAAATACAAAATAGAAGTAGAAAGACAGTGGTAAAAGAAAGCAAAAATAGTACCAACAGTAATAGGTTGTAATAATTGCCTTAGGTGCAATCCCAGAATAACTGGAACAGCACTTGAACACCATTAGCACTGACAAATCACCATCAGTCAATTGCAAAAGGCAGCTTTACTTGGAACTGCCTACATCCTGTGACGATAACTTTAATATTATACCACAACGCCTGTCTATTTAAGGTCCTTGGGAAGGGCTTAATAGATGAACAACAATATCAGATCTAGTCTAAATATCTGACTGTGCACCCAATCTAATAATGGATGCCATACCAAGAAATTTGGAATGACACTTTAAAAATCTGAGTGTTGAAAAAATTCTACCTGTCAATTACAAAAGGCTGCTTGGATCTGCCCATATACTATGCCAATATAATACAACATCCTAGGATCTTGGGATGCATGTGAAAGCCAACAACAACTAAGGAATTGACAACTGTGGCTTTACCTTTTTGTCTATGAAATAATTACTAGGTGGATAAAAATGCCAAATTCAATCTAAACATCTGGCTGACTGTGGACCAACCATAATATATTAAACTTGTATGCCATCTGATTCTGAAAGACTCTGTCATGAAAAGCCAGAGTATATAATAAACACAGGATTCATACATAATTTTGCTGTAAAATTAAAGATCTATGTTTATTTTCTGCTGCTGTGCTATTTTAGTGCTTACTCATTCAAGGCACGGTTAAAACAACCATGGGTGGAAAGGCTGATGGAGATCTTACACAACCCAGGCAACCGTCTTATCATTTCTAGAATTATCTAGTTATTCTGTATTCTGAACTTCTACTAGAATTACTGAGTTGGTGATTCAGTAAGCACTCTTTCTATGGCATCTGGGATCCCCCCCCCCAAACCAATTTAATTTAACTTCAAATTATGTTTTCCAGATTGCTACTACATTGCCTTCATTCTGTACATTCAAAAGCATATCAAAAACTATTGGTTTGGTTTGTTAACTATTGCACATAGCATTCTCTCAATTTATACACAGAACATGGTTAAGTAGAAAGTTTAACCACTGACCGGTTATTTTCCACACTGGCTTTGTTCACAAATTACAGCTGAATGAATAATCTACCCCTGCAGCCAACTGACCTATCTCCATATGCTAGTAGCACATGATTGCAGGTAATTCAATTAGTTCAGTAGAAATTTATTCTGTTTTTCCAGCTACCACTTCACTGCCCACTTTATGGCATGTTACAGGTAGGCAGGGAAGAGTCTAGTGTAGTATCATTGAGATCAAAATTGCTATGGACAGGAAGATAGGAATATATCTATCCCCACTCGTTTATGCTCCTTTTATACCTTCCTGCATGATCATGATGAGGAGATGAAAACCAGAACAGCATAGACAGCTCTTAGGATAATACTCCAGTTAAACATGCTACCTCCCCCCTCTTCGTGCCCATTAGCTAAATAGAGAGAGGATGTAAAAATATGACTCTCCACAATAGAATTGGGAAAGATGAGTTCGACACATAAATCTCCATGGTTCTGGACATTTTGAAGATTACGTCTCCTTGAGGTTTGAAGATCTACCTACTTGTATCGCACTCTTTCATCCACATCTCCAGGGGGCTCCTCGGTCACACAGGTGACTAGAGCTTCCATATGTTCTGGCTGTACCAGGAAGTCTACAAGCTTTCGGTTGACCACCTTGCATTCCTGCAATACATCTTCCTCATCCAAAAGTTCAAAAAGGGTCACATTCCCACGTTCCAAAAGTGTGTCAATATGAGAAGTTGTGTGGAGATCAAACTTCCAGAACATGGCTTCCTAAAGAAAGTGAGAAAAGAACAAAAGCCCAGTCACTAAAAGGAGAAGAGTAGATAGACATGTATACGTTATAATTATTCAATTATAATTAAGTACATTTTCATCCATGTACATTTTCATCCATGCTAAACAAGTCTTTCCACATAAAATTGTACAATAGCTATTTCAGCTACAAAGAGTATTTGTATAAAGGGCCAAGCACAAAGTTTCTTCCGTTTAAAAACTATATTATGAACCCAGACTAAGTGGAAGAACAAAAGGCCACCGCTGAAAGTACTAAGTAATATTGCGGGATTATGAGCTTGCTATAAGGGGTTGGAGGGGAAAGTTTAGGATTATTTAGGAAAAATTAAGACTGGAACAAATGGTTAGCATATTCAGAACTACCAGTGATGGTGTAAAGATACGTAGTAAGAATTTTAGTAATTATGAGTTTCACAAACTTAGTAGACCCTAACAAAGTAGCATCAAACCCGTGTTTGATTAAATACTAATATAATCCACACATGAAACAAAAAGACCAATCTCAAATAGCAAAAGGAATCTCGCCCAGTTACACAAGGCAGGCAACCCTATCAAGTGATGAAAACATTCCAGCAGACTAAAACTAAGCTACTGTAGGTGGAGGAGGATCAATAGGATGTATGTAAGGAATGGCAAACTTTTAGAGTTGTAATCTAAACATTTTAACAATGATGTTAGTAAAGTTAGGTAGAATTGGTCTGGAAAGCTGTTATCAGAAATTTGCATACAAGTTTCCAATCAATGTGAAATTACTTTATTGAAATTGATCATTCTAGGGGAGGCTACTTGTACACATTAATTATATGGCTATTTGCACCAATTATTCCATAACCGAGTTGTCCAACTTAGTTCAATGCCCCAAAACCTATCCTAACACAACCCTCTTAACCTCAACAAAATAACTATCCTAAAGAGATTATAGGGAATGCATTGATTCCAGGAGCAAAAATTCCAATGTATTCTAAATAATCAGCTTCCAATTAGAATTTAAGTACACAAAATACACTGAAATTTATACATCAATGTACCTCTTGCAGTTGATGTAGTTCGCTTTAGGATACTGTTTATTTGGTATCTTTCCACAAGAGAATCTACAGAGGTTCTAGTATTGAAGGGAGGTGGAATATCTGCGTGGTTCATATGTCAAGATATATAGACTGGTGTAGCAATCTTATACGGGCCTTGAAATAAGCATAGTTGTTCTCACATATTTAAAGCTACAAGAAGGGGTATATAAATCAAGCAACACTGATTTTTGAGAGCAACTATTCCCAAATCACACTAGGAAACCAGTTCATTCTTGAAGTTGCCAGGAACTAATCAATCTACTCAGAACCTAGCTATTGTTGTTGTTGAAAGGATTATTTGCTTCAGGACTTAGCGTTTTTTGACATGTCACTCTATCTGTAGAATTACTGCAATCCATCATGACAGAGTAGTTAAAGAGCAGCGGATTGGGCAACTTTCCTCCCTTCTTCTCAAACCATGCTTATGACAAAACCAGGTCCTCAGTCACATTACAAACTGCAAGCTTAATCAAGAAGCTGAGAATAAATGTGGCAGAACAACAGTACAATTGAATTTGCCTATAAGGCATAGGTCTTCTCTCTCTCTCTCTCTCTTCTCCAACCCTGCTCCCCTGCATTGGGTAAACTTTGGTGAGCAAGATAGATCGCATTTATGCGTGCAAGGTTTCCTAGCTACAACTGTAATTAAAAAGGCAAAAGGTACTGCTGAGATGGGTAAGAGAGGGAAAGAAACCTAGAGAAAAACAAACAGTAACTTGGTGACGCCCCGCTTCCCTTTTCAACCCTGTTGCCACCACAACTGTAAAGGCCAGAAGTTTTCATCTGGTATCCAGGCAACCTCTATACAAGACTTGTGCAATACAGCAGAGCAGTTTTCAGAAACTACCAACATAGAAGGGCAGGAAATGAGAAAGGAGGGAGGAAAAAGTAAAGACAGGATTGGTGGTGTGCTTTATTTTACAGGGCTTAGGAATTTTCACTGCCACAGAAAGTTTTTCTCTTTGCTTTTTTTAAAAAAAATGCTTTAGCTTTAAATAAACATACAAGCTAAGCAAACGGCTGACATACAAATAAAAAAAAATTATCTAGGCGATAATGGAAGTTTTGCAGATTACAGCAAGAACAGTTTTGCAAAGCAAAGTATCTATCTTACATACGGGTAGTCTTAACTTATAAGCATACATTTAACAATGGTTCAAAGTTATGACAACCTTGGAAAAAACTGTCCTCGAGGTTATGACCATTGCATCTCCATGGTCATATGGTTGCAATCTGGAAACCGGCTTGCTTTTACTATGGTTGTGGCATCTTGCAGTCATGAATTGCAGTTTGTGTCCTTCCCAACTACCTTCCGACAAGCAAAGTCAATTGGGAAGCTGGGTTCACTTAACAACTGTGTGATTTGTTTAACAACTACACGATTAGCTTAATACAGTGATTTTCTTAGTGACCGCAGTGAAGCTTTTAAAATTGCATCTGGTCATGTGGTAATTCGTTTAATGAACACATTGCTTAGTGATCAAAATTCTGCTCCCGATTTAGAATCACTTAAGGCATGGCATTTTTATTTTCTTAAACATATAGTTATTTACCCCGATATCGTCATGTAGATTCAGTGGTTTAGTCAAAGCCCATGAAGTATAAAAGAGGTTAACACATTTTTATGAAGACCTGGTTATGTCAATGGGAATCCAGAGTTGGATGGAGATCAAGTGGCTTGTTCAACTGCGTGTTGGTGTTGGTGTGTGTGTAATTGCTTTTACTCTGTTTATATTGGGTATTTTATTTTTTGTAAGCCACCTAGAGTCACTGAAGGTGAATGGGTGGCCATATAAATTCTCTAAATAAATAAATAACCCATCCAAAAACAAAACAAGTCCTGGTTATCAGAGTTCCATCTATGTTCTTTATACCTCTATGGAAAAGCTGGATTGGTTTGCAAGAGATGCGCCATCCTGATCACAAGAGGCAAGGCATTCCATTGTAAGGGGGGATTTTTTGAAGATGCTAGCTTGATGCCAGACTGAATTCCAGGCACCAGGCTCATGCTGGTAAAAACTCAGGTTTTCTCCAATTCGTTACATTTCTTAGCTTGAATAATAGAGAAAACATCTACACCTACCAGGAACCCTAAGGAGCTAAACAAATGATTTTTTAAAACAGTAATGCAAGGAGAAGTTCTGAAATCAATAGCCCAAATTCTTGTATCAAAGGGAACATTCCAGTCCTGAAAAAGTAGTAATTCTGAAAGGTCAATTTGATACCTGCTCAGAGGAACTGGAAAGCAGCTCCATTAATTTAAGGCCAAAGCTGCTTATGTGCAATCCTCACATGTAACTTAACAAATAAGAGATTTGTTCTCTTAATTCCCACTTCATCACAGGCTTATTTGAAAATGAAAGCAAATGTTTAAAAATAAATCTTTGTGCAAAAATTGATTTAATGGTTTTCAGAAATCCCTGGTGATTTGCAAAATGGTTTTGAAAAATCCCCAGTGATTTGCAAATAAAATCTCTTCTGACACCAGGGAGAAGATTAGAAGCAACTGCAGAGTCGAAGAGCAAAAGATTAAAGTAGATTTTATGCATTCAAATCCTTAAAAGATATTTAGAACAGGAAAAGCACCACAAAGGTGCAGAACCCTTTGTTATAAGGTTAACAACCCACTTTTATTCAACCCACTGGATTGCTAGAAAATTGTGGAGTTTAACATTATTAGCTCTGATATAAATGGACTATTAAGTTGGTGTGTTTTCAAAGTTATCCCCAACACTGCTAATATTATCACATAATTTCCTATAATTTTAATATCCTTTGAGGAAATTGGCACCATATATTATCTAATTTTTCTATATGTGCTAATGAAAGTGAAACAAAATAATGGAAGTAAAAATAAGCAAACTGTGTTTATAGTTCCATCTTTCCAATAAGGTCAACCAATCCGTAATCTAATTAATCATTGTTTAATAAGGCTTGAAGGTCATTATGACTCATTTAAACTCTAGCAATCAGAAGTATAGCTGCTGGTGGTTGGGGCATTCACAACTTCTGGAGGCAAGTTGATTGTTCTAACTGTCAGGAAATTTCTCCTTAGTTCTAAGGTTGCTTTCCTCCTTGATTAGTTTCCATCCATTGCCTTCAGGTGCTTTGGAGAATAGCTTGACTCCTGAGATGTTGAAATATTAATATCGTGTCATCCCTAGTCCATCTTTTCACTAAACTAGACATATCCATCCAGATTCGGTCTCAGATTTTTCTCCACAGCTTCATGATTTCTGTTTTGCCAGGATTTAGCTGAAGCCTGTTGGGCCCCATCCAGAAACCTATAGCCACCAGGCACTGAGAAAAGACAGCCAGTGTTGCTTGGATCACTGGGATGGAGATGTAAATCTATGAATCATCAACATATTGATAACATCTCATCCCATGGAGTCAGATGATCTTGCCCAGTAGTTTTGAGTAGAGTTGCTAAGAGTTGCTTTACAGTGAGACGAGAAATGTAATAAATAAATGATATTTTTTTTGCATTATATGATTTTAAATCTCATTGATGAGATTGGGGAATATGCCACAGCAGATAAGTGGCTCTTAGTTAACTTGGGGAGGTTGAATCTGAATAGTACTTAAATGGAAGTCCACTAGGAAAGGGAATGAAATGTCAAAACATATGCTAAAGACGACAATGACAAATCATTTTGTAATTATTGTAGGGGAAATCTATATTGTTATCAGAGATCTTCAGCTCATCTAGAAGGGATTTTTTACTTTTTTAATTAATGATAAGTTTCAAAATAAATATATCTCACAAAGACAACCTCAATCCATGGAGGTACTACATAGAAGTACAAAAACAAAGCTCTGCATATAGTTTACAATTAAAAGAAAATATGACAAATCCACTCTGAATTATTCTAAACCAACTTGGGGCATTTCAGGAATCTACAAGGGCACTAATTTAGGGAAGAATTGTTTAAATAAAGTATGAACTCATCTTTACAAATGCTAGAAATGGTCTAAGTTAGAAAATATGAAAAACCAACATTTAAGACAAGTTTGAATAACTATTTTTGTCCATTTTAGACTTATTATCTTGACTTATTATCTTGATCTAAATCGAAATAAATAAATAAATAAATAAATGTTCTGACTGATAACAATTGAAAAGTTAGCAACTTAATCGTTTGAAAATGTGTTCAGTTTATCAATGCCAATGAAAGAAAACAGTAGTTATCTAAAATATTTTATACCCCAGTAGTTCTTTGGTGGCTTACAAGTTACAATTCATGTTTACAACCACAAGAACATCAAATATCAAATGCTGTTTCAACCTGAAAAGTGAAGAGTACCAGTATAAATTTAAAACTCATTAAAACTATAGAAACTAGCTAATCTGATCATTATGCAAACAGGAAAGAATGTTTTATTATTACTCCTCTGATACAGCCACCAATCTCACTTCATATAAAGAGAGGCAAGACAACTTATAAAAATCTTAAGAACCAGGCAGGTTCAAGTTATTATTTTACGAGATTTTAAGATAACAGCTAGAATTTACCTGAAGCAACAACATAGTACATACATAGTAGTGACATCATTAAAAGTTTCATTGCATCAGTCAGTCACAGAAATGCAGTAAACTGAGATGTGGGGCTATTGTTTTTCAACCTTGGCATCTTCCAAATATATAGACTTCAAATCCTAGAATTCTCCAGTCAATATGGCTATGGCTGAGGATTCTGGGAATTGAAGTCAGTATATCTAATAACTATCAAGTTTGAGAAACACTGGATTAAACTAAGGATTTTTCAATGTATTTGAGAGATCAGGAAAACCTAGGAAATTGGCAGAGGTGTCATGAAGAGAGTGAGAATAATAAAGAATTTTAAACTGCTAAGGCACCATGTTTGCCACAGATAATACAAATAATTATGTTTTAATATAAAAGTCTATATTTTATATTTTTCTCAGTTCAACTCTTTTTATTGTAAGCACTACTTATGATTATCACTTTAACTCCTTTTCAAAAAAGTTTAAAAAATTAAGTAAAAATATTTTTTTAAAAAAACCTGATAAAAATAATAAAATGCAGTTTATGAATTATGGAGAGCTTCTGTCATTATTCTGCATATGCTTACAGGAAAAAAGGCAGGAGACAACTCTAGTTTAGAATTTTAGTAACATCTCTGTTTCTGGAGAAGAGCACAAATCCTGAATCTTCACTTCCCTGGGTTCAATCCTTGCATTCAGCTGCAAGCTACAATGTGTTGAACTCTCAAGATGTTGAAAGAAAATCTACACTCTACTGATACAAATTTATTTATTTATTTATTTTATTTTAATAAGATTTATATGCCGCCCTTCTCCGAAGACTCAGGGCAGCTTACAATGCATTAAGCAATAACAAATGAATTCAATATTAATCAGTTTTGTGATATACCCAACAATGCAATACAAGCAAATAAGACTCTTGACCAAACACTGTAGTGCTGCCAATAAAAACTGTCCCAGAGTTTGATTAGAATTCTAATCTCAGTAATTATCTGATCTTCAAAATACATTTAATCTAATTGACATAGTATTGTACTAGTATATTATGTGCTGAGATTTAGACTCAAGCTTATATCATACCTCAGCATTAAAAAGTGTTTTATATTTTTCTGTTCTGCACAAAACGGAGTTTAAATACTATTCTACAGCCTCTAAATATCAGTCAACAAAACTAACTCAATCAGAAATGGTAAAATACACAATGCAAGCAAAAGAGCTTTTGTACAAGCTTAAGTTTTGTACGTCATTCTCCATATGCATGCTTCATTCTGAAAAAGAAAGCAAAGCAGTACTGTCTAAGGTGTGGCATGGTAGAGAGCTGAACTAGAAGTTTAAAAATTTTGCTGAATAGTTCAGCATTTTTCAAAAGACTTCAAGCTACAGTAGCCAGATATTGCTTTTTAAAATTAAATGCAGTCAGGGCTTCTGAAAATCAATTAATGAATTCTATTTTCAAAACTTTATTTACAAGAAATAGAAAGAAATCATATCTCACAAAATTGCATGATGGGTAGCATGGTTTTAAGATACAAATATATATGTATACACAACTACACTTAATACTAATAAGCAGTCTGATATCTTCACATACTCTTGAGATAATAGTCCTATAAATCACAACCATCCTGACCAGCAGTCCAAAAGGTGTTTTTTCAAAAAGCAACTGGGCTTTGTTTTTCCTTGAAGATGTTTTGCTTCTCATCCAAGAAGCTTCTCCAGTTCTCCAGAATTGAAGAAACTTCTTAGATGAGAAGTGAAATATCTTCAAGGAAAAGCAAAGGAAGTCCAGTTGCCTTTTGAAATAAGCACCTTTTGGAAAACCAAGATCTGGATGACTGAGAATCTCCATAAACATCCTGCAGTTCAGCAGCTGGGTATTATGCGGGCAATTTGAAACATATGGATGGCATCAAGTTGCCTATTCCTGCTCTATATAACACACACATGCTATAAAATAGACAAAAATAGAATTATTCATATTTTAATTGATTTTTATTTTACCCAAAAACAGATTTACACATCTCGTACATATGGCTCATATGCATGCCATTAAAAATTTCAGAGCATGGATGCCATTAAAAAATTTCAGAGTAGTTTTGCTAATATTCACCCATAACTATACAGCAATATCCAAATAAACATCCATCCCCTTCCCTCTCTGTTAGCAGGATCAGCCAGGGTCACTTGCACAATTTCACTGGAACTTGGCCACTTAGTCACAATCTCTTAATGAGCTCTTTGTAAGTAGCAGGCCCAAAGGCCTGTCAGCATGGTCATAAAAACAGGCACCAAAGTTCAGATGAGGTAAAAGTGAATGCAATTTGTACTGGTTTCAAATTTACCACACTCTGGAGCAGGCAGCAGTCATGCAACACGGCAGTTAAAGAACTATATGACTGGTCATACATAAATTTCTAAACAGGATGTCAAAAACTAGGATGTGTGCAGAATTCTAAAGTAGAACAGGCAGAATTCTGACAATTGAAAAAGAACTGAGATCACATACAAGTGAACAAATTATGGTTTTTATAATGTATGACTCCCTGTCATGATCCGGATGATTAGAAGAGTGGGAAACCTGTTGCCTCTGCTTTAATTTCATGGTGCTTCCAGGTGCTGAAAGTCCTTCCTTGTTTTCCAGATGATTCCCTTGGGAACTGCACAGAGAAAACTTTATTTTCTTATGTGCAGTAAAATGTACCAATGCTTGACTCTGTCCAAATTTCAGCAGTGGCAGAGGGATTTTCTCCATGAATTAAAAAAAAAAAGAAAGAAAGAAGAAAGAGGTTGTGGACTAAATCTGGTGATATAAAGATAATGGTCAATATTGGCCAAAATTCTGGGGAAAACAAGAGGCAAGCAAATAGAAAAGCCAGTATTTAGTCTAGTAATAGGATTAACAAGTATCTACAGCATTTGAACAAAATCCTTCTCACTGGTAGGATCCAAATTATGAAACTATTTTCCCAGCCATTTTCACCTGGCTTGTATGATAGTTTATGGACATCAAGTGAAACCCATCCATTTTTAATAATATTTTGTTTCCTTTGATTGACCATGGTACTCTCTAATTAAATTGTTATTGTTTCATCTTTCTCTGTTCTGTCATTTTTTAATGCAATGCTTTTTAATCCACTTTATTCAAGGCATTTGCTAAAAAGCAGGGATGCATTAGATTAACTAAATGAATTTAGGCCCGATTTATTGCTAAACTTTTACAGGGTCTACTAAGACCAACATCTCAAATTGTCTACAAAAATACTTATCTCCAGTAGACACCCTCATTCATTCATATCATCACAATTATCATTAGTATTATTTATTTTATATTGATATAAGTATTATTTAGTTAGTCAGTCAACCCAAGGTGGCAAACGGACTTAATATTCCTATTTTCCCCACAACAACATAGTGATGTGGAGTTGAGCTGAGAGTGTGACTGACCTAAAGTCACCCAGCTTGGCTTCAAGCCCAAGGGAGCCCTAGAGGTCACTGTCATCTGGTTTCTAGGCCAGCAACTTAACCAATTCATTGCTATATTTCATACCTCCTTCCTCACCTACACTATTATAAAATTTTATATTTTGGTTTCAAGACTTTTTATCTTCTCCACACAAGACATTCCATACCCACACAAAAGTAGTGGGAACATAAAAAGAAATAATGAAGACCATTGACCACAGGATGCTAAAAGGTTATACCAAGCAATGCATACAGTATATCAACACCAGAGAGCAGTTACAAAGCTAGAGAGATATAACCTTTCAACAGGAACTCTTGCCCAGCCGCAACTAACGATTTCTCAGAAAAAAGAACTGAAGAGCCAATGAGAAGACTGCTAAAAATGAGTTGTGTGTGTTTGAAAGGTTGAACTGAACAGCTACACCAAAGATCTAAGATAGATATACAGTTCTACTGACCTAGTGCAAATGCTGCTATTCAACTCTTTGTGAGATACTACCATACTTCTGCTCTATTTTTACCCAGTATGCTGCCCCCAGCATACTCCATCTGTTTCAGTCCAGCTATAAAGTGGACACACATCATGCCATGTTCTTACTCAAACTATTTACAAGTATGCTCAGAGAATTATAGCCCAAGATGTACTAGGGCCAAGATCACAATTTTCCCCTTAAAAAGAGCAACAAATTTGCCAAATTCTCTAACAGGAAGCTTAAACTTCAGAATATTAAACAAACAAACAAACAAAAAGCATTTAACATGGGAGGGAGAATCTTTCCCTCTCAAACAAACTATCAAATAAAAATGTTGGCATTACCAAGGAGGCTTCATATTTAGTACAATAAATGATGGCATGAGGCATAGAAAATATAATAGTTGTAGATCCTTTCCAAGAGAAAATTCAAGAGCTTTAGAAATGAGAGCAAAATACGTAATCCACATACATTTATACTTGTCTACAACATATATTTATGTTAACTACTTTGGGGACCCTGGCAACCCTGCAAGAGGAAACTTGTTTCCTTTCAAATTGCAAAACATTTTCCAGAATGTTTGTTGGGAAACTTTACTCGTAGAATTTTTAAAAAAATCAAATTGTCATTGGGAAATGATGAGCAAACAGACTGCATCCCAACTCCAGAGAAAGGAATGGAGATAATTTGAGTTGTTGTACTATTATAGCTGCTGCCATCTGCATTTTTAAATTAGTAGGAAGTCTGGAAATTATTTGGCTCTCTGTGACCAAAGTTGAAAAATGTAGAGCCAAATTTCAAAGGTGGAAAGACAGAGCGCAATGTTGGTTACCATAGCTTAAACACACTTTGTTGGAAGTATTAGCTTATGAAGCACACATTCCCTCCTTCTGCCAGGGAAAAAATATTGCCAGGCTTTCTTTACATCTATAGGTCAGCTAACATTTGTGCATTCCTATTAGTCACTAGTAGCAACCAGGCTAGTATTTATTGGCAAACCTTTGAGTTCACCAAATTACTGCATACATCAATTGTTACCTTTTAACAAACTACAATTTAAAGAAATGTAGACTTGATTCTTCAGTTATATGCATAATTTCATAAAACTATTTCTCATCTGCATTTATCAATTTCATTACTCTTAGTGGTAACACACTAAGAACTCTTACTCTTATTCAAAAACTACCCTTATTTATTCTTCGTCAGTCTAGCCCTGAATACTCACTTCTTATATTTGGAATAGATATAAGGTATAAGAGGGTATTCCCCCACCCCCAAGGCCACTTGTTAACCTGGAAAGTACAGTACTTAAGTTTTTGAATAGCAAAATGAATCCACTAATCTCTCAAACTCTGCTTTTCTTTGCTGCTACAGATCTGTACTTTATGGCTAGTAACCTACATTCTGCAATGCATTCCTTTTCCAAGAAAGCAAAGCTTAGTCTATATTTATACTGTAGACTTTCTAAATTTCAAAGGCCAAAAAGAGAGACAGAGAGCCAGGAATCTGAGCCCCCATAGTAACACAAGGCAAAGATAAGTGGTAATTTCAGCTTGGAGCAATCCATGCTATGCAGTCAAACTAAGACTGTCTTACCAAGTTAGCTAATCCTATTTTCTCTGGGAGAAAAGGCTTTCAGTCTTCCATTTAAAAAAATAGATGTCATAAATTTCTGTCATATATCATTGAAAAGTCACTTGAACTTTGCAATGTGAATGAGGATCCCCTTTCATTGGAGCTACATATAAATTTAATAAAGAGCAGTAAAACTCTTCCTTTGAGGTTATTTACTATAGCAGAATTCCTCATATCTAGTCTGTGTGCAGAAAGATAATATTCTCTCTGCTCAACCAAGTATAACAAATGCATGACTCCTTCTTCAGACCAATGCTTCTATAGAAAACATGTAAGGAATTGAAATACCTGGCTGTCTGGTCAAAAAGTATTAGAAGAAAAGCTTTGTTGAAATGTCAAGTCTTCCATTTCAATTGCTTCCTTGTGTGCAGATTGTAGCAATGGGGTTAAATTTATGCCTCTTCTTGCCAAAACTGTCAAAGCAATCTGCAGCTGTATACCTCCTAGATTTAACTATGATTGCCAAAGCAGCTTGAATCTTTAAAATAGGACAAACTATAAATAATAATAATCTCTATGGCTTATTTTTGTTTGGCCCTCTTTCAGATAAAAAAGATTTACACTTTCTTAAAGTTTAAACAAGACATATCAGACAGACTGCAGTGATCCCTTTCTTTTGGTTAATAGCAGACAGATCAATGGAAAGGAGGAGCATCACAGATCAATTTGTCTATATTTTAATGTCCCCCATGGACAGCAGCCAAAGTACTGTAAAACATATTGCACATAACTAATTCTCTCATTCTTTTAAACTACGAAAAAAGGACAAAATACAAGGCACCTATGGATCTTTTGTGAATTCTACAACAAGCTAAGCATGAACTCAATTTGCTTTCAAGTTAGCTCTGAAAATTAAAGTTCTTGTGGTGAAAATCAGTTTTTCCTTTTTTTGGGTTCACTTCTCAGTTTAGAGCAAACTCTTTGCATTAGGAAATCAAATGTTTAGTTTAGGACCATAAAAATATAAGCACTGTATAACCATTTAGTTAGCTGCAGCAGTTTATCTGAACATGGTACCTATATCATGAAATTATGTCATGCTTATAAATCGTTTGTAATTTGGCCTTGTCAATATATTTGTCAATATACATTTCCAGTTTTATTATTTTATTGCCAGAATAAAATGCAACTAAGAAAACATCAGGTCTATAGTAAATGTGACATGCCCTATGAATTAAGATGTACATACTAACAAGAGTATCAGTTTTTTTCTGAATTCCTCCTTAAAAGTTCACAAAAAAATAGGCATTTGCCAATAACTTTTTAAAAAAGAAGTCTACATTTTACTTTTGTGTTCAATGCATAAGGTTTAACAAATCAAAAGATTCAATATTTGCCAAGTGAAACACCAAATTTATGAATCTTTCTTGATTTTCATAATGAAAAACTAAATTTTTGGAGACAATAATAAAAATTGATCCAATCTTTCAACTTCCAAACAGCAAAACAAGTTTACCTACCATTATACTGAAATAGAGATCATTCAAAAAGGGAAACACATTAAATCAATAATATACTGTTGATTACACTTAAAATATGATTTCTTTTAAAAGATTTCAACTGAACTGGAATATCTATTGAAGCTGTGTAGACCTGGACAAATGTTTAAACTTTTATTATTTTTAATATTAATTGAAAAGGCCCAACAAAGGGGCAGAAGACAGCTTCTATTCACATATAAGATGAAGAATTGCTATTTATCCGATTGACCAAATACAGTACAGAATATTACTAGCCACATATCACAATTAATGATTGCTATTATTGAGAGTCATCAAGCAAAAATAGTGTATGCAGTTTGATCAGAGTTCAATATACTTTAACCTTTCTACTGTGTACAAAAGGTGGTTAAAGGATGTTATATAGGATATTTCCTTCTGCACTGGCATGTGTGAGTGATTCTGAGGAGTATACAAGGCATCAATTATTTTATACAACATGGATAACATCTACAATGTGTCCCCAGTGAACATTTTAATTAAGAATTAAGGTGAAAGAATTTGGAAGAAAAATGCATATGAAAATGTGAACTGTGTATGCTGGGCACTGAATTCAAACCACCACCAGTTTTTCCTCAGCTAATGGAACCCAAAAACAGTGCAGCTATTTAATACATATCAGGCCCATCATCCCACCCACTCAAGAAGTTGCCATTCTGACGAAAGACACAAAAATTTGAGAGCTCAAAATTTTCTGACACCTGCTCTTTTTCGTTGCAAGCTTCATTTATTTAAGTAGAGAATACACGCACACCATTTAGGCGTCACTTTCCTGTTTTTTTTTTTTAACCACTGTTTTGTAACCCCTACCACTCCGCTCAAGTCCATTTCAATTCTGTCAACAGGAAACGCTATTCGTGGAGGCGCATATATTCAAGTTTAATAGTTTTGCGTCTCCAAAACTTTCGGAGGAAATGGACTTGGTGGGGTGGGGGTGGGGTGAGCGGTCGCGATGGGGAGAGTGGGGGGGGGGTGAGTCTCCCTACCTTTCCAACTACTTAATTTTAAATGATCACAAAAGGCTGCTACGATCCTCGAGGACTGAAAAGCTGACAAGCCGCCCTCCCCTCCCTTTCCCCTTCACGACGTGAAGGATCCGGATGAAGCGTCGCTATTCTGGCGGGGGAGGCATGGAAAGGGGGACCGGGGTGGCGGTGCTTGCGAAAGGAAAGCCGGATTGTTACCTGAGGGAGCGAAGGGAGGAGGGCCCAGCAAGGACTCCTCAGGAGGGAAGACAAGCGCACAAACGGAGCGTATGTGTGTGTGTGTGTGGGGGGGATACTGAGGGGGGCAAGAAGAGGGGGAGGGTCTCCCACAGGGTTCTCTAAAATGGCGGCAGCTTCCTTTCCCACAGGGCTCTCACTTTTCTCTCTCTCTCCCCCCTCCTAGCCACAGTCCTTCTCCCCCTTCCCTTCTCCTCACCCTCAAGGTCCACCGCGCTCACCGGGCACGAGCCCCCTCCTTCCTGCCCTTTTTCTTCGCTGGCGGAGGAAATGGGAAAGAAGCTCGCTCACTCGCCTCTCTCTCTCTCTCTTTTTTTTTTTCCCCCTTCCTTTCCTTTCCCTTGCCTTCACCGCCACGATCCCAGAAGCCACCGCGCGCGCCTCCAGCGGCCCACTTGCCATTTCCTCCTCCGGCTAAACCCCGCCCCTAAACACCCGGGGTCGTCTTTCCTTCCGCTTGGCCCTTCTTGGCTGCTCCTGCTGTTCTACCTTCTTTTCCGCGCGCTCTTCCTTTCCTTCTCACTGATTCCTCACTTGCCCTCCCCACCCTCTCACACCGCGCAAGCTCGCATTCGCTTCTCCGGCTCTTCCCATTGGGCTTCAAAGGGAGGGAAGGAAAAACGCGAGCAGCGCAGGCGCGGGCTGAAGCCTGCCTACAGTGCGCATGCGCGGGACCGTCAGCTACAGTGCGCATGCGCGGGACCGGGTTGAGGGCTATTTTCTTCTGCGCGTTTTTTTCCTGACGATCTTTCCCCCCCCCCCGATCTGGTTTAAATTTGACTTCCAAATTGGCACATCTGCGTTCACTAGCTTTAATCTTATTTCTATTTCTCTTATAAAGCAAGTTTTATTGGCCAATCATTGAAATATTTTATATTTTATCATTATAGCCATTGTATATCCACTGCATGATTGTCTCATGTTTCCAACTTGTATTTTTTACTAAAATATGCGCACCTCCCATCGGACTCTATAAGTGTTCTGTAATCGCGGTTTCAACCATCAATCTCACGGGCTGCTGTATCGCTGCCATTTCATGGTCTTTAGTCACGTTTCCATTCTAATATCCGTACCGCATTTTATACCCGAGATTTCGTGGAGCTTTCTAGTCCACAAATATACTGATCCCATTATAAGTGTCCTTATTTTTTTTATTTCGCCTGCAAAACTTAATATTCTGCTAGCCACGCACTAATATTTTTCTTATGCAGCCCAAAGCTATCTCAGCAATCTGATTTTCCTGAGTACTGACTTAAACTAGGTTCCTGGTGCATTAAAAAAAACAAAACCCTGAAATGATCATATATTTATTGCAAGTAGTTTTCCTCCGGGTTGAAGACACAGCAGGGGATGTTTCTTAACCAGAGATTACACCAGCCTAACAGCTTTGTCATGAATGTAAGCAATTATGTGATTGTTGATCCAAACATAAAACACTATTCCAGATGTTGAGCCAGCTGTGATTTCAGGAATCTGAGGGATCTCATTGCCAAAGAGAAGTAGGTCAGTGTTTTGTGGGTCACCTGAGATAAGAGCCCCAACCATAACTGGATTATGTCTGCCTATAGTGTTGCAATAATTACAGCTGGCAGGTGCAATGGGCAACTATGGCCCTTTTATGACTTGTGGACTTCAATTCCCAGAATTCCTGAGCTAACACGGCTGGCTCAGGAATTCTGGGAGTTGAAGTCCACAAGTCATAAAAGGGCCATAGTTGCCCACTCCTGTAATAGGAACCCTCCCCCTAAATAGTACTTTTGTCAGGGTGGATGGTTTGAATAAAGGAAAAATCATTATTGATTTAAAGACCTGCAAATACTACAGCAAGTTATTATTTTGTACTAAGCCATGAATCATGTTTTAAAAACAAAAATAATTGAGTTTATACAACTTGCTCTAAGCTACATCATGGCTGAGACCTATATATATATATCCAAACATGCTGGCAACTTTACTTTGAACATAAGATTCACTGAAACTGCTGTTAAACTGTTGTCATATTTTGTGCTCAAAGTGTTCCATTAAGTACAAAATGACTAGGAAGGAAGAAAGGAAGTTCCGTAAACAGAACCTATCCTACTGAAATTCTCCTTTCTTAAAACATGCACAGATAGTCCTTGACTTACAATCATTCATTTAACAAATATTTGAAGTTACAGTAGCACTGAAAAAAGTCACTTATGATCAGTCCTCACAGACAACCGTTTCAGCATACTCACGGTCACATGATCAAAATTTGGGAGCTTTGCAACAGCATGTTTATGCCAGTTGCAACATCCCAAGGTCACGTGATCATCATGTGACTTCCAGCTAGGTTCCAAAAAGAGAAGTCAATGTGGGGGAAGCCGGATTCACTTAACACCTGCAGTGATTCACTTAATAACTATAGGTTGTAAAATAACTCACTTAATAGCTGCCTTGCTTAGCAATGGAATTTCTGGTCCCAATTGAGATGGTAAATCAAGGACTATTCGTATGTTATAATGGCAGAGCAGTTCTTTCTTGCAGTTAAGTGTACAGACATCTGTATTTTTATACACAAATTTATAGAAATAACTCCCATAGAGTGGTGTTCCTC
This sequence comes from Coluber constrictor foxii, assembly GCA_038048745.1. NCBI lineage: Eukaryota > Metazoa > Chordata > Lepidosauria > Squamata > Colubridae > Coluber > Coluber constrictor. The sequence goes on along the minus strand of CM075961.1, from coordinate 57,568,876 downwards.
ACCTTCCTCACCTTGGGAACTTCAACATGCAACTCCCAGAATCCATGGTGGCTGGGGAAGGTTGAGAAACATTGCCAAAGAATATATATAACAACACTTAGAAGTGCAGCATTTTCACCCTATTTTTTGAGGCCTATTTTTTGCTCTCTCCAGGCTCCAGAGCCTTTCAAGGAGCTTGGGAAGGGCGAAAACAGCCTTCCCTTCCCCCCGGCCCCCGAAGACTCTCTGGAGGTTGGAAACAGCCCGTTTGACAACTTCTGGTGGGACCTCGTCCACCCACTGATATGACTCCGTGTGCCACCTGTGGCACTCGTGCCATAGGTTCCCCATTATGAGTATAGCCAAAGCAACTTGGTTTCAAGCTTATGCCAAAGTTCAGGTTGCCCCCTCAGCCACGGACTTGGTTAAAGGCCTGCGGTAACACTTTGAATAGCTAAACATTTTTAAACATGTATTAACCATAGGTATTAGGTGAAATGTATAGTTGTCTTTTTATCTTTAAATTTTATTTAGCTGATTGTAACGCAATATGAAATATCTACTAACATCACAGTAGTTAAGAAGATACATGTGGTGAAAGGTTTTTATTCAAGACCTTGAACCCAAAACTCTACCCACAACACCTAAGAAAGAAGATGTGTGTTACTACAAGAGCAACCCCAGCATTTTGGAAAATAAGTAATAGGCCAATTTGCCAAAGGCTTTTTACTTGATGTCACTTGGCTGTTCTCTCTCTGCTTTTCAGTTTCATACATTCCTAAATCTGGTTAGTGTCAAGTTTATGGGTGATGACTTTTAAGATGACAATTCCCTCCCCTGTTCCTGCCTGATATATAGGAGGATGGGAGCAAATCTCATTGCTTTCTTTCCCAATACAGGAAGTCCTCAACTTATGACCAAATCATTTAGTGACTGTTCAGTTACAATGGCACTGAAAAAATGAGTTATGACTGGTTTTCATGCTTACGACCATTGCAGCATCCCTATGGTCAAGTGTTCAAAATTTGGGTGCTTGGCAACTGGCATGCATTTATGACGGTTGCAGTGTCCCGAGGTCATGTGATCACCTTTTCAAACTTTCTGACAAGCAAAATCAATAGAGAAGCCAGATTCACTTAACAGTCGCATGATTCATTGAAAACTAAAGTGATTCGTTTAACAACTGTGGCAGAAAAGGTCATAAAATGGGGCACAACTCACTTAACAACTGTCTTGCTTAGCAATTGAAATTTCGGGCTCAATTATGATTGTAAATCAAGGACTCCCTGTATAATCCACCGGTCTTACCTCTAGGATAGCACTAAGGTAGGCACTAGCTGATATAAAGGAGGCCAATTAGGACTAAGGTGCTTCCACTTTGCAGCCCCTTCCCTTGCAGGATCTAGCATTTTCCTCTATGTTTATTTATGTTGAAATGTGAAAGAGATGAGTTCAACGTTTTACAAGCTTCTGCTGATAGGAAAAACAAAAAACATGCCAGACTTATCACCTGAAAGAGAAACTTGTTAAAAAAATTAAGTTGAGAATACAGCAGTAGCAATGCATGGTGATAGAAGATACAAGCTGCTTGAATACTATACATCAGATGAGCCAATGGGGGTGGGGATGGGGGGTGGGGGGGATATCCAAAGGTCTACAATCACCGTTTCTAACCAGGAAAGCCATTTCCGAGAGTTGAAAAAAAAAGGCAGGGCTCTAAGACTTGCAAAGAAAATGGAATTTCATTCTACCTCTATGTATGGTAACCCATTCTTCACCTCTACTGAAGCAACATTCTGTCTGCCTTTCAAGCTGCCCAATCTGACATACTTTTTTCAGTTTTCCTATATCTGAAACACTTTTTAAAGGTAATTATCATACAGATCCTGCATTCTTATATAGGCACAAAAAACTCATTTTGCTGAACAAATAAATGTACAGTGCTGGATTACATATTTGGAGAAGACATTTGGGGATTCTCTACTTCCCATCATCCCCAAGAGTGAGCCATTATTTTAAGCAGAATTTTGAAGTAAAATCGATTAATATATGGCTCTAGCCAGACTTCCTAATGTTTTGCACAAAAATGTAGCAATCTTGTGAGTCTGGAGGGGGTGGTGTGATGATTTCAGATATGTTTAAATTTTTACTCCCCACCCTTCCCCCTCCACAGATACCATCTGAGGGGTGTTAAAGCATTTTGGTGCTCAAGAGCACTGCGGTAACATTCCTGTCTTTCAGTGATAGCTAGAAAGGAGTTTCCCCCCAAACTTTATTCTCCATACCTGTGGACTTCAATGGTTACCTGCATGAACTGAGATACAGCATCATAAACCCTGTTTTTGATAGTTTAGGGATGATGGGGGTGAAGTTTCAAACATCTGGAAGACACATGCTTGGAAATAATATCCTAAAGAAAAAAAAAACTGCCAACTGATTTTTCTTCCAAGCCTTTAATGGCCAAGCCATTAAAAAGTACTCAAACTTGCCCCTCCCTTCTAAGCATGCAACTATGAAAACAAGCAAAGCGTAATAGAAACTAGGGTTCATTTCCCAGTTAAAGTTGGAGATTGAAAGAATCCTTTAAAAACTATGGTTTTTAGAATAGGGAAGCTACACTCTGATGGGCAAAGTTACCAGTAAACTACAACGGTAGACAAATGCATTTTGGAGGACGATGAAAAGGAAGTTACACAGCAACAGCTTATGAAAGTCTTCCTGCTGATCACTCAGCTTAACAGCAGCATAGCTCAATTTCCAAAAGATCTTCTCTTACTCCAGCTTACCGCTGGTTCAGCGGACGTAGGATAGATGTGGGTGTTTCCATCAGAGGCCACCAACCAGCACAGATCCAAATATGAGCGTGAACTTCAACCTGTCAAACAGCCAGGCTACCGGTCCATGTTGTTTTCATCAGGTTGACTGTGGAAGCAAAGACGCAGCAGGGTCTCGCAGAAATCCAGCTCCTCCTTTTTATTTTTTTCAAATTTAAGAAGAAAAGAAAAAGAAAAAAGAATAGGTGATCAATAAATTCTTGAATTTCTGCATCTTTATATAACTGTCAATAAAAGTCCAAACTAATGAGAACTCTCAGTGCAGGCAGCAATCAGGAATATTTTTAAAAAAAATTTGATTTATATGCCGCCCTTCTCCGGAGACTCAGGGCGGCTTACAATGCATTAAGCAATAGCCTTCATACTTTTGTATATTTATACAAAGTCAGCTTATTGCCCCCACAAACTGGGTCCTCAATTTACCCACCTTAGAAAGGATGGAAGGCTGAGTCAACCTTGAGCCTGGCCAGGATTGAACTTGCAGAAATTGCAGGCAGCTGGAACTTAATTGCTGCCTTTAGTAGGAGGCATTAGCCCCCTACACTACTCAGGCTCTTTGCCTTGCTGGCAAACTTCAGTCTCCATACTGTTGCTTTTTTCCCCCATTCTGCCCCACAAATGACTTTGATGTTAATTCCGGTAATATCTATTGTTAGACACTATAGCTAATACAGGCAGTCCTCGACTTACAACTGGTTGCCTAATGACCATCCAAAGTTATGATGGACCTTCCCAGGGCTTCCTGTGACCTGGGAAGTTCTGATGTCCAGGTCTCCCTGCAGTCACATGATCACATTTTGGGCCCTCGGCAACTGGCCCACATTTATGGCCATTTACAGCACCCCACAATGACATGATCCTGATTTTCATTTTTTTACTGGAAACTTGTCAAAAGATGCCCTTTGGAATGGATTCACTTAACAACTGCAGCATTCACTTTATGGCCACAGCAGAAAAACAAAAGTTGTCAAACTGGGTGTGATGATATGGTGACCTGATTAACAACTGGAGTGACCCATAAGTGTAATTCCAGGCTCAACTGCAATCATAAATCAAGGACTACTTGTAGGCATTTCCTGACTCAGTTCTCTGATAGGACGATTCAGACTCCCATTTGGGGGGAAGAGGGAGAAAGAAAGATAAGACATTTTTATTCTGAAAGCTCCCATGTTAAACAAGAATGAATCATATACAGGTAGTCCCCAACTTATGACCATAATCGAGCCCAAAATTTAGGTTGCTAAGTGAGAAATTTGTTAAGTGAGCTTTGCCCCATTTTACGACTTTTCTTGCCACGTTTGTTAAGTGAATCACTGCAGTTGTTAAATCAATAACAGGATTGCTAAGTGAATCTGCCTTCCCCATTGATTTTGCTTGTCAGAAGGTTGCAAAAGAGGATCATGTGACTCCGGGATACTGCAGCCGTTATATGAGTCAGTTGTCAATATTGCAACAGCCATAAGTAGGGAAAATGGTGATAAGTCACTATTTTCAATGCTGTTGTAACTTCAAACTTGTCCCTAAGTTGACTACCTGTATTAGTTTTCCTTAACTGTGAGTCCAAAAACATTTTTTTTCATTCCAAGAGCTATATTCCAGCAGGATTAATTGGGAATGGGAGGCCTATTCCATGTCAAAGAGAGAACTCAGCAGTTAGTGTAACTTGAGCAAAACCTAGATCAAGTCACCCATTTTTTCTTCCTTCACAGAAGAGACTGCAGGAAAGGGACAGAGAGCTTGTTCCAGGCATCTAAAATAACTATCTGAAAAAGCTTTTACAATTAGGCTGCAATCCATATGAATTCAATTAATGACTTGCAAGAGCCTTAGGCAACTGGCAACCCGGCAGCCCCCTGCAAAATTCTAATGTCCATCAGTCCTCACTGGTGTGGCCATTGTCTAGGGACTGTAGGAAAGGAGACCAAAATCTCTGCAGGGGAGTAGTTTTTTTTTTTAATTTGATTTATATGCCGCCCTTCTCCGGAGACTCAGGGCAGCTTACAATGCGTTAAGCAATAGCCTTCATACTTTTGTACATTTATACAAAGTCAGTTTACTGCCCCCACAATCTGGGTCCTCATTTTACCTACCTTAGAAAGGATGGAAGGCTGAGTCAACCTTAAGTCTGGTGAGATTTGTACTTGCAGTAATTGCAGGCAGCTAAATGTTAATTACAGTGCTTTAGTCTGCCGCACCACCAGACTCATAAGGTAACTGTTCTTATCCACCCTTGCCCAAACCTTCTGTCAACCGTCCTGTTGGCATACACAGCAGAAGAAACTCCTGGAACATTTTTGTTACCCAGAATAAAACTTTACTGACAGATCCATACAAGCTAAGTAGTAAAGCCAGTTCTGAGGCTTTGGTGTGAAGCGCATCATAGTAAAGCCCTATTTTCCTTAACCTGGGCCACCCTGTGTCCACTGTCCACCAACCCAAGTTAAGCATTTTACTTTGGGAAGCAAATTTCAAATTTGCTTTCTGATTTGAGGTTGCAAGATTTTCTCAAGCTGCAAATGGCTCACATAAATTCCTTTTTTTCCTCTCCCAGCTTCCCATACATTTCAATCATCCCCAGCCCCACCTCTCTTAGCTTCTTTGTCAAGCTGTGAGCAGAAAGAGGTGCTCTATGAGTCATCTTTAGACTCAAAAAATAGGGAAATAATCCTTTGAATCATGACTAATAAGCATGGTGCTAGTAGTGTCAGCCACACAGGTAGAGCAGATGGGAAATAAGACCAGGTAAGCTAAATCTACTTCACTGTGAAGCTAGAGTAGCAGAATCTTGCAAATCTCCTCCACTGAGAGAATATAGTCTCAAACCATCTCCTTTACAGCCCAAGAAACTAGGGAGGGTCCTTTCTTTCTCCCTGCCCATTATCCAGCTACAGGTTATATTGTCACTTATCTGTTTCCCAGAGCTACTCGCACATTCCATTATAGACAGTCCTCATTTAGCAACCATTTATGGTTATGAAAAAGTATCTTTATGACCAAACCTCACATTTTGCAGGTCTGTAGAGCAAAGGAAAACTGAAGTAAGTGTGAACACAGTCATAGTTTCACTTAACAACCACTTCACTTAACCAAGTTGCCAGTCCCAATTGTGGTCGTTAAATGAGGACTACCTGTAAGGACAAAAGTAGCATCAAATCTACCTCATCTGTACCGGCTGTCTTCCCCCACCCCACCCCCCCAACATCCATTAAAGCCAAATTTTGAGTATCTTGTAGCTTAAAAAACATTTCATTTCAAACTAGCTTCCAGCAGTTGTAAGTACAAAAAGGAAATCATGCATTTAAGTATTACAATATAAAGTTATGGCTGCTGTTTTAAAATGCTGAAGGTAAGACAGGATTTGAACGTGTTATATCTCAAGTGTTTTAGCCAAGCTCTTTAGTCAAGAAAGCTCAGAGTGTGACCTGTATGAAATGAATATAAACAATATACTCCCTGCTGGCAAGATTACCATCGGTAGTGATGTAAAAGAAAGGATTAAGAGAAAATTAAAATCAAAAACCAAACTGAATAAAATGAAATGAAACAGAAACAGTTTAGTGAGGAATCATAAAACCTTGATCCCTACTGTGTTTCCCCAAAAATACGACATGTCCCGAAAATAAGGCCAAGCCTGATTTTTGGGGTGGGCATAAATATACAACTCTCCCCCGAAAATAAGCCCTAGTGAAGGGGTGGACCTGGCCAGTACAGAAGGCAGCCCTGCCCTTCCCCATCACCTCCTGGAGGTTAGAGCCCCTTAATTGCTGCCCACTGATCAGCTGAGCCAGTGACGTTTGTGTGCAACTCGGCCCACATCTCCAGAGCACCTCCCCAGCTGCCGGCCTCCTCCCACTTTTCTTGGCAAAAAAAAAGGGGGGGGTGTTTCCTGCATCCTGTCCTTTCTTTGGGATCGCAGCACAAACACACATCCCCAAAATGCTCCATCTGAAACTCAGTTTCTCTTTCTCTCTCTCTCTCTCTCTCACACACACACACACACACAGATTCAATCTCCTGAACTGCCACACACTTTTTGCCCAGAGGGAGACGAAGCAGGTGAAAAGTGTTTGGGTGCCCAATAGGCACAAGCCTGCATTGTCATATGTTTGGGTTGCTGAGCGCTGGCCTGTACGCCCATTCAGTGTTGCAGGGGCTGGGCTACAGGTATGCCGAGCAAGGTGCTTTTCAGGCCTTGGCAGCCGCTGCAGCTCTCGTGCCAGCTCTCTGAGGCAAACAAGCATGGGACTGCCCTGGTTGCCTGCGGCAGCTCTGCAACCACCTCACCTTCTGCCCAGTGCAGCCCACCGCCAAGCCCCGGTTGCTACCCAGGAGCTTCCACTAGCTCCCGCTGGAACTACGGTACCTCACGCACAGCTGGCCTGAGTGCTACAGCAACCACCAGACCAAGGATTCTAGTCTGGCACCTGCAGCACCAAGTAGGCATGCAGGCTGGCGTTTAGTAGCCCAAAGGAGACGCCTTCCTGCCAGAGTTCCATGTCCAGCCAGGGAGCAGTTCCCAGGACTGCCCAATTCTCAACCAGCTGGCTACATGGTAGGAAGGGGCTTCCTGCCCACCTAAAAGAGAGTCTGGGTTACGTAAAGGGGCTTCCCACCCACCCACCCCCAAGACCCTCCCAAGCACCAGGCTGCGGCCTCCACCCCAGGAAGCCTCAATCGGGGCCAAGCTCTTAGGAAGCTTGTTTTTGAAGGGGGCGCAAGACACGTGGGGTCTCCTCAAGCTTTTGCAGCCTCAATCGGCTGCAAGAGCAGCCACGATTCTTGCCATCACTTCTCCGCCACCACCTGCCCCGCTCGCCAGGCATGGCAGGGCTTCTTGCCCCTCGCTTCTCCCCTGCCCCGCCCCTCCCCATCTGCCACCCCCAAATTGTGCCCTCATTTTTTTTTATTAATCATATTTCTATTTATTATTATTTATTAATCGGATTTCTATGCCGCCCACTCTCCGAGGACTCTGGGCGGCTTACAACAATCGACAATATACTAAATAGCATATTGCCCCCAACAATCTGGGTCCACATTTTATCCACCTTGGAAGGATGGAAGGCTGAGTCAACCTTGAGCCGATGAGATTTGATCTGCTGAACTAGCAGTCAGCTGAAGTAGCTGCAGTACAGCACTCTAACCACTGCGCCACCTCGGCTCTCTAATAATAAGATCCCCCCAAAATAAGGCCAAGCCATTATTTCGGGGTTCAAAAAAATATAAGACAGAGTCTTATTTTTGGTGAAACACAGTAGGAATGTGGAGTGGGTTTATCAATGCCATATTATCTATATAGTAGATAGTCCTTGACTTACAACAGTTCATTTAGTGACTATTCAAAGTTATAAAGGCACTTAAAAAAGGGACTTACGGCCATTTTTCACACTTGCGACCACTTCAACATCTCCATGGTTACGTGATCAAAATTCAGATGCTCGGCAACTGGTTTCATATTTATGAAAGTAAGTGGGCGGCCATATAAATTCTCTAAATAAATTAGGGTTTATTATCTCTACAATTTAACGTATAATTATCTGTAGGATTCAAACAGCTAACGATTCAAAATTTGACATAAGGGATACAACAAAGGGAGAGAACTGAAAGCAGGGGTAAATTAAGAAAGAAAATAGAACATATTTCAATCCCGCCATTTTATTAAATTTGTATTTATATGCACACGCATATAAATCATCTAGGGACAATCATCAGCTAACCAAACAAACAAATATACCGGGGACTATTTTCCCTGGATGTCTGAAAAGAACAAATCAAATAGGTTTTATTTAGAAGAAAGGAATTAGACAAGTTATAAAACAAACACTATCAGAGAAACTGATTCATCTCCCAGAGCTGAGGAAATATGAGGAAGTTGGTAACTGAGATACAAAGAACTTGCCTTAAGAGGCCAGGATATTTTTTTAAAGAATGCCTTTGAGGTTTGAAGGTTCGGATGGGGGAAAGAGAGATGACCCAACAGCAATGAGAAGAGAATCAGGCCTCAGCTGAATCCCAACGTAGCAGTTTTCTAAGCGAAGAAATTTGTGTATGTATTTTTTAAAAAAATGCCAAGCCAGTGTTGACTCCTAGCAACCGTCTGGACTAGTTTTCTTGGCAAGGTGCTTGAAGTGGTTTTTCCTGCCTTCTTCTTCCCACAACTGACAGATAATGACTGGCCCCAAGTTTCATAGCTGGCTTTGTGCCTGAAACAGGACTAGATCTCGCAGTTTCTGAGTTTTTACTCTGATGCTTTAACTACTGTATCAAACTGTTCTCCTTTTTTGTCTTTATAAGAAAGAATGTGCCATGAATATTGCACCTGTACTAGAAATAAGCAGGGTGATATCCTAGGAGGTAGCTGATCATAGTAACTTAAAAGTGTAAGCCTTACCTGGACCTATATTTGCCCAGCAAGCTCCCTTATACTAAAGACAGGCCACAAAAAAAACAAACCTAACTTTCTGAGTCTGTTGAAAACATGGCTCCATAGCTACTTGTGCATTAAAAAAAAAGAACCATCATGTTCCCATCTGGCAACGTTATGGAGCCTGGCTTGAGAAAGGGAAGGGTGGTAGTTAAAAGACAGAACCGTGAAGTTGCTTTTCTCATCCCCTCTACTTACTACATTATGCCAATTGTTTAATTATCAAGCCCAGTGCAACCTAATTGCTATGTTCGTTGAAAATTGTCGACTGCTAACAGCAAGGGGTGGGAAAATTGTCTGTTCCGGGAAACCGCGAGAGAGCCACTTTCACAAAAGTAACATTGCTCCCTTCCTCCCCATCCCCAATCTTCAATTCATGCTAAAGCAAGAGATGACAAAGCTAGAACCATGACTGACAAACTGGTGCCCTCTGGTTGCTCTGGATTACAACTCCCACAATTCTTTGCCAGTGGCCATACTGGACAGTACTGATGATAACCGAAGTCCCAAACATCTACAGAGTACCAGGCTGCCTGTCTCAGTTATAGAAAGAGCAAATGCAGCTTGTATTGCATGGAAAGCCACCATCTTCCACATGTCCTTTTGGGTGCTGAACAATGGGACCCTATATTTGGGTAGTTCTTGAATTATGACCAGAATGTTCATAGTTAAGCAAAGAAGTGGCTAAGTTATCATGCCTGATTTTGCAACTGTTTTTACCATGGGATTGTTAAGTGAATCACTGAACTCGTTAAGCAAATCACATGGTTGTTAAACGTATCCCAGCTTTCCCCATTGGTGGAAGCCAGCTGGGAAGGTTGCAAGTGGTAATCATGTGACTCCAGGACGCTGCAGCCATAGTAAATACATGCCAGTTGCCAAGCACCCAAATTTTGATTACGTGACCTTAGGGATGCTGCGACTGTTGTAAGTGTGAGAACTGGTCATAAATCACTATTTTTCCCCAGTACCACTGTAACTTTGAATGGTTGTAAAATGAATGGTTGTAAGCCTTTAGGATCTAATCCCAAGCATGAACTTTAAGACAAGCATAAACATCAAGACAATCAATCAAGTGATGAGAAGTAAGGAGAACTCAGATATAAAATAGGAAACGTTGGAAGTAAGTATAAGGTGAGTCAAAAAGGATTCAGATGTATACGTTAACATTCGAAGCATGAGGAACAATCAGGACAAACTTGAAGTTCTAATACAGATTTCCCCAACCTTTCCAGCTTTGTGGACTGGCAGAGAAGGGGGGAGGAAAGGAGGGGATAATTCTTCAAGAGCAGGCAGTAAAGGTGTGCGCGCATCTCCATTTGCACAAGCAGTGTGGATGCGCGCCCACCGCTCCTGCAAATGGAACATGTGTGTGTGCTTTTGGCTGCTGCTCACACAAGTTGGGATGCGCGTGCACACTCACTCACTGTTTCCACAGCCTGGTTGCAAACAGCTTATGGCCCACTAATAGGTTGGGGACACCTGTCCTAGTATACGACGGCAGGTACAATACTGTTGCCATTACCATAACTTGGTGGTATGAAACCCACTGGAAGAAAACTGCTTGAAGGATTTACCGTAAATTGTTCAAAAAACCCCAACCTAATAAAAGAGGTGGAATTGCATATGTAAGAAATAAAGAAAGGCAAAAAAACCGAACAAACAAAAATAAGTATGAAAACCTTCTTGAATATATTTAGGCTCATGTAAAAAAAAAAAAAAGGAATGACACTGCCATAGGTGTATACCAGGAGTGGGCTCCATTTGCCTTTGCTACCGGTTTGGAACTGTGAATGCGCGTATGTGCGCGGCACTTCTGAGCATGTGCAGAACCTTCTGCGCATCCAGGTAGAGCCTCTCGCTGCCACCACGACTGGTTCGCCTGAACCGGGGCGAACCAGTAGAAACCCACCACTGGTGTATACTACTTACCACCCAAACAAGCAGAAGAAATAGATGATCTTTTTGATAATCAGTTAGCTGAGGTGTGGAGGAAGCACCCCACCGTAGTAACGGAGGACTTTAACTACCCTGACATCAACTGGGAGACCAACTCGGCACCAAGTGGATGATCAAACAGGTTCCTGACAAATCTAGCAAACAACTTAGTCATCCAGACATATTTTACTTAGACTTCAGTAAGGCATTTGACAAGGTAGACCATGTCTTATTTCTTGGTAAGCTAGAACAATGTGGGATAGATAATACCACCACCAGAAAGCACCTCTGGGACACCAACAGATGACTACAATGGCAAACCAATCACATTCAATGTGAAACTCTCAAGGGAACTACTGTATTTTCCTGCGTATAAGACTACTTTCTAACACACAAAAATCTTCTCAAAAGTCGGGGGTCGTCTTATACGCCGGGTCTCAACCAGGCAGACCAGCCCATAAGGCTCTGACGAACCTTAAATGGCTCTAACGAGCCTTAAATGGCTCTGAGGAGGGTCGTCTTATACGCTGGAAAATACGGTACATCAAAATGGAGGGAAGCATACATTAGGGTATGTCCAGGTTCTGCTTTAGGTCCAGTCCTCTTAAAAATCTTTATAAATTATTTAGATGAAGAAGGGGAACTCATCAAATTACCAGATGACACCAACTTGGTGGAAATAGACAACACTTTAGAAAACAGACTCAAGATACAGAAGGATCTTGACCAGATGTGGACATTTTACAGCCCGTGGGCCACATTTGGACCTTCAGCTACCCTGTCCAGTCTGTGGCTCCAAGGTTTCTTGCAACCCTATTATTCTATGGTCCATGGTCTAAGTCTAGGACTACGTGTGTGTGTGGGGGGGGGGGGGGTGTGGGGGTGTCTGTGTGTGTGTATATTCTTTATTTTATTTATTTTTGTGATTTATATGCCGCCATTCTCCCTGAGGACTCAGGGCAGCTTACATAAAATAATCACCAATACAAATCACAATAAACATAATTAAAATAAGATTAAAATCCACAATAACAGCCATTAAAATTATAAAAACTATACAACCCCACGATCAAAGAATTGTTGGAACAGCCACGTCTTTAGTCCGCGGCGAAAGGAGAGGAGGTCGGGGGCTGTCCTGAGGTCGGTGGGCAAACTATTCCAGAGGCTCTGACAGAGAAAGCCCTCCTCCTGGGGGCCGCCAGCCGACATTGTTTGGCTGACGGCACCCAGAGGAGGCCCGCTCTGTGGGTGCGCACCGGACAATGGGAGGAAGGCAAGAGGTGGTCCTGTAAGTACCCCGGGCCTATGCCATGTATATATACTGTTTGCATTAGAAAATGTGCCCATTTAATATAGTCTGTAATGCATGTCCATAAAAATCATATTCCTGCAAAAAGACAAAAACTAGTCTGTGGGGTTAACAGCAGACAATCAGCAATCATTTTCTGCTCAGTTGATGATTAGTTATGGGTTACCATACTTGCCTTGGAAGTGAGTTAATGGATATTTAGTGAAAAATTCATCATCAAAAAGTGCAAAGAAGAGCAACTAAGATGGTTAAAGATCTGGAGACAAATATGAAAAACGTTTGCAGGAATTGGGTATGGCTAGTCTAGAGAAGGACCAGGGGTGACATGATATCAGTACTCCAGTACTTGAGAGGCCATCACAAAGAGGAGGGAGACAACTTATTTTCCAAAGCACCAGAAGACAAGACAAGAAGCAATGGATGGAAAAGAAGCAACCTGGAATTAAGGAGGAACTTCCTAAAAGTGAGAACAATAAACCAGGCTTGCCTTCAGAAGTTGTGGGTGCTTCATCACTGGAGGTTTTTAAGAAGAGACTGAACAGTCACCTGTTTGAAATGGTATAGGTTCTCCTGGTATAGGAGGCGGTTGGACTAGAAGACCTTTAAGGTCCCTTCCAGCTCTACAATAACAACAACAATAATGGATGAAACATGTAACAGTGATACCCATTGTCATCGGGGCCCTTGGTACCATGTCCAAGAATTTTACAAAACACCTAAAGAAATTGTAGCTTCCTGCAGTAACACCAGGGGAACTGCAAAAAACTGTGCTATTCGGAACAGTATAAAAGATACTTGGTTGATACCTAGGATGCTGGCAGCAACATGTATCAACCATTAGCACCAGTCAATGGTTATTTATGATACATTTCTAAATGTTCAGTTGACTGAGTTTCATGTTTAATAAAAAAAATAGTAGTAGTAGTAGTAGTAGTAGTAGTAGTAGTAGTAGTAGTAGTAGTTAGTAGTACCTGCCCTCCAAAAACCTTCAAACTTTGATTTCTTAATGACTTGTTCTTTTCAGACAATAGTAAAGAGATTTTTCCTGGATGTTTTTGTGCAATTAGTTGCCACTGTGAGAACTGACTGCTGGATTAGATGGGATGGGGCCCCAATCTAGTAGGCACTGTTTATGTTCTTAAATTACTTTGTAGGTTTCTTAAATGACTAAGTAAGCTATCAACTAATCTAATAAAAATACATTATCATCCTCATTAGTTACATAATTAATTTTTAATCTTCATCAGCATGATCTCTGTCCTTATCATCTTCCAGAATGATTTCGAAAGGAGAGGCCATTGTAATTTGTAAGAAGATGCAAATAAACAATCTGGGGTCATAATGAAAAAACAGTGTATCTTAGCTCAAGCCTGATTGCATCATGGAAGTGAGGAATAACCAACAGACTGTCAGTCCAAGGGAGACCCAACTTCAACCCCAAAGGTATAAATACTAAAACTACTTTGGTTATGCAGGTAGTCTTCAATTAACTAATGTAATTGGGATTGGAAATTTCCATCACTAGGCAACGTGGTTAGAAAGTTCAGTGTCACACGAGTGCATCATTTATCAACAGCAACTCAAGCACTCCTGGTTGCTATTGTTAACCAAATGCCACCCGGCTGTTAGGCGGGGACTCACCTAATCCAGAGGTGGGTTTCAGCAGGTTCTGACCAGTTCTGGAGAACCGGTAGCTGAAATGATGAGTAGTTCAGAGAATTGGTAAATACCACCTGACTGGCCCCGCCCCCATTTATTCTCTGCCTTCGGAGTCCCAGCTGATCGGGAGGGAATGGAGATTTTACAGTATCCTTCCCCTGCCTTGCCCACCAAGCCATGCCAACCAAGCCACACCCACAGAACTGGTAGTAAAAATTTTGAAACCCACCACTGACCTAATCCATTCAGGCTGTGAGGCACATTCCTAGCTTGGTGTCTCACAGCCCTGAGTCTCAGTAAGCTAAGGGACTTCCTCCTCTTAAACTGCACCCATCTCTGTTCTTTCAGCTGCCCTGCCCATCATCTCTGCTGTCCCTGCTGCCCTATGCTGTGCTCACCCTGCTTCTAAAACTTGTGAGAATGCCCCACACAGTTTGGACAAGCCAGCAGCTGTCTTATGAAGGGTCAGGCCAGGAGCCGTGGTTGCACAGTGCTGAGAATGTTAACTTGCTAACTCACTGTTCGCTCCAGGAGTTCGATCCTGACCAGCTCAAGCCTTCCATTCTTCTGAAGTTGGTAAATTGAAGACGCATATTGTTGGAGGCAATATACTGACTCTGTAAACTGCTTAGAGGGCTGTAAAGCAGTATGTAAGGAGCAGTACCGTATTTTTCAGAGTATAAGATGCTCCGGACTATAAGACGCACTTACCTTTTTTGGTGAGCAAAAGAAGAAAAAGAAATCTGCCTCTGCCTCCCAGCAATTTTGCCTCGCTGCAGCAAACAGCAAATAGCCTGTTTTACTTTCATTTTTGTTTTCAGCATAGCTTGAAAAAAAAATGCACAAGAAAAAAAAATCTGTTCCCAGCAATTTACCTCCTTGCAGCAAGCAGCAGAGGCCCCCACAAAACAGCTAAGAGCAAAACAGCTGAGTCGGGAGGCCAATTCAATCAACTTGTGCTAATTAAGTTGTGCTGAAGCTGCAAGGAGGTAAACTGCCGTGAGGCAGAGGCCAAAGGGTGGGGGGGGTGAGGGCCAGTGGGTGGGAGGAGCTATATTTGGTGTATAAGATGCACCTAAATTTTCACCACATTTAGGGGGGGAAAAATGTGTCTTATACTCCAAAATATACCGTATATAAGTCTAAGTGCTATTGCTATTGCTATTATCAGCAGTGGGAGGAAGATAGCAAGGGCAGCTAGGGGCAGCAAGGCTGAAAGAGCTGGCAGATGCAGGATGGCCAATAGGGGGGAAATGGGTGGGGGGAGAATAGGTGAGTAGGAGGGAACTGAAGTGCCCCTGCGATTGTTAAATGTAAATTTTGCTCACGTCACCATGAGGGGAGCCCAACGGCTATAACTTCTGAGGTATCAGGTATACTGTAACTACCACTTGTTCATAATTTCAAATAGTCACTGAATGAACAGCCATTAACCAAGGACTACTTGTAGAATCTTGCAATGTGAACGTGCCTCCCTTCTTTCTGCCCTTATCCTAAAGAGAAATAGGGAAGGTAAAGTCTGGATCATTTCTAAAAATCCCATTTCTGCCTTAGACTGAGATTCCTCTTATCTGACCATTGCCTCGGCGGTGGGTTTTCCTCCAATTCTTCCAGGTTATTCTTAGAGCCTATTAGGTAGCCTTTCCCTGCTTGATTGAACAGGATGTGTCAATTCAGATAGGAGAAGGAGCTCCAGGAATAACCTAGGTTGCAAGCTTTAAAGCTTAAAACCAGCATTCTGAACTGCATCCAGAAAGTTGATGGTCAGCCCTTGCCAGTAAGGCAGAGCTGTGTGGTTTCATGTTTTTTTAAAAAATATTATTTTAATAAGAATTTTGATTATAATAGAAAAAACAATACAAACTAAACTTTGAGAAAGAGAAGGGAGAAAAAAAGAAAAAAGTACAGGAAAAAGGGAAAAAAAACAAAGTAGTGACATCTAACCTTTATCACAAATATCATTTAGTAACTTTTCACTCGTTTTAAGAGTGAACAACCAGATCTCTTCATCCCATATCCCATCTCATATCTATAAATAAATCCATAAAATATAAACTTTTCAGGCCTGGGATCAGCAAAATGTCCAGAAGGAATTGCTAGAATGGTAAAAAAAAAAGTCTTACTTTTATGTCTTTATGTATTTATAACCCACCTTTATTATTTTTACAAATAATTCAAGGAAGCAAACATATCCAATACACCTTTCTCCTCCTATTTCCTCCACAAAAACCCTGTGCAATTATTTTGGGCTGAGAGAGAGTGACTGGCCCAGTCACCTAGCTGGCTTTCAAAGCTAGGGAGGGAATTAAACTCATGGACTATTGCTTTCTAGTCTGGTGCCTTAACCACTAGGCCAGGCGTGTCCAACCTGTGACCCATGAGCTGCATGTGGCCCCGGAGAGCTAATAATGCATCCCCACAAGATCATAAATTTTTAACATTATGTGATTTACATATATTCACTTTATTATGCATTTTATATTTGTCCCAAGACAATTCGCCTTTACTCAATGTGACTGAAGCAAGCCAAAAGGTTGAACACCTATACACAAGACCAAACAGGCTCTTGATCAATTAAGCCAACTTTATATTTCTTCCTTTTACTTCTAATGATCTTAATCTCTAATTCAATCAAGTATTGTTATAGGATTTAATTTCTCTTCGATGTTTCTTTATCCCATTGCACAACATTTCTTTTAAGGGTTTAACAAGCTTCTTTTGTAGATCTAGTAAGAAAATATTTCCCAGGTCATTCTCTATTTATATTTTCTTTTTAAGTTTTCAAACATCAGGGAGTTTTTATATATCCAAAAAGGGTCCTTTTTCCAGATTGGCTTGTCATTTGTAGTTCCACTTCTGATACTTTCTGTCTTGTCGGAGAACATTTGCTATAAACCTGTCATTTTCTTATTGACATCTTCTGGATATAATCTATCCACAGAATCGAACATCATTCCTGACATTGTAATGTCTACTAACACCTGGCTTCATTCTTTAAAGATCTCCTTTAATGTTTTCTTAATGTTATGTTTTTTGTCATTTGGTAAACCCCAGTATTAATTGACATCAATAACAGGCTTATATTTTTTCCTTCTACTCAGATCTCTAATCCCCCTTTAAACTGATGTCCAGCTTCTAAAATCCTAAAATAATTTACTTTTGTCATGACTTACATTAGCCAGAATAGTGAAATGTTTCCCACGAGAAACTATTTTATAGTCAGTTCCAAAATCTTAGCAATATTCCAAATTTATTTGAATCCTTAATTCATTTATAACTTCCTTAGACCAAATTCTTAGTCTTTTACTGTTCATTTCAAAATCTTTTAAGTCCTTATGTTCATAACTTTTCAAACCTGTTATTCCAAGGTCTCTAATAGCTTTACAATGGTTAATAACCAATTTCTAAAAGTGGTTGAAAAGTGAGACCTGCAAACTTGGTGTTCTTTAAAAGGCTCTGTGACATTTGTGAGCAACATGGCCGATCCATGTGTCTCTCAACATTCAAACCCATAGAAAACCACTGCCCTGCAGTTCCCTCACAGGAGGCAACCAACGAATCACAAGTCTAGTCCCCAAAGCGCCTGAGGGCAGGACAAGAAGCAATGGATGGGAAGTAATCAAGGAGAGAAGCAACCTAGAACTAAGGAGAAACTTCTTGACAGTTAGAACAATTAATCAGTGGAACAGCTTGCCTCCAAGAAGGGTGCTCCAACATTGGAAGTTGTTAAGAAGAGATTGGACAACCATTTGTCTGAAATGGTATAGGATTTCCTGCCTGAGTAGGGAGTTGGACTAAAAGACCTCCAAGATCCTTTGCAACTCTGTTATTCTATTCTGTTCTGTTCCTGTCCTATCCTTATCCAAAGTGGTTCTGAGGTTCCTATTCTTCGGTCTTCTATTTAAAAAAATAAATAAATCATTAAATATATATGGCCCCGATTTCACTGTCTTTACTGCAGTTGTCAGTTCCATTTTCATTATACTTCCCCTGGAACTTGTTGCCTTCATAATTTTCAATCTGGTATAGATATTTATGTTTTCTTCTTTCTTTTTCACAGATGTCCCCAGGCTACCCCCCTCCCCTTTTTCTTGAAAAACCATCTTTCTGGCCCATATCACCTTATCCCACTTTACCACTCGTATCAAAATATTTCTCAAGATACTAAAAAGTAATGGAGACAAGTCTTTCTTGAGCATAAGAACAGTATCAGGTACCTGAAATAGTGGGGAGGACAGTAGAAGTAATCTATTGATCCAGGCCTACCTGGAATTCTTCTTGATTCCTAAGCAACTGACAGCGTTCCTTTAGCAGTTCCTCCAGTGCTAATTCTGGCTCTTGACACTCCCGTACACCTTGGGGGAAATCTGTTACCAGACTGGAAAGTTCGAAATGGCATGCCAGTCAAACAAGAGGGAAAGAAATAAGCAAGGTTTAGAGGTGGGCAAATGGAAAGTTAACAATTTCTAAAAAAAAAGAAAGAATAGAAAAAAGAAATTTGGATGTCCTTTATTCATTTAATAAAAGATAACATAGCAATCATAGTCCCTTACCAGTCAAATTATAAGCAATGTTTTATAATTGCATAGTTGTATGTTTTAACTGTATGTATGTATGTATGTATGTATGTATGTATGTATGTATGTATTGCATTTGTAAGTCATCCAGTGTCCATTAGTGTGTACAGCTATAATAAATTTAAATAGAGCCAATTGGGTGTAGTGGTGAAAGCACTAGGTTAGAAAGCAAGACACCATGAATTCAAGTCCCCATTAGCCATGAGAGCCAGCTGGGTGATTTTGAGACAGTCACTCTCTCTCAACACAACCCACCTCACAGGGTTGTTGCTGTTGTGGGGAAAATGGGAGAGGAAAGTATATTGTATATATTAGCTGCCTTGAGTTATTTGTAAAAGTAACAAAAGCGGAATATATACAAATGAATGAATGAATGAATGAATGAATGAATGAATGAACGAACGAACGAACGAACGAACGAACGAACGAATTTATCCATTCAATTTCTATAGCCTCCCAATCTCAGTCAATAACTGAGTGGCTTACAACACAAAAAAATATATTACCATTCAAATACTAATGTTTTTTCAAACAATAAAAATAATTTAGTTCTCAGCAGTCCATACACTTAAGTTTCATTATTTAGAGCAGTATTTTTCAAATCAGGCAACTTTAAGAAGTGTGGAACTCAATTTTCAGAATTCACCAGCCAGCAATCTGAATTGAAGTTTCTGCATTTTAAAGTTCCCAAGATTGAAAATAATGATTACAGCAATATCCAGAGTTTGGCAAATCTCAGTGGTTACCCCTGATGGTGATCACCATAATAACTGGTGAAGAGAGGAGAGTCTTCTGCAGCTCTTACATTATCCTGGCTTTTTTTGGGGGGAGGGGTATCCTCCTCTTCCTTGAGCTACATCTTTTACACAGATAGTCCTTCACCTGTTCTCCAAGGGACATTTTCCCCACATCCAAATCCCACTTCTAATTCTCTGAACTTCACTTCTGTTGATACCTGCACAGGGCTCCCAGGACGTGCTCGTGGAAGGTACTGTGTTCAGATCGGATCAGAGCCACCAGTTGCTGAACCATGCCCATGGAACAGAGAGTCTCTGCAGGGAGAAAAATGCAGAAGGTGTTAACTCCTGAAATGAAAGTAAAGGCTCCTTTATAGCAAAGGTCAGCAAACTCCACTATGGACAAGAGGCCAAATCTGGCCTGATATAGGTAGTCCTCAACATACAACCATTTGTTTAGTGACTGTTCAAAAGTAAATGGCCCTGAAAAAAAGTGACATGGCCATCTTTCACACAACTGTTGATCATGGTCACATGATCAAAATTCAGGCACTTGGCAACTGGGAGGTATGAATGGCCATAGATAGTTGCACTATCCCAGGTCATATGATCATCACTATCCCAGGTTATGTGATCCCAGAAGGCTTCATTCAACAACTGCAGTCATTTGCTTCAAAACGGTGACAAAAAAAAGTTGTAAAATGGGGTGCAACTGACTTAACTGCTTTCCTTAGCAATGGAAATTTTGGGCTCAACTGTGGTTGTTGAAGTCTATCTGTACCTCTTTTTATACAGCTCACAAGCCAACACTGGACAAGTAGATGGCTGATCACCAGGTCTGATTTGCAGTCATTCTTAGGGCAAGGGGTGGAGCCCTTTACAATGGAACCCTATCAGCAGCCTCCTTGTTGGTTGGCTGCTGCCATCCAATGGCTACCGAGTTTTCATATGTGATCCTAAC
Source organism: Coluber constrictor foxii (assembly GCA_038048745.1). Lineage (NCBI taxonomy): Eukaryota > Metazoa > Chordata > Lepidosauria > Squamata > Colubridae > Coluber > Coluber constrictor. The sequence goes on along the minus strand of CM075961.1, from coordinate 57,548,458 downwards.
TAATTACTATGAAAGCAGGGATTCAGTAAGTCATGGCTTAGTGAACCAAGTCAAAATGTAGCGTTGTCTCCGGTTCACTGGTGTCAGCATCCTACAAGCGAAATGTGATTATTAAAACTTTGATGAGACAAAAGATCAGAACTATTCAGTCATGAAATTCACCAACTCTGATGTGAATCAGTCTCCTTCTATCGCTGAGCCTACACTACTCTACTAATTGCAGTGAGGAGACAAAGGAATATCTGATTCTATGTACACCGTTCTTGCCGATGCTGGAGAGCAAAGGAATAAAATGTGAAGGAATATTGAAAATGATGACTCACATTAGTTTGGAACAGCAGGAGGACTTCCTAATGCAGGGGTGTTAAACTCAAGGCTCGCGGGCCAGATCTGGCCAACGGGATGCTTAGATCTGGCCCATGAGGCCAACCTGGAAACAGCAAAGGACAGGCCCGCAATGCCTCTGCCAGCAAAAACGGAGCTTGGGAGGGCTGCACACAGCCCTCCTAGGTCCCATTTTCGCTGGCAGATGGCTGCAGGAAGAAAAAATAAGGAAAGGAACATATAGATCTAAAACCAGAAATATTTCTGTTGGAGATCATACCAAAAAAATGTAATAAAGGGACTATGTATCTAACACTACTGTGTGATAACAGCGGCTAGAATTGTATTTGCATAATAACATTGGAAAGGTATGGAGTTTCCTGCAGATGAGAAGATAATTAAAAAAGTACTAGAATGTGCAGAAATGGATAGATTAACACTTGAAATTAAAGAGAAGGAAGATACGGAATATTTTGAAACATGGGATTCGTTTTATCAATGGATAAACAGAAACAGAAGTTAGAACATTTAAAATTATAAGAGAAGGATTAATTTTAGCATGAGAGTTTATTGTATGTTTATTATTAATTTGATTTAGTATTAACAATTAAGTATCAATATTATGTTGAGAAAATTCTGCTATTATATGATCACTACCGTGTTTCCCTGAAAATGAGATCCTGGCTTATATTTTTTTGAATCTTGAAATAAGTGCTTGGCCTTATTGCCAAAAGCCCGATTGGGCTTATTATCAGGGGATGTCTTATTTTGGAGGAAACAGAGTACTAATGAACTAATTATTATTATTATGACTATTGCTCAAATTAATCAGACAACACAGTTTATATAGACATTGAAATTGTTGCTCTTTCTTTATACATTAAAAATTTAAAAAATATTAAAAGAAAAAGAAAAATAAGGAAAGGGGAAGAAAGAAGAATGAAGAGGGAAGAAAAAAGACAGACAGATGGACGGATGGAAAGAAGAAAGGAAGATTATAATGAGAGTGAGTGAGGGTCTGAGGGAAGTCGTGTCTTAGCACTTGGCCACTATATGCCCCCGCGACATGAGTGAGTTGAGCTGCCCACCCCTCAAGGTCAAACACAATCCTAATGCAGCCCTCAGTGAAATTGAGTTTGACACCCCTGTCCTAATGCATCCAACAACTGCTAGCAGGGCTCTAGGTCTTCACAAGGTACCGTATTTTTCGGAGTATAAGACACATTTTCCCCCTTAAAAGAGGGTGAAAATTTGGGTGCGTCTTATACACCGAATGTAGCCCTGCCCACATGCCAGCCCCCAGCATTTGGCTGCCGCGCATCTTCTCAAACAGAAAAGGGCCATTTGAGAGGCTGCCTTTGCAGCCTTCAAAAGGTCTGTTTGCAAAGGAGCTTCTTTGCAAAGGCAGCCTCTCAAATGGAGCTTTCGTAGGGTGAAAAAGCAAGGCGCAGAGGCCAAAATGACAACCCGGAACAGCTGCTGCCTTGTCAGACCGGTTCTGCACTTCCCCTGCTGTACTCACTAGAGTGCCCTGCGGCGATCAGCTACATTTTTGAAGCTGTGTATCTGCTCCAATGAGGCGTGTGCACGCTCGCAACCAGCAACCCTGTTGCTAAAGTTCACTTCTGGGAACAGCTGATTGGGGGTATTCCGGGAGGCGATCTACCCACCAATCAGCTGCTTGTGCTGAATCAGGCTAATATGGTGAAGCTGACCAGGCTGTTTGCTAAGGACGCTAGCCAGATGAATACCGATGGATGCTGGTAGGCAGAGGCAGAATTTTTTTTTCTTATTTTCCTTCCCCAAAACTAAAATGCGTCTTATACTCTGAAAAATACAGTAATTTCTGTGTAAGATAGAAATATAGGCAGCCCTCATTTAGCAATCATAACTATGACCACTGGCGTTTATGATCTTCAGCTTTTCTTTGCTTTACAGACTTCAAAGTTTGTAAATGTGAGGATTGGTTGTAACTTTTTCATCACTGTCGTAACTGTGAATGGTTGCTAAATGAGGCAGTCACTAAATGAGGATTGCCAATAACCTTCAAGAAGCCAGTCTGTTCCAGGAAGAAATGTAGGTTACAAGATCCAAAGGAAGTGCAACATACTTTATTCCCACCAAGAGTGAAGGTCTGATTTTCTCGGGATGGCTGGTTTTATTGGTGGGAACAATCCTGATGAGAAACTTATGGGCCTATTAGAACAAGAAGCTTTCAATAGTCATGACCAAAAAAAAACCACAGGCCAGCAAAGTCAGATTTTAGATAGATAGGTTAAAGAGATCGCGAAAGAGGCAATAAAGAATTAAATATTTAAAGACTGTCATGATTCCTAAAATAGAATTCTTTACTGGCCAAGCGTGATTGGAGACACAAGGAATTTGTCTTTGGTGTATATGCTCTCAGTGTGCATAAGGAGAATAAAATACATTCATCAAGAATAAAAGGATACAAGACTTAGTGATAGACAAGGTTACTAATAAGCCATCAAATTGTACTAGGAAACAAATGAAAACAATATAAATGGAAAGACACAAGAAACATCGTTATAGTCATAAGTGGAAAGAGATAGATAGTAGTAAGGAAGAGAAGAATAACAGTAATGCAGTCTTAGTAAATTATTTGACAGTGTTGTGGAATTAATTGTTAAGCAGAGTGATGGCATTCGGGGAAAAACTGTCTTTGTGTCTAGTTGTTCTGGCATGCAGTGCTCTATAGCTTCATTTTGAAGTTAGAAGTTGAAACAATTTATGTCCAGGATGTGAGGGGGTCAACTGGACACATAGCAAAACTCCACGAAGGATAACAACTCCCTCCCTGCTTTTTTTCACCCATATACCCTTAAAAAAAGACTCTGACCTTTGTGTTCTGGGTGGCTTATGAGAAGATTCTGGAGGAGGAAGGCCGATTTCACCTTCAGTTTCTGTATATTACTCTGCATGGCCCTCATGAGCACAGAGAAGCCATCAAGGCGTAAGAATTGCTGTAGGCCAGCTTCTTGGGCTCTTACTAAGCCTGGTAGCAAAAGAAAACATAAAGAAAAAAGGGTGAGAATGAAGAAATGCAGACTGAACAATCAGTTGACTGAACAATGAAGGACCAAGATCTGGATGACTCTATGCAGTTCCCAACCCAGCCCCTTTCTGTTATGATGATGGTTAGAACTCACAGGATGCAAAAACGTCATAAGGTTTGCCATACTCACGTGGAGGATGACGCCAGACTCATTAGCATCCCAAGTGTTAAAGTGATAATAACCCTAATTATATTTTAAAAAGTTGAAACAACTGGATGGTTTCCTAACTGATCAGGAAAGTGGTGCTATGGAAACACTGAACCTTCCTCCTTTTCCCTATCGTAAATGGTTCCACTGCTTGCTTGCTTGGTATTCATGCATGCATGCATGCATGCATAACATACATACATACTTCATATTTCTTAACCACCCACCTCTGTTTTACTGTTGTCTATGTAAATAAAAACACTAGATTTCTTTTTTCCCCTGTTGCACAGCTAACAGCAATACTGGGATAAATCTCCTTTCAGCTTGGCTCCCCATTCACTAAGCGGTCACTGTTTCCCACTCACAAGAAATGGCAAAGAGCGCCTTGATCCGAACAGCCTCGCTGGGATCATGATCCAGTAGCCGCAGCAGCTTCCTCATGCAGCCCAGTGCCAGGGCCTGCTCTTGAACCTTGGGTACATTCTGAGCACAGGTGCCCACCAGATGGGCAGCTCGCCATCGCAGTTCCTGCTCTTCATGTTCCAAGTATCGGTGGGCCAACAGCCGCATGCCCTCCAGTTTGCAGAAATCTGGAAGATGATTGAAAACTGTACAGGTAGTCCTTGTACTACCAATCACTTAGCAACACCAAAATGATTGCCCACCAAAATGCATTTATGACCTGAATACAAAGTTCTGACAATCCCCACCCCACCCCCCGTCACGTGATCACATTTTGGTGCTCAGCAACAAGACTGAATTTATAGCCATTTGCAGTGTCTGAAGTTCATGTGTCCACAATTTGCATTATTTTTTGACAGAAATTGCTGTTTTCTTCCAGTTTCTAGCAAAACAAAAAACAAAAAAAATGACAATTGGTTTGTTTAATAACCTAAGATTTGCTGAACAGCCATAGCGATTCACTTAAACACTGACACACAAAAAAAGTTGTAAAATCAGGTCAGTCGCTTAAAGACAAACATGACTTATAATAGTAATTCCGGCCCTGATTACAGTTATTACTCGAGGAATGTCTACAGTGATACTGGCAGAATACCAGCTAATTTCTCCTGGCCTTAATCACTCTGTTGTGGCTCAAGGAGTAACGATATAACTGCTTTCTCAACTTGAATGATCTCCAAATATGTAGACTCCAACTCCCAGAATTCCACAGTAAATATGCCTGTGCTGACAGTTGTGGGAATCTGTAGTTTTATTTTTGTGATTCTTCAGTGATTTCCATTAACATATTTTACATATTAAGGATTATATCTGTCAATCAATGAATTGCACCCATGTGTACTTCCCATCCCAAAGTCCTTTGAAGTCCACCCAGATTATACTGCTTCAAATTGCCCAACTGCAAAGTGCCATTTCTCAGAAATAAAACAAAAACAGGCCTTTGATTTGATTTTATTCATGTAAAACCATGAAAAATCCATCCCTTTAAAAACTCCTTTCCCAAATAGGTCTTCTCAATTTGCATTAGCAACATGGTCATAATCCCTGTAGCCATAAAATCAGTGTATGGGCTGGCTTTCAAAAAGTTACTCCCTTTCTGTTACATTTTCTTTGGGAGGTGCTGATGAAAGTTTTTTTTTTCTTGGACAAGTGACCATATGTTGGGGAGGGAAGGACAATAATTTTATTCAGCTCAGCTGGTTTTTAATTCCTTATCTTGCAATAGTTTGGCTTGGCTGCAATCAACGTTTCCCAAACTTTTAAGAAGACGTGTGGACTTCACCTCCTAGAACTCTTCAGCCAGAAGTGCTGAAGATTCTCTGAGCTGAAGTCCATATGTCTTAAAGTTGCCAAGGTTGGGAAACCCTGTGCTATAAGTGAACTTCCTTTTAGAAAGATATATGCCTCCTTTGCCTGAAATATGAGTTGGAATCGGGAAAATAATACTGCAGCATGGACCTCTTATGCTCTTAAATGGTATTCACTTACCTTGGCTATCAGTTCACAAATAAGAGCACACACGCTACCTACATGCATGCACAGTGTTTTACGCATGTGCAGAGGGTAAAAAAATGACATCAGGACAGGTAGGCGGAGCCTCCCGTAGCAGCCGCTACCGATTCACACGATCCAGACAGAACTGGCTGAATTGCACCACTGACAGATATGAGATTGTTTTTATACCTGCAGCGTTATCCAAGTTTTCACACAACTCTGCCAGTACATCAAGGGCATTTTCCCTTCGGTCAAGATCTGAATGCGTTTCCTCTGAACTTTCCCCACGTTCTGCTCCAGGGCTTAACTCTTCCAAAATACGTAGACATTCCTTCATTTGCTCTACTTCATCCATCTGCCCTCGAAATGCCTCAACCATGGCTTCCTGCAACCACTGTCTCCTCTGGGAAATTGGCCATTAGATGGAGTGAAGAAGAGGAGAAGAATGAAAATTGGTAAACAATCTTCTCTTTTCGTGCTTAGGATGCTTTAAATGCCACATTAGAGCTTATTTTTTTCTCTCAGAGCAAATGCAGTATGAAGATGGTGGCACAAACAGTTGTCCCAAAGGCAATATAACAACACAATCACCAGTGAGTAACTAATCAGTAAATTAACAAACAAAAAAACAAAGAACAAAAAAAATTAGTACAACTAAATAAGAACCTGGTGGGAAAAATCAACAATAATCCTATTAACAAAATTGATGAGAGAGAGAGAGAGAGAGAGAGAGAGAGAGAGTGAGAGAGAGAAGGAGAGAGAGAGAGAGAGATCCAATATTACCTTGTCTAGGGATAAATCAAACTCAGGTTTTCCTAATTCCTAGTAAGTTGCAGTACTTAATTTAGGATGATAACATCTCATTTCTTTGCTGAGGTGTTTAAACAGAAGTGTTTAAATGTTTAGCTTTCACCTTTCCTACAATGAATTCTATTAAAAGTAATTCTGCCATTAATGCATAGGCAAGAGTTGTTAGAGATGCATACTTTAATTTTTTCTTTCTTCTTACACATAATATAGGCTGGTGATTAACATTACCATCATCATCTAAATCAGTGTTTCCCAATTTTAGTCATTTTAAGTTGTGTTGACTTCAACTCACAAAGGGGGTATTCTGGGAGTTGAAGTCCACACATTTTAAAATAGCTAAGGATGGGAAACACTATCTAGATTTAAAGATAGTCTTTCCTCCAGGAACTATACATTCTCTCTTCTATTTTTCCCCAAAAAACCCAAACAAACCCATGAGATAGATTCTGCTAGCTATCCGAAGCCATCTAGCAAGCTTCCCTGTCTAAGGATGGACTTAAATCCATGTGTCCATTGTCCTTCTTCAACTTCCTACTAGAAAATCTAGGGCCTCTGCTTCATATCCTACTTCCTTCTTGGATAATCAGGAATCCCTTATGTCAATTCCCTCTCCTGATGAGCCCAGCTGCACACCTCATCAGACATAGGTTCCGTCTGACCAGGTTCGGTGTTACCCGCCATGACTGCCATCTGCAACAGCCCCTGCAAATTGCGGGGATGCTCGCGCGGTGGCTGGTTCCCATCTGTACCCCCTTCAGCCATGGTTGGGGAATGTGGACGCAAATCACCAACGTGGAGGCAAATCACCAAAACTGTAAAGGAACTGTAAAGAAACAAAAAGAAAGAAGAGTAAGTGGAAGAGAAAAAAACATTGGGAGCCTAACCACAGGATCAGCCATATCTTTGCTCCAGTCCTTACTTTTCAGAAATACCACTGCTCTTTTTATAAGCGAAAACTTCACCCAAGTATTGCAGTACAAGTGTTCTTCACCAAAGTGTCAGCTTGTCAGCCTTAAGTTCTCTTTAGAGTCAGAAGACTTAATTCCATTCCTACTTCCCCCACACAACAATCCAAGCTGTCTGCCAGGGCAGAAATTCACAATCTTAGCAACTTTAAAATGAGAGAAATGACATGTGGACTTTAACTCCCAGAATTCCCCAGCCCCAATTCTGGAAGTTGAAGTCCATGCACCTTGAAGCTGCCAACATTGGGAACGCTTGTGTTAGGGAGTCAAAAAAGCCACAACTTTAACCATAAAATCAAAGCCCCCGTCACTTTGTATGTGTGGTGTATGAAACACCATCTTGACTTTTTTAACCTTCCCCCTGCAGACAATCCTGTCAACAGTCACATAGTACACCTCCAAGTGTTTAATTCATGGCCACTGAGCATTATGTCATTAATCAATGGAGTCATTAATCAACTATTAACACAAAAGTGATCATAGAAGACCAATTTCCTGCTCAATGCAGAAATCCAAATTAAATAATCCCAAAGAGATTCTTTTGCCTGAACACATTCAGGGAAAGGAAGCCACCCCTTACTATGAATAGCAACTCTTATTTTTTGGCTGGATTATTGAGTCAGAAGTTACATATCTCTAACTACCAAGATACTCTAAAAGACTATCTTCTAATTTTCTATTGCTTAGAGAATTATAACTAGCTTTTGCCCACTAGATGTCAGCTGTGGAGACTTGGCTAAAGATTTTTAGGATTTCTTTCATGGGAAAAGGGATGAAAAAAGGATGCTGTCCATAAACAAAAATAACACTTTGGAAGATATGAGAATAAGAAGAGTAAGAATAGAATACAGATAAGAAATCCTGTTCTGTAAAACCTGCCACAAGTTCCACCCTATATATGTATACAACACCAGTGAAGAACTGAGCTCATTTATAACCTACCAATTTATTCTTTTTTTAAATCCTGCCTTTCTTTTATAAATAATTCAAGGTGGCGAACGTGTCTAATCCTCCTCCTTCTTCCTATTTTCTCTACAACAACATTGTGAGGAAGGTTGAGCTGAGAGTTACTGGCCCAACTCTCGGAGTCAACTTTCACGCCTAAGGCAGGACTAGAACTCACTATTTCTTGGTTTCTAGGCTGGTGCCTTAACCAAACTGGTTCTCCTGATGCAATCCATGGGTTAATCAGGTCAAGTGTAAACTAGCTCCTATCCCTTGTCAAGCATTTTATAATAGTAATTTTAATTGTTTCCAAATGTAGACCAGCAGACAAATTATGTTACTTTGGTTCCTAAATCATGCGTGGATCCGAATTGATAATTGTAAACTCTGAAACAAAATCTGGGAATTATTGTAGAATCACCCCAATGAACCCCAATGCCATTTTATGTACCGTATTTTCCGGCGTATAAGACGACTGGGCGTATAAGACGACCCTCCTCAGAGCCATTTAAGGCTCATCAGAGCCTTATGGGCTGGTCTGCCTGGTTACAGGAGAATGAGACCCGGCGTATAAGACGACCCCCGACTTTTGAGAAGATTTTTGTGTGTTAGAAAGTAGTCTTATACGCAGGAAAATACAGTACTTGGTGTAGCACAGGGGAGTCACACTCAAGGCCTGCAGGCTGGATCTGGCCCACAGATTGTTTAAATTTGGCCCGCAGGGCTGCCCTAGAAACAGCGAAGGACCGGCCCGCGGTGTCTCTGCAAGTGAAAACGGAGCTCGGAAAGTTCTGTTTTCACTGGCAGACAGCTGCAGGAGGCCGTCATGGCTGAAAACGGAGCCTTGACAAGTAATGTCAAGCTGGTCACGCCCACCCTGGCCACGGCCCTCCAAAGTCAAACACAACCCTGATGCAGCCCTCAATGAAATCGACACCCTGATGTAGCATTATCTCAAAATTACAGGTAGTCCTCAATTTACGATCACAATTGAGCCCAAAATTTTGCTAAGTGAGACATTTGTTAAATGAATTTTGCCCCACCTTAAACCTTCCTTGCCACAGCTGCTAAGTGAATCACTGCGGTTAGTAATATCACTGTGAAGTGAATCTGGCTTCCCCATTGACTTTGTTTGTCAGAAGATCGCCAAAGGTGATCGATCATATGACCCAGGGACACTGCAACTGTCTTAAACATGAGTCAGTTTTGCCAAGGGTCTGAATTTAAATCATGTGACTCATTTCAATCATGGGGATGCTGAAACTGTTGTAAGTTTGAAAAACAGTCATGTCACCTTTTTTGGTGCTGTTGTAACTTCAAACAGTCACTAAATGAATTGTTGTAAATTGAGGACTACCTCTACTTTGGACATCTCCTTTGCTCTCAGCTTAATCTACTTTACAAGACTGTTGTTTCAAGGCTGAAACAAGGAAGTGAAATAATTATGTACAGAGGAGGGCAGACTATTTAATGAAAACATAAACATCCCATCCTATGCAGTTCTTGCCCCTAATAAAGGAGATTATTTGTAGCTCAGGGTTGACATGAGAGGCCCTCCGTGCTCTCTGAGCTTATTTGTTTTCTTGCAGAGGTTTCATTACCCAAACCAGGTAACATTATCAGTGCTAGTAAGGAATGCAGTTTGCTGTCAGTTTATATTCTAATTCTACAGAATACAATTCTATAGAATATAAACTGACAGCAAACTGCACTCCTTAGTAACACTGATGATGTTACCTAGTTTGGTAATGAAACATCTGCAAGAAAACAAGCAACTCAAGAGAGCACCAAGGACCCCTCAATTCTTGCTCAGGTTTTCCAAAAATCTTCAGAAATCTTTCTCTCAGTTGTCTCTCATGAAGCTCTAGGAGTCTAAAGTTAGGAATCATAAAGTCCATAGCTCTGAGCCAACCTGTCCCAAAATGATTAGACGAGCCTTAGGCCTTTTTCTCCGTGGCAACGTCTTCTCCCCAGGAGATGTATATTACTGATCTACAATGCAGGACTGTTGTATAATGTTTACAAATAGGTAATAATCGCTCTGAACGTTGGGAGGCCCGACACCCATTTACAACCAGGGAGCCAACATGGCATGGAGTGGGGTGGGGAGGTTTTTCCACTAAGTAATTGAAGAGTATAAGGTTTTTCCGGAGAAGCCAAAGGGAGTTTGCAGAGGAAAGGCAATTTCTCTTTCTGAGAAATGGGACTGGCATTTTCCTAAAGGCCAAGTACAGATTACAACCAGCTACAGGTTTCCAAGAAATTGACGGCTCGAGCTCGGGGAGACCCCAATTTTCCTGCCCTCTTTCCTACACCCCATGATGAACCCCTTTTCTTCTGGGGGGGTTCATTCTCTTTTTTTCCTTCCTTCCAACCTCCCCCTTTTTCTGGGGAGTGGCCTTTCCTCTCCTCCCTGCCCCCGCCCTCCCCTTGTCCAGGTACCTCTCGGCGATGTCGGTTTCCCACGCTGATCTGCCCCCTTCCCGCCGGTCCTGCCTGTGGCTCGCCCCGCAAAGGACACGCGTGTCCCCCCAGCCTAGCTACTGCGAGGGGCCATAGGCAACCACGTGCGAAGGAAAGGGCGGAGACTGGGGAGAGGGGGAAGGAGACTCGGGAGCCCCTGGTGGCGGCTTTCGGGAATTACATCAGACGCCGGTTCCGCTTTCGCAAGCGGCGACCTCCTCGCGTCGGCGGAGCTGCGTGACGGATGTTCTCCGCGGACTCCCTCCAACCAGGAAACCCTGAGATCCTAAAGGGCTAAAGAGGTGGAGGATAAGCAGACCGCGAGGGTCTCTCAAGTTCCAAGGGGTCCCAGGTTTTTTTGCTTATTCTTGAACTCACCCCCATTAAGTTTCTTGATAAACTGAGATAATCTTTATTGTCATTTTTTATTGTGGGCACGCTGGCACACATTGAAAATGAAATTCTGTTCCCTGCTGTCCAAAGGAAGTATACAGTATATACCTACCCATACCTATATAACAAACAGTCACACACAGAGGAGGGAGCTTCGTGGTATTTGAAGCAGAATATCTAGATTCAGTCATTTTTGTTCCCTATAGAATCAACCTTTTAAACTCTCAAGCTTCCTCTTTCAGCTCTATTCAAAATGGAGTATAATTAAGTGATAATATATATATCAAGTGAAATCCAGTAGCTTCTGACAGGTTCTGGAGAATCAGTAGCGGAAATTTTGAGTAGTTTAGAGAACCAACAAATACCACCTCTGGCTGGCCCCAGAGTGGGATGGGAATGGAGATTTTGCAATATCCTTCCCCCCCAAGAGTGGAGAGGGAATGGGGATTTTTGCAGTATCCTTCCCCTGGAGTGGGGAGGGATTGGAGATTTTGCAGTATCCTTCCCCTGCCACGCCAACCAAGCCCCACCACATCCACCAAGTGACACCCACAGAACTGGTAATAAAAAAAATTGAATTTCACCAACTACCAACCTACTGGGTGGGTTCTACTTACCTTTACTACCGGTTCACAACAGGGCGGCATGCGTGTGCTTGCTTCACTCACACACACACACACACACACACACATGCTCTTCTGCGCAAGCAAAGAAGCATTTTGATGACGTCGGGGTCAGTGGACAAAGGCTCCTGCCGGTTTTATTACTGGTTCTATAGAACCGGTGTGAACCAGGAGCAACCCACCACTGCTACCTACCTACCTACCTATCTACCTATCTCTACACCCATACGTATGTGTACACACACATATATATATTAATCACTGTCCATTTTGAATACAGGGCTGAAAGAGGAAGCTTGAATGTTCACAAGATGGAAGTTGTTGGAAGTTGCGGAATACAGTTCTCTTAGTGACTAAAGTTACAACAGCACTGAAAAAAACTGCCTTATGATCATTTTCCACACTTATGACTGTTGCAGCATCCCCATGGTCACACAATTTACACTCGGATGCTTGACAACTGACTCACAACAGTTGCAGTGTCCTGGGGTCAAGTGATCCTTTTTGGCAACCTCCTGACAAGCAAACTCAATGGGAAAATCCAATTCACTTAACAAACCTGTTATTAATCTAACAACTGCAGTTATTCACTTAACAAAGATGGCAAGACAAGCCGTAAAATGGGGCAAAGCTCAATAAATATATGTTACTTAGCAACATAACTTTTGGGCTCAATTGTGGTCGTAGGTTAAGGACAACCTGTAACAGAGCTGGATGGTATCTTAAAGGTCTTCTAGTCCTTCTCCCTGCTTAAGCAGGAGACCCTATACCCGTGATGGCGAACTTATGGCACGGGTGCCACAGGTGCCATGCGGAGCCATATCGGTGGGCACGCGAGCTCAGATCCGGCACACATGCGTGCACCAGCCAGTTGATTTTCAGGCCTCCTGGGCCCACCAGAAGTCAGGAAACACACTGTTTCTGGCCTCCAGAGGGCCTCTGGGGGGTTGGGGAAGGCCATTTTTGCCCTCCCCAGGCTCCTAGAAAGGCTCTGGAGCCTGGGGAGAGCACAAAATAGGTCTACCGGGCACACCGTGCCATCACCTGCCAAAAGCGGGGTGAGCATGGTGGAGGCGGGGCGCATAGAATTATGGATGTGGGCATGTGTGCATGTGACCCCACCGCGCTCCCCCCGCTTTTGGCACGCGATGGCAAAAAGGTTAGCCATCACTGCCCTATACCATCTCAGACAAATAGTTGTCCAATTTCTTGTTAAAATCCTCTAGTGCTGGAGCACCCAGAACTTCTGAAGGCAAGCCAATCCTCTGGTTTAGTGTTCCCACTGTCAAGGAATTTTCTCCTTAGTGCTACGTAGCTTCTCTCCTTGGTTAGTTTCCAACCATTGCTTCTTGTCCTGCCTTCTGGAGCCTTGGAAAATAGGTTGACCCCTCTTCTTTCTGGCAGCCCGGCAAATACTACAACATTATTATCATGTCGACCCTAGTCCTTCTTTTCACTAGGCTAGCCATATCCAGTTGTTATAACCAATCTTATGTATTAGCCTCCGGGCCCCTAATCATCTTTCTTGCTCTTCTCTTTCCAGAGTCTCAACATCTTTTTTATATTGCAGTAACCAAAACTGGATACAGCATTCCAGTCATAATCTTACCAAGGTCCGTGTACTGGATATTGGAGCATGAAATCTCAGATTTGGGAAGCAGACCAGGACTGTATACATCCAGATGAGCATGAATTTAGACAGCAATAAAACTGACAGCCAATTCCCACCATCCTCAGGCCGGAGGGAGGACAGTGACAGATTCACATGTCTAGTATGAGGATGGGATTTGGAGTCCATCACATCTTGGAAGTCAAATGTAATGTATTCGGTGTGAGTGAAGGATAATGTGGACAGTGCTATAACAGTTCTGAAAGAAGAACTAGAAGGTAACTTCCGTATCAAACTTAATATTTATTTATTATATATTTATCTTTTTATAAATAACTCAAGACAGTGAACATGCACAATACTCGTTCCTCCTCCTATTTTAAAGTTATATTTCCTATTTCCACTGCTCATAAAGTCTGATTATTATTTGCCAGCCTGGGTCATAGGCTGGGGTCCTATACCTTGGCAGTCACACAGAGAGAGAGAGAGAGATCTGATGCCTTATTGCAGTGGTTCTCAACCTTCCTAATGCTGGGACCCTTTAATACAGTTCCTCATGTTGTGGTGACCCCCAACCATAAAATTATTCCTAAAACCATTGAAAATATGTGTTTTCGATGGTCTTAGGTGACCCCTGTGAAAGGGTCGTTTGACCCCCAAAGGGGTCACGACCCACAGATTGAGAACCACTGCCTTATTGGATCCTCAAGGCAGAAGCTATGTAGATTTTCAGACTATCCCTTGCAAGATGAGTATTGCAACAGATTAAGACAAAAGCATCTTGCCTCTGATTGATGCTATTTTTTTTATTTCCCATAATGTTGGAGCCTGTTTAGAAAGCCCAACATATAATCTAGCTATTTTAGGACAGATAGTCCTTGATTCACAACCATTTGTTTAGTGACTTTTTAAAGTCATGGTGGCACTGACAAATGTGAGTTACAACCAGTCCTCACACTTATGACTGTTACAGAATTCCTACCATCATATGATCCATATCTCGCTGCTTGGCAATTAGCGCATATAACAGTTGCAACATCCTGGGGTTATGTGATTGTGTATGTGACCTTCCCAATTAGCTTCCAACAAGCTTACTCAGTGGGGGAAGCCAGATTTATTTAAGAACTTTGTGATTCACTTACCAACTGCAGTGACTCAACCATGCAAGAAAGGGTTGTAGAATTGAGTACATTCACTTAACCACCACCTTGCTTAGCAATGGAAATTCTGGCCTCAACTGGTTGTAAATCAAGGATTATCTGTACATAGTCCTGCGTGCATGGGGAAGACTGGTAATAGCAGCTGTGTCCCCAAGAGACTCACATAAGGTGAAGATCTTGGGGAGAGCCTTAGGAATACCCAGATTGTAGAGAAGATGGAAACTAATAGAAGAGGGGGTCAATTTATTTTCCAAGGCACCTGAGAGCAGGACAAGAGCTAATCGGGGAGAGAAGCAACCTGGAATTAAGGAGAAACTTCCTAACAGTGAGGACAAATAACCAGTGAAACAACTTGCCTTCAGAAGTTATGGATACTTCATCACTAGAGGTTTTTAAGAAGAAACTGGACAGCCACTTGTCTGAAATGGTATAGGGTCTCCTGCTAGAGTAGGAGGTTGGACTAGAAGACCTCCAAGGTCCCTTCCAGCTCTATTCTTATTGATTGAAGAAAAGGTTGAGAACCATTGGTCTGGTGGTTAAGGCACCAGTCTAAAAACCAGGAGACTGTGACTTCTAGTCCCACCTCAGGCAGCCAGCCAGCTGAGTAATTTTGGGCCAGTCACTTACTCACTCTCTTAGCCAGTAGTGAAATCCAATTTTTTTTACTACTGGTTCTGTGGGCGTGGCTTGGTGGATGTGGCATGGGAAGGATACTGCAAAATCTCCATTCCCACCCCACTCTGGGGCCAGCCAGAGATGGTATTTGCCAGTTCTCCAAACTACTCAAAATTTCCGCTACCGGTTCTCCAAAACCTGTCAGAACCCGCTGGATTTCACCCCTGCTCTCAGCCCAACTCATCTCACAGGTTTGGTACCAAATATGGTAACTGAGACCATTAATTAATTAATATTATAACTCATGAATTGCATTCCGAACAGTAAGACAACATTATCAATCATAATGTATGTTTTTTGGGGTATCCACTACACTTTCAGTTGTAGTAACTTGATTTTAAATTGAAATGAAATTCATCTCTCTGGAATTCATATTTTATAAGCTGCCCAGAGTCTGCTGGAGGACCATCTTAAGTCATTTCATAAAATAAATAAATTAATGTCTAGTTTTTCTAAACAACCCTTCCGTCTATTTACAAAAAGGAGGTCATTCAAGATCATTATTCCAAAGGTTGCAGATGTAAGATTAAGCAAGAGCATTATCAATCTACATCATTTCAAGTACAGAAATAAGCTTAACTCTTCTTGATTTCCTTTGGTCTCTTCCAAATGTGATTAAATTTGGAACCAAACCCCAACTTCTCGGGAATCCCAATATATCAGCTAGTTCTTTCTCTTGTAATTGGAGAACTGCTGCAAATACTTCAACATGCAGTCCTTCTCTATCCTCTTCCATTCTCCATTCAGACATAAATATAGAATTGTATAAGACTAATGCTTTACTTTTCCTAACATCTGATCCAGTTGTCCCATGACTGTTCAGAAATCCATTCATGTGTACCATACTGGCAATGACAGTCCAATGTATACTTATAAAGGATCAAATTTGAGAAATGTTTCTTAGCTGGATTAGTGAATAACTCATCTTGGAGATGGTGGATTTGTATTGTATTTTATTTCTTAGTTTTTGTTATCCTGCCTTTATTATTTTTATAAATAACTCCAGGTGGAAAACATACCTAATACTCCTTCTTCCTCCTGTTTTCTTCCTCATAACAACCCTGTGAGGTGGATTGGGCTGAAAGGGAGTGACTTTCAAGTCACCCACCTGGTTTTTCAAGTTTAAAAGAACTAAACACTTTGCTTTAAACACTAGACCAAAGTAACTAATATAGGTTTCTTGGCTCCCTGGCCCAACCCAATATAAGTTTCTTGCTACATACATCTAGCTTTGTGTCTAATGCCAAGTACTCAAACTCTAAATTTCAGGAACTTGTTCTTAATCTTAGGTTCTGCATTACATGTGTGTTTGGGTTTACATATGTTTGTACATTAAGAAGAAAAGAGAGGTTCTTCCTTCCAGCAACTTTAGTAAAAATAGTGGCCTAGATTTTTAGGTTGAATTGAATCAAACAATCAAGCAAAGATGAAAGAAAAATGAAAAAGAAAATCAGGGGTATTTCTGCCTTGCAGTCATCTTGAAAGTTCATTGTATCTTTTCACTAAATGTCAGCTGCTGTTTTTCCTATTTCCCAGATCTTTCCTTTCTCTATTACTTTATTTGTAGTTGCAAAAGTATGCGTCTTATGCTCATATGTAATACAGGATGCAAGGGGGAGTTCCTGCCTCCCCCCCCCACTAAAAAGTTTCTCCTTTGAGAAGCATTTTTATTTCTTAATTTAATCCTCTTTTTATTTTGCCTTGCCCTTTTCGCTATAACAGTTTGGCTACCAGATTTTAAAAAGAAAAAAAAAAGCTTCAGATATATTTATTCTATTTTATTAGGCATTACTCTAGGAGCTTTCTTTAATAAATGTTCTTGATTTTTACCTTTAACATTTTATTTATGTTATCTTAGTGTTTTATTTTATTATGTTATGGCTAACTGTAAAAAGACAAAGTACATACATAAAATCACTACCTCTAGCATCTAATTTGTGGTGCGTAACCTTTCACAGAATGGTACCTTCCAGATGCAGAAAGGTAGTTTGGTATTAACAGGCTCGAATAAGCCCCGGGTTAGCAGAGGTCCACTAATAATTCAGTAGGCTCTCTGCCCCTAGAATATTGGTAACAAGAGGAAATTGAAAATCAGTGGGGTGGGTGGAAGGAAAAAAACGGAGGTTCCATGAAAGGGCAATTTCAAGATACCTAAAACTATAAACTTAACATACCATGTAGCTACATTCTTTGGCAGATACAAATCGCTTTTGTCTTTCCTATTATGTCAGATAGATAGATAGATAGATAGATAGATAGATAGATAGATAGATAGATAGATAGATAGATAGATAGATAGATAGATAGATAGATAGATAGATAGATGATAGGCAGGCAGGCAGGCAGGCAGACAGACAGACAGACATGGGATTCTATCGGTTTGGACAGGTTTGGGCAAACCGTTTGCTCCAACTTTAGAGCTGTGAGCAAACTGGTTCTCTCTTTCTTTGAAGTGGGCCTGCCTGCCCCTGCCTTATACTCACTTATATTTCTGCTTCCAAAGCCCAGCTGATTGGGGCAGCAGAGTGGATTGCCGCTCCTCAGCTGGTTTCCTCAGCAACGCGGAAGTTCACTTTTCTGCAAAATACACACACGTGTGCAAAGCGCGTGCTCAGCAAACTGGTTAAACCAGTAGATAGATAGATGATAGATTAGATAGGTGGGTGGGTGGGTGGGTAGAAAGGGAGAGGCGGAGGGTGGGAGAAGGAGAGAGAGAGAATTTTGAATTCTCTGAAGAGACTGGTTGTAAGTCAGGAATTACCTTTAAATCTAGGCTGCCAAATCTGTCAGCGGACAACAGAAAGAAAGAAGTAGATAATTTACAAGGACACTAAACATGAAAGCTTGAATGACTACAGCTGTGAAAATAGTTCCATTTTTTTTTAAAAAAAAAAAAGCAAAATACTGAAAGAGTTAACATTTGATTTTAAATTTATGCCTGCTAGATGGAGGACATGAAGACAAAATGGAAGACAAATTCTCCTTTTGTTGGACATTCAGGAAGTAACATTCAGTTATCCCACATTACTTTCACAATCGAAGTGGGAATTTAGAAAAAGTCTAATTAAACCCAGATAACTTGGTTACAGTTCAGGATGGATCCAAACTTTATTATTATCTTTCAGTCTCAGTATTTATATTTATGATAGGTTAGCAGGAAATCATACAAAATAAAACTGAATTTATGTTCAAAGAGAGAAAGAGACTACCAGTATACAATTGTTATGTATATATACATATAATACATACTGGATATGCATCTATCATTATTTAAACTTCAATCTGTTCTATATTTCTCCTTTGCTTCACTCAATGTTTGCTCCAATTCTTGTAGACCTATTCCCGTAAGGATGAACCTATGACGTGTGTGCAACATTTTGAGTGACAGATCAGTGTTCATCAACACCCAACCCCGTTTTCATGTGATATTTGGAGACTGCTGAATATGGCTTCCTAGCCTCAAGCCTTGGCATGGATATTTTCTAATGAAACAGACCGAGGCAGGAAGATCATTTCATTAAAATTTGTTCAAAGTGCCCTGATTAAAAAGGATTCCTCTCATTCAAAGACAGCCTCTCAATTCTCAGCTTATATTCTGTTTTAAAGTGAACACATTATAGGAAATGCAAGAGAAAAGCCGATTGGACAGGACAAAAGTAACTTCCCCTTTGCATAGGAAAGCAGTTACATGATACATGTAAGTCTATTTAAATGAGATCTGGTAAAAGCAAGGGCATTACATTTATGACGTTCATGAGGAAAAAAAGTCGTAAGGTTGTTTGGCGTTCATAAGAGAGATACAAATAGTCCTCGACTTACAACAATTCATGTAGTGACCGTTTGAAATGGCAGTGAAAAAAGTGACTTGTGAACATTTTTCACACTTATGACTGTTGCGGCATCTAATGTAAGATCTCCTGCATGAACAGGGGGTTGGACTAGATGACCTCCAAGGTCCCTTTCAACTCTGTTACTGTTACTGAGTATAATAATACTACAAAGTTCACGTTGTGTGGCCCTCACTGCAGAGCCTGTGCAAGAACAGTGTGTCCTCTCACATGGTTTGGGGAGGCAGCAGAGCCCACTGAAAAGCATTCTCTGAAGCTGCTTGAAGAACCAAGGCCTTGTGCAACTCGGAGTCATCTCAAGTAGGCCACAGGGACCTGTCAGAAAGAAGACACCACCTGAAGGTAAGAGACATGTGGCAGATCCTGGGGAACGCTGGACTTGAAGATCTCAAGTTGATATTAGGAAAATTGTTAAAGGAATGGCTGAGGTGGAAAGTTGCAGCTGTGATGAGTGTAACAAGACCAGTAATGAATGATGGGACATACTGTTGTCGTCAGTTCAAGTCTGAGCCTGGTGATGAAGCCAATGGAGAACATCAGACACGAGGAGCAGGTTTTGTTTCTTTTTATTGAAGCGCTCCAAGAAAAAGGGTCCTGGCTAGAAAATGTCAAGGAACCTCGAACATTAGAATTAAGAAAGCTTTATACATTTTCACTAAAGCAAAAGGCAGGATACATAAAACAAATCATCTAATAAACATTTTAGTAATGATATAACAATTGTCCTATTGGTCTCTAGCTGTCCCTATTCCTAAGCTTTGCTAATGAATGAGTTACCTAATACACATTGTATTTGCTCTAGACCAGGGGTGAAATCTAAAATTTTTCCCTACCAGTTCTGTGAGCATGATTTGGTGGGTGTGGCAGGGGAAGGATACTGCAAAATCTCCATTCCCACCCCACTCCAGGGGAAGGATACTGCAAAATCTCCATTCCCTCCCTACTCCTGGGGGAGGATATTGCAAAATCTCCATCCCACCCCAGTCGGGGGCCAACCAGAGGTGGCATTTGCCGGTTCTCCGAACTACTCAAAATTTCCGCCACCGGTTCTCCTCAAAATTTTATGTCCTCACATTTTATGTTTTTGCCCTATCTTGTCACTATGGTGAAGAGAAGCAGTTGTGAAATGAGTGACACGGTTCTTAAGAATGCTACAATGGATATAAATGATGACCAGTCATAAGTGTGAAATCAAAAGTGTGAGGACCTGTCAGAAATCACTTTTTTCAGCCCTCTGGGTAGTCCTTTTGTGCATATGGACTACTCAGAGGGCCGAAAAAGTTATTTTTGACTGGTGCTCGCACTTTTGACCAGTCCTCAAACTTATGACTGTCCTCACATTTAATGTTTTTTGCCCTATCTTATCACCATGGTGAAAAGAAGCAGTTTTGAAATGAGTGACATGGTTGTTAATGCTGCACGGGCATAAATGTGAGGATGGTCATAAGTGTGAGGACCAGTCAAAAGTGTGAGGACCTGTCAGAAATGACTTTTTTCCAGCCCTCCGAGTCATCCT
Source organism: Coluber constrictor foxii (assembly GCA_038048745.1). Classification (NCBI taxonomy): domain Eukaryota; kingdom Metazoa; phylum Chordata; class Lepidosauria; order Squamata; family Colubridae; genus Coluber; species Coluber constrictor. Next base: position 57,527,947 of record CM075961.1, on the reverse strand, counting down.
TATATACATAGCCATGGCCACCCGGTCACATGACCAGCTAGCAGCGCCCACCCAGTCACATGACCTCCAAACCATGCCCACAAAATAAGCCACCCCCACAGAACCGGTAGTAAAAAAATTTAGAACCCACCCCTGCTCCACACCGTCCCTATTCCTAACTTATAGCTGAGGTCTGCAAGATGTCTAACTCTTTGTTACTGTTATCAGTCTTCTAGCCACCTAGAATTGAAGTGTTACATGTGCATATTCTCTGTGTTTCCTTTTAGCAGACAGTCCCTCTCTATTGTCTAGCAACAAGAAAGTTACAAGAAATTTACAAGTTAAAAGGACACCTTAGAATTTGCCAGCTCTAGAGGCACATAGATATATAATCTTTGATAACCTCATTATAATAGTAAATCATGTTTTGATAAGAAAACTTATTAGCATAAACATGCAATGTGTGAAGAAGGAGGGTAAAGCAAAAGAAACCAACCAAAAGAAACATGTGTCAAGGAACCAATGACTTATTCTTAAGGTGTTAACTTGCTTATCATAGCTATATAAAGTTTATATTTGTACATTGTTTGGGGTCTTGGCTCCTTTAGCTGCTAAGACCTTTTTGCTGGAGTACTGCAATAAAAGAAGCTGAAAATGCCATTCCTTGTGTCTGGTCTTTATTGGCTTCAGTGCCAGGCTAGGATCTGTTTTGGGAACAACAGATTGTGGGTGCAATTCTGTATGCGCTTTGTGGAATAGCACAAGACAGCTTTTTTATATGGTAGTGGTGGTGCTAGGGTTGAAGTCGAGTCCTAGGCCGCAGCTTCAGGCCCAGCCTCAGTGCTATTGCCAAGTGCCACTATTCAGGGTGAGCTAAAAGTGGGGGAGATAGAAAATTATTTATCTTTTGTGTGTGTGCGTGTGTTTGTGAGAGAGAAAGAGTCAAGTTAGGCATTTTGTGAATTTTTGACACACCAAGCTCAAAAGATTCACTTTTCAAAAGATGCAAAAGATGGTGCTGCATCTCCAAGAGCCTCACTTTTTCCAGAATAAATTTTTTGCCACCTATCACAGATGAAGAGAAGACACGGTGGCTCAGCACCACCCAGGATCTTTGGGACTGATCTTCTCAGGCAAAATATGCAAAGTTATAAGCATGTGTGGAACAATTACAAATGTTTCTTTTACACTGATGCAGAAATATGCATCAAAATCATATGCAGAAATGATACCTCTGTTGACACTCAGAGCAATTTATTAATTTAACTTCCCTGCCCATCCATCCCAACATCACCTTTGATTTTAAAGTCATGGTTCTGAAAATCAAGTGCTTGTTAGGAATGCATTTCATCTTCTGATTCCCATGTCTGCACAGTGTTTGCAATGTTATTTTTAGCAAAAACTTCTTGTTTGATTGTCTAATTTATTTTCCCTGTTCATCCCCACTTCTTTTTCTACTCCTGTTGCTTCCATGAATTAAAAGCTTTGTTTGGAAGTTTCTTAGAAATCCATTTGTTGCATCTGTGAAAAAAAGTTGGGGCTATTGATGATAACACCAAACTGGCTAAGTTTCCCAGGAATTACATTTTACTCTCTTCCAATTGCATTCTGTTTTCTCTGTTCCTTTTAGCCCATTATAAATTCATCCATTGCCCATGGCTGGGAACTTTTAGAGTTATCAAGTCAGTAAAAACAGAGGGCATCAGACTGAGAAAGACTGTTTTGTTCTATAGGTAGTCTTCGGCTTACAACAATTCATTTATTGACCAAAATTACAACAGCACTGAAAAAAGTTATGACCCTTTTTCACACTTAAGCAACCATTGCAGTATCCCTAAGGTCACGTGATTTACATTCAGATGCTTGGCAACTGATTCATATTTATGACGGTTGCAGTATCCTGGACTCACATGATTCCTTTTTGCGACTTTCTGATAAGCAAAGTCAATGGAGAAGCCAGATTCACTTAACAACGGTCTTACTTATTTAACAACTGAAGTGATTCACTTAATAAATGTGGCAAGAAAAGCCGTAAAAAGGAAGGAGCAAAATTCAATTAACAAATGTCTCACTTAGCAACATAAATTCTGGGCTCAATTGTGATTGTAAGTACCTGTATACCCATGAAGATCTGTGGTTTGCATTCCTCATCCAACATTGCAATTATAAGGAAGAACTGGGTGATCTCTGATCTATGCCCAAAACCAAATCAGCAAGAAAGAAAAGCAAAGAAAAGCATAATTAGTCTCAGTGAGGTAGCAGTGCTTTTCAGTTGGGTTGCAAGGTAAAACCAAAGGGAGTTATTACTACAAAACTGTTCCCCTCCACCCCATCTATTTTTCTGACTAAGAATAGAACCTCATTCTGGGACAATCAAGATATTTTGCTGTAATTGTCTGAGAGCTCTAGGCTTCAAATGTCCATGTAAGTTTCCATCAAGTCATGTTTGATGTCTGGTAGACCATTAAACCATGTTTTCGTTTTTTTTCCTTTTTTGTTTTGGCAACCATGCAGAACTACTGTAATACATCATTGCTTAAATCTTTCAGATTGTTTTTTTTTTTTTAGTTCTCAAGCTAAAATTTCCTCATGGTGTTCCCTCCAAGCATTAATGGCTTAGCCTTTCATGGTCAGCTAAAGTTAGCTGCAGTCGTTCACCTACCATAGCTGAGCGTGCAGTTTATAAAAGTATTGATCTAAACACCAAGTACAAGCTACTTAGAAGCCAGACACACCAGGGAAAGGTTTTGCTTTAATTTTATTATTATCAAATAATTGGTCCTCTATGAAGGCTTTTTCATTGAAGGACATGGACTGTAATCTATTCTTCTGATTCAATGCAGGCTGGCAGAAAGACAATATTTTTATTTCCTATTCCAAACCAAGATAAAGTGACTGGATCAAGCTTTTATGCCTAAAGGAAGACTGGAACCTGGATCTTTCCATTCTTATCTCAGCATCCTAACACTAGACCATACTGGATCTCAGTTTGTTTACGTAGAAGAGATTACATGACATAAACAAAAAGTAAGAGATCCGGCAGCTTTCTCTCTCACACACACACATTTTCTCTCCCTCTCCCCTTTCATCTTTGAGCACACCTGATTTCTTGCAAAGGGCAATCCCTCTGTCTACCAAATACATGGACACAAACACACAAGCACTGCCACCCCCTTACAAATCAGCATCCATCTCTTCCTTGCAAATATTTGTGGGCATTTGTACCCACACCAGTATATAAAAGCTTACATGCATACAATATTCCCCTACCAGATCAGGAACCTGCAGTCTGCAATTGAGTACCCTGCTTCTTTCCCATGCTGCTCATCCAGTGATCCCAAGCTTCGCTAAGCCCTCCCACCCTGCAGCCCCACCTATCCCGTCAGAAACCTTTCCCCACTCCCTTTCCCATCCCAACCCCGCCCCTTCATCTCCACCCCTTCCCCCCTGCCTGGGGAGGAGGCGCTGCCTTTGTTCCGCCAAGGGTTAACCTGGATTGTGTCTGTCACCCAGTTGCCCGGATGCTGATGTAAGGGGAGAGCTCGAGAGATCCCTTCAGATTGCAGTGAGAGGAGGCGAAGGACCAGCCTGGGAGAAGAGCCTCGCCAGGAACATCCTTCATCCACAGCATCGTCTGGACCAGCTGAATGATGCTGGTACCCGGGCTGTAGCATTCTTCCTCCTTCTCTACCCTCCCTTTCCTGATGCCGAGAGCATCCCCCTCCTGCTAAACCCATCAGGATGCCAGCCTCGGTATTGTCCCTATAGGGGGGCACTGGGGGGGCCTTGCCTCGCCTTGCTGTACCCCTTCCCATCCCACCACCCCGTTTCTGATTGTTGCTCAGAAGGGCGACAGACAAAAGCCATGTCCGGTGGCAAAGAAGCAGGTGGGGTCCACCCTTACCAGTCGCAACAGAGCCAGCAACATGCTCAGTATGTGGGGCCCTATCGGCTGGAGAAGACTCTGGGGAAAGGGCAGACCGGTGAGTCTCTGGCAGATTTGGAAGTGGGGTCTGGAAGGAGAGCACCAGTTCCACAGGGTGGGCATGGTATCAGTAGCTCAGCTGCTGAGAAAATTGCCTTCATCTTGGCCTCGGATGTATCTAAAGACAGAGGATAATGAAGGAACATCTGGGGTGTTTTGACCAAATAGTCCAGGTTAATTTGGCCCTCTGGGAGGAATAAAACATGTTGAAGTGGTAGGTGAGTGGAACTGTTGATCCTATGGCAGGCTAAAGGTGGGATTGAGAAGTGGGGGAGCGTGGGGCTCCTCTGGAAATTCATTTGGGGTTTGTGAGGTTAAGGTGTTAAGAGAAGGTTGCATTCCTACTTTCCTAGAGATTTTTTTCGGGGAAGGAAAGTAAATGGGTGCCCAGCTTAGGGCAAACCGCTTTTTAGTAGGTAAGTAGGCATGGGGTGCAGTATGGGGGATATCATTGGAGATGTTGGAGGTGCTGGTGGTGGTGGGGAATCTCAGAAGAGAGATAATGTTAGTCTTATCTGTGCTGGAGTATAGTTAGAGGAGAGCATCAAATGTTTCCCCTGTTCAAGTGTATTTGGCATGCTCGTAACCTGCAAGAAATAACATTGTAATAGTAAAAAGGCATAGGTTTTTAAAAGGCCACAACTATATTACTACTAAGCTGGAAGTGTCGTTAGATTCCTTGAAGACACAATGTGTACATGGTCGCAGAGAGATGTATGTTCTGTGTCTTTGTAAGAGAGGTGTGTGTGTGTGTGTGTGTGTGTGTGTGTGTGTGTGTGTGTGTAGCACAACCACTTAAACAGAGAGGGGAAGGTAAGCTATGGATGTCATGGTTGGGTCACTTTTAAGCCTGCTTCTCAGGCTGCTTTGCCAGGCAATTGGGGCCTGAAGGAGAAGGTGTCAGAGGTGCAGCTTGATGCTTTAAAAAAAAAACTGCTGCAATGACCAGGCTTGGTTGGGGAAGAAGAAAAACCCAAAACAGGGAGGGAGAGCCCAGCACAAAGATCTAGGCTAGAAAAATAAAGGATGGGGACCTGGACATCCTGATCTGTTCGCTCTCTGTCTCTGTCCTGTGGGGACTCTGGATGTGAGGGCTGAAACTAGGGGGGTGAAGACTGTTGTGGGAAGGCCTATACATTTCCTTCCTCCACCACCTCTTCTCTTGCTGCAGCACTCCGTATGAATGGAACAGGGATTTTTTTTTAAAAAAAAAAAAACCCTCTCTGCAGGGTTGCTGATTCGGCTGTGCGGTTTATACGATGGGCTTGGTTACGAGAGCGACTGCTTAAATAAATGCCTGAGAATGGGTTTTACGGAAATCTGTCTTCTGTAGCTCCTTGTCTTCTTTCTTGGTCAGGCACTGGAGGGAAGACTGGAAGTGTGTGGTGGGGGGGGGGGAATCTATCCATCTCTCTGCAATGATGCAGGAAAACTCAGACCACAGGCCTCTCTCCCGGGTCCTTTAATTTCTGTGTGTCTGTGGGTAGAATGAGCTTTGAGGCTTCAAAAGGGGGGTGGAGGGGAGGTGGATTTCTGCAGTGGCCAGGAAAAAAAGAAAAAGAAAAAAGAAGACATCCTGCCTTAGAAGGGGCCAGCGTATATGTGGTGTGTATGCATGTTTGGGAGTTGTTATCCCCCCCCTCCCCGAATCGTTGTAATAAAGATCTGGAGCAAGTGGATATAAGAAACAGAAGAGGCAGCAAGGAATAAGGAAGGGCCAATTTTGCTGAATAATCATTTCTTGACTGTGGCAGCAGACAGTTTATACAAAGATGATTCAAGAATATCCCTATGGATGGGCAGATGGATGGATGTTGTTCTTGGCCTGGAGGTGGGGAGCGGGGGTGGGGGGGTAGGGGGGCAGGGGTAGAAACAACCAGGTTGTTTCTAATAGGCCAGAAACTGGGAAGCAATTGGGGAATGTAGTAGGGCAAATGGATGCCTCATCCCGAGAACAGAGAACTTAGATTCATTTTACTCTGATGCTATTGGCATGGATTCCCATCCATTTATTTCCTTGTCTTAAGGAGTTGAATGTTCGGTAGGGAAGGAGATGGATAGGCAATAAGTGAAGCTCACAAACAAGAGACATGCCCAAGGTCATCAAGGAACTACTGGCAGCACAGATGCAAATAAACAGTGTTAGATTCGGTGTCTCTGTGATGACCCTGTTTAGTTTTGTTTTTCATTCCCTAACCAAGCTAAGCTGGGATGGTCCAGCTGGACCTGGGGTGTATGATGAATGGCCTGTCTGCCTGTGCAATGAAGAATCATTCAGATATGGAGAAAACCGTTTTGCAAACTTTGCAAACGAATCTGTGTATGATATGGGTGGTAAGCACTGAAAAAGTTGTTCTAAAATTATGGAAATATTCCAACAGTAACCAGAAACCCCACTTTCTTTTTCTTTTCTTTTCTTTTCTTTTCTTTTCTTTTCTTTTCTTTTCTTTTCTTTTCTTTTCTTTTCTTTTCTTTTCCTTTCTTTTCTTTTCTTTTCTTTTCTTTCTCTTTTTTTTTTGCAATTAGAGTCCCTTTAAGTAGGTTTGTTGCATGCTGTCTGGGCAGGGATGCAGCTGGAAGCCTGCTGATCTTGGATTTAGGAAATCCATCAGTTATGAAACCACAGTAGATGAGATTCTATGGAAGTCAGTCATACTTCAGTCCTATTGAAATCAGTGGGAGCCCACATTATTAGTTACTTTTTATTAACACTTTTTAGTACTTCAGAGAAGATATAGTCCAGGTTGCTAGCCTTTGTCATACCCATATCACATACAGCATTCCTTAGCAATGATAAGGATTACAGAGTTTGAGCCCATACTTGCCGATCTATCACCAGTGCAACAAATCTTAAGTTAAACTTATCCTGAGCATGCTTATGTTGTTCTATGTAAACTAGGATCTTTAATTAAAACATTACTTTGCAAGCCAATATATTGCCACATCCATAAGCATGGACTGACAACACACACTTGGGGATGCCGATAACATACAAAATGTTGTCAATTTTGGATTTCACCAGAACTAAAGCATGAATGATAATCCTGGAACAAAACAAGGGGATGTGTATCGGGAAAATCTGGTGGTCTTCTTTCTTGCTCTGAATTGCTTCCCAGCTATAGTTATATTTCCCATGGATATTTTAAGCTATGTATGTATGTTCATGTGCTTTGGAAAGAAATAATAATGACCAACTTAGATCCCTCTTATTTTGGTTTGAGAGACACTTGTAAAGCTAAAAATGAGCTCTAAGTCTTCATGTTAGGAAACCTCTCTCTCTCTCTCTCTCTTTCTCTCTCTCTCTCTCTCTCTCTCTCCCTCTCTCTCTCTCTCTCTCTCTCTTTGCCTAAAAATAGAACATGGAGATTTCTCTACTATCCTCAAAGTTTTGTTTAAATTTGATAAGGTTACTTAAAGATATTTAAATCAGAATCTATCATATGGGAAAACGGACAAATTAACTCCCTGATTTTTTTTCTGAGATATATTCTGTACCAAGTAAACTAAGTATCTATGGAGCTTCTCAATCATCCAGGTCATGGTTTGTCCCAAAGGTGCTTTTCAAAAGGCAACTGGACACATTTCACTTCTCATCCAAGAAGCTTCTTCAGTTCTATTAGAACTGAAGAAGCTTCTTGGATGAGAAGTGAAACGTTTTCAAGAAAAAACTAAATGTTCAGTTGCCTTTTAAAAAGCACGTTTGGGACGTACAACTACATAATTTTAGTCCCTTATTATTTATTTATTTAAAATATTTATGTGATCGCTCCAGATCCCAGGAGGACTCATGACCATTTTATAAAATAATATCGAACAAAGAATAAAATCAAATACACAAAAACCCTTCAATAAAATTAGTCTTAACTTTTCCCCCATCAGTGTTTGTAGGAAATATGTTGTTTGACTCACCATAAAATGTTCTGATTTGTTCTATTGATATATTTATTTGTTATATCCCATATTTCCTATAGGAGCTCAAGGTGGCACACATGGTCCTCCTTTACCTCTTTATTTTTACCTTCTCCACAACACTGTCAAGATATCTTAGACTAGGATGATACCTAGCTTGATTCACCAATGAACTTCACCTTGAGTGGGGAGTTGACCTCTAAGTCCTATGAATCCTGTTCCAACATTTTTGATTTACATCCTGCCTTTCAGTGATAAGACCTTTAGGGTGGCATTTATAAGGTCATCCTTTATTCTTTTCCTCACAGCGACAACTGTATAAAGTAGATTGTGCTAAGAAAAAGTGAACACTGTAGTTCCCAATTGCCCACTGAGTTCACTGGGTGATGGAGGATTTCAGACTGAACCTCCATGCTCCCAATCTAATCCTCTTATACTAGTTGAAAGGCTGGTTCTCTGTGTAATAATCTCACCAATAATATGTCACAAAATATATGAAGTCATGGAAGACTGCTGTTTCGATCTGCTAGGAATAGTCATTTTTTTCATTGTATCCCCTTCTGGCAAACTGCAATCCTTTTTTCTCACCCTTCCCTCTGATTGCCTCTTGGAGAGGATGCCAGCATTTGGGTACTTTGCGTGTATATTATCCTTCAGGTTTCAACTTCAAACTCCAAGCAAAATCTCACGAAGCAGAACAGATGTGCTTCAGGGGTGGTATTGACTTACCTTCACTACTGATTCACAGTAGTGAACGTGTGTCTTTGACACCTCTGCACATGCGCAGGAACGTCTGTGCATGACCAGGGAATCAGAAATGGGAGTGATGATGTCCGGGCAGGTGGGCGGAGCCTCTCGCAGCCGCTGTTACCAGTTCCCCCGAACCGGATAGAAGCAGCTGAATACCACCACGGATGTGCTTATTTTACATGTGTATAAGGGTGTAAATTCTATAGGCTGGAATGGTGCAGAATTGGGCAATGACATTTCACATACTGTTGCTGTCAAAGGAAACTATAAAAAGTATAGTGGACAATATGTTTGCAGGGAGGGGGGCACTTCCTGCAGCCAAACATAGCTCATTATCGATAAAGGAGCTCAGGGTTGAAATGAGGGATCCTTGGTGGCTCTCTGAGCTTGATTGTTTTCTTACAGACGTTTCATTACCCAAACCAGTTAAAAAACAATCAAGCTCTGAAAGCACCCAGGACCACTCATAGCTCAATTATAAAATGAAGTTCAATTCCCACCATCCCAGGAAATACTCCAATACACCCAGTTACAAGGATGGGGAAAGCTAAAATTATAAATATGTCCTCAAGCTAAACTTTGGTGACTTCATGAACACTACCTTGTTATGGGACAGGTTTATTATCACTGATCGTTTTGTTATGGTTGTTTTTACTTCCTAATGTAGTTTATATTCCTGATAATCCCCGTAATTTCCCATCTAAGTATTAACTAAATCCAAGCCTGCTCAATTCTAGGAGCTCCTACAGGGACAGGCTCTTTATTAGACCAATGGAAGTTGTTTAAAAATAAGTTGTATAAAATCCTTATAAAATAAGTTGTATAAATCCTTTGATCTTCAAGTGCTTCAGTTCATTTGTGGCTGATATTGGAGGCCACTATATTTATTTTTATTTATTTATTTGATTTGATTTGTATTATAGCCTATATTACTAAATATAGGCTAGATGGAGCAATGGAAAGCCTACAGATACCTAAATTGGGTTTAGAGTGTGCTAAGGACTCTATGCTGAGGAGAAAAATCCAGACAATGGATTTGTGGTATATTTTGTTTTCCAAGGGATCAATTCCATCTGTGAAGTGAAAGTTATTTGATAAAATCAGTGAAAGTTAATTCTCACGCAGTCAAAAGTAAACTACAGTATCTAACACTATATCAGACTGTTTCGAAAACAAAGAACAGATGGAAACTATATATTCCACCCCAAGAGAATTGAGAAACAGCACAATGTAGTTGATTATTATAAATAAAAGTCATTTATTAGAATTCATATTATGGCTTCTTATCTTTTGATAAACCTTATATCAGATGTTAGTAAACTTTTTCAGGTTCCCTAGAAACTTCTGGGCAAATCCAACCCATGATGGTTAACAATAATAAACAAGCAATAATAAATCTGTAATGAAAACAGGGCATACAACTAACAGATGTTATCAAGCATTGGAAAAAAAGTATCTATATAAATGCATAGGCATGAATGCTAAGGTATCATATAGAACCCCCTTTATTTCTTACACTGTAAGTTAAGAAAGGGCAAATTTAAAGTATGCATTTACTTTTCATTTTGGTTTGGTTTGGTTTGGTTTGGTTTGGTTTGGTTTGGTTTGGTTTGAGAAAACTTGAGAAAATTTCCTGTACAAATACAAACGTACATATACTGTAATTTAGTAGAGCCAAATTAATGTTGTAGATGTTCTCCAACAAGACACTGATCCTCTTCCCACTCCTCCCATAAGATGCACAGGTAGTCCTCGACTTACAACCACAATTGAGCCCAAAATTTATGTTGCTAAATGAGACATTTCTTAAGTGAGTTTTGCCCCATTTCTTGCCTCAGTTGTTAATGAATTGCTGCAGTTGATAATTTAGTAACCCTGTTATTTAGTGAATCTGGCTTCCCTATTGACTTTGCTTATCAGGTCACAAAAGGGGATCACATGACCTTGGAACTCAGCAATGGTCATAAGTATGAACCGGTTGCTAAGCATCTGAATTTTGATCATGGGGATACTACATGGGGTTTTATGTGTGAAAAATGCTCATAAGTCATTTTTTTCAATACTGTTGTAACTTTGAACAGTCACTAAATGAACTGTTGTAAGTTAAGGACTACCTGTAAACTATTTTAAAAAAAAACTTTTTACCATCTTTAATGAAATTGCTTTGGAAGTAGCATTCATTTCCATGATAAACATTTTCCAAACTCAAGTTCCCAGAATCATTGTAGTTCATTAATGCCAATGTTGGAAACTTATCTTTTCACGTGGCAAACAGAATTAAGAATACAACCATGAGGGAGAAGAGACCCATCGCTTCAGACAGGGCAAATCCCAGTGTAGCATCTGCCGTTTCAAAGAAGGATGCCTGGCTGAATAGATTTCTAAGGTTAAAAAAAGATAAAGGAGTCCCTGCAGATTTTTACTTCGCTAGTCATTGCTCATTTCCGCTTCAAGGAAATTCCCTTTTGAGGCAGCGCTGGCCGAAGAGGTTTCTGTAGTCATGTGACTAGCAGGATATCATGGAGCATTGTTACCAAAGTGGTACCTATTTATCTACTTGTATTTGCATGCTTTTGAACTGCTAGCTTGACAGGAGCTAGGGCAAGGACGGGAACTCACCCTGTTGCATAGTTCTCGGGTCTCAAACCTGGGCTGCCAGCTTTCCAGCCAGCGTCTTAATCACTGAGCCATCCTGCCACCCCTAGATTCCTAAAGACACTTTCAATACTACCGCCAGAACAGTCCCTCCTGTCAAACGCCTGCAGGAATAAATTTGGCAGCGGTGTCAATGTTGAGAGCATTAGGAGGAGGAAGGAGTATTAGGTATTTTCATAGTCTTGAGTTATTTGTAAAAACAATAAAGTGCGATATAAATAAATAAAACCACAGCAATAAAATCATAACAATTAGCGAAATCCTTTGGAACTCCCTTAGTGCTTGTTGACTGAGCTTGATGCATGCAAACATGGTTGCTGCTAATGCTGCACTGTTGGGAGAGCAGGGGGCCGCTGTAGCTCTGCAGTTTTTAGGGATCCGGGGTTTCTCCTGGTAGTTTGAGGATGGTGATGGCAGCAGCGCCTAAGCGGGTACAGGTAGAAAAACAAAATCAGATATATTTTAATCTATTAATAATATATTGAAAGATAAATAGGTTTTTCTAGGGTCTTTGAACCAAACAGCTAACATCTCTTTTAATTAACAGTTTTGTAACAAGCAATAAAAGAAAAAGCAATACAGACCCATGCATCAGAATTTGCAAAGGGATCCTTAGCAAGAAGGATAAGGGAGTTACAAAGATGAGCTTGTTTAAATTGATTAAATATTGAAAACTACGTTAATGGGATCTTGACCCCTTTCCTCTCTTTTCAGGTTTCATTAATAATATAGGTGGCCCTCGTTATTTGTGGGGGTTCTGCTCCAGCCTAACAACCACAGAACATGAAACCATAGATCACGAGACTTTGAAAAAACACCCTACAGGCAGGGAAATTCCGCCATTTTTTACACATGCAGAAAAATACACAAAAACTCATCCGACCGCATCCTCTAAACACAACTCTGCCAAAAACCATTGCTGCACGAAACACTTTACTATAGATGATGAGAAGTGGTTTTCATGTGTTCATTTAATTTTATTTTACAGTATTGTTAGCCTGCCCCGGTCCAAAGTTAACTGCAAATATGCTAGGCCAATGAAGACTGCATATCCTGATAAAAAGATAAATATTTAATCCAGCCTCATCTTCCAACCTTATGAATGTGATAGCATCCTAAGTACCCCATAAACCAATGGCTGGGAGATCTGGGAATTGTAATCCAAAATTTATTTAGAAGGGACCAGTTGGATGGGAGGCTATTTTAATGTGTTTACTTATGAAGATAGCAAAAGGTACCAAAAGAATATTTAGCAAAAAAAAGGAGAAAAAATCCTCTGTCCTGTTATTTGATGCTATGACCGGTGCCTACAAAGGAAATAGGATCATTGTCAAGCATTAAAAATGAACCCTCTTTTTATTTAATATCAAATTACATGAAGGATTTTGTTTTGTTTTGTTTTTTGCTATGGAAGTGGATTGACACTGCTTTATTCAAGGATTTTTAAAATTCTTCCTATCATGGTCCACAGCCCTGGAGTTCCCAATGAATCTTACTCTGCTTAATGTCTTGGGATCATTCATTTTTGGGCTAATGCTTGCCACCTGCAGTACACACTGAGGAACAAACTTTTTTTTAAGTACTCGTAAGTTACTTTTGAGTGTAACCATGTGTTTTTCTGTTCTGATTGTTCGGTGAAGAGGTTGTAAAAAAATGCTTTCAAAAGGCTCTGACGATCCCAGCTGAGTTGCCTGATCAGCAGAGGCTTTTTTCCTTTTAAATGCCTCTGACGATCAGGCAACTCAGCTTGGATCATCAGAGGCTTTTAAAAGAAAAAAAGGCTCTTCAAAGCCCCTGAAGTCAGGACAAGAAGCAATGATTGAAAACTAATTAAGGAGAGAACCAATCTAGAAGTAAGGAGAAATTTCCTAACAATTAGAACAATTAATGAGTGGAACAGCTTGCCTCCAGAAAGTATTGGTACTCCAACGCTGGAAGTTTTAAAGAAGAGATTAGACAACCATTTATCTGAAATGGTATAGGGCAGTGATGGTTAACCTTTTTGCCATCACGTGCCAAAAGCGGGAGTCGCGTGGGAAAGGGGTTGCATGTGCGTGTGCACACACCATAATTCAATGCGCCCCACAGATGCGTGTGTGACACCCCCCCATGCAACCCCCGCTTTTGGCACACAATGACCCAGTGGGCCCAGTAGGCCCGTTTTTCGCCCTCCCCAGGCTCCAGAGGCGGTCTCCCCTCCACCCCCTGGAGACACTCTGGAGGCCGGAAATGGCCTGTTTCCTGACTCCCATTGGTCCGGAAGGCCCGAAAATCAGCTGGCCAGCACGTGCATGCACGCTGGAGCTGAGCTAGGGCAACGCTTGCGTGCCCACAGATATGCCTGTGGGCACAGATATGCCCACAGGTGGCACGCGTGCCATAGGTTCGCCATCATGGGTATAGGGTTTCCTGCTTGAGCAGGGTCTTAGATTAGATGACCTCCAAGTTCCCTTCCAAATCTGTTATTCTGTTACTCTGTCTCAAGATCAATACTTCTCAAACTTGGTGGATGGATGGGGCGGGGGGGGAGTATTATTGTTTTTACTCTTTGTATATTGGGGTTTTAGTTTTTGTAAGAAAATGTATATGGCACCTATTCACTGAGAGTAGAATGGGTGCCATATACATTCTCTTAAATAAAATAAATATTAAATAAATAAACTTACCCTGCTAGCTGGAGAATTCTGGGAGTTGAAGTTCACACACCTTAAAGTTGCTAAGGTTGAGAAACATTGCTCTAGATTAACTGCAGTTGCCCTTTCTTTTAGCCTTCCTGTGATTTATCACGGCTGTTTATTTTAGACAGCACCATCACAGTCTGAGACCCAATCTGACTAATTTGATACCACTGGTATGATCTATAGATGTGATACACTAAGAATAATAAAATCATAGAACTGGAAGATGCTATTTAGTATATTGAGTACGATCCCCTGCTCAGCACAGAAACACAAATTAAAACATCCTTTATGATTGGCTGTCTTCCTTCTCATATACCAGTTATCTTAGACAATTGTCTGTCTGTCTATCCATTTATTTATTTGTTAAATTTATTTGTCGCCTATCTCACCATGGGGTATTCTAGGGGGTATGTATTAAGAGACTGAAAAAGAAATAGTGAATGTGGAAATCCACCCTTCCCATTTCTTTATGTCCCAGTGATGTGAACTTGAACAGCAAGGTCAAAGGAGAGCTATAATTTATCTAATAATGAAAAAAGTTGGTTTTATGGGCTTACTATAAAATTCTGTGTCTTTCAACTGATTCAGTTTTATCACCAGTACAATTTATGGAATGCTTTCTAGTTGCCTTTTGGCAAGCTGTATTAGTTTATTTTTAATTGTTTTTCTCTTCATTATGTTGGTAAAAAAAACCATAAAGAGGAATATACCTTCACTTGTTTGTGCAGCCTGGTTGTGCAGAGCTTCATGTTAGGTATTAAATGACATCTTCAGCTCAAATTAAGACAGGGGTCCCAACCCCGGGTCTGTCGACCGGCACCGGGCCGTAGCATGCCGGAAACCAGGCTGCACAAACAAGCGAAGACCCATCCATGGGATGCAGACAGCACGTGAAACCATGCCCCCTCCAGTCTGCCCCGTCTCCCCACGGAATCGGTTCCTGGTGCCCAAAAGGTTAGGGGCCACTGAATTAAGATTTCTACTTGTCCTTTACCCAGTAAGTGAGTATGTATTGGGGCATAATTATCTTGCAGTAGTGATATCAAAGCCACAGTTAGCGATCTAGCAAGAAAAAAAGTTTGATGGCTCTGTGAGTACCCAGCAGAACTTTTTTAACAGTTGAAGAAAAGAAACTCAGCAATATCAACATAAGTAAAACATATTTTAAAATGGAATGCAGGTATAAATGCTTTTATCTCAAGACGCTACATGTAATGGCAAGAAAGGAAACCTGGTTGTTATCAGTCAACGTATTTCCAATTTCCCTTTCCGGTAGGCTTCAACATCAGTAATGGCCAGGGACTATGGAAATTAAAGTTGGACATATATGGGAGATGACATGGTTGGGAATTATTTATACAGATCTATGAAAACACTCAGTTTTGCCAAGGAATAACCAACCTAGTGCCATTTAAGTATTGTAGACTATAGGGTCCATTAGTGGAGCCAAAAGATCTAGAAAATGTATACAGTATCATCTTGCCTTCTGTAAATTTGCCAAGTTGGAATTATCTCAGTTGTTTATCTGTCAAAAAGATTTGAAGAGACTAAGTGATTTTCTTAGGACCTTGTGTTCCCTGCTTCTACTCCCTAACATTCCCTCCTTCTCCAATTTTGGAGGAGAGAATCTGTAAAGAAAGCTTTTACCAAGGCAGGTGTGGACAAGCAAGTGTCCTACATTTGTTTTGGACCAACTCCCCTCAGCTGCATCTACCAAGATGAAGGATCAAGGATTAGGGAAATTTTAGTTCAAATGTCTAGAATCTGCTGGACTGTCTAATTCTGCTATAGGGATTTACACTGATTCAATTCCAGAAGGATCTGGGTTCCTGCCAACATATACTCATAGAGGATGTATCCAAAGGCCTCTGAGCTGTGTAATGCCAGGGAGTGAATGCATAGTTTGCAAATCGGGACTTGATGCACAAAACAACCTGGAAGTGAACATCCAGGAAAAATGCAATGTGAGCACTTACTATATAGATGCCAGTGTGTTGAGGGACAAGCTAGATCTATGGGCTGATTCTGCATAAAAAGGAGCAACAGAGAGAGAAGTGAGAAGTACTCCCTCTCCAGCCTACCCCAGTGGCAATATTCACACTGAACCATAAATCAGCCAACCATATTTTAGTTTAGCATGCTGTGTGAATGCAGCCTATGCAAATGGTGCAAGCATTTGTTCATACTACAAATGGCTGTATTACAAACATCTAGTTTAACCACAAGATCTCTGGCAGAGATCCAGAAAGGAGCAGGGCCAATAAACAGGAAATGTCTGGTCTAACTTAACTAATATTTCTCTCTCTTGCATTTGTAGAATGCGAAAATGTATGCAGACTTGATTGTGTTCGATGGGTTCAATTACTTTCAAGGTTGGGAACCCAATGAAACCCAATTTCCTTTGGGCCCACAGCCATGATTTTGCTTCTGCTAGAATACTCTGTTGGCCTGTATTTTGGAATCTATAGATTCTACTGTGGACATGGTAGCTAAACACGGTAGCAAAAATAAGGATAGCTAGTTCAGGAAAAAGTGTGAAAACATGATTGAGGCAAAATATGGCAACACTGTTCAAAATCAAGATCTGTTTTCTCTTGTTCCAGAATTCAGGAGCAAACAATGGCTCTAAATTTCAGAAAAATAAATTCTAATTAATTCTAAATTCCATTAGGAAAATGTTCCTAATGTAGTTTGATAGAAAAATGTTTCTATCAAATGTAGTTTGATAGAAATACCAGTGATAAAAATATTTTTGGATCCCCTTTCCTGGATATATTTAAGGAGAGGCTAATATCTGTCTATAAACAAGCCTTTAATTTGGGTCCACACACTGAACCAGGGGATGGATTACATGGCATAATTCAGCCAGTCCTGTGGCTCCTTGTGTTTTATTCCAATTTGGGCAATGAAACTAATTTGGTAAAGTGTAACTCAGTTAAGCATTTTCATTGACTCACAATTATAGAATCATAAAATAAGAGTTGTAGATAATATAGTCCAAAATTTCCCAGTCTCAGACACTTCCTGGGGAGTGGCATTCAGTACCCAGAATTCCCTAGCAAGCATGGCTATTGCAGCGAATTCTGAGTTGGTCAGCATTTCTAGAATTTTCTATAGTTGGGGAACACTGATTCAGTCCAAGTCCTTACCATATGCAGGAATCTGTATCAATAGATGGCTGTCCAGCCTTTCAAATACCTCCACCAATGAATATCATCATTTCCCAAAGCAATCTAACTCATTCTTGAACAGAATTTACCAGCAGAACGTTTTTTCTGATGTCCACTTGAAATGTAGTTCTTTATAGCTTAGACTCAGTTGTCTTTCTTGTCCTGCTTTATGGGTTATCTCTAAGAATTTTGTCAGAATTTCTGTCTGTCTTCTACAGTAACAATCCTTCAGATACTTGAAGGCAACACTCATGTCTTCCCACAATTATATAATCCAAGTGAAACATTTCCAGTGTCTCCAACTATTCCTCCTAAGTTTTTTCCCTCTTATAGCCGCCTTTTTTTATCTGGGTTGCTCCAGTTTGTCACTGTCCTTCCAAAAATGTGGTGCCCAGAGCTGCATACAATATTTTAGGTATGGTTTGACCAATACAAAATAAAAAGAAACAACAAACTTTTCCCCCCAGCTGTGTTCATGTTGTATAACTGGGAACACAGCTTATACAAATTGTTGATTCTTGTGTCTCTTAGTATACTGGCTAAACATGCAGCAAATTGTTGCTAACTGCCAGCTATTTCATAGACCAGAGACATGAATTATCACTTTTTGTCCTCAAATGCCATGTTTTCTTCTGTCGAAAAAAAGAATATGGCCAAGAAGGATTCTATCACTTCTCTTACCTTTGCTACCGGTTTGCTCACATACACAGATCGTATTTGATGATGTCCGGGCAGGTGGGTGGAGTCTCCCTCAGCCGCTGCTACTAGTTCGCCTGAATCAGGGTGAACCGGTACAACCCACCACTGGACAGCATCATGCTTGGTCAGATGCAATGAACTTCCCCTTCTTGATTAGTTTAAAATTTGAGGTGTGCAAGTCAAATATTTTAAGTGGAAGGCTCTACAAATTCATTGTCATCCATTTAATTAAAAAAACAACAGCCATAGGAGCAATTTTGGCTTTAAAATCTCCACTGAGCCTTGTAGTTCACTGGATGATTTTCTGGAAGCCATGATTTCTCCCAGCCTAATCTACCTCACAGGATTGTTGTGAGGAAAAATGATGAGAAGAGAAGAATAGAATCATATATACCTCCTTGATTTCCTTAGAGAAAGAGTGAGGGAAATGGAATCTATCTCATTTACTAAAAGAAAGAAAGAAAGAACTGTTAATTTTACGGATTTGCTCAAAATATTGTAAACTTTGCAGAGTTGGTACCTAAATACTAAAGCCAAGGAACAACCAGTTTAGAAATAGTTGAGGATCTGTGAGTTGGATCCAGTCCAATTTTACAATATGATTTTGATATTATATCAGAAGCCAATTTCATTATATTTTGAAGCGTCAGGATTTATGGTCTGATTTATGGTAATTTCAGGAAACAACTGCCTTTACTTCATAGAATCCATTTGATGTTTTTAGTCTTTAAGTGTTTACAGCATTGCAATCCTTGAAAAGAGAA
Source organism: Coluber constrictor foxii (assembly GCA_038048745.1). Lineage (NCBI taxonomy): Eukaryota > Metazoa > Chordata > Lepidosauria > Squamata > Colubridae > Coluber > Coluber constrictor. The sequence goes on along the minus strand of CM075961.1, from coordinate 57,509,355 downwards.
GCAAGAGGCAGGAAATTTAAACTGATTGAAGATCCATTCATAACCTTTGAGAACATAAGAAATCTGACAGCATTTCATCTCTCTTTTGTGAATGTTGAAGCACTTATCTCTAACTGCCATCATGCTGTGGCTAGCTTTAAATAAAAGTAAGAATGATAGAAATCCTCCTGATCATCAAAATAAGTTTTTTTTTGCAATACAATCCAGACGTAGAGATCATGCTTTTGAGTAGAACTGGGATTTTAAATTTCTGCTCCCAGTCAGTGTGGTCATGATATTCCCACATTTGTTTTTGCTACTCTGGTCCTGCAACATCATTTAATGCCTGAAGGATCGGCTATTATCATGCTATATAGATAGAAATTTCTCTATCCATGTCAGGTCATTATTGCCTATACTGAAAACTCTTGTCAAACGCAGAAAAATACATGCATAAAATAAGGGAGTGGTAAGATTTTCCACAAGTTTTCTACTTCACCATTTTTTTAATGGTAAGGGAATATAGGGGACGTGGTGGCTTGGTGGCTAAGACGCTGAGCTTGTTGATCAAAAGGTCGGCAGTTCAGCAGTTCGAATCCCTAGTGCCACATAACAGGGTGAGCTCCCGTTAGTTGCCCCAGCTTCTGCCAACCTAGCAGTTTGAAAGCACGTAAAAAATGCAAGTAGAAAAATAGGGACCATCTTTAGTGGGAAGGTAACAGTATTCCGTGCGCCTTTGGCGTTTAGTCATGCCGGCCACATGACCATGGAGACGTCTTCAGACAGCGCTGGTACTTCAGCTTTTAAATAGAGATGAGCACCGCTCTCTAGAGTTGGGAACGACTAGCAAGTATGTGCGAGGGGAACTTTTTCCTTTACCTTAAAGGAATAATAGTGGCTCATTGTCAATATTTCATCAAGTTGATTAAATTAAACATTTGTGCCATTATCTGTATGATAATCTTTGTAATACAGGTATTACATTGATTTATAACAGTTCATTTAGTAACTGCTCAAAGTTACAAGAGAACTGGAAAAAGTGACTTATGACCGCTTTCACACATATGATTGTTGCAGCATCTCCACGATCAAGTGATCAAAATTCAGGTGCTCCGCATATGATTCATATTTATGACGGTTGCAGTGTCCCGGAGACATATAATCACCTTTTGCGACCTTCTGACCAGCAAAGTCAAGGGGGAGGCCAGATTCACTTAACAACTGTGTTACTAACTTAACAATTGCAGTGATTCACTGAATAACTGTGGCAAGAAAGGTCGTAAAATGGGGCAAAAGTCTGAAAAACTGTCTCACTTAACAACAGAAGTTTTGGACTCAATTGTCATAGGTCGAGGACTTCCTGTATTTCTGTAATTTTCACAGGGGGTGTCATGGAAATAAATTGAAATGCTTAGTACAGTGATGGCTAACCATTTTGCCGTGGTATGCCAAAAGTGGGTGGGAGCACAGGGGGGTCGCACATGTGCATGCCCCCACCCATAATTCAATGTTCCCCCCCCCACATGCGTATGTAACCTCCCCCCCCCACTCTTTCCCTGCTTTGGCATGGTGGACACGGTAGGCCCGTTTTTCACCCTCCCCAGCCTCCAGAGGCTTTCTTGGAGGCTGGGGATGGTGAAAACGGCCTTCCCCACCCCCCTGGAGGCCCCCCAGGGGCCAGAAACAGCCAATTTCCCGACTTCCGGTGGGCCCTGAAGGCCTGAAAATCAGCTGGCCGGCGCGAGCATGTGACATTAGCATAAGTAAATTTCAACCTTAGGAATTGAATTCAGTCAAAGATGAAAGAGACATAGCTGAACTGGAGTTTAGAACCTGTTTTTTTCATCTTCGTAATTCTGTTGTAGCTTTATTTTATTTTTATGGCCAAGGTTTTTCACTTTTAATCACCTCTTTTATCTCCACTAGAGATGTAAAGCACCAAGCTGCCAAATGTAAAGGCAACAGCTCTATGCCATTATCATAACATGTAAACAACAATACATTTTTCTCCTTTTATAGAGCTCTTAAGAGCAAGTTGATAAACATGAAGACAGCTTTCTCTGTAAACTTCTTTCCATAGATTTAATCAGCATTCTTTCAGATTGAATACTTTGAGTCTCACTGAGCCTTTCCTTATTTCTGAATTCAAGTGCTCTCCATCCATCCTTGAGTTGTCAGCAAACTATATTGATGTAGTTGTCCCCTCTACTCCCTCTGTTCCCAGCCACTGGCAATTATCTGACTTCTCTCCAGAATACAGGTAGTCCTCGACTTACAACAATTCATTTAGTGACCATTCAAAATTACAATGGCTCTGAAAAAAGTAACATGACAGTTTTTCACACTTACGACCGTTGCAGCATCCCCCATGATCACATGATCAGGCGCTTGGCAACTGACTCCTTTTTATGATGGTTGCAGTGTCCCAGGGTCATGTGATTAGCCTTTGCGAACTTCTGACAAGCAAAGTCAATGGGGAAGCCAGATTCACTTAATGGCCATGTGATTAACTTATCAACTGCACTGATTCACTGAACAACTGTGCCGAAAAAGGTCATAAAATGAGGCAAAAATCACTTAAGAAATGTCTCATTTAACAACAGAAATTCTGGACTAAATTTTGGTCACAAGATGAGGACTACCTTTATAGGGTTATAAAATGTAACATAATATTTTACAAAATTGACAACTTTCAAATGTTGTGGACTTCAACTCCCAGAATTCTGCAGTCAGCGAAAAACACTGGCCTAACGGATTTGGTAATATTCATCTTGGACAACGTTGGAATAAGTGGGAAGCAATTTTGCATCACATCAACTAAGATGTCTTATGTCTGAGCTGGAGATAAGATGAAGTCAGGATAATGGCGACAGAACAGAAGTTGTTACCAAGGCAATCTTGTGCCAGGGTTAGATGCAAACGAAGAGGAAGGTGTTTTTTTTAAACACGTAATGGTCATCCTTACTATGAGGATGGCTAAAGATAGATAAAGTTGCAGTTCTAATTCTGCATCTTGTGGAGAATACGAAAAAAAGGGCTAATGATGAAAAGATACTATATTTCAATAGGAATTGGAAGTGTCCTATCTCTAAGTGTCCCTATACACTGGATTAATTCCAGAGTATAAGCATTTTCCTTGCAAGCTAATAGTGTTGTGAAGGACTTCCTAATTTCCCAAGCAGTACTACATGGGCTTTATGCCTCCAGGATGAGATGCTGAGGTATTTATACATGTACTTGGAAATATGCACACCAACTTTTTCCCATGGAACATAACACAGATTTGCTTTGTAAATATAGTATTATCGCTATTTATAACATCTTTCATAAATGCACAATTTAAAAATATAATAGGAATAAAAAGATGAACCCTGGCTAAATATCTATGGAGATTCTCAGTCATCCACATCATGGTTGTCCCAAAGGTGTTTTTTCAGGAGGTGACTGGACTTTCTTGTCTTTTGTTGAAAACATTTTATTTCTCATCCAAGAAGCTTCTTTAGCTCTGACTGAATGGTGGGAAATGGAAGGAATTATATACTTTGCAGACAGCTGGTCATTTGTGTTCTTTTAGATACTAGTTGAGGCCACTTGGAGGCTTATCTGTGTTTGGAGGTTTATCACATTTGCACTATTCAAGTGACTCTGAAGACACAGACAAACCTCCAAGTGGCCTCAACAACTCTCTGAAAGGATGCAAATGACCAGCTGACTGCAAGAAATATAAATCCTTCCATTCTCCACCATCCAGTCAGGGCTGAAGAAGTTTCTTGGATGAGAAGTGAAAACAAGAAAGTCCAGTCCTCTCCTGAAAAAGCACCTTTGGGACCTGTCTAAATAGAAGTTCTGAGAAGAGATCTTTTCACCATTCTTGTATTTTCTGCATTATCCCTCTAACTTCTCAGTTAACTCTGCTTCTGTTTCTTTCTCTTCCATACAGTTATTCCCAAAGTTATTTCTCTTTCTCAAGCCTCTCCACCAAGCGCTAAACTTTGAAAGGACCTTAAGTAAAATGCAGGATTTGGTTAGAGTTTTCAAATTTCAGAGCAATGACCCAAGAACACCAGGTGGCTGTCCATGGCAACTCTTTCAATTTCTTACATATTCTGAGACCATTCAGGGGTTTTTGTGGGAAATTGTAAGAATCAGTAAATACAGTAGATACCTGAGGATTATTTCAGTCATAGAAATCAATCCAATGTATACTGATTAGATTAGATTTAGATTTATTGGATTTATATACCGCCCTACTCCCGAAGGACTCAGGGCGGTGTACAGCCAACAATAAAAATACATACATACAAAATTTAAAAACCAACTAAAAACAAATTAAATGAATTTGGCCCAGACAGAATTAAAACACCCCAATATAATTTTAAAATTTTAAAATTTGACACTAAAAACGGGGAGTGGTTAGGCCAGGCCTGCCTGGCGAAATAGAAAAGTCTTAAGAGCGCGGCGGAAGGTGGGCAGATCCGGGATCCTCCATATCTCTGGGGGGAGCTCATTCCAGATAGTAGGTGCCCCCACAGAGAAAGCTCTCCCCCTGGGGGCTGCCAGCCGACATTGTTTGGCTGACGGCACCCGGAGGAGCCCCTCTCTATGAGAGCGTACTGGCCAGTGGGAAGCTATTGGTGGTAGTAGGCGGTCCTGCAAGTACTGGTTTGACAGGAAGAAAATGGAAGGTTACAGATCGTCCTTGACCTACAACCACAATTGAGACCAAAATTTCTGTAGTTATTAAATTAATTTTGCCTCATTTCCCAATTTTTCTGGCCAAAGTCAGTGGTGGGATTCAAACGGTTCGCACCACTTCAGGAGAACTGGTTGTTAACTTCCTGAGCAGTTTGGTGAACTGGTTGTTGAAAGAAATCATTAGGGCAGAGAACCGGTTGTTAAATTATTTGAATCCCACCGCTGGACAAAGTGAATACATGAATCACTGCAATTGTTCAGTTAGTCACATGGTTGTTAAGTGAATCTCGCTTCCCCATTGACTTTGTTTGTCAAAAGGTTGCACAAGGGGATCAAGTGACCCCAGGACACTGCAACCATCATAAATATGAATCAGATGCCAAGTGTCTGAATTTTGATCACATGACCAAAGGTATACTGCAATGGTCATAAGTATGAAGAATGGTCATAAGTCACTTTTTTAAGAGCTGTTGTAATTTTGAACAGTCACTAAATAAATTGTTGTAAGTCGAAGACTACTTGTATTCTGGAGAGAAGTCAGTGGCTGGGAAGAGAGGGGGCAATTACATGTAGCTTGCTGCCCAACTCAAGGATGGATGGAGAGCACTTGAAATAAGTAAAGTCTCAAAGAGATTCAGGTTTGAATGGTCACTAAATGAAGTGTTGTAAATCAAGGACTACCTGTAATTGGTAGTTCCAGTTCATCCATAGCCTTCTTCTGCTCTATCCTTTCTCTGCCAATCCATCTTTTATCTGCCGTGTAGTTCCTCATCTCTGAAGGCTACCAAGCATGTGCTAGTAAACAGGCACATTTGAAGGAAGTGCTGTTGCAGAGAATAGAATGAATTGATTTCGCAAAGCTTTGGTACATTGCATTACGGTAGAACTCTAGTGCCTTTCTTGTTTCCATAGGTCTGGTTAAGCTGGGCGTACACTGCATCACAGGGCAGAAAGTTGCCATTAAGATAGTGAACCGGGAAAAGCTTTCTGAGTCTGTACTGATGAAGGTAAGCAAGTCATATTTCTTGGGGTTATAGCAGGGGGTTTGAGGGGTGGGTGAGGGAGATTGGAGAAGACGGAGAAGACCAAAAGAGTGAGGCACATAATCAACAATCCACAGAGAAATAAATTGTATGCTATGCTTTCTACTCATATCCAACTCTGCCTCTCATCTTCCTTCCCATGGGAAGGTCAAAGTCTGATAAAAGTGGAACCCTTAGCAGAGATATCTAATTGATTCATTGTTTGTATTAGTGCCCTGAAGGAAGTTGCCAGTCAATTTCTAGCTACTGGGAAATTTGCAAAATTAATACAATCTCTCACCAAGTTGTCAAGGCAGCACAGAGAGATGTTACTGAGGTGGCTTCTCCACTAGGCACTTAGAGCAACTTCATAGCAACCCCTAGCTGTCATTGAAGTTATATTCATCCTGTCCTCATTATTGCAATCCTATCAATTTGGTACAGCAATAGAGGGATGACTATAGAAAGTGTTCTAAGTAACTGATAGGATTTGGGAATAAATGATGATGATAAGCACGGTGCAGATGCCATGACTTTTAGGTGTTTGCATCCTACATTATGACTCAAGCACACACTAATGTAATTTGTGCAATAACTCATGACACATATGTCTTTTTGGAATCTTCAAGATTTTGCTGTAGATACTTGTGGCAGCAGGTTGGTAGTGGAGAAGGAGCAGTGGGATTTTGCTGCCTAACAAAGGATGTGCAAAACATCTAATACTCTAAAAATGTATATGATCTCTCTGTGAGAATGGCACAATCCAGAACAGAATCAGGGTTAGGTAACACTCCCATTGGGGCTCTAATATCCTTATCTTGGCCTGTTTGTTCAGACCATCTCAGTCTGTATCACCAGAGCAAATCTTTTTCTTGCCTTTGATTTGTTTTGCAAGGTGGAATAATTTCATGTGACTGGTTCAGCTGAAGTATTTTTCTGTACAGTAGTACAGTTTTCTGAAGTCTGTGCTAAGGTGGGGGGGGGAAACCACTGAAAAGACCCTCCAAATACCAGATACTTTAGCCATAACATAAAGCAAATGGTAATTTGGTATTATTATTTTTAATTGGGGCAACTGCATCCCTTTTTAAGTCTTTTGGAGGAAAAAAGCACCTGCAAGTGTCATGTGTAGCAGAGGAGAAGCGTACTAAATCTTTGCATGCTCTTAGCTGGCGTTTGGTAAGACCCAATCAAATAGCCAGCACAGGAAAGTGAAACAAACCACAGTTAATGTCCTGGCAAGTACTTTGAGAACAAACTGACTAGCTGATATAACACAAGTGGATGATGGATAAAGATCTTGCCTGGAGGCCCAGAGCAAGGGCTAGATGCCCAATTTCTGTAGCATAGTGATAGACTCAAAGAAATAAATCTTTATTTTCACCTGTAGAACATTTGCGTGTCCTTCCAGATTCATCTTAGTCATAAGTCACTTTTTTCAATTCAGAGATGGGTGGTTTAGAAATATGAAATATAAATAAATAAAAATAAACACTTGTAGCTCAGGTTTTAGATTTTGGCAGTGGTTTGCTCTCCAAGCTTGTTTTCATTTAGTTTCTGAACGTTTCGTTACCAGACTAGGTAACATCATCAGCAGGATTTTCTTGTCCTATTCCTCATTTCTCAAGAAAATTCTGCTGATGATATTACCTAGTCTGGTAATGAAACGTTCAGAAACTAAATGGAAACAAGCTTGGAGAATAAACCATGGCCAAAATGAATTTAAAAATTCCAGGTGATTTTAGTGACTCCTTAATATAGCTAATTGTTCCCTAAATATTCCTCCTTGTGCAGTTAAGTCTTCAACCAGTTTTTACAATTAAAAAAAAGTACAGTAAAAAAGAGAAGTAGTTTAGCACAACAATTTGTTATTGGGAAAGGGAAAAAAATAATAAGGCAACAAAGCAACATACAGTACCTAATTAAAAGTTTTGCACAGTGCATAATCTGGTGAAGATATCAGATCACATGATAGGTGAATGTAGGGTTAGCATCCTTGAAAATAATAAACATAGAATATTTCTGTATGGTCCTCATATTTTGAAATAATTAGGTGCAATTCCCTTCCTTCCCTTCCCTTCCCTTCCCCCTCCCTCCTTTCCTCTCCCTTTTCCAATGGTGTGTTTGTGACATGGTGCTCTATTCTGGAGCCCATGGATAAATCTTAATATCTCATACATTTGAATAGGATTAAATACGCTAAGACTACATAACCTAACACCCGGCTTCTTTGTTATAATAACTGTTTATGAGACATGCATGATTACCTGTGTTACAGCTATTCACTATTCATACAGAAAATGTTAGTAGTCTGCTCTTGATTACACTAGAATCTCCCCCCCCCCACCCGGTGATGGGGTTTAGATTGACTTCCAGATGAATTTCTAATCCTAAATGATGCAATCAAGACCACTACCTGATCCAGCATGCTACAATATCCCTGCTTGATTAAAAGACCCCTCGAGGGAATATGCAATTTGCATGCATAAACTGCTTCCTTTTCTTTCCTGTTTGTTTATTTATCAAATTCATATGGCCACCCATCCCACAAAAGTGAGTCTGAGAGGGGCATATAACAAATCTAAAAAGTTTATTAAGAAACTTCATACTTTCATTATTGTAATAATTACTAAAAACATAAAAAAGCTGTAAAAATCATCAAACTAAAAATGATGGAAGAGTAGGTGGAAAGATGTTAATATTGGTCTAGCTTGAAGGACCAGACATTACAGGGGAAACCCTGTTTATGCAAAGCAACCAAGGGCAATAGTTTTCCAAACCTCAAATTTATTTATTTATTTATCAAATTTATATAGCTACTCGTCTTATCCAGGGTGACTCTGGGTGGCACGCAACAATTAAAAAAAAGAGAGCATAAAAACAGTGAATGTGTCTCTATCTATCGATCTATCTATCGATCTATCTATCTATCTATCTATCTATCTATCTACCTACCTACCTACCTACCTACCTACCTAGTGTCTGTCTGTCTGTCTATCTATCTATCATCTATCACAAGGGTGTCAAACTCAAGGCCCATATGGTACTTTGATCTGGCCCATGGGGCCACCTTGGATCCAGCTCGTGGTGCTTTTGCCAGGGAAAATGAGCTCCGTTCTCAGCTGCCAGGGTCTCCTGCAACCCTCTGCCAGTGAAAATGGAGCTCAGGAGAGCTGCACACAGTGCTCCCAAGCTCTGCTTTCACTGGTAATGCTGCAGAAGGCCATGGCAGTCAAAAACAGAGCTCGGGAGCCTGTTTTCGCTGGCAGAGTGCTTGAGGAACCACAGGTGCCCTCAACACAAGTGATGTTGAGGCCCACCCTGGCCATGCCCATCCTCCCCCACCAAGATAAAACACAACCCTGATGCAGCCCTCAATGAAATCAAGTTTGACACCCCTGATCTATCACATCCTAGACATAAACTGTTCAACTTCTCCCCTCAGAAAACCACTATAGGGCATTGCATGCCAAAACAATTAGACACAAAAAGTCCCCATCCACCCCCTCCCCACCCCAGGCCATCACTCTGCTAAACACCTAATCCCCACAGCACTGTCTTATGCTAAGAATATCTAACCATATAGTAGGACCACATTACTATTATCCTCCTCATCTTTTCTGTTACCTACTTCTATTGGCATCTTATGACTATCACTTTGTTGGTTGTATCTTATGATTTATGATTGTATCTTATAATTTATGATTGTATCTTATAATTTATCACTTTGTTGCTTATATGTTTATTGAGAGTTTATGCACCGGAAACAAATTCCTTGTGTATCCAATCACACTTGGCCAAAAAAGAATCTTCTCTTCTCTTCTCTTCTCTTCTCTTCTCTTCTCTTCTCTTCTCTTCTCTTCTCTTCTCTTCTCTTCTCTTCTCTTCTCTTCTCTTCTCTTCTCTTCTCTTCTCTTCTCTTCTCTTCTCTATGAAAAGAAGGACTACTGTGTTCCAATATCTCAGGTGTTGTCACAAAGAAGAGGGGGTCAACTTATTCTAGAAAGCACCTGAAGGCAGAACAAGAAGCAATGGATGGAAACTAATCAAGAAGAGAAGCAACCTACAACTGAGAAGAAATTTCTCAGTTGTTGACAGTTAGAACAATTAATCAGTGGAACAACCTGCCTCTAGAAGTTGTGAATGTTTCAACACTGGAAGTTTTTAAGAAGAGATTGGACAACCATTTGCCTGAAATGGTGTAGGGTTTCCTGCCTAAGCAGGGGGTTCGATTAGAAGACCTCCAAGGTCCCTTCCAACTATGTTATTCTATTCTATTCTATTCTATTCTATTCTATTCTATTCTATTCTATTCTATTCTATTCTATTCTATTCTATTCTATTCTATTCTATTCTATTCTATTCTATTCTATTCTATTCTATTCTATTCTATTCTATTCTATTCTATTCTATCCCTACCCTTACCCCTACCCCTACCCCTACCCCTACCCCTACCCCTATTTATTTCTATTTCTATTTCTTTCATCAAACTTCTATATAGCTTATCAAGTAACTAGGAACAGGAGTTGATATCAAAGCACTAAAAGTTTATTACATGCTATCTATATAAAAGAATCTGATCTATTAATGATCAAGGCAAATTGGCACTAGGTAAGAGTTAACCAGTGGTGAAATGTAAAATTTCTTACTACTGGTTCTGTGGGCGTGGTTTGGTGGTGGTGGGGTAATATGACTGAGTGGGCATGGCCAACTTTTTTTTTTTAAGTTTTAAAATCGTTTTTTCTACAACCTCTTTGGCTGAAGAGGTTGTAAAAAATGTTTTTAAAGCCTCTGACAATCCCAGCTGACTTGCCTGATCGGCAGAGGCTTTCTTTTCTTTTTTTTTAAAGCCTCTGATGATCCCAGCTGATACTTTTAAAAGCATTTTTTTGGCCAAAGAGGTTGTAGAAAAAATGCTTTTAAAAATATAAAAAAAGCCTCTGATGATTGTGCGGCTCAGCTGGGCAAGGGGGGGGGGCGGGCAAGGATTTTTGCTACTGGTTCTTCAAACCACCCGCCTCCATTGCTACTGGATCAGGCGATCCGGTCCGAACCAGGAACATTTCACCCCTGGAATTAACATAATTCACCAGTTGGTGGGTGTTTATGCGATGACAAACATCTTCTGTGTTAGGTGTCTGCAACCATTTCTTCAAGATATTGTGGTTTTGCAGGTTTGATGAATGCATCACCTGGCAGGACAACACAGCCACTCATGATTCAAAGAATTATCATAAGAAAAAAAAAGAACTGGTATATGAAGAAAATAGCAGAATAATGTAGTAGGGAGTAAGAGATATGAATATGAGTTGGTGGGAAAAACCCTTGTCTCCATCTGCCCCATCCTAGGACATAAACAGAATCAATATTTTATTTTATTGATTAATATATTAAATTTATATGCCACCCATATCATTGTGACATATAAACATTCAGAATGGGACAATTCACAGCAGCCAGCTCACCACGACCAATTCATTACACGACAACTTGCCATGGTGGGACAATTTACCAATTCAATTTAATTACTTAAAATAAATTTTAAAAAATATTTTAATGTTTGTCATTCACATTTCATTTGTCCCTATTTTTGCATCTCTTCTTTAATGATTCTATCACTTCTTCGGTGGCTAGTGAAACTCTTCTCCCTGAGCGAGTTGTCCCATGGCAAGTTGGTCATGGCAAGTTGTCCCAAGATTAGTTGGCCATGATTGATTGGTCATGGTGAGCTGACCGTGCCCAGTTGGCTGTGACTAGTTGGTCGTGGTGAGCTGCCTATGGCTAGTTGGCTGTGGCTAGTTGGTCATGGCGAATTGTCATAGACCCATAAGTATTTTCTCTCTTTTTTCTTCCATTGCAGGTGGAACGGGAAATTGCCATTCTGAAGCTGATTGAACACCCTCACGTACTCAAACTTCATGATGTCTACGAGAACAAAAAATACTTGTAGGTATTTATTGGCAGATGGCCTCCCACTTGCAAATGGGGCCCTGGATACATACCTGCCAAAGTGAAATACAGGTAGTCTTTGACTTACAACAGTTCATTTAGCAACCGTTCAAAGTTCCAATGACACTGAAAAAAGTGACTTATGACTGTTTTCCACACTCATGACCATTGCAGCATCCCCATGCTCACATGAACAAAATCAGACACTAAGCACTGACTCGTATTTATGAAGGTTGCAGTATCCTGAGGTCATGTGATCACCTTTTGCGACCTTCTGACAAGCAAAGTCCACGGGGAAGCCGGGTTCACTTAACAACCACAACACTAACTTAACAACTGCAGTGATTCACTTAGCAACTATGGCAAGAGAGGTCGTAACATAGGGCAAAACTCATTTAACAACTATCCCACTCAGCAATGAATATTTTAGGTTCAATTGTGATCCAAGTCAAAGACTACCTGTAGTTCTTTCTACAAATTAGCCGCATTCCAACCTGGAATATTATAATCTCTTTCCATTGATCTGCTTGCTAAGGATTCTACACTCAGGAGAAATGTGGGACCTTCTTTCCAGTCATGCATGTAGCTATAGAGATTACAACTCCAGACTTATAAAAATATGAATTGATACATAAATATAATAACATACAGACTGAAATCTACTGATACGTAGCAGGGACAATGTGAAAATTGTAGGATGAGTTTAAAATAATTGCAAATAATTGCCAAAAGCTACTAATTAACGTGGTGAAACAGCCCTGGATTAGCACAATGTGTGAAATCATTAAACCACCCATCTTCCCCAATCACCATGGTTCAGTGCTCCTCTCATGTTCTTAACCACAATGTTGCCTGCAACAAATTTACATGAGATACCACTCAGGTATTATTATTTATTTATTTATTTATTTATTTATTTATTTATTTATTTATTTATTTATTTATTTATTTATTTATTTATTTATTTATTTATTTATTTATTTATTTATTTATTTATTTATTTATTTATTTATTTATTGGATTTATATACCGCCCTTCTCCTTGCGGACTCAGGGCGGTGTACAGCCAGATAAAAATACAGTATACAAAAGTTAAAAGTCAATTAAAACCCATATAAACTTTGGCTGACTGTTAAGAACAATTTAAATATTAAAATACCACAACACTAGGACACTAAAATTCAACGGGGATCAGGCTAGACCGGCAAGTTGGAAAAGATACGTTTTCAGGGCCCGACGGAACGTTCGGAGGTCAGGGATCGTTCTCAGTTCTGGAGGAAGATTTCTTCCTTCCCAATACCTTTTTCTTGATGTTTGATGTTCTTATGCCATATAGAGAAGAACAGAATTGGCCATTGAGGGTTGCTTCAACATTTGCCATGGGATAGTATCATTTCCACAGTTACAACAGGATAGTTTAGCAGGCTCAGAAGAAAGGGTGAAACATCCATGGCTCTATGAGCAAAAAGGAACAGCTTGACGTTCAAGAAGAACAGACAGAAGGCTGTCATCACAGCTGGCCACCTGCTTAACGTCTGTTGTCTGAGGCAATGACCTCATCTATCCAAAGACAGGGCCAGTTTTGGTACTTCTCCTTGAAGGCAGACCAAGTTAAAATGTGATAAACAATAGCCAAAGACGTGTGATTTTTATGGAGCTGTTCTGAAGTGGATTCTTAAGGCTTTTTTTTTTCTTCATTCATCCCAAAGCAATTTACCAATCCAATTACACCCTTCACTCCCAACAGATTGAGGCTACTCTCCACACTCATCCTCGAATTTATATGTGGCATTCTTTGAATGGGGAGGGAGAGAGGATAGTGGAAGACAGGAAATAACCATTCCCTCCAATTTTGCTAAAGTAATTGAAATTCAAAAGCATGGTTTCTGGAAAGATGTAGGACCAATAAAAAGAAAGGAGTTGTGTTCCCATCTGCTTCTGAAATTCCTGGCACAAAGCGACGGTTTCCTAGGTGGAAGATATTTGTATTTCTCTTGGGTGTGAAGACTGCCAGAATGGCAGAGCCAGTGTGTATGTAAGGGGGGGGGGGAAGAGGGAGAGAGAGAAATTGCAGGATAGTTGTCCAACATACCAGGCGGTGCCAGACCAGTGGCATTCTCTACATATAAGCTTTCTTTGTCATCCTCCTCTGAATCAGTGGGAGGAGATATAAAGAGAGAGAGACAAAGCCATAGGATAAAGAGAGTGCATGGATAAAAATATGTATATGTGTATTAAGGCTAAAATTGGGGAGAGGTATGATAAAATTTCTGACTAGCTTTCCAGCTTTCATTTTAAGTCATGTAACCTATCTTTGTCCAGTCTGACTGATGGGTGCACTGGTTGGAAATAATAAGAGGTGCAGTTTATCACAGCCAATGGTTTTCCAAGCTGTGCTAGAGTCTTTTTTTATATATTTTAATATTGTTATTAAAATAAACATTTATTTATTTTATTCATAAAAAATTAGCCAAATGACATTGAAAATGCCACATTTCAGGTTCACTTTGATACGTTTCTAACTTTAATCCTTGAAAATTCTCTCTTAACCATAATCCTCACTCCTTATTTACTCCACTGGAAGTTTAATTGGCTTTAATGGAAGTAATTCCCTTGTAGATACTGGTATACTGATGTGTCAGTCTTTGGAATTCAGTACCATCAACACTGCAGAATTTCAGATTAATTTTCAAATTAAACATGCCTAAAATTACAGTGTTCCAACTGAGGGACAGACTACTGTTCCAATGGAAAATTCTTTCTTATCAAAAACAGCACATAACTGTAAGTCAAAATGCCAAGTGTAAGAGTCGTGCTTGTGCACAGGTAATCCTTGACTTATGACCAATCTCTTAATAACCATTCAAAGTTACAGAGAATTCAAAAAATGGAAGTATGGTCTTGTTTTGAAGTTCTGATGTCCACACACACATCTCCTCCCCAGTAAAATAGCTGCATTTAGAAATGTTTGTAGCACCCAATGATCACGTGACTGAGTTTTACAACATTTTTGCAGGAAACCAGCATTGTACTTCTGGTTTCATAGTGATCTCAAATGTACTTTTTTTCAAAAAGCAACTGGACTGTTTTTTTCCTTGAGGAAGAAGAACAAAATGTTTCCTTTCTTATTCTCATTCCATTTCACCCTGCCCCACCCTGCCCCAGTCACAACTGATGCCATTTCTTAGATGAGAAAAAAAAACATCTTGTTCCTCTTCCTGAAGGAAAAAACAGTCCAGATGCTTTTTGAAAGAGCACCTTTGAGGCATCTGTGATCTGGATGACTGAAAATCTTCACAGACATCTCATAATGAACAATGGGTTTGCTTAACGACTGTGGTGTTTGCTTAATGACTGCTG
The DNA here is from genome assembly GCA_038048745.1 of Coluber constrictor foxii. Classification (NCBI taxonomy): domain Eukaryota; kingdom Metazoa; phylum Chordata; class Lepidosauria; order Squamata; family Colubridae; genus Coluber; species Coluber constrictor. The sequence continues at coordinate 57,494,351 of CM075961.1, read as the reverse complement.
CAAAAGAGGTTCTAAAATCAGCTCCACTCATATGTTGACCTGCTTTATGTCCATTGTGATTTATGACTGAAACCGTGGGCTCAATTATGGCCATAAGTCGAGGACCATCTATATTTGGCTGCCCATGCAAGAAACAGTTTTTAGGAAGCCAAGGCCAGACCCTCCTTCAATCAGAGCACACACAGCTACCACCCAGCCATTCATGTACAGCTAACTGTACACAATATTTATTCCTATAAAAAAGGGAATCCTGGCTTGAATGAGCTCCGCTTGTTCTCTGTTTGAGGTTGTGTAGCAGTTGGCGATTCAATCATGGCAAACCAATATAAAATATTTTGAATTCTTCATCTCCCCCCGCCCCCTTCTCTTTCTAACTCTCGAGATCAAAGTGTTACATCTCTCTTTCTTTCTTTTTTTTTATTTTCTTTGCAAAGAAAATGGCTTTGCCTTGGTTTGAATGGATTCTGAATTTGCTCCCATGGTGGTCTGATAGATTTTCAATTTCTTTTTAATTCTTGTCCTTGCTTCTTGGTCATGCTGTCTCTGGACTTCTAATGTGTTAGGTACCTCGTCTTGGAACATGTCTCAGGAGGTGAACTTTTCGATTACTTGGTGAAGAAAGGCCGCCTGACCCCCAAGGAAGCTAGGAAGTTTTTCCGACAAATTGTCTCAGCTTTGGATTTCTGCCACAGCTATTCTATTTGGTGAGCTGACTGTTGTGTTATTATGAGCTGTTACAATATCTCGTTTTGTTCCTGCAGGAAAAGAAAGAAAAACATTTCTCTTTTGGGTTTATTTTTCTCTAATTGCCTTGTGGTTCCCCATCTTTTGTTATTTGTGTTCTATTGATTTTTTTTTTATTGTGTCTCTAGTTTTCATGCTACTGGCCACTTTGAATTATCATTGATAAAGAAAATCAATACTTATTATAGTAATTATTGTTCCTTCTCCCATCTCTGGATCCTATTGATAATTGAAATGCCAATTTACTCTTTATTAGAGTACATGTTGCCCTAAGTCACTAGATGATCACTGGTTTCCTCATCTTTTGATCACAGCGTGATATGTAAATATTGGGAGTGGATGCTTTTTCTGGCAAAATGTAATATCTAATAAATGCAGTGGTTTCCATACTTTCATAGTTTAAGTCCCATCCAGTCAAAGTTCTAAAGATTTCATTAACATTTCAATAACTTATCCTACATCCCATTTCTCACTTCTTGCCAGGCTCCCAGGACCCGAGAACAACACATTGAGTTACTTCTGAGTATTTTCCTTTATTGCTTCTCATCCATAGGCAGAAGTCTTGCAAAACTAAAGCAGCTAGTTGCATCACTATAGATATACAGCTAATCTCCGGGTTACAAGTGTTCATTTAGCACCCATTTGAAGTTACGAGATAAGCGCCCCCTAGTGTTTATAAGCAAATCCCAAAATTGTGAATGTTGCAGCACCACAACAGTTATTCGCCCTTACGAACGACTGCACTTCTGCAACATTTCCCCTATTCCCCCTTCCCCCGCTCCCCACAACTGCTTCCCCCTCCCATCCTGCTGCTCAGGAATCACATATCTTACAAGATCTGCCACCTCTCTGCCGCGGTTACTTTGCTTTTGAGGGAAAATTGATGGAAGCGCCTGGGTGCCGTAATATCGCTCGAGTTCAGAGCTATCAGTCAAATCATGGAGAACATGAAATGCAGTCTTCTTGATGGTCCTGCAGTTCTATATTCCCTCCTGTCTGAATTTGATCTCACTTGTTTGGTGTAGGCCCAGTGGTGAAATTCAATTTTTTTTACTACCGGTTCTGTAGGCGTGGCTTGGTGGGCATGGTGTGGTGTGGTGTGGCTTGGTAGGCGTGGCTTGGTGGGTGTGGCAGGGGAAGGATACTACAAAATCTCCATTCCCATCCCACTCCAAGGGAAGGATACTGTAAAATCCCCATTCCTTCCCCACTCCTGGGGCCAGCCAGAGGTGGTATTTGCCAGTTCTCCGAACTACTCAAAATTTTTGCTACCGGTTTTCCAGAACCTGTCAGAACCTGCTGAATTTCATCCCTGTGTAGGCCTCGATGGAAGCTTTGAAGCCTCTACTCCTGGCTTCATTTAACTTAGGATATGTATAGTTAAACCCTGTTTTTTAAATAATTTATGTTGACTCCTGTGACTTTGTAAAAGCACATTTCTGAACCACGGGTTGTTTTGAATTTATGAATAAATAGTTGGAAAGAATATTAACATACAGCCCATCTGAGAAAAATATTTTCCAAACCAATAAATTTTATAAAATCACAATTCCAGTTTGCAGCTTCATTGAGGAGGAAGAATAGATGAGAGATTGAAAGGAGCTAATTCGGCACTCTTGGGATTAATACTTTCAGAACTTGTTAATCCAAATACTTCAGACAACACTGCTTGTTCTATACAGTACATAGAGAAATCTGTTGACTTGTAAAGCTCCCTCCAAAATTAGCAAGGGAATCTAGTGAGATATCTGATGTATCAAGGGTATGTTGCCAAGCTAACAGCTTTTGACTGTGTTCATATGGCATTCTAATGTAAGGCTACTATATCTGAATTGCAAAACTCTGGACAACCAGACTTTCTACTATTTAATATTGTTTAATATTGTAATATAAGCTAAATCTGGTAGCCTAACCCAAACTTATGGTTTTCTTCCCCATGGTTTCCTAAATTTATCAAATTTTATTGGATCATATGGCATAATAAGCCATTAACATAAATTGTAATACAGATTCACATGATGCATCGGGATAAACTGAGTTCATTAGTTTTCAGCAATATTATGCAAACAATGTCTTATTCCTCTGGGTTCAAATATTGCTAAAGATCTTGAGAATGATTGGGGTCCTTGAGTCGTAATAGATTTCATAATTGTGGAGCCGTAAGTCATACAATATTCAATAGAGCACTTGCATATCACTTAAGCAAAAAAAAGTGGGGGTGGGGAGTACTTAATACTGATCTAATACCTCCCACTGGGTTGAGAGCCATTCATGGAATAACTTCAAAGGATTTAGTGGTACAAGTTTACACATGTTTGTGTATGTGCATGCCCATGAGCTCCTCCATTGATCAATCTCCACGGGTTTCGTTTGGACCCCTTCAGCCACAGAGACTTGAAACCTGAGAATTTATTGCTGGATGAGAAGAACAACATTCGGATTGCAGATTTCGGCATGGCCTCCCTGCAGGTCGGAGATAGCCTGCTGGAAACAAGTTGTGGGTAAGCCATCTTCAGAACGGAGTCGTGCTGGCCTGTGATGCTGAGGGAAGTGGGAGGAAGTCAGCCTGGGTTGACTCACATGGGTTAATTCACACATTATTGCAGGAATACCAATGTGTCCAATGTAGTGGACATGTAAAAAGTGAAATGGAAAGGAAATATATGCCTGGGAACCTTGGTAAGCTGTTCCTTAACTTTAGATGGAAATGCTATCACATACTGTATTACTATTGTCATTGAAATGTAAGTGAATTAGAAATATCTGCTCTTACTTAATATTTGAAATGTGAATTGCTGGTTTGTTTGCAAGTAGAGAGGCAAATTCATCAAAGATCTGCCATATATAAGGACAGAAGACATTTTCCATCAATGAAAATATAAATCATATATTCTTGGATGTGAAAATTCTTTGCGGAACATCCTCCCATTCTACCCCAAATTTATGGTCTTAGAACATACCGTATTTTCCGGCATATAAGACGACTAGGCGTATAAGACGACCGGGTATATAAGACGACCCTCCTCAGAGCCATTTAAGGCTCGTCGAGCCTTATGGGCTGGTCTGCCTGGTTACAGGAGAATGAGACCCGGCGTATAAGACGACCCCCGACTTTTGAGAAGATTTTTGTATGTTAGAAAGTAGTCTTATATGCAGGAAAATACAGTACATAGGGGATGAGATTCAGCCAACAGGTATAGCCAATTGCATCAACCTTGGTTCCTTTGTGCAATGATGGTGCTTTTTTCTTAAAACGAATGACATCTGTTTAGGAAGTTGATTCTGTAGTGCCAGAATCCCTACCAAGTTTTTTCCTTCCTCACAGCTATAAATTCTTTTTTTAAAAAATCATTCCCACAATTCTTAGTTTTGTAAATGTCAAGTTTAGCTTGGTCTTCAGATTTCCGGGCTAGGAAATAGGAATTTCATTTGATGGCTGTTCTCAAAGGAGGGACATATTTTTCTTTAGTGGGAAGGAAGAAAAGATTCTACCACTTCTAGACATGTGGGGAAGTTGCTGAAGAAGCCACTTTTGTTAGATGTGGAATGACCTAGAATGGTCTTCTCCAGTCCACATTGCAATCCTGAGCAATTCCCATCTAGCGGGATAATTAGCCACTCCAGAATTGACTTGAGAATGCCAAGGAAGTTTCGTCCTGGCACCCGAAACCTACCAAACATCTAAAGTCAAGGATTTCCACAACCCATTTTAGACTGGGGAGGGCTGGTATATTTCATAGGCTTTTCCTCACATGCTTGTTGAACCCATGGGCCTATGGGTCAGCTTTCTTTGGCGTTTCACTCTTCCTATCTCTCTGTCTTTCTCTTTCTTTTCTGCCCCCAATGCTGGGCTGCAGTTCTCCTCACTATGCATGTCCAGAGGTGATCAAGGTAAGGATTCAGGCCTAGTGCCCTCCCCTTATCTTTGTTGGTATCTGATTTTCCCCATCCCATCCAATAGAAAAAGATAAGGAGCCCCTCAAAATATATTTTATCCTGTTTCAATTGGCCCTTTGATTGGAACAATTATATATTATATACTTGTGGCCATCCATCTAGAACTACAACTCTTAGCATTCATCTTTTGCCATTAGGACTGCTGAGACTTATAAGTTAAAAAGATCCAGAGGGTCACCCCAGATTGATGAACAGACCTAAGTTTCACAGCATGACACAATATTTCAGACAATTCAAACACATATTTTTAATAATTTAAATAACACATATTGATTTGAGTCAAAATTGCACTCCAAATGTAGAAGATGAAAACTAAATCTTTTAAAAGTTATACAGGTAGTTCTTGATTTATGACCATAATTGAGCCTGGAATTATGGTCATAAGTCATACCAGTCATTAACTACACTACATAGTCTTGCCTGATTTTACAACCTTTTTTTTGCAGTGGTTGTTAAATGAATACATTGCCCACCATGGGCCTTTTTTGTTCAAATCAAAAGTAAACACTGCTTTCTGTCAAAAACCATTGTAAATTTCTGTTATGTGATTTGGGACACTGCAAAGGTTGCGTAAATGGAGGCCAGTTGCCAAGTGCCCACAATATGACCACGTGACTGCAGGACGGGTGGGTGGGGGGAGGCTGTCAGAACATTGAATTCATCAAAAATTTAACCTGACATAAATCAAGGACTAAATTCTTTTAGTTATTATAATGAACTTGTACATATATGCACACGCTTTCATGCACCATGTATATATACAATTCCCCTCTCATCAAAAACCTGATCCAGAAGATTTATACTGGTTTCCTTCTCTCAGCTAGTAAGAATATTTTGAAGTTAGAGGAAATAAACTCTGTGCATTCTCAAGAACATTGCTGGGGATCTCAATTCTCTGTGTTCAAGTTTGTGTGACTGTTTATGTATGGCCTGAAACTTAAATTCTGCTGGGCAAGGGCACTATTCTATTTTTTTTTTAATACTGGAAAAGCCAATCACAGGAAATCAGAGGAAAAGAAATCCCCAGGTCCACATGGATTTCCAAGGAATGTCAACCTAATACATGGTGATAAGATTTTGCAAACTTTCCTTAATCAGAAAGTAACTTTCTCCTGGGTATCTGGACTGGAGGTCTCTTTCCTTTATCTCTCTTTCCAAATGGGGCACAGTGAAGAACAGCTATCATTTTAGTGGGGTTTTTTAAAAATTATTTCATATTACACACCAGTATTAGTTACCCCCTTTGCAGTTGCTCTTAATGCTTGGAAAAACCTCCCACCCTCACTTCAAATGTCTTATTTTTCATTGATTCCTGAAATCTTCTCCCTCCCCTCCCCAAACCAATTATCAAGCCCTCAATCTCTGCTTCTTGCTCTTTAGGGTGAGAAGTATGATGGACGTCGCGCGGACATGTGGAGTTGTGGTGTCATCCTCTTCGCCCTCCTGGTGGTAAGTTTATCCCCAAAATGTTTGCTCACTCCTGGCAGAAAGCATTTAATTCGCCATTTAGTTCTACTGTTCACTTAACAATTGTGGCAAGAAAGAGTGTAAAATGGGGGGAAATTAACTTAACAAATGTCTCAGAAACAACAGAAATTTGGGGCTCAATTGTGATCGTAAGTTGAGGACTACCTCAGGGGTGAAATGCTCCCAGTTCGGACCAGCTCGGGCAAGTAGATAGCGATGATGGCTGGTGGTTTGGAGAACCGGTAGCAATGGCAGCTGGAGGCTCCGCCCACTCACCCCATTCCCTGGAGTCAGCTAATGCACAATTCCCCGACTCTGGCCTTGCCGCAGAGCTGCTGCCTGCTCACCCTTCACCACGCAGTGTATCCTACTGCTTACCTTTCTCCTGCGGCTGGCTGTCAGGGAAGGCAAGCACCCAAAAGTTACTGGAGTTGCTCATTCTCCTTGAATGAGCTGCTCTGGTCCATGCACTGGCTGTGCAAGTGCACACCGATTATTTAATTCAGCGGCAGGTTGAGTGTGCGCTTGCACAGCCGGCGTGTGGACCAGAGCGGCTCATTCAAGAAGGAGAATGAGCGGCTCTGGTATCTTTTGGGCGCTTGCCTTCCCTGTCAGCCAGCCGCGGGAGAAAGGTGATTCCCCGACTCGGGGGAATGGGGCGGGTGGGCAGAGCCGCAGGAGAAAGATAAGGACACACCGGCAGAATAGAAATTTAAAAAGTTTTCCTACAGGGTTCTGTGGGTGTAGCTTGGTGGGAGGGGGCCTTGTGACTGAGTGGCATGGCTGTGAGTGACATCGAGTTGGCCACGCCCACTCAGTCACAGGACACCCCACCACCACCAAGCCATGCCCACAGAACCAGTAGGGAAAAATGTTACATTTCATCCCTGGACTAACTGCAATAGTTACAACTTTTATTAGTGTTTATTAAATTTGTATACAGGTAGTCCTCGATTTATCACCACAATTCAGCCAAAATTTCTGCTGCTAAGTAAAAGTAAATTTTGCCCTGTTTTATGATCTTTCTTGCCACATTTGTTAAATGAATCGCTGCAGTTGGTAAATTAGCAACACAGCTATTAAATGAATTTGGCTTCCCCATTGACTTTGCTTGTCAGAAGGTCACAAAATATGATCACATGACCCCGGGACTGCAACAATCATAAATAGGAGTCAGTTGCCAAGCATCCAAAATTTGATCACGTGACCATGGGGATGCTACAGCGGTTTTAAGTTTGAAAAACAGTCATAATTCACTTTTTTTCAGTGCTGTTATAACTTTGAATGTCACTAAATGAACTATTATAAGTTAATTCCCACTGATTCTGATTGTTGTCCTGTGAATGTTTGACTTGAGGGAGGTGGAAATGAGAGAGAAAGATTAATAAAGGAGATGGGGGCAAAAGGTCCAATATTACACACCTTCATGTTTAAACAGTGTTTTGACAAACGTCTAGTCCTTGACTTATGACTACAATTGGGATCAGAATCTCCATTGCTTAGCAAGGTAGTTGTTAGACGAGCTGTGCCTGATTTTATGACCTTTTTGGCCATGGTTGTTAAGAGAATCACTGCAGTTAAGTGCATCATTTGGTCATTAATTACATCAGTTTTGGTCACCACGTTACAAAAAAGGTGTTGAGACTTTGGAAAAAGTGCAAAGAAGAGCAACTACAGATTATTAAAGGCCTGGAGGCTAAAACGTATGAAGAACTGTTGCAGGAATTGGGTTTGAAAGAAGGACTTTTAGGGGTGACTTGATAGCAGTATTTCAATATTTGAAAGGCTGCCATAAAGAGGACTGATTCCAAAGCACCAGAGGGCAGGAAAAGAAACAATGGATGGAAACTAATCAAGGAGAGGAGCAACCTGGTATTAAGGAGAAACTTCCTAGAAGCAAAGACGATTAACCAGTGGGATAGCTTGCTTTCAGAAGTTGTAGATGCTTCATCACTGGAGGTTTTTAAGAAGGGACTAGACAGTCACCTGTCTGAAATGGTATAGGGTCGCCTGCTCGAGCAGGCCCAGATGGCTTCTATAAGCAAAGCCAATGGGTGGAGCTGAATTTGAATCAGAATCAGAACTGAGCTGGAAGAGACCTTGGAGATCTTCTGGTCTAAAAGACCTGGGCTAGAAGACCTCCAAGATCCCTTCTAGCTCTATTCTGATTTTGATTCCAATTCAAATTCAGCTTCCTCCGTTGGCTTTGCTTGTAGAAGACATCTGGGGAGGTAACAAATGGATGGAAACTATGACTTTGGGATCTGCATCCAATGTAAATACATGATGATTGCCAAATGCCTGACTAGGTGGCTCAGTGGCTAAGACACTGAGTTTGTCGATCAGAAAGGTCAGCGGTTTGGCAGTTCAAATCCCTTGTACAGGTCTCCTGCGTAAGCAGGGGGTTGGACAAGATGACCTCCAAGGTCCCTTCCAACTCTGTTACTGTTAGATTACATGACCATGGTCGTAACTTCAAACAAATAGTTGTAACTCAAGGACTACCTGTAATGTTATCCCAAGAAATTCCTGCAGGAACTGAAATCTGTGGTGTCTTAAGTTCTTTCACTCTTTTCTCCTGCAGGGGGCGCTACCCTTTGATGATGACAACCTACGTCAGCTTTTGGAAAAAGTGAAACGTGGGATTTTTCACATGCCCCATTTCATTCCACCAGACTGTCAGAATCTCCTGCGGGGCATGATTGAGGTGGAGCCAGAGAAACGCCTCAGTGTGAGTCATCCTGTGCTTCCCAAAACTGGGAGCCATGGAGGGAGGAGCAGGCTTGAATGGTGGAGCAGGATGGAGGGCTCTGGGCCTCTGGGCCTCTGTGTAGCACCATTTCAGATTGCAAGCAGGAGTTACACTCCCCTACCTGGGATGGGCCACTCTTGAATATAAAAATAGCAGTTGTCATAAACGTCTATGAAACAGTGGAGTGGAGTGGAGTGGAGTGGAGTGGAGTGGAGTGGAGTGGAATAGAATAGAATAGAATAGAATAGAATAGAATAGAATAGAATAGAATAGAATAGAATAGAATAGAATAGAATAGAATAGAATATACAGCGGAACTGAACAGAACAAACAGAACTGAACAGAATAGTTCTTTATTGATCAAGTGTGACTAAACACACAAGGAATTTGTGATTTGAGTTAGAATTCTTCCCTGATATGGTTACTTTTATATGATCTGTTTGGATCTAAATTTAATTAGGATTTGATTGAAACAATTGAGTGTAGGTAATATTGTTCCATTTTGGGATTCAGTTAATGTTTTATGTTTATTTAAATATACTGAATGTCTGAAGATAAGAATATATTATTATTAACACATGTTTTAATGATGAGTGATAGTGTTGGATAGAGCAATCATGGTTTTAACTTCTTTAAAAAATGAATATTTGCGAAAGGAGCCTAATGTTGGTTTATTTTTCTCCATGTGGTGGCTTTAGCTGGAACAGATTCAGAAACACCCGTGGTTCTTGTGAGTATTTCCAGACTGTCTTTTATTTCCATCTGATTGTCTTTTCCCTTGTTTGATGCGATCTCAATAAAGATCAAGGTCTCAGCATTTTTTGCCTTTACTTACCAGAAGTGAGGGAAGGTGTCTTAGAGAGACAAAGATATGACACTCTACCACTGTCATTGTTGTCTAGACCAAGGTTCTCTAACCCTGGCAACATGAAGACTTGTGGACTTAAAGTCCTGGAGGTTACCAAGGTTGGAGACCCCTGGTCTAGATAGTGGTGAGTCCCATTGTGGCTCTTCAGAAGTCAACAACCTTAGCCAGCATGACTAACAGAGAGGAATATCAGGACTTATTGATTACTAGAAGATATTTCCTTGGTTTTTGGGATTCCACCTTAAAATGTTCTTTCAATTTAGCTTTCTATCTAAAAGAGCAAAAAGCTTTAATAAACATAAAAGTGAATACAGATAGTCCTTGACTTACAACCATTTGTTTAGTGACAACTCAAAGATACAATGGCACCGAAAAAAGTGAGATATGATCAGTTCTCCAACTGTTGCAGCTCTCCACAATCACAGGAACAAAGTTTGGGCACATGGCAACCGGCATATATTTACAATGGTTGCAGTGTTTGAGGGACCCTGGGATTGTCATTTGCAAACTTCCTAGCGAATTTCTGACAAGCGAAATCAATTTGGGGAAGCTGCATTCATTTAACAACCTTATGATTTACTTAACTTCAATGATTCACTTAAGAACCTTGGTAAAAAGGGTCATAAAATGGGACATGGCTCATTTAACAACTGTCTTGTTAGCAACAGAAATTTTGGAGCCTTCTGTGTTTGTAGGTCAAGGACTACCTGTAATTATATTTATAGCTATGTATGAGCTGTAATGATTCTAAAACATTACTGTAGAATTTTTAAAAATGGGTTTTCAATAGATTATGTGCTCATGAGAAATCAACTAAATATATAGACCCGTGATGGCGAACCTATGGCACGTGTGCCACCTGTGGGCAGAAACAGCCCATTTCCTGACTTCCGGTGGGCCCGGAAGGCCCAAAAATCAGCTGATTTTTGGGCCTTCAGGGCCCACCGGAAGTCAGGAAATGGGCTGTTTCTGCCCTCCAGAGGACCTGCGGGAGAGAGGGGAAGGCCATTTTCGCTTTCTCCGCCCCATTTCAAGAATGGAAAACGGGCCTACTGGGCCCATGTGCCATTGGATGCCAAAAATGGTGGAAGCGCAGGGGGTCAACATGCAGGTGCGGGGGGTGGGGCGCATTGAATTATGGATGTGGGCATACACGCACGCGACCCCCACACGCTCCCCCGGTTTTGGCACGTAATGGCAAAAAAGTTAGTCATGACTGATATAGACTGTTGTGATCTGTATAGTTATTAACCATTGGGGAAAAATGTACCAGGTGTACAGACATGGTCCCATAAGTACAATCTTTGGTAACCTGGCTGTGCTGCATTGACTTAACCAGTGGTGAAATACTTTAAGGCCTGCCTCCGGTTCACTGCATGCACAGTGCACACCAAATGTGCACTTTGCACGCATGCGCACCAAACACATGCTTCCCGTGCATACGTACTGCAGCTGCTACCACGCAGCGCGGAAAAAGGAGGCTTAAGAAGGTAAATAGAACAGCGAGGGGTGGAACAGCTGGGCTGTTTTATAAATCACGCGGCAGAGTTGATCATCAGAAATACCTGTTCAGACGAACTGGTAGCATTTTTTTACTACTGGTCCACCCAAACCAGTGCAAACCGGTAGCATTTCACCCCTGGACTTAACTTTTCCATTAATATATGTTTCTTGGGAAGAACATGTGGTTCTGATTCCAGTCTCTTACATGGCCAGTTAAGCCTCAAACTCAGAAAAGTTAATATAATTAATGCTTACAATAATTAAAGGTGCCTTATCCTGCTGCTGGTTCTATAGGCAGATTTTTACAGAAAAGCAAGTAACAAATATTGGGGTTAAATCAGCAAACCTAACCTATTTACTGTATATCTATTTATTAAACAAATTTATATTCACACATGGTGAATTTGGGCATTGTACAGCCTTCATCCAGTTAAAAATTTACTATTTATCCCCACCCCCCACTCTGTGGCAAAATTAGAATCAAACAAGCAACTTGATTGCCTCCAAATGACAGAACTATCTCTTCAAAGCCTTGCAGAAATGAAACAAGGTGGGAGCCAATCCTATCTCTGGGGAAATAATGTTCCATAGGGAGGGAGCCATCACAGAGAAAACCCTTTTCCTAAGTCCTAACAAGTATACTTCCTTAATAGTTGGGATCCGTAACATGTTCTGCCTTTCTGCTCTGGTGGGCTGGATAGTTGTAAGAATGGGTAAATGGCAAGGATATATCCTATTTCCAAATATTTATGAACTTGATGTTGAGAAATCTGCCAATTGTTTTCACTTCCCTGAAAATTGAGTCATTTTTGACAACGTTAGAGCAATTAACCAGTGGAACAACTTGTCTCCAACACTGGAAGTTTTAAAGAAGAGTGTCATGCCTGGTAGCCATAGAACATGTGTGCCTAGAGGATCTAGGCTTGCCACAATCATACTGTGGGAAGTTGGGAGGGGGGATTGCATGAGTGAAGTAGAGATAGCCATAACAAACTTCTCTAAGAGACGTTCAAGGCCATGGTGTCCGGTAGCTGTGCAAAGAAGAATTCGGGGAAAAAACTGATTGGAGGTGTATGGACATGCGGAAGATGTGGGAAAGATCTTGAACTTTCTTGTGGGTGAGGAAAACCGGAAAGCTTTCAGATTTGGGTTTCCTCAGATGTGCCAATATGACATCTCTAATAAAAGTTAGCCTTGAGGAACGTCAACCCTCGGAGTTTGATTTCGTTGGGGGTGTTACTTGGAACCCTGACATTAACCCGAATCTGAAAGCTTCCCTAGACTAAGAGATTGGATAACCATTTGTCTGAAATGCTGTAGGGTTTCCTTCCTAAGCAGGGGGTTGGACTAGAAGACCTCCAAGGTCCCTTCCAATTAAGTTTCTATTTCGAATGGCTTTTCTCAGAGGTCTTGACTCTTTTTATATTATTCTTCAAGATTTTAACAGGGTAATGTCTTACTTTTATCTGATTTACACACTATGTCTTCTTCCAGGGGAGGGAAGAATGAACCAGAACCAGAACAACCAATCCCTCGGAAGGTAGCGATCCGACGGATTCAGTCAGTCAGTGAGCTGGACCCTGATGTGTTGGATAGCATGCACTCGTTGGGATGTTTCCGTGATAAGAACAAGCTAAAGCAAGAGTTGCAAACTGAAGGGTGAGGAACTGGAGTGTGTGGTTGAATGGGGCCGTAAGAACCTTTCCAAATCTTTGCTCCTTATGCTGAGGAGATGCAGGGTTCTAAGTCCTTTTCATGAGATTTAAAAAAGATGATTTGTGGTCTTATTGGAGGAACTGTCTATGGAGATTCTCAATCATCCAACCATCTTTGGTTGTCCCAAAGGTGTTTTTTTTCCAAAGAGCAACTAGCCATTGTTTTTCCTTGAAGATGTTTCGCTTCTCATCCAAGAAGCTTCTTCAGTTCAGTTCAGTTCAGTTCAGTTCAGTTCAAAAAAAAAAAAGTTCAGTTTTTTGAAGTTCAGCCTTTTGAAAAAAAGCATATTTGGGATATTGAAGAAACTGTACTTTTGTGGAGAAGCTGGAATAATCATCTCACCATTTTAGCTCCCATGATTAAAAATAAAACCGTGCAGAGTGCAGTTAGGGTGGATGCGATATAAGAGAAGGTGTCTGATGAAGAAGGAAATAGAATTGCTGTTTCATTTGTGATGGATATGTAGATAGAAAGCAGGAAAGATGGGAGAAGAGGGTAGTTAGGAAATATGTGCAAATAGTTGGGGAGAAAAAATGGACTGTGCCTTTCCTATAGTCGGGCAATAAACCCATTTTTATTTTAAGCGTAAGACCTCATTTTTCCTTTCCCCATGTCAGAGAAAATCAGGAGAAAATGATTTATTACCTTCTGCTTGACCGCAAAGAGAGATATCCCAGCTGTGAGGATGAGGATCTGCCTCCACGCAATGATGTTGGTGAGATTTTGGGGAAAACTTTCTCTAAGCAATTCATCAGGACCAGAAAACACAGAGCAATGGTGCTTATGATTTAAGGCAGGGGACACCAACCTTTCGGACCTCAGGGATCACTAAAGTCATAATTTTAAATCCCATGGATCACTAATATGCATTTTTTAAAGAAGGTTAATAGCATTTAGTGCAATATAAAAAATGCAAATAATTTTTCTGTGGACCACCAAAATTTTCTCAAAGACCACGGACCACCAGCTGGTGACTGCTGATTTAAGGCACTGTTTCTCAATCTTGGCTACTTGAAGGCAGGTGGACTGACTTCAACTCCCAGAATTCTGTGAGTGAAGGTCTATCTGTCTTCAAGCGACCAAGGCTGAGAAACACTGACTCAAGGGATGACAAGCATTTCCAAGTTTTATTCTTCCCTCAATATTTCATCTGACTGATATAGAGGAAACAAGAAGGTAAATACATGTCACCATACCTTAGGTTTAAAGCTCTACTCTTTATAGACATCTTCTGCCCATATACAGGTGGCCTTCGATTTACAACCATTCATTTAGTGACTGTCCAGAGCTACAACAACACTGAAAAAAGTGACTCACAACTTGTCCTTCAACTTAAAATCGTTGCAACATCCCCACAGTTATGTAGTCAAAATTCAGACACTTGGCAACCTGTGTGTATTTACAACAGTTAGCAGTGTCCTGGGCAGTTACCATTGGTGAATATGGATCCAATTAGGATGTTTGAAATGGGTAGATTTAATTTGGATTTTTTAATCAATTAGGAGCAGCTCACCCTGTGCCTGTACAAGAAGAACCTAGGTTGGTTCACAGCAGCTGATTTGTTCTACAGATAAAATCACCTTGAATTCAGTCCCCAAATTCAAAATTTCCAGAGTCCTAGAATCTCATTGTCATTCCCAAATTCTCTTCCCTTGCTCTTTCAAAACAATGGTAGTGCATCTGTGGGTGGATAAATGGGTGGGTTGTTAGGAGCTAGCTCCCTCTTCTGTGACACACCTTGGGAAGCGTGCAAGCGTGAATCAAACAGAACTAGCAAACAGTCAGCCAAACTATAGGTAGTTCTAGACTTACGACCACAATGTTTCTTATACAAAAACCAGCCTCCTAAGTTCACCCAAAAGGGAAGGCCTTATTGCATCCTTCTCCTTTACGTGTTTCAGACCCTCCTCGGAAGCGAGTTGACTCCCCTATGCTGAACAGACATGGCAAACGCCGACCTGAGCGGAAGTCCATGGAAGTGTTGAGTGTCACAGATGGTGGTTCTCCAGTCCCAGCCCGACGGGCCATAGAGATGGCACAACATAGTCAGAGGTGAGTTTGTGTCCAACTATTTGCGTGTGTGTGTGTGTGTGTGTGTGAAAGACAGGGAAGGATCTTCAAAGCTGGCATTTGGAGATTCTGCTGTCTTTCCAGTGTGCTTCCTGGCCACTGAAAATGGAATTTGCAAACATTTTAAGGGTCGGCTAATCTCTAAGGCTGATCTAGGAATGATAATGCATCTTTAAGATAAAGATTTCCTAAGGTCAGTTCTTGCTAACTGCAGGGATACATCCATGTAGCATTTTTGGCAACAGTATGGAAACCTTCTACCACTGTCTTCTTCAGCTTTTCAGACTAGCTTGCAGCTTTAGGGTTTTCTGGTGTCTTCCATCTAAGTACTAATCAGGTTCGATTATATTTAGCTTTGAGGTACCTGGTAGATACTGCCATTAGTTGCACCTATGTATCTCTTTAAAAAGATCAAGGTCCATATCTGGTTACTTCCTGGTTTTATTTATGTTGCTTCCATGGCAACAGTATGGAAGTATGCAGTCTTGGGTACTCTCTGAGCATGGTTGTTTGCTTAGTCAAGGCAGGAAACACCTGCAAACAACAATCAATCTCAGAGAGCACTTAAGATTCCACAGTTCAGCCCTGAGCTACGTATAAATTTCTTCTATTGGAATATAGAAAGTAATCCTTGATTTACAGCCACAATTGAGCCCCAAATTTCTGTGGATAACATTAAGTGAATGTTGTCCCACTTTACAACCTTTCTTGCTACAGCTGTTAAGTGAATTGCTGCAGTTGTTAAGTTAGTGACACGGTTGTTAAGTGAATCTGGCTTCCCCATTGACTTTGCTTGTCAGAAGGTTGTTGGGCTCAATTGTGGCCGTAAATCAAAGCAAAGATCACTAGTAGAGAGCAGCAAAGAACGGTATATATTCTGCAATTCTTTGCTGTTCTCTGCTGGTGATATCCAAAGCTTCTTAGGCTTATTCACTTCTATAGGATACCTTTGACTGGGAGCAGGGGCTGGGTGGGGCTATAAGCGTTTTGTAATGCTATTTTAGAATGATGTTTCATATGTATGTTCCCATCCTCTTCTCTGTGTTTCACCACCTTCTTCCTTTCCAAGATAGCACTAAACATCATGTGTCTTTGCCCCTCACAGGTCTCGATCTGTAAGTGGTGCTTCTACTGGCTTATCTTCTAGTCCCCTCAGTAGCCCCAGGGTGAGTATATAGGCTAGGCAAATAAAAAATAAAAAATGCTATGTTGGCTAAAGGGATGGATGGGTACAGCAAATATTTGTGGCAGAAGATGATAAAGGCAATGGTGGACAAAGTAAATATTAGATTTCGGGAGGGAGTGGAAGTTGGGAAAAATGATCCCTAGATTCAGCAGTCTTATTGACATCCCATCCTGCACTTAGTTCCAAATGCAGAGGTGCTGAGGACATTGCATTAGTTTTCCTGGCAGACGTGACGTGTACTGTACAGTGCATGAACGATAGCCAGAAGATGCATCTGGAACAATTCATTTCCCACCCCATTTCCATGACTACATTTCCATGCTAGGGAAAAGCCACACCTCTTGGCTTGTATTGGGGGAAGGGGGAAAGTACAGAATAGGGAAGGAAAGGTGAGGTATATGTAGATCTTGGATGAAAAAAGTCAGATATACATGTTTAAGCAGGGGATAGGATTAAAGGGCAAGGCATTGCTCACTGAGTTGGAATTAATTATTCATATAAGCAATCTGTACATTGTTGATTTGCCAGTGGATAAGAGTATAATTAATCTGGCTGGCAAGAGAACAGATTATAACAATCTTTCTGGTGTTGAACTACATCAGAATGGGATCTTGGGAGTTAAAATTCCATGTGCCTGGAAAGGATTAGGCTGGGGAAAATAGACTCAAATCTGAGTAGCCAAGGATGTCTGCAGGATGTAGTTAAAAATGGTAGTGGGTGACTATATCACCTGTATTTTAATGTGCATTACACATAAAAGCAGGTAGAGGTTCAATCGTACCATCTTGACTTTTTAAATCCATAGCCTGCAGACACTTTGTGAGCTATCAGCTGGCCCCTGAATGCTTGCTTTTGGCTTGTTAGTAATAGTTGCAGTGTTGGGTGATCCAGATGAAGACTATCACATAAAGGAGAAAGGAATTCACTTTTTCCTCCATATCACAGTTCTTTCCTGCCCATAATTTATTCATTTATTCGTCAAATTTCTAAGACCATCCATAAAAGCTCTGGTGATGTACAATAGTAAAAGGAATATTGGAGTGATGTAAGCCACGAGAATAATATGTGTCTGGAAACAACAGCAACAAAAGTCGTGACCTGAGTACAAAACTTTCCCAGAAAAGGCCCACCACACACTCAACCCCTGGCTTGGAGAAAGCAATAGAGATTTTTATAAACCTCTATGCAGAGGTTTGCATAGATGAGATTGAGGTAGGGGATTTATGGTTCTCTGGGGAGAAGACTCTGTTCTTGAAGGGCCTGCTTCCTGGGTCCTATCAGATAGCACTGTTTAAACAATGAGGCCTGGAGCATTGGCAGAAACTACAGCAGGTAGATTGTCCTTTTTAACTAAAGGTTGCAGTCAGATAGTGGAGTCAGCAGAATCAGCAGACAGGCCATTTGTAAACTGCTGGAACTCAAACTGGTAAATGTCATGAACATTGCCAAAACATAAATTAGGTTTGTTAGTCATAGATCAGTCCAAGATTCCACGTACCAAGGAAGTCAAATAGCAGAATGTTATAAGGGAAAATCAGTGATGATTTATGCCATAGAGTCAATCTGCTTCTCCCAGAAATACTTCTTGCTTAATGCCAATTAATGCTGTCATTCTTCTGTTCCACTGGAGTCACATTATAAAAAGTACAGAATCTTTCCTCTTTCCCTCTACACCCCGTGCCCTGCACTGGATTCTAAATCTCTGTTTGACTCTCCCTGCGCCTATGCCTTTGCTGTTGTAGATTTAGAGGTGTTCCAGATTATTTCTCTTTTGAGCCAGACACTTTCCAGACAGAGCTGGAATCTCTTTTCTTGTTGACAGTTGTTCTTGAGATGGTTATACATCCTGAACCTCTTCATCTTCACTTGATTTTTTCCCCACTCAGATTTATTATATATCCTGATCCAAATCACCCTTGTTGTTACTGGTATACAAATAGCAGTGTTCCTACTGTTTTAACTGGGATAACATTAGAATGGTGGATTTCTTCTATCTATAAGGGGCCCTTGGTGCTCTCCGAAATTGCTTGTTTTTATCCAGACGTTTCATTATCCAAGCTAGGTAACATCATCAGTGCTAGTAAGGAATGCAGTTTGCTGTCAGTTTATATTCTATAGATTAGAGCCTGGATAGCTCAGCAGACTAATGCATTGTAATTTAACTCCAGCTGTCTGCAATTACTGTAAATTTGAATCTCACCAGGCTCAAGGTTGACTCAGCCTTCCATCCTTTCTAAGGTAGGTAAAATGAGGACCCAGTTTGTGGGGGCAATAAGTTGACTTTTTAAAATATACAAAAGTATGAAGGCTATTGCTTGACGTATTGTAAGCCACCCTGAGTCTCCGGAGAAGGGCGGCATATAAATCAAATTAAAAAAAACAAAAACTCAGAAAGCACCAAGGGCCCCTCATGTCAACCCTGAGCTACAAATATTCTCCTTTATATAGAAGACTTTCTATATATGTACAGGTATCTGTTATTTAGAAACCAAACCCATGCATACGGATAGTCCTTGCCTTATGACCCAAATTGGGAACAAAATTGGGTGTTGCTAAGTAAGGTGGTTGTTACATGAGTTGCATCCAATCTTATGACTTTCCATTATTGTAAGTGAATCATTGAAGTTGTTAAGTGAATCCAGTTGCCCCATTGACTTTGCTCATCAGAAGCCAGCTGGGAAGGTTAGAAATGACGATCCTAGAATCTCGGGATGCTGCAACTATTGTAAATACATGCCAGTTGCCAATTTTGGTCACATGACCTTGGGGATGCTGTGTGTAAGTGCAAGGACTGGTTGAAAGTCACTTTTTTCAGTGCTATTGGAACATTGTACAGTGGCTAAACAAATGGCTATAAGTTGAGGACTACAGTAGTGGCCAAAATTGTGGAAACCTTTGGGGAAATGTATATTTTCTAAAACTAGCAAATAACACCACTTTTTTTTTGGAGTAGTACCAGAAAGTTATATATCAATGGAAAGATAATTTAATCAAGAACATAATGCAATAACTTTTATGAGGATTTGCTATTAGAATAGCAGTTACAGTATAAAGAAGAAAGGTGAAACACGTAGAAAAAATGAGATATACAAAAATATCATGTCAGTTAATACTTAGTTGAATAACCTTTGTCATGAAGTACGGCCTTACAACATCTTCCCCTGGAGTGAACCAAGTCTTTTACTTCTGCAGCTGTTATAATGTGAAACCAAGATTGAATGATTGCTTCTATTAACTGGGTTTTATTGCTGGGTTGCTTCTGACTAACAAGTTTCTTTAGTCGGCTGCATAGATTTTCAATTGGGTTAAGGCCTGGGCTATTCCCAGCCCATTCCAGCAGTGGAATATGATTATCTTGAAACTCCCCCCAAAAGTGGTGTTATTAGCCATCAAACCTCAAAAATACACTTTACCTAAAAAGGTTCCACAATTTTGGACACTACTGTACCTGTACAATGGTCAACCATGCTTTTGTGTTATCTCTTGTAGCACTTGAAGTGTTAGCTTTATTACTAGCTGGCATTCAGCAATGAACCATGATTATCTCTGCAGTAAAAAACAGCTTTTTTAAAGCAGATAATTATGCCATAAAATTTCAAGTACCCATCCTGCGCTTAAATGTTAGAAAGGTGCATTTTTATTATCAGCATAATATATCTCTGGCAGTTGAGATACCAGCAAATTTCTGCGTGCCACATAATAAAACCACACAGAAAAGGGTGGTATGGAGAAACTCCTAGGGTTGTTAGTGTGTCTTTACAACAGTTTGAGTTTTGACATTTATCTGGGAAAAGGTTTAGAGCTGACATTAGGCATTCTGTAGGAAAAACGGCCAATTGGGAGAGATTGCAAAAAGTTGGTCTTGTTGAAAGGCAAACTCAGTATGGGAAACAAGTGATATAGGAAAGATTAAGTGGCAAAGTCTACTTTAGGGGGACAACCATATATAGTTTTGTGGTAGATTTAGGGATGTTGTCTTTGCCACAGCATGGATGAAGACATATAGACAAGACGGGGTAGGTGAACAAAGATATTCACCTATGAGCTTGAAGCAAGTTGATTCCTTAAAAAATTAGTAATATGTCCAAGCCACAGTAGGGGAAACTTAAAATCTGGGTCACATTGTTTGGGAGTAGACTATGAGATTGTCACCTGCCATTGCTCACTCCCATCTCACGGCTCTCCCCTCCTCACCTTTCTCCCCTCCCATTTCTCCCCACACCCAGAGCCCCATCTTCAGCTTCTCTCTCCCATCACCTCCCCCTGCCCCTGTGAAGACTCAGACGCTTCCTGCCAAGGGCAGCCCAGCGAGGGAGGGGGCCCTCCAGAGTCGATGTTCTACCCCCTTCCCTCTGCCTCCCAACTCTCCACCCCCTCACCCACCCTCCTCTCCCCATTGCTTTTTCCCCTCTACTAAACCCCCACCCAAATCTGTGCTGCAGGTCACTCCCCACCCCTCCCCTCGGGGAAGCCCCCTCCCCACTCCGCTCGGCACTCCTGTGCACACGCCTAAAGAGAGCCCCAGCGGCACTCCGTGCGGGACGCCCCCGAGCAGTCCTGGTGTGGCCGGCGTGGCATGGAAAACCCGCTTGAACTCTATCAAGAACAGCTTCCTTGGTTCCCCACGCTTCCATCGTCGGAAACTGCAAGGTGAGTGTATTATACTTTTCCTGAGATGATACGTGTGTGATGGATGTTTAATTATAGGACCAAAACTTCTCCATTTGGACGTGCAGGAGACACGTCCATTTGGACGTACAGGAGACACGTCCAAATGGCACATTCTATCTGAGAAAGTGCTGGAGGATAAGGAGGAAGAGCCACATCAGAACTGAGCATGATTGTAAACTAGTGTTTCTCAACCTTGGGCATTTTAAGATGTGTGGACTTCATGCTGGCTGGGGAACTCTGGGAGTTGAAGTCCACACATCTTAAAATGCTGAAGATTTAGAAACAATGCTGTAGATAATCAAGAAGAAAGCCACAAGTGTGGTCAAGAGCACAGAAGTAGAGTTTGAATGAGGACTGCATAAAATATGGGTATAGAACAGGGGTCTCCAACCTTGGCAACATTAAGATTTGTGGACTTAACTTAGCAAAGCTGGCTGAGGAATTCTGGGAGTTGAAGTCCACAAATCTTAAAATTGCCAAGGTTGGAGACCCCTGGTATAGAATGTGTTAAATGAAGGAATGCAATCTTTAAAGTTAGGAAGTGGTACCTTGATACTGTCTTTTGCCAGAATAAATAATAATTAATTTTGTTCAGGTATCATCCTGCTCAAATACTATTTAAGGAAGAGATGAAAAACTTTGGTGGCCATCCAGATATTGCTGAACTAAGATTTCAGATATCCTGGCCAGCGAGATGGGTTTCAGAAAGTTGTAAAATAACAATATTTAATTTTGTATTAGTCTGGGACCCTTCCCAGGACCACCTGGAAATGATTTTAAAACAACCTGGGGCCTTTTTATGTCTGGAATGTCTGGATGCCTGGAAACTAATGAAGGAGAGAACCAATCTAGAACTGAGAAATTTCCTGGCAGTTAGAACAATTAATCAGTAGAACAACTTGCCTCCAGAAGTTATGAATGCTCCAACTCTGGAAGTTTTTAAGAAGAGATTGGACAAACATTTGTCTCTGAAATGTTATAGAGTTTCAGGCCTGAGTAGGGGGTTGGACTAGAAGACCTCCAAGGTCCCTTCCAAGTCTGTTATTCGGTTGATCATTCCTCAAACAAGAATGGAAAAATAAAAACTATTTCCTGCATTTGGCATCTGGTAGCAGATGAACTGCTTTGAAAAGTTGCTATTGGTAGGAAATGAAAACAGCTTGTTTCCATTTAACATTTGCTCCTTTTCTCCTTGCAGTTCCCACACCAGAAGAAATGTCTAGTCTTACACCAGAATCATCCCCAGAGTGAGTATTAGAAGAGACCAGGAGGAGGAAGGAGAATTCAGCCTTTTTTTCTTCCATTCATGGTTCCTACAAATGCTTTTACAAATGTTACTATTATCCCAGAATTAATGTGCTTAATATGCATTAATATGGGAAATCTAGATTTCTTCCTCTTTCTCATGAACGTACAGAACCAACGAATACATCACAAGA
This sequence comes from Coluber constrictor foxii, assembly GCA_038048745.1. NCBI lineage: Eukaryota > Metazoa > Chordata > Lepidosauria > Squamata > Colubridae > Coluber > Coluber constrictor. The sequence goes on along the minus strand of CM075961.1, from coordinate 57,471,978 downwards.
ATGTGTGACCTTATAACTGTACAATGTGTGGTAGGAGAAATACCTTGAACCACTTTCAATGGAGACAAGCAAAGCCTCCTTCCAAGATTTATTTCCAAACTGCCTTGCTTTCCTTGTTCTGCTTTTCTTCCTTTGCAGGCTTGCCAAGAAATCCTGGTTTGGAAATTTTATCAACTTAGACAAAGAAGAACAAATTTTTGTGGTCATCAAAGACAAACCCCTGAGTTCCATCAAGGCAGATATTGTACACGCCTTTCTCTCAGTAAGGGCTCAGCTGGAAGAAAAGGAGAGGGCTGGGCAGGGGTGAAATCCAAAATTTTTCCTTACTGGTTTTTTAGGCGTGGCTTGGTGGGCATGGCAGGGAAAGGATATTGCAAAATCTCCATTCCCACTCCATTCCAGGGGAAGGATACTGCAAAGTCCCCATTCCCACCCCACCTGGGGGAAGGATGTTGCAAAATCTCCATTCCCATTCCACTCTGGGGTCAGTCAGAGGTGGTATTTGCTGGTTCTCTGAGCTACTCAAAATTTCTGCTACCGGTTCTCCGAACTGCTCAAAATTTCCGCTACTGGTTCTGCAGAACCTGTTAGAACCTACTGGATTTCACCCCTGGGGCTGGGTTGATTGTGAAAAATTAAATGGAGCTGGTAGGATGAGGTCCTGCTGACGCAGAGGGCGGAAGGATGGAGAAGGCTAGAGTAAACAGGACACTAAAAGGAAGATCTTTTCCATTTGATGTCTATAGCTTGACATTGCTTGCCTTCACTTAATCTATAGATCCCCAGCCTGAGCCACAGCGTTATATCCCAAACAAGCTTTCGGGCTGAATATAAATCATCGGGTGGCCCCTCCGTCTTCCAAAAACCTGTCAAGTTCCAAGTTGACATCAGCTACTCCGAGGGGGGAGAGGCACACAAGGACAGTGGGATCTACTCAGTCACCTTCACTCTCATCTCAGGTGTGTAGCCGGAAATCCTTCCTCCCAGTGGTGGAATTCAATTTTTTTTACTACTGGATCTGTGGGCGTGGTGTGGGTTCGTGAGCGTGGCAGGGGAAGGATACTGCAAAATCCCCATTTTCTCCTCACTCTTGGGGGAAGGATATTGCAAAATCTCCATTCCCACCCCACTCTGGGGCCAGCCAGAGGTGGTATTTGCTAGTTCTCTGAACTACTCAACATTTCCGCTGCCGGTTTTCCAGAACCTGTCAGAACCTGCTGAATAGCACCCCTGCTCCCTCCCACTTTGAGTCATCTTTAGGAGCCATAATGTTTTTTGGATTTTACAAAGGTTCAAATTTTGCAGTTCCGAATAAAAGCATACAAAGCCAAAAGAAGCAGGTTCCAGGTTTGTGTGGGTTGTGTTGTGTGTGTGTGTGTGTGTGTGTGTGTAAAACATACATTGTGCTTTAAGTTCATAGTTTTCTAACCATTCCAGAGGAGACTAAGTAATGTGAAGGGAGCAGTAACTCCAGAGGCAATATTGCACCTTCTCTAACATCTGGACAATAATTTTAAGAAGAGCCATTTGTCCAGATTTTAATTATCATGATACAAAAAAGATGTTGAGACTCTAGAAAGAATATAGGGAAGTTCAATTAAAGAAGATTAAAGGACTGGAGGCCAAAACATATGATGAATGGTTGGAGAAACTGAATATGTCTACTCTATCAAAAATAAGGACGAGGAGTGACTTGATAGCAATCTTTCAATATTTGAGGGGTTGACCTATACTCCAAAGCACTTGAAGGTAGGACAAGAAGTAAAGGATGGAAACTTATCAGAGAAAGATCCAAGCTAGAACTAAAGAGACATTTCTTTAGTTCTAAACAGAGGTGTCAAACTTGATTTTATTGAGGGCCACATCAGGATTGTGTCTGACCTCAGGTGGCCAGGGTGGGCGTGGCTGGGGTGGGTGTGGCCAACTCAACGTCACTCAAATTGGGGGTGTTTGTGGTGGCCCAAGCACTCTGCCAGCAAAAACTGGCTCTCAAGCTCCGTTTTCACCTGCGACAGCCTCCTGCAACCCTCTGCCAGCAAAAACTGTGGTCCTCCCGAGCTCCATTTTCGCTGGCAGAGGCACTGCAGGCCAGTCCTTTGCTGTTTTCAAGGCGTCCCTGCGGATCAGATCTAAATACCATGTGGGCCGGATCTAGCCCCTGGGCCTTGAGATTGACACCCCTGGTGTAAGGTCTCCTGCTTGAGCAAGAGGTTGGATTAGAAGACCTCCAAGGTCCCTTCCAATTCTGTTATTCAGTTCTGTTATGTTGTGAAAAGACTCGTTTTTCCTAGCTGTTCTGAAAGTAGTGTAACCCATAATCCTGAAGGGACTATATGTACTGTACACTTACATTCAGCACAGACAACGGTCTCTTCCCACCATTGGACTTGAGTGGCATCCTACTTTTAGACCCTGTTTTCTGGAATCTGTACCATTTCTGTTCCTACTTCTGCCTCTCTAGGTCCCAGCCGTCGGTTTAAGCGGGTTGTGGAAACGATTCAGGCACAACTACTCAGCACACATGACCAGCCTTCTGTGCAAGCCCTTGCAGGTAGGTGTTAGTATATATCATTGTTTTGTATTCATACATACAACTGACTGTTCCTGCTTGTTTTGAAAGAGTTAGGTGAATTTCTAAGGCTGCGCAGAGGATTCAAGAGGACAATTTGCAAAGTGTGTTGGAGCAAATAGAGGACTCCACTCTGAGATGTTAAGGCAACTGCATCATCTGGAAAGCTCACTGCAGCTGCTTTAACATCTTTCCTGGGTTATCTTTGTGTTTACGTGTATGCATGTGTGTATGTGTCCATGCACTATTCCTTCACTTCACTTCAGTGGCATTGTGTTGGGTATGTTGACTTGTCTGAACATTTCCATGCCTTTGGGACAACCTGGGAAAATTCTTGAAGTTTAAAGATGCAACTTTCTCAAGATTTACAAAATGCCTTTTGAATTCTTTGCCTTAAAATATATTATCTAGGATTACTTACTGTCCTGAAGAAAAGCTATTTATGTAGTTACTAAGAGCACCAAATTGATGGTAGATCATCCATTCCTTTATCCATCCCTTTATTCATATCCTTCTTTAAAAGGAACATACTGTGAGAGTCTACCAGTGGATGTTAATAGAGCTAGTATTTATGATAGTATTTGTGAAGCCTCCAGAACAAAAGGACTTTGGGATCCTCATGGTTGGGGAAGCAAAATAGGACGACTGGTTGCCTTGAGAATCTCCCTGTAGAAAGAATAAGAGATTTCCAGTTGATTTATTTGGCTACAGGGTTGCTGAACTGATCTTTTTCTGATCCAGCATTTTCTGCCTCTACTCTCTGGTCCTGGAATACTTTCAGCCACAATATATATATGAACTCTGCAAGTGTATATTTCCTTTAACAAATGGACCTAGGTACAACTTTGAAATCAGCCGTCTTGGGATGTCAGTAAAGGACAAAAAGAAGATGAGGCCCATTTCTGGACATTCGGTGTGGAGAGGGGACGCTTGGTGGTGAAATTAACCTAATCTTTTATCTTCTTTCAACATTTAGACGAAAAGAATGGGCAGCAGCTCCGTTTCCCAGGCACCCCAACCCGCAGCTGCCAGCCGTCTCGCCGCTCTGAATCAGACATCCCAACCGAACAACATCGACATGGCTCCAAGGACAAGAAGCTTGTCTCCTCTAACGGGACTCAAGTCCAGCAACCACAAACTCCGTCCCCACAGCAGCCATGACATATGGAGCAGGAGAGCAGTACATAGGTGGCTGGGGGGGAAAAAGCAGCTGAAAGAAGCCACCTCCAGCCCCCTGGAAATAGCTAAAGCCACCCCTAATGGACAGGAGGAGCCAACCAGCCCCATGGATGGGTCAAGGCCCACCAGGGACGCAAGGGACAGGGTGGGAAGATGGAGATTGGTCCAGATTTAATGACCCCAACTCACCCTGGGGCAAAAAGGGGCCATGTTGGGAGAGGCCCATACTGTGAACTTGTAAATAGCTAACGAAGAACAGAAAACAGAACAAATCCACAAAAGAACAAGAGGTGGGTGGGAAAACACAACATGGAACCGAAAACAAAGACAATGGACTGAAGGGGGAAAAAAAGGAAAACACACATGAGGAGAGAAACCGGGCAGGAGCCGGTGGGGGTGAGGGATTTAATCTGATTCCTTTAGTGGGACGGTGGGGCTCTTTATTTTCTTGAACCCTTTCAGACCCCCTCCTCACTTTCTTGCCTTGAGACTTATTTTTCTCCCCCCTGCTTTTTCTTCTGTAGTATTTACAGTATCATGGTGGCATTAAGCTAAAATTATGAGACAGAGCTAGTAGGAAGATGTCCTGTGTAGGAAAGAAATTAAAAGTTTCCATTCCCGTTTCTTTTTCTTCTTTTTGATTTTTTTCCATTTTATGTAACCGGTCAATGTTTTAAAAACATTTTCATGAGTTGGGGTGAAAATATTTACCAGAATTCTAATAAACATTTTGTTACAAGACAAACTTTTGAAACATTCTCCCCTAAATCTGTATTTTAAAAAAAACATGCCAAATCTAAATGTGAAATGTGGGATCAAATTGGAAATTCAGGATCCAGAAATTCAGACTACGTTGTGCCTATACTATAGTATACTTACTGGCAGCTGGCATTTTGGAAATTTACTCAAAAGATAAATGGGAAAAGTAAGTAAGTAAAGAAAAAAAAGAAATAAAAATGCCGAATGCCAAGAATTACCTAAAGCTTCAATAACAGTACAGTTTCAAATCGCAATTTTTGGAAAATCAGCAAATATAACCTGTGCATGGCCAGGAATAGTCAATAGCATTAAAAACGAGCCATCTGAGTTTGCAAAACAATTGTAGCACAGTGTAGTTATATTCTCCATTCTTACTCCAACTTGGGTTCTGAACTAATGTGAATGCTCTTTATTCCAATTAAATGGATTTGGGGAACTTTCAGATTTGGTTTTTATTGTGCACTTCTCCTGCTTTGTATTACAGCTCTTTAAGGAGGTCATTGGCAGATTTTAAATTGTAACTGTATTAAGGGCAAATGGCTATTTTAAGAGAGGAATTCTTTTTTTTTCCAGCTGTCCCTGAATATATAAAAGAAACATGACTATATTTCATAACATAACATAACATCCCATCCTATTCTGTTTTTGACTGTGTCCTTCTACTGCCAAAATTAGGGGTTTTTAAAAGCATTTCTATAATCTTCACTGGCTGGCAATATCTCAAAAATTGAATATACCCACTGATCTCAGCTTCTCATTGGCTCTGTCTCATGTAATTTTAGCAGCCCTGACAGAACACTTTAACTCTTAAATGGGCTATATACAATCCAACTCCTTTCCCAAGGCCTTGTTCTTTTTGCAAAGGGCCTGGTCCCCTTCCCACACAAGGCTGTCCTGTGTGTGTGTGTGTGTGTGTGTGTGTGTGTGTGTGAGAGAGAGAGAGAGAGAGAGAGAGAGAGAGAGAGAGGTTGAGAAGGAAATCATGAGTAGAGGGTAGTGAGTTATTGATTGACGATAGCAAGAAGGAGGATGTCTCATAAAATGGAGACAATTTGGATTATATGGTTGAAGTTGCATCTTGACTTTTTTTTTAAAATTTTGATAAGCCTCTCCTTGCCCAGGATGCCCCTGGAAGGCAGAGGATTGTGAAGACACCAGGGTTAGAACCTGCTGCTCAACATTGTCAACATTTGAACAAGAGGCATTGAACATTAGGACCTGCTGCCTCAACATATGAACGAGTGGCAAACTTCACAAAAATTAGTAATGGGATGGAGAGATGGGAGCCAAAAAGACCCCTAAGATTTCATAACTCAATGTGCAGCAAGATATTCATCCTTGATCCTACAGCTTGGAGCCTTGAGGTAGGGTAGGTTATGGGAAGTCTCCAAAATCAATCCTTGAGGTAGGGTAGGTTATCTACTCCTGTTCGAGTAGATTCTTTCTCTCGGCTGGTAGGGGAAGTACAAGGTGTAAGGAAAGGCATATGTTGGTGTGGACATGGACTGGAGAGAATTAGATGTGATCCACATCCATTCTGCCCCATTTCCTAGCTGGGTCTGTCCATTTTTTTTATGAATCCATTCTTATTGTTTGTATACACACACATGAAAATGCACACACACACTATCCTGGTAATTTCCTCTTCCCTCAGATAGTCCATGTTTGGCTACCTTGGGAAAGGATTGGTGATACCATTTCTATGCTATGAAAACTGATGCGTTCTGTAATCATTTTGCTAAGAAAAAGCTCACACATCCATTATCATAAGAAAACCTGCAATTATTTCAGGTTTTCAGAGTATGGTCATCAAGAGATGGAGCTATCCAAATCAGAGAGGCATCTGGGTTGAATTTTAGACACATAGTCCAAGCCAGGAGATTAAATGTACAGGTAACCCTTACTTAATGACCATAACTGAGCCCAGAATTTCTGCTTAAGTTGTTGCAGTTGTTAAGTGGGTCATTCTGTGACTGTTTTTACAAGCAAATTATGTGGTCATTAAGCAAATTGATTCTCCTGAGTGGATTTTTTTTTTTTTGCCAGAAGCTAGCAAAAAATTAGTAAATTGAGGCCATATGACTGTGGGACATTGCAACCAGTCATAAATGCGAGTCAGTTGCCAAGCTGCCAAGAAATGCGATCACATGGCCATAAGGAGAAGGGTCTATGTACATTAGTTGTAACTTAAGGATGGGTTGTAAGTAACTTTGGGGAGGGTCTGTTGTAACTTCAAATGGTCCTTAAGTGACCTGTCATTAAATGAGGACTGCTTGTGCAGGCAGTTCTCAACTTATGACCAAAATTGAACCCAAAATTTCAGCTGTTGAGAAAGACGATTATTAAGTGAGTTTTGCCCAATGTTACAAACTGTCTTGCAAGAGTTGTTAGCTGAATAACTGCAATTGCCTAGATCCATGCTGGCAAACCTATGGCACACTTGCCCAAAGTGGCACACGCAGCCATGTTGCCCAGCACGTGCAGGCTTGCATGTTTGCCTTCTGGGTTTCTGGTGCACATGCACGTGTGATGATCAGCTGTCCTTTGCGCATGCAGTAGTGCCGAAAACTGGTGTGCGCATGCATGCTGGCCAACTGATTACTGGGTGCGCATGCATGCCAGAACCCAGAAGTTCAGTTTTTCCAGAGCGTGATCCCTTCACGCGCACAGGAGTGCCAAAAACTGGCCTGCACACATGCACCAGCCAGCTGATTATCGGGCGTGCATGTGTGCTAGAACCCAGAAGTTCGGTTTTTCCAGAGTTTGGTCCTGGCAAGAGCGCACACACATGCATGACATTTCTGCAAAGTGCCGAAAAGGTTCACCATCACTGGCCTAGATAGTAACAAGATTGTAGTGAATCTGGCTTCCCCATTGACTTTGCTTGTCAGGTCAGAAAGTGATCACGTACATATGAGCTGGATGCCAAGCATCTAAATTCTGATCACATGAGCATATGGGGATCCTGCAACGATCTAAGTGTGAAAAACAATCATAAGTCACTTTTTTTCAGTGCCATTATAACTTCGATCACTCACTGAATGAATTATTATAAATGGTGGACTATCTGTATAGATTAAACTAATGACCGTATCTTCAGGAATTTAAGGATTAAGTGTTTGCCAGGAATGAGGAAAGATGACGTATGGATATAAAAATGGGCAATGAAAAGCAAGGGTGTATGATTGGACTATGAGCTCAGATCTCTGTGTTATAAAGGATGGCACCCTTAAAATCTGTGTTGAAAAGTAGTAGATGATATATTCATTTCTGCCCAAGCAGGGTTAAGGCCAATGCAAATGCAGTGATTCATGCAAAGATTATAGCTGTGAAAAGGGCTGCAGAAAGTGGCATACACAATGAAAAAAAAAATGAGACAAAAAAGTTTACCTGCAAAATAGTTCATTATGTTCATGAATCCCATTAATTAACAAAAAAAAAAAAATTCCATTATTAACAAGGAAAGGCTGGTTCAGGGATTCTGGGAATTGACATCCATAGGTTATAAGATTGCTATAACAGGAGTTGTCCACCCATGTTAGAAGGTGTCTGATGAAGTGGCATTATTTGGGGAACAGTCTGTTTAGAAGCCACCATCTTTTTTAAAAGATTCCAGGCATGCTTTGATTTAGGAATGGTTAATTCTCTTTACTGTCCCCTCTCCAAAGTTATCATGAAATTATTCAGTATCCTCTGATTGCCAGAATTCATCTTCACACTTGCAGAAATCCGTCTGGGACTCTTTCCCGCTTAGCTAAAAATGTATTGTTATCTTGAAACGTTTGTCAATCTTCAGTTGATTTTAGAGGTTTTATCGCCAAATCTTTCTGGAAGACACAGCTTTTCTATTTTCTATATAGTTAAATATACTCAATATAATATTAACGCTGCATACAAATGCTATGATCTAAGAGAAAGAGAGGAAAGATTCTTCTGTGAACAAAATAGGATCCAAAAACTTTACATTTATTAATTTTCCATCACAAAAGAACTGAAATTAAGCCAGGAAAAGTTATTATACTGTAAATACAGCAATTAAAATAAAAGTTGTCAGGGAGGAAGATAGAAGTGTTTGCCCCCTTTGTGGTAGAGTATAATTTAGGCAAAGTTTTAACAAAACATAAAAGGAAGAAGGAACCTTTGGATTTTCAGATCTGGCCTTCTAATGGGATAATTCAACTTAAATATTAGGAAAAGCAAGTTCCTTCTTGATCAGTATTTTGGCTGCTTTCTTCATTTGTTCTCATCCATGGCTCTGCTGGCAATGATGGAATTTTCCCCCTCCTAGGAGGGGGGAAAAAAACCGAAGGCTTCATCACTTTTCAATTTGTAACAAATTCTTCCATCAAGCTGGTTTCGGCAGGTGAGCTTTGCCAATTGAGAAGTTACTAGCAGAAAATTAAATAGATTTTTAAAAATCTATTTAAAAAAACAAAAGAACAAATGCTGGAGATGACAAGTAGATCTTCCAATGAAAATACTGAGACTAATTTCCCTGACAGGGGGGGGAAAAAATAAAAGGTTGAATCCTTATAAAGGATACCTAAGATAACTTCTCTTTACAGAATTATATGGATCCAAAGGACGGCCAGATAAGAAGACTTTTCAAGTGAGAAAATAATAGGTCTGGCTATGGTTTGGGTTCTTTTTCCCTCATAGCCAAATGCTAAGGACTTGAGGCAGTGTTTTTTCCACCAAAAAAAAAAATATCAGGCCTGGTGCATGGACAAGACGCCACGAGAGGAATCAGAGTGAAAGAGTTTGTATTGATATCTGCACATTCGGGAAATCATCCTCTGCACACCGGGGCAGTATATGGATTGAGCAGCCGCCAATGTGCTGGAAATCCACTGCGAAAAGGCCAAACAGCAGGAAGAGGTCCATGGCCAAGGCCCATTCGCAGTAGGCTGCCTCCGAATGCAGTTGCAGGAAGAAAAGCGTAACCGCTGAAATTGAAAAGTCAAGGAATCATAATTCCCAGTTAATAGAATCAAATTTACCACAAAGTTGGAGAGAGATATATATATATTCTAGGAATGGCTTCAGTCTAATGGGAAGTGGAAGAGGATGGTCCTTTGTGGGAAAACACAAATGGGTTTCACAACAGTCTTGCTAAACCGGGGATGGGTTGCCTATAACCCCCAGGCCCATTTTTGAGCTCCAAGGTTATACAGGTAGTCCTGGATTTACGACCAAAATTGAGCCCCAAATTTCAGTTGCTAAGTGAGAAATTTGTTAAGAGAGTTTTGCTCCATTTTAAAACCTTTCTTGCCGTGGTTGTTAAGTGAATTAAATTAGTAACACGGTTGTTAAGTGAATCTGGCTTCCCCATTGATTTTGCTCATCAGAAGCTTGCAGAAGGTGATCACGTGACCCTGGGGCACCGCAATCGTCATGAATATGAATCAGTTGCCAAGCATCTGAACGTTAATCATGTGGGCCTAGAGATGCCACAACAGTCACAAGTGTGAAAAACATTCATAAGTCACTTTTTTTCAATGCCGTTATAACTTTGAACAGTCACTAAATGAACTGTTGTAAGTCGAGGGCTACCTGTACCACCAAAACCAGCAGCAAATTTCAGCAGCCCGGTTCTTAGCACTTTCTGAGGAAATGTTTACGCGTTAAAAAAAAAGTAAAAATATTTTTAACCAGACTCATCCACTTCCTCCCTGAAAATCAGGGCCCCAAAATTTGGATCACAGCACTTACAAAGATGTCAGCCGTCACTATCCCCAAAAGTCCTCCAAGATTAAAAAATGCTAAAAGTATTCTTTTAATAGGTATAAGGTTGCTTATGGCTGCGTAAAACTATCTTAACTAAGCCAGAAATGGCTGGATTCAGAATACTTCTGTAAAGCACCCCTACAATCCACAAGAATTGAGATTCATGATTAAAAAGCGAACCATAATGTGGGCTGGTTGGTACTAAAGAAAGGCCTGATCAGTGAGAACTTATCTATTCCTTCAAAACGAATTACACTCAATTGCATTTACCAGTAGGTAATCTTGTCAAATGAGCAAGACTTGCCCTTTTCTAGCTTCCCAAAGATAGATCTGCTAGTTCAAGGCAGAAACTCTTGCATTTCATGGCCCTCTTGCGGCCAGAGAATAGGTCAGCTGGCTAAATGGGAAAACTAATTGAGTTTTAAGGGACATATCAGGAGCCTGACAAGGTTACTTTCTTATACCAGACTTGGGGAAAGTGTTCCCAGGCTCTTAATAACAGATTCTTCAACACCATTCCCTAAAGATCTATGGGGATTCTTAGTCATCCAGGCCATGGTTGTCCCAAAGCTGCTTTTTTCAAAAGCAAACTGGACTTCCTTTGTTTTTCCTTGAAGACATTTTCCTTGAAGCGAAATGTCTTCAAAGAAAAACAAAGGAAATCCAGTTTCCTTTTGAAAAAAGCAGCTTTGGGACGTTCCCTAAAGAACTGAAGTCCTCGCTGATCTTGCAACACTCCCTAAAACATGTTTGGAGAAAAATCTCATGAGGCCCATGCCTCTTTCAAACAAATCTTAGGGCGATAGTAACATGGATTCTACCTCTCCTGCCCCTTCAACCCTGAAGACTGCTGGCTGCAGTTTTCCCATCTCTTCCCTGAACACTCCTACTCCAGAACTGTAATTCCTCCCCATCCACTGGCCCACCTCCATGCTCCAGCTGTACCGATCTCTTATTCAGGATACTGGAAATAAACAAAATGGAACCACAAAGGCTAAGAAAGAAGCGGAGTGGTACAATCCAGACTCCTCCATGTCTTGGTTTCACTTGCTTGGTCAGAAAGCTCTGGACCCAGAAATAAAGGTTTCCAATCACAAAAGCCAAGAAGGCGCCTATCACATGGACTTGCAGTTGGTTATATTGCTGCAAAAGAGGTAAAGATAGAGAGGTCATTCTTTAAATGGTGAGGAAGAACATAATTATATAGATTGTGCAATCAAATAGCAGGTAGTACAGGAATTACAACGGATCTTAAAATTTCTGTTGTTAAGCGGGACATATATTAAGTGAATTTTGCCCCATGTTATGACTTTTTCCCCCACAGTTGTTAAGTGAATTACTAGTTAAGCTAGTGAATCTGTTTCCTCATTGATTTTGCTAGCAGAAATAGCGCAAAATCTGATCACATGACTGCATCGGTCATAAATATATGCTGACTTTGTATAAATATACAAAAGTATGAAGGCTATTGCTTAACACATTGTAAGCCGCCCTGAGTCTCCGGAGAAGGGCGGCATATAAATCAAATTAAAAAAAAAAATATAAGTCAGTTGCTAAGCATCCGGATTTTGTTCACCTGACCATGGGGATGCAGTGGCAGTTGTGTGAAAAATGGTCATAAGTCACTTTTTACAGTGGTGTTGCAACTCTGAACAGTCGCTAAACAAACTGTTGTAATTCGAGGACTACCTGCAGTATCCATTGGAAAAGTGCTGCTTCCCAGCTTCAGATGCTAGAATTGTCCCAGAGGGAAAAACTCTTAATAGCCTTTAGTACTAATTTAAATTAAAGGATTTCAGTAATGAAAACCCATTTGGTGCAGTGGTTAAAGGGCTGGATTAGAATTGCGGAGATTGTGACTCCTTCTTAGGTAGGAAAGTTGGCTGAGTAATTTTGGGCCAGTCACACTCTCTCAGCCCAAGCCTCGTCATGGCATTGTGATCATGGGAAATAGAGGACAAGGAATCATTGTGTATGTCACCTTGACTTAGACAAAATAAAGATGGGATAATGGTGGGATGATGCATGCATCCTTTCATTATTTTTTTTTAACGTGTATCAGTGTCTTCACAGAAAAAAATGACATTAAAGTTATCTCATTTCATCTCTTAAATAAAAAGTTTGTTCTCTTCTCAGTAGTGACTCTTGCACTGGACAGGAGTGCTGTTGTACAGGCATTCCTTCAGTTATAACCATTCAATCAATCAATCAAACAATTAATCCAGTTTACTACTGTCATAGACCAGAACAAATAAAAACAGTGAATATCCAATTAAAAATTCTAGAATAAAATAACAGATAAAGTCTATAATAAAATCCAGTCTGTCAATTACACATGGTTTAGCTATATTAAAATTGCAATCCATAAACCGTGAGTTATAACCATTCACTTAGTGACCGTTTGAAATTACAACAATACTGTTGTAAAAAGTGACTTACAACTAATCGTCACACTTACAACCACTGTAGCATCCCCACAGTCAGGGGATCAAAATTTGGGCATTTGGCAACTGGCATGCATTAACAACGGTTACAGTGTCCTGTGGTCATACAATCTCTATTTGCAACCTGCTCAGCTGGCTTTTGACATGCAAAATCAATTAAGCAAACCAGATTCACATGATTCACTTACAAGCTGCAGCGATTAACAGCCATGGCAAAAAAGATCATGAAATCAAACACAACTCTCTTAACTTGTTTAGAAATGGAAATTGTGGTCCCAACTGTGGTCATAAATTGAGGACTGCCTATAGCTTGTCAGCCCCTATCCCAAGTATTGTGGTAATTCCAAGTGGAAAACTACCATGTGAATTGGGGGAGGGATACTAGTTGATGCTACTACTTATGCTCTTCAACCAGTCGGATAGTTTCCAGAACAATAGCAATAGCATTTAGACTTATATACCGCTTCACAGTGCTTTACAGCCCTCTCTAAGTAGTTTAGAATCAGCATATTGACTCCAACAATTTGGGTCCTCATTTTACCAATTTTGAAAGGCTGAGTCAACCTATAGCTGGTCAGGATTGAACTCCTGGCAGTGGACAGAGGCAATCTGCACTACTGCATTCTAACCATCAGGGCTTGAATTAAGATGTGGAGTAATGAGACTCAATGTAGATCAGCTTCAAAAGGTGGAGGGATTTTTTTAGATTTAGGGACTGAAACTATACAACAGTATAGAAGAACCCTGAGTTTCTGTCTATGGTTGTGATGGCGAACCTATGGCACATGTGCTGGAAGTGGCACACAAAGTCATTTCTCTGGACACGCAAGTCATCGCCCGTTGCTCTTCTGGGTTCCAGCACGCAGGGCAGCTGATCTTCATGCAAGTGGGAGCTCTAGAAACTGAAAGAGCAGCCAGCCAGTGCGCATGTGCATGCTGGCCACCTGGTTGATCATCTTCCTGGTGCGTGCATGCATACCGGGCGGCTGCTTTTCCAGTTTCCAGCACTCCTGAATGTGTGAAGACCAGGTGGCGGGTGCACCAGAACCTAGAAGAGCAAGGGGAGCACAGCTGCCAGCCAGGATGGGCTGGGGCTTCCCTACCTCCCTGCCTGAGCGGACTTCTTGTGCGGTCCCAGCTCCCCAGCTCAGGACACTGATGCCCATCTGTGGTCCAGAGCACCTGACCGATTTGGGCGCATGTGGCAGCGGGGCAGTATTTGCTGGCTGGGTGGCCAGCCGTCCCACCAGCTGCTCCTCTGATGCGAGGGGCAAGGGGGTGGTGGCGGTTCCTGTGCTGCTGCTTCCAGCCAGGATGCTGGAGCAGCCACGAGGAAAAGGAGCTGCCGTCGGGCTGCCCCAGGAGGGCCAGAGGAGAGTGCAGCTTCTCATGCATGGAGACGCCAAAGAGGGTAAGAGGAGCACCGGCTGAAAAGCAGGAAGGTGCCACCAAGGGATAAAAGGTGCGCTAGCCAGGAAGTGGGAAGGTGCCACCAAGGGATAAAAGCCACACCGGCTGGGAAGCGGCTGGGAAGGGGGTGGGCTGCGCTAGCTTGTTCTCGGGGGTAGGCTGGGAGGACGCTTCATCCCGGCCAGAGTTGGAGTGAAGCTCTCCCGCCTGCTGGGCCGTCAACCTGAACACCGGGAACACCAACGCCCCTTCCCTCCGAGGCTGGGAAGGGGCTCCGGCTTTCCAGCGGAGGGAGGTGGCATTCCCCACCCAACTTTCTCTCTCTGTCTGGGGCTGCGGAACTGAGCCATTGGTGGGGATGTCCCACCACCCTGACGGGGACCAGAGAGGTGGGCAGGGAGGTATGAGGACCCCCAAAAGGCCATGAAGAGCTGGTGCATGCACACTAGACAGATGGTCTTCACGCATGCATGTGTACCACAAACCAGAAGACCAGGTGGCTGGCACACATGCGTGCACCAGAAACAAGACGATCATCTGCTATTCTGCTTCCCAGCATGTGGGTGCGCGCATACATACTCCCATTTCAGCACTCAGTGCCGAAAAGGTTCACCAGCACTGGTCTATGGAGATTTGATTTCCACCTAGATTTCTATCTATGGAGATTCCTTGACTTTCTCTTCCCCCTGCTTACATCTCAGTGATAGCTTACCTGGAAATTCCCCACCAATGATGCACCAAAGGCACAAAGTAGACCTAAGATAAGTCCAAATAGATTCAGACGGGATTGATAGCCATAATCTCGGACTTGTTTGTACTTTACAAAGCAGACCACTATACCTGAAAATAACAGTGGGATAAATTTCTATCATTTTTTTGTCTGTTAGATTTATAGTTTAATATGCTGACCCACTGTTGTTAGAGACATCCCCAAAAGATTCTGCTGCTCCTTACATAGGTCAGCATATCCCCCTCCCTCCCTCCCTCTCTCCCATCCTTCCTTTCTTCTTTCCTTCTTCCACAATAGTAAATGACCCACATTTTTTGAAAGACAGCAGAGAGCAAGCAACGGTGCTTGAACAGATCATGCTGGTTGGTTCGGACATTATGCTAAGCCATGGTTTCTTTCAACACAGTTCACTGAAAAAAAATCACCTTTGGTTGGTTTGTTCAACACTTAAGCATGATGAAAAACTCACTCAAGAAACACCAACAAGTGGAAATAGTGCCTGTTGTAGATAATATAGTAGAACAGTGCTCAGTTTATCCTTGCAGAAATGCAGGAGTCAGAGAGTATCTTTTCTGAGTAACAATTTGTATTAAAAGGCATACACTTTCCAGAACTGAAGCTGAGCTAATGACTTTTAATTACATTTGTTATTCAGAAAAGGTGATGCCACACTTTTGATTTTTTTAACATGGAAATAATTTGCTGAGCATTTTATTATTTCAAAGCTAGTAGGTTATAGTAGAGTAGAGTAGAGCAGAACAGGAAATGGAGGGACCTTGAAGGAAATAATTTGCTGAGCATTTTATTATTTCAAAGCTAGTAGAGTAGAGTAGAGTAGAGTAGAGTAGAGTAGAGTAGAGTAGAGTAGAGTAGAGTAGAGTAGAGTAGAGTAGAGTAGAGCAGAGCAGAGCAGAGCAGAGCAAAGCAGAACAGAGTAGAACAGGAGATGGAGGGACTTTGGAGGTCTTCTAGTCCAGCCCCCTTCTCAAGCAGGAGAAACTATACCATTTCAGATAAGTGTCTATCTAGTCTCTTCTTAAAAACCTCCGGTGATGGAGCACCCATGATTTCTGAAGGCAAGCTGTTTCACTGATAATTAGCCCTCACTGTTAGGAAGTTTCTCTTTAATTCCAGGTTGCTTCTCTTCTTGTTTAGTTTCCAATCATTGTTTCTTGTCCTGCCCTCTGGTGCTTGGTAAAATAATTTGACCCCCTCTTGTTTGTGGCAACTCCTTAGGTTATGGTAAGTCCCTAGTTGTATCCAAGAGCAAGATTCCCAAAGTTACATAGATATTATGTAATGTTGATCAAGGACAGTTTACATATGCCTACATCTATAGAGATTCCAGGGGAGAATTATTTTACAATTGCAAGATAAGAAAGGAGACTGGACTTCCAGTTGGTGATTCGTGGTCATGGCATTGTGAGAGTGATCGCTGCTCTCCAATGCTGCTTTTCACCATGTTTTGGGGACCCTTTGAGGTGTGGAAGCCTGGAGAGCTTCGCAGACAATAGTGGAAGTCCGGCAAGCGGAGAAGTGAAGAGCAAGCGCTCTCCGCTGGACTGAACGCCACTGTCAAACTAGCGTGGGTGAGTCTGCCTTACAATGGCAGACCCGAGTCCACGATAACCAACAAAGAAATGGGAAGCAAGAAAATTCGGGGAAGCTGGTGTCAGAAGAGCACTTATATCCACTTTCCCTGAATACCGTGGGATTGGAATCGGTGGGATCGGTGTCGGCTGGGTCAGGTGAAAAGGACCCGTAGAAAGGGAATGAGCAGTGATTGGAAGTAAGGGAGCAGATTGAACTGACGTGCGATCGCAGGCAAGCCGGCTAAGAATAAGAAAAGAAGGGGATCGGTGAAGCAGAGAGGCGATGTAGACAGATTTATACATTTGAATAATCATATAGACTTATATAGACTTTTTTCTAACTAGTGATATCTTTCTTTCTCTATTAATTTTTTCTATTATTTTGATTGCTGGGTATTTATAATAGTTAGTATTTAACAATTATGATATCAATTGATAATAGAACATTAATTATCTATAGATATACTATATATATTTACGTATCTGAATAATCGTATAGACTTATATATACTTAGAACTAATTAGTGATATCTTTCCTTCCTCATTAATTTTATCCATTATTTTGACTGTGGGGTATTTACAATAGCTAGCATTTAACAATTGCGATATTAATTGATAATAGAGCATTAATTAATTAATTCATAATCTGACAATCGGATAATCAACAAGTACCTGGAAAATAGAATTAAGTATCTCTGATCATAATTGAATTAATCAAATTAGCTGTGAATGAAGTAATTCTTTGATTTAGGATTGATTGCATGAGATGAATTGATAAGAATGACAGACATAGCCCTGAGCTAAAAAGGTAGGGAATCTCTCTGGATATGAATAACAAATACATTTAGTACCTCTAGCAACACAAAAAACAAGGTAACTTTAGAAAAAAGAAAAGACAATTAGTGGATGATAATTTGGAGGAACATCGAAAAAATTGTGAGAGATCAGAAAAAGATTTTGAAGGAAATGACAAGTCTTTCTTCCACAGTGCTAAACACATAAAAAAAACCACCTCAAACCCTGTGATGCACTTGACATGATGTCCTAGTGTCTGGAGGCCATGCGGATCTGGATGGGGAGAAACAGACTCAAACTCAACCACTCCAAGTCCGAGTGGCTGTGGTTCCTGGTGTCCCAGTATAGACAGCTGGTACCATCACTGATTATTGAGGGTGAGATTTTGGCCCCCACAGAGAGGGCTCGCAATTTGGGTGTCCTCCTGGATGTGCGGCTGTCTCTCGACGATCATATGATGGCTGTGGCCAGGGGGGCTCTTTATCAGGTGTGCCTGATTCACCAGTTGCATCCCTTTCTGGACTGGGACTCCTTGCGCATGGTCACTCATGCCCTCGTCACTGCCCGTCTGGACTACTGTAATGCTCTCTACGCAGGTGATTATGTAAGTGACATGACGCACCCATGTAACACCTCTCCTGCGCGAGCTGCACTGGCTCCCGGTGGTCTTCTGGGTGTGATTCAAGATGTTGGTGACCACCTTTAAAGCTTAGGACCTGGGTACTAAGGACCTCGGTGGTTTAGGACCTGGGTACTTATGAGATCGTCTTCTGCTACCGATAGCCTCCCACCGGCCAATACGCTCCCACAGAGAGGGACTCCTCAGGGTGCCGTCTGTCAAACAATGTCGACTGGCAACCTCCAGCGGAAGAGCCTTCTCGGTGAGGGCACCTGCCCTCTGGAACGATTTGCCCCCGGAGATACGGATGATTTTTAATTTAATTTAATTTTAATTTGATTTATATGCCGCCCTTCTCCGGAGACTCAGGGTGGCTTACAATGCGTTAAGCAATAGCCTTCATACTTTTGTATATTTATATTTATACAAAGTCAGCTTATTGCCCCCACAAACTGGGTCCTCAATTTACCCACCTTAGAAAGGATGGAAGGCTGAGTCGACCTTGAGCCTGCCTGGGATTGAACTCAGAGAAATTACAGGCAGCTGGTGTTAATTGCTGCCTTTAGTAGGAGGCATTAGCCCTCTACGCTACACAGGCTCCTGACCATGATCCCTGACCTACGCACCTTTCGCCGTGCCCTGAAGACATTTTTATTCCAACAAGTAGGGATGGCCTAAACATGAATTTTAACTGTCGGTTTATTTTTAATACACTGGGCCAAATTATTTAATATGTTTTTAAAACTGTTTTTAAATTTTGTATATGGGTATGTTTTATTGTTGGCTATACACCACCCTGGTCCTCTGGGAGAAGAGCGGTTTAAAAATTGAAACAAACAAACAAACAAACAAATATTAAACTATTAACTACATGGTCTTGTAGCAGTTTACAGTATGAGGAATAGATGGAGAGAAATACTTTACCTAAAAAGGATCCTAGATTAAGAATTTGACCAAACACGCAACTCTGGGGTGGAGAAGCACCACACGTGCTAAGGAACAAGAAATTAGGAAATTTTACATAAGTAGGTGCATTTTTAGAAGCTGCGGCTGTTTTCCTTGTTGCTTCAGAAGTTCCATCCCAAGATGTTATATTCAAAGAGGCCAAAGATTGCCTTTCCTCAGGCTGGTGCTTAGGTTGTATTTCTCATTAATTTACTCCTGTGGCAAAGCTTGATTAAAACAAACAAACAAAAAAGCACACCAATTCTTGACTTTTCTAATACATATTTGGATTAAGGAATGTTTTCTGTGTAAAAGGAAGTTGACACAGTCTATAATTTGGGCCAAAATTTCCAAACTTTGCAACTTTAAGTCTTGTGGACTTCAACTCCCAGAATTCCACAGCCAGTCTGGCTGAGGAATTCTGGGAGTTGAGGTCCACAAGTCTTAAAAGTTGCCATTTTGGAGCCCCTGGCTTAGGCTAGGCAGATAAATGCCCCCTTTTATCTGATGGCCCTGTTTGCCCTCCCTCTCTCCTGCATCTTTTGAAAGGTAGCTCGTTTCTACTCCATCTCTGCAATTTCCCCAAGATCAAATTTAAAGTCGATTATATATAGGCTAGATTTGCGAGATTCTTAAGCAAATTTGGATGAGCACAGTGATTAACACACATGCCATATCTCAACTGGCATGTGATTTATTCACACACATTAATGACAACAAAGTACAGGTAGCCATCGACCTCCAAAAACATTTGTTCAGTGACTGTTTGAAGTTTCAACAGCAATGAAAAAAGGGAATTACGATCAGTTCTCAACTTATGACCATCACAGCGTCTCCATGGTCATGTGATTAAAATTCAGGTGCTTGGCAACTGGCATACATCTATAAGGGTTGTAAAATCTTAGGCTCCCGTGATCACCATTTGCCACCTTCCCAGATATCTTCTTAATGACCACATTATTCATTTATTTGCTTCGCAGTTATTTGCTTACCTGTGGTAACAAAGGTTGCAAAATTGAGTGTAGCTCACATAACAATCACTGTGCTTAGCAATGAAAATTTTGATCCCCAGTGTGGCCATAAGTTGAGGATGATCTTTACTGTTTTCTAGTTAAGAGATGAAACCCTTCTTCCACCTACCCTAAACCTTTTCTTAACCATCTGTCCACTTATACCCAAATCCTCAGTTTTTTGCTTGCTTACCTTTTTACCCCTTTTGATTTAGGACAGCTATCCCATATCATGGCAATTATGTGGACTTCAACTCCCAGAATTCCACAGTCAGGCATGGCCATTGAGGAGAATTCTGGCAGTTGAAATTCATACCAGAAATTACTAAGATTGGAAAACACTATCTTAAATCATAAGTGACAAAAATATAAGCAAGGGAACAACTTGGAGAGGCTGTTCTATAAAACAGGGGCAACTACAAAAAAGTCCTTCACTTCTACCAGGAATAACTTGGCCTTTACAAATTGGGGAAGAACAGGATCAGAACAGAAGATTTTCTGGAAAATTGTGGGTTGGTGAGGTAACCTCTCTTACCTGCTCCCAAAAAAACTGAATTTGAATCCCCCCCACCCCTTACCTGATATATGGGAAAGCTTCAGTGATGTTGACGGAGCCATTTGTGACTGCCATGGCAAATCTGAAGAAATGAGAACCCGGTGAGACAACTAGAACAATCTTATTGAAACATAGCTTGTTATTCCTAGTTAACTTAGTCATAGACAATATATTGCAGGCACATTTTGGTGGGTAAAAATATGGAAATGATGGACATGATATCCCCATGGAAGGCCCATTATCCTTAATGTGCAGTTACTATAGTAGGCAGGGTTTCATTGTGATGCTATCTCCATGCCCTTCTTCCCAGTACATGTTTCTGGTACATAATGCACAATACAGCTATGCACACTTTAGTAGTGTGTTTTGGACTGTGTGTGAACAGAGCAGCTGGTTCCACATGAAACTTTGCCCCACCCTTAAAGTTAGCATTTTTTCACACCCATGCAAAAAAAACAAAACAAAAACCAAACAACCCAGGCCCTGAATGAATACAATAGTAGAGAAATTTGAATACAATAGTAGAGAAATTTTCTATCTGAATGAAATGCAAATACATTTTCTTGATCTTTTATGAACTACAAGTAATCTCCAATTTACAATTATTTGTCTAGTGACCGTTTGAAGTTATAACGGCACTGGAAAATGTGACTTATGACAATTTTTCACACTTACAACTGTTGCAGCATTCCCATTTTCACATGATCAAAATTTGGACGCTTGGCAACTGGTTCATATTTATGATGGTTTCAGTGTCCCTGGGTCATGTGATCATCTTTTGTGACCTTCTGACAAGCAAAGTCCACGAAGAAGCCAAATTCCCTTGACAACTGTATTGCTAACTTAACAACTGCAGTGATTCACTTACCAACTGTGGCAAGAAAGGTCATAAAATGGGGCAAAATTCACTGAACAATTATCTCACTAAGCAACAGATACGTTGGGCTCAATTGTAATCAAAGATTACCTGTATATACCATCCTAGTACAGATCATCCAGCATTTCACCCAGCAATCGTTTCTCAGATCTATGTATTTTTAATATAAATCAGCTTTTTCTAATCTGAAGCCCTCAAAAATGGGGTTTGATGGGATTTCTAAGAATGGAGATCTCTGAATATCTGGAGTCCATATGTTAATATTAATCTACCAGATGAACTTCCAAGGAGAAGGACAAGAACTTATCACATAGCCAACATTGTACGGAAGACATTTTGACTCAGCTTAATTGGTGAATCTTGTTACTTCAGATATCTGGGATTATTAAAGGCAGCACATTTGAGGTTCAAGCTGTAGTTCTGCCAATGACTCCTTAACAATTGAAGCCCATTCACCCCATTTAAAACTTTGCAATTTTTTGAAGTGCTACAGGAACTGTACTGCAACAATTCCCACCAAATTGCACAATTTTGCCAAAGTAAACTGATTTACTCCGATTATAGAGCATTTTAACAGAAAGATTCTTTGTGGAAAGATGCTCAAACTGCCTAATTAACTATTAAAAGTAAGCCCTATCTTGTACCATTAAAACATTAACAACTGAATAGACTAGGGTGAGGTCCTGCCTGCTTTTCTTTGTTAGCATTTGCAACTTATTGAGCAACATCATATTATGCATCATATTGTTCCTTCAACAAAGGAAATTAACAGGAAACCTACTTAGAACGCCTGCAGATTGAATAGTAGTAATAGTAATAGTTAAAAAAGAATGGGAGGTAGCAGATTTAATTATATGTTAGGTATACCACATTTCAGAGAGGGAAAAAAGGTCTCTCCTATAATAACGTCAGATATTTTATAAGAATCCATTTTCCTAGATCCCAGAGAAAGAATAAAGATTCCCATCCATTGTTATAAAAACTTTTCTGCCAAAGAGTCCATCTGTCTTGGTAAACCAGACCAGATGAGCTAATTCCACTTTATTCTACAGCTACTTTGATGGAATCTTGCAAGTCTAAAAGTACAATTCTCCAGCACCTTTATTAGAGCCCAAGAAACTAGTTTAGTTTAGTTTAGTTTTAGTTTTATTTGATTTATATACCACCCTACTCCTGAAGGACTCAGGGCAGTGAACAGCCACAAGATAAAACACATGAATACAAAATTTAAAAACAAAATAAAACTGAATTAAACAATTTGGCCCAAGACAGATTTAAAAACACCCCAATGATTAAGAACAGATTTAAAATTTACATTTTAAAATGGGAAAAAAGAGGAAAAAAAATTAGGCCAGGCCTGCCTGATGGAATAAAAAGGTCTTGAGAGCATGGGGGAAGGTGCGTAGATCCGGGATCCTCTGTATCTCCAAGGGGAGCTCATTCCAGATAGTAGGTGCCCCCATAGAGAAGGCTCTCCCTTTGGGGGCCGCCAGTCGACATTGTTTGGCTGACGGCACCTGGAGGAGCCCCTTTCTATGAGAGCATACCAGCCGGTGGGAGGCTACTTGTGGCAGCAGGCAGTCCCGTAAATAACAAGTCCTAAGCCATGGAGCGCTCTAAAGATGGTAACCAAAACCTTGAAGCACACCTGGAAGACCACCAGGAGCCAGTGCAGCTCGCGCAGGAGAGGTGTTACATGGGAATGCCATGTCGCTCTCATAACCACCCGCATGGCCGTACTTTGCACCAGTTGGAGCCTCCAGGTGTTCCTCAAGGGGAGCCCCATGTAGAGAGCATTACAGTATTCCAGGTGAGAAGTGACGAGGACGTGAGTGACCGTGCGTAAGGAGTCTCGATCCAGAAATGGACGCAACTGGTGAATCAGGTAAACCTGATGAAAAATCCTCCCGGTCATGGCCGTCAGATGCTCTTCTAAAGACAGCCGTGAATCCAGGAGGACGCCCAAGTTGCGAGCCCTTTTTGTGGGGGCCAGCAATTCGCCCCCAATAGTCAGTGATAGCACCGACTATATCGGAACGTCGGAAACCATAGCCACTTGGTCTTGGATGGGTTGAGCCTGAGCCTGCTTCTCCCCATCCAGATCCACACGGCCTCCAGACACCGGGACATCACTTCAAGGGCATTGTTGGGGTGGTCCGGGGTGGAGATGTACAGCTGAGTGTCGTCAGCTGTACTTGTGGACTTCACCCCAAAACCATGGATGATCTTGCCCAGCGGCTTTACATAAATGTTGAACAAAAGGGGCAAGAGGACCGGCCCTTGTGGGATCCCACATATGAGGCGCCTCAGGGTCGACCTCTGCCCCCCTGCCAACACAGACTGCGACCGGTCAGAGAGAAAGGAGGAGAACCACCGCAGCTCAGTGCCTCCCACCCCTAACTCTTCCAACCAGTGCAGCATGATACCATGGTCGATGGTATCAAAAGCCGCTGAGAGATCTGATAGGACCAGGACAGAGGAGCAACCCCTGTCCCAAGCCCTCCAGAGATCATCAACCAACACGACTAATGCCATTTCCGTGCTGTATCCAGGCCTGAAGCCTGACTGGAACTGATCCAGATACACCGTTTCATCCAGGTGCTGTGGAAGCTGTCGTGCAACCAAACTCTCAACAACCTTCGCCACAAAGTGAACGTTGGAGATCGGACGATAATTAGACAACACTGCCGGATCCAGGGAAGGCTTCTTGAGGAGAGGCCTCACCACTGCCTCTTTCAAGGTGGTGTGGAAGTCACCCTCACCCAATGAAGCATTTATAATCCCCTGGAGCCAGGCTCGCGTCACCTTCCGAGAAGCTAGCACTAACCAGGAGGGACACGGATCCAACAAACATGTGGTCGCGTTCAGTCTGCCCAGAATCCTGTCCACGTCATGAGTCGTCACAGGATCAAACTCACCCCAGATAACATTCTCAAGACCTGCCTCAGTCCTCCCCCCTGAAACTACCCAGTCGGAGTCCAGGTCTTCCCGAATCTGATTGATTTTGTCATGCAGATACTGTACAAAATCCTCGGCTCTACCCTCCAAGGGGTCCTCCCGCGCTACCTGGTGGGGTAAGGAACGGGTCACCCTAAACAGGGTGGCCTGGCGGTTATCTGATGATGCAATAAGAGCAGCAAAATAATTACACTTTGCTGCTTTTATCACCACTAGGTAAGTCTTAATATGAGATCTTACCAGTGTCCGGTCAGATTCAGAAAGGCTGGGCCTCCAACTGCTCTCTAGGCATCTTTTCTGGTGCTTCATCTCCCTCAGCTCCTCAGTAAACCAAGAAGCCAGATGAGATCGGCGCCGGGTCAGAGGCCACAAAGGCACGACCCGATCCAGAGCTCCAGTGGCCGCCCTATCCCAGGCGACCACTAGGTCTCCAGTCAAGGCGTGAGCTAGAGCCTCAGGGAATGGCCCATGCTCCATCTGAAACCTATCAGGCTCCATCAGGTGCCTGGAGCGGAACCATCTTACTAGTTCTGCCTCCCTGCAGCGGGGTGTAGTGGTTTGAAGGTCAAGGAGAAGGAGAGAGTGATCCAACCATGACAAGGGCTTGGTGACTATATCCCCTATCTCAAGATCACTCAACCACTGTCCAAAGACAAAAACCAGGTCCAGCATGTTTCCCCCCATGTGAGTAGGGCCATGAATTAGCTGGGTCAGGTCCATAGCTGTCATGGAAGCCATGAACTCCTGAGCCACCTCAGACATCTCCCCCATGGACGGCAAGTTAAAATCCTCCATGACCATAAGTCTAGGGGTGTCAACCGCCACCGTGGCAATGACGTTGAGTAGCTCGGGCAGGGCTGCTGCGACATGGCAGGGAACCAGGTACATGATCAGCAAACCCATCTGTACCCTATGACCCCACTTCACAAGGAGGGACTCACAGCTGGCCATCTGAAGAACAGTGGCATCCCTCAGTCTAAGACCTTCTTTAATAATAACTGCTACCCCCCGCCCTCCCCTGTGACCTTGGCTGATGGAATACATGGAAATCTGGTGGGCACATTTCAATGAGGGGAAACCCCCCTCCTGGCCCAACCAGGTCTCCATAATACCTGTCAAGTCTGCTCCTCCCTCCTGAACAAGATCACAAATGAGGAGGGCTTTATTTACTACGGACCTGGCGTTGCACAACTTCAGCTGAAGGCCTGGGCCCTGAGGGTCTGTGCAACCTGGGGAATGAGTGGAGCCTTGGGGGCCGGAGCATACCACCGCTCGTAGACAGTGAGCGTGCGCTCCCCTAACACGATATGCCCCCCTGCTTCCACTGTATCCGCCCCTTCCACCCACAGTATTGATGTTAGAAGCACTATCTGGATAAACTCTAACTCCCCCTTGACCGGGGCCCCCCACTCCCTATGCTGTGCTTCACAGCCAGACCCAACCCTCCCCTTAGTGGGTTATTCCCCCATACCCACAGCCCTAACTCTAATCCGACCCTCCCCCCCCGGATCCCCTTAAAAGTTTGACTAAAAATTTGTGTAAAAAACCCCTCAACCCCCTCTTCGTGGCATGCCACCTCTCTGGGTTCCAAAACCTGTCATCAAGGTAGGCCCTCGATAACGTGGAGGGCCAGACCTGCGAGAGGGGGGAATGTCGCAGCGCAAGAAGTTCAGCAACTGAGTACAGGTACTCAGCCGCTGAACTTAGGTTGAGTACAGGTACTGAGGATGAGTACAGGTACTGAGTACTGAGTAACTAGGGAGCATCTCTTTTGAGCACTTGCCTTATTCAACTGTGGGGCTATGCTGTCTCTTATTTGACCATGCTTGGCAGCATATCTTCACCTAGTTCCCCACAATTTTCCTCATGAAGCATGAGTCTTGGAAGTCAATTAAACTTTTCTGCTACTTCTGAGCTTCCCATCCCCATTCCCAACACAAAATCTAATTTGTGCTCACTTCCATATGCATGCCTGAGCATCACCTATTTGCCCCACCATGCATTTATTACTCACACAACCCAGAAGCCACAAATGCCCACTGCAGCCAGGAACACAGGAAGCACAGGCCAAAGCAACATGGTGAGAGTAAACCTGAAGGCATAAAAAAAGAGAAGACCATTAACTATGGCCTCAAGTTCCAGGAATGTTCCAGGATTTGAGGGGGGACAAAATGGGATCAACCAGACAAGAGCCTGGGACAGAGACAATATCCCTGAATTCTATGGAACTGGATAATAAATATTAGAGAAAATAATTACAAGCCAGGTTTTCTGGAATCCCTAATTGATTCCATTGAGAAGATGATTTCCTGAGTCTGCTAAGTCAAGGAAGTCTCCTCAGCTCTCTGCAAAAGCCTTCTGATTTGCAAGTGGATGCCGCGAGATTTAAAGAGGGAAAGCTGGGAGTTTATATCTCTAGTTACAATTATATGGGTAAAGGTTTAAGGCCATTCCTCTCGCTCAACAGTCAACCAGCAAGGCCAGGCTCCTGCCAAGAATGAAAACAAAAGATAGCTAGGGACCATGAAAAATTGAACTGAAATCTAGGTATACTAACTGGGAACTGGCACAGTTCTGCTTACTATGCTGTTAGACAACATGCAAAGGTGTCCTGTTGGGGGCTTTGGAACAGATAGTGGGAAAATTGGATACTATACTTGATTAGCCAAAAAATACAGAAGGAATCAGAGATTCTGGGCTTGGTTTTTTGTTTGAAACTTTGGATTTAAGGAGTATGGAGAGTTCCCTTACCCTGGAAATATCGGCTTGCTGTAGTGTTCAAGGTTTTTTTCCCTGTTCAGGATCATAACCCTCTTGTAGAAGGAATGAAAATATGCCAAGGTGTTTTCTAATTACACACCCAACTCTGGGCTACTCAGTTGGGGCAAAGGGCACTGTCAGTGCTATCAATCGGGAACTTTTGTCCCAGTAAAAGCTTCATTATGTATGTGACTGATAGCAAAAACAACACTTATTGATACTATATCAAGCCCTAGTGCTTCTTTAAGAATAGCTTCATTTATTCTTTCAGGAGCCCTCTCTACTGGTAGATTCTGGATAAGCTGGATCAACCCCTACAATCCTCAGTCAATATGGTCACTTGGCTATGGGTCCTCAGGATTTGGGGAACTGAAGTCAAGAATTTTTAGAAGACTCCTCTGTTGGGAGATTTATGAGAACCCAGATTCTTGTAGAATGAGTTAATTTTGCATGAAGGCATTTCAGCAGCCAACCAGAGAAAATCAAGGGAAATGGTTAAAAAACAAAGCCTAGGTAATTTCTCAGGGAAGAAATTGGGTAACTTACAGTAATTGATTTAACATCCTCATTCATTGCAACTGTTGAGCTTCTAGCACAGTTGTTTAGAATCTGGGAACCATACTATGGGAATTAAGCAATCATGGTCCCACAATACAATCTTAAAGGGCAGCAAAGATGAAACCCAGCCAGGATTCATTTGCATTTGCTTCATTGTGTGTAATCTACTTTTTGGTTGTATAGCCTGGGAATCTGCCTCTTTGGGACAAGGTAGCATTCTGCTGCCAGGTTTGCTAAAAACACTGGGTTTTTTCACTATTCTTGACAAATGACTATTATTTATATCTTGAAGAGGTGAAAGATGAAATGCATTCAAACAAACAGGAAGGGAAGGATTGGTCTCTAAGTCACCGAATCCCAATTCCACCTCGAGCTTCCCTAATCTGGTTTTTAGTAAGTGCCTTGAATCACAATTCTCATTATCCTTGGGAGCAGAATGCATGGATTGAAGATGATGGGCATAGTACTTAAGTCAAAGAAGGCAAGAATGCACCAAAATGGAGAAGGATGCTTTTAGTCCAACCCCCTGCCTTCTGATCAATACCCAAAGAGATCCTTGACTTAGCCACACTAGTCCCTTTCCTTATAGAAGTTAAATTGTGTTCTGGGGGCTGACTGGTTTTGCTCAAGGAATGCCACTCACTGCCCTTCGTGCAATATGATGTTACAATTACTTGATGCTGGCACAGATGTAATCTGCATCTTACATGAAGCCAGTGATTTTTTCTTGAAGGAATGTAGGAATCTTGAATTTAAGAAACTGGATTTGCAGCAACACATGGAAGGCTGATCCAGGTAAAAAGATGGTGGGACACATTTTGTCACCTACGAATCAAAAGACAGTGATTTTAGGACCTGAAAAGTGAATGTCTGTGTAACCTGAGAGTAGCCAAATAGATTATTAGTATGTGTCATGGCAGCTCAATTCATGCAATGCATTTTTCTGGAAAAAAAACAACCACCAATGGCTGAATTTGTATATTATATTTAGCTGAAATCAAGTGTTAATACTACAGAGATAGAGCCAGATAACCAGATTTACAGAATAAATCATAATTAGCTGAGTTCATGCAACAAAGTCATATTATGGTTGCATGAACTCAGGCAATTGTGGTTTATTCTGTAAATCTGGCCATAGGGATAAAAAGCCACGGCTAATACCAGCTAAATACCACCAGAACTAATCATACTGATCTTTATTAAGTACATTTGTATACTTGACAATCTCCCCAAAAGCAATATTGAGAGGTGTACAAATCTTGCCTCTGCTATCCTTTTCAATAAAGAAGGAATGGAGAGCTGGATGTTATTATTCTGTAATGTGATTAACATGATTTGGGTCAGTTCCTTATATTACAAACCTAATCACTCCAAATTACCAACCATTATTCTGTGTCTTATATTGTTTAGATTAGGCTAATCATACCACTAATGTGTTATTTTATAATGTAACACTGATGGTGAAGGATTGGTGTTGGTATACAATGTTTATTGATGAATCTCAAGTGTTCATGTGCTTCTCTTAACCCATTATTTGGGAAGCAAGGAGGGGGAATGTTGTGTTTTTGGGGAGTTTGGTTAAAACCAAATTTCCTTAAATGTGGGAAATCAAGGCTTATTCTAGTTAGCCAACAAAGGACGGCTTGAATCCTCATTTGATTTTGGTTCTTATACTACAGTTACCAAAACAAGGAAGTTGCATAGACAGAGAAGTTAACAAAGGGAGGATGTTCAAAACAATTGGCATATCTGAATAAAACAAATAAAACTTCAAGGAGAGATTTACCATCAACTTCATTTAACAAACTGTTTTGCAATGTGCTAATTATTCTTCTGGGTAATGTCTAGACCCATGATGGTGAATCTATGGCATGCAAGCTGTCGCCCTAGTTCAGCTCCATCGCATGTGCGCACATCTCTCACCAGCCTGGTTGTTGGGTCTCTGCCACACATGTGTGTGGGGGTGGAGCATGTGAGGTCGGGTCACACGCACATTGCATTTGGGGAGGTTCGGACGATTGTTATGTTAAAAACCCAATATGTTTGTTGAGACCTTCATAAACCATGTATGACCTCAGCAAAGTCTTGCTCAATGGTAACATTAAGGTATTCCCACCCTCACCCCCAAAACAGTCACTTTCTGAGGTCTGCACTAGAATATTCTGGATGGTTAAAAGGAACAGCTGAAACAAGTAGAAAGTACAGCTGGTCCTCCACTTATAACAATTCATTTAGTAACTGTTTGATGTTATAACAGCATTGAAAAAGTGACTTATGATCTTTTTTCACATTTATGATTGTTGCAGCATCCCCACGGTCACTTGATAAAACTTCAGATACTTGACAACTGACTCATATTTATTATGGTTGCAGTGTTGTGGGATTGTGCGATCATCTTTTGTGACCTTCTGAAAAGCAAAGCCAATAGGGAAGTCAGATTCACTTAACAACCGTGTTATTAACTTAACAACTGCAATGATTCACTCAACAACTAGGGCAAGAAAAGCCATTAAATGGAGAAAACTCACTTAATAACTGTCTCGCTTACAAACAGAAATTTTGGACTCAATTGTGGTTGTAATTCAAGGACTTCTTGTATATTTCTTTCCCCACAAGGATTTTGTAAGCCACCCAGAATCACTGAAAGTGAATGGGTGGCCATATAAATTCTCTAAATAAATAAATAACCCTATTGTTTGCCAAAGTCAAGGGAACATTTAGGGTAAGGTGTTATATTGTAGGAGGGAAAATAAATTAAAATTCATAAATAAAAATATTAGCCAGGTCAGTGTTCTCAGATATATCTTGTACAAATATAAGGGGAGAATTTGGAAAACAAGAGAAAAGCCCAACTTTCATAGGCTTTATAAAGAACTATGCTTGCAAAAGCAGAACTGGAGATTTAAAAAGAACAGGCATCTTAAAATTATCTAGTATTTTTTTTGAATTTTTTTAATTTATTTTTAAACAAAAAACATAAAACAGCATCTTTTTAGAGCAAGGATTTGATCCGGTATAAAATAAGTATAAATTCCAAATTTCATCAGTTAACATCTTAAAGGAAAAAAAGAAAAACAAAAGAAAGAAAAGAACAAATCTAAACCCAATTTTTATCATTCAATCTAACATCTTATTCTAACATTTAATATTTTATTATGTAATCACCCTAAATCTTAAACTTCAAATCTAAACAGCTCTTTATAGTATTTGTTTATCATTTTAACAATCAGTATTTCATATATTTTCCTTACTTCAAAGACCCAAATCAAGTCAATGTTTCTTTTAACTCGCATCTAATAATCACCATAAAGTATTTTATTCCTATGTTAAGAACATTTCAAAGTCAGTAACTGTTCTTCAAAAATATCTCCTTCACTCCTCCTAGGTTTATTTTTAACTGGATTGCAGCTTGATTAGCTGATTTCCAGCGATGCTTTCCTCCACTCCTAACCTTATTTGTTGGCTGGATCACAGTTTTGTTTTAACTGCTTTCCAACATTTTCTCCTTCACTCCTCCTAGGTTTATTTCTGGCTGGATAACAGCTTTTCAGCTGTTTTCCAGGGATGCTTCCCTCCACTCCTAACCTATAGTTCACTGGTTTACAGTTTAGTTTTAACCACTCCCCAGTATTGTCTCCTCCTCTCCTCCTAAGTTTATTTTTTGCTGGTTCACAGTATAATTTACTGTTTTCCAGTTCTCCACTCCTTACCTTATATTTAGCTGGTTCACAGTTTAGCTTTAACTGGTCCCCAGCATTGTCTCAAATATGCTGAGATTTTTGCCATTTCAGCTAAGTTTATTACTTTCAAGGTCCATTCTCCTATCCTAGGCAAAGAGTCTCTTTTCCAATACTGTGCTACCAGCAGTCTAGCTGCTGATATTAAATTTAAAATCAATTTCATCTCTAATACTGTACAATAGTTGCTATACCCAATAAAAACAATTGTGGAGTAAATTTCAACCTCTTTTTCAAAATATTCTGCATTACCCACCAAATTTTTATCCAAAATGCTTTGATCTTCTTACAAGTCCATCATATATGATAATACGTTGCGTCTTCACAATCACATCTCCAGCATTTGGCTTTTACCTTTGGGTACATAGATGACAATTTCTTAGGATCTAAATGCCATCTATAAAACATCTTATAAAAATTTTCTTTTAAATTTTGTGCTTGTGTGAATTTAACATTTCTAACCCAAATCTTTTCCCATGTTTCCATCATTATTGATTCCTGAAAATTTTGTGCCCATTTAATCATACAATCTTTGACCAGTTCTATTTCTGAATCTATTTCCAATAATGCATTATACAACCTTTTAATGTGCATAGGACCCTGGTCCCTAATCTGTTTTACCAAATTTTCTTCATTTTGCATAAAACCAGTTTTTTGGTCCTCCCTCCATCTAACTTAAAGTTGACCATATTGAAACCAAGTATATATTATTCCTTCCTCCTTCAATGCCTCTAAAGACTTCAATTGTAGTTTACCCCTTTCATTAAAAAGAAGCTCTTTATAGGTAATCACCTCCATTTTTTGTTCTATACTTATATTTTCTATTGCATGTCTAGGATTTGCCCATATAGGTATCTTGTAATTTAACTTATATTGCTACTTCTTCCAAACCCTTAACAAAGCATTCCTAAGTATATGACCCTTGAAAACCTTATCCACTTTCTTTTCATATAATAGATAGGCATGCCATCCATATAACAAATCATATCCTTCTACATTTAATATTCTTTCTATAGTTAAGTTGAACCAATCACTGATTTGTACTAATACTGATGCTTCATAATACAGTCTTAGATTAGGCATTTTCAAACCCCCTCTCTCCTGAACATCCTGTATAATTTTTAATTTAACTCTAGGTTTTTCCCCTGACCATATAAATGTATTAATTCCTTTCTGCCATTCCCTTAAATTTCCATCTTTCTTAAGCACTGGTATCATTTGAAAAAAAAATAAAAATTTAGGTAATACCATTTTTATTGCTGCTATTCTTCCCAATAAGGGTAATTGTAATTTTTTCCAGTTTTCCATATCTCTCTGCACTTTTTGCTATAGGACCTCGTAATTATTTTTAAATAACTTCGTGTTCGAGTCTGCAACAGTTACTCCTAGATATTTAACCTTTTTAACTATTTCAAATCCCGTTATGCTTACTAGCTCTTCCCTTTGAGAGACTGACATATTCTTAGTTATTATCTTAGTTTTATGTTGATTTATTTTAAACCCAGAGACTCTACCATATTGTTCTATTATATCCAACATATATGGAGCTATATTTGTAGGTTGACTTAAAGTAACAACCAAGTCATCTGCAAATGCTCTTAATCTATAATCTTGTTGTCTAATTACTATTCCTTTAAGTTTATCAGATTTACGTATCTTTTTCAACAAGATCTCTAAAGATAAAATAAACAACAATGGAGATAAAGGACAACCCTGGCGTGTTCCCTTTTCAATCTTAAAGCGATCCGTTAAGCCTCCATTGACAATTATTTGTGCTGATTGTTCTTGATATATTGCTCTAATCGATTGTTTAAATTGTTCACCAAATTGCATCTTATCTATAATTTTAAACAAAAATTGCCAATTCAATCGATCAAATGCCTTCTCAGCATCCAAAAAGAAAAATGCAGCAGAGACCTGGTTGTTCTTTTCCAAATATTCCACTAAGTTTATAATTTGTCTCAAATTGTATTTCATTTGTCTTCCCTTTATAAATCCTGATTGATCATTGTGAATTATTTGTTGCATAACTGGCATTAATCTATTTGCTAATATCTTAGCAAAGATTTTATAATCAGTGTTCAAAAGTGAAATTGGTCTAAAATTTTCAGACTTGACACAATTTCTATCTTCTTTTGGAATCAGTGAAATAAAAGCTGTCCTCCAGGAAGGTGGAACTCCTTCCCCTGATTGAATCTTACCAAATAAGATTCTAAGTGGTTCTACCATTTCCACCTGTAAATTCTTATAATAAACAGCTGTTAATTCATCTGTTCCTGGTGTCTTACCTAACTTTAACTGTTTAATTGCTGCGATAATCTCTTCAGAAGTTATTGGTTGATTCAGACCTTCTCTTTGTTCTAAAGTTAGTTCGAGAATATCATCCCCCTTAAGATATCTATCTATATCTACACCTTGTATTAAATCTCCTGCATACAGTTTTGTATAGTATTCTAAAAATGCTTTTTGAATCATGTTTTGTTGATAAACTTCTTACCTCCAAGTTCTATCTTGCTAATAACTCATGATTTTTGTTTCTTCCTTAGTACATAGGCCAACCATCTACCTGGTTTATTGGCATTACAAAATGTACTGTGTTTAGCATATTGCAAAGTGGTCACCACTTGATCTGCCATTAACATATTAAATTGTCCTCGCAATATATTTATTGCCTCTTTTACTTTTTTAGCTCCTGGGTTACCAATTAATAGTTGTTCCTTCTTTTTTATTTTCTCTTCAATATCTTTCCACCTCTTTCTTTGTTTTAATCTATGTCTATTGTTCATATATATTAAAACTCCTCTCATATAAGCCTTACTTGCATCCCATACCATTTCCATAGAAGTACCCTTATGCATGTTATTAAGAAAAAATTCTTTCATTTGTTTTTTAAGATTTTTCACATATTCTTCATATCTAAATAAATTTTCATTTAATCTCCAAGACCTCCTTTCCCCCCTCTCCTGTTCCAATTCCAACCAAACCAGACTATGATCAGCTAGAGTCCTTGGGTATATCTTGACCTTCTTCACCCTAGAAAGAAAATCATTTGTTAGTAATATAAAATCAATCCTAGAAAAGGATTGATGTCTATCGGAGAAAAAGGTGAAATCTTTTTCGTCAGCGTTCCATTCTCTCCAGATATCTCTCAATTCCAAATCTTCCATTATTTCAAAAAAAGATTAGGTAATTTTGCACATGTAGAGATTTTAGATGTAGTCTTCTTATCTTTTAAGGTATCTATTACTCCATTCCAATCTCTCATTAGTATAAGTGATTTATAAGCCCACTGTATTATTTTAGAGTGTAAAAGTTTATAAAAATTATCTTGTTGCTGGTTCAGTGCATATATTCCAATTAAAAGCATTTTTCCCTTTTGAGTTTGTAATTCAATTGCTATGTATCTTCCTTGATCATCTGCCTCAATTAAATTAGTTGATAGTCCCTTCTTTACATAGATAACTATTCCATTCTTTTTCTCTGGAGCTGATACCACAAAATGGATCCCTAACCTCCAATTTATTAAGTATTTTTGATCAGATAATCTAATATGTGTCTCTTGTAAGCAAATTATATCATTCTTAAATTGTTTCAAGTAGTGAAATATTTTCTTTCTCTTTTGTGGTGAATTTAAATCGTTCACGTTCCAAGATAGAAATTTAGTTGCCATCTTTGGCGCCTTGAAGCTTTAAGAGCATTTGCTGAAGATCCTCTTTCACCTTACTCTTCGGCCTCGCTCCTCCCACTGCTTCTGTTTTTTGGGTCAAATCTTGAGTTTGTTGTATTTTTAAAAGTTGTTGTTGTTGTTTAAAAGTTGATCATGTCAAGCGTTGTTCTCTTGGTTCCTCTGTCTTAGATATATCAGGCACTGGTCCCTCTATTTTCTCTAGTGGAAGAAGAGTTAGGGATGAATCAAATTGAGATAAATCATCTTGCATCTTGGTTCCTCCAGCCACCACCTCTGCATAAGTTTGTATCTGTTGTTTTTCTTTCTTTTTTTCCTTTTTACTCCCCCCAGATGAAGATGGATGTCCAGCCTTTAGTACATTAATATAAAAATCTCTTGCTTTCCAAACAGTGTTCAGACGATATCTTTCTCCACCATAATTCACTATTAGGCCTATTGGGGCATCCCATCTATACATTAGTTGTTGTCTTCTCAACTCATCCACCAAAAAACCAAAGTCTTTTCTGTCTCTCAGCATTTTGGGAGGAATCTCTTTCAATATTTTAATTTCTTGTCCAGACACCTTATTGCTATAGGAGGCTTGCAAAATATCATTTCTAATTCTTCTGTCCAAAAAATAAATCACCACATCCCTTGGCAGGTTCTTATTTCTTGCCATCCATGAGTTGACTCTGTAGATTTTATCAATTTGATGTATTATATCCTCCTTCCTTGTTCCAATCATTGCTGCTATGGCCTCTGCACATCTGTCTCTTAAGTTTTCCCGACCATTCTCTTTCAATCCTCTCAATCTCAAAGCAAACTCCATAGATCTATATTGCATCATGGTCACCTCATTTTCCAGCTTTTCAGATTTAGTTATAATTTCTCCCATTTTGCTCTCCAGATTTAAATTAGCCTCATTAATTTCTTCCACGCTCTCATGCAGCTGAATAAGATGTTTAGACAGGCCTGAAACCGCCAGTAGAATATCATCTCTTATATAATCATGCTTTTTTGCAACAACATCTCTGACTTCTTTTATTTCTTCCTCAAATTTCTCAAATTTTTCCTCTATCATTGCTGCTTGATTATTCTTAGCTTCTTTTATAAAGTCTTTAAGATCTTTCATAGAGGCTTCCCTATTTTGTGGTTCAACTGGAAGTTGAGCCTTTTGTGTCACAATAGAAATTGTAGGAGATCCCCCTCCTACTTTTGGAACTGCTGGTTTAGCTTGCTCGGAAGCCATCTTAATTCCTTTTTTAAAAAGGATCTTTTTTCCTCTTCACCCCCCTTTGCCAGCACAAAGTCACAAAAGTCACAAGAATAGTTCTCAACAGGTTTAAATTGCTGGTTTTTAAAAGCAAAAATAGTCTTTCTCCCCTAAGCTCTCTATTTCCAGCAGCTCTCTTCAAATTTAAAACGCAAAAATCTCAGCAAATACTTTCGTTACCCACTTTCACTTTCCACAGTCACAGCAAGGACGCCATTAAATATTCACTTCCTCTCTCAATTGGCTTCAGTAGCAACATTGTTATCCGGAGTTAAGCATAGATACTTTCTTGCCTGTACTCCTGTTTTCGCTCCGTCTGCGCTTGGAAACTTTTTAACTTTCTAGTTGCTTGCAGAGGTGGTCACGGCATCTATTTCTGTGCTTGCAGAAGCGACCCAGATCTGGAGTTTCGTTTGGCTGACTGGGGAGCCCACCTTTCCAGCCCCTGGGATTGCTCCTAGGGGCTTTTCTGGCGGCTCTACCCTCACCAAACTGCTCTGCTCTCCTTCTTTTCCTGAAGGAGAGGCTTTGAAACCATCAGATAGCTGATTTGCACTGTCAGAACGGCTTCACGAGATCGTGGGGCCGGCGGTTTAAAAAAAGACCGTCTTGCGACGCCTGCAGTGCCAGCCGGAAGCTGATAATCTTCATATTTCTTGTAGTTTTTCTATAACCACATTTTCCCCACCTTAAAAATCACTTCTCTTAATAATAGTAATGTAAGGTGAAAAATGGGAAAGAGAAAGTGAGAAGAAAAAAGGAATAAAAGTATAGCAGAAAAAATCAAAAAGAAAGATTCAAAAAGAGAGGGAAAAAAAGAAAACAAAAAGAGAGGACTATAATAAGAGGATATTTTTAAAAAGGAAAGAAAAAGTAGAAAAGAGAGAGAAAGAAGCATAAGGAACGCTCCTCCTTACATTATTTAGACATCAATTACATAGAAAGTATTTACATCCATTTTAATCAAACTGTGGTATTTTTCTCATCTTGCTACCAGTATATTCCGGTTTTCTTTCTCTAATCTGTCCAAACTTTCTTTCTTTTTTCCCTTTTCAGTTCCAATATCAATAATGTTATAAAGACTAAAGGATTTAGTTCTTTTGTATTCCATATATGGTATCATCATGTCTTTTTGTGAGGCTCTGCCCTTCTCTTATGTTAGAACACCATTAATCAGCGATTTTAATTGTTCCAATTAATTTCTTCTTTCCAACTGTCCATAAGTAGTCCAAAGACAGTTTAAGTGCATCTAAAATCAAGCCTCCTTAATTTTTTCTCAAAATAATCCAGTTCTGTAAGCAAGAGACAAAATTTCTTCTTTAAACAGCAAACTTTCCACAGTTGCAATTTGCACTTTCACTCTCTCAGCCATTTTAACTTCTTCCGCTTGTTATTCTCATAGCTTTAAAAAAACATTCTGCTTGTTTCCTCTTCTCTTTCTTCCCCTTCCAAGCTAATCCATTCTCATTAAAGACAAAGAAAATATCAAATTTTAAATCCATCCAAAGGGATGTTAAATTCCAAAATCAGTCAATTGGTGCTATTGTCCTTTAATGGGTCTTCTCCTAGTTAATTGTTTAAATTCTTTGCCCAAATAGTTCTTAGCCGCTGTTGGAGCCAGGGCATTATTAGTATTTAAATGTTTGAAGACTGTTCTCACCTGGGCTAATTCTACTCATCTGGCATTCAAACATCTTGATTCTGTGTCTCCTCCTACACTTTGCTTGTCCCAGTTGCCGAGGCTTTGGGGCAGCCACCATGGCTGCCTCTCCTACCACCGCTGGCATAGAGGGTAATCCTCTGGCCCTGAGGAAACTGCCCGTTTCTCTCGGCCATCCAAGGGATCCCTCTCTAATCCCCTGTCCCTCCAGGACAGGGTAGTCCGCAGACCTGCCGGTGGTGGCTTAAAAGAAGGGGTTTTCGTGGGGCTCCAAAGAGCCCTGCTATTTTCCCGTCCGCTCGCCGCGATGCCAACCAGAAGTCCCACAAAATTATCCAGTATTTTTTATTTCTTTTCTGCCATTGCAACAATTAGAAAGGGAGAAGATTGGAGAAATGTTAATGACAACAAAGTTATGTCCTCTTTAGTTATGTGATGAGCTGAATGTCTCTGGGATAGTACCCCTTAATTGTGAATTAGAACTTCATGCTCACTGGGGAATTCTGAGAGTTGAAGTCCACCCATCTTAAAATCCCTGAGACCAGTGGTGAAATGTAAAATTTGTTACTACCGGTTCTGTGGGCATGGCTTGGTGGTGGGGGTAATGTGACTGGTTTGGCGTGGCCATTTTTTTTTAACTTTTAAAAGCATTTTTTCTACAACCTCTTCAGCTGAAGAGGCTGTAAAAAAATGCTTTTAAAAGGCTCTGATGATCCCAGCTGAGTTGCCTGATCATCAGAGCCTCCAGTAGAGAAAATGCTTTTAAAAGTAAAAAAAAAAAAAAAAGCCTCTGATGATCGCATGGCTTAGCTGAGCATGGGGGGTGGGCAGAGATTTTTGCTACCAGTTCTCCGAACCAGCTGCCATCATCACTACCAGATAGGGCGATCTGGTCCGAACCGGGAGCATTTCACCCCTGCCTGAGACAGATAAACACTGTTAGGGTCACACAACGATCATTGCTACAGATAATAAGAACAGTGGAAGGCTTTATAGTGCCTGAAGGACATACAGAGTTTTCTTCTTTTGGTCCAAATTCAAATTATGGACCATGCATGCTCTGGCAACTTTTTTTATCCCAGGCCCAAGAGTGAAAAGCTCGCTATTTTTAATTTTACTGCTGTTAAAGCACTCTTTCCCCCTGATTGTGACACTGTTCAAGGGCAGCCTTAAAGTG
Organism: Coluber constrictor foxii; assembly: GCA_038048745.1. Lineage (NCBI taxonomy): Eukaryota > Metazoa > Chordata > Lepidosauria > Squamata > Colubridae > Coluber > Coluber constrictor. Next base: position 57,432,976 of record CM075961.1, on the reverse strand, counting down.
TGCAAAATTCATTAAGCTTTGCCACCCATCATCTTGGGAGGGAAGTGGTGGTGGCTGGAAACAGATGCAGGAAAGCGGACAGCATTGGGGATATCAAATTTGATGCCAGTCCAGCTTCTGCCAACTCCAGGATGGTTAAAGAGCACTTAGATCAGTGATGGCTAACCTTTTTGCCATTGCGTGCCAAAAGCGGGGGGAGAATGGGAGGGTCATGTGCATACATGCCGACACCTATGATTCTATGTGGCCCCCCCCCACATGTGCGCGAATCTCCCATGCTCCCCCCGCTTTTGGCACATGATGGCTCAGTGGGCCCGATAGATCCGTTTTTCACTCTCCTCAGGTTCCAGAGTCTTTCTAGGAGCCTGGGGAGGGTGAAAATGGCCTTCTCCACCCCACCACCCTCCAGATGCTAGAAATGTCCTGTTTGCCGACTGTTGGGCTCACAAGGTCCGAAAATCAGCGTGTTGGAGCTGAGCTCGTGTGCTCACCGATACGTCTCCATGTGCCACATGTGGCACACGTGCCATAGGTTCATCATCAGGGATTTAGATTAATTAATGGAGAAAGACTATAAATGTCTTTTTCTTTTAGTGAAGAAATGTCCTATGTTAGTCACTAAGAGATGCAACAGGGATGATAGAGACTGGCTAAGAAACTGAGGTAATATACAGTTTGGCCTAGTGGTTAATGTTGCTAGTCTAGAAACCAGGAGACAGTGAAATCTAGTCCTGCCTTAGACATGGAAGCCAGCTGGGTGACTTTGGGCCAATCACCAGAAGACTGTGAGTTCTAGTCCCGCCTTAAGTCTGAAAGCCAGTTTTGTGACTTTGGGCCAGCCATTCTCTCTCAGCCCAACCCACCTCACAGGATTGTTGTTGTGTGGAAAATAGGAAGAAGGAGTATTATGTATTTTCTCTGCCTTGAGTTACCCTGTTTCCCTGAAAATAAGACCTCCCTGGATAATATGCTCAATCAGGCTATTGAGGACATGCGCTAAAATAACCCCCCCCCCCAAATAAGCTCTCCCAGAAAATATTTAAACGAATGCGCAGGTGGTCCCAGGGTCTTATTTTTGGGAAAACATGTTATTTATAAAAATAACAAAGGTGAAATAAAAAATGACAGTGATTTAATTCTGCTGTGAGCTAGTTAAATTACATTAACAAACCTCTCCCAAGTTCCCCCTCCATAATATATGAGATGGTAAATGTGACTTTTTATTGTTAAAGGTGGAGGAACATCTGGCCTGTAGGCTGCTCTACCAAACTTCCCCATCTAACCTGTGTGGTTTTAGGAAGCAGAAATAAAAAATGAATGGGAAGTGGGCTCAGTGGAGAACCCCTTGAATTCTCCCATCATTGTCCATAATGATAGTGGGGGAGGGGGCTGAAGCAGGGTTCCTGGGGATTCCTCTGCCCCCTTATACATTTCTGTTGGAAAAGTCCGGCCCCAGAAAGCTGCCTCTTTGAACAATATGAATGCTTTTGCAGCAAGTTCTCTGGCATTTTCTACAGCCCCATGTATGCTTTCAAAATGATTCAAAGGGTGCTTTGGACTCTGCACGAGCACACAGTGCCTCTTTGCTTTTTATTCAAGTAGCTGTGTTTTTTCAGGATTTTATGGAAGCCTGAAAGTAGTCGCTATGGCTTTAAGAGCCCGGTTTATTTTAACAATTCCTTCAGGGAACTACATGGTCAGCCTGGCTGGGAAAGGTAGGTTTAGTAGAGCAGGTGCTAAAATACCTGAGGATCTTTTGCAAAAACTGCAGAAATAATAGCTGAGCAAAGTAAAACAATTCTTTTTTTAAAAAATTGTGATTTCACCTATTATCACCAGATGGCAACACCAAATGCTTCAACTAACTTCTCAATTTTCAGTTATCACTTAATGAGAAAAAAAAACCACCTTCCCCCATTAAAAGCCTGCTCTCTGATCCTAATTTGATGGATACTTGAAATTTCAAGAGAAAAATAACTAAAGACTCCTTTAGTAATTTTTTTTTCATTTTTAATTCAAATCTTGCTTCAAAATTTACAATTGCATGTTTTAATACATGAATTGAATTTTGATTTGTAACCAGTGGCTTACTAATTGTAATCAGCTGATGCTTAAATCATGTTGCAAAATATGGGACATTGAGAATATTTTGATACAAACAATGTTCTTCCCAAATGTCTCTGCCCTTTAGGTGTATTACGTTCAGAATTCCTATCCATTTTTATTTTATTATGTTTGTTTGTTTGTTTTTTAATTATTTGCATCCCGCCTTTATTATTTTTACAAATAACTCAAAGTGGCAAGCATATCCAACATGCCTTCCTTGTCCTATTTTCTCCATAACTCTATATAAAAAGCTAAGGAGGAAGTTTGCTTAATTTGCAAACCTAAATAACTGTTGGGGCGGAGCCAGAGGGAGGAGTCAAGCAGGGATTTAGTCTATAATCTCTATGTGGGCAAAAGAGAGCAAATTCTGAAATCCCCCTTCTCCCCCACACCTGGGCCAAACTAAATAAGGTTCAATGCCATTGAACTTTATCTAGTTTGGCCCAGGTGCTAATTGCCAGTTTGAGAAGATTCCTGTGTTATAAAATAGCTTGTTTATTTATTTATTTGTTTGTTTGTTTGTTTGTTACATTTTTATACCGCCCTTCTCCCGAAGGACTCAGGGTGGTGTACAGCCATAATAAAACAACATATAATACACAATTTAAAAACACTTTAAAAACGTATTAAACAATTTGGCCCCAAATTAAAACTCAAAGATTAAAACATCCATTACAACTCCTTATTAAGCCAGCCCAGCTTGTTGGAATAGTAAAGTCTTAAGGGCACGGCGGAAGGTACGCAGGTCGGGAATCATATGTATCCCCAGGGGCAGTTCATTCCAGAGGGTGGGTGCCCCCACAGAGAAGGCTCTCCCCCTGGGGGTCGCCAGTCAACATTGTTTGACCGACAGCACCCTGAGGAGTCCCTCTCTGTGGGAACGTGTTGGTCGGTGGGAGGCCATCGGTGGCAGAAGGCGATCTTGTAAATATCTGGGTCCTAAGCCATGGAGCGCTTTGAAGATGGTGACCAACACCTGAATCGCACCCGGAAGACCACTGGGAGCCAGTGCAGCTCGTGCAGGAGAGGTATTAATTGGGTGCGCTGTGTCACTCCCATGATCTCCCACGCGATCGCATTCTGGACCAGTTGGAGCCTCTGAGTGCTCTTCAAGGGGAGCCCCATGTAGAGGACATTGCAGTAGTTCAGACGGGAAGTGACAAGGGCATGAGTGACCATGCGCAGGGCATCCCAGTCCAGAAAGGGACACAACTGGTGAATCAGGCAAACCTGATAAAAAGCCTCCCTGGCCACAGCCGTCATGTGATCTTCTAAAGACAGCAGTACATCCAGGAGGACACCCAGATTGCAAGCCCTCTCTGAGGGGGCCAGAGTCTCACCCTGAATAGTCAATGCTGGAACCAGCTGGCTATACTGGGACGCCAGGAGCCATAGCCACTCGGTCTTGGAGGGGTTGAGTCTGAGCCTGTTTCTCCCCATTCAGATCCGCACGGCCTCCAGGCATCGGAACATCACATCAAGGGCATCATTGGGGTGGTCCGGGGTGGAGATGTACAGCTGAGTATCATCAGTGTACTGATGGAGCTTCACCCCAAAACCACGGATGATCTGACCCAGCGGCTTCACATAAATGTTGAACAAAAGGGGTGAGAGGACCGACCCTTGTGGCACCCTGCAAACGAGGCGCCTCAAGGTCGACCTCTGTCCCCCTGCCAACACAGACTGCATCCAACCAGAGAGGAAGGAGGAGAACCATTGCAATACCATGCCCCCCATTCCTAACTCCTTCAGCTGGCGCAGCATGATACCATGGTTGATGGCATCAAAAGCCGTTGAGAGATCTAATAGAACTAGGACAGAGGAACACCCCCTGTCCTGAGCCCTCCAGAGATCATCAACCAATGCGACCAATGCCTTTTCCGTGCTGTATCCCGGGCCGAAGCCTGACTGGTACAGATCTAGATAGACAGCTTCATTCAAGTACTGGGGGAGTTGTCGCGCCACCACACTCTCAACAACCTTCACCACAAAGCGAAGGTTGGAGACTGGACAATAGTTCGCTAATACAGTCAGGTCCAGGAAAGGCTTCTTGAGGAGGGACCTCATCACCACCTCTTTAATTGAACTTTTTGGGTGTGGATCTGATTGTTCATGTACATCTGATTGTTTATGCCTGACAAACAAAAAGTCCATTGTATTCTGCCTGTGTAGGACAGGACTGGAGATCTGAGATTCTGTGTCCATGGTGCCTCCAAGCTTTTTTTTTTTTTTTGCAGCACTTGGAGATTACCTGATCAACCTACATTGAACCCTACTTTCCTACAGTATTCTGAAGTAAAAAAAAAAGTACTGTAATCAATGACATAGTTTGAAAAAGTATACAGAAAAATCAAACCAGTACTGAAATTTCTCCCCAAAATTGATAAGAGAAATGAGAAAACAATAGTCTTGAGGGTCATGACCCCACTTCTGCTTTGACAATAATAACTTGAATTTAGTCCCTGCCCCTATGTAAAGTGTGCCTCTTGGCTATAAAAATGACCTTCCTGTAGCTTAGAGCATACAAGAAAATTGGGTCATTCTCCTTGGTGACCACCCCTTGATATTCTAGGTTGGCCTTCCTGCGTAGAGAAGCCATTGGAGGAGAAATGCTGCCTGCTCTAAATTGTTATCTAAGTCAAATGGCATCATCACATACTGGGGACCTAGATTTACCCATTATTAAAACAGATACTTGCCCTTTTACTGTGATGGGCTGAGCACCCTTTCCTCCTGCTCTGAGATAACTAGCTGTTTGAGAGGCATTGGGTACTGTCTTTATTAAGACCAAATGGGTCTACGTGCTCGACTGGGTTACACTCTTCATTTTATGACCTACCGGCAGGAGCTTTGGAAGACCCAGGGCTGAAGCTTCCTTTCAGGATGCCCAAAGGAGGGTTGCCCTCTTCATTTTATGACCTATGGGCAGAGTCTTTGGAAGACTCAAGGCTAAAGCTTCCTTTGAGGATAATGACAGGGTTGTGCTCTCCATTTTATGACCTACAGGCAGGACCTAGGGCTGAAGCTTTCTTTGAGGCTGTCCGCCTGTTTTTTTTTTTCAAAATGTTGTTTTGGTCAACACCTACCTCCATGAGGTAAGTCCTGAGCTTTTTTTTCTCATCTCCCACAGAAGAGATCTGACGGGATTAAAAGACAAGAGGCACATTTTTATGGCCTGATAAACAAATAGACTTGCAACCTGATAATTTAAATTGGTGAACTTCTACAGGTTGTGTATATTCAAGCTTCAGCCTGGAAGATATTCTGATATTTTTGCTTTGAGCATTTTTTGCTTAGCTAGCCAGAATGGCACTATTGTAGTAAGAGGAAGATAAGGACCAATTTAGGTAATAACTGCAAAAATTGTTTTTTTAAAAGAAAGACAAAGCAGCTGAAAGAGAGATGGGGGACTTTAGCCTTGCTCAAATTGCTGAAGGCCATATTAAGGTGATCCTGACAAAGCAGGACTGTTAAAACCTGCAAACAGGGTATGTATTTTCCCTAGAGCAATTGAAAGCAAAGTGTAAAAATAAAGGCAAACTATGTGGGTTTTTGAACTGCCTTTCTATTCCTTCCATTTCAATTCCTTAACTTGCTTCTATTCTTTCCATTTCAATCTTTTTTGTGAAGATTGTAAACTAACCTAAACAGCCTACTGATTTATTTATATCCTGCCTTTGTTACTTTTTTGTCAATAACTCAACGTGGTGAATATACCTCATATAGCTTTTTTCTCCTGTTTTGAATACACAGACACACAAAAATGGGTTCAGCTGAGAGAGAGAGACCCAAAGTCACCTAGTTGGCTTTCATGACTACGGTAGGACTAGAACTCACCACCACCTGGTGCATAAATCACTTGACAAAACTGGTTCCTTTATTCTTTATAATCCTCTACTTCAAAGTACTGGAAAGAAATCTGGATCTGTCCTGTAATTGGACATTACACTATTTTGGGTTTTGCTTGAAAATGACTGAAAATATAACCACAAAGTTATTGTAAAGATATCTTAGCCTTTTCCCAACTGGTAAACTCAAGATTTGACTACAATGTCCCTCATCCAAAGCCAGCAAAGGCTAAAGATGAATTTTGTAAATGCTCCTAAAATGTGAAAATAGCACAAGATTGTTTAATGGCATATATAGGATTTTATCTATTTTGTTCAAAGCTTTAATACTGTAAATTTTACCCATTATTCAATATTTAATAATCTGCAGTTGTCAAATACACTCATCAAACAAAGCAAAAACTAAGCAAACTACATTATGACAAAATATGTGAAATCAGTTTTGTGAGAGACAAATATTTGGGCCTGTTTAGTAACATACCCAATTCCTGCAATGTTTTAACCGTTATGGAGCAGCAAAGCCAAAGACAAATGTTGCATCAGCAATAAATATTTATTGCACCAAAATTACAAATTGTAAAGATATTTTACTAGGCTTCAAGAACATGAAAGGAAAATCAAGTGGTTCCTGAAACACAGGAACAAATGATGACATTTGAATCCCTTCATTTCTACTATCACATCACAAGATTACAAAATGTGTAAGTTTCAAATGTTAGATGTTTTTTATTATTTCTTTTTTGTAAGCAAAAGTAAAATTACTTCAAAGATTGTAGTTTTTTAGAGGGCAAAAATATATCAGTTTCATGAAAAACCTTAATAGATCACTTTAGAGAATTCCCTGAAATTTTTTGTAGATCCTGTAGCTACATATAGCTTCGGAACACATGTTCAATTAAAAATGCACATATATGCCATTACGTTCAATAAAGTTTGTTCTCAGTAGAGTGTACCAGAAAGTCTGCATTATCAGCCATCACAACGCAGCTCCACATGCTTCCCATGTAAGCGACATGGGACACTACTTTACTGTAGTTGTGGTTGATGTCATTAACTGAAAGAAACAGATTTTTGAGAAACATTTACCCTCCTGTTCCTGGGACTCTGGGAAAAGGAAAGGCTGCCTCTGCCAAGGTCTTCTTGAGTGAGGGCCAGCTTGGCTGCACAAAGGATCCCCACCAGCATAAGTGCCTAGCAGCCCCACTGGAAAGCTTTTAAACCCTTCAAATCAGGGTCTGTCTCTGCCCTCCCCACGGCATCTCTCATTGGTTCGCTGCCAAGAGAAATGGTCCTCACCAGTCTTTCCGTCACTGGGCACTAGATGGCGTGTGGAGGTGACAAATGGCCCAGAGAATCTGCTTTGTGGATTTGCTCTGGGGCTTTTATTTGGAAAAGCAAGAAAATCAAGTTTGAATGGCAGCAGAATTTGGTTTCTCTTAAAGACCAGAAGGGCCCTGCATGCTGTACACTCTTTATTTTCAAATAACAACCTTAAAAAAATTATTAATTTTTATTAATAGAGTAAAAGGTAAATCAAAAGAAAAATATTATAAGAAATGCAAGAAATGCATTTGTCCTTTGGCCCAAGGAGCAAAGCTTCTGTGATTGCACATTTCCATCATGGCTCTTGGCTCTGTTCTGTTCAGTTTCACCACTGCTTCTTTGCAGTGACTCACCTCCTCAATCTGTGCCTCTTCAAATTAGTTGGACTACATTCTCTATAATCTTTGGTTTTATTCTCAGGTTTTGGATTAGGATAGATGGAGCCTCTCGCTGTTTTTGTACCTGTACAGAACTTATCTTTTGTTCTGCATTGTGTTTTTATTGTTCAATGTATTGTGACCTTCCAAAGTTAGTTGGGAATTGAGTGGCACCTAAACTTGCTAGGAATGAAAGCAATTGTATATTTGTAAGCACATCTAGAGCACATATTTCTCTCTTATACACACTTCAAATACAGGCACATAATTGCCTTTTGTTCTAAGATAGAAGGCCAGGGAACTCCAGTGGCTTCTCTCATTCCAGTCATTCCAGCAACATCATTCATTTCATGACCCCTCAGGAACAAAAACATTCTTTTGTCAAATCTCCTCCCTTTATCATAAAAAGAGTCTCAGGCCTGTGGTAAAACTGACAACAGTGTGTCATTGTACTTTCCTTACTTCCAAATACCTGTCTTGCTGCTTAAGTCTTTAGGAAACTTTTCAGAGGGAAAAGCTTCATTTGGGGAATGTCAACCTGGTATCTCTCAGAAAGAGAGCTGGGTTCGAGGTTAGATGTAAATCTGAGGAAAACTGGTTTCACCACCTTTGTGTGGAAATCTGCACTTGTCAAAGAAAAGAGGCAATACATCTCAACGATAGGCAATCAGAAACCTGTCTTTCAACCGCAGGGTTTTGATTGCCATTCCAAAAATACTTCACAAACAGATGGGAAGCTTATGGGTGTAAACAAACAAAATAATTTGTTTATATTTTAAAAATAAAATAAAAACAGTATATTGTGGAGAAGAGGAGGATGTGAACAGAATTTCTAAGCATATTTCTCATTATTGTGTTCATTCAAAGGGGGAAATGTTTTGTGTTTGTCATTTGATAAGTCTGTCAGTCCCTGAATCTGTGCTTGGCAAACTTTCGCACTTTCTTTTACAATGTTTAAACCTTAATATCAATTCAAGCTAAATATATGTTAAGCAATAATAATAATAATAATAATGATAATGATGATGATGATGATGATGATGTGTGCTTTAATCCTTATTTAAAGTCTCCCCTTTATTGGATCTTTAGGTTATAATTGAGCTAGAACCATTGAGAGCTTGGATGGGGCCTAAATCCAACTGCTTATCCACCTCTGCTTATCTTTGACCGTGTGACCAACAGCAGCTATTTACTATGTTTGTCAGGGTCCCGAAGCTGGAGGTTGTTTTTCAGATTATAACATTTGGCCCTTTTCTCAACTTCCTTGCAGTGAACTATATTTCCCTTGCTTTGTTTATTTGATTGATTCTCAACCTTACCAACTTTAAAATGAGAGATGGTGACTGGGGAATTCTGGGAGTTGAAGTCTATTCATCTTTAAATTGCTGGGATTCAGAAACACTGATCTCTGAGAGGCCATAGAAGTTGTTTTCCTTGCAAAGGGCTGATATGGCTACTCGCCTGCAAACAGGAATGTTTGCATGTTATTTACAGTCATTATCCAAGCTATTCCAAGGGCCAACTCCAGTATAATACTGTCTCTTTGTTTTCTCTCTCTTTCTTTGACATCTCTGTTCATTCTTCCATTTAGTCCCCACCTAGCTGGCATAGAATAGGATTCTATGTTTCCTGAAATATGTGGAGAGAGATTTTATATGTACATCAGGGGTGAAATTTACTTACCTTCGCTACTGGTTCACAAATGTGAGCGCCTATGTGCGCTCACTATGCCCGCATGCACCTCCTCCACGCGTGCAGAGCCTTCTGCACATGTGCAGAGGGTCAAAAATGGAACATGATGACATCTGGGCAGGTGGGTGGAGCCTCTTGCCACCAGTGCTACCGGTTTGCCCGAACTGGATAGAACCAGCTGAATTTCACCACTGATGTATGATTGTATGAGTGTAATTTTGTTGCTTGTATCCTTCAATTTATATTGATATTGTTTCCTAATTAAGTGTTGTACCTTATGATTTTTGATGAATGTATTTTTTCTTTTATGTACACTGAGAGCATATGCACCAAGACAAATTCCTTGTGTGCCATTTGGCCAATAAAAAAATCCTATTCTATTCTATTCTATTCTATTCTATTCTATTCTATTCTATTCTATTCTATTCTATTCTATTCTATTCTATTCTATTCTATTCTATTCTATTCTATTCTATTCTATTCTATTCTATGTACACGCATAAAGATTCTATATGTACATGTACAAAGAGATCACGTAGTCTTGCTCCCTGCCTACTTACAGGAAACTACTGCTACAGCATTTCCAACAGATAACATTCAGTGTTTGTTTAAACAGAGGTGTCCAGTCTTGGCAAGTTTCAGACCTGTGAACTTCAACTCCCAGAATTCCCCAGCCAGCCTTGTCCACAGGTAGGTTAGATACCCCTTGGGTTTAAATACTTCCAGCAAAAGAAATCCTACCACTCCCAAGGCTTCCTGTTCTGCTGTGGAATGGCTCTTTGTGGCTAGCATTCTCCCCCCCTCCCCCACCAACATTCCATTTAAAATTTCTTTTTGTACTACCATTCAACTTGGTGTTTCTCAACCTCAACAACTTTAAAGATTGTATGATTGTAAGGCGGTCAGAGTTACCCTCCGATAAGATGGGCAGCCAATAGATTTTATAAATAAATATTTTATATTTTTAGATAGACTTCAATTCCCAGAATTCCCCATCCACCTTGGGGAATTCTAGGATCTGAAGGCCATAGAGCCTTTGAAGTTGCTGAGATTGAGAAATATCAAGTCCATTTTTTCTTGATCTGCAGCAACTATGAAGAATTTTGCTTCATAGGGATCGTGGCTGTCATGTCCATTTTTAAAAAAATATTTCCACCCCCACCTCGCCCACCTCAAGTCCCTGCTGCCTCACATTCAACCTGACACTTTTTAAGATGCTTGAAGGCAGCTGTCACCCAATCTCTGCTTCTCCATGCTAAGTGGATGATAAGGCTGCTTATCATCTTGTTTACTGAACAGGCTCCAGACTCCTAGAATCATTAAAGAATCATAAGGTTGGAAGGGACCTTCGAGGTCTTTGCGTTCAATCCCTGATTGTTGGCCAATGACCTTCCTAACATGGGGTCAACACAATTGGATGCAATATTTTAGGTGTATCTGAGAAGAGTGTTTAGAATTGGGCCCCTGAATGTATGAAAACATCCATTTCCTGGCTCTGTTGGCATTGTGGACTGAGTTGTTGGCTATTATGAATTTTAATTTTTCTATTTAATTTTTGTTATTATTATTTTTATTTTATTTGTTGTTTTTGATTGCCCAAAGTCTCTTGTTGAGATAGGCACCTTTAACAATGATTAAATAAATGTCTCTTTAGTTTGACATAAATTGGTAGTTGTGGACTGTATTTTCTTTTCCTTTTTTTTTTTTTTTTGCTATAGTACCCCATAGGCTTATACTGATACACTCAGATCCATTTTCCAAGTGCTTCTATCCCATATAGTCTTCTTCACCCTATCCTCATATCTTTAATTTATTTTAATCACCAAATGAAGAACTTCACATTTGTTCCTATTGAAATTCATCTTGGCACTTTCTACCTGTTGTTCTAACTTGTTCTCAGTCCTTCTGCATCTTGATATTTTGTTTTTAAGACATTCGCTACTGATCTATTTTTGTGCTGTGCACAGATTTTCATAATTTCATATTTTCTATAATTTGAATCATTTACGTATAAATATGAATGCCACTTGACAGTTTAGAACAGATGTGTCCAACACACGGCCTGCGGGTTGGATCCAACCCACGATAGGCTGCAGAGACAACTTGAGACAGTGAGGGACCGGCCCCTGCTGTCCTGGGTCTGGCCATGCCCCCCACAATAGGCACAATAGGCAAACAAACTCCTGATGCAACCTGCAACGGGATCTAGTTTAGAATAATAGAAGTGGAAGGAACCTTGGAGGTCTTCTAGTCCAACCCCTTGCTCAGGCAGGAAACCCTATACCATTTCAGACAAATGATTGTCCAATCTCTTCTTTAAAAATCCCTATGTTGGAACATCCACAACTTCTGGAGGCAAGTCATTCCATTAATAAATTGTTCTCACTATCAGGAACTTTCTCTTTAGTTTTAGTTTGGATCTCTCCTTGATCAATTTCCATCTGTTGCTTCTTGCCCTGCCTTCAGGTGCTTTGGAGAATAGTCTGACTCCCATTTCTTTGTGGCAGCCCCTTAGTTATTGGAACATGCTATCATGTCACCCAGTCCTTCTTTTCATTAAACTAGACATACCCAGTTCCTGTAACTGTTCTTCATATGTTTTAGCCTCCAGCCTCCTAATGATTTTTGTTGCTCTTTCTAGAGTCTCAACATCTTTTTATATTGTGGCGACCAAACTGGATACATTATTCCAAGCATAACCAAGGCATTATAAAGTAGTGATCTTCACGAGATCTTGACTCTATCCCTCTGTTAACGCAGCTTAGACTGTTTTGGCTTTTTTTTTTTTTGGCAGTTACAGCACATTGCTGGCTCATATTTAAATGACTGTTCTTTACAACTTGATGTGTATTCATTAAATGTAATTATGTATATTTTATATGAATATAGAGGCATGAACCGGGTGCGATAGCTCAGCAGTTAGAGATACTGAGCTTGTTAGCTGGAAATGCTGGCAGCCCGGGTTCAAGTCCCAAGCAACAAGGTAGGCTCCTGTATCTGCCTCAGCTCTCGCCCACCTAGCATTTCGAAAGCATACAAATGTTGAGTAGATTTATAGGTGCCACTTTGGTGGGAAGGAAACAGCGTTCTGTGCATCTTTTGTATATAGCCATGCTGGCCACATGATCACAGAAAATGTCTTTGACAACACTGGTTCCCTTAGTCAAGAAACAGAGATGAGCACCGCGCCCTAGAGTTGGACACAACTGTACAGTAATGTCCTTTATAGAGACATGATCTCTCCACCCATCAATTTTGGAGGTTCCCAAGGAGCTGAGCTGAAGTTTCAGAAATGATTATTATTCCTTAGAGATCAAAATCAGTTCCATACTCTATACATCAAGTTGGTGCTAAAACAGAGCATGATCCTAGTCCACGTGAATAAAACCTAATGGATGGGCATTGAAGGTTCCTAATGGAAACCTAATGGATGGGCATTGAAGATGCCATCCTTGAGCCTATGTCATTCTGACGTTTCTGAAAATATACTACGGGATGAGCAGATGGTGGAACAGAATTCTAGATTTTTTTTTGCCATGTTTCAGTGGATTACTAAATTCTTGGCCTCCCAATTACTATACCTATCTGTTTCAAAACAAACGACTTATATTGTAGTGACATCATGGCAAGTCTTTGTAGTTTTCTTGCAAACAGTACATAGTGGTTTTTCCACCCCCCACCGTCTTCTTCTTGATTCTAGCACGGAGGTTCCTGGTGGTCTCCTATCCGCCAGTATTTACGGTAAATACTTTCTGCAAGGTTGATTAGGTGCTACTATTTAGGCACGACCTTAAATATCCCCCCTTATATTTATACCAGTGAAATGTGGATATTTAGAATGAATTAAAACTAGATTTCGAAAGGGCTAAAGTTGGAAAGGGTGAGACTTCCGCTCACTTTCAGTATTTCAAAAAAGTTTGAAGTAATCTAATGGACAAATCAAAGCGTTCTGTTTTAGTGCGCTCCTCTTCATAACAGGCGTGGCTTTGTAAGACGAAGCAAATCGTGTGGATTCTCAGTGATAGACAGCTGAGTTGACCAGTAAACTTGGTTAATGGTAAGGCACTTTGATAGATCAGTCGAACCAATAGAGAATGGCGGCTTTATGGCGGGAGATTTCAAATGGGGGGGGGATCTACAGAAAGGGCAGCGAGGCTCGGTCAGTGAATCTCCCACCTTCAAAACTATTACTATGTCAGGCTTAGGAGAACGCTACTCTTTGATCAACAAGAGTGAGGGAACGCCCACAGGAACTGAAGAAAGAGGATGATTTGTCCAAGTTCATTGAACTATCCAATGAGCTCTGGAGGCGTATCTTACTCATTGATAAGCATTGCGTTTGACCAATGAAGATAAGCGTGGGGGAGGGCTGTGCAGTCTTTGTAAGGTTATATTTATTTGACATTCAATTATCCAATAGGGAAATATTGCTCTAGCTTCTAATATGTGCAATAAGCATGCTGTAGGCAGGATGCTGTTCTGAATAAGGCGCGACTGGAGGAGCAACAGCGTAAGCAACTTGATAGGCAGCGCATTTGCCCAATCGGACGCTTAGGCTGGGGGCCGCGTCCTCATTCGACTTCGGAAGGCGGGTTCAAAATTAATGGACATCAGCAGCGTCGAATAAGATGCGACCACACCCCTTCCCTTATGTGAGCAGCGGTAGAAATCAACAGCAACACGCATCTGCCCAGTCGAATAACAGACCGAGATACTCTTTCCAAAGGAATCCTCTGTACACCAATCATCCCCAAGCATGCGGGTGAGAAGTCCGGGACGCCGCCTTTGCTTCAGGGAGACACAATGGAGACACACAGGGAAGAGGGTGGGGCCGCCTGTGATTGACGGCGGAGCGTGGCCAACGGCACCCCGCGACTACAGGGCCGGGAAATTGACGGGCTTGCGGCAGAGCGAATCGCGCTGGGAGGGAGGGGAAAGGTGGGCGGGCGCGCGCGCGCGTTGTGAGGCGGGCGAACCAACAGCGGAGAATAAGAAACGGATCGCTCGTGCTGTTCTGCTTGTAAGAGAAAGGAAGAAAGGGAACAGGGAGGAGGAGGAGGAGGAGGAGGAGGAGGAGGAGGGAAAGCGAAAAGCGGAGGGGGGGGGGAGGTTGCGGGGGCAAAGTCCTTTGGGGACGGCCGCGGGTGAGGAGGGAGGGGTGGAGGAGAAGAGCGCGGCTGTCTCGCGCGCGGGTGGTTACACCAAGGCGCGGTGCGCGTGGGAGACCGCGAGGGGAGGGGAGGGGAGGGGAGGGGAGGGGGTGGCGGGGAGGAAATCTCCCTTGGGTCGCGTGAGGCTGGGGCACTTTTGCCTGTCAAGTCAGTCAGTCAGTCAGTAGGTCAGTCTCTGCCTGTGGGGAAGGTGCCAAGAGAGTGCCGCCCGCCCGCCCGCATTTCCTTTCCCTTTCCCAGTCCAGATCCTGAGGTAACAAAGCCCACAAATGGGCTTTTTTTCTCTCAGGATCCAGAGCCCGTCGCCTCTTTCCCTTCCTCTCCTGTTCCATCCTAAACAGCTTCTATGAATTTAGAAAAAAAACCCACCCAGTTTCCTCATGCTTTCCCTCAAAGCCACTCTCTGCCCTTCAAACGAAGGCTTAGTTTTAGGGTTCAGGTAAGGAGCATTCCCCCTCCCACCACCACCAACTTTCCCTTCGTAATTGGCTTTCTGCAAAAAAAGAAAGAAACAGCAGCTCCTTTATGCCTAACTCTACCTAACTCTGTCTGCCAAGCTGTACTGACCTTCCCTTAATTTTTAGCAGCGTTCTCAATAGGTTTAAACCAGTTTTTATTCCAAGACATCAATGGGACACTAGCTGGGAAAGCTGATTAGATGTAGCTTTTATTTATTCATCTGCATCCCACCTTTATTTTTTATTTTTTTTTACAAATAACTGAAGGCGATAGCCAATCAGATTCTTTTTCAAATCTGTCACATGGTCTGTGGCATTAACTAGCTTTCTCTCATCTCTTCACTTGGTGTTCTAATCGTTCTGTGTTAAAATATCTTCTCTTTATACAGTTGGTCCAGAAATTTCCTATCCACAACTGTTGCATTCCGGGCCTGAATCCAGTGTCATAGCAGATTTGAAGCTCTTGCCCATTGTTATACATACAGGAAGTCCTTTATTTAACAATCACAATTGAGTCCAAAATTTCTGTTGCTAAGTGAACAGCCTGCCTTGCCATGGTTATGAAGTGAATCCCTGCAGTAAAGTCAGTAACACAGTGGTTAAGTGAATCTGGCTTCGCATCAGCTTTGCTTGTCAGAAGGTCACACATAACCCTGGGACATTGCAACCAGTTGCAAATATTGAGGACCCAGTTTGTGGGGGCAATAAGCTGACTTGTATAAATATACAAAAAGTATGAAGGCTATTGCTTAATGCATCGTAAGCCGCTCTCCGGAGAAGGGCGGCATATAAATCAAATTTTTTTTAAAAAATGAACTAGTTGCCAAGCATCTGAATTTTGGTCATTTGACCATGGGGATGCTACAAGGGTCATGTTTGTGAAAATGGTCATAAGTCATTTTTTTCAGTGCCATTGTAACTTTAAACAGTCACTAAATGAATGGTTGTAAATTGAAGACATCCTGTACTGTTCCACACACTGCTGCTATGAGTTGCTACCATATTTCCCTGAAAATAAGACCGGATCTTATTTTCTTTTGGGCCTCAAAATAAGTACTAGGGCTTTTATTTTTTGGGTGTGTGTGTGTGTCTTATGTTATTTTCATGTGTGAGAGGCCCACTTCTGCTTCCTTGTGGCAGGGCAGGAGGCTGTGCCCACAAGGTGGGGGAGGGTGGAGCTGTCCCACACGACCTGCACCAGCTTACCTCAGGGCCTCCGCAGGCAGGTTAATTTATATTGCCTCATGGCAGCGGCTCCAACAATCCCATCCAACAGGACCCTGCATGGTCACTGTTCCAATTCTGCTTGCTCGCAGCCGCAACAGAACAGGAAGCCAAGCGATGCGCCCATGCTGAGGCCACAATATAGGGCTTATATTGGGGGGTAGGGCTTATATTAGCCACATGTGTAAAAATAGAGCTTATTTTCAGGATAGGTCTTATTTTTGGGGAAATGGTATTTGAGGTAGGTTTTAAGCTTTTTTTGATATTTTAAAATTATTATTGTGTATCAAAAACAAATGATGTGTGCTGATTCTTCAGTATCTGTCATACTGTCACCTGTCAGTAGTTAGGATATTTAGGACCCCTAAAGTTCAATATTCAGCTATAAATAATTCTCTTGTATTGGCATTTTCTTGTTTACCAGCAATTCTTTTTACTAGAGCTCTTTGATACCCTGTTTTCCCCAAAATAAGACATCCCCTGATAATAAGCCCAATCGGGCTTTTGAGTGCACGGCAATAAGGGCAAGCACTTATTTCAGGGTTCAAAAAAATATAAGACAGGGTCTTATTTTTGGGGAAACACGGTATGTATGCAGTTATCACTGTATTTGATGTCAATCCTAAAAAGGACTCAGGTATATGAAATCCTAATATTTTCCCCTTTATAACAGCCTGGAATATTGCATTTCATCCAATAACTGTATGGTAGTAAATTTTACTTATTTCATAAACAAAACTAATAATGTGAATGTACTATTAAAAAAAACTCAGTAATTTTGTTCATACAGTGTAAACGGTCATAATGTGGTTTCCTTATTTGCTCTTTAGTGTGATGTATGAATGAAACCAAATATAGTTCATCCAATAAACCCTGGTCAGATTGATAGCAGTGTGATACATAAGCTAAATAAGAGGATTTTAGTTTGAAACAGTTTTAACAGTTTTAGTTTGACAGAATTATATATTGGGAAATAGCAAACATACTGTTGTTCTTTTCCCCAACCGGATGCCTTCCTGATGTGCAATGGGCAACGTGTGGTGGCACAGAGCTGCATTTAACTTTTTGAGGGAATCCTACAACATGATGAACAAAATGATGCAAATGTGTGTGGATCTATTTTTCTTCGTTTTTTAAAGATCTGTTTTTGTTTTTTAAAACTATGTTAAGCTTACTATAGGACATGCAATTTCAATTTTAATTTTTTTATCTCATATGGTAACAAATATTCCCACAAATGTTCAGCAGTAGCAGTCAGAGGAATCTCAGGGTTTTATGAATTTTAGTCTAGTGCCAGGTTAGAAAATACTGCATTTTATCTATAAAATAAAAAATAATTTATTTAAATTATATAATGCTCGTATAACCATTCCCAAGAATTTTGCCCTCTTGAAGACTAACTGCTATTTTCTTCTTCTGACATTGCTGAGAATTGGGATAAGAAAAGTAAGAAACTGCAGCCTGTTATAGTTCAGAAAACTAAAGTCAGGAAATTCTCTGGCCTAGATTATGAAACAGGAACTTTGCATGTTAATAGACTTGAGCTTCTTACAAATAGATTATGGCAATCTTTAATTAACACCCTATCTCTTTTGAAGAACACTTTGAAGAAATACTTAGCACTGTATGTGATGAAGAAGTATAATGATTTCAACAACTCTATCTTAAAATAGTCACAGTGGTGTAGAAAGAGGAAAAGCTGCTCTATTCAGTTTAATACAGTGGATTTATGGTATTTTGAACATCTGTTGTACAAATAAAAAAATTGCATATGAGTTAATGAATTTCAAACAATTTCAGTGTAAGATATGGAACTGTAAATCTGGATAATTTGTAAGACTATTTTTTCTGGCATTCAGGCCCCAAATTCCTGACTTTTTAAGCTATAGGAATTTTGTTTTTTTAATCTCTTCTGTGCCACAGTATTCTTTTACTGTTTTATATAGCATAATTAAATCATGAACTAATCACATACATTGGATCTGCCCAACACACTAGGCTAAAAACATTCTGTTTGTGGTTCAGTGTGTCATGTTAAATCAGAGAACTAATAATTTGTGGTTCAGTTAACAATAGGTATTCATTTCAGGTGAGTATAGCTATTCTCTCACTTCAAATTATTACTTTGGCCTTAGCCAAATGGTTAAGTAGGAGGCAACAGCTGTCTGGCTTTGGAAGTTAAGTATAGTTGGGATTGGTTAGTATTTGAATGGAAATCATAGCTATAAACTAGCTTGAAAAGTTGCAAAAGAAGGAAGGCAGCAGCAACTCACTTCTATATTACTCTAAAAAAAACTCCACATTAACTAATTTGCAGTTGCTGTAATCCAGTAAAACTCACTGGTACTACACAACATGCTGGTACTACACAACAGCTCAGGAGCTGGTAAATTAGAAACAAAGGCTTGACAAGAATGTTGACTTCATATCCCAGTATAGTTTTCAAAGTATCATGGTGCTCCTAACTCAGCAATTGATGTTCTCTTCCAAAACTTGAAGATATTTTCATAATAAGAACAATCCTAGCAGAAATACAAACTATGAAGAGTGAAGGAGTTTGCAGGGTGTCTGGAATATAAATTGCTTTGATTCAGTTAGAAGCCAAATGGGCAGGTCTATTACAAGAAATAGGGGTCTTGCAAAATTATCTGGGATGTGTTTAATTCTGTTAGTTCTGAGATAGGATGCTTGTGACATTAGCTATGCCACTTGTTGATTGGATCCATGGTTTTCCTGGTTGGTGAAGGCTTCTAAGGAGGTGACAGAAGCTGGATTAGAGGAGTAATGAATACATCCTTGAGAAAGGGAGTGATTCTGCCTGTCTTGAAAGAGGTGATATACTACCACACAGGACACTGACAGGAGTTCAAACTGGAACCTGCAGGCTGGATGTATCACGCGCAGGCCACATCCACCCCAGCTCTGCAAATGAGAAAAACTTCACAAAACGTCACATGATGGCAATGTGACACGGTGAATTTAAGACCCATGCTGTAACACTTTCGTTCATACATTTCATTGGAAATGTAAGCTTAGAGTCTATTTATGACTAAAGCAGTGTATAGGCCTGAGTGAGCGGATAACTAGATGAATAAATATATAGTATTTGGATCAACTATTCGGTACGTGCATATTGCCATCAGGAGACGAGAGGAATCCTGACATTTTTATAAGATTCTAGAGTCAATTTTCCAGCATATTTCTTGTTCTAATGGATAAAGCTGGCACTATCCTGGCCTCGACTCTTGGAGAACAAGTATTCTCAAACCAGAAATTCTAGCCATCTGGGGGAAGAATGGTGAAGGAGGTTCCATTTATTTTACCAAGAAAATCTTTGTTAAGGATTTGATGAATCTGAGAAACAACGATGCAGTTTCTGTTATGTTTTTTTCATCTCTCAGTGAAAATAGGGGGACATTCAGTCTTATCACTTGAGATCCTGTATGTGCCAAACTACTTTGGAAGTAGGGGTAGCAAGCAGCAAATGAGCCTGCTTGGTAAACCAACTAGTATTTGAGGATTCCTGTTGAATAATGCCTAATGTGCTTGATTTTTGGAGTGGGATTGGGGTATCATTTTATAGGGTTTCAGGGCATTAAATATTCACTATTAAGACAGTGAACTATGTAGAAATATCATTTGTAAGGGTTGATAAAGTGGGTCTTTTGAGTAGGTGGTATAAAAAGTTTTGGAAGCTTTAAAGTAGCATGGTAGTGGACAGAATTTTTTAACAGATTGGGACCAAATTAGAAATTTAAAGTCTGGGCATTTTGACATCCTGGAGAAAAAACAATTACACATTTATTTCTCTGCTCCTTCTCACAGAAACATGATGCAGGAGAGAAATCCTCAAATTTCTGGAGTGTTTTATTTTCAGATATATATTTTGCTTTAACGTACAATTTATAATGATTCATTCATTAATTGTATTATACAGTTTATAGTACAACATAAATTACTAATGATAATAAAAAGTATTACCGGTAAGTCTTGATCCTGTTAATGTTTTGTAAGTCTACATCACAACTATTTTGAGAGAGAAGTGAAAAATGCATCAACAAATAGGAGAGTAGGCATCAGCAAGTTTGGCATACTTCTAGTTCCAGTATCTCCAGAACTAGAAGTAGGCAAGAATTCAAGAAATATATGTTGAATGTTTTTGTATTTTAAAATGTAATCTCTCTGGTCAAATTCATCTTTTGGTGATGCACGTGGTTTGCCATTTCCTTACAATGTTGCTTTGACATCCCAATCTACTTTATATCTCAGGGATTGCTGGTATTCTATCCAGGACTAACCAAGTCCAACCTGCTTGCCTTGTGAGCCTCACAAAGGTTAGTCATATGCTGCCACCTGCTGGGTATCTGTCCCAAATATTCCCCCTAGATGGATTTTAATTCCTGTTATGGAGGGCACTGATTTGAGAAAGATAAAGTAGGAATTATTTAAGGTTTTAGAGTCTAGATTAAAATATTTATATTTCATGTTTTGAGTTATGTATTATGTTTTAAAAACAGTTTTTAAAGAAATATTTCATAGAGATTTTTGCAATGCTTGTTCCCTCTTCCTCTGACCATGGAGAATTTTCTTTTGTTGATCACACCAAATGAAAGTTATATGAGCTTCAGGCTTAATAAAGCGGCACTCAAAGATTTGTCACAATATTAAAAAGTGACATCAAATATAAAGCATAATGAATTAATTTTTGTTCACCAATTCAGTTTGTTAGTGATTAACCTGCAGGTATAAAAACTGTTTCTTGGCTTATACTTTAATTATAAAAATTGTAGTACACAATGGAAACATCAACATAGTATAAACATTATAAACAAATATGGCAAAATACTATTTTTTACCAGTAATTCTTAAATTAGTTTTAGTTTATTAGAACTATTCAAATGAAGGTTGACTTTCTTTTAAAAAATGAAATCTTTGTGTACATGCAAATAGCAAGGTAAAATTATGGTAGGGGTTATAGGAATACTTCTCCTTATTTTAATATTTGCTAGTCCTGCTTTTCTTGGACTTTTGATTCAGATTCCCAACTTCCCTGTATTTGGCTTTAATTGTCTTTCTCACTTCTCTCTTGTGGCTAGCAGAGTTGAGAACAGCATGGTTCTAGAAAGAAGATGGGCTCTACTAGGTTAACTGCAAAAGAACTATGTGAGAATGATGACCTTGCCACAACACTAATTCTTGACTCCTACCTTGGCTTTAAGACTCATAAAATGAATGTAAGGTAAGATCTAGGAATGGACATGGAATAAGTCTGAAAATTAAGATTGTAAATAGATAAGGCTTTTATATATTTGAATATTAGGTGGTGAGGATTGAGAGTAGAGGTAGTTGATTTACAATTGGGACCAGATTTTTGATTGTTGGTGGGCTCTGAATCTGGTAGAGACCTCCTGTGCTACAGCAGATTTGCAAGCACTAGTGTGCAGCTGAGATGGGAAAGATAAGCAGGTGGGGGAGAGTTGCAGCATGTATGTGATTGTTAGTGCAAGTAAGCTGTCAGGCACCTGAATTTTGAACACGTGATTGCAGGGGTGCTGCAATAACTATAACTTGTCCATTTAGCACCATTGTAATTTTGAATAGTTACTGAACTAATGCTTGTAAGACTACCTGAAATGAGAGGAAAAAATGTTACAAAATAAATTCTTTCATTTTTATAGCCCACTCCCAGCCATCAGGAGGAAGCACCATTTAAGGGAGGCAGTAGAAGCTTTCCGGAAGCGCAAGGACCTAGAAGCAGCATATCAAGCCTTGATGCAGGGTGGCTGGACCTGCCAGTATTTTGCAAATCGGAGCCATCAGCAGGAAGCTGCCCTCAAGACTCATGTACAATCCTGGTTTTTCCTGTTTAATGGCTGGAAAGCATGTTAAAGTCTGAAAAAGTTATTTATATACACTTTTTCATCCCAATCACATTCCTTTTGGATTATTACATTATGGCTCTTATCATCCTAGTCAGTAAGGCTGTTAGGGTAATGCGAGTTTAATTTAACACCATTCCAAACAATCAGGCTTGGAAAGGCTGTTCCATAACGAGTTATTTATTGTTAAAAGTGAATCACGGGGTATGTACTTGTAACATAAGCTGGCAGTGAAGGTCCACAGAGGCTGTGGATGAAAGGACCAAGAAATATTATTTTCTTCTTTTTTATCTTTTTTTGGTTTGAAGTTTTTAAGTATCTTCAATTGATGGGAATGTGAACTTGATAGAAAGAAAATTGTTTACGATTTGAGATAAATTTTATTTGGGAAGAGAGTAAACATATTCGTAGAAGAGACTGGAGCATTGTCTCTAACTTAGTACTCTCTCTCCATTGATTCTTCTAGTTAACTCCCTTGCAATGATTTTATTTTATTTATTTATAATTACACCTTTATTATTTTTTGTAAACACTTCAGGCAGAAAACAATGCAACAAACATATCTAATACTATTCTTCCTCTCTTCCCCCTCCCCCATACCCATCTCAGATTTTTCGGTACCTTCGCATTTTCCTTCCTGAGAGCGGTTTTGCCATCAGACGCTGTAGTCGATATTCCTTAGAAATAAATGGAGCCCGGGTGGTGTCTACAAAATCATGGTAAGTTCATACTGCTATTGCTTTCCCATGTGGAAAAATTATTAACTTGCATGCTGGATTATTCTAAGAAAGAGAAATAAATAGAAATAGAACTTTGATGCATACAACCCCAAAAATATATAAACCAATATTGAGAGGAAAATAAAGGGAGGGGCAAAGAGTGCTTTTCTGATAAGTGTAATTCATAACAGGGCATGTCCACTAGAAAAGCTTTCTTTCCAACTAGAATGCAAAGAAGTAGATAATAAAGTAGCCATGCATTTGCTCTTGCATGTTTTACTTAAGATTACAGCAGCATAATCCTCTGGATAGGTAAGGTTATTTTTTTTCCCTCTCCCATAAGGAGAAAGAATGATAAACTGGAGCTTTTAGAAGGCTACATTGCAGAACTGACAGAACCCGATGAGAGCCTCCTCCGAGCAGGTGAAAATGACTTCAGCATCATGTACTCCACCCGGAAACAGTGTGCCCAGCTTTGGCTAGGGCCTGCAGCCTTCATTAATCATGGTAGGTGGAAGCCTTCAGGTGCAAGCTAGAGAGGTAGTTGCATCAAACTGTTTAAATTGCTATGAAAATGATAATGGTAAGTCTCATATAACTGGTCTTATAACTTAGACCAACTGATGAGGAGAAATTAGATAGCTTTTTATCCCGAATCAGAGAGCAGTAATAAATAATATTCTAGTCAAGTATTTGGGAAATTGAATTTTCTATAGATTTCAATAGGGATACATCAGTACCAAACAGTGAAGAAATAGCGAACATACAGTTGTTATTAATGGGGCAGTACAGCAATCAGGATTCAGTTGAGAGTATATTATTCAGAGCTCATGTGGGAGTGCTCATTAGACCTGTTGACATTTCCTTAAACCCAGTGTGGCTTGGCTTGGGCTATTGTGAAACAAGGGAAAAACACAACTTCTTTACAGAATTGCTACTGGAGCTGTGTGAGTGTCTCCAGATCTCCAAATCATTTCCCCCCCTTCAAATCTGAAGTGCTGCATGGTCTTAATTACAGTATTAAGAATTAATAATCTCATTTCAGCTAGCTTTGTAAGTGCTTCTGACACAGATACAGAAAGACAGGACTCTATACTTAACAAGTTATTGGGTTGCCAAAACTTGCATTATTTTTCATTGACAGAATGTTTTAAAATCTATGAATCTTGATGTCTAGATACTGTTTCGGTTTGCTCTTACAAAAATGAATATATTTTCATAGATAATATGATTGACTAGGTAATAATGCTCAGGCATCTTTTATATTCATTACAACAGTCATTGTCTTTGGATAACATATAGCTGAATTGTTCCTACTAACGGTTTCTTTTTAGATATTTTTATATTTTAGTAAAAGGGCAAGAAAAAAGCATTGTAGTTGTAGCGAGTTGTTTCTTTGGAAATTTAAAGGCACTGAGGCTTAAAAGAAGGTCAATTGGTTCTAAAGAAATACAAAAGTCCTACTTATCTGCCCAGTTAATGACCGGACAGAAGCAGTTTCTTTGTAGATAGTGGCCTAATCATGTCACTCTGTATGTGCACCTGTGCAAGTTATCTCATCTGTTATTTTCTAAATTAAGCATTTGCCAAGAATTGTAATTTTTAGCAACTGGGAGGATATGTAGGTGCTAACAATCAGTATAGGTGGCCTGTAGATTAAAAATTAGTTTGCACTGTCTAAGGAACTTCTTATCTTAAATGCATTTGAACATCTCGTCAGGATTGTATGTTTTATGTTGAATAGAGGACTGTTTAATTATTTTGAATCTGGAGTCAAATTCCATAAACATTTCATCTTAAACTTGTGTCATTCATATAAAGACTAGTTATAAAAAGGCATTAAGAATAAGATGTTCTAAATTTACGTATCTGTTATTTATTCATTTTTCACATTTCTAGATAGCCAAAATGGGAGATGTTTATTTACCAGCTATTTGTGAGGCAATAGTCTTTTAAGAAAGCTTTCTTAGTTGTTAATTGCTTAAAATGCTGTATTAGTAAGGCTTTCAAATGACCAAGGGATTACCTGACAGATTTAGGGTTCAGAATTTAACTGCAAAAGACAATAATAAATTGAACTTTCTTGGAAGCTTCTCCTTATTCAGCCACAGAAGTCATAGAAAAATTTAACTTCCTTTCTGTATTTTAACGTTTTCATTAAGGTTTTAAGACATAAGGCACAATTGTTTTGCACATTATTGAGTGAGAGAGGTTTGTTATAATGTATTTATATGAATGACAAGTATGCTGCTTTGAGCTCATAACGTGGAAAACAGTGAAGATTTAAGCCAAATACAGTACTTTACTTTGATTGGATTTCTATAATTTATATGTCACCTACTCAATTGATTCAGATTTGTAAATGCTTCCAGATAAACCAAATGTACTGTTGAAAAAATGAGCAAATTTTCTCTGCTTCAGCTTCTGCTAAGAAGGAATACTTGTAATCCATGTTTAGCTCTTTTTTAAAATATTCCTTTTTCTTCTTATTGTTTCCCTGCAAAATGTAATTCCTACCCACAGACTGCAGACCAAACTGTAAGGTAAGCTGTGTTGATGTATTGTTGGGGCAAGGGATGCTGTTCATTAGAATACAAGACACTGAGCTTGGGGCGAGGCCTAATGTATTACTGACTGCAGTGAATAGGAATGAGAGGGAATATATTTGGGGAGAGGTAGAAATAGACCAGGAGCAATATATTGTAGTAGTGCCTGGAAAATACTTAGAAGGAGTTGTGATTGTCTGAGGCAGAAAAGTATCTCCTTGTAATCCTAGAAGCTCTACCTCATTAGTCTTCTAATTCTTTACTGGAGGCACAAGACTTTTTTCCTATCTTGAAAGCTGGAAATTTCCATTGTTTAGGATTGGAAGGAACCAAATTCCCTTTGATATCCTGTTTTGCAAAATTGTGCTACAAAGGCATAAGAAGTCTAAACAAATAGTTTTGAGAAAAAGCTGATTTGAATTGTTGACTTTCTGAAGGGGAAGAGGAGACTGCTGCATTCTCCTCTCCTACGAGTTTCTTGAATCCGCTTCTTTCCTTTCTGATTATCCTTTTTTTCCTGCTTTTTCTATCCCCAACCCATTGTTTGTGCTGTAGTTTGTCCCAATGGATGGGAACACTGCTTGTGTCAAGGTGCTGCGGGACATTGAGCCAGATGATGAGATCACATGCTTCTATGGTGACGGCTTCTTTGGGGAGAACAATGAATTATGCGAATGCCACACTTGTGAAAGGTGAAAATGGAAGGGAGTAGAATCTCAAATATTGGGAGTTGGTTGGGAGTTTAATTTCTGAGTTTCTGAGAAACAGTTGCAGGAAGGGAAAGCAAATAATAATCTCCATTAATTCTTGCCTCCATCTTCCCGTGCTTAAGCAATCATTCCTGGCAAGAAGTGCAGACTGCTTAATGCCTAGGTGTTAATAAGCCTTAGTTCTCAAGGGGTAGTTGCTAGCGAACTTAGGATTTTAAAAGGGGAGGGGCAGTATTTTTCTTCTATTATCACAAGAGCCCTGGAAAGATCGATGGTAGCATCTAAAGGCTAGGAAGAGGAAGTTATATCTGTTCTGACACAGAGTTTTATCAGTGGGAAATCTCTTCATCCTTAGGTTACATTTATCATGTCTTAATTTTTCATGCATTTGGCAAGTGCCTTGGAGTTTGTTTTCTCGAAGGATAGAAAAGGATGTACAAATATTCTGAGTAAGCAATGATCTTTTTGATTAATGCTGGGCTGCTCCTGATACTGTTTTTCATTCTCAATTTTTCCTTAGGAAGGGGGAAGGAGCTTTTCGCCTCCTGAATCGGACTCCATTGCTAGCTACCTCAGTCAGTGAGAAATACCTACTGAGAGAGACAGACGGCCGTCTGCAGAGGTGGAAAAATCAGTCTTGCAAACTTGCTCAACGTAATGTGAAAGTGGGACACAAAGCCCGGCGCAGGAAATCACAATTACATGGTGAGATACCCAAAAATACTAAACTGGAATGGATTTTGTGCATCATAGTGATGTGCAGGGCAGTATGGTTTGCTTATCACCTGTAATGTAAGCTAAAGTCCATTATAATGAAGACTGTTGCATCCCTGTCAGCCTTAGGGTTTGTTCCACAGCAGTAGTTATCCCAACTCTTTTTGTGGTAGCAAAAATAAAGTAGTAATTTATTTTTTATTAAAGATACTCAAGAACTATTCTAGATGCAGTGTTAGATTAATGCCTGGCAGAACTAATTGGGTAGCCTAGCATGCTTCCTGCATTAGGAAATGTAAGCAATGTTCAGATATTTGGCTCTAAAGTGGGAAAGATAAGCTATCCTGTTGCTGCCTCCTTAATGTTTCCTGGGATCTTGCACTTACTGTGTGATTTCAGGAAAATGTGCAGCTTCTCTGTGAGACTGCTGACAAGTACAGTGAAGTTACCTATGCCAGATTTGTTTTAAAGTGTCAAATATTTACATGTTCGAAGAAAGAGTTTGTAGGATTGTGGATGTTAGCGTCGGGGTGGATAATGAAGCACTCATACACTTACTCCATCTTCTTAAAGCCCTTGAAAAATCCAGGGAGAAATGGAAGTTGCCTGTTGAGTAGTGAAGATATGGCAGCAGTAGTTAAGAAGAAGAAACTGGGAAGTGGAGTGACCTTCTTATAATTGATACCTCTTTTCCTTTTCTAGGTGCTGTACACAGATATACCACGCGCTGGTATTTTAAGATGCTCAAGCCTTTATATATCCCAGTGCACAACTGCTTGGCCTGCAGAACACGTGGATGCAAGCTCCGTAAGCAGCCTCTGGTGTGTCTGCTTCGTTGTCCTTCTCCTGTGTTATCTGTATTGCACCTCAGGCAGTCTTTGGGAAACAAGAATTGCTACTCCAAGGCCCAGCAAAGCTGCTCTCTTATAAAGATGCACAATTGCTCTGAAAACCCTGGCTTGGCCAACCAGGGAAGCCTGGTAGTGAATCTTGGGAAGAGAATTCCCTTGGACTGGGCAAGGTTTCATAGGGAAGTAGCATGTGACATTAAGGAGGAAAACACCAATCAGGAGTTTAGCCAGGGGACTGAGGAATATGATTCAAGGGATATGGAGAGTCATGCTGATGTTAAAGAAACCTATGAATCAGGATCTGGGGTTCTCCATTCAGGAGATCAAATCCCCCTTGATTCTTCAGGTTCTCTTTCATCCAGTCAGTTCTTGTGCAGAACAAGGAGCACGGCCCAGCGCCAAGCTCAAGATTTGCCCCAATCTCAGTTGTCATTACCGGTGGTAGACCCCAAGCTTTCCCAGTATGCTCACGTCCGCCTGGAAGGCCCATCTTTTGGAGGCAGGCAGTGCTGGCAGCAGCCTCCTTCAGACAAGACGGAGAAGGAACAAGCGGAGGAGCAGCATCTTCCTAAGCGGATGGTTTCCTTTCCTCCTTTTGTTCCACCCAAACGGCTTCGACTGGTAGTGAGCCATGGTTCCATCAACCTCGAGGTAGCTGCAAGCTCCTGTGAGGAGATGTCCTCTGATCTGGCTGATCTTCTGTGATTGAAAACAAGACTTTAGCTTCTTATTGAATTTACCCATGATAACCATCTACCAGAATTTGCCTGAAATTATCCATCTTTTTGTTGTGCCCTTCTCCCCATCACCTTGTATGGGTTGATAACATCTCTTCTGAAGTAATGTCCCCAGGTGAGCACAAAGCTGTCTGTGCTAAAAATGCAGCCTTGTGTTCGACTCCTACTTTTTTCCATTGAAATTGATATTTCAGTTATTGTTCCAGAGTACTTCCTTTATCACTTCCTCACTATTCTTTTTTAAAAAAAATATTCTCCACTACTTTGCCAAACTTCACTGTATAGTCTTTAAACCTAAGCCATATAGTAGACTGCATGGATGCTTTGGATTGCCTCCTGGTCTTTTCTTTGAACTGTACTTTCTCTCCCACAGAGTCCTTTCATGTCTCTACTCTCAATATCTCCATGCTCTGGTTTATAGCTCTGTAGTCATAGACTTCTTGACAGATGGACATGGTATTTTGGCATTTATTGTCTCTACAAAGTAAGGCAAAATTGGTAAAGGCAAAGTAAGGCAAAAGTGACTTGTGGAGAAAAGAAAACCAGCATCTAATCAGGGAAGTCTCTTTAAAACTTATTGTGAGAAAACCAGCAACCAGAAGTGCACATTGGCATGCAGCCTAAACTGTTCAGTCAATTTAGCCTGAAGGCTGCTCTTTGCTAAACAGGCTTATATAGGAAATTAAATGTTCTTGCTCCTCTTCTTTTGCCGTCTCACTGTTTGGGTGCCTATTGTTACAAAACAGCTAATTTTCTAGTTTTGGAAGCTACTTTTATATTAGTTAATCTGCGTGACTTGTTCCTTCTCCCAGTCAGAGTTTTAAACAGGTGTCTGCTGGGGCTTTTTAGAATCTTAATGAACTTTAGATATTCAGGTGTTTTATATTTGATAAAGTTGAGCTGCTTGGCTCAGGGGCATTGCGATAAAGCGGCTTCCTTCTGTGAGAGGCTGATGAACAAAATAAAAGTTCTACTCAGTTTAATGTGGCCTAACTCGGTTCAAAGTCACATATGGTAAGTGGATTTGCTGTATATTTTTCCCATTCATCTTGCCATGACAGGATTTTGAACAGATAGGGCACATTCTGGTAGAAATCTGAATGCAAGGTATATGGGAAGAGGTGGTGGCAATTGAATGGGTGAAACATTGCGGTCAAGCTTTTCCTTTAAATGCTTGCTTTGTTTTGAAATTTTGTGAAATCCTTTGTGGTGTTGACTTTGGATATATATCCAAGAGTCTTAGGACAGCCTGATGTTCCTTTTCCAACTCCTCCTTTTTTGTTTGTTTAGTATTGTAGTTTGGTGCAGTTAGCGTTAGAAAAGCTTGTCTAGATGACTTGAAGGTCATGTTAAAATGGGGGTTAAGCTGTGCACATTTGAGAATAAATTCCAGTAAACTTAGATTTTCTGTTAAATACTTATGGGTTGAATCCAGCATAGGTTCTTCAATCTCTGAAGTTGGAAAATCTGAATTTTAGAGCTTGTAGAGTAGCAACTAGTTTGTCTGGCATGCATTTTTGGTCTGAGATACATAATGAATTGCAATTCTGGGTTTTTCATTGCTCTGGAAAATAGAGCAATTCCTGGGAATTTTGAAAGTAGTTTTTAGGTACTAGCTTTGAAAAGCTAGAATGAGCTGATACTGTTCAACCTGTACTGAGAAGGAAATCTTAAGAAGAATCTCAAACAATGCACATCTGTGTAAAAATATCAAAGAAATAATACAGGCGCAGAGAGAGTAGAAACAACAGTTTTCCACAAATTGATTGGGAAGGCATAACAATAGCAAATTTTCGGTAACAATTTGAATATTTTCCTATAGGTGATTCATATGATTGTCCAGAATTACCACTGTCTGTGGACATTCTTCCTTTTACTCTCCCAGACCTGTATGAAAAAAGATAGTTTAAAAAATGTTAGTGAATTTGATAAATGTGGTCCTTAACTTATGACCATAATTGGAACTAGAATTTTAATCGCTAAGCAATGCAATCATAAAGTGAGACATAATGTGACCACATTACTCAGTGACCACAGTCCTGGCAGTTCCTGTCACTGTGGTTAAGCAAATTTTACTGGTCATTAGCCAAGGACCCAAGCTTTCTGAGATTGGTCCCTTCCAGACCTGAGCCTGTCTATTTGCCCTCCCCCCCCCCCCCCCCCCAATCTGCGCTTTTGGCTGTCATGCACTCTGCCTTGGAAAACTGCAGCTGTTCCAATTCTAGTTGCCCTCATCATCTGGCACTCTGAGACCCCTACATTGCCCCAGCTGAGTTTTGCTGCCATCTTCTTGCTTGCTTTGCTGATAAGGTTTACCCACTGTGGCTATTGGGCAGAACTGGGACTCTCTTCAAGGTTGTGGGTGGGGGGGGGGGAGCACGAAGTCCATTCCAGAGCTGAAACATTCCTTTGCGCTGTGCTCCTGGGGACAAATAGGGCTGGCTTTGTGCTATAAAAAAAGGTCGGGGGACCACAAATCAGCAGGGTTTTTTTCCTTTTACATAGTGTAAAGCCAGTCCCATACATTCCAGAGCAAGTGCAAAGGGGCGTTTTGTTGCGCTGTGGCCCCTTTAAGCTGCTTTGTCCTTTTTTTTTTTTTGCAAAGCTGGCCTCAGCCCAATGCAGCACAACCACCAGGCCTGACATACCTTGTCAGCAGTAGAGCAAAAAAAAAAAGTGAAGGTCAGCTGGGGCAGCAGAGGGCCAAATGGGAATAGATTGTGAGGGGAGGGGGAGGGGGATAGGCAATGGAAGGAGTTGAAGTGCCCCTGCGGTGGTAAGTGTGGGCAGCTGCTAAGCATCTGAAGTTTGATTATGTGACAGGGCACTGCCATGGCTGTAAGTTCAGGCATGGGTCGTAAGTCCCTATGTTCAGCTTCATTGTAACTGAATGCTTGCTGAACAAATGGTCGTTAAGTCAATGACTACTTGTATCACATTGCTCACTAAAATAATTGAGACATAGCTGAAATTGTACATCTTTTTCCTGTTCTGTAAACTTGCTTTATATTTGTGAAAATTTGAACATAAGACACATTTTTCTTTCCCCAAAGTTCTGTACGTTAGTAATCATTTTATATTTCATAATAATTATTATGAAATAATAATAATTATTCCATTGATTATTCTTGTTAATTGCACATTGTTGTTGGTTGCATCACAGAATGTGTGATTCACTATGTATGATGCTATTTTAATGCCTTTATGTGAGTGTCTATGAGAATAGTTTTGACCTAAAGGTGAGATGACGTCTCATTAGTTTTTGAATTTTCTTCTACAAGATGTGCATTTTCATCTGTGTATCAGCGTAGATATATGTACTAAAAAGAAATAGAAGTTTTAGTGGTTGTTCTGACTTTGTGGCCCCTTTTAATTGGGTGCCCAGACTTGCTTTCTTGCTTGCTACTTTCCACTTATGGATGTTCCATGTTAGTTAATAGTTGGAGACTAGTGGCACAGCCTTTAGATAGTGACTGTAATGGGGGGGAGGGGAGAGAGGAACAAAGAGGGCAAAAGTTGGTCAAGGGTTTTGTGTGGGGAAAGGTCAGGGGTGGGAAGGGTGGATGTTGCTAGTCAGGATACTGTACAATCTCTGGAAAGACAGACTGGGGCTCAGTTTTCACCTTTCTGTGCCTCTCTTTCCCCCATCTTTCCTGGTGGGTTTATGGTTTGTGCTACCTCATTTGGGAAAGAAAGCATCAAGGCACTCTTCCATCTCTGACTTCAGTCTTCTTTCAGTCCAGTGTCCGTTAAGTCCTGTCATTTCTTTTCCCGCTTTCAGATTTTAAAAAAACATACATGTTCTCATGAGGTGGAGTGGTAGCAGATCCAGGTTTTTTTTGTTTTGTTTTGTTT
Source organism: Coluber constrictor foxii (assembly GCA_038048745.1). NCBI lineage: Eukaryota > Metazoa > Chordata > Lepidosauria > Squamata > Colubridae > Coluber > Coluber constrictor. Next base: position 57,400,766 of record CM075961.1, on the reverse strand, counting down.
TGTTTTTTGTTCTAGCATCCTGTATGGGTAAGTTTTTAAATCAGCCTCTCCAGGTTCAGCCTCTGCTTGTTTCCCTGATAATACCATGGTTTATTACATTGCTTCTTCCATCTTTTATAAGATTTTTCAAATATGCTTTTGGCCTGGAGCCACTCTATCCCCATTTCAAAAGAAAGATTGAATTCCACTTCTCCATAAAAATTGTGCTCAGGAGGGTATGTTAAGATACCTTGATTTTCACACAGCTGGAAAAAATAAGCAACCTGGATACTGGGGACGGTCTCTGATTGGCTGGGTTCCTCAGGGAGTGGTTTGGTAGAACCCTGTATATCATTTTCTGCCCCAGGTTTTAACTACAGTATATCAGTCCAACTACCTGCCTTTAGTGGTGGGGTCATTGCAAACTTGCTTCATTAGGAAACAAATTGCTCCTAATATGCACTAATACGCACTAACTAGGGTTGTGGGGAATTTGCTCCATTGTACTACCCCATCACTCAGCATGTTTGAAATACTTAATTTAAGTGGATAATTCTTCCAGAACTACATAAGACAGAGTCCAAAAGGGGTAACATGGAGCATATTTTCAGGGGCATGTGTACTCTGCTAAAAAAGGAAGAAAAAGAAAGAAAGGAAGAAAAAGTAACATAAACTGAGCTCTGAATTTGCATGAATTATGATAATGAATTTGTAGGCCTTTTTTTGTAACATGGGCAACATGTTACAGGAAATTTGGCCACAGGAAAAATTGATTAGTACGTCCCATCTAGCCTAGCTGGTCTTACCTTTACTGTCATCCCAGTGTCAAGGGGCCAGGACTCGTTAGATGGAAGAATTTCAACAGGACCTGGACTCAAGGTCAAATCTTGCATTGGTACAGTATGATTGAGTGCATACAGCCCTGGGTGTGTATTAGTTTGGTCTGAGCAGGCCTGAGAGAGGGTGGGGAGGGTAAGAGGGTTGTCTGTATTTTTAATGGTGCTATATTTGGAAGGGTTGATGGAGGTTACTCTCAGCTCCAAGTGTGGAAATTTGAGGCCTCAGGGTATTTCCTGCCCCATGATCAGGCCGGTATCCTGAAGTGGGGTAAAGGCAGAAACTTCTGTTTGTATTTTTAATGGTGTGTGTTAGGGGGGAGGGGGTGCATAATACTTTTTAAAATACTTGATTGAAATAAACTCTTCTAAAACTGCCCCGTTTCTTGATGTTGTGATATATTTACTGATTGAATGACAAGGCTTAATGCAAATCTGCTTCTTGTAAGATTTATTTGCAGAATTACTTCAGATATAACAAATGCTAGTTTAAAAATGAACGTTTAAAAACTATTTCATTATACAGACAGATAAAAGAATGCTAAGGACAATTAGACTCAATGTGTATTCTTCTTTCTTAAGGTAAGTCGAACATTTTAGACAGATTAAATGTCTTGTAAACATAACTAAAAGAAGTATACCTGTGGCATAATTGAAAATGAAGTGTCATTGTTAAACAATTACATAATATTCACCTGAGGACAATAGATAGATTGTTCTTCCTTCCCATGCTTTGGTAAAAGTTTGTTTTGAACCCAGGAAATTTTAAGCCTAACCAAACAAGTTTGATAACAAAATAAAAATGCTTGACAGCTTTGAGGATAAATTTGATGTTATGAGTGTTGAACAATGTTTAATAAGATACTTTATTGTCTCTTGTCTGCAGGGCAACTTAATGTAGGCATATTTCAGTTCAGTTCTTTTATTATTTTGTCATGAATCCAAAATAAAAGTATAAAAATAATAAAAATATACATTTATATGCCCTTGTTTGCATGCATGAATTAAAAAGAAAATATTTTAAATAAAAATAGGGCCCTAAATACAATAGATTGCATAATATGAATATTTATGAGTCTTCACAATTAAAAAAGATTATAGTTTAATACTTCCCAATAAATAGATTAGTTATCTAATTCTGTCTTTCCTATTGGTAGATATTTTAAAGAGTTGGTATGGATGGTCTTATCAATTTATAAAATTTTAAATCATCCGTACATATTCACAGTGAAGAATTTTATTTAAAAAACCTCTGCAAAGAGTTATAGTATCTTTAAATTTTGATATTGAATTACTTTCTTTGTGAAGCTTAATATTTACTTTTTAAATATTTATTAGAAAAATATTTAATTTTCTAATCATCTATCAGATATTTAATCCATAATGTTTAGTTTCAGTCAAAAAGGGAAAGTAACAATGTGAAACATAAAACCAATATATTAAAATAATTTGCTTATTCAGTTGAAAAGGTAAATGTCAGGTTTCCCTTGTCCACTTGTGTCTGACTATAGGGGGGTGTGTTCATCTCAGTTTTTTAGCTGAAGACACTTCTATGGTTGTGTGACCAGCAGGACTACAGAGCCGAGGTGGGCAGTGGTTAGAGTGCTGTACTGCAGCTACTTCAGTTGACTGCTAGTTCAGCAGATCAGCAGATCAAATTTCACCGGCTCAAGGTTGACTCAGCCTTCCATCCTTCCGAGGTGGGTAAAATGAGGACCCAGATTGTTGGGGGCAATATGCTATTTAGTATACTGTCGATTGTTGTAAGCCGCCCCAGAGTCCTCGGAGAGTGGGCGGCATAAAAATAAGATTAATAAATAAAAAATATAGTATACGCGAAGATGCACTGAATGCTGTTATCTTCCTATCAAAGTGGTATCTATTTGTCTGCTTACATTCACATGCTTTCAAACTGCTAGTTGAGCAGGAACTGGAGCAAGGAATGGGAGCTCACTCAGTGCTCAGGTCTCAAACCCAGATTGTCCGGTTTTTTGCTGACAAGTTCAGTGTCTTTAACTGCTGAGCTATCGTGCCCCCACTTAGGCCGTAAGACAGTGCAATAACCACTGTTGTTCATTTGTAAAATTTTTCAGGACACATCCACTTAAATTTTATATAACTCTTCTTGGCCACTTTTGAGGAAGTAGTTTCAGGGTTTTTTTACTTCATGGGCGAGGACTGCAACATTCTAGCTTTTTGCTTGTTTTATAAAAGTACATCTTTCTATAAAAAAAGTACATCCCTCTACAAAGCTATTTGTCTATTTTCCAGTTTATGCTCACATTATAGAAACTTTCATTATGAGATGGTCCCAAGAGATGTAGTCAGAGGTTGGTGCAGAAAATACTTAATTCTGATCCTTTTCCGATCCTGTGTTTATCATGCCATCCACCATCAATTCTCTTGGTTCTTCATGCAGGCATATCTAACATTAAATGGATATTCATGTGCTACTTGAGTAAATACTGTTTTTGAACCCTTCGTTGTATTTTATAAATATTCCAGGCATGCCTTAAGTATTGTGGGAAAACTGGAGAAATGCACAATTTCTACGTAAAAATACTACACAGAAAATGTTAGTTTACCCTGGAATTATTACTGTTCAAAACACTCTATTAATACCACAGGATGAACAAAACTGCTCTTTGGTTTTAACAGTTTGTCAGATGTTTTCCTGACCAGTATTGGAAATAAAGCTAAAGGCCATGATTCAAGGATACAACTCTTCATAAGCTAGTTTTACTGTATGTGGAAGAGCAGACTGCTTAGCAAAATTGCAGGCACCTGTGCTGCTTGCTTTCCCTCTCTTGAGTCGCCTTCCCAGTGTCAATACCACAGAGTTGCCAAAAAGCTTCAATCTTCAGACAGGAGCGAGAGGAGACAGGTAGTTTTGGAGCTCTGCAGCCAAATAAAGGAATACATTTTTCCGTAAGAAGTGGACAGTCCAAAAGAAAGGAAAAGAAGTAGCAGCCGAGCAAGTTGAAGCATAATATAAAAAGTACAAGAGCTCAGGCATGGGTGTTTTCATTGGGTGCTACTTTAGCATAAACATTGGTACTTATGAGGAAAAGAAGGAAAATTGAGACTGCAAAAAAACCTGACTTTTTAAAGAATACAGTGCAGCTCCCACTGCTGAAGAATGGGATAATGCAACATCTTGGAACTGAAGATGGCCCACCCAATTTTCCGCAGCTCACAGGTGGTTAAAAATGTGAATATTACACTGGTCTGCCTTCCACATGAATTGTCAAGGCTAGAAAGGGTGACCTGACTTCATGCAGATGTTTACAGAATAGTGAGGGTAAACCTATGACATGGGTCAAAGGTGATATGCATCACAATATTTCGAGTGACAAACGAGTGTTCACTAACACCCCACAACAGCTATTCTTGAAAGCACAACCTATTCTCATGATTTTCAGAGGATGTGGAGGTCACATTAAAATAGGGCCGTGATGGCGAACCTATGGTACGAGTGGGCACGTGAGTGTTGCCCTAGCTCAGCTCCAGCGTGCATGCGCGCACCAGCCAACTGATTTTCAGGCCTTCCGGTCCCACCGGAAGTCGGGAAACTGGCTGTTTCAGGCTTCCCAGGTTCCTAGAAAGCCTCTGGAGCCTGGGCAGGGGAAAAAACGGGCCCACCGTGCCATCGCATGCCAAAAGCAGGGGAAGTGGGGGGGGTCATGTGCGCATGAGCGGGAAGGTGAGGCACATTGAATTATGGATGTGGGCACATGCACCCGCGACCCCCCACATTCCCCCGCTTTTGGCACGCGACGGCAAAAAGGTTAGCCATCGCTGGAATAGGGTGTGCTCTGGCACAGCCTTCAGAAGTTTCATGAAAGAGTTAACTTATTTTATGAGCTGCAGCTCAACTCAGATGAAAAGAAACCTGGGAAGAAACATGTCAAATCACTCAAAGTTCTCTTAACTATAAATGTGGCTGGGAAATTCTTATGAAAATTACTTAAAAGTAACACTAAGCGTCACACTGGGCAAATGAAGGAAGTCAGAATTACACAGATTTCAGTAAGGTTAATGCTAGTTTGGGGGGTGTTTTGGAGGGGGGTAGGGGTAAATAATTACAAGAGGATATTTTCATCCTCATTAATAGTTATTTATAGTGGAGCTTCTTGAAATATTTTAAATGTTTTTCCTCAGAGTTTTCCCCATCTGGGCTGGATTGCTGCCAACAGGCTCACTTCCTCTGGATGCTTTAAAATTACTTACATCTGTGTTTTTTCTCTCTTCCTGTTAGTCACTTCCCTGTAATCTCTCACATCTGCTGAAATGTACTATTCTATGATTGAAGGGCTGGGCTACAATTTTTGCCTTTATTCCCCCCCCCAGGAGGATTCTTCCCAAATGCTTTCTTCCCCCATACCACATAAACACAAAGAGAAAAATGGGGCAGAAAACATCAGCCCTGTCTGAATGTCTGTGGAGATTCTCAATCATCCAGGCTGTTTTTGGATGAGTAGCGAAATGTTTTCAAAGAAAACCAAGAATTCCAGTTGTCTTTTGGAAAAAGCACCTTTGGGACATCAGTACTGTCTATTTCTGTGATACTACCACAGTCTCTTGTCACTGCGATCCTCTGAAAGCTCTGAAGGTCTTTCTTACTCTTGCTTCAGATGACCACGGGAGACCAAAGATGGAGGAAATGGTGTATGACCACAAGGTCTTGATTTTTCAATCCACGATGTAGCCTTCTTGTCAACCTTTCTTTTGACGGAATAGAGCTCACTGCTGTAATGGGCTTGGAGATCTATTATCTCTTCTCTTCCCAGAGTAAAGATGATGGCTTGTCAAGGGCAGCCTCATTGCTAGTGCTGGCTGACCCAAGAATGCTTCTGCATCATCGTGACTAGAGCAGAATTTTTTAAAATGGCCATTTCATATCAGAGTCTACTTAAACAATCAATCTTGTTGGCAGATTCTTTGGTCCATCTCCATGAAATGCTGGAAAAAGTTACCTGTAACTTAAATGAGATGGCCTCAGCAGGTAACAACTACTGACTGCCCTCGGAGAATCATCACAGTTATGGTGAAATGCTCCCATGAACTACTATGGCCATTAGGTGGCACTGTAATATCACAAAATGTACAGGGCAGAATTGAAATACTTTTTGCTTTGACTACTTATGCTTTTCTAACAATTGTAGGCTGCTTGTCTAAGCGGATTTTTATCACCATTTAATTACTGATTGGATTCATTTTAGTCGATCTGCAGCAGGAAAAAAAAAACAAGTCAATGAAGGCTATTTTAATGTATGCTGATTGGTGTACATTTACTGTGACAATAAAGTATCTACTCCGCTCCTGGGGTTGAGCTCAACTCTGAGACCTTCCCTTCCCTAAAATGAATTTTTAATATACCTCATGTCACTTATGCCTAAAATAAATCAGACATAAAACAAAATTAGAAAAATGGTTCTTATCTCTAACATGCACTCTTATCTACTGCAATTTTCCTGCTTTATGAGAATAGCATGCAGTCCTGGTGCTCCTCTTGTGATCTTTATCCCTGGAGAGTGAGCAGATGGAGGTCTCAGTTGAAATGGAGAAACATTATATGCAGTAATAACTGCAGTGATCCACTTAACAAGTGTGGCAAAATTCACTGAACTGTCTCGCTTAGCAACAGAAATGTGGGGCTCGATTGTGGTCATAAATCGAGGACCACTCATATTTCACCTTCTGAGGACCTTTCATGTGCCTAGAACTGGCTTCTCTACAGATGGAAATCTGTTTCTCTGTACAGTTCACTTGCACAGCTGAAGGAAAATACTTCCCGCAATGAAAACACATTGCTGAGTTTCACAGAGATGGAAGACTTGCAGTAATTTTGTCCTGGGATGGGAAGAAGGGCAAACCACAAAATTGGAAGGTGGTAAACTCACAAGAATCGATTGTGTGCTACTGTATTAAATCAGTGTCAATTCTTAGCAGCCACGAAAAGCCAAGTTCAAATGATCTTGCTTCAGACACATTTTGTAAAAATCTATCTCTCCGGAGATGTCATTAATGGTAGGAAAGCTGGAAGGAATGAGAAAAGGACAACCAGCAGTAAGGTGGACGGTCTCAGTTGCAGAGGATATTCGCACCATTAGAAGATCTAAAGAAGCAGATTGGGGACAGATCCATCTGGAGGAAAATCTATGTGGTCTCTAAGAGCTTGGTAAATTCACAACTCTATGTCACCATAAAATGGGAGATTGGCATATTGTGGGGGGCACAGAATAGTGTGTTTAGTTCAGAAGATAAAAAGTAACAAGAATGTGCTTATTGTATGGTATTAAATTAATTAGAGGCTTAATGATGTTTTTAGCCTGTGCAAGCAACGTGAGTTTCATAGGAGGATCAATATTTTGAACTGAATAAGGACTCGAGTAAAATGTGCAATTTGCTGAGTCTATTCCCTTCTAAGATTGATAAGTAATTAAAATGAATAAAGCATTTTTTCTACAGATTTTGAAAATGTGTACATAATATCTTGTGACATAAAGTGGCTGCATTATGCATCTTATCGGTAAATACTGTTAACCTAAATTGCTTAGGAACCGGCTATTTTTAAGAGGTTGTCTTGTGGATGTACTATATAAATGTTCCTTGTTACAAGCTTTAATTTCTTATGAAAAGTGCCCAAGTCTTTTGACTGGCACCCTTTTCATGTATGTATGTTTTGCTTTGTTGCTTTGCATTTGGTCTGGGGTTTTATTTGTAGATTCTTAGTCTGTTAAAAGTTAGATGCTAGGAGATTTTATCTCATGTTTATGGTGAATGTTTATTGTGAAGCTTAGCAGCAGAGAGACATCAGGGACACCTGACCAATCCCAGTCCAGACAATATGAGCTAAATTCTTCCACCTACTGAAGCATAAACTAACAAAATGGATTTGCATGTCAAAATAATAGTTTCCATCTTGAAAATGTAAGTTCAGGAAGACATGGAAGGGATGACAACTCAGTCTGAAAAAGTCAGAAGTGAACAGGATGAAATTTGAATGCAATAACAGTGGAGAGATGTCAACACTTCCTCCTGCCTTAAAGCAATAGGCCCTTGGTGTATTAAACTGTTTCTGAACCTTATGAGATTCCCCATGCTTAACTGGGGAATTCTGAGGGCTGATGTCCATACATCTTCCAGTTAACAAGGTTGAGAAACAACATTGTGTTATATTAGCAGGAGAAAGAAGCATTAACTATGCCCACTTGCATTTTGGTTTTTTCAGTTGTCAAGATTTTTCTTGTATTTGCAGTAAACAGTTTATTGATGCATTTGACTTTGAATCACTGCCTGTAAAGCATCTCATTTCAGTATTTCTTTGAGGGGTGGGAGGGAGGGAGGGAGGGAGGGAGAGAAAGAGATCTCATTCTCATTTCCTAATCATGCAAAAAGAAATGTTTAAAGGTGTTGGCATACAGTTACTACTTTTGACTATAAAGTGACTGCTAGTGATTTTTTTTTTTTGAAGAAAAATTTAGAATCTGTGCTGTCACAAATGTATCTGATTAAGTAGGTAGCTTTATTTCATATCCATTTGGATCCAAGACCATTCAGAGTGGCTATAACCTGACACCTGGCATATGGATAATATAATGTAAGCAGTTTAAAAAGCAACCTTCTTGGTGTCTTTCTGACAACATAATTATACCTCATGACTGAGGCTAGGAGTAGGGGAACATTAAGGTAAGGTAAGGAGTTTTTGGCAGGAAGTAGAATGATGTCCACAGATAAAAATGAGGTTGGAGACCGTGAAATTGGGTAGCCAGGTTAAAACTTTTCAGTCTTGGAATTAAAAAATGGTGGTGCACAGGTTAGAGTACAGTACTGCAGGATAGCTCACCTGACTGCTAGCTGCAGGTCAGCAGATCAAATCTCACCCGCTCAAGGTTGACTCAGCCTTCCATCCTTCCAAGATGAGTAAAATGAGGACCACGATTGTTGGGGACAATATGCTAACTCTGTAAACTACTTAGAGAGGGCTATAAAAGCACTATGAAGTGTATGTAAGTCTAAGTGCAATTGCTACTGCTAAAAGGACATATGGTCCAAAACTGCATCTGGACGGATGGATTAGGAGGCAAAGTCCTGAAAGTTGAGAAATGTCCTACTCCCAGCTCAAATAAAATAGTTTTAGTGGGGAATATTGATGCTTCTCTAATTGGGATTCTTGTCAAAAAGAATGCTGCAGGCAATTCTTTTAGATCAGGGATGGGGAACTATGGCCCTTTTATGACCCATGCACGAGGCTTTTATGATTGTTGGGAAAAATTTCAAACAATTATGAATGCACCAAGACCACAGCCATGATTCGTTTTAGGATTAATTGTTGAGCTATCTTGTGTAGATAGGAAGCCATATAAATGTGATGACAGAAGCAGAGAGAGAGAGATACTGTAGGCTGGTAGGTAGGTAGGTAGGTAAATTAGATAGATAGATAGATAGATAGATAGATAGATAGATAGATAGATAGATAGATAGATAGATAGATAGATAGATAGATAGATAAATGATAGATAGATAGGCAAAGAGGCAGTCCCAGAACCAGCAACATCTGGGAGCTGGGCAGGGGACAGAATGTATCTGCCCTCAGTGTGGAAGGATTGCCACTCTTGAATTGGCATTTTTAGTCACACTAGATGTTGTTTTAGGACCTCTTTCCAGAGCACGATACCATAGTCTCTTGAGACTGAAGGATGCCAATGAAGATGGCTGGCTCAGGAATTCTAGGACTTGAAGTCCACAAGTCATAAAGGGGCCATAGCTCCCCACCTTTTTTTTTAGATGATGTGGACATTTTTCAGGCTGATCCTGGGACAGGATCACTGAATGGGAGGCTTAGAAATCTGGCCTTGACAAGAGAAATGAGATTTGCATTTTGTATTAAGATACCAACCCTCTCAACCCCCAGCCCCCAATCATGATAAAAGACTCACCCTGTAGTGTGCTATTAGTTATGACATCTTAACAATTTTTTAGTTTGCCAAGGATAAAACACAACAAGATCACAGAAAATATGAATAATACAAGTATAGCAATGAATGCTAATGTGGACATACCCCATTTCTGAGAATGGAGAAGTTCCAGAAGTTCCCAAATTTTCATTTTAGTTGATTAGTCAGAGGATATATATATTGCTTCACTAACACTTGGTTTATTTACATATTAAAATATCACAACAGCTGAGGCTAGTGAATTTGTCAGAGCGTAAAAAGCTAAGCAAAAACCAACCCAGTCAGTATCTGGATGAAAGGCCATGAGGAATCCTAGGGCTGAATAGAATAACTGAAAGAAACTTATGCAGAAGAAAGCTATGGCAAAAACAAATCAATGCTTTGAAAGAAAATTATAGGTGTCACCAGTTGTGGATTTCAACTGAAGAGAACCTTTATTTGATGGCAGTGTTGCTCAACCTTGGGAACATTAAGATATGTGGACTTGAACACCCAGAATTCCTTAACCATGCTGCCTGGGGAATTCTGGGACCTGAAGTCCTTACATTTTATTGTCATCATGGTTGAGAAACACTGCTTTACAGACTAAGTAATGTAGTACAACATCAATAGTCTAGGACAAAGGTATTGAACTCGCAGCCTGCATCACATGCTGGTTCTGCCCCTGCTCAGGTTAGCAAAGGGGGGAAAAGTCCTGATACGTCACGTGATGCCACCATGATGACATGGTCTAGGAGACCCTTGTACCCATTCAATCTGATTTAACGTCTTGGAAATATATCTCAGTCTTCATTATTTATTACTCAGGGCTCTTCTCCATGGCAACCTGAAGCTGCTGGTCTCCCATGGTGAGACCAGTTTATTCCTTCAATTTTAGAGTAGGACATACTAACATAGTGATCCATAACTGTAATAAAGATTTAAAGTTGTAAGGAATAACAGTATTCTAAGCTTCAGGCTCTCCACTTAAAGTGACTCCGCTTTGTTTTTGGAAAAAGAAAACCAGAAATAAAAAGGAAGAATTCCAAAAGTAGGTTCAGGAAGCAGGTTTTGCAGGATTTAAGAGTTCAGAAGCTAGCACTGACTATCCTTTTCTGTGTGCCGGCTCCACCTGACAAGGCAATTGACTTGCTCTCCAACTGCTCCTTTAAGATGTGAATTGAAAGGCCAGGTAAGAACTACGAATATGACTTCATAGTGGGGTTTCATGAAATACTTCTTTGCAACTTGAAAGACAAACTTCCAATGGAGGTTCTTCAGAGGAGCATGTATCAACCATGTCTTGGGGTGTGTAAATCCGATGGCACTGACTGATTTACCACAAGGAGGTAGTCTTTGTATGAATGGGTTAGAGAATTCAGGATTTATTCTGAAGTGTACTCTGTCTAACACTCTGCCTGCTGTTTGTCTAAGAAATTGCAAATCTTGGGTCACTGTCTTCTGCTCTTCTTCCCACATCCACAGAACCCATGCTCTAACTTTCATCTGGTAGGATGTAGTTAGGTAAAATCCTTGCCTATCCTACTTGTATATGCTTGTTAGTCACAAAACCTGCTTCACTAATCCTTGCTCAGATTCGATTCCCATTCTCAGGAACGCATACAGAAATTCAACAAAACCAACAGAAGGAACCTCAAATTACTCCTGTTTCTCCCCATTATAGTTTTAAAAATATATCTTGTATCCCTATGATCCTGAATTTGTCTTGTCACCGAGCCGTTGTCCTCCTCTTCTCCATGTTGCTAAAACGTTCCTCTATATGGTCCTGCTACAATGCCATGGTGGATCAACTTCCTTTCACTTTAATTTTCAAGAACATGTTCCCATTATTGTACCAGATGTGATCAGATTACTAGATGTAACACCTGAGATGAGAAAGGTGGCTTTACCTTAGGAGGGTAAGAGAGTTATAGTTCCACTGGCTATTTAATAACCTATCAGTAGTCTCAAACTATTTATCTGTCCACCCTCTTTTTGTTAACTTGTGACAAATTGCACACAACTGTCCTCACAAGAGTCAGAACAATATAATCATCAAAACATCATACAACCGCTACAAAGGATGGGTTTTAGTAGCTCTTATTTTCAGAACGTGTTTTCCTTAATATTAAAAAGTTCATGGAAATTTTTACAAACCTCCTCACCTTTTTAATTATAGTAAGAATATTCAACACAGCCTTGCCCATATCCTCGTTCTAGACTCAAAAGATCCATCATTGTATCTGGCAATTGAGGATCAGTTGCAAAATGAGGCTGATTGACTGGGTATAAACAATATCTAGGTGCAGGTTAACTTGCTTTCACAAGACATAAAATTCTTCAGAGAAAATTCAGGAAAAAGCAAGAAAGATCCAATGGTTTTGATAAGAGTTGCCTCTAGATGGAGTTCATATTTAAAAGCAAAAATATTCCTGCACGATCCCTGTTAAAAATACATTCTTTTACTAATCAGAACATCGAAGGAGTTTTTCCTTAAATATTCCCTTCCAGTCGTGATTATGGTTATGGAGGTCTGATATTTGTAACTCCATAGCGAATCTCTCAGCAGCTCCCTGTCTGATTCTTTCTCCTATTGACCCATCTCAGTCTTGGAGAAAAAATTGGACTTGAATTACAGAATGCCAGGATTCAATTTGCAATATTGGATATTATAATAATCTACTTGTGAAGACACTTATGGGCAGGATATGTGCTCGCCTGAACCTAGCATATCTCCAAGATTGAACAGTTAAAACCATGAAAGAGGAAGAATAATATGTATAGCAAGATAATTTAGTTATAGTTATAGTTTATTATATTTGTATACTGCCCTTCTCCCGAAGGACTTGGAGTGGTGAACAGCCAGCAAATAAAATACAAAAATAAAACATTTAAAACAGTAATAAAATCCAATTAAATTAATTTGGCCCACAGTTAAAACCCCTATATTAAAACCCATAATTTAACAATTTAAGTTAAAACAATTTAAAGAGTAGGTCAGGTCAGCCCGACTTGATGAAACAGAAACGTCTTTAGGGCAGTTTGGAAAGCGCGCAGATTCGGGATCTGCTGTATCTCCGGGGGCAACTCGTTCCAGAGGGCAGGTGCCCCCACAGAGAAGGCTCTCCCTCTGGGGGCCACCAGCCGGCATTGTTTGGCTGACGGCAACCTGAGGAGACCCTCTCTGTGGAGCATACTGGTCAGTGGGAGGCTACCGGCAGCAGAAGGCGGTCTTGTAAATACCCAGGTCCTAAGCCATGGAATGCTCTAAAGGTGGTAACCAATACCTTGAAGCGCACCCAGAAGACCACTGGAAGCCAGTGCAGCTTGCGCAGGAAAGGTGTTACATGGGAGCGCCGAGTTGCCCCCATAACTACCCGCGCGGCCGCATTCTGGACCAGTTGGAGCCTCCGGGTGCTCCTCAAGGGGAACCCCATGTAGAGAGCATTGCAGTAGTCCAAGCAGGACGTGACGAGTGCTTGAGTGACTGTGCGTAAGGCATCCCGATCCAGAAAGGGATGCAACTGGTGGATCAGGCGAACCTGATAAAAAGCCCCCCTGGCCACAGCCATCATATGCTCTTCCAAAGACAGCCGTGTATCCAGGAGGATGCCCAAGTTGTGAGCCCTCTCTGTGGGGGCCAACGACTCACCCCCAAAAGTCAGTGATGGTACCAGCTGACTATAAGATGATCCCAAAATGGATTTCTGTAATATAGATGGGTACACCAAGATCTCAGAATTCTCTTCTCTTCTCAATGGCCTTCCCTATTGGTTCTCCTTAGTGCTTTCTTTGGACACATTTGCATAGATACAGGATTCAGGGACTGTATCATAAAGGGTTGGTGGTCTGTTTTTCAGTGAACTGTGGTTTATTGCAGCATAAGAAACTTCGTCAGGGGTTTCCTCCATGGAAGAGCTTAAGTACTGCAGAGAACAAAGAAAAGACATTGAGTGTTTCTGTTAATGTTTCAACAAAAGCCTTTAAGTATGCTCTAAGTATGGCCTCTCCTGAACAGCTAAATAATGCTGGGATATTGATACTTAACCAAGAGCCAATTTAGTCTAATGGTTAAGACACTGGCTTAGAAATCAAGACACTCTTGAGTTGAAGTCCCCTCTGGCCATGAAAACCAGCTGGGTGATCTTGGGCCAGTCACTCCTCTCAGCCCAACCACCCTTACGCTTTTTGGTGTCCCCATATGCGAAAAGAGGTGATTTATGTTATAATATCATACCACACATTTTTGTCACTTGCCTCAAGTTCTCTCAATAGAAATCTAAGGTTGGCGTAGATCACAATTCAAAATATTATGAATCGACAGCATTCATTCAATATTCATTGAGAGCCATCTGGTGCGATGGTTGGGATGCTAGTATGTATGTGTGTGTGTGTGTGTGTGTATGTATGTATGTATATATGTATGTATATATATGTGTGTGTATGTACATGTGGCTGCCCTTGAAGAGCATCCAGAAGCTCCAGGTGGTGCAAAATGCAGCAGCCTGCATGGTTTTGTGCAGACCCTGGTGTGCACACGTATCACTTCTCCTATGGGAGTTGCATTGGCTGCTGATTTGCAGCAAGATGCTGGTTGTCACCTTTAAAGCCCTTCATGGCTTGGGACCAGGTTATCTAAAGGACCATCTCTTGCCGATCACATCCACCTGACCCATCAGAGCATGGAGGCACGGAATGCTGTGGGTCCCATTGCCAAGGGAGATATACCTGGTGGGACCCAGAAGAAGAGCCTTCTCTGTGGTAGCTCCCTCTCTCTGGAACATCATTCCCCCAGAGATTAGAACGGCCCCCACTCTAATACTCCTTCGGAAGCATTAGAGCACTGAAGACCTGGTTCTGCCAGTGGGCCTGGAGAACCTAGAGCGGGATGGAGCCCATTAAATGGCTTGGATGAGGTGCTGTTGCCGAGGCGCGGGGGTGATTTTAGTATATTTATTTATTATATGACTCCTTTATTAGTTTTATTGTTTTTTTTATATGGGGTTTTATATTCTGTAAGCTGCCTTGAGTTGTCATTTGCGAATAGACGGCAATATAAAGTCCCTAAATAAATAAATAAAATAGTATATGTAGGATTCTTGATCACATGGTTTCTTCCAGTTATCCTCCTAATTATTTAATCTGGAATTATAGTGGAATTCATTTTGAGTGTAGAAAGCAGAAGTAGCCACATGCCTTGTTCTGAGTTAGCAAATTTAATTGCACATTCTCATCACGAGGCAAAATTTTACCCCAAACAATAATAAATGTTTGGAGTAATCATAAAGAAAATTTCCAGGGTTGAGATCATTAGAACTTTTGCAGATTAATCATGAACAGTTGTGCTCATAAATTTACATACCCTGGCAGAATTTATGATTTCCTGGCCAGTTTTCAGAGAATATGAATGATAACATAAAAACTTTCCTTTCACTCATGGTTAGTGTTTGGCTGAAGCCATTTATTATCAATCAAATGTGTTTACTCTTTTTCAATCATAATGACAACAGAAACTACCCAAATGACCCTGATTAAAAGTTTACATACCCTGGTGTTTGTGGCCTGATAACATGCACTCAGGTTGACACAAAGGGGTGTGAATGGCTATTAAAGGTAACCGTCCTCACCTGTGATCTGTTTGCATGTAATTAGTGTGTGTGTGTATAAAAGGTCAATGAGTTTCTGGCCTCCTGACAGACCCTTGAATCTTTCATCCAGTGCTGCACTGGTGTTTCTGGATTCTGAGTCATGGGGAAAGCAAAAGAATTGTCAAAGGATCTGTGGGAAAAGATAATTGAGCTGTATAAAACAGGAAAGGGATATAAAAAGGTATCCAAGGAATTGAGAATGCCAATCAGCAGTGTTCAAACTCTAATCAAGAAATGGAAAATGAGGGGTTCTGTTGAAACCAAATCACGGTCAGATAGACCAACTAAACTTTCAGCCACAACTGCCAGGAAAATTGTTTGGGATACAAAGAAAAACCCACAAATAACTTAAGGTGAAATACAGGACGCTCTGAAAACATATGGTGTGGCTGTTGCAAGATACACAATAAGGAGGCACTGAAAGAAAGATGGGCTGCATGGTTGAGTTGCCAGAAGAAAGCCATTACTACGCAAATGCCATAAAGTATCTGGCTTACAATACACCAAACAGCACAGAGACACGTCTGAAACCACCTGGCACAAAGTCATTTGGAGTGATGAGACCAAAATTGAGCTTTTAGGCCACAACCATAAACGCTACGTTTGGAGAAGAGTTAACAAGGCCTATGATGAAAAGTACACCATTCCTACTGCGAAACACGGAGGTGGAGTTACAAAGCACAGAAAATTTGGTTAGAATTGATGGCACGATGAATGCAGTATGTTATCAAAAGATACTGGAGGACAATTTGCATTCATCAGCCTGGAAGCTGCACGTGGGACGTATGTGGACATTCCAACATGACAATGATGACAAGGCCAACACAATAAAGTGAATGTTCTGGAGTGGCCATCTCAGTCTCCTGACCTCAATAACATTGAGCCACTCTGGGGAGATTTCAAACATGCAGTTCATGCAAGACAGCCCAAGAATTTACAGGGCCTGGAGGCTTTTTGCCAGGAAGAATGGGCAGCTTTACCATCTGAGAAGATAAAGAGCCTCATCCACACATACCACAAAAGACTTCAAGCTGTCATTGATGTTAAAGGGGGCAATACACCATATTAAGAACCGGGGTATGTAAACTTTTGATCAGGGTCATTTGGGTAGTTTCTGTTGTCATTATGATTGAAAAAGAGTAAACACCGTTGATTGATAATCAATGGCTTTAGCCAAACACTAACCATGAGTGAAAGGAAAGTTTTCGTGTTATCATTCATATTCTCTGAAAAATGGCCAAGAAATCGTAAATTCTGCCAGGGCATGTAAACTTATGAGCACAACTGTACCTTGAGGTGACTTGGATATTGAAAATCATTTTTGGTGATGTGTTGGAGAAGCTGATTTGGAAATTAAGTATGTCTTTCAGTAGCTACTTTTTGGCCCCTTGATTGATAAAAATGCCATCAACTCTTAGTGACTGCATTAATCGACCTTTTCAGGGTATGTCCCCAATTTGACCCTTCAGATCCCCTCATGGTGCATCATCATTATAGTTACCGTATTTTTCAGAGTATATGACGCACCGGAGTATAAGATGCACCTTAGTTTTTGGGGAGGAAAATAAGAAAAAAGTTGATTGGCAAGTGAATTGGCCTCCCAGAATACCCCCAATCAGCTGTTCCGAGGTGAATTTTAGCAACAGGTTCCTTGGTTGTGAGCTCTGTGCCTTGCTTTTTTTTCCCTTTTTTTTTCTGCGTCTGAAACGTCTGAAACTCTGTTTCAGAAAAAACGTTTCTAGCAAGAAAGCACTAGCTGCGTGCGACTTAAATAGGCTAAGGGAGTGGCCAATTATCCTCAAGCACTACTCTCGAGTAGACCTCCTCCTCATGAGTAGCCACTCCTGCCTTTTGGCAGACCTGTGTGCCTGAGCATTGAGGAAAGGCTCCTCCACTTTGCTCTCTCTACTGGAAGGAGCCTCTGGAGGTTCTGAAGGCCCTGGCTGAGTCTCTGCCTCCGGCATCACATCTTCTTCAGCCTCCTCGCTGTCTGATGCAAGCGTTGGCTCCGCCGGCTGCTGGCACAACACCACACCAGCTTCCTCCTCGTTGGGATCAGCCACGATCTGCGCAGGCCGCTGGCAGACTACAACACACTTCAAGATCTTTGTTGTGTATCTTATGTCTGGCTGCTGTGTCTTTTACCATTAGCTTGTTCTTTATAGTTTCATTTTTTTTCCTCTGTGCTCCTTGCCTTTCGTTACTACAGCTTGCAGATCATTTGCATTTTCAGTTACCAGAAACAGCTGGTTGCCAGCATAGCACAGGTTAACACAGAGGTTGAATAAATAAGGAGAGGATATTCTTGTCCCATTCCTTTGCTGACATTCAAACTTACCTTGAAAATGAGCATCTGCTTGTAATCGCTTAACAGACCCAGTAAAAACATTGGCCTAATATGAAATGCGAAGGTTTTCTTAAGGCCAAGATACTTTTCCTTGCCTTTTGTGAAGCTCATCTTGTTTTAAAAATGAAAATTAGCCCTGTCATCTTGATTTGTGACCTATAGCCATGATGGTGAACTTATGGCACATGTGCCACAGGTGGCACATAGAGCCATATCTGTGGGCATGCAAGCATTGCCCTAGCTCAGCTCCAGTACACATGCATGCTCTGACCAGCTGATTTTCGGACCTTTCGGGCCCACTGGAAATCAGGAAGCAGGCCTCCTCAAGCTCCTAAAAAGCCTCTGGAGCCTGGGGTGGGCAAAAAAATGGGCCTACCAGGCCCACCATGCCATCACATGCCAAAACCGGAGGGGGGGGGAACATGGGGGGTCATGTATGCATGCACAGGGGCAGGGCCCATTGAATTATGGGTTTGAGCATGCACACATTCAACTCCTCCCCCAACTTCTCCCCGGTTTTGGCATGCAACGGCAAAAAGGTTAGCCATCACTGATTTATAGATTCATGGAGGACATGTTGACAATTATAGGATTAATGTGCAGGAACTGTTTCTTACCATCTTGGCTGGTACATTGTTTTCTTTGGTAACAGAGCCTGTAAGTCAAAAAGAATCTTGTGAAAAAAAATTTTTGGATTATTATTTTGGCTTATTTTAAATAATAAATGCTGGTTTATTTTCTACACCCAAGCTCCTGGTCTTAACTGTTTGGCTGCATATAATCTGTATTAGGAGATTTCTGCAATCAAATAGATAATATTTTACGTTGCTTTCTGTACTCCACAGAAATGCAGTGAATTAACAGCTGCAGTGATTCACTTAACAACTGTAGCAAAAAAGGTCGTAAAGTGAGGCAAAATTCACTGAACAAATGTGTTGCTTAGCAAGAGAATTCAATTGTGGTCGTAAGTTGAGGACTACCCGAACTATGAATAGGTTTTTATCAAGTGAGATTCTTAAGCAAACAGAGGCGCATAGCCTTATGCTCGGCTGCTGCTTATGCTCCCATCTTTAAGGGAGCCTTTGGTGCTCCTTCTGCTGGCACTGATGATGTCTGGATAATGAAACATCTGCCAGAAAACAACCAAGCTCATTTCGAACCTCAGCTACAAATATTCTCCTCTATCAATCCGTATCTCTTACCTTTTCTTCTTTTTCTGTATAAAATGAGGATAAGCACCAGGACGAGGATAGCCAGAAAGAAAAGGAGCGCAGCAATACTTGCCCATAGAGTTATTAAGGATTCACCTGTAAAATCATAGACATCTTGGATAGAAGGCTAATAATGATATCTAATAAATACAGAGCTGGCGATGAATATCTACTTATTGTGATCTTTTTACCAGTCCGGTCCACCCAATTTGTTCGCCTTCTCAACTTCCCTGGCTTCCAGGGTCTTAACAGCCTCTTAAAGATTCCAGGCAAATAATATCGGCAGCAAGGAAAACGGTGGTGGCCTTTTCCCATTTATTTATTTCATTAATATCCTGCCTTTATTTTATACAAGTTAAGGCAGGGTACACAATGCTCCCTCTTCCCATTTTCCCATAAGAGCAACCCTAAGAAGTGAGTTCAGTTAAGGCAGATGGACGGGCCCAAAGTTACCTAGTTAGCTTCTGCACCTAAGGAGGATTAGAACTCATAACCATCTTAGTTTCTAAACCACCATCTTAACCACCACAATAAAATAGCTTTTGAACTTCTCCTTATCATTAACGAAATCTTCTCATTTTATGGTTAAACCAAGAAATCATCGCAAGTGGCTCACTATTTCATTAATAGCCTATACTTGGGTGGTATTCACTTACCTTCGCTACTGGTTGGCAAATGTGAGCGCATGTGCCACCTCTGTGCATGCACAGAGCCTTCCGAGCATGCACAGAGTGTCAAAAATGGGATGTGATGACATCCAGGCGTGTGGGCGGAGCCTTCTGCAGCCACCGCTTCCGATTCGCCCAAACCGGATAGAACCAGCTAAATACCACCACTGCCTAGAATGTGTATCATTTTTATGATCTGTTATAATCTGGTGATGGAATAACTCAGCAATGCAGATAAGCCTCTGGTCCATACCGGAGTATGTGTCTACTCTCTCTTCTCTAGCTTTTTCTCAGTCTCTTATGTTTATTAATTTAATTTCCATAGCCTATTAAAAAAAATGGAAAGTCTAGCTCTCAGTCTATCTGTCAACATTTCTGTCACTCTACCTTTACTTAATGGCACCCACAAAATATTTTCAAACGTCCCAAGATAGACACAGGCCCACCTACTCCTACTCATATTCTGATGTGTGTGACTATCACATTGTGCAGACAATGTGTCCAATATCCACTGTCCCCGTTCAGGGTCTTCCAGAAATCAAGTCTGTCTCTGATTCACTGACAAATGGGGAAAATGAAATACGTTACTTTGACATCTTACCTTCCCAAGGCCTTGCCAGTGGGTCACTTGGAACTGACCAGATAAAGGGCCTGGTTTTGTAGTGGTACTGGCAGGTATAATTTTGTGTCTCTTCCAACTTCATCCAGTAGAGAGTAAAATTCACTACCGTTTCCCCTGGCTCCGCAGCTTTGTAATCTATCTGTTCCCCTGATTTCAGGAGAGCAAAAATCAGATCTGGTTCTGTTGCATTGCACTGTATGGAAATATTTGCTTCTGGAACACCTTGTTCTGCATTTATAATCTGGATGGAAGGCTTGGTCAGGCGGGGATCTAGAAGGGGGAAAGATTCAGTGGAACCTCAGAGACTAGTATCTCCCGTTTCGCTCAACCACAAATAACATCCCTCCTTTTTCAGTCATTTGGCAACAAAAGGATCCTCTTCTCCATTCTCACATATTGTTTTTCAAATATTTATAAGAAAGCCCGTTTATTTCTTCCCCACTCCATTATTCTATCCAGGTGTCCAAATATGCCTTATTTTGCATTCTGTGTCTTTAAAGTGATATGCTAAACAATTTAGTTTATAGAGAAGACTGGCATCTGTAAAAGCAGAAAAGATGTCAAAATGAAACTATAGATGCTTAGTGCACTCTTCTATCAGACAACCAAAGTAGGGGAGCAGGATTTGGCAATTAATTTTCCCATTGGGCTACATGAGAAACTGGGATTGTTGTGAAAGGCTGAACCAATAGGGCTCTGAAGATGTATAGGCACCCACACATGAACATATAAACTCCTGTTTTACAATCTTGTAATCTCTTAATTATAGTCAGGAATACATACATTTTTAAAAAGCAGTTGCCTCCAAAATAAAAGCAATGCAGCTATTATTGCATGCATGGCATACACTTACTTACATTTGATTTTTAATTTCCAATGGACCTCAGGGTCAGCCAAAGGGTCAGATGTGGGTTAGGATTACACATACACATATTGCTGCTACTGCAACTGAAATTTTGTACATCTAATAATCTAATTAAGGCTGTGATCCATGAATGCATGCTTGACCCAATTAAAGTGGCTTGAGCTGACACCATGTGCTAGGAATATGAATATTAAAACTAATCAAGTTTCATTTACAGAGAAAATATAATCACCAGCTTTAACGGGAGAAGTTAAAACTTTTTGTGTAAACTCAACCATCTAATCGGAGCATTTCCAAGAAGGACAGGGAAAGATATTCCCTTAAAACCTTGAAAAGCAAAAGATTATTCCCAAATTTCATTGCAGGAGTGACCTTTGAAATAAATACCTTGACTGAGGACTTCTGGGGAAGAAATGGCAAACTAAAGATGGGGGTAAATCCCATCCAGAACTAAAGATGTTAAAGAATGTGGTAAGTTATTAACATTGTTTATATATATTGTATTGAAGGTATTCTAATGGAGAAATTGTCTGACAGTGAGAACAATCAACCGGTGGAACAGGTTGACTTCAGAAGTTGTGGGAGCTTCATCACTGGAGGCTTTCAGGAAGAGATTGGACTGCCATTTGTTAGAAATGGTGTAGGATCTCTGCATGGGCGGGGGGTTGGACTAGATGACCTACAAGGTCCCTTTCAACTCTGTTAATCTGTTAATCTGAAGGGTGAAGTCATTTCTTTATATGTTTTCTTTTTTGTGACAATTTAGTTTTTTCTTCCTTTTCTACTTTTTCTTTTCTTTTCTGCACTTTCTATTCTTTATTCTTTTTTATATTTTAGTTTGTATTAGTTTTTATCGTGTGTGTGTACGTGTGTGTGCATGTGTGTGTGAGTGTATGATTAAAAACTAACATATATAACATATATAACATATATAAAAACAGGGAGCAACCACACATGCTGATATTGGTACTTTGTTGGTAATGAAACATTTGAAAGGAGGAGTTGGATGTAGTGGCTCAGAGGTTTAATGACATTGGAACTGCTGGCCAGAAATTGTTTGCCCTTCGGCAGTTTGAGCCCGGCTCCATGAGATGGAGTGAGCTCCTGTCGCTTGATCCTTGGCTCCCCATCCACCCAGCAATTCCAAAGCATGCAATATTGTGAGTAGATAAATGGATACCACTATCGTGGGGGAGAAAAAACTTAGCTGCCTTTGTGTGTGTGTAGAACAGAGACAGGTGCTGGACCTGACCCAACACGAGGCATTGTGATATGAGGCAAGACCAATGGAGGAGCCCAGAAGAGCCAGTAACTCATACCATTAATTAACTGGTGTAAAATTTAGTTTTTCCCCCCGCAGTGCACCAAGGATAGTTACACAAGCGTCAAACAGAACTAGCAATTTAGGCTGTCAGGACTGCATTGTGTCTATTGTGTAGATTTCTCTGACATTGTATGCCACGTGCTAAATAGATAAATTTGCAAAGAATCCAAGCTCAGGAAGATCAAGGACTCTATTTATGCCTCTTTCTCCACCTGTATGGCTTAACAGGCTGGGGTTCACACTTCCCGTAGTAGAAGTGATGAACCTATGCACATATTACACTGGCTCTTTTCTTTTGACCCAGTACACATGCTGCTTTCCACACCTACAGTATATGCGTAGTGCAAATGAAGTTGCTGTAATTTTTTCACTTTCTCATTCTGCTTTTTTTTTTATTCTTTCCTCATGTAAGCATCTCATTCTCTGGTTTCCTCAAATGGTTCAGGATAAATGGTCCCCAATTTTACTCAGGGTTCTTATTCAGGATATGGGGGTTGGGGAGGAGCTAATTCCTTACCTCTTACTTGAAGCTGCAGAGGGTTACTTAAGTTTGAACACACAAAGGGTTTATTTTTAAGATGATAGCAACAACTGTAGTTTCCTATGTCTTGCAACCTGACTCCCAAGATGGAAAACTCAGCCAAGGAACTGTTTGGTTTTGTCCTCTGGGAAATTATGAAGTCCGTTGACTTATAGAGGGAGTAATTCAGGTCATCCTCTGGCCCCTGGCAGTAGATCCGGACACTTGTATTAAGCATTTGCTGCCCCTTTGGTTCCATATAGATGGCAGGCTCTGTGACTCTGGGGACTGAAGGCAAGAAAATATTAAAGAGCAAAGGCATTAGAAGCACCAATGACAAGCCTTAAAAGTTGCAAGAACCTACAATTTTTTAGATTTATGAAAAATCATTAGTAAGACTGATGTAGCTGGGGACGAATTTGCTAGATAGGAAAATAAACTCAGAGAAATAAGGATCACTAAACAAACAGCATTTCTGAACATGAACTAGTCTTCACATGCGTTGTTAGCTGGAAAATAATTTGGGATTTCTTCTGAAATTTTATCTTTAACCTGAGCGTTCCATAACAAACTCCTCAACTCCATCTAAACATAATTTCTTAATCATTTTAGAACATAGAATAATAGAGTTGGAAGATACCTCAGAGGTCTTCTAGTATCCTGCTCGAGCAGGATGCCCTGTATACCATTTTGGATAAATGGTTGTCCAGTCTCTTTTTGGAAGCCTCCAGGGATGGAATTGCCACATCTTCAGAAGGCAAGCTATTCCACTGATGGATACTCACTGTTAGGAAATCTCTCTTCTCATTCTTTCTAAGGTTTGTTTTGCCATATGTTCATTCTCTTTATATGACCAAATCATGTATTTCTTTCATAATGCAATCCATGTTTTTTTCTCTCATTTTTGCAATCCATGTTTTTTTCAGCATTCATTCATTCATTCATTCATTCATTCATTCATTCATTCATTCATTCATTCATTCATTCATTCATTCATTCATTCAAATTGTATGGCCACCCATCACACCTAAATGACTCTGGGCAGCTCACAGCAATTAAAAACAACAATCTAACAAGTTAAAAACCTATATTTAATTACGTGCCATTAAATCATTTTCAGTTCCTAGAGACCATATATTTCCTACTACATACATCTGCTTTGCTCTCTCATCCATGATATTCTAGATTCATATTCCTTAATGCATTATGCAGTCTTAATATATAATAAAAGCAATTTTTCAGTGCTTTATGCAATCAGTGTAGTGTGCATTCTTATAACAGGACTTAGAAAATAATGACTTAGCAGATTTTGTATATATAGCAATAGCACTTAGACTTATATACCACTTCACAGTGCTTTATAGTCCTCTCTAAGCGGGTTACAGAGTCAGAATATTGCTCCCAACAATCTGGGTTCTCATTTTACCCACCTCAGAAGGCTGAGTGAACCTTGAGCCTGGTGAGATTTGATCTGCCAAATTGCAGGCAGCCGGCAGGCAGCAAAAGTAGCCTGCAGTACTGCACCACTGCAGCTCATATGTATGTATGTATGTATGTATGTATGTATGTATGTATGTATGTATGTATGTATGTATGTATGTATCTGTAGCAAGTTTGTGTAGTGGTTAAAGGATCAGGCTAGAAACTGACAGACTGTGAGTTCCAATCCCTCCTTAGGCATGGAACCAACAGGGGATAATGGGCCAATCACCCTGTGAGCTCTAGTCCCTCCTTAAGCAAACCAAGAGAGGATCTTGAGCCAATCGCTCACTCTCAGCCCTAAAAAGAAGGTAATGGCAAATCCCTTGTGAAAATGTTGTCAGGAAAAGTGCAGGAACTAGTCCAAGCAATCATCAGGAGTCACAAATTAACTCAAGGACCTTCATTCTACAGCATGACAATGCTATACCAAGAATGCTGCTGCCCTACAAAGAGACCATGACTACATGTCAGAACAGTCAAACAAATGTCAACTCCAAATCTCAACTAACAAATGCTCTGTCTTACACATTGGCAACAAAAATCAGAACCCCAAATACAAGCTGGGTGGATACGACTTTGTAGATGACCCTCACTCTGTCAAGGACCTTGGAGTATTCATCTCATATGATTTAAGCCCCAGAGCTCATTGTAACAGTGTTGCCAAAAAGGCATTAAAAGTTGTTAACCTAATCTTGTGAAGCTTCTTTTCCAGTAACATTGTTCTGCAAACGAGGGCATACAAAACCTTTGCTAGACCAATTCTCAAATAAGCTTGTCTGCCTGGAATCCGCACTGTATATCCAACGTTAATATAATTGAGCAAGTTCAGAAGTATTTCACGAGAAGAGCAGTGGTGGGATTCAAAATTTTTTATTGGCGGTTCTGTGGGTGTGGCATGGCTTGGTGGGTGTGGCATGGCTTGGTGGGCATGGCAGGGGAAGGATACTGTAAAATCACCATTTCCACCCCATTCCAGAGGAAGGATACTATAAAATCTCCATTCCCTCCCCCCTCCAGAGGAAGGTTACTGCAAAATCCCCATTTCCTCCCAATCAGCTGGCACTCGGGAGGCAGAGAATAGATGTGGGCAGAGGCAGAGAATAGATGCGGCCAGTTAGAGATGGTATTTACCGGTTATCCAAACTACTCAAAATTTCTGCTATTGGTTCTCCAGAACTGGTAAGGACATGCTGAAACCTGTCTCTGGAGAAAAATCCTCCACTCCTCTGTTCACAATAGAATACCTTATGCTTGAAATTTTGGGCTTGGACAACCTAGAACTACGCCGCCTACAGTCTGATCTAAGTGTAGTATACAATATTATCTGCTACAACGTCCTACCTATCAATGACGACTTCATCTTCAACCGCAATAATACAGGGACAAACAATAGATACAAATTCAAGGTAAACCTCTCCAAACTCGATTGCAGAAAATACGACTTCCGCAACAGAGTGGTCAATGCTTGGAATGTATTACCTGACTCTGTTGTTACATCCTCAAACCCCATAACTTTCTCCTTAAACTGTCTACTGTGGACCTCATCCAGTGGTGAAATCTAAAATTTGTTACTACTGGTTCTGTGGGTGTGGCTTGGTGGTGGTGGGGGTAATGTGACTGGGGTGGGAAACCACAGTCCAATCCAATCCACATTGGATCGTCAGGCATCGTCTTGGATCATCAGCTTAGATTGTCAAACTCAGCTTGACGATCAGGCAACTGAGCTTGGATCGTCATAAATGCCGCTGATGATCCAAGCTGAGCTCAGTTGCTTGATAGGCAGAGGCTTTTTAAAAAAGCTTTTTTAAACAAAGACTTTTTAAAAAAGCCTCTGCCAATCAGGCAACTCAGCTTGGATCGTCAGAGGCATTTAAAAGAAAAAAAGCCTCTGTTGATCACGCGGCTCAGCTGGGCATGTGGGGGCAGGAATTTTTGCTACCGGTTCTCCGAACCACCCGCCTTCATCGCTACTGGATTGGACAATCCGGTCCGAACTGAGAGCATTTCACCCTGACCTCACCCCATTTCTAAGAAGTCTGTAAGGGGGCCTGCATAAGCGCACCAGCATGCCTACCATCCCTATCCTAATGTTTTCTTTTATTCATACCCATTTCCTGTGTTCATATTCATGTTTATACTTGCACCTGTTATCTCATACATGTTTCACAAACTAATTTTTTACCATATCGCAAGATCTAAAATGGACACCTAACATCAAAAACGTCATCAAAAAAGCACAACAAAGAATGTTCTTCCTGCGCCAACTCAGAAAACTCAAACTACCCAAGAAGCTGCTGATACAGTTCTACAGAGGAATTATTGAGTGTCATCTGCACCTCCGTAACTGTCTGGTTTGGATCTGCAACCCAACAAGACAGACACAGACTTCAGAGGATAATTAGAACTGCAGAAAAAACAATGGCTATCAACCTGCCTTCCATTGAGGACCTGTATACTGCACGAGTCAAAAAGGGCTGTGAAAATATTTACGGATCTCTCGCATCCTGGACATAAACTGTTTCAACTCCTACTCTTAAAACGACACTATAGAGCACTGCAGTTTTTTCCCGAACACCATCACTTTGCTAAACAAATAATTCTCTCAATACTTGTCAAAACTATTTACTAATAGTTCTGCACCACTATTAACCTCATTGTACCCATCACCCATCTCCTTCCACTAATGACTGTATGACTGTAACTTTGTTGCTTGTATCCTTACGATTTATATTGATATTGTTTCCTGATTGCTTATTTGTTCCCTATGACTGTCATTAAGTGTTGTATTTATGATTCTTGATCATAAAAGTATCTTTTCTTTTATGTACTCTGACAGCATATGCACCAAGACAGATTCCTTGTGTGTCCAATCACACTTGGCCAATAAAGAATTCTATTCTATTCTATTCTATTCTATTCTATTCTATTCTATTCTATTCTATTCTATTCTATTCTATTCTATTCTATTCAAATTAAATTAAATTAAATTAAATTAAATTAAATTAATTAAATTATTAAATTAAATTAATGAGCTAATGCTGTACAATACAGGGAAGATCACACTATGATTATTACATCTGTATATTCTTTGATGTTCAAGAGAATAATTTAACTGAATTACAGATGCATAAAGAGATGAAGAAAAAAGAAAATTTAAGTGCTAATATTATTTTTATTCTAAGTACAGAAAATGCAAAAATTATGAACTTTCTTTTGTGAAGCAACTGTGAAGAATAGGAATCCACATCTTACCTGTTATATTGATATATATTTTATTACTGAACTTTGAATATCTATTGTCAGTGTAGTATTGCCTGTAGATTTGATAATCACAAAAGTAGATCCCTCCGTCTGATTCTTGGGCGCTGGGAATAAGGAATTCAGTCATTCTGTTCTTTGAAAGTTGGGTTGCTAGTACCTTTAAAGCCCCTTTTTTGAAGAGGTTAAATTGTACAGTTTGGTAATGTTCCTGTTTGCACTGGATTTTGACTTTTTTTCCTAGGACAACCAGGCTATTGGGGATCACTGAAATGGAGGGGCTGGAAAAAGATTGTTCTGAGTAGGGGAGGAAAAAAAGATGAGATTTTAATACTGCAATATTTGCAACAGACCGAATCTTTAAAGTGGCAAGATATTTGCATTTCAGGAGAAAACAAACAACTTCGGTTACATCAAACTCACCTGGGAAAGGAGGTAAAGAATCAAAATAAGAATTGTTACCATCAGCTGATCTAAATCTCTCCCCTTTTTACCTGTGTTGCTCATGAGATGAATGTAAAAATATTGTCGCAGCCACCAATGATCCCATCCTGGAGACTTTGATCAGGCAAGTGTTAAAGTAGCATCTTCTCAATTTTTTAAAACCCTTTTTGCTCTCAGTGACAGAATGGATGGTGATCAAGAAATGAAACGTGATCAGTGACCACTTGTCAAGGGATTCCCTCCTTTTTCAGCAGAAGAAGAGGCAAAAAAGAGTACCATGTCTATTTCTCTATATCAGGGGTTTTCAACTTCAATTTCATTTAGGGCCGCCTCAGGGTTATGTGACCTTGAGGGGCTGGGGTAGGTGTGGGCATCTTGACATCACTCGTGTCTGGAGTGCCTGTGATGGCCCAAGCATTCTGCCAGCGAAAATGGGTTCCTGAACTCCATTTTTAGCTGCAATGACCTCCTGAAACCTCTCCCAGTGAAAACAGAGTTGCAGGTGGCCCTCGTGAGCTCCATTTTTGGTTGTGAAGGCCTCCTGCAACCCTCTGCCAACGAAAATGGAGCTTGGAAAGGCTGCACGTGGGCCTCCCAAGCTCTGTTTTTGCTGGAAGAGGCACCATGGGCTGGTCCTTTGCGGTTTCCAGAGTGGCCCCATGGGCCGGATCTACGCACCCCATGGGACAGATCCTCTCCCTGGGCCTTGAGTTTGACTCCTCTGCTCTATATAGTTCTTGGTGTCTTGATGCTTATCTTAGATAATGCCGCTCCTTGTAACTAACCACGGCAAAATCATTCCTCAACAATGGCCATTACCTATTTGTCTTTAGGATATTAACTTCAGCTCATCCTCAGTTGGTGAGAGCTACAAGTTACATATTACAATAGTCAAATTATGGTTTCCCCCTGATTTTGATCCCAGCTATGGACAGACGGTAAAGAAGTAAAGTCATCTTGCCTTTGCTTATTTTTATTTTATTTTTTAACGAATTTATGTAGCCACCCAACTTACACATAGGTGATTTAGATGGCTTATAAAATTTAACCACCCACTATCTTTGCCTTCAAATGACAGGGAATGAGAACAGTTGTGTAGATTAGACATCAGCAACGGGATAGCAAATTCATGCCAGTATAATTTCCTGCTGGTTTAAAGACAGGTGGAGAAATCTAAACTATAATATATTCCCTTAAATTTGCAGGGATGAACAAAGCCATGCAAATTTAATGTTTTCTTCTCTCACTTTGTGGGGATGAGGGGACAGACAGATATAGTAGCAGCCATCCTTGAGAAAGCATCTTAATTGACTTCCGGGTGGCGGCTTCGTCGTCGCTGGGCGGCTTTTGAATAGCTGCCAGCTTCGACGCGTGTTTAGAGCCGCGCTGCAGCTGTCAGGCGGCTCGAAAAATCCTCTTTTTGCCCAAAAAAGAGGACAGAGCCGGTGAAGCCCAGGTAGAGCCCCCAGAAGCACCTCCAGGGTCGTTTTCTTGCCCTGGAAGGTGCTCTGTGTGAAGGCTCCCCTTCTACTTCGCCGAAGCTCCGTGCGCCGAGGGACCTCTGTCAAGCGGCAGAGCGAGACGACTGGAGCAACCCCACCCCTTTTTCTACAGATCCTGCATTGACTCAAGATTTAGGTGAGATCTGGATTTATATAAAGGGAAATTTTTTAAAAAGTTTTTAAGCCTGCTGAGAGCCAAAGGAAAAAATTTGCAGTTTAAATTCTGGAGTGAAAGGAACGGAAAATGGCGCCTGGTTAAAAAGAAGGAAGTGAAAGCAGAAAGCGAAAGTGCTAATTAAAGTGTTTTAGCCTGCCTGGTTTTAACTCAAAAAGACTTTAAAGTAGAAATTAACTTA
Source organism: Coluber constrictor foxii (assembly GCA_038048745.1). Classification (NCBI taxonomy): domain Eukaryota; kingdom Metazoa; phylum Chordata; class Lepidosauria; order Squamata; family Colubridae; genus Coluber; species Coluber constrictor. The sequence goes on along the minus strand of CM075961.1, from coordinate 57,370,765 downwards.
GGCTGTTCCCCCTTTCTGCAAAACTGGAATTTCAGGAAAGGGAGGAAGATTTTCTTTTTTCAAGAAACTAAGACTGTGCCCAGGCATGGCTTCAAAGAAAGCTGGTGGGGATTCCCCTTTTCTCACCAGAAAAAGGAATTATCAGCTAAGCCATTAACCCAGCCTCAGAGTCAAACGCAAGGAGGAGGGAATGAGGATTTGAAAGCTTTTATGGCTAATTTAACAGCAACTCTTGCTAATCAAATTAAAGATTTGAATGTGAAGATAGAAAATAATCAAATTGAAATGAAGCAGTTTGTAAAGGAAAAAAGTGAGAAGTTTAACCAGGATGTAACTACAGTAGTAACTGCTCTCACTGATGCCTTGGTGGTGGTGGAAAAAAAAGTGGATGACCTAAATTTAGAAGTGAAAAAGAACAAGAAGGACGCAGAAGAGAAATTTTTTAAAGTGGATGTGAGGAACCAGAAGATAGAAGACGAAATTACCATGTTACAATTTCGCACTATGGAGTTCGCCATAAGACTGAGGGGATGGAGGGAGAATAACAGAGAAGACCTGAGGGCTGCTTGTGTGGAGATATTGGCCAAAATTTCAAAGTTGGAACCTGAGTTAATTGATAAAAGAATTGATAAGATCTACAGGGTTAATTCCCGTGTAGCGAGACAGAGGAATTTGCCCAGAGATGTCGTGATTTATTTCACTGATAGAACGCTGAGAAACGATATTTTGCAAAGTTCTTTTCATACTACTATTCAAGCTGAGGGCAATCAAATCAGAGTTTTTAAAGAGCTACCACCTAAAATGTTAAGAGATCGGAGAGACTATGGTTTCCTGGTAAATGAATTGAAAAGGCGACAGATTCCATTTAGATGGGATGCACCAGCTGGAATTATTTTGAGATATGAGGATGTAAGATACCATCTAAATTCATTGGAAAAAGCAGAACATTTCTACCAGAACATTCTTAAAAGATCTCCAACAGCACCACGTTCATCTACATTGTTATCAGTTGAAGGAGTCTCTCAAGACAAGGATTATGAGGAAGGGATTTTAGAACTCCAAAGGGAACAAGAACAACAGGCACTTCAAGTAACGGCACGGGAGGAAATTTTAGGAGCAGAAGGTGGCCTAACAGTGGATTTTTTTGCTGACCTCCCAGAGCCTAGAACAAAACATTCCAGAGCGACAAGAGAGGTGGATCCGGACCTTGAACTGTTGATGCAAGAACCAAAAGATCAACGTATAACTCGCGCAGCAGAAAAACAGAGATTAGAGAAGCAAAAACAGCAGAGGTCCGAGGTGCCACAAGAAATGAAGGGGATGAATGGGAGAATACAAAAATCTGAAGCAGTGGGAGGAGCCAGACCAAAGACTTCTGTCGTTTAACAGGGTCTTAGGCAAATGCTCAGTAAGCTTCGCGAACCTTCAGATGACAGTTAGATTTCTATCGTGGAATGTGAATGGTTTGAATTCCCCACAGAAAAGAAGGAAAATATTTCATTATTTGAAGCAGTATAAAAATGAGATTGTTTGTTTACAAGAAACTCATATTAGAACCCAGGACCAAAAATATTTGATAAATTCAAAACTTGGAGCACACTTTATGTCTTCTAACTTGGCGAAAAGGAATGGATTAGTGTTGTATATTTCTAAAAGAATATCAGCTAAACTTGTAGAATCGGATGATGAAGGAAGATATATTGCAGTTGAAATAAATATACAGAATGTTCAGTTGCTTTTGATAGGAATCTACGCCCCTAACCAACAGCAAGAAACTTTTTATAAATTATTACATAGTAAAATACTGCAATGGAATTATAAGTCTTTCTTGATTATGGGAGACTGGAATGGAGTGATTGATACAAATTTTGATAAAAAGACATTGGCTAAGAAGGGGAATAAACTACCACAGACTTTTTTTGTATTGAAAGAAGAATTACAACTGAAGGACGTATGGAGAATTCATCATCCGAAGGAATTGGACTTTACTTTTTTTTCTGATAGACATAAATCCTTTTCCAGGATTGACTTTATATTGGTTTCTACTGACTTACTTGCTAACACGATTAAGACTAAGATTTTTCCAAGAACTTTGACTGATCATAGTTCTGTATGGATGGAAATGGACTTTGGTAAGAGGGAGAGAAGATCCTGGAGACTGAATGAGAATTTATTTAGCTATGAGAAGACTATAGATGATCTTAAAAAACACATGAAGGAATTTTTTCAACTGAATTTGAATAAAGGTACACCTATTGAAGTTGTTTGGGATGCAAGTAAGGCTTATATGAGAGGTGTACTGATTTATATGAACTCTAAGTATAAGTTAATGAGACAAAAGACAAGACTGGATTTGGAGCAAGAAATAAAGCAGAAAGAACAATTGCATATTAAGAATCCGGCTGATGAGAAATTGCAAGTTACTATAAAATTTTTGAAAGATCAATTTCAGATGCTTATGGCTGATCAGACGGCAACTAACTTACAATTTGCCAGGCATAATACCTTTTGCAATGCTAATAAGCCGGGCAGATGGTTAGCATACACTTTAAGAAAGAAACAAAGTTCTCGTATAATAGACACTATTGAATATAAAGGCAAACAGGTTTTTCAACAGACTTCAATTCATCAAGCTTTTCTAGATTATTATTCTAATTTATATCGTACAGATAATATTCAAAAGGATCTTATTGATGAATATCTTGGAAAGATGAGAGTTACCAAAATTTCATCGGAACAAAGAGAAAGACTGAATCAATTAATAACGTCTGAAGAGATTTTATTTGCAATTAAACAACTGAAAACAGCTAAAGCTCTTGGGATGGATGGTTTGACAGCAGTATATTATAAGAATTTACAATCAGAATTGGTAGAGCATCTTAAGGACTTATTTTGCAGTATACAGCGGGGGGAGTAAAATACCCCCCTCTTGGAAGATGGCCTTTATCTCACTTATACCAAAGGAAGATGGTTCTTCAAAACCAGAAAATTTTAGACCAATATCTCTCCTGAATACGGATTATAAAATTTTTGCTAAAGTTTTAGCCAACAGATTGATGCCAGTTATTCAAGAGGTGATTCATAGTGATCAAGCAGGTTTTATAGAGGGGAGATATATGAAGGATAATGTGCGGCAAGTCATAGACTTATTGGAATATCTTGAGAAGAGTAAACAGATCCCTGCGGTGCTGGTATTTCTGGATGCAGGAAAAGCCTTTGATCGAGTCAATTGGGACTTTTTAGTAAAGACTTTGCATAAAATGGATTTTGGAGATCAGTTTATACAAGCAATTGCGGCAATCTATCAAGAACAGACAGCACAAATGGTTATTAATGGAAGTTTAACCACCAATTTTTATATACAGAAAGGAACTAGACAAGGTTGCCCGTTATCTCCACTGTTGTTTATTTTAACTTTAGAAGTCTTGTTGAATTCTTTACGGGATTCGAACAAATTGAATGGAATAGTTGTAAGGCAAAAAGATTATAGGACAAAAGCATTCGCAGATGATCTGGTTGTAACCCTAACACAACCTTTGGAATCAATCATCCAGATGAAAAACACTATTGAGGAGTATGGTTTGGTCTCAGGTTTTAGACTAAACCAGAAAAAGACTAAGATGATAGTTAAGAATATGTCGGAACCACAAAGGACTGAACTGGAAAGGTTGGCAGGCTTTGAAATAGCTACAAAGGTGAAATATCTAGGAGTTCAGGTTGCAGCGTCTAACATAAAACTTTTTCAAAACAATTATGAGGTTTTGTGGCATAAGATTCAAAAGGACCTTGAAACATGGAAGAAACTGCAACTATCTTTACTTGGAAGAATAGCAGCAGTTAAGATGAACGTTCTACCTAGATTTCTGTTTTTGTTTCAAACGATTCCAGTGCTTAGAAGTGATAAAACATTGGCTGAATGGCAGTCAGGTTTAAATAAATTCATTTGGAATGAGAAAAAACCAAGAGTTAAATTTAAAATTATGCAAGATGTTCGTGAAAGAGGAGGCCTTAAAGTTCCAAACCTACGTTTATATTATGAAGCTGCAGTGTTGACACAAGTGGGTGATTGGTTTGGAATAACGAAAAATGACATTCTGAATATAGAAGGCCACGACTTGGATTTTGGTTGGCATGCATACTTGTTTTATGAAGACAAGTTGGATAATGTATTTAAAAGTCATATACTGAGACAGGCGTTGATGAGAGTTTGGGAGAAGCACCAGTTTCAATTGGATTACAAAATACCTTTGTGGTTGGATCTTGGGCAGATTATGCCAAATATAAAGTCACTCGGGGGGGACTTTATACAAAGAGATGCTTTTTAATGATGGGGGCAGATGGAATTTGAAATCTTTGAAAACTCTGTTGGAAGACGGGAAGAATTTAACTTGGTTGCAGTATTCCCAACTTCAGTCGAGATGGAGAGAAGACCAGAAAATTGGACTAACGCTACATGAAGAAGATTTGGTGATACAGATGAAACGGAAAGGGCCAATGCATATTTAGAGGGTGTACAATTTATTGCTAGAAAGAGATTCAGAGAGTGAATTAGTTAAGGATTGTATGATAAAATGGGCACAAAATTTTGCAGAACCAGTGATGTTAGAAACATGGGAAAAGATCTGGGTCCAGAATGTTAAATTTACACAAGCACAGAATTTGAGGGAAAACTTTTATAAGATGTTTTATAGATGGCATTTAGATCCTAGGAAATTATCATGTATGTATCCAAATGTTCAACCTAAATGTTGGAGGTGTGATTGTTTGGATGCTACATACTTTCATATTTGGTGGACCTGTAGAAAAGTGAAAGCATTTTGGATTAGACTTTGGTGGGTTATGCAGAATGTTTTAAAAAAGAAGCTTCAATTTTCTCCGCAACTGTTTTTGTTAGGTATAGTTAAGGATTGCTCACAGAGTGATACGAGATTGATTTTGTATATGATTACTGCAGCTAGGTTACTGATTGGTCAATACTGGAAAAAAGATAGTGTGCCTACCATAGGTGAATGGATGTCAAAGATGGCTAGTTTTGCGGAAATGGCTAAGATCTCTGCATACCTAAAAGATAGGACCCATGAAGTGTTTGTTAGGGAATGGAAGAAGTGGGTTGATGATGTGCAGAATAAATATCAAACTAAGAATCTTCAGTTAGTTTTTTGATTCATAATTATTAGGGGTTTGAAACTATTAGTATGGTATAATATATATGTTGAAGATTATATATATAGCATTATTTTAAAGTCATTATTATGTTAAATATATATATTATATTATTGTTTAGATAATTATTAAGTTGATATAAACTTATATATTTTGGTTATACTGCTGTCTTGAACAAAAAGAAGGGAATTTTTTTTTAAAAAAATACTGGTCGAGTTTTTTCTTACAATGATTTATGTTTGAGTTAGGTTTAATGGGGCATTTATAATTCTTATTTGTCTAAGTTTTTCCTTTTATTAGTAAAGAACTTTGGATTAATTCTATTTTACTTGTTGTTAAAATTTATGATATATTTTTTGGATCTCACCTATATCTAATGTTTACTAATGATTGATATATAAAATTTATGTTTTGCTTGTAACAGAAGTCAGGGGGAGGAGGGATGGGGGGAAAGGGCGGGGGGGTGGGAGGGTGGGAAAATGGGGTTAAAATTGTATTGTAAAACTTTTTCAATAAAAAAAAAGAAAGTGTCTTAATTTATCTGTTGATACTACAGGCTAAGCTGGCGGTCAGAAAGCAGTGAGGTTTGCACTGATGATGTTACTTAGTTTGGTAATGAAGCGTCTGCAAGAAAATAATTTCCATCCCTTCTGCATTTGGGGAAATGCAGACTTTGGTTTCCATTTATAGGTCTAGGAAATACAGGTAGTCCTTGACTTCTGATCACAATTGAACCCAAATTTCTGTTGCTAAGTGAGGCATTTGGTAGGTGAGTTTTGCCCCATTTTATGACCTTTTCTTTCCACAGTTGTTAAGTGAACCGCTGCAGTTGTTAAGTTAGTAACATGGTTGTTAATTGAACCTGGCTTCCCCATTGACTTTGCTTGTCAGAAGGTCACAGAAGGGGATTACACGACCCTGGGAACACTGCGACCATCATAAATATATCCCAGTTGCCAAGCATCTGAATTTTGACCATGAGGATACAGCAGCGGTCGTAAGTGTGAAAAGTGGTCATAAGTTACTTTTTCCAGCTCTGTTGTAACGTCAGATGGTCACTAACCAAACTGTCTACAAGAGGGCTACTTGCAGCTAGGTTAGCCTCATGGACAAAAGCAGCACAGAAAAGGGCTTACCTCGCACAATGATAAAAACTGGCTCGCTGAAGTATGGCTGTTGTGTAAATAAATATGAATATGCACACTGGTAGATCCCCTGATCTGATTGCTGTGCATTGAAAATAGGAAAGTCAACCTCATTGTGCTCTGTTTCAGTAGTAGATATCCATCTGTAATCACGCATGTGAAAAAACGGGGACTGAGGGGTTTTTTAAGAACTTTTTTAACGGGTGTTTTAAGGGGTTCTAGGGTGGGGGAGGGTGTGGGTTTGGGGGGAAATTTAGGGGGGAAAGGGACAGGCCAGGCAGTCTTAGATGCCACTGGGGGTCTAGTTTCTGGAGGTAAGAGGGCTCTTACTGAGCCCTCTGCAGAGGGTTGTGTGATAAATACGTTATGTGGGAGGGGCAGATATGGCGAGAGCAGGGGACCATATCGTGTGGCGGGGGCACGCACTCGCTGCCTTCGAGCGATTGCTTGCCCCGGTCCCCAGAGCTATTCCTGTTCCCCGGGTTGTCTAGAGTCTCAGGACCCGGGGCTCCGGCTGATGTTGTGCAATGCCAGGTCCGTTGTAAATAAAGCCCCTCTCATATGTGACCTCCTTAAAGAGGGGGGTGCGGACCTGGCTGGTATCACCGAGACCTGGTTGGGCCACGAGGGGGGGGTTCCCCTCGTGGAGATGTGCCCACCAGGTTTTCTTGCATTCCATCAGCCGAGAGCCCAGGGCAGGGGTGGGGGAGTAGCGGTTGTTATTAAAGAGGGTCTGAGTCCGAGGGAGGCCACTGTACCTCAGATAGCCGGGTGTGAGTCCATCTTTGTGAGGTGGGGCCCTGGTGGGCAGATGGGTTTGTTAGTCACGTACCTGGCTCCCTGCCACGTGGCAACGACCCTGCCCGAGTTTCTCAATGTGATAGCCGAGGTGGCGGTTGGTACCCCCAGGCTTATAGTCATGGGGGATTTCAACTTGCCATCCGTCGGGGAAGCATCTGAGATGGCTCGGGAGTTCATGGCTTCCATGACGGCCATGGACCTGACCCAGGTAATTCAGGGCCCGACTCACATTGGTGGACACACCCTGGATCTAGTTTTTGTCTCTGGTCAGTGGTTGAGTGGTCTTGATATTGGGGATATAGTTATAGAACCCTTGTCATGGACTGACCACTCGCTCCTTCGACTCGACTTTCGGACCGCTGCACCCCACCGCAGGGAGGCGGAACCAACTAGGTGGTTCCGCCCCAGGCGCCTGATGGATCCTGATAGGTTCCAGACGGAGCTTGGGCCATTTCCTGAGACACTGACACGCGACTCGGCCGAGGACCTGGTGGCTGCCTGGAATAGGGCAGCCGGGGGGGCCTTGGACCGCGTCGTGCCTTCGCGGCCTCTGACCCGGCGCCGAACTCACTTATCTCCTTGGTTCACCGAGGAGCTGAGGGAGATGAAGCGCCGGAAAAGACGCCTAGAGAGCGGTTGGAGGGCCAGTCGCTCCGATTCTGACTTGACACTAGTAAGAGCTTATATTAAGACTTACTTAGTGGCAATAAAAGCGGCGAAATCTAACTATTTCGCCGCCCTTATTGCGTCATCAGATAATCGCCCAGCCGCCCTGTTTAGGGTGACCCGCTCCCTCCTTCAATTGGGAGCGCGGGAGGACCCCTTGCAGGGACGTGCTGAGGATTTTGTGCAATATCTGGATGATAAAATAACTCAGATTCGGGACGAGTTGGCCGCCGACTGGGTTGGTTCGGGCGAGGTGACTGAGCCCGGTCTTGAGAGTGTTATCTGGGCTGAGTTCGATCCTGTGGCTCCCGAGGACGTGGACAGGATCCTGGGGAGATTGAACGCCACCACATGTTTATTGGACCCGTGTCCCTCCTGGTTGGTGCTGGCCTCCCGGGAGGTTACACGAGGCTGGCTCCAGGAGATTATAAATGCTTCTCTGAGTGAGGGTGCCCTACCGACCGCCTTGAAGGAGGCGGTGGTGAGGCCCCTCCTCAAGAAGCCCTCCTTGGACCCAGCTGCTTTGGTAAATTATCGTCCAGTCTCCAACCTTCCCTTTCTAGCGAAGGTTGTTGAGAGTGTGGTGGCATGGCAGCTCCCCCGGTGCCTGGATGAAGCTGTCTATTTAGACCCGCTCCAGTCCGGCTTCAGGTCTGGTTACAGCACCGAAACGGCATTGGTCGCGTTGGTGGATGATCTCTGGAGGGCCCGGGGTAGGGGGTACTCCTCTATCCTGGTGCTGTTAGACCTCTCAGCGGCTTTTGATACCATCGACCATGGTATCATGTTGCGCCGGTTGGAGGGATTGGGGGTGGGGGGCACCGTCCTTCGGTGGTTCTCCTCCTACCTCTCCGACCGGTCGCAATCTGTGTTGACAGGGGGGCAGCGGTCGACCCCGAGGCGCCTAGTGTGTGGGGTGCCACAAGGGTCGGTCCTCTCGCCCCTTCTGTTCAACATTTATGTAAAGCCGCTGGGTGAGATCATCCGTGGTTTTGGGGTGGAATTCCATCAGTACGCTGATGACACTCAGCTGTACATTTCCACCCCAGACCACCCCAATGATGCCGTGGAGGTGATGTCCCAGTGCCTTGAAGCTGTGCGGGTCTGGATGGGGAGAAACAGGCTTCGACTCAACCCCTCCAAGACCGAGTGGCTGTGGTTACCGGCGTCCCGATATAGCCAACTGACTCCATCGTTGGTTATTGGGGGCGAATCATTGGCCCCCACGGAAAGGGTGCGCAACTTGGGCGTCCTCCTGGACTCACGGCTGTCTTTAGAGGATCATACGACAGCCGTGGCCAGGGGGGCTTTTTATCAGGTCCGCCTGATACGCCAGTTGCGGCCCTTTCTAGATCGGGACTCCCTACGCACAGTCACTCAGGCGCTCGTCACGTCTCGCCTGGACTACTGTAATGCTCTCTACATGGGGCTCCCCTTGGGATGCACCCGGAGGCTTCAGCTGGTGCAGAATGCGGCCGCGCGGGGGATTATGGGAGCGACAGGGCGCTCCCACGTGACACCCCTCCTGCGTGAGCTGCATTGGCTGCCGGTTGATTTCCGGGTGCGTTTCAAGGTGTTGGTAATGACCTTTAAAGCGCTCCATGGCTTAGGACCAGGGTACTTACGGGACCGCCTGCTGCCACCAATTGCCTCCCACCGACCGGTTCGCTCCCACAGAGAGGGCCTCCTCAGGGTGCCGTCAGCCAGACAATGCCGGCTGGCGACCCCCAGGGGGAGAGCGTTCTCTGTGGCAGCCCCCACCCTCTGGAACGATCTGCCTCCTGAACTGAGGACTATTGCGGACCTCCGGACTTTTCGTCGGGCTCTAAAGGCGCACTTCTTTCAACTCGCCGGACTTGCCTGATCCCTTCTTTTTAAATATTTTACATTTTATATTTATATTTATATATTTTATACATTTTAAATTTTAAATTTTTTAGAGTCTTAACTTTCAGCCATAATTTATATTGATTTTAGGATGGTTTTAATTGTGTATGTACTGGTTTTTAATTGGCTGTACACCGCCCTGGGTCCGCCAGGAGAAGGGCGGTATAGAAATTTAATAAATAATAATAATAAAAATAAAGTAATCACGAGATAAAGCGAATAACACTTTTCCGTTCCCATCCTTCTTGCAACCGATGCTTATATTCTCTCCCATGGCAACCACGTTACTGGGATTCACTGAGATGGAAGGTTGTGCTAGATAAGAGGAGAAGACGAAAGAGGTCGTAACATGGAGAACCTGAAAGCAGTTGTTTGTGTAAGAGATTGTTAGGTTATACTTTTAGCCAACAAACAATACTTAATGTGGTATGTAAGGGCTACATATGAAATTGTGCAAAACCTGAAACAGTAGCTATGTTTTCTTTGCTCAGTGACTCACACCCACATGAATTGCCATAGAGAGAGGGAGGGTGGGAGGGAGGGAGATGCAAGATACTGTAATTGTTTGAAAAGAAAAATAATTTGGGCCCCTCTGGTTCCAGGAGTAAATCCCAAAGGACTGCGGGATTTTCCTCCACCCTCCACCCTTTGGAAGTGATACCACCTTCCAGGTTGGTCTGGGGAGCACAGGGCAGAGTTTGTATACAGCCTTCTCTCCTCTATCTCCTTGCTTTCATTAAAATCATCTGCCTCCCAAGAAGAATTCCAGGCAATCAAATCTCAGAACAAGCAACTCAGAAGCAGTAACAAATCTTAGGATAAGTCTTGAGTAAGTAATTTTGGAAACATATACCGTATTTTTTGGAGTATAACGTGCACCGGAGTATAAGACACAGCTTAGTTTTTGGGGAGGAAAGTGTCGGGGGGAGAGAAATCTGCCTACCAGGTATTCATCTGGCTAATGTTGTTAGTCTGGCCAGCTTTAGCACATTAGATAGTTTTATCCCCTGCTTGGGGATAAAAAACAGCTTCTAAAGCACAACTGAACTTTGGAGAGAGAAGAAAAGAGAGAAGAAAAGAGAAGAAAAAAGCAGGCAAGACACGGAGCTCGCTTTACTCGCTAGCGCCTCGTTAGGGCTGGAAAAAAGCTTCACAGCTGAGAGTCGGAGCAGGCAAAGCACGGAAGATCGCTTCACTCACTAGCGCCTTGTTAGGGCTGGAAAAAAGCTTCACAGCTGAGAGTCGGAGCAGGCAAAGCACGGAAGATCGCTTCACTCACTAGCGCCTTGTTAGGGCTGGAAAAAAGCTTCACAGCTGAGAGTTGGAGCAGGCAAAGCACGGAAGATCGCTTCACTCACTAGCGCCTTGTTAGGGCTGGAAAAAAGCTTCTAAAGGACATCTGAGAGTCGGAGGGAGCAGGGAAAGCACGGAGATCGCTTCACTCGCTAGCACCTCGTTAGGGCTGAAAATGAGCTTCGAAAAAGCTACGTTCAGAGTATAAGACGCACCCAAATTGTCAGCCTCTTTTATGGAGGGAAAAAGGTGTGTCTTATACTCTGAAAAATATGGTAATTCCTCTAGAATTGAGATGGCAGGGACACTCTGAGTTCTCCCTTTGAGGAACTTGACTCTGATCATCGGTCACCATTCATGCAGTTTCATTAGATGCCGCCTTACAGAAAGCAAGACCCAGGAAACATGAACTGATATGAATTGATATGAATATGCATTACTCAAGGGAGGGACTTCAGCACTTTTGATACTGCTGACCCTGAGCAGATCCTTCTCCCTTCCTATCGTCAAAAGCCAAAAAGATGAGAGTCTTATATTGCACCTCATCAGAAAGCAGTTATTTATTCACTTTTTCTTAGTTGTTGTACAATCAAAGACCAAGAGAGAAAATTCTGTATTTTTCTGGAGGAGTTGTATACAACACGAGAGATGAGAAACACTGGGCTTCCTATAAATTGTAAAATATATCTAGCTGTCCTGCTGGGATAAGAAAAATGGATTTGCTAAAGATTGATAAACAGAAGATGGATGCAGAGGTAGATGAAACCTTTAGAATACACATGAGTTATGCGAGAAGATATAAACTTCCAAGAGAGGTACACGTGAGAGAGAAAAGGCAAGAGACAAAAGTATTACAATCCAAGGGAAAAGAATGCAGTACAAATGGCAAAAACTTTGGAATAAGAACTATAAAATGACAATGGCCACCTCATATAAGAAAAACCTATACAAAATGTTTTATAAGTGGCATTTGCCACTGGCAAGGCTAGCAAAGATGTCTAAAAATAGGTCTGCCAAAAGTTGGAAATGTAATCAGACTCCAGGTACTTATTATCATATGTGGTGGACGTGTGAAGGCAAAAAAATTCTGGACGAAAATTCATACCTGGTTAGAAAAGATAATTAAGCAACATATAGATCTAAAGCCAGAAATGTTCTTGTTAGGTATACTACCAGAAAGCTACAATAAGGGGACTACATATTTAATATTTCATGTGTTGACAGCAGCAAGAACTGTATTTGCACAATATTGGAAAAATAAGGACACCCCCTCAGATGAAAATATAATTCAGAAAATATTAGACTGCAGAGATGGATAGACTGACATTAAAAATAAAAGATAAAGCAGATTCAGAATATTACTCAACATGGGATGTTTTACAAGTTGTTAGATATAAGAGGTAGAAATTAGAAGAAGAAAGATTACTACTAAGTATAAGTAAAAGATGAATTAGTATGACTATGAATATAAATAAGTTAACATAATTATTTTTGTTATTATAATTAAGATGTTAACTATGTTAGTTCTCTGTTAAACAAAATGGACCCAGACAATACACTGTTTTTAAAGTATCTATGTATAAATTAAAATATAAAATATTTATAAAAAGGAAAGAAAAAAAGAAGAATGGATTTGCTTTGGGGGGAGCGTGACATGTAATTCTCATTTTACATCCATTCAATAGTTGCATGTCTAATGAAACTCACCTGCAGCCATCCATCTATGCTGAGTCAGCCACCATCCTGAAAAAAAAAAATATGATTCCATTAGTGTCAAAATATCCGAGCAGCAGAAATTGTCACTGGATCTTTGACCTTGGCACCATGTTGCCATCCCTACTGCTCCCATCTTCTCTTTACTGGCAATACCAACCCAGGAACAGATTGAAAACGAGCCTCATGCTGGGATTTTTGTAGGCAGCAGAACTTCTGGCTTCCTAAGTCTTCTGACTTGTCCTGCCCTGTTGCTCAGAAGAACAGATTGGTGTGAAATACCACAGGAATTATGGAAAAGATCTTGTCCTGCACACGAAAGCAGCTTAATTCGAACAAAAGCTTCCTTATTCTGCCTGATGATTTTCTAAACTTCCACAGTTGTGAAAGAAAAGAAAAATACAGGAAGTGACCACAATCTATGGGTGTGCTGACATGGAGGAACTGAAGCATCATTTGCAGAAGACTCAGAGATTTAAGGCTCTGGGACATTCCCTTTGAAGTGGGGGAACAAGGAAACACTCCCCCTGAAGGTCCAGAAGTGGATTATCAATGTTTTCTACCATTGCCTAGCAGATGGAAGAAAATAGACCTAGAATCATAGGGAGGGCAGAGTCAGCCCACAATATTGCATTCTAACCACTGCACCACCACAGCTCGTAGAGGAAGTGATGGCATAGAGGAAGCTCGTAGAGATGGAGTCACTTTTGCAGTTTCTGATCTTGATGGTATCCCTCTGTTGATGCACTACAGGATGGCATTGGCTTTTTTGGCAGCTGCAGCATACTGCTGGCTCATATTTAAGGGGTTTGTTCACTAAGCTAGTGCCCCAAGATCCCTCTTACAACTGTTGAGCCAGGTACCACTTATTCTATACCTGTGAGTTTGGTTGGTGTGATGGAAGGAGAATTGGGGGAACTTTGTAAAACCAACATCCAATCCACTTCGCTCTTGCAGTTTGTTTGTATCCAAGGGATTATCTTCTCCCGGTTCTTTCTACTTGTCCAATTTGGTCAGACAGGTTGGACATGTTACAGGTCCCGTCAGCCAAGAAATGTCGATTGCTGGGAACCAATATGGCCTTGTCTGCCATATTCCCTGCCCTGTAGAATATTTTCCCTTCTGCTATTCGGATGACCCTGACCCTGCTTGCCTTCCATAAAATTGTGAAGATTTGGTTGTTTGCCCAAGATCTGGACATAGGAAAGAAGCACTAAGAAGGTACAGGAACAATATTTTCGCAAGAGTAGCTATCGTGATAGCTAGGTCACATGACACAGAATTAATATAATGTGTACCTGACATAATTTTTGACCACAATATTCTGTTGTGAAGGAGGACAGCAGGAACTTTAAAGGGTGGGACTGAATGATGTACCCTAGACTGGAAGTGTGAACAATAGAAGCTCTCTAAAGGTTACCTTGGCACAAACTCTATTCCATCAGGTGGCCACAGCCAACTGATTTCAAATCATTTTGAAAAGTTAAATTGGATCAGATTTAAGTAGATTTTTGTGCAGATTTTTGTGCAGAATATGGCCTCTCCTTTTCCTGACATAAATATCTCTCTTTTCCTATCTTTTGGAAATGTCAGGCTCCAGTATCTTTGCATGCAAATCTCTGCTCTCATTAAGGGTGCTTCCTTATGACAGGATCCATATATATTGTGTTGGCTGAAAAAGCATTTAACTCTTACAGCCCCTCTGTTGATACCTCAGCCGGTACCTTTAGTGCACCTCAACAATGGAACTAATGGGTGTGCTGTCTTTCCAGATCTGATGGAGCATAGTTTCCAGATCTAATGGAGCTGCCATTGGCGGATCCTCTGCCTTTCTTTGTCCAATGAATACAAGTTGCTTTCCATAAAGATGGTGAGACAGTGAAGGGCTGGAGAATGGATTATGGCTCACTTCAGCATGTCTTCTCTCAGCCAACACAAACAGAAAGACACACATTACAAGTTTGACCATCTTCATTGTTGCATTGTCCATATCCTGAGAGTAGCCAGAAACCAGGTGAGTAATTAGCCTTGAGACTTGAAGTCAAAAGGCTTGTGTCTTGACTTGTGACATGCATTGTAGGGACCTGCTACTGGAGAAGAGACAGAAGTAGTGCCACAAAAGCTGTGACAGCCCAGGTTTGAAGGAATATAGAATTCCATGAGCCAGAATGTCAAGCTGGGAGTTTGAAACCAGGGCCAGATACATGTGTGAGAGGTACCCTGCTCTGGAATATGGGAGTTGTGTCCAAGAATGGGCAAAGAATCCCTAGGTACCAAAAAAAAAAGCTTGATTGTTTAGCTGCTTTCCTATTCTCTCAGTGCTGACCTACTTAGCTCACCCTTTTGCAGCTGCTAGCCAATGTGGTTTTGGGCTGGGTGTCTTGTTGGCATCTGGCACCCCATGATCTGAATCAGATCTCCCCCTCTTGGTGGGGCGTCACTGTCTCCTAGAGCAGTTACAGGGCTGCCTACTGTCTGTGTTGTCTGCTTCTTCAATCTCTGTCTCAGAACTCAGATGGAACCACAATCGTCAGCTCTTCAAGTAGGTCAAACAAGAAACAGGCATCCCCAAAACTATATTAACACGGGGTATAACGGAATCTTGAACCCCTGACAGAGCTTCTGTTTCCTCCCTTTTATACCCAGGGAAGTCAAGACAGGACAATCTTGAGTTTCTTCCTCACCTCTTCCTTCTTCATTCGCAGCCAAGCTGCTATTTTTGTAATAGCTGTGGGTATTTTTTATCAAGGCTTCCTCTGTATTTCTCTACGATGTGGATCATCTAGCTGACTCCTATACCAGAGGTGGGTTTCAATAGGTTCTGACCAGTTCTGGAGAACTGGTAGTGGAAATTTTGAGTAGTTCGGAGAACCGGTGGTAAAAATTTTGACTGGCCCCACCCCCATCTATTCTCTGCCTCCCGAGTCCCAGCTGATCAGGAGGAAATGGGGATTTTGCTGTAACCTTCCCCTGGAGCAGGGTGGGAATGGAGATTTTATAGTATCCTTCCCCTGCCATGCCCACCAAGCCACGCCCAGCAAGCCACGCCCACAGAACTGGTAGTAAAAAATTTTGAAACCCACCACTGTCCTATACCTCACTGAACATTCAGTCAGAATATTGCATATGGGGTGGGGGGAGGGCGGCAGTGGTATTTTTACTAATCTATTATTGGTTCAAGAATAGTCTTGTCTAATTAACATAGATAAATGGCAACAATTTAGTATAGTAAGATGGATGATATGACATAATCTTCAGTTTGTGTAAAACTGTTCTACCCCAGGAGAGGTAGAACATTTTGCTGTTGTTTATAATAAGCAGGAACAAAGAGAAGAGAAACCCACACCTGTCCCTGCATGTTAGGATAAATGTTCTCCATTCCCTTCCCTAGAATGTGAAAGAGCAATCAGAGCAGTTACATGTATTTCCTGTATCAAAGAAAAGTACACGAGGAGGCAAGGCAGGAACTGCACCTACTATTAATACCTGCCGGTCTCTGCACCACTTCTGATGGTGCTCTTTATTACCAAAATGGTAGTAAAATGTAGTGCAAGGGCAGAAATCCCATTCTAGATTCTTCAGATAAGTCAAGAAACAGGCATGGTAGAGTCAATAGGAATGCTGTTTATTGCAGTAATGATTTCCAGAAAAGAAATGGTGAAATGAAGATGACTTTCCTAAAAGCAGAGCTAAAAACTGTAGTAGAATGAAGAGCCGGAATAATCTTTGTAATTCCTCTCTGGACAAGGATTTGAGATCAGCCACAAGTGCTCCAGACAGTTGCCCCTTGCAGGGAGACAACAAAACAGCAGTCTCTGGTTTCGAGCTCTATACTAATTTAATCTTTAAATGAGGGAATAACCATCTTGCTCAAATTGGACAAATTGGCTCTTTGGTTCGTTGTTAGATTGATAAAATTTGACCCACAGATCTTTGTCTCGTAAGGAAAGACATCTCTGCTTCAATGAAAAGCCTCCACAACCTCACTATTGAGAGGAATGAGGTTGCATTTCATATTGTCACAGCTAAAAAAAAATCAGATGCGGGAAGATACAGTTATATCCCTGGGTTACGAATAAGATCGATTCCTAAATCTGGCTTTAAGTCAAATTTGTAGGTAAGTTGGAACAGTTATTTAGCATCAGTTAGTCAAACGTTTGTCTTAATATATACTTTATATTTTACTTTTCTGTGCACATGAAACACTTAAAAAACACTCCAAATACACTAAAATCTTAAATATAATAAAACAGTACGTAGTAATAATTATATAGTAACTATAAAAGTAAATGCATACTTTACTGTACTGAAGATAGAATCTCTCTGTGTATGTGCACAGATATACAAATCTGTAAAAACCAGTGAAAAAGCAGTTCTTAAAAGAATTTTGAGAGGACATGATTAAAGAACATGATTAAAGATTAACTTATTCTTCTTCCATGGATGCCTTGGATGATGCAAGGAAGATGGAGAGAATAGAATAGAATAGAATAGAATAGAATAGAATAGAATAGAATAGAATTAGGGTAGGGTAGAGTAGAGTAGAGTAGAGTAGAGTAGAGTAGAGTAGAGTAGAGTAGAGTAGAGTAGAGTAGAGTAGAGTAGAGTAGAGTAGAGTAGAGTAAAATAGAATAGAATAGAATAGAATAGAATAGAGTAGAGTAGAGTAGAGTAGAGTAGAGTAGAGTAGAGTAGAGTAGAGTAGAGTAGAATAGAATAGAATAGAATAGAATAGAATAGAATAGAATAGAACAGAACAGAACAGAACAGAACAGAACAGAACAGAACAGAACAGAACAGAACAGAACAGAATAGAATAGAATAGAATAGAATAATAGAGTTGGAAAGGACCTTGGAAGTCTTCTAGTTCAACTCCTGCTTAGGCAGGAAACCCTACATCACTTCAGACAAATGGTTATTCAACATTTTTTTAAAAACTTCCAGTGTTGGAGCATTCAGTGTTGGAGATGGCTACAGCTGAAGTTTTACTTTTAGGAGAACTATTGTTATTGCTCAGATATCAACCAATCGACTGACGTTTGAGCAATAACAGTTAATATCATTGTAAGAGGCAAGGTTCTTTCCGTGCTTTCTTCAAAACTGAGACCAAATTAGACCTTTCCCAGAGCAAGTTTGGGTTTCAAAGGGAGTTGAACATTTCCATTCTCCAAAATGCAAGAGAGACAAAAGTATCTGTTCTCACCCTAAGGCTGTTTCCTACAATATTCACAAACCAAAACACTTGCAAACTCGGCAGGCTTTGTATGTATGCATTTTAACAATTAATATGCCCCCTTGTGATAAGACCAAGAACTGTGTAGGTTAGTAGACCACGTGGTTCTACTTTTTCTGCCTGACTGATGAGTTTTGAAACAATTGCAGTCTCAAGGATGTGTGTGTATGTGAGGGAAAGGGGCTTTATGTTAGGCAAAATGATGGTCGTAACCATATAATTGAAGCCCTTTACTACATTTAACTCATGCTCAATGAAAGTAAAAAGGGGCTGGCTTTGATCACCTGATGATTGCAACAGCTATCTTGCTACCCATCTACCCTTCTACCCAGAAGTCAAATATACAAAGAAGAAAGTAGCTTAATTCCTTATTGCCAGTGCCCAAGAATTAGATGGAGGGATCTATTTTTGTAACTTTCTTAATGATTCTACATCTATTCTTTATGGTACTACATCTACATGGAAGGAAGGAAGCAGTGGGGTATCACAAAGTTCCGTCTTAGGCCCAGTACTCTTCAATATTTTCATAAATGACTTAGTTGAGGGAATAGAAGGGGAACTCATCAAATTTTCAGATGACACTAAGCTGGCAGGAATAGCCAACATCCCAGAAGACAAGCTCAGGATCCAAAAAGATCTTTGCAGACTTGAATAATGGGCCCCATCCAACAAAATGAAATTTAATGTGGAGAAAAGCAAAGTTTTACACCTGAGCAGGAAAAACCAAAGGTACTTGTATAGATTAGGTGAAACCTGGCTGAAAAACAATAACTGTGAGAGGGACCTTGGAATCCTAGTAGAGTGCGGTGGCAGCCAAAACAGTTAATACAATCCTTGGTTATATAAACAAACGCATGGAATCAAAACCATCTGAAATATTAGTACCACTTTATAAAGCCTTAGAAAGACCACACCTGGAATACTGTTTCCAATTTTGATCCAACATATTACAAAAAAGATGTGGAGACTTTGGGGGGGGGGAGTGCAAGGAAGAGCAACTAAGATGATTAAGGAATTGGAGACTAAAAACATATGAAGAACAGTTTCCAGGATTTGGGTT
The DNA here is from genome assembly GCA_038048745.1 of Coluber constrictor foxii. Lineage (NCBI taxonomy): Eukaryota > Metazoa > Chordata > Lepidosauria > Squamata > Colubridae > Coluber > Coluber constrictor. The sequence continues at coordinate 57,351,804 of CM075961.1, read as the reverse complement.
TGGCTAGTCTATGAAAAGAAAGACTAGGGGTGGCATGATAGCCATATTCCAGTATTTGAGAGGCTGCCACAAAGGGATGTCAATTTATTTTCCAAAGAACCAGAAGGCAGGACAAGAAAAAAGAAATGCATGGAAACTAATCAAATAGAGGAGCAACCAGGAATTAAGGAGAAACTTCCTAACAGTGAGGACAATTAACCAGAGGAACAGCTTCCCTTCAGAAGTTGTGGGTGCTTCATCACTGGAGGTTTTTAGAAGAGACTGGACAGTCACTTGTCTGAAATGGTATAGAATCTCCTGCTTGAACAAGGGGCTGGACTAGAAAACATCCATAGTCCCTTATAGCTCTATTCTGATTGCTTGAACTACCTACAGTATTCAACCAAAGCTTTGGACAGATACTTAAGGTTTAGTAACAACATATACATCCATATAATGGTAAGGATAGGATTCATTTTCTGCATAATTCATTTGCAAAGGAAATTTTCTTCTTTTTGCCTTTTGTGATCTTATCAGTAAATAATGTATTGAACTTTTAAATCTAGAGTAGCTACAGTCCTGACTTCAAAAGAAGTTACGTACTCATTTCTATATTCTAAACCATTATATTACCAAGTTCATATATGTCCTAATTAGAGTCTTTCTTACATAGTGTTTTAAATAAATTGAACGATTAGTAAAAGTGGTAAATTAGCAAATATCATAGTATCCTAAAGGAGAAAACCAAGTGTTCCATTTTTGGGTTCAGACTGAAAGGTACAAAGGCCTGCAGGTATTGCTATGAGCTCAGAGGAAGCTCCTTTGTGTGTCCAGAGTTAAATGACCCTGTGCAGGTGGAGGTGAGGGATTAAGGAATTTGAGTTGCTATTTCTACATTTCAAGCCCTGTCCCTTGATTAAGAGGCATGATTTGGGGCTGAAAGAGCAAAATGAGGATCTTTGGAGTGAGGCATCTGAGGCAATGGGAAGATGAGACATTTTCAGCTCCTATGCAACCATTCGCAAATGCAGGACCAGAAATCAGAATAATTAAAACTAAGATCAGAGGTGAGGGGTTCTGACAATTCTGGTAGAATATCTTCAGAAAAATGGAAATCCCAGAACTGCTTTGTGAAGGAGCATGCAGCTTGTATAAATTGTTTGTGCAACTTTTAATTAGTTTATTCTGGCTCTGCTGACAACTGGAAGGTTGGGGGGACATACAGGTAATCCTCAATTTACAACCATTCTTTTAGTGAGCGTTCAAAGTTATAACGACATTGAAAAAAGTGACTTCTGATCATTATTCAGCCTTGCAGCATTCCTGTGATATGAGGATCAAAATTTGGATGCTTGGTAACTGGCATGTATTTATGACAGTTGCCGTGTCCTGGGGTCATGTGATCACTTTTTGCCACCTTCTGACAGGCAGAGTTAATGGAGGAGCCAGATACACGCAACAACTATGTTACTAACTTAACTGAGTGATTCACTTAATAACTGTGGCAAGAAATGTCGTAAAATGAGGCAAAACTCACTTGTCTTACATAGCAACAGAACTTCTAGGCTCAACTGTGGTCATAAATTGGAGAGTACCAGTATGGAAAAAAGACTATATGGTATCCTTGACATATGACCATGATGGAGCCTGCCCATTACACTATAAGCGATAATGGTTGCAAAAGGAACTGACTCCATTTTACAACTTTTTTGCAATGACTGTTAAGTGAATTTTGTCACCAATAGTTCACTAAGGGCATGGTTTTGCCAAAAACTGGAAGTGCTTGATTTTGGCAAAACTGACATAAAACACAATCACGTAACTGTGGGATACTACAAACAGCCATAAAGACAGCCATGTTTCCAAGCATCCAAAATTCAGTCACAGAACCACAGAGAGGGACCAACCATTGGAACTTTGAATCTAGCTTGTAAGTAGCCCTTGGGACATCTGTAGTCACTTTGAATGGTTACTAAACCATCAATTGTAAGATGAGCACTACCTGTAATTCAATTATTGACTAAGAGTGTATAGGAAGGAACCACTGTTACAGATCAGGAATAGATTTCAATGTTAACAACTTCAACTTAACAATGGATGGCGAGAGTGATGATGGGAAGAGCCTGTGCCTCAGTGCTAAAGGATCCACCACTGTCCTAAGTAACGTAGACAAGAGAATTCTGATGATCTCATTTCTGGAGCCCCCCAGTATGATCCAGTCCTTACATTTGGCATCTATAATTACACATCGGTGGGGAAATAAAAGTAAGCCATTCTTGCTTGTATTCATCTCAGGAATCCTCCCTCCAAGGTCTTATGACATATATGGCTTAAAAGTTGTATTATGGACCACTGATATATATAAGCAAGGTTCAGAGGTTTGCACAGGATTGGTTGCCTGGTGGGTTCCCTGTGGCTGGTGATTCAAAATAGCATAGGAGACTTCATCCAGATGTTCTTCAATATGAGAGGACTAGAAAGAAGAAGAAAGGCTTAGAAGACATACTTTCCTTCTCTGTTGCAATACAAGCACATGAGGTGATGTAATGGTGGGTGGGAATGAGCTTGCAAGAGGAAGAGTTGCTGCCTAGGGAACGAGCAGATAAAAGGAGCGGGAGCCTGCAGCTGAACAATGGGTGGAGAAAGAAGTTTAGATAGGAACTATGCTAACTTCTCAGGTGGTAAAAAGAGACAGTGGGTGCTTTGTACTTTGAGATTTGCAAGGTTGATGTCACTCTCCCAAATACTAAGGCTCCCCCTAAAAGCACAAATCTCCCGGTATCTCATTTTACCACGTGAGGAGTTAGGGCAGATAGCAATAGTAATAGCACTGAGACTTATATACCACTTCATAGTGTTTTTACAGCCCTCTTAAGTGGTTTACAGAGTCAGCATATTGCTCCCAACAGTCTGGGTCCTCATTTGACCCACCTTGGAAGGATGGAAAGCAGAGTCAACCTTGACTTCGCCAGATCCTTTCTAACATCTTTTCTTTTCCTGTTGTTCAACTCCAGGCCACTCCCACTTTTACTTGGTCATTCCCTGGGTAGGATTTCTTTCCCTTTTCTCCCAAGGTCATTCCCACGTACCATTTATATGGGAGTCTCTCAAAATACAAGAATTCAACTCTGCAGACTTGCAAGATTTACATCAGTCTGAGGTGGACCAGACTAGAAAACCTAAGTCAGGAATACTACTACAACTTTTATTATAAGGTTACAATAACAGAATTGTGTCTCATTTGAGATGCCCCCGCCATCTTTGTGAAAACTAGGAGGGGTCAAAACTGAGATATTTTCTCAAATTAGTCTTCTACCTTGGATTCACTGTCTAACCATTGTCTTAGTTGTGGCTCTTCCTATTGTTCCACAAGGCTATTCCTATTTCCCATTACATGCAGTGATTCTTCAGCTACTCATAATCTACTCTCTACGAGAGGCAGAGGGTTATAAACAGCAAAATCTTTGTTGTCTCTTAGTTCATCAGTATATTCTGGCTACTTGTTTGCTAAAATCTCAGATCACTTCTTTTGACTTTTGTCTCCAGGTATCACTGAAAGGAGCATATGCTCTTTCATTATCCTTCTATTAGGATGAAAGCACTAGGTCAATGATGGCGAATCTTTTCGGCACTGAGTGCCCAAACTGGAATGTGTGTACATGTGTGCATGCTGGAGTGCCAGAAACCCAAAGACCAGCTGGCCAGTGTGTGCATGCCTGTTTTTTGGCCATTTTTTGGGCTGTTTTCAGGCACTCCTGTGCCTGTGAAGACCAGCTGGCTGGCATGCATGTTTCGCATGCCGTAAACCAGAAGAATAGTGCATGTGCCAGCATGTGCCCACAGAGAGGGCTCTGCATGCCACCTCTGGCACACATGCCATAGGTTCGCCATTATGGCACTAGGTTTTACTTGCCTCTACCATATATTTCTTGCAAATAAATCTCCTTTCAGTTATAGTTTTAGAAACTCACTCCATTAATCAATTCCCAGGCAGTTCCTGTTCTTAAGATCTTCATATGCTTCTAAACAATGCTTTTACTTCCAACTTTGAAGATACTTAGAGAGCTCCCATTTTTTTCATGGAATGGAATGAAAACTTTTTGGCCTCAGAGGAATTGAACCAATTTTCTGATTGCTCACTGGCACAGGACAACCTACACAGAATCCCTACTTTTCCCAGTTAAACAGTCCGCATGAGATAAAGGAGAGTTAATTCAGCCTCCAAGAAGAATAGTCAGATCTAGCTTTCCTTCTGTTAATTGAGTGGGTCATTTCTGGGGTTAGAGAATTCATATGCACCAATATGTCTACCCATTCACTCTCATGAGGTCATTATGAATTTAATGCCCCTGGTTTCATTATGTGGGATGGTTTCTTAAATTCTAAATCACACATGCACAACTATTTTCAAGTTTTTTGTGTGTCATTCTTCAAGACAGACTCCCTAAAGCAAGACAAAAAGTAAATGGTTTTAATAGTTAATGTTGAATGTTATCATCTTTTTTCTTTTTACAACCCTGTAATCTAGGGGTGAAATCCAGCAGGTTCTGACAGGTTCTGGTGAACCGGTAGCGGAAAGTTTGAGCAATTCGGGGAACCAGTAGCAGAAATTTTGAGCAGTTTCAAGAACCAGCAAATACCACCACTGGCTGGCCCCAGAATGGGATGGGAATGGAGATTTTGCAATATCCTTCTCCCAGGAGTGGAGTGGGAATGGAGATTTTGCAATATCCTTCCCCTGGAGTGGAGTGAGAATGGAGATTTTGCAGTATCCTTCCCCTGCCATGCCTACCAAGCCACGCCTATCAAGTCCCACCATGCCCACCAAGCCACTCCCACAGAACCAGTAAAAATAATTTGGATTTCACCACTGCTGTAATCTGTTTTATCGGTCTGAAGTCAGAGTGACTGAATGGAGCTCAGCGCTTACTGGCTGGATGCCCTTCCTGACACCTATGCGGAGTTCGCAGCAGATATTTTCTCTTTGCACCCTGATAGAGAAACATCTGTCAATGCCTAAGATTGACCATTCGGAGTGGGAGGCGAGTGTCTTTGGAGATTTACAATGAAGACATCTTAGATCTCTTGGCAACGGGCAAGGAAAGGACTTCTCAGATAAGCATTCGGGAAGACCCCAAGGGAGCATTAAGGTAGGATACTTTCTTAATACTTTGCCGATTTTAAGGCAGCAACATTGAGTATCTAGAAATTAGATGAAATTTCCTGACAGGGAGAACAATTAATCAGTGGAACGATGTTGTAGATGGAGGTTTCTTAAAAATCTCCACATTGGAGGTTTTTAAGAAGAGATTGGACAACTGTTTGTCTGCGATGGCACAAGGTCTCCTGCCTTGAGCAAGGGGTTGGACTAGAAGACCTCTGAAGTCCCTTCCAGCCCTATGATTTTATTTACCTCTAGGCCATGGTGCTGCTCTTGTTGAATGCTATCGATTAATTGCAGTTAACAGCTTTCCTCCCTGTGCAACAATGTTCTCCTTAGGTCAAATGACAATTCAGAGGTAACTTCGGAAGGACTTGCCTGTTCTAACATCTGTATCTGATGAAATAATCTGGACAAGGAAGTCAGAGTTATGAAAAAAAATATCTTACCAGATTCATTGCTGGGTTATGTTCATTGGTTTTGGAACCTGTGGATTAAAGATAGCCATGAGATTCTTTGCCTAATTTGAATTTGATTATAATAATAGAAGTTGATCCTTTCCAAAATATCCTACTCTTAAAATTCCTAAATGAATAAATCTCTATCAGTTGATGATACCAGAAAAGGTTTGTGCCAAAGTGGCCCTATTCTACCATTGTTAAAAGTCATGAATACTTAGGCTTTTGACATCATCACATTTGGCCTTATCTTTTACTGATTTTATTGTAATTTCTTTGATTGTTGTGAACAATTCAGAGTTGCTGAGAGCATACAATTTGAATTTTTAAAAAAAGTATTCATTGCTTAAAAACGTCCTCCTGTTTTTAAAATACAGCTGCTAAGATCTTCATATTATTCCAGTTTGAAAAGCTGGTATACCTGAAGGACTTTTTATATGAAATTTGCAGCTAAAACAAATTCTATCCACTTCCACTTTAGATCTTTGCACTCCAAATTTGCAATTTCCTTTCTGGTTAGATTTGCTTGTGACACTTCGTTAACATTAGACATGAAATTATGTCTGCATTTATTCAAAAGGTTAAAATTTTATCTTGTGCTGCTGATCTATTGCTCGGTTTTCTTAATTTTGCATTTCTCTTTCATCAGATGGCTTCCTTTGCTTTTCAGTGTTTGGTGTAAGCCATTTTTAAAACATGTCCATATGTTGAATTGTAATGGCTATAATATATTTCTTTAAGCCAGCCTACATTCAGTTTGTTTTTTACTTAATTCAAGAAGTATGTCAAGGAGATATATAAGCTTTTCCCCTTGGATTACATAAAAAAATATTCCTGGGCCAATTACGGTACCAAGGTTTTCAGATTTTATCGCCTATTGCTAGCAAGCTTCAAGCTTCCTTTTAAAATCACAAGGTCTAAAATGTGCTTTGCTTCTCCATCTGATATTATTAGCTATAATATTTTAGGGAGAAGCTTTTTTTTATGCTGTTTGTGAAAAGGAAGGAAATGCAGTCATTCTGTGAGTTTTATAGACCATGATTGGTTATTGTTCACCCACTTCTCTGTAACCATGTTTATTACAAGATCATCTCCACTTACTTTTTTTCTTTCTCCTGTACAGTAACACAGCCAGCAGCAACATGATAATCAGGAAAACGCTCACCCCAATGCCTGCCCATAAGTATGGGCTAAGAATAACTGGAAAGCCAAAACACTTGCATTATACTGCTGCTCCTCTAGATGTCCTTCTCAACACTCGTGGGATTTCCTAGAAGTTCCTCTGCACTTAGAGATGACACAGGTTGAAAGTGGCACCCTTTGAACGCAAAATATGTCCCCTAAAATAGACTTATGATCTTTTCATACTTTCTGCTGACAGTGGGGAAGAAAAGCTACTATGATTCTTAAGTCAGTGTGTTTCCTTCTCTCATCTTTCCCCACACTGCTTCTTGCCCATAGCTCCTGGTTCTCAATCCATCCCATGCTTCCCTTTTTTACACACAAATACGCACACACATAAATTCCCTGCATCATCATTTTACATCATGAGGTGGACCTAGACTTAAGCAACCACATGAGTCAAACCAGTTGAGTAGGACTTTCCATATCCTTTTTGTCACATAAGCACTAAAAAGGATGCTTTTCTGGAAAGCTTTGCTCCCATGGTTAGTCCTCTATCTTGCTTAATTCACCGACACAAATATATCCTTTCAGGTAACAGTAACTGAGTTGGAAGGGACCTTGGAGGTCATCTAGTCCAACCCACTGCTCACACAGGAGATCTGTACTAGAGATTCGAACCACCGAATTGCCGACCTGTTTGATCGATGAGCTCAGTGTCTTAGCCACTGAGCCACATCCTTTTTTTAAAATTTAGCTTTCTGAAAGGGAAAAAAAAAGGATTTCATCCATCTGTCTCAAGTCTTGCAGGGACAAACCTGTTTGCTTAGGGCAGAATTGCCTATCCTATAGCCCTTTAAGATATACTAGATATCCCCCCCCCACACACACACACGATCTTCAGGTAACATATTCGGAAGCTTATAAGTTAGAGAACATTGAATGAAGGAATGTTGCCCTTTTCACGTTTTTGTGCCCATATTTCACTTCCCACCACCTTTATTTCAAACTGCCATGCTGTCTCTGAGTTTCTATCTCAGGTCCAAAAAACAATGGCTACTATAGATTAACATGACTCTTCCACAATGTTTATCAGATGCAGTAAGCGAATTTTGTAAAATTAAAACAAATCATCCTTCTTGGTAGCTGTTCTATATCTTACAGCTCTGCAAACTAAGTCACCATGTTCTGGTTTGGCTTTATAGGCAAATGTAAATATATGTCCTGATTAAGGGATAAATTAGCGTGGGAAACTTGATGCTATTTAGATATAGCTGAAATAAACTTTTGAGCATCGTTTCTCACAGGCACAGCAGCTGTGACTTCCGCATAGTGATTCAGCAACATCTGCCCTTTACAGAGATGATTTTGATAGACAAAACCTTTTGAAGTAGGAGGGATTTTAAAATGGAAGGGAGTTGAGAAAATCCTTTATTATAAGTGTTTTTAAATAAAGTAACTGAGACAGGGAAAGTTAATGGAGGACAAAGAGGACTTATATACAATTCCCTAAGGTAGATTCGAAGATGCCTTGAAGGAGACATCCTCATGACATAGATTTGCTCTCTCCCATCCAAAGCTAAGGATGCTTTAGGTTTACCTAATTCAGTGTTGAAGTAGTATTTTTGCCTTACAACATGCCACTTTTGTAGCAACTGTGGTGAAGCAAGGACTGAGACGCTCTGAGCTCCTAAAGGTTATTTTTGGAAATTCTAAGGATCCCTTTACTAAGAATTTGAACCGCCAAACTGCTGAACTTTCTGATCAAAAGCTCAGTGTCTTAGTCACTGAGCCACTTGATCAGGCACTGGGGTTTTCCTGTATAATGCTTGATCTGTGCCTCAAAATATGCTAATCAGGCGTTACACAAACTCCTTGTGTACTGTAGCTCCTTATTTGCAGTTCTAGCAGTCTCACATATTATTTATTTATTTATTTATTTATTTATTTTTTATTTAAATTTTTATACCGCCCTTCTCCCAAGGGACTCAGGGCGGTGCACAGCCACAGTAAAGCAACATATACCACAAACTTTAAAAACAGTTTAAAACATATTAAATAATTTGGCCCTATATTAAAAACTCAAAAACTAAAACACCCATTATGATTCATTATTTAGTCAGCCCAGCCTCTTGAAACAGTAAGGTCTTAAGGGCACGGTGAAAGTACGTAGGTTGGGGATCATACATATCTCCAGAGGCAATTTATTCCAGAGGGCGGGGGCTCCCACAGAGAAGGCTCTCCCCCTGGGGTCGCTAGTTGACATAGTTTGACCGACGGCACCCTGAGGAGTCCCTTTCTATGGGAGCGTACTGGCCAGTGGGAGGCCATCAGTGGCAGAAGGCGATCTCGTAAATATCCAGGTCCTAAGCCATGGAGAGCTTTAAAGATGATAACCAGCATCTTGAATCACACCCGGAAGACCAGCGGGAGCCAGTGCAGCTCGTGCAGGAGAGGTGTTATATGGATGTGCCGTGTCGCCCCCATAATCACCCGTGTGGCTGCATTCTGGACCAGGTGGAGCCTCCAAGTGCTCTTCAAGGGGAGCCCCAAGTAGAGAGCATTACAGTAGTCCAGATGGGAAGTGACAAGGGCATAGGTGACCGTGTGCAAGGCATCCCAGTCCAGAAAGGGACACAACTGGTAAATCAGGAGAACCTGATAAAAAGCCCCCCTCGCCACAGCTGTCATGTGATCTTCTAAAGACAGCCGTGTATCCAGGAAGACACCCAAGTTGCAAACCCTCTCTGAGGGAGCCAAGATCTCACCCCCAATAATCAGCGATGGGACCAGCTGGCTATGCCAGGATGCCGGAAACCACAGCCACTCGGTCTTGGAGGAGTTGAGTCTGAGTCTGTTTCTCCACATCCAGATCCGCACGGCCTCCATGCATCAGGACATCACATCAAGGACATCATTGGGTGGTCCGGGGTGGAGATGTACAGCTGATTATCATCAGCATACTGATGGAACTTCACCCCAAAACAATGGATGATCTCTTCCAGCGGCTTCACATAAATGTTGAACAGGAGGGGCGAGAGGACCAATCCTTTTGGCAGCCCACAAACAAGGCGCCTCGAGGTCGACCTCTGTCCCACTGCCAACACAGACTGTGAACGGCTGGAGAGGAAGAAGTAGAACCACTACAACACAATGCCCCTCATTCTCAACCCCTCCAACCGGCGCAGCATGATACCATGGTTGATGGTATCAAAAGCTGCTGAAAGATCTAATAGGACCAGGACCGAGGAACAACCCCTGTCCCAAGCCCTCCAGAGATCATCAACCAATGCGACCAATGCCATTTCCATGCTGTATCCCGGCCTGAAGTCTGACTGGTACAGATCTAGATAGACAGCTTCATCCAGGTACTGGGGAAGTTGTCGTGCCACCACACTCTCAACAACCTTTGCCACAAAGCGGAGGTTGGAGACTGGATGATAATTGGCTAATACAGCCAGGTCCAGGGAAGGCTTCTTGAGGAGGGGCCTCATCACCACCTCTAATACTTTTGGTTGTATTAGACATAACCAAAAAAAAAAAAAAATCTTATGGGTGACAGACAATTTGTGGGGTGGAGTGTTAGTGGTGAAGCAATGAGTCTACCCACCAGTGTGGATCAGCTGTTTTTAGACAAAGCAAGTTCAGCAAGAGAGTGACTTTAGGAGACAAGAGGAAGAGTTGACATTTAGCCCACAGAAGAGGGAAGGAGCAGGGGGAAACACTCCTCAGTTTTCCAGAGAAGAAAAGGAAAGGGGGAGGGGGAGAGAAATGCTTTACATTATTCTGTTAAAAATAAAGACAGAGGTAGCATTCCTGTTTGTGTTTCTTCTCTGGTCTCCCTCGCAGGGATTACACCAATCTTTCAAGCCTGAAAATATTTCTCCCCTCCAGAAATCCTATACCCATGGTGGTGAACCTATAACACATATCTGTGCCATATCTGTGGCCACACGAGAGTTGCCCTAGCTCAGCTCCAGCACATATTTGTGTGCCGGCCAGCTGATTTTTGGGCCTTTTGTGTCCACCGGATATCAGGAAATGGGCCATTTCCAGCTTCCGGATGACCTCTGGGAGGGTTGGAAAGGCCTTTTTCACCCTCCTCAGGCTCCTCAAAAGCCCCTGGAGCCTGGGGAGGACAAAAAATGAGCCTACCTGGCCCACTGTACCATCATGTGCCAAAAGCGAGGGAAGTGTGTGGGGTCACGTGCACATGTGCAGAGGGGCGGGGTGAATTGAATTACGGGTGTGGGAACATGCAAGAGAGACCCCCCCTTGCTACCCCCACTTTTGGCATGCAATGGCAAAAAGATTAGCCATCACTGTCCTATACAATAGGCAGGCTAAAATCTAATAAAGAGATAAAGTTTAAATAATCTTCCACTTGCAATCATTTATTTAGTAACTATTCGGAGCTGCAATGGGGCTGAAAGAAGTCCAGTCCTCACACTTAAAATCATTTCATGCACTAATGATTACCATACCACTTTCATGGTCACATGATCACAATTTGGATGTTTGGCAACCAGCTCGCATATACGACTGGTTCCAGTATCCTGTGCTCATGTGATCATGATTTGCAGCTTTTTTTTCGGGGTGGGGTGGGGGGTTCCTGGCAAAAAAATCCAACAATTTAGAAGAATGGATTTGCAATTAATGATGGTGGTATTAATGTCTATAGGTCGTCATTAATGGCTGTCATAAAAAGGACTGTAAAATCAAGTCTGACATGATTTACGACCACAATGACTTAACAAAAGAAAATCCACTCCCAATTGTGGTTGTAAGTTGTATCAATCCAGGGAATGGAAAATCACAGAGCATGAAGTTTGTGCAGGGATGAAGAGGAAAACAGGACCGTCAGATTGTTCAGCCATGAAAAGAGAAGTATGAAGTAAAACTTCTCAAATCCCGTGAAGGGATATCCCGCAGAAGGAAGTCAAACCTTCTTCATTTCTTTCCAAAGTACAAGACATAGAATAATGGGCTGAGTTATAGTAAGACGGAGTTTGAGTGAAGGTTAGTGAGAACTTCCTAACAATAAGAGCACTTCAGCAGTGAAAACAGGGATGTGCTGGGACCTCTTTCGTTGGGTATAAGCTAAGACAGTCATTTCCCTGGGATAATTTAAATTGAATTCCTGCCGGGGGTGTTGAAAAAGGGAAGATGGTGGTTGCACCACTGCAATTGCAGCCCAGCCCCTCTGTGTGTGTGTCTGTGACAGAGAGAGAGAGAGAGAGAGAATTTTGAATACAAAGAAAGGAGTAGGGCCGTGAGGCGAACCTATGCCATGGGTGCCACAGGTGGCACTTGGAGCCATACTGGTGGGCATGCGAGCTCAACTCCGGCATGCATGCGTGCGCCAGTCAGTCCCCCCCCCCCGGTGCTCCACTCGCTTTTGGCACGCAATGGTAAAAAGGCTAGCCATCACTGGAGTAGGGCTTTGTTAGCATTATTGCATAACCCTCTTTGACCAGGAAAGTCCCTGCAAGCAACCCTGATTTCAGCCCAGAGCAAGTGCTTGGTGTCCACAGCTCCAGGGGAATTTTTCAACTCTGGAGTTCTGTGAATCAGAATTCAGGTCAAATCACAGTCATAAGAATTCTTTGCAAAGATTAAGAAAACGCTAATGTGAATGTCGAAAATCCATGTAATACATTTAAGAAATAAAAACAAGGGTCAAATAGACAGTAGCGTAAAGTAAGCAGAAATAGAATTCCATCCACTATTAAATCTGCAAAAAGATCTACAACCTCAGGTGTCTTTAGCTGTTTTCCCTTTCCATCCTATTTTCCGTAAGATCTCATACACTGGAAAGTAACCATAAATAATTGCCTTGGGGCCAGCCGGGTTCTGTGTTCTGCAATTTTAGCAATGCAGCCAAACAAAACAATATTCCTTAGCAACATGTTTGATTTCAAGAATATATTTGAGCATCCTTGAAAATGTTCGTCAGGCCCCTCCCTTCCACAAAGACGTGGTTCAAGATCTTTGTTCTTAGTCCCAAGGATAATTAACCAAAGTTAAACCTAACTATGCTTAGGATGTTGCAGCTGCTAAATTTCTCATTGGTTCAGCAGGTAATGTCAATGGAGTCTGGAGAAAGACAATCCTCATTCTTATTCATGAGGGTAAAAATCAGACCTTTTCTTAGCCCCTGGGACTCTATGGGAGGAGTCCCACCTGAACCACTGGACCCTCCAGGCATCGTCTCCATGGTGGGATTCAGTATGTCAGGATCTAAACACAATCAGGATTTAAGGAAGGAATTCATTTAGTCCTTTGGATTTCAATAATATTTCTTGTGAAATCTCTTAGTAAACATCAAGGTTCTTTTTGCACATTTGCAACACATCTTCATTTATTGGCAAATGATGAGGATGGAAGCCCAGCACCACTCTATACAAAACATATGACCCCCCCCCATGAACAACCACAGTGAGTTAACCTAACCCGCCACCAGCTGTTTTCCATCAAGGGAGGCTCTTTCTGCTCTGGGCACACTGCCACACCATCAGAGGTGGGTTTCAGTAGATTTAGTAGATTCTGGAGAACCGGTAGGGGAAACTTTGAGTAGTTTGGAGAACTAGTAATAAAATTTCTGACTGGCCCCACCCTCATCTATTCTCTGCCTCCCCAATCCCAGTTGATTGGGAGGAAATGGGGATTTTGCAGTAACCTTCCCCTTGATTGGTGAGGGAATGGAGATTTTACAGTATCCTTCCCCTGCCATGCCCACCAAGGTATGCCATGCCCACCAAGCCAAACCCACAGAACCGGTAGTAAAATTTTTGAAACCCACCACTGCACATCATGGGAATTGACCTCAAACTGGTCAGATGATCAACTTTAGAGGACAAGCAGAGTCCACAGCTAAAGGTCCTTGCAGGTCCTGTCTTGACCAAGTCCCTTCTCATCTCCTCTTTCTGCATAAAGGAATACTCCCATTGCTTATATTCCCACCCCTTCTGTATTTCCCGGGAGCATTTCCTGATCTTTGGCAAAACAATTTCAGCAGTTGCTGTCAAGGGATAACTTTAAAATATTATCATCCAAATCTTATGCTTAACCCGACAGTCACTGCAAGCACTTACTATTGGAGCAATATCATTCGGTGTCCTTCATTGTTATAATCTGTTGATGGAACAACTCAAAAGTGTAGATAAGCCTCAATATTGCAATGTGTGTCTATTCACCCACTCTAGCTCTTCTCGTTCTTCTGAACATTAATTTTATTGCTATAACCTACTAAAACAACGGCCTAATGTTTTATGATTACCAACTGTATGGTACCCATTGCTAAAAATTATGCCCCAGTTTGAGATCTTCCAGAAATTCAGTCCATCTCAGATGGGCAAATGGAGAAAAGGAAATATGCTGTTTTGGTGACTTACCTCTCAAAGGGAACTCCAACCGGTTACTTGGCACTGACCAGACAAAGGGGTTGCTTTCAAGGTGGTACTGGCAGGTATAATTTTCTTCCTCTTTCAACCTCGCCGAGTTGAGAGGAAAATCCACTTCCTTTTTCCCAGGCTCTGCAGCCTTGTACTGTATCTGCTTCCTTGAGTTCATAAGAGCAAATGTCAGACGAGGTTTACTCCCAGTGCACCTTACGAAGAAGTATGGATGAGCTTTTGCATTTAAAATCTGGAGGGAAGGTTTGGTCAGGCTGGGATCTAGAAGGGGGAAAGATTCAGTGAAACCTCAGAGATCCTTGTAGGCAAATATCTCCTGCTTCATTCAGCCACAAATAACATCCCTCCCTTTTCAGTCTTTTGGCAAGAAAAGGATCGTCTTCTCCATTCTCAGTACATTTTTTTTTCAAATATTTATTTGAAAATTAAATTTCCCTAAATTTCCCTCATCTTACATTTTGTGTCTTCAAAGTGATATACTAAACAAAGGCAGCTTACAGAGAACGGCATCTATAAAAGCAAAAAGATATCAAAATGAAGTTATAGGTGCCATGATGTAAGTGCACAAATGGCTGCATTGACTCATGAGGTCAACAACATCTGATGGAAAAATGTAAGTTACCACATTTCTGTTTTGCCATCCTCATGCACATGTGGACCCCCTTTGTCCAATCCAGTGGGTTGGAGGACTGCGAAAGACCCTAATTCACATCAGGGCAAGAAAATGAACCAATTTTAATCTGGATCACATCACTATGGACAGAGAAGGAAAATCTCTTGCAAAATGCATGGATATTTTAACTGAAGCAACTTGGCTTTCCATTCAGGCATTACAAAGGCTAATTTCCCACCTCCTGTACCTGTGTTCTGAGTGCTATACGGTGGGCTCCCTCTTCCTTCCCCTTCCCAATAACAACCCTGTTGGTTGATATAAACTTTTCTTTTGGGCTCAATGGAAAAAGACTTGGATTTTTGTTTGGAACTTTGATGTTATACAGTATATGTTGACGGCAGCAATATTACTTTATAGAGAGAAATGGAAGGACACTGCAATCCCCACAATGGATGAACGGTTGCAAAAGCTAATGGAATTAGCAGTGATGGCTAAATTGACTGCTTTGATAAAAGAAAAAGAAAAAACAACAATTACTTTTGTTTCTACTTGGAAACTGCCTCGGGACTTTGTGCTCGAGGTGGGAAAAAAATGAAAATTTGATTTTGGGGTTTACTGATTAGATAGGTTTCTGGCTATAGAAATGGCTAGTTTATAATATTATGTAAAAAGTAAGAAGTTGAGGTTTGATGTTATTGTCTTATTCTACTGCACCAAAAGGAGTTGGAAGTCAATACATTTTTTTCTTTCCTCTTCTTTTCTCCACTTTTCTCTTCCCTTTTCCCTCCCCCATTTTTCCTATTATTTGCTTTTGTATTTTTGCTTTTGTATTTTGCATTTTATATTATAAATGAATAAAAACGGTAAAATACAAAAGAAAGAAAGAAAGAAAGAAAGAAAGAAAGAAAGAAAGAAAGAAAGAAAGAAAGAAAGAAAGAAAGAAAAAGAAAAAAGGCCCAAAGAAAGATAATCTGCCCAAAATTATCCTATGAGCTTTTCTGACAGGAAAAGGAAATATCTGGCTGATGCAAAATTGTGAAACTCTTTGTAGAGCCAGTTGTCTGAAAATCAAACAATTACTGAGCAGACATTACCTGTTAGGTTGAGATAGATTTTATCATCTAAAGATGAACATTTCTCTTCATCCAGGCAAATTCTGCAGTTGTACATGCCCCCCTCTGATTTTCTAAGATGGGAGAAGGAAAATGCAGCGTAATTGGATTTTTCCTCCTTAAATCGTACAGTTTCCCCAACATCACTTGACTTTGTAGATCTGGTGAGATAGAATTTTCCCCAGTACTGGCTCCTGCAGAAGAAGGTGATATCTTCTCCCAAAGCAGCCATCCCACGGATGTTGGTATATAAATGAGGTGTGGAAAGAATTTCACCTGGACAAGACAAAAAAAATTAATAAATTTGAATAAAATGTGGAAGGCGGAGCATCTGTTTATCCTCAAAAATGGAACAACTAAAAGCAAAATCAGGACTCTTTCTATGTTTGGAAGCAGTATTTTTCTTTACAAAGAGAGGCCAGTACTTTTTGGAAGAAATGATTTCTTAAGTAGAGAATACACCTGTAATGATATTTATTTTGTTGCCATATATTACCATTTTTATGCTTTCAGGTTTTTGCTACCATAGATGATGCACTGCAGGAGTGTTCAGCAAATAGGTTGATGTGTTTGAGCCCAGAAAGTAAACTGGGGAAGATCTTGCTCCATATCACCAACCTTTAGTTTATTAAATATTTTATAGTTCACATTTTCTAGTTCTGCCTTGTATATTTACTATTTATTCTGTTTATTAGGTTTTTGATAGCACTGATGATATACTGCAATAGGGTTCAGCAAATAGGTTGATGTGTTTGAGCCTAGAAATGGCAGATGACCTGAACATATTTTACTGCAGGTTTGAAAAGAAGCTACAGCCACCTATCTCCACAACCCCCATCTCAGAGACACCAACAACAGCCAAACTTCCTACAACTGATCCCATCCCTTTGGGTTCACAACCCCTAGTGATCATAGAAAAGGAAGTGCAAGACCTATTTCACAGACAAAAGCCAGGAAAAGCTTCAGGCCCAGACAAGATAACTCCTTCTTGCTTAAAAGTCTGTGCTGACCAATTGGCCCCCATCTTCACCCGTATCTTCAATAAATTGCTAGAGTTGTGCTATGTTCCTTCTTGCTTCAAACACTTTTACTATCATCCCAGTGCTGAAGAAGCCCCACCATCAAGGAACTGAAGGACTACAGACCAGTTTCTCTAACACCTGTAGTCATGAAAACTTTTGAAAGGCTAGTGCTGTCCCATTTGAAAACCACCATGGATCCACTGTTAGACTAAGGTGACCAGACGTCCTGCTTTTGAACAATTTGTCCCGCGTCGTGCAGCATTTTAAAAAAGTCCCGATTTTCGCTGGTCCCTTACCCCGCCCACTCCCAATCTATTGCTGTCTCCTGAGTCCCAGCTGGTGGCTAGAGGGAAGAAAAACTGTTTAAACTCTTGCCGCGGGGTTTCAAAGGGCCGCACTACAGCTGATCAGTGTCAAAAGAAAACAAATGAGTAGACTGGTGCCTGCAAAAATAGAAAAAAAGCCCCTTTCAGCTTCAGCATAGGTTAATTACCTATGTTGATTAGATCGGCCTCCGACTTTCAGCTGATTTGCTCTCAGCTGTTTTGCACAGGGGTCTTTTGTTAGCTGCAAAGAGTCCTGGAGCAGATTTTTTTTTTCTCCTTGTGCAATTCAAACTGAAAACGAAAGCGGAAGAAAAGCAGGTTGTTGGCTTTGCTGTTTACTTGCAACGTTGGAAAGGCAGATTTCTTTTCTTTTTTCTCATCAAAAAAGATAGGTGCAAACAATAAGAAATTTATGGCAAATGGCAAAAGAGGAGAGTTCAAGATTTTAAAACACAAAAGAAAAAAACGCTCTATTTAACTAGGGAATTGTAATAATTGAGATGCTATTAATTGTATACTGTGTTGAAAGCAGAAATGGTTAAGTTATAGTTTGGAGGAATATATGGGGAAAATTATTTGGTTTATTATTATTGGTAAATATAATTAATTGATTTGTAAGAAATTGGATTGCATGGAAATAATTGGAATATTCATGTTCATATTGATTAATATGTAAAAAGATAGATATAACTAATTGATTTATATAAAAATGTTGAATTTGTATTAAACAATTGTAATATTAAATAATTAACCAATGTGAGGATGGATATAAAAATAGATGACAATGGGAAGGGATATAATATAGAATAGAAGGGAAAAATTGAATTTGATTAAGATTAGAGATGAGAATGAAAGGTAATATTGGTTTTTTAAAAAAATAGATGAGGAATAAATATGGCAAAAAGGAAATATAGAAATTGTAAATTTAATTGAAATGACTAAACACTGTTTAAATTTGTGAACCAACCAAATACTCTGTTCAAAGAAAATAATTGTATGTTTGTATGTGTGTTTGTCTAAAAAATAAATAAAAAAAAACAGCAACCCTAAAAGGTAGGTGCGTTTTATACTCCGGTGCGTCTTATACTCTGAAAAATACGGTATATGTATATGTAATTTATATTTTCACGACTATATATATATATATATATAGTCGTGAAAATATAAATTACATATACATATACCATATGTAAAAGCAAAGATGCTTTTCCAAAATTTGAAAATGGTTTGTTTTTCATCTAAAAAGCTTCTTCAGTTCTTGGATGAGAAGCAAAACATTTTCAAGAAAATAACCAAGAAATTTCAGTTGCCTTTTGGAAAAGCGCTTTTGGGATAACCATAACTTGGGTGGTTAAGAATCTCCATAGCAACATATATCTGCGGATTTTGGAGAAGGAAATCTGGGATGGGAGAGGATTTATACTTCTCAGAAAAGCAAGCTGGTTGTAGTCTCACTGGGCGTTAACAAGAATATAGGGTGGTTTTCCATGTTCATCTTCAGAAATAGTGGTGGATCGGATTTACTTGCTAAACAGCCTTGAGGCTTGTTTGGCCTGGGCTTTGCACATTACACAAAATTAGCCTTTATAGTTTCCTAAACCATGGCATATGACTTAAGGGGCTGCAAGCGAACCTTTGAAACTGGTTTCTAAATTCCCCTTGAGGGAATCCCGCAGCACTGGACTGTCTCTCTTGGAGTCTCGATTACAAAAGGCAAGGATAGTGCCACTGATCCTTTAAACGCAGTGGTGGGATTCAATTTTGTTAACAACCGGTTCTGTGGGCATGGCTTATTTGGGAGCATGGCTCATGTGACCAGGTAGACGTGGCTATCTAGTCATGTGACTGGGTGGGTGTGGCTATGTACGTAGGGACTACTCAGAGGGCTGAAAAAAGTCATTTCTGACTGGTCCTTGCACTTTTGACCAGTCCTCACACTTATGACCATTCTCATATTTATGCCCGTTGCAGCATTCTTAACAACCATGTCACTCATTTCACAACTGTTTCTCCTCACCACGGTGACAAGATAGGGTGCAAAATGTAAAATGTGAGGACAGTCGTATGTGCGAGAACCGGTCAGAAGTGCGAGGCCCGGTCAAAAATAACTTTTTCAGCCCTCTGAGTAGACCCTGTGCACATAGGGAAAATGTGTTTATGAAGTGTTATTAAATGTTGCACCTTATGATTTTTGATGAACGAATCTTTTCTTTTATGTACACTGAGAGCATATGAACCAAGACAAATTCCTTGTGTGCCCAATCACACTTGGCCAATAAAAAGTTCTATTCTATTCTATTCTATTCTATTCTATTCTATTCTATTCTATTCTATTCTATTCTATTCTATTCTATTCTATTCTATTCTATTCTATTCTATTCTATTCTATTAAACCAGAGAAGACCTTACTCCATATAGAATAGAGTAATAGAGTTGGAAGGGACCTTGGAGGTCTTCTAGTCCAACCCCCTGCCCAGGCAGGAAACCCTACACCACTTCAGACAAACGGTTGTCCAATCTCTTCACAGAAGTTGTGAATGCTCCATTGTTGGAGCATTCACAACTTCTGCAGGCAAGTTGTTCCACTTATTAATTGTTCTAACTGTCAGGACATTTCTCCTTAGTTCTAAGTTGCTTCTCTCCTTGATTAGTTTCCACCTGTTGCTTCTTGTCCTGCCCTCCAGTGCTTTGGAGAATAGTTTGACTCCCTCTTCTTTGTGGCAGCCCCTGAGATATTGGAACACTGCTATCATGTCTCCCCTAGTTCTCTGTTCATTAAACTAGACATACCCAGTTCCTGCAATTGTTCTTCATATGTTTTAGCCTTCAGGCCCCTAATCGTCTTTGTTGCCCTTCTCTGCACTCTTTCTAGAGTCTCAACAATATCACCAACCTCTAGTTTATTAAATATTTTATATTTCACATTTTCTAGTTCTGCCTTATGTATTTATTATTTATTCTATTTATTATTTATTCTAGGACATCTTACATAGACTGCAACATCCAGAGGTTTTTTTAAATATATAACCTATGTCCAACTTCTGTTATTGGTCAAAACCAGCTGATCTTTCTTTCTATATGAAATAATTCAGGTCTGAATTCTTTTTGAGGGCTTTCTTTTTCCTGTGCTCTCCCTTTTGTTCCCCCCCCTCTATATATATATATACATATATACATGTATGTATGTATGTATGTATGTATGTATGTATGTATGTATGTATGTATGTATAATAGAGACATTTCTAGTAATGGTGAGTCAAACATTTCAAATCTGAAGTCTGCTTATTTCAAAACAGACCATTCTGCCTTTAGAATGTGCTTTTTGAACTCGAAACCAGGGATTTGGCTTTGAAATGTTTTGCATGCCTGTCATTTACTCTCCTTGAAAAAATTCTCTTTGAAAGTAAACAACCTCAGGACAGGTTTCATTAGGAATATTTTCTTCATGCTTAGCTCCAGAATTAGGATCCCCTGAACACAGTTAAAAGATGAGATATTTACCCAAAGAGATGAGAAACTTCATGCAAAACCCAGAAAAAGACCATGAGGCATATTAGTCGTGGGAGATAAAAGAGTAGGAAAGAAAATACAACTAAATCACCTTTATACCTCGGGAATTCAATATACTATTCTGTATATTTCTGTTCTTACAAAACCTCCCTAGTTCTCATCACATTCAAACCAGTTTCCAAATGTTACTGCAAATTATAAGCGTAATTAAAAACCAATATTATTTCTTCACACACAGGTGGGATTACACAGGTATATACTGGAATTTTCCCTCCGTGTTTAACTCTAAGACACAAAGTGCTCAGTAGAATTTGAAATTGGCAAAACTCCCCTTGGTCTGGAGTGCTCGCATATGATCACAAATACATATTCATTGAGCGAAGGAACTGTATGCAAAGCCCAGAAAAAGCAGATTAATGTAATAACCCAACCCAATAGAGGTAGGAGATGAGGAAAAGGAATCATGTAGTGGTAAAGCAGGTTTACCACTATATGATTCATTATACCACTGTCTCTTCTTGCAAACTACTATCTTTGGTTTCACTAAATCACTTAAGGACTTAAGGAACTTTGTTCTTTAAATGTACCACTTTTCCTTTATTCAGGACCTAATCAATTCCATCTTATCGCAATTCCTTCTATTTCTTCCCTTCCTCTCAATTTTTGCTTATCCTTCTTTTTTCCTTTTCTGATTTCATCCTCATTCCTTGTCAATTTTATGGTAAAACCTCAGTGTGCTTCATACTGTGCTCAATGTGATCTGTTGTGTATGTATCTAATTTGTGCGGGAAATTCAAATGGGGAACCTTGTTGTGATTGGCTAATAACCGTTACTGAACTGTATATAAGGAAGGCTGTTGAAATGGCCAAGTCCCTATGCGAGCCAACGCCGATTCAGACAGTTCCATGGGAAGTCCTACAAGCAAACCTGAGGGCCCACTACGCTCCAGTCCCCTCCAAATTTGTTCAACGTTACGAGCTGCGACAAAGAATACAGCGAGAGGGAGAACCGGTCAGCGCTTATGTGGCCACGCTCCGAAAAGCCACAACACACTGCGACTACCGAGATATGGAAGACGCACGCTTTGAGCAACTGATATGTGGTGTGAGGGACACTTGACTGCAGAGGCGACTACTAGCTAAGCCAGACCTATCCCTAGCCGGCGCGTTAGATGAAGCAAGGGCACATGAGGCATCCACGAAGGCTTCTGAAGCGCTACAGCGTCTGTCTCCGGGGAAAGAGTCTTCTAAGGCAACCCCCGTTCACAGGGGAGAGACGCAGACCAGTACGGAGGAAGAGTTGGATGAGGATGTCTTCCACACAGAAAAGAAAGGTGACCACAACCGCCATAAAGATCACTGCTCGACGTGCGGGGGAAACCACGAGAGACAGTCATGTAAATACCAAGACGCTGTGTGCAGGCGTTGCGAGAAAAAGGGCCATCTAGCCAGAGTCTGCAGAGCCCCGTTTCTGGGGCTCTGCAGACATAGCAAGCCACATGGTCACAACGACCATTCAGAACCATCACGCTCAAATCAGCCAATCAGAGATGGCGGTGAGAGAAAACAGCACGAAAGTCAAAAACGAGACATCTACAGCACGAGAATAGGCCAGGCCAGCACGCCTATCGAAGAGAAAGTTTTTACAAGTGTACGGATCGAGGGGAGACTGTGCAGAATGGAAATCGACACCGGATCAGCGCTTTCAGTAATGTCCTGGGCCTCACTCAAGTCGTTGCTACCTCATCTCCAGAAAACCCAGCTGTCTAAGCAACAAATTCGCCTCCTTGATTACCAAAGAAACAGAGTTCCAATAAAACGTCAGCACGTTCCGGATCACCTACAGCAAGATCCAGAAGGAGCTTCCCCTGACCATCATTAGCAAGCCGCTTCCCAGCCTTTTGGGCCTTGGGTGGTTCCGAGCCCTCAGCATGGGCTTTACAGGTGTACACAGCCTCAGCAGATCAGCTATGAAAGACAATCTCCTGAGCGAGTTTCAGGACATTTTCGAAGAATCGCTAGGCAAGTACGTGAGGATCCCCTTAACATTTCATTTAGACTCTAACCTTCAATTAGATCTTCAATTAGTCTTCAATTAGATTGAAGGCTAGACGAGTGCCATTTGCGCTCAAACCTAAAATTGACACTGAATTGGATAAGCTGATAAGGCAAGGGATGCTAGTTCCCGTAGATCACGCTAAATGGGAAACCCCGATCGTCACGCCAGTAAAGTCAGACGGCTCAATCAGAATTTGCGCTGACTATAAATGTTCAATCAACAAGGCCCTCCAACAAAGCGCATACCCAGTGCCAATAGTCCACCACCTATTACATTCTCTGGGCCCCGGAAAATTTTTTTGCGAAATTAGACTTGGCGCAGGCATATCAGCAATTGCCTGTAGACGACACTGCAGCCGAAGCGCAAACCATCATAATGCGTAGAGGTGCTTTTAAGTGCACGAGACTGCAATTTGGGGTTAGCATCGCCCCAGGGATTTTTCAAAGTACGATGGAGCACCTTCTCCGAGGACTCCCGGGGGTTGTTCCCTACTTTGACGATGTCATTAGCGCCCTAGATGAGGCTCAACTTAGAGACAGAGTCAGGGCTGTTCTCACTAGGTTCAGGGAAGCTGGCCTTAGACTCAAGAAGTCCAAATGTAAAATAGCGGTACCATCAGTAGAGTTCCTGGGGTACAGAATTGATGGTTCGGGTATACACCCCACAGAGAGTAAGGTTAGAGCTATTCGAAACGCTCCCACCCCAAAGTCTAAGGCAGACTTACAGGCCTTCCTAGGCCTCCTGAATTTCTATTCAATGTTTCTAAAAGACAAAGCTACCGTTGCTGAGCCCTTACACCGTTTGTTGGGGGAAAATGTTCCTTGGGTCTGGGGCAAGGCCAAGAATGGGGCGTTCAAAGCCGTTAAACGACTTCTGTCAGAGGACAGTTTTCTTATTCAATATAACTCTGCCTTGACACTTGTTCTTGTCTGCGATGCATCCCCGTTTGGAGTTGGTGCCGTATTAAGCCATAGACTTCTGAATGGCCTAGAGGCGCCTATCGCATATTACTCTCGCACACTGTCAGGTGCAGAACGTACTGTATTTTCCGGCGTATAAGACGACTGGGCGTATAAGACGACCCTCCTCAGAGCCGTTTAAGGCTCATCAGAGCCTTATGGGCTGGTCTGCCTGGTTACAGGAGAATGAGACCCAGCGTATAAGACTGATCTGTCCCCCCCCTTCAGAGACCCACAAAAACACAGCCAGCCGAGGGTTAAGAATCACTTGGCACACTCCGCAGTTCTTATCTCAACCTTGGCAGCGATATGCACACCGTCTGCCAAGGACTTTATTAGTTTACACAAACAAGAAAATCACCTACGTAGCTTTGCCGTTCATCTAGCTTCCAAGACTACGAGGTTGCTCCGTTTGTTTAGCTTTGTTCGTCACAAACTTCGTGACTCACCGGCCTGTCTTATATAGACAGGCTTCTGGGTGTGGTCCAGTGACTCACTGATCCCATGACTCCAATCAGTGACTCAGGACTATTTCCTCATACGCCGCAGCTGCAATACTCTTTTGTCTCGCCTTCTTTGGCGTGCGTCCAGGAATGACGTCTCTCCCTCACTCTCATCTGAGACACCTGTTTCCCCACTACTTGGCTCTCTTTCAGCTGGCACCTGAGCCGGTGCCAGAGGGGGGGGGGCTGGGAGATCTGGCTGGCTCCTCTTCCTCCTGCTCAGAGCTTCCTTCCTCCAAAGGGATAGGCTCAGAGGACAGGGCCACAACACTATCCCCCACCGCAGGGCCCTTCCCCCGGGTCTGACGGTCGGGATGGGGTCGGGACGGGAACTGTTCGTGGAAAGCCCGCACCAGGTCAGGGGCCTGAACGGCAGACGCGTCCACCCAGGTGAAATCCTCGGCCCCGTACCCTTTCCAAACGATGAGGTATTGGAAGCGCCCCTTCAGCCAACGGGAGTCCCGAATACTGTCCACCTCATACGTCGAGGCATCGTCCTCGTCGGCTGCGGCTGGGGGGGCAGGCGGCGGCGGGCGGCGGAGATAGCTAGCGGGAGTCTCAGGGACCAGGAGGGACCGATGAAAAACGGGGTGGAGCCGCATGGAGCGGGGTAGAGTCAACCGATAGGCCACCGGGTTGATGACCGCCTCGATGGGGAAGGGACCGATAAAGCGGTGGGCCAGTTTCCTCACCGGCTGGTCCGTGGGGAGGTGTTTCGTGGACAGCCACACCCGATCTCCAACTTCCAGCGGTGGCGTCGCCCGGCGGCCGCGATCGGCGAACCGTTTATAGTCCTCTTTCGCCCGGATCAGCTGCCGCCGCACCAGTTGCTGCACCGCCTGCAGCTCCGAGAGGAAGTCCCGGGTCTCAGGAACAGGGGAGTCCATGGTGGTCAACGGAAAAAACCGTGGATGGTACCCGACGTTGGCATGGAACAGTGTCATCTGGGTGGAGGTATGTTGGGAGTTGTTAAAAGCGAACTCCGCCAGGGGAAGGTACTCGGCCCAGTTGTCCTGCTGCTGGTTGACAAAACAGCGGAGGTATTGCTCCAGTATGCCAATGACCTTCTCCGTGCCCCCGTCAGTCTCCAGATGGTGTGACGACGACAGGCACACCTGCACCTCCAGCGCAGCCATCAGGCTTTTCCAGAAGCGGGCCATGAACTGGGCCCCGCGGTCCGAAACCACCCGGTCCGGCAGGCCGTGGAGGCGGAAGATGTGTTGCAGGAACAGGCGAGCCATGGTACGAGCCGAGGGCAGGCCGCGGCACGGGATGAAATGTGCCATCTTTGTGAGCGCATCCACCACCACGAGGACGGTCGTGAAGGTAGCGGACAGGGGCAGGTCAGTCAGGAAGTCCATGGAGATGGCTCCCCACGGTCTCTCCGGTGTCGGCAGCGGCTGGAGGAGTCCAGGAGGGGGGCCGGACGCGGCTTTGGCCTGTCGGCATGGCACACAGGACGTCACGTAGGCGTGCACGTCGTGCCGTACCCGAGGCCACCAAAAAGTCCGCGTCACTAGGTTCAAGGTCTTAAAGAAGCCGAAGTGCCCCGCCGCGAGGTTGTCATGGCACTGGTTCATGACGAGGGCTCGGAGTGGACTTGTGGGCACGTACAGCCGACCCCGGTGCCTGAGCAAGCCCTCCTCCATGGTCCATGGGGACGCGGGGCCGACGTCCGCTCTCCGCTGCTGCGACCAGTCGTCCCGTCGCTGCGCTTCCAGCACCTGAGTCCGCAGGTCCACCGGTTCCTGGACCACGGCCAAGGAGTCCGCTGGCAGCACCGTCCGGGGAGAAAGGGAGTCCTTGGGGCAAAAGTATTCCGGCTTACGGGATAGCGCGTCCGCCCTCTGGTTGAGGTGGCTCGGAATGTATGTGACGTGGAAGTTGAACCAGGCGAAAAACAACGACCACTGGATCTGCCGCTGGTTCAAATTCCTGGCCGTGGTGAGGTGCTCCAGGTTCCGATGGTCCGTCCGCACCTCCACCTGGTGTCGGGCCCCCTCGAGGTGTTGTCTCCAAGCCTCGAACGCGGCCTTGATAGCCAGCAACTCCTTTTCCCAGATGGTGTAGTTGCGCTCGGAAGGAGTGAGTTTCCGGGAGTAGTAAGCGCAGGGAAAAAGAGTGCCGCCATCCACCGGAGCCTGTAGCAGCACCGCTCCAATCGCCACATTGGACGCGTCTGTCTCAACCACGAACGGACGGTGTGGATCGGGGTGCCTCAGGACCGGCTCCGTGACAAAGGCCTGCTTGAGAACCTCGAAGGCCTGCTGCTGCGGGGGGCCCCACTGGAACGGAACCTTCTTCCGAAGGAGCTGGGTCAACGGCATGGTCAGGGTGGCAAAGCCCGGGATGAAGGTCCGGTAGTAGTTGGCGAAGCCCAACAGACGCTGGATGTCCTTCACCCGACGCGGGGGTTCCCAACTGCGCAAGGCCGCCACCTTGTGTGGGTCCATCGCGATGCCCTCGGGGGTGATGATGTGCCTGAGGAACTCTATGGAAGTCTGGAAGAAGTAACATTTCTCCAACTTCGCATAGAGCTGGTGCTCCCGCAGGCGCTGCAGGACCTGGCAGACATGCTGGAGGTGACTCTCCGGGGTCCGGGAATAGATCAAAATATCATCCAGGTATATCACCACAAACCGATCCAACATGTCCCAGAACACGTCGTTCATCAAGTGCTGGAAGACTGCGGGGGCGTTGGTCAACCCGAACGGCATGACGGTATATTCAAAGTGTCCGTATCGGGTGCCAAATGCCGTCTTCCACTCGTCCCCGTCTCGCATCTGCACCAGGTTGTAGGCTCCCTGGAGGTCGAGCTTGGTGAAAATCGAGGCCTCCCACAACCTCTCCATCAGCTCCGGGATCAGCGGCAGGGGATAGCGATTCTGTACCGTGATGGCATTCAAGCGCCGGTAGTCGCAACACAGGCGCAAGTCCCCCGTCTTCTTTTTCACGAAGAGGACTGGGGCCGAGAGCGGGGAGGTCGAAGGCCGGATGAACCCACGGGCCAGGTTCTTGTCCAGAAAGTTCCGTAAGGCGGCCAGCTCGGGCTCCGACATGGAGTACAGGCGTCCCGAGGGCAGGGGCTCGTTGGGCATCAAGTCCACCGCGCAGTCGTAGGGTCGGTGCGGGGGCAAGCGATCCGCCTCCTTCTCGCTGAACACGTCGGCGAAGGATGTCAGCTCCGGAGGCAAGGAGACGTTCGGGGCAGAGACGTCCTGGCCGGCACAGGTGTGGTGAAGGTGGTCGACACACTGCAGGCTGGGGAACGAGATGGCATTTCTCGACCACGCCACCTGAGGGTCGTGCGCCCGAAGCCAGGCCATCCCCAGGACCAAGGGGAAGTGCAGGTCCGCCGTCACATAAAACTGGATCGCCTCCTCATGGTTCCCAATGGCAAGGCGCAAGGGCTGAGTAGCAAAGTTGATGGGCCCTGCCACAAGTTCCCGCCCATCAATAGTTTCGACCCTCAACGGAGGGTCCACTGGAACCAAGGGAACCTTGTAATGGGCCACAAAGGCCTGGTCCATAAAGTTCGTGGTGGCCCCCGAGTCCACCAGCGCGTGCGCCTGGAGCCCCTCCGACCGGTTAGCCAACAACACCCGGGTGTTCAAAATCAGGTGCCGAGGGGGCTCACAGTCCACAGCCGCCGCCTCCGGCGGGGCATGGTCACCTGCCTGACCCAGAGTTTCCCCTAAGCCAGGCCTGACCCGTTTCCCGGCTGGTCATGCCAAGGCTCCGGAACAGGCTTGAGCGATCCACTCCGCTTCCGGGGACACGAGGCGGCGAAATGTCCAGCCTCGCCGCAATAGAGGCACAACCCCCCTTGGCGTCTCCGCATCCGCTCCTGGGCCGTCAGTTGAGGTCTGGCTGCTCCGAGCTCCATGGGCTCCTCAGCCGTCGCCACCAAACGCGGTACGGTCCAGGGCGCTGTTGGTACGAAACGCGGGGGTGCCGGCACTGTCGGTGGTTCCGGAAGAGCCCTACGGGGCCGTCGCCATTGTAGGCGGGCGTCGATGCGCAGGCAGTGGGTCACCAGCGCGTCCAGGGTCTGTGGCGCCTCCACCCGAACCAGCTCGTCCTGCATCTCATCGCAGAGGCCGTCCTGGAAGGCATCTATCAGCGCTGCCTCATTCCAGGCCGAATCCTGGCCTAGCAATCGGAACTCCGCAATATAGTCCTGCAGGGGGCGCTTGCCTTGGCGGAGGTCTTTGATGCACCTCGCTGCCGTCTGCACCCGGAGGGGGTCCTCAAACATGGTGCGCAGGTGTTGCAAAAAGCCCTGATAGTCCAGAAGCAAGGGGCTGTCTTGCAGCAACAGGGCGTGGCCCATCAGGCGGCAGTGCCAGAGAGGGAGCTGATAATAAAAGCCACCCGAACCCGGTCATCCGGAAAATCCTCCGGCCGCATTGCCATGTACAGCTGGCACTGTCCCAAGAAGGCCGGGAACATTTCCTGCTGCCCAGAAAACTTATCTGGCATGTTCACTGGGCATCTTGGATGGGGAAGGGGAGCAGGTGGAGCTGCTACAGGAGCATTTCCCAAAGCAAGTTGTGCAGTTAGCTGTGCTACTTGCTGTTGCAGAAGTTGATTGGCCTCCAGCATCTGCTGTACCTGCTGCTGCAGCTGTTGGTCCATCGTGGGTTAACGATGGAGTTTTGGGTGATAAACAAGATGATCTGTCCCCCCCCCTTCAGAGACCCACAAAAACACAGCCAGCCGAGGGTTAAGAATCACTTGGCACACTCCGCAGTTCTTATCTCAACCTTGGCAGCGATATGCACACCGTCTGCCAAGGACTTTATTAGTTTACACAAACAAAAAAATCACCTACGTAGCTTTGCCGTTCATCTAGCTTCCAAGACTACGAGGTTGCTCCGTTTGTTTAGCTTTGTTCGTCACAAACTTCGTGACTCACGGGCCTGTCTTATATAGACAGGCTTCTGGGTGTGGTCCAGTGACTCACTGATCCCATGACTCCAATCAGTGACTCAGGACTATTTCCTCATACGCCGCAGCTGCAATACTCTTTTGTCTCGCCTTCTTTGGCGTGCATCCAGGAATGACGTCTCTCCCTCACTCTCATCTGAGACACCTGTTTCCCCACTACTTGGCTCTCTTTCAGCTGGCACCTGAGCCGGTGCCAGAGGGGGGGGGCTGGGAGATCTGGCTGGCTCCTCTTCCTCCTGCTCAGAGCTTCCTTCCTCCAAAGGGATAGGCTCAGAGGACGGGGCCACAACAAAGACGACCCCCAACTTTTGAGAAGATTTTTGTGTGTTAGAAAGTAGTCTTATACGCAGGAAAATACAATAATTATAATCAATTGGACAGAGAAGCCTTGGCGGCTGTTGCCGGCGTGAAAAAATTTCACGAATACCTATTTGGCCGTAAATTCGAACTTGTCACGGACCATCAACCATTGTTAGGACTCTTGGCAGGAGATAGACCAACCCCAGCCGCTCTTTCCCCCTGAATGACCAGATGGTCTATTTTTTTGGTGGCCTACTCGTATAGGCTACTTCACTGACCTGGCCGGACATTGGGCCACGCTGACGCTCTTAGCCGCTGCCCCCTGCCAGACTTGTTGGAAAACCTGATTCCTGACACCCCAGTACTGCTTTTAGATGCTGTGTCAATGGGACCTCTCTCATCGAAAGAGGTGGCGAGGGCATCTAGTAAAGACCCAGTTCTGCAAACTGTTATGGGCTGAGTCATGAGAGGGTGGCCCACCAAGGTGGACAGTGGGGACTACCAGGTTTTCTTTGTTAAGAAAAACGAACTGTCTGTGTTGGGGAGATGCTTGTTGTGGGGTGATAGAGTGGTTGTTCCTACTCATCTAAGGCAGAGAGTGTTGGAAATGCTGCACGAGGGGCACCCAGGCATTGTTAGAATGAAAGGGTTGGCCCGCAGCTATGTGTGGTGGCCCCAGATTGACCATGACATTTCTGAGAGGGTGGGAACATGCAGTCCTTGCCAGGAGTCCCACCCGGATCCCCCTGTAGCTCCAGTTAGGGAATGGGAGAAACCCAAAGGCCCTTGGGGGAGAATTCACATTGATTTCGCTGGCCCATTCCATGGCCAAAATTTCCTAATTATAGTAGATGCTTATTCTAAGTGGCTAGAGATTGCCCTAATGCCCTCAACCACATCCGAGACAGTAATCAAGGTTCTACACAAGCTGTTTGCAACCCATGGGCTACCAGACACCTTAGTGTCGGACAACAGACCCCAATTCACGGCAACCCAGTTCGAGGGCTACTTAGTTGGATTAGGGATAAATCATGCCTTGTCAGCGCCATTCCATCCAACTTCTAATGGCTTGGCAGAAAGGTTCATACGTACGACCAAGGAAGGCCTCTCCAGACTTGATGCCGGGGACTGGCAAGCTAGGATAGATCAGTTCCTCACAGTCCAGCATGCCACCCCATGCACTGCCATGGGGCGCAGACCTGCAAAATTATTAATGGGTCGGAAACTGAGATGCCCCCTCGATAGATTACACCCTAACTATTCTCAGGAGCGGTTTGACGGGGACGAAAAGGGTCTAAGACAATTCCAAATCGGAACCACGGTATTTGCCAGAAATTATGCAAACGGTCCATTATGGGTTGAAGGAATCGTTATTGGAATAACTGGGCCCAAGTCATATACGGTGGACATGGGGCAGGGAAAAATTTGGAGAAGGCATATTGATCAATTGCATAGACGCTTAAATTGTGAAAGTTGTGAAATGCCAAAATCTGTTGAACCTGACTTCCCAAGTTTCCCCAAAACAGCTATCTCAAGCCCAAGTGAACCAGATTACTTATCGGGTAAACCTTGGCTCCAGGGCCGCCCCGACGAGCCAGTACTTCCAACCGGGGATAGCCACTCCCCCGGAGGAATCCAGGAGGTTCCATTGGCAGAGCCAGGAGACACAGGAGGTCCTTCTGACCAGCTCGACACCTCCCCAACAACTGAACTGTGCAGGTCAACCAGAGTGAAGTCATGCCCTGGTTACCTGCGTGATTTTGTATGTAAATATGTAAATAATTAGGACAAGTGCCTTCTGGGTGGGGAGGGGTGTTGTGTATGTATCTAATTTATGCGGGAAATTCAAATGGGGAACCTTGTTGTGATTGGATAATAACCATTACTGAACTGTATATAAGGAAGGCTGTTGCCTGTGAGTTTTGCTGAAGTCTCACCCTGAAATAAAGAGCTGTTGTCGCTTGCTTGTGCCTCTCGTTATTCCCACGCTACAACATGATCATTGTAACAGAGAGAATTAGGACTTGTTTGTCGTTGTCCCCTCCAACATCAAAATTTGCTATTTTGACTTCTTTTGACATTCATTCTTCAGAGCAAGCCATATGCTTAGTTTCTCCCAGGACTTATACCTCATAAAAATTCTCCATCCATTTTCCATCTTTATGAAACTGTTATGAATGAGAAAGATGGAGTAGAATTCTGAAAAAGAAAATTACACTTTTTGAAAGAAGAATAATTTAGTTTCAGATTACAAAGGAAAAGGAACAGGGTATAATACTGTGATGGCGAACCTATGGCATGCGTGCCACAGGTGGGACACGTAGCCATATCGGTGGGCACGCCAGTTCAGCTCTGGTGCGCATGCCCGCACCAGCCAGT
The DNA here is from genome assembly GCA_038048745.1 of Coluber constrictor foxii. Classification (NCBI taxonomy): domain Eukaryota; kingdom Metazoa; phylum Chordata; class Lepidosauria; order Squamata; family Colubridae; genus Coluber; species Coluber constrictor. Next base: position 57,319,936 of record CM075961.1, on the reverse strand, counting down.
TGATTTTCAGGCCTTCTGGGCCCACCAGAAGTAAAGAAACAGGTTGTTTCCTGCCTCCGGAGGACCTCGGGGAGTGGGTGGGTGAGGAAGGCCCGTTTTTCTTTTCCCATCTTCCAGAGTCTTTCTAGGAATTTGGGGAGGCCTCCGGAGGGCCTCCAGAGGGGGGGGGAGGCCGTTTTCACCCTCCCCAGACTCCTAGAAAGGCTCTGGAGGCTGGGGAGAGCAAAAAATGGGCCTACCATGCCATTACGTGGCAGGAGCAGGGGGAGCAGGAGTGGGCGCGCACACACAAACACCCTGCTCCTTGGCACGCGATGGCAAAAGGGTTAGCCATCACTGGTATTAGAATGGAAAATAATTAATAGGGATTTTGAATTGTGGGTGAGAACATTTAGGACTCTAATTTACTGTCGGGATGTTGTGAGCATAAAGGAAAAACTGGATAAGTTTAATTGTGTAAGTGAGCCATTTTATCATTAAAATACCACGAGTTTTACAGAGGCAGCAGAGATGCTGGAAACAAGCATTGTTAGTGAGTGAAAAAACATTGTTGGAGTTAGGTGCCAGTTACTTTGTGCAATTATTTCAGTCCACTGTTTCTTTTTTTCCCTCAGGGCCTCTTCCCACTTTTGAAAATGTATGAAGGATCCCAAAGAGCTTTTATTTGTATGGGTTACATTTAACACATGAACAATTAAAATTGACACATTTGCTGCCAGTACCACTTCTCACAATTATTTGATGGGAATGTTTGATGTAATATTTTTCAATATAGACAAATCATTTTTATTTCATGGACCCCTGAAGGGGAGTTGTGTGATTTCTCCACGGTCCTAAAACTATACTTTAAGAAACACTGCCTTAGTCAATTGCATTGGCTGAATTTTGCCTGCCTCTAGTCAATTTCATTGTGACTTTGTTAATGATGAGCAATCCTTATTATGTATTTATTTAGCACTAGCTGGTAACCTGGCATTACCCAGGTATGTATAGACATCAAAACCTTTGTCTGACAGGGAGCCATTGAGAGGGGCCTTTCTTCCCCCTATTCCCATGCCCATCATTCCTACTCTCTCCCTTCCCATTCCCATGTGCTCCTCTTTCCCGCCCTGTCTATGATCCTGGCACTTTGCCCCAAATCCATCAGGCGCTTCCCCATTGTTCCACTGGAGGGTGAATGTCACAGCTGCCTTTCCAGAGGAAGCTGTGAAAAAACTGACATCACAAACAATTGCCGCTCTAGGACGCCACACTTGCTCTCCTTAACAGCCCAGGCTCTCCCTTTCCCCTCCCATAACTTCACAAACAATTGCCACTCTAGGATGCTGCAGTCACTCTCCTTAATGGTCCAGGCGTTCCACAGTTATGCTTGAACACAGACACAGACACAGACACACACACCAGGGGTACCTTATCCTCACAGTATTTGTTTCCAGTAAGTCATCTGTGTACCAAGCAAGGTGGATAAAAATCAATGATTTTTTTTAAAAAAATAAAAAAAAATCAGATTTTTAAAATTTAAATTGTATTTTTTTTATTTAAATTGGATTTTTTTTATTTAAATTGGATTTTTTAAAAATAAAATGCTTTTTGAGGAAAATACCATCCAAAGGTTATTCCATCATGAAATAAAGATTAGTTTTTTAATTATGTAGAATAAGGCTGTATATGTTTAATTTTTTTGGTAAATAAATTCCATTAATCCATTCACAATATCATGCTCTTCCAGAAGTTTTTGTAAGATTATTGGGCAATTTCTCTGCCTACAAGATATCACAGATGCTTGGTTTACTTTTGCAGTTCTCAAAACTGAATTTGACTCAGCTGAGATCACATGCCTTTTCTTCACAGCAAAAATGTTATAACATGAACAGAGTTGAGAAAAAGATCTTAATCCTATTCTACAAACCCATGAATACAGAATCAACCCCTTCAGTGATAAGTTTCAAGAAGTTCAGTGAATAGAATAGAAACAATATTTTTCTGATTATTTGGAGTGGAATAGATCTGCACAAGAAGAAAGTGAAACTACCGTATTTTCCGGCGTATAAGATGACTGGGTGTATAAGACAACCCCCTACTTTTCCTGTAAAAATATAGGGTTTGGGCTATACTCGCTGTATAAGACGACCCCTCTTCCAACGCACACCAAATAAAAATTAAAAAACATCAACTGGCTCACCTACAATGTAAAAGCAGCTGTGCTAGACCCAAAATGGCCCCTGCAACAAGCAGGAACCTCACACAGCCACAAAAAAGCCCAAAAACCCAACTTTCACACTTTACACACACAAAATTTCACATTCAGCTTTGTGAGATTTTGTGCATTTGTGTAGTTAGAGTGAAACACTACAGAAACACACTAAATCTCAGAAAGCTGCACAAATATTATTTTATTTTATTTTTATTTTTATATGAAAGCTAAATTTAAACTTCCTAGCCTAAAACTTAGATCTAGCCTTTAAATAGCTAGGTCTAAAAAAGAACAATTAAAAAAAAACCCAATTAACTATTTTTTTTAAAGCTCCCAAGGGGGGAAAAAACTTACCCAATAGAACAGGGGTCTCCAACCTTGGCAACTTTAAGACTTGTAGACTTCAACTCCCAAAATTCCTCAGCCAGCTTTGCTTTGCTGGCTGAGAAATTCTGGGAGTTGAAGTCCACAACTCCCTGCCTGCTTGATTGCAGGCAGGGAGATTCAGTTGCTTGCTGATGCAATGGATTGCAGGCAAGTGAAGCAAGGCAAGCGTTGCGACTAGCAGCTAAGGTAAGCAAGCTGGAGGGGGCGGGATTTTTGCTACCAATTAGCAGGCAAAAATTAGCAGCTGGGATCACCAGCGTTGTGTAAAAGGGAAGTTTTTCCTTTTACACAGTGCTTGGCCATCCAAGCTCTGGCGATCCCAGCTGAGTTGCCTGATTAGCAGGCAACTCAGTTGCAATCGCTAGCATTGTGTAAAAGGGAAGTTTTTCCCTTTTACACGGTGCATGGCCATCCAAGCTCTGGTGAGCCCCAGCTGTCTGGGGAAGTCGGAGTGTCGGTAATATTCACCTGGATGCCTGGGACGGTGGGGGAAGCTCCATGCAGCAACCAACTGAGTCCACCATTCAGTGGCTTGCAGCCTTGACGAGATAGGCACAGCTTCCCCTTAATGTTGTCAGCACTCCTGTAGTGTCATCAGTCAGCGCCGGCAACTCAGATTCGGGTTAGAAATCTTAAGCAATGACTAGCGATAGTAGTAGCTGCTCTTACCGCTTCCATCAGTCTGTCAAGGTAGATATCGTAGGCTTATACCCGGCATATAAGACGATCCCCGACTTTTGAAAAGATTTTACTATGTTAAAAAGTCGTCTTATACGCAGGAAAATACGGTAAATGTGAGGAGGAAGGGGCAAGCAGAGAAGCAGTAGAAAATGAAAGTGAAACTTTCTGAGCACAATACTGCACAGCCACAGACAGACAAGTCTTTGGATCTTTTTCTGTGTATGACCTGAGGTTTATCACATTCTTTCCTTGGAGGAAAAAACTTATAATGGCAGCAGGCTGTAAAAGAGACCCAGTTTGGCAATATTTTAATGAAGTTTCTTTACCTATCAGTAAGGCAGGCATGCATGCAAACTGCAAACACTGCAAGAAATGCAAGGCCTGGTGGCCCGAATGAGGCAACGTCATGAGAAGTGCTGTGATGAAAATGACCAAAGAAACACATTTGAACAGGCAGGATCTTCAGGTTGGTAAACATTTTTTATTAAATCATATTTCTAAAGACTCCCTTGAACTGTCATGTTTGAGCAAAATTATATTTCTTATTATTACTGCATTACTGTCATTTGGTACAGTTATGGAGAAAAGCAAATATTCCTTTTGGGGCAGTGCTGTGTACAATAAGCTGGAATTGTATAAACAATAAAATAATAGCATTGACTTTTTTGTTTAGGGGAATTCATGGATTCTGGAAATTATCCACCTTCAAGATCACCATCCTCCTGTTCTACATTTTCAGAGTTACCCATCCAGGATAGTGCTTCATTAGCATCATCATCATCAGACACCCACAGCCACATAACACTATCACCTAAAAGAAAGAAAAAACCCTTCCCACCTGGAACCACCATAGATAAGTTTGTGATAAAAACTAGCAGATTAGAAAAAGAGTCAATTGATGAAAAAATTGCCCAGTTTGTTTATGCAACGAACAAGAGTCTGACTGAGAACCCACATTTCATTAATATGGTTCAGTCACTGAGACCAGGATACAGTCCACCCAGCAGAGCAGATGTTGCAGGGAAACTGCTGGATAAAATGTATGACAGAAATGGAGCAATGTGCAACAGCTCTGGAGGGTAGAATTGTTAACCTAAGTATTGATGGGTGGAGTAATGTCCACAGTGATCCTATTGTATGTACTTGTATAACAACAGAAGAAGAGAAAGTCTTCCTTGCACAAACAATTGATACGTCAGGAAATGCACACAGCAGAATACTTACAAGAAGTGGCAGTAAAAGCTATAATAATGTGAACAAAAATTCAAAGGTCTAGTACGCAGTTTGGTCACAGACAATGCTGCAAATGTATCCAAAATGAGAAGAAATTTAGAAGAGCAGGAAGGGAATACAAAGCTAATAATATATGGTTGCAGAGCTCATTTGCTGCACCTCTTAGCCAAAGACTTAAGTGTTCCAGAAATAAAGACTAATGTTGTTGAAATTGGTAAATACTTCTGTAACAATCATTTTGCTGCTGCAGCTCTGAAAAGAATGGGTGGAACCAAGCTAACGCTCCCACAAGATGTTGGATGGAACTCTGTGGTGGACTGTTTTGAGCAGTATATCAAGAATTGGCCTATTCTGATGACAGTTTGTGAAGAAAATCGAGATAAAATAGATGGCACTGCCACGGCCAAAATCCTCAACATTGGGCTTAAGAGAAATGTTGAACATATGCTGAGCATCCTGAAACCCATCTCTGAAGCTTTAAACAAAATACAGAAAAATAGCTGTTTTACTGCTGATGCTGTTGAAATTTGGAAGGAACTGAGTGAACACTTAAAAACAGAACTACATATGGACAGAATTAAATTACAAGCATTAAAAAAACGAATGGGACAAGTACTGTCTCCAGCTCATTTTTTGGCAAATATTGTCAATATCCAGTATCAGGATCAAAACTTAAGTGCTGAGGAAGAGGAGTTACCTATGACATGGGTATCCAGCAATCATCCATCTGTAATGCCAACTATAATAAACTTCAAAGCTAAGGGAAAACCATTCAAGAAATATACTTTTGCTGAAGATATTTTAAAGAAAGTCACACCAGTGAACTGGTGGAAGTCACTTAAGCACTTGAATTTAGAGACTGTTCAAGTAATGATTTCACTTTTAACAGCAGTAGCTTCTTCTGCAGGCATTGAAAAAATATTCTTTTCCTTTGGACTCATTCATTCTAAATTGAGAAATCGTTTGGGACCCGATAAAGCAGGAAAGCTTGTTTTTCTTTTCCAGATTATGAACAAAGAAGATGAAGATGACGAGTGAGCTACAGAGGACAGTATTTAAGTTTTTCATGTGTAGGCTGGGCTGACAGTCTAAGTTTCTTAAAATATATATATATTGTTTAGCCAAATTAGTTAACAAACATAAATGTTTGTTTAAGCAAATAACATATGCTGTAATGTTATTGTTTCAGTTGAATAAATCTATTTAAATTGTTATTATTAAGGTAATGATTATTTTTCTCCTTTCTAAGTACAACAGAAAAGTTGTCCAAATATGAATGATTAACCTATTAAACTGAGGATAAAAAAACTAATATGAAAAGTTGTTATTCTAAAAATCTTCATCTACTTGCATATTAAAGTTATACCAGCAGGAATTAGTCTTTATGTAGAAAACTATGATTTAAATCAAGCCTTACTGACTAGTGATTTAAATCGTGATTTAAATTGTGATTTAAATCAGTTTGATTTCAATCAAATCCACCCTGGTACCAAGTCTGGTTGAAATTGCTCGAGGCGTTCCAGCATTGTGCTGGAACATACATACATACAGCCTTTTTAATATAGATAGATATGGCATATCATACATGGACTAGCAAAATATATTTTAACATTAGATTGTTGTTCAAATACATATGTCTAGAAGCGCAACATCAATTATAGGGAGGAAAAAAAATCAGATACTGGACCAGTAAATGCCTTCAGCTTACTGCCAGTCATGATGTGATCTACAGCAGGGGTCCCCAATTCACAGGCTGAGGAATCACTTCCTGGCCTTGAGCACACACAAAACCATTCCCTCCCCCCATCCCCCCCCCCCCCCGGCCTGGTCCACAAAACTGAAAAGGTTGGGTAACTCTGATTTACAGTTTGACGTTGGACCCCGCAATCACGTTGATGGGAGGATACTATACCTCATTTATATGGGGAGTCTCATAGACATCATATAAGGTGTGAATCATATTCAGAATTGTTCATTCCAGATGTGGTAATTCAAAGCCTGGCACCTTTTTTATGGGGTCATTTATATCACCAAGGAAAGGATTATATCGGAGTGGGAGTTGTGTAGAGGCAGGAACAGTTTTGGGGGGAATCTGAGGGGATTATGTAAAGTGGGGGATTGAACTTGGTCCTGTCATGTTTCCATGTTCAGGGAAAGAAGTCCTGGAAATAAACTCTCTTTCCACTTCAGCCATAACTCTTTTTATCAATATACGTATAATTTTCTACTTGATATAATTTTTCATCATCACTTGCAGTTCATCACTCTATTTACATTGTCAAATACAGCCTGCCTGGCTTTTGGTACATTAATTTTCAGATTAATACTCTTTGCTTTATGAGACATTCAAATATTCACTGCAAATCATTCATATTGTCATCATTTGCAAACTGCACACAGTAAGCTATATGCAAAACACCAAAAGTGCAGCAAAGATACACACAAACATCACCACAACTTCTTTTAAATAGGTTATCTCCAAATTATGCTGACACAGAAGCACCCTGATGCATACATAGCTCAGTTTTGAGTGTCTGATAATCTAATTAAATAAACTGAGATCCTGAACGGTGGTGCTGGCGATATATTATTGCATATACCATGGACAGATAGAGTAACTAGCAGAGAGGTGATATGAAATGATATGATATAAAGGTGATATAAAATGCATGATATAAAACCAGATACATCACTAGAAGCTAAAGTCATAAGGCCATGCCTGATTTACCTTGGCCAAGTTATGCATGCAAATTCATCAGGGAAGTCAATTATGCTAGGAATCGTTAGTGGAACAAGAAGAAGGGGCAAGCAGGTGATAAAATTGTAAGGTAAACACTTAGAATAAGAGGTTAGAATATTATCAAAAATTATTTGAATATGGATTGTAAAATATACAAGATGAAGAAGAACAAGATACGATTAGGATTGATATATAGATATAAAATGAGTGAAGGTGAATTTGAAATTAACTTGTATTGATATAATGGATTTGTTTAGATGAAGATGTTAGAATTGATGTTGAAATTGGTTCTTTTAAGTTTTGAATTTTTTACTTCTAAAACTTGTAATGGGAAATTGTGAATGGAGCTTGTTAAAGGATTGTAAGTGTGGTAACCATGTATGACCGGATCGAGACTTTGCTCTTGAAAATTATATTTTATGTTTAAGTTTGGATATTTGGAAGAAGAAGAAGAAGAAGAAGAAGAAGAAGAAGAAGAAGAAGAAGAAGAAGAAGAAGAAGAAGAAGAGGAGGAGGAGGAGGAGGAGGAGGAGGAGGAGGAGGAGGAGGAGGAGGAGGAGGAGGAGGAGGAGGAGGAGGAGGAGGAGGAGGAGGAGGAAGAGGAAAAAAGAAGAAGAAGAAGAGGAAGAGGGAAAAGAAGAAGAAGAAGAAGAAGAAGAGGAGGAGGAGGAGGAGGAGGAGGAGGAGGAGGAGGAGGAGGAAGAAGAAGAAGAAGAAGAAGAAGAAGAAGAAGAAGAAGAAGAAGAAGAAGAAGAAGAAGAAGAAGAAGAAGAAGAAGAAGAAGAAGAAGAAGAAGAAGAAAGCAAAGAGCACACTGGTTTGTTAACATCAAATCTGATACAAAGTTAAACATCCCATAATTAAAAGAAGCTGTGCTTGACAGAGTAGCATGGAAAGTATTTGCCCATAAAATTGCCAAGAGTTGGACGTGACTAAATGGTTAAAAGAACAAGACTAAGATCCATGTATGGACATATGTTTAACAAAGTTAAAGTAGCTTGAGCTTATACAACATTACTACAGTACAAAAGACAAAAGAAAAATTAAAGGAGCTGAGCTTTATGCATAATATAGATGCAATCACCAACTTTAATGGGACCAATTAAGAATTTTGAGCCAATTCATTCAGTCATGACCCGCCCCAGAGATGCTCAACAGTGAAATGGGAAAAATATAAATTTAATAAATAAATACGTTTCCGAGAAAGACTGGGAAAGATGTTCCCCCAAAAATCTAAAGAGCAAGGGATTCCTCCCAAACTTTACTGCAGAAGAGACTTGAAGACCCTTGTGGCCAACTCCTAGGATTAAAATATTTGTCAGTGAAAGTGTCTGTTTGTTGGAATGCTTACATTACGCCTCTGTCTAAGCTCAAATCCTCCAAGTATAAACAATTATATAACAGTTATTTCAGATGTTTCAGAAGCATCAGAAAGTCAACCCCCAGAACTTCCCAGCATTTGGGGGGAAAGGATGTAAAAAACTTCCACCGTATTGACTCACCTCTAGAAATCCAACACTGCCTGGCCAACCACCATCCTGGAAAGAAGATCAGGCCATTAGAGGTACAGCTACCAAGAAATAGGAAGCAATGTTGAGTCTACCCCCCATCAAACAGCATATATTATTCTCTTTCCCTTCCATGCCAGGTACCAACCAAAGAAGAAGATGTTGAGGGATAGCTTCATCTTCAAAGTTCCCTCAGCACTATAACCAGGATAGCCTTCCCAGCTCTTCTCGTGTGCAGAAAATAGTCTCCACTGAAGATTTGTACTTCTTAACAAACACACAGTACGAACTAGACTGGTGTCTAATCATGACCTCTTTGAGATCTCACTTTGGGATTGTTCACAGTCAACAGTCCTTGTCATCTGCAAAGCCACATCCCGTTTTGCTATTGCAAAAGAAGCGTAAAATGTACCAATGGGAAGGAATGAGCTACATACATCCACATTTGTAAGGATTTTTCAAGATGAAACTGATAAGTTAATGTTTTTTTTTCCTCTTTAGCAGCATCAAGAGCTTCACTTTTCTCAAAAAAAAAAATTATGACCTCTGTAATGGAGAGCACCTGGCTTAGTGTTTTCTTCTTCTTTATCTTCTGTGAGTCTCACAGATTCCAAGGTGGGTGGGATGGTGTTAACAAGCACCCACTTTGGTGGATGATGTCCTGTTCTGTAAAGAGAAGGAAAATTATACTCTGAAAAACATGAAAGGTTGCACAAAGCATGCAGAAGCTTCCAAGCTAGCTATTTTTATTGCTAAAAAACCCACCAACCATCATTAATCCCAGTAACAAATGCAGAAGTGAAGAACAGCTGGTGTGACATATCTGAAGAGTACCATTCTCAGCAACTGTAGCATGATGGATCAAGTATGACACATCCTGGGATCTGTTGTTCAACACCAAGAGCCTTGGTGGTGCAGCAGACTAAGTACTGTTTTGTAGCACTTAGCTGCCAGCTGCCTGCAATTAGTGCAAGTTCAAATCTCACCAGGCTCAAGGTTGACTCAGCCTTCCATCCTTCCGAAGTAGGTAAATTGAAGATCTGGATTGTAGGGGCAATAAGCTGATTTTGTAGAAACACTGCTTATGGGGGGGTCAAAAGCCCTAATAAGCAGGTATATACAAAAAGAATGAAGGCTATTACTATAAGGGCATTGTAAGCCACCCTGAGTCTTCGGAGGAGGGCAGCATATAAATTGAACTAATAAATAAATAAATTGTTAGATTGGCGCAGGAATGAAGATGAGACCAGCGGAGTTCATGTAACAAGTTTATTGAACAGGAACAGAACTGGCGCGGCGCTGCCAATAGTCCCTTGATGGCCCGGAAAGCCGTTTCCTCCTCATTGCCCCACTTCCAGGAAACCACTTTCCCCAGCAAGCGATGTAGCGGTTCAGCAACTGTGGCTTTCTGTTGGAGGAATATTGCGTAGAAGTTAAGCAATCCAAGAAAAGCCTGAAGCTCTGCTTTGTTTTTGGGGCTGGGAGCTTCATGGCTAGCTTTAACTTTAGATTTGGTGGGGTGTATGCCATTGCTATCAATGAGATAGCCAAGGAACTCAACCTCCTGGATCCCGATGATGCATTTGTCCCGTCTGACTCTCGAGCCCTTCTTACTGAACTGCTGCAGGACAAGCCTCAGCCATTCAAGGAGTTGTGCCTTTGAGTCTCCGGAGATCAAAACATCATCAAAGTAAGGCACTACAGCTGGAACGCCTTGGAGAAGGGGTTCCATCATTGATTGGAAAATCCCAGGGGCGGCACTGACTCCGAATTGGAGACGGTTGCACTTAAAGGCCCCCCTATGTGTGACAATGGTTTGAGCCTCTGCCGTTTTAGAGTCCACTGGCAGTTGATGATAAGCCTGGGCCAGGTCCAGTTTAGCAAAAATTGTGCCCTTGCCTAGTGAGTGCAGGAGGTGCTGCACCACTGGCACAGGGTATGTGCTCTGCTGCAACGCCTTGTTTATGGTAACCTTATAATCAGTGCAGAGGCGCACAGATCCATCCTGCTTCATTGGGGTCACAATGGGAGTCTCCCATGAAGCATGATCGATGGGTTCCAAGACGCCTTGGGCAATCAGCTTATCCAGCTCTCATCTACCTTGGGCCTCAAGGCGAATGGAACCCGGCAGGGCTTGAGCCGAATTGGGGTTACCCCCTGGTCCAGATTGAAGGAGATGGGCTTCCCTATGTACTTCCCCAGCTTACCATCAAAGACTTCCTGGAACTCTTCGATGAGTGAGTCAAGTTCATCTGCCCTAATCTGGTAGATGCCTCCGATGGAGAGCCCCAGCGGCTGGAACCACTCCACGCTGAGCAGGTTCGGGCGGCTGTGTTCCACGACGGTTACTGGAAGCTGGCCCTGGAAGTTCTTGAATGCCACGTGGATCTTGGTTCTTCCCAGGACGCCGATGGGATTCCCGCTGAAATCCACCAGCCTGGACTGTAAGGGCTTGAGTTGGTTCTTGATTACGGCCGGCTTGATCTTTTTTAGCTGGTGCCAATCCATGATGGTGTAGATGGAACCGGAGTCTACCTCCATCATGCAGGGTGAGCCCTCGGCCAACAGCATCACGTGAAATTTGGTGGCACTTTTGTTGCTGGTGTGTGCTATGGTCGTCTGATTCACCGCGCCATTCCGGGAATCGTCGTAACCGTCGCTTCTGGGCTGGTGTGAGGACCGTTTGGATGTCCTCTGGTTGTCACGGCAGTTTTCCCGATTCCTGGGTCTGGGCGGTTTGGGGGCTGGATCGGTGGCTCGGCATGCCTCGGCGATGTGTCCCCTCTTCAGACAATGGCGGCAGGTTGCATCTCGCAATCTGCAGGACGTCCTGGGGTGGTCGCCTCTGCAGCTGCTGCAGCGTTCCCCTCGGCAGCCATTTTGGGGATTTTCCTGCCGGGATGGCTGGGACACCTTGTGGACGGCCATTTCCCCATCTGAATTGGATGGCGTGGCTGAATCTTCGGAGGACTCGGGGATCGACTGGTGGATCTTGTGGATCCCCCTCGCCTTCAGCATCTCCGCGGCTGCGTGGTCTGAGGTCTTGGCGGCTGTGGCCTCCTCGAGTACGTCCTTGAGCGTGATGCGTTTCCTGCTCAAGAACTTCTTCTGGAGGCCCGCGTTCCGCATCCCGAAGACGATGCGGTCCCTCAGCGCGTTGTCCACGTTATCAAATTCGCAGTTGGCTGCGATTTGGCAGAGCGCGGTGATGAACTCTTTGATGGATTCACCTTCCCGTTGGTTCCTCTGATGGAAGGTGAATCTGTTGGTGATGGGGGTGCCCGTGGGAGCGTAATGTTCCTTCAGGGGGGCTTGCAGATCCATCCAGGACATCTCCTCGAAGTCTTGGGGCACGACGAGGTTCACGGCCAGCTCCAGGACATCGGGTCCACAGTGAGCTAGGAAGAGAGCCCTCTTCCTCTCGTCATCCAGGTTGCTGTATCCGTTTCCGCGGAGGAATTGGAGAAAACGGATCATGTACGAGCTCCATTTCTCCCGTCCGGGGTTGAATGGAGTGATGGATGCGAGGAGCGCTTGCGGCGTTGCCATCGTGTGGATCAGCGGCGAGTGTCTGCGGCTCGGGAATGGCGATCGTGCCACGCGGTCGGTTCCTTCTCTTAGTCCTTCGGCGCCAGTGTTAGATCGGCGCAGGAATGAAGATGAGACCAGCGGAGTTCATGTAACAAGTTTATTGAACAGGAACAGAACTGGCGTGGCGCTGCCGGAGCTCTCCTTATATTCGCTCCGGCAGCCGCACCGCCCCCTGACAGGGATTCAAAATTCCCGCTGGAGGATTTTCTAACCAATCGCCAGCGGATGTCCTTATAAGGACACAACATAAATAAATAAACATCCAAAGGGCCACCTAGGCCCCAGTCCCTGTCATGACAGTTGGCGCCCAGCTAGCAGCTTTTTTTTTTTATTGAAAAAGTTTTACAATACAAAATTTTTTTCATTTTCACCCCCCCTCCCCAATCCCCCCTCCCCAACCCCTCCCATCCTCCCATAACCCCAACCCCTTCCCTCCCCATTCCCCCCCTGACTTCCGCTACAGGTTTAAAAAAAACAAACTTTAGAACAAGAGAAAAAGAAAAAGATTATTAAATATTCAAATTCTAAATTAAACAAATTTCGAAAGAGGAAGAGAGAGAGAAAGAAGGAAAGGAAGAGAAAAAAAAGTAAAAAAAAAACAGACATTAATATATTTCTATATTGCTGTCTTTTTTTCTCTCTCAGTTTTTAAATAAGTATACCTTAAATGCAAAATAAAGCAAGTGATGGCCTAGAGATGGAGCTCTTGCCTCACAGGCTGTGAGTTCAATCCTAGGTCACAGCAGATACTTCTCTCTTTGGGCACAAAGAGAAAATATCTGTTGCAAACTCCTCATAGGTGCCAGGAAGGGCATCTGGACAGTAAACGCTCAGCTCCATTCAGTCACCCCCAACTCTATCCTAATGCAAGGGATTACAGGGTCATTCAAAGAAAAGAAAAAATAGACTAAATGCAAAATAAAATAAAGAACCAAGTATTAAATATAATCTTTTACAGGATGCAGTAAAAAGTTGGGACCAAAGTATATCGGGCCCTTTACAATCACTAAAGCTATCAACCCCATTGCAATGGCTCTAAAACTACCCTCCCTACTAGGAAAAATCCATCCCGTATGAATGACATTAACCTGTATCCTTTCTATCTTACAGGTGGATTCCTGGTAGAGGGGGCCACCTGTCGAGCTGTGTCCACCACGTCCACTGCTCAACACACGAACCAAAACGAAGGGGATTTGGGCGGATGGCAAACAAACCTGATACTGAACATAGCGAGGGTAGACAGGTGTTGATAGGAGCCAGGATTACGGATGATGGGTGACAAACAGCTGAAATTGCTGGCAGTGATCGGAGAGAGACGCTGCAGGAAGATGACACAGGAAGAAATATTGACCAAAAAGAATCCACCTGGGTCTATAACCTGAATCTAAAGAATTGACCAAATAAGTAGAAGGATCAAAAATACACTTTCTTGTTTAATTTAAGTGCTTTCAATAACGAGATGTACAAACTCCCATTGTTTCTGCCTCTCAGTCCATCCAAACCAATTCAGTGCTTCAAATACCAAAAGTTTAACTTGCATTATTCTTGTGAAGTTTCTTTCATGAAGGATTTAGGGATGGAGGGAGGGGGGTTCCAGCAGAATGTTGAGTCCATAGGATGGAAGGCTAGAAGATCTGTACCATGTTTCCCCGAAAACAAGACCTGGTCTTATATTTTTTTGAACCCTGAAATAAGTGCTTGGCCTTATTTTCAGGGAGGTCTCATTATTTTTGGGGCACGTGGAGCAAGATGGGGCTCTCCTTGCCATTTTACCTGCTTTCTAGCTTTGGGTTTAAATATTTTCAGGGAGGGCTTATTTTGGGGGAGGGAGGCTTATTTTAGTGCATGTGCTCAAAAGCCCAATTGGGCTTATTATCGGGGAATGTTTTATTTTCAGGAAAACGGGGTAATAGTGTATGGGGAGGACCTTGGGAGTCTGAGCAAGGAGATGCTGCCTAGGGGAATGATAGCATAGCCTAGGGAAGAGACAGCATAGCCTGCAACTCTGGATGGTGAGCACAGTAAGAATCTCAGAAGAGACTCTCCCTAGTTTCTCAGGTTGTAAAGGGGGTGGGAGAATTGTAGACTTTAGATTTTTTCTACTGCTTTGAAAAGCCTCTGGTGATCAGGCAACTCAACTGGGATCATCAGAGAGGTTTTTTTAAAAATGCCTCTATGCCAATCAGGCAAGTCAGCTGGATCGTCAGAGACTTTTCAAAGCATTTTTTTAACCATCTCTTCAGCCAAGAGGTTGCAGAAAAAAATGCTTTGAAAAGCCTCTGAGAATGCCAGTTGAGCTGCGTGATCATCAGAGGCTTTTTTTTTACTTTTAAAAGCATTTTTTCATCGGAAGAGGTCGTAGAAAAAAATGCTTTTAAAAGTTAAAAAAATCCTCTGTTAATCATGCGACTCAGCTGAGCATGGTGGGGGGAGGGGACGCAGGGATTTTTGCTACCAGTTCTCCAAACCACCCACCGCCATCACTACCAGATCGGGCGATCCGGTCCGAACCGGGAGCATTTCACTCCTGGTTTATCCCACATCAGTCCTGCACGTCTGAAAGTGCAATCCTGTCCCATTTTTCAGCAGATCACATGGCTGTGATTAAACAAAGAGATTATTTTTGTGGTGGTACTAGTGGGTATAACTTAGTGGTGAAATCCTCCCCGGTTTGCCACCGATTCACTGCCCGCACTTGCGTGGTGTGCGCCAAATGCATGCTATGCATAAGCATGCACAGTATGTGCCAAACATGTGCTGCATGCGGAAAAAGGAGTCTTGGGAAGGCAAGTAGAACAGTGAGCAGGATTTCCTGCTTTCTAGCGATTTTAAATTGTGTGGCACAGCTGATTGTCAGAAATACTGATTCGGAGGAAACGGTAGCTTTTTTTTTTACTACCGGTTCAACTGAACAGGTAGTTTTTATCACTACCGGATTGCCCAAACCGGTATGAACCGGTAGAATTTCACCACTGACATAACTGTGTGCCTTTTCCAAACTCATTGTGTGGAAAAGGAGCAAAAATCAGACCACACTTCATTTCCTTTCATGGTAATCACATGCTTGCCTTTGGAGCATCTGGTTCCCGCTTTTTAATCTTGATTGGGGTGGGGGGTGGGGAGTTGATCAGGCTGCGATTTAGGATTAAGAAAGATTCAGCGAAAGATCCCTGTAGAACCTATGCTGAATGCAACATGTTTAATTTCTTCACAAGAAAGTGAAATAAAGCAGAACTGAGTTCACATTTTGTGGCTGCTATAGTGACACTTTGGACAATCAGGAAAGTACATGTGAGAAAATTTCTACAGATATCTGGGATAGGGGGAACCACAGGTGAAAAACATTTTAGACAGAACAGAACTAAAATAAGAATTTCTGGAATCGAAAATGAAAGAAAGAATGGAGTATTGCTGAATTGAAAGTGAGGGCATTGTTAAATGCTGGCTAAAACTTAAATTCAAAACCCGCACACTCTATTTTGCCATTTAATTGTCCTCAATCGAAGAGTTGTTTCCATTTAATGGGCCAACACAGCTTTCTTTATATCAGTTTAGATCAAATTCATCTGGTGGCATTTTCTTCCCTTTTCTCTTTTTAAAATTACTTTTTACATTTTCAATTCTGTTTCACTATTTAAAACATTGTAAAATGAGCTTCTTACTCATTTCTTAAATTGCTGGTTTATAAAAACCTTTAATGAAAGGAAAATGTTTTTGGAATAATCTTGCCAGAACTTTATTATTCACTCCGTGCTGAAGTATAAATCCATACTACCTAATTCAGAAAGTTACCCAGTGTACCAGAGACTGTTAAGCTATTTAGAGTTAACCTTCCTACAATCTGTTACCACAGGTTATGTTGGATTGCAATTAACAAAATTCCTACCCTGTACTAACACATCCTGTGAAGAATTCCAGAGTTGCCCTGTTGTGTATATATCAGCCAATTTCTTAATGTCTTCAAGAAATTTATCCCGGCAGGGTAGAAATTTATCTGCAGCAGGGTAGCTGAGCAAACACAGTGCCTCCACAGAGCTGTGGTCTCATTCACATGAAACAATGTTTGAACAGTAGGAGAAAGAATTTGACAAAGGAAATCAATTCACCTCTCCCAATCACAGCAACTGGGTTAGTTCTGACTACACAAAGAGATTTCCTCTGTGGTGTTATTGTCCGCAACTTCAGCTAGGATGAAAGGAACTCATCAGTGTATCCATATTGTTTGGTCATTTGTGAATGTGTTACTTTTTTTTACTTACAGAGATTTTTCTTGACAGATTTTTCCTCAGGTCCTGGCACCTAATGGTGATATTCAAGCCTAGATTTGTATGACTCACCAAGATCCTTGATTTAGGGAGGTGAGGGGTGTCTTCATAATAAATGTATTGATCCATATAATTTTTGTTTAACCTGTATCTTTTGCTTATTCCAATTCACTTCATAGTGAATAGGGAAGAAAATGGTAAGTGAGCACTGTCTAGCCTAGACAAGTTCAAATTACCAGGACTGGATGGATTACACCCCATGGTTCCAAAGGATCTGGCAGATGAGATCTCAGAACCATTGAACTATATCTTTCAAAGATCCTGGAGCACCGGGGAACTGCCAGAGGACTGGAAAAGAGCTAATGTAAAACATTGTATTTACTGACAATATTTTATTGTATATTTAAAGTGAGGTTGGATAGACCTGATTGATTCAAAAATTCAAAATAGGTCATTTGTCTCCTCTGGAATGTAGTATGAATTTACTGTATAGGTTCATACTAAATATTTGATGACGGAGGTATTATTTATATGCATTTATGTTCTTTATTTTGTTGTCTTGTTTTGTTATTTGTTTGATGTGTTGTTGTCTTTTTTTAAACTATAAATGTAAATAAAGATTTTTTTAAAAAAGAAAAGAAAAGAACTGATGTAGTTCCCATCTTCAAAAAAGGAGGAAAAAAAATAGATCCAGGAAACTACAGACCTATCGGCCTGATCTCAATTCCAGGGAAGATTCTGGAAAAGATAATCAAGCAACAAATCAGCAAACACCTAGAACAGGGGTCCTCAAACTTTTTAAACAGGGGGCCAATTCACGGTCCCTCAGACTGTTGGGGGGCTGGACCAGCTGGGTGGGCGTGGCTAGGAGGTTGTGTAAATAGGTAGGCATGGCCAATTTAGCAGTCCATTAAACAATGCAACAAATTAAACTTTAACCTGTTTTGCTCCTGGGGGTGTTTTATTTGCTTTTATTTGCATGTTGCTCTTTTGGCTGACTTTTCTTTTTACTAGATCATCTTTTCACAGATGTTTCTGAGTCTAGTTGTCCACTTTAGGAAACTCAGTTTTGCAGCAATTTTTCTCAGTCCCAAGAAGCTTACAATCAACAAGTCTCTCTCCCTCCCTCCCCCCTCTCTATTTCTCTCTGTCTATCTTCTGGAGGTGGGGGAGGTCAAAAACAGGGGGAGCAGACACCCCAGGAGGCCTCTGTGTGTCTTAGTGAACCAGAGGAATGCTGTTGATATAATTTACTTGGACTTCAGTAAGGCATTTGATAAAATAGACCATAGCCTACTACTAGATAAAATAGAAAAATGTGGATTAGACAGCATCATCACCAGATGGATTCATAACTGGCTGACCAACCACACTCAACATATAGTCCTCAATGGAACTGCATCTACATGGATGCAATGGAGTACTGCAAGGCTCTGTTTTAGGCCCAGTACTGTTCAACATCTTTATCAATGATTTGGACAATGATAGATGGGGAACTCATCAAATTTGCAGACGACACCAAGCTAGCAGGAATAGCCAATGCTCCAGAAGATAGGCTTAAGATACAGAAGAATATTGACAAACTTGAATATTGGGCGCTATCTAACAAAATGAAATTCAATGGTGAAAAAAGTAAGGTTCTACACTTAGGCAAGAAAAACAAAATGCACAGATATAGTATATGTGGTACCACACTCAATAGTAGTAACTGTGAGAGGAAGCTTGGAGTCCTACTGGACAACCATTTAAATATGAGCCAGCAGTGTGCAGCAGCTACTAAAAAAGCCAACACAATTCTAGGCTGCATAAACAGAGGGATAGAATCAAGATCACATGAAGCGTTAATACCACTTTATAAGGCCTTGGTAAGGCCACAGTTGGAATACTGCATCCATTTTTGGTCGCCATGATGTAAAAAAAGATGTTGAGACTCTAGAAAGAGTGCAGAGAAGAGCTACAAAGATAATTAGGTGACTGGAGGCTAAAACATATGAAGAACGATTGCAGGAACTGGGTATGTCTAGATTAATGAAAAGAAGGACTAAGGGAGACATGATAGCCGTGTTCCAATATCTCAGGGGCTGCCACAAAGAAGAGGGAGTCAAGCTATGCTCCAAAGCACCTGAGGGTAGGATAAGAAACAATGGGTAGAAACTAATCAAGGAGCGAAGTAACCTAGAACTAAGGAGAAATTTCCTGACAGTTAGAACAATTTGCCTCCAGAAGTTGTGAATGCTCCCAACACTAAGTTTTTAAGAAGATGTTGGATAACCATTTGTCTGAAGTGGTGTGGGGCTTCCTGCATAAGCAGTGGGTTGGACAGAGTTGGAAGGGACAAGGTCCCTTCAACTCTGTTATTCTGTTCTGTTAATTTGGCAGCAAATATTGAATGTCACCATTCAAGGAGACATCGTCAATCCGTTTTGAATTGCACTGAACTCAAAACATACTGACGATGTCTCCTCAAATGGTGACAAAACATTTGCAAACAAATTGCCAAAGCAAACCAACAGCCTAATTAGTTACATTTCTTTACCAATTTCCCTGCCTGATTTGTCCTCCAATTGCCGAAAACGAAGAACATTTTTGTGTTATCTCTGAATCTACTCTCTTATCAGTTCCAGAGTAAAAAAAAACTGGTTGCTGTTAAAGTCCACCTATGTATATTTGATTGAAATCAGGTACTTTTGAGGCAGTAGTCTTAAGCATACTTTCTACATAGGAATCTTAAGAGCTGACAGGATTAATTTCTGAGTGAATATGCAAACAATTGCACTGACATATGGATCATTTTTGGGGGGGGGAGATAGTGGTGGAATGCCTCACTCAAAAAAACACATCATCACATTACTTGTACCTTGTTAGTCAACTGGCAGTGAGCCAATGATTTCCTTTGATTCACAAAATTTCTTTCACCGCATGAGTCACTCTCATTTCCTTTCCAAAGATTGATTTCTGCACCTCTTCAATCAATAAACACAGCAGCTGTTGCTGCAGCACACAAGCTAGCTGGCAAACCTAAAAGTATTGGATTTAACTGCTCAGAAAAATATGCACCAGGACATCCCCGGTTTCCTAATTTCTCAGTCAAAAATAACGATTTTTCACACTTATGACCATTTCAGCATATCTGGGTCCTTGTGATCAAAATTCAAACAGTTGGCAACTATTTTCGCATCCTTCTACAAGGAAATTCAATGGGGAAGCCAGATTCATTTAGCAACCCTGTTACTAATTTAACAACTGTAGTGGTTCACTTAACAACTGTGGCCAGAAAAATTCACTTAACAACTTTCTCACTTAGCAGCACAAATTTTGGGCTCAACTGTGATCGTAAGTCAAGTTTGTACTGCCTCTCGAGACCCATGTGTTTATTTACCTCACCATCCAGGCAGACTAGACATTGACTAATAATTAGTCAATTAATCACTAAAGGATCTGAGTTTGATGTTTTCTCAGGAACTGAGATCTCAGTTTCCTCTTTTGCTTTTATAGCCAGGAATGAATGTTCTTTAAAGCTTAGGTAATTGTTTCAGTTCCTGCCTGAGCAGCAAGAAAGGCTGTTCTTTCTCCATCTTCCCTCCATTTATCTCCTCTGATCCACACCCTTCTTGCTGATTTCTTTCTAATGGCTCCATCCGCTCCTTCAAGCTCCTAATAGAAGCCCATCCCATCTCCCCATGTTTTCTCCCAAATCTCTCATCTTTTGCCATATTTGCACACCTTCCTTTCCATTCTCAACTCTCTGCCTTGGTTCACACATTCTTGTTCCTATTGTCTTCTTCTCTTCTTTCCCACCTTTTTAAAACTATTTGCACGTCGCCCATATCCTTTACTTTTCTCTCCAACATTAACAACAGCTTTACTTCTTTGGTTTCCAAAGTGGCTAAATCTAATGAATAAGCAGGCACCTACTTGTCCAGTCCAAGATTGCTCAGGGTGCTGTAGCCCATCCAGCTGCATGCCCACAGGGGTAAATGCTCCCGGTTTGGACCAGACCACCCAATCCGGTAGCAATGGCAGTGGGTGGTTTGGAGAACTGATAGCAAACATCGTTGCCCCCTTCCATGCCCAGCTGAGCCGCACAATCATCAGAGGCTTTTTTTTAATTTTTAAAAGCATTTTTTCTACAACCTCTTTGGCCGAAGAGGTTATAGAAAAAATGTTTTTTAAAGTCTCTGACGATCCCGGAGACTTCCAGTTTGGCATCATGGCGAGACAGTTGGGGAAATAGCGGGCTCTGATGAGCCCCACGAAAACCCCGTCTGCCGAACCTCTGCCGATGGGTCTTTGGACCGGAACTGTCCTGCAGGGACGGAGATGAAAGAGAGGCACCTCGGATGACCAAGAGGAACAGGCAAGTTCCTCAGAGGTCAGAGGGAACTCTCTGCAAGTTGATGGTGGGGGGCGGCAGCCATGGCAGTTGCCACAAAGCTGTGACAAACCGGGCAAGTGATGTGCAGGAGGAAAGCGGAAAGGAACAAGGTTCTTTGAAGCCAGGTGAGTGACAACCAACCCAGGCTTGAAACAACATTTGGAGTAATGTTTTTTTAAAAAAATTGTAAGACCCCTAGCCTTAAAGCAGCGTCTGAGGAGCTATGGGGCATAGCAGAATTTAAGATGAAATTTTTAAAAGAAAAGAAAAGAAAATTCCGACTGAAAATTGATATTTGAATAGACTAAATTGGAAAAATAAACATTGAGACTTGGTTCAAATTGAATAAGCTTTAAATCTGAATTGGATTTTTAAAGAAAAGAAGAAAAAAAGGAATTATTATCTTTAAAATACAGAAAAAGGAGAGAATCAAGCAGGAACATGATATAATTGAAACAAAATGGCGATTTGCATGACTAAAGGAAATTGTGGATTGTAGAGAGACACCTTCTGGTTCAAAAAGAAACACTGTAACCTGCTCCTTGTTTGGGAACATTGTGAATATTACAGATAACAATCGTGGGATTTTGGCAGTGGAGCTGTTTTTTCTTTGTCTGCAGGCGGCTTGACTTTGGAGGAGGGGAAGGGAAAATATAATGGAACTCTTACAATTGGATTAATTGGTACAGGAGCACAAAAGAAATCAAATGGCGCAGGAACAAAAGAAGAAAATTGATGTGATTTGCTTGAAATAGAAGTAAGGAAAAAGAACTATTTTGATTTACCTCATGCTATTCCTGACTTTCTTGTCTGCTGTAAATATAAATGTTAAATATATTTATTTATATAAAACTACAACTTTGTGTCAGTGTCTCCCAGTTCATTTGGACAGCTGCTGCATAATTCCTGCACAAATAGGAACCCCAGCTTCTTAACAAGTTTCTCCATCCCTTCACAATATATAAAATCCATTTCACCTTCCTCAGGATTTTGCAGTGCAGCTATCGCACCCTTTTGCTGGGCATCCTCATTTTTCAATAAAGCATAACTGTTCACTCAGATAATAAATTCGAAGAGTCTAATCCATAGATCTCTCCTGTCCTGGAAAATAGTCACACTCAAATCACTTTCACCCAAACACTCAGGCACAATCGGTTCTTTGGAATACACAGAGACCCAATGAATTTAAAAGAATGGCAAAACTTTATTGGCTATAACATATATACTTGCAAGTGGTTTTGCTCTCCCTCTCTCTCTCCCCCCCTCTCTTTCTGTCTCACTAACACACACACACAATTCATCCTAGTTGAAGATCCTTTTTTGAGGAGGAGCTGAGGAGGTTTTAAAGAAGAGGTTGGACAACTATTTATCTGATATAATATAGAGTTTCCTGCTAGAGCAGGGGGCTGGACTAGAAGATCTCCACAGTCCCTTCCAACTCTGTTTTTCTATTATTCATCCACACTTATTCAGGCATTAGCCAGAAGGACAGAAGCTGCAAAGTCTGAATTCAAAGAATGAGTGGGCTTCCGAACTACTTTTATCCCCCCACCCCAAAAAATCCTGGCTCTGTTGATTCACAAGATTGTCAGCTGCTCTAATCTTGTGGACGTATAAGTCTGATAGCTATCAATGAGATTTGGAGAGAAGTTTCTCAGGTGCTCAGGTCCAACGTCTTTTGTCTGATTTAGGTGACGTTTTTCCTTCATTTCCTTTTTTAAAAAATTTTTATTATTTAAAAAATAGACAAACAAAAACATACATACATATATCAACATACATAACATAAACAAACTATACATTTAAATCACGTCTTGTGACTTGAACATTAAAACTAAAAAGAAATACTTCTGTAATCTATATTTCTCTATATATGTATTTACATCTTTACATCTTTCATTATTTAACAATATTTTAAGTGTATTTCTTAATTTTTGTTTCCTTGGTTGGTATTCCATTTCTATTCTACTAATTTTGACTGACTGATAGTTGAATTATGTCAAAAGTTCTAATTATTTTTATTTTTATTTCATTTTCTTTTCCTCTAACCAATCATACCATCATTGACAAACTAGATAGTACTCTGTGTCTTCTTTTTCTTGAATTTCTTTAGTAAGCCTGTCCATCTCTGCACATTCCATTACTTTTTGTATTATTTTGTCTTCTGATGGCATTTCTTCTGATTTCCACATTTGCGCAAATGAAATTCTTGTGCTGTCAGGATATTTCTTTATTTCCTTAATGACTTGGTTCCTTCTTATCTATCTTCTGAAGGGATTTTTTCCTGGCTTTAGCTCACCTTGCTTAGGTCCCTGTTCCATCTTTATGCACAGCTTCATCTGCTTCAGCCTAGTCTCACAAGATGAATTAGTTAACTTTGGACTATACCTATTTTAAAAATATGTCAGAAAAAAGACTGTAGGTTAGCTGGGTGCCAGCTATCATGACAGGGGCTGGGGACTAGGTGGCCTTTCGGATGTTGCTGAACTATAGCTCCCAGGATGTATCATACCTGATCCTTCATTCTACAGCTGTTGGGAGTTGTATTCTTCAGAGATGCCATACTATCTGTTCTTCACGCCTGTGTATGTTGCTTGGGATTATAATGACAATTGGTTTTCTTCTAAAAGAGCAAATTTGGAAGCTTCTACATGCTTTGCACAATCTTTTGTGATTTTCATGAAAGTGTGTCATTTTCCTTCTCTTTATAGAACAAGCCATGGTCCTCCAAGGTGGGTGCTTAAGTTACCAGCATCCCACCCACCTTGGAATTAGTCCCAAGGAGGTCCCAAGAAGGAGGAGACAAAGCCAGATGCTCTCTATCCCAGAAGCTGCAATCCTTTTCATAAAAAACTGAAGCATTTGATGCTGCTAAAAATCATTAATATATCCAGGTTCATCTTGAAGAATCTCACAACTGTGAGTGTATGTAGCACATTTCCTTCTTCTTGATATATTTTATGCTTCTTTTGCAATAGAAAAATAGGATGTGGTTTTGCAGATGACAAGGACTGTTGAGTGTGAACAATACCAAAGTGAGATCTCAAAGAGGTCATGATTAGACACCAGTCCAGTTAGTGCTGTGTATTAGGAGGAACAAATCTTCAGTGGGGACTATTTTCTGCACATGAGAAGATCTGAGAAGACTAATTTGGCTATAGGGCTGAGGGAACTTTGAAGATGAAGCTATCCCTCAACGTCTTCTTCTTTGGTTGGTATCTGATAAGGGTGGGGGGGTGGGACTCAACATTGCTTCCTATGTCTTGGTTGCTGTGCCTCTAATGGCCTGATCTTCTTTCCAGGATGGTGGTTGGCCAGGCAGTGTTGGATTTCTAGAGGTGAGTCAATACGGTGGAAGTTTTTTACACCTTTTCCCCCAAATGCTGGGAAGTTCTGGGGGTTGACTTTCTGGATGCTTATGGGCCATCTGAAATAATTATTTGCACCTGAATTTGAGCGTAGACAGAAACACAATGTAAGCACTCCAACAAGCAATCATTTCCACTGATGATTAGTTTTTATCCCAGACATTGACTATAAGAGTCATTTAAAGTACTGTATTTATTTCAAAAGTCTCGTCTACAGTGAAATTTGGGAGGAATTCCTTGCTTTTCAGAATCTCAGAGAACACCTTTCCCAGTTTTTCTTCGAAATTTTATTTAATTTATACACTGCCGATTTCAATGTTGATTGACTGTGGATGGGCCATGATTCAATAGCTAAATCTGCACAAAGTGCTTAAGTGGTCCCATTAAAGTTGGCAATTGCATCTGAACTATGCATAAAGCTCAGCTACATTTAATTTTTCTTTGCCTTTTGTATCATAATATGTTGTGTCAGCTCATGCTACTTTAACTGGGTTAAACATGTTCTTTAACCTCAGTTTATTTAATTAGATTATCAGATACTCAAGATGAGTTATAGCAATGTGTATATGTCATAAATCATAAGTTTATTCGTCAAACATATATAAGATAACAGGTAAAAGTATAAACATAATTTGAATACATGAAAAGAGTAAGAAGGAATATTTGGATAGGGACGGTAGGCACGTTGGTGCACTTATGCATGTCCCTTACAGACCTCTTAGGAATGGGGTGAGGTCAACAATAGACAGTTTAAGGTTAAAGTTTTGGGGGTTTGGGGAAGAAACTAGTCAGGTAGTACATTCCAGGCATTGACCACTCTGGTACTGAAGTCATATTTTCTGCAATTGAGTTTGGAACAGTTTATTATTATTATTATTATTATTATTATTATTATTATTATTATTATTATTATTATTATTATTATTATTATTATTATTATTATTATTATTTAATCAGTAGTGAGATTCACAGTCTTTGAGGCTGGTTAATAGCTCAGCAGCTCGAGTCCTAACCAAGGACCTAGGAACTGTTAAGGTATCGTCGGAGGATGTAAGCTGTTCCGAGTAAGGTGGTTTTTTGTAGAGTCAAAATGTTCAAGTCCGGTAAATTTAGAATTTCTAAATTGCGGGGTAGCCCTTTGGGTATTGCTCCAAGGGCTCCAATTACAATCGGAACAACACATGATTTCTTTTTCCATAGTCGCTCAACTTCAATTTGCAAGTCCCGGTATTTTGTGATTTTTTCTTGCTGCTTATCTTCAATCCGTGCATCACCAGGTATTGCAATGTCAATGAACCATACTTTTTTCTTTTCAACTACCGTTATGTCAGGTGTGTTGTGGACCAAGTGCCTATCAGTCTGAATCCTAAAGTCCCACAAGATCTTGAGTTTCTCATTCTCTAGAACTTTCTCAACTTGATGTTCCCAGTGGTTTTTGCTGTACTCAAATCCAAACTTCTGGCACAATTTCCAGTGAATGATCTTAGCAACACGGTCATGGCGTTGTAGGTAGTCGGTTTGTGAAATTTTGCTGCATCCACTGATCAGGTGGTCGACTGTCTCATCTTTCTCATTACAGAGGCGGCATTTGCTGTTGGTGGTAACATGTTGAATTTTTGCCTTCATGCAGTTTGTGGCTAGGGCTTGTTCTTGAGCTGCCAAAATAAAGCTTTCTGTTTCTTTTTTCAGTACTCCTGATCTTAACCAGTTCCAAGTTAGTTTCTGGTCACCTTTGCCTTCAATACTTTTCAAGTATTGGCCATGCAGAGCTTTGCTTTTCCAATTTTCAGCTCGCTGCTCAATTACTTCTTTCTTATATTCTACTTTTGTTTTAGTTGTCTTTAAAAGGCCTCCTTTATTTACTTCCTTAATCATTGGTTCTTCACTTTTCTGGATGTAATCATTCAAGCTGCATTTTTCTTCTTCCACAGTCTGCTTTACTTGTAGGAGTCCTCGACCACCCTCTGCTCTTGGTAAATATAATCGATCAACATCACTTTTAGGGTGCAAGGCATGATTCATTGTCATAAGCTTCCTTGTTTTTCTGTCCAAATTGTCTAATTTCATCTGGGTCCAGTCAATTATTCCTGCAGAGTATCGAATCACAGGTATAGCCCAGGTATTTATGGCTTTTATGATGTTTCCTCCACTCAGTTTGGACATTAATATCTTACGAATTCGCCGAATGTACTTGGCTGAAGTTATTTCCTTGACTTTATTATGCATTAAGTCAGAGGCCTCTAAAATCCCCAAGTATTTGTAGCCTTCTTCTGATTTTACTGCCTTTATCATTTCTTCATTCTCTAGTTCTATTCCGTCCTCTTCTATGATCTTACCTGCTTTGGTTGCTATTGTTGCACATTTGTCAATTCCAAACTGCATACCAATGTCTTGGCTGAATTCTTTTGTGTATTCAGTTAATAAATTCAGTTCAGCTTTTGTTTTACCAAACAGCTTCAAATCATCCATGTACATCAAGTGCGAGATTTTCAGTCCTTTCTTTGCAAGTTCGTATCCACAGCTTAGATTTTTCAAAATGATTGTCAGTGGTAGCATTGAGAGTATAAAAAGTAGGGGGGAAAGGGAATCGCCCTGGAAAATGCCATGTTTAATTTCAACTTCACCTAGTTCTTCTTCATTAGCCATAAGTTTTGTTTTCCAGAGGTTCATTGAAGATTCCATGAATTTTTGTATGTTTCTGCTGATGCCAAAGATTTCCAGGCATTTCTTGATCCAGCTATGGGGAACTGAATCAAACGCTTTCTTATAGTCTATCCAAGCCATGAACAGGTTGGTTCGTCTTTTCTTTGAGTTCTTTAGGATTAGCTTGTCAATCAGCAATTGATCCTTTGTTCCTCTTGAGTTTTTGCAGCATCCTTTCTGTTCTTCAGGAAGCAAGTTATTTCTTTCCAGGTATCTATAGATTTGGTTTGCAATGATACCAGTAAGAAGCTTGTATGTTGTTGACAAACAGGTGATTGGCCTATAGTTTCCAGGGTCCTTTCCTTTTTCTTTATCTTTTTGGATCAAAAATGTTCTTCCAGTTGTCATCCATTCATCATTTTCAGGTGTTTTTAGGACCTGGTTCATCTGGGTTGCCAATCTTTTGTGCACACTTGTAAGTGCCTTTAACCAGAAGCCATGCAGCTCATCTGGCCCAGGTGCACTCCAGTTCTTCACTTTTCTTGACTGTCTTTGCACCATTGCTTTTGTTATTTTCATGTCTTCCATTTTATGCACTTTAATAGAGTCCTCAACCTGTTTGATCCATTTTGCATTTCTGTTATGCTTCTTGTTGTTTTCCCACAAATTATTCCAGAATTTCAGAGCTTTCTCTTTATCAGGCTTTTCATTTGTTGTTATTCCTTCTCTATTTTCTAAGCTCTTATAAAACTGGTGCTGATTTGCTCTGAACTGTGAGTTTTCTTTGAACTGAGTTACTTGGTTTTCATGCCTTTTAATCTTTTCGGGGATGGCAACAACCCTCTGCTTCAGCTCTTCAATTACTACCGCAATCTCCTTATTTCTCAGATCGTATCTTGCTTCCAGGCTGCTTTTGACCTGCTTGTTCTTTAACTGACCTTGCCTTAGGTTCTTCAAGTTGCTCAAATCTCCACGTAATTTTTTATCTTCAATTCTAACCATATTATTATTATTATTATTATTATTATTATTATTATTATTATTATTATTATTATTATTATTATTATTATTATTATTAATTTATTTATTGGATTTATATACTGCCCTTCTCCTTGCGGACTCAGGGCGGTAAACAGCCAGATAAAAATACAATATACAAATATACAATATACCTTGAGTTTGTATCTATTATTTGCTTGTGTATTGTTGTGGTGTATTGAAGCTGAAGTAATCATTGACAAGACATTGTGGCAAATAATTTTATATGCTATGCTTAGGTCAGACTGAAGTCGGCGTAGTTCTAAGTTGTCTAAGTTGTGGAAGTGCTATCTGGGCAAAAGAGGGGCGATGGTGTTCGATTGCCAATAGAAGTTGGTGGAACCCAGGAAGCTCTGCAATTGGTTTTCCACTCCAGCACCACCCTGACTTTTGTGGGATCCATTTCCATTCCTTGGTGAGAGATTTGGTATCCCAAATAATCTATTTTGTTTTGGTGGAATTCATACTTGGAAAGTTTGGCAAACAATTTAGCTGCTCTTAACTTTTTCAAGACCTCCTGTGCTAACTTAACATATTCAGCCTTAGTTTCAGTGTAAATCAATATGTCATCAAGATAAACCAAAAAACCCTTGTACAAAACCCCTTGTACAAGTGCTCATGCAGCCCTTTGTTAATCAGTTGCATGAAAACTGCCAGAGTCCTAACAGCAAAACTTTAAACTTTAAACACCCCAATGGGCAGTTAAATACTGTTTTCCATTCATCCCCCTCCTGAATTCAGATCCGGTAATAAACTTCCCTTAAATCTAATTTGGAAAAAATCCTCCCCTTTGCCAAAAGAAGTAGCATGTCCTTCATCAGAGGAAGGGGTTATAGATTTTCCTTGCAAATAGTGTTCACATTTCTATGGTCCACACAAAGGCATAATGAGCCATCCTTCTTCTCTCGGAACAGTACTGGGGCACCTATTTTGGGTCTGGTAGGTTTGATGAAAGTGCACTCAAGGTCTTGTCTATGAATTGGCATAGTTCATCCAGCTCCCAAGGGATCATGGTGTACATTTGTGGCTTAGGCAGTTTGGCCCCGGTAGAATCTCAATGGCACAGTCAGTAGGTCTATGGGGAGGGAATTCATCCAAAGCCACTTCGCTAAACACATCAGCTAACTCCTGGTACTCCCTCAGGATGCCCATTAGGGATCCGCTTATCACAGCAGCAGCTACTTCCTCACGGTGCAGCATCCCTGCCTTGTAAAGCTCCTCCCTCTGGGCCAATTCATGGTTAGGAAATCAGAGGGTCTCTTTCATCCAGTTTACCCTCAGGTTCCATTTCTTTAGCCAGGTTAGTTCCAAAACTGGAGGCCACTCCATCCCTGGCATCACGATGAAAGCAATGGTTTCAGAGTGGTTGGCCATTGTGAGCTCTAGCAGTTCAGTGGCACATGTGGTGGGGGTGCCTCCTGCAATGGACCCATCAAGTTGGCAAAAAGAGACTGGCATTTTTAATGGCCTTAGTTGGATTCCCAGTCTTCTGACTAAAGTAGGGCTTATTAGGTTCCTCGTGCACCCCGAGTCCAACAGTGCTTTAAAACTTACTTTTTTCCTCGTTAGTGGGATTGACAGTTCTATGGGGATTATAAAGGGTTCAACAGTCTCACTTATCAACACTCCCTAAATGATCTGGTTCTTCTGCCGGAGGGATCGGAGTTCCCAGCACTGGAGGCGATTCTGAGCCACAACCATGCAGCTCTTCAAAGCGGTGTCCCTAGGACATTGTGGTGGTTTTGCAGACCTTCCGGAAGCTTGCTATTCTCCCTTTCAGGCAGGGATTTTTACATGACAATCAGCTGTGCAGTGGCCATCTTTCCCACAGTTGAACCAGGTGGTTTGGCCATCTCCGTTCTCTGATGGGGACCTCATCCAGGTGTGACTTGCACGGTACTGGTTCCGGGCTTGATCTATTTCAGCTTCCTCAGCCAAAATTTATCAAGTCATTCAGGAAGACTGGGGCTCCATGGTCTATGTAGGTTTTGTACAGGTTGTCATTGAGCCCATCCTTGAACCATCTCAACAGTATTTCCTCTGACCAATCCATGTGACAGGCCATCTGTCAGAATTTCTCTATGTATTCAGCCACCGGTGGACATCCTTGCCTGACATGCCTGATGCAGTCCCTGGCCTTTTGGTTGCCTAAGAGGTCCTCAAATCTCCATCTCAGGGCCGTTATAAAGCAACTGAAGTTTCAAAGCTCTGGGGCATCTGCATTGTGGAGGTTCACCATCCATTGCACAGCTGCCCCTTCTAGGGCCAGGGTGATGACCCTGACTTTGGCTCCTTCTGTGAGGAGGTCCCTCGCATAATCCTGCGAGGATTATGTAGGCTAGCACATGCATGAGAAAAAATCCTAGTTGTTGGGGGTCCCCATCAAACCTGATGCCGGGGGGGGCGCCTTTCACTCTAGAGGGGGAAGCCTTCTCCCTTGAACTGTGGGCCATGCCCTTTGCCAGAGTCCCTGCTGGGAGGATTTCCTGAGATGATGGTGGACTCGTCAGTGGTTCCTGCGCCAACAGCAAATGTCTCTGGGGTTGGGGATTCCCTCTGCTGGTCGGTAGCTTCCTCTTGTGCTTCATCCTCACCACAGCACAAGCTATGACACTCTGGATCCACATGCCATGGATCATGGCTTCCCTCTGGAGTTGGTTGGATCAGCCTGGAGCTTCCTTTAGTTCATCATCATTGTAAAGGTTCTCCAGCTTGCACCTCCAGCCTTGCTGGTAGCTCCCACGAGTGAAGGTGACTCCCTTGGTTCTGCCATCACAGCCTCCCTTCTTCCCAATGCCGATGGACCACCTTGGTTTTGTAGAGCTGCTTGAAGTGATGTTCTCCTTGATCCAGGCACTGAGGATCTCCTCCTGTGTTGTGACCCAGGCCCAAGTAAGTAGTAGGAAAATCAGTCAGTGAAAAAACAAACAAACTTTATTCAAACAGCTGAGAATTACTTCATTCCCAGCGTCTTTCAACTAAATTAAAGCAAATTCATCCCAACACAAATTCCTCAGTCCTATCGCAAACCTTGATCCAATTAGGCAAACTGCCAGAGGCCTTTCTTGGCAAACATTCAGAAGTCACAGATACAAAAATAAATGCAAGACATAGATGAAGAAGACGAAGCTACCAAATTTGTTTTCCAGCAGAGCCCAAGCGCCGTTGCTGGTCTGTTTTAAGCCTTATGGGACTGGCCAATAATCTCTTGGCCTTACTCCCAAGTTGTCCTCTTTGCTTGAGCTGCCTTCTAGCAGTTCTTCTCATGCCTGCATTCCTCTGCCTCACTCCTATCAGTCTCTGGAGGCTCTGGAGTCTGCACCTCACTCCCCGATGGCCCTGGCCCCATCTCTGCCTCTGATGAAGAGCCTTCATCTGGGCCTTCCCCAGACTCCAGGACTGGCCCATGTTCTTCCTCAGCGTCATCTCTGTCTGATTCCGCTGCCAACTCTGCGGACCACAACATCCTGCTGGGTTTTGGTGAAAGTTTCTCCCCAGCATTCAGCATCTTCTTGATTATAAGGAGCCTGAGTGACGTAGGAGGCTAATGCCTCCTACTAAGGCAGCATTTAACATCCAGCTGCCTGCAATTACACCAGTTCGAAACTCACCAGGCTCAAGGTCGACTCAGCCTTCCATCCTTTTTAAATTCTGGGTAAATTGAGGACCCAGTTTGTGGGGGCAATAAGCTGACTTTGTATAAAATATACAAAAGTATGAAGGCTATTGCTTAATGCATTGTAAGCAGCCCTGAGTCTCCAGAGAAGGGCGGCATATAAATCAAAAATTAAAATTAAAAAAATAATAATCTGGGTAGATACTGTATGCATGGTCCCCACGTTGGGGCTGTTGTCTCTCCAGCTTGAGCAGCTTGGACTTCCTGCCTTATGTAAGGTCCTGTCCTGTGCCATCTTCTCAAGAAAGCAGAACTCTTGAAACAAAAACTTTTTCAAAAGGAAACTTTTACTGGAAGATTGTGACAGCAAGAGATGTAGGCAGGAAGTAACTTTTCCCACTTGAAACGTTAGATTAAATCATTGCAGACAGAGCCCCTCCCAAAGTCCAAAACATCATCAAGCGAATCCTGGGGTGCAAATTCTTATGGGAAGCTCAGGCCGAGAAAGGTGATAAACGTCAGTCTCCAAGGCAATGCTGCTTCTCTTTTCCAGAGATGAGATAAAGCAGCCAAGGTCCTGAAAATTACAGCAAAGCAAATCAAGAAATAGAAACAGAAACCCTATACAGAGATCCCCCTAAGCCTCCCTCCTCCCACCAGAATGACAGTGTCCTTATAGGAATCTATGGGACCTGACAGACCAGCTGATTTTCACCAAGAACAGAAATTGGGCATAGGTTATATTTTAAAAAACCATTTGGATGTTGCAATCTATGTATGATCAGTGGTGGGATTCTGGCGGTTCTAGGCGATTTGGCCAAACCGTTTGTTAAATTGCTGGCTCACCCCGCTCCTTGCCCTGCCCCTCCGCACCACTATTTATTGCCAATAATTAGTGCTGGGTGTGGGGCAGTCAAACCAGCAATTTAACAAACAGTTCGGTGTTCTTTTGTAATTTTATTGGCCCGCCAAGCTGTAGTGACATATGACGTCACTGAACTGTTTCTGGCCCCCCGCCCCCCCTGCTCCCCCTGCCGTGTTATTCTTACCTTTAATTTGGCCCTACCCCCAATCTATTGCTGCCTCCTGAATCCCAGCTGATCAGCTAGAGGGGGAAAAACTGTTTAAACTCTTGCCACTGGCTTCAAAGGGCCACCCTACAGCTGATCAGTTTTTTTAAAAAAAACAAATGAGTAGACCAGTGGTTCCCAAAGTGGGTGGTACCTCCCCCTAGGGGACAGTGGGATGCCTTGGGGGGACGGTAAGAGGCAAGGGGGGCAGCAGGGGGGCACTAGAGGCAAAAGGGGGTGGCAGGGGGCGCTAAGTGGCAAGGAGGGTGGCCCCCACCCTTTGGCCTGTGCAGTTACCTACTTGCAAGCAAACAGTAAGAAAAAACAACTCCTTTCAGCTTCAACATAGCTAATTAGCCCGTTGATTAGATCCGCAACTCTCATCTGATTTGCTCTCAGCTGTTTTGCGTAGAGCTCTGCTGCTTGCTTGCAAAGAGTGTTGGAGCAGATTTTTTTCCCCCTAACTATGCTGAAAAAACGAAACTGAAAGTAAAGCAGGCTCTTTGCTGCAACGTGACAAAATGAGGCAGAGAGAGATTTCTTTTTCTTTTTCTTTTTCCTCACCAAAAAAGGTAGGTACAAACAATGGGAAATTTAGGGCAAAAGAGGAGAGTTCAAGATTTTAAAACACAAAAGAAAAAAAGCTCTATTTAACTAGGGAATTGTAATAATTGAGATACTATTAATTGTATATTGTGTTGAAAGCAGAAATGGTTAAGTTGTGGTTTGGAGGAATATATGGGGGAAATGTTTTGGTTTATTATTATTGGTAAATATAATTAATTGATTTGTAAGAAATTGGATTACATGGAAATAATTGGAATATTCATGGTCATATTGATTAATATACAAAAAAGATAGTTATATAACTAATTGATTTATATTAAAATATTGAATTTTATTAAACAACTGTAATATTACATAATTAACCAATGTGAGGATGGATATAAAAATAGATGACAATGGGAAGGGGTATAATATAGAATAGAAGGGAAAATTGAATTTGATTAAGATTAGTGATGAGGATGAAGGGTAATATTGTTTTTTAAAAAAATAGATGAGGAATAAATATGGCAAAAAGGAAATATAGAAATTGTAAATTTAATTGAAATGACTAAACACTGTTTAAATTTGTGAACTGGCCAAATTCTCTGTTCAAAGAAAATACATAGTATGTTTGTATGTGTGTTTCTAATTATTGCTATTTATTCATATTTGTTCTCTTTTATTCTTTAAAGTTTAATAATTTGTTCTTTATCTTAATATCTTTATATTTGTTTGGGGTTGGTTTTCTTCCCTTTCATATTTTTTATTGTAGAGCAATCTTTCTCCTCAAACCTACCACCTCTCTCTTTTCTTTCCTTCTTACTTTCTTTCCCCCCTTCTCCTCCCTACTTTCTCTTCCTTTCTCCTTCTCCTCCTCTCTTCCTCCCTCTCTTACCCTCACTCCTACTCTAATTTCCCTCCCATTCCTTCCTTCCTTCTCTTCCTTCCCTCTCTTCTCCTTCCTTCATCCCTCTCTATTGCTGTATTCATTTTCAATTTTATATTTTCCACTATGGAGTCCCCGGTCTTTCTTTCATTTATCAAGTATATTTCTCAAAATTTCTCCTCATCTTTTTAATTATTAGTAGTATATTTCATCTTATTCCATTTTTTCTATTGAACCCAGTGTAATCATCTTTATCTTTTTTCCCAATTATTTCCTTTTCAATATTATCTCCTTGTTTCTCTTGCTTCTCATTCATCTTTTCTCTTTCTTTTTTTTGCAAGCTAACCAATTCTCTGCTTCTTTATTTCCCTTAAATGCCTCTCTTACTTTTTG
The DNA here is from genome assembly GCA_038048745.1 of Coluber constrictor foxii. Taxonomy (NCBI): domain Eukaryota; kingdom Metazoa; phylum Chordata; class Lepidosauria; order Squamata; family Colubridae; genus Coluber; species Coluber constrictor. The sequence continues at coordinate 57,285,402 of CM075961.1, read as the reverse complement.
AAACATCTTCCTTAGTGTCTCATATTCATCTTCCCAATTCTCCATATTTTCAATTTTAAAAGGCTAGGATTTTTAAGCTTATTCTTTTCATTTACATATGTGGGGGGGGGATGCTTTTCAAGGAGCCACAAGGGGGGCTGAGAGCAAAGTCATTCTGACAGTGTCTCTTAAAATTGCTCGGAAGACCCATTTTCCCCCCTAACAATAATGGTTTGTATACTTTGGAATAAAACATATATCTGGAAAAAGTACTTGCAAAACTTGGACAGAAGGAAAAGAAAGGCAGGACTGGACTCATTATCAGTAGCTAGTTAGTTCATTGTTATCAGTGACTCCCACTGATTCTAAACTCATTTTAAGACTGGGATTGGTGACTACTGGAATTTAAGTATTCAACATTGGTCTCAGAAATCTTTGATTTGAACTTTGATTTGAACTATGGCAAGAAAAATTAAGAAATGGTATGGTAGGTTCGCTGTTACTGCTGCCCAGACAGGAGAGGAGAAAGAGATGGAGAGAAAGAGAAATGAAGGAGAGAAATGGGGGGAGAAAGAGAAATGAAGGAGAGAAAGAGAAATGAAGGAGAGAAATGGGGGGAGAAAGAGAAATGAAGGAGAGAAGGGGGGAAGAGATGAAGGGAGAAAGGGGGAGGGAGAAAGAGATGGAGAGAAAGAGAAATGAAGGAGAGAGAGCGGGGAGAAAGAGAAAAAGAGAGATGAAGGAGAGAAGGGGGGGAGAGAGAAGAAGGGGAGAAAGAAAGATGAGAGAGATGAGACACCCAGAGATACCTGTTTAAAAGAAAATACTGGGAGCCACAAAACCTAGGCGGGAGTAAGTGATATGGAGTTGGCAATTAAGGTTGCAGACATCCAATCGCTTCACCCTGCAGCTAGTCCTGTAGGCCTGCACCCATCGCCCACCTGGGCAGCAGCAGTCTACCTACCCTGGTTGTATCATCTTGCCTGCAGCTGGCCCAAACGCCCGCCTCGGACTGTCTCGGACTGCTCCAGCAGATCATTTTTATTTATTTAATTAAATTAATTAACAATGCTGCAATGAGCATAAATGATGACCAGTCAAAAGTGCAAGGATCTGTCAGAAATCACTTTTTTCAGTCCTCTGGGTAGTCCCTATGTGCATATGGACTACTCAGAGGTCTGAAAAAGTTATTTTTGATGACCAGTCCTTGAACTTACAACTGTCTTCATATTTTACATTTTGCGCCCTATCTTGTCACCGTGGTGGAGAGAAGGAGTGGTGAAATGACTGACATGGTTGTTAAGAATGCTGCAACGGGCATAAATGTGAGGATGGTCGTAAGTGTGAGGACCGATCAAAAGTGTACGGACCAGTCAGACATGACTTTTTTCAGCCCTCTAGTAGTCCCTATGCACATAGCCATGCCCACCCGGTCACATGACCAGCTAGCCACACCCCTACTAAGCCACGCCCACAGAACCAGTTGTTAAAAAAATTGAATCCCACCACTGTGTATGATGTTCTAGAATAAATAATAAACAGAATAAATAGTAAATATGCAAGACAGAACTAGAAAATGTGAACTATAAAATATTTAATAAACTAAATGTTGGTGATATGAGTAAGATCTTCCCTGGTTTACTTTCTGGGCTCAAACACATCAACCTATTTGCTGAACACTCCTGCAGTGCATCATCTATGGTAGCAAAAACCTGAACGCATAAAAATGGTAATATATGGCAACAAAATAAATATCATTACAGGTGTATTCTCTACTTAAGGGCTCCTGGTGGAAATCATTTCTTCCAAAAAGTACTGGCCTCTCTTTGTAAAGAAAAATACTGCTTCCAAACATAGAAAGAGTCCTGATTTTGCTTTTAGTTGTTCCATTTCTGAGGATAAACAGATGCTCTGCCTTCCACATTTTATTCAAATTTATTAATTTTTTTTGTCTTGTCCAGGTGAAATTCCTTCCACACCTCAGTTATATACCGACATCCGTGGGATGGCTGTTTTGGGAGAAGATATCACCTTCTTCTGCAAGAGCCAGTACTGGGGAAAATTCTATCTCACCAGATCTACAAAGTCAAGTGATGTAGGGGAAGTTGTACAAACTAAGGAGGAAGAATCCAATCATGCTGCATTTTCCTTCTCCCATATTAACAAATCACAGGGGGGCATGTACAACTGCAGAATTTGCCTGAATGGAGGGAGATGTTCATCTTTAGATGATAAAATCTATCTCAACCTAACAGGTGATGTCTGCTCAGTAATTGTTTGATTTTCACACAATTGGCTCTAGTTTCACAATTTTGCATCAGTCAAATATTTCTTTTCCCTCATAGGATAATTCTGGGTAAATTGCTCTCTCTCTCTCTCTCTCTCTCTCTCTAGTATTTTATCCTTTTTATTCATTTATAATATAAAATACAAAAGCAAATAATAGGAAAAATGGGGGAGGGAAAAGGGAAGAGAAAAGTGTAGAACAGACGGGGGAAAGACAGAAAAGGAATTACTTCCGACTCCTTTTGGTGCAGTAGAATAAGACAATAACATCAAACCTCAACTTTTTACTTTTACATAATAGTATAAACCAGTCATTTCTACAACAACATATCTAATCAGTAAACCCCCAAAATCAAATTTCATTTTTTTCCACCTTGAGCACCAAGTCCAGAAGCAATTTCCAAGCAGAAAGAAAAGTAATTATGTTTTTTTATATAACATCAAAATTACGCCCCCCCCAAATTCCAAGTGTTTTTCCATTAAACCCCAAAGAAAAGTTTATATCAACCAACAGGGTTGTTATTGGGAAGGGGAAGGAAGAGGGAGCCCACCGTATAGCATTCAGAACACAGGTACAGGAGGTGGGAAATTAGCCTTTGTAATGCCTGAATGGAAAGCCAAGTTGCTTCAGTTAAAATATCCATGCATTTTGCGAGATTTTCCTTCTCTGTCTATAGTGATGTGATCCAGATTAAAATTGGTTCATTTTCTTGCCCTGATGTGAATTAGGGTCTTTCGCAGTCCTCCAACCCACTGGATTAGACAATGAGGGTCCACGTATGCATGAGGATGGCAAAACAGAAATGTGGTAACTTACATCTTTCCATCAGATGTTGTTGACCTCATGAGTCAATGCAGCCATTTGTGCACTTACATCATGGCACCCATAACTTCATTTTGATATCTTTTTGCTTTTATAGATGCCGTTCTCTGTAAGCTGCCTTTGTTTAGTATATCATTTTGAAGATACAAAATGTAAGATGAGGGAAATTTAGGGAAATTTAATTTTCAAATAAATATTTGAAAAAAAAAATGTACTGAGAATGGAGAAGATGATCCTTTTCTTGCCAAAAGACTGAAAAGGGAGGGATGTTATTTGTGGCTGAATGAAGCAGGAGATATTTGCCTACAAGGATCTCTGAGGTTTCACTGAATCTTTCCCCCTTCTAGATCCCAGCCTGACCAAACCTTCCATCCAGATTTTGAATGCAAAAGATCGTCCATACTTCTTAGTAAGGTGCACTGGGAGTAAACCTCGTCTGACATTTGCTCTTATGAACTCAAGGAAGCAGATACAGTACAAGGCTGCAGAGCCTGGGAAAAAGGAAGTGGATTTTTCTCTCAACTTGGCGAGGTTGAAAGAGGAAGAAAATTATACCTGCCAGTATCACCTTGAAAGCAACCCCTTTGTCTGGTCAGTGCCAAGTGACTCATTAGAGTTGCCTTTGAGAGGTAAGTCCATCCTTTTCTCCATTTGCCCATCTGATATGGACTGAATTACTGGAAGATCTCAAACTGGGGCATAACTTTTAGTAATAGATACCATACAGATTGGTAATCATAAAACATTAGGCTGTTGTTTTAGTAAGTTGTAGCAATAAAATTAATATCCAGAAGAGATAAAGAGGGTGAATAGGCACATATTGCAATATTGAACAAAGGCTTATCTGCACTTTTGACTTGTCCCATCACCAGATTATAACAAGCCTGTGTAGCGTAGGGGGCTAATGCCTCCTACTAAAGGCAGCAATTAACACCAGCTGCCTGTAATTTCTCTGAGTTCAATCCTAGCCAGGCTCAAGGTCGACTCAGCCTTCCATCCTTTCTAAGGTGGGTAAATTGAGGACCCAGTTTGTGGGGGCAATAAGCTGACTTTGTATATATATATACAAAAGTATGAAGGCTATTGCTTAACGCATTGTAAGCCGCCCTGAGTCTCCGGAGAAGGGCGGCATATAAATCAAATTTTTTTAAAAAAATTGTAAACACTGAAGGCTATTGCTCCAATAGTGAATAGATGCAGTGACTTTCGAGGTTAAGCATAAGATTTGGATGATAATATTTTAAAGTTATCCCTTGACAGCAACAGATGGAATTGTTTTGCCAAAGATCAGGAAATGATCCCAGAGAAACATGGAAGGGGCAGGAGTATTAGCAATGGGAGTATTCCTTTATGCAGAGAGAAAAGATGAGAAGGGACTTGGTCAAGACAGGACCTGCAACAGAGGTGGGTTGCAGCAGGTTCTGACCAGTTCTGGAGAACCGGTATCGGAAATCTTGAGTAGTTCGGAGAACAGGTAAATACCACCTCTGACTGGCCCCGTCCTCATCTATTCTCGGCCTCCCGAGTCCCAGCTGATCAGGAGGAATTAGGGATTTTGCAGTATTCTTCACCTGGAGTGGAGTGGGAATGGAGATTTTACAGTATCCTTCCCCTGCCACGCCCACAAAGACACCAAGCCATGCTACACCCACCAAGATGTGCCCACAGAACCGATAGTAAACAATTTTGAATCCCACCACTGACCTGCAAAGACCTTTAGTGGTGGGCTCTGCTTGTCCTCTGAAGTTGATCATCTGACCAGCTTGAGGTCGATCCCTGTGGTGTGGCAGTGTGCCCAGAGCAGAAAGAGCCTCCCTTGATGGAAAACAGCTGGTGGTGGGTTAGGTTAACTCACTGTGGTTGTTCATTAGAAGGTGGTCATATGTTTTGTATAGAGTGGTGCTGGACTTCCATCTTCATCGTTTGGGGGGGGGGATTCCCTTTTCTTTGCCAATAAATGAAGATGTGTTGCAAATGTGCAAAAAGAACCTTGATGTTTACTAAGAGATTTCACAAGAAATATTGTTGAAATCCAAAGGACTAAATGCATTCATTCCTTGAATCCTGATTGTGTTTAGATCCTGACATACTGAATCCCACCACGGAGACGATGCCTGGAGGGTCCGGTGGTTCAGGTGGGAATCCCCCCATAGAGTCCCAGGGGCTAAGAAAAGGTCTGATTTTTGCCCTCATGAATAAGAATGAGGATTGTCTTTCTCCAGACTCCATTGACATTACCTGCTGAACCAATGAGAAATTTAGCAGCTGCAACATCCTAAGCATAGTTAGGTTTAACTTTGGTTAATTATCCTTGGGACTAAGAACAAAGATCTTGAACCACGTCTTTGTGGAAGGGAGGGGCCTGATGATCATTTTCAAGGATGCTCAAATATATTCTTGAAAATCAAACATGTTGCTAAGGAATATTGTTTTGTATGGCTGCATTGCTAAAATTGCAGAACACAGAACCCGACTGGCCCCAAGGCAATTATTTATGGTTACTTTCCAGTGTATGAGATCTTACAGAAAATAGGATGGAAATGGAAAACAGCTAAAGACACCTGAGGTTCTAGATCTTTTTGCAGATTTAATAGTAGATAGAATTCTATTTCTGCTTACTTTACGCTACTGTCTATTTGACCCTTGTTTTTATTTCTTAAATGTATTACATGGATTTTCGACATTCACATTATCGTTCTCTTAATCTTTGCAAAGAATTCTAATGACTGTGATTTGACCTGAATTCTGATTCACAGAACTCCAGAGTTGAAAAATTCCCCTGGGACCGTGGACACCAAGCACTTGCTCTGGGCTGAAATCAGGGTTGCTTGCAGGGATTTTCCTGGTCAAAACAGGAAAGAGGGTTATGCAATAATGCTAACAAAGCCCTACTCCAGTGATGGCTAGCCTTTTTACCATTGCGTGCCAAAAGCGAGTGGAGCACCGGGGGGGGGGGAACTGACTGGCGCACGCATGTGTGCCGGAGTTGAGCTCGCATGCCCACCAGTATGGCTCCAAGTGCCACCTGTGGCACCCATGGCATAGGTTCGCCATCACGGCCCTACTCCTTTCTCTGTATTCAAAATTCTCTCTCTCTCTCTCTCTCTGTCACAGACACACACACAGAGGGGCTGGGCTGCAATTGCAGTGGTGCAACCACCATCTTCCCTTTTTCAACACCCCCAGCAGGAATTCAATTTAAATTATCCCAGGGAAATGACTGTCTTAGCTTATACCCAACGAAGGAGGTCCCAGCACATCCCTGTTTTCACTGCTGAAGTGCTCTTATTGTTAGGAAGTTCTCACTAACCTTCACTCAAACTCCGTCTTACTATAACTCAGCCCATTATTCTATGTCTTGTACTTTGGAAAGAAATGAAGAAGGTTTGACTTCCTTCTGCGGGATATCCCTTCACGGGATTTGAGAAGTTTTACTTCATACTTCTCTTTTCATGGCTGAACAATCTGACGGTCCTGTTTTCCTCTTCATCCCTGCACAAACTTCATGCTCTCTAATTTTCCATTCCCTGGATTGATACAACTTACAACCACAATTGGGAGTGGATTTTCTTTTGTTAAGTCATTGTGGTCGTAAATCACCTCAGACTTGATTTTACGGTCCTTTTTATGACAGCCATTTTTTTTATTGAAAAAGTTTTACAAAAAGTTTACATGTATATCCCCCCTCTCCCTACCCCCACCCCCTCCCCTCCTCTTCCCTTCCCTTCCCCCCATCCCCCCACCTCTTCCCCTTCCCATCCCCCCACTTCCCCCCACTCTACTTCCCAGAACAAATCATGATCACATGAGCACAGGATATAATATTCAACAATCGTAGTCCATCCTAATCTAATTAATTATAACATTTATCCTCTCTCATTACTTCAATTCCCCAATCACCCTGCTAAACTTAATTACCTAAAAATTACCTAAAACATCTTCATATTTATTCATAACTTATCTGCAACTTCTTATTTCGGTATTTGCTTTGAATATAATCTATCCATCTTCTCCAGTCTCTCAAATATTTTTCATTTGAATGTTCCTTCAAGCACGCCGAAATTTTTGCCATCTCCACTAAATTTGTTACTTTTAATGTCCATTCTTGAACTGTAGGCAGATCTTGCTTCTTCCAATATTGTGCCACCAACAGTCTTGCTGCAGTTATTAAATTCAAAATCAAATTAGTCTCTATAACCATACAATCCGTAACTATACCCAGCAAAAACAACTGTGGTGTAAATTTTAATCTCTTTTTAAGAATATTTTGTAAAATCCACCAAATTTTTATCCAAAACGCTTTAACCTTTTTACATGTCCACCAAATGTGAAAATAGGTAGAATCCTCACAGTCACATCTCCAACATTTTGGTTGTGCACTCGGATACATACAAGATAATTTTTTTTGGATCTAAATGCCATCTATAAAACATTTTATAAAAATTCTCCCTTAAATGTTGCGCTTGTGTAAATTTCACATTTTTTTATGATAGCCATTAATGACAACTCATAGGCATTAATGCTACTGTCATTAATTGCAAATCCATTCTTCTAATTTTATTTTTTTTGCCAGAACCCTCCCTCCTCCCAAAAGAAAGGTTGCAAATCATGATCACATGAACACAGGATACTGGAACCAGTCGTATATGCGAGCTGATTGCCAAGCATCCCAATAGCAATTACATGACGGTGGTATGGCAATCATTAGTGCATGAAATGATTCTAAGTGTGAGAACTGGACTTTTTCAGCCCCATCACAACTCCGAATAGTTACTAAACAAATGATCACTAGTTAAGGATTACCTGTACTTTATCATGTATTAGATTGTAGCCTACCTATTGTATAGGATTTCTGGAGGGGAAGATATATTTTCAGCCTTGCAAGATTGGTGTAATCCCTGCGAGGCAGTCCAGAAAAGAAAGACAAACAGGAGTGCTAGTATTTTCTTTATTATTAACAGAATCTTGCAAGACTAAAGTATTTCTCCCTCCCCCCACTTTCCTTTTTCTCTCTGGAAAACTGAGGAGGGTCCCTTTTGAAGTGTTTCCCTATGCTCCTTCCCTCTTCTGTGCACCGAGACATTGTTTAAATGCCAACTTTTCCTCCTGTCTCCTAAGGTCACTCTCTTGCTGACTTGCTCTGTCTAAAAACAGCTGACCAACATTGGTGGGTGGACTCATTTCTTCACCAGTAAGACTCCACTCCACAAATTCTCGTCACCCATGGGATTTTTTTTTCTGGTTATGTCTAATATGTGAGACTGCTAGAACTGTGCAAATAAGGAGCTACAGCACATAAGGAGTTTGTGTAATGTCTGATTAGCATATTGTGAGGCACAGATCAAGCATTAAACAGCAACACCCCAGTGCCTGATCATGTTTGCTCTCAAAAAGCTAAAATGGGTATGGAGAGAAATCACAGGTAATTGAAAGAAAAGAGGGAGGTGTTCATAACAGCCAGGTGTGTCTGTGAGAAACGATGCTCAAAAGTTTATTTCAGCTATATCGAAATAACACCGTTTCCCATCCTAATTTATCCACAAATGAGGACATATCATATTTATATTCTCCTATAAAATCAAACCAGGATATGATGACTTAGTTGGCAGAGCTATAATATACAGAACAGCTAATGAGAAGAATGATTTAATTTTACAAAAATCATCTACTGAACCTTATAAACATTGTAGAAGAGTCATGTTTATCTATAGTAGCCATTGTTTTTTGGATTTGATATAGAAGAAAAAGTAGGGCTGTTTGAAATGAAAAATAAAATGCAAGTGTTTTGGCTTTACAGGTATTATTAAATCATATGTATGGATACGCATGGCTGTGAGCTTTTTCCTCCTTGTCTTGGCACTACTGGTCGCGGTATGGTACAAAAGAAGAAAAAGTAAGTGGAGATAATATTGTAATAAACATGGTTACAGAAAAGTGGATAAATAATATTCTAAATACTTAGCATGCTGACTATGATCTATAAGCCTCACATAATGACTGCATTGCCTTCATTTTCACAGAGGAATATAAAAAAGCTTCTACATAAAAGAAAATGGACAATAGTAGCAGAGAGAGAAGCAAAGCACATTTTTAGACCCTGTGGTTTAAAGAGAAACTTGAAACTTAGTAGGAATAGGTGACAAAATTAGAAAACTTTGAATATTGGAAGATTTTTTATAATCCAAGAGAAAAGAGTTGTATATATCTTTACTTTCCCTAATTGCACAGTGAAAGAGAATTTAAGGAAAAACAAAGTAGGATATGAACATAGGCTGGATTAAAGAAGTTAAAGATTATTTTCCCACACAAAAAACCTATGAAATCTATGAATTCGTGAAAGAATCATAGAAAGGATCTACCTAGAGATGCTAGGAGATTTGTGCTTTCAGAGGGAGCTTAGTACTTGGGAGAGTGACATCAACCTTGCAAATCTCAAAGTACAAAGCACCCACTGTCTCTTTTTACCACCTGAGAAGTTAGCATAGCTCCAAACTTCTTTCTCCACCCATTGTTCAGCTGCAGACTCCTCCTCCTTTTATCTGCTGGTTCCCTAGGCAGCAACTCTTCCTCTTGCAAGCTCATTCCCACCCACCATTACATTACCTCATGTGCTTGTATTGCAACAGAGAAGGAAAGTATGTCTTCTAAGCCTTTCTTCTTTTTTCTAGTCCTCTGATGCTGGAGAACATTCGGATGAAGTCTCCTATGCTATTTTGAATCACCAGCCACAGAAAACCCACCAGGCAACCAATTCTAGGCAAACCTCTGAACCTTGCTTATATGCATCAGTGGTCAAAAATACCAGTTTTCAGCCATATATGTCATAAGACCTTGGAGGGAGGATTCCTGAAATGAATATAAGCAAGAATGGCTTACTTTTATGTCCCCACCAATGTGTAATTATAGATGCCAAATGTAAGGACTAGATCATACTGGGAGGCTCCAGAAATGAGGACATTGGAATGCTCTTGTCGATGTTACTTAGGACAATGGTGGATCCTTTAGCACTGAGGCACAGGCTCTTCCCATCATCACTCTCGCCATCCATTGTTAAGTTGAAGGAAGTTGTTGACACTGAAATCTACTCCTGATCTGTAACGGTGGTTCCTTCCTATAAGCTCTTAGTCAATATTTGAATTAAAAGGCAGTCCTTGACACACAATGGGGCTTCCTCTGAGCTGATAGAAATAACTGGAGTTACAGGTAGTCCTTGACTTACAACAGTTTGTTTAGTGACTGTTCAAAGTTATAGCAGCACTGAAAAAAGTGACTTAGGATCAGGGGTGGATTCTACTTACCTTTACTACCGGTTCGCAATGGGATGTCTGCTAATTTAACTTCAACTTTACTAGTTGTTTGGCATTATTTAAAACAGTACATAAAAAGGACCCTAATTAGAATGGTGTATGAACTCAGTAATAGCTGAGGCCTCAGTGAGTTCACAACACGCAAAACTGCAACTCCTCTAGTTTTAGACACTCAGTACATTATTTCAAGTTTATAAAACGCAAAACCAAGGAAGTTTCCTTTGTAGAAGAATTATGCAGAAAATGAATCCTGTCCTTTGTGTTGATGTATATTTTGTTATTAAACTTTTGAGTATCTGACTTTAGAGGTTTTTCTGAATAAATAATTAGAAGAATAGAACCCTCCGTCTGATCCTTAGGCACTGGCAATAAGGACAAACATTAGCATGCCAACTAGAGCCTGATGTTTCCAAAAGGCAGGAAAAGATGGATATTTGTACAGGAGAGACAAAGAATAACTTCTTTCCTATCCAGGCCCTACTTAAACCTGATCCTATTTAATTTTTCAAAATGACTTGAAATCAGTTGGATGGGGCCACCTGCTGGATTGGCTTAGTAGTTTACCAAGTAATAAAAACAGTGTAAATAGTTTGTGCTGAGGCATCCCTTGGAGAGCTACTCTTCACCTTTAGAGAGCTACAGTCCCAACCCTTGAATATGTTGCTGTCCTGATATAATCTATGATCACAATATATTAACCGTCCATTGCAAAGGAGGACAGAATTCCTATTGTCAAGCAAAGCAATTATAAATTGAGTTGTCCCTGATTTTATAACCTTTTTTGGCCTGGTTGTTGAGCAAATCACTGCAGTTATTAAGTGAATCATGCAGTCATTAAATGAATCTGGTTTCACTATTAATTTTGCTTGTCGGAAGCTAGCTGAGAAGGTAGCAAATGATGATCACATGAACCCTGGATGCTTATCCATCATAAATTCATACTGATAACCAAGCGCCCAAATTTTGTTCCCGTAATTTTGGCGATGCTTCAATGGTTTGTAAATACAAGGATCAGTTGCAAGTCACATTTTCCAGTGCTGTTGTAACTTTGAACAGTCACTAAATGAATGGTTATAAGCTGAGGACTATTATAACCTATCTTGCAGCCAGACAAGACTTTTCACTCACTTTACAAGACCACCTTCTGCTACCGGTAACCTCCCATTGGCCAATACGCTCTCACAGAGAGGGCCTCCTCAGAGTGTCGTCGGTCAAGCAATGTCGGCTAGCGGCGCCCAGGGGGAGAGCCTTCTCTGTGGGGGCACCCGCCCTCTGAAATGAGCTACCTCCCAGAATACGACTGATCCCAGACCTCTGTATTTTCCGTAAGGCCCTGAAGAATTTTTTATCCCAGCAAGCCGGCCTAGCCTAAATAGGTTTTTATAAGTTAGTTTTTAAATACCAATTCTAAATAGCAAAAAAGAATTTTTTAGAATTGGTATTGTAATGATTTCAGTCCAGTTGTGACCTCTTCACTCTGTCTGATGTGTAAAGGTCAGCCTTGCATTTTTAAGATTTCCCTTTGAACATAAGCCTTTTCCAGTGGTGGGATTCAGCCAGTTCGCACCACTTCGGGAGAACCGATTGTTAAGTTTCTGAGCAGTTTGGTGAACTGGTTGTTGGAAGAAATCATTAGGGCAGAGAACCAGTCGTTAAATTACTTGAATCCCACCACTGGCCTTTTCAGGTACATCAACCACCGTTTCTGGAGGGAAAGGATGTTATGCAATATATATATTTTTTGCCTGCTACAAATACAACGTCGCCTATTTATGCCTAAAGAGGGAATGGTTTCCAGCTGGCATTTTCTCCTTCACCTGATTTTTGAGGAAAAGGAACATTAGCTGACTCGATCACAGTTCCCTTCCCCTCAAAATGACAAAGCATCTGGCACGGTTTGGAATCACTTGGTTAACTAAATGTTAGGATAACTACAGCTGCATCCAACCTCTTTCCAATGTGGTCAGATGAATGAATAAGGCAGATTTAAAGCTGAGTGCAAGCCCCCTGGAAACCTTTGCAGATGCAATTGGGGGAAAAATTCCCTCAATTTTGCTAAGTTTTAAGGCCTTTCAAGATTTTTCCTTTGCAGGCCTCCCTGAATCATGTGCTAATGATTCAACCCGACTTAATAGATTGAAACCCAGTTGCTGCACAAAACCTCAGTTAAAAGAGCATCTTGAACACACACCAATGAGGGAACAAAGTCTCTCACCTCTACCACCACATAACGACAGGCAGCTTCTAAGAATAAGAACTGACAGACAGGCAAGCGGATAAAAGTGCAGGGAAGCAAAAGAGTAACGGTATATGGACACCACGGTCATTTCCAACTCTCATTCTTTGTCTTCTGCACAATACAGTACTAGTAATATTAGGTAACAGTAGTAGGGTTGGAAGGGACCCTGGAGGTCATCTAGTCCAACCCTCTGCTCATGCAGGAGAGGAAACCTATACTAGGGATTCGAAACACCAAACTGCCTACCTTTCTGATCAACAAGCTCAGTGTCTTAGCCACTGAGCCATCTAGCCAGGCTGTACAATACTAGTAATATTAAGCTATTTTAATTGCTTATTTCTAAGATTCGGTTCCATGCCAAATTCATAGTATTTCCTCTCTTTCCAACGTTTAAACTTCAGCTGCTGTTGGTTAAGCAGTAGCCTAAGGACAAAAGAGATATATTAGCATGCTGTGGTTGCCTCTTCTCTGCTCATCTGAAGTGCTGCCAGCCTTGCTCTTATTATATCAGAAATACTACTTCTACCTTTTGTTAAGGTAACATTAACAGACTCTTGAAATTCTGAAAGTACATTTTTTGGTGCTCTCTGAGCTTGCTTATTTTCTTGCAGATGTTTCGTTACCCATACTAGGTAATGTCATCAGTGCTAGTAAGGAGTGGGGTTTGCTCTCAGTTTATATTCTAGTGATTTGCCCTGTCATAGGTATTCATTCAGGAAGAAAACTTGTTCCTTGGTGGAAGTGTCCCTGCAGGCAAATATTTCCCATTTGTGTGCTTTCTGAAATGTTTAATACCCATTTGTGGTACCAATAAAGGAAAATATTTGTAGCTCAAGGTTGACATGAGGGGTCCTTGGTGCTCCCTGAGCATGATGATTTTCTTGCAGAACTTTCATTATCCAAATTAGGTTACATCATCAGTGCTAATACGGATTATTAGTAATTTGAGTAATGAAACCTCTGCAAGAAAACAATCAAGCTCAGAGACTAGCACTGCACTCAGGACTGGCCCTGATGACTTTACCTGGTTTGGGTAACGAAACATTTGCAGGAACACAGCAAAGTCAGAAGCACCGAGGACACTTCATTTCAAACACATACTCCGAATATTCTCCTTTATTAGTACATTCCCCCCCTGTTGCCTTTACAACTCAAGAAACTAGGAAGGGTCCCTTCTGGAACAATTGTCTCACCCATATTCTGAGGGCTAAATTGTTGCTTATCCATCCATTGCCCTAGATGCGCCTCTTCCTCCTGTCTCCCACATACCATTACAAGATCATTCAGTAACGGCAAACCTATAGACTGGAAGGCCAGTCTAAACAGCTCCAATAGGACATATATCAGCATCCCTTGGCTCCCAAGGCAAATCTCTCCAAGGACATAAACACTCAGAGCTTTTTGTATTCCTTCAACTGCCATTTAATAATCACCCAGATATTTGCACCCAGATATGGTATGTCTATTCTCTCTCCATTCTTTTCTGAATGTGAGGAAGAGGAGAAGAAAAAAGAGATCAGCCCGCAGTAATCAATAAGAAATCATCAGGGCCATCAAGATCTCTGTGCTGCCGATCTATGCAGAAAGACCTGAAGTGACCACTGATTCAGGAATAATACTGGAGAAGGAGATGGAACACACAACATTGAGGGATTAGGGATGGAGTTGGGGTTAGCAATTCTACCCTTGCTTGTTCCTTCCTTTTTGCTGCCCTGCTATGCCACTTTAGCTCCTCTTAGGTTCCCTCACACTTGGAGCATCATGTCCAGGCCATTAAAGTCCAGAGAACTGTTAAAATGGCAGCAACAAGGTGCAGAAAACTTTCACTCTTTATTGACATCTAAGAATCACTTGGAATGTTCCAAGCTCATTTCAGATCTACTGAAGTCAGGAGGGAAAAGGGAAGTTTCCTTATCTCTGTGAACTGCAACATGGATACTTTTAAGGCACTGAACCCATGGTATCAGGTAGGAAAATCAAACACTGCAAGCAAAGTCAAGGAAGAGCCTGTCTGGTGAAAAAGACAACAGGCTGCACCATCTTTGAGAGCTCCAAGTGGATTGTGCTGGCTGAGCTTGTGTCTGATCACAGCAACAGAAGCCATTTCGCTTTAACTCCTAACCTCCTTCCTTCTGGGGAAAACATCTGGACTGTTAAAGGCCCTCATTTTTGTTCATTTTTGTCCATGCCTTAAATTTCTGCAAGATTGGTTCTCCCAAGAGCTCATTTATGAGACAGAAGTTAATGGCAAAACCATGGCCTCTCCCTTGCCACCATATTGTGCCACCATACTGTTGTTAACTCTTAGTGACAAGCTCAGAATCCAAATGGATCTTAACAGACTTGAACAATGGGCCTTATTCAACAACATGAAATTTAATGTGGAAAAAAGCAAAGTTTTACACTTGGGCAGGAAAAAAGTCAAAAATACAAGCACAGATTAGTGAAACCTGGTTCAAAAACAGTAACTGTGAGAGGGACTAGGAGTCCTAGTGGACAATCGCTTAAACATGAGTCAGCAGTGTGTGGCACTAGCCAAAAAAGTTAATACAATTCTTGGTTGTATAAACAGAGGCATATTAGTACCACTTTATAAAGCCTTAATAAGGTCACACCTGGCATCCAATTTTAGTCAGTACAGTACAAAAAAGATGTTGAGACTTTGGAAAAAATGCAAAGAATAGCAACTAAGATGATTAAAGGCCTGGAGACTAAAACATATGTAGAACATTTACAGGATTTGGGTTTGGCTAGTCTAGAGAAAAGAAGGACAGGGAGGACATGATAGCAGTATTCCAGTATTTGAGAGGCTGCCACAAAGAGGAGGGGGTCAGTTTATTTTCCAAAGCACCAGGGGGCAGGACAAGAAAAAAAGCTCCTGAGATCAGACAGATTGTTTCAGTGTGGGCTGCCTGTGTAGGTGTGTTTGTCATTGTTGTTTCTGGATTTTGTAAGCTACCCAAAGCTTAATATAGTGGGGAAGCTATAACAAGTATCATTAAATTAAAAGACATTAAATTTGTCATTTTATGATTAAAACTTCTGAAATTCATTCCTAAAACAGATTCTGGGTTCTCTTAATTTTTGGAGTGTGAATAAGTTTCAAAGTTTGGCACAGCCTTCAAGCAGATGGAATTTAAACATCCCAGTCCTAGAGAAATATGGACTATGAATGCAATAATAAATAAACATTTGTCTATATGTTCTAACTGTGATCATATATTGCAATTAGCTTTCTGCCTTGTGGTTAAAATATAATGAGATATATTATTGCTACATTTTATACTATCCATTGCACTATATTCTTAGTAAAAGCATTATGAGGAATATGAGCATTATAAAAGGGTTTTTTGATTCTGATAAAATCTGTTTTTATCATAAATGTATAAGTTCCATGAAAAAATTTGCTGCGTTTGCTGAAAATATGCAGAGATTTGTATAACGTATTGGGTTCATTATGTTGGGCTATCTTGATCTTTATTTATGTATTACTTGTTTGATAGTTTTGCATGTGCAAAATGTATTTCCCTGTTTTGGAAGTGGCTTTTGTTTTTAAATTATTAAATTACACACTTAAAAAAAATCTTTGCTAGACTCTGTTGCTTTGAATGGAGGTGTTTTCGTTTGGGGGCATTGTTAAGGGAACACTTATATTTAACCTACCTTGGAGAAGAGAAAAAATATTGTTTTCTGCAGACCTAATCTTGGAATAGTGTGAAAATACTTCTATAATTATCTATGATCTGTAATAAAGAGGTTAGACTTAGGCTTCAGGACTGGAGTTGTAACCTGATCTCAGGATCTGAGTTGTAACATTGCTTCCTGAATCAAAGCATAATTTGAAAAAAAACTAATATCACAGCCATGCAAGATAACTAAAATCAATTTCTAGGGGCACCATCTCTCTCTTGCCAAATCCAGATGGTTCTATTGTCCTTGGTTGCATGAACTTGATTTTAATCTGCTTCAATTTATGTGAAACCTTCCCCGACATTTCAGAAAACTATTAAGTTTAAGACAAAGCCTTCACAGATAGGTCCTTTTGGCCTTTCCTTATATTGCACATTCTGTGGAGTTGTCAATGCAGAAGGAGATAAAGCAAAATGTTTGCTTTGCTTCACTCTTGGTTGAGAATTGCCAATGAGGCAAGAGATGGAGAAGTGTCAAGTGAGGAATTAGCCTTGAGTCGCTGAGCAGCCACAAGAGGCTAAAGACTGATCCTCTCTAAATTCTATGGAACTTTATCTTTTTGCTCCAAGAGATGGCTAGCAATCTGGGAAGATCTTGGATTATATATAGAATACCTTTTGACCACAATTGAGCCTGAAATTTACGTTGTTAAGTGAGAAATTTGTTAGGTAAGGTAGCTCATGGGCTTCTCCAGAATTAGTCACTAAATTGTAGCTTGTTCAAAATTAATCATTAAATTGTTCATAGTTCCTTCCAGGGGAAGGAACTATGAAATAGCAGTCCTCAACGTACAATCACAATTGAGCCCAAAATTTATGTTGCTAAGTGAGATATTTGTTAAGTGAATTTTGCCCCATTTTTTGGTTTTTCTCGCTACATTTGTTAAGAGAATCACTGCAGTTCTTAAATTAGTCAGACGGTTGTTAAATGAATCTAGTTTCCCCATTGACTTTGTTTGTCAGGAGGTCGCGTAATCACATTTTAGTGTGACACTACAGTCACACTGTAGTGATTGCGGAACACTACAAGTATCATAAATGTGAGTCAGTTGTCAAGCATTCAAATGTAAATCACGTGACCATGGGGATGCTGCAACAGTCTCATAACTGCGGAAAATGGTCCTAAGTCACTATATTCAGTGTTGTTATAATTTTAAACGGACACTAAATGAACTGTTGTATATCGAGGACTATCTGTATAATAAAATAGTCACTTGAATCCTTCACACGTGGGTCTGGTTGTTTGAGCCTGACACACTTAGAAGTAAGATATTCTTTATGGCATCATGAAACAGCTTTGAGGGGCAGTGTCTCAATTCAAAATTTCATTGAAGGCAAGCATACCTTTGAAGTTTCACTAGCTCTAATTGTCTTTACTTCACTCCAGTTATTTGGCCAAGTGTGATTAGACACACAAAGAATTATGTAAAAAATGTTGCCCATCCATTGTTCTTCAACCATTCCTTCATCAATCTTTCTTCAGTTATTCTATAATAACCCATTGTGAGAATTAACATTTATTCCTGTAAAAAGTATAACCTGAGTTACACCATTTTAAGTGCCTTATTTTATCTTGTATCACCTGATTATATAACTGAACTAAAAGAACATAGTAAGGATGTTCTAAAGAATTTATTTTGCAGGTTTACAGGATATCATGATGCTTATTTTTGAGGAACTGATGTTCTGGCAAAATTTCTAAATGGGCCTGTTTAGGGTCAGATCATCCTAGAAGGGGAAGTACATACTTAATTATAATGCATACATAAGTGATATTTTTGTAAGTTATTTCTACTGGAAATCTGCGGAATTTCCAGGGCGGAACCTGTACCAAATATGTTATATAAGATCTGAAACTGATGCTCTTGGGAAATTACGTGTATCCTGATGTATTCTGCAAAATGTATTTAGCGATGTAAGTTGAATTTTACTTTGTTCCTGTCCTCCAGAGAGGAACCCTTTGCAAAGTTCTTTAATAAAATCTGTCTTTGGCTGGATCACTTGTCTCTGTCTTCTATTTAAAGGTAATGGTGATTTCCTGATTATCACACCCATATAAGTGAAAACTCATCTTTAACACCAAACTATTGGTCAAAACATCATCTGTTTTCAAAATGTAGCTGTTTAAACTCCCACAACTGCTTAAATGCTTAACATGAGCCAAAACACATTCATGCCTCCAGCTATGCCAGCATTTCTTCCAATCTGTTGTTCTCCAGATGTGCTGGGACTGAAACTTCAAGGAGTCCCAGCTGACCTGCAATACAAGAGCTAAAGTCCAATCTATTTGAAAGACACAGGATTAAGAAGAGCTGAATTAGAAAGACCAGATATGCAATCCTGGGTTCAAGCCAGAATCAACTGTGCTATTGGAAAGAAGGCAGAAATAGAAAAACTGTGGTTATTTGAAGGTCTGTCCAGGTATACTGCTGAGTTTGGCAGCCCGGCTTTAAAAAAGGCCACTTTGGTTTATTTGAAGAAAGAATCATTGCAATGAATAAAAGCTTCACGGTTGGCCAGTGCAGACAATGCATGATTATTCTTATGATTTGTCTGGCACACTTAATGAAGAAAGCAAGAGAAGCTACTCAAAGATGATTTTTCCTCCTCAAATAGCACATTCGTTGAGCTGGGATCAGCAAGCAAGTCCAAGCCAGCTGCTCTCAGATGGATGAAGTAGTCATCAAAACATCTGTGGAGGTGAGTCATTCATCCTTGGTTTCAAGGTAAAAAACAAAAAAGTGAGGTTTCCCCTAATTTCTTTTTTTTCCATATTGCAGTCAGAAAGGCAATGAACTGGTTCACACAGATCACACTAAACCTTAGAGACCCCTGAAAATATACATCAATCAATAATTATTCATGTAACAAGAAACATATTAATTAAACTTTGAGTTCAATGTAAATCAAATGGAACCAAACTGAGTTTTGTTCTCTGTTAGTGCTATTTCACATGGTTGTCAATTTCTGTAGATCCTCTCTCTTTTGCTTTACCCTCTTCCCATCCAAGAATGGAGAAATTGGAGAGAAAGGGATTTCAAGAGAGTAAACTGTTTGCATTGTGTGTCTGTGGCTCCCAACCCTGGATTATGGTATATTCACATTGCTTTTGATATAAGCATTCTAAAGGGCAAGGAAAGGCTAGGAGTCAAACAAAGGTAAAAAATTGACTGGTCTTGTTTTTTTCCAGCTGGAAAGAAAAGTCATGGTCTTGATTTCTCATTTAGTGAATGCTTTGCTTAGTGGCAGAGTTGCTGGCCCAATGAGAGTCATTGAGAGGAGTACTCTCTTACCATGTCCTACTATACCACATTACAATATACTACACTACCCTTTAGTTTCCAAGTAAAGCATAATACAATTTTATTTAATAATAAATCTTTATCAGGTCCTATTTCCCATCTGTTTTTAGCAATCACAATAGTACTTAGATTTATATATCGCTTCACAGTGCTTTATAGTCCTTTCTAAGCAGTTTACATAGTCAGCATATTGCCCCCAACAATCTAGGTCCTCATTTTACTGACCTCGGAAGGATGGAAGGCTGAGTCAACCTTGAGCTTAAAGAGATTCGAACTGCTGGCAGTCGGCAGAATTAGCCTGCAATACTGCATTCTAATCACTGCGCCACCATGGCTCATTTTTAGGGGAACATATAGCACCACAGAATTGTCACAAAGAACAGATGTGTCTTCTGTCTCTTTTTTGTTTGTTTGTTTCAGACAAACTGACTCCCAGTTATGCATGTAGAGTTTTCTCTGCTTGGTGCTTAGGTCCAGTCACATTTTGCTGGTGTGCTGAAACTATTTATTTAAACTTGACCTGAATCAATTTTTCCTATCATAAGAAGTCCTAATGTGGCTTAGGACTTTTCATCCTAAAAAGTCACATATTTTTCTCACAGTGGTAGATACAGTTCTGCAAAAACTTAAGTGGATTTTTTTTCCTCAAGTAATTTCAAAATCCCTGTTCTATCACATAATTTAGCAAGACTAAGTGCATATAGTTGGTTTTGGTTAATCCCAGAAAGCTAAGCAAAGTAGATATGTGAATAGGAGATCATCAGAAAACCCCAGAGGTTTAGTCAAGATAGGTAAATATTTTCCA
Source organism: Coluber constrictor foxii (assembly GCA_038048745.1). Taxonomy (NCBI): domain Eukaryota; kingdom Metazoa; phylum Chordata; class Lepidosauria; order Squamata; family Colubridae; genus Coluber; species Coluber constrictor. The sequence continues at coordinate 57,264,972 of CM075961.1, read as the reverse complement.
CTAAAGAAAGGAATAGAAAACATCTCTTGTAATTATAAAAATCTCTGATGTGGTTATAGCAATTAATTTGAGAAAGTTTTTGCTGAGCCACACATCAAGGAAATTTGATTTCCTAAACTGCAATAAACCATAAGGTGGTTAGTTGGTTTGTGTGTGGTTAGGTTGAAAAATTGAATCATTCTCAGTTGAGTAGTTCCTCATATTTATGTGCCTGAAATGCTGCTTTTCAAGATAGACCTTAGCTCACTTTCGCTTTACAGGTTGTACTTGACTTATGATGTCAATTGAGCCTAAAATTTCTGTTGGTAAGTGAAACATTTGTTAAGTGAATTTGCCCCATTTTATGAGCTTTCTTGCCACAGTTGTTAAGTGAATCACTGTATTTGTTAAATTAGTCAAACCGTTGTTAAATGAATCTGACTTCCCTTTTGATTTTGCTTGTGAGACAGTGTTGTGGCCCCGTCCTCTGAGCCTATCCCTTTGGAGGAAGGAAGCTCTGAGCAGGAGGAAGAGGAGCCAGCCAGATCTCCCAGCCCCCCCCCCCTCTGGCACCGGCTCAGGTGCCAGCTGAAAGAGAGCCAAGTAGTGGGGAAACAGGTGTCTCAGATGAGAGTGAGGGAGAGACGTCATTCCTGGACGCACGCCAAAGAAGGCGAGACAAAAGAGTATTGCAGCTGCGGCGTATGAGGAAATAGTCCTGAGTCACTGATTGGAGTCATGGGATCAGTGAGTCACTGGACCACACCCAGAAGCCTGTCTATATAAGACAGGCCAGTGAGTCACGAAGTTTGTGACGAACAAAGCTAAACAAACAGAGCAACCTCGTAGTCTTGGAAGCTAGATGAACGGCAAAGCTACGTAGGTGATTTTCTTGTTTGTGTAAACTAATAAAGTCCTTGGCAGACGGTGTGCATATCGCTGCCAAGGTTGAGATAAGAACTGCGGAGTGTGCCAAGTGATTCTTAACCCTCGGCTGGCTGTGTTTTTGTGGGTCTCTGAAGGGGGGGGACAGATCAGACAGTTGCAAAAAGTGATCACATGATCCCTGGACACTGCAATCATCATAAATGAGAGTCAATTACCAAGTGTTTGAATTTTGAGTACATGGCCATGGGGATGCTACATCAGTGTGAAAACTGGTCATAAGTCACTTTTTATAGTGTCGTAACTTTGAATGGTCACTAAATGAACTGCTGTAAGTCGAGACTACCTGTATTTCAGTTTGGTGAAATGTCTTCCCTTCATATAAACATTTTTTGGCCAAAGTGGCTGTAGAAAAAATGCTTTTAAAAGTTAAAAAAAAAGCCTCTGATGATTATGCAGCTCAGCTGGGCTTGGGTTGGTGGGGGGGGGGGCAGGATTTTTGCAACCAGTTCTCCGAACCACCCCTCTCCATTGCCAGCAAATCAGCAATCCGGTCTGAACTGGGAGCATTTCACCCCTGGGGTGGAGGTTCGCTCTCCGAGCTTGTTGGTTAGTTTCCGAATGTTTCATTACCAGGATAAGTAACATCTTCAGCGGAATTTAGGAAATATCAATGTTGGTGTATAAAGATTTATTGCAAGCTTTGGCTCTCTAGAAGAATCTGTGTTACTAACAGTCAAAGGAAATGAGTAGGAATTAAGAAGGCATTTAAAGTGGGATAGACTTAGATCTCTCTTAGGGTGCACAGGGACTCATGATTTATGACACATTTGACCCCTCCTTCTGGTTCAACCTGGTCATCTCCTATAGATGGGCAGTTCAGAAACGTGAAGTATAAACAAACAAGGCCATATGCCATTCAGATTGCAACCTGTACTTGTATTATACCTAGAAGCACACCAGCAAACCAGCGTAGCTTATTCAGAAGAGATAACTCATGGGCACTCTGAGGGAAGTCCATAATTGCCCATGTGGCTGCCTCACAATTTCCAAGTGATCTTTAAGGCCAGCTACAAGTACCATAATTCTTTAATCTCATGTGATTAAAACATGAGTGACCATGAGGAAGAAATCCTGCTCCAGGAAAGGGTACAATTGTTGCACAGGATGAATCTGGACAACCAAACCCCCTTCCCTCAGCCACAGCTGTCACCTGTTCTTTGAACAGGAACTGAGAGTCCAGAAAGACTTCCAAATTGCACAATGGTTTTGTTTTGGGAAGTATAATCTTATTGAGAACTACAGGTGGCAAATCTCTGATACTGGAAGAACTCAATTCTTATCAGGGTTTAAGTTTAAATCTGTTCTTCCTCATCCTGATCTCCATAACTTCCAGGCATAGTGACATGACCATGATAACCTTGATTGGTGGATCTGAGGTTGAGATGTCCAGCTGAATATCATCACTGATAATATCAGACACACACATCCCATTTAGTGAAAGGCCCCACCTGCTGTTTTAAGTGGGTTTTAAACAGAAGACGAGTCCTGAGGCATACCCTTCAGATAAAGAGGCAAAGTCTTGCCTCTCCCCGCTTCCCTGCCAACACTGATTATAACCCACCTAACAGAAAGGAGAACCATTCAACAAGGTGCCTCCCACTCTTAATCCTGTAGCCAACCCATAAGGATGCCATGGTCAATAACGTTGAAAGTTACTAAGAGACCAAGAAGAGTCTGGATTGTTTTACTACTCCCACTTGGGCTCTTTCGGAGGTCATTCACAAATGGGCTCAATATTACCTCCAAACCAGTGGTGAAATTCAATTTTTTATACTACCGGTTTTGTGGGCGTGGCTTGGATGTGGTGTGGCCTGGTGGGCATGGTTTGGTGGGCATGGCAAGGGAAGGATACTGCAAAATCTCCATATCCACCCCACTCCAAGGGAAGGATATTGCAAAATCTCCATTCCCACCCCACTCTGGGGCCAGCCAGAGGTGGTATTTGCTGGTTCTCTGAACTACTCAAAATTTCCGCTACTGGTTCTCCAGAACCTGACAAAACCTGCTGAATTTCACCCCTGCTCCAAACTTTTTTCCTAACAGAAGGTTGGAGACTGGACAAAAATTATCTAAGACCATCAGATCCATCCATGCCTTTTTAAAAAGAGTTCATATCACCACCTTATTCAGGGCAGATGACACCATCCCTTCACATAAAGAAACATTCACATAGATCCAGCCACATACCATGACCTTGCAAATCTTAATTAACCAGGATGGGCATGGATCCATTAAAAAAAATTGTCAGACTGATAAGAGTTTAGGATCCTGTTTGAGGAATCACATAGTCATTTTAAACAGCTATCTGCAGAGATGGAAAGAATGGAGAAATAAGAGGTTCTGCTGTAATTACCACCGTCATGTAATTCCAAATTGCATCCCAATCTTTGACTAAGACTTTGGTCAAACTACCCACCAACATCAGGAAGGTGCTCAAGGTCCTCTAGTTCCCTTTCAGGTCCATAAGGTCAATCTAATAAATCCTACTTCTGCAAGCTGGGAGCAACAGTCCCAAAGCAATCAAAGGGTGATCTAACTATAGATGGATGGTAACATCTACCATATCCACCATCATATCACAACTGGCTTCCAGGTTGTCTTTGCTTGTCAGAAGATCGCAAAAGGGGATCACATGACCCAGGACCATCATAAATGAGAGTCAATCACCAAGTGTCTGAATTTTGATCACATGACCATGGGGATGCCACAACAGTAGAAAATGTGAAAAGCAGTCACAAGTCACCTTTTTCAGTACTGTTGTAACTTAGAACAGTCACTAAAGGAACTGTTGTAAATCGAGGACTACCTGTAGTCAATTTATGATCACAGTTGAACCCAAAGTTTTTGTTGCTAAGCAAGGCAGTTGTTAAGCAAATTTTGCCCCATTTTACAACCTTTCTTGCCACAATTGTTAAGATAGTTAACACCATTGTTAAGTGAATCTGGCTTCCCCATGACTTTGCTTTTCAGAAGGCCGCAAAATGGGATTACATGACCCCAGGATATTGCAACCATCATAAATATATACGAGTTACCAACGTCCAAAATTTGATCATGTGAGCAAGAGGATGCTGCAACAGTTGTGTGAAAAACAGTCATAAGTCACTTTTTTCAGTGCTCTTTTGTAACTCTGAACGGTCATTAAATGAACTGCTGTAAATCAAGACCTACCTGTATTTTTGCTGTAACTTTAAAGTTTACAAAAAAAATTTTAAAGTGTCTTGTTATGTCAGAATCTTTCCAACTCTGGCATCTGCTTTCCTTTGATACACAAGTTCTGAATCCCCTCTAGGGAATTAGGTTACTGTGGCTAAATACACCACTGGAACCACACCGACATTTTAATAAGTCAGATTTCTTTTTGCCAAACCCACAAGCCACAGAGGGAACCTTAATGCTTCCTCCTCAGCTGTCATACAGATCAAAACTTGACCCAGCTCCCTGGAATTCTTGTTAGACTAGGAAAGTGCACTCATACCTGCAGCCCAAGGGTACAATTCTGATGAAGAATGAAGCCAGAAAGAAAGAGATAAAACTTGCTTTTCTGCATGCTGTGAACCTGATCGATATTGGGTCCCCACACACCTACTATTAGCTCCCTCCCTCCCTCCCTCCCTCCCAATCCCCCAAGTTCTCAACTTAGTTTATAGAGATAGCATTTGGCATCCGCTGCGTAAGGCACACCAGCCTGAGGCTGAGCACCAATGATGAGAAAAAATGGGGGAGGAAATACACCTTATCTTTGCTACACACACCTATGGGAAGGATTTTTTAATAGGAGGTTTTTTCTGAGTCACACCTTGAATGCAAATTAAGCTTTCTTTTCTCTTCCAAAAGAGGGATTCAAGCCACGTGCTGTCAGCAGCTCCATCAGAAAAGGAAAGGCAGCAGGATAATGCTGTACTTGGTTTTTAAAAAACAACAACACATTTTTTAATGCATGGAAGTGAAAAAAAGATCTGAGCTGAATGGAAAGGCTTGGCAGGAGACGAGTGGAAAGAGCATTTGTTTCTCTGCTTGTTAAGCTGCCTCTTTCCTTCTGCGCTGGCCCTGAAATGAGGCTTCAGTATGATGGAGCACAGCTGAAAAAAAGGCATTGTGGGGGGGGGGGGAGAGGGAGGGAAATGGGGGTTCACAGGATCACATATTGCAGCTTTAACACTAGGAATAGAGGAATGGCATGGCATGGCATGGCGTGGCGTGGCGTGGCGTGGCGTGGCGTGGCGTGGCGTGGCGTGGCGTAGCATAGCATAGCATAGCATAGCATAGCATAGCATAGAAGATAGTCCTTGAGTTATGACCATAACTGAGCCCAAAATTCAGTTGCTGACTGAAACATTTGTTAAGTGAGTTTGCCCCATTTTCTTGCCACAGTTGTTAAGTGATTCACTGTAGTTGTTAAATTAATCAAATTGTTGTTAAGTGAATCAGGTGTGACTTTGCTGGTCAAAATGACGCAAAAGTTAATCACGTGACACTGCAACTGTTGTAAGTATGAGTCAATTGCCAAGCACCTGAGTTTTGATCACATGACCACGTGAATACTGCAACAGTTGTAAATGTGAAAAATGGTCATAAGTCGCTTTTTTCAAAGACATTGTAAGTTTGAACTGTCACTACATGAACTCTTGTAAGTTGATGACTACCTGTACAGCAGGCCAGGCCAGGCCAGGCCAGGCCAGAACAGAACAGAACAGAACAGAACAGAACAGAACAGAACAGAACAGAACAGAACAACGTTATTTGGTCAAATGAACTCAGTGTACGTGCAAAGCAGCAGAGTTGTCATCATCATCATCATATGAATAAAAGGAGGGAGTAAAGAAGATAATAAGAAGGATAAATAATAATTCTACAGGTAGTCCTCAACTTACAACAGTTCAGTGACTGTTCAAAGTTATAATGGCGCTGGAAAAAAAGATGGGCAACCATTTTTCACACTGGATGACAACTACAGCATCCCCATGGTTCCACGATCAACATTCAGATGCCTGGCAATTGAGTCAAATTTATGACGGTCATATCCTGCTGGGATCACGTGTTCCCCTTTTATGACCTTCTGACAAGGAAAGTCAATGGCAAAGCCAGATTCACTTAACAACCAGGTTACCAACTTAACAACTACAGTGATCCACTTAACAACTGTGGTAAGAAAAGCCATAAAATGGGGCAAAAATCACTTAACAACGTTTCACTTAGCAACAGAAATGTTGGGCTCATCTGTGGTCGTAGGTCAAGGACTACCTGTAGACAGAGTCTCACGTAAAGCCCAACCATTAAGTGTGGTTCATAAATTGCAAGCAAACTGTTGTAAGTCGAGGACCACCTGCTAATGGGTCGGCTAAGTGGGGTTTATCTTTATTGCATAGAAGGCGAAGACCACTGGAGGGAGCCCAGCTCTCCATCTCTGGGAGGGCAAGCCAGAATTAGGTGACTTTAACAGACACATTCGCTAGATGGCTCTGCGCCTTTCTCCATCCTTTCCCCATTCCCAAACAGCTCTCCCCCCCTCCCGATTTCCCCACAATCCCCCTCCCTCCCCCCAATATCCCGCGCGGATAAGCCCTGATGTTTTGCAGAGCCTCTCTTCACTCCATTCCCCAAACCCGTCCCTGCGCCAGCATGGGAGGGCGACGTCCAGCACGGTGAGCAGCGCCAGGTTTCTGTGCGCCCCGGGAGGGAAGGATGGGGTCCCCTCAGGGGTACCGAGCTTCGTGGTGGACTTTCCTTCTGCACCAGGCGCCGCACATCAACTTCCAGTTCGAGGTAGCGGGGAGCGAATTTGCTCCAGAGGATTTGGGATACCAGCAGGTGAGTCTCTCTCCAACACCACCACACACACACACACACACTGACATACCCGTGGGAACGTGGGTATCGAAGGCATGGAGTGAAGGGAAACGGGACCGGGGCTCGCTAGGACAAGAGTGGGGAGGCGGCAGGCAAGCCAGGGAGAAGAGAGAGGCGGAGGAAGGCAGCGGATGGCCGAAGCCGGAGAGAAAAGCGAGAGGGGGGAAAAAGCGGCGCGAGGCGGGGAGGGGAAAGACTTCAGTAACGCGAATCCAACTGCAGCGCAGCGCCGAGCAACCTTGGTGGATGGATGTAAGGAGGGAGGGAGGGAGGGGTCGATCAGGGGCAAAGAAAGGCAAGAGGGTCAGAAGAGCGGTAGAGAAGTGGGACTCTCGAAATAGGATGGGGCAGAGGCGAAGCATCCGGGGCAGAGGGAGGGAGGAAGGGAGAGAAGCCCCGGGGCAGAAGAAAAAAAAGTGAGACTCAAAGGCAGGCAGGAGGGAGGGAGGGAGGGAGGGAGGGAAGGGCGAGCCAGCCTGGTCCTGGGGAGAATTGGGAAGGGGAGGATGGACTGGAGAACCCGAGAGGGTTAAGGGAGGAGCGAAGGGATAGGAGATATCCGGAGGGAGACAAGCCCTGGGAAAGATGGAGGACCAGATCGGAATGAAGTTGGAGTAGGGAAAGATGGAGAGGGAATGGAAACAGAAAGGATCAGAGTAAGAGAACTGAGGATGGGGATAAAGAGCAGCAGGAAGGAACAGCGGAAAATAGTTCGGCAGAGCATCCGAGTTCCTTTGAGGTTACAGCATGCAAGAAAATTTAGATTCTTCTCTTAAGGGAAGAATTTTGGGTAGCCCTCTTGTCTTTGGTGACACTGAGTGGCCTTTATCAGCCTAGTGCTATCCTTTTTCAACATGGCATCCTCCAGATATGATGGAATGTCTTTGGCCATCTTGGTGGGAACCCTGAAAATCACAGAACAGGAAGGTGCAAAATTGGAGGACATTGTCTTGTGGGGTCACTTAAAAGTTGAGTTCTATAGACAGACTGGTTTAGAGAAGAATGTCTAAAGACATGTTCGGAGGATCCAAGAGAGTGTGAATATAGCTGGCAATGATCCAACACTGGACTTGTGTCACTGAGAAAAAGTGCTGCACCGGTTGTGGAAGTAGATATCAACCAGTGCTGTGCTTGGTGGATTCATAAGAAACATCACTATTTGCTCGAAAGCAGCCATATCTAACATGACTGAGAGTACATGGCAGCCATATTATCTGTATTAATTTTCACAAGCCATCACTTGATGGGTTTTGTCTTGATATGTTGTGTGAACTCAGCCACTCTGCTTTGTAAACCATGATTTAGCAGTAAGAAGCAATAAGAGTGAGACAGGCACTGGTAGCTTTTTCAGCAAGCTGTGGTTTAAAGTAAACATGGCTTAGCAAACTGGTGGGCACAAAATTATAAACCCTGAGTCCTTCGGGAGAAGGACAGTATAGAAATTAAATAAATAAATAAATCATCTTCATCATCATCACTCACCTGTGTATTTCCATTTACCTAGTCACAATTCAACGTTTTATTTCTCAATCTTTTGCTTCTTTTTATCAACACAAATATGACCTAAAGAACTTGGGAAACTACTCATCTGTGAATAAGTAGATATTTGCCCATTAAAAAGTGCTCACTTTTAAAGTAATCGTGTTATTCAAACTAATAAAACATACAAATGCATATACCAGCACGAATCATAGAAAAAATGGGGGAGGGAAGGAGGGGAGGGAGGGAGGGAGGGAGGGAGGGAGGGAGGGAGGGAGGGAGGGAAGGAAGAAAGATCATAAAACATTTCCAAAAGGTTCTACTATATTTTTTAGAACTTTTTTTTTTGGCTGTCAGAGAAAAAAAAGTTTAGTGTTGAGAAACAACATATATCCATTTCTTTAAATCAGGTGTAGATTTATCCCTTTAATATTATACAATAACTCTTTTATCTAAACCCTTGACTGAAAAAAATCCACAATTCTTGTTACCTTGGTAGATACTAAAACCTGGTCATATACCCAATATCACATGCCCAATATCACTACTGATCCAGGATGATATTAACAAACCAGTGTCAACTCGCAACAGTAATAGGATAAGACTAAGTCATATCAATTAATGTTCCAGCTCCTGAATTATATCTCTAACACTAAGGTAATTTTAACCCATTTCTGAAATGTCCACCATCTATAAAACAATTCTCTTGTTGTTAATATATTTAATACCTTGTTCAGGTTATAGTGAACTGATTTCACATTGTTTAGGACAAATGGTGGTCTAATCTTTTCTTGAAACTCTCAGCAACGGAGCACCCACAACTCTGGGTGTTCCATTGATTAATTGTTCTCACTGTCACAAAATTCCTTCTTGGTTCCATGTTGGAGTCCGTATGACCAGCTTTCACCCATTGCTTCTTGTCCTCCCCTCAGGTACTACTGAGAATAAACCAACTTGCTCTTCCCTGTGACAGTCCTTAATATTGAAAGATGGCTATTGTGCCACCCCTTAAGCCTTCTCTCCATCAGGCTAAGTCTACCTAGTTCCCTTAGCCAGCCATCCTACAATTTAGTGTCCAGACTCCTTGTCATCTTTGTTGCTTTTCTATGCCTTCTTTCTATGGACTTAGCATCTTTCCTGTATCTTGGTGACCAGAACTGGATGCAGTATTCCAAGTGTGGCTTCACTAGTGCAATATAGAGTGTCACTATGACTTTGAGCAATCTTGATGCTATCCCTCAGTTGATTAAGACTGCTTTGGAGTTTTTTGGCAGCTGCAGTATATTTCTGGCTCATCCTTAAGTGGTGATCCACCAGGGTTCCTAGATTCATCTCACAGTCACTACTGTTGACAAAGTTCTGCTTATTTTGTTCCTGTGCATTTGGTTTTCCCTACCTAAGTGCAGGACCTTACTTGTCTCATCACTCAAGTGCACTTTGATGGATCAAGTCCAATACTCAAGGTCATCCTGGAGAAAATCTGTCTACATGGCTGTGAAGAGTTGATAGAAATAGCACTTACACTTATATACCACCTCATAGTGCTTTACAGCCCTTTCTAAGAAGTTTACAGAGTCAGCATATCACCTCCAACAATTTGGGTCCTAATTTTACCAACCTCAGAAGGATGGAAGGCGGAGTCAACTTTGAGCTGGTTAGGATTGAACACCTGGCTGTGGGCAGATCAACCTTAAATACTGCATTCTAACCATCGTGCCACCATGGCTCTTATAGATATTGACCTTGTGGTACATAATCAATTTCAAAAGTCACAAAAAATGACTACTGCAATGTGCTTTATAGGGGGCTGCCCTTGGAGAACATCCAGAAGCTGCAGCAGCTACAGAATGCAGTGGTGCAGGCAATTATGTGAACTGCATTGGTTGCCAGTGTGCGTCTAAATTCAATCTGAAATGCTGATAATTACTCATACACCCTTCCATGGCATGTGCCTACCGAAGCCATTAGGTTCAATGAAAGAGTCATGCCCAGGGTCCCCATCTATTAGAGGATGACATCTAGCAGGACCCAGGAAGTGTCTTCTGTCATGGCGTCTTCCCTTTGGAACATCCTCCCTCTGGAGATTAGAGAAGCATTAATCCTGTTGGCATGATTGTCAGGAATCTGGATGCATGGCAGAGCCTGTGCAATGGTGGTGTTAATTTGCTGCTGGGGGGTATACTGATTTTTGTAATACAGTATACTGTTATTTAGAGCTGTGGTAGTACACTGGTTAGAATGCAGTACTGCAGGCTACTTCTGCTGACTGCTGGCTGCCAGAAGTTTGGCAGTTCGAATCTCACCAGGCTCAAGGTTGACAGCCTTCCATCTTACTTTCTGAGTAAAATGAAGACCTAGCTTGTCAGGGCCTATTGCTGACTATGTAAACCGCTTAGAGCGGGCTGTAAAAAGCACCGTGAAGTGGTATATAAGTCTAAGTGCTATTGCTATATGATGTTTTTAAACTGTTGTTAGCCATTCAGATTCATGGATTTAGATGGGCAATCTCATAAATACTTAATCCTTACTTAGCAACTGCCTCAGTGACCATTCGCAGTTATGACAGTGCCAAAAAAGTAACTTTACGACCACATTAAAGACCTTTACATCATTTTTTTCTCAGTCATGTGCTTGCCATTACAACCAGTTAATACCTATAGTTCTGTGTTAAATCATAAGCATAGTCACAATTTCGTGATTATTCAGTTAGTGACTGTTTCACATGTATTACAGCTGAGTCGCTAATCCCAATTGCAGTTACTAAATGGGGAGAGTCTGTACGTGAAATAAATTAAATCAATTCCATCAACGTCTTTCAAAGAAAGGGGTTATTCACATAGGCTCTCTGGATAATTATTCCTGAACTTCTAACCTCGATGGAACATCATGTAAAGATACATGGGAATGATCCAGGGAGATGGGCTGAAGAGATGCTGCCTAGAGAGTGGTCAGATAAAGATAACATAGCCCACAACTGCATAGTACAGGGGTGAAATCCAGCAGGTTCTGACAGATTCTGGAGAACTGGTAGTGGAAATTTTGAGTAGTTCGGAGAACTGGCAAATACCACCCCTGGTTGACCCCAGAGCGGGGTGGGAATGGAGATTTTGGAATATCCTTCCCCCAGAGTGGGGGGAGAATGGGGATTTTGCAGTATCCTTCCCCTGCCACGCCCACCAAGCCACATCCACAGAATCGGTAGTAAAAAAATGTGGATTTCACCACTGGCATAGTGGGAGGGGCAAAAGACTCAGAAGGAACACTCCCTAGTTTCTTAGGCTGTAAAAGTGACCATGGGAGAATTTTACTTTCAGACTTGCAAGGTTCTGTTTAATTTAGCTTTACAATAAAATAGCTTTAATTTATTTGTTTTTGTTTCCTGTCTGGTCTACTTGGGAAAGCTGACAAATCAGAAGAGGTAACAAATATCTAAGCTGCACATATTGCTAAGAAGCCCTCAGAGACAATATTCCTTTTTAGTACTGCAAAAGTTTTCTCAGAGCTGAGTGGATACTGGATCCAGTTTACCAAAAGACATATTAAATGCTCATCATTTAGATAACTTAGCCTTTTTCATAAACATAAGCTTCTCATAGATAAATATTCAAAGTTATGTTTGCAACCCAATATTTCCCATACCGACTTAAAGATTGAAGCATACCATACATATGAAACTACACACACTGGGATGCCAGTAATTGTCAGGACCTCAATTTCAATGTAGTTCAATCATAATAATAACTGGAACACCATTTGAACATCACTGGCATTGACAAACTCACCGCTGGTCAATTGCAAAAGGCAGCTTTACTCGGAACAGTTTATTATCCTGCGACAGTATCTATAACACCACACCAAACATCAACATCTCCCTATCCCAGGTCTTTGGGAAAGACTCCATAGGTGGATAAAAATGCCAAATCCAGTCAAAACATCTGGCTGACTGTGGAATGAACCATAATAATAATAAAAAGCCCAAAGAAGAGAGAAAACCTTTACACTTTTAATGCCAGACAATAACTGATGCTAAGATAAATGCTTAGTGATGAGAGTGTGTGTGTGTGTGTGTGTGTGTGTGTGTGTGTGTGTGTGTGTGTGTGTGTGTGTGTGTGTAGGAGACATTCAAACCACCTTTCTTAATAGTAGCTATAATATACTCAGTGAAAATATTATAGGATGCCCTTGCCAAGAAATGTATCCGTTGTGTTTTGTATTTATTTAAAATTATGTAATGGAAATATCTGGAAATATAGAAACGAAGCCTTGAGTTTTACTCATTGTAATCACATTTATCTTACTTCAAATACACAAGAATTTTAAACCATCTGGCTAGTTCTGTACTGACATCAAGCAAGGAGTAAATTCAAGTTTACCAGCTGAGAAATCTTCTGCTGCCAAGATAAGCAAAGAGGTCAGAGGGTGACCAGCAACATCAAGTGGGATTTACCCCAGTTCAAAAAGTAATCAGAGATGATTCCAAATTCATGTGCTAATGCAGTAAGATTAGGAACAGACACTTCTGGTTTTCTGACAAAGCACATTATCAATGTCATATAAAATGGTATGTTTCTCCGCCAGGCAGTTTAATTTATATTTTCACAATTTCTACCTAAATTACAAAAGGGTCCTAAAGCTAAATTAAAGGAGGACATCCATGATATGTATTTCAACATATGTTTAACCAAGGAAAAGGCACACTATTTATCCCTAATTTAAGAGCTGAATAAATCTTGTCAATTCACAATACAGGTAGTTCTCAACTTACAACCACAATTGAACCCAAAATTTATGTTGCTAAGTGAGAAATTTGTTAAGTTGCCCCATTTTACGATCTTTCTTTACTATTTGTTAAGTGAATCACTGCAGTTATTAAATTAATAACACGGTTGTTAAGTGAATCTGACTTCCCCATTGACTTTGCTTGTCAGATGATTGCAAAAGGGGATCACATGGCCCCAGGACACGGCAACCGTCATAAATATGAACCAGTTCCAAACATCCAAATCTTGGTCATGTGACCATGGGAATGCTGCAATGGTCATAAATGTGAAAAATGATCTTAAGTCACTTTTTTTCCCATGACATAACTTTGAACAGCCACTAAACAAACTGTTGTAAATTGAGGACTACCTGTACAAAACTTTTGCAAAACCTTTAATTTTGAAGAAATAAGATCTGCCGGATTTTGTGTACTTTGAGTTAAAGCAAGAGTATCGGTTTAAAATCTAGTATTATAAGAAACCTGCCAGCCTAGGGTAAATCCAGTTTGAGCTGTAGTTGGAAGAGCAGTCTGTAATATGTGGGACAACTTTTCACTTTTCACCTTTAAAGCACGGATCCCTCAGATTACTTAAGGACCATCTCACCCCACTGGGATTGACCCACTCATGTCAGTCCCATCCACCCGATTATTCTGGCTGGTGGGGTCCAGGAGGAAGGCCTTCTCTTACTGCTGCTCCTGCCCTTTGGAACATCTTGTTGTCCCACACCATGTGAGATTGGTCCCAACTCTCCTATCCTTTTGTAAGGGCCTAAATATGTGGCTCTACCAGATTTCCTAGGGCCCCAATGATGGCGACAGCACAGTGAAGGTGATTGATTGAGCAACCACACACCTGCCCCTGCCTTTCCTACATGTCCTTAGGTTTCAATGTTCAGTTTTAAGTTATGTTTAAATGTATATAATGTACAATGTCCAGATACATTTTTATGACTATAAACTGCCCAGAGTTATCCTATGATTAAGATGAGTGGCCAACACATTTTTAAACTAACTAACTAACTAACTAACTAACTAACTTAGTTGTTAGCATTTTAGCATTTGTTTTTTTAATCAAGCAATGAGGTCTATAGTGAGAATAGATAGATAGAGATTTTGCCCATCCTCATCAAAAACTAAAAGATAGGGTTTGATTTGAGAAATCTTCCTTGTAGACCTTCCATGGGAGATAGAATCCCAATATTACTTTTCATGCCAATCAGTTTTTAAAACTGTAAGTACCAGGAGTTTTCCAATTTAATAGATTTAATCAAAGTGACAATTTAATAAAGTAAGATGAATAAGCTTGTCCTATGATGAAGATGATACCCTCCTTCTGTAAACAGGCGTCTCATCTTCTGTTCTTATTGCCTTAAATTTATTATAACAGCCCACTCCAGCAGACTTCAAGTGGCTTTCAAAATGAAATATTAAATTAAATTAATTAGAAACCTAAACAAAACAAAACAGCCAAGCTAAAAACAGCCAAGCTAAAAACAGCCATTGATGAACAATTTGAATTACAGAATTTAGAACACAGTTGTTGTTGTTGTTGTTGTTTTTAAAAAAAGTTGATTGAAGAATGGAATCCATTTATACCTTCCCATTTATAGCCCAAGATGGTACAATATTTATGACATTTCTCTCCCAGTTTGAAAATCATTGTAATCTGCAATGCGATGTTCCAAAAAGAATATTTTCGAAATATAAAGCTGAGGGATATCTGCATAGACAGAGTTAAAACTATGGTGGCCACAGCCCTGTGATCAGACCTTATCCCTTCTTAATGTTTGTCAAAGTTTATACAAATGGGAAACAGTTTTCAGTATACATAACATATTCTTCCTGTGGACAGTTCTGGTATTGTTTATTTAAGTTTGTGTTTAGCAGAGGACAAAGGTATATTATACAGCTCCAGATATAGATGGTATGCATAAAAGAGGAACAATTCTTTAGATTTCTCATTTTAAAATGTAGCAGTGGCCAATTCATGCTACTTTTTCTGTGATACACATGAATTAATATTTCTGCTTCATAAAGTACATATAATTCAGCAAAAATACATTCACAGATCTTCAAAGAATAGACATCAGCTTGAGCAATTAACCTCACAGACACATGATCTGAAATTATAATGGCAACTCTATTAAATATGCTTTAACTTTAGATATTCCAGATGAAAAACCAATAAATACTCTTAATTTGGGCTCTTTAATATAGCTGTAAGTGCTGGAATGACAGTAATTGCTTCCCAAAATCTGAGTTGTTTTCACGATCCGCTATTGGATGTCCTTTTTAATACAAATGACATGGACAAAATTTGGAGCTCTGGGCTTCCAAATTGTGATGTGATCTGTGGTCCCTATTCCAGCCTTATAATTAATTAAAAGTAAAATCAGCTTTCCCCACTGTCTTCTTTTGGAGGATTTTTCTTTCTTTCTTCTGTAAATGGTATTTCTCCTTCAATCACCTCTGCAACTGTCTTATAAGAAAATTGTGTGAATAAAAAAGCGAGCAGGTAGACAAGAATATGGCCAGTGATAAACCAAATAGTGGAGACTTATTTGTTGAAATTGACCAAAGGGAACTAGGGGGCATAAAGTATACTGAGGCCAGTGTGAACAATACGACCCACTGATTGAAAATTTTGTTGAGTTTCTTTCTATGGAACTATTCAGCGCGTGAATTGAATGTTACCAGATCACTTTCTTTCTCTTGGAGGGGTAGACTCTCCACAGCCATAATACTTGGTCTCTACAAACAAGGCTAGAGGATTGTAACAAAAAGCCTTTATAAAAATGATTAGCTTTTTCTAAGGGTCTTCACAACGTTTATGAACGGGTGGGCTGAATGTAGAGTGTAGTCATCAATGGTCCTTTTAGTCAGCTTCATTTGTTCACTGACAACTTCTCATAGATGTTTTTAACTAACAAAATAGGCAACGGTTGAATAAACCACCATGAATTGTTAGGCCCAGGCCGATGTTTCTCAACCTTGAGATATGTGGACTGGGAGTTGAAATCCACACATTTTAAGCCTGCAAGCTTGAGAAACATTGGTCTTAAGCTGATAATACTTCCTATTCCTTCTCTATTACTTAAAACAACAGCCACTGCTGTTCTGAATCCATGACTAAAAAGCGGCCCTGTTATGATCTACTTCAGCTTTGCCAACCTACTGCAGGGTGAAGTTCTTAGACTTCAATATTTTCATGACCAGCTTGAATTTGAAATCCTTGTTATTGGGGGAGGCAACACGATAATAAGAGATCCAGCAAACAAGATAACTACAGTGGTACTTGGTACTCATCATTAATCAGTTCCGGGAGACACGGGATACCAAAAACGATGAGTACTGAACAATTTTTTCCATAAGGAATAATGTAGAAAATCACAACACTAACAGGTTCTAGCTTGTGCATTGAGTACCAAACAAATGATGAGTATTGGTAGTCCTCAATTTACAACAACTCATTTAGTGACTGTTCAAAGTTATAACACACTGAAAGAAGTGATCTATGACCGTTTTTCATGGTCACCGTTATGGCAACCCCATGGTCACTTGATCAAGGTTCAGATGTTGTTGTGACCCTGACTCCCGAGCCTGTCCTAACAGAGGAAGAGGACTCAGAAGGTGATGAGGAGGAACTGATAAGGCCTCCCTCTCCAGGATCCTCCTCTCTGGCAATGCCTCAGGTTCCATCCGAAGGCCAAGAGGAACAGCCTGGGATATGCCAAGAGGAAAGCACATCGGAACAACAACAGATAGAGAGCGAGGATGATGAATCCTGGCTTGATCCCAGGCAGCATCAGAGGGAGAAGCATGCACAGCGTGGGAGGGCCAGAGATTGAGCTGAGTCACTGAGCCACACCCCACAAGGAATAAAAGCGGGTGTGATTGTTCTTCAGGCTTTGTGACAGTCAAAGTTAAAAACCTGAGAGTCACATCGCATTACCTGAAATCTGGCTTGTGCATACTTGGATTGGACCTTGGCTAATTCTTGCTTCGTGGATTACTTTTTGCTAGTGAACCGGACTGAGGATAAACTCTCTCTTGCTTACTGTGAGTGAAAACTGACTTGGCAGGCATTTCGCAGTTTACTGCCAAAACTCTTATCTGCAAGGGTTTCTAGTCTGATTGTTTAATAAAATCTTGGCAGGCGTGCCTGGTTGTGTGTTTGCCTGTGTGGGGAAGGGGGACAGAACAGATGTTTGGAAACTGGCTCATATCAATGAGACAGTTGCCATGTCCCACGGTCATGCAATCCCCTTTTGCAACCTTTCTTACCAGCAAAATCAATAGGAAAACCAGATTCAGTTAACAGCTGGATTATTAAATTAACAAATGCAGTGATTCATTTAACAACTGGGATAAGAGATGTTGCAAAACAGGGCAAAACTCACTTAACAAACTTAGCAACATAAATTTTGGGCTCAATTGTGGTCATAAGTTGAGGTTTAGCTGTAGTGGGGCAACATTTTCACATCAAATACGTTGAGTACCAAATTTGATGAGTTTCAAAGCAGTTGAGTACCAAGGTACCACTGTACTTCCCATGGGAATTAGCCTCTCCTTCACCTATCCCAGGCTTTAAAGGAGTTGCATTTGAGAAGGAGTCACATTAAAAGAGTATGGTAGAGCTGGGGATATAAACCGTTAGATTAGCTGGAATTCCTCAAGGCTTTGTTCAGGTGTGATAGCTGGAGTCTGCAATTTGTTTAACCCGGTTGCTGAATTAATTCATTTGCTGGCTTCGCACAATCCACTAACCTATAACCTAACTAAATGGGCTGTGTTTGCACAAGATGCTGAAAAACCAACCAGAGTTAACATTAATCGAGGTTAACAGGTATCTGCAAACACATGTAGAAATACATCTGCTTAGCTATTGCCTCGTTAAGTAGAGAGGGCAAATACATCAAATTGTCATTGAGCGCAAATACATTTCTTAGAATTTTTGAAAGCCTTGGCAGGCTCAGGTCTGTATTTAGCAAGGAAGTGAGATGCTATCACTAATCTGCTTTGCTGTACAGTGTATTTCTTAATGTACATGTTCTTTATAAAGCTTTTCTAGGCAGGAGAAGCTAAGAAAAATACTGAATGAAATAGTTCCTTTTCACTTAATGCACAGAACTGAGAATGCTACAAGTGCTGGGGAAATGTTTTCAGAGTGTAATCTTGAAATGAAATTGTCTGAAAGACTTCAAGAGTGGATTGTGGTTCATTAAATCAGTGTTGTCTGTGGAATGGGCAAGATGGTTCAATCAATCAATCAGAATAGATCTGGTAGGGACCTTGGAGGTCTTCTAGTCCAACCCCCTATTCAAACAGGAGATTCTATATCATTTCAGATAGGTGGCTGTCCAGTCTCTTCTTAAAAACCTCCAATGATGAAGCACCCACAACTTCTGAAGGCAAGCTTGGTTTATTAGTTAATTGTTCTCACTATTAGGAAGTTTCTCCTTAATTCCAGGTTGCCTCTCTCTTTGATTAGTTTCCATCCATTGTTTCTTCTTTCCTTCTGGTGCTTTGGAAAATAAGTTGACCCACCCTCTTCTTTGTGGCAGCCCCTCAAATTCTGGAATACTGCTATCATGTCACCCCTAGTCCTTCTTTTCTCTAGACTAGCCATACTCAATTCCTGCAACCGTTCTTCACGTGTTTTAGTTTTAAGCCTTTAATCATCTTCGTTGTTCTTCTCTGCACTTTTTTTTGAAAGTCTCAACATCTTTTTCTGTGATGACCAAAACTGGATGCAGTATTCCAGGTGTGGCCTTATTAACAATTTATAATTGTTAATAAGCTAATGCTTCACGTGATTTGGATTCTGTTTATACAACCAAGGATTGTACTAGCTTTTTTGGCTGCTGCCGCACATTACAATATAGTGTATACACAAAACAATATTTCTGAACATTGGCAACTGGAAGGTGTGTGGACTTCAATTCCCAGATTTTGCAACCAGAGGAATTCCGGGAGTTGAAGTCCATACCTCTTTAAGATGCCAAGATGAAGGAAGCACTGGTTCAGAATGATGAAAATTATGCTGTGATACAAGCGGTACCTCTTTCTATTTGTGTCTTATGATTTGATACACACATTCATTACGTTGAAGGAAGACAGCAGGCAGACATGTTTCCTTTCAATCACGTCAGCTCTTATTTGCATAGCAAAATCAGGAGGGTTATAGGCCATGTCTTGGCATGCACCGTCTTAGAAAACAACATCTTGCATGTGTGTGTTCTTATTTTGTTGGATTATTATTTTATTTTTTTGCAAAAGATTGATGAACAGCAGAGATAGAATTTATCATCTGTTGTGCTGGTTTTCAATCTGTGTTAAAGTCTGTAGAGATTTTCAGTTATCCAAGTCATGGTTGTCCCAAAGATGCTTTTTCAGGAGTCCCTTCAGTACTTCCAAGCGAATAGAATAGAATAGAATAGAATAGAATAGAATAGAGTAGAGTAGAGTAGAGTAGAGTAGAGTAGAGTAGAGTAGAGTAGAGTAGAGTAGAGTAGAGTAGAATAGAATAGAATAGAATAGAATAGAATAGAACAGAACAGAACAGAACAGAACAGAACAGAACAGAACAGAACAGAACAGAACAGAATAACAAGAGTTGGAAGGGACCTTGGAGGTCTTCAATTCCAACATCCCGCCCAGGCAGGAAACGTACACCACTTCAGACAAATGGTTATCCAACATCTTTATTATGTAAATAAGTTATCTTGGCGGGAAGTTTAAACTAACTGACCATCAACTGATTGGCTGACCACCACAGCTGCAAGGTATATAAGGGGAGCTGTTTCCCCGGGTCAGTCGCTGGGTACTCACCCTACAATAAAGAGCTGTTGACACACACTGACTGGCTTGCTGCGTCCTCAGTCACCCGATTTAACATTGGCGACGAAGGTGGGATCTGAGGCCAGAAGCCAGGGTCAGAGCTGAAGCCACAACCAAGAAAGAGCTGAAGCCACGACCGAGCTGAAGCTGCCAGCCGAGAGAGACGGAATGACCGAACATAGAACCCAGCCAGGCAAGCAAGCAAAGCAGTGGAGAATCACGAAACGATGTCTTCCTACACACCGCCAGCGCCATTCAACCCTAAAGAAGAGAAGTGGGGATCCTACATGTCCCGTTTCAAGTATTTTATGGTGGCCAATGACCTGCAAGGGCTACTGGACGTGCAGAAGAAGGCCCTGTTCCTGAGCCACTGCAGACCATGGGTGTTCGATACAGCCAAAGCTCTATTGGAGCCCAATTCGGTCCACACCATATCATGGTCAACGCTGCAGACCCTGCTGAAAGACTACTATGCCCCTACACCATCAAAGTACGTCCAGCGGTACGAGTTCCGGCAAAGACTGCAGCAGGACGGGGAGTTGATCAGCGAGTACGTCGCTGCCCTACGCAAGGCTGCAAACCAATGTGAGTACCAAGACTTAGATGAAATGCTCCTAGAGCAACTAATTTGCGGAGTGAGGGACAGCTGACTGCAGAGAAGATTACTCGCAAGATCGAATCTAACTCTACTTATCACATTGGACGAAGCAAGAGCCCAAGAATCATCAGTCAAGGCGGCTGAAAGATTGCAGTGGACCCTCCATGGCCGAGCAATGCAGAGGTCAGCGTTAGTGCACCGGGAAGCCGTAAGCACCGAGAGCGAGGGGGAGTCGGAAGAAGAGGTCTGCCGCACCGAGCAGTCAAGGAAGGACCATCAAGGACCCTGGAAAGACTGTGCCAGCTGTGGAGGAGCCCATTCCCGACAGAGCTGTAAGTTCAGGGACACTTTCTTCTCTGTGAGAAGAAGGGCCACATCGTTCGAGTCTGCAGGGCTAAGCAACCACCGAGCTACAGACCACGTGGCCAGACCAGCCAACCAGAAGCAGCGCCACGCCGGAGGCCCAATAAAGATGGCAGAAGCCGGAAGGGCGCAAAATACGAAGACACAGAGGCCTACATTATTCGAATCGGCCAGACCTGCACCTCCCCCAGAGAAAAGACCTACACCACGGTTGAGATCGAGGGACGGGGGTGCCAGATGGAAATTGACATGGGATCACCCATAACCATCATGTCATGGGAAAACCTGAAGAAGGCTATCCCCAGCATACACAAGCAACAGCTCCAACCCCAGCGGCGCAGACTGCAAGATTACCAGGGAAACTGCATCCCGGTGGAAGGAATCAGTGAATTCCAAGTACAGTATGGGGAGTTCAGTGAAAAGCTCCCCCTCACCATTATCAATGGCAAACTCCCAAGCCTCCTGGGCATGGACTGGTTCAGAACCCTGGGCATGGGATTCACAGGCGTCCGGAATGTACGAAGCACCCTGAGGGATGACTTGATGCAAGAATTCCAGGACATCTTCGAATGGCTTGGCAAGTATGTGGGGACTCCTATTTCATTCAACCTTAACCCCAATATTGCCCCCATCAGATTAAAGCCTAGGATGGTACCTTTTGCCCTGAAACCCAAAATAGAGGCCAAACTGGACAAGTTAATCAAGCAAGGGGTGCTGGTGCCAGTCGACCATGCCTGGTGGGAGACCCCAATAGTGACCCCGGTGAAGCCAGATGGGTCTGTCCGCATCTACGTGGACTATAAGTGTACCATCAATAAGGCTCTCCAATAGAGCGCTTATCCAGTCCCAATTGTACACCATCTACTGCATTCCCTAGGCCCCGGCAGGATCTTTGCTAAACTTGATCTTGTGCAGGCGTACCAGCAACTGCCGGTCGATGGCGCTACAGCAGAAGTGCAGACGATCGTAACTCACAGAGGTGCCTTCAAATGCACCCGCCTGCAGTTTGGGGTTAGCATAGCCCCTGGCCTATTCCAAAGCACTATGGAGAAGCTATTGCAAGGG
This sequence comes from Coluber constrictor foxii, assembly GCA_038048745.1. NCBI lineage: Eukaryota > Metazoa > Chordata > Lepidosauria > Squamata > Colubridae > Coluber > Coluber constrictor. Next base: position 57,243,088 of record CM075961.1, on the reverse strand, counting down.
ATCCCCGGCGTGGTTCCCTATTTCGATGATGTACTCGTCACCGCAGAAGACGAACAACAACTAAGGGGGAGGCTCAGACAAGTCCTAGAAAAATTCAGAAAATTCAAAAATTCACTCAGGGTGAAGCACAACAAGTGCATGATTGAGTTCCTAGGGTACAGAGTAGACGGAAACGGCATACACCCCACCGAGAGCAAAATCAAGGCAATCCAGGAAGCCCCAACCCCAAAAGACAAGGCGGAACTTCAGGCATTCCTGGGACTTTTAAATTTTTACGCAATATTCCTGAAAGACAAGGCAACAGTGGCTGAACACCTGCATAGACTGTTAGCTAAAAAGTCCACTTGGAAATGGGGAAAGGCCGAAGCCATGGCATTCGCGAACGTAAAGAAACTGCTGTCAGCCAAAAGCTTTCTAATACAGTACAACTCTACGCTTCCCCTTGTTTTAGCTTGTGATGCATCTCCTTTCGGCGTGGGGGCCGTCCTAAGCTATAGACTGCCAAACGGCCTAGAGGCACCCATTGCCTACTACTCCCGGACACTCTCCAGCACCGAGCGGAATTATAGCCAGTTGGACAAAGAGGCCCTCGCAGCCATCTCGGGAGTAAAGAAATTCCACGAATACCTCTTCGGAAGGGACTTTGACCTAATCACTGATCATTGCCCACTCTTGGGTCTCATCGCAGGAGACCGATCAACACCGACAGCCCTATCACCCAGGATGACACGCTGGGCCATCTTCTTCACAGCCTATTCTTATCGCCTGGTACATCGACCAGGGGCAGACATGGGCAACACCGACGCACTCAGCCTATGCCCTCTACCAGACAAACTAGAAGACCCCACACCTAGCATCCCAATCCTGCTGATAGTCGTATTAGACTCGGGGCCCATCACATCAGAAGAGGTGGCGAGAGTTTCAACTAAGGACCACGTGATCCGGAAGGTCGCATGTTGGGTGACGAGGGGGTGGCCAGAAAAGCCTGAGGGTGGGGAATTTAAACAGTATGCGAGAAAAAAGGATGAACTGACCGTGCAAGGAGGGTGTCTGTTATGGGGCGATTGAGGTGTTATCCTCTTGTGCCTAAGGGAGAAAGTTTTAACCATATTGTATGAGGGGCACCCTGGGATTGTTCGTATGAAGGGACTAGCCAGGAGCTATATCTGGTGGCCAGTCATGGACAAGAACATTACCGGGTGGGTAGGGAAGTGTCGGCCCTGCCAAGAATCTAGGCCAGACCCACCGACAGCACCGGTACGGGAGTGGGAGAGGCCCCAGGGTCCCTGGTCCAGAATTCACATAGATTTTGCTGGCCCGTTTCATAGTCAGACATTCATGGTTATAGTGGATGCATTCTCCAAGTGGCTGGAAATTAAACTCATGAAGGCCACTACCACCGACGCAGTAATCAGGGAGCTAAGACAGTTGTTTGCTACCCATGGGTAACCAGATGTATTAGTATCAGACAACGGCCCGCAATTCATGGCCACACAATTCGAGGGGTACCTAGCAGAATTGGGAATCAGGCACGTACTATCGGCCCCATTTCATCCGGTCAGTAATGGACAAGCTGAAAGATTCATGAGGATGGCCAAGGAAGCCTTATCACTTTTAGACCCCGGGAACTGGCAGGAAAGAATAGATCGATTCCTAACAGCCCAGCACACTACCCCCTGTACCGTGACAGGCCGAAGCCCGGCGGAGTTGTTAATGGGAAGGAAACTTCAAGGAGTCCTGGACAGATTAAACCCCAACTACTCACCCGATAGTTTCAAGGAGGGTGAGAGGAAACTCAGGGAATTGACTATAGGGACTCCAGTTTACGCCAGGAACTATGGGAAGGGCCCACTGTGGGAATCGGGAATAATTACAGAAATAAGGGGGCCCAAATCATATAGGGTAGATATGGGGGATGGGAAGGTCTGGCGCAGGCACATAGATCAGTTGAGGAAGCGAATAGCCAGACACTGAGGAAAACCTCAACGAGCCGTTCTCTGACTACCAACCAGGAACACAATCTAAATCAACCCCGAGTGTAGTGGTGGACTTAGCTGTCGAGTCTGGCATCCAGCGCCACCCCATCAAAGACGATCGGCCAGCTGGAGAAGTCGCCGCCCACGACGAAGTCGAGGAGATTCCATTGGCGGAGCAGGGAGAGACAGGGAATCCCTCCGACCTGCTCGACGCCTACCCTCCGACTGAACTGCGCAGGTCAACCAGGGTACACACACGCCATGGTCACCTGAGAGACTTTGTATGCAAATTCGGACCTAAGTGACTTCTGGGAGGGGAGGGGTGTTATGTAAATAAGTTATCTTGGCGGGAAGTTTAAACTAACTGACCATCAGCTGATTGGCTGACCACCACAGCTGCAAGGTATATAAGGGGAGCTGTTTCCCCGGATCAGTCGCTGTGTTCTCACCCTACAATAAAGAGCTGTTGACACACACTGCCTGGCTTGCTGCGTCCTCAGTCACCCGACTTAACAATCTTCTTAAAAATTTCCAGTGTTGGGGCATTCACAACTTCTGCAAGCAAGTTGCTCCACTTATTAATTGTTCTAACTGCCAGGAAATTTCTCCTTAGTTCTAAGTTGCTTCTCTCCTTGATTAGTTTCCACCCATTGCTTCTTTTCCTGCCCTCAGGTGCTTTGGAGAATAGCTTGACTCCCTCTTCTTTGTGGCAACCCCTGAGATATTGGAACACTGCTATCATGTCTCCCCTAGTCCTCTCTTCATTAAACTAGACATACCCAGTTCCTGCAATCGTTCTTCATATGTTTTAGCCTTCAGTCCCCTAATTGTCTTAGTTGCTCTTCTCTGCACTCTTTCTAGAGCCTCAACATCTTTTTTACATCGTGGCAACCAAAACTGAATGCAATATTCCAAGTGTGGCCTTACCAAGGCATTATAAAGTGGTATTAACACTTCACGTGAGCTTGATTCTATCCCTCTGTTTATGCAGCCCACTGCTTTTTTGGCAGCTGCAGCACACTGCTGGCTCATATCTAAATGATTGTCCACTAAGGCTTTGTTTATTCATTAGATTTTTATTCTGTTGAACATACCACTGTCTCCTTCATTCCCAACTCTCCATAACACCTATTCTGTGAGATAGATTTGATTGACAGAGTGCCAGATTTCTTTGGAATATATATTTGCTTCATTTTAAATGATAGTTGAAAACAATTGTATTGACCAGGAGTCTGTAAAGCTTCTCAGTCATCCAGGACATGGTTGTCCCAAAAGTGCTTTTTCAGGAGGCAACTGGACTTTCTTCTTTTTTTCTTTGAAGACATTTTACTTCTCATCCAAGAAGCTTCTTCCCTCACCATCTGACTGGATGGTGGGGTATGGAAAGATTTATATTCCTTGCAGACAGCTGGTCATTTGCATCCTTTTACATCTTCGAAGAAAAACAAGAAAATGTGTGTGAAAGTTTTCCTTATTTATTTATCATATTGATTAACCAATCTAAGTTTGCTGGGAGGGATAGAATAATGTAAGCAGAGTCACAATGTCACAGTCACAAAACAAGGCCCTTGCCTTGTCTACATTTCATGTTGCAGGCCTGATACGGAGCTTGCACTTTGAGTCATGATTAAAATCAGGGGCTGGTAGTCTTTGACTTACGACCAGTCACTTAGTGACTGTCCAAAATTACAATGGACCTCATGGGAGCATTTATGATTTGGATTCAGTTGCCCCATCCCCAGTCACATGACCGCATTTTAGGTGCTTGACAACATTGCCGTATTTGCTGCCCTTCGCAGTGTCTCACAATTATGTGACCATATTTTATGGTAGTTTGATGCAAGGGTGAAATCTACATACCTTCCCTACTTGGTTCGGAAGTGTGTGCATCATATGCAGGCGTCATGTGTGAATTTGGACCCTCTGCACATGTGCAGGTGGTAAAAAATAAGTTACTTCCTGGTTAAAACCAGAAAGTAATGACCAGGGGTGGGTTCTACTTACCTTTAGTACCAGTTTGCAGCGGGGCTGCGCACGCTCTTCTGCGCTGCTTCTGCGCATGCGCAGAAGCATTTTGATGATATCAGGGTTGGTGGGTGGAGCCTCCCGCCGGTTTTACTACTGGTTCTATAAAACCAGTGCGAACCGGGGGCAACCCACCACTGGTAACGACGTCCAGGCAGGAGCCTTGTGCTGCCGCCGCTACCAGTTCTCCAAACCACCTGCTGCCGCCACTACTGGTGCACCCGAACTGGTATGAACTGGTAGCATTTCACCCCTGGTTTGATGAAAACCAACATTTATTTCTTTTTTTGGCAAAATCATTGGTTCACTTAATGCCTATGGCATTCATTTAACAACACCACAAAAAAGGTTGTAAAAATCAGATCGGTCATGTGACTGATCCACTTTACGACCATAACAAGTTATGACTCTGATGGGCATGCGCCCTTACAGTTGTAACTTAAAGCCTACATTAGACAATTAAGACATGAAAAAAATGAAATGCACAGGTGGACCTCAATTTGCAACCATTAATTAATTAATTAATTAATTTAATTTTTTTATACTGCTCTTCTCCCGAAGGACTCAGGGCGGTGAACACTCAGAATAACATACATATAATTTGAAATAAAATTAATTTAAAATAATAATACTCCGCGTAGAGTTTAGATAAGCTGAAAATTTATGCCGGTCCAGCTTGTTGAAATAGAAAGGTCTTCAAGGCACGACGAAAAGTACGGAGATCTGAGATCATTCATATCCTTGGGGGTATCCTGTTCCATAGGACAGGTGCCCCCACAGAGAAGGCTCTTCTCCTGGGAACCACCAGCCAACATTGCTTTACTGACAGTACTTTGAGGAGGCCCACTCTGTGGGAGCATACTGGTTGGTGGGAGGTTATCGGTTGCAAAAGGTGGTCTCATAGGTACCCAGGTCCTAAGCCATGGAGCACTTTAAAGGTAAGAACCAGCATCTTGAAGCTCACTCGGAAGACCACCAGGAGCCAGTGCAGCTCGCGTAGGAGAGGTGTTACATGGAGCGCCATGTCGGTCCCATAATCACTCGTGCGGCCACATTCTGGACCAGTTGGAGCCTCCGGGTGCACTTCAAGGGTAGCCCCATATAGAGAGCATTACAGTAGTCCAGTCAGGAAGTGACAATGGCATGAGTAACTGTGTGTAAGGAGTCCCAATCTAGAAAGGGGCACAATTGGCGAATTTAGTGACTGTTCAAAGTTACAACAGTGCTAAAAAAAAGTCACTTATGATCATTTTCACCTTACAACCCTTACAGTATCCCCAGGGTTACATGACCAAAATTCAGGCACTTGGCAACTGGCAGGTATTTGTAACAGTGGTACTATCGGGGGTCATGTGGTCACTATTTATAACCTTCCCAGCTGGCTTCCAATAAGCAAAGTCAGTGGAGCCAGATTTGCTTAATGACCACATGTTTCATTTAACAACTGAAGTGATTTGCTTAACAACCAGGGCAAAACATCTTATAACAAGGCAAAACTCATTTAATCACTGCCTTGCTTAACAATGAAAATTTTGGGCTCAATTGTGGTCATAAATCGAGCACTTTCTAATCTAATAATTATTGCCAGACTTTCTCTAATAATGCTCTTTTAAGGTCATAAGTGTGAAAAATGGTCACAAGTCACTTTTTTTCAGTACCGTTGTAACTTCAAACTGTCATTAAATGAACTATTGTAAGTCATGGATTATATCTGTACTGTAATATCACCCATCGTAACTATTTTGAAAAACCTAATTTATGGTTTTTCAACCTAATTAGGAACATTAATCCCGCTGATAGAGTCAAGGGATGGAAGTCATTTTTTTCACCCTAGAGACCAGTCTTGGCTGACCCATAACCAAGAGTACTTGGCAGGGGTCTGTCTCCAAAATGTTCTCAGTTTGGATTGATCATCCTGCAGAGGAGTCAAAGTTCTATTTAAACTATTTAAGATAATTTCGCTCGAATACTATAATGGTTATTACTACTGGGTTTTTTTTTATTATAACATTGTTAATTTTAGATAAATATTAATATTTGTAGGTCTATTGTTATACTTTTTGGTTACAAGTATTGGGTTTCTTTTGTTTGTTCTTTTTTTTCTTTCTTTCTTTCTTCTTTTTTCGAAATTTCTTCAATTTAGGATTTGAATACATAATAATTTTTGCTTTTCTTGTTATAAATTTTTTTTTTTCTTTTAAAATTTGTAGCGGAAGTCAGGGGAGGGATGGGGAGGGAAGGGATGGGGGTAGAGGGAGGTAGGGTGAGGGATTGGGAGGGGGGGTTGGGGAGGGGGGGAAATGAAAAAAATTTTGTATTGTAAAACTTTTTCAATAAAAATAAATAAATAAATAAATAATCCCTAAATTAGGTTTTTCAAAATAGCTACGATGGGTGACATTACAGTACAGATATAATCCTCGACTTATAGTAGCTCATTTAATGACTATTTGAAGTTACAATGGCACTGAAAAAAAGTGACTTGCGGCCACACTTATGACCTTTGCAGCATCCCCATGGTCATATGATCAAAATTCAGACGCTTGGCAAATGACTCACATTTATGACGATTGCAGTATCAAGTGATCGCCTTCTCTGACAAACAAAATCAATGGGGAAGCCAGATTCACTTTTAATAACTGTGCTCCTAACTTAACAACTGCAATGATTCACTTAAAAACTGTGGCAAGAAAGGTGGTAAAATGGGACAAAAATTCACTTAACAAATGTCTCAGCAACATAAATTTTGGGCTCAATTGTGGTCGTAAGTCGAGGACTACCTGTATTTCATAGTTCCTTCCTCTGGTTATATTAAAAGCTACCATTTGGTGACTAATTTGGGAGAAGCCGTGAGCTACCTTTAAGGCTTGGGCATTTGTACAGATCCTGAGGACTGTGGTTGTTCATATCTATAGCAACTACCTTCAGTGTATTTGAACAGGATATATTTCTTTTTGCCTAATCCGGTGGTGGTGAAGAGAAATTCTGCATGTATAGAATGGAGGCTCACTGTTAGGAAATAAGTATTACCTATCTTGTTGGGTTGGCAATATATAAACCATCAATATAGCTTTAAGACTGCTGTATTGCGTCATACTGTGTCCTGATTGATTAGTTCTGTAGCCAATCTCCTTAAGAGGGAACTAGAAACATGGTTTGTTTCTCTTTGCTGTTCTTGCTCTCTGATATCTCTGTATGCTACTGTTTGCAAATCCAGAAGAACTGTTTATTGTGAATGACTATGACGACTGGTAAGAAGACTTTGTTATTACACTTTGTTATTTGCTATCTTCTGCTTTATATGTGTATGACCTGGACTATTTACTGTGCCTTACTATTTCCTGAAAGTAAACACAACTCAGTGTATCTGTGTATTGACTGTGTTTATTCGTATCTACTCTCAATCACTTTCATGTGTACATCCTTGCTATTCAAGAGTTACTCTGTGAATTCCTTAACGTTGGTTATGGGCCCAGGATACCGAGAATTAGTGTGAATACACAGCACCATATTCAGACAGCTGTTTTTGTGGTTTATTGTCCAAGTGAAGAACAGTCAACCAGCATATCACAATTCTCATACACTGGATATCAGCATTCACCTGTTCTGGAACCTCTTCCAAGCCCGGGGCAGGCTACAGACTGCTGTAGTGAAGGAAAGGGCAGAGAGGAAGGAGAAGAGGAGAAGGAAAAGCAATCCTTCCATGCCATCATAGCACAGCCCTTTCAGGCCATTCACAGTCAAGGAATACCTGTAATTAAAATGTAACATAACTGGAGGACATTGAATTGGGAAAAAACCCCTACTACATTTGTGTAGTAATGATGTAAGGGAAGAGCTGTTTTTCTCAATTCTTATTACCTTATTTTTAGAATCGTAACCCAAATTTCAACTTTCCAGACAGATTCAGCATTGAGTTCCACCCTAGCATCTAAGCCCAATTACCAGATCTTGTTTAGTTTTGGTTTTTTTCCCCACTTCCTCATTGCTTAAAAAGCACAGTGAATACCACAAAATTGCACACAAATAGTCCTTGACTTACACCACCAACTGGGATCAGAATTTCCATAGCTAAGCGAGGCCCAACTGATTTTTTTTTTTGTTCTGGTTGTTAAGTGAGTCACATGAAATTTTATGAGCTTTGCTATGGCTGCTAAATGAACCACTGCATTTGTTAAATGAATCATGCAGTCGTGAAGCCAATCCCACTTCCTTCATTGACTTTGATTGTCGGAAGCTGGCTGGGAAGGTCATAAATAGTGACCACATGATGTTGCAACATGCTAGTTGCCAAGCACCCAAATTTTGGCCATGTAACCCTGGGGTTGCTGAGACAATTGTAAATGTGAGGACTGCTGCTCATAAGTCACTTTTTTCAGTGCTGGTGTAATTTCAAACAGTCACTAAATGAATGGTTGTAAGTTGAGGACTACCTGTATTTGAAATGGATACATTAACATTTTCAACTCAATGTTGGGTAATTCAGTTTTCAAAAATTGAGATTTCCTATCACATAAAATGTGGGCTGTCTTTTTCTAACCTCCTTTATGGTGATGCTGAACGGAAAGATCTAAAACTCTTTTTCTTCCTCCATGCCACAAACCTTTTTTTTTTAACAGCTCGTTAAAATATCCTAGATATAGCTTTTTACCTGGCATCTCTTCACAAATCTCTTTGCACCTTTTGGCTATTGCATGGTTCATTTGTGCAGATTTCTTAGAACTTTAATTAATACCTCACTGTGGCTCCAGTAAGCAAGGGTCGGATTATCTTTCAATCTCCCATTATTAAGCCCTGCTGCAGGGGACTGCAGGAGCCCTGGCTACTACTTGGTGGGCAGCAAGGAGATCTGACTGCCCATCTGCTCTCTCTGCCCCCTCTTTGACGTAGTTCTTGTTTAGCCAATTAAATTTGTACAGTGCCCAGGCTGTCTGCAACACAGTCTCATTCAGTGGCATTGTGGATAATTTAAAAGGTTGACTCAGTGAGACCTGACATTTATCTTTCATATAATGCAGCTGAGTGACCCTTTACCTGGACTAAGGGTGATATGATAACGGTATTGCAATATCTTAGGGGCTGCTACAAAGAAGAGGGAATCAAGCTATTCTCCAAAGCATCTAAAGGCAGGAGAAGAAGCAGTGGAAATTAATCAAGGAGAGAAGCAACTTTAGAACTAAGGATAAATTTCCTGATGGTTAGAACAATTAATCAATGGAAGAGCTTGCCTTTAAAAGTTTTGTGGCAACACTGGTCCACAGAAAACCACTGGCTTGCTCTAACACTTGTAGTGTTCACTTAACAACTGCAGCATTTGCTTAATAACCGCCGCAAAAAAGGTCATGAAATCAGATAGATTACATCAGGGGTCCCCAGCCCCTGGGCTGTGGCCCACTATTGGGCCATGCCCTATTCAGAATTGGGCTGAGTGAGTGGCTGGAGTGTGGGTGTATGCCAGCTCACCATTCGCGTGGGCCAGTTCCCATTTCCCCCCTCCCCCATCAGGCTGCCGAGGATGTATAAATTTAAAATATTTATATAGAACTTCCTCTTGAAACTGTTGCAGCATTGAAATAGCAGCTTCAAGAAACCCCATCATAGTACTGCTTGGGAATGTTGTTGCACTGGTCAGGAAACTTACCCAAACTCATGGCATGGCATAGATATAGGACAGTGATGGCTAACCTTTTTGCCATCGCGTGCCAGGAGGAGAGGGGAGGGTCACATGCATGCATGGCCACACCCATAATTCTACTGGTTTATATAACTCTGCCCCCTCACATGCGCACGCGACACACCCTCCCCCTGCTCCGAGCACGCAATGGCCCAATAGGCTCATTTTTCTTTCACACCTGGCTCCAGGAGTCTGGGGAGGGCAAAAATGGCTTTCCCCACCCCTCCGGAGGTCCTCCGGAGGCCAAAAATGGCCCATTTTCGGCGGGACTGAAAGTTGTTAAATAGGTCATTTTGTCCTCCGGAGGACCTCCAGGCAGGTGGGGAAGGCCATTTTCGCCCTCCTCAGACTCCTAGAGAGGCCCTAGAGGCTGGAGAACAGCAAAAGACGAGCCTTCCTGTCCCACCAGAAGTTGTTAAATGGGCTGTTTTCGGCCTCCATAGGGCCTCCGGGGGGGGAGTCATTTTCGCCCTCCCCAGACTCCTAGAGAGGCCCTGGAGCCAGGTGAGAAAGAAAAACTTGCCTTCCCCAGCCCGCCAGACCCTCCGGAGGCAGGAAACAGGCTGTTTCCCTACTTCTGGTCGACCCAGAAGACCTGAAAATCAGTTGGCCAGCGCGCACATTTGCACCAGAGCTGAGCTCATGTGTCCACTGATATGGCTACGCATGCCACCTGTGGCACAGATGTCATAGGTTCGCCATAATGGATATAGGAAGAACCTGTGATATCCTGCCCAGGGATGGGTTCTACTTACCTTTACTACCGGTTTGCAATGGGATCGTGCGAGTGAAGCAAGTGTTACTTCTGTGCATGTGCAAATCGCTTCTGATGATGTCAGGGTCAGTGGGCGGAGCCTCCCGCCAGTTTTACTACCGGTTCTATAGAAACCAGTCCAAACTGGAGACAACCCACCACTGATCCTGCCAAGCCTAGAATACAAGCTGGCACCAGGCGAATATGTCTCATTCATATTCCCCTGCCAACCTCTAATTTACCTGTTCCTAATGTAAAAGTGATCATTTTGCTGAAGATTATTCTTAGTATGCTGATTCTAAAAATCCACATTTAGAACAGGGGCTAATTGTAAGGAGATTGCAGTCCACTGTTAATTACTGGTCAAGTTTATGGATTCTATATTATTTGCTGTTTGTTAGGCTGGTCAGAAAGAATGCTGTTTGAGATGGATCTCGATCTGATCGAGGGCAGAGAAATCCGGATGGTCTATTCTGCCAGGATGATGATTGATACATTCATGGGGTACACAATACCTGCTTTAATCTGTCCTCTGATGCTATTTTCCCACCATATAATCCTCCCCCACCCCCTACTCTGGACTGTTTTTATGATGTAGTGTCTCATCTGTTTTATTTAGTGAAATGTAGACTTCAACATTCAGAATTCCCCAGCTATGCTGGTTGGGGAATTCTGGGAACTGAAGTCTATACATCTTAAAATTGATAAGGTTAAAAAACACTGATTTAGCTAATGCTGCTAAGAGAAGTATGTGTTTTTGCCACAAAGGAACTTCAAATCAAGGAACTGTATGGTAAAACAAAAGGATTAGGATCAGTTGTAAATCTGTTCGAAGAATCATCCAGATGTCTAGAAAATGGTGGCAGAAAGGAATGTCCTCAATTTATGCTTCCTCCAAGGAACTGGTAAGCAAAAAAAATATAGTTTAAAAAGAAAGCTATCTCGCTTAAATGATCAAGGGCTATATTCATTAGGCAGGGCATACTTATTGTAAGAGAAGCAAGTTTTATATGGGATGCAAGTTTACATGTTCTTCATAGCTGTGGATACTATACTGTATTTAGTACAAATCCTCAGATAACTGCATGGTGTATGCAGTAGATGCTCAAGAGAGAAGCTTTAATTTAGAGAAGCATTAGCAGAAATTGCCTATCAAAATCTTTCTGCTTAGAAAAGAGTATTCTGTTCTCATAAAGCTTTGCAGTTTAATACACAGACTTGAGATTCCCAGTGCTGACAAGATGTCTCCTTGCTATAGTACTATAGCATGAAACTGTCACCAAAAGGGATACTGATTCTTGCATCCTTGAACCAAGGGCTACCTCCTTGACATTGGGAGACAGGTTAAGATCCATATTTACTTCAAAAAAGGTGGAGGTTACTGCTCGTTTTGGAAAAGAATACAGATGCTTTGAAGAGCAAAAGGGATGCTTGAAGCATCTGAATAGCAGAGTTGGAAGGAAGCATCTTTGGAGATCTGCTCACGCAGGAAGCCCTACACCATGGGTCCCCAACCCCTGGGCATCAGCCAACTATAGGGTATGAGCTGCTTAAAACTGCACACATGTACATCCTCCCTTGTACGAGCAGCAGATGCACATACACTCCATTTTTGTGAAGAGTGGGCGCACTCCTGAAAATGGAGCTGCATGCACGCACGTGCTTGCCCACCACTTGCGTGGAGCCATCCCTTCCCCCCACCTCCAGTCCACAAAGCTAGAAAGGTTAGGGAACTCTGCCCTATTCCATTTCAGACAAATGGTTGTCTAATCTCTTCTGCAGAGTTTAAAGCTTTGGAAGCCTGGAAGTGGACATCACTTCAGACTTGAAGAGAGAGGAATGGTTCAAAGTACATGGAAATGCCCACTTTGCACATATCAGAAATCTTTGAACCAAACATGGATTGGGCCAAAGCTGTGAAGGGTGGTAGGATGAGTTTAGGAAAACATACAGGCACCATAGAAAAAGAATGGCCTACAGAAGTTATAGGAATGTTGCTACATATTCCAAAGGATCTTTTCTCCTTGAGTCTAACTTGCTCCACTCTGACTTGAGTGAACACAACACCCTTGAAAAATGGAGACTGCATCACTGAGACCCCATTAATAACAAAAGTAGGTTCCTATAATAAGAGAAATTAAGATTAGGAGATATGACTTTTGACTATGCTTTTTAAGACAATCAAATGAAACCAATCTAGCTATATATCAGAAGAATAGTACAGTCAGCTAGGATGGGAATGGGAGAGGCAGATGGTGGAAATAATACGGTGAGCATTATTCAGTTTATTTCTCTTTGGCTCAGGGCCTTTGCCGTGCTTTCCCTGCCACAAACACTTCTTGGCAGTTCTTTTTTTCCTACCAAAATGGTGCTTTCATATCACCCCACCCCATCCCTGAGGCAGCTTAATATTGTCCTTAGTTGTTCTGATATCAATATAGCTCCCCCCAACCCACTTTACAAATTTGTATATAGTGAGCCAAGTCAAAATCAAACCAACTTTATGACTGGCTTCACACATTAAATCCAGTATAATTAGACCAGAGTTGGCTGGGTTCCCATAGCACACAAAGTCATAAATTAAGAATTCTAACTGGGGTAGCTGCATTTGAACAAAATAGTAAACCACAAATCACAACTTAAGAAAGGAACAAACTATATTGTAGTTTCCTGTGATAAATAAAACCTTTCTTGGCCCTGTACAGTACCTTAAGATACTGCTATCTTTTAAGGCATGGGGCAGTTTCGGCTTTCCTTTCCAATTTGAATGATTCCTTTCCTTTCAGTTTCCCACCTGAACTTGCCCTTCCCCCAAAATACAGATCGTGCCTTTATTTCTAAAAGAATCAAAACAAGAAGTACCGCAGTACTTTCATCTCATTCTTTGAAGAGGCAAAGTATCATTCTGTTCTAAGTATTTTTCAAAGTCCACATTCTGGATAGGGAGGTCTATTGGTTTGAAAGAGGGGATTATCTAAATCAGAGTTCCCCAACCTTTCTGTGTTTGTGGACCGGCAGGGAGGGGAGAGGGGATTGTGCACACAAGCGGTTGGCAAGTGTGGATACTCACATGTGAGCTCACCTGCTGCTTCTGTGGCCCGGTTCCGAACAGTTCATAGCCCAGTAGTGAGCCGCAACCCAGGAGTTGGGTAACCGTGATCTAGGGTAAACCATGATCTAGGGAACAATCCACTCTCACAGAGGGGGAGACATAAGACACCACCTATCTCCTGCCTACCACAGTCCTTTTAGTAGTTCCAGCAAGATCCCACACCTATTTGCACTCTGATTAAGTTGATCCTGAGGGCACAGATAAACCTCCACGTGGCCTCAATGGCTCTCAGAGAGAGTGTTAACAAGCAGATGACTGTAAAGAAATATGATCCTTTAATTCCCCCCCACCCCACCTGCAATCCATCAGAACCAATCCTTCCAGACTCCACTCCCACCATCACCACCATCCTGCTAGAACTGATGAAACTTCTGGGATGAAAAGTGAAATGTCTTCATGAAAAAACAAAGAAAGACCAGTTGCCTTTGGAAAAAGCATCTTTGAGACAACCTTGATCTGGATGGCTGAGAATCTCCATAAACATTTATAATTCAAGACCTTTCCCATCTTGGGTTTCCCTCTGTTGGTTCATTTTCCTCCTCAACTTTTTCATATGTGAAATTCATCTCTCGTATAAGGCAGAAGTCTCTACCAGCAGAGGAAATGTGATTCTTCAGGGCCAAGAAAAAGTAAATATTGCGTGTGATACCAGAAAGGGCACAGAGAGTTGAAGCCAAGATCATGGGAAATAGCAGAAGTTTGGAGAAATGTCTCTTGCTCAGCTGCCAGGGGGAAGTTGTGAGTAATTCTGGAACTGTACACCACCATCATGGTCTGTGAGTGAATAGGAGGACGTTTGTGGGAGTCGCTTCCCTTACTACAGCTATCAAGGAGTTGAGCGTGCTCATTCTGATATGTAGGTCAGGCCAAGCCTCACAGCTGCAGCTGATCCAATTTGCTGATGATATGTGTATGCAAGAGAGATGGACGAGACTCAAATGACAGAGAGGGAACCCAAAGATTCCTTTCAGTAGCAGCCTACTCTAAACAGCCTTGAATTCAAACTTATCTCCAAGACTGCATTGGATGCCCTTCTTCCCCGCACCAGATAAAAGGAAGCTGTTTCTAAGGGTTCCATGCTGAGGTAAAAGCATTCTATACATTCACAGGTTGTTTTTGCCCAATATTTATAATTTTTCAGGACTATTTGATATTAAAAACAAGCCATACAGATGAATTCTGACCCACCGAATCTTTGCTTCCCTGTTCAGCTTATTTAGTACTGTTATATCTGCAGACATCCAGATGACCATAAGTTAGCAGCAAATATTACCGTGTTCAGCATCTCTTTGCTGCCATTTAAAGGTTATCCAAGATTTGCCACCCAAATATCCTCCCTAGCCTTATCACAGTGATGGCTAACCTTTTTACCATTGCATGCCAAAAGTGGGGGGAGCACAGGGGAGTCGCGTGTACATGCACCCACAACCATAATTCAATGTTCCCCCGGGCCCCATGCATGCACGCAGAATCCCCCTGAGCTCCCCCACCCGGCTTTTGGCATGCAACAGCAAAAAGGTTACCGGTGGGTCCAGGAGGCCCGTTTTCCGTCCTCCCCAGGCTTCAGAGGCTTTCTTGGGCCCTGGGCAGGGCAAAAATGGCTCCCCATTCCCCCAGAGGCCCTCTGGAGGGTGGAAATGGCCCATTTCCCATCTTCCAGTGGGCCCAGAAGGACTGAAAATCAGTTGGCGCTGAGCTAGGGCAACTCTCGGATGCCCATAGATATGGCTCAGTGTGCCACCTGTGGCACGCATGCCATAGGTTCGCCATCATGGCCCTATCATATCCTGGTATTATTAAATTGTTCTCCTTTCAAGAACTTAGAATAATGCACTTCTTTCTGTCTAATCATCGCAGCCCTGTGAAAATGAATAGGCTGAAAAATAAAGGCTGACTTAATTTAAATAATGATTTTCCAGTGATTGCATGTCAGATTTGTAAATGGCTCTTTTTGGTTTAATTCAACGCCACTGGTGGGATAAAAGGAAAGTGAAGGCTGGAATTTGTTTATACGAGTTCTTTGTCTTGCTTTTCTTTTCTTTTCTTTTTATCAAATGGACAGGTAAAGCAATGATCTCTAAAGCAAATTTTACAATAAAATTTTAGAATAAAATTTTAGAATAAAACGCAAATTATTGCAACTTTTTAAAATTGCACACAAATTAACTGAGGGTGAAAATTTCTAATAAACTCTGGCCAATACACTACTTTTAGTTATACAATTTGGGATGAACACCCTTGGAATGGTGTGGGAGTAAGAATGAATTTCCAGAGAAAAATTGAAGACTACAGGAACCAGGAGGACCACTCTGGTGACCCTGAGAACATAGATAAATCTCCAAGTGCCTCAACGACCCTGTAAAAGGATGCAAATGACCAGCTGCTTGTAAGGAATATAAATCCTTCTATTCCCCAGCATCCAGTCAGAGCTGAAAAAGCTTCTTGGATGAGAAGTGAAACATCTTGAAAGAAAAAACAAGGAAGTCCAGAAGTTAATATATAAATGTGGCACTCTCTCAATCAAATCTACCTCACAGAATAGTTGTTAAGGGGAGGTGGGAATGAAGGAGACAGTGATATATTCAATGGAATAAAAATTTAATGAATAAACAAATAAATGCGTGGAAGCACTGAAAGGACTTCACCTGGCACTTAAAATATGTTTTTTAAAAAGGTGAACATGCTGTAGCATAGTTCCCAGAAAGATAACTATCTCCCAAATGTTGCAGCATAAGCAATAAAATGTCTGGCGACTTCTTCAGAGCTAACAAATTTATTATGACGTAAGTGTTTGTGGCATTCTACTTTATAAGAAGATCCTTCTTTATTAATGTTTCAAGAGAAGGCCTTCCAAGGAAGACCTTAAGTGATGGGCAGGTGCTTGTTAACAAATTCATGAAGGATAATGCTGCCAGAAGCTATTAACCATGATGGCTGCACATTACATCCGGTAGCAATAGCTGCCTCTGAATTCCAGTTGCTGGACAACACAGGAAGACAGTCCTATGGCTCATCTCCTGCTTGAGCAGGGGGTTGGACTAGAAGACCTCCAAGAGCCCTTCTATTGAGTTCTATTGAGTTCTACTCTCATTGATTGACACCACAGTGGTGAGATTTAGTGCATTTGTTTTGGATCTGGATTCTCATAGCAATATTTAACCTCTGCAATTTTTTTATTGTAATTTTTAGAATATAAACCTCTTTGCCCTGTGTAAGTGCTAAAAGTTGATGCACTTGATCTAATTTGACTAATTCAGATGTTTTGCAAGATAGATACGAGGCAGGAATGAAAGATTTTAGAATGAGAAGAGGAATTATCAGACAATGAACAGAGTGTGTTTGAGATAGCCTATCTGGTTGGTGGATAGGGTCTCAAAAGTTAGCAGGCAGGCGAGGGTTAATGCACTTTGGATGAATAGCATCTGCAGGGAAGAAAAGATGGTAAATACCTTTGTGTGAAGTGATACATCAGCTCTGGGTGAAAATGGATGGCTGTTTGTGTGAGCCTTGAATAGATACTGGATGAGCTCTTGTGATTGAAAATGTTTTCAGGCTTGAAGGGCTAGTAACAGACTTTACCACCAGCCACTCCCTGCCTGTGCCAGCTGTTGTCGGCACAGATTGTAGATTCTCAGCCCAGGCAAATTGTCAGATTGCCTGTAATTTGTTTGTCAAAGGGAGAGGTAAAGAGAGAGAGAGCGCGCACGAAGCAAATAAATACTCTTACTCATGCCCAGAACTCATGGCTTCGAGCAATCTCAGACATCAGGACGGCACTTGGAACCTGCTGCATTCTGAGTCAGGACATCAGCTGAAAAAACTGTCGAATAAATTGGAATTGGAATTTGGAAAGGAGTAGGAAGAAAAATATGGGAAAAAAATAAATATTTACAGGTAGTCCTTGATTTATGACCACCATTCAGCCCCAAATTTCTGTTGCTAAGTAAGACATTTGTTAAGTGAATTTTGCCCCATTTTATTTATTTATATATATATATATATATAAAATAAATAAATAAATAAAATGGGGCAAAATTCATTTAACAAATGTATATACCATTTGCCATGGTTGTTCAGTGAATGACTGTAGTTATTAAGTTAGTAACACGATTCTTAAGGGAATATGCCATCATTTCCCCATTGACTTTGCTTGTCAGAAGGTCACAAAAGAGGATCACATGACCACAGGACACTGCAACCATCATAAATATGAGTCAGTTGCCAAGAATTTTGTTCACATGACCATGGGGATGCTGTAATGGTCGTAAGTGTGAAAAACGGTCATAAGTCATTTTTTTCAGTGCCGTTGTAACTTTGAACAGTCACTAAACAAACTATTGTAAATTGAGGACTACCTGTATACGGTCTATAGCAGGGATCTCAAACTCAATTTAATTAAGGGACACATCAGGGTTGTGTTTGACCTCGGGTGTGGGGATGGCCAGGGTGGGCATGGCCAGCTCGACGTCACTCCTGTCGGGGGTGCCTGTGGCGGTCCAAGCACTCTGCCAGCAAAAATGGGCTCCCAAGCTCTGTTTTTGGTGTCACGGCCTCCTGCAACCCTCTGCCATTTTCATTGGCAGAAGATTGCAGGAGGCCGTGACAGAGGAAAACGGAGCTCGGGAGCATGTTTTCACTGGCAGAAGCACAGCGGGACGATCCGTTGTTTCCAGGGTGGTCCCGCAGGCCATATCTAAGTACCCAGCAGGCCAGATCCAGCCCCCGGGCCTTGAGTTTGACACCCTGGTCTATAGGTTTGTTAAGCACCTTCTCCAGATTGTTCTTCAATCCTTGATTGTTGTACGTTGTAAACCAATCCAGAACCCTTAAAGTTATAAACAGAATGTGGCTTTTGGTATCTGAATAAGTCTGTACAGCCAGGATTAACATCTAAACAATACAGGATTGTTTGTATTCTGTGCTACTTTAAAATATTCAAGCCTTTGTTTTTCCAAACGCTCAAATTCTGAGCTCAAATAGAAAGCAAGGACACAGAGCGTGTTTACCAAAAAGGAAGCCCAATTCTGTTTTATTTTGGCTCATTGTCAAGTTAAATGGGAACAGGACTAAATTCCGCTGAATTCTGCTGTTTTTATTAATATTATTATTCTATTGCAGTGATGGCTAACCCTTTTGCCATCATGTGCCAAAAGTGGGGGTAGTGGGGGGGGGATTATGCGCACACGTGCCCACACCCATAATTCAATGCATCCCGTCCCCACACACATGAGCGTGTGACCCCCCCACTCTCCCCCCTACTTTTGGCACATGATGGCGCAGTGGGCCCAGTAGGCCCATTTTTTTTTCCTCCCCAGGGTCCAGAACCTTACTAGGAGCCTGGGGAGGGCGAAAACAGCCTTCCCCACTCCCCCGGAGGCCCTCTGGAAGCCTAGAAACAGCCCGTTTCCCGACTTCTGGTGGGCCAGGAAGGCCTGAAAATCAGCTGGCCAGTGTGCAAATGTGTGCTGGACTGAGGTAAGGCAACGCTTGCGTGCCCACAGATATGGCTCTGTGTGCCACCTGTGGCACCCATGCCATAGGTTCGCCATCACCGTTCTATTGTATCCTTTTATAATGCATGTGGGCCTGTGATCCTTCAGTTTTGCTGAACTTCGGTTTCCAGTATTCCATATCCTGATCTTACTGGTAGGACTGCTGGCCAGAGGACTTCAGTGCAATATCTGGTAGGTTACAGGTTTCCTATTGGTATTAACCAGATAGAAGATCACACAGGAATAAATTCCAAAAAATTTTGGAGGAGGACAATAAAAAAAGCCACAGGCATCTCCTCAGGCAAAAAAAGAAAAGGAGCAAATGACATCACACACACAAGGATCATGGCCTGAACCAGAAAGGGAAAGAAAATGGAGGTTGGATTGATAGGAGAGAATATTTGTAGTTCAGGGTTCAGAATATGGGTCCTTGATGCTCTCTGAGTTTAGTGGTTTTCTTTCAGATGTTTCATCACCAAGCTAGGTAACATCATCAGTGCTAGACGTGATATCATCTAGCACTGATGATGTTATCTAGTTTGGTAATGAAACATCTGCAAGAAAGCCACCAAGCTTAGAGATCACCAAGAACTCCATGGAGGTAGGATTGAGGGACGTATGTTATTATTGTGACAAATGGCTCACAGTAGATTGAATTTTTTAAAGCTAAACAATAATGACTGGGAAGCTCATTAACTTCTCCAAAATCCATAAAACAATGAAGATTTGCTGGAAGCCATGGCTTTGGACCTATTGTCAAATATTACTAAGAAATCTTTTGTACTTTCTGAAAGATTGGGGCTCAAGTCTGGGTATGTATTTTTACAAGTTATCTTTCATTTATAAATCAAAACTAGACAATGTGAACAGAATAAGTCTACTATAGAGTCTGTTTTAAATAAGCAATAAAATCCTTAATCATAGTACAGGTAACCTTCAACTTACAACCTCAATTAAGCCCCAGATTTCTGTTGCTAAGTGAGACAGTCGTTAAGTGAGTTTTGCCAGATTTTATGACCTTTCTTGCCACAGCGTTAGTCAAATCACTGCAGCTGTAAATGTGATTAATTAAATGATTCTGGCTTCCCCGTTGACTTTGCTTGTCAGAATATCCCAAAACAGGATCATGTGACTGAGGGACTCTGTAACCATCATAAATATGAATCAGTTGCCAAGCATCCAGATTTTGATTGTGTCACCACGGGGATGCTGCAACGGTCATGTGAAAAATGATCACAAGTCACTTTTTTCAGTGCCGTTGTAACTATGAATGGTCACTAAACAAGCGATTGTAATTCAAGGACTACCACTATAAATGCAAAATGAGCTTTTGCATCATTTCTCTGGATTGTAACTTAGCATGGCAAAGGCATATTGGAATATGAATTAGCCTCTGTTTTCCCCACCCCACCACTTTTCTACTCTGTATCAAAAAAGAAGGAAATACTGGCCCAAACATTTTCAATGGGGGAGAATGAAGAGATAGGAAGGGCTAATGGATATGTGCAAGGGAGGCATGTTGATGGAGACAATGTCAGGAGGGTACCAGGTTTGCAACAGTTTTCTCAGATAAAACTTTCATTGCACAATTGGTCTGTGTAAAATCTTTGGAAGAGACGGTTCAGAAAGTACAAAAGCTTCTCTTTTTGAAACATTAAAGCAGCTGCATTTTGTCCAAATGTTTTGAAAGCTGCCCACAGCTTTCTCCTTATGCTTCCAGTGGTACATTCATTTCCCAGGATTTGTGGGGGGGGGGGGGAATGTTGTCTTCTTTTCAAAGCTAGCCGTGTTTTCTCAACTGCTTACCCCATCTTTTATTTTTAACCATGTAAAAAAAATTAAGGACGGAAAAACAGAGAAGCCACACAATGACTTTTGAACAGCAATACAGGGCAGCTTTGACCTACAAGAACCCTAGTGCTGTTTCCTCATCGGTATTTGACAGTGTCTTCTAAAATCTTTCAATCATTATTTGTCAGTGAGGAGAAAGCTCAAAAAAGCTATAATGGGAAATGGTCTTAGAAATGGAGCCTACCTTCATGCTATAAAACCTATCTCCTTATTCAACATGAGAGAGAGAGAAAGGAGACACGTAGCATTCATGTTGATAAGGAGAACAGGGATGTACAGTGTTGCACTTCACAGATTAATCCTCGATTTACAACAATTCATTTAGTGACCGTTCAAATTTGCAACGGCACTGAAAAAAGTGACTTATGACCATTTTTCGCACTTATGACTGTTGCAGAATCCCCAGGGTCATGTGATCAAAATTCAGAGACTGGCCCATATTTATGGCAGTTGTATTGGGTTGGGGGGGGGGTGAACGAAGGGAGGCTCAGCCAATCACATTGTCCAATAAAAGTTTGAAATTGTAGTGTCTCAGGGTCATGTGATCACCTTTTGAGACCTTCTGGCAAGCAAAATCAAAAAGGAAGCCAGATTCATTTAACAACCATGTTATTAATTTAACAACCACGGCGATTCATTTAACCACCATGGCAAGACAGGTCGTAAAACGGGGCAAAATTCACTTAACAAAATGTCTCACTTAGCAACAGAAATGTTAAGTGCTGCATTGTGGCCATAAGTCGAGGACTACCTGTATTTTCTTACAGTAACTTATGGACTGAAAACTACTTAGTTTTATTTTTTATTTATTTATTTTAAATCTCTATTCATTCTTTAGGCACTTCTGTTCCTGGCCAGTGTCTCGGGTTTGTGCTTTGCCATCAGTCTAGTTCTCATCTGCGTCTATCTGATCCGTTTTTGCTGCTGCAGTAATGAAGACGAGGAGGAGACGAAGACACAAAGGGTTTGCTGCGTCACCTGGAGCTGTGTGGCTGCGGTTATCATCTGCTGGTAAAGGAAGACCCCTTTCTGTAATAGCTGTCATTCCTGGACTAGAAATGTCATTTTCTATGAAATAGGCAACCAGGCGTTGAAACAGGTTCAGTGTTAGGAAAACACTACTTCAGGTTCAGCTGGTACAAAATGCAGCCACGTGGGTTGTGATGGGAGAATCCCGATAGTCCCATGTTACACCTCTCCTGCGCGACTTCCATTGGTTCCCGGTTGCCCTGTGGGTGAGATTCAAGGTGCTGGTGATGACCTATAAAGCCCTACATGGCTTAAGCCCAGGATATTTGGCGGACCACCTGCAGCCAGCAGCAACATCCCATCGCTGGGTTCGCGCCCATAGAGAGGGCCTGCTCAGGGTGCCATTGGCTAAACAGTGTCAGCTGGTGGCCCCGAGGGGTAGAACCTTCTCTGTGGGCGCGTCCACCCTCTGGAATCAACTCCCCTTGGAGCTCCGGTTGGCTCTTGACCTTCGCACCTTCCGCCGCGAATTAAAAACTTGGTTATTCAAGTTCCCCAGCCTAGACTGATGGGGTTTTTTATGGGTTTTTAAAATTTTATTCAGTTTTAACTCGTACAATGGTTTTGTGGATTTTGTTGTTGTGAGCCACCCTGAGTCCATTGGAGATAGGGCAGCATATAAGCTAAATAAAGTAAACAAACAAACAAATAAACAAACAAACAATAAAACCGACTGGCTGAATCCTCAAGACACATAATGCCCAGCTTGATTCTGCTTTAAAATAATTTTTGACAGATGTAAAGAGCTATATAGATAATCCTTGGTTGACAACCATTCATTTACCATTCAAAGTTACAATGGCGCTGAAAAAAGTGGTATGACTGCTTTACGCTTATGACTGTTGCCCCATGGTCACCTCATCAAAATTCAGACGCTTAGCAATTGGCTTGTATTTGGGACAGTTGCAATGTCTTGGGGAAGCCAGATTCACTTAACCATGTTACTAACTTAACGACTGCAGTGATTCATTTAACAACTGTGGCAAGAAAGGTCGTTAAATGGGGCAAAACTCACTTAACAACTGTCTTGCTTAGCAATGGAACTTTGGGGCTCAATTGTGGTCGTAAGGCAAGGATTATCTGTATTGCAGTCTTTAGACTCTGGATCAAGTAGCTTGAGGAGTTGGTAAGATCCAACCTGGTGGCTACATATCTCTATTCTCTTCAGCATGCTTTCACTTTCAGTCTTAGGACATGGTAGCCCATTTCACCTATAAGACAGCCTTCTTGCCCTTCTTGCCCTTTTTGGATAGAAAGGTCCCATTCTCTGGGGCCCTGTCTAAAACAGCCTTCTCCAAACTAATGGTTTCCAGATGTTTCAGGACTGCACCTCCCATAATTCTTAAATAACACAAGCAAAGACATATTGGCCAGGGAATTCTGGGAGTTGTATTCCCAATACATCTAAAGGACATGAATTTAGGGAAGGTTACTGTTAAACAGTGTTGGATTTCAACTCCCAGAATCCCCCATACTGGCTGGGGAATTCTGGGAGGTGAAGCTTACTCATCTTTAAGTTGCTAAGATGCAGAAAAGCTCATCTGAACCAACCAACCGTTTTCACTGAGGGGAATTGCATATGGAAAAATTATAGGCTATTATGACAATTATGACATCTGATGAAATTAACTAATCTGGGAGTGTACATATATTTGTGGTTCCATCTAAGAGTTTCCAGAGGGTGGCATTACATGTGGGCACTCCAA
The DNA here is from genome assembly GCA_038048745.1 of Coluber constrictor foxii. Classification (NCBI taxonomy): domain Eukaryota; kingdom Metazoa; phylum Chordata; class Lepidosauria; order Squamata; family Colubridae; genus Coluber; species Coluber constrictor. Next base: position 57,219,469 of record CM075961.1, on the reverse strand, counting down.
CACCTTGAGGTTTTTAAGAAGAGATTGCACAACTGTTTGTCTGAAATGGTATAGGGTCTCCTGCTTGAGCAAGGGGTTGGACTAGAAGGCCTCCAAGATCCCTTCCAACTCTGATAATCTGTTACAGGTAGCCCTTGATTTACAATCCAATTGGGACCAGAATTTCCATTGCTAAGCAAGGCAGTTGTTAAGTGAGCCGTACTTGATTTTATGACCTTTTTTGCAATGGTTGTTAACCAAATCACTGTTGAGTGAATCACATGGTCATTAACTAAATCCGCTGATTTTGCTTGTCGGAAGCCAGATGGGAAGGTCGCAAATGACAATTACATGACATTAAGACCTTCGTAATTAGTGAGCAATTGCCAAGTGCCCAAATTTTGATCATGTTATCCTGGAGATGCTGCACTGGTGCGAAAACCACTAGTAAATCAGTGATGTTGTAATTTCAAACAGTCCCTAAATGAATGGTTGTAAATCGAGGACTACCTGTACTACCAAGAGTTATCAAAGATTCCCTTTGTCCATCCAAAATTACCTAATTTTAAAGTAATCTCTGAATCCCAGGCAGTCATTAAGGACAATGATCAAAGAAAAATGGGAACTACGGTCTAAAACATTGGCAAGTAATAGATTGGGGTTCATCCAGCTGGCAGCACCTGGTCAATTTTGTTTGAGCTCAGATCTAGTTAGTATTTGAATGGGAGTTCTCCAGAGAATCCCAGGGCTTTGGTCTAGACTGGAAAATGGAAAAGGCTTGTTGGAAAAAAACCAGTGACACCATTTCCATACTGCTGCCAAGACAGTTAGATGGGAATGGCCATGAAGTCGCCAGCAGCTGAGCTCAACTGAAAGAGAAGTCTTGACTTTAGGTGAAGGAAGCACACATTAATCCTTTGCCAAGGTAATGATTTCACAAATAAGGGTCACACACAAGACAATGCTCCTCAGTGCATGCATAAATCTACCACACTCAGCCAAGCTCAGTTTCTTGGATTCTGGTATCCTTTACAAGCCAGTCATGCGTAACAAGATTTTCTTTTGGTTTATAAAGCAATGGTTCAATCACCTTGGTTCAGTCAATAGGGTAAGATTAAATATCCTGGTTAATTTAACAGCACAGGCTAGTAGAAACTAAGTAAGGTGTACATATCAATTGGCAGCTAAGTCACAGTAAAAGTGGCTTTCGTGGGAATTCTACGCTTCCTTCTCTAAGAGAAAAGCTACAAAGCCCAGTTCCTCAATATTCACCCCCTCCAGACTGTCTAGAGGGGGTGGATATTGTCTAGAATATTATTGGTTTCTCTGTTTCTTTCAAGTCTCTGGTAGTTCTCTCCCATCTCTCATTCATCTCCGATCATCTCCACCCTCCCACCCACCCTTTTTTTCCCTGAAATGAAGCCACAATGAGCCTCTTGTTCCACTCAGAATAAGAAATTGTGTCCCATTCTCTCTATTCCATCACATCCTCACCAGGCCCCTTTGTGTACTTGTTATTCCAGGTCTTGCACTCTCTGCAAACCAGTCCCCAATTTCACTTGTTTCTACTGCTGTCCCTCTTCAGCTTCTCTCCGTCCCCCTCCCCTCTCTCCTACACACACACACACACACACACACACATACACACACACGGGGAGGGGGGGAGAGAGAGAGAGAGCTTAGCTGTGCTATAAAGGAAAGGTTTTAAATCCTCATCTGTATTCCATCGTTTCTACATCAAAAATCTGCTTTTCAGAGCTGGAAAGGTAAAAAGAAGGAAACTGCCATATTGATAGAGCTTGTAGATCTGTAACAGGTAGATCAGGGACAGACATGACATCCTTAGAAAATAGTAGAACAGCAAAGGAAGAGCTTTGTTCTCTTTTTGCTGCACTTGAACTTTGTTATCTGGCTGAGCTGTTGTTTTTTCTTTCCTATAATCCCTTTCCCATTTTTGCAACTCTGTAGAACTGGATGTCCTCAGGTGGGACCAGGAGAGATTAAACATGCACCATGATGCTTAACTTACACATCGGTGCCAGACCCTGGGATGAAAACTCTCAAAGACAGGATTTGCGTCACAATATCCTTCTGCCCCTGTCAGTTTTGCTCCATCGTAGCTGGCTACAGATAGCGTCGTCTTTATAAAACTCACTGTGCTTTAAAAAATTTTTTTTTAAAATCCAGTGGGTGCTTGGAGTGAATAACGATACCTGTAAATGCATCCCTCTTTTAAAGGATGAAAGGTGTACGGCCCACACACACAAAAAATGGCCAGCCATCAAAACTGATGACTGAACTGGCATCATGATGAATAGCATGTGTTTTTGTCAATTTCGACATGAATGAGGCCGAAAGGAAGGACTCATCCTTGAGGGGTGGTGGGGGTGGGGATCTGTTACAATTCCTGTTTTAACACTTCATTTGTTCTCACACAAAAGACGGTTCTTCCTTGCCCCCCCCCCCTCTCCCCGGTTGCTCTGTCATTCATTCCCTCGGCAGCTTTTTCTGCAGAGTTTTCCCAAGGAGAGCCTGATAGTAAAGAGGTCATAACAGCTTCGCTTCTGAGAAGCTGGCGGATGTCTTAACAGAATGTTTAAGCTCCAAACGGATCGTGTTGTACTTACTACAAAATAGTAACAACGCAAAACACATTTGCTGAACAGACATTAGCGGGCAGAAGGGAAGCAGCATGGTGTTAGTTTTATAGCCAACTTCTAATATATTTATATGCTTTCGGACTAGAACTCAAGATTCTTCCATCCCCCCCTCCCCCGTTACTCTTTCAGGCTTCATGGGGATGCTGAAATCAGCAAAATAAGCAATATTAAAGAATATCCTGATCATCTCTCTAACAGAGAACACAGATATGAGACAAGGAAGTGGAATGCTAGAAGCACTATGTAGTATAGATGAGGAGTGAAATCCAGCAGGTTCTGGAGAACTGGTAGTGGAAATTTTGAGTAGTTCAGGGAACCGGCAAATACCACTAATGGCTGGCCCCAGAGTGGGGAGGGAATGGACATTTTGCAATATCCTTCCCCCAGGAATGGGGAGGGAATGGGGATTTTGCAGTATCCTTCCCCTGCCATGCCCACCAAGCCATGCTTACCAAGCCATGCCCACAGAACTGGTAGTAAAAAAAATTGGATTTCACCACTGGTACAGATAGTCCTTGACTTACAAAGATTTGTTCAGTGGCAGTTTGAAAATACAGTGGCACTGAAGAAAGATGAATTACAACCAGCTTCTCACATTTATGACCGTTGGAGCATCCCCACGGTCACATGATCTAAATTCAAATACTTGGCAACCGGCATGGATTTAGGATGAATGCAGAATCCCGGGATCATGTGATTGCCATTTGCAACTTTCCATAGATTGCCATTTGCAACTTTCCATAGCCAGTTCCAACAAGCAAAGACAATGTGAAAAGCCAGATTTGTTTAATAGCTGCACGATTCACTTAATAACTGCAGTGATTTGCTTATCAATTGTGACAAAAAGGTCATAAAATGGTGCTTGACTCCTTTAACACCTGTCTTGCTTAGTAATGGAAATTCTAGCCCCATTTGGGGTTGTTAATCAAGGACCACCTTTTAGGGCCTAATTCTGGTACAGCCAAATAAATTGAAGTTAATCTGCCTGTTGATAGCCAAAATTCAGTGTTGAATTTCAGATAATGGAGGGTACTATCACAGAATTTCTCAACCTTGGCAACTTTAAAAAGTGTGGACTACATCTCCCAGGATTCCTCAGCCAGCATGGCTGGCTGAGGAATTCTGAAAATTAAAGTCCACACATTTTAAACCTGTCAAGTTTGAGAAATGGTGTACTACAGCCAGTAGTGGGGTTCAAATCCTGTTGCTACTGGAGTGAGTGTGTGTGCATACGCAGAGATATCCGGGCGGGTGGGTGGAGCCTTCTGCCACCACTGGCCCCAGTTTGCCTGACCTGGGACGAACCAGTAGCAACCTACCGCTGACAACCGCATATGCCTTTTCTCTGCCACATATAAACCTGTTTCTAGGAACTTTTTGATTGAGCCAAATGTAGCACTTAACCATATCTGAAGTGCCTGGATTTGGTTAAGTGTGTAACATGAAAACTGATTGTAGTTTGTTCAATAAATTGGAATGTGTGAATCCTGCCATAGAATCTTCACTCCTAGCTTTTCCTTCCTAACCTGTGTTTTATGAAGCCATTCTCTTCATAAAAGCATCAAAAAAGGAACATTTGCATATGTCAAAGAACTTGGAAGTCTCTTTTCTTAGATTACAGTCTTGTTGACTGTATGAGTAGTCCTCAATTTACAACCATTGAGGTAGCATAGGAGGTAGCTCAGGAGCCTGAGTAGCGTAGGGGGCTAATGCCTCCTAATAAAGGCAGCAATTAACATCCAGCTGCCTGTAATTCTGCGAGTTCAATCCTAGCCAGGCTCAAGGTCGACTCAGCCTTCCATCCTTTCTAAGGTGGGTAAATTGAGGACCCAGTTTGTGGGGGCAATAAGCTGACTTTGTATAAAAATATGCAAAAGTATGAAGGCTATTGCTTAATGCATTGTAAGCCGCCCTGAGTCTCCAGAGAAGGGCGGCATATAAATCAAATTTTTTAAAAAAAACCATAACCGAACATGTCTGTTGCTAAGTGAAACATTTGTTAAGTGAATTTTGCCCCATTTTATTACTTTTCTTGCCACAGTTGTTAAGTCAATCGCTGCAGTTGTTAAGTCAGTAACACAGTTGTTCAGTAAATCCTGCTTCCCCATTGATTTTGCTTCTAAGGTCACAAAAGGAGGATCACATAACCCCAGGATACTGCAACGGTCATAAATATGAGTCAGTTGCCAAAGCATCTGAATTTTGATCATGTGACCATGGGGATGCTGCAATAGTTGTAAGTGTGAAAAACGGTCATAAGTTACTTTTTTTCAGTGACGTTGTAACTTTGAATAGTCATTAAATGAACTGTTGAAAGTTGAGGGCTACTTGTGGTTGTTCCATTTCCCAACATGTCAATCTTCTCAATAGATCTGTTAGAAATTCCCTATGTTAGAAATTCTGGAAATTATACTTCCAGTACATATAAAAGTCCAAAGATTGAGAGAGGGTACTAAATAAGGGAAATAAAAAAAAGGGGGGGGGACAGTTTTTCTATAGATAACAGAAATCAACAAAAGGTGCCTAAAATCCCTAGAATTCTCACAAATAAACATCAAACATTTGGTAATACAGACAAGCTATCTATTGTGCACGTTATGTACGTATTTGATTTATATGGCTGCCCATTGCATCATTGTGACTCTGAGTGTCCACATAAAGAGAAAAAAAATGATCCAGAACTAATTAGACCTTGCCAATTAAGCAAAAGGAAGGCTAAAACCACTGAAGATCCCTGAACCTACATTTTTCAGATCATTCATTGCCACCAACGTCTTCCACCTTTTCCCTTTGCAAAATTTTGGAAACCAGAGCAACGTGTAAGACAACCAAACTAAATGGGCCGAGATGGAAAACATCTTTGGTCTGGAGGGAGCAACTTTTGTTCAGAAGATCCCTTGGGCTATTGTATGAGTCTTCACTGATCTGGGACTCTTTAAAAGTGTGGGACATTACATCCTGTAACAACCAACAACGAGCTGCGGGAGGCAGAACCCTGCATAGTTGGGAGGGTACAAGCTGACAACGATTGTGTGATACCACAATACTTCCCTCAATCGTTTGGGCCAAATCGGTTCAGCAGAAAAACTTGGCAAGCAATCTCCCTGCATCCCCCCCAGAGAATTCTCTGTGTTTGTGTGTGTGTGAGAAAGGGGGGGAGGAGGGAGGGAGGAAGAGAGAGAGAGAGAGAGAGAGAGAGAGAGAGAGAGAGAGAGAGAGAGAGAGAGAGAGAGAGAGAGAGAGAGAGAGCTAACCCCCAATTCCATCATCAAATCTACCATCTTTTCCTTCAATTCTTCTCCACTCCATCTCTGGAGTGAAAACTGGGGGGTGGGGGTTTTTTTAAACAGAAAAAAAGTCTAGCTTCTGTCCTCTACCCCCTTTCCCCCTCAACACCCCATCCTGTCCTGATTTGACAAGGGTCGTATTGGGGTTCATTCCCAGCCGCTTTGGGAACAAGCCCAGCAACCATAAAAATAAGGCAGCCATTCATGAGGAGGCTGGGTCCATTCATGGCCGGAACAATGGTGCCTCTGTCTAGTTCCTTGGTCCCAGTTGGGGTAAGCTAAGCGTGGATGGGGACGGATTGCTTAAAGACATTCTGCCCCACCACACAATCCTTCCAAATCCTTCCCACAGTAAAGAGCCTTGACAATGGAGGCAGGATCGGCCCATGGAGCGGAGAACAAAAGCTGTTGCTAGGGGCGTCCTAAGAACTAGCTTTAGCCTTATGGACCAGGCCTTTTACATACAGTCTGCCCCGTTTATGCTAATCGCACTTTGTTACCTTCACCTTACCAGTAAGGCTGTTTGCTAGTCACTCTCATGAATGGCAGCCTGTGATCCTGGTTCAAGGCCGGGTGAGCAGAGGATATTTATTACTGGCGGCCTAATAACAAGAGGGGGCCTAAATTCTGCAAAAGATGGAAGAAGGGAAGGATTTGGGCCACTCTTTCCATCACAATGGGAGAAGCCGCAACATTAAAAAGAGAAATATCTCTTTTTTTCTCTCTCAGGGCAGCTTAAGAGTTTTGAATGGTTTGAATGACCCACATGAATCTATGCTGGTTTGCTTGCAATTTATGAACCACTTAATAGTTGGGCATTATGTGTGACTCTATCTACAGGTAGTTCTCGACTTACGACTATACTTGAGTCCAAAATTTATGTTGCTAAACGAAATATTTGCTCCATTTTACCCCATTTTATGACCTTTCTTGACACAGTTTTGCCCCATTTTACGACCTTTCTTGACACAGTTATTAAATGAATCACTGCAGTTGTTAAGTTAGTAATATGGTTGTTAAGTGAATCTGGCTTCTCCATTGACTTTGCTTGCCGGGAGATCACAAAAGCTGATCACAAGACACTGCAACACTGCAACCGTCGTAAATATGAATCAGTTGCCAAGCATTTGAATTTTGATCACATGACCATGGGGATGCTGCATGGGGACCGGTCACTTTTTTCAGTACCATTATGCAGTCACTAAATGAACTGTTGCAAGTCAAGGACTACCTGTATTGTGATTTGAATAACAAATCATGGTTATTAAAAAGTCTTAGCTTAAAGTTATGGGTGATCCTAAAAGGGATGCTTTCTTAGCCATTCAGAAATTGCATGCTGAAAAAATTTGAAAATAAGACAGGATCACAACAAGCCAGACCAGGGGTCTGCAACCTTAAACACTCAGAGAGCCATTTGGACCTGTTTCTCACAGAAAAAAAAACACCGGAAGCCACAAAACCTGGGTGGGCGTGACCAACTTGACATCACTCACTTTCACCAGTCACATGACCCCCACTAGCCTACCCAGCCAGTAATTAGGCAGAGAACTGGTTGTTAAAAAACTACGGGATTCGGGAACCACAAAACCCTTTTGATCTCTCTCTGTCTCTCTCTCTCCCTCCCTCCCACCCCCTCTCCCTCTCTCCCTCTCTCTGTCTCTGCCCTGGCCTCCATCCCCCGGCGTTGCCCTTACCTTCTCAGGCCAGGCGAGGAGTGACTGGAAGGGGAGAGCGAGGGGCAGGGCCAGCCAATGGTGGGATCACCTGAGAGGGAGCCACAGCAGAAAGCCCAAGAAGCCACATGTGGCTCCAGAGCCACAGGTTGCTGACACCTGAGCCAGACATTAGATGAGAAAAGAGAGCAATTCTTAACCCAAGTGTTGTTGTTTTTTTTAAATGTGAACAGCCCTGAAACTGGAAAACCATGGAGTTAGAGTTTTTTTAAGTAATCCTGATCTTTGAATATTTCTTCTTCTTTTTTCCACCCCAACAATTTCTACCCCAGCAGCTGTTTTTTCCCCTACTATTATAGAAAAAAGAAATAACATGGGGGAAGGGTTAGAAAACTGGAAGAGAGAGAGAGAAAGAGAAGAAAAGACCCCTTCATATCCCTCTATTCAAACTTTTCCATTGCTGCTTTTCGTTGGAGGCTGTTGAAGTTGGGTTTTCTTCCCCCTGAGTTTACTTCAGAATCTGATTGCCTTGAACAGGAGAACAAGCTTGAGGTTGTCCTGAGTTCAGAGGTGAGGTTAGAACATTCTGCTGGTAGAACCGAGTGGGTAGGTGTCTAGAAATAGCTAAATATTTCACCCTAAAACCATTCATATCCTTGGTTTTCTTCTTGCTTTTTTAAGATAAATGGAATTTTCTGCTGCTAAGATAGTACCTTAGTTGTACAAACCTAATTTAATAAATGGCTTATTTACGGCATAGATATAGGGAGCATTTAAGCAGGAACAGAAGATCCAGTGGACTTGGAAATTCATAAAGTATATTTTCCCAGACTGATTCCCCCAAATGTATTTAGCTACAACAATGTTCATTCTTCAATACAGGTAGTCCTCGACTTACCTAAACAGTTTGTTTAGTGACCATGGCACTGGGAAAAAAAACCTATGACCATTTTTCACACTTACAACTGTTCCAGCATCCTGTGGTCACATGATCAGTTGCAGTGTCCCGGGTTCAAGCAATCAATCACCTTCCGACAGTCAAAGTCATTGGGGACGCCAGATTCACTTAACAATCATATTACTAACTTAACAAGTTATTCAATTAGCAACCATGGCAAGAAAGATTGTAAAATGGGACAAAACTCACTTAACAAATGTTTCGCTTAGCGATAGAAATTTTGGGCTCAGTTGTGGTCTTAAGTCGAGGACTACCTGTATTCCATTTTCAAAAGTCCGCTTGTTTATGAAATGGGACATTGGAAGTTGCATTCCAAATGTCTGGAGCTCATCAGGTTAAAGTCTATGGAGATTTTCAGTCATCCAGATCATGGTTGTCCCAAAGGTGCTTTTTTCAAGGGGCAAGTGGACTTTCTGGTTTTTCTTTAAAGATGTTTTGCTTCTCATTCAGAGACAGGTCTGACTCCCCACCATCCAGTCAGAGCTGAAGAAGCTTCTTGGATGAAAAGTGAAACGACTTCAAAGAAAAAACAGAAAGTCCAGTTGCCTCTTGAAAATAGCACCTTTGGGACTACCAGGTTAAAGAGTATTGGTCCATCATTTCTCAAACCATCTTTAGAAGTAAGAGCAGTGTATATGCCAATAGGGATGAAAAAAAGAAAAGAAAGAAAATAATTGGGATTTGTTAACAGCAATAGCATGAAGAACAGTAGCAAAAATAGCTAGGTTACCAACCAAAATACTTCTACCAGTTATAGTCAAAGTATTTGATGTCAATTTGACAAAGATGTCAAATTGTAAAGTAAAATTAACTAAGTTAAGGGAATATGACCTAGTGTACAATACCCAAACACACATAGCATCCCAAATGACTCTTGACAGTGGTGGGATTGAAATAATTTAACAACTGGTTCTCTGCCCTAACAATTTCTTCCAACAACCAGCTCACCAACTGCTCAGAAAGTTAACAACCGGTTCTCCTGAAGTGTTGCGAACTGGCTGAATCCCACCACTGACCCTTGTTCATATACAGGTAGCCCTCAGCTTGTACAATAACAGTTGAGTCCAAAATTTCTTTTGTTAAGCAAGATATTTGTTAAGTGAATTTTGCCCCCGTTTACAAATTTTCTTTCTTGTTATGTGAATCACTGCAGCTATTAAATTAGTCACATGGTTGTTAAGTGAATCTGGCTTCCCCACTGTCACAAAAGCTGACCATATCGGCCCACAAGATACTGCAACCGTAATAAGTACATGCCAGTTTCTAAGCGTTTGAATTTTGACCATGTGATCATGGGGGTGTTACATCAGTCATAAGCGTGAAAAATGGTCACGGGTCATTTTTTTCAGTGTCCTTGTAACTTTGAAGGTCACTAAACGAACTGTTTTAAGTCGAGGACTGCCTGTATATTATTAAACACCAAGGTGAAATTAATTCTCCATTGGTATCTTACTGATGTGATTCACCTTCCATTAGAACTCAATGACCAAGTTGGTCCTGAAAGAGCTCAAAGAAACTATGTTATATCGGTGCTAAAAGCCGATCTGTTCTGAGCGAAAGATAAAGTGCTACTTTATTACCTTCAAAGACCTATAGAACTTCCAAATTCTTTTAAGACTTGGGAGAATCTGAGATTTGCCTATGGTTGCCAGATCCTTATTTTATGACTACACAGGTTCCAGCCTTTTCTATAGCTGCCCTTCTTGAAATGCTTATCCTGCTGAGATGGGACTCCCTATTAAATATCCTGAAACCACCTGTTTTTAAGCAGGCTTTTTAAATAGTTGGTTTTATTGGCTAATTTCAGTTGTTTTAAATTGTTGCTTTAGATCATTTTTAATATTTCAGATTTTGATTTAAGTTAATGTTTTTTTCTAAACCGCTAAGAAACCATAGCGGTTGGCAGTATGATAAGCTGTATAAACAATATAATAATCTTTCTTCCAGCGTGCAGACGTAGCACAACATAGTAGGCAAAGGAGTAATTGGCTAATTACTTATTTTAAGGTTCATTGTGTTATATGAACTGGTAATTGAGTCAGTTTAATAAAGCATTTAAGACAGGTTAACCATGGGTATATATATTGAATGAACTCAACCAATATTTTGTCCTGTTACCAAAACATTACTATGTTAAGCAAATCACTGCACTCCCATCTGAACTGTTTATCAGATACAGGTAGTCCTTGACTTACAACAGTTCACTTAGTGACTGTTCAGATTTGCAATGGCACTGAAAAAGTGACCATTTTTCACATCTATGACCATTGCAGTATTCCCATGCTCACGTGATTTACATTCAGATGCTTGACAACTGGTTCATATTTATGACAGTTGCAGTGTCCTGACAGTTGCATGTGACCATCTTTTGCAACCATCTGACAAACAAAATCAATGGGAAAGCCAGATTCACTTAACAATCGTGTTACTAATTTAACAACTGCAGTGATTCGCTAACAAATCTGGCAAGAAAAGTCATAAAATGGGATAAAACTCAACACATTTCTCACTTAGCAACATCAATTCTGGGCTCAATTCTGGTCGCAAATCGAGTACTACATGTATTATAAGGGGATAAGTAATCCTAAAAGGAACAGAAGGAACATACCTCTACAGCAATATTCTCTGATTATTCTCAAAGAATTGCTTGACTCTTGTAACAGAAACTTTCCATTATTTGTTTTACAAAACCCTGTTGAATGCATTTACTTTACCAGCTGTATTGTAACCTAATGTAAACTATTTGTTTAGAGATTACATTCAAGGTTACAATGACCCTGAAAAAAATGACTTATGACTGGTCCTTGCATTTATGACCATCACAGCAACCTCAGTCACAAAATCAAAACGTGGGTGCTTAACAACTGGCAGGTATTTGTGATAGTTGCAACATCTTTGGGTCGTGTGATCGCCATTTGCTGCTTTCCCAGCTGGCTTTGCCGAACTTTGCCCCCTGCCAGGAGTTCGATCCTGACCAGCTCAATGTTGATTCAGCCTCCCATCCTTCCAGGGTTGGTAAAATGAAGACCCAGCTTGTTGGGGGCAGTATGCTGACATTGTAAACTGCTCAGAGTATGCTGTAAAGCATTGTGGAGCTGTATAATATGTCTAAGTGTGATTGCTGTTACTACCTGTGTTATGTGAAGGTAGCCCTGTGGTTAATTTATGATTAGAGTATTCTGAAAACAGGCAATAGTGTTAATTGAATAAAGTAGGAGTCATTTAATCATGGGTAAATGTCACAAGATCACTACATTTATTTTTATCTAGTTCTAACTAGAACAATTCTATACGTCTTTACATCATTGTTATTATTCTATTTTAATCGCTTTGAAGTTCTTTCTATTATAAATTGTTTAGCATGATATCTTGAATCCTTATTAATAGTTCTTAATTACTAAAGAAATACCAGGAACATAAGTACTCCTTTGGTAATTCTCTTTTAATGTAGCATTATCGGTTTCCTGCTAGTGGAGTGTGACTGATTTATAACTGTCCTCTTAACGAAGCAACTGCTGGTTCCATTTGATAAAGCTATAACAATGTTCTCGTATATAAAACGGGCTGTTTAGAGTTCTAACCATCTGCAATCCCCATTGTTACCATATTAGTGCTTCATTATACGCTACAATATGGTTCCCATGGCAATAGCTTGCAACGGACATTTTGTTATGAGGATAACATTTATTGTATATACCACAGTGGTTAAATTGATATAACACACTAAATCAAAAGCAAAGAAACCAAGTTAGGTAGTTTGATGTAAGAATCCAGTCAGAGATTTATATATCATTGCTAAACAAGGGTGATTGCTTGAGCTGACATACTGTGTGAATCTAGCTATCCCACTTTCTAAGCCATGATGTGTGGTCTGGCATGCTGTATGGGCCAAGCCAAATATTATTTTTTCATCAAAGTTTAATAAAAAATAAATCCAGTTTAGTACAGCAACAATTCAAACTCTCTGTTGTTAGAGTGATACTAAAGATTTCAACATGTTTATATCCTCTTCATTATTAAACTATCCTTCCTTCTGTTTTCTAGGGAGACATCTCAGATTATAACAAAAAAATATTTCTAGGTTGTTTCTCTCCTTAGTTAGTTTCCATCCTTTGTCTTGTCTTTTGGTGCTTTGGAAAATAGTTTGACCCCTTGTCTTTGTAGGAGCTTCATGCTCCAACAAATATTGGAACTGCTATCATGTCTCCCCTAGTCCTTCTTTTCACTAGACTAGTCATACCCAATTCTGCAATGTATGTTTTAGTGTTCAGCCCTCTTCTCTGCACTCTTTCCACAGTATCAACATCTTTTTATAGTGTTGTGACCAGAACTGGATGCAGTGGTCCAAGTGTGTTTTTATTAAGGCTTTGTAAAGTAGTATTAGAACTTTCCATGATCTTGATTCTATCCCTGTGTTAATGCAGCCTAGGAATGCATTGGCTGTTTTGCTGCTGTTGCACACTGTTGACTCATATTTAAGTGATTGTCCACTAGGATTTCAAGATTCCGCTTATAGTTGCTGGTATGAAGCCAAATTTCACCTAATCTGTACCTGTACAGTTGATTTTTCTTACTTAAATATAAAACCTTACTTTAATCTATGTTGAATTTCATTGTGTTAGATATGATGCAACATTCAAGTCCGTTGAGATCTTTTTGTATCTTGAGCCTGACATCTGGGGTGTTAGGTATTCCTGTCAGCTTTGTGTTGTTTGCAAATGTGATGAGTTCCTCTTCTATCAGGGGTTCAAACTCGCCTCATCATGATGGACTTTTTTCCCTTTTGCTAAACTGGGCGGAGGTGGGGCCTGTACATGACACAACTGGTCCATTGGCCACGAGTTTGACACCCCTGATCTAGATCATTTATGAAGATATTCAAGCATACTGGGCCTAAAGCAGAGTCCTGGGATACCCCACTGTTTACTTCCCTCCATGTGGATACAGGTCTTTTGAGGACTACACATTGAGTATGATTTGTCAGCCAGTTACAAATCCATATGGTGGTGTTGCTCTCTATTTCACATTTCTCTAGCTTACCCAGAAGTAGTTTGTGGTTTACGTTATCAAATGCTTTACTGAAATCTAAGTATACTATGTCCACAGCATTTCACTGATCCACTACTTCAATCACTTTGTCAAAAAATGTAATAAGATTTATTTCACATGATCTGGTTTTGACAGATATTATAATAAAAATGTTTATCCGTTTTATCCAAAACTTTATAGAAAGACTCTTGGAAATTTTTAATGTAATTGTCCTAGAGCAAAATAAAATTAGTTGCTTGCACCTTTAATAATGGTCACAGTAGAAAAAGAACAGTAGCCAAAAATCAGGAGGAACCTGATAGCACATTTTCAAGCTAACACTTTTTATTAATCTAAGATTTTGTGAGCTGTAGCTCATTCATCAGACGCGATTAAGTCTTTTAATAAAATGTGATAGTCTGGAAAGATGCTACCAGCCCCCATCTGATTTTTATCTGTGGTGTAAAAAAAGGAAAATTCAGTAAGTGGATTTTTCCCTGCAGGTAACATCTACCGCATTTTCCTGTCCTCTTCAGCTCTTCACATAGCAAGAATGCTTTTGTTTCTCTGCCATTGGCCATCCTGTTATAATTCACTGAAGATGTCAGGCTTCCCATGAATAATCAGTTTAGGTGCAGAAAAGTAATGAAGGCAAAGGCAAGTATTTGTGGAGGAACATTTTAAAAATTTCAACTGGATCAGGAGTAGGTAAATTTCAAAAGCTCAGAAATTTCTTGGGCTAATATTAACTGTTTCAGGACAGCATCATCTTATGCAGTGGTGGGTTTCAAAAAATTTTCTACCGGTTCTGAGGGTGTGGCTTGGTGGGCGTGGCTTGGTGGGCATGGCAGGGGAAGGATACTGTAAAATCTCCATTCCCACCTCACTCCAGGGGAAGGATACTGCAAAATCCCCATTTCCTCGTGATCCGCTGGGACTTGGGAGGCAGAGAATAGATGGGAGCAGTGCCAGTCAGAATTTTTGCTACCGGTTCTCTGAACTACTCAAAACTTCTGCTACCGGTTCTCCAGAACTGGTCAGAACCTGCTGGAACCCACCTCTGATCTTATGTGAAAATTGCTTTTAATTCTTAAAACAGCAGATCAAGTCCTTGTCCATTTGACCCAGTAATAGTCACACTGGTTAACATCAGCTCTTCAAATCTCAGCCAGATACAACAGTTCATTTAGTGACCATTCAAAGTTTCAACAGTACTGAAAAAATGACAAATTACGACCATTGCAGCATCCCTACAGTCACATTTGAGAAATTCGGACCCTTGGCAAATGACACGTATTTGTGATGGTTGCAGGCTCCTGGAGTCATGTGATCACTTTTCACGACTTTCTGATAAGCAAAGTCAATAGGGAAGCTAGACTCACTTAACAACCGTGTTACTCACTTAACACTGTGGAGGTGGTTCATTTAACAATTATGGCAAGAAAGATCATAAAATGGGGCAAAACTCACTTAACAAGTGGCTCACTTAGCAACAGAAAAGTTGGGCTCAGTTGTGGTCATAAGCCGAGGACTACCTGTATTTTCAAACCTGTATGAAGATTAAAGTAAGATCTGCATTACCATTGTCCCATTGATATCCGCCACAAACTATGATGATGATGATGATGATGATGATGATGATGATGATGATGATGATGATGCCAGAATGACAAAAGAATTCTGCATATTTATATTTGTGTTGTGATGTTCCATGCAAGTATGAAAGAAACACAATGTCACAACACTTCATTCTCCCCCCACCCCCAGTTTATCCCATGAAATAATCAATTACCCTCTTGAAAATGAGTGGGGGCATTTGTTCCTCTTTCTCCTGCTAATAATAAGCTCTCATCTTAGTTCCAGACCAATTCATGTGCACTTCCAAATCCTTCTCCAGATCTCGATGTTGGAGGAGCCAAAATGTTTGGCCCATTTGGGAATTGTATTGGCAAATGTGAAAGCACCAATTCTACCCCTTTTGAAAAACCAACCCAAGAAAAACCAGGCAAGTGTTTTTTATGTGAAGGAATGAGCTAAATATTAGAAAGATATGGAGTACATTCCATCCTGAAGTTCCGCCTTTAAGGTTGCAATATAGTTATATCCTAAAATGTGTATCTTTGCAATAAATAGTCCAGACGCTTATATACTAAGATCCCTGTTCATAGAAGTCTTACTCTGTGTGGATGGATAAGTCATGCAATTCTCTTACTCTTTGGAGTGCATTGTACCAAAAAGCCAGGTGGCTAGGAAATATATTTAGCATAAAGACCTTTATTCATTTAGCCCAGGGAGAAATAGCCAGATGGTCAGAGATAGTTCATCAGCCAGATGCCATCCTTTGCAGTGCAGAAATCTTCCTGGAGCCATGAACGATTATTTGTTCATTAATCTGAACAGCACTGGTTCAAACTAAAAGACTAGAGTTCCTTGGTTTTCTGAATTGGTAGAGATTTTTCTGAATTAGGATTGGGAACCAAGATCTGTCTTTTGAGGAATGCATCTATGGATACAGAAACCAGTCTACCCATTCCAGATACATGGAAGTTGTACACCATATAAGAACATCTGGTTAAAGCCAAACCAAAGGATCATCATATGCTGATGAGATCGAAAAGAACCAGTGTGATCCATTATTCCAAATGGAATTTGCTATTGATCAGATTGTCAGATAATCCCTGCTATTTAAAGTGCGGCATAGGAGGTAGGTTCTAAATCGTTTATTGATGGTTTGGAGTATTGTAACTTATTTAACAAACCATCATTCAGCCATAGATTAACTTAAGGCTCAGTAGAACTTTGAATATGGATTTTGCTGGCCCTAACTAAACATGGATTAGGTCTGGAGAGACACAGACCCAAGTCCATCCTCAACCATGGAAACTTATTGGGTGTCTTTGGGCTAGTTATACTGGCCCAAACTACCTCAAAGGATTAGTGATCTGGGGAAAATCAGAGAAGACAATGCTGTATAGCTCCTAAAGAAAAGAGCATATATAAAACTATCACAGTATCTTTTAATACTGTAAAGAGTGTGAAGGTCCATTAAAGAAAGATTCAGATCCAATAAGTAGTCTAAACTTTATATAGGAAGTCAGGGCACATGCTAACAGAGAATGCCACTAAGCACAGGAAATGAGGACTATGGGCAGTTCAGATGAATGTATAGATCAGGGGTGTCAAACACAAGGCCTGCGGGCTCCATCCAGCCCGCAGAGTGTTTGGATCTGGCCTGCGGGGCTGTCCTGGAAACAGCGAAGGACCAGCTTGCAGTGCCTAATGTGGTCCTCAATGAAACTGAGTTTAACACCCCTGGTATAGATAATTTTATTATACACTAAAGTTCTCTAAAAGAATCTGAACTACTAATGGTTAAAATGAGTTGGCAGTAGATCAGAGTCAATGGAATTCAAGGTGGGCTGGACTTAGATCTTTTGTGGATGTGAAGGGTCTTGAGTCTGATGACTTATTTGACCCTTCCCTCATGCTTAGTCTTGTCATCTCCTACATCTAAGTCCTATCCCCAGAAGTATACAGGATCATCTGAAGACACAGCTGTTTTGCAATTTGAAATATGTCTAGCCAAGATCGCAACCAAGAGTGAAACTAGTCCATCACAACTAGGTTCTGATACTTGTGCTATATAAGAAGTTTTTGCAATTTGAAATATGTCTAGCCAAGACCACAACCAAGAGTGAAACTAGTCCATCACAACTAGGTTCTGATACTTGTGCTATATAAGAAGTTTTCATATTGTTTTCTGCTCCCTGGTTCAGACAAAGTGGAATCTGGTTACATCATGGCTCTGATGCCTAAAGAGATGCAATATCAGACAGGGGATGAATGTGCATGTGGAAGCTGCTCCCGAAATATTTCAAATGAATAAACTTAAATGTTGCTCCATGCCATCTTAATCACAGCAGGTCATCCTAGGACAATGATGGCTAACCTTTTTGCCATCGCATGCCAAAAGTGAGGGGAGCGTGGGGGGGTCACACATGCATGTGTCCACACCCATGATTCAATGTGCCCCCCCCGCATGTGCACACAACCCCCCCCATGCTCCCTCCTAGTAGGTCTATTTAACACCCCCCCAGGCTCCAGAGGCTTTCTTGGAGCCTGGGGAAGGTGAAAATGGCCTTCTCCACATACCCCCAGAGGCCCTCCAGAGGCCAGAAACGGCCTGTTTGCCGATTTCCAGTGGGACCAAAAGGCCCATTTTTCACTCTCCCCAGGCTTCAGAGACTTTCTAGGTGCCTGGTAAAGGCGAAAACGGCCTTCCCGCCCCCACCCCCCTCGGAGGGAAAGATCTTGCAGCCAAGATCTTTTGCATTCATAATGATGGTTTAGGATCTGTCCATCTCAGGTTGTGCAAATAGAGTGAAGCTGCTTCCCTCTTCTGATGGTGACAGCCCCACTAGATGAACCAGACCAAGAAAGCAACTCTACAAGAAGGCTAAAATCACCTTTATTGAAATTGACTTACTTTAATAGAATGCTTGTAAGTCTGATTGTACTATATCTCCTCTTCCTCCTCCTCCTCCTCCTCATAATTCAGTGAATTAGGGGGGCATCTGTTAAAGCCACTTCTGAATGCTAGCTATCTGTCCTGGACCTTTTGCCAAGGTAAAAACTCTTGCATATCTCCATCCAGGGCCATCTTCCTTACCCTCCCGAGGTGGGATCATTAAAGATGTAGAACAAAGTCAGGACTTTTTTGTGGCTATGCCTTATGCAAAAGAGGCAACTGAGGGGAGAGAACCCTATTAATGATGAGGGGAAACAGTCTGTGATCTCTTCTTCTATCTTCTACTATATATTCATTTGAACTTCCTGAGGTGGGATGGAATTTGATGCTGCTGTGTGAGAAACTGAGAGATGGGAAGAGATGGAAATCATGGTTTTCTCCACTCATTGGATTTCTGGACAAATCCAGAAGTTCTATGAGATGAATAGATCCAAATAGATCGTTGAGCCATGCTGGAATAAATTCTAGCGGGTTGGTGGGAGTGTGGGATGGGAACCAAAATCCCCAATTTCTTTGCAAAGGGAGAAGAGCATAGGATAGAAGCCAGGGATCTCTCCCCTCCTCACCCCAAAAGCTTTTTATCCCCCCCCTCCCAAGTCTGGGAACTGCAGTCTAAAGAAAAAAGCATGATTATCATGAGAATGACACCGCTTTTCTCCCGCCCTGCCTGGCTGTGAAAGGAGGAGGATGAGGGAGGTGGTTGTCATAGAAACAAGATTTAGGGAGAAAGGGAAAAAGAGGGCCTGGTGTGACTGAAAGATTCAGATACAGGAATGAGGGGCAAAGACCTGGGAGGGAGCAGGGTAAATATATGAATGGAGGGAGGGAGGGAGGGAGGGAGGGAGAAAGAGGAGGGGGAATGGTTGGTATTGATATGTAGTAAATGAAGAGAATGATGGGTAAAGGCTGAGCAGGTGGATCCATGAAAAGAAAGCTAACTCCAGGATACTCCCATGAGTAGGCGAAATGGGGAAGTCAGACAAACTTCCTCAGGTGCCTTTGGAAAAATGGCATGAGTGGTTCAGTCACCATTTGCTAATCTTGGTCCTGCTCCAAATGCCGCAAATTGAAGGAATGGATGGTTGGTTGGTTGGTTAGGAAGTGAAATTTGTCAGTGAAATCTCTCCTAAATCGAGAAAGAAAGGAGTGGTTTTCCCACACCAACTCTAACTCAATATTAATTTAGTGGGGAGAGCACTCTGTGTGTGGGTGTGTGCATCTCTTCCCGTTCTTTAATATCTGATAGTTCTTTTGGCTGTTCTTTCTAAATCACAGGAAATCATCCTTTGACCGAAAACTGAAGGAGTCACAAAGTGAAACTTCTGGATTGGATTATAGGCTGTCTTTCTTTTAGTTCATAATGAACAAAAGCTAGCTTGCAACTAAATCCACATTGTACTAATGGATAAGTTACTTTTATTGGGCAAATGGATGGAAAGAGAACATTTACAATGGAACTTCTCTAGAAGTGGGAAAATCCATGTAAAATACAGGCGTGACTTATAGAAACGGCCGGAATAAATCCGAGATATGGACTGAACCCGAATAGGTCAGCCTTAGGAGGACGGATGCAGAGATGGAGAAGGAGCAGCAGCCAAGATAGATTGAAGAAAAGATACTTGGTATTTTGGTCCCTCTCGAGCTAATCGCTATACTTTCAGTTGCAGCTGTTTCCTGCATGTTTGTGTCATTTTGTGAAAGGCTATAATTACCCAACTGCATGCTTCCTAATTACAGTTAAGAAACAAGATGGGGAGTGGGTGAGCAAGTTGTCAGGACCAATCCAAAATGATAGAAAGGAATGGATGAGAAGATGCTGAGTCTTTCCTGTACATTGTTCCTCCGTTTTGGGTTTTTTTTCTTTCTTTCTTTCTTTCTTTCTTTCTTTCTTTCTTTCTTTCTTTCTTTCTTTCTTTCTTTCTTTCTTTCTTTCTTTCTTTCTTTCTTTCTTTCTTTCTTCTTTCTTTCTTTCTCTTTCTTTTCTTTCTTTCTTTTCTTTCTTTCTCTCTCTCTCCCTCCCTCCCTCCGTCCCTCCCTCCCTCTCTCTCTCTCTCCCTCTTTCTCTCCAAATCCGTTCCCAATCCCTGCCAGCTGCCATAAGGAGCTTAGACAGTTTTGCCTGACTGTAGTTGTGGGGGCAGCTCCTGTTTGCTTCGTGCGTATTTGTGGTCTTCCCTAATTTCCTTTCTGTCCTCTCTCTCCATCTGTACAGTTTCATCTGATGTGATTCCTCTTTGTAAGTCATCCTGACTCCTTCCTTCCCCAGTTCCAAGAAGAGGAACCCTCCTTATTCTTGTCTGGTTCTTTTTTTTCAGGGCATGGTGATGCTGTAGTTTCCAAACCTCATCCATGAAAGTCTACCAGAAGTAATCTGGTATTCTTTGCTTGGTCTCATCACAGACAAGAGTGGTGGGACCAACAAAGGCCGTGGAGATTCAACAGACAAAAAGATCATTTTGTGTATAATCACTGAACAGGAGTGTGGGAACTTATTAGGATCAACAAGAGGCTATTTTCAAGGTCATCTTTTATACCTCTTCTCTTTGATGCTATTCATGGAGAATCAGGTCATTTTAACTAGGCTATTATTCCCAGGTGGAAGCTGTTTAAAGGCATAAAAAAAACGTATGTGTAATATAAGTAGAGCCAAAGCTTTATTGGACTTAGCTAGAGATTACTGCAAAACAAGAAGAGAGAGACTTCAAAAAAAGGGAGGGATGAATTTCAGATGATCTCATTCTCATGCATGTTCATTATTCCCATTTCTGTACGACTTTATAAGTCTATAAAAAGCTTCCATGAAATTCACATTTGAAAGCCCATTTAAATGTGTCTGTTAAATATATTTTATCTGAAGTTACTTATTTCTAAGCAGAGCATATCATAAAATATACATTTAAAGTAAATGTTGATATTCCTTTGAACAGAGAATCGATTGCAAAATTCAGAGACTGGGAAGCGTGACTGCCTATTTGGCTCAGAGTGTGTGCATAAGATCAGCTTGTGTCAGTGATCAAATTCCTCAAGCATCTCTCTTGCCATTGTGGGAGATGTAAGAGGTAGGCGGAGTCTAGGGGAAGAGAGATGCTCGTAATGTAGATGAGTTTGTATTGTCCTTGGTGGTTTTCACACTTGGCCAAGCTGTCAAAACTGGGAAAGAAGAAAAGTGAAGGGATCCATTGTGTCCTTCCTCTGTTCCTGTCCCCACCTCCCTGCCCAAAAAAGAAATAATTACTTTTTGGCTGCAGAATTACAGATCCCTTTGGGGTCTGGAACATAGGTCTTCATGGATATTGAATGTCCCACTTTCCAAAGAAAGACACTCTAGTTTTACCCTTGCACAGAAAAAGGAGAAAGCATGACTATAAACTTCTACATTACATTGTTGATTAAAAAGGAGCATACTAGAGGTGTCTTTATTTGTACTCCTGTTTTACCACAATGAATCTCCAACTCAGCCAGTCATATTCCTGGGTAGAGGGCTGAATGCAAAACAGAGATGTGTCTCAAACTAAGAGAAGAACTGTTAAGGATATCTAACCTTTTTTCTCCTCATTAATGACCAGAGTGGAAAGAAACAGGTGCTGTTTGCAAATATGTAAATAAAATATTTCCAGAACTATAAATATGTAATTAGCATGTGACTGGGCAAAAAATACAAAGTCTTTTTCTTTTTCGCCATCTGAGATGAAAGAATGATGCTGTGTTTCAGAAGCTAAACATGCTGCTTGAGAGGGATCAGAAAGTGATTTACGCTGTCAAAGTGCTGTCCTTTTGTCTCCTGGAGATACTGTTATTGCAAGCGGCCTATTTTATGTGAGAAATCCATAGCACTATTGCAGGCATTTATTTTTTAATCATGGTTTGGTAGCCTGTAAGATAGGAAGAAGAAACAAAAGTAGGCCATCCTTAAAAAAGGAAAGGAGCTTAGGTTTTCACATGGAATATAGGAGAAGGGTATTTGTTATATTAATCAATAGACCAAGACTTATAAATCCTCATATTTAAATTTAGTTTTAGCTTTGACCATCTGATGACTGGCAAGGTGCCATTCCATCAGTCAGATTCTAAGAAAAGTTATCTTAATTGTAAGTGGTTTACAATGAACACAATAAAACATCTATAAAATACTAATACAACCCAACTAATTAAGAACCAATAAATATAATTTATAAAAACTCTTCCTAAATCCAAACAGATAAGATGGTACCTCTGAGGAAGATTGTTCTCACCATTTTGTGAAACACCATCAGGCTGTGTAAGGGCACATTTGATTTTGTGTCTGTGCATACCTACATATATACATTTTTGTAGCATGTACACATTTATAGATGTTTTGTAATGCAATGGGCTTGTATAAGTATTTGGTATCACAGAATGTTGTGGGGGAGGAGTAGTGTAGGATTGCGAGATTTGTGAAGTGTGGACTAGAATGGATAATTATATCCAGTCTGTGTATTTAATAGAGACCTGTGAATCAGGTCAGCTTATCTTAAGTTTTTATAGGCCAAAGAGAATTGCCAGGCATCCATACTAATATGAAGACATGCACCTAATGAACTTATGCTTCTGAGATACCAATTTAGAGTCATATGAGGAACTGGGGATTATTCCATGCTGTGGGAACAAATAAACCCCATCAGGTAGAAAATGAGCATGTCAGTAAGAAGGCTAGGCTAGAACATTCTTCTCCTGATATACTGGTAACTACTAAGCTTCCAAGACATTTTGCTTCCTGGGTGGCAGAATAAGATGATACCTCTTGTTAGTTAATATACAGATAGATTTGTAATGGAATTTTTTCTCAAAAACAATGTGACAGCAATCTCTATCACACCTGATAGATCACTTCCCTATATCACAATGTTTCTCAAACTCAGCAACTTTAAAATGGGTGGACTTCAACTCCCAGAATTCCTCAGCCAGCATAGCTGATAGCATAACTGGCTGGGGAATTCTGGAAGTTAAAGTCTACCCATCTTAAGTTGCTAAGTTTAAAAAACACTGCTCTATCACCTTTCAGCTGCTTCTGAACAGCTTCTGTTAGGCAATTACCTCATCCTGCCTCAATGTGGCACTGCCTGTGTAGTTTTTTCCATAGGGAAATATTTTAGAAAGGAGGAAAATTCAATGAGATACAGGTAGTCCTCAATTTACAACAGTTTGTTTAGTGACCGTTTGAGATTATAACGGCACTGGAAAAAGTGACTTACGACCATTTTCACACTTTTGACTGTTTCAGCATTTCCATGGTCACATGATTTACATTCGGATCCTTGGTGATATATGGCAGTTGCAGTGTCCCAGGGTCATGTGATACCCTTTTGTGGCCTTTTGATAAGCAAAGTCGGTGGGGAAACCAGATTCACTTAACAATTGTATTACTAATTTAACAACTGCAGTGAGTCACTTAACAAATGTGGCAAGATACTGTAAGTCGTAAAATGGTGGCAAAACTCACTTAACAAATTTCTCACTTAACAACATAAATTGTGGGCTCAGTTGTGGTCGTAAATTGAGGACTCCCTCTATGTCCCATGGTAGTGCCTGAAGTAGTACAGCACGTATATTGCCTACTTTATCTAAGTATTATATCATGTAGCATAAAGGGACATAAAGGGGGGAAACAGGATGTGAACATTTTTAGAAAAGCACATACCCATCTTTAAGAAACAAGGCTACAAGGTTTCTAAATCCTTATGTTCATATATTTCTCTTTCTTTTTCTTCCGCTTATCCCTGCCCATCACAGCGCTGGGATCGGCATCGGTTTCTATGGAAACAGCGAGACCAACGATGGAGTATACCAGGTCACATATTCGTTGCTCAATGCTAACCACACGCTAAGCTCCATTGACAGTCTGGTAAGTGAACAAATGGGGAGAGGGGCAAGAGATCCAGGAAACACCCCTGAATCTTTTATGTAACCCCTTGTCCTTAAATGAAACTTGGAAACACATTTATATTCACATCCTAGAAGTGAATCAAAGGTTGAAATGAGTTGTCAACAACCCTGGATGAGATTTGTGACTCCTGACTCAGGTTTCTTTCATGGATACATATTGAGTGTGAATCTGTTAATGTATGCTGCAAGGGCAGCTAACATGGTGCCTTATGGCTACTAAAAGGTTATTTATTATTTTACAAGTATTGGTGTGTGGGGGAATAGAGCAAAAGCTGTATGCTGATAGAAGACAATATTTGTAGCTCAAGATTGAACTGTGGGGAGTCCTTGGTGCTCTTTGAGCCTGGTGCAGATATTTCATTACCACACTAGGTAACATCATCAGATAGAAGCCGGGGGGGGGGTTGACCTCTTTTTATGTACTAGTGACTCAGTGCCTAGATGAGCAGAATTAACATCAAGGTTAGCAATAGATCAACAATCAAGACATAAACAATACACCAATCAAGGAACTACCAACTCAGAAAACAAGCTAACAGCAAATCATAGCCTAATCAAGGAACCACCAAGTAAAAAGAGAGCAAACCCCACTCTCTTCTAGCACTGATGTTATTACCTAGTTTGGTGTTGAAATATCTGCAAGGAAAGAACCAACCTCAGAAAGCACCAACTACCCTACACAAAAGCAGTATGATATAAGGGATATGGCATAATCCTCTTCTATGGATAGGACAGAAGGCATGTTCTACCTCTAAGTCCTACTGAAGATATGTCCTACTTACAAATGAAGTCTTCAAGTGTCTTCAGAAGCCTAACGTGTCTGTATTATAGGACTAGTATGGTTTCAAATAAGATTGTAGGATCCAATCTGAGTTGGTTACCAGACCAGAGGTTTAGTCTTCTGAGCTTTTGGACTCATGCTGGAGCCCATCCTCGGGGAACCACTAGCAGAATGTGCTAGAACTCTCTGCTGGAAAGAAGTTCTCTGAAGATGGGCTCCAGCGTGAGTCCGAAAGCTCAGAAGACTAAACCTCTGGTCTCAGTGACTGACCCAGATTGGATCCTGCAACATTGCAACATTATCCTAGGACACATATATCCACCTTCATTCATCAAAAAGGGTTCTTTGTGCTCTCTGAGCTTGGTTGTTTTCTTGCAGATGTTTCATTACCAAACTAGGTAACATCATCAAGTGCTACCCTGTTTCCCCCAAAATAAGTCATTCCCTGGCAATAAGCCGAATCGGGCTTTTGAGCGCATTGCAATAAGGCCAAGTGCTTATTTCAGAGTTCAAACAAATATAAGATAGGGTCTTATTTTCGGGGAAACACGGTAGTAGTATGGCTGCTGTTTCATAAACCAGTGACTTCCCCTGTCAGTGTTGGTGAGAGTGTTCTTGGTATCTACAAGAAAACAAGCTCAGAGAATACCAAGGAACCCCATAGTTCAATTCTGAGTTACAAATATTCTCTTCTCAAGTAAAATCCAAAAGCAGTTGCATAACCTGTGAATCATCAGCAATGCACGGATTACTTGATAGACAATTTAAGCTTGTATTTTATTTTCATACGTTTCATACGCTTTCCACCAAAAGCAAATGTCTTTTTCATATTTACTTATTTGCTGAGGAAAACCCCACTACGGTACTTTGCATGTTGCAAAGGATTCTGGGGCACGTTATGTGGCCCAGTTGCTTCCCATCAAAGACTACTAAACCAGTTGGATTTCATTATTCCCTGTATGATCACAGAGTGCGATAGGAATGGTGCTTTCTCTTGCAGCCATCTACTGCAGGGAAGGTAAATAATGATATTCTGTTGGAAATCTATTTGCAATTTTCTTGGTTGTTTATTTTAAAATATTTATAACCTTTGTGCTGCCTCCCGAAGTACTTAAGAACAAAAAGCATACAACAATCAAATCTGATAAAAACATTCATAAAGCAAGAGCGGCTGATAGAATGAAATTCTGAATAGCCTAGAGAATGCAGCAATAAAATCTTAATCCTCTACTCCACAAAACAAAACAGTCCTCCAGTAAATCAGAAGGGCAAGAATCTGAAGAAAGATAGAGAGGGGGACTCTAATTCAAGGGTAGCAAGGACACTATCATGGATGTTTCATCTGCTTAATCTTTGAAGGTGGAAGGATTCAGAAGGATACTCCTTGGAAGGAAAGTTCAAAGTTCGGGTAAAATAAATTTTAACCAGAAATAGCATCCCAACATTTTAACATTGATCAAATAAATAAATTATAAATTATTTCTCCCAATTATCTTTATATTACTCAAAGGAAGTTTTTAACATATGCTTTCTCATACTCCTTTTATTTATTCCCTTAAAATTCTTGGTGTCTTTGTCAAGCCCCTTTTGCAATTCTAGTGTGGCAATGTCAGCAAATCCCATTTGTAAATCCAACATAAAAATAAAATCCACACTTCTCTTCTGATTTAATATTTGCATATCTTTCTTAATCATTAAATTATCATTTCATTATCATTTCATTTGTAAATATATTGTTTCATCTCTTCCTTGTTATCTTTTCTGAATCCACCTGCAAGTCAATTTCAGTTTTTTATTCAAGGGGGCTTATTTTTCTTTAGTAACAACTCCTAATTCTTCTGTAAATGTAAATAACTTGAAAACATCCTGCAACCATTAATTAAAAAAACTCTTTTAAAGTAGCATTTGGTGCCCTCCAATAACTGATAACCTTCCTGTTATCAGTTATTTTGAAATATGAACATAGAAATTTTCCCACGAGAAAGGATCCTTTCAATTCATTTCAAAGTCTTAAATCAAATTCATTTGAGCTATTAATCTGTTTAAAATTTTCTAAAGCCAACTCTACATCATTCAAATTTTTGTTACAAACCTTTAAACTTGTAGTTAATTTTCTTTCTCAAGGGATTAAAGAAAACTCACCTGGTGATTTGAATCAAACTTGCCAGTCACTCTTTAAAAAACAAAAACAAAAAATTAAATACAAAATGATTAAAAGCTGTGTCTCAGTCAAACTTTTAGATTCTGTATAGGCAACATTAGCAACTCTAAGCACAATGGAATCCAATGACCTCTAGCCAATTGCAAGCCAACAGCACACACACACAAAAGAACAACTGTTTGGAATATATAGGGATAATCTTACAATCTCTCCTTTCTCCAGAAAGATTTTGGCAAGCCAAATCCCACATTCAAGTGCCATTTTCAGCTACAATGTGCCCCTTTGTTCTAGGGGGCATCAATTCACCATGGTGGCTCCTTGGAAGCTCATGGTGGTTACCCTGCCTTTTTAAGTTGGATGGCTGGGGGAAAATAGTGTATACTTGAGAAGCAGCTTGGCTGTGAGCTATCTGATGAAGCAGAAACATTTGGCAAATAAGATACTCTGTCATGAACTTGTTCATATACAGTACTTTTTCATATAGATCAGGGGTGTCAAGCTCAATTTAATTGAGGGCGGCATCAGGGTTGTGTTTGACCTTGCGGGGGGGCTGGGGGGAGATGTGGCCAGGGTGGGCATGGCCACCTTGACGTCACTTTTGTCAGGGGCGCCTGTGGCGGCCTGACCACTCTGCTAGCAAAAATGGGCTCCCAATCTCCGTTTTCAGCTGGGATGGCCTCCTACAACCTTCTGTCAGCAAAAATAGAATGCGGTCCTCCTGAGCTCTGTTTTTGCTGGCAGAGGCACCACAAGCCAGTGCTTTGCTGTTTGTAGGGTGGCCCTGTGGGCCAGATCTAAGCACCCGAATCCCACCCGCAGGCCTTGAGTTTGACACTCCTGATGTACATGAACATCTACAGTTCATTGCCAAGACCATAAATGTCTCACAACACCGTATAATATACATGACTCTCTTCCTCTTGGCGTACCTCAGCATGTTCTTCTTCTTACACCCATATAGGTCTCTGAAACTGTGGCGCTTCTTTCAGCCACAGTACGGGGGGAACTGACACAGCTTGAGGAGACACTGTCTCAGAGGACTGAACTGGTGGCTGTGGTTCGGAACACACGCCGCCAGGCTGAGGCAGTAGCACAGACCTTGGATGGCATCCCCTTCTGGAAAGATGCCCGTGGAGGAGCCAGCATCCTAGCAGAACAAGTTGGCTATTTGGAAGACTACCGGTAAGATTCAAGGCTGTGGAGTCGCTATAATTCAATGAAAATAAATCTGATAACAGTATAGGAACCAATTTAAGGAAAGAAATGTTGCAGAAACTAAGACTAGCCTCACTATGTGGCCAAGACAGGGAGCTGGTTCAGTGGGTAGTTGAAAGCAGAGACTGGTTACTGGAAATCAGGGTTGTATGGTGCATATACAGATATATATACCGTATTTTCCGGCGTATAAGACGACTGGGCGTATAAGACGACCCCTGACTTTTCCTGTAAAAATATAGGGTTTGGGCTATACTTGCTGTATAAGACGCCCCCTCTTCCAACACACACCAAATAAAAATTAAAAAACATCAACTGGCTCACCCACAATGTAAGAGCAGCTGTGCTAGACCCAAAATGGCCCCTGCAACAAGCAGGAACCTCACACAGACACAAAAAGCCCAAAAAAAACAACTTTCACACTTTACACACACAAAATTCCACATACAGCTTTGTGAGATTTTGTGCGTTTGTGTAGTTAGAGTGAAACACTACAGAAACACACTAAATCTCAGAAAGCTGCACAAATTTTTTATTTTTATTTTTATTTTTATTTGAAAGCTAAATTTAAAACTTCCTAGCCTAAAACTTAGACCTATCCTTTAAATGGCTAGGTCTAAAAAAGAACAACTAAAAAACCCCCCAGTTAACTATTTTTTTTAAAGCTCCCAAAGGGGAAAAAAAACTTACCCAATAGAACAGGAGTCTCCAACCTTGGCAACTTTAAGACTTGTAGACTTCAACTCCCAGAATTCCTCAGCCAGCTTTGCTTTGCTGGCTGAGGAATTCTGGGAGTTGAAGTCCACAACTCCCTACCTGCTTGATTGCAGGCAGGGAGATTTAGTTGCTTGCTGATACAATAGATTGCAGGCAAGGCAAGGCAAGCGTTGCCGCTAGCAGCTAAGGTAAGCAAGCTGGAGGGGGTGGATTTTTGCTACGTACCAATTAGCAGGTAAAATTAGCAGCTGGGATGGCCAGCTTTGTGTAAAAGGAAAGTTTTTCCCTTTTACACGGGGCTTGCGTGTAACTCAGCTGATTAGCGGCAACTCAGCAGGCAATTCAGCTTGGCTCCTTAGAGCCATTTTAAGGCTGGTCAAAGTCTTTCGGCTGGTTACAGGAGACTGACACCTGGCGTATAAGACGACCCCCGACTTTTGAGAAAATTTTTCTGTGTTAGAAAGTTGTCTTATACACCGGAAAATACGGTACATACATATACAGGAGGTAGAGGGTTTGTGAACTTGTATAATAAAAACAGCTTTGTTTTAAATGTAGGAAAAACTAAAGAGATCATTGTCAATTTCAGAAATTGACACAGCCTCACACATTTGAATATTAATGAGTCACCTGTGGAGGTGGTTAGCAGCATCAAGTTTTTGGGTGTGCAGCTAACAAGTAGGCTAGCTTGGTAGTTCAACAGGGAGACACTGGTGAAGCGGGCACAGCAGCGCCTGCATTTTCTGCACCACATGAGAAAAGTTCATCTTCCTTCCCCTGTCCTTCCCACTTCCTATAGAGGGACGTTCGAGAGCATCCTGTCATATTGCATTACAGTCTGGTTTGGAAGCATTACTGTTTCCGACAGGAAGGCGGTGTAGAGAGTGGTGAGGGTGGCAGAGGAGATTATAGGCAGTTCATTTCTGTCTATCTAGGACAGTGATGGCTAACCTTTTTGCCATCATGTGCCAAAAGCGGGGGGAGCACAGGGAGGTCACGTGCACATGTGCCCACACCCATAATTCTATGCACCCTGTCCCCCCACACATGTGGGCCTCTCCTGCGTTCCCCCTGCTTTAGGCATGCAATGGCATGGTGGGCCAGTAGAGCCGTTTTCCTTCTCCCCAGGCTCCAGAGCCTTTCTAGGAAACTAGGGAGGGCAAAAACGGCCTTCCCCATCCCCAGAGGCCCTCTGGAGGCTGGAAACAACATGTTTCCTGACTTCCGGTGGGCCCAGAAGGCTCGAAAATCAGCTGGCTGGCGCATACATGCATGCCAGAGCTGAGCTCCTGTGCCCTCTGATATGGCTCCACGTGCCACCTGTGGCACCCGTGCCATAGGTTCACCATCACGGATCTAGGACATAACACATATACCAATATGTGTACACTTTTGAAAGCAGGCAACAGAATTTCATTTTTAATGTGTTCCAGTGTGCCCACAGTAAAAAAAATGACAATAACAGTTATCTATACATTTGTGGTCCATAAAGCATCATGATTCTTTCAGTGCAGAATCCTGCCTCATCTACATGACTGCATAAAAACTCAACATCAGTCCAGTCAGTTTTGGTCCATGAAGAGGGAAAGATCACATCTTAGTTTTTTGCTACAGATAATAATGATTTGATCTCAGTCTGAAGCTAGGGAAATAGAATAGCACAGAGAAAAATATAATTCAAGGATGTATAGGTGGATTGAATTGACCTAAGTGGAGATGACTAGAAGAAATGAGGGTTGAGGCACATGGCATGCTGGTTGAAAATGAGGCAGCAACTGTTTGGGCATGAATGTTGGCACAATAGGACAAAATACATGGAGGATGGACTCTTATAGCAGTCTTCCAATATCTAAAGGGCTGCCACAGAGAAGAGGGAGAGAACCTATTCTCCAAAGCACTTAAAGTCAGGAAAAGGGGCAGTGGATGGAAAGTAATCAAGGAGAGATCCAGTCTAAAAATAAGGAGAAATTTCCTGACAGAACACTTCTTCAGTTTTACTTACTCTGTTGCTCTCTAACTCCCTCAGGTGGTTGGCCTACATCTTACTGCTGCTCTTGGACCTTATCATCTGTCTTCTCACCTTGCTAGGACTGGCAAAGCAGATCAAGTGGCTGGTAATCGTGTGAGTGCACCACCTGGTGGGCATATTTGGGCACAGAAATTGGGGACACAAAGCAAGAGCAAACTTATCAGGGCTGTCCTAGTTCAAGGGAGATTTAGGTTGATCTTTTATCATCCATCCCAATTATGGCTGCAAAACAATAAATCAAATTCTTTTAAAGATAGCCAATGCCTTGGGATTTTTGGTAGATAAAGGAAATGCTTGCTATCAAATATAACTACAGGTAATGAAGTATTATAAAGATATCCAGAGATGATGAATAATCGGTCCTAAAGTGTCATGCTGATAAATTTAATTTTCTACAAACTGGGGAGAGATAACTTTGCAATATTCAATTTATTCACAGCTATACCACATGGCATAAATGGAGGCAGAAGGATCCTCTCACAAGATAGCAGATTTAATAATAATAGGACTGAGGTAGATATAGAAGATCCCAGACATCTGGTAATAAACGGGCTACAGAACTTAGCAAGTCCTGACTGAGCAACCTGGGCCAGCAGCTGCAGGAACACTGGAAGAAAAGTTTTTACCAATAACGAAAGGTGCCTTCTGTGCAAACCCAAAATATCTGGATTATCATTTAAGCACTATTGGTATTGACAAAATCACCAAATGGAAAAGGCAGTTTTACTTGGAACAACTTATCGCCTGCACAAATGCATTTAACACAGTCTTTAACAAGATCTAATTATCCCAGGTCCTTGGGAAAGTATCTAAAACTGCTAAATCCAGTCTAGACATCTGTCTGACCATACAATCCACCATAATGATTTGTTAAATTTATATGCCATCCAATTCCAATGATTTTTCAGATTTTGTTTCCACCCAGATCTTGCACATCAAAGTACCTCATATATGCTGAGTTTGCACCAGATGTGTTTGCTCAATGTATTATGCAAACCTTTCTGAGCCAATCAGGCTTCAGTTTTATTAAGTTAATTTAGTTTGATTAATCAAGGGTTACTATACTGTTCTACTGAGATCAAAAAACTTGGTTCCGGAGTTTGTAATTTCCAAATTTGGTTTATAGCTGGCTTCCTCAATCTGATATCCTACAGATATAAAGTCATTATCTCCTGTTCCCTCTTCCTTAATTTTTTTTCCTCATTGCATTCTGTATCAAGGCCATTTTTAAAAAAAGTACACAACAGCCATTCCTTTCTAGTGATTTGCAGCATCTTGTAGTATATAACCCAACCAGTTATAAAGCCTGCCCTCATTACTGTTATCTCAGCACAATGACAGTAGAAGAATGTTATAAATCACTGGTGAGGAAATGGATTTAGCTAGAGGGCCATTCTCCACTGCTGAGTTAAAGTTTTATTTATGAGTCAGCAGAAACCCATACAATATAAAACTTGCTGATTTCACAGCCCATCGTACCTGCTTATAAAGCCACTGTGTTGTAGGGTTGATGGATTTCTCAGAATGTGTTTTCTTCCCATGCCAAAACATCATCGTGAAAAAACATCTATGGAGATTCTCAGTCATTAAGGTCAGTTGTCCCAAAGGTGCTTTTTCAAAAGGCAAACTGGACTTTGTTTTTCCTTGAAGACATTTCATTTCTCATCCAAGAAGCTTCTTCAGTTCTGACTGAATGGTGGAGGGTGGAAGAATTTCTATTCCTTGTAGTCATCTGGTCGTTAGCACTCTTTCTGAGAGTTGTTGAGGCCACTTGAAGGTTTATCTGTGCCCTCAGAGTCACCTGAATAGTTCAAATGGGTGTGGAGCCTTCTTGGAACTGCTGAAAATTTCCACACCCATTTGAACTATTCAGGTGACTCTGAGAGCACAGATAAACCTTCAAGTGGCCTCAACGAGTCTCAGAAAGAGTGCTAACACCAGATGACTACAAGGAATAGAAATTCTACCACCCTCCAGCATTCAGTCAGAACTGAAGAAGCTTCTTGGATGAGAACATCCAAACATCTTCAAGGAAAAATAATGTCCAGTTGCCTTCTGAAAAAGCACCTTTGCGACAACCAGTGAAAAAAACCTCTTTCCAATCACTTTCATTAAAATGAGGTGTGGGATTTAGGAAGAAGATGAGTTTTGGCAGATGATTAGAATGGTGGTTTAGCTGTCTGTGAAAACTCACTCATGGTTCTGCATGTTTTGATGAGTGCATTCAAAATAGGCCCACTTGAACAGGGAGGTTGTGTGGTGAAGCAGGAGAATCTGGCTTGTCCCCTCAACAGCTAAGGGGACAAGCTTGTTTTCAAGCATCAGATAGCTCCCAAAGAATGCTGTCCAACTGTGAGATGCTTAAAAACAACGTCCACTGTCAACAACTACCTGGCTCCAACTAACTGATAAAAAATTCCTCTTTACCTGGCTGGTCTCTGAACTGGAACTCCAATAAGCAAGAGTCCATTTTGAAAAATCTGGGCTCTCATGCTGTGAAACTAGCATGACCCTAGCAGGCAGCATCTAGGAATCAGGGGGGAAAGGGTATGCCTACATCAGCCTGAGTTCCCAATCAAAATCAGGTTGATTCCATCTCCTAGCAGTCACTTATCCACACCATTAACAGAATAGTTGGTGGAACACTTCAAATAGCAGCTTAAAAGTGCCTCAAACAACAATGTGACTTTAAGGCAAGAGCAAGATGGCTGCTGAGGTATGGATTGGAGATAAGGCAAAGGAAACATCAGAGGGACATGACAGGAGAAAATTTAGGTTGTTGAGGCATATTTGTCTCATGAGTAAATTTAAGTGGGAAAAGATTTGGAATACAGGTAGTCCTCAGCTTGCTATCACAATTGAGCCTTCAACATTTATGTTGCTAAGTGAGAAATTAGTTAAGTGGGTTTTGCCTCATTTTATGACTTTTCTTGCCATGTTTGTTAAGTGAATCACTGCAGTTGTCAAATTAATAACACGGTTGTTAAGTGAATCTGGCTTTCCCATTGACTTCCCTTGTCAGAAGGTTACTGCAACCCTTGTTCATCAGCTCAGACACAGAAATTGTATTATGAAATTCATAGCCGATTATATAAAAGCACTCTTTGGATCCAGAATTCTGCCTTTCGGTTCAAAAGCTGTTCAGATTGAATCTTTTATTGTGGTGTGACCTTCCCACAACTGAGGGACTTCCTCATGGCTGTGTTAATGTACATTCCTTTATTCCCTGAGTTGGCAGAAAATGTACCACCATACAATTAGTCCTCGACTTACACCAGTTTGTTTAGTGGCCGTTTGGAATTACAATGGCACTGAAAAAAGAGACTTATGACCATCTTTCAATTTACGACCATTGCAGGATCCCCATGGTCATGTGATCAAAATTATGATGCTTGGCATCTGACGCATGACAGTTGCAGTGCCCATGTGATCCCCTTTTGCAACCTTCTGACAAGCAAGGACAATGGGGAAGCCAGATTCACTTTACATCCATATTACTAATGTAACAACTCCAGTGATTCTCTTATGCATTGTGACAAAAAAGCAATAGCAATAACACTTAGACTTATATACCACTTTACAGTGCTTTACAGCCTTCTCTAAGCAGTTTACAGAGTCAGCATATTGCTCCCAACAATCTGGGTTCTCATTTTACCCACCTTAGAAAGAAGGATGGAAGGCTCAGTCAACCTTGAGCCTGGTGAGATTTGAAAAGTCATAAAATGGGGCAAAACTCACTTAACAACAGAAATTTTGGGTTCACTTGTGGTTGTAAATTGAGAACCACCTGTAATTTTCTCTCTCCTGACAGAGGAATGCTAATCTGCATATGGCTTGCAAGTGTTCTTATCCTTAAAGCTTTATTTCAGGATAATTTGACAGCAATGTTTGGATCCCTTTAGCTTCATCTCTGCCCCCATCCTGTGTCATCAACCAGTGAGAAAACCACTCAAAATGTGATGGGGAGACATGTGTGATGGTGGGTAAATACGGAGAACTTAATAATCTTTGAAGTTGTCCATCTGACAAGTTACTGGTATGGAAGTGCTTCATGCCAGGAATTTATCACTGGGACAATTTCTGAGCCTGGGTTTATCAGCTTTTTAGTTACCAGCTGATCATATCCCAAAATAGCCTGAGAGGAGGGTAAGATGCAGGAGGGACCCTGCATTATACATCAAGAAAACTTCCTGGTCTTTAGAATTCAAGACATTTTAATAACACATTTACTGGACTTATAGAAAGCCAATATCCTAATACGGGTAATCTTTGACTTATGATTGGTCAAATAGTGACTGAAGTTACCACAGACCTCCCCAGGGCTATTAACAACCCACATTTTAAATTCTGACAGCCAAGCCTACCCCTGTAGTCATGTGCACTTCTCTATGGAGATTCTCAATCATCAGCTCATGGTTGTCCCAAGGTGCTTTTTTCAAAAAGATTACTGGACTTTGTTTTTCCTTGAAGACATTTCGCTTCTCACCCAAGAAGCTTCTTCAATTCAGAAAAAAGCACCTCTGGAGCACTTGGCAATCAGCTGACCCTTAGAGCCTTATGGTCACATGACTGCAATTTATGACATCTTTTTCCCTAGAAATTGGCATTTACTTCTGATTTCTGGCATAAAATGCCCATTAGGG
The DNA here is from genome assembly GCA_038048745.1 of Coluber constrictor foxii. Classification (NCBI taxonomy): domain Eukaryota; kingdom Metazoa; phylum Chordata; class Lepidosauria; order Squamata; family Colubridae; genus Coluber; species Coluber constrictor. Next base: position 57,183,906 of record CM075961.1, on the reverse strand, counting down.
AAAATTGATTCACTTAATGACTGCTGCAAAAAAGGTGGTAAAATTGGGCATGGTCACATGGTGACCTATTTAACGACTGGAATGATTTACAATTGTAATTCTGGGCTCAATTACATCATAAACTAGTTTGATTTATATGAGCCCTAAAATCTTTCATATGGAAAATTCAGGCTAGTGGCTGGGATTGTTATTAGCTTCCTACTTAGCATGTTATGACTCCTTTATTGCTTCATTGTAAAAGAAAATGGAGGGAAAAAAGAAATGCACAGTGTTGTTGTAGACTGTAATAACACTCATTTAAAACATGACATTTAAAACACTCATTTAAAATTGTAATTTAAATTAACCCCTTTAGGGAACATTTCAGTATTATAAATGGTTTACCCCAGTGTTTCTCAACTTTGCCAACTTTAACATGTGTGGATTTCAACTCACAGAATTCCCCAGCCAATACTGGTTTACCCAGAAATAGCCATATCATTTTAATTAAATAAATATTTATATGTTTAAATGATTTGTACTTCAAAACCATTTACAATACATTAAAAAAGCAATAATATGAATAATACAATATAGCACACATGTTTTAAAATATATTGCATTTTATATGATAGTGTATGCCACCAAGAGCCTCTCTTTGAGGGAGATGGGTGGTTTAGAAATATGAAATATAAATAAGTAAGTAACTAAGTCAGGGATTACCTTTATATACAGTGAATCCACATGATGTCCGCATTGTGCTTTGGAAAGTGTGAGTCAGATTTATCTGCATAAACCAGATATCCAATCTCATCTGAATAATAATAATAATAATAATAATAATAATAATAATAATAATAATAATAATAATAATAATAATAATAATAATAATAATAATTTTATTTCTATACCGCCCTTCTCCCAAAGGACTCAGGGCGGTGTACAAGCCATTAAAAGCACAAAATGATACAGACAACAATTAAAAAATAATTAAAATTATTAAATAATTTAGCCCAAATTTAAAACCCAAAATTTAAAACACCCAATTTAAAATCATTTACATTGATAGCCTGGCCTGGCGGAACTGTGAAATACACGGAGGTCAGAGATCTTGCGCATTTCCGGGGGCAGTTCATTCCACAGGGCAGGAGCTCCAACAGAGAAGGCCCTCCCCCTGGGTGTCATCAGCCGACATAGCTTGGCCGACGGAAGCCCTGAGGAGCCCCTCTCTGTGGTAGCGGTGGGAGGCTACTGGTGGCAGAAGTCAGTCTCCAAGGTACCCGAGTCCTAAGCCATGGAGTGCTTTAAAGGTGGGTTAATCCAAAATGGGCTTCAGCAGCTGCATTCAATGAATAGAAGATTAAATGGATGAGGTTCCTGACTGCATCATCATCATCATCTTCATGAATGGGGCACCTTAAATTGTTTTCATAGCAAGACTTGTACTGGGAAGAGATGGAAGGCACTGTTTTACCCTGAAACAGCTAAGGATAAATTTAGGCAACCATCGGAATAGACTGGGGATGCGATGAAGACTGTGTTATTAAGACAGCTATTTTAAAAAAGTGATTAGAAGGGCGTCTTTGTGCCATGGTTAGCAGAGCATAAAAATAAACCACTTTTGCTCACTATGAAGCTTTTGGAGATATGGAATGTTACCAGAAAGAACATAACACACACACACACACACACACACACACACACACACACACACACCATCTTGATCTCCATGCTCATCTAAATGGCTTTTTTTTTTTTGCTAACAGGATGACTGTCATGAGTTTCCTGGTCCTCATTCTCAGCTGGGGCTCCATGGGGCTGGAGACAGCAGGAGCTGTGGTGAGTGAAGGGGCCGTGGATAGATAGGGTTGGAGAGGGATGTTGGTCAGGGCTAAAATGTCAACGAGCAGCATTTTGGGAGAGTGTCAGTGGAGAGGGGAGGCAATTAAGTTTAACCTAGCAATATTGGGAAACTGTGTAGCAATCTACAAAAAACCAAATGAAGGGAAATTCACTTCTGATATGGCCAGCTCTTTATGAACTTATGTATTCCAGGTTTCATAAATGAAAATAGTGGCATATATCACCATGATAATATGAAACACCCTTTTTAAGACTCTCTAAACCTGTAATGGCGAATCTATGGCACATGTGGCACAGGTGGCACATGGAGCCATATCGATGGGCATGCAAGCGTTGCCCTGGCCCAGCTCCAGCATGCATGCACATGCCGGCCAGCTGATTTTCAGGCCTTCCGGGCCCACTGTGCCATTGCATGCCAAAAGCTGGGGGATCACGGGTGGGGTTGTGCACGCATGCATGGGGGGGTGGGGCGCATTGAATGATGAATTTGAATTATGCCCCCCCCCCCACGTTCCCCACACTTTTGGGGAACACGACAGCAAAAAGATCAGCCATCACTACTCTAATTCCTTAATTTGGGGTAGTGTTGAGAAGACTGGATGAAGCTGAGCATTAATTGGACGGATGCCCTAAGAACTAAGGAGAAATTTCCTGTCAGTTAGAACAATTAATCAGTGGAACAACTTGCCTCCAGAAGTTGTGGATACTCCAACACTGGAGTTTTTAAGAAGAGATTGGATAACCATTTGTCTGAAATGGTTTCCTGCCTAAGCAGGAGGTTGGACTAAAAGATCTTCAAGGTCCCTTCCAACTCTGTTATTTTGTTATCCTGGATACCAAAAGGGAATTCCTATAGGCCCCATGAAATTCCTGACACTTTGCACCCCTAATGTAAAGGCACTAACTGTAAGAAAAATAAAAAATGCAGTTGGGAATTTCTTACCATTGCACGTAGAGGAACTGGCACGGTTTTTGCCCACCAGGCTACTTTCTGAAATCAGAGGGACAGCAGCCAACCAAACTGGCTGGTGGTCTTGCCTGAGAAACTGTCTTCTGTTCTCTGGAGCACAAGAATTTAATTGCTGGCATTTTCAGCCAGGAGAGTAGTGGCATTTGGAAGTGGGTGGGGGAGGAACGGTGGTGGTGGTGATGAAGGGATTTTCTCACTCTCTCACCCTCTTCATGTATATTTTTATACATACAACACACATATGGGCACACCCATGCCTACACTCTCTTCTTACTGATGTTTTAATTAGTAGGCGTTATTCAGAGTCCCTGGAAAAAATAAGAGAAAGCTTTGCATTTTCCATCTGTCTCACTCACCCCTCTTAATTCTGTTCTTCTGAGAATAAGTGCTTTAAGTGCTTCTGTCAATGGTATGCAAGCCCCCCTCTGAGTTGTACCTCTGCCAAACTGCACTTCTGCTCCATTAGGCCAGTTCAGCCCTCCCCCTCAAATGCTATTCCAAATACAGCCTTACACCTGTAATATTTCCCTCTCTCTCATCTTAGGCATACCTCCCATTAAGATGAAGTAACTCCCCCACAGACATGGAAGTATTCCTGTTCTCATTTGTCTTCTCCAACCTGGTGTCCACCAGCCCTGTTTATGAACTTCCCATAACTTCAACGCATTTTCAAACAGCCTGAGTTGAAGCAGGGTGATTTTTGAAGCCAAATATTTGCATTGAGAGGAGGCACTTGTTATAATAAATATTTTGGGTGATAGAATCACAGGAGTCATAAAATTATGATGCCCTTCAAATGGGGAAAGTTACTTCCCCCCCCCCAAGTAAAACAGGAACAAGAGTTCCTAGATACCTCCAAGCTGATCCAAAATCTTAGCATACTTCATTTCTTTGTCTCTCCAGCAGAAGTTGGCAGGAAATTATCTGTTAGCATCTGGTGATTTTTCAATGAAGTTTGGCTGCCGCATCTTTGTGGATTCTGGGAAATGGGTCTGCAAACTCAAAAGTGAAAAAATATGGGCTCCCTGCACATGATTGGTTGATAAGCCTGTCCTTAAAGAAAGCATGATTTTGGCCTTGTTGATGAATCCATTGAAACTATTTTGACCCTACTCTTTGACCAAAGGCAACCAACAAGCTAACAGTATAAAAACTGATGGCAGGAAAGGAAAAAGAGAAGAGGAAAGCAAGCCAACTGAAACATTTTTGTCAGAGACTCATACAGCTCAACTAGTTAAAGGATAATCCTGATTCCTCTCTCTCCCAATTGAAGGAAAGACAAGCAAAGGGACAGGGTGCAAATGAGTAGTTCCGTGGGATCTTTGATGTTCTCTTGAACTTTGTTGTTTTCTTGCGGATTTTCATTGCCCGACTAGGTAGCATCATCAGGGCATTAGTTGGATAATGAAACAGCTGCAAGAAAACAACCATGCTCAGAAAGCATCAAGGATCCCACAGTTCAATCCTGAGCTACAAATATTCTCTTCTATCAGTAGAAGCTCCTTATTGCTTACCTGGGAGCAGATAACCCTTCCCTACTGCAAATCAATCTGAGTGATTTGCTATTCTTTTTATTCCATTTTTTCTTTCTTTTAATCAAAGCAGCAAATTGAGTGGAGGATCTTTGGAAGAAAGGGAGAGCCTTCACTGTTATACTTAACTATCACGGTTCTCCATTTCTTTGTAAGGAAGCAAAAATTCAGGAATCCTCAACTCAACCATGTCTTCAGTCCGCACATTCCAGTTAAATGTCCTTATCTGTTATATCAGCCTCGTCCCCATTCCTCCAATCCATCAACTGTTCCTTTTTTCAATGGACCTATATATCTCTATCTTTGTTAACCATCAGATTGTCAGAACAGGCTAGAATATTAAACATATTTTCACTTTATTTTATTCTCTAATGTTGTGTTTGCCAACATTTACAGATGACTGCCCTAACCCCAGTTTACCCCATTAGCTCAATTTTCTGAGTTTGCATAAGACACTGACCCATTAATCAAGCACACTGCTTTGCACAACAACCCGGGAGGCTTAAATATGGTGAATAGTAAGTCATCTATTTGCAAATGCAGCTAATAGGATTCCTTTTTTTACTTCTCCCAATAAGTCTTCCAGACTCCGTGGCTTTCCTTATTTTTTACAATTCATTCCTCCTCACCGTTTGTACTCTTACTATGACCAACCCCAACCTCTACCCCTTTGGCTTCAGCTCTCTTTTCTTCCAATTTAATTATAGCAATGTGTGGGGTCTGAAGGCCACTGACCGTAAGTGTCCCTTTCTGACAGCTGCCAAACCTCCGCTCCACACCACCCAGACTCTAGGACTCTTTTCCATGTTCTAGCAAATCAAAAGCAAGCCTTTTTGTTTTGTTTTGATGTGCTCCATCTGGGTTCTTGATAGGCATTTTATCAGGATGTTTTCCTCTGAGGACTTCTGCTGACTGCTGGCTGCCAGTAGTTCTCACTGGTTCAAGGTTAACTCAGCTCATCTCTTTTTGAATCTTCCAGTTCTCCCATGCCTTAAAAGTCTAAGCTCTCCCACAGTTTTATTTAGTAGTCTCTGATATTGATCAAACTGGCCCACTGTTGTTCTCTGGCTGACACCTTCTCCAGTCCACCTGTTATGTATATAGTTTTGGTGGGAAAGTTTGAACTTAGTAGCTCTCAGCTGATTGGATGACTACCACAGCTGCAGGGTATATAAGGAGAGCTGTTTCCCCAGGTTAGTTGCTGGATTCTCACTCTAATAAAAAGAGCTGTTGTCACTCACTGCCTGGCTTGCTGTGTCCTCATTCACCCAACTTAACATTGGCGACGAAGGTGGGATTTTGAGGCCAGAAGCCACAGAAAGAGCTGAAGCCATGAGCCAAAAAGGAAGCTGAAACCCCGAATCCAGCCAGGCGAGCAAGCGGAGTACCTGGAGAATCAACCGACGATGTCTGCCTACGTACCGCCAGCGTCTTTCAACCCAACGGAAGAAAAGTGGGGATCCTACATGTCCCGCTTCGAATGCTTCCTGGTGGCCAGTGATCTACAGGGACTGCCAGACATGCGGAAGAAAGCCCTGTTCCTGAGCCATTGTGGACACAAGGTGTTCGATACGTCCGAGGCCCTATCGGAACCAAACTCGGTCGACACCATCTCATGGCAAATGCTCCAGACACGCTGAAAGACCACTATGCCCCAACGCCATTGAAATATGTCCAGCAGTGTGAGTTCTGGCAAAGAATGCAGCAGGAGGGGGAATCAATCAGCGAGTATGTCACTGCCCTGTGCAAGGCTGCAAACCAGTGTAAGTACCGAGATCTAGATGAGATACTCCTAGAGCAACTAATCTGCGGAGTGAGAGATATTCACTTGCAGAGGAGATTGCTCGCAAAGTCAAATCTAACATTGCATACCGCACTGGTTGAGGCAAGGGCTCAAGAATCCTCCACCAAAGCGGCTGAGAGACTACAGGAGACGACACAGGTCAGGACGGCACAGAGGTCAGCCCCGGTTCATCAGGAAACCATATACATGGAGAGCAAGGGAGAGTTGGATGAAGAGGTCTGCCGAACCGAACAGGACCGACAGGACCGGCGAGGTCACCGAGATACCTGTGTGAGTTGTGGGGACCCCATCCATGACAGGCCTGCGAGACGCCATTTGCCGGCACTGCGATCGGAAGGGCCACATCGCCAGAGTCTGCAGATCCAAGCAGAATCCCAATTACAAGCCACGGAGCAACACCGGTCAATCAGAGATGGCACAGCGGAAGAAGACCAATAAGAATGGTGAGCACCAAAAGAGTGCGAAATCTGAGGATCTTGAAGCCTGTACCATTCGAATTGGCCGGACCTGCACGTCCCCCGGAGAGAAGACCTACATGACAGTCGAAATCGAGGGGCATGAATGCCTGATGGAGATTGACACCGGATCTCTCATAACTATAATGTCCTGAGATAGGCTAAGGAAGGCCATCCCCAGCATCCAGAAACAACACCTCCAGCACCAATGGCTCGGACTGCGCGATTACCAAGGAAACCGCATCCCCTGGAAGGAATTGGCGAGTTCCAGGTGGAGTACAGGGAATTCCGGGAGAAGCTTCCCCTTACTGTGGTCAGCAGAAAGCTCCCAAGCCTCCTGGGCATGGACTGGTTCAGGGCCCTGGGCATGGGATTCACCAGAGTCTGCAATGTGCAAAGCACCCTGAAAGTCAACCTGATGCAGGAGTTCCAGGAGGTGTTTGACGAGCGGTTTGGCAAGTATGTGGGGACCCCTATCTCATTCAGCTTTGACCCCAATATTGCTCCCATCTGATTGAAGCCCAGGAGGGTGCCCTTCGCCCTAAAGCCAAAGATTGACATCGAACTGGACATATTGATTAAACAAAGGGTGCTAGTGCCAGTCGATCATGTCCTGTGGGAGACCCCCATAGAGATTCTGGTTAAACCTGATGGGTCTGTGCACATCTGCACTGATTACAAATGTATGATCAATAAGGCTCTCCAGCAGAGTGCTTACCCAGTTCCGATCGTACACCATCTGCTGCACTCCTTAGGGGCGGGCAAGATCTTCGCAAAACTCGATCTTGCTCAGGCGTATCAGGAGTTGCCGGTAGATGGTGCTACCGCAGAGGCATAAACTATAGTTACGCACAGAGGTGCCTTCAAGTGTACCAGACTCCACTTTGGAGTCAGCATAGCCCCTGGACTGTTCCAGAGCACCATGGAGCGATTACTACAGGGCATCCCAGAGGTGGTCCCGTATTTTGATGACATGCTTGTCACCCCTGAGGATGAACTACAGCTAGGGGGAAGACTTAGACAAGTGCTAGAGAAGTTCAGAAATGCGGGACTCAGGGTCAAATGCAACATGTGCATGATCCCAGTCCCTTCTTTGGAATTCTTGGGGTATCAGGTAGATGGAACCAGCATACACCCCACTGAGAGCAAGATTAGGGCAATCCAAGAGGCCCCCACTTCCAAAGACAAGGCGGGACTACAAACATTCCTGGGACTGTTGAATTTCTATGCGATTTTCCTAAAGGACAAGGCAACAGTAGCTGAACCTCTGCACAGACTGTTAGCCAAGAAATCCACATGGGTATGGGGGAAGGCAGAGGCCACCATGTTTGCTGCCATAAAGAAACTACTGTTGGCCGAGAGTTTTCTAATCCAGTACAACTCTATGCTTCCCCTTGTTCTAGTCTGTGACGCGTCCCATTCGCCATGGGGGCTGTCCTGAGCCATAGACTATCGAACTGTCTAGAGGCACCCATCACCTACTACTCCCAGACTCTTTCAAGCACCGAATGGAACTACAGTCAACTTGACAGGGAGCCCCTTGCAGCCGTCTCAGGAGTCAAGAAGTTCCATGAGTACTAGTTCAGCAGAGACTTCAACCTCATCAAGGACCATCGCCCTCTTCTGGGGCTCCTAGCAGGGGATTGCCCTACCCCAGCAGCCCTGTCTCCCAGGATGACACACTGGGCCATCTTCCTGACAGCATACTCCTATCACCTGGTACATCAACCAGGGGTGAGCATGGGCAACACTGACACACTCAGCCGTTGCCCATTACTGGACAGGATAGAAGACTCCACCCACACCCGGAATCCCCATCCTGCTGATTGACCTCTTGGACTTGGGGCCCATCACTTCAGTAGAGGTGGAGGGGGCTTCAACCAAAGACCACGTGCTTAGGAAAGTCACGAGTTGGGTCACGAGGGGGTGGCTGGAAAAGACTGAGGGTGGGGAATTCAAACATTTCGCTAACAAAAGAGGCGAATTGATGATGCAAGGGGGTTGTCTATTGTGCGACGATCGGGTCATTGTTTCCTTGTGCCTAAGGGAAAAAGTGTTGAACCTGTTGTATGAGGGACACCCCGGGATTGTGAGGATGAAGGGGTTAGCTAGGAGCTACGTTTGGTGACCCCAAATGGATAAGGAGATCACTGAGTGGGTAGGGAAGTGTCAGCCCTGCCAAGAATCTAGGCCAGACCTGCCTACAGCACCGGTACAGGAATGGGAGCAGCCTCAGGATCCCTGGTCTAGGATCCACATAGATTTTGCTGGCCCATTCCATGGGCAAGTATTTATGGTCTTCGTGGACACATTCTCAAAGTGGCTGGAGATTAAATTTATGAAAGCCACTACTACCGACGGAGTCATGAGGGAGCTAAGGCAATTATTCGCCACCCATGGCCTACCAGACACCTTAGTTTCAGACAACGGGCCCCAGTTCACGGCCACGCAGTTTGAGGGATACTTGGTGGAGTTGGGAATCAGGCACATACTCTCTGCCCCGTTTCATCTGGCGAGTAATGGATTGGCGGAGAGGTTCATGAGAACGGGTAAGGAAGCTATCTCACGCCTAGGCCCTGAGGACTGGCAGGAAAGGATAGACTGATTCTTAACGGCCCAACACACCACACCATGCACAGCCACAGGCTGAAGCCCGGTGGAACTCCTAATGAGAAGAAAACTCTGAGGAGTCATAGACAGACTACACCCCAGCTATTCCCCTAACAACTTCAGAGGGAAAGGCAGAAAGCTTAGGGAGTTCACCATAGGGACTCCAGTATACGTAAGGAATTACAGGAAGAGGCCCCTCTGGAACACCGGGACAATTACGGGGGTAACCGGACCCAAGTCTTATAGGGTAGGCATGAGAGATGGGAAGATTTGGCGCCAGCACATCAACCAATTACAAAAACAATTAGCTGCTGACACAGAAGAGATCTTCGACGAACCGCTCCCTAACTACCAACAAAACTCCAGGACTAACTCAAGCCCAAGTCAAGCAGAGGACTAAGCTGTTGGCCCCGAGATCCAACACCGCCCCATCGAGGAAGATCGATCAGCCAAAGAAGTCACTGCCCACAACGAATTCTCGGAGATTCCATTGGCGGAACGGGGAGAAACAGGGAGTTCCTCCGACCCGCTCAATGCCACACCTTCGACTGAACTGCACAGGTCAACTAGGGTGCGGACACGTCCTGGTCACCTGAGGGACTACATATGCTAATGTTCACCCCAAGTGACTTCTGGGAGGGGAGGAGTGTTATGTATATAGTTTTGGTGGGAAAGTTTGAACTTAATAGCCCTCAGTTGATTGGATGACCATCACAGCTGCGGGGTATATAAGGAGAGCTGTTTCCCCAGGTTAGTTGCTGGATTCTCACTCTAATAAAAAGAGCTGTTTTTACTCACTGTCTGGCTTGCTGTGTCCTCATTCACCCAACTTAACCACATTTGTCAGTATTTATGGATATTGACAGAAACTGAATGCACTGTAGTAAAAGAAACTTTTGTTTTTGCCACCTCCAGGGACTGAGTGATTTCTGCTTTGAGCCGGATGGTTACGTGTTAAACACAACCCAAGCCAGGACTGGACTTAGTCCAGGTAGGATAAGATGTGTTATAAGGAATAAAGATGTTGGATTTGCATCTGGGGAATAACACAGTTTCCAAGCTGTGAAACTGCACTGTAGCAATACCTTCCTAGCAAGAAAGCAACATGCAAAATCTAGTAGTCATTGTTTTATACGCTCCAGAAAAATTAAATCCTCCTTTCCCAACTGATCATTTGGCAAGTTTTTCCATTTTAAAAAACTAATTTTAAATTTAAATTTAAATTTAGTTTACTGTTTGCTGGACGCAAATTTGTGCTGAGCTTGTTTAAGCAATTAAAATCTTACCATTATCCAAAAGAGAATTAACATCCTGTTCCTAAAATTCTGCTTCTTGATAAATTCTGAAAGCAGTTACATATGTTTTGTATACTTATTTTCTATTGCTTTTCAAGGAACAGAAACTCTGGTTTGGGGATTTTATGTATAAGAACTGTTGCTTTAAGAAAGACAGAGGAAAAGCAATATTCTAGGCAGTTGTCTATTCTGCAATGGGATGCAATTTTTCTTTCCCTTGATTATAGGAGGGAAAGAGTTAATTCTGGTGTTTTGATAATTTCTGAATCCAGCCTGCTCATCGGACCTTTGTTGGGGAAAGTAGAAGGGAGCATTAAGGGTTGTGAGAGCAGGGAGCTTATTTCCAAGGAGACATGATACATATATTATGCTAATAATCTATCATTTCTTTTCCTCCAAATCCCGCAATTTGATTTTTTAAAAAAATTATATTTGCAAACAAAGCATCTTTGGTTTTTTTAGGAGGAAATAAAAGTCTGATTTTATATTTTATATATATAACGATTTCTGTCATAACAGTGATTCTTGCCTACACAAGAGGCAGCTATTTCATTAAAAAAGGCAGCTGTTTTGAATTTTCTAGCTTCAAAAGGCAACTCAAAACAGAGCAGCTTTAATAAGAAGAGTAATTTTCCAAGCTTAGCAGTCAATGTGGGTGAATGTGGGCAACACACTGGTCTTGAATATAATGAGGAAGCAAAGGAGTAACTTTACATTATGGTCCTGGTTTGGTCTAATTTTTTAGGCTCCAGGCTAAAAACCAAGAGTTGGTGAGTTGTAATCCTTAGGCATGAAAGGAGGCTGGGTGACTTTGGGCCAGTCATTCTCTCTCAGCCCAACTCACATCATGGGGTTGTTGTTGTTGTAGGGAAAATAGGAGGAAGGAGAAACATTAAATATGTTTGCTGCAGTGGTAGGTTTCAAAATTTTGTATTACCGGTTCTGTGGGTGTGGCTTGGTGGACATGGCAGGGGAAAGTTACTGCAAAATCCCCATTTCCTCCCGATCATTGGGAGGCAGAGCATAGATGGGGGCGGGGCCAGTCAGAATTTGTACTACCAGTTCTGCGAACTACTCAAATTTCCGCTACCGGTTCTCCAGAACTGGTCAGGACCTGTTGAAAGCCATCTCTGGTTTGCTGCCTTGAAATATTTATAAAAATAATAACAGATACGAATGAATGAGTCTCAGCACCTTGGCTACTAAAAATAAACCATCACATTTAAATGATGCATATCTAATGTCCTAGAGCAATGTGATTTGTTTTGCCTGCTGAAATGTTGGCCTGTCGTGAAGGTATCCGCTAGATCAAGAGGTGTTCAACCCTGGCAACTTTAAGAGTTGTGGATTTCAACTCCCAGAATTCCCCAGCCATATTGGGATTGAAATCCACAACTCTTAAATTTGTCAAGTTTAGACACCTTTGAGCTTAGAGACTCTTTTAGTGGGCAGAGGTGGAAATCCATAAATATGCATTAAGGTTGCAATTTCCAGAATGTTCAACTCACACCTGGCCAAAGTGGTAATTCCAATTCCTTCCAATAGTTCCAAGGGTGTAGCTATTTAATACACTTTATTTTGATGACTAGTCTCTGTTCTTCTTGCTGTTTCTGTATGTGCGCACATGTATGCACATTTTTCTTTTCCTAGGGCCTAGCTCATCTCAACATGTACAGATGTTAGATAAACAAACTCAGGAGATCTAATAAGGCATTTAAAAGACCTAATGTCTATAGTAGATAGACCGAGTGTCTTGATGCCTTTTTTTCTTTTCTTTTAACCCTATAGAAATCCTACAATACTATTTAACCTGCAGCCAAGATATTTTCAACCCTTTTCAGCAGGTAAGTATTCCCCCTTTTCCATTCAAATAAAATGTGACTTGTGTGGATGTTGCAGAAGTTTGAGAAAAGTGTATTGAATTCTCACCTTAAATGCAAAACTAAATCCAAGCATTGCTATTCTCTAAGCCAGAATGCTGGCTAGGGAATTCTGGGAGTTGAAGTCCACACATCTTAAAAGTTGCTGAGGTTGAGAAACACCGCTTTCAGCATTGCCCATATATTTTCAATCCTACTTCATAATATTTGGATGTTTCTAAAAGTTTATGCTATAGATGAAATTTGGTTATTCTCAGTACATAAATCCTTTATAAACCTCACCCAGGGTGCTATCTCGGCATGTCGTAAAATTGCACAATAGTTATATCCGTAAGTCATTTTGATTAATCAAATGGCTAGCTCAACTCTCCTCTAACTGCAGATTTAAAAAAAAATTAAAGTTATACTTTTGCTTTGTTATTTTCGTTTGATGATTTGCAAATGGTCTTGTGTTTGAAATCCCCTGGTTTTATGCAAAACATGCCAGAATTTAAACTTATTTGTGGAGGGGAGGAGTATCCCACATTGGGGATTCCTTCTATTGGGGGTTTGTAAATTGGCTAACCTCAAAGGCAGGTAATCCTTGATTTCTGACCATTTGTTTTGTGACCATTCAAAATCACAAAAATGACTTACGAACAGTCCTGGCACTCACTAATGCATCTCTGCAGTCGTTTGATTGTGATGTAGGTTCTTGGCACCAGGCTCACATTTACAGTATGAAAGCTGCAGTGTTTCAGGGCCACATAGTGGCCATTTGAGAGCATCACAGCCAGCTTCTGGCAAGCAAAGTCAGAATCACAAATCACAATCATGTGACTTCTTGTGTAATGATTGGGGTGATTTGCTTAACAGCTGTGGCAAAAACAAAATTGTAAAATTGGGTACCTGGCTCACCCGATGCCTAGCTAACGACTGTCCCGCCTAACAATGAATTTTCTGATTGCAATTGGGTCGTAAATCAAGGACTACCTGCACTGTGTGTTTTTCTTTCATTCCTTTCCTACCAACTCTACTGTAGAGACTCACTGTGTGTCAGAGGGCACTATCCAACATACATTCGCAGCTATACGGATTGGAGAGGGAAGCCATCCCCCATTTCCCAGCAGCTGAGGTCAGTGGGGATGCTCAGAGTTGCTGGGATTGCATGTTTCTTTTGGACTGGGAAAAGTTATGGGAGGCTGGCTAGAGGGGGAGGGAAGGCTGCAAATTAGGGCAACTAGGTTCTCATTCATATCATTTGTACATTGCAGAAGAACATCATATCCATCCAGAGTACTTTGAACATCACAGAAAGTAATTTCCATCATCTTGTAGCTCTCCTCAACTGCCGGGGACTTCATAAGGTACCCCTATTACTCTTATTTGTCATTTAATTGCTCCAGCTATTCTGCCTAACATTTCTCAATATTTCTGGGTACATTTTAAGTTCCTGACTTTTGGGCCCATTTCCTTATGATACAATGGGCATGCGTGCATAGTAACGGTATCATAGTAACGGTAACATTTGTATGCCAAGAATCGATAGCTTGACGCTCTCCAAATATTGCATGCCCAGTCATGGGCAAGGATAGAAAACAACGGTTCTCCAAATGCTAACTGCGTCTTCCAGGATCCCTTGCCATTATCCTAAACTGAATATCTCAGGCCAATAGCACTGAATTGTCGAATCTGTAGTTGAAACATTTGGAGAACCCAAGGTCTTTCCTCAGCAGAGAGATCATATACATCATAAGGGTGTCATGTCCCCATCAGAGCCTGAATCTGCGGAGATAGATGAGCCTGAGGGAGACTGAGGGGGCGGCTTCAGAGGAATGTGGTGAGAAAGCAGGGTAGGGAACCTCAGGAGCAGGACGGCTTCCTAGCAGGGAGGGACAGGGCCAGAGTGATCAACATTCTGGAACTGAGGAGCCCAGGAGCTCAGGCGAGAACTGGACTCTCCTGATCCCTGAGCAAGGAGAGAGGAGCACAGAGAGTGGAGAGGAGGCGGGAACAGTGCAGACAAACCAGACGACTCAGAAGGAGAGCACCCCGCCCCTCTTCACAAGGCACACCTGGGGATTGAGACTTAAGGAGATGCTGTGGGGAGGGGTATTTATCAGGAACAAATGCTGAATTCATGGAGTTTTGTGTGCCATTGCCGACATTTGGAATTTCATGGACTTCTTGCTTTATTTCTTGCTTCCTGGATAATTGCCTTCTTCCTTTGCTTCCTGAAACCATTGCCTTGTTCCTTTGTTTCCTGGACTCATTGATTTATTCCCTTGCGCCGCTGGATTTCTTTCTTTGCAGCCGTTGTGCTCACAGCATTTTGCTGGACTATTTGCAGCCAGAGGCTGCTGGAAGAGAATGCGTGTGTGTGTGTGTGTGTGTGTGTGTGTGTGTGTGTGTGTGTGTGTGATTTGCTCTGGGATTTGCTATAACATAGGAGCAATAAAGGGGCAATTTGAACTATCAGCTAACTGTGTTGCCTTTGTGCCTTGCCCCGGGTCATCACAAAGAGTATGTTCCTTTTCATATGAGCAGTTTTCCATCCAAAGCAAAATGGAGCAATCTCTACATGGCAGAATCTCAACATGGCGCACTTACAGCATCCGGTAATTTTATAAGCAGTTTGTACACAAGGATTTGAAGCATCAGTACAATGCTCACAACCAGCAAGAGTGGAGGGATTATAAGCCTCAGGCCAGATATCAAAGCATCTTCCATGAAGCGTACTCTTCTGTGGTAGCACAGTGGTTAGAATGTAATACTGCAGGCTAATTCTGTTGACTGCCAACTGCCAGCAGTTTGGCAGTTCGATTCTCACCGGGTCAAGGTTGACTCAGCCTTCCAGCCTTCTGAGATGGGTAAAATGAGGACCAGATTGTTGGGGACAATAGGCTGACTCTGCAAACTGCTTAGAGAGGGCTATAAAGCTCTATGAAGCAGTATATAAGTGTTAAGTGCTACTGCTATAAATCTAGGGATAAAACAGCTATGGCATATTTATAACTTTACAGACCTGTCCTTCTCATCTTTGTGTTTCAGACAGAGTGAATAATTTCCATTAAAAGGGCAGACCGGGGGGGGGGGGGGGGAGGCTGTAAAAGAGAGAGAAAGTCTGGGTTAGTGGTTAAAAAGGATAATGTCCCATCTGGATACCCTGATATTCAGAAACCAGGAATCATTGCCAATAGACTTTAAAATGTCCATCTGGAAGCTACCTCTATGACACTTTCTCTGCCTCCTAGGACTATGTGGATGGCCTGAAAGGGCTGTGCTACGATGGCATGGAGGGATTGCTTTTCCTTCTCCTCTTCTCCTTCCTCTCTGCTCTTTCCTTCACCACAGCAGTCTGTAGTCTGCCCCGGGCTTGGAAGAGGTTCCAGAACAGGTAAGTGCTGATATCCAGTATATAAGAATTGTGAGCCTCCGTTCTATGCATGCAGAATTTCTCTTCATCACCTCCAGATTAGGAAAAAGAAATAGATCCTGCTCAGATACATTGAAGGTAGCTGCTGTAGATATGAACAACCACAGTCCTCAGGATCTGTATAAATGCAAGCCTTGAAGGTAGCTCACAAGCTTCTCCCAAATTAGTTACCAAATTGTAGCTTTTAATATAACCAGAGGAAGGAATTATGAAATACAGGTAGTCCTCGATTTATGATCACAACTGAGCCCAAAATTTATTTTGTTAAGTGAGATATTGGTTTGCCCCATTTTATCATCTTTCTTGCCACAGTTTTTAATCATTGCATGAATCATTGCAGTTGTTAAGTCAGTAACATGATTGTTAAGTGAATCTGGCTTCCCCATTGACTTTGCTTGTCAGAAGATCGTAAAAGATGATCACATGACCCCCCCAGGACACTGTAACGGTCATAAATATGAACTAGTTCCCAAACAGTTGATCTTGATCATGTGATCATGGGGATGCTGCAACAATTGTAAGTGTGAAAAACCATCATAAGTCACTTTTTCAGTGCCGTTGTAACTTTGACTGGTCACTAAATGAATTGTTGTAAGTCGAGGACTACCAATAGGCAGTTAAATCATACTAGTTGTATTTAATTAAAATTAAAGAATTTAAATGTGAAAAGTTATTCAATTTTAAATGGTAAATTAATAAAATCTTTGTTTTGTCCAAACCTGCCTATTCTTTGGCCTGCATCCTCATTAGGCCACTGAAGTTGTGCATAGAGGTGGCCTAGAGGAGGAGCTCTCACCTCACAATCAAGAGGCTTTGAGTTCAATCCTAGGTAGAGGCAGATATTTCTCTCTCTGAGCATATCTCTCTCTGAGATATGTTCTCTCTGAGAACATATCTGCTGAAAAAAACCTTCCACATTGGCGCCAGAAAGGGCCAATGAACACTCATCTCCATTCAGTTGCCCAGACTCCACTCTGCAAGGGATTATGGGGGTCATTAAAAGAGGGTGATGATGATCCTCAGTAGGCCACTCATAGGCCAAAAATGTTGCACATCTCTGATATAGAAAATACAAAGCAAGATGACCGATTCAGAATAAGACTTTAAGTGTTTGTTAACTTTGATTAGCTCACTTCACATCCTTAAACAAAAGGTGTGTTGAAAATTCTGGGATTGGAAGTCCAAATGAAACTAGAGTGTGTCATATTGGACAAGACAAATGTAAAATCTGCGAACTATATCAGAAGATTGGTCCAAGTTGTCCTGTTTTCCTTTTCTGAATTTACACATTAAAGAAGGGGTAGGGAACCATGACCCTTTTTATGACGTGGACTTCAACTCCCAGAATTCCTGACATAGCAATGCTGCTGGCTCAGGAATTCTGGGAGTTGAAGTCCACAAGTCATAAAAGTGATCATTGTTCCCCACCCCTGCCCTAAAGGGACAGGAGTCCAAACCCTAAATGCTGGATTTGGCACAAACCCTTGTTTTTTGGATAGATGCCCTAGGACCATAGTTTTCTTCACAGTCATTAGACTAGGCAACTTTTTCCTCATTACTCACTCCTTTGCTCCTTTTTTCCTCTTTTTTTTTTCCTGAATTCCTGCATAGGGACTCGGACTATGACGACATGGAAGATGACGACCCTTTCACGCCCCAGGCACGTAGACCGCCAACAGTGCGCGCAGGGGGGGCTGCGCCCAGCCTGCCCAGCTCCTTTGGCCACTGTTCAAGCTGGGGCAGCCGGGGCAGCCTGCGCCTTTCAGCCCCCCCCATTTCCAACGCCCCCGTCTCACAGTACATGTGAGTAACCCCCAACCCCCACCTCCCAACCCCCTCCCCACGCGCTTGGTCTTAATACCCCCTGCAAGGCGGGAGGGGCTTGGAGCGGCCCCCAGTGGCCCAGATCTGAGTGCGTGAGGGGGAGGGGGAAGGGAGGACAGACTCCACCCCCCCAAAAAATCAGGAATGGATTGTTCCCTCTACCTCTTCGAGCTCCTTTCCTCTCCACGCCTACCTCCTCCTTGCCTCCTTCCTTGGCACTTTCCTCATCCCGTTCATTCTCCTTCCCCACTGCTGCTTTAGTTATCTGAAACCATCTCAGCTGGGCTCGTTAATCAAGGAGAAGAGCAGATGCGATATCAACATTGTTTAGCCATTATGAAGTTTAAAGTATGGAGAATAATAGGAGATTTAGGCTGCCTAAGGAATGGTGGATCATCTGCTCTTCCAGTTTCCGGCACGCACGGTCCCATTTTGGCACTCGGTGTGAAAAGCTTCACTAACACTGATCTAGATCACCAGAATAGGAGAAAGAATGTTTATTTTATATACTGCATTATACTATCCCCCCCCCCCCCGTTTGCTTCAGAAACATCTAAGCAGCATACTTAATTCTTCCTACATGGATTTTAAGGGGCCAGGGAGATCGTGCAGTCTGACTCCCTGACTAGTACATGCATCTATTGTACCCTCCAGCATCTGTTTAAACATAAGATAAGATGATGAGATGAGATGACTTTTATTGTCATTTTTTTTTTACTGTGAGCACACTGGCATTCATTAAAAATGAAATTCTGTTGCCCGCTCTCAAAAAAAGAATATAAACACCTCCAACAGAGAAGGCTTTATTGCCTGAAGATGCAGTCTGTTCCACATTGCTCCTATCCATTAAACACCATTTTAGATATCTTTTACTACGATATCACCAGGAGTGATCTCACTAAAGCAGTTTCCCATAGAGATAGAATTATTAATTCCTTTGCTTTCTTCACCTGTCTTTTTTTCTTCTTTTTTTATGTCTTCTACCTTGTTTTCATAATTGGCGAGCCAGCTCTTTGTATCACTTTCCATTCCTGGCCCAAGCACCCCTTCCCTAAAACGATCCATTTATCAAAATGCTATTCTGGAAATACCACTTTAGTCCCTTCACTACCTCTAATGTGTTCCCGGTGACTGATCCTTTTCTTACTCCAGGTTTTCTACACTGGAGGTGCCTACATTATCTTATTTTATCTTTCCATACTAAGCAAACTGATTGCTACTGTTTTATTATTTTCTCCTCAATCTTTAACCTTTTCACTATTTTTCATGCCCCATTCTCTGGAGTGCAATTCACATCAAATGCATATTCAGAGAAATTACGTCTACCTGATTAACTTATTGGGCTGCAACTGCTATTTATATATTGGAGAAATAGGTATTGCCCCTCCCTACATAAGTATACTCTCCAAAAAGAGATAAATATGCAATCTTGAGATCTTTGATCTTCTCCTTCCTTTTTTTAAAAAAAGAAAAAGAGGGATTATACAAAAATGATCTCCATTTGGAGTTCTCATGTGATATTATATCATGACAATAGTGAGATGGGGCATATATCTACTCCTCCAAATAAAGAAGATCAAGTAAGTCATGACGAACCTAGGATCTACTATATAATCCAGGCTATGATTTATTGTCATGAGATTTGAATAAACCAAGGGCCTTCATTTCAACGGCCACATAGACCAGTGGTCCCCAACCTTTCTGGCTTGGCGGACTGGCAGAAGCCATGGGGTGGGATAGGGGATAGTTTCTTGTGTGCGCACGCGCCCCTTTGACAAATGCAGCTTCATGCATGTTCTTGTTTATCACTTCCGCAGCCTGGTTCTGAACGGGCTGCAGCCTAGCTCTGGGTCATGGATCAGGGTAGGGAACTCCTGACATAGACATTTCTGTAGAGGTCCTCCAGAAAGTTGCCCGTGTCCAATAAAATAGAGGTTTCTAGTATTTATGAAGTAATGGACTGACTTTCCAGAGCTTCGATAGCTTAGCTTGGGGAGGGAGGGATTTGTTATCAGCATCTTTCTTGGTGTCCCTTGCAGGAGTCAAAGCGCTTCGTACAGTGGCAGTCCTCAATTTGAGAGCATCCCCCTCATTGACCGTCATTCCCCACCCCCTTCGGTAAGTCAGAAGTATGGACTCCTCCATATGTGGTAACCAAATGCAGCACACCAGCTGTAGGCTATGACCAAGCAGAGAAACAACAAGTGGCTTTGGTTTTGTGATCACCACTGAATTGTGGGGGATTGAAAATGTCTGATGTCTAGGATTGTCCAAATAGTTATAATAATCATCATCTAAACCGTCCCAAAAGCGCTTTGCTTTTTTTCTTAGAAGACATTTCACTTTTCATCCCAGAAGTTTTTTCAGAACTGAAGAAGCAGCTTCTTGCATAAGAAGTGAAATATTTTCAAAGAACCAAGAAAGTCCAGTTGCCTTTTGGAAAAGCACCTTTGGGACAACCATGACCTGAATGACTCAGAGTCTCCATAGACAATCACCTAATATTAGGTAGCACAATAACTTTTTTAAATTCTTTTGGTCAAAGTGGATTGAATCAGTTCTATAATGCAGGGGAAGGCAGTGTTTTTTTCAGCACAAGTTGAACATCTTCTGAGCTTTCTTTGCTGTGGGCAGGGTGGTGATGGTTCTGAGGATGCTGCTGACACCAGAGGCAGAAAAGCAGAGTTTTCACGATTTCTTGAATGGTTTGTAAATTTAATAACATAGATGTATTTAGCCTGAGACATCATACATCTATTTAACTCTTTATTTTTGGATGAGAAGTAATTTGGGGGTAACTTAGGGCCATCAAAAAGGTCTGAAATTACACAGCTTGCGAGCTACATAATTATTTGACCCAGCAGTCCCCAATCTTTCCATCTTGGTGGCCCAGCATGGGGAGGGCATGTGAGTGGCAGTTCCATTTGGGCAAGCTTCACATGCAAGCAGAGGATGCTTGTGCTTGTGTGCAAAACTTCACTCAGACGAGCGGAGCTTCACTCACGAGGGCAAGCATCTCTGCTCTCACAAGCGGAACCATGCACAAGTGCAAACACCTCCGCTTGTGCTAAGGGAGCTTCATGTGCACACTTGCCAATTTCTCCCGTGATCCGGTTTTGACCAGGCTGCGGCCCAGTAGTAGGTCGCAACCCAGGGATTGGGGACCTCTGATTTAATCGAATACCCTCAGTGTTTCTACAAATATAACTACTAGAATACTCAGCCAGTAAGTTGTTTGGAGATTTAAAAATTGCAGCCCCAACTCATCTGGAAAGTGACAAGTTGAAAAGGCAGAATAACTGCTGTTCTAATATTGCTTGATTATTAACTTCCTCGCTCCTCTCTTTTTATCATTCCATAGTATTCTCCCAGCATGCGAGCGTCTTATGTCGGTGCTAGCGAAGAAGTGGTCCTCCCCTGCCAGACCGGATTACAGTCCTAGATGCAGCCCAGAAGACCCCAACCCAGATGCACACCACCCCCAACTAACACAGAGACCCACCCACCCACCCAAACATTTACTAGAATACAACTTAAGTGAGCCTTTCTCACCAGGTGCCCCCTCCTCCTTCACTTGAATCTCTTCATTCGCCTACCTTCTCTAAGAAAGGAAAGGAAAAGGGGAGGGAGAAAGAGACTATTCCTTGGGCTGGGAGACATTCAGTGGCGGGGTGAGCAGTGTGAATACATTAAGAAATATAAATAAAGAGAGACATGGTTGAGAGATAGAAAGAGTGTGAGCCATGTGAAATGGTGAATGAAAGAAAATAATTGGAAGCTGAACTAATTTCAAAATAGAAACTGAAGTTTACATATAAAAAAGTGTGTGCAAAAACCAGTGAATGGATGGAAAAATAAATAAAAATACTGCATGGATGCAGATATGATAGGTAGATTGAAAGATTATACGGACGATGGAGACAAAACAGCAAAAGCCATCCAGCTAGAGAGGGATGCTCCCTGCTCTGACTATGGGCGTGCCAGAAAAATGGAGGACACCTCTGCGTCCTACCAAGAGCCTTGAGAGAGAATAGGGGAATCCATTAGGGGCCCAGAGCTACCCTTGCTTCCCTATCAGCCTCCTTGCTCCTAATTAGAACCCCCCCACACACTAACAAGCATTTGGAACTTGCCCAGTTTAAAATAAAAGGGAAACTTTATTTTACATGGTGTCCATCTCTGATTTTGCACACAAAACTGTGCGAGAGAATATGCAGTCATGGGGTATATCCGGTTCTCTGCCCTAATGAGTGGGTGGGCGTGGCCATGGTGGGCGTGGCCAGGTGTGTGTGACAGGCAGTACTAGGCCTCCTGCACCCCCTTCGGAACAAAAACGGGCCACAGGGATTGTGTCACCCCACCACGCCCTGTTTTGGGCTTGGTAGGCCCCCTGGGAGCAAAATAGGCCACGGGGAAGGGGTCATGCAGCACCCTCACCCCCCGATGCCCTGTTTTGAGCCTAGTAGGCCTCCCTGCAGCCTCCTGGGAGCAAAAACAGGTTGTAGGGGGACCGCACCGCACCCCCCGTGGCCCATTTTGGGCCTAGCAGACTTCCCTGCAGCTCCCTAGGAGCAAAAATGGGCCGCAGGGGGCCACAGCGCACCCACCCCCACGGCCCATTTTGGGGCTAGTAGGCCTTTCTGCACTTACCTGGGAACCAAAATGGGTGCTTGGGGGCTTCTGGAAGGGGTGGGGAGGGACGGGAAGAGGCCAGCCAACAATTTAACAACCAGTTTGGCCGAAGTGGTGCAAACCAGTTGAATCCCACCAATGGGTATGTCTATATATTGCTATGCTGCCTCATCTTGGTGAGGGGAGGCATGTTACTGGGAGGAATGATTGAAGAACATTAGGAGTATATGTGCCAAGAGTATATGTAGATACAAGTAGTCCTCGACTTAGGGCCAAAATTGAGCCTAAAATTTCTGTTATTAAGTGAGACATTTGCTAAGTGAATTTTGCCCCATTTTACTATCTTTCTTCATTGTTAATTGACTCACTGTAGTTGATAAGTTAGTAATCCTGTTATTAATTGAATCTGGCTTCCCCATTGACTTCGCTTGACAGAAGGTCACAAAAGATGATCACATGACCTTGGGACACAGCAACGGTCATAAATATGAACCCGTTGCCAAGCCTCTGAATTTTGATCACGTGATTATGAGGATGCCAGAAAAGTCATAACTGTGAAAAGTTACTTTTTTCAGTGCCGTTGTAACTTTGAATGGTCACTAAATGAACTTTCGTTAAGTCGAGGACTATCCGTAGTCCTTGACTTTCAACCACAATTGGCACCAGAATTTCTGTTGCTAACTAAACAGTTATTAAGCCAGTTGCACCCAATTTTATAACTTTTTTTGCCATGGTTGTTAAGCAAATCACTGCAGTTGTTAAGTGAATCATGAAGCCATTAAGCATATGTGGCTTTCAGCATTGATCTTGCTTGTGAGAAGTCCGGTAGATCTTGCAAATGGCAATTAAAAGACCCCTTGATGCTGCAACCATTGTAAATACCTGCCAGTTGCCAAATGCCCAAATTTTGATCATGTGATCATGGGGATGCTGTTAAGGTCGTAAGCGTGAGGACCAGCTGTAAGTCACTTTTTTCAGTATCATAACTTCTAATGGTTAGCAATGAATGGTTGTGAGTCAAGGATTACCTGTATTTGCAGCAAGGTCTCCTAGGGCGTGGAGGTCATCCTAGCTGCCCAACTGAACCAAGAAGGCCACCTACTGCATATCAGACAGCAGCTGGGGGCAGATGCATTATCTTAATGACATAGGCAAAGGTATCATTTCATAATGTGCAGAAGGTAATGGTACATCACTCATGGATTTCATTATAAAAAACCCTGCATGGATATACACTATAAAGTGATATGTGGGGAAAGATGGAAGGAAAGAGAAAAGGATGACCAGCAGCAAGATGGATGGACTCAATTATAGTAGCAATGGTTTTACTTTGGAAGACTTGAAGGACCAAGTTGGCGATAGATTGTCCTGGGGGGGGGGGGAATCTTCAGTCAGAAAGAGCTGACCTTGAGTTGATGGCACCTATCAATCAAATTAATAGCAAGACTAGGTAATTCAAGTAACATCAAAAACTAGATCATTAATCATTCAGAACTGCAATATAATACAGTTTTGTACCAACTTTCTATCAACATGAACATGCTCAATTTGTATGAAATGAAGTTTCGGAGAAAGTATATGCCGTTGCTTCATAATTCTACAAATGTAAAGAACAGTTCTGAGTACACAAACAAGCTCTTCTTCTGAGTAGCCTCTTATTTCTACTTCTCTCTGCATTCCCTACTCAAGGCCACTCATAGCAAGAATGCATCAAAATAGGGCATTGTACAGTCAAAACACACATATTGTTGAAATTTAAATTTAGATAACAAGGAATTATTATTATTATTATTATTTATTAAATTTATATACCGCCCTTCTCCTAGTGGACTCAGGGCGGTGTCCACTAGGACAATTGAATGGTGCACTCCCAAGTCCCTGCAAAGATACTATTTCTTCATAGCATTGTTATATCTACAACTGGGTTTTTTCTCCCAGTTGTTGAGCATCTTGGTGCCAGCTACTCGTTCTGTCCTCTTCCAGTGATTTGGTTGGGTTAAATATAATGTGAAAATGTGCTTTTTCTTACCATTGCACTTGCTGTGACACAGGTAATCCTCGAATTACTACCAAAATTGAGCACAGAATTTCCACTGCTATGCAAGACAGTTGTTATGTGTGTGTTGTCCCATTTTATGACCTTTCTTGTTGTTAAGTGAATCATTGCAGTTGTTGAGTAATATGGTTGTTAAGTAAATCTGGTTTCCCCGTTGACTTTGCTTTGCAGAAGGTTACAAATGGTAATCACATGACCCCGAGACACTGCCACCATCATAAATCCCTGCCAGTTCCTGCGCATCTGAATTGATCATGGGGGTACTGTAATGGTCACCAAATATGAGAAGTCACTTTTTTCAGTGCTGTTGCAATTGCAAACTGTCACTAAGCAGTTGTAAATCGAGGACTACCTGTACTAATTCCTTCTTTCCTAGGGACAGAATACATGAAGCATGGTGTCATCTCGGCCCCTGCATTTGGAAAAATGGATTCTGTATTTTTGTTCATGTACATAGTCCTCTCAAATTTCATTCCCACTTAGTTTTAAAATGTCTGGATGATGTTGATTGATCCAGTCACAGATGAGTTTCTTTCTTCTTCTGATTTCATTTAGAATTATGTTATCCAACATAAGAAGCATGAATGAAGCTGCTTCCAGGTTTGAAGAGCTTCCGGCAAAGCCCTCTTCAGAAATAGCAAAATCCAAGTTTATCTGATTACATGACAATGCTTCCTGCCAGCATTGAGTAGTCGGTTAAGTCAGAGTTCCCCAAATTTTCCAGCTTTACAGATCGGCAGAGTGGGTGGGTGGGTGGGTGTTAAAAAGACGGTTCTGCATGAGTGGTGAGCAGCTTGCCTGCTGCTCATGCAAGTGTGGATTCATGCATACTTACTTGCCGACCACTTCTGCAGCCTGGTTCCGAATGACTCAAGGCCTAGAAATGGGCTTCAGCCCAGGGGTTGGGGACCTTGAGTTAAGTCACTTATTCTTACATTGCTGTTGAACAGTGTTGCCTCAACCAATTGGGACTCCATTTGCACATTCAGAGTAAAGAAGGGGGCTCTCATAGAGGGCTTGTTCATTCACAAAGTGACCACCACAGGGAAAACTAGAAAGCAACCTGGTGATGCTGTTCCCTGTCACTCTCATTAGTGCCCCCCTCCTCAGGATAATTCACTGTTAAAAGCCCTCTACCGACTTTCCCTTTTGTCTTTTGTTCTGGAATAGGAAGCACTGAGCTGCAGCCACTTTGCCTATCTACAGGTAGTCCTCGACTTACAACCGATCATTTAGCAATTGTTCAAAGTTATAACAGACCCCTCCCTCAAAAACTACTGATGACCTGAGACTTCTGGTTGACATCACGGCATATTCAGACACAAGGAACGTGTCTCCGCATTCCGTGTGCTGAATTCTCCCTATTCGTGGGATCTGAGAGGAGCCAAAGCCGCCCTATAGGGGCGGTGAAGCAAAGAGGGGTGCCCTCTGAGGCTGAGGAGAGATGCAGCTCTCCTGTCAGATGCGTGGGTTTTCTTTTCCTCTCAGCCATGGCAAAAAGAAGAGGTAGCCGAAAGATGGCTGCTACAAACCTGGGACAACCGAAGAACAACAATTAAGACTGGTGCTGGAGCAAAGTAGGTGAATAGTGACTGGAACTGGGGAAGAGGATTTCTGTTTGCCTTAAACTTACCCCAAGGAATAATTTGGAACTATTTGCTCAGAACTATTTGTTTAAGCAACATCTAAGCATTCTGAGAAATACCAGACCGGAAGAGGAGGGTGTGTGAGAGAAAAATAATAAATTTTGAAATGTATAGAAAATTAGACTCTTGAATTGGGAAGAAACGGTACTGGGAAGGCATTTTAAAATACTGGAATTATTTACCTATAAAATTTATTCTGTTTTATAATTGATTTATAACTAAAATGATAATTGCTGAGTAGTAATATTGAAATTAAGCTGAGAGTGCCACCTGCTGACAAAAGGGAAATCTACAAGCCTGGAAATATTTATGAAAAGAACTGTGAAAATATCTATTGGATTATCCCCAGCTACCCCAGGACTATTGGAGCTTTAAATATGAAAATAAGCAAGCCACTTAATTAAGGGGATCCCTGAAAGATTTCTGATAACTTCTGGGACTATTCAAATGGAACTGACTGTTTATCTTCGGGATATAAAGAGCTGTGATTAGCTCACTCCTTGGATGGCAATTTAAGAACTGAATAAATAGCTCTTGGACTATTGAATAAAAGTGGATTTTTTTCTTAAAAACAAAATTAGATGCTTTATGAGGAAGAAACAAGTGAAACATTGAAGGAGATGGCATTTTTTCAAAACACAAAGGACATTATGGAGAAGGAAGAAGATTATAGAAAAAATGGAAAATGCTATACAACGGATGATGAGTAAAGATCATGATGCCCAGAAAAGGGAGGAGCTAACAATAGAAATGGTGGAAAAGACTGAGACAAAATATCAGATAAAATAAAAGAAGATAAAGAAGAGATAACAAAGAAAATAACAGTGACTGATGAATCAAACCAGGGGGAAAATACATTAAGGGAGTTGAAAAGAGAATTGGAGAATACAGGAAGATAGCTTTGGAAGAAATATAGGGTCATGGACAGAAATCTTGGAAACTAGGCAGTAGAGGAGGAGGGTAGAGGTGGAAAAAATACTGAGCTTGAACAGCTAAGAAGCAGATGTAAAAAGAGATAAAGATCTTAGGAATATGGAAGACAAGTCAAAAAGAAAAAAGCATAGCAATTAAAATATTGAAGTTGGCAAGAGATGGTGGATAGATGATTTTTCATTTTTGTGTTGTTTTGATTTGTCTTCCTTTTCCTCCCTCTTTCCTTTCTTTCTTTCTTTTCTTTTTTTTCTTTTCTTATTTTTCTGTAGGTAGGTGATTAGATTAGATAATTAGAAGTTAGGTAGGATAGAAAGAAAATGTTTTTTAACAAAGGATGATATGATTAAAAGTTAGAATAAGAGATTGAAATAAGAGAAAACGGGAATATTAGTGTATACAGTTTTATATAACAAAATAAGAGTAATAATAAGAGAAAACATGGAATAATTGAATAATGAAAGATTGCAACTTTATATAAATATGTATCACTATTAGAAATAAATGTTGGATTGAAAGTTATGACTAATGCTATTAATTTTATTTGTATTAGAATATAATAAAATAAGAGTAATAAAACATGGAATAATTGAATAAGGATAGATTGCAACTTTATATAAATATGTATTACTATTAGAAATATATAAGTTGGATTGAAAGTAATAACTATGACTAATGCTATTCGTTTTATTTGTATTAGAATGTATGACACCCAGGCGCCACATTGTTCACTCATTGATATGTTTGTAAAAAATAATAATAAATAAAAAACTTATTTAAAAAAAAAAACTACTGATGACCTGTTTCAAAGTTTGGACATCGAGCCCACCTGCTCCTAGAGTCACATTACTGCATTGCTCCTGCCTCTCCTTGGAATGTGTTCCACCACCACCTCCTCCTCTGTAGGTACCATCCCTCACAACTCATTTCCCTTGGCTAATAGATTGCACCATTTAAAAATATCTGATCTGGCACTCCAAGCGATGCCTGATGGTTAACCTCACACCCATACCCTCAAGATCCAAAGCTGTGCCTTGAGGCTGCAATATTCCTCGGCTGACACACTTTTTCTTTTATTAATATTACTGTATGTTTAAACAAAGAGAAAGTAGGCATGCTAATGCAAATAACTTCCAGAATCTTTTTTTGTGAATTTTCCATTCACAAAAATCTGAATGACCCCCAATGACCAGAGGGGAAGGAGACAAGAACAACACAGCTGGGAGTGGGATAGGAGGCAGAGAAAGAGAATAGAATCTCTTCAAGATATACCCATTCAGTGACTAGTATTAAAGGTTTAGTCTGACAAAATGTTGACTATTGGATGTAGGCAAATAAAGAACTGAACTTTGACTGGATTATTCTATGTTGTTCTTGAGCTAGCCCTGACATCAGAATGTTTGGACAAATATACAAGGATATCGAAATTCAATGCTAATCCGGACCATGATAGGAAACCATGTGATAGGGGATAAAGTAAAAATTCCACAAGCATGTAACACAAGATAGGACAGTGATAGTGAACCTTTTAGGCACAGAGTGCCCAAACTGGAAGGACCGTGCGCATGTGCCAACGTGCGGAAACCCACGTGAGCACCGGAAACCCAACGACCAACTGGCCAGCACACGTACGCACATCAGAAACCCGACAACCAGCTGGCTGAGCTTGGGCGACAGTGCACGTGCCCCAGAGAGGGCTCTGCATGCCACCTCTGGCATGCGTGCCATAGGTTCACCATCACGGACATAAGAGATCAAACCCATCAAGACAAGATTCAGCGGTCCATCTGCATTTGAAAGACAAAGGTTGCTCTTTTAAAGATAGCAAAGTCCACATTTTTGATAGAGACCCCAGTGGTTTGAAAGAAGGGTAAAGAATTCATCTGTTTTAGAATTGAACACCCTTCCCTCTATACCCATGATGGTGAACCTATGTCACATATGCCACAGATGGCACATAGACCTATATCTATACACCCGAGCTATATCTGTGGGCACACAAGTGTTGCCCTAGCTCAACTCCAGTGCACATGTGCGCGCCAGCCACCTGATTTTCAGGCCTTCCAGGCCCACTGGAAGTCAGGAAACGGGCTGTTTCTGGCCTCCGGAGGATTGGGGAAGGCCGTTTTCACCCTCCCCAGGCTCCAAGAAAACCTCTGGAGCCTGGGGAGGGCGAAAAATGGGCCTATCGGACCCACCGTGCTATCGTGTGCCAAAAAGTGGAGGGAGCTTGGGGGGTGGCGAGTGCATGCACGGGAGGGCGGGGGCCATTGAATTATGGGTGTGGGCACATGCTCGTGCGACCCTCCCCCCCGCTCTTTCCACTTTTGGCATGTGACAGCAAAAAAGTTAGCCATCACTGCTCTACACAGGGAGAAGAATAAGACACCACCTATCTCCAGTCTATAACATAGCCCTTGCAGCAATTCCAAGAAAATTTCACAACCAATTGCACCCTGATTCAGGTGACATTGAGGGCACAGATAACCCCCCAAGTGGCCTCAATAGCTCTCATACAGAGCGCTAAAGATTATTGCATAGAAATTCAATCCTTCCATTACCCTCCCTCACCATTCTATCAAAAATCTATTTTTCCAACTCGCCCCCACCCTTTGTCCAATCTCAATTGTCAGTAGCTATCCTTCCATCCCCCACCCACCCCCATCAGAACTGATGAAGCCTCTTGGATGTTTTCTTCTTCTTTCTCAAGGAAAAAACAGTCCAGTTGCCTTTTGAAAAAAATAGCTCCTTTGAGACAACTATGACCTGAATGACTAAGAATCTCCACAGGCACTTCCTCGGGAAGCCACTTCATCACTGACTTTCTTTAAACTTGATTTAGATAACTCACTAAGGGCAGAAATAGACAAATACTCAAGATGATGAGTAGCTGACCATTGCAAGGAGGAGCACAAGACTCAAGTGAGCAGCACTGGGCAGCC
This sequence comes from Coluber constrictor foxii, assembly GCA_038048745.1. NCBI lineage: Eukaryota > Metazoa > Chordata > Lepidosauria > Squamata > Colubridae > Coluber > Coluber constrictor. The sequence goes on along the minus strand of CM075961.1, from coordinate 57,154,073 downwards.
ATATTGAAGCACTTCCAGCATTACATTTAAATCTCATGATTCAGCCAACTTTTGATCTAAGAATGGTTTTCAGTTAAAACATCCGAAAAAGTATAGTTCTAACAGGTCCATTTGAGCAGTATATGCTTTTCCATTCCTGCAGCTATTGAGTTCAGGTTTCAGACTTTTTCCTATATAGAATAACATAAAAGAATAACAGAGTTGGAAGGGAACTTGGAGGTTTTCTAATTTAACCCTCAGCTCTGGCAGTAAACCCTCCCTATACCATTTCAGACAAGTGGCTATCCAGTCTCTTCTTAAAAATCTTCAGTTATTAAGCACCCAGAACTTCTGAAGGCAAACTGTTCTCACTGTTAGGAACTTTCTCCTTCCAGGTTGCTTCTCTTCTTGATTAGTTTCCATCCATTGCTTATTGTCCTGCCTTCTGGCTTTTTGGAAATAAGTTGATTCCCTCTTATTTGTGGCAGTCCCTCAAATACTGGAATATTGCTATCATTATCAGCCTAGAAATGGAGTATGAATTGTTGGAGATGGATCCAGGGCCAGTTAGATGGTACAGAAGCCAGTGCATACAGAAGTCAATTGTTTTGATTAAAAGTTAGGAAAAAGTGGTCATGCTACAAAGCAATTATTCTTTTTTGGGCGGGAAAATTGTAAACAGTAAAAAAAGGGAGGGGAAGGGATAATTGTTTTCTGCATAGTACTCTTTACCTCTGGGAAATGGGATCTGCAACTGTGCAACCTTTCATCCTGGCCAGACAGACTGCAGAAACCAAAAAATTATCATCATAGCAATGGAAAAACAAGCCCAACTATCCAAATTTTCTTTTGCCCAGCAATTACAGTTGTTAAGCTGGTAAAAGAGAAGAGATGGGGAGAGAAAGTATCCTTTATTTCATGTGTGTTTTCTCTTTCTTCTGGGTCTTCAAAGAAAGGGACAACGAGTTTTTTTTTTCCCCTTTCAGTGGTGAGATTCAGCCAGTTCGCACCATATTAAGATAACCGGTTGTTAATTTTCTGAGCAGTTTGGGAAACTGGTTGTTGGAAAAAATAATTAGGGCAGAGAGCCAGTTGTTAAATTACTTGAATCCCACCACTGTCCCCTTTTGTATCCTCACAACAACTCCATAAGGTAAGTTAGAATAGAATAGAATAGAATTTCTTTTATTGGACAAGTGTGATTGAACACACAAGGAATTTGTCTTGGTGCATATGCTCTCAGTGTACATAAAAGAAAAGATACGTTCATCAAGAATCATAAGGTACAACACTTAATGATAGTCATAGGGTACAAATAAGCAATCAGGAAACAATATCAATATAAATCGTAACTTTGTATGCAACAAAGTTACAGTCATCAATCATTAGTGGAAGGAGATGGGTGATGGGAACGATAAGAAGATTAATAGTAGTCAAGACTTAGTGAATAGTTTTGACAGTGTTGAGGGAATTGTTTGTTTAGCAAATTGATGGCAGTGGGGGAAAATGTTATTGTGTCTAGTTGATCTGATGTGCAGTGCTCTATAGAGTCGTTTTGAGGGTAGGAGTTGAAACAGTTTATGCCCAGGATGTGGGGGGGTATTTTCAATATTTTCACAGCCCTCTTTTTGACTCATGCAGTATACAGGTCCTCAATGGAAAGCAAGTTAGTAGCAAGTTAGGGTATTAGAAAACGAACTGTCCAAAGACACTGAGATGGATGGAGGTTACAACCTGCATCTCCCATGTCCTGAGATAACATCCTGTATGGATCCACTCAGACTGAGTCAAAGGTGCTTAATTCAGGAGGCAACTGGATTTTCTTGTTGTTGTTGTTTTTTCTTTTGAAGACGTTTCCCGAAACGTCTTCAAAAGAAAAAACCAGAAAGTTCAGTTGCCTCCTGAATAAGCACCTTTGGGACAACCATGACCTTGATGACTAAGAATCTCTACAGACCTCTCAGGTTGAAGTTAAATGAAACCTGCAGGGTCATGGGAATTGTAGTTCTACGCTTCTGAAGCGGAAAGCTAATATCCCATCCACCGGAACGGACCACGTGAGGAAACTCCGAAGAACGTCGCCCGCGCGTGTGTGGACGCCATCACGCACGTCGACGTCCTCCCTTTAGCCCGCCCTCGCGCTCACAGCTTCCTGGGGGCAACCGGAAGGAAGGAGTCTGGCAGCCGAAACTGGGAGAGGAAGGGAAGAGTCAGCGGGCGCCATTTTGGGAAGCGCTAGGGCTCCTCTGCTACGTATTCGAGCTGACGAAACCTGCGGGCTGCTTCGGATTGTGGCGTCAGGAAGTGGCCTTCTTTTGCCACGGGGGACGAGGCGGTCCGGGGCTTGAGCGGGTGGCTCGCCGCTCCTTTCGTTAGGCTGAGGGTCGGAGGAGGAAGGAAGAAGTCGCAAGTGGGTGGGCGAGGGCAGCCAGACTGCCCGGAGTAAGTGCCGCGCGAGGGAAGGCCGAGAGCAGCTCGTGCAGGGTTGCCTGTGGTAGGCAGGCAGCGAGCGAGTAATTTTTGGTGGGAGTCTTTTTCGGGGCGCTGAGAGGGGATAGCAGGGAAGGGCGGGCGGCGGGGTCTACTGCCAAGGAGTAGAGTTGTGGGTGAAGCCTTTGGGCCCCGAGGGTGGGGGGGAAATCTTAGCCTTTAGTGCTTCAGAAAGGGGGGAGTATGTTACACTACAGAAGGGTGATATAATTACAAACGGGGGCGCAAAGAATATAAGACCTCAGGGAAAAAAAACACGGGGTGATAAGACTACCTAGCACCTCGCTTTGTTGGAAGCAGCTTGAAGAGGGGGGTCCCTTGACTACTAGTTGCGAAATCTGAAGTTCCCGAGGCTCTTGAGCGCTTGGCTTGCCCTATGATGAAAAGGGGCATCAGGAGGTGTGCTGTAGAGGTGTATCCACGATCTTGAGATGTGCCTGTTCCCTGGTTAATTTCCTTTGTTTGGCCTCTACTTGTGGAAGAAGAACGAAGAAAAGACACCTTGCCCAGGCTGTGGATTTGCACCTCATTCGATACCTACAGCCTGCCTCTTCCACGAATTAGAATATGGCTGCCAATATAGGAGACCAGCATTCTTCAGAATGGTGATTCCAAACTTTTATTGTAATTTCAGCTCCTGGCGAAGGGGAGAATTAAGATTTGGGTAGGGTTGATCCGATTTGAAATACGTATCTACTAGCAAAGCGTTATTACTTTGGCATTGTTTATGTGAAGTGATATACTAATTATTTTTTAAGTGGGTGTTTGTTTTCAAAAGCACATTAATCTTTCCATGTTGTAATTAAAGATACGTAACATGCAACATTCTAGATGTTGGTGGACCAGCTCCCATCTACTGTAATGGCTGCTGGTACAGCAACATCTTTTGAAATACAAATTATTCACTTCTGAATTGAAAGATTCTAGATATTGGATTTTTCTTCTGTATCTCTAAAGTGAGGATTCTAGCCTATAACTGATAATATCACTGTCAAACTTAAGACTGAGGAAAAGGGAAGAAAAGCAACTGCATCCGTTTTGTACTTAAGGGAGGGCTATTGAATTGTGACATGTTGACTTTTTTGATAGGAACTCCTATGAAATTCCCAAGTGTGGAAGATTTGAGATAAAAGGAATAACCTTTAGGATTCTCAAATACAAATTTTGTTACACTAATCAGGAATAATTAGTATTCGGGTTTCCTTGGGTTTTAATTTAGTTCTTTTTTTAAAAAAAGTTTTGCTTTCAGACTTGTTTATAAGGTTTTTTGAAAAAAAAAAGTGTAATTTCTTTCAAATTTTTCAGATCATCTAATTTCTGTAATCAATTTGGATTTGCTTTTTTATTCTTATCTAACTTTATATTTTAATTACTGCTAATCTGTAGGGCTGATCCAACTTTTCTAGGAGTTAACTGCCTTTTGCATTTTAAAAGATGAATTTCTATTCAATAATATAAACACATTCCCTGAAGATAACTGCTTTGGTTTCTGCTGTAAAAGACTTTAAAACAGGGGTGTCAATCTCGGGATGACACATCGGCACATGGCATATCACAACTTTTTTCTCCTTGCTAAACCAGAGGTGGGCATGGCCAGCGCGTGATGCGTCCGGACCATGAGTTTGACACCCCTGCTTTAAAACTAATATACTTCCTTGGATTTGGGTTAGTCAATGTGGATTTTTAAATAAGTAATTAAAGTTAGATAAAATATTTTAGGATTTTATAAATTAGATATTGGAAATAACAGACCTTCATATAGAGTAAAAAAAAACTCATCAGTAAAGATTTGTAATTTGTAATTAAACAGCTTTCTAAGTGAATGTAATCTTAGCTAAAGATGTTCATATCTTCAAAGAATGCGATATTGAAAGTGTATTTGTATTAATTTAAAATGGCATTTTGTAACAATTTAAAGCAAATCCATTTCTTAGACTTTATTCAAGTTGAAATTGACATTCTGCTTATGACATCATAATGCTGCTGATATCACAAGCTTATAGATCTTGCGTAGTTGACCATCAAGATATCATGGTAGAAGGGTAGGTTAAGTAACACTTTTCAATTAAATATAACTATTTTAGCCATTAGATGTGAGTGAGTATTGGTTTTGGCTCATTCATTACTCGAAAATTCCTGGGCAAATAATGTTGAATTTTGTTATTTTGCCTTGGTAAAATTTGCATGAATATTGATAATTTTTTTTTTACTATTTTGTGATATATAGGCAACTTTAATTTGTTCTTATTTTTATTGTGAGCTGTCCTGAGAATTTGTAAAGCAGCTAGGCATAAATGCTTTCTTGAAGTTACTCCTATCACCAGAACATAATAAGAGAGCATGCTCTCAAAGTTATTAAAAAAAAAGGAAGGAAGGAAAAAATTGGAAAACCTTTTTCAGATTCTTAATATTAAATGTGAAACTATTTTTTGTGGCATTGCTTATATACATGAATAAAAATTCTAATTCTTGAAAAACAAAATCCAGTGTCTTGTGGCACCTTGCAGACTTACCATAACATATATTGTAAAGTGGGAGAATTGTGAAATTAAGAAAAAAATATTCCTAGGTATTAGTTGAGCAAAACTGTTCATGCTTGCCAGTTGGAGTGACTAAACACATTTTTCTAATGGGAGAAGCCAAATTTCTTAGTGCATAATACTAAACAGCACAGAAGGCACTTCATTCTTGCTGGCAGGAAAAGCATGTTGCTCATTTAAAATGAGGTAAAAATCCCAGAATTCTGGATTGGTGGAATATGCAACTGGTTGTGTTCTAGCAATAATCTAAAATTACTGTTTCATTAAAATTTTTAATTATCTTGACGTACCTGAGAAATATGTATCATAAAAATCAAGTAATGGGAATATACTGTAATGTCACTTTTCGCAAAGTTTTTGAGGCAGTGCCTGGCCCTCTAATGGCAGTCAGCATGGTGAATGATACTGGGAGTTTCAGTCTAACATCCTAGGGCCAAATGTAAGAAAAGAGTGATGACAGCTTGGGCAAAAAAGTTTATATAGGTAGTCCTCAACTTACAACTACAATTGAATCCAAAATTTCTATTGCTAAGCAAGACAGTTGTTAAGTGACCATTGCCCCATTTTACAACTTTTCTTGTGAAAGTTGTTAAATGAATCACCGCAGTTGTTGAGTTAGTAATATGGATGTTAAATGAATCTGACTTCCCCATGGATTTTGCTTGTCAGAAGATCACAGAACTGATCACATGACCTCAGGACACTGAGCCATAATAAATACATGCTGGTTGCTAAGGGTTCAAATTTTGATCATGTGACCACAGGGATACTGAAATGGTTGTAAGTGTAGAAAAACAGTCATAAATCATTTTTTTCAGTGCTGTTGTAATTTTGAACAGTCACTAAGTAAGTGTAAGCTGAGGAGTACCTGTAACGTATAGGCTTATTTATGACAGCTTTCATTGTAACTAGAATTGGTAATATAACTGTCAGAAATCTGTTGATTGTTTTGTTGTCATCCATGGCTATGGAACCAAGCTACTATATGCCTAGAATACTGTTTTTTAATGAGAAGGAGCAGTGAAGGCAGTATTGCCTATCTTGGGATTACCAGATATTTCAACTTCTACGAAACAAGTACTTGGTAATATTCTTTCATATAATTGGTTGTTATTCTGTCTCTTGAATTGAGAAACTTGTTGAAAGCTGGTTTCACAATTAATTAATTTGAAGTATACTATATGGAAAACAAAGTAAAGAGGTTATAAATGTTAAATATTTTGGATGCAAATAGATGGGCAGATAACAGTCTACATAGATGTATGAGCTTGTTGACTTTATTTCAAGATGGAATTAGGAACAGACATAAAAAATGAACTAAAACATAGATTCTGGATTGACAGGTAAAATTGACATTAGCATTATATATTGGCTAAGGTCCAAGAGCAGAAGCATAACATCTCTGGTATTTACTCTTGTAATCATGTGAAGCTAATGAAACAGAACCTTTTTCTGCGTCACTGTCTTTTCTCCACCTGGTTTGAAATTATTATTTAGCAAGCTCTAAAATCATAATAGCTAATGTTTATGTAAATAGATTTTCTGTTATGACTCAGGAGCTGAAAAACAATGCTCAATTAGACTGAACTGGAGTTCAAATTAAACTTACTTGGTGTTCTTATTGAAACTATTAGGCAGTGAGTTCTGAAAAACTGAAAACAAATACATCTAAAAGTTGAAGGTGCTATGTGATTTCAATTATAATGGGAATAAAAGTCCTGGCAATTTTTTTTTCATCTATTTTCTCTTCTATTTTATAGGGCTTCACAGTACAACCTGGGTACTGCAAGCACCAGAGAAAACGGGATGGAAGGCCCAATGCATGAGAACCCTGAATGGGAGAAGGCTCGGCAAGCACTGGCTAATATTAGCAAGGCCAGTGCTGCAGCTGCTACTGGCAACAGTAAAGGGGCTACAAACGGTCAAGCTAACACACAGGTAAGAGGGAGCCAAAGATTCTTTAGATGCCCTTTCATTACTGTTTTTGTATCTTAAACTTATAATTTGAAAACATACAATTGTTTGAATCAGCCTTGGTCATTTAAGACTGAGACTAAAATTTACTTCGTTTTGTTTATTGCTAATTTGGGATTTCAGGATCAATAAGAAATTAAACTCTGTTCAAAAACTGTATTCTGAGGAGAGTCTTAAGTGGGGGAGCTGGAAGTGAATGAAGTTAATGCCAGTATTCTATTGATGTATCCCTTGGAGACGATGGAACCCACTATTTTTTTAATTGGGGACTATGTAAAAAGAGGAGAACTTCTGAAATGGCTTTAGAGTCTGTATTTTGGGGATTTTTAAACACTGGACTGCCACATGATCTGCCATCCTGAAATCAATCAGAGGAAAAGATTTGGACTTCTTAGACAAGTACTCTCATTTTCACTTAGTAGTACTGGGTAGAAGCATTTTGATCAGTTCATGACACACTTCTGCCACTTTTCACAGTATTCAGCACAGCAAGGAGAATCCCTGCAGCAGCAACAGCAGTACTACCAGTGGTATCAACAATACAGCTATCTCTACCCTTATAATTACTATTATCCTATGGTAAGTAATAACATTTGGCTTTGGCTAACCTCATAAGGTCCCTTTAGAATGTCTTAAACTAGGATATTGGAGTCAAGTCTTGTAAAAGCAGAATACAGGTAGTCCTCAATTTACAACAGTTCATTTAATGACTGTTTGAAGTTAAAACGGCACTGAAAAAAGTGACCATTTTTCACACTAATGACCATTGCAGCATCCCCAAGGTCATGTGATTTATATTCGAGTGCTTAAGAAATGGTTCGTATTTTTCACTGTTGCAGTGTCTGGGAACATGTGATCACCTTTTGTGACCTTCTGATAAAGCAAAGTCAATGGGAAAGCTAGATTCACTTAACAATGGTGTTACTAATTTAACACCTGCAGCAATTCACTTAACAAATGTGCAAGAAAAGGTCCTAAAAAGGGGCAAAACTCACTTAGCCAATTTCTCACCTAGCAACATAAATTTTGGGCTCAGATGTCATAAGTCGAGAACTATCTATGTACTACTGTACTCCGACCCTATACCAGAATGGTGGTGTGACTCCGACCCTCGAGCCTGTCCTAACAGAGGGAGAGGACTCAGAAGGTGAAGGAGAGGATTTGGCAAGGCCTCCCTCTCCAGGACCCTCCTCTCTGGCAATGCCTCAGCGTTCCTCCGGAGGCCAAGAGATATGCCAGGAGCAAGGCACTTCGGAGCAGCCGCAGCTAGAGAGCGAGGGGATGAGTTTTGGCTGAATCCCAGACAGCGTCGGAAGGATAAGCTGTGCAGCAGAGAAAGAGGCGTGGAAGGGCCAGAGATTGAACTGAGTCACTGGACCACACCCCACAAGGGATAAAAGGGGGTGTGTCGGCTATTCAGGCTTTGTGACGGACAAATTGAAAAGCTCAGAAGTCATATCGTGTTTCTAGAACCCTGTTAGAACCTCTTTTTGGATGACAATTCTTTGCTTTGTGGAATTAATTTGGTATATCGGATTGAGGAGGAAAAAGCTCCCTTACTGAGTAAAATCTTTTGGCAGGCAGTTCATGGTTCGCTGCCAAGCCTGTTATCTTAAAGGAATTCCTGACTGTTTGATTCATTAACTCCTGGCTGTCTGTTTGTGTGTGTGCATGTGACAGGAACAGAACAAATGGCAACAAACCTGTTAGCAAATATTTATTCAGAAATTGACCCTGAGTATATTCATAGTGCCGGGGAGTCCTCCTGCTGAATGGCAAGGACATCGGTTCATGGAATTAACCTTTTCCTTCCTCCCCCACCCTTTGGAATGCAAGCACACAATGGGGAATACACATTGAGAGGAATGTGCTAGTTCCTGCTGTTTCCTAAAAAGACACTTAGGGGGCAAAATTCTTGGGTGTGTAACTGATTTGGGTCTTGTCAATTTTAGGCAGCCTTGCAGGGGTGGGGGTGGGCAGGAAGTTCTAAGAATTAAATCACACAGAACTTATTAATTTGTGAAAAAAGCTGCTCAAAAGAGATGAGGAAATGGCTTAACCACAGGATTGTACTGTACATATATGAGATAAATGCAGAAGTTTTGTAAAGGTTGTATTAAGAGAGACTGGGATTTCAGAAATCAACTAAATGGAACCCAGGCAAGAGAAGACCTTGAGTAGAACCCCAATTAGCTTCTGCTTATTATGTCAAGTATCGCTTCACTGATCTGAATCCATGATTTGCCTTCCCAGCAAAATGTCTACTCTGGATATGGTTCTTCTGGGCAATATGGTGTCTCAGGCTCTTATTCCCCAACACCCCAACAGCCACCAGTTCCTGGGCAACATCAAGGAAGTATGAGCCAGGTAGTATATTTCACTTTATTTAAATACTGCTTTTCTTCTATTTTAAGAAATTGAAGAAATCCCCTATTTACTGGGCGGGGGGGGGGGAATACTGTAAATATACAGATCCAATCATAACAGGTTCAAAATTCATCTCAGAAATTCTGAGTACTATCATATTAAGAAGAGATGATTTGATTTTTCTGATATTTTCCTAAAGGTTTCTGGCTGTTATACCGTCTCAGTATGTGAAGTTGATGAACAAATTTTCTGGTTTTAATGCCATCTTGGTGCATGCAGTTAATGAGCACAGACAATTGTATAGTGTACAATATGGGGATATCATTTGCATTTTCACCTTCTCAAATCTATTGCTTCAGCAACATCTGATGACGGTGCAGAAGTTAATGAAGTCTAATGGAAGATAACGATGACATAAAAAAAAGCTTGTGAATCCAGAAGCTAAACAAAGCAATACAATACAAATAGCACTTAGGCTTATATATCACCCCAGTAGTGTTTTATAGCACTCTCTGGACAATTTAAAATGTTAGTAAGTTGTCCCCAACAATCATTTACTGGCCTCAAAAGGATGGAAAGCTGAGTCAACTTTGAGCCCATTTGGGATCAAACTCCAGGCTATGAGCAGTATTCCAGTTAACCTGCAATACTGCATTTTTTTTGAATTTTTTTTTTGAATTTTTAAACAAACATACATCAAAACATGAAGCATCTTCAATTACACACAGTGCGTTGGTTAGTTACAAATCTTTTGTGTGTCTTCACCATATTCATAACTTAAAATTTACCTAAATTCTCATATTATCAAGCTAATATATATCTATGTATTATTGTTCTCATTAATCATTTATTTGACTATAGCTATTCTTCCCCCATTTTGTACAAAATATTTTAAAATTAGAGTTAATTTATATTATAACATTAATTTCATCATCCTAAATTGATCCAATAATAATATATCTTTGTTATATTTTATATAATTCTACAATTCTTGTATTATAAAAATATATTTCATTTCCATGTTTTTTTATCTAACCATTGATAAAATAAGTCCCATATAATATTGTTTATCTTCTTGTTCTCTACTCATTTCAGCACATTCCATTATTTTCTTAATAACTTCATCTTGCGTTGGTATTTTCTCATTTTTCCAATTTTTAGCAAATACAATTCTAGCCGCTGTTAATATATTCACAATAGATATCTCAATTTTCTATTACATATTCCAGGTACAATCCCCAATAAAAAAATCTCTGGTTTGAAATTATGTGTTTTTTTGTCATTTTTTCCAACCATGTGTGGATTTTAGTCCAGTATCTTTTGGCTTCTGCACACGTCACCACATATGGTAATATGAACTCGATATCTGATGACATTTCCAATATTTTTCAGATTTATTCTTTTTTTTTTGAAAAAAGTTTTATTTTTAAACAAAAACAACATAAAAATAATTACAAATCAAACAATTACTTACAGCGTTTCGATCGGTTAGAATCATTTCGTGCTCAATAATTTTCAAAATATCATATGACAAATATTCTTTCCTCTAACAGAAGATAAATATTTAAACATTTCATCGAAATTTCATTTCATATATATCTCATCTCCATGCTTTATTGTCTATCCATTGATAAAATATCTCCCATATCAAATAATAATGTTTATCTTCCTGTTCTCTTATATCAAATGTCAATCTACTCATTTCAGCACAGTACAGCATTTTCTTAATAATTTCATCAGTAATTTTCTTCTCTCCTTTCCAATTTTTTGCAAATATAATTCTAGCTGCTGTTAAGATATTCACAATTAAATATTGCAATTCTTTATTAAATGTCTCTGGTAAAATCCCTAATAAAAATATCTCTGGTTTAAGGTCAATATGTCTTTTCGTCATTTTTTCCAACCATGTGTGTATCTTAGTCCAAAATCTTGCTTCCACGCATGTCTACCACATATGGTAATAAGATCCTGGAGTCTGATGACACTTCCAACACTTTTCCGATTTGTTCTTGAACATTCTGGCTATCCTTGTCAGAGGTAAATGCCACCTGTAAAACATTTTATACAAATTCTCTTTATATGCTGTAGACATTGTCATTTTATAATTATGTGACCACAATTTTTGCCATTTCTCTAAATCAATACCATAACCAAAATTTTTCCCCCACACTATTACTGATTCTTTAACTTGTTCTTCCAATTTTACCTCTAGCAAGTATCCATATAACTTTTTAATTATATTGTCATCAGAGCCCATTAATATCTTATCTTAAGATAGTCAAAGCATTATAAAAACTTTCTTGTTTGAGATCTTCTCGATATCTGGAAAATATTTGCATATATGAAAACCAATCCATCTTAAATCCCTGATTTTCTAAATCTTGTTTTAATTTTAGTTCACCCTTTACATCCAATAATTCACTATATCTAACAATTTGTTCCCCTTTAAATACCACTGGATAAGAAAAAGCTTCAGTTATAGATACCCAGACCGGAATCTTCAGATAATATATTTTTTAATCTTTTTCCCAAGTCAAAAACAAAAACAGATTTCATTTATCTGATGTCTTCTAAAATACCCCTGCATTTTAGTTCCTTCATACCAGCCAAAACCACCCCTCATCTTGGCATCTTGTAACAACTTAAGTTTTATTGCCTTCTTTCCCTGCCAAATGTATTTCAGTACCATTTTATTCAAGACTACAAAGAATTCCTTATCCAGCTTTATTGGAATTGTCTGAAAAAAATACAAAATTCTTGGTAAAATATTCATCTTGATAGTTGCAATTCTGCCAATCAAAGATAAGTGCAAATTTCCCCATTTCACCAAATCTAGTCCTATCTGTTGCTTAAGCTTATTATAATTATTTTCTTTAAGAGAACTACATCTTAATTGTATCCCCAAATATTTTACCTTGTGACCTGTATCGTTGAAATCTCCATCAATTCTTCCGTTTATTTTTTAACATATTTTAGTCATTATCTTTGTCTTTTCTTTATTAATTTTCAAACCAGAAATTTCCCCAAACTCAATTTTTTTCTATCAGTTTATTTATTGATACTAATGGTTCTTCAATAATAAAGACCAGGTCATCAGCAAAGGCTTGTAATTTATATTCTTCTTTTCGAATTTTCATTCCTTTTATCTCTTTTTCTTTAATATTTCTATTCAAAACTTCCAAAGTCAATATAAACAACAATGGGGATAATGGGCATCCTTGTTGAGTATCTTTTTCTATCTTGATAGATTCTCCATTAATCATTTACCTTTGCCGCCTGTTTAGAATATATAGCTTCAATTGCCTGAATAAATTTCCTGCCAAACCTCATCTCTTCCATTTGTAATGTTATAAATCGCCAATTCACATTGTCAAATGCTTTTTGTGCATCTAAAAATATCAGCCGTTTGCTTTTCAGGATGCGCTTCATAATATTCTAGAGCAATGATGGCTAACCTTTTTGCCATTGTGTGCCAAAAGCTTGGGGAGCATGTGAGGGGGGGGGGTCACACGCACGTGTGCCCACATCCATAATTCTATGCACCCTACCCCCCCATGCTCCCCCTGCTTATGGCACATGGGCTCAGTAGGCCCATTTTTCGCTCTCCCCAGGCTCCAGAGCCTTTCTAGGAGCCTGGGAAGAGCAACACCCCCCCCCCCCCGCGCAGAGGCCCTCCGGAGGCCGGAAACAGTGTGTTTCCTGACTTCTGGTGGGCCCAGAAGGCCCAAAAATCAACTGCTAGGCACACACATTTATGTCGGAGCTGAGCTCATGTGCCCACCAATATGGCTCCACGTGCCACCTGTGGCACCTGTGCCATAGGTTTGCCATCACGGTTCTAGAGTATCCAGAATTATTCTTATATTGTCTCTAATTTGTCTTTTTGGAAGAAATCCATTTTGATCTGAGTGTATAAAATTATTTAAATATCACTTATATTGAGGCGAAAATTTTATAGTCCAAGTTTAGCAGGGATATAGGCCTATAGTTTTTTATTTGTTGTGGGTCTTGTCTTTGTGAATCAATGTAATATAAGCCTCAGTCCATGATTGGGGTATTGTTTTATTTTTCATTGCTCATTCATAGCATCCAATAATGGAAGGCTTAAAGGTTCTTGTAATGTCCTATAATATTCAACAGGCAAACCGTCTGGTCCTGGTGTCTTTCCATTTTTTTGTTTCTTAAATTTTGCTTCTGTTAATTCCAACATCGTTACACGCCCTTCCAACATTTCTTCAATGTCCTTGGGAATCAAGGATAATTTTGCATTCTGTAAATATTTTTTAATTTTCCCATCTTCAATCAACTCTCTTTTATAAAGTTATCTATAGTATTCTTGTATTATTTTTCCCATCTCTTTATTTCCAAATTTACTTTGTCCTTGGTCATCAATTAATTGCGTTATTTTTTTATTCCCTTTTTTCAGTTTATATGCTAACCATCTTCCTGGTTTATTCGCATTTTCAAAGTAATTCTGTTTAGTACTTCTTATTTTTTGGGCTAGTTCTTCCTTCTCCAGTAAGTCCATTTTGTGCTTTAACATATCCATTTTCATTTTTACATCTTTCTTACATGGATCTTTTTGGATCCTTCCTTTTCAGATCTCTTATATTCATTATTTAATATTGTAAAAGTTCACCTTTTCTTCACATTTCCTTGTATAGTCTATTATTAGGCCTCTGGCAAAGGCCTTCATTGTATCCCAAAGATTTTGTGTCGATGTATCTTCCTTTTTATTCTCTTTGAAAAAGAAATCCAGCTCTCTCTGCATTTTCTGTACAAAATCTTTTTCTTTTAAAATTGTATTATTCAAAGTCCATCTAGCTTTCCTTTTTTGGCCTTTCCAAGTTACTATCACTGGATTATGATCAGCCCACAAATTGGTTTCTATTTTCACCTGTTCTATTTTCAAAGTCAAGTCCATTGCTGTCCATATGGACCACAATTGTTGTCACATCTGGACCAAAATGAGTGCCTCTTAGAGTAAAAAGTACATTGTTTATTCTTCCCATTTCTGTCTCTCCATGCATCTTTCAAGTTTGTTTCCTCTATCATTTTAAGAAAAGAATTCGGAAGTGTCTTTCTATTATGTCTTCCTGTTTTTAGTATTTTATAATCCAATTTTTCATCTACTATTCCATTAAAATCTCCCATCATACATATATTATCATAGTCCATTTCAATTATTTTCATATGTAGGTTTCAATAAAAATCACTTTGGTTATTACTTGGCACGTATATTGCTACTAATAGTATTTTCGTATTATTATCAATTATTTCCACCATCAAAATTCTACCCTTTTGGTCTGCATATATTTGTTCCGCCTTTATTGAATTTCTAATATATAAAACAACTCCTCTCTTTTTACTTTGCAATAGTGATGAAAAAATTCTTCCAAGTTTAGGTTGTAAACTTGCTTTTTAATATGAAGTAAACAAATTATGTCAAATTTTAATTTCTCTAGTTTATGAAAAACCTTTCTTCTTTTCACAGCCGAATTGAGTCCATTTATATTTATTGAAATTAATTTCATTGTTTCCATATTCATATTTTATATGTAGGTTTTATTGTTCTAGTTGATCTTACTTCCCATTGTTCCTTGAATTCCACAATCCCACCTTTATACTCTTCTCATATCTCTCACTTTTCTTGGTATTTGTTTCAAAACCACCACTACTTCTTATATTTCAGTGCTTTTTCTCTTGCCGCTTTGTGCTTTAATCGATTTCTTAGTAAATCTTATGTGAACTTCTCTTGGCAATTTATTATGTATTGCATATCTAACGTAAACTCGATAAATCTCATCCACTCCATATGTCATCTCTTTAGTTGTCTCCAAAACATTTGTCAGCATCGAAATCATAACGTCAGCAAGGTTTTCTCCTTTTTCTTCTTCCACATTTTGAAACCTGAGGTAGAATTCTGCTTTATCCATTTCCAATTCAACTACCCCATTCCTTTAACTTTCCACCTCTCTCAGTCTATCATCAATATCTTTCATTTTTTCCCCTTTTTGATCATCCTTCTTCTCCAGCTCTTGTAGTCTTCCTTCATATTTTAACATTGTCTGTTGAATGCTGACCACTTTTTCATCTGTTTTAATTAATTGTTGTTCCATCCTTTGGACGTTCTCATCTGTCTTAAGCAGTTGTTGTTCCATCCTTTGAACTGTATTCAGAATTGTTTGTATCAACGTTTCTTTATCTTTCTCTTGTTGGAGCATCGCCTGGATAGTACATTGTCTTCCAGATGGAGATGCAGAAGGTGTGGTTGCAGCTCCCACTATTGCAGCTTTTCTGCTCATTTTATTCTATAATCCGCTGATGCGAAAGCCGTGTGTGTGTGTGTGTGTGTGTGTGTGTGTGTGTGTGTGTGTATGAAAAGAAAAAAGGAAGAAAGAAAGGAAAAAAAGAAAAAGCAAAAAATCAAATATGGAGAAAGAAAAATGCCAACTCTTTAGGTTCTCCAAAGCCTAATCCATCAAATAGAAATCCAGTAGAAGAAAAAATAATGTAAAAATAAAATATAGATGAAAAGAAAAGAAAAAAAGGGATGAATAAAAAAAGATATAGAAGTCCAAATTCAAAAATCCACCAAAAAAAAACCCAACAAAAAAAGAAAAAAAGCTTCAGGCTCTTGAGTGCCTTAATCCAATTCAGTTCTTTAAAAATCTCGAAATAAAGGAGATCTTTCACTTATGTTTATATCCGGAAAGCATACAGAGACTTCTCTCTCATTTAAGCCTCAAATAGAATCAAAGTAGCTACCCAAGAGGAGAATAATAATAATAATAATAATAATAGTAGTAGTAGTAGTAGTAGTAGTAGTAGTAGTAATAAAATTTTCCTTCCACGCTTTTCCAAGGCTCCTACTTCAAAACCAACAAGAACACCTGAATAAACAACGCAGATAATTCCACTTCCTCAGATGTTCTCTTCACACGCTTAATAAGCTAGAGCTCAGAGCCACTTTGTTATTATTTTGGCTACAATATATCCTTCATCTTTCTGCCTGGGTGAACATTGCAACTAGGTTTCTTCCTCCCCTCACAGATGGCAGCACTTCTCTCTCTCCTAGCTTTCCTATGTTAAAAGTCCAAATCTTCTTTAATGAAAGTTAATTTTTTAAAACAAGAAAAAAACAGAAAGGAAAAAGCGAAAAATAAAATTTAACAATGAATCAATCCCAAATAAGACAGAAATTTTAAAAGAGACACAATCCCAAAAAACAGTATCTTCCCCTCTCTTCTCTTTCAGTCCAATCTCGGTCAATTAGTTTTAAAACCTTCCAAATCAGCTATCGGGTTAAAATAGTCTATTCCAAAATAAATTCGCCGCTTAAATTTCTTTAATCTTGATCATCTTCACACTTATATGGTGAACTTATCAATTTAAAATAATGTTCTCTCACCTCATCGGATAGCTGTCCTTCCTCTTTCTTCCTCTGAAGCTGTCCCAGCCTTGGCAGCCACAATGGCTGCTTCCCTGCTGCAAGAAAAAGGGCTTTTCTGGATCTACCAGGGACTTTGTGATATCCTCCACGACCACAGTCAAAACTAGACTGTGGGGTCCAAACTGGACTGTCTATCAGCAAGGCTATCGACGGGGATTCTGGAACCTCAAAATCACCCATCTGTTTCGCCGTGACGTCAACTTCTGGTCTTCTTTTTTTCAGATTTATTCTTGAACATTGTTCTGGCTGTTCTCGTCGGGAGTAGATGCCACCTGTAAAATATCTTATACAAATTTTCTTAATATGCAGTTGACATTGTCCTTTTATAATTTTGCGACCACAATTCTTGCCATTTCTCTAAGTCTATCCCATGTCCAAAATTTTTTCCCCAAGCAATCATTGTTTCTTTAACTTGCTCTTCTTCCAATTTAACCTCTAATAAATATCCATATAGTTTTTTAATTACATTTTCATCAGTACCTGTTAAAATTTTATCTAAATTAGTCAAATTATCATAAAAACCTTCTGTCTTAAAATCTTTATCATGTCTAGAATGTATTTATTTGCAAATAGGAAAACCAATTCATCTTTATGCCTTGTTCTTCTAATTCTTGCATAGATTTAAATTAATCCTTTTCATTCAGTAATTCACTATATCTAACAATTTGTTCCTTTCTAAATGTTATTGAATATGAGAATGCTTCAGTAGTTGATAACCAGACTGGAATTTTTCAATAATGTTGTCTTTTAATCTCCCAATTTAATAGCAAAGCCTCTTGTATAAAATGTCTTTTAAAGTACCCCTGTGTTTTTGTTCCCTTGTACCATAAAAAAGCATGCCATCCCAACAACAAATCATGTCTTTCTAAAGTCAATAGTCTAGTATTTCTTAACATTATCCATTCCTTGATCCACATCAAATTTGTCGCTTGATAATATAATTCCTAATTAGGCAAACCAAATCCTACTCTTATTCTAGCATTGTGCAACAATTTTAGTTTTATCTTCACTTTTTTTCCCTGCCAAATATATTTCAACAGTATTTTGTTTAAATCTTCAAAATAATCTTTCCCCAATCTAATTGGAATTGTCTGGAACAAGTATAGAATTCTAGGTAGTATATTCGTCTTAACCGTTGATATTTTCCCTATTAATGATAGTTGTAAATTTTCCCACTTTGCCAAGTCTGTCACTATCTGTTGTCTGAGTTTATTATAATTGTTCTCTTTGAGTGTACTACATCTTGCTGTCAAGTATATCCCCAAGAACTTAACCTTATTTGTGACCTGTATCTTCAATGCTTCTGCCGACTCTTCTTTTTGTTTTATTAACATATTTTTTGTCAAAATCTTCATTTTGTCTTTATTTATTTTCAAACCTGCTACTTTCCCATATTCTCCTCTTATTTTTTTAATAGTTTTTTTTTATTTTTTAAAACATAAACATAAAATAAATCTTTTCAAAACAAAGCTTTGATCCGCTCATAGATTGATACAAATCAATATCAAATCTTAATTTTCAATTAACATAACTTAATATTTTACTCAATTATTTCCTTAAATTCTATTTAACAATGTTATCCCAAAAAACGTGTTACTTAAATCTTTAACCCCCCGCTGCCGACTCACAGAGGGTTCCCTCTGACCTCCGAGGAACTTGCCCGTTCCTCTTGGTCGTCCGAGGCGCCCCTCTTTCTTCCCCGTCCCTACAGGATGGTTCCAGTCCAGAGACCCATCGGCAGCTGTTCGGCAGCTGGGGTTTTTGGGCTGCTCATCAGAGCCTGCTATTTCCCCAACTGTCTTGCCATGACGCCAAACTGCAAGTCCCATATTCTCCTATCTTGTCTATCGGTTTAATTGCTGTTTCTAATGGATCTTCAAGAATAAAAACCAGGTCGTCTGCGAATGCTTGCAATTTGTATTCTTCCTTTTGAACTTTCATTCCTTTTTATCTTTTTCTTTTCTAATATTTCTGTTTAACACTTCTGATGTTAACACAAACAACAGAGGTGACAGTGGACAACCTTGTCTCGTTCCTTTTTTTATTTCAATAGACTATCAATTCTCCATTTATCATTACCTTTGCTGTTTGTTTGTAATATATGGCTTCTGTGGCTTGAATAAATTTTCTACCAAAGCTCATCTGCTCCAGCTGAAATAGCATGAATCAGCAATAACATAATTTGGCATTCATATTATCAAAGGCATTCTGTGCATCTAGAAATATCAAAGCCATTTGCTTTTCAGGATGTGCCTCATAATATTCCAAAGTATCCAGAATTATCCTCATATTATCTTTAATCTGTCTTTTTGGCAGAAACCCATTTAAATCAGAATGTATGAAATTATTTAAATATCTTTTAAGTCTTTCTGCCAGTATGGAAGCGAAAATTTTATAGTCTGAATTTAGCAGGGATATAGGCCTATAATTCTTGATTTGTTGTGGGTCGGTATCCTCCTTTGGAACAAATGTAATATATGCTTCTGTCCATGACTTGGGTAGTTTAATCTTTGACATGACTTCATTCATGACTTCTAACAATGGGAGGCTTAATGATTCCTGCAGTGTTGTGTAATATTCCGCTGGCAGTCCATCCGGGCCTGGTGCCTTCCTATTCTTTTGTTTTTTAAGTGCTTTAGTTAATTCCATCATCGTTCTAAAACCATTTCAGTGTCTTTAGAAATCTGGGGTAGATTCGCTTTCTGCAGGTACTGTTTAACACTTTCCTCCTCAATGTTCTCTTGTTCATAAGAGTTTTCTATAATAATCTTGTATAATTTTTCCCCTCTTTATTCCCACATCTAATTTGCCCTTGATCATCTACTAGTTGTATTATTTTTCTTGATTCTCTCTCTTTTTTCAGTTTGCATGCTAACCATCTGTCTGGTTTATTTGCGTCTTCAAAATAGTTCTGTTTGGCATTCTAATTTTTTGTGCTAAATCCTCTTTTTCTATTAATCCCATTTTATGTTTAGTTGTGTCCATTTTTATTTTAATGTCCTTTTTTTGTGGAAATTTGTGTAATTCTTTTTCAAGTTTCTTGTAATCATCCTCTAATGTTTTATAAGCTTGTCTTTTTTAAGTGTTTCTTTCTTTGTATAGTCTATTATCAAACTTCTAGCATCTTGTGAAGACTTGAAAAACCTCGCCTATGCCATCCATCATCATCTTTTTAGTAATTTCTAGTGCTTCTGCTAAAATTTCTATCATTTTTTCTGCCAAGTTTTCTCCCTTTTCTTCTTCTATATTTTGAAATACGAGGTAAAATTCTGATCTATCCATCTCCCATCCTGTTCAATTCTTGTCTCGTCCAACCTCATCCAATCTACTGTCAATATCTCTGATTTTTTTTTGTCCCTTCGTTCTTCCTTTTCTTCAATATTTTGGAGTCTATCCTCATATTTCTTCATCTTGGTGTATGTTTTCTACTTTTTCATCTGTTTTTTCTGTTCTTTGTTCAATATTTTCTACTCTTGATTGTAATTTTTGAATTCTTTGTCAAATCATCTGCAATATGGGGCCATGGGTTTCAGATGGGCCTGCTGATTGCGTACCTGGCTCCCTGCCACGTAGCAGCAGCCCTACCTGAGCTCCTTAGTGTAATAGCCGAGGTGGCAGTTGAGACTCCTAGGCTTCTTGTCATGGGAGATTTCAATCTGCCATCCATCGGTGAAACATCTGAGATAGCTCGGGAGTTCATGGCTTCCATGACAGCCATGGACCTGACCCAGTTAGTTCATGGACCTACTCACACGGGAGGACACACTCTGGACTTGATTTTTGTATCTGATCAGTGGCTGAATGGCCTTGATATAGGGGATATAGTCATCAAACCCTTGTCATGGTCAGACCATTCTCTCCTTAGGCTTGACTTTCTGTCCGCTACACCCCACCGCAGGGAGGCGGAACCGATTAAATGGTTCCGCCCCAGGCGCCTGATGGATCCTGACAGATTCCAGA
Organism: Coluber constrictor foxii; assembly: GCA_038048745.1. Taxonomy (NCBI): domain Eukaryota; kingdom Metazoa; phylum Chordata; class Lepidosauria; order Squamata; family Colubridae; genus Coluber; species Coluber constrictor. The sequence goes on along the minus strand of CM075961.1, from coordinate 57,133,310 downwards.
TGGAGCTTGGGCCATTTCCTGAGACTCTAGCTCACAACTCGATTGAAGACCTGGCGGCAACCTGGGATAGGATGGCCTCTGGTGCCTTAGATCGAGTTGTGCCTTTGCGGCCTCTGACCCGGCGTCGAAGTCGCCCGGCTCCTTGGTTTTCCGAGGAGTTGAGGAGCATGAAACGCCGGAAAAGACGCCTAGAGAGTAGTTGGAGAGCCAGTCGTTCCGAATCTGACCGAACACTAGTGAGATCATTTATTAAGACCTACTTAGTGGCGATAGCAGCGGCAAAGTATAACTATTTTTCCGCTGTTATTGCGTCGGCAGATAATCGCCCAGCCACCCTGTTTAAGGTGTCCCGCTCCCTTCTCCATCTAAGAGCACGGGAAGACGCCTTGCAAGGTCGAGCTGAGGATTTTGTACAATATCTACACGATAAAATCACTCAGATTCGGGAAGGCTTGGACTCTGACTGGATATGTTCAGACGAAGTGATGGAGGCGAGTCTTGAGAATGTTATTTGGGATGAGTTTGACCCTGTGACCCCTGAAGATGTGGACAGGTTACTGGGGAAGTTGAACGCAACCACATGTTTATTGGACCCGTGTCCCTCCTGGTTAGTACTGGCTTCCCGAGAGATTACACGAGGCTGGCTCCAGAAGATAATAAATGCTTCTCTATGTGAGGGTTTCTTACCTTCCACCTTGAAAGAGGCGGTGGTGAGACCTCTCCTCAAGAAGCCCTCTCTGGACCCGGCTGTTCTAACAAACTACCGTCCTGTCTCCAACCTTCGTTTTGTGGCAAAGGTTGTTGAGAGTGTGGTGGCACAGCAACTCCCGCAGTACTTGGATGAAACTGTCTATTTAGATCCGTTCCAGTCCGGCTTCAGGCCTGGTTACAGCACTGAAACGGCATTGGTCGCATTGGTTGATGATCTCTGGAGAGCTCGAGATAGAGGTTGTTCCTCTATCCTGGTTTTATTAGATCTCTCAGCGGCTTTTGACACCATTGACCATGGTATCTTGCTGCGCCGGCTGGAAGGGCTAGGAGTGGGAGGCACTGTTCTACGGTGGTTCTCTTCTTATCTCTCTGACCGGTCACAGTCTGTGTTGGCAGGAGGGCAGAGGTCGACTTCAAGACACCTTATTTGTGGGGTGCCACAGGGGTCGGTCCTCTCACCTCTTTTGTTCAACATTTATGTGAAGCCGCTGGGTGAGCTCATCCGTGGTTTGGGAGTGCAATGCCATCTTTACGCTGATGATACTCAGCTTTACATCTCCACCCCAGACCACCCCAATGATGCCCTTGCAGTGATGTCCCAGTGCCTCGAAGCCGTGCGGATCTGGATGGGGAAGAACAGGCTCCGACTCAACCCTTCCAAGACTGAATGGCTGTGGATGCCGGCGTCCCGATATAGCCAGCTGATACCATCGCTGACTATTGGTGGCGAGTCATTAGCCCCCACAGAGAGGGCTCGCAACTTAGGTGTCCTCCTGGACACACGGTTGTCTTTAGAAGAGCATATGACAGCCGTGGCCAGGGGTGCTTTTTATCGGGTTCGCCTGATTCGCCAGTTGCGGCCCTTTCTAGATCGGGACTCCTTACGCACAGTCACTCATGCCCTCATCACTTCCCGTCTGGACTACTGTAATGCTCTCTACATGGGGTTCCCCTTGAAGTGCACACGGAGGCTCCAACTGGTCCAGAATGCAGCTGCGCGGGTGATATTGGGAGTGACATGGCGCTCACATGTGACACCACTCCTACGCGAGCTGCACTGGCTTCCGGTGGTCTTCCGGGTGCGCTTCAAGGTGTTGGTTCTTACCTTCAAACTCCTCCATGGCTTAGGACCTGGGTATCTACGAGACCACCTTCTGCAACCGATAACCTCCCACCAACCAGTACGCTCCCACAGGGTAGGCCTTCTCAGGGTGCCATCACTAAAGCAATGCCGACTAGTGGTTCCCAGAGAAAGAGCCTTTTCTGTTGGGGCACCTACCCTTTGGAACAGGTTACCCCCAGGGATACGAATGATCCCAGATCTTCGTACTTTCCGTCGTGCAGTTAAGACCTTTCTTTTTCACCAAGCTGGTCTGGCATAAATCTTTTCAAATTTTTTAAATCTTATGCTGAAGTTTCTTTACTGTTGAGCCAAACTAGCTTAATTATTTATATTCATATGTATGTCATTTTAACTGTTCACCGCCCTGAGTCCTTCGGGAGAAGGGCGGTATAGAAATTGAATAAATAAATAAATAAATAAATAAATAAATATTACTTCCACAATACTGCATTCTAATCCTGGGTCATCAGTGAGGTTTATAATTATTTCTTGCACTGATGGCAGAGAGCAGACACTTTGAAATTATGAAAAATGAGAACTAGTTTGGTAGAGATTAAGGTGCTGTCTTGGAAACCAGGAGTTTTAGTACAAACTCAGGCATGAAAGCTGATTAAGTGACCTTGGGCCTCTCTTTCTCTTAGCACAATCTACCTCATAGAGTGGTGGTTGTGCATAAAATAGATGGTTTGCTACCTTGAGTTGTTTATAAAAATATTAAAAGCAGGACTTCAAAAAAAAAATCTTGGGTTTTGGAGAAAGAAGTAAACTCTCTGAGTAAACAAGTGGAAGAGTTTGTGGTCCTCGGGGCATTGTACTGTATTTCTCTTGGCCCCAGCCATTGTATTTGATAGTCAAGAAAATGGGAGCTTCAATATAACAGTACAGAAAAAATGGGAGTTGTCCCTCTTTATATCAGCTTACACGAGGAAGAGAGTGAACTTATCTCCAACTCCATCATAAGCTCTTTGCTTTTAACTGTTTTTAAAAATGGGGCTGGCAGAGGTAATAATGGCACAAAACTCCTTTCTCTAGCCTCCAGTCCCAGGCATGGAAGATGGAGGGATGTCGTACTCAAGCCAGCCTCAGCAAATGCAAATCTCTAACACGCCGCAGTCCCCTATGCAGCATCCCAACCACCCATCACAGCATAGCAACCTACCCATGGGCCCTGGGGGACAGCAGCAGCAGCAACAACAGCAGCAGCAGGGTGGTCCTCCTGGAGGGTTGCACTCTCAGTCAAACCAGTCAAGTGCCTCCTATAACCAGCAGCAGCACTCTTACCAGGAAGCAGCCAAGCCCAAGAAAGGACAGCAGCTGTGGAACCGCATGAAACGTGAGCTTCTGGGAGTAGAGGTGGGGGGCTTGAATAGGCCTTCAGGAAAAGAAGACAAAGCATTTTCAGGGACTTTGTTACTGGGAAGGGGAGTTGGCAGTAGCAGGAGGAAGCTTCTGGTGTATGCCATTCTTTTTGGCATAATTTGAAAGCTTTTGCTTTAATGAAATAATTTCTGCTTTGAGGTTTATTAGCATAAAGGGAGAATGGAAAGAGAAAAGAAAATGCCTCTGAAATGCTTAACTTCCTGTGTCATACTCAAAAAGGAGTTTTCATTCATTTGTTGGATTGAGCCTCTAGAAAGTTGCCAAACCATTTGTAATAAATTTAGCTCAGATGGCAAATTGAGAATGTTCTCTAATGCATAATAAATAATATCCAACTTTTAAAGAGTTATTGACTCTTCAAGAAGGGATATTAAACCCTTCATTCACATCACGTTTCTGTTATGAATTAAAAAGAGTAATTGTTGGCACTATGCATACACAGTCCCCCCTCATTTCTGTTGAACAGTGGTGCAAAAGCTACTACTTTACTGGACTTGGAAATCTTATTTGGTCTTTGGGAAACAGCATCATGATTGGGCTTCCCTGCTGCTGACATTTTAGTCCTCTGGAGGATATAGTGGATATCCTGCAAGGCACAAGTAGCTTTGAGCATCTTAATGTATCTCCAACAATATGTTGTCAAATCTAAGCAGCATAATGGCCAGATTCTAGAATCATGATTTTGTTGTTATACTTATTAATGTTAATTATTATTAAGTTATTATTAATTATTATTAAGTTAATAATATTAACATCTTATTAATGCTCAGCATTAAGAATGGGAATGGACAAAAGCTGATGAATAAATTGATGAAGGAGGATATAATGGAATAGGTGTTTGATATGAATTTATGCATTCTGGTGGGCAAGTGGAAAACCTTTCATTCACGTTAGAAGCTCTGTGGATTTAGTCCATTATGTTGGTGTCAAACTAAATTCTTGCCTTTGTCGCAAGAATTATTGTATGGCTTAAAATGGAAACGGTACCTTATATCATCCTATAATGTTTATGAAAATGCACATAATGCTCTCGGTACTGTAATAAGGGCATTTGTAAATGCGTAAAACTGCTCCCTCACATATGCTGTCTTAAGTTTTGGGAGTATCAAAATCCATTAAAATAACCCGTGGTGCCTCTGCTTCTCTTGAGGGGAAGATTATGTGTAGATTTAGAGAGAGCGAGAGGCTACTAAATCTGGAAATAATTTTTTTTAAAAAAAATATGCATGCACATACACACCTATGAATCCTCTTTTTATTTTTATAAACAGAAGCACCTGGGTCTGGTGGTCTAAAATTCAACCTTCCAAAGCGTCCCTTTGTAGTGACAAATCAGAACTTCAGCTCTGTGGAGCAGCAGCAGCAACAGCAGCAGCAGCAGCAGCATCCAAACTTTGCCTCCCAGCAGAATTCAGAGAAACGTCACAATCACAGGTTTGCAACTTTCCTCTCTTCTCATTTGTTAATTTATATGCAGCCCAAATGACCCAGGCAACTAGGCAGTTTACATCATGGAGTTTAAGCAATAATAAAATCAGGATAGAGGACCAAAACAAATAGTATTATTTGGTGTGTGAACAAAATGTGGGAATGTCCTAAAAACTTTCCTCCATTCTTGTCTCTGTCTTTGAATAGAGAGTTTATCATGCTTAGTAAAGTGAAAAAATTCATATGAAGCACTGGGCAAATCCCAGTCTGGGGAGGTGGGGTGGAGACTTTGTAATAAGCCTAATAGGAAGCAATCTCTTACTGCTTCTCATTCTTAGAGCTTTTAAAGTCTGAATAATATAAATATAATGTAAATAAAATATATCGGATTCTGTTCATTTGAAATTTATAAAATTGTGCAAGGGATTGCCAATCTTAAGAACCATCCCTGGCCTCCTGCTGCATCACAATCAGAATTTGTGCCAGCCAAGTGGTGCGGGTAAGCCTCAAAATACTAGTACTTTTTCTTTGGGTTATCATAGTATGTCCTTCTGGGCATCTGTAGTAATTTTGAATGGTCACTAAGCAACTAGTTAAGTGAAGAGTACAAGTATGGAATAAAGCCATGTGTGTTTCTGTGAGGATGTTTGAAAATTGTATAAGAGCTTCCCTCATGTCCAGGGAAATGATTGTGATAATGTGGCAATAGCCTTTTGAAGGATGTCTCTTTCTCATTTTAGAGAAAGGGAGGGAAAGAGTAATGTCAAGAGGATAGAAGCAGGTAAATCAGTGCTGCCAGGTCTTTTATGCCCACATGTTTGGATGCTAAGAGTCAGGGTTCATGGCAATCGTGTTTGTTGGTTAAGGAATACAGGGTGTCCTCAACTTACAACCATTCATGTAGTGACTGTTGTAGCAGTACCGAAAAAGGGACTTTTGACCAGTTTTCACACTTCTGACCCTTTCAGCATCCCCCACAGTCATGTGATCAAAATTCAGGACCTTGGCAACTGGGTCATATTTATAAGGGTTTCAGGGTCCCAAGGTCTTGCGATTACCTTTTCTGAGCTTCAGACAAGCAAAGTCAATGGGGAAGCCAGATTCGCTTAACAACCATGTTTCTAACTTAAAAACTGCAATGATTTGCTTAACTGTGGCAAGAAAGGTAGTAAAATTGAGAGAAAACAGAAATTTTGGGCTTAATTGTAAAGCCCTAGGAGAGTTATTCAGATTGGTGGTTGAATCTCAGCTAATCTGCCTATGACTTGCCATGTGACAATATAACGCAGGAACAATTGGGACAATGAGAAAGTATGCAAATGTTTAAAAGTGGAGCATATTGTGCTAAAAAATGAGATGGAATGGAACAAGCTGCATACTTGAGATAGTTAAGCTTTCATTCATGGAAGTTTTGCAAACTGTTTAGCTTTCTTTCAACTAATCTTAACCATTTCTAAAGTATGCATTGCAGTTAAATAAGCATTAGTGAAACCTTGCTATTTTAATGTTTTCTTTTTCCGTATAGTTCTTCAACAGGTAAGCCTGAAGATTGGCCACAGGACATGAAAGAGTATGTCCAGCGCTGCTTCACAGCTTGTGAGTCGGAGGAGGACAAAGACCGCACAGAGAAGCTGCTTAAAGAAGTCCTGCAGGCCAGGCTGCAGGATGGCACTGCCTATACCATTGACTGGAGCAGGGAACCATTGCCTGGGTGCGTAGCTTCGCAGGCGAAGCCTGAGGAGGGATCTCCAGAGCATTCAGTCTTTTTATTAGTGCATAAATTAAGCCAAATTAGCTCAGTGCTTTGCCCATATGTCCCTCCTGATAGTATTATTTTAAGACAAGAAGAGGCAAAAAAGATAGTGATCAGCAAGAGAGCGATAAACATGGTCACTGACTGGATAGAGATTTTAATAAAGGTAGTCCTCAACTTATGACCGTAATTGAGCTCTGAATTATAGTAGGTTGTACCAGTCATTAAGTGGGTCAAGATATGACCATGTCTTTTTTATTTATTTCAACAAATCAGTTCTCCAAAATGGACATTTTTGTTAGAAACAAGCATCGGGTTTCAGCAAAAAAACCAAAAAATATAAAATGCATTCACATGACTGTGGGACATTGGAGATGGCTATAAATGGACTGATTGCTGGATGCCCAAAATGTGATCATGTGACTGCAAAAGTACCCCGATAGTCAGAACTACAAATCTGGGTCATAAATAGCTCTGAGGCGGTCTGTCATAATTTCAAACATTCACTATGAGTCAGTGACTAAGAAGGAGAGAATCTTGGAAGACCAAGATTTCTATTCTTTTTTTTTATTTTTATTTTTTGAAAAAAAAATTAAAACAAAAAACATAAAACAACCATCATTCAAATACAATCACAAATAGTGTGTCAATTGGTTAAAATTATTTTGTGCACTATCCCATATCCAGAATTACCAACTATTTAATTTCTCTTATTTAACAGTTTTATATATCCCTTATATATTATACTCATTTAGCCATTATTTAACAAAGGCTTAACTCCCATAAGAAAACACTTCATATATTTTATCATTACATTAATTTCATATTTCATCTCCATGTTTTATTTGTTCTACCATGTTTGGTAAAACAAATCCCAAATCAAATAATACTGTTTATCTTCCTGTTCTCTAATTTCAAATGTCAATTTACTCATTTCAGCACAGTCCATAATTTTTTTAATGACTTCATCATCAGTAGGTATCTTCTCGCCTTTCCAATTTTTAGCAAAAACAATTCTAGCCGCTGTTAAAACATTCACAATTAAATATCTCAGTTCTTTCTTATACATTTCTGGTAAAATCCCTAACAGAAATATCTCTGGCTTAAAGTCAATGTGTTTCTTTATCATTTTTCCCAACCATGTGTGGATTTTAGTCCAATATCTTTTAGCTTCTGCACATGTCCACCACATATGGTAATATGATCCTGGAGTCTGATGACATTTCCAACATTTCTCCGATTTGTTCTTAAATATTCTGGCTATTCTCGGGGGGGGGGGGGTAAATGCCACCTATAAAACATCTTATACAAATTCTCCTTATATGCTGTAGACATTGTCATTTTATAATTTTGCAACCACAATTTTTGCCGTTCTCTAAATCAATCCCATAACCAAAAATTTCCCCCATGCTATCATTGTTTCTTTAACTTGTTCCTCTTCCAATTTTACCTCTAATAAATAACCATACAATTTTTAATTACATAATCATTAGACCTCATTAAAATCTTATCTAAATTAGTCAAAACATTATAAAAACCTTCTTGTTTAAATTCTTCATATCTAGAACGTATTTGCAAATAAGAAAACCAATCCATCTTAAAACCTTGTTTTTCCAGTTCTTGCTTTGATTTAAGTTCATCCTTTTCATCCATTAGTTCACTATATCTAACAATTTGTTCTCTTCTAAACATTACTGAATAAGAAAATGCTTCAATCGTTGATACCTAGACTAGAATTTTCAAATAATGTTATTTTTTAATCTTCTCCCAGTTTAATAGCAAAGCCTCACGTATATGGTGTCTTCTAAAATACCCCTGTATTTCTGTTCCCTTATACCATAAAAAAGCATTCCACCCCATCAGCAAATCATGACCTTCTAAATTCAATAATCTAGTATTTTTTAAAGTTATCCATTCTTTAATCCACATCAAACTTGTCGCCTGATAATAAAGTTCCCAATTAGGTAGGCCAAATCCCCCTCTCATTCTAGCATCTTGTAAGAACTTTAATTTTATCCTTGTCTTCTTTCCCTGCCAAATATATTTTAACACCATTTTGTTCAATTCTTCAAAAAAGTCTTTCCCCAATCTAATTGGAATTGTCTGGAACAAATATAAAATTCTAGGCAAAATATTCATCTTAATAGTTGATATCCTTCAAATCAAAGAAAGCGGTAAATTTTCCCATTTCGCCAAACCTGTCCCTATCTGTTGTTTAAGTTTATTATAATTATTTTCTTTAAGCGTGCTACATCTTGCCATCAAATATATCCCCAAATATTTAACTTTATTTGTGACCTGCATTTTTGATACATCTGCCAATAATTCTTTTTGCTTTACCAACATTTTTGGTCAAAATCTTCATTTTATCTTTGTTGATTTTCAAACCAACTACTTTCCCAAACTCTCCAGTTTTTTTTTTTATTGAAAAAGTTTTACAATAAAAAATTTTTCCCCCTTTTTTCACCCCTACCCCTACCCCCACCCCCCCTCCCCTCCCCTCCAACCTCCCCCCAACCCCAACCCCTCCCTCCCTATCCCACCCCTGACTTCCGCTACACATTTCTTAACAAAAATTTTAACAAGAAAAACAAATACTATTATATGCTCAATTCTATTCTAAGTTGAGAGGAAGAGAAAAGAGAGAAAGAAAAGAATTAAAAAAAGAATGAAAAAAATAAAATGAAGTAATGCAAAAAGAAACCCATAAACATGAATATCTGTCTAAAATTAACAATATTGTAGTAAAAGAAGGCACCAGAAAAAATAGCCCTTATGATATTTAAGCCAATTTAGAAACAGAAAGAAAGAAAAAAAAATAAGATAAAATAAAAAAAACCTTACTAACATTACTAATCCTATACCTTACTTATTCATATTAGATAATGCCAGCTAGTTTAATCCGAACTACTCCCCCTAATTCAAAAACACAAAAATCCCCCCTTCAGGGAAAAAACATGCAATATAATATAATCATGCATATATTGTTATAATTTTCCATAACTCGAATTACAGTCTTCTCTTCTTCCTGATTGAAGTTAATTCTTCTTTCTTCACCTATATCCAATTGCGATACTCTTCATCTTCTGTCTGCCCCCATCAGTAAAACAAAACATTCCATATAAACCCCCCGTGTGACTTTATATGAATAACATCCAACCAAGAAAATATTCACTCCTGTAGGTAGAATCATTCAAACTAACGTGTTCTATTTCAGCAAAAAAAAAAACTCAATGCAGCTCCACCAAGCCTTAACAAAAGAATAAAAAAAAAAGGAAAATAGAAATCCTTGAGACTGCATCCAGATGTTCTTGTAAAAACTGTTTCAAACCCTGCCACCCTTTGTTATCCACTCTTGGTTGTAAGACGTTTTCATTTCCATTCTTTCCTCTTAGATAATAATTTCCAAAAAAAAACCATGATAGGGTAATCACAAAACACTGCTACTATATAGATAACATCCAACCACGAAGATATTCACTCCTCCAGGTAGAAATATTCAAACTAACGTATTCTATTACAGCATAAAAAAAAACCCCAATGCAGCTCCGCCAAACCTTAATGACAAAAAAAAATCAAAAAGAAAAAAAAAAAGTCTTAGCAGCTGCATTCCCAGATGTTCTTATAACAACTGTTTCAAATCCTGCCGCCCTTTATTATTTACTCCTTCTGGTTGTAAGATATTTTCATTTCCATTCCTTGCTCTTAGATTATAAGTTCCAAAAAAAACTATGATCGGATAATCACAGAACGCTGCTACCATTGCAGCCCTCTGTTAAACTTGCTCAAGATGTTAAATCCAATTCAGAATAAAAAAAAGGAAACTCCAAATCAGGATGAAGACTTTATAATCCATAAATCCAAATCCATATAAACTTTAGGAATTTTATAACCGGTATTCAAGATTGTCCAAGCTTTCTGAAAACAACTGCATCTGATGAAGGACTTTACGACACTCATTAGTTATCTCTCGAATTTCCTCATTAAAATCTGGTTCCTGCTGTTCGGTATCACCATCCTTTTCTTGCGGAGCATTGGACCTCTGCTGCTGATCATCTTGAATAATAGTATTTCTTGAATCTTGCTCCAGCAGTTCAAGGTCCGGTGCTCCTAAACTAGATTCACTGATGTGGTCTGTTTTCCCATCTGAGAAGTCCATGGTAAGATCCTCCAAGGAACCAGATTGCTCTCCTTGTTCTTTTAACATTCTTTGATTCATTCTTTGAGTCTCATCCTTCTGTTTACCTTTTACAAGCTCTCTTTCTTGTTTCTTATTCTTAAAGTCTTTCGAAGCTCCCTTAAAAATATTTTTATAAAAATGTTCCGCTTTTTCAATAGTATTCAAGGAATATCTCACTCCGTGATATCTAAAAATTATACCGGCTGGTAAGTCCCATCTAAATGGGATATTACTTTTCTTCAATTCTTTAGTTAAAAAAGCAAATTCTTTCCTTTTCTTTAAAACCTTCGATGGTAATTCTTTAAAAATATTAATTTGTTCACCTTCTACTTGCACTCTGGCGGAGTAGGACCTTTGTAAGATGTCATCTCTCAACCGTTTATCAGTAAAGTAGACAACAACATCTCTGGATAAGTTCCTTTGTTTGGCTACTCGTGAGTTGACTCTGTAAACTTTCTCTATACAACCAAGAATTATCTCATCCTCAAGCTCTAGTAGTTCAGCAAGAACCTTTGCAATAGTTGCTTTTAGATCTCTCTGGTTTTCTTTAATACCTCTTACTCTGATAGCAGAGGCCATGGTTTTAATTTGAAGCATAATAATATCATTCTGTATAGTCTGATTACTAATCTCAGCTTTCACAAACCTTTCTTGTATTTCTTGGATCTGGGAGCCAATTTCACTGCTAATTTCAGTTACTTTCTCCTCCATTTCAATCACCACATTTGAAAGGTCTGAAATTACTTTAACAACAGTTTGACTTAATTTGTCATGCTTTCCAGCAATCAAATCCATAAGATTCTTCTGTGAGTTTTTAATTTTGTCAACTACGCTCAATAAAGGAGTTGTTATAAGTTCTTTTAAGTCCCCTTCTGCCAATCCAGACAATTGCATCATCTCAGCTTTATTCTTTAACTGGCTCAAGGGGGAGCCCCCCCTTCCTTTAGTCATATTTATTTTACTTTAAATGGCTTTAGTATACTACTTCACTTTGCCATACTTTACTTTAAAAAAGATATCCAAAAAGAAAAAGAAAAAAAGGGAAGAGAAAAAAAAAATCCTTCTTACTTTAAGTGACTCTCCCATAGCAAGGCATTCATTTCAAAGCTTCCGTTTTCAATCGCTCTGGCATTCTTTCAATTAAGACCAGTCGCCATTTTAAAAAAAAACTTTCTTAGGAACTTTCACTTCTCTTCCTCTCCTTCCCCCCTCCTCTCGTTGCTCTTCCAAAAAATCAGTAAAAAAATCAATTTTAAAAATCCATACTTGCTTCATCTTTGCTTCTTCTTATTCAGCTTGCTCCATTGACGCTGTGGTGTTGCTTCCAGCGTCTGGCTCCGCTAATTGCTTAGCGGAGGACAGTCCCGTCGCGGAGCTTCTCTGGAGGTATGGAGGGGGCCATCCTTCTGAGCCCTCCCCAGGACAAGCGAAACAATCCTGGGGCGACTCAGGGGGCCCTGCCTCACCCCCAGAAGCTCTGCCTGCTCCTCCCGCTGAGGAGCAGGTTGTTCGAGCCGCCTGCCAGCTGTGAGGCGGCTCTAACGCGGTGGGATGCCGGCGGGCATGGAGGAGCCCGCCGCCGACGAGGAAGGCGCCACCGGAAGTCCCCAAACTCTCCAGTTTTGTCTATCAGTATAGTTATTGATGTTAGTGGATCTTCAAGAATAAAGACTAGGTCATCAGCAAATGCTTGCAATTTATATTCTTCTTTTTGAATTTTCATTCCTTTTATGTCTTTTTCTTCTCTTATACTTCTATTTAGCACTTCTGAAGTTAATATAATTAACTTTATATTAAGTTAAAATCCTTTAAATTAAGGGCCTACCTTGATGACGGATTTTGGAATCCCGAGAGGTGGCATGCGGCGAAGAAGGGGTTATGGGGTTTTTTGGGGAAATTTTTAGTTAAAATTTCAAAGAGTTCTGGGAGGGGGGTGGTTATGTGGGTTTGCGGGAGAACCTACAGGAAAAGAGTCCTGGCCCAGCGGAGGAGCTCGACTCAAGAAGCCTTCCCTGGACCCAGCAGTGTTGGCTAATTATCATCCAGTCTCCAACCTTCGCTTTGTTGTCCATTCCAGTCGGGCTGCAGACCCGGATACAGCATGTAATGTGGAGGGACATTATATCAGTACTGTGGGTGGGAGGGGCAGATATAGCGGGAGCAGGGGGCCACATGTTGGGGGAGCGCGCCCGCTCCGTCTTCAAGCAGTGACGCACTCCGACCTCCAATGCTCCTCGTTCCCCAGGTTGCACGGACCCTCAGGCCCTGGGCCTTCGGCTGATTCTATGCAATGCCAGGTCTGTGGTAAACAAAGCCCCTCTCATTTACAATCTTATTCAGGAGGGAAGAGCAGACCTGGTAGGTATTATGGAGACCTGGTTGGGCCAAGAGGGGGGGTTCCCCTCATTGAGATGTGCCCACCTGGCTTTTGTGCATTTCATCAGCCGAGGTCTTAGGGGAGGGGCGGGGGAGTGGCAGTTGTCATTAAAGAAGGCCTTGGTCTAAAGGAGGCCACTATTCCTCAGATGGCTGGATGTGAGTCCCTCCTTGTGAAGTGGGGTCATAGGGTGCAGGTGGGCTTGCTGATCATGTACCTGGCTCCCTGCCACGTGGCGGCAGCCCTGCCAGAGCTATTCAGCATTCTAGCCGCAGTGGTGGCTGATACACCCAGGCTTATGGTCATAAGGGACTTTAACCTGCCATCCGTTGGTGAGACGTCTGAGGTGGCCCAGGAGTTCATGGCTTCCATGACGGCCATGGACATGACCTAGTTAGGCTCTACTCACATAGGGGGAAACACATTGGACCTGGTTTTTGTCTCTGGTCAGTGGTTGAGTGATCTTGAGATAGGGGATGTAGCGATCGAGCCTTGGTTATGGTTGGATCACTCCCTCCTTCGCTTTGACCTTCGAACCGCCACACCCCACCGCAGGGAGGCAGAACCAATAAGGTTGTTTCTCCCCCAGGCACCTGATGGATCCGGATAGATTCCAGACGGAGCTTGGGCCATTTCCTGAGGCTCTAGCTCACGGCTTGACTGAAGACCTAGTGGCAGCCTGGGATAGGGCGGCTGCTGGAGCTTTGGACCGGTTCGTGTCTCTGCGGCCTTTGACCTGGCGCCAGTCTCGCCTGGCTCCTTGGTTTACCAAGAAGCTGAGGGAGATGAAGTGCCGGAAAAGACGCCTAGAGAGTTGTCGGAGGGCCAATTGTTCCGAATCTGACCGAACACTGGTACAGTCTCATATTAAGACCTACCAGGTGGCGATAAAAGCGGCAAAATGTAATTATTTTTCCGCTCTTATTGCATCATCAGATAATCGCCCAGCCGCCCTGTTTAGGGTGACCCGCTCCCTGCTCCATCAGGAAGCACGGGAGGATTCCTTGGAAGGTAGAGCCGAGGACTTTGTACAATATCTATATGACAAAATCGCTCAGATTCGGGAACATCTGGACTCGGACAGAGTAGATTCAGGGGAGATGATGGAGGCAGGTCTTGAGAATATTATCTGGGAAAAGTGTGATCCTGTGACTCCCGAAGGCGTGGACAGGATACTGAGTAGACTGAATGCGACCACATGTTTATTGGACCCGTGTCCCTCCTGGTTGGTGCTGGCCTCTCGGGAGGTCACACGAAGCTGGCTCCAGGGGATTATAAATGCTTCCTTGAGTGAGGGTGTCTTCTCCACCGCCTTGAAATAGGCGGTAGTGAGGCCTCTCCTCAAGAAGCCTTCCCTGGACCCAGCAGTGTTGGCTAATTATCATTCAGTCTCCAACCTTCACTTCGTTGCGAAGGTTGTTGAGAGTGTGGTAGCACGACAACTCCCTCAGTACCTGGATGAATTGGCATATCTGGATCCATTCCAGTCGGGCTGCAGACCCGGATACAGCACGGAAACGGCATTGGTCACATTGGTTGATGATCTCTGGAGAGCTCGGGACAAGGGTTGCTCCTTTGTCCTGGTCCTATTACACCTCTCACTGGCTTTTGATACCATCGACCATGGTATTATACTGTACCGATTAAGAAAGTTAGGGGTGGGGGGCATCGTGTTGCGGTGGTTCTCCTTTCTTTCTGACCTGTCCAGTCTGTGTTGACAGGGGGACAGTCTGTGTTGTGGCACCCCCTTGTATGTGGGGTGCCACAAGGGTCCGTTCTCTCGCCCCTTCTGTTCAACATTTATGTGAAGCCGCTAGATGAGATCATCCATGGTTTTGAGGTGAAGTACTACCAGTATGCTGATGGTACTCAGCTATACATCTCCACCCCAATGATGCCCTTGAAGTGATGTCCCGGTGCCTGGAGGCTGTACGGATCTGGATGGGGAGAAACAGACTCAGGCTCAACCCATCCAAGACCGAGTGGCTGTGGTTTCCGTCATCCTAGTATAGTCGGTTGGCGCCATCACTGACTATTGGGGGCGAATCGCTGGCCCCCACAGAGAGGGTTTGCAACTTGGGTGTCCTCCTGGATTCACAGCTGTCTTTAGAAGAGCACCTGATGGCTGTGGCCTGGAGGACTTTTTATCATGTTCGCCTGATTCGCCAGTTGCGTCTCTTTCTGGATTGGGATTTGTTAAGTACGGTCACTCATGCTCTCATCACTTCCTGCCTGGACTACTGCAATGCTCTCTACATGGGGCTCCCCTTGGGGAGTACTCGGAGACTTCAACTGGTCCAGAATGCGGCCGCGCAGGTGGTTATGGGAGCGACATAGCACTCCCATGTGGCTCCCCTCCTGTCTGAGCTGCATTGGCTCCCAGTGGTCTTCCGGGTGCACTTCAAGATTCTGATTACCACCTTTAGAGCGCTCCATGGCATAGGACCGGGGTATTTACGAGACCGCCTTCTGCCACCAGTAACCTCTCACCAACCAGTACGCTCCCATAGAGAGGGGCTTCTTGGGGTTCCGTCAGTCAAACAGTGTCGACTGGTGGCCCCAGGGGGAGAGCCTTCTCTGTGGGGCCACCTACCATTTGGAAAGAGCTCCCACCGGAGATACGGAGGATCCCGGATCTACGCACTTTCCGCCGTGCCCTTAAAACATTCTTATTCCACCAGGCGGGCCTCGTCTCTTTCCCTCTTTAAATTATTTTGAATTTGTCTTAAATTGGATGTTTTAAATTTGTTATTGGGCCAAAATATTTATTATATTCTAAATGTCTTTTAACATCCGTATTATATGCATTTCATCTTGGCTGTTTGCTGCCCTGAGTCCTTCGGGAGTAGGGCGGTATATAAAATAAATAAATAAATAATAAACAAACAAGCAAACAAACAACAGATGGGACAGTGAACAACCTTATCTAGTACCTTTTTTTATCTCAATAGAGTGTCAATTCTCCATTTATCATTACTTTTGCCGTTCGTTTATGATATATAGCTTCTATTCCTTCCTTCCTTCCTTTCTTTCTTGGTTCGATTTATATGCCGCCCTTCTCTGGATATTCAGGGCGGCTTACAATGTGTTAAGCAATAGCCTTCATACTTTTGTATATACCTGCTTAGTAGGGCTTTTGGCCCCCCGAAGTGGGTTCTTTTTTATACAAAGTCAGCTTATTGCCCCCACAATCCGGGTCCTCATTTTACCTACCTTGGAAGGATGAAGGCTGAGTCAACCTTGAGCCTGGTGAGATTTGAACTTGCAGTAATTGCAGGCAGCTGGCAGCTAAGTGCTACTTTAACAGCACTTTAGTCCGCTGCATCACCAAGGCTTGAATGAATTTTCTGCCAAAGCCCATCTGTTCCATTTGAAGCATCATAAAACACCAATTTACATTATCAAAAGCTTTCTGTGCATCTAAAAACATCAAAGCCATTTGTTTTTCAGGATGAGCTTCATAGTATTTCAAAGGGTCCAGAATTATTTTCATATTGTCTCTGATTTGTCTTTTTGGCAGAAACCCATTTTGATCTGAATGTATAAAGTTATTTAAATATCTTTTAAGTCTTTCTGCCAATATTGAAGCAAACATTTTGTAATATGAATTTAGCAGGGATATAGGTCTATAATTTTTTATTTGTTGTCGGTCTGTATCCTCTCATAATCAATGTAATATATGCCTCAGACCATGACTTGGGTATTTCCTTTGTTGTCATCACTTCATTCATAACTTCTAGGAGTGGGAGACTCAAAGATTCCTGCAATGTCCTATAATATTCCACTGGCAAACCATCTGGCCCTTGTGCCTTTCCGTTTTTTTGTTTATTAATTGCTTCAGTTAATTCCATCATCGTTATGTTTCCCTCTAGCATCTTCTCAATATTTTTAGGTATCCTAGGTAAATTTGCATTTTGAAGATATCGTATCACATTTTCCTCCTCAATCTTTTCTTTCTTGTACCGTTGTCTATAGTAATCTTGTATAATTTTTTTCTTCTCTTTATTTCCAAATTTACTTTGTTCTTGGTCATCGATTAATTTTATTTTTCTTGATTCTCTTTTTTCAACTTATATGCTAACCATCTTCCTGGTTTATTGGCATTCTCAAAGTAGTTCTGTTTAGTGCTTCTAATTTTTTGAGCTAGTTCTTTCTCCAGTAAGTCCATTTTATGTTTTATTGTATCCATTTTCACTTTAATATCTTTTTTATGCGGACATTTCTGAAGCTTTTTTTCAAATCTCTTATAATCCTCTTCCAATATTTTGTGTGTTTGGCTTTTCTTCGCATTTGTCTTCCTTGTATAGTCCATTATCAAACTTCTAGTATAGGCCTTCATCGTATCCCAAAGATTTTGCATTGAAGTATCTTCTTTCCTATTCTTGAAGAAGTAAACCAATTCTCTCTCCATTTTCTGTACAAAGTCCTTTTCTTTTAATATAGTATTATTTAAAGTCGATCTAAATCTGCTCTTTTGTCCTTTCCATTTCACTGTCGTTGGATTATGATCTGTCCACGTATTTGCTTCTATCTCAATTTGTTCTATGTTTAAAAGCAATTCCATTGTTGTCCATATCGTATCTAATCTACACTAAGATGAATGTCTGTCAGAATAAAAAGTATATTGTCTATTTTTCCCATTTCTATCTCTTCATGCATCTTTTAAATTTATTTCCTCAGTCATCTTGGAAAAAAGATTTCAGTAATATCTTTCTAATATGTCTTATTGTTTTATGTATTTTATAGTCCAAATCTCCATCCACTATACCATTAAAATCTCCCATCATGCAGATATTATCATATTCCAATTCCGTTATTTTCATGTGCAATTTTCTATAAAATTCACTTCGATTATTATTTGGAGCATATATTGCTACTAAAAGAATTTTCGTATAGTTATCAGTTATCTCCACCATCAGAATTCTTCCTTCTTCATCTGCATATATTTGCTCAGCTAGTATTGCATTTCTAATGTATAAAACCACTCCTCTTTTTTTACATTGTGGCAAAGATGTGAAGATTTTCCCTAATTTTGGATATGCCAATATCTGTTCACGTTGGTTTTTAATATGTACTTCTTGTAGGCAAATTATATCAAGTTTTAGTTTTTCTAATTTGTGAAATATCTTTCTTCTTTTAACAGCTGAATTAAGTCCATTTATATTTATTGAAATTAATTTTCTCTCTTCCATATTCATACTTTATATGCGGGCTTTGCTGCTCTAGTAGATCTTACTTCACGCTGTTCTGTGTGTTCCACAATCCCTCCTACTGGGCTTTCTGCTTTTTCAATCATTGCCAGTTCCTCTTCTTGAAATTCTACTGGTACTACTGTCATTTGGAATTCCATTTCTGTTTCCTTCTCTTTAAAAAATTCTGCATAAAATGCTCTTGCTTTGTCTATTGTATCTATTCTGTACCTTTGAAGTTGCCACATTAACACTAATCCCTCTGGTACCAACCATCTATAGTTCACACCTTTTTGAAGTAAGATTTTGGTCAAAAATCTCTCTCACTTTTCTTGGTATTTGCTTCAAAACCACAATTTCTTTCTCCTTATACTTCAGTGTTTTTTCTCTGGCAATCTGCAGTATTTGTGTTTTAATTGATTTCTTAGTAAATCTTAAATGCACTTGTGGTAACTTATTACGCATTGCATATCTAGTGTAGACTCAATATATCTCATCCACACCATCCATCGTATTCTCATTAGTAATTTCTAATGCTTCAGCCAACATTCCTATCATTATTTCTGCCAAGTTTTTGCCTTTCTTTTCTTCTACATTTTGAAATCTGAGATAAAATTCTTTTTTATTTTTTTTATTTTTAAATTTTTTATTATAGTTAAAAAATCAAAAACAAACGTATAATAATTTTTCTATCACAGTGTAACATCGCCAAAATATCCACATATATACACACCAATAATCAGAGAGTAAAAATAGAAAATATTTACTAATTCTTGTATACAAATTTACCTTTCCAATACTTATTAATTACCATAAATTTACTATCATCTATAATTATAATCCAACATTATCCTTTGTCTCTCTCCCATCGTTTCTGGATCTAATCATACCACACATTCCAACTACAATAAAAGTCTGAGTCTCTTTTACCCTTGATCAGTTTTGTTAATTTTGTCAGATTCCATGATTTTATAAATTATTTTTGAGTCCGTTGGTAAGTCCTCATTCTTCCATTCTTGTGTGAATGCCAGTCTCCCTGCAATAATTATGTGCAGCATCAAATACCATTTAGTCAATCCAATATTTGCAGGTCTAACCCCCAAAGAAAAGGTTTCCGGTTTCAGTTCCATTCTACAGTGTGTAATTTCAAGCAACCATCATCGTATTTTCATTCAATAGTTAGCTGCCAGCGGGCATGTCCACCATTGGTGGAAGTAAGTTCCATTGCTATGCCCACATTTCCAGCACTGTGAAGATGTCCCGGGGAACATTTTAGATAATCTTGCTGGAGGTAGGTGCCATTGATAAACCATCTTATAAATATTCTCTTTATAAGAGGATGCCATAGTTAATTTTAAATTTTTAAGCCAAATCTCCTCCCATTTTTGAAGATCCAATGAATAACCCATATTTCGCCTCCAAGCAATCATTAAATTTTTAAGACTTCCTCCTCCACTTCCAATGATAATAGATAAGAATAGCATTTCGATAAGATTTTCCTGTCACTCCGACCTCAGTTGTTCCCGTGTCTTCAGCCTGCCCTGAGTATCCAAAGTATCTTCATAGGTCAAGACCTTCTCTCCTTTATATAATATTGGGTATTCTAGGGCCTCCTGAATCGAGATCCAACATGGTATCTTCAAATACCACTTTCTCCTAAGTCTTTCCCAGGTATTCTCTAGGATCTTACATAAATAATGATTCCGAAAATACCTGTCAGGCTGACTGTTCTGGCCATAAAAAGTGCCAACCATGTTGCAGGCCGTAACCTTCTGCTGCCAATAGCCGCCTCCTTTTCAGGACAATCCAGCCCTTCACCCATATCAGAATGGCTGCCTGATGGTAAAGCTCCCAATTTGGGAGTCCAAATCCCCCTCTATGTCTAGGTTCCTGCATCATCCTAAACTTAATCCTTGACTTTTTATTTTGCCAAATAAATTTAGAAATAATTCTGTTCTAGGTGTTGAAGAATTCCCTATCCAAATTTACCGGGGAAGTTTGGAACAAAAACAACCATTTGGGGAGGACGTTTTGATGGCAGCAATCCTTCCCATAAGTGATAACTGTAAACTTTTCCACCTCTCCAAATCTCTAATTGTCTGATTATAAAGGGGAACATAGTTATCTTCCCTTACCAATGGAACACCTTGCTGTCAGCCAAATTCCCAAATATTTTATTCTATTAGTTATCTGCATCCCCAGGAGTCCCTCCAACTGACATCTCTGCCTCTGTTTTTAACTAGAATTTTCATTTTTTCCTTGTTAATTAGCAATCCTGCTACTCTCCCAAAATCCCTAAGTACCTGTAATAGCTTCAGACCTGATTCTAATGGATCTTCCAGTGTGAAAATTAGATCATCCGCATATGCCTGAGCTTTCACTTCCTGCTGCCTAACGTTCCTTCTAACCTCCCTAAGCAATGGTTCTAGTGTTAGCACAAATAATAGCGGAGAGAATGGACAGCCCTGCCATGTACCCCTACCAATCCAAATCTTCTCTGTTTCCTCCCCATTGATTAATACTTTTGCTATCTGTTCACGGTAATTGCTTGCACTGCTTCCATGAACTTCTCACCGAAATCCATGTACTTCATCTGAGAAATCATAAAATCCCAGCTCACTCTGTCGAATGCCTTTTGGGCATCGACAAAAATCAAGGATAACTGTCTGGGCAATTTTCATAATACTCTAAAATATTCATCACCATTCTCATATTATCATGTAGCAGTCGGTTGGGCAGGAATCCATTCAGATCTGGGTATATAAATGGTTAAGGAAACATCCAAGTCTCGCAGCCAGAAGTGCCGTAAATATTTTATAGTCTGAATTAAGCAATGAAATCGGTCTGTAATTTTTAATAAGTGTTAAATCAGTGCCTTCCTTTGGTAGAATAGATATATAGGCCTCTGACCAAGATGCCGGTATTTGGGAATCTTTCATCACCTCGTTAAATAGTTCCACTATGTGCTTACCCAGCACTCAAAACCCATCTTGTATAATTCTACAGATAATTCACCCATTCATAGTGTGTTCCCATTCGCTTGGTTTCCTATAATCAATTCTACCTCACCCTCGGTAATTTCTGTGTTAAGCAATTGTTTCATTGTCCCAGTAATTTTTGGCAAGTCTGTGCTCTCTAAATATGTCCAAATATCTTGCTCCCCTTCTTCACCCCTTTTATACAGCTGAGTAAAAAATTCTTGCACCACCCTTCTCTTACCTTCCACATTAACATGCAACCTTCCACCCTTATCTTTTAACCCCTCTATTCTTTGATTTTCTCTTTCCTTTCGTAGGCGATAGGCTAACCACCACCCTGGCTTATTGGCATTCTCAAAATGATTTTGTTTTGCCCATTTTATTTTATTGACTAATTCTTCCTGATCCAACAGCCTAATTTGATGTTGCCAAAAGTTCCTCTCTTCTATCCAATTTCCAGTTTCCTGACCCCTTTGCATTGCCTCTTCACCTTTTTGTAAGCTGCTCAGGAAGGCTTCCCTCTGCTTTCTTTGAGCCTTATGTTTGCCCACCAAATATTTAATCGCCAGTCCCCTCATCACTGCTTTGGCTGTATCCCAAGAATTATATATTGAGGTGTCTTCCTTTATATTTTCATTAAAAAAAAGCCGCATCTCTTTCTTGAACAAATTTATAAATTCTTCCTCTTTCAAAATCCCTACATTCATTCTCTATCTATTCCTTCTTTGGCCCAATATTTTCCAAGTCATTAAAGGGTTATGATCGTCCCATTAATTAGCACCAATTTCTACCTCTGAGGTTATCTCATTCGAGTCAGGAGACATCCAAATCATATCAATACATGACCATGAATGATGCCTGGGGGAGAAGTAAGTATATTGTTTCCTTCCAGGGTTCTGTAACCTCCAGACATCATATATACCAAATTGCTCTCTTATATTTTCACATATCCTTGACAGTACCCTCTTCACATCTCTCCCTCCTCCTTTCCTTTTCCCTGGGACATAATCTTTGGCCTTATCTATAACAGCATTGAAATCACCCAACAGGCAGATATATTCATATTCCATTTCTGAGAATTTGTTATATAAATTTTCATAAAAGGTCCTTTGGTTACAGTTGGGGGCATAAATCCAAACTAATAAACACTTCCACTGACCAATCTCCAATTCCACCATTAATACTCTACCTTCCTGATCTGCGAATACTTTCTTGGCCACCAAATGATGCTGCACATAAATCACCACTTCTCTCTCTCTCTCTCTCTCTCTCTCTTTTTTTTTTTTTTTTGATCAGCTAGTGAGGTAAATTTTTTACCTAATCTAGAATTTTCTAATAAGCTATTTTGAGACTTTTTTATATGTGTCTCTTGTAGACAAATAATATCATATTTACATTTTCTTAATTTATTCATTATCCTTTTTCTTTTAATAGAAGCATTTAAACCATTAATGTTTACCGATAACAAGCGTACATTTTCTCCTATCCCTTTCCTCCTAGTCAGCCCTTACTTTCTCACTGTTTGGGCTTTTTTCGTCTGTCTTGTCTCTCTTTGTGTCATCACTGTTCCTCCTCTTCTTTGGTCTCCTTTCCATTTTTTCTGTCACTTTTACCTTCACCAGTTCTCATATTATCCTCTTCTTGAGACTCCTCCAAACTTCTACTTTCTACCCCTCCTCCATATCCAAATCCGCCATATTAAGTTGTTCAAAAAACTCTTTCGTGTCCTGCAAGTTCCTTATTCTGATTCGTCTTTATCTCGCCAAGTCACCAGCAATCCTTCCGGTAAGAGCCAACGGTAGGGGATTGCATTCTTCCTCAAATGTAAAGTGAAGAATTGGTACCTCCTTATCTGCTCTCTGACCCGTCTCGGAATTTGCTTTAGAATTGTCACTTGGTAGCCCTTATAATTAATAGTTTGGTCTCTCATGCGTCAGAAAAATTCCTTGCATTGGGCCTTCTTATTAAAACGCACATGAACTTCACGAGGGAGATTTTGCCTCTTTGCGTAACTAGTGAACACCCTGAATATTTCCGTCGATATCACATTGTACTGAGGCTCTGTCTACTTCCAGGGCTCCTGCTACCATCTCCCCCACAATCTTGTCCAGTCTCTCTCCCTTATCTTCTGCCACGTTCTGGAGCCTAAGAAAAAAGGATCTTTCCATCTCGAGAAAGATGATATCGTCTTCAAGCTCCCTGTTAGCCATCACTTGTTTTTTTTCCCATCCATCTATCCATTGTTCACACCTTTCTGTCCTTGTCTCCACCTCCCGCATCTTTTTCTCCTGTTTAATTATTTCCTGTTGCAGTTCTCCAAGCTTCTCACCCATTTGTTTAACCTCTTCTCTTACTCTTCCCATCTCACTCTTAACATCCATTCTCAAATCTTCGAAATTCCTAGACATCATTTCCTGATTCTTGGTCATCGATTCCTGGATAGTCTGGAGCATAGCTTGGAGAGCCTGCATAGAGGGAGACTTTCCAACCGATGACATATCTTCAGCAGATCTTGTTGAAGCCAATGGAGATGCAGATGCAGGGAAAGCTAGGATCTTCTTATTCACTTTAGTAACCATAGACGTTGTGGACATTTCTGGGTCACGCTAGAATTTCTGCCAAGTCAGCATAGGCTATACTCTTTAAAACCATTTCCAACATAAGCCAATTAATTCTCTTTCTCAGTGACTCAGATTTTCTCTTCACTGCTGTACTAGCTTCAGCCACAGTGTGGAAGAAGAGCTCTTCCAGTTGTCGACAGCTCCGACAATAACAATCAGAAAACAAAAGAGAAAAATGTCAAGTCATTATGTATCCCTCAGTCCAGCACACACCAGGGGCTCTTTAAACAGAGAAATCTTGAGAGAGTCTCAAATAAGAAGCAGCCAAACGATCACCAAACGTCTCCAATCTTTAACACACAAAGGGAGTGTTTCCAGAAACCCAAATAACCACAGCTAAGTCCAATCACTCGGTCACCGCTGTTCCAAAATAAAAGAAAAATAAATAACAGCTGGCTCCACACCACAAAAGTCAAAAATGGCCAGTCTCTGCTCCAGCAGCTCACTTTCACTTGACCAATACAGTTCAAAGGGGCTAGTATCGTTCTCTTCTCTCCCACTCACTTGGCACAGCAGTCTCAGTCCAATAGGTTACACCGTGACAGATTGGTTTCCCTTTCCAAGAGGATCAGTCACTGCTTCGGAGTGGCATTCTGCTGCCTTCTTCCTACAAAGGCACCTGGGGGGTTTCTTCAGCGTGTGGAAGATGCCACCTCCACACATGGCTTGGTATCCCCTGTCCTTCGCAAACCTCTCAGCGGATTGCGAGGCTAAATAAAGCCGCCGTTTGTAGAAAAGGGAAAGCTGCATATAGAGTTTCTACTCTGTCCAGCTGTCCATTGCGATGACGGCACGGCAGCCAAATCTGAGATAAAATTCTGATTTGTCCATCTCCCATTCAGTTAATCCACTCCTGTCACGTTCAACTTCCTCCAATTTATTATCTATATCTTAAATTTTTTCCTCTTTTTGCTCCTCATTTTTCTCGAGCTTTTGCAGTCTCTCGTATTTCAACATCATTTGCTGTGTACTGGACACTAAAGTGTCCACTACACAGCATCCTCTGAATTGTTTGAAAAATCATCTGCAGTGTCACCTCCTCCTCTTTTTCTTTATCCTTCTCTTCCTGAAGCATATCTGAGTTGATCACTGTCTTCCAGATGGCAACAAGGTAGGCATAGTTGAAGCAGATCCAACTGTCGCTACTTTTCTACTCATTCTATCCAAAATTCGCCAAAGGCCAAGAACAAAAAAGAAAAAGCCCAAGAGAGTAAAAAATGTAGAAAGAAAAAAAAGGGAAGGGGAGAAAATAAACACTTCTTCAGGTTCTTCAAAACCCTAATCCACTTTGAGAGAGAGAAAAAGAAAAAAATTTAATTAATCTCACTGATAATAAAAATACACTAAGGAAAATCAAATTAAGAAAGGAGAAATAAAAATGAAAAAGACCAAATAGCCAACTAGAGAGAGAAAAAAAACCCCAAAAATCAATCGTCAGGCTCTTGTACACCTTAATTCAACTCGATTATATAAGAACAAAGAAAAGAAAGTCCATTAGAAATATTTAAGCAGGGGAAATGTACAGAGAGTAAATAATAAAAAATAAAAGAGAATTTCAGTTTCTTCTGCAGTACTTCTGCCCAAGCATTAACATATCTCCTTTGCCTCAGGCTCCTATTTCTGATAGTTTCCCAAAGAGCACCTGAATAAACAAAGCAGATAGTTCCAAACTCTCTAAGATGTCCTTCCAACAATCTTATCAGCAAAAAAAATTCAGAGTCCTTGGGTTATAGCAACAATGTTATATAATTATTTCAGCTTGCTGCTTTAATAGAAAAGAATAGCAAAATTTCCAATCCAGCAGATGGCAGTATTTCACACACTCCTATTTTCCCCGCTATTATAGTCCAAAAATTCTTTGTCAGGAAAAAAAAATGAAAAATTAGAACAATATTCAGAAGGAAAAAAAAAAGAAAAATTCAATCCAAAAGGAAAAATATTTCAAGTATAAGGCACAAAGGCTTACAGATGTTAAACTCTCAGTTCTATCAATCTTTTTCAATCCAGTCCTGGTCAAAAGCAAAACAAAAATTTAAAGCTCCTCCAATGTTAATAATGTGAGAATAAAAAATGACTCCTGCTTAATTTCACTGCTTGATTTCTTTTTAAATCCAATTTAATTCCCACTTCAATCTCAGAGTGTTCTATGCATTTATTTAGATTGAAAGTCTCTCACCGCATAAGAGGCAAATAAGGCTAGTAAACTTGATTGCATCTAGTGGAGTTAGCGCACAATATGTTCAACTTTTTTAGCTGGTGTGTGTTTTAGAGTTTAGAGCACATACAATGGATGATCTAATTGCCATGGTGAATAGCTTGCTCATTCACAAAACCTTTTCCTAAGATTCAGCAGATCTGTTATTCTTTCTACAGCTTGGGCCGAGACAACTCGGCTGAAAGCCCCAAGAAAAAACAGCAGCGCTGGGAAGTGTCTTCTCTGCACCCGCCACGTGCCTCTATGCAGTCAAGTCTTGCTCAACAGCAGCAGAGGAGTGGTGGGGGCAATTCTCAGCCCCAGCGAGGGGGAGGTAGCGGAGGACCTGGGACTGGTCGGATTCGCGGGAATGCCTTCCCCACCAAATTTGGAAACCGCAATGTTTTCATGAAGGAAAATAGCTCATCCTCAAGTGTTGATTCACGTTCTAGGTCAAGGTCATCTTCCCGATCTCCCAGTCGCCACTTCCGAAGAAGGTAAACAACGGAGGCCAAAAGAATAGAATGTATTTGTAACAGTTATCTTGGATCTTTCAGTTCCAATGGTTCTATGTTGGAGCTATCACTTCAGTCCCTGCATGTGTGTGCACAGCTACGGTGGTTATAACTCCACCTGATGAATGAAGGCATGTGTCCCAGAATAATTTTGCAGGATCCAATCTGAGTTGGTCACCAGGACCAGAGATTTACCGTATTTTTCAGACTATAAGATGCACATTAGCTTTAGAGAAGGAAAACAAGAAAAAAAAATCTGCCAAATGGGTGGTGACGATAGGTGGTGGCAATCCCTGCTGCCTAGAACAGCTCATTGGCACTGCCCCAACCCCCTCCCCCCACCATAATATTCGCTCTATACGATGCACAGATATTTCCATCCACTTTTGGGGGTGGAGGGGAAATGTGTCTTATAGTCCTAAATGTAAGTCTTCCAAGCTTTCAGATTTGTGCTGGATCTCATCCTCAGGGAACTTAGTAAGCCTCTGGTCCCAGTGACCAACTTCACCTGTTTGATAGGGACATGCATATTAAACTAGAGTAGAATCTTTAATTTTTTTAAAGAAAAAAGTTACAAACTAAGACTACAAGTAGTTCTTGACCTATGACCACAATTGAGGCCAAAATTTATTGCTAAGTGAAGATTTTGTAAAGTGAGTATTGTGCCATTTTACGACTTCTTGCCATGTTTGTTAAGTAAATTATTGCAAGTTGTTAAATTGCCGTATTTTCCGGCGTATAAGACAACTTTTTAACACATGAAAATCTTCTCAAAAGTCGGGGGTCGTCTTATACGCCAGGTATCGTTCTCCTGTAAGGCAGACCAGCCTGAAAGGCTGACGAGCCTTAAATGGTTCTGACGAGCTAAACTCTGACAATCCCAGCTGAGTTGCCTGCTTAATCAGGCAAATCAGCTGTAATCGCCAGAGCCATGTCAAAGCTCTGGCGATCCCAGCTGCTAATCGGTGGCAAAAATTTCCCACCCCCACCCCCGCCTCCAGCTTGCTTACCTTAGCTGCTAATGGCAACACTTGCCTTGCTTGGCTTGCCTGCAGTCCATTGCATCAGTAAGCAACTGAATCTCCCTGCCTGCAATCAAGCAGGGATATTCAGTTGCTTGCTGATAAAATGGATTGCAGGCGAAGCAAGGCAAGCGTTGCCATTAGCAGCTAAGGTAAGCAAGCTGGAGGCAGGGGTCGGATTTTAGCAGGCAACTCAGCTGTGATGGTCAGAGCTCCAATCGCCAGAGCCATTTAAAAGGAAAAACTTTTTTCCCTTTTACGTGGCTCTGGCAATCCAAGCTGATTTGCCTGATTAGCAAGCAGGCAGGGAGTTGTGGACTTCAGCTCCCAGAATTCCTCAGCCAACAAAGCAAAGCTGGCTGAGGAATTCTGAGAGTTGAAGTCTACAAGTCTTAAGGTTGCCAAGATTGGAGACCCCTGTTCTATTGGGTAAGGTTTTTTTTCCCCTTTGGGAGCTTTAAAAATATAGTTCATTGGGGGTTTTTTTAGTTGTTCTTTTTTAGACCTAGCCATTTAAAGTTTAGGAAGTTTTACATTTAGCTTTCATATAAAAATTAAATTAAAATAAAATAATATATGTGCAGCTTTTTGAGATTTAGTGTGTTTCTATAGTGTTTCACTCTAACTACACAAATACACAAAATCTCACAAAGCTGTATGTGGAATTTTGTGTGTGTAAAGTGTGAAAGTTGTTTTTTTAGGCTTTTTGTGGCTGTGTGAGGTTCCTGCTTGTTGCAGGGGCCATTTTGGGTCTAGCACAGCTGCTTTTACATTGTGGGTGAGCCAGTTGATGTTTTTTAATTTTTATTTGGTGTGCGTTGGAAGAGGGGTAGTCTTATATGGCGAGTATAGCCCAAACCCTATATTTTTACAGGAAAAGTAGGGGGTCGTCTTATACGCCCAGTCGTCTTATACTCTGGAAAATACTGTATTAGCAGCTGTTAAGAGAATCTGGTTTCCCCATTGACTTTGCTTGTCAGAAAGTTGCAAAAGGAGATCTCATGATTCTGGTACAACGCAGCTGTTGTAAATAGTCAGTTGCCTAATGTGTGACCACGGGGATGCTGCAATGGTTGTAAGTGTGAAAAGGTGTGAAAATCACTTTTTGCAGTGCCATTGTAATTTCAGATGATCACTAAACAAACTGTGGTCGAGGACTATCTGTAGTGGAAACTTGTTCATTTACATGTTCATTTTAATACTGTTTATTTTATTGAGCTTTTTGGGGGTTTGGGGGCTGATTAAAACAACACCAGGCCTTGAGTTTAACATAACAGCCAAGGGTAAATACTTTCTTCATCTTTATACAGCGATTCAGATTCTGACAGCTCCTATTCTGGAAATGAGTGTCGCCTGGGTGGCCGCCGAAATGCTCAGAAAAACCGAGGACGTGGAGGCCACATGGATAGAGGGCGGATGAGAACACAGCGAGGAAAAAGGCAAGTTGCGCAGGGAGAGGGCCTTTGGTGTGATTGCTGGTTGCTAATAGATTTAGAAATAGAACTTGTAAGAGTGATTGTAAGAAATGTTTAGTCTTTGTCTGGGCTTCAGAGGAAGCAGCAAGCAGAGGAAGCAGCAAACAGTCCAGGACTGTTGTGCAGAAAGTCCTCAGCACATGCCAGTCCTACTCTGCAAGATTATTAGGGATTTTGGACAGTTCAAGTGTGAAGCCCAGCTCAGATTTAATCCAGTTTTATTATTGTTTCCTATTTACAAGCGCAATTACATGTATAGCAGAGTGTCTTTTCATTGAGGTATCATAGATTTCTTCAGAAGTTTTAGCTTTGGCCCTACATTCATGTATACTGAGTAGTTGTGATGGCTCAGTAGTCAGAATGCAGAATTGGAGCTGACTCTGCCCACAGCCAGGAGTTCGATCCTAACCAGTTCAAGATTGATTCATCTTCCATCCTTCCGAGGTCGGTAAAATGAGGACCCAGATTGTTGGGGGCAATATGCTGATTCTGGAGACCTCATAAGTTCCTCTTACTTTCTTGGCTTCAGTTGAAATTTTCAGTTTTCTAGCTCATTGCATTTCTTGATTCTTTTGCTTGTAGCTTTTTGATTCCATTTCTGCTCATTTTTCTACATCCTGTGGCATTTTCCCACGTCTATTCATACGCTGAAGTGCTTATGTTGTGTTTAAATTGTAATCCGTGACAGAGATATTATAGCAGTAATAATTACACAGATCTATGATTCCAATAATTGGTATAAAAAAGTTTGCAATAGCACTCATAAGTATTTCATGGAAGATTACATAAGGGTCTTAGTAACTCATCCAGTTCATCTCTCTCTCTATCCATCTAGACATGATCAAGGTCCTCCCAAGCGCAATAGAAAACGCAACACTATGGATTATGAAGACCCTGAAAAGGAGTTCAAGAAAGAACGGAGGGCAGCACGCTTCCAGCACGGAGCTCATCCCAAAAAGTTGCGTCTGGAACCTCTTATCTTACAGATCAATGCTCTGGACACTGTTGGATCTGATGGCCTTGACTGGAATGAGCTGAAGATTGTAGGCACCTGCCAAGATATCACAAAGCATTACCTGCGCCTCACCTGTGCTCCAGACCCCTCCACCGTCCGGCCTCTCTCTGTGAGTAACCACCAAGGGAAAAGCAAAAAGAGCCTGCGTAGTACATGTAGTCCTCCACTTACGACCATAATTGAGGCCAAAATTTATGTTGCTAAGTGAGAAATTTGTTAAGTGGGTTTTGCCCCATTTTATGACTTTTCTTGTCACATTTGTTAAGTGAATCACTGCAGTTTTAAATTAGCAACACAATTGTTAAGGGAATCTGGCTTTCCCATTGACTTTGCTTGTCACAAAGTCACAAAAGGGGATCACATGATTCCGGGACCCTGCCTCGGTCATAAATATGAACCAGTTGCCAAGTGTCTGAATGTAAATCACATGACCATGGGAATGCCGCTAAAGTCATAAATGTGAAAAATGATCATAAGTCACTTTTTCAGTGTCGTCGTAACTTTGAACATCACTAAACCAACTGTTGTAAGTTGAGGACTCTATGCTTTCGCTTCTATTTTGCTTTCTCTTTTGACCTGTCCTTTATTCCAGGGGTCCCCAATCCCCAGGCTGTGGCGCAGCACCAGGCTACAGCCTGCTTGGCGCTGGGCCACACAAGTGGCAGGCGAGTGTGCACGCACTTAATTCCACTTGTGTGATCATCAGGCAAGTGCACACACACGTGAAGCTCCGTTTGTGGTAGTGGTGAGCGCAGGCCCCTGCTGCTTGCTTAAATGGAGCTATGCACATTCACTCACTGCTTGTGTGGAACCAATCCCTCTCCCCCTGCTACCACTGGTCCCGAAAGTTGGAAAGGTGTGGGAATCGCTGCTTTATACAGTTCTGGGTTGGTTTCAAGGTAATAAGCACTCATGGGGGGAGGTGGAGAACTGTTAAACATAAATTGTGTTAGTCATGTTGAATATTCCCTGGACAGAAAGTGCAGGCTTATCCAGGAGATCAATTATGCCATCCTGCAGTCTTGGCAATGGTCAGCATTCCTCCATCAATAGTTCATGACTGTTTGTACAAAAATATTTTGTTTGTTCTTTTTTTTTGAAGGTACTTTTTCCTGGGCTATGTCCAGTTTTATTCCAGAGCTGTTTTAGAAGTCGTTTAATGTTTGTCAGATACCTTTAAACACTTCCTTCTTTTCTTCCAGGTACTTAAAAAATCTTTAACTGCAGTAAAATCCCACTGGAAAGAGAAGCAAGATTATGCCTATGCTTGTGAGCAGATGAAATCAATCCGCCAGGACCTTACAGTAAGCCAGTTCAGGCCTTGATGGGGCAGAAAGTCATGGTTCAGTTCACAATTTGCATGCTAAACTATAATTTTAACTATGATTAGACTTAACCATGTTAAGTCACATGTAGCCACTTCATGCTTGCCACTACTGTGATAGTTAGACTAAAATGTATCTTAATATATTTGGTTGCTAGTTATCATTTTGTAGGCGGACAAGTTAGAGAACTTCAGCTACTTTAGAATAAAAATTGAATTTTTAAATTAGAGCAGAGCTATATACAATAATTGGAGTAGTCTTTGGTAGAAGAAGCAAAATTTGACAACCTGGAACAATCCCTTTAAACAATCTTTAAAATTTAAACAATCTTTAAAAAAAAAGATCAGGAAATATCTTAACAGTAATTTTCTAAACCGTAGATTTTCAAGTTTTTTCATGCCATAGGAAAAAAACTTTAACATTGCTGAATTGCTGGCTGATTTCAGAAGCTGAATGCATTCTAAATTTTGATTTGTACATGCTTAATGACATTTGTGAGTTTAATGCCATGAAAGGAGAATGAGCTACAAAAACCATATTTTTTAATGTTAGA
Source organism: Coluber constrictor foxii (assembly GCA_038048745.1). Classification (NCBI taxonomy): domain Eukaryota; kingdom Metazoa; phylum Chordata; class Lepidosauria; order Squamata; family Colubridae; genus Coluber; species Coluber constrictor. Next base: position 57,101,471 of record CM075961.1, on the reverse strand, counting down.
GTGATCCCTTGTTTTTTAATCTGGTAGCTAATTTAGTTAAATATCGCCCATTGTAAATTAGATTATCATCTATATGACGTTAGTGGGGCAGTAACTTAAAACTTACTACTTTCACCTACATTCCATTACCAACTGTTGCCTTCTGTTGTGAAGGGTTAAAAACAAGTAGATTTTAGAAATAGGAGTTGGAATCTCCCCTGGAAGTAAAAGATATTCACAGTCCACCCTTGATGTATACCTGAATTGGGATCATTGAAGAGGTTTTCAGATAATCCTCCAGTTACAATTGTGATGGAGCCCTGCCCATTAGAATCCTAAGTCATGATGGTTGTAAAGTGGGTCACTCATGTGACATACTAAATTTTACAATTAATAATGGTAGACATTAAGTGAATCTCTATAACGGTAGTCATTAAGTGAATGTCTATTCCTTTCTTCTGCTGTATGTAGAAATTTCAAGTCACCCAAGGTAATTGTTGGCATTGTCTCTCTTGGCTCTGTTTAGGTTCAAGGAATCCGTGCAGAATTCACTGTGGAAGTATATGAAACTCATGCCAGGATAGCTCTGGAGAAGGTAAGACCTGGAATAATCTACTAATAAGATAATGCTCCATGGATCCAGATTTAACTCCATTTTTATCAATTGCTATCTTTCCCCTACTTGACTTCTTATTAACATATATATTATATACCTGTGCACTTTGGAAGAAAGAATGTAGTGGCATGCAAAATGTTCTCATTTGAACCATTTTGAAATTGATTTATATTTCTTATTTCTTATGCTTTATTGTCATTGTACTTCTACACATAGTATACCCATACAACAAAATTCACTTAACACCCAAAGACCAGGTCCAACAGACAACAATTCCCAAATACACTCCCACCCATAACAATTCCCCACCCGTAAACCACCCAAACATCCACACAACAGACCAAGTAATGCTGTCCAACAGCTCACTGATGGTAGCCCTTTAGTTCATTGTTGAGTGCAATTATAATTCTGGAATAAAAGTATTCAGAAAACGTGTGGTCCGAGTTTTAATTGTTCTGTATCTTCTGCCAGAAGACAACAGTCCAAAAAGATTGCAAGCAGGATGGGAAGAGTCTCTGAGAATGTTATGCAACTTCCTCAAACAGCAAGATTCAAAGATGTCAACCAGGGCTGATAGCTGGAGTCCAATGATATTCTGGGCAGTTTTAATGATTCTCTGAAGAGCTTTTTTGTTCGCTACAGAGCTGCTCCCATACCATGCAAGAATGCCGTATGTCAGGACACTCTCAATGGTGCTGCGATAGTAGGATAGAAGTAGATGCTGAGATAGATTTAACTCCAGTAATGATAGATAGATAGATAGATAGATAGATAGATAGATAGATAGATAGATAGATAGGTAGGTAGGTAGGTAGGTAGGTAGGTAGGTAGGTAGGTAGGTAGGTAGGTAGGTAGGTAGGTAGGTAGGTAGGTAGACAGACAGACAGACAGACAGACAGACAGACAGACAGACAGACAGACAGACAGACAGACAGACAGACAGACAGACAGACAGACAGACAGACAGACAGACAGACAGACATTATTGAAAAAATTTAAAAGATTTTACAAACATTTCCCCTTCCCCCTCCTCCGCCCCTTCCCACCTTCCCAGAGCAAAATACAGGGTATAATATTTAACAATCATAAGCTAAGATAAACTAACAGTCTATAGTCTCTTATCCCCCTCTTGAACTTTTAACTCCCCTTTTACTAAACTAACTAAATACTTTATGACCTCTCTTTATTCATTCTTTATTCATAAGCTATTTACAATTTTTTTAATCCGATATTTGCCTTGAATGTAATCTATCCATCTTCTCTACGCCAACATGAATTTCTCATTTGAATGGTCTTTTAAATATGCTGAAATTTTCACCATCTCTGTTAAATTTACTACTTTTAATAGTAAATTCTTCAATAGATGGTAAATCTTCCTTCTTCCAGTACTGCGCCACCAAAAGTCTTGCTGCAATTATTAAGTTCAAAATCAAATTAGTCTCTATAACCGTACAATCTTTTATAATACTTAACAAAAACAGCTGTGGAGTAAATTTTATCCTTTTTTTAAGAATATTTTAAATAATCCACCATATTTTTATCCAAAATGCTTTAACTTTTTTACAAGTCCACCAAACATGAAAATAAGTAGCGTCAACACAATCACATCTCCAACATTTGGGTTGTAAATTCGGATACATACAAGCTAATTTTTTGGGATCCAAATGCTATCTATAAAACATTTTATAGAAATTCTCTTTCAAATTTTGAGCTTGTATAAATTTTACATTTCTTACCCAAATCATTTCCCAAGTTTCCATCATTATTGGCTCTTCAAAATTTTGTGCCCATTTTATCATACAATCTTTAACTAACTTTGTTTCCGAGTCAATTTCTATCAATATATTATACAACCTTTTTATATGCATTGGCCTCTGATCTGTTTTATCAAATGTTCTTCACTTTGTGTAATACCAATTTTCTGATCTTTTTTCCATCTGTTCTGTAACTGTACATACTGAAACCATGTTTGGATTACCCTTTCCTCTCTTAATACATTCAGAGGCTTTAACTATAATACATTCCTTTCTGTAATCAAAAGTTCTTTATATGTAATCAAATCCTGTCTTTGTTCTATACTTATATTCTCTATCGTGTATCTAGGTACTACCCACATGGGTATTTTATCATTCAATTTATATTGATATTTTTTCCAGACACGCAAAAGAGCATTCCTTAATATATGGCTTTAAAAGTCCTGTCCACTTTCTTGTCCTAAACTAAGTAGGCATGCCAACCATATATCAAATCATACCCCTCAATATTCAATGTTCTTTCTTCTGTTAGATTAATCCAATCACTAATTGCTGATAAAACAACTGCTTCGTAATACAATATTAGATTGGGTAATTTCAAACCTCCTCTTTCACGTATATCCTGCATTATTTTTAATTTAACTCTCGGTTTCTTTCCTGCCCAAACAAAATTGTTAATACCTTTCTGCCATTCCTCCAAATTTGCATCTTATTAAAGTTTTGGTATCATTTGGAAAAGGAGTAAAAACTTAGGCAAGACATTCATTTTAACTACTGCTATTCTTCCCAACAAAGATAATTGTAGTTTTTTTCCATTTATCCATCTCTCTCTGTATTTTATGCCATAACAATTCATAATTATACTTGTATAGTTTCCCATTTGATGTTGTGATATAAACTCCTAAGTACTTAACCTTCTTCACTATCTCGCAACCTGTTACTCTTTCCAATTCTTCTTTTTGATTTATAGTCATATTCTTAGTTATCATCTTTGTTTTCCCTACATTTATTTTAAAACCTGATACTTGACCATATTGCTTAACTATATCCATTAAACCTATGGCTGAATTTACTGGTTGGGTTAAAGTTACAACCAAGTTGTCTACAAATGCTCGTAATCTATAATCCTGTTGCCTAATCTTAGTACCCTGTATGTTATCTGAACCACGTATTTTATTCAACAATACTTCCAGAGTTAAAATAAACAATAGTGGAGACAAGGGACACCTTTGTCTTGTTCCTTTTTCGATTTTAAAAGTTTCTGTTAGACTACCATTAACTATTATTTGTGCTGTTTGTTTGTGATATATTGCCTTGATTGATTTTATGAAATGCTCTCCCAACTGCATCTTTTGAATTACCTTTTCTAAAAACTGCCAATTCAATCGATCAAATGCTTTCTCTGCATCCAAAACCATAAGCACTGCAGGGACTTGGTTGTTCTTCCCCAAATATTCCAGTATATTAACAATTTGCCTTACATTACTTTTCATTTGTCTCCCTTGTATAAAACCAGTTTGATCATTGTGAATCACTTGTTGCATAACTGATATTAGTCTATTTGCTAAAATTTTTGCAAAAATCTTATAATCTATGTTAAGTAATGATATAGGTCTGTAATTTTTGGGCTGACTATGATCTTGGTCTTCTTTCGGAATCATGGAAATAAAAGCTGTTCTCCAAGATGGTGGTATCTCTCCTCCCCTTTGTATTTTAACAAATAATTCCATAAGTGGCTCTACCATTTCAAGTTGAAGATTTTTATAATACACTGCTGTCAATCCATCTGTGCCGGGAGCCTTTCCACTTTTCAACTGTTTAATTACCAGGAGAATTTCCTCAGTAGTTATCAATAAATTCAATCTTTCCCTTTGTTCATCAGTAACTATAGAAATATTCTCCTTCTGCAAATATCTATCTATATCAAAACCCTGTGTTTTATCACCAGCATACAACCTCATATAAAAATCTAAAAATGCTTTTTTAATCATATTCTGTTGGTATACCTCTTTACCTTTGTACTCTATTTTTTCTATTGTACGAGATTTTTGTTTTTTCCTTAACATATATGCTAACTACTTGCCAGGTTTGTTTGCATTGCAAAAAGTATTATGTTTAGCATATTGCAAATTCGTTGCCACTTGATCTGACATCAACATATTAAACTGTCCTCGCAGTATTGTAATAGCTTCTTTTATATTCTTATCATCTGGTTTATCTATTAACGCCTGTTCTTTCTTTTTTATTTCCTCTTCCAGTTCTCTCCAGTTCTTCCCCTGTTTACATGCATTATTTAAGTTTATTAAAACTCCTCCTATATATGCTTTACTTGCATCCCAAACCATTTCCACAGGTGTACTCTTATGCATATTTAACTCAAAAAATTCCTTCATTAACTTTTTACATTCTTTCACATTTGCCTCATATCGAAATAAATTTTCATTTAATCTCCAGGACTCCTAGATCCTTCTCCTAACTCTAATTCCATCCATACCGAATTGTGATCTGTTAATGTTCTTGGACAAATCTTTGTTTTCTTTACCTTGGAAAGAAAATCATTTGTAATTAAAATAAAATCAATTCTAGAAAAAGATTGGTGCCTATCAGAAAAAAATGTAAAATCTTATTCATCAAGATTTCATTCACGCCATATATCTCTCAACTCCATATCATCCACCATGTCAAAAAAGATTTGGGCAATTTAGCCTGTGTTTGAGTATTTTGCAAAAGGCTCTTTTTATCCTTTTTGGTGTCCAATACACCATTCTAGTCATCCATCATTGTACATGATTTGTAATCCATTTGTACTAATTTTGTATGCAAAAGTTTGTAAAATTTTTCTTGTTGATTGGGTGCATATATTCCCATTAAAAGTACTTTCTTCCCTTCTATTAATAATTGAATTGCTATATATGTTCCTTGTGAATCTTCTTCAATTAATTTAGCCGTTAAATCTGTTCTTATATATATAACTATTCCATTTTTCTTCTCGGGAGGTGCTGCAGCAAAATGTGTTCCCAATCTAGCATTTATTAAATATTTTTGGTCATTTGTTCTAATGTGTGTTTCTTGCAAACAAATTACATCATTTTTAAACTTTCAGATAGTGAAATATCTTCTCCCGCTTTTGTGGTGAGTTTAAGCCATTAACATTCCAGGTCAAAAATTTATTTGCCATCTTTGGCTCCTGAAAGCTTCCGGAGAACCGACTGGAATTCTTCTTGAAATTTCCTCTTTGGTCGAGCTCCTCCCACAGCTTCTGTATTTGTAGTTACAATTTCTTGAGTTATCATCTGACTTCGTTGTTTCTTTAGTTCTTGTTCTTTACATTTGATTATAGCTCGAGTTTGTCTTTGTTCTTTGGGATCTTCCATTTTTTCAAATAAATCCAAAAGTTGAACATCCTCCGAAAGTTGCAATAATTCTTCTTGAGTAGTCAAAACACCTCCTTGAGCTTGTGCCTGTATAACTTCCTTTTCTCCCTTTCTGGCCTCCCCTGGCTCTTTCCTTCTTCTGACATCTGGAGATGGCGGATTTTCAGCCTTCAGTATGGTAGTATAAAAATCTCTTGCCTTCCAAACTGAATTGAGACGATATCTCTCACCTAAATAATTCACCACTAATCCGGCTGGGGCTTCCCATCTGTACTGTAACTGATGGTTTCTGAGCTCATCAATTAAGAAAGCGTAGTCCTTTCTGGATCTCAGCATTTTGGGGGAGATTTCCTTCATTACTGCAACCTCCTGTCCTGCCACTTGAAGTTTCTTTTTATAAGAAACTTGTAAAATTCCATTTCTTGTCCTCCTTGTAACAAAATAAATCATGATGTCTCTTGATAATTGTCTCTGTCTAGCAATCCATGAGTTAACGCGGTAAATTTTATCTATTTGCCAATCACATTCTGCTTTTGATTCTCCAGTAAGTTGAGCAAAGGCTTCTGCAAAAATCTCCCTGAGATTCTCCTGATTATTTTCTTTCAAGCCTTTCACCCTCACTGCCCATTCCATTGCTTTGTATTGTGTCATTATGAGTTCTGCTTCTGCTTTTTCCATTTTAATCTGAGCCTCCCCCAGTTTAGCCTCCACATTCGGATTGTGCTGATCAATTTCATCCACTCTTTCCTCCAAAGATGTAACATAACCCACACTCCCTTGAAGGCTTCCACAATATCTTCTCTTATTGCATCATTTTGGGTTTGGATTGTGTCTTTAATATCAAGCAATTCCTCAGACACTTCTTTTATTTTTCCCTAGTAATGATGAATATATTGAAGTAGTCGTCTTACGTCATGTGGTACTTCCACACAGTGTAAATCTGATCTAGGAGGCGTCATTTCCTCTTTGTTTTTTGTTGTAGGAGGAAATCTATTTTCTTGGGCAAATTTTGAAAATACACTTTTAATTTACTGTACAGATTCCAAAACAGAAAAATGACTAGAGAGATGACTTGGAAGTCCTATTCAACAACTTTATTTCCCTACCTTTTTTAAAAAACCACGTTCACCTTCCTACCCCCAAAATATTTGAGCAATTTATATTCTTTAAGGATTGTAGAAAATATTTGATTTTTCTTTATGATGAATATGTAGCTCTTGAATCAAGGCGGTATATAGTGTAGTATTAGATAAACTTGACGTAAAGATTGCAACCCCTTCTACATTTGGCAGAGCATAAAAAGTATACACTTATTTTTTATGTTTTACTCATAACTATAGGGCAGTACAAGAGAACTAATTTGTCTAGCTCAGATTTTGATTGAATTGTTGATTATATACAGGTAATCCTCAACTAAGACCTCAGTTGACCCCAAAATTGCTCTTAGGTAAGACATTAAGTGAATTTTGCCCCATTTTATTATCTTTCTTGCCACAGTTGTTAACTGAATCATTGCAATTGTTAAATTAGTGATACAGTCGTAAAGTGAATCTGGCTTCCCCATATCATATCCCCATATCATATCAATGTGATCACATGATCACATGCAGGTCACTGCAGCTATCAAAAATGAATCAGTTGCCAAGCCTCTGAATTTTTTATTGTGTGAGCATGGGGATGCCATAGCAATTGTAACTGAAAAACCACCATGTCATTTTTTGCAGTGCCATTGTAATTTTGAACTGTCACTAAATGAATTGTTGTAAATCGAGGACTACCTGTACCATCAGCTCTTATTTGACCATAGAGATAGATTTTCTCTATTGGTCACCCATCCCCAATCTGATTCTTCAATTCCTGCAATAATATATTTATCACTGCTACCTGTAAATCCTGCTTCTCCTATCCCCTCAAGAAAGCATAACTCGCGAAACAAGCAGCATTTCAAAAGAAATTTTTATTGAGAGATAGTGATAGCAAGGAGAATAGGCAAATTTACTGTTGGAAAACATTAGGTTAAAAGTTGTAGAAACACCTCTGTCCAGTCTAGGCGAGCCAATCCACAGGTGTGAGATTGTTGTGAGAACTTCAAGCTGAGAGGATGTGATAAGTTGTTCTCAGACTAGAACTTCAAGCTGAGGAGATGATAAGTTGTTCTTAGGCGAGCCACATTCTCATCTCTCTGGATCCGAGACAAAACAGATGGTTCTAGGCTCATACCTACCCCCCTCCTCCCATTCTATCTTCCTGGGAATGGGAGGGGAGGTAAGTATGAGCCTAGAACCATCTGTTTTGTCTCGGATCCAGAGAGATGAGTATGTGGCTCGCCTGAGAACAACTTATCATCTCCTCAGCTTGAAGTTCTCGCCTGAGAACAACTTATCACCACCTCAGCTTGAAGTTCTCGCCTGAGAACAACTTATCACATCCTCTCAGCTTAAAGTTCTCACAACTTCACACCTGTGGATTGGCTTGCCTAGATTGGACAGAGGGGAGGGGTTTCTACAACTTTTAACCTAATGTTTTTCAACAGTAAATAAAGTAAAGTAAAGACCAGAACTAGGAAAGATCATAAAATATCACCGGCCCTCCTTCCGCCAGAATGGCAGCATCCCAATAGGGATCTATGGGGACCTGACACTATTATTGAATCCTTGCTGCTGATCATCCTCCTTTTTCTTTATATCTTTCCTGGTTTAACATATTTTTCCAGAAAGCTCAGACTTGCTCAATTTGCTATCATACTCTAGCAAGGTTCTGCTGTGTGACGCTTTAAATATTTTCCATAATGATGATTTATCTTTTCCAGGGTGATCATGAGGAGTTCAACCAATGCCAGACACAGTTGAAGTCTCTTTATGCAGAGAATCTTCCAGGAAATGTTGGAGAATTCACTGCTTACCGTATTCTCTATTACATTTTTACCAAGAACTCTGGAGGTGCGTTGTGGGGTTGTTGGGAGATAGACTTTTGAGGCTAGTCTTTGAATTTACTTCAACATCTGAGAATCTTTCCTGTTGTGAAGAATTTCTGACAAACACTCGTTAATAAATCTTTTGACCATGTTGTGATCTTTGCCTGTATAACCCAAGCGTTTGTACAGATGCTCCAAGACTCCATATCTCTTCCTCAGAACTGGTATCAGTCATTTTAGGAGACTTACAATTCTAGGGAAGCTTTTGGGGAAGATAACTATAAAGACTAAAGTAGATTTAATAGAGCAGGCCAAACCCAATCAGGTGTACATCTTAAAGCAAAGAAGAATAAATATTTTAGCCTAAGTCAGTTCATGGTGGAAATACTGGTGATCCTTGAGTTACAACCCCAATTGAAATTGGAAAATTATTTGTTAAGCAGTGTAGTCATTAAGCAAGATATCGCATGATCTCAATTTTCAACCTTCCCTGCTGGCCTCCCCCATTGACTTTTTCTTTTTGGAAGCTGGCTGGGAAGGTTGCAAATGGTGATCATGTGACCCTGGAATGACAAACTCCAACTGTCATAAAGGTGAGCCAGTTGCAAAGCATCCTGGTCATGATCATGTAACCACAGGGATGCTGCAACGATCATAAGTGCAAAGATTAGTCATAATTTGCTTTGCTTTTCAGTACTATCGTAACTTTGAATAGTTGCTGAACGAGTGGCCATAAATTGGGGAATGCCTGTAAGTGAGAAATGGGTTGTTTTGTGAGACTTTTGGGGTGACTTGCCTTCCTCCCTCCTGCAGATATCACAACTGAGCTGGCATACCTGACAAAGGAGTTGAAAACAGACCCTTGTGTGGCACATGCCCTTGCCTTGCGAGCTGCCTGGGCCCTCTCCAATTACCACCGTTTCTTCTGTCTGTACCGCCAGGCCCCTTGCATGTCTGGCTACCTCATTGACAAGTTTGCTGAACGAGAGAGGAAAACGGCCCTCAAAGCCATGATCAAAACGTATGTGGAGCTGAACCAGTCCTCGGGTTGAAATGGGAGGGGAATGCCTCACACCTACACACTTCTTTCCTGCTCCACCTTTGTTGCAATGTCTGGCAAGGGAGCAGAATAGTGTCCAGTAGTAAGAAGTGGGTCAGATAGGGTACTCTTTTCAGCAACTTCAAGGAAGTTATCTATGCCCTGGGCAGGTAAGTACGGTAACTGCAGCCTAGTTAGGTAAGCATTTAGGATGTTTAATTATAAACTGGCTTGCCTGTCTCTCATGACCAGGTCGCTGGAACTTTGTTGATTCACATAGAAAACAAATTCTTTTGCAGAAACCTTGGATTCTGAAATGTGAATCTAGAAGTCATGTTCATTTGAGAAATGATTGCAGTTTTATTTGGATATCTGACGATAAGTGGTTTAGGGACTGAGCTAGAAACTGGGAGGTTGTGGGATCTAGTCCTCCTTTAGGCATGGCAGGTGATTGGAAAGTCTCTCAGCCCATGCCCTCTCACAGGTTTGTGCTTGGGGAAAATAGGAGGTGGGAGTATTGCATAAACTGGCTTGAATTTCAGAAATAAAGGTGAGATATAAATCAAATAGTAAAATAAGCCATTAGACAAACCAAAGTCAAACTGAAATTACAGGATTATGGGAAGAATCAGAGTAGGCCCCAGATTGTCTTCGTGGTTTATGCTTTGCTGTTTCACTTTATGCTTTGAATATTCATCCTGGTTCTCTCACATTCAGTTAGGAGGCAATCTCCATTCGTAGCTCTCCTTTCTGGCCTTTTCCCTTCCCACATTTTGGGCAAATAAAATAGGGAATCAGCAAGGTGAGGTGCTGTACCAATGCTTGCCTCTGCTGCAGAGACAATCCAGCCCCCTCCCCTCCCCACCCCGCCGGGTGGTTCGATCAAGGTAGCTTTAGTGCAGAAAGGAACTGTAGCATGGGAGCAAAAAATGGCCAGGACATAGGAGCAAAATGTTTAGTAAATGATAAAAAGATAAAATCTGTTATTTTGTATGCTTGTCTCTGATAGTGAATAATTATTGATCAGGGAGGCAGTAAGAATTGAATTTGCTCTAAATAATAAGTGTTAGTTGCTCACATAGTACTATGTTTCCCCAAAAATAAGACAGGGTCTTATTTTCTTTCGAGCTCCGAAATAAGAACTTGGCCTTATTATCGGGGGGGGGGTCTTATTTTGGGGGTGCAGGAGGCCCGGGAAGCCTGTACACTCACAGCCAGGAGGCTGGCAGAGAGAGGTTCCCTTCGTGTGCCGCCATCAAGCCCCTCTCCTCCCACAGTGTGTGTGTATGTAGAACGTGAGCAACAAGCCGCAAGGGTGAGGAGCGGGGGGGGGGGAGGCCTCAGGTCACCGTCACCATAGAGTGGGAAGCACATTCTCAGAGTGGCCACTGCCCTGGCTGGGGTTTGGAAGCCACAGACAGAATTTGGGGAAGACAAAGAAAGACCTGCTGCTTTCCTTGCATGCATTCCTGCGTTTCCTTCTGCTGCTTCTGCTTTCCAAAAGCAGAAGCAGCAGAAGTCTTTCTTTCTCTCCCCCAACTCTGTCTCTGCGGCTTCCAAACCCCAGCCAGGGCAGCAACTGCTCTGGGAGTGTGCTTCCCACTCTATGGTGAAGGTGGCCTGATGCCTCCCCTTCACCCCTGCTCCTCTCCACTCCAATTGCCTAAGCGCTGACTGATTGGAGCACTCGCGGCAAAGCCGCAGGTCCAGTTTACTCTTTCCAGGCGCCCGGCAGCAAGATGCCGGGCAGCCGCACTGAGAGTAGCGCCAACAGACACAGCTCAGCCATCCCAGCCACAGCCAACACTCCTCACCTGTGTCTGAGCTTGGCCGCTGGTGACTGCACTGTGAAGGAACCCCTGGGGCAGCGATGCTTGTGCTCGGGTGCTCAGTGGCACAGGCTATGTGGATGCGGCATCTGGGCAGGGGAGAAAGAGTGGGCGGGCCACTACCATGGCACAGGACAGGCACTTGAGGTCTATGATCAGTGCCAAGGGTGGCAAAAGGGGCGGAGGGTGCAGGAGTTTGCAGGGATGTGGCTGCCTTGGGGGGGTGAGGTGCTGTGTATGTGAGAGGGGGTGGCTTATTTTTGGGGTAGGGTGTATATTTAGGCCTACCCCAAAAATCAAGTTTGGCTTTATTCTCAGGATATATCTTATTTTCGGGGAAACACAGTATTCTTCTACACACTCTGTCCTTCTTTCCAAAAAATTAGTCTTGGTCACCAAGAATGCCATAGAAAGTTAATCTGTTGCAGGGTTATTTCTCTACAATGGGAGGCACAACTTCTAACCCGAAATTTATTTACTGTATTTTCCTGTGTATAAGACTACTTTCTAACACACAAAAATCTTCTCAAAAGTCGGGGGTCGTCTTATACGCCGGGTCTCATTCTCCTGTAACCAGGCAGACCAGCCCATAAGGCTCTGACG